>OY720145.1:39116795-41616795 GCA_963082955.1 Cheilosia grossa | reverse complement strand
TGGACATGCTTATAAATAGGTGAGTGGTAGAGAACAAAAAATGAAACACACAATACAATACAATACGACGCAAACCAACTACAAACTCGTATATAACTATTGTAGTTTAAAGTGTTGAGTGCAAATCGATTACAGAGGAAGGACATCGACATCGACACTGTCGCCTTTCCCTCTTCCATAGACATTTCTATTTTCAGTTTCATTATATTTGTAATCAATGCTTATGCGAAGCCAGTAATTCTGCTTCCGAACGAGAAAACAAGTAAATAAGTTGCAAAACTGTCGATATTTTTATGTCAATTGCACTTCAAAGGATTTTATTTCGAACCAAGCTGTGTTAATATTTGTTTAGCCATTGTGAGTGATATAATTGGAATTCTTTACCCATCCATGTGACGTCCGTTGCATGGTTGGATAAGTTTTGTTTTAAATTACCTAACAGCGAATAGTTGGAAATAGAAGACGACAACATAACAACAACGATAACTGCAACAATGTTTGCAGTAACTTATCGATGCCGGCATTAAATCAATGCGAGGCACACTCTATATGATTTGCTGAACTTACCGCTCAGCGGTTTACGGGTATGTGCAAGTCAAACGTTTTGTACCCTACAGAGGCCGTGTTCAGAAGTTTTCGCATTGTAACAAAAATGATATAGAAATGGTCGATCATTATAAAATGATTCGGAGGAAAATTGGACGAACTATCCTTAAAAGATGTGCCATGAAGATTTCGGGGCGTGTTTGAGAAAGCTTGTTTTTTCGTTTATTTTTGAATATAGATCAGCTCCATACAACTCATCCATGGCCATCTTATACAACTTATGTAACTGAATTTCAAACCCAATCATCTTTTGGGCACTTCATCCGCCATAATGTTTGGGGCCGCTTAGCCCAAAACTTTGTTTATATGCTCAAAACACAATATTCTGTACGATAACGATCCACGCTTTTCCCCAAAAACTAATCCCTATGCAATAGGGTTGGATACAGTCTCCATGCATGAGTTGTTCTGAAGTTCAGTTGTCTCAAAGATGAGTTGCGTAGATATGACCTCAACCTTTCAAAAACAAATATGAATCAATCTTTTGTATGCTACCGCCATCTTTGACTACTAAACAGTTTTGCTAATTTTTAGTTTTCCATGGAAAAGAAAAAAAAAATGTTGCTAAAATTAGGTCATTTCTATGGCTGAGTACAGGAAAACGAACGACATGTTGAGGGGATCGAAGCTTGAGGTGGGAGTATTGAGGTTTCCCAGGGGCAGAGTTATCCGACTAGGAGTTGGTTCAACCTGTCAAACTTCCTTCGATGAGCAGCTGCTGCCATAAGCCCTTACAAGGTGTAGACGAGCTAAACGGAGACGTTGCCGTGCCAATTTAAAAAAAAAATTTTGACTCTTCTTACTAACATGCAAGACAATGCAATTCAGCTTCCCATAGCTTTGGTGGAATAAAATCTTCGATTTCGATGAGGCCATGTTTCTGTAATTGGAACCTCAATGGAAAAAAGTGAGGAGGCTTCGGACTTAAAAACCTCTTTGATTGATATCGTAAAACCCATATATACCTAAATGCCTCACGTTGCTGAAGGCCTTTCTGATTTTTGTGACGCTGATTTGCAAATTTAACAACTTGCAGTTAGTAAACAATACAATAACTATAAATATTGTTTTAGAGGTACTTCCGCATTTTAAAAAATGCAGGTCTTTGGGAAGACGAATCACTTATACTGATTTACAAAAATGAAAGACGCTTAACGAAAAATTAATTAATTCGGCTCCTCGAAAGGGCGAAAGGGGATATTTTCTACAATGTCGATATATTTTACCTTTTCCGCAAAATTTGTTTTCAAAATTGTTCCTCAAATTTCAAATCTTTTGTTTTAATTAATTATTTCTACCAGCACGACGAGTTAATAAAATTTGCAAACAAATGCCGTTCAGTCTCCTATCAGCTAGTTGATAACACAGAACCATTGAAGCATAAAAACGTTAAACAAAATGTTACGCATACGCTCCGTTGCCTCATGGACTAAATAATCTCTCAGGTTATATCATCAGGTAGGTTTATTGAGTTCATAGAAGCACATTGAAAATGAAAACAGAGAACGTGGATGGGAAGGCAGACAGCGAAACAATAACTCGCACACAATGTACCTCTTAATTTTGTTATTGTATTTGCAAAGTATCTTTGCACAGTTCTACCTGAAGATAATTGATGCTTGGCCTCCTTCGCACAGAATAAAAGAGTTAACGTCTATCCAAACGACATACTAAATAAATAAAAAATACAAATTCTGGGATGTGGTATTGTGCAGGCAAGAGGATAACTCGACATTCGCCCATCCCTACCAGACTTTCTCTCTACACCCACGTGCGAGTACGAGTATCTATCTACCTAAAGTCGTAGTCATTTATGAGTATAGCTCCCGCCTATCCGTAATAACGCTATCAACAATAACAGCGCAATAAAACAATAGGAAGTGGAGCAGGGCAAAGAGTTTATGCATTCCCTTTGGACCTGCACTAATAGCACACTTTTCCGAGAATGCACTTTCGAGAAGGAAAATTGAAAATGTCAGGAGACACATGACAGTTGTATAGCGAAGAGTTATGCTCATCGCTCAGAAATAGGCCGCCATTGTTGTTTTGTTTAATTACAAACTTTGTGCATATTTCGTATATATGCAGCAAAAGGGTTCATAGCTGTGCATGTGCAAAGTCTAAAAAACGTTCTAGAAACGAATGTCTCAATCAACCCGTATTGATGACCCTCCATGTACAATTTTGTTTTCTTGCTGTGCGCCGAAAAAGAATGAGTGGCCGCCATCTTTAATGTCAGTATGTAAACATTCAATAGCTTTGACATTGATCAACCCACTTGAGTAGACATGTTTTTGAAACGTCAATTCAGTTTCAGAACAATTTTAACTATGAATCGCTTCACAACGAGAAACGCGCGGAATAGTGACGCTGTAGATTAACAATGGTCGACCATTTGTGTTAACTCAACGTGCCTATCGTTAACAATGCCCTGGCCAACAAGCACCATCTGACAAAACTATTCGTCGTCGATATCAGTGTATGTTAAACTATTTTGTCTGCCCACAAATGTGTAAAAAGGGTATTTACGGTTCCAACAACAATAGTGCAAATCAAACAATGCAGAAAATTCCCCAGACGAGTGCTGTCAACAAATTGCTACTTTGACTGGCCACCGATGTCTTCAGGTTTGACCCCTCCGGTGTTTTTTTGTGGGGTTTTTTGAAAAGCAAAGTGTACCCCAGCAAACCTTAGACCATTGGCGTACTCAAAGCAAACATTCCTGACGAAATCATCGCTATACCGACCGAGATCTTCGAAATAGATGAGGAAACGCAGCAAAAAGGCGCTTTTTGCTTTGGTTAATAGAGGCGGCCACTTGATTGGCCTTGTATTAAAAAATTAGTCTTGAAAATCATAAAAAGAACAAATTAGATATTTTTTTAAAGTTATTCAATACTCACATACCGACATACAAGGTGGTGCACCCGTTATGTATTTAGAACCAAAATAGCTCTCATTGGCGGTATATAGATCATACAAACGCCAAATTACTCGGGATCGACGGCAGACATACCTCCTGACTTGGATGTACGAATATTCGGAGTGGGACCACTACCAAGCCACAACACCCAACGGGTGCTTTAAAATAAATCGACGAGACCGCCACAGATTTTGCCGGCCGTGCCTCCTTCATTATTTCAACAAGCACGTCACCAACACAACAGAAGAGCCGCTTTCTTAGTCCCGGAAGTATTTTATACCCAAATTTGACGCGATTGAATCGAATACTAATGAATACTCACAAATTATGAGAGCAATTACAAATAACAAATGCTTTTCCACTTAATTGCCGCACCGAATATGTAAAAGTTGGGTTTCGATCAACAGTCACATCTGCGCTCTTTCAGAAAACTTCAAATTTGTATGTCTTATGAATGAGCTGCCCGATTAAATAATAATAGTTGGCGCAACAGGTCCGTAGGGACCCAAGGCCTAGCTTCTCACAACCATTCGTTTTTGTGTGAGTTTCATTTTTGGAACGAGTGGAGGGATCTACAATTTTATGCCGATTCCAAACGGCTAATTGAGAAGCTCTAAAGACAGTTATACTCTCGGATGTTTGTCAGACGTTCGCGAGAGGTGGCGCAGTGGAAAAAACCCCAAGTTGGAATTTGAGTTTTTGCAAGATTCGAACCTGAGACCCCTCGCTTAGTAGTCCAATTGCGATGAAATAAAAACTGAATGTCGCCCCCTCTAAAGCCCTGAGTTATGTCAAACAAATCCGTACGGATTAGATGCGTTCACTATAAGTGTGATTCGTCAACAAATCCACACTCAAACTCACAATTACTTTACTGTAGAGTTCGCTTCCCAGGCCACAGAAGGCATAATCCGTTTGAATAAACCACCAGCACTCCGACTATGGGAGCCTGTCAGTATCCGAAGTACACCACATACATTTTTGGGTATTTGAATGTGCTTGTAAAGCTTAGTTCATTGACCACTGATGACAAAGGCTTATTACTGTACTGATTTCAGAACGATTTGACTTTCCCGAGTACGCAAGTACGTCTACCTACCAATTCTCAATTTAGAGTATTATTTGTTTTTAATTTTTGAAATCAATCGCACATAATTATAAATATAATGGGTTATTTCACTTTGAATCCATAGCATATGACTTTTTTGGCATTCAAAGACGTTATGTACTATTTTCTACGTTCCAGTACTGTTTCTTTTCAGTACAATTGAGAAAAGTCCGATCACTGCATCACTGATTCAGACCGTTGTTGTTGGAATATGTGTACTTATCATTTGTGCGAGGTGGTTCAAAGTCTTCCGTGACAATGCTGTTTGTATTTTTTGATCAAAGAACTTACCTGTAAAGAAAGAGAAAAAGAGAAAAAAACTTAGTCGAGCTGAATGTCAGAAAATGTTATTTAAATTTTATTTTTATGAAAACTTTTAGCCTAAAATGTGGTTCGCCAAATTGTGGATAAAAAAAAAAAAAAACTCATCTGAATTGGAACTGCTTGAGTCGGTATAGAAATAGAAAACGAATTGTAGATCCCCGTACTTCCGCTTTCATTTGCGTTTGTAGGGTTCCCTTAATTAAATCACATTGCTGCGATGACAATTCCGTTCAATGCCTCCCTATGCATTATTATATTTTTTCAAAAAAAACGGAAATTTATTCATTTTATTCGATTTATCCTGCGTTTAACTATATAAACATATACACCGCATCCCAGGCATAATTGAATTAAGGAAGCAGACGCAAGTCTTGCTTCCTTCCAGTCGTTCACTTTCTCGGGGCTCCCTTTTTTTGTTATTATTATTGATATTCATCGATTGACTCCTTTTCAAGTTTGCAGTGCAACGTGCGATTCTCGTCCAGATAGAGACAATAAGTTGCTGTCGCCTCTGCTTTTCTGTTTGTCGTTTTTTGCTCATTCATCCCCTTATAATTTATGGCTTATAGCCCATGCTGCAGCTATAGCTATGACGCATTTCAAAGCAACAGCGAGCACAGAGAGTATTTAGCAAATCCGTGTGCCACATGGCCACAATGGTTGGGTAAATTGATTTACATTCTATTTTTAATCGAATCAACATTACTCATTACACTTGTCAGCGAGAGCGCGCGTCGCACAAAACAACGCGATACACACATGTCAAAAATAGGATTGTATCCCTTACCTTACCGTGAATAGACGCGTACCTATTGATGTTACGTTTCGTGTGACGCCATACAGTGGTGCACAGCAGGCAGAAAGTGTGCGCGAATATCTCCACTTTTTTTAATGAGGCAATGGTAGATGTGTGATAAAAATATCCACTGATTGATGCGACGCGCGAGGCTATTTGCGTAAAAATATTAATTTATTAAATAAGAAAATAAAGGGCACGACTTGGTCGAACGAAACTTTCTCGTTCATCAAAAGTTTGGTTTGACTAGTAGTGGGAGTTTCTGATTGTGTAAGCTCTAAGTGGTTGGAATTATTTTAAAGCACATATTCAATATGGTCGAAGAAAAGAATAAAAATAATAAATATTCACAAGGAGCCGAAAACACTCGAAAACTTAATCGAGAAGTTTTCCCATACATCTTTCAGTTTTCAAAACGAGTCGTTAAAGTCGTTTTCCACGAAAACGAATTCCAATCGTTGGGTTTTGACTGAACAAATGTCTCAACTCACAACTTAAAATCATTTTCCGCACACTTAATTGATGGGCTTATATTATTTTTAAATGCTCGGAATTCATTTTATTTGTAAATTAATGCGATCGAAATTTTTATCCAAAGTAGTTTACAAAGAAGTTTCACGACTAGTGTCTCACAGCTGATAGAAACGTCAAGCGAAAACTAGTTGGTGTTCGGATTGAGTGCATCGACTAGTTTTCGACGAAAATATGGTTTTCGGTGCAGTGTGAATAGGGTATAATATAATATTTGCTATAAGGAAATTTTGCGTAGCTGGTATTGCATTTTTATTGGAAGTATTGAGACTCTACCGATTTAGGCAGCCGTTTTTGAGCATTAATTAGAAAAGTGATTCATTCGAATTCTGATATTATCATAAATATGTATTTTGATTAAAATCGTTAAAACGTTTTTTTTTTTGTAAAACCATGCAGACAAACCAGTAACAAATGTTTAGTTGGAAAAATACTATTGCTTGACTACTAAGCTAAAAACTGAGTATTACATATTGTTCGGGATGTAGGCATACTTATTTTTTTTTTAATTTCTAAGTCTTTTAAAATTAACTTTTTATTTATTTATTTTAATTATATGTACTTAAAATTATTATTTTACAGGTGGATTAGCAACACGAAAAACTCATTCAAAAAGTATGGCTGCAGCTTCTTCTTCTTTTGATTTCGAGAATAACTCATCAGTACGGTACTGCCAGAGGCAGCAGCCATTTTCGATTGAGCTGTCGTTTACATTATGTTTTAAAGTCGAGAATAGCGTTTTCGAGATATGAGCTGTTTCAGAAACTAGTTTCCGGTGATTCAAATTGAAAATTAAGGACGCAATCATTTTGAAAACATCATTTTTAATCTAAGTATGGCTTTTAGTCAAAACCATTAGAGCCGTTTTCGGGTAAACTAAAGAAAACAAAATTTAAGAAAAATGTCTTCTTTTTTTTTTTCAAAAATCGATTGAACGATAGTATAGAGACAAACTGAGTTTGCTATTAAGTTAGAAATGAGCATAAGATCTTAGGATACAGTCGTATGGACCGTTTTCGATACATGTCCAAAGTACCGTTATTCGATTTTTAAGCGAAAAACTTGAGCTCAGATATAAATTTTGGTTAAAATCGTTAGAGCCATTTTCGAACAAATGAAACTGGCATTAACATGAACATTTTACATGGGAAGTAGGTACCATTAATATTGAAGTTACTGTGCAAAAAAACGATGATTTGGAGAACGAAGAAGATTGGTTTTGGTGTCCTGGGAATAGTTGTGACAGAGCAATATTTGCGGGAGTTTACCTACCTACGGAAAGTAATATCTCATTTTTCCACATTTTTTCGAAGCTCCCCGACTACTAATTGCTACGGAATAGGTATTTCAATGTGAAATGAACGCGTTATATTCTTCATTTATTTTGTTCCGAAACTGAAACTTCGAACGCAATTTGAGTTCCGATCAGATTTGACTTTCGTATTGGATTTTTTTCGAACGGATACCTCGATAGGGGTGGTTAATACTCGTATAACAATTGAGGCAGAGGTAACAGTTATGGAAAATCGCAAAACCAAGTAAAGGGATACCCAACCATCGACAATAGATAAGTATAGCTATGAGGTAACAAAGGACTTCGTCTACTTCAGCTGTCACACCTGAAATCGAATAGAACAACGTTTGCGAACTAATGTTTCTTTGAGTGGAAATTCGCTGTTACAATCACCATAGAAGGCTGTACGATAAAACTGTTGAAAGGAAGTAGTACTGAGCCAAAGATCGGGCTGAATGAGGCCACCGCAGATTGAGAACAGGAAAAAACTGAAAATACCCCACTGTACTCGTATACGATGTTTGTTATAATTATGTGAGAAGTTGGTCTGCATCAACAACAACCGAGAGGGTTGAAGGACCTATTGGAGGGAAAAGAACCGTGTCTCTAATGAGTCTTCCTTCCACCCTCGGTGGTATTTCGAATTATTTCGACCGCGTGCCCTTTTCATTGAATAAGGCAACAGCAAAAGCAGCAGCTGAGTAATGCATTATGCTTGTTAAAAGACACGAAACATGCATCATGTATAATGCATTCGAGAACGTTGTTCCACTGCACTTAGCATCGACATCGTTGTGCATGTATTTGTATATGGCTCTGTTGGCGCGTAGGCGTGCTGATGTTTAAATTCGATTGACCTATTTGGTGTCAATGGTTCAGATATACAATTACTTTCAAGCAATTACTCACTTAAACTGAACAAAAGCAAAGAGTGGCGGATATATATGCGTTTGTTTTCGTTTGTCGTTCTCATCATATCGCATTGTTGTAATAGATGTTTTTTTGTAAGACATTTCCAAGTTTTCAAGTAGATATGTGCGAGCTTGAGATATGCGCATCACAACTGAAATGTGTTTTTTGTTTGTGGACATTTTTTGGAGAGCTGCCAGCATAGAATTGCTTTATGGCTTGACTTGGAAATTGCGGAAAATGGGAAACGCACACACTGACAAGCAGTTGAGTTCTCAACTTTAAAAACGATTTGATGTGTTTTTGAAGCAGTTGCGGTTACAAATGGTATTGGGAAACTATTCTGCCATTCAAGTGGGAATCTGTTTTGCTTCCCAAGCGAGCAAGTGGTTGGAAATGCATATGGGTCCACTTGTCAATTTGTCGAACACAGAGCGATGCATTACGGGATTTGTGGCACGTCCAAGTGCGGTTGGGTACTGTTGACCTCGGCTTTGAATGGCTTGAGTGCGATTTGGTTAACGCGATTTGTTTTGAGTGATACTGAAAATGGTACAAAGTGAACGTATTTGACAAAGTAGGACAAAAGTTCTAAAGTATGACTTTTATTCTTTTACGTACCTACTTGAGAAATTCGTTCGGTATTTGACGAGAAGAAGATCGTCTACATACGATTTCAATGCAGCACCGGAATATGGATAGTGATGGTGAGTTGAATGCGATGGCAGGAATGTGAAGTGTCGACTGCTTCGTACGGTTCAAGTGAATAGGTAAATCAACAAAGCAGTCACAGAAAAGCCAGATAATGCCCTTTTTATATCCGCATGGTTCAAACATGGACATCGGTATAGACGGAGGGGGCGGAACCCTAAACATTCAGCGACGATGACAGTTTTCCAAGCAGGTATGAAAAGAAGCAACCTAGTCGATAAAAACATCACCAGAGCACTCAGACATATTACTAGTCCATTGTACGGCCAGCGAAACACCTGACTAACTCTTAGCTTCTTTGTTCGTGGAAGAAGCTATACTGTTTGAGGAGGAGCCTCTGATATCAGCACCAAAGATCAGCCACCTGGAACTGAGAAAGCAGAATAATACCGAAGAAAATGTTCTGCTGTATCATCGGCTTGCAATTCTAGATTCGCTTGACCCCATCTTATTTCAGTGTTTGGCGAATGTCAATTAGTAGGTAAATGAGGAGACATCAGTCAGTCGTCTACATTCCTTCCTCTACTGAGGAGTAGACGAAAAGTTGCAGATTTTCCACAGATATACGGCAAAATTGCGTCAAATCGACAACAGTGTTCACTAGAAACGCGATCGTAAAAAAAAAATCCTACACAGATGCTGATAAGCTCTGCGTAAGCCGCAAAAAAATGTCCTCTGAAACTAGTCTTAGGAAATTCAGTGGCAAACTCATTCCTCAATTATTTATAGTCATGCGACCGAATTTATTCAGTTCTGAGACAAATTTCGAAGTGGGTAAGGGGTTCAGAAAAGCCTAAACGCTACAACTACAGAGTACAGGGGCATATTCTTCTTTCATAAAATCTATTTTTGCAGAACCGAGTACATAGCCACAAATGGTCTTTTAGACAGATGAATAATTCCACCCAGCGAAAAGTGAAGTCAAAAGTTTTCGCTCACACATAGTCCATGATATTTACACCACGACGAAGACGACTTATCACAGCATCTAAAGCAGCACCGTAAGCGTCCTGGATAAGAAGAAGAACGTGCTACCCTATACTTCAACAGGTTCAGGCAGCCAATGGATACGAGATGAGTCGTCTTCTTGTCGCCGTGTTTTTTTGGTGATGCTTTGCCAAAAGAACGGTCGAACAACATAATGCGCTTTATAGGTTTTTGACTCGACATATGGGTAGACCAAAGCTTGCTTCCATATATTACATATGGCTGGTTGGCGGAACACTTTTTTACCTTTAAGCATTAACTGGCACCAGACAAGTCAGATTCCCCCTCATTGTAAAAAGAAAGAGGGGATTGACGGAAACCGTGCCAATTATTCATCATGTCCAAAGCTATCTGCAATTTCGCTCAAAAACTCGGAAGGCATGAACCTACATCATCCATACCTTAGGACTGAAAACTGACATTTGTAACATCAGGCGAGGAAACAGCTAAAAAAAGAGAAAAACTTCCCTCCATCTGGCAGGCTCTGGTTAACAATCTTTTATATACATTCCTCTATTTTTAAGCAAGCTTTTATTTGTTTATTTGTTTGTCAACAAAGTACTAATCGGCCTTTTTCAGACATGAGAAATTTGAATTTGAAATTAGTAATTAGTAGCATCATACAAATGAAATTAATAAACATATTCCATCTCCATGTTAACTATTCGGTCTTTGTCACCTAAAGCCTAGTACGCAGCTGTTCCGGAACGAAAAATTCCATACAAAAGTGACACAACGAAATCGTGAACAAAAAATTACGCTCTCCTTTTCGTTTTGCAGTACGCAGCTGCTGCGAAATGATGCCGGAATTTGTGGCTAATTTGTAGTAGATTGCTTGGCACAATTCTCCACTCTTTTTTCGTAAACGTTTATTGTCCGGAACATTATTTGCTTATGAAAATTTGACATTTGTACTGCAGTGTTGCCAGCCAAGAGTATGGAGCCAAATTGAAAAAATGTTGCAGCCAAAAACACTCAAACTAATATGAAGATGAAAAATGTGAATTTTTGTATAATTGATATGCACAAATATTCTGATTAAATTGTTTTTAAAGGCGACAATATTAAATTAAAAACAAAAAAAACCAACTCGTAATTGAGAGACTTTTCTATTTTCAACTCTCCAATGTTAAAAAAAAACCTTGACCTGCATACTTGGACAGTATGTTTTCATATTCATGCATATTTTGTGAGATGATTTTATTGCTGAGATGTGAGAGTCAAAAACTGTATGAAAACGGAATTGGCACATTTAAAATTTACTGTATATAACTTTAGTTATACAAAAAGAGTACGTTCGCAATTGAAGTATGCATTTTTTTTTATAAATACCTAAGGAGCCTAAAACTCGCCAAACTTTAAGGTAAAAAAATTAGGATAATTCCCAAACGAAATTTTAAGGAGCCAGCGACAATAGCGAGTGCTGGTAACCCTGCTAATTGTGTAGCAACTCATAGAACTCTCCACAAAATGTTTCCCGCTGGCTTTTCGCAGACATTTCGCTGTCCATGTGGAGACCGGGGCACTGCCCTAATTTGAGTGACGCCTTTATTGGGGCGTCACCAAATTAAACAGTGCAAGAACAAATAGGTGAGAGTTATCTTGTTTTCGCTAGTAATATGGGATTCGAGATACTCAAAACACCTGACATTTTTTGAAAATGAGGGTAACCCAGTACTGGCTTGCAGTCGAATTTGGGAGTAACTTTCGGGTTACGAAGCTCGACCATTAGCTATATAATGGTACCACGGGGATGGGGACAGCCTCTGTGCCAAAACTGGTGCAGCCCCATCGTTAGAGGTTGGATTCGTGGTGGCTGTGGTTTATCCGAATGCGGAGACGAAAGCGTTCTTTCAGAACGAAGAGGTGTCTGGGTAGGCCTCGCCCTGAAGCAAGGGGTCATGGTTGCTACAAGCATAGCATCTAAGGAAGTTGTACCGGGGTCAATCTTGTATTGGCCCTGGGGCGTCTTGTCAACGCCTTTCTCAAGGACACTGATGTGGGTATGCCCATCGTGAAATTAAGCCGTCAAGGCAGGTGTTCACGTTAAGTATTACTTTATTTTCTGTCCATTTGGAGACCAGCGGAAAATTTCATTCCGGAACAGCTGCGTACTAGGCTTTAGACTTATGATTCAGATTTTGCGCGTCAATCGAAAAATAATGTCTTGTATGTAGCAATCGAGACATTTTCAGATTACTTCTATTCCCAGGATATATTTAATATTTAATTAATAGAAAATCGAAATGTGCGCCCAATTTTATTTACAAATTTGCAACCAAATTATAAACAAAAATGTAGCTTTTGGTGTTAGTAAATTTCATGTTATTCCGAAAAGGAATCGAGATTTTGTAAAGTCCATCTCTTAGTTACAAATTTATCTACCCGCTCTCTAAACGCCAAATTCGGCGAGTTTCATGTTTCATGTCAATTTAAGCTAACAGAAGTTTAGTAATACAAAATTTAAGTTAACATGTGTGTTAGCGCTAACTCGCCGCTGCTCGGCGTTAATGGACAAGAGTCACAGATTTTATTTGTGAGCCGATTTCGAATTAGTTTTTTTGTCAACTTTGTGCATTTGTCATATTTGTCAGTACTTGCCTGTTGAAATTCTCGGAGCTTTACTCTTTAGTCGTTATTTTTCTAATTTCCTTTTTTGCTGTCATTTTTGATGAGAACGTGTATAGACCCAATCTTTGCGATCGATTTATATCGATAGCGTTTGGGAATGAACATAAAGAAAAGCTAAACTTAAATTTAATCTGTCAAAATGACAGTTAACAACATGTTTAATTCAATTATCCGAACCTTTCTTACTGAATTCCTTGCCATTTTTTTTACATCAATTTTATTCCTGGGAATCCTGCAGTATTTTCAACAACTTGGTACACAATTTTGTGCGTCCCTTGGCGTCGAGCTGCCATTTGACGCTCATTGAAATCTTGTAAGGGGCAACGTTAAAAGCGGTCCAGCCTCCAGCATCGATTCAGTACAAAAGTCCTATAACAGAGCTCAAAGCCAATGTAGTTTCCTGCAAAATTGAGTTTACATGTTGTGCCCCTCTCAAGCCAGTTAAGGCCGTCATTTGATTGAAGCTATTCCATAATTAATCGGACGTGCAAACAACTTTGAAATAAAACACCAACGAATATTGAAAAATATTGGACGGCGTTTTCGAGTATTTCTTAGAACTTTTAAAACGACACCTGCCTTTTATGGTATAAGTTGAGACAGTCCCCACCTCTGTATACAAAACAGAAGGAGAAAGCAACAATGTTTCTTTCAACCAAAATATGTAGATACATATTTTCAAAACTATCAACGCCAGCAGCCCCACTGAATTTACTATGTATGAATGTGATTAGTTACGAAGGTATCGCTGAGTAGTGCTGCTATCACCTCGGGAAATTTGACTTGGGGAATTCTCCAACAGCTTGGAGTGTGTTTTAATCCCTCTAAATGGATCGGCCATTGATATCGTTACTATATGATATTTATAACGAGACAAATGGCGAGAAACTTATTTATACCCAACAATGGAAACAAACTTTTCATTATGTAGTAGTTAAGCGTTTGCACCTACCGCCTCATTAAACAGTCGAGCCGTGTCAGTATTTTCTGTGAGGCATGTCTCAGCTCAGAGAGGACATTCAAGCATTTGGGTGTATTTCTATTTTGTTTCCAAACGCCTCATGTTTCATGCCTCACACTGGGTACGCATTATCGAACAATGGCAAAACAATTAACTTCAATAAATTTCAATTAAATTGAATAAACAATTTTTTTTTGTCCAACCACTCAACAGCTTTCAGCTCACGTTCGTGTGTTCGCCCATTCCACGGGCGAGTGTCGAGTGCTGCAGTGGTTGTTAATTATTACCCGCCGTCAATCCGGTGGGTTGATGCAGCAGAGAATGGAACAATGTGGAGAGGAAAAAATGTAGCTCAGCCGAAAATACACACAGGTCAAGTTCTAATCTAACCTACGAATGACCTAGAGGTGTTCAAATTGGGATATGAAAATTTCCATTCCACGCACTGAACAGTAAGTAATGGCCCTTCCCCACTGCCACTGACAGAGTTAATTGAGGTTTACCGCCTGTTGGACTAATATAGATCCCATGATACATTTTATTTCCACAGAATGCTGGCTTAGTTTTCCTTTCCTTTCCGGATTGTTGCGCGACGACGATGCCGTTATCTCCCCTTTGGTTGGGCGGTGTTGGGAGATGGGTTGCGATTGCGATTGGGGTTGGGAGTTTTTAACGTAATTCAGCTAAAATTAGTGCGGCGGTTTTTTTTCTCTCTCTCTCTCTCTGTTTAGATTGTGGACGGTTTTTTTCAGTTCACACTTTTTCGATTTCTTTTTCTCTGTTTTGTTTTTGGATTATTTCCAGAAGTTGCGCGATTTTCTTTTTCCGTTTTGTAAACTTGTAATATTATAAATTTTACATATCAAGTGGAAGACTGAGCGAATAAAAAGGGGCGGCTGACAGCAGGCATATTTATTTATTTCACGCGCTGTAAGGGTGTGGGCTGTGTGTTTGATGTACGTATTTATTTCTTTGAAATAGACACAAATTTGATGGGCTTTTGCGGGAGTTCTTTCAACAAACTAGCGCGCCGCTGAGAGATATGTTATCAAATCCAATGTCAAGAGCCGTTTAGATATGCCCACATGTGCTGTGTGAGTGGGTCGGTATCGGTATGGTATGGTTTGGTATGGGTAGGGTAATCGTATAGATAAGTAGGTTGTGAATGTTTTGTCGTTTGGTGTGACAGCTATACGAGTGACGTTCGCTTTTAGGGAGAATTAGTTATTTCATTAGTCATTTGCGGCCAACATCGAGCTATGAATGGAGGTGGACTATCTCGGGGTGTTATTCGCATGGGGAAAACTAATTGATTTCGATTAAATTGGATTTCACGGTGATTAGGAAAGTTGATTGGATGTTTGAATATAATTTTGGTCTGCCACTGATAAACTACTGAAATTAATAGCCACGGCGAAGACGTTACATTTTGTCGCTGTGCAGTCGAATTTGTTGCGGATCTGTGGAGGTGTATTTATTCTTTGGCTGTTTGTTTACATTATGCAGCTGGGGTGTTTTGACAGATAGGTAAATAAAAGAGTTGAATGCGGCGGCAAGTAATAAAGACGGAGTTGGTGGTGGCAATCTTGATTGCAGGTTGCAAGGCAGGTGGAATTTCTCCGAGGGAAATTTGCATCTATGATCAATTCCCTTGGACGTCGTTTTCCAATTTCTCACCCACATGTCACGCACTTATACCAACCGAATAAAATCTTCGTCGTTTGTCCAGACGTTCACTTTCCGCAGACAACTTCGCAATCTCCAGCACATAACCATACAGCTAGAGGCAACTCACCTTCAGGCCAATCCTTTTGTGGAAAAATCATCTCTCTTTAGTTCCTTCAATTTGAGCCAGCTGACCCCAAAATACGCAAACCCTTTTAGATTTATGGTGTTGGGGACGTTCGGATGCCATGTTTATGTAAAACGTCAACTAAGTTTGTCTAGACTCTACGTGAACGTCAACTGAAAAAAACTATTCACGTCACCAATCTAGGCCAATAAAAACTGAAATACAACATGGTCAGTCAGCTGTCAGACTTACTTAACTAGAAATCCGAGCAAAAACATATTCAAGCATTTGCCAATCAGAAACAACAAATTTTAAATCATCTGTTACTGTCAGGTGACTGACAGCTTTTCCAAATCTTACATCAAGAAATTTACTAAGTAAAAACGCGCAAGATTCTCAGTGGAGTGTAATATCGCTCTCTTTTACAAATTTTTAGAGTCAAGATACTTGATTGAGTAATAATTCGTAAAAGTTCTTTAGAGTTAGTGAAGATTCGTAAAATTTAAAAGTTAAGGAACAGACTCAATATCAATATCAGCGGTTCATTCGAGTTAAACCCGTCAAACAGAGAAATTTTCGATCGAATTTTAAAAAATATATTTCTGACAGTTGATTTAAAAAAAAAAAAACTCTAAATTCGATTCAATGGAATCCCAGAATTAGCATATTGTTTACCTGAGTTAATTGTTTCTAAAGGTGCTAATTTTCCGAATTCCAATAGATGGAATTAACAACAACGCATGCAGTAGCCATTGTGCAGCAGTTTTAAATGTGACCTTTCAAAAGTATTTGTAAACGAATTTACAACTCCGATGCTAATTTGTATTCAGTTAAATTTAAAATCCTTTGTTACCTAGATATAAAAGCTTAGTGAAATTTCATTACAAGCATCAGTTCTAGATCATTTGCCCAACCAAAAGCAACCAAAATGAAGGTAAAAACATTTAAAAGTATACGCAGTACGAGTACATATACATTTTCAAAAGTTTAAGTTACACAACTTATTTCAGCTTCTGATAGTATTCACCCTGCTGTTGGTAGATGTCATTCAAGCTGCCAAAATAATTGCTCCGTCTCCAGGTGACAACATTCCGATTATATACAGAGGAACACCCCCCAAAGAGGACGTTCAAAAATATCCGACGATTCAAAAAGTCCCTGTCATTAAGAAAGATCAACCGATTCGAAAAGTGCCTGTAGTTAAAAAAGCTCCAATTATTCTCAACAAACCTATAGTTCCAGTAGTTAAAGGCAAATAATTTTAAATTTTCCCAGCTGTATTTGCTTGAATCATTTTTGTGACGACAAACAAATCACATATTTAGAAGAAACTTCGTACCGGTGCAAATATAACAAACGGGGCACAGCTTATCGAACAATAATAAATTATCGACTTTATTCTGGAAAATGTGTTTGGTTTTATTTTCGTGTGAATCATATCCACAGTTGTGTACGCTTCGATGACAAGTCATGACTTTTTTTTTGTATTTCGTTATCACAGATACGAATCGTGAAAGTGGAATACTGGTAGCTTTTGTTACAATATTATATTTTACTGTTTTTTGCTTCTATTGCCCTACTGAATTTTTTAACTGAGTGCGGCTTTACTTGCACGGTTTAACCAAGCAATTAGTCACGCTAATAGCCTACAGATAATGCCAGTTAAGAATGCACCCACAATGCCGCTTAGTAACAAAGTTTTATTATCCTTTTGATGGAGTGGCTGTTTATGCTAGTTCGTTGACCTTTTCTTCATAGGGATACTCATTCCACATGTCTACATATGAAAAAGGGTTGGATAACTGCCATTTGAATGCTTCACTCGAGTTGCGACTCCGCCCACAAGTCTCCAGTTGAACACGTATGCGAGCAGCCAAAGGGTAATTGTTGTGTTATCATCAAACTGCCACTCGCTTTGGAAAACTTCTTGCTGCTGAAATAAAGATGAAGAGCCTCATGTTAAAATAACCAAATGCCTATCCAAAAGAACGGACGACCCACGCACTTGCTTCAAAAACGACAGTATCAAATGCGTCGAGTCAACGTTGGTTGACTATTTGCAACTGATTTGGTTGATAAAATTCAAGATTTTCTTCCTAATTGACCAAACGGTAGTGAGAATATCAAAATTTCATCTTAAGGAGGTCCTCATCGTTTGACCGATTTATAAGAAAGGCGACCCTCTATAAATTGTGCTAACTATAAAGTTAAGTAAAAACGCCAAAAATAAACTCGAACTTCTGCAAATCCAGGACTTATTTGAAAAAATTGTTGGAAACTCAGAAGCCTTATATCAGGTTCACAATTTATAAAAAAAAAACCCTTTTCTTATTTGAAAATGTTGTTGACATTGCAAATATTGGTACAGTCCGGGATAGAGGAAAAAAAAAACACTTTAACAACGTTTCCAATGGTTTCAAGAAGAACTTGCAAAAAACGAAGTCAATTACTTTATGCAGGCTAGACGTAGACTAGTATTTGACATTTCACAATTGGTTATAGTACATTAGCACCGCACCTAAACTCATCGTTTCGGCTAAATTCAACATTTCAGGCCAGGTGTCCAGCATTTCGCCATATATTTTGCAACATTTCCAAAGGTTAAACTTCAGCGAAATGTTGAATTTTGTCGCTGCATTTGTAAGTTTATCACATCGAACAAACCTCTTTACAAATTCCGCACGTCATATAATGGCTATTCAGCCCGCTGACCAAAAAAAATAACAGCTATCAGCAACTCAAGTAACTAACAATAAATAAACAACGAAAAACGAAGTGGTTGTCTATGCGTTACAATTGCTTTTGCAACTATAAATCCTCTCTTCATAAGACGTAATATATTCAATAGAAAACATCCGCCATTTTCTCATGAGATGAAAGCTTTGAGTGGATAAGATTAATCGCGAACTCCATGCCTCTATTTTGAGTCAGCAATATTTATAATTTTTCTGAATTAGCACTTAAATTAATGTTTAAATAAAGATAGCTGGAAAGAAAATATTTGATAGGCAGGTACCCTATTCACACACACCGAGCCGAGCAAAAACACTCGAAAACTTCAACGAAAACAGAAGTTTCCCCATACATATTTCAGTTTTCAAAACGACTCGTTTTCCACGAAAACACAACGAAAACGACTTCCAATCGTTGGGTTGTTGAAATAAACACACATTTTGTATAAGTTTCTAAAACAATAAAACCATTTTCATAGAAAAAAAAAAAAAGATTAACAAGTGATAAATTAAAAGTATAAAACTGAGTGCAGATGCCCACATCGCGACACGAATCCCTCC
This sequence comes from Cheilosia grossa, assembly GCA_963082955.1. Lineage (NCBI taxonomy): Eukaryota > Metazoa > Arthropoda > Insecta > Diptera > Syrphidae > Cheilosia > Cheilosia grossa. The sequence continues at coordinate 41,597,929 of OY720145.1, read as the reverse complement.
ACATTCCACACTATGAGTTTTTTGGCCGCCAAACCCCCACAAAAACACCGCTGCCGTTTTGACACAATTATTTTTAAGTGCTCTGAATTAATTTTATTTGTTAATTTGTAACCAAAATAGTTACATCAGTAGTCAATTCTGACAGTAGCTGTCATTTGAAATGTTGAAGTTTCAGTGGGAATGCAAAATTGAATTTCGAAATTTTTTTACCGAAATGTTGAATTTGCGGCGTAAATATACATATAGTCAGTTTTCATTTGTTGTATTCGATTTCAGAATAAGTTTATCCCCGACTTAAGGCAATGGAAAACGACACAAGTTCATATATCAAAACAAATAGTTAAAAAGAAAACTCCTAACTTGACAGCAGAGGTGAATGATTAAGAGATGGATATATATCTTTCGTATTTCTATCCACCCAAGAACCATTTGTTTACATTGTTGTTTTTGTAATTTCGACTCTCGTCTGTGAATACGTGTGAGCAACAAAAAAGCATGTTGCTAATGGCCAACCGGTAATCCTCTTGCATTTATGGGCATCCCGTTGTTTACTTGATTTGTGTTTCGTATTGAATTTGTTTGGTTTTAGTGGAGATTTTGATTAAATTGAAAAGAATGGTGAAATACCGAACTCTTGCATTAAAGTCCAATTCATGAACTCACATATGCTAGAGTCGAAATGAACAAGTGTGGGTGACTTCATGAATTTTTTCTGGAAAACAGCTTGTAGCAGCCGCCCATCCACTGTAAAGTTATATTATATCTCTGTATTCCATTATCTTTGCTTGACAGTTGACATACGTGGCTGCCGTATGAAAAGTGACGTTACTGACCAATCGAGGTTCTGCGTTGAGGTACATCTAGTCCAGACCAATCTATTCGACTTAAGATAAAATGTGACCAGTTTACTTTGTACTTTTCTGTCCGTAGCACCCGTTGGAAGTTGGCACAGCGTGAGAGGAAACACTTTCATTGGTAGAAATTTTAACATAACATAATTCGTTAAAAAAAAAAAAAACATTACGCACGTGCTGAAATGTATGTCAATTGGGCACTGATGTTTCGTGTCATTTAGAAATTGTTAACAGGGTGTAGGTAAGACACTTAAATTTGCTTAAAATATAACTTCTCTCAAATTTGCGATCCCTACAACAACTGCAAATAAAGGACTGATCTAGAAATGATTTCATTTCCCTAAAAGTCATCTCTTAGTTTAAAGTTGCCTTCAATTCATACAACGGTCATTCTTAACGACTATTTCGCAAGGAAACAAAAATATTTTGTTACATAAAAACCCCAGAGCCAAAAAAATTCAAACAAAATATCATCGAAAAGATAATTTCGCCTCATGCCACAGAGGCTACATACTTTTTAATCAATTTTGTTATAAATAGAATTCCACATAACAAGAAGCCGTCCTGACCATTTGCGGAATCATAAAAAGCATTCTAAGCAAAACGTGTGCGTGTATACCTGTGCCCGTACATACACATTCCTTGCAATCAGACTAAATAAACGAGAATAACATTCATTGTTTACTTAACTTAATTAGCGCTGAAAATGAATACTAATTTTATTATTTCATTTTCTTGCTACACTACACTGTTTTCTGTTCAAACTCACCCAGGGATGTAAGCACGATGGTGTGAGCTAAGTATTCTTCCTTGGGAATTTCGTTGTCCCTAAGGGAGCTTAGAAACAAAACATAAAAAAAACAAAACTCATTGGATCATCATTTCCATTAATTATCGTGGTATTTCTTTTCTGCCGTAAGCGCACAAAAAATAAACGAAAATGAATACGAAACAAAGCAGAAGCAACAAAAAGATAAAGACTATAAAAAGGGGCGTTTGTCAAGTTGTGTCTGGTTCAAGGACAGTCCCACACATATCACGTTGTAACAAAGGCAAGGTTTCATTAATTCTTTTTTATACAAGTCCAATTATTCTTCTGGTGTTCCACCACCACCACCACCCATTGGGGTGGCGCTCCCCCTCTCCAGCTGGATATTTTCGCGGTGTATCTGGTTTTGAACTTTATAATACTATTTTCTGTATCTACTCGTGTGGAGGACCAGATAAGAGACGCACCTTAGTCAGTAATTTGCTATTAGAAGGACCCAGTGAAGGCCACAGCCAACTGTGCTGTATTATCAGGGTCATTGTATGGCCATGCATTAGTGCTCCCCCTACATTCTAGCATTAGATTACCTTGTTTAGTCATGCGGTCATCTATATGTGCTCTCTCGTTCCCAGGGCTAGGTCGGATCAATTTTCACTTGTTTCCCCATTGTACTTCCTTCGTGTGATGTCTGGTTGTGTAATTGATTCCGTGAAAGTGAAAACAACTCATAAATGCTCCCACCGCCCACATATGTATATTTACTATAAACACAGGTGTCAGGGGATAAAAGTTTTGATTGAGAAATTTAATATTTAATGACAGACGATGTGTGCTTTTATTTTTATCGTGTGTTGCTTCAATTGGTGGTGTATTCACCTTTGATGGAGTCACATGACTCACTTGGCATTGTACTGGCTGACATTCGAATCTTCTTTTTATTGTTTTTCGCTACCTATATACATATAAGTAATAAAATTTTCTATGATTTATCCGAGTCGTTAAGCACGGTTCAACTTTGTGCTGATGATGTTGACTTTGAATAGGTGTTTATAGATCATATTTTTATTTTGCCATTCATTCTTCTCGCCTTCTAATAGAAAAAAAGAAATATGTTTGCTGAATCAGTTTGTTTACATTTCGGTTGCGAAGAAAGACCACATCATGAGCATCGTTGCTGTCACCAGCGGAAAGGGGAGGGCATTTTAATTGAACAAACCACGTATGGCTGTAAAGAAAGTGGTTTCAACTGCTGCGCTGCCAATGATATCAGACGCGGATTTTGTAACATTCCGTGCGGAGATGAGAAGTCAGAGTGTTGCCAGCTTTCATGGGAATTGGCATTTGACACTCGTTGTTGCGGGATGGTGAACAGGTGGGTAAATGCACAAAATATAGGCTCAGTAGACGAATTTTCCAATAATAAGGAAAATTATACTTCCATCTTTCTTGGAAGTAGGTACACCTACCTACCTACCCACATGTGCATTGGTATAGGTCAGCTCTGCGCGCCAGTAGTTGGAGATTCGACTGTTGTGGGGCATCTCCTATTAGCCCGACTGCCCGTCTCTATATGCCGGACTTGATATAGGTATTCTACAGAAACACCAAAAGAAATTGTCGAACTTGTAAACTTATGCCGAGCAATTCGTAATAGGAACCTATGCTCTACTGTACGTCTGCTTTAAATGCATCAACTTTCGATACCTTGTGAATCAATCTTTGCACAGAATCTCCCTTTCATTGAAAGCAATCTTTGCACAGAATCTACTTTTCATTGAAAGCAACATCAATCAATTTTTGAGTAGAACTATGAGCCAGCTGGGTAAAACTACATAAGTCGCTCAAGATCTTCAGATATTAATACTTGAATTGTTTGTTTCCTTGTTGCATCTACATAATAATATTTTAATAGATTTTTCTAACTCCACTCGTTCGTGATGCAAATTTGTTTAGAACCCACACAAAAAAGTTAATCACGAGCGTACGAAATACATACTACCATTCCACAAACCATTCCTAGAAACCATTATCTTTTTTTCCTTCCTTTCCCCCCTTCAGCTTATAGATATGGGGTCTTCTTTTCCCTTGAATCCGACGACTTTACTACTGCACAAGAACCCATAACCTATGTCATCAAATTTTGGTTCCATTAACAGACAAGAGGCCAAAACGAAAATAAAGGCTCAACGAGAGGCAGTGATGTATTTCATTTGCGAGTTTTCCTACACCGTTGTTTTTGGTTTTCTCTTTTTCTTGGTATTTGGAGATACATATCGTCCTTAATCAGAAGAAAACTAAATTTTCTTCCCAATGAAGGATCACACAGCCATACATGTACTCGATTCATACATTTACACATATAAATGTATGTATATAGATATCTATCAAGGATTTACTCACGGATAGAAGAAAAACAGGAAGGTGGTGGACAGGAGCAGGATCCAGGCAAATGTCGCAGGAATATATCGAGTTTTGACGTCGCATTTCGGCATTTCCTCTGCTTTTATCAGTTTATCCTTATTTGGTATTTTTTTTATTTTATTTTTCTATTAAGAATAAAATAAGTAAAGAAGTAAAAAAATATACGAAGAATATTCTGCCACGGGCGGAGGTTTTGCTTTCACTCTTTTTTCCCTAGTTGCGATTCCTTTATGCGGTTGCTATTCTTCTCCAACATTAGCGAATTCTACCACTGTAACTTCTTTTTAATATTTTTTTCCACACTTCTCTCCTTGTTTGCGAAAAACGAGAGAAGTCAGACAGGTGTATATATGCACATACACACGACACTTTTTTTCTTTTTTCTTATTTTATTATTTTATTGCTTTTACACACACTTTATCCCCTAGTGTAATTTAATAATTTTAATTAGAAAATTAATTTCTTTTGTTGTAACAAGAAGGAAACTTGGTTTTGCGAAAAACTCGTGAACAACACTTGACCCGAACTGAGAACACGGCTGACGGACAGATCCTGTTCTTGCGAACACGAAGCGGAACAAAGATTTTGCACGAGGAATACGCACTTTTCGCGGAGGTTTTTCGAGATTTTTTTATTGGATTTGATTCGTTTTCAGCGGCGCAAAAATGGAAGCGATCGAAAGTTTGGGTTCGCCTTTGGTTGGGATGAAGTTTTTTTTTTGTTGTTGCTAGCTGGTTGTTTGGTTGGAAGAAAGAGGAACAGAATTTTTCCTTTGAATTTTGGCTATCGTTTTTCGTTGGAGATGGTAGCGGTACTAGATGCCTTGCTGCGTTACGGTGTGTGATGGATTTTCGCGTTGATTTTATTATTGCAAATCGGAAAAAAATAATATCTATGAAATTTTCTCACGCACTTCCATGTTCCCGAGACACTTTTTCACCTGTGCTCTGACTTTTCCTATTTCATCGTTGAGTTTGTTGTCATTTTGCTCTTTGGTCGAACTTTTTTTAACGAGCTGAATTTTTCCAATATGGCTGATGAAGATGGTGGTTCTTTAACGAAAGGAAAGCATTGCCAAGTGAAAGTGGAATTTAGTACAGATTTGAGCTAGGTAGCAGGAATAAAAAAAACGTTTGATTTAGAGATAAGGTAGATAAACCATGCAAAACAATATTTATATTGGACGCATTAAAAAAAAGCTTAAACCGTGTTAATTTATCCAATTTAATAGTAGGTTAGGTCATAGACGCAAAACAATAGGCGTGTTTTTGAACTTCGATCTCAGCAAAGAAAAGTAAAGTAGTATTTGCAGCACGCATTTACAACAACAACGCTCCTTTTGACACTTCGAATACTCACAGTAGTTGTTGTATTTTTAAGCCGAAAATAATACTTTACTTTGCTCTGTTCAAGATTCAAAAAACACTATTGTTTTGTGTCTATGACCTAACATGTCGATTGTTAAATTCGTAAACATTATTTACGAATATATATACATTTATACACGTACTTTACATTAATAGGCGGAAAATAACATATCTACTTTGAAAGGGTTATACAAAATTGAATTAGAAAATACTTTTATTTATGATATATCAGCATGTTTTCATTTGTATTCAATTCTAAATTGCACGGAAACATAAAGTTTATAGTTTCTTAAATTAAAAAAGTTTACCTCAAATTTGATAGCAGCTATCGTCACATGTAAGAAGCAATTACCTACCACATCTGTCTTCGGAAGACCAACTTTTAAACGAGGTCATTATAAAAATGTTTAAGCAAACAGATTTAACGAAAATTGCCCATCTGCGTGATGTGTTAACAAATCTCTCTTTTGACATTCCTGTACGTCAAACTTAAAACTACTTTTCAGTCAAAAAATAAGTCACACTTGCTTCTACCTATACGAATCTAGTGTAGAGTCAACAGAATACAAGCAAATCGTGCCTTAAACTAACGAGTAAGGAAAATAACATATCATGTTAACGCATGATGGCGCTTTTGCACTGAAACTGTACAATAACGCTATGGTGTTTTTGTGAGTCTCTAAAAGCTAAATTTTTGGAAGGGCAGAGGTCGTCCTCTTGAATCAGCTTCACTACTTTTGATGCTGTGTTCGGGTGAAGCGATCTTGCCCAGTATGGAAATGAATTCCGCCGGAATTTTTTATTTCATGTTTTTTCACATTGATTGGGATCGATTTCAGCTAAAATTTCAATGCAATAAAGTTTATTATTTTCTTAGTGCTCGAGCTCTGAACTCAATTTGATTTGCTGTACAAACTTAACTAAAATCGTAGCTTAAAATTTGACACGTAAAACAAGAATAGCGGTTCTCTATGCGCCGTACTATAACAAATTTTAGTCTCTACTTTAAACTTACGGAAATTTGTATGGAAAATATAACCACTTGAAGTGTGGACTACTTAAATTTAGAGTCGAAACTAATGTGAATGTGTAGTGGTATTCGATTGGGTGCTCGCAGAGCATTTTTTATGTTCGTTTGGTACAAAAAAAAAAAAAAAACCTTTTTTTCAGATTTCAGAGCACTTTTACGAATCTAGATATTTTCTCAGATTTGCTTCAGATTTACCAATACAAGTGCGTTTGAGTTTGACAACAGGTGGAGTTTATTTACGTTTTCTTGCATTTTTTCTAGAGCAAAGACAAGTATTGCATCGGGTGGATCTATTTGTGTAAATTATTTATGTATAAATATTTAGAAAATAATCGCGATGGAAATTTCGAATGTCTTAAAATAAAATTTAAGCAGTGAATGGAAAGCGCATAGAAATGTGTAGAAGACTACACATATTCAAATCGCACTAATATCTACACAAAAATAGCAAATGACGTTTTTTATGTTCGCTTAGGCACACGAAATCTGAGATCTGAGAGCAAATCTGAAGAAACCCAATCGAATACCACATAAGGTACCCTATAAAAACGAACATATTATATGAGTGAAAACAACCCTTCGTCAAGTACTCACCCATATTCTACCTCTCACCCGTTCCGCTTGTGTCACTGTAGCAAAGTTACCATTCGCCATATTTGTTGAAAATTTTCATGTTTACATATTTCACACACCGCAGATCAGTGCATCCGCCAAAGGAATTTACATTTTTTCGCTATCAAGTGTGGCTATTCAAATTCATCTGCGTTAGTAAATAAATTTCCACAAATTCTTTATTAAAAATCTGTTAAAATTGCTACCGCCACAATGTCCCGTAGTGTACGCGCTGAGACTCGAAGTCGTGCCAAAGACGACATAAAGCGTGTAATGCAAGCGGTCGACAAAGTTCGACATTGGTAAGCAAAAAATGATATCCTCACCATGGGTCCGCATTATGCTAAGAAATGTTATTTCTTCTTCCTTCTAGGGAAAAGAAATGGGTCACCATCGGTGATACGACCATGAAAATCTACAAATGGGTGCCCATATCCAATAGTGAAAAGAAAAAAGTTCACCATTCGCACTCAAGTTCCAAAGATAAGGAGAATACGTCTCAAAAGAGCACACCTCCCCAGATAACCTCCAGCTATACGGGCGCTCTCACTGCCGAAGATTCAAACACTTGTGAGTGGAGATCATAGAGAATACAAAAGTCAAATCGATGAGAAAATTCTATTTAATTGTAAAAAACGTTTGAAAAAAAATTGCTAAAAACAAATTGTGCTCCCTTACAGGCTTCTCAATGGTCAGCGATTCGCAAGGCGCCACCGAATTCGTGTCCAGTATGCCGTTCTCTGAAGACTCCAACTCGCAAGGAAGTGATGGCCCGGTGAAGCGAATGAAAACCAGTGATTAAGTTTTGTTCATAAGCTATATAGCAACTCTCTCTTCCTCGACTAAGCCACTACCAACACTACCATCCTCGTGTAATCGTCCTCGTGTATCTTGTAAATTTTAAGTTAATTAAGAATAATTATTTAATATTTTTTTTTTTTTTTTTTATGAATTCTACTGCCGTGTGATGTATTCATACGGGGTTTGCCGTCTGTCTAACGCGTCACTGAAGTATATAGTTTTTTAATATTATTCGGGTTTATTTAGTGAATATGGTAATGGTCCTGATGCACTCACTAGGATCTTGATATTTTTGTAGACATTCTCGGATGGTGTCGGTTGTAAAATATTAATTTTTTTGCCCTCTTAGAAGACACTTGCATTATTAGACAAAACAAGAACGAAAAAAACTCTTATAAGTAAAACTAAGGATATTTATTGAAAAAAAACATGAATTCATTAATACAAACAAATATTAAATGCAACATATTAGTGATAAATATGCTTCAAAAAACATAATACATTGATGTACCAAACTTACATTATGCATCGTTCTGCTGTAGTACTAGAAATAGGTGATTCTATGTTCGTTTCGAGGACAGAGGAAGTACATTCAATTTGCTTAAGCTATACAGTGTTTTGTGTAAATTGTTTACATGCAGACACGTGCCGCCACTTTTAGCATTCTTAAACTAAATAGTTACTTATAGATGAAATCGCAACTTAAAGTCGTAGATTAATGATTGTTACATATGATGGTTCGTTCTCAATAATATTTTTTACATTCCATATCTAAGAAAATTAAATTAACCGATTGATCGCCAATAAATTAATGTATAAACTGCACGCACACACTTTAGATTGTCTAAACAAAATCAAATGCTATTCGCTGTCGTTTGCGGTTATAGTTAAAGTCTAGGTGTGTGTAAATATCTTCTGCCAACAGTTATGGTCGATTTCTAGACCTCTGGCTATTGTTTGCTGTCAGGCTAAATATATTTGTCCCGTTTCTGTTTCTGAATTTCCATTAAGACTGTCTTTGGCTGTCTTTTTGTCGACGATGGATAAAAGTTTCAATTGGGCGTACATTCTATTCACCATTTAGGTGTCGCATTTTGTATAACTTTTTATGTTCGTTTGGTAGGTAATTGTTTTCGGAGGCTGCTGTAGAAATGCGTCCATTCCGATGGCAACTCAGTGAAGGGCTATCAATTTAGCTGAAACTTTTGTTGGTTTTGTAATTCTAACAGTGTTAATTATTATAAGTGAGATTACGCTTCCTTAACTTTTAGAGTGTAACACTCTTTTACTCAATCCCGGTGACAATGATTTTCTTTGCTCGGTGATAGTTAATTTAGACGTCTTAGACAAAATCTATACTAATAACTTAAATTTACTCGGAGATACCTCTGGTGTACAAATGAATGGGGGCCACTTGTGGAAAAGTGGACTTAGGTGTTCATTTACAAAACTGTTCACACCGCAAAATTTGCTAAGGCAAAGTGAAATCTGACTGTTTTTTTGAAATCTAACCGTCTTATGTTCATGCCAAAATACGATACGGGTCTTTCATTTTCTTACAGTACTGCGTTTTCCTATCCCTGCTGCTACTGTTTCTAGCAATAAAGCGATACATCCGCATATTGATCCATCTTACAGTTGCTGCTGGCAACAATAAAGCTGTGTTTTTTTAAACTGTGTTTGCTCCAGATAGTAGTTCACATCCCACTAATCCTATATCAGGTCTATTTCCAAGCATTCAATTAAGAAATATCCGCAATCAATATTCAATAAAACTTTGTTCATCTAAATTGTTAAAATTCTTGATATTTCCGAACATTGCTTTTCTAATTAAAATAATTTTTATCAGATGGCAATGCTCGAGATTTAAATTTAGAAATTCTCTCGGAAAGTTCTAACGGCATCTGCTTACATATTAATAATATAAGTATCTATGCATTAAAATCTCCTTTTTCTAGTATGTGAAGAACGATTAACTAAATAATACTCGTGAGTATTGATGACAAAATTTGTATTCACTGTTTTTCGTCAAATTTTGTTAAAGCAGCTCCACACTTTTATGGCGTATATCTATATTGTTAAGATTTGTACAGTTTAAATATTCGAATTTGTAGTGCGTTATATTTATAAATCTACATAATAAAAACTAATTAAACATAACATCTATTGAAAATAAATTCCAAACGACTTTACCTGTGACGTTTTATTGATGATGATCCCTAAAGAGTTAAAAATTATCAGATATTAGCAACTCTTGTGCAAGTTAGTGCATCAAAGAAATCTGGCTTAGGCATTGGGTGTAATCTGGCTGATTTACTTGAATTTCGATCATATTTGACGATATCTCACGTACTCCTATCATTGGGTTCGTTTGGGTAACTTGAGAATAGAAAGTAGAAAAATGTATATCTGAAAATATCTTAGATAAATTTTCGATTCCATATTTGATTCCTAGCAAAAAAATGTGTCAGAGAAAATCTAAATATCAAAATCAAACTACAATTCAGTATCCCTCAGTTAGTTCGAGTAATCTGTTTATAAACTACCTACTACTTTAAATTTAATGGTTTTACTATAAGCAGGGAATTTAAAAAATACTAAGTAAGTTTCAAATGTGCACGAGTAGGTTAGCTGGAAGATGATGGTCAGATTGTCAGATAGCATACTATACAAATTTTACGTAAATGCTGAGTAACGAGTTGATAACTTTTACGCAGTTTTCATTTATAAGGGGGATAATCAACTCAGTGTATGTTAACTCCCCTGTTGTAATACGAATAGTGGTTCCAGAGCGCTCGTCCATGAATAACGGTAAATAGTAGTCTGTTCTCTACAACGATCTACTAAGCGTAGGACCACGATTATCACACAGGCACGCGCAAAATGCCACCGGATTTTATCTGACGTATGAATCGCAAATTTCGAAAATTTGGACTTTGACTAGTTATGCATATCAACAAAAATGTAGTCCAAAATCCTTCGCAAGGTTAATCACCTATGGTGAAACTTGAAAAATCATCATTTAAAATCATAAAACTAATATGGATGGCCAACTTTAAGTCTCGACACACACATATAGCACTTTTGGATGTATTCAACTTTTATTAAGACTTTTTTTCGTTGCGATTACAGTACAACTATAAAATACATTTGTTTCGTTTTTATCGTAAGTGCATTAAACTGAAATAAGTAGGTATAGTCTTTCAAATCCAAGGGAGAAACAGCACCAAAAATACCAGACTGATATCAGGCACGTTTGTTGGAGACATATGAATTTATAGTCTAAAGTCTCGAAATCTTAAATGTGCAATCGAAAGCAAAATAATACAACCATTTTCTTTTGTTTGGTTGGTCCTGATTGATCACTCATGACGCATTTTAAATAGACCACTTCGAGCTATCTTTTGAACGCAAAAGAAGAAATTGTATTTTGCTTACACATCTTTTGTTTAACAGTGCACAATCGGTATTACTTTAGCTTTTCAGTTTTTACAAATTATAATATGATTAATTAGATCTCAATTCTGCAATTTTTTCTTCCAGTATTATACTGTATATTTCCCATGTTTATTTATAACAAAATCATGCTCCAGCTATATAAAAACAGACCAGATTTTAAAATGTGTATTTTTTTTTAAATTCCGCCAATTTTAATTTCACTTTCATTTGCAAATGTGTACTAGTACTTGTATTCTGGCATCACTGGTCATAATTTAATGTGGCCTTGGTCGCTGTCGTTATGGTGTTAGTCACTGGCTGTCTGGCTGGACGCACTCGCGTATATCACTTTGGACTGCATTCTTCCTTTCACATAAAAAAAAAGAAAACACAAATTAATTTTTCTAATTATTGTTTAAAGTCCTAGTTTTGCGTTCAGTAAAAACAACAAGTCTGTCGTTTTCATAATATGAAGTGTGAAATGGAAATACCCAACTAAATCGAACCCATTCTCGATTGCAAAGTGGTGTTCTCGAGCTATACTATGTGGATTATGTGCGGGTGTGTTGACCAAAGTGACTAAAGGCATTGGCTCGTGCTGCTAATTACAATAATATATCTTCTTGATGGCGAATTCGATTTTCCATTAATCGGTGCTCCCTACATTCGTCTTTTGTTTGTTTAATACTCTCAATTTCATATGATCTTTTGTACCTTAGCAGCAGGCTCCTTGTCGTCGTTCCATTCCTCTGCCGTCGCCGCCGCCGTGTACCACCACCAAATACGAGGGTGTAGTACGAACGTACTGTGAGCAGCAGCATACATATACAAAAAAGAAAAAAAAAAAAACAAAGAAACTACCACTCCACCGCTCGCTCCTCCGCAAAAAAAAAAAAAAAAACTGATCAAAAATGCGCGAGTTCAAAGTAGTCGTCTTGGGGTCGGGGGGTGTCGGCAAATCCGCCCTCACAGTGCAATTTGTGTCGGGTTGTTTCATCGAGAAGTACGACCCAACCATCGAGGACTTTTATCGCAAGGAAATTGAGGTGGATAATTCACCATGTGTGCTGGAAATATTAGACACTGCTGGTACAGAGCAGTTCGCCTCAATGCGAGACCTCTACATCAAGAACGGCCACGGCTTCATCGTTATGTACTCGCTGACCAATCATCAAACTTTTCAGGACATCTCCAGTATGAAGAATGTCATCAATCGTGTAAAGGGCAGTCAGCCCGCCCCCATTCTACTAGTCGCCAACAAATTTGATCTAGACTGCCAAAGAGAAGTCTCCACAGCTGAGGGCAACGCTTTGGCCCAACAATGGGAATGCCCCTTCATTGAAGCATCAGCCAAGGATCGAATCAATGTCAACGAAGTGTTTGCAACAATTGTACGCGAAATGAATATGACTTCCGAAAAAAGACAGAAAAAAAGTGATTGGTGTTGTACGCTCTTATAGCGAATAGTATTGAAGCATTAAATCAAAAAACCCCATAACAATTTCTATAAAAAATAATCATTTACGTGCAAGTGAACTAAAAAAATAAAAACAAAAAAAAAAAATACAAAAAAAAAATTAAAAAAAAATTTAATCCAACATAAAGGACAAATAACACAACAAAAAAAAAAAAAAAACAAAAACAGTACTTTTATATATTAATGTATAATTTTTTATATATTGAACTTAAATTCTATACATATACATGTTTAGCTGATAATTCGAAAGAAAACGATAAAAGGGAGAAGCATTAAGCATTTTGTAATGTTCATTGAGAAATAGAAGAAAGAAAACGAGAAAATAAAACCACGAAGAAATATTCAGAGCATTTTTATCCCCTCCCCCTTGAGCCCTTCCCCCTTTCTCTGTTCGCCCCCGTACCCTAGCTCCCCTAGATGTATAAATACGATATAAAAATATATATTATTATAAAAGCAAAACAAAAACAAACGCATGAGATAAAGAAAAAGAAAAATATTTGAGTGGCAAAAACTAATGTACGTTGTGTGTTGGTCTACAGGAAATTAATAATAAAAACAACAAAAATATTCTAAACAACTTTTTTCTAATTTTTTGTCCGTTTCTTTTAAACGATTTTTTGTCAATTTAGGTACCTATTACGAAATATTATTGAATTGAAAAAACCATACATAGGTATAAATATATATTATTTACTCTTGCTTAGTTTTTTTTATGTTAAACAAAAAAATTAATAAACAAAAAACATTTTTTTTTCTTAAAAGAAGCAACATTTGTATAATTTAAGGAACTGTATAGCGCAAAAACAATACCGTTAGTCAATAAATTTTCTTTATGAAAAAGTATAAAAAAAACCGACTTTATTTGCTTCCTTTTGATTGGGAGTAGACAGTACTGCATAGCAGGCATGTGGGCGAGGTAGTTTTGCTATGTTTAGCATAGTGTTCTTGGCTGTATTACTTGTTCTGCATGGAGAAAGGCAATTGGATTCAGATTGATTTGTAATCGTTTTGGCTGTCGGTGCGATAAGAAATAGGATACTGGTGGAAGTACACTCTGGACAGTTTCAGGTAAGAAGGGCTATTTTGGTGCCTGTCGTTATGCAGATTTAATGTTGATAGCTGGCAAACGATAAGATAATAGCCTGCCTCCTTTGAACAATGTGTGTCGATCGTTTAAAAACAATTAGCGGAGTAAGCACATTATTTGGACGTTAAGGTTAGTGGGAAATTGATTGCGTGTTGGTGTGAATTGAATAATACAGCGTCTTTCATTGTTTTCGTTTACCCAACTTTTGTTTACAAGAACGAAATTTGACCAAATTTGACAAAGTTCTAATATATTTTTAGAAAGCATGCGGCTAGCAAGCAAGCTTACCAAATGCATGTCGATTGTTTAATTTTACAAAGTCATACGTAACATGTGCAATTTTTGTTCAAACGGTGTTGGACTTTTTAGTAATCTAGACTTTGGCGGAGAAAAGTCAACCCATTTGCTGAACAGAGCAGTAATATTTTTTAATAATATATGGAGCTGCTCTGACCTAATACTAAAATTATATTGTACTAGCCGTACTTATTTTTCGTACTTAATTCACGCATTAATAATTATAATTTTATATCCTTAGCCCCGAGAAATAACTTTTGAAATTTTTTTTCGTTACTGACACATTCTTTAGAGTGAAGACAATTTACCAAAGTTCCAATAATTTTTTTTATGTCGCCCTCATATTTTTAAATTGTTTTACCAAAGTTCTAAATTTTACAACACTAACTCCCTTAGGCGTCGAGGTGAAGCGTTTTCAATGGCTTTATGAACGGAAAGAGTCAACCCTTTGTCTAATTTTAAGCAAACTTTACAGAGACAGTCCCGCCTCAATACCGAAGAATGTTTGCAAATTTGAGATTAATCGGTTTTTTTTTTTACCTAACACCTTTATACAACTAAATTGGTTGAAAACTACGACGAGTAGAGGCAGCTCATATGCATTTTGGCTCGTAGTTTTATGTATGTATTGTATAGAAGATTGTACTCCCAAGAGTATGCAAAATGAATGTCTGCAATTTTCGAAGCTGTTATCTTTCCCTACTCTTTTTCCTAGTTTGACGGAACAACGATATTTCTTAATCGAGTTTTGCTTAAACAACACCAAGGACAAAGTGGCGCTGCAGTGGATCTGCGCCTCAAACAATACGGCTCCCCAGTTAGCGTGATTCTTAGCTAACTACTTCCAGTTGAGCACTCCATTTCGGTTGAGGTTCCCTGCAACTTCCGCGAGCCACCTAAGCGAAGTCATCCTCTAATGCGTTATCCCTCCGCGTTGGAATTGAAAACACTTCGGCTCGGAGCGTTGGTGTCCATTCGCTCTACATGTCCTGGCCATCTTAGACGCCTTACAGTACTTTTCTTACCGAAAAACACTCGAAAAAATTAGTGTTCGAAGCGAAATCGTGTGATTTCTGCAGTTGTGTCATTCAGAGTTAATAGTTGAGCAGAGGTATTAAAGGTACCGTAATATCGCAAAAGTTAAAACTGATCTCTATAGTGAAGTTCTGTCCGATGTTCTGTCTTGTTGCAGACGGACGTGGCAAAGTCAATGATTTTGATGAACTTAACTCAAATTCCGACTGTTCTTCCAATTATTAACTATAGGTAGTTGAGTTATGCCGTTTTCCATTGGGACAAAAAATCAATTTTTTCATGATCCATTGGGCAAGCAAATCAATCGATTCGGATCACTTTTTGCAGATCTCGATATTTTTTCAGATTTACAAACACTTTGCACAGCTGTCTTACGTCATTTTAATAAGTTTGCTTTCAAAATACTAATAGGGGAAACATTTTGCAAGTCGATATCCATTTGTGATTTTTCCCAAAACAGATCAATTTCGTTGCATGTTCCATAAGCCGCGTAAAATCTGAGATCTGAAAAAGATTTCTGGTGGTCCCAATGGAAAACGACATAAGTGAGCTGCTTGAAAATCAACTTAACCTGTGCCAAACACTTGACATCCTATTATGATCACGACATACCTGCAATATTAAACTAAAATGTATTCGAAATTCCGGCTTAATCTAGATTACTCCCGTAAAATCTTTTAAGAATTATAGTTTTGGCTATTTCTCAGATATTTTCGAAAGGTGCCGCAGTAATACGAATCCTAAATGTGCAGGTATATTGTGTTTTTCCGGCGTTTAACCTGAGATCTCTCGCTGAGAAGTCCAGCACCACAAGTCGCAGCTCCTGATATTTTTACCTACAACTACGTTAAATTTAAGGTCGAAAATGATTTAAGATCATCCAAAATAATTTACAAAAGCTCCCACTTAAAGTGGCCCCAAAGTCACGTTTTACAATTCTTAGTGTATATATGTAAAAAAAAACTATTGCAAAACGTAAGCTTAAAAACATCTTCCGTACGTCTGAGGACCGACAGTGAATTATGTGGTTTTCCATTGGGACATTTTTGATCTAAATCACTTTTCATGTTCCATTGGGCAAAAAAATCTATCTTTTTTTCGATTCAGAGCACTTTTTGCAGATCTCGATATTTTTTCAGATGTACACATACCAATATGCTTTGCACAGCTGTTTTACGTCATTTTAAGAAGTTTGCTTTGGTTTCGTGAAAACCAAAATAACGAAATACATAAATAGCCATGGACATAATTTTGGAGGAATTATTGTCTTCATAGTCTTCCTCGTCATCTGAAGACTACGAATCACCAAATATATCAAATTTGTATCTGCAACAGGGAAAACATTTTCGAAGTCGATATCCATTTGTGTTTTTTGCAAAAACAAATGCAGATTGAACAGCTGATATTACTGTCAAATAACGCACTAATACATTTATAAAAGCAGATCACTTTCGTTGCGCGTTGCATTGGCAGCGTAAAATCTGAGATCTGAAAAAGATTTCTGGTGGTCCCAATGGAAAACGACATTAGTCAAAATTATTGTTACCTAAAAATCCAAACAAATTTTACTCAATACCTTAATGAATTCGTGCACGATTGTTTATAATATTAGATAATTTACAGCCATCGTGTTTTCATTCAAAATGTGCAATTATTCTGAATAGTTCCGACACAATACATAGAGAAAGACTTTGTTGAAGCCGTCTTTCGGTGGCCATTGGGGTGACCCATTGGTAGTTCTGTCTATTCTTCCGATTGCGTTATCTACGGCTTATCTCAATGACGGTCGATCTAAGAAGGTCACTCAAAGCAAGAAAAGAAGTCCGCTGGCAGCGATAACCGATAAACAAATGCAATCACACACATGACCATGCTGTTGGTTTTATGTGCGATCGCAATGCGACGTTGTCGAAAATGTTCAAGTTTTGCGAATAATTGCTGATGGCACCTTAACTGTTTGATGGCATGTACAAATACAAATACAAATACTGCGTGCGGAGGACTCATAACAAATATTTGCTTAAAGCACCTTGTCAGTTCAAACAATTATACGATAACGTGGAACATTGGAGCTCAATTTCTACCCCGACTTAAAGTATCTACTTCAATCAAATCGGAGTGTTGCAATGAATGTGTTTGTATTTCTTGACAAAACAATTTGAAATTATCGTCTAAATGCATTCGTTTTTATCTTCAAAACGCTTTGCGTTCTCATATTATTTCTATGGTTATGGTCATTTAGTGAAGGTTTGCGGTTATGTAAGAAAGCATGTTTGACAAGCGGCTATATACAACTAGATATGGCCGACTCACTCCACTTATCACCAATTAAAAATATTGCTGATAGTAGGTATGGAAAGCAAGCCTCAGACGTCTTTTCATATAAAAGCACGTGATAGTGCTTTCATTGTATTATTTGCTTAGTAGCAGCGAAAAAGTTTATCTCCATCGCACAAGGTAATCAGATACATAAAGATAGAAGACAGCTAATTTGTGTTGAAATAAGTTAAAACAGGTGTTTGTGTAAACTGATATCAGGGAAGGGAGTATGTGTATTTTTTTTTATAAGATGAACTCAAAACAAATCAAATGTATAACTAGGCCCATCAAAAGATTATGCAAAAGTGCAAGTAGTTACAGAAGTATGAAAATGGACTTCCGGAAGTCGCCAGTAAAACTGTAGTTAAGATTAGGAAGCATAATCAAACGGTCGCAGTAAAAAGAACCATTGGTCAATTTGAATTGACAATTCGTGTGCTCCACTCGATTGCGATGGCTATCAATCAGAATGTTCAACGCATACAGACACGTGCCATTCTTTGGTTGTATTAGGAAGGCCTTCCGATGGACTATTTTCAGAATTCTAACGCACGAGCAGGGTCAACGCCTCGCTCACTGACAGCTTGGAACAAATTTCACACTATCAACATTATTATGTACTTACACATTTTGAAATCGTTGACTGTTTATCATAACTCGCGAATTTATTTTTTTGTATGTTTTATTTAATTTTATTTGCTCTTACCTTTCTTATCAGTATAATCAGAGTGTTGTCAAAAATCCGTTAGAATTGCCGTATCAGTATAAGATTTGAAAAATATTTTAACAATTGGGCAATCTATTTCGTGGTAATTTGATATGTGAACAATTTTGAGTGGGCGGAGCTAATAGGACGTAGTGAAATGTTTGTGTTTATCCAAACATGTCAAAGCCAAAAGAGTTATCACCTTCTTAACAGCAAAAGCAATATGTGCTGAAATTGGTAAAACAGTGAAGATGTTTAGACCCTGCTCCTGTACAACCTGTATTTAGAATTTGAATTGAAAACCGCTGTAATATCCCCTCTCTTCGAAACTATGTGCAATCAATTTGCATTTTACAAACGAGCACTTTCCCATTCACAGAATCAAACGATTCCCGATAACGGGTGGAATGGACAGAAAAGTAGAAACATACCTACTTTATCCATCAGCCTGTCAGTCGAATAAGTTCTCTCAAAGGAATAGATGGATTCTATGGGTTGTATGGCCCTTAATACTTAGGTGGGTTTGCTTGTCAAATTTATACTTCTGGGATAAAGATTTTTCAAGAAAATATTAGGCACATCCAAAAACCTATTGTTATCCTAAGTCTTGACTAGATGTAGGTAGGTACCTTGAACCCAAAATCTATATTGGTAACGCCGCTTTTCCTACATCAGACACATATACGAGGGGTCAACTTAGTACTCAGTTGCGAAATTCTTGATTTGATTCGTTGACTACCCCTCCATAAACGTCAACTCGAAAAACCGTTTATGTGATCGATCTAGGCCAATCAAAACTGATACACATCAAGCCACCCAACCCAGCTGTCAGACTTACTAAAATAGATACTTTTATTAGAAGCTTTTAAGGTAAGTAACTCCTCCTTCATTACACGATACACATAAAGCATGTCTTCAAGGTAACAGTGATGATTAAAAGTTTGCTCACACCAAACAACAAATGTTTTTGCAGTTTTGAATGACTTGTCATATTTCGCACGTTATGTCTATAAAGATAAAGCCGTCTTTAGTAATAAAATAAATAAACACTTTTCATTTTAGGGACGAATGGAGGGGAACTACAATTTTAAGCACCTAGCGCTAATTTGTTCACTTTATTCAGCGCAAATGTACGTGCGTTTATTTGGAAAAGTTGAATTCCAGCTGCCGAAACGAAAAAAATGCAAATCGTGGTAGTTAATGCATTTGTAAAACAGTTATACAAAGTTAAAAAGGGGTGTAAATATTCAGAATCATTTATTTATGTGAGTTTTTATTTTATTTGGGCTTATGATAGGGAAATAAAATAATTTGCCGAATCGAGAAGGATACACGAGAAAGTTTGCTCTTACAGCACAGGTTAAACAATGTTTTCCATAGCCATCGATCTTTCGCCGCGGGATAAAAATGTGGTTTTCCATTAGGCACGATTTTTATTTCAGATCTCAGCCTTTTCGGCATGTGGAACAAAAACCGAGATTGATCTGATTTTGTAATTATTTCTCCATCAGCATATTGTGGCAACCATGCCTCCTGCAGACATATACTTTTGCGGCAATATGCGTTTGCCTAAATAACCTGAAACAACAGTGAGGCTATGCGTAAATCTCCAAAAATTACTGATCATACAAGAAAATATCGGTCAAATGGGAAATCAATCAAGAGTTGGAGTGTGACCCATTCGCCATTATTACACGGCAGCAAAGTTGAATTCGCTTTATTTATTTTTATTTATTTTTAAAACAAAATATAACTTTTTTCATGTTTGGAGTGAGGTTAGAAATTGTAAGAAGTTCATCATCGACATTATAAGTACAAGATTCAGTAACGAAAAAAACTTACCTTGCCTCATAATTAAAACATCTCCACGTATTCATTTTCGAAACAATTTTTATTACGCCAACAATTTCGGTTAATTTCCTTCTTAACTACCATTTTTCCCAAACAATTTTCGTAAGTATTGTCTACATTTGTATTTAAATTTTTACTTTATGCACAAAATCATAAATCTCGTTTTAAAACAGCCTTTTTTAATTTCTTTATTTATCTTCCTTTCACTAGACATCTAATATAAACAAAACAAAAAAAAAAAAACAATATTCCCAATTGTTTCTAACGCATTTTAGGAAATTTATAATATAAAAAAAGTTTCCTCAACATTTTGGTTTCTTTTAAAAGCTTTTACATTCACTGTTGATAAGGAATTATTAACATGGAAACAAATAGACGTACATACTATTACAAGTAAATTAGACTCTTTGGGCATCTCGAGAGGAGTTAATCAGAGCGGCCGTTTTTTAAATCATAATAGCTATGATGCCAAAGAGTCCTCGTTTCCGATAGGTAAATAGAGTGAACTAATTTTACATAAACAGGCGATTTACTTGTATTTCTCCATGAAGGTGGCATGGAATTTTTGGAACTTTTCTAGCATAATCTTCAATTTGTCCGTTTGTGGGAGAATAGTTGTGCGGAAATGATATGTGCCAGGTTGTTGTTTGAATCCACTTCCGGAGACAATGCAGATACCTGAAATGGGACAAAATTAAAGATCAAGGAAGGCATAGAATTGGGAAAATGTATGTTGATAGAAGGTAAGAAGACTGTCTAAGAAATTTGAGTAAGTAGTACGAGCGTTAGTGTTAGAATTGAGTCACACAGCAACAATTTAAGGAACATCTCACACAATAACTGCATTTGTATTTGTATGAAGATAAACAGTGGTTATGCCATTGCCCTGCTGGATCTTTTTTGTTACATTCTTTGGGCATTTTAAGAAACTCCTCAATTTCTTAAACTATAAACACTCAAGCTGGCTTTTTCCCTTCAAGTGTTATTTCAATGACTTTTACATAGACGCTAGAGTGATTCCTGGGACATATTTTGAACGTGCAGGATGTAATTGCAAGAGTCAGACATAAACAGTGCAAGAAGCACTTCACTATGCGCAGTATTGAATCGAATAGACATCGTCTTAATGGTACATTGAATTTCAGAACCCTTCTGTACGGCTGCGAGAATTTTACTCTTACCGATACACTGGTTCTAAGAGTACATATTTTCATAGAGGCATAAGGAATTCTGCAAGTCAATGGTACGCAAAAAATAATCGTGCTATCTGTGCCATGTAGAAGAAAAATTTGGTAAAACCCGGAGGTTAGAAGAAATGAAAATAGATCACGAGGACGAGGAAAAGCCTATCGAACAGATAGCTTGATATTAATAATGATTGAGTTCTGGTCTGCACCGCTAATAACGCCGATCTGTAAGAGATTAACAACTATTTGTAATTTCAAAGTGTTGAGCGCGTAACAAAAGTTCGCAGCTTTCTATAAACTAATAGCTTCATTTAAAGTAGGAAGCACCTTTGGTTGTTCTTCGCCCTATAACTGAGATTTCATTTCACAATTTGGAACTCGTTATGAACAGTGCATACTGTAGAAGGCGTGAAAACTGTGATGAGCAGGTTGTACTTATACTTATCAAATAAGAAAAAGAACCAACCGGTCGATTCCAATAGCTCGAATGCATAGAACGTATCTGCTGGCATGTTTTTCTGCTTCGCCGCTTCGATGGCCTTTGGTGGGATTTTAATTTGTGGGAAGGCGTACATAGCACCTTGGACCACGTTACAGCTGAAACCTTCAAAAGTGTTGAACGCCTTATGAACGAGGACTGCTCTTTCGGCCAGAGCATCCAAAACTGCGCTACGTTCCTTGATGTACAAGTTATAGGACGCATCTCCTTTTTTTGGTGGATTTACCTAAAAACAAAAAAAAATCCCAAATAGAGCCATTTTAATGTTCGATTTAAGCTCTTCTTTCTTACCAAGGCACTGACAGCCATCTGACCAGCAGTGGTTGGGCACAATGACGCCGTTATCGACTTGGTCAATACAGCTTTTACATCAGGACAAAAGTTAATAAGCTCCATGTAACCTCCACGAATACCGCACTCGCCGAGGTATCCCTTCGACGTGGACATAAAGCTGGCCAACTCCAATCCATCATAGGGGGCACCCATCTCGATCATGACCTTTTTGAACGAATGGAATTTCGAATTCTTATCGTAAACGTTGTGTTGGTAGACCTCATCGGCCAGAATAACCAGCTTTTCCTTGGTGGCGAATTTAATAATCGCCTCGATGTTCTCTCGAGTCAGCACTTGTCCGGTGGGATTGCCTGGATTTATAACGACGAGAGCACGTGGTGCGCTAGTTTTGCGGGCTTCGTTAAGCGCACGTTGCAGCTCTTCGACGTCCAAGCCCCAGTTTGTCTCCTCATTTAGATAATAACCGATCTGGTCCAGACCGTATTCAGCCAACGTTGCCGAGTACAGGGGATACTGAGGAATCGGAATCATAATTCCGGCTGTTTTGCCATCAACAGGACAACTGAAAAAAAAAGTAGAAGGTAAATGAAGTTAAGTTTTGGGGTAGAAATAGCCGTCCTTTACCTTAACATGGAAAGTACGCTTTTAATACCAGGCGAGGCACCGGCAGTAAGGAAAATATTCTGCCAATTCGATTCGACTCCATCACGTTCGGCAATATATTCGGCAACTTGGCGGCGGACAACCTCTACGCCAGTTGAGTCTGTGTAGGAACCAACCGAGTGTCCCTGGCAGCCATTAAGGAATATTTTTGCTCGTGCCTTGACATCCTCTGGGATATCGGAACTCTTGAACAGAGACTGGTCGAAGCCAAGAGCTAACATCTGTAAAGATTTGCGGATTTATTTATTGCGTAGTCATTTTGATGTTTAAACAAATTTAATCTAAAAAAAAACAATATATATTTTATAGGCTCAAAACTTTACCTGGGAAATTGTAAATTAATATTTTAATTCCCGACAGCTATTATTATAATGTAAAAAATAAACAGGGCAGAAATAATTATTGGCGACAAACTATTTTTTTAAACTAAAGACCGTACCGTGCATTGTTGAAATTTAAATCGCATGGTAGAATCAATGCATTACCGAATCTTTGTGAGTTAAGTATGTAATAGAAGTCAGTCCTAAAAATTAAACTCGTTTCTAAGAACTGGTCAGATGAACGCCTGATGAATGGAATTTCAGTTTGCCCGATTCATTACAGAGAATAGCAACTACAGGGGAATCAACCTCTCTCTGACCTTCGATTATTGCATACATCCAAGCAAATATTGCATAGCAGTTCTTACTTTTTGCTGTCGTGATGGTTTAGGCGAATCGCACCCGATTTTCCACCAGAAAACCTCGCTGTTTGTAAAAACACTTACCGCATTTTGGAACGAATGGAGGGGACCTACGACTCTATGATGCGACGTTCGTTAGAGAGGTGTTGCCTTTTTTAACTGAGGAATTTAGTTGTGCTACGACAAGAACTTGTAATTTGGCTTTATATGCCGCCTGGAAATGAAAACGATAGTCAAGAGCCAATGCAGCGCAAAAGCCATCCCATATCTGAAGATGCTATAATTTTTCCAAATGACGGGAAATGTCAATTATACTTTTATATTTGTGAAGTTAACAGATACAAAATACATGTCAATAAGACATGAATTCCTATACTCTTAAGGAACGCGGTATAATTGTTTCTATATTTTTTCGGCATAGTTCCATTTCGGCGCAGATTTCTCGGTCGTCCGACACTACGAAGTTTAGCAGCTCGTCTGGAAGAGTATAAGATAACCAAGTCTAGCCGGCCCCGGAGTAGCCGTTCCGCAGAGAATATCCTAGCTGTGGTTGAAGATGTCACAGAGGACCCCGTAGTATCAACAACACCACGTACCTTGCAGTTTGACCAAGCGGACCGAAATGATCGACTGATTTCCACATTCCAGACTTCTTTTTCCTTGGGTTTTTCAAGCCAGTTCAAAAGCAGAAACGAAGCTTTTCAAAAATTACAGCCAAAGAACATCGGGTGATAACTTTTGCCTCACCTTTTAGGTATTCGTATCTATAAACTATTACGGTTTCCCCAATGGAAAGACTATCTATTAAATTACACTCAATACAAATAGTACTACATATTCCAACAAGTGCATAGATATATTTGAGTGTTTACATCTAAAATTCAACAATACATCTGTGCATGATTAAGATCACTTACTAAACCATAAACATCGATATAATTCTATGTATATGCAGTCCAGTTACATGCGTTGATATACATGCAACCTACTGCGTCAGTCCAACTTATTTTAAAAGCTTTTCCTTTACATACTTCCACGAAATGCTCAACTAATTTCAATAACTTCTAGTTGATGAAACTATGCATTAGGGTGGAAATGCAATGACGTTGCAAGTAACTAAAGAAAGAAAGCTTTCCGATTTGAATGAGTGCATGCATGCTCGTACTTCAAGGTCAAAACTTTTATTGTTCTCATGATAAATTGCTAAAATATCGATTCCACACACTGCGACTGCACCTATGTCCAGCCAAGTGCGAAAGTGACGTACGTTCATGTAGATGTGTGTAATTAGAACTCACCTGCCTAAGGTGAGTGATCGGCTTTTGCCCCATGGCATGGCAATCTCCAATATTAGCGCGAATTACTTCTGTGAATGGCTTTTTCACTCCCTGCGGATGAAATAGAAAAAAAATATATGCATTTTAGTAGAAGAAAAATAAAATTTGTTGTTGACATTGGATAAAGTGAGGATGCAGAATGGCAAAACAATTGAGAAATGGAGGGTGTACACTACCGGCTATAATTTGAACCCTAATAGACATACAAGTTTGACAGATAAGCGAAAAAATATACGTAAAATAAGCTAAGCGAGATTAAATATTTAAATATTATGGAAAGTAAATACATTTGTTAATTAAAAACATACCAATAAATTTCTAAATAGTTTAAAGTAATGGAAAATAAAGAAATAGTGTTGGATCGAGCGTCTCATTGTGGTGTACCCCAGTGGAACTAATATAGACAAAATGGTATAAAAATGTACAAAATTCCAAAAGAAGTTTTAAGCTCTCGATTCCTTTTAAATCGAACCTGTTAATATGTATGAGACATGCTGCGATGTGCTCGCATTTTCTTCCTTCACAAGCTTTGCACGAGCAAGTACAAATCCTTTGTTAGATATCTTAGTTTTATTT
This sequence comes from Cheilosia grossa, assembly GCA_963082955.1. NCBI lineage: Eukaryota > Metazoa > Arthropoda > Insecta > Diptera > Syrphidae > Cheilosia > Cheilosia grossa. The sequence goes on along the minus strand of OY720145.1, from coordinate 41,572,624 downwards.
CGTGGGGTTTTGAATTTATTGAGGATGCAGACCAGTTACATCACTGTTTGCTTAATGTGGTATAGCATAGACCAAACCAGCCTTGATAAGCTTTCCCTTCGCGAATGGAGCGTTATAGGCCGCTAAAATATTCTGCAATATCGCATATGGTTATCGAGAAAGTCTATGATAAATCTCGGTTAGGTGGGTCCGCCATTGGTATTTGTGATAAGCTCCACAATAAATAGAATATTAACAACAATTTAAAGAACATTAAACAGTTAAAAAAGAGTCTAATCCAAAAAACAAAATTGTTTACACGAAACCAAGACAAATTTTTCATCCACTTTTAAACTATTCAGTCATATTTTATGGACCCGGGGTTATTTTATTTTTTCATAAAAAATACTTGAATTTTAGACCGACAAGGTATTTTACATTTACAAAAATACACATACCGCTTACCGATGACAGATTCCTGTATGTCTGATAGGGTTCTTTTTTTTGCCACAAGGATATCGCAGGCCAACTTGTACATTTTTGAATAATTGTAGTGAATGCCTTACTGCGAGTTATTTGACAAAGTTTTCTATTGCAATTGTCAAATGCAGCAAAGTAAGAAAACAAGGAAGAAAAACGAATAACGCTAATCAGACACATGTCTATCATTTAAAAATGGACTACTTCAGGGCGTCTGAAACATTGACCTAATCTAAATTGTTTTAGCATTCCTATTCTTCTGTTTTTACTAGATTTTTTCAATGACATTTCCAATATAATCCAAGGTCGAGGTCGATAGCGCGCTTAATTAAAACAGGTCTCGTGACGATTCAGTCTCAATTGTTGGTTACATCAATTATTGGCTTCGTCATGCTGGATTTGCAAATGTTGTTGATTAATCTAGCCCCTCACCGCTAAGTCATCAATTTCATTTTCTCAAACTTAAAAAAGTTTCCCTTCTTAAAAAAAGTACACACCCTCACGTCAACAGACAATTTTGCTGCTAAGGGGAATAATATCCAATTTCGACATCCGCTAACTTTCAATTAGATTCAATTAGCATAATTCTAAAAAGCTCTTAATTCGTTACACATCGTTCGAGAACAAACAGATTCGAGTAGAAGGAAAAGAGTTAAGATTTATAGATTGCACGCAATGAATAAATCCGACAATAGAGGTGTTGCTTGCGCTTATTCAAAAGTAAACAAACAGAACTTATATTTATTCCGGTCGCACATCTACCAACATCTACAGGTGGTGGAAAGAGGGACAAAGAGTGAATAGCTAAGTTTGTTTAGTATTACCTGTCTAAAAATAGATTCCCACTTGCACAGGGTGCGAGCACAATCAAACGGAAGATAATACTGTCATATCGGATACCCGGTGATTTTGTAACAAACCGATAACAGAAATCTATTTACCCTAAGGTGGTAACAGCTTTACCCCTAAGGCGTTAATTTGAGACAACTTTCTCGGTGTGTTATCGGTTTCGTATGCCACTTGAATGAACGTCAACGACCAACCTGATTGCGTTACTAGGAACACAAACGTAATCAAGGTGGAAGTTTATTATGACCGTTGTGTGGATTTGTGGTTCCGTTTGAGGGGCACCGGCATAGTGGGAAAGGCAACACCACGGGGGCAGTTTACATAACGTTTTCTGTAAACGTCGGGGATTCGTATTTAGACGTGGGAGATTTTTGCAGCTAACGATGGTGTTATTATTTGCATTCGGACGTTAATCGATAAATATTGCCCCATCAGCCGTTAATGGCGCTACACTCCGGCCAGACTTTTAAGAAGAGCTTTCAAACCCTATTTACTATACAGTTTAGAGCATTTCCCACAGCAAAGCTGAAGTTGTTTTGCATGTTTATTTGTGGGCAGAGCCTAAACTGTTAAAAAGAGCTTTGAATTTGTTTTGCTTTCTTTCATTTACAACATGTTCAGGGCGCACTCTATAGCCGTTTTTCTTTTTTAGTTCAGAGCAGAATCTGAATTGTTATACAAAAAAATCGTGTTTCTTTTTTAGCTCAGATACATCAGAGCTCAAATTTGTGTTTCTTTTTTCGTTCAGAGCATGATCAGAGCGCGCTCTATGAGCTCAGAATAAATTGACTGAGTAGCCTGAGGAAAAAGATGTTTACACATGTAAATACAAGCAAACTTCCAGTCAAATTTGACAGAAAAAAAAAACAGGAAAAACAAAAAAAACATCAGAATGCTCTGAGCACACTCGGTTCAGAGCGCGCAAATAATGCTCGAGCTCAGTTCAGTGCTCAGCTCTGAACTAAAAAAGAAAAACGCCTTTTGTGCACAGCTAATCATAGGTTATGAATTCGAATGCGTCTGCAGATAAGGAAAGTAGATTGTAAAAAAGTGTAGCAGACTATGGAAAAACTTAAAATACTGCAAAAAATTTTGTTTCATAGTCATATGACAGGTGATGTTTAAATGTGTTTCATAATTAAATGCGTGGTCCAGAACTGGCTCGAGCTCTGTTCAATGCTCTGCATAGCTTTGAGTTGTGGTTCTCCAATACATATAAATGAACATTTTAAACAAGTGAACAATTTTTTTGAGCGGAAATTCAAATGACAACCCTCGCTTGAAGAGAAACTAATTACAGTTGACAGAAACCTTTCAAAAAGCGAATGAATAGAATCGAAATTGCATCACCATTCTCCGATTGAACGAACACTGAAAATAAAGCACGTTCCATGCTGGGATCTTTTGTATACTTACCCACTTGATTGACAGTTTTCCCCATTTGCCGATTCTGAATGAAATTCATCATTAGAAGTGTGATGCGAAAGCGAATATTTCATCATGACAAGCAGATTGTGCTACCTTAACAATGTTTCATTTGTGCTTGTGCTTAAGAAAATATAAATGAAACAAAAAGCCACACCCACACAACTTAATATTGAATGGAAATAGCACGAACTTGGGTTGGCGCAAACTTTCTCCATTCTCCATCTAGGATTTATTTTTCCATTACGGAAATGGGTGTACACAGAAGGGATGGAGTGCGGCTTCCTTGTTTTGCCTTTACATTTTATTGATTTTCGAAGTGCATCCTTTTTGTGATTGCTTCAATTTTAATGACGCGTTTAGTTTGAAGAAGCAGATAAAGATTAACGGAAGGCGTTTACTCTTATCACTCAAATTGATGGTTGTAATTCATTTTTAAAGGATGTTATATTTTGCAAACAAATCTGGGGGAGATTATGAAATTGCGCACAAAGGCACGCTGGGGCCTTTGTTGCTTATCATTTCGATGTATTATATTGATGTGTTGCGTAACATTAAACGGAGGAATAACTTGCCATTATACCTCGGATTACAAGAGGCAGAATGAAAGCTATTAATAAATTAATGCGTAATGACTGTTTCAACCACATTTTGATGATTATGTTCATGATGTTGACTTTACCCCTCACCAAGAAGACTTTAAAGGACTAACGTCGTATACATAGGTATTCCTGTTTTATTGAACACCCACCTCAGTAAAGCAAAGCATGTAAAGACAAATGCGCGATAAGAAATTAGGCGTTTTTCTTTTTTAGTTCAGAGCTGAGCACTGAACTGAGCTCGAGCATTATGAGCGCACTCTGAACTGAGCGTGCGCAGAGCATTCTGATGTTTTTTGTTTTTCCTGTCTTTTTTTTCTGTCCAATGTGACTGAAAGTGTGCTTGTACATGCGTAATCAGCATTTTCCTCAGGCTGCTCAGTCAATTTATTCTGAGCTCATAGAGCGAGCTCTGATCATGCTCTGAACGAAAAAAGAAACACAAATCTGAGCTCTGATGTATCTGAGCTAAAAAAGAAACACGAAATTTTTGTATAACAGTTCAGGTTCTGCTCTGAACTAAAAAAGAAAAACGCCTTAGGTGTCACATTTTTAGTAAAGTGTTATAACTGGTATAATATTATGTTGTGTGTCTCGGATTATATTTTAATTCAACGTTCTTCTTATTTCCTCTCGCTGGAAGTGAACGGCGCTGAAATTGGGCACATTCAAGAATCTAGTCGACTAGATTGGTCTGGATAAGATGTAACCGGAATGCAAAAACTAGATTGGTCGTTAATGTCACTTTACCTACGTCATCTACATATCCAAACTGTTAGTACTCAGTCACGAATTTCTTGACTAGATTCAACTGAAACACAATCTCAAAACTGAGATACATCTGGTCAGACAGCTGTCAGACTTACTAAACTAGATACTTGAACGTCACCAGTGTTTTGCTAGATACTTCATAAACACAACACCAGAAAGTTTCTGTCAAGTCACTGCACTGGTCTCAGAGAAGTTACTCTACTTGGAATAAAGACCAAATGTAATCTGTAATTCTCCGAAGTCTCAAGTAGAGTGTAGTTGCTGAAATAGCGTGCCATTTTAATTCGGAAGCTTTCGAAACTTTGTCACTTTGTCAGAATTCACTGAATTTTGACAGAACGTGAATATATTTGTAAAGCGCTTGTCCCCGTTACCAAAATTGGTATTATATATATAAAGTTGGCGCAACAGGTCTGTAGAGACCCAAGGCCTAGCTTCTCACAACCATTCGTTTTGTGTGAGTTTCATTTTTTGGAACGAATGGAAGGGATCTACAATTTTATGCCGATTCCAAACGGCTAATTGAGAAGCTCTTAAGACAGTTATACTCTCGGATGTTTGTCAGACGTTCGCAAGAGGCGGCGCAGTGTTGAAAAAACCCTAAGTTGGAATTTGGGTTTTTGCGGGATTCGAACCTGAGACCCCTCGCTTAGTAGTCCAACACACTAACCACTAAGCCACTGCGCTTATTTAACATTTATATACATCACTTATGAGCTACAGTGTGAATGTACGTTTAATGAAAACAAATTAATAGCAAAGAATATACGTATAAACAATTAGTATAGCAATTCGTTTGAATGGGCTTCTCAGGAGATTACTCACAGGCACAGCTCAATTAGCAGCACAATTTCATTTGACGATGCCTAATTAAGTATTTCTTATCGGCAATATTTTCGTTTTTTAAGCTTATAAAACAAACAGACAACCGCAGAGGTTAACTGTCATTAAGGGCCAGCAATCAAGTCGAATGATGAGTGGTTGAGCGTTAAATGGAATAATAATGGATCCCCTTCTGGTCAGTAATCTTGTGCTAAAATCGAATAAATGATACAGATATTATCCAATTGAAAAAGTTGGCTGCAATTTTGCAAATTTCGGCACATTATAGTTTAATTCAAGAGGGGAAACATTAAATTTGCCCGGAGATAGATAAAATAAACGATTTAGGTATCACATAGAAACCGAAACCAATTGCTGTGACTTATGGAATAAAATTCTTATCTAATCATGAAACTGAATTGTTCTTTTCGGGCTGGAAATAAACTTATACGAATATGACCGCGGTAATAGCACAATAACAGTAATGAAATGATTAAGTTTGTTTATCAAAGATGCATGTTTCGGTTTGACAAATAACACTCAACCGAGTTAAAAAACACACCTATTTGAGTCAATTTGATTATGAAGTGTTTTATTGAAATAGATAGTTGGAGTTGGCTCAAATCATCAAAGTTAAATGTGCTTGAGTATGGGCACAGGGGAGGACTCTTAAATACTAACTAGATATAAATAGCCGGGGTCACCTTAAAAATGAGGGGTCCTCCAACCGACCGATAGATGTCATGAGGAACATGTTCAATGTCTGATCAAGCGGGAGTGAGGATATTCACAAGTTCACGGTTGGCAGGCAGTGGATACCATTAGAAGAGATAGCTAAGGTCTGGAAGGTTTTAGAAAGAATTTGCGCAGCAGATATTCGAAAGGTTTTAACAAACAAATAAAACAAACAAGTTTTCCCAAGTGTGTAAATTATTTGTCTATACTCAAAATCCACGCATAAAGTATTAAAAGGAAGCACAATACATAAAGCGACAGCCATTAAAATAACACTTGAAATACTTAATTTAACGCAATTGTACTCGCATAAAAGATGCACACGTCCAACCTGCATCCGGTCTTCTACTATTTAATATACATCCAATGTCAAGTGCATTCAACTTAAAATAATCTACCTATAGGTTAGGTCTTAGGCATATCAGTACTGCAGCTTAAAGAGACATTAATAAAGAAGACAAAGCCGAAAAATTATGCAAAACCAAACGACGGCAATGTGGTATGTTTGTGTGTGATAACAGATAAGAGCATGACATTCAGAAAGATGCAATGTTAGGGCTAGATTAGAATGTATATTTGTCAACCCTAAGGGCGAGGGGACATTAACCTTCGATGTGTTTAATATTTACTGCCTCGAACCAAAATAAAAGAAAACCTGCCAAATTTTGTGGGAGTGTTTTGCGCGCAAGTCTTACGGTTACGAGTACACCGTCTGGTAGTCATAAAAGAAATGGCTTCGAAAACATACAGTGAGTTAATGAACATTTGGTATAGATTGAGTTTAATTTAAAGAACACAAATTCTCCCATGTATCTCAAGACATAAGCCTAGTACGCTGCTGTTTCGGAACGGAAAATCTATCAAATCTAGCTGTCGTAAAATGTCACTTGTACTTGTGAAGCAGCTGATCGAATTCTCCAAAAGCAAGAATACACATACTTAATTATTTTATGTTTTTTAACATAAAATTAGACTGTAGATTATGTTCTAAAACAAGCATGGATTTAATTTGTTTTTTTTTTTTAAATTCCCCGATTATATATGTCACGGTATATTTGTGAATAAAATGTAGAGTGAAATTACACTCACGAAACTGCTATTGTTAAATGTTGTAATCAGTCAAATGTTATTTATATCTTTCTCAAAATTACATGTTTGGCATTAAATTGAAGACTCCTTTCATTCGTCACAAAAATGAAAAACTCACACAAAAGAAAAGTTTGTGACGAGCTAGGCCTAGGGTCCCTACGGACCTGTTGCGCCAACTATTAATTTATTTATTCTCATACAAAATGCCCTCCTCTTCCAAGTTTAGTTTTTATGAATTTTAATGAAGTAAAAGTAGATGTTTTCGTTTTGCAATCGGTTCATCTAGTTTAAGCATTAGAATAATTTATTAGTCGTTTATTTATTGCCTCAAATAAATTATCCCTCTACGCCTAAAGCTAAGATTACACGTGTCATTTTGTTTGGCAAATTTGGACATGCTGACGTCACAATAATTCGCTCTTAATTTTATTTGTTAATTAATGCGATCGACATTTGTAATCAAAATAGTTTACACAGGAGTTTCACTACTAGTGTCCAAAGAGGATCTAAACTAGAGGGCCAACTGAGAGCAGAAACGGTACATTTGCCTACAAGCTGCTTTTCCTGCACAGGAATTCCTAAGTATTAGTGCCTGTACAAATCAAAGGAGCGCCATTGCTGCCGCACGCATACTTAGGAAATCCTATGCAGGCAATTAATGTCAATCACGAGGCCATTTTGTAAGTGGGGGCGACTGTGTTCAACATTTTTGGTACCCTTTAGTTACACGGCGTTCACATCGCAGCTCAGTTTAAAAGTTCTTATAGTTTATGAAATTGTTGGAAAAAGGAATTCCTGATATAATTTGTTCACAATGCCAAATACCTTAATATAATCATAGTTTTTTTTTTTCAGTATCTAGCAGAAATCTATCTCATGATATTAATCAGAGAAAAATCAACTTATACGGTTCTTCCACTTTTCTTAAATGCGATTTTATAACTTCAAGCTTTTATTGCAGGTATACTTTCAAGTATATTTGTTAAATTCGAAATTTTTTTTCCGTTTTCTGGTAAATCCCATGTTAAAAAAAAATCGGTATAGATTTTTAGATAGTATTGATAATACAACACACACTTCAATTCAATTCTTTAGGGACTTTCTTATGTGGTATTCGTTTGGGCTTCTTCAGATTTGCCCTCAGATTTCAGATTTCGTGTGCCTAATCAAACATAAAAACGCTCTTGCTCTTTTTTGTGTTGATATTCGTGCGACTTGAATATGTGTAGTCTTCGACACTTTTTCTATGCGCTTACCATTCACTGGTTACATTTTATATTAAAACATTCGAAATTTCCGTCCCAGTTGATTTCTTAATATTTCCACACATATAAATTTACGAAAATAGATCCATGCACGCAAATGTAAACAACCTCCACCAGATGTCAAACTCAAATGCACTTGTATTGGTAAATCTGAAACAAATCTAAGAAAATATATAGATTCGCAAAAGTGCTCTGAAATCTGAAATCTGCTTTTTTTTGTACCAAACGAACATAAAAATTGCTCTGAGGGCAAAAAGTGCTCCGAAATATCACTTCTTGCATTTGTTTTGTTAATTAATAATTTAGAGAGGCTTATAAAAATATCAGCGAACATTTCAAAATGCAAAAGCACATTACCCATAGAAATACGGGATCTGAAAACTAACAAAAAAATTTAGATTCTTATGTTCGATTGAATACGCAAAATCTGAAATCGGATCAAATTAAACACCACATTATATTATCTATTTGTTAGGAGTTTAATCATATGTACTCGTTTTTACGAATTTACATTCCGAGAATATATATTTTTTTTTTTTAAATATGAATAAAGTTTCCATTTCTTCTGTTCCCTAGTAACATCAACACTGTTCACTCTTATTAAACCACAGAATTCCTAATAAAATTTTCATTTTGTATAAATACGGTGCTAAAAAACCAAGTTGAAAACACCCACCAAGCGTAATAGAAATTTATGCAATGTTTGCGAATATTTTAAGGAATTCACTTTTGCCCTAGTGAAAACTTGGGTTTAAATTGCATGGAATTAACCTATTTTTGGAACAACTCCCCAAGGTAGCTTCATGAATTTTGTTGTCAAAAATAATGTTCATGTAAAAAAAATTAAAATAACCTGAAATGTGAATGGATGAACATTTTTTGGCGCATAAGATGGATAGAAAACAAGTAAAGCTATCTAAAAAACCTTACTCAACAATTATTCCTTTCACATTTATTGTTATAAATTCATTTACAAATTGTTTGTTATTGCAAAAGTTCCACTCGGCGGCCATTAATAACATGTATTCACCGACAGGAGAAAAAAGAGCGCGCGAGAGAGGGCTGTCATTCAAAATTTGCGGGGAAAATCGGGTAGGTGCACGGGAGTTGGCCCTCTAGTTTGGATCCTCTTTGCTAGTGTCGCACAAGTGATTGAAACGTCAGACGAAAACTAGTTCGTGTTCGGTGTGACGAATTTTCGACGAAGTATTAAAGTGAATGTTTAATAGTGTGAAATAGGGTCAAAAAAGAACGCATCTTGGGATTTTTGTATTTTTTTTTTTTTTTTGATATGCTAACCGACATTTAAATCTAGTACAGAATCCGTCCTTGTGGAAATGTTTGCAGAGCAATAGGAGTGTTTTATTTTTGGATTTTCAGCACGCAATTACAACAACTACGCTGTACTTGACACTTCGAGACTTACTTTGATTTGCTGAGATCGAAGCTTAAAAAAAAACAGACCTAATATAACTGTATTTGAATGAATCGTAATTGGTCATTTATTTCTACAAATTATTTAAAATTTTGTAACAGAACATTAAAAAACGAAGGTTTTTTCGAGAGAAATTGATAAATAATTTGATAATTTTTTTTGATGACTTAACTTTATAATTCATAAGCAACATTTGAAGACCAAGATTGAGTTCAACCACCAAGTTTAAGAAAATATTTACGATTTCGTTTTACGCATGGTTAAATGTTACTGGGGCCTTATACGAAAATAGTAAGTACGTTCGCAATTGATGCATGCATTTTTTTTATAAATACATATATGCCTTAAAATCGGAAACTTTAAAGTAAATAGTCTCCATGAGGATAATTCACAAATGACAATTTTAAGGATCAAGTGAAGTCCGAGTATCCAAATCGGAGATAATTGGCCCGAGCTGGTAACACTGCTACCTGTGTAGGAGCTGATGGAACTTTCCAAAAATAATTTTCCGCTGCCTTTCACTGTCCACCGGAAAATTTCGTTTTGCACCATCTCCGTACTAAGCTTAAAAGTCAACCTACATAAATTGTACACTTTTGTCTGTTAATGCGAGGGTTGAGATAAAAGCAAACTATATAATAATCTCCATGTAAGGCAAAAGAAATTGTGATAGAGCTACAGCGCAGGATAGATGAATTATAGAGTTTGACGTTCAACGCCACGTAAAACGATGCGTTGATTGTATTTCGTGTATTTTGACAATTCTTCGCACTACTATACATCTGGCAGTGATTCACTGTAGTACACCACTTCCTTGTAGGAAATCGAATTCAATTGGCGCATGTGCTGCTTTCAAAGACAAAACAATATCTCAATGGGGTCTTTCGTCTGTGCTCTCCTCACTTCGAATAGCATTATCATTTGCGAAAAAGAAATGCTCCCGAAATTGAATGCACTTTATAAAGAGCACATCGTCATTAACACAATAAAGGAAAATAAAGAAACGAACAAACGAATCACGAATCTGTAGTCTGTACAGCTGGCACAAATGATTTTCTTGTTTCAAAGTGAAGGTTGTTCAGTGAACTCATTCTACCATTCTACATTTAACATTGGATTTATAGCACCAACCACTTTCTTAATTCTTTGCTACGATTAATCATACTTACCGCTTCGAGCTCCTTTTCGATTTCAGCAGCACGAATGACCAGGGGGCCACGGACAGCATATTCCATGGTAATGAAATTCGGATTTATGTTGTGAACATGAAGGCATTTTGCTGTATGCGACGACATTTTGCGTTTCAATTCTAAGTGAACAGGATTTGTTGATTGTTTAGTGACAGCAGGGAGTGTGTGCTTAGATCTAGCACTGAACAAAGACACAAATGAAGACGAACGCGTAGTAGATGTCAAAAGGCGCGATGTTGTTGGAGATTGTGACAGTGAGGATGATGATAAACCCGACTCTGGTACACCACACGCATTAGAAGTTCCTGCTTGACTGGCAAGATTCTGGCGCTGCTGCTTTAAATGATAAAGTGAGCTTTTCCAGCGGCGCACAGCATTGTTGGCCACCGTTGCCGTGGGGGCTGAGTTTTGTAGGAACAGGCGACTCATTGTGCTCTAATTTCTTGTTTCTCTTCGGTTCAACTAAAGAGAGAGAGAGAGCGAGAGCTACTGGATGACGACGGAATTTTGTTCGCAACTCGTTCGGTTCGGTTTTATATTTATTTTAATGTTTGTGTGGGTAATTAAAGCCGAACGCTAAACCGGTGTTTCCAAAAAAAAAAAAAACAAAAAAATCCTGTTTGAATTGTTGATGTTGATTGAGGTGCTGAAAAATAAAAAAAGAAACAGAAAGGGGATTAAGTATGCGGATTTGGTAAAATTAAGTTCAATATTTACAGCTTTATATGATAACGAACAAAATTTTAAAATGATAGTAGGTATGTAGAGAAAAGTAAGCTTTTTCAGTTTCGGTATCTGTGGTTATGCAACAAAGTAAAGTTGACCACTAGAAAAGGTTGTGTGCAAATATAGGAACACGTATATTGATTTTTGCTACACTGCAGGAATAATTTTTGGAGGAGTAGGTATAGACAACACAAACACACCCTATTTTATGTTCCGCAAACAAGGTAGCTTGTATTCAAAACATAACTAAAACCCTTTCCAAACACTGCAGTGAGCAATTTAAAGTAAGACTGTATATTTTTATGGTTACTCCTTATCTTAGCTTTCGAACAGACCTCGGATGGAAGTGAAATTTTAAAATTTCAGTTGGACGTACTACAATCTCCAAGCAGGTATAGTTAAACTCTAAGCTTTTTATAAAGTTCCCTAGTTTTTTAAAGAACTTATAAATTTGTAAGCTTTATGTTGTATAATATGCAAGCACAAATGAACGGATGGGCATATTCAAAAATCTAGTTATGTTAACTTGACAGTTGCTCTGGACTGTATCCTGAATGTCTGGTGTATCCTGAACTAAAAAACTAGATTTGTCGGGATTGAAAATATTTGCTGTTCGCCAAAATGTTTCTTAAACAAATTTCTGCTAGCAAGAGTGTCAAATTGAGCGAGTAATGTTACGTTTTCGGACTATTCATTCAAAAGTGAAAACGCAAGCGCTTTGACATTTCATTCAAATGAATCCGTTTTTGGTTTAAACGATTCGCGGGTAAATGTTCTTCGGAATTTATTTCTTTTATTGAAACAACTAAGGTCGTTTTCCATTGGGACAAAAAATCAATCTCTTATTTGATGTAAATCACTTTTGATGTTCCATTGGGCAAACAAATCAATTCTTTTTTTTTCGATTCGGAGCACTTTTTTGCAGATCTCGATATTTTTTCAGATCTACACATACTGCCACAATACCAATATTCTTTGCACAGCTGTTTTACGTTGTTTTAAGAAGTTTGCTTTCAAGCCAAATGCGCAAAGTTTCGTGAAAACCAAAATAACGAAATACATAAAAAAGCCATGGATATAATTTTGCAGGAATTATTAGAATATTCATAGTCTTCCTCGTCATCTGAGGACTACGTATCACAAAAAATACTAAATTTGTATCTGCAACAGGGAAAACATTTTTGAAGTCGATATCCATTTGTGTTTTTTGCAAAAACAAATGCAGCTTGAACAAATAACGCACTAATTCATTTATAAAAGCAGATCAATTTCGTTGTGCGTTCCATGAGCAGCGTAAAATCTGAGATCTGAAAAATATTTTTGGTGGTCCCAATGGAAAACATTTGATAGGAATGTATTTAATTTCATAGCTCTAAGGCTTTTTTCTATTATATTTTTTATTTTTGCAAAAATTTTACTAACGCCCTAAAAGATTTTTTCGCAACTGATTTGTCAAACTCAAGCTACAACACAACCTCTTGAAAGGGTAATAACATTGCGATTAATCGATTAATGCTGGATTAACAACATCGCGCATTTCTCACACGGAAGATAAGATTTAAAGGATGCCCAATACTAACGAGCCGTCTGACTTAAAGAGTCAGTATAGCCTGACACGCAAAAATACGTGATACGTAATTTGAGCCATTCTATATTAAGGTGGTAGGAATTATGAGAAAGTTCTGCATGTTGATATTCTTGTAGCGATGTTCTACGGGATTTCGCTTTCCTACAAAACAAAATGGCTTCCGGAAGTGATGAACGGACACTTACTTATTTATTTCGCATAAATAATTTATTTAAATTAAATTTACTGAAACTTACTATTAATCTATTTGACATGCTTTAAATCAGTAATGGAAACGTTTTCATTATATCATTATATTAATACGTGAACATCCAAAGTTTCCGTATACTTTTTTAGTGTTTATCATGAAATGAGGAGAACGAAACTCATGTTATTTGAAAGGTACTGTGCACAACAAATCTTGGGTTATTATGTCGCATTGAGGTTGGTAAAATTAAGTTATGGATACCCCATACAAAACAGGTAATTGGAAGGATTTTGGTGTCATTCAATTTGTCGCCGCCATATTACTATAGTAACGTATTCAAATATATCTACCTAAATCATCTTATGTGATATTCGATTGGGCGCTCTCAGAGCACCTTTTTTGCCCTCAGGGCAATTTTTATGTTCGTTTGGTAGGTACAAAAAAAAGCAATCTTTTTCAGATTTCAGAGCACTTTTGCGAATCTAGATATTTTCTCAGAATTGCTTCAGATTTACCAATACAAATGCATTTGAGTTTGACAACTGGTGGACTTTGTTTACATTTGCGTGATTTTTTTTCTACAGCAAAGAAAGGCAGTGTATCGGGTGAATCTATTTTCGTAAATTATTTATGTGCAAATATTTAGAAATCAATCGGGACGGAAATTTCGAATGTTTTAATATAAAATTCAACCAGTGAATGAAAAGCGCATAGAAAAGTGTCGAAGACTATACATATTCCAGTCGCACGAATACCAACGCAAAAAAAGAGCAACAGCGTTTTTATGTTCGATTAGGCACACGAAATCTGAAATCTGAGGGCAAATCTGAAGAAGCCCAAACGAATAGCACATTAGATTAGAACCTGCTTTAATGGACGTGCTTGTGTAACGTTGTCCAGCATAACATTTATTTTCTATTTTCGCGATCTCTGCACATGTTCGTAAAGGTACAAATATTATACAGCGGACGCTCAGAAATTAGAACCACTTTGTTCCTGGGGTAATTCTAATTTCCGAAATGTTCTAATTTCTGGACGTTTTTTTAATTCACTTGTAAATAGTGAAACTACCTCGAAAATGTATTATTTTTACATAAATCTTTTTTTTAGTTAAAAATTAATTTTTAAATAAATTAAATTCACTTCTTAATCGAGACTGAGCCAAATATGTACATGCGAATTAAATATTCAAAGGCGTATGACCAAATATGTACCTTGACAAAAAAAGGGCAGGGAATCACCACATACATAATTTGTGGATTCCCCTTTTTATTTTTGCCTCGCTGAAGCAAAATTAACACAAAAATGGGGATTCACCGATGTGTACCTGCCAAGAAAAAAAAAAAAAAAAAAATAGCTCGGAAATTAGAACCTCAAGTTCTAATTTTAGAGCATTCAATGCATTAAAAACTCGGGTTCTAATTTCTGGAAGATTCGAATTTCCGAAAGTTCTAATATGTGAGCGTCCGCTGTACAACAAAACCATAAAAAATTCAAATCCATATTGTAATCTTTTATTTCCTGATCAACCGAAACAAGTATAAATTCAACCCTTATAAGATCAATTTATTTCAGGTAGGTAGGCAAAAAGTCGGGCGGTTAAGATTCCGGACGTGTACTATTTTGTCCACTAAAGGATAGGTTCCATCTAAATCTAGGACAAACCCCTCTTAGAAAAAACCAGGCGCACTTTGTATTTAGTGTGAACGGTAACTATCGCCGTCTTAGTCATAGGACTTAGAACTTACGTGTTGTTTATTCCCCAAAAGCCTAACCGAAAACCCTTATCACCTATCACGTAGAATTTAAGATCCATTACCGGTTATCTTTGCCTCACATTATGTTATATGTACATTTATATATATACATAGCTTACTTATTTATTTCACAGAGAACTAGTTGTTTACAAAGAGTACAAACAAAGAGAATGCGTTTTCATAAAATAGAATAACAGCCATCCAAAGAGAAAACACTTAAAGCCATTAAAGCTCTTGATTTCCATTAGATTAGATCTCCAGCAAACCAGTACACAAACCAATACATATCATGGACACGAACAAAATGCCAACAGAAAGCTTAACGCATTAACACAACAAGCTGTACAAACAGCTGCATGTATTGCAGAAATTCAAAATTATTCTTGTACTTGGCGGAGATTCAAAAAGATATTTTTTTTATTTTTGTTTAAATCGGGACAAAAGTAAATGTGTGAATTTCTCGTCAGGTGACTCTGCAAAATGTGTATTTGAAGAGTTGCACAATGTATTTTATAGGCTGTATGTGAAATGTACTTTAAATAATTTGTCATATTTTTGCTATGAAACTTTTACTTCGTCATAACTATGCTGGCACGACACAGGGAGTACTTTACCGGTGTTTTTGTTTAATGAAACTCTCCTGATTAGTTTGCTTGTTGCCACTTATGTCTAATTCAGGGTTTTATCTATAAAGCTATAAACCGTATATCTTAGTAGATAACAACAAAATCAGTTAACAAATAAAGTTGTTAAGACT
The DNA here is from genome assembly GCA_963082955.1 of Cheilosia grossa. NCBI lineage: Eukaryota > Metazoa > Arthropoda > Insecta > Diptera > Syrphidae > Cheilosia > Cheilosia grossa. The sequence goes on along the minus strand of OY720145.1, from coordinate 41,556,970 downwards.
CTATCGGCTGTCCAAACAAATGTTTTTCTCCCGAGATACGGATTGTGGCAATCCAAAATAATTGGATTCTTGTTTTTGGCGGAACACTTGAGTAGATACGATTTTTTGTCGTACTCTCAAATGAGTTTTATTGGATCGTTGCTAGCAGTTGGCATGTATCACAAATGGTTGGATTACTTGTGCAGATTATTTCAATTTCACAATAATTTGATGCAGGCATTGGTTGTGTTTTGTTTGCAAAAGAAAATATAATTAGTATACGATCTTGATTTTTTGGAGAGTTCAGCGACAGTGAATTTATATTAAGAAACAATATCATTAGGAACACAAATATCTTAAAAAAGAAAACGAAAATGCATTAGAAAAGTAAGTTTGAGAAGATTTACAGCTTTTACAATTGATCCTCATCAAAATTTGCCAGAATTTGTACATGACGAAACCCATAGTCGAAATGGCCACGAGGTTTGCAAATATTGCATTATTTGTCAAAAGATAACTTGAGCATAAGCCCTGGTAAATAGAAAATGTAGTCCTCTCTCTTGATCTTTTTCAGATGACTATCAGTTGGTTGATATAAATTGCGATCACAAACAAAACCATGACATAAAGATCCTTCGATTTTAATCTTTACAGCAATAAGCCCCTTCCTCATATTAATCTGTGAAGAAAAAAGCTTTGTAAGGACCAACAAAATGCATTATGGGTGTAACCATTGATTTGTATAAATCGGTGGGCTTGTGCTCCGCGAATCAAGATGCATGTTCACTTCCTGCCAGGGGGGCAAAAATAATGTCCTTTCCAAGAGGAAAATATACCGAGGATTGATTGTCAGTAGTGCACTGTTCAGTCACTTAAATAAGTCTGATGAGGAATTGGTGGTGTAGTTCGTAAAGTTGTATTGTTCTCCACCAACACATTAAATTAAATCGGATAGCATTTTCCAACAGCAATTGTCATGCACGGGTCTCCAATTTGGGCTAGAGAGGTTGTCGCTCCTTCAAATCGTTGTAGTATACCATTGTAAGATAAATATTACGTACACGCCTCCCTACATAAAAGAAATCGTCTATCAAGTATTAGTATATATATGGCAATGCGTTAGTAGTATCAAAAACTGGACAGATGTCAACGTGGTATTCTTAACAAACTCATTCAAAAATGCCCAAGTCTGGCCAAGGATTTTACATCTCTTATGAAGCTTATGTTGAATCTCTAAATAGAAACATTTGTATGATTTCTCAGATTTTACAAAGGATAATGAGGAAAAATTGTTGAATATAAATTCAATTCCCATAAACTATATTAAGCAGTCTGATTGCATACATAAATCTTAAGAACGACTGTGAGATGTCGAGAGCATCGTTAGGGTCACAAAACTGAACTGCTACTGCAAATCAGCAAAAATCGTTGGTACACTTCCGTACCAAGAAAAAGAGTTGAAGTACAACTCCTCCGAAATGTAAACAAACAGTTAAAATGTCTGCCCTGCATAAATAATTAAGCAACAAGTAAGCCTAATAGTTAATAGTGCTTTTTGTCAGTCACTTGAATTGTTATAATATGCCCCGTGCTTCATTCAGTCTCGAATGACAATAAAAAAGCGGTCGATGTTCTCTTTACCCAACCAAAGCGAATGTGCCCTCTATGCTTTGATTCAATTAACATTTGTTTTCGACAGGCTCAGATTGGAAGTGCGCCTGTTTTCTGATTCAAGTGTTTTGCGTGTCGGTTGGCACATTGTGTTGTGATAAATGGATGGCACGACACAATTAATTGGCGAGTAAATTAATCACGCACTGGTATGGCGCTTCCAATCGATTATTATTAATGACGTATATTTTAATTTTGACGTATTTATGCGGGGATTAGGCAAATTCGCACCTTGTTTGGGCATACCAGACACGATAAGAAACGGAAATCATTACACCCACATAGGTATTGTACTAACTTCCTCTAACTTAAGTGGAGACCTGACGATTCCGATTAAACTGTCAAGCAAATTGGAGCCTTTGCAATGACATTCTAAATCTGAGTGTGGATTATCGCTTGTGAAATATTTATTTTTATGGGGATATATTCAGACCCACATTCAGAGCAGCGCAGTGCTTACAAGAGACGCTGAAAACGCAGGGAGAAGACTATTTCAGCTTATGAGGCCCGTTCACTCCTTAAAGGAGAGATATTACCCATAGACGGAAAATTGTCAAATTTCAAGTAGGAGATGTGAAAAACTGAAAGCCAGCAATACGTTACATGGAAATATCTGAAAACCTCAAGAACATTCTCCGTCAACAAATAGCTCTAAGCTGTGTCGGAACAAACCGCTTTCTTACTGGCAACAAATTTATGGATAAGCTACGCCCCAGACCAGGACGGCTTAGTCGTTGCATTCTAGTAAAAAATGCAGGTACCAGTTAAGCTAATGAAATATGTTTGAAAAAACTTAATATGGCTTTTTCCTTACAAGTTACAGTTCACAGAAACATCTGTACTCGATTGATGTTCGTAAACTTGTTTCCAACCTCAAAGAAACACCCAAGTCATTACGTGCAAAAACGTTGATGGATTATAAATAAATCGGCAAAAGCATTTCAAGTTCCTAAGCTTTAATCACAATCAAGAGTCCAATTTAAATTGATAATAATTTAACTTCAATGGCAAATTCCGCGCGTAATAATCTCTTATCAGTACAATTAACACAGTCTTATGAAATAGGTTTTTTTTTTAAATATTAAGTATGAAGCACAATTGCAACTTAATTATTTTCAGAATTGACAAGAGTGATTATTTCCGTGAAAGTCCGAGGCCTACCAGAAGTACATTTTGCTGTGGCAACGTCATACGGATGCCAGTCTAAGGAAAGCATTACGATGCAAATGAAAAATAGCTTCAAATCTCATCAAATAATGTTGAATAACTCTTTGTTCATCATCTATCAGATCGGTGATATGATTTGATTGCAACTTCAACGATCATAGCACGAATTGACTACGATATTTGAAGACAAACGACGATACAGGCATACAAAGTGATTGCTTACTCTTGCAGCTTCCCTCAGCTTGTGGCTCGCGTGTTTTCTGTACAGTTGGAAACGTGACAAACAGCATTTTGAGAAACTCTTCTTTTAATTGTGAGAGAAAGGAAAGAACACAAATTGCACGCCCCAATATTACAACAAATATTAAATTTTGTGCTGCAAATGCGGTTTCAAAATTCAACTGCACAAATAGAACCAGTAACTGCTTTGCGACTGCAGTTATCGAAGTCTTGGGTAAGATTTCAAATTCGCGTAAACTTAAAGCGACATTCGTTTCCGACTGCATTGCACTGAAATCATACCAACTAACAGATTGTTTGAACAATTTATCAATGAATTCAAAGGGTGCGGACGACCTAGATTGTTGAGGAACACCCGTGACATCTAAATTGTGTTCACACGTGAAAACAGTACAAATCAATAGAATCTTTTTCTATTATGTTTTCATACTTTCGGGCACAGCAGAGGATTTTTATTCTATTCCCGCTACGGCTTCATCGTTTGGTTGTTTTTGTTAGCTTTCCATATGTCGGCGGGCTATTTATAGAAACCATTATAATCGGTTTAGAGAAAAATTCGTTTTTGAATGTCATCTCTGTCATTCATTCCGGTCATAACCCGGTGTGCTATAATTTGGTTACATTCCGCAAACATGAACCTGAGATGCCAGATAAACAAATATAATCAAATAATTGAATTGCATGAAATATACAAAGTATTTGTGTTGCTCTTGCTGGTTATGTCATCAACTTTTTGTCTGAGAAGAGGAGCTAAAGTGCGGTGCTCCCTCTTTCTTGTCAAACTATTCGACTAATTATCACAATCACAGCACTATCTGATTCGAGATTATAATGTTTTGCCCCGTAGGTCAATGGAGGTTGATAAACAGCATACATAACACTTCTTGAATGGTTCCTTTTCTAGGTCAAGAACCAACATTAATTTAAGTGAGCATGGAAAGGAAAATCAATATTTTACTGCTTGGGTTGAATTCCACTTACTTGCCGAAATTGTTATCCAAAAATGCAGCAAAATGGGTTAGTATGGGTATTAATGTAAGCCACCGAACGCTTTGAGGAATCGCGGGAACTACGAGAAGCACGATTTATGTGTGCGATGATAATAATAAACGAAACAAAACCGACTACGTGTACCTTATACAATTACAACAGTTCACCGCCGCGGTTAAGAGAAACTGAGATTGAAAGCTGGGGGCTGGTGCTTCTTGTAGTTCTCCTATGGACAAATTGCATAGAAGATTGGGTGTTTGGGGGGGTCTGCGCAAAGAACACAAACGAAAGTTCGATTATTTGTTGATGTGGCCTGCCAGGGCGGCTGGTTGCGCGTGTTGGTTGGGTTGGTGCTGGTGAATCGGAGATCCGAACGATTTCTTTAGAACTTTTCTGAAAACTGTGGAGCGTGGACTGTTGGCTTACATCTCCATGCATTTCAGAGGAGCTGGTGCTCCGTTCCCCATTATCAATTTTGTTGTTGTTTTGCTGTCACATTTCCATTCGACACCAACTTTTAGTTGACGTTTGGGAGCTTACGACAGGCATGTATACTGTAAAAAGCTTTATCATACTATTCTATTACTCTAATAAAATGTAGTAGAATAGTTTTTTTTATAGTATTCGCTGAAAGTTAGGTGCTAGCTGGCCGTTTGTAGAAAGTATTTATTAGAATAGCTATTCTCAGACTTTATTCTTAGATTTCAATGGACAAAAAAAGAAAAAAATTATTCTGTTTTAGGTTATGGACTCAATTGCATTTATAAGCATTTGTCATGTCTTATAATAATAAACAATAATTATAGTCGAAATTAAACTCTACCAGTTGTCAAATAAAAATAACCCGAGTTTGCGAAAAGTCATCCAGATTTCAATAACATTTGTTTTTATTGCGCAAATCAAACAAAAAGTTTACACAAAGAAAATATTCTCCAAAGGAATATCGTAATGTGCCTACACAGCTGTACATGAACCAAAGATTATCCTTTGCTGTCAAATGCAGGTAAAAATAGGTAATTTACTTAGAATTCTAGATTGCTTTCTATGCAGATCCAGATTACAAAACTCAAAAAATAAAATAAATAAGACAGCTTTCACAAATACGCAACACGGCATCACCAACTTTGATGTAATTGAATGCCCGATGTAATATGAACCTTTTAGCCAATGCAATTTATTAAGTTAACGTATTAATTATTCTAGAACATTATTCCAACAGAGCGTCACTATTTTACTTGTACTTTTCCATGAAGGATGCATGGAATTTCTCGAGTTTTTCAAGCATATTCTTCAATTTGTCGGCTTGTGGAAGAATGGTTGTGCGAAAATGATATGTCCCAGGTTTTTGTTTGAATCCACTTCCGGGTATAATGCAAACGCCTTAAGGAGCAAAAAAAAAACTTTTAAAGAGTAATATAAATCAAATAAATAATTGCTTTTTCTATAAAGGTTTTAAAAGTAACAAATAAAAAGAGTACCTATATAATAGACACCCGGTTCATGCATACTCTCAAAAAAAAAAACCATAGGAAAAATATCAACAGAGTACGGACATGAACCAAGTACTAAAAAAGCTTAAGTGTACTAATGGTTCAACGGAATTCAGAATTTCATTTTCTTCTCTAGATGAAGCCAACCGTTCAAAACAAATTAACATACCTGCTGACTCCAACAGTTCAAAGCAGTAAAAAGTATCTGCAGGCATGTTTTTTTCTTTTGCAGCCTTTATAGCCTTTCATGGAATATTAATCCGCAAAAAGGCGTACATAGCTCCCTGGATTACGTTACAACTCAACCCCTCAAGACTGTTGATTGTTTTATAAACGAGCGCAGCTCTTTCTGTCAGAGTTCTCAAAATAGTATCACGTTCCTTGACATATAAGTCGTACGAGTCATCGCCTTTCCTGGGTGGATTTACCTGTGAAGAAGAATTGCGTTTTCAAAGGACTTTTATATTTCCTACCCATAGTCAATTTACAAATTATTTGTGCACATCTAGTACATTTCCTTCTTTTTGGAATTTGACATGTCGCTAGTCATCTTACCAAAGCACTGACAGCCATTTGACCAGCGGTTGTGGGGCATTGCGTATTTATCGGCGTTCTCAAAATATCCTTAACTTCTATAGAAAAGTTTGTTAGCTCCATGTAGCCTCCACGAATACCACATTCGCCGAGGTATCCCTTCGAAGTGGACATAAAGCTGGCCAACTCCAATCCATCATAGGGAGCTCCCATCTCCATCATGACCTTTTTAAATGAATGAAATTTCGAATTCTTATCGTAAACGTTGTGTTGGTAGACCTCATCGGCGAGAATAACCAGCTTTTCTTTGGTGGCGAATTCAATAACCGCCTCGATGTTCTCTCGAGTCATCACTTGTCCGGTGGGATTGCCTGGATTTATAATGACGAGAGCACGTGGGGCGTTGTTTGCACGGGTTTCATCAAGGATACGTTGCAACTCATTGACGTCCAAGCCCCAGCTTTTCTCTTCGTTTAGATAGTAACCAATCTGACTCATACCGTATTCGGCCAACGTTGCCGAGTACAAGGGGTACTGTGGAATGGGAATCAAGGCTCCAGCTGTTTTGCCATCAAGTGGACAGCTAAAAATCAAAATCGTTAGATCCATTTTGGAATTAGCAAGCTGAATCTGTTACTTTAATAGAGAAAGGACGGTTTTAATGGCGTGCGTCGCTCCGGTTGTTAGGAAAATGTTTTGCCAATTTGAGTCAACTCCATCACGAGCGGTGATGTAATCGGAAACCTGACGGCGGACAACCTCTAGACCGGCTGAATCTGTGTAGGAACCAAGAGATCGGCCCTGGCAGCCTTGTAGGACGATTTTCGCGCGTTCCTTGACATCTTCAGGGATAGCAGTGCTTTTGAAAAGCTCATTATAATAGCCAAGCGCTAACATCTGTTGAAAGCAGACAACTTAATCTGTTAGAATGTGAAATAAAAACAATAGTAATCGACAACTCAAAACAAAAAAAAAAAAATGTTATCCCAAGTCCTAAATATTAACAATGCCAAAGTGCAGTTAATCTGTGCTTAAAATACTGTCAAATGCTTGATTTGATCTACTACATGAATTCTGTTCCCGCACGCTTTTGAACATTTAATGACGTTTTCCATTGGGACCATCAGATATTTTTTTCTGATCTCAGATATTACGCTGGAACATGCAACGAAATTGATCTGCTTTTGTAAATGTACTAGTGCGTTGCCTGACAGCAATATCAGCTGTTCATATTGCATTCGTTTTTGGAAAAATCATAAGTGGATACCGACTTGAAAAATATTTCCCCTGTTGTAGATTCAAAAATTGAGTGTTTTTTGAATATAATATTTATGTATATCGTTATTTTGGTTTTCACGGAACATTTGTTTTCAAAGCAAACTTCTTAAAATGACGTAAGACAGCTGTGCAAAGTAGGTATATAATAATCTGAAAAAAATATCGAGATCTGCAAAAAATGATCCGAATCAAAAAAAAAAATTGATTTTTTTGCCAAATGTAACATGAAGAGTGATTTAGATTTTTTGTTCCAATGGAAAACGACACAAGTCAGACTTGGTTAAATCTCGTCCCTGTCCCGTACGCAAAGGCATTAACGACAGAAAAACCAGACATTTTTTTTTTTTGCATAAAACACCCTGTATAACTTAAGTCAAACAAATTTAAGTTGATTGATTTTCTAAAGCTGTCATAATTCTTATCTAAAATCGATTAATTTTACCTGTCTGAGGTAAGTAAGCGGCTTTTGTCCCATCGCATGACAGTCGCCCATACTGCCACGAATTACTTCTGCAAATGGCCTTTTCTCTCTCTATAGAGAAATATAAAAAAAAAAAAAACACAAGAGTAGAGATAAATTTTGAAACATGAGGAAAATTTAACTGCATCACGATGTCCCTGTAAACTTTACAATCTGACGCATTCACCAAAAACAAATCCAATAAGTCGACTCCATTACTTACCGCGGTAATTTCCTTTTCGATTTCTCCAGCACGGATATCCGTGTCTCGAACATCGTACTTCATTGCAATTAAATTCGGATTGATGTTGTGGAGATGCAGGCATCTTGGTGTTTGCGATGACATTTGGCGTTGTAATTTAACTTGTTGTTTATTGAACCACAGCAGGGATGTGCATTTATACATAGCAATATTTTGTTGCATTAAACTGTTATCTTGTAGTAGATAATTTAAGAAGACGAATATATAAAAATACTATTCTCCTTTATTGCTTTCTAAGAAGCTAATACACTCGGCGCAATCAAAAACCTAGTTATCTTATCTACTATCGACTAGATTGGTCTGGACTAGATGTAATCTGAAAGCAAAAACTAGATTCGGTAACGTAATTTTGTCCTACGAATTTATTGACAATAGGCATGTTCCCTTACGATAATGCATTCGTCGGCTACCCGTCTATAAACGTCAACTGAAAAAGTTGTTTAAAGCTGTTGTCGCTCTAGTCGATCAAAACTGAGTTGTCAGACTTCCGAAACTAGATACTTGAACTTCCCCACTAATTTCTACCCAATTCACAATCAGAGACAATACTGAGACCAGAGACAATACTGTCTCTGATTACAACAACTACGCTCTAGTTGACACTTCGAGACTAGCAATAGTTGTTGTAATTGCGTGTTGAAAATCCTACTTTAACGCCGCGTCTCCACGAGCAATTTTTCCAAATCAAAAACAAAGTATCAAATAATAATAATAATAACTACTTAGTTATTGATAAAAATCAGGAAGAAGTAGGTCTTTTCAATAAATTCGATCAACAAATGATCAATGAAATTGCGTTTTGTAATAAAATTACAATCTTAATTAAAATCTAGTAAGCGGTCCATATTTTCCTTTTAGTGATTTGTCTTATGTGTTTTACATTAGTTTTTACGTAACGAAAGTCGACTAAAAGTATTCCCCACTGAAATATAGCTTTCGAGGTTAGGTAAGGTTCAGTAGGTTTGAGAGCCGTAGCGGGCCATGGCAATGATAATATTTTGCTAATTTCTCTTGATCTGTTTAAACTAAAAGCCTGAAAAATGTCATTTGCAATAATTTGCCAACTTTTATTTTGTGGGAAACAAAACTTGACGACATGCGTACTGCTCCGTTATGTTTTGTGAGAGTGCTTAATTTAAGCGAAGTCAGCATAGGTAGTTTGCTTAAAAAATTACATATACCTAGAGCAAAACAAGAAATCATGCTTACGGGAACGTTAGGATTCCTAGTTTATTAAGTATGACAGCTGATTGACTAGATATATTTCAAGTGAATAGTTTTTTCAGTCGACGTTTATGGAGGGGAAGCCGACAAATCAAGTCAAGAAAATCCTGCATGCAATACAAGTTCAATTTATGTATTTTATACAAGTCAGCTGACAGCTGCCGTCGATTATTTTGTGGCATTTCACCAATACTTTTGTGAATTCAAGCAGAAGCAGTTTTACCAGCATAATGTTAAAAGTGTCAACACAGATTTTCGGCTCAATTCTCCCGCCCCACCTTGAACATACTCACATTCTACGAGCAAAACAATAAAACAAATAATCTATCCACTTCCAATGTGAGTAGAATTCATTTTTATTGTTTTTGTTGTTTGCAAAAATTAGAAACATAACGTTTTATCTGGGGGAGAATTTTTTAGGGGAAAATCTGTTTTTTTTTTTTTTTAATTCTATTTTACTTACATTTCGCTATAATATCCTTTCAATAAACGACAATTTCTTCAAAGTTCGGTAAGGGCTTTGTAAATTCTTACAAGAGGTTTCCAAATACAACATGCTGCATTTGTTTGGCGCACAATTTTGCATTCGGAAAGCAAAACTAACACGTTCGCGTTTTAATTTCGAAACTTGGGGGTTTTCTTGGAAAAATTAGCCAATTCTGGGGGTTTTTCGGAGTTATCTGGGGGGAAATAAATATTTTGACCGTCTGGTAACACTGACCGCGTTACAGATAAATTTTATAGAGAAAAAAGAACAAACTTTTTGTCGTTATCTTGGATGTGGCATGTTTTCTATTACACAATCTAAAGATATTTCTAACAATATGAACTTGAAAATTATCCCCGAAAAATATTCACTAAAACTTGTATGCGTAAATGTTCACCACACAACTACTTTATAGGTACCTACCGGCCACTAATCTCTATTCAATTGAAAAATGTTGACCCCAGATCACCCGAGATATATAATAAGCAAGTAATATCAACTTTCAATTTAATAAACTTGATCTTCTGCTTCATTAACCAATATTCCGAGTTCAAGTTTGCGAATATTAGTAATCCAAAGCGGCAAAAACTACAGATATAACTGATTGGCGTTAATTTTCTCATGTATAGTACTCAAAACTGCTATGCCGATCAACCGATATAAAATAGTAAACGACACCAAAGCGATGAATTTCACAACGCGCTGCCGAGCTGCGATGTCATAGATGAAACTATTGTGGTATTCGATTGGGCTTCTCAGATTCTACTCTCAGATTTCGTGTGTCTAATCGAACATAAAAACGCCATTTGCTCTCTTTTTTGCCTGTACCTATTTGTGCGATTGGAATTTGGAATAATATACTAAGGCCGTCGATGCTGTCTTTTCAACGCGTTTTCCAAACAAACTCGACCAGCTGTCATTTGCTCTCAGATTTCAGATTTCGTGTGTCTAATCGAACACAAAAACGCTCTTGCTCTTTTTTTTGTTGATATTCGTGCAACTTGAATATACACCGAACATAAAAACTGCCCTGAGAGCAAAAAAAGTTCTCTGAAAGCGCCCAATCGAATATCACATCAGATTCGCAAAAGCGTTCTGAAATTGTAAAATAGCTTAAAGTCGAACACAAAATGTGATAACAAAAAAGAGATTGTGATAATAGCTGAAAACAATTCGAATTATTACCTAACCTAAAACAAACATATTAATATCGGTCAAGTAATGAGCCGTACAAATAATCATCCATGCGTACCGAGCAATTGCTTTTACTCAAGAGAAATATCAAAATCGAAGCTTTTGTTACGTTTCGTATGAATGAGTTGACACTAGCTTTTGTCATGTCCGAAAAGCGGCGCCACTTAGGTTTTACTCAGATGAATAAAACGTAGCAATTGCTAGGAAAATTCAAGACTGCTATTTATCTAACTCAGACCTTTTGCTAAATATTTTGTACGCACATTTTTATCATAAAACAATCTAAGAATTGTGAATTTTCAATGTTTTGTTTATAAATAGTTAAGTTGAATTCTGTTTGCACAGCAAAATCAACAAAACACCTACGGAAACAGCAGTAATTGTTTCGTGTACCTAATGCAAAGTATGGTTGGACTGTAGACTATTTGACTTATATTGCTTTCACATGAAAATGTTTAGACAGAATTATTTCTGCGGTACCTACATAGAAGATCCGGGCTTTTAGGTTGACAGTTCAAAAACCTCTTAGTAATTCATAGTTCTTCTTCAACTAAATGGCTAGTGTGTTATCAAAAATATTTCCAACAAACCTATGATCGGATACTATTCCGGCACCTGTGGCCTACTCTCTATTTCGTTCCGAAAGTCAATCCTATTCGAAATTGCTTTTAAGTTGGTACTCTTATGTCGTTTTCTCAGATTTTTCTTACTTTGGATATGTGTATACCAAATAACGAATGAATAAATAGAACAATTAGTGTTATTTTTTTTTAAATAATTTTTTAATGTATAACTTCCTAACAACCATTTATTTTTCTCATGCTCTGTTTTGTTTCATGTAAATATGTATATATATATAAATATATATATATATATTTAGCTATAAAGTGATAATAAAAATATTCGACAAATTAAAAAGATAAAGAAAAAAAGAATTAAATAAAAATGTCCATTGATAAACAAAATTTACAAGAAAACAAAAAATACCATGTGACAAAATCATACATATATTACTCGGTTATTAGAATCAAACAAAAAAGAAATAATAGCAATGGAATTCTAAAATCTAGTAAAACTAAATATTAAATTACACTTCATGTTTTTTTTTTTTTTATTTTGTTCTCATAGTGATATATATTTTCTTCTCTTCTCGTTTATTAATTATTTTTTTACAATTTTTACATAAATATTTTTGTTTCTATTTATCGCTTCTATACTACTTCTAAACAATATTGTTCATAGGTTTTTCTTCTTTTGTGTTTTTTTTTGTTCTCAAAATGGCGTTTTCTTCTCATTTAATTTTTTTATTTTTAATATCGATATCGTCATATAAAAATATATAAAATTCTCTCCCTTTATTTATTTACTTTTAACTTTATACATTATTCTCTCTATATATAAATATATGTTGTTTGTTTTATTTTTTATTTACTTTTGTTTTGTTTTGTTTTACTTTTCATTTAAATTTAAATGTTCAATGTGTATAATTTTCTCTAAAGTTCATTTTACTAATCGCTTTCTAGTTTTCCGTAAAACTTTCAACTACAGCAAAGTGCCTTGGATTTCAATTTAAGCAAAAGAAATGATTGAAAACAAAAAATAAAGAAAGAGAAGTACAACAGGAGAAGCAATATTTTAAGAAGCTTATAACTCTTTAAATATTCAACGTAAATGTTTAAAAACTACAATATACTTAAAATTTAGGAAAAAAAATATGTATAACAAATTGCAATGTGTGATTTTGTTTTTATTGTGGTTCTCTTTAGTATTAACTTAAAAGCTTAGCTTTTAGCCAATTTAACGTTTTTATAAAATATAATAACATTAAAGGTGTGTTGTTTTTTTTTAAATATAAATAATATCTTAAAAAAATATTGCTTTGATTTGAATGTAATATTTATTTCTTTATAAAACTTTACATTTCATTAAAAAAAAATTGATTTCTCTTTTTCATAAACAAAAACGCTTAACGGACGAAACATGTTTTTGAGGTCATTGCAAGTTCTAGCAGTAGCAGCAGCGGCTTCAGTGGCGGGGAGGAATGTTCGTTTTCTTTTGGAATGTTTATAAAAATAGTTTTTTTGTTTTTTTTTTTCGTTTTGTTTTACTCGTGTATACTTTTTAGTGTAAGAACTTTTGATATCTGTTTGTTTTTTTTTTTCTTTTGCTCTCAAATATTGTCATCAAAATAGGGTTTGTTCTCGTTTAAAATGGCAGCCGGAAGTATGCATTTTGTGATATTCTTTGTTTGGACAGGTCAAATTTAGTTGTGTGGTCTTCAGGGAAGTGATTTTTTGTTTGTTGTTTAGAAACAGGCGGTAGAAGGGTTTGTTTGTCTGTCTGTTAGTTTAGTACAAAGTGATGTTGGGGAGAGTGGGGGAAAGGGTTGCAAACGTTTAATTTAATATCAGCATTCAGACTTATCCTCTTCAACAAGATATTGTGTATCTTTTCCGGTATCCGCTGATGGATCCATTTCCCTGGTGCGCAATTGTAGTTGCGGCGACGACTTGTGTGTTATACTGCTGGGCGCTAATATTGCTGATACTGGCTCGGTGAAGGGTCCGACTGGTTTCATTTTTGAATTGACATCGTGTGGAACTTCATAGATTCCTGGTAACAAAAGAAAAATCATATCAATTGTATACTGGTAAGTGATGGCTTATACATAGGCAAGGCTGTTGTAACAAATGAAAGGAGGATCTCAAAAGTATTATAGCTCTTTGAAATAGAGGTCCCGGACTATCGGGCACTTCTTGGTGCCACAAGGTTTTACACTGGCCAAATTTGTGCCTTCCCGGGTGCATTCATAACAACATTCCAACTACATTGCTTCCTGATTCTTACCTGATCCATTACCAAGTGTTGGATCCGTTGTGGTTCCCGATTGCACAGCATCGTACATTGGATTCGAGAAGTCACGCGTCTTATTGCTATTCACAGTTTGCAGGTTGTAACTATCGATTGGTGGCACTTCGCTTGGCGGTGGCATATTCTGGAATCCGGGTGCATTGAACTCGACATTGGTGCCGTGACGGAACGTGACACTTTGTGATGACGAGAGCGTGGGCAGACGTGCCAGTTTTCCACTGAAAAAAAGTACATTATCAGAAAATTGGCATATGGGTATATCGAACAATTTGAATCACTTACAATGGTTTCTTCCTGATGACATACCACACTCCACCGGCAGCCAGCAACACCAACAGTATAACCATAATTGGCACAACAACCGAAGCAATATTACTGCCACCGGGTCCGAATGATCCGCCGACTGCACGATCGCAATGATCGCCATTGAACTCGGACAAACACTCGCACTCCAGATCACCGTGTTCGTTCTCTCTGCACAGTCCGCCATTCTGACATGGACATACTCTGGGCGATGAACGTGGACGTTCAGCGGGAGCATCACAAACCACCTCTGTGGTCGATCGATGTGATGGTAAAGCACCGGAGTTATCGGGACAAGCACAACGACGTCCGCCAGGCACCAGTAGACACAAATGCGAGCAACTGCTTCCGTAGCACGGATTGCGAAGGGAGGTGTTGTAGCGCTTTTCGTGGTAGATCTTCAAACCAGCCGGATTTACAAGGTTGCGCTGTACGATCACTTGAACTCCGCGACCGAACTTGTCCTGCTGTATCAGTTCTCCACTGTCTCGTGTCACCCAGTACATGGTCGATTCGAAGACGTCCAGTGAGACCGGATGACGCAGTTGTTCACCCTTGGCAATTGTCTTTCGCAGTGATCCGTCAGGGCGAGCCGACTCAATGGTGTTCAGCTTCGAATCAACCCAATAGATGACGTGATCCTGTGAGTAATCGATCGTGAGACCGGCCGGATGGCGAATGGCTTCAGTGATCAATGGTCGTCGTTTAGAGCCATCCATCCAGGATACCTCGATCTTTGGCGCCGAACCAGCGTCGGCCCAGAACATTCTACCCAACTGAGGATCAACTGCGATCGCTGTGGGTACTTCCAGGCCGGCGATGACTAGGGCTCTCCTGTAGCGACCATCTGTCTTGGCGACCATTACACGTCCTCGGGGCTTGGAACCGGTTCTATCGACCTCTGTCCAGTAGAGATTGTCAGCCAACCAATCTACTGCTACGGCTGTTGGCTTCGATCCACCCTTCATGTTGAGGTCTTGGGCGAAGCCGATCTTCGCCTGTCCATCCAAAGCGTTCACCATGTACGACCGTTTGATGGTCTTGTCGTAGCTGTCGGCCCAGAAGATGATCTGCTCCTCGGCGTCATAGTCCAGAGCTTCAATACGCTTCTCAGCGGCCACCACATCGAACTCTTCGTGCTTCTGTAGGTCCAGGCCTCGAATTTCCGGTCCATTAGCGAACACCAGCACCACGTTGTCCTTCTCTGCTTTGCACACGCCCGACATACTGTTGACAAGTTGGAATCCTTCGCGACACGAGCAAGAATATGTTCCGTTAAGATTGTGACACTGATGACTGCAACTGTGGGTCCTTGTCACACACTCATCAATATCATCGCAGCGCTTCTTGCTGTCCTTCGAAATAATGTAGCCCGGATAGCAAGCGCATATGTAGCCGCCTTCCGTCAAGTTATGACAATGATGCTCACATCCTCCGCGAGTCAGTTCCGAGCATGAGCTGCTGTCGTGACAGCCCAGCTCATCCGAGGAGTCTCCACAGTCGTCGGAATAATCGCAAACCTGTGCCCGCTCGATGCAGTTCTTGTTCGCGCACTGATACTGTGTGTACAGATCGCATGGCCTTTGCTTAGTGGCGCATAGTGTCATGTTGTTTTCATCAGACCCGTCGCCACAGTTATCAACGCCGTCGCATATCTGGTACCTAGCCACGCACCGATGATTGGCGCATTGGAAGCGTCGCAGTGTGTCGCAGTTGAAGTTCGAGCAAACCTTGGGATCCTCATCGGTCCCGTCGCCACAGTCATCGGTTCCATCGCACAGATCCGATGGGGAAACGCACAAGTTATTTGCGCATTGGAAGCGGGACTCCGGGCAGTATCTTCCGCCTGGGAAACGTGGCGGGCAACCAATCTCGTCAGACATGTCTCTACAGTCGCGATCACCATCGCAACGGAAGTACGAAGCGATACAGTGTCCCGAGGCACACTGGAATGTTCCGTTCTTGCATTGGTAGCCTTCACAGTTCAGCTCATCGGTATTGTCGCCGCAGTCGTCCTCATGATCGCACCGCCAGCGTGATGATATGCATTTGCCATTGCCGCAGTGGAACTCCGATTCGGAGCATTCACGATAGTGATCCTTGCAAAGGGTGTCGACCTCATCACTTCCGTCGCCACAGTCGTCCGCGAAGTCACACATCCATTGTCTGCAAAGAGAGGGAGAGGAGGGGTTTAACAAAATCTTCGTACCAACGAAAGCTTTGCCACGTTTACTGTTCCTAATAAGCAGATTAGAAAAAGCTTTGGCAATGCTCTGTGTTGTTTTCAAAAAACTGTAGTTTAGCTGTTAAAATTCGCAGAGTAAGTATCAGAATTCTAAAAGCTCCCTGTAAAGGGATCCTTCTGAGAACTTTTTCTTAACACTTTTAAAAAGCTTAATGGGGGTTTCGGTTCATGTTTTTCTAAAAACCTGTGGGAAGATCAAACAAAAACTTAGTTCTTGAAAATTTAGTGCGCGATTTTCCAAAAATAAAAAGCTCGTAGAAAAGCTTTCGAAAGCTTTTTCGGAAAATCTTTTGTGGAACAAACGTAAATCAACAAATGGCGATCAAGAAGGACTTCCCCAGCTGGAAGAAGCTCATAAACCTAATAAGTAAAAAATGTAACTTACTTGGGAATGCATCGGTTATTGCTGCACTTGAAGTCCGTTTCGGTCGAGCATTTGGGACAGTTCTCTGGCAGTTCATCGCTATTGTCGCGACAATCATCTTTACCGTCGCAGAACAGCCATTTGGGTATGCATCTGTAGTTCGATTGGCCCGGACATCTCTGCCATCCGGTGGTACAGTTCCTCTGGCGACACATGTACGCCGGCTCATCCGAATCATCACCGCAGTCATTGTCAAAGTCACACATCCACAATTTCGGTATACACCGACCATTCTTGCAGCTGAATTCTGTATCCGGGTCACAAGTTCGTTTATCTGAGAGAAGAAAAAATAACCACGGTAAGAAGAAAGCTTCTCGATAGGCGCCTAACAAACTTACGACACACAGCAGGATCCTCATCACTGCCATCCTTACAATCAGCATCACCATCGCACCTCCAACTGTCCAAGATACACCGCCCGCTAGCTTTACACTTGAAGTCCGAATCAGGACACGGCAGGTCGCAGTTCTGCTCATCGCTGCCATCCCCACAGTCGTCAGTTCCATCGCAGATAGTCGCCGACGGCGTGCAGTTGGTGTTCTTGCATTGGAATGTTCCAGCGCGACAGTGTCGAGCGGGACACGTAGTCGGCTCGTCGGATCCATCCTTGCAGTCCTTCTCTCCGTCGCATTTCCAGAACCATGGGATACACTTCTCATCGTCGCCACCGCAACGATGTTGCCCAGCTGTGCAGTTGGCTATGCAAGTCTTACTGTCTCTCGCCAGATAGAACTGATTTGGACACGCGCACTTATAGCTCGGTGCTCCCTCCTCAATATAACCCTCAATGTTCAGATATGTAGATTCGGCCGGTGGTGAGATCAGACACAGGTGTGAACATCCGCCATTGGTCTTGCCACACGGATTCGTATACGGCACCTGCCGCAGTCTGTGGTTGATATGTACGTCGTAGGGTCGGTGGGTTGTATTGCGCAAAGTGGTCAAGTCCTTGCCAGTAAACTTGTTCGCCCTCAGAATAGCCTTTAGATTCCAGTCGGTCCAGTACAGATAATCGTCGAACAGTGAAATCGCAAACACATGCGGAACCTTCGGACCGGACAGTACGATATGTCTGTGTCGTCCCTCCAAATCAGCATACGCTATGTAATCCAAATGTGCGTCGGCCCAGTAAATCCGATCGGTGAAGTAGTCAATAGCCAGGGCATTGGGCCAAGCGATGTCGTCCTCCCAAGTCAGGATCCGTGTGAAATTCGAACCATCCATACCCATTTTGGCGATGTACGCCTGCAGATGCCACGACGTGAAATAGAGGTACCCAATTCCCGGATGAACCACGATCGCTCGGGGATCTACCACACCACTTCGCAGGGTCTTTCGTTTTGTTCCGTCCAGCTCAGCCACGTCGAGATTCTTCGAGTGCCTATCCAACCAGTAGAGCTTCCTTCCCACCCAATCCACGGCAATGCCCTCCAGGCCATGTGAATCATGACGAACAACCGCCTCACGGGCGGGCTTCTCATCCATGTCCGTGTACTTCGAGCGGAAAATGGTCTTCGCCGTCACATCGCAGAAGTACATGTACTCTTCCTGGAAGTCAAAGTCCAGAGCGACCACATTCATCAGATCCTGATGCATCAGGTTGTACTGCCTGCCATCGAGCGACATATTCCTCACGTAGTACTTGTTGGTGAAGATCAGCCAGGCTGTGTCGTTATCCTTGCGCTTGCAGGTGTGCTCGTCGACTTGACGATCATAGTATCGTTCGTCACACTTGCAGTAGTAGCTCCCCGGTGTGTTCGAGCAGTGCTGTGAACAGGCGCCTGGAAGCTCCAAGCACTCGTCGATATCCGCGCAGGCTTTCCCGTCAGCTAGGAGTCTACAAAAAGAGGGGATAGTACATAAGATGAAGGCAAGGGACGTCAGTGTTTACTCACTTGTAGCCCTGATTACAATCGCAATAGTAGCTTGTCAGTGTGTCCACACACTTATGGCCGCATTGGTGGATTTCCACCTTTGCGCACTCGTCTACGTTGCAATGAGCGGGCTCATCAGATTCGTCCGTACAGTCGGCAACTTTGTTGCAAACCAGCTGGTAATCGATACATTGGCCGTTGCTGCAGGTAAATTGTCCCGACGGGCAGGTTACGTTCTCCTTTTTACAGTCCACCTCGTCCGAGTGATCGCCGCAGTCATCTTCGCCGTCACATCTGTACTGGTTGCGGATGCATTTGAAGTTCTGACACGTGAACTCTTGTGGCGAGCACGTCTTGTATTTGGAGTTGCAGAATTTGCCTTCGTCGGTGCCGTCACCGCAATCATTGTCGTGATCACACACCCAGCCCTGGAATAAATGAATCGAATGATTCTGGGAAATTCCACGTTTGCTCGATGAGCAAATTTTGATCATTGGGAAACATGCGTCTGCACGGAAAGATGTTCAGTCCAAGCGATCGAAAAAGATATCAGTCTTGCGCGAATGCTCGACAAGCTAATTTTGATCGTGGAGCAACACGTGTCTCGAAATTTGCAGATAGTTTCGATCTAATCAAATGAAAAATGTTTGTCTGCATAGAGCACAGAAAGATGTTCAGTCCAAGCGATCGGAGAAAATACCAGTCTTGTGTGAATGCTCGACGAGCAAATTTCTGAGAGCTTCGATCTAGTGAACTGAAAAATGCTGATCTGCACGGAGCACAGAAATATGTACATCCTAAGCGATCGAAAAAGATAGCAGCCCTTTGTGAATGCTCGACGAGCAAATTTGATTGTAGAGCAAAACATTTCTACATGGAACACAGAAAGACATAAGCTATTCTGCCAAAATGATCGAAGCAAAGAACACCTTCCCCTATGTCAAGGATCCCAGATATTCAACCTCCAAAGACTCATGTCGCAATGCCTCAAACGGGCAGTGGATCAAAAGTGATCGGTCATGAAAGCTCTACCAAAATCGCCTCCAACCCTTACCTTGTTGATGCAGCGGTTATTGCCGCAAGTGAACATGTCCTCCGCACACGGTTGCTGCGTCGAGCAGCTGTGCAGTGTTGTGTTCTCATCAGCGCCATCCACACAGTCTGGATCGCCATCGCAAATCCATTTCTTCGGAATGCACTGGGCACGACCCCAAGCCTTGTTCTCCACACACGTGAACTCCGTCTCCTCATCACACTTGCGGTCATCTGAAAGTGCAAACAATAAGTTAAACCCCCTCTCTGTGGACAAAAGGTTGCCACATCACTTACTGCACTGATGCCTATCATCCTCGTCACTATTGTCCAAGCAGTCGTTGTCCCCATCGCAGATGTAAATCCTGGGAACACAGTTTCCATTGTCACACGTGAACAAGTCCCCGAAGCAGGTCCTCCCCTCGGACTTGCAGTACTCTGGCGGTTCATCAGCACCATCACCACAGTCATCGTCACCATCGCAGTACCACGTTGCCGGTATGCACCTGTGATTCGGGCAACGGAAGCTGTTCTGCGGACAAGTTCTCTGCCCGCAGTGCAGAGGGTCTTCATCGGAGTTGTCACCGCAATCGTTGTCACCATCGCACAGCCAGTAGGGTTCCACGCATATGTTGGTCTTTTCGCATTTAAGGTGGTTTGGTGGACAGGTCGTGTTCGTCGGGCAGCGCTCATGGGTTTCGTCAGACGTCGCGTTGTCCTTGCAGTCGTTGACACCATTACACACCTGAGCCTGTGGAATACACCGTCCGTTGCTGCACGTAAACTCACCATCGACGCAGGGCGGGTAGGTACATCCGACCTCATCGGAACCGTCCTTACAGTCGTTCTCGTGGTCACACTTCCACGACTTGAAGATGCAGCGGCCATTGTTGCAACGGAATTCATTGGGCGAACACGAATGGAATGCGCAGTAGTTTGGATCCTCATCAGAGTTGTCACCACAATCGTCGTCGCCATCGCACGACCACATGCGTGAGATGCATTTGCCGTTTTGACAGTAGAACTTGCTCGACTCGCAGGTGTTGTTACGCGGGGCACACATGCGTCCCTCGTTGACGAGCTTCGAGTTGTCATCACACTTGCATTCGGCTTTTCCATTCGGTGCCGGATGACAGCTCTGTGCACAGCCGCCGTTGTTGATCAGACAGGGATTCACTTGACACTTCTGACGATCGATGCTGTAGACGCGTATGTCACGAGGCGAGTCCTCAAGGCGTTTTACGATCTCCACCATGTTGGCGCCAGTGTGCTTCTCGGCTCGGTACACCCCACGCAACTGCAGATCGGTCCAGTAGATGTAGTTCCTAAAGACACTGATCGCGAACGGATAGATCGTTGCCGCCACCAGGAGCTCGCGTTCTTTTCCGTCCAGGTTGGCTCGCTCGATCTTTTCCCGTACGGCATCGGTCCAATATAGCTTGCGTTCTTCGTAGTCGATCGCCAGACCACTCGGTTGGGAGAGTTCCTTGTCAACGATCGCGCGCTTCAGTGATCCCGCCATTGTGGTTCGGAAGATCTTGCCCGAGGTTCCGAAACGGCCCCAATCGGTGAAGAACAGCGTTCCATTGCATGGATCCAGGACTATCGCTCTGGGGCGTTCCACTCTCGCGATCATAACCAACTCGGTTCCGTCTAAATTCATCGCGTATATCGAGTTGTTCGAGCTGTCCGTCCAGTAGATCTTGTTCTGAGTCCAGTCGTAGGCAATGCCCTCTGGGTTGATGCCTTTGCTGAGTACAACGTTCACGTCGCTCTGTGAGGGGTTGGTTGCCTTTGTGTAGGCGATCTTGGCCCACGGCCGGATTTGTGTGTACAAAAGTTTGTTGTCAGCGTAGTCGAAGTCTAGCCCAACGACATTTGTGAGGTTGGTCATCGGTGGGAATGGCACTTGTGTGGATCTGGGATCTAGGTTCACGGCCCTAATTTCGGTCCTCGTGGCGAACACCAGGTACTCGTGGACGGTCTCACACTTCCTGCCGTCCAGGTTAAGTTTTCCCGTAGCGCAGTCGCACTTAAAGTTCAGTCTCGATGGGCTCAGAGCATCCGGTGGGAAGCTGAAGCACAGCTGGTCGCATCCGCCGTTGCCCAGACGAGCACAAGGGTTGCTCTCATCCGGTGGCTGGTTGTTGATGTTGTAGATGGCAATGTCGCGCAGCTTTTGCAAATTGGTTCGCACCCTTTCCGGCATTGAGGTGTTGCCGGGGAGCTTCGATGCCTTGAACACTGTCATCAGGTTGCGATCCACCCAGTACACGTCGCCAAGGTACACAGCGATACCCATGGGGTTGGGCAAGTTCCTTCGAATGATCTGTCGGTTTCCACCGGAATACGAGATCTTTTGGATGGTATCCAACTTCGAGTCCACCCAGAAGACGTCATGGGTCAGCATATCCACGGTCAAGTCTCGTGGATTGGAAATGCCAGATGTCACAACCGGCATCCAGTTTGATCCGTCCAGGTATGCCTTTCCGATCCTCGGGTACTGCCCATAGTCGATCCAGTACAGCAACCGCTTGATGGGATTTACAGCCAACTCCCTCGGCGCGTCATTTGTGGTCTTCACCAGGATCTTGCGGTTTGTTCCGTCCAACCAGCACACCTCGACGTAGTTCTCATGCGGGAATACATTGGTGAAGTACAGATTGCCAGCCACCCAGTCGATGGTGATCCCACGGATGCCATTGCTGCCGATGCCGTCCTTGATGATGTGTTGTAGTTCCGTCCCGTTTGGCCGGGTTCTGAAGATTCCGTTCCAGTAGCCACGGTTGTACTCAGCCCAGTAGATCCATTGCTCACGGAAGACAACATCCACATGGAGGATGTGATGGCCGCTACCACTGATCGGCACCATAGCCTCAGAGCTGTCTGTCAAACTGTAGCCCCTCGTCACGTCCAACTGTGAGACTACGGCAAACGTCTTGTATGCCACACAGTTGATGTCATTCTCCTTCCTATATCCCATGCCGCAGGCGCACGTTTTCAGCGATCCCTCGCTGGGGATACACAAGTGCTCGCAGTTGCCGTTGTTAGTTTGACAGGGATGTTGCATCATCGATCGCTTCTTGTAGATCATCATGTTCTTTAGATCGGGTTCATTGTCCACGATCACCTTTGGGTTGTCGCCTCGCGGCAGATCCACTCTCACGATTTTTTCGTACACTGGATCCAGGTAGTAGAGCCGAGAATCGAGGATTCCGAGGCTCTTTGGTCTTGCGATCGCGTTCACCTCCGACAGGATCACTCGGTGATCCTCGCCATTGTAGTCCATGGCGCAAACGGTCGGTGGGAACTGTGTGCTGTAGTAGATCTGCTTCTTTTCAATGTCCAAGGCGATACTTTCAGGTCGTTCGATGTCCTCCTTCAGAACCATGGCGTTCGTACCGGCCATGTCGACTCGACCGATCTTCACCGGCACCCCAAAGCCGCCTTCATCGATCCAGAATAGTTTGCCGTCACTAGGATCAAGAGTGATCGCTCTAGGCTTCGACACCGACGTCCTGTTTCCGTCGTTTGCCAGCACGATCGTTCGATACTTGATCTTGCCGTCGACGCGGACTGCCTCAATATTGCTGGCTACCCTGTTGCCCATGTACAGATTTCTTCCGAGCCAGTCGAAGGCGATTGTGTACGGAGCACCCACAACACCAGTGTCCATGGTGAGGAATTGCGTCTTGTTGCCGCCACCATAGGGCGTTGTGAAGATTGTACAATTTTCGTCATCGTCCTCGCGTCCTTGAACCCAGAACAGTGTCTCACCCTTACGGTCAAAGTCGAGTCCCGTGCTACTGTCGATTCCGATGACAGGAGCCAATGATCCCGCCCTCGCGTCGCCGCCGTTCAAAGGGATATCCACAATCTGCGTTCCCTTGACAACCATGATGAAGGGATTCTCCTCCTCCACGCATCGGCCTTCAGACAGAAGCCTGTAGCCCGGTTTGCACTTGCACGAGTAGCCCTCCTTGGCACTGGGGCTGAGCAAACACAAATGTTGGCACTTGGCCTTGACACATGGGTTCTCGTACATCGGCTGCAATGACGGATGGTGCACGTGGATCGACAGAGGTTGACTGATCAGATGCGACACCACTGTCTGGTTCTTTCCGCGGAACTTGTTCGCCGACAGAACTCTGTTCAGCTGACGATCGGTCCAGTAGAGGGTGTCCTCAAACAGCGACAACGAGTGCGGATGCAGGAGGTAGTGACTTCCCGCCAACACCTGTTGGCGTCCAGTTCCGTTATAGTAGCAAAAGTCGATGAAGTCCAACTTCGAGTCGGCGAAATACACTCTCTTGGTGGCGATGTCCAGAGTCAGTCCGTTCGGCCAGTATATCTTCGTGTTGATGATTGTCTCCCGCATGGTTCCATCCATTCCGATGCGCTCAATGCGAGGATTCTCACCCCAGTCTGTCCAGAAGATGAATCGCGCATCCTCACTGGGATCTAGGCACATGCCGCGCGGCTGTGTGATGTTTTCCCTCACGAGGACCAGCCGATTCGAACCGTTTTCCGAGGACACCTCAATTGTGTTCAGCTTGCTGTCCAGCCAGTAGAGATTTTGTCCAACCCAGTCATACGCCAGTCCTTCGACTAAGTCCAGTCCCGTGGTGATGATCTCTTGTGGTTCCATGCCGCGGTCTAAACGCGAGATTTTCTTCAGTTTCATGTCGCTCCAGAAGATGGTGCCCGTGTGCATGTTCGACGCCGTTGCCACTACATTCTCCACAATGATGGGCACCCGTTCGAGTCCTTGTTCCTTCAGATCGGCCACTAAGATCGAGTGACGATTCGAAATGATCAGGAAGGCGGCCGAGTGGTTTACTGCCTTGCAGCGCTGCTTGTCTGTTTCCAGGATATAGCCGTCCGTACACGAGCAGAAGAACGATCCTTTGGTGTTGGTGCAGGCCTGCGAGCATAAGCCCGGGGGATCACACTCGTTTATATCTTCACACGTATAGCCGTCGATACCGAGTTCCGAACCAGGCGGACAAATGCACATCGCTCCCAGGGGTGTCTTCTGACATCCACTCGTACACAGTCCCGTCTGATGTTGACACTCGGCCAGGTCACAGCCCTCTCCTTCGTCAGAGCCGTTTGGACAGTCCAGGGAACCGTCACAAACCGAAGTTGTGTTCACACACCTCTCGGTTACGCCAGGGCACTGCCACTGGCCGTGGGGGCACTTAAACGGCGGTGCCACACAAGCATGCATTGAACTCTCATCGGATCCATCGCCACAATCGTCCTTTCCGTCGCAGATGTACGCCTTAAAAACGCAGTTCGAGTTGTTGCACTTGAAGAAGTTTGGCGCGCATGAAATCTGCCCGCAGTCCTCCTCGTCCGAGTGGTCACTGCAATCGTTGGAGCCATCACAATGCCAGGATATTGGTATACAGAATCCGGAACCCTTGCAGCGGAAGTGCTTCTCCATGTTGCACTGATTTGGTCCGGTCGACGGACATCCCAGTTCGTCACTGCCGTCGTTACAATCTGGAATGCCATCGCATTTGTACGACTCCTCGACACACTGTCGCAGATCGGCACACTTGAACTGATTCGCGAGGCAGGTGATTGGCGGGCAGTCCTTCTCGTCTTGTTTGTCGAAGCAATCATCGTCGCCATCACATACCCAGCTCTGCGGGATGCAGTGGCCGGTCCGAGGGCAGGTAAACTGGAAGTAGGCGCAGGTCTTCTCAGCGCAAAAGTCCCCTTCATCGGAACCATCTCCGCAATCGTTCTCGCTGTCACACTTCCACATGTTGGGGATGCATCGCCCATTCGCGCACGCGAACTGCGCCGAGCCGCAAGTGACATTGCCGCATTCGAACTCATCGGAGTTGTCGCCACAGTCGTTCTCCTGGTCGCAGCGGAAGTTCAGCGGGATGCAGCGGCCGGACTTGCATTGGAATTCATTCGATCCGCAAGTGGGTTCTGCAAAAGACAAAAAGAGGGCCGGTTAGTCATGGTTATGGGTTTAGTTTTGACGTCTACGGAGCGCAATTAATACTTTCTTTGCCTCGATAGCACCTGTTTAACGTAGGTACGCTATGCGAGCTCTCAACTTAAGAGCTGCGGTCTGACTTGACGGATTGTATTCTTTACGTTACGTGACATTTAATATTCGCAACTAATAGGCAAGTAGTCTTGTCATTCACCGATCGGCAACGACTTGACGACTTGTATTTTAGAAATTGAGAGAACAACATTTCTTTAACGAAGAATACTTTGACAAACAACTGATTATGTAAATGTCACGTAACGTAACATCAAGTGTCAAATCAAAATGTTGGTTTTAAGGCGATGGATAGAGTCAAGTCTACCAACTTCCTCCAAAGTTATAGAAGTATATACATATATATACATGCGAATGTCCCAATAAAAACTTTACGTTACGTTACTTTACGTCCGTAAAAAAAACAAGCAACTCCAATCAAATCAATTTCTCCCAGAGAAACCATTGCAGTCCCATGCAACACCGTCAGCGTCACGTAACGTGCACGTTAAAAAGAGTAGAAAGAAAAACAAATCAACTCACTTGTACAGTTCTGCTCCTCATCGCTGTTGTCCAGGCAATCATCGTCACCATCGCACACCCACGACTTGGGTATACACCTCTGATTGTTGCAGGTAAAGTCCCACGAGTTGGGGCATGGCTGCACTGGAGGTTCGGCCGTTGGATCCGCCACGCAAGACATCTCATCATCGGCAAGACGTTCGCCATAGGGACAAGAACACCTCGACTGCAGTTCCCCGACCATTGAGTCGTTCCTGGGCACCGCAAAGCAAATCTTCTCGCACCCTCCGTTGTTGATGTTACATGGCTGCTTCTCGTCGATCTGCTGGACATCCCTGCTGTAGACCTTGACGCCGTAAAGTCGATTAGTTTGCGGCTCTCGCACCATCATTTCCTCCTGCTCGCCTGTCAATTTGTGAAGTCTGATTATGGCGTCCAAACGCCAGTCGGTGATGTACATCCATTCGTTGTGGATAACAATGGAGAAGGGATGTCGTACAAGGCGGGAATTCACGGTCTTGATGTCGGTACCGTCGAGATTCGAGTGCTGGACATGGTCCAGTAAAGCGTCACACCAGTACACACGATCCGCCTTGAAGTCGATCGACAAGCCATTGGGCCAGCCCAAGGTGACGTTCTTAAAGACCAATAGATTCGTGCCGTCACTGTTGGCACGGGTGATGTTAGCCGGACGGTCCCACTCTGAAAAGAAGATGTACCCACGGTTGGGGTGGACAACTATGGCGCGGGGTCGTTTCAAATTCTTCAGCAGGGTTCGGCGATGGGTCACGTTACGTGTCGACAAGACATTCAATGTGCCCTTTCGACTGTCAATGTAGTACAAGTTTTTGGAGGCCCAATCTACTGCCAAGCCTTCGACGCCTTCATTCTGCGAGGCCAACACTATCTCACGTCCGGTCCCATTGCGATGGACGCGGTAGATCACATCCTGCAGTACATCGGAGTAGTAAATAAATTCGTCGCGAGAGTCAAAGTCGAGTCCAACGAAGCGAGCCCGCCTTGAGACCACCGGAAGGATGGCGTCACTAAAGCCCTCGATCACAGGCTCGAGGACTTTTCCCTTGATGAAGCGTTGCTGGGAGTACATGAGGAATTCACGAACGATCTGGCAGTTTTTCAAGTCGCGTTGCAGCTGGTAGCCCGTATGACAGGCACATCGGTAGCCCAAGCCCGTGGGGGCGCCCTTAACCGCTGTCACAATGCACATGTGATTGCAGCCGCCGTTGTTGTTGCCACAGGGGTTCGAAACTCGCGGCTGACTCAGAGCATGCACAGCCACTATAGCCTTGGGTTCGCGGATGTCCTTAGCCTTGTAGGTGACTTGAATGGAACTGGGCCCTTCATACTTATCCACCGACATTATTCCTTGCTTCGTCGCATCGGTCCAGAAGACTCGATTCTCGAATAAGGCGAGTCTTGATGGGCTGGGCACCTGCTGTCCCCTTAGCACCATCACGCGGTTGTTGCCTTCATAGTCGACGGTCTCGATGTAGTCCAGCAGGGAGTCGCACCAGAACACTCTCTTCGAGATGATATCGACCGTCACCCCTGAAGCCTTGTACGCCGCCTCGGACACCACAGACCTGGCATGTGTGCCGTCCATGTGCGCCCGTAACACCTGTCCTCCATCGGCGACGAACATGAGACCAGAAGTGGGATCCAAAGCCAGATCAGCCGGACTGGTGAGGTTTGAGCCCAATACCACCGCATGCCAGTTGCCGCTCAACTCAAAGACGTCGATCTTCTGCCCAACCAAATCCGCCACGTAGATCTTATCACCGACCCAGTCCACGGCAAGCGCCACAGGAGCCCATGTACCTGGCAGCGTCAAGTCCAGGGGGTTGATTGCACCGCTAAACTCATCCAGCGGCAGCGATTGTACCTTCCGCGTCTTCGTGTCGGACCAGTAGAGCGCATTGCGTCCAAAATGAAAGGCCAGACCACTGGCCGCTGTTGCATTGGCAACACTTCGCGGGTCGTTGCCGTGCGATGACATGCGAACGATTGCACGATCATGGGCGAAGATCAGTTCAAGGTTGTTGGCGTCCGCTGCTATGCACTTGGAGTTGTTGATCAGGGAATATCCGTTCGCACAGTTGCAGATGTAGGAACCTTCGGTATTCGTGCAGAGCTGGTCACAGTGACCCCATTCCGAGCACTCGTCCAAGTCCACACAGGTTCTGTTGTCGGGGGCCAGCGATTGGCCGGGCCGGCAATAACAAACCCCTCCGGTCAGCGACGGTCCGCATTTGTGTTCGCAACTGAGAGCGGGGCATGATGTAATCGCTGGAATTGAAAGCAGGCAATTAGTCTTGAAAGGACAATTTGGCAACTAGGGGTGGATACTTACAACAGGCGGTCTCCTCATCGCTGCCGTCTTCACAGTCGCGCTTTCCATCGCACAGCTGTGATTTTAGGATACATTTGGGTGAACCACTAGGACCACCCCGTGGACACAGGAACTTATTGTCTGGACACGCTATCGCTGTACAATTCGCCTCGTCACTCTCGTCCGCACAGTCGTGATAGCCATCACAGTAGAAGTTGGCCGGTATACACAGAGCATTCGTGCACCGGAATTGACCATTGTGACATGGAGGGAAATCTGAAAGGAAGAGCATTTAATGCATCCCAACATTCGTATAGATGCGGTGAACTTACTGCATCCCTGTTCGTCGGACTTGTCGCCACAGTCGTCACGATGATTGCACTTCAACGTGGCATCGATACATTTCAGTCCGTTGGCACAGCGAAACTGATCCAGGCGACATGATACGCCCGTGCAGCCCTCTTCGTCACGACCATTGCGACAGTCCAAATAGCCGTCGCAACGTTTCTCCTTTGGCACACATGGTCCGGACAAGCGACCGGCTTCGGGTGCAGCACCACCGGCAGCATTACAAAAGACGTCTGTCGTCTGACATTTCCTGTAAGCTATAGTGAGGGAGAGAGGACATTTTCCAAATTAAAACTTCCCCACACATACATAGGGTTCAAGGAGGTTCCACTTGTATTCTAACAAGTGGGTCTGATTCTTCCACCCACTCGACATTGCTTACTAGACACATCCTTCTGCAAACAGGACGAGTTTTCAGTTTTTTTCTCCCTTCCTCTTTGTTTGATGCTTATACTTTTTGGACTTTTCCCGTTTCACGAAATTACACGGTGAATGGGTTTCAGAGTACACATCCTGCCACTGAGATGGGAGTATAAATTGGGTGAAGTACTTTGCTATTGATGGGTCTAAAGGATGCTGCTGCCACTGCATAAGGTTTTCCTCAATTTGATGATTGAATTCCCTTTCGTTTAGGTTGCAGCAGTCCGGCAATCCGAATAATGCTGGTTGGAGAAATGATGTTTCTATGTCAAAGATACTACTGTTGCTGGGAAAAATGTACTCCTTGAGATGGAGAAATGAATGATTTTACAAGTGTCCTCTTGAAGGGCTGCAGCCAAATAACCAAATAAGTCTGAAGAATTAGTTGACCGAATTAATGCCCCTCAACAGTAAAAGCAGATAAAATGAGAGAAAAATTCCGTCTTCTTATAGCTGAGAATGGGCGTACGGATGGTGTCCTTAGAAAAGTTTAAGAGGCAGAAAGTCTTGGGCGAAAGTTCACTTTGCGTGAAGGTGTGTAGATAATTTTCTTAGTTTTTACCATGAAGTTGTTAATGACGGTAGATTAATTAAGTTGAGTATTTTGTTGCGATATTAGGTTTATTCCGTCTTCAAGGACTTGCGAGAAGAAGTGCGAAAAAGATGGAAATTTGAAAGACAATTTCGAAAGAGAAAATTGCAAGCCGCAGAGAATGGAACTAACAGGTCGCAGGGAAGGTTCGCTTTTTTTTCAAGTTTTTCAAACTTTCTTGAAAAATAAAAAACAAGCAAAATTAAATATAGATAGATTTAAGGCCGAAAGGCAATAGTTTTAAGAATATAGTTAAGTTTAGAGAGCTCGGTTGGAGCCAGTAAGCTAGATTAAGATAAATGTTAGCTTTAAATTAGATTAAATTAGATTAGATCATTAAACTAGACAAAATGTCTAGTTTAATGAATGATAGTAATAAAAATGAATTTAAAATGAGAAAATGGGAAGGTTCGCTCTGAGAAAGCTTGACAAAAGTTTGATATCTTCCACGGGATTATGCTCATTGCATTTACCCAATTAACTATATTTTACAATAAATGGCGCTGAACGGTTTCACTCTCGAGTCTCGATTCCTGACCGCAACCAACTTAGCTCTCAAATCGAGAGTTATTCATTAAAGCAAAGGAAAAGATGAGTTTTTATATTTCATTCTCCTGGACATAACACTTTTACACTCATGTGTTTTGTCGTACCGATAACGGAGACATTTAAAAACCGATTCTTATGAAACATTGAAAATCATGTTGGCAGCACTTTATAAATGTTTCCTATCACTACAAACAAATACCGTCGACACCTCTTGGTTAGTCTGGTCTTTCTGTCAGCTAATCGCAGTACAGATATTTTTATTTAAACATTTTCGGTGAACGAATAAAATTTTACGAACTCACAATAGCAAACATTTCTAAATAAAATAGTCTATTTAAAGTGAATATTAGAAATGATTATTAGTGAAGACCAATGCGCCTTATCAAAAGCAATTTTTAATCATCAACTTAATACGTTGTAGGTCACAATAGGTAAATTTGCTAAAAAAAATATTACTTCTGTGAGCTCCATAAGTGTTAAATGATTGTACTGATTGTACCGTGTTATATACTCACTACAAAAAGGAGAAAGAGCCTTGCCAGTAATAATTTTTAACTTGCAGCTTGTCGTTCACAGTAAATAATTTTATGTGGAGAAGGTCACTATTGTGAGTTATTTTACCGCGAAAAGATTGTAAACATTCATTCTAACGTCAAGAAGAATAAATATTTTTTCCTAAATGCCCCAATTGATGAGATCTACTCTGTTTGTTTGAACTTAAATTATGAACATGGACCAAATGAAAGGTGGATTTGCGTAGGTAAACTCTCGCGGAAGTAACTGTGTCTCCAGTAACAGAGCCTAAGCCAAATACATACAATTTAAGAACCCTATAACTTTTTTCCTACTTTAAATGATTTGTCAACATTTGTTTGTATTAAAAAAAAAAACTTGGAATTTCCTCGAATTTCCATTGCTGGCAATCAACAATTTCTTGTGCTGTACAGTTTTATCAGCACCAGTTACTCCTTAGCGGAGTGTAAACAGTTTAAAAACTAAAATCTAAACCAACTTATCGAATGGACAACCTCGAAAGAAAGCTTTGTCTGCATTGGTTTCTTTCCAGTTTCACGAAATGTCCTCTTAAAATAGGACTCGTATAAATAATGAACTTAATTTACCTAATTCAGTTGAATTATTTAAACAATGTCCACGAGTCAATAGACATTCCACTCTAATGAATAATAATTTCTTGATAAAAATGGTTACACCTGTGCACGGAGAATAAATATAAAATTCATTACTTATAGATGTCAAGCGTACAAGGAACGTGGAACGAAGAAGATGTTGCTTTGCATAAACATAATAAATGTCAAAATATGGCAACTAAAGATATTTTCAAGAACACGCAGAGATGTGGATGTACAGAAACTTGCCGTTTCTAAATCGCTGATATCTTTTAATGAAACATCGCTAAGAGCGACTAAGATGCAGTGAAGGTTACAAGTGGAGGGTGGCGGGGCACTTGTCAGTTGTCAGTCCCCTTCAAGAATTTTGCTTTTCATTTTACTATTTACAAGGTAAACTCGAATGAAGGTATCCGTTTTATATACAATTAAAAATAAGATAACAGACATATCCTCCCGTTTTTATGTCCTTCAAATACAACGAGTGAACACAAATGAAGTGGAAGCATCTTGCAGTACAGTAGGAGTGGAAAAGTAACAATCCAAATGAAATACAAGAGGACTAATGTTTTAATCTTCTAGCTGAAAATATTTTGCGTCACAATAAATCGTTTGGTTTGGACAATTTTGACATTGTGAACTCGCAGGGGCGATATCAGAAATCGTTGTTGGTCTTAATAGGTTATTGAGAAGTTAAGTCTAGTGAAGGAGTACTAAGGAGATTCAATATGAGACCGCAACGCACGGCTGACATTGTGTTTCGATTCAAAACTGGAGGGATAATGCCAGCAGAGGAAGATTTCGCATTAGAACGCAAGTGGAAGACCACGTCAGCCAGCTTGGAGCGCGCAACTAAAGCCAGTTTGTCAGAAACCTCTCTAGCAACGTTGCCGCTGAAAAATTTCAAAAGGAGACTAAAAGGGGCCACCACATAAAACTAATAAAATAAAAGAAAACAGAACAAAAAGACATTTATTTTTAACAAAAAACAAATTTATTCGTCACGAGACACTTCATTTCATATGTGTGCATTTTTTTTCGCTCAATAAAAAAATGAAATCTTACTTAAACTGAAAAAGCGGCCATTTTGGTAATTTTTCAAAAAAAGCGGGCCAAGGGTCCCGAGCCTCAAAAAGGGGCCATTTGGTTTAGGTGCCAAACGGCAACGCTGCTCTCTCGTTGGAAAGGCGTATTGGTTGACCCCAAGCCACCTTACACTCTAAGCTAGGTGGATAAATTTTTGAGTAGGTACAAAGTGAAGTGTCGAGTTCAGTGGCAAATTTGATATGGGGCTGAATTGCTGGGCACTCGAAAAGGGATCTTTTTAATATGACAATCTTGAATTGGCTACAGAAACTATCACATCACTCTTTAAGAAATAATATTGATCTTGGGAGGCGAACATCCAGAACTAATATTGCCGTAGAACCCGAGAGATCCCGCAAGAGAGTAAGGAACCATTTTCTGCCATTTTTATGTTTCAGTGCCCAAATGTCACTGTGATCCAATGTGCTTTATTTACTCACTTCACTAAAGACAATACATCCCGATACGTAATTGAAATACGCTGAAACGTAACATTTCCGTCCGTTATTTTTTCACACCCGGTGTATCTGCGTTCATCCCGTCCTTATTTTCTTATTTCTTTCTTTTCAGTATTACACGTAAGAATCCTTAAGTGAAATACTTTAATGTCGGAACGAGAAGATAGTCGTGCCTCGCAAATATTTAATTTCTCCTGTCTTTCATTTTTTTAATCAAGTGTAATAAACTTCAAAAAAGCCATTCCTGTTTTTTTTTTTTCCTGTTAATGTTTGTATGTGTGTCCTGTTTAAAAGAAAAAATATAGAAAACTTCACGCTGGGGAAGGGAGGTGACAGTGATGCAAAGTCGTTCCGTACAAACGCAGTTTTATCTTAACTTTATACAGCACACACAAACTTAACAAGAATATTTAGGGCCGCCTTCAATTGCGTTCCACTCTCAAGAATGTTGCACAGCACTTTTGGCAGCATTCCGTCTGAATAAGTCCTCGAAGAGAAGGTGGCGCCGCCATCTCCAGCCACCCCATGTTAAAGTGCAATAAAAAGTGCCAAGCGTACGTCTTTTATATACACTTTTTTCTTTTTCGACATAAGGGTTTGCGCGCACTTCCGCTTACAAAACTGAGTATTTTATGGTTTTGGGTGTGTGCACGTGGATTTGCTGTAATTACTTTTCATCTCGGTAGTTAGTGATTTTAATTAAGTTTACATATAAAGCAAAAGAGGAGCAAATTAATTTCTTAGATACCCACTCGTTACACTTGCACGAGGTATACAACTTGAGGAGGTATTTAAAACAAACTTGTAGCTTGAAGTAGAGCAGATTGCATTCCCTTAACTAATTACTATGTAACGTGGAAAATGTTTTCGAAACCAAGTGGAACAAGAGTCGTAATTTGTCTTGGGGACGGGGTTGCTTTAATCTTTGTGTTGTTTTTCTTTGTCTTGTGAATCTATTGAGTGCATTTTTAGTTGCTGCAGCCTTCATAGTGATTTTTAACCATCAACTTTAGGTCACAATAGTTAAATTTGCTAAAAAAAGGATTATCTCTGTGAGCTCCATAAGTATTAAATGATTGTACCGTGTTGCATATCTTACTACAAAAAGGAGAAAGAGCCTTGCTAATAATAATTTTTAAATTGCAAATGTAAAAATATTGTGTCACATTTCACAATAAATAATTTTATGTGGAGGTTGTCACCTTTGTGAGTTTACCAAACTAAGCCAGGGGCCTTGCTCTGTATTTCGTTCTGAAAGCGAAAATTTCCGAAAACGAACCTGGTTACTCGTTTCCGAATGTCAAAAGCATTCTAAAATGGAAAAATTGTTTCTACACAAATGTGATGACGGAACTGATCACGAATGTCTTAAAATGTAAGTTTTTTTTTTAGAAAAACTTAGTTTTAATAACAATTTAGCCAATAAATTTAATTACAGGGAATCTTCGAGCAGAAATATTCACACGAATGAGAAACAATCCGAGACGTTGGTGGAGTTCATGAGTGTTCCCGATTGGCCAAGGGACATTTGAAAACCCCAGACGCCAAGCAAACATCGAACTTTTCGCATTTCGCATTAAAGCATCTATTCGAAATGCTGAATAGTAGGTATGCTTGAAAGCAATAAAAGAAGGACATTTGTAGATCCTTTTACAGCGTCATAAATGGAAGAAAACAAAGAATAACTAAAAGGATAAACTACTCTAGATCCTTTTACAAGCATCATAAACATAAAAAAAATACTAAAAGTATAGAAAAAGAATAATAAACTATTCTAGATCCTTTTTCGGACACGTAAGCAAATAGATAAGACAAAAGGTGATTAGTGAAAACATAAACATTTTTAGATCCCTTCAGAACGATCTGTTTGTTTGGAGTTACGTTACGTATTACATTATGTCGACAAATGCATTATTATTAAAATCTTAACAATTTGGTCTTATCCGCCTTGTTTGTTATTTGTTTTGATTTCCTGATTTGACAGATCTCATGAGAATTAATTCGAGACTCGAAAAAAACAATCCGTAAAAGGGAAAATTATTAAGTACTATTTTTTTCCGTTTCAAATGTTTTACAGAGTAAAAAATCAAAAGCGGAACGAAAAGCAGTTTCGAATAGGATTGACTCTCTGAACGAAAAACAGAGTAGGGCCCCAGGGCTCCAAAAGTGTAAATTAGTACCGCAAGATAGCAAATATTCGTTGAAACGTC
Source organism: Cheilosia grossa (assembly GCA_963082955.1). Taxonomy (NCBI): domain Eukaryota; kingdom Metazoa; phylum Arthropoda; class Insecta; order Diptera; family Syrphidae; genus Cheilosia; species Cheilosia grossa. The sequence continues at coordinate 41,521,573 of OY720145.1, read as the reverse complement.
AAATAGAATCAATATTTTTTCCTAAATAGGTACCCCAATTGATGAGATCTACTCTGTTTGTTTGAAGTTTAATTGAACATAGTTACAGGGAATCGAAAATATTTGCACAAAATTCTTCCCTATTTGCAACATTTCCCATTAAAAACTCTTCTGTTTGCAACGTCAAAGGAATGTCAGGAATCTCCATCAACTGACCGCTGTTCAAGTGAATTTCCGGTAGTAGAGTTGAAAAGTAATTAAACTTTTACCAGCAACAAACATATTGCATATGAGTATATGAGGGAAAGTAATAATTCTCGTTAAATTTTCTTTGAAAACTTGTTTTTGACATCATCATTCATGTCATCTGGAAACTGCAATCCTCGTGCATGTCATTTAAAAACACTAAACTCAACAATGATTATCAAAGAGTGTGCATATGTCACAGCACAGAGATGGTGTATATACCATATTACATTAAAGTCAACCACCTATACGTAAGTGCGGGTACGTTATGACGAAGAAATATGAACGCATGAAATCCGAGTGTAATGCATTTTTATGTGGAAATTATGTAAAAATCGCTGCGATTATTCCAAAAGTTCCGTCTTGGGACGAGACTTGACTGTCTGGAAGGTGGGTGAATCTATTGTTAACAAATTGTATACAGAAAATGATTCATAAGTGTTGTCTGCGTCTGCCTTAAAATATTGGTTCAGTGAATTATATTTCAAAACAACCAAAAAAAAAAAAATACTTGTCCAGTTTTCAATTACTCAGTTGGCTATTCGACGCATTCTTCTGATCGCTAGCAATCTAGTACATATTGCGCTTAATAAATAATAAATGAATGAACGGTAGAAATAAGGGCATTTGGTTTTATTTAAAATTCCTTTCATTGAAAAAAATATATCTATATTGTTGGGGAAATTCAAGACTACTTGTGGATGTTTCTTAAAATCGAATGACAGTGACAGCTGGTTTCTTTTTTCAATTGTCAGCGCGTTTAAATATTGATCCAAATGCATGGTTTATCTTAGCGCATTTCATTACATTAAGCGCTTTATTTTAAGCTGACTGCTGGAGTCCAAATGCAACCATCCACAAAAGTATTTACTTTTTTTTAGGGAGACCAAATTTTAAGACCTGTGGTCTACTTTCTGTACGCGGGTATTCTTTTGCTAAGTTTAAGGACAAAATCGTTGTACGCCTTAAATTGGCAATCGCTTACGTTTTAATTTAAAGCGGAACATTTTTGAAATAACGCCAGCGCCCGTCTACAGAAGACCTTCGGCATCACTTACTGTCACTGCTATGTGTGTTGTGCGCTGGTTTAACTTGAGAGTTATGCGTTCTGTGAGCGCTCAGCGGCATTCGCTGCATTTATAGCACAAACACTTGGATATATCATTTATACGATGGAACGTGGCCATTTTCAAAAACAACAATATGTTTAATTCAAGTGAGTGGAAGAAATTAAATAAACAAACAAATATAAAATCAAACTTACTGCACTGTGATTCATCGGACTTATCCTCACAATCGTCTGTCATATCACAACGAAAATGAGGAGGAATACAATATGTTTTATTGAATTCATATTGGCCACAACTTATTTGTCCGGTTTCGCATTCCGGTGGAGCTGTTTAGATAGCATTTTTCAATGATTTACAATTTTTGTTACATTTTGTGTGGGGTCTTTTTGTTGAAAATTTCTACTTACGGCATGACTGTTCCTCATCCTCTCCATCGTCGCAGTCTTTCTGATAGTTGCACACCCATAATGATGTTATACATTTACCGTTATTGCAACGAAACATTCCCGTAGGACATGGCACATTAAACGCTACGGAACTTTCACCAATTCGGCTGCCATCTGATATTCCACCTGCAAGAAGAATGAACAAGAATGCATCTTTGTAAGAAAAGTAACGTAAATTTGAAGGATAGTAAAGATTGGAAATTGTAAATAGTCCAGTTGGACAGTTAGTTAAAAGAATGTCGGGGCGTGAAATAAAATGTAAAAGTACTACTCGCGAATATGAAGTAGATAATCAGAAGTATTTGCGAGTAGAAAGTAATCGTTTGCGTACAAATATTCATGGCAGCAGTCTTGTTTTCGTGGTAATCGTAATTGCCGATAGCTGGCAGCACTGAGTGCAAAATCTTTATATATTTACATCAGAACCAGCGTTGGAAATAGATTGTGACTTTGCGTTGATAACTTTTGAAGTTTGACACGTTTCGTGTCTTGTGTCAACAACCCAATGGAAGCATTATCTATCAGTGACTCGAATCCACTTTTCTTGGAAATACGAAATAAGACGGCTATATTTAAACTTCAATTGTGTAGTGGTACGTGATGTTTTTCTATCCTATCTCTTCTATCCTGTCTCCTATCTGCAATTGTCGTTTGTCTCTGACTATCTTTAGATAATATTTAACAAGCAAGTCAATACGCCATTCTCCATAGATCTGCTCTGTCCTCTGTCAGATGCACAATTAATTTCGCTGAAGTATGTACAGCTTACAGCTTGACAGTTACTGCAGACAATTAAGGAAGAATTGATGGATTGATTGGAATTGGAATATATGAATGCGCAATCAGATTTTTAACAACCGCCATAAATCGTTTCAACAAAACGCCCATTATACCCAAACCCGACCATTCCGATGAAGATGAGTGCACTTTGGATTTTTACAAGTCCCCGAGGATAACAACACCACTCCTCTGCAATATCGTACGAGTATATCTGGGGTATTTGTGAAATGTCGTTGCGACTCTTCGCATAATTTAAAACCAATTCAAGAACAAAAATATCGTTATTCCCTCGACAGATTTAAGAGGGATAGAGAGAGAGAGACAGATAGCGATTCGGAAGGATCCTTAACGGAGGCCAACAATATATTTTATTAGCTTCGTTTATGGGTTCATTGCTTCGATGAATGTATCGTATAGTCCATTATCCTCCTCAAGTGTACATAACAAGTAAATGTATGCAAACAAGTTTTTTTTCTACATCTTAGTGATGCCATGCACGTTTGTAACCATCGCTACATTCAGTCTCCCGTATCCCTGCACTCCTCCGGAATTTTTGTTTCGATGTTTTTTTGCATGAAAAAGTCGACAACTTTAATGCGAGTGATGTCTAATCCTGAACGTGACATCACTACACAAGTAGGTTTTGGTTTATTTTAAAAACAAATGGAAGCATAAGACAACAATTTTAGCGAGAGGGGCGGACTGCACAGACGTGAATAATATATTCATCTCCCTTTCGATTGTTGTATTGCATATTATGTATCCCGAAAAGAAAAAAATAAAAGAATTAGAATCCGCTGTCACTTTGACTGAGATACCTGTCATCCAGCAAGAGCTGCCGCGCAAATATTCCACTTCGACTCTCTCCGCAATTGAACGGTTGGTTTTGCAGGTGACAGGACTCATGAAACATTGAGCTGGGGTCATGCATACAATTGTTTGATCCATGTTTTTGCAAACATTTTTTCCCTTCTCCACTCCCGAGGTCTCGACCATTTCGGGTGCAATGCATGCGTTGCACTACACACCCACTGCAGAACATCACTTGAATTGCTAATGGGGATGGTTTTATGCTGCTGCTGTAGTGTGGGGCGGGCGGCTCCTCTTGCCATCACACTAATGCAGTTTATGCAGCGCACAGTTGATTTTTGAGTGGATGATGTTTTAATGATGGGTGCAACCATCAGCAATCAGTATGTGTGTGTCTGTTTGCTGTGCCTGGGGGATATATCATGTTTTTCTTTTGGGTTTAACGATTATCCTGGCAGATTTGTTATTCCAATTGGATGGGGAACGAGAGATGGTTTTGATTAGAATTTAATGTCGGGCGGCCATTAAATTTAATTGGCGCTTGGGGTGTAGAGTTTTTGGTTTGCGCTGGTAATTTAGGTGGTTGATGAGCCCCAGAGGTGGGCAAGGTACCTCTGAGCCGGACAGCTGCCTATATGGCACTACTGACAGCATAATAATTGGCTCCGCAACTCTTCACTGAAGTTGCAGTCTTACAGGTCGCAGCTAGGAGTGGTTAATGTGTTAAACTACTGATTGATCTCCGTAAAATTATAAGCCCCTGTTAAGGTCTCTTCCAACTGCGCCATCTTTCGCAATTATCTGACAGACATTCGATAGTGTACCAATTGCGGGAAGGCTTCTGGATTCAGCCTTTTATTGATCGTCTCTACTGTCTCAAAACGAAAATGGGGCTATTGCTCCAACCTTTTGAGCCAACTAGTTATACTGCGGTTGTCGTTCTCGTTGTTCCATTTAATAAATTGTCTGGCATTGCTCGATTTGCGTAAGTGCCAGGCGATTGACTAATTAACAGCAAAGTGCCAGGTTCACTTCCTGTCGGAGGGAGGGTTAAAATTTCATTCCCAACACTGTCAAAATTTAACAAATTCAGCGAATATAACTAAGGAGTCTGTTAACGGCTAAGTGCGGTAGCTCAAAGTAGGTATAATTCCAACCGAATAGTTTTTAAACAAAAAGTCAAAAAGAATCATCGGTGTCCACGGTAAGAAAATTCCGTTAATTTGTTTGTAATTTGCTGGCCAACACTTTCCTACAGATATAACAATTCATATTATCCGTTGAAATATTAAATACATAACCCAGCATCAAAGTAATGATTTTAACTGTCAGACCGCATACTTTTGCACTGGGGCAGGAAACCACTCAGTGGCTTGGTATACAAAAGTGCTGCAGGAATTGTGACTTGGTTCCGTCAGTTTCCGTTTTAATGCAAATGTTAAGCACAAAAGCCCGAGAGAAACGACCTCCCCGCAATGAGTTTTCCTCTCATTCTCGCTGTCTGATTGTTTGAGGGGTAAATTCAGAGTGAAAAGAAAACTGTAGCAACTGTAATTGCAAAAAAAACAACACAAAACACACAGGCGGCGCGAGCGGTGTTGGTGAAGTTTTGCCGCGAAATATTATTAAAGCCGTTTTGTAACAAAAAGTGGAACTGCAGAGTTGGGGGCATTGCATAATGTTTGCAGTAAACGGGACTAATTGCTATTAATTTATACTCAAAAGTTGAAATGAATAGCAAAGCTATTAAATATACGATACACAAACAATAGTAGAAGATAAACGTGTAGAAAAAGCGAATTTCCTGCATAAATACTTGCAAATATTCTCTTTGGAAAAGAAGACATGTTTATTTTGACAGGAATCGACTTTGATCAATCTATATACAAGGTCATAATTTTATGAATAATGTAAAGAAAATTACATCCTTTGGAGCATGAATACAATTTATATTTAATTCAGGTAAGGAGTGCTTGCAGGCGCAGTGGCTTAGTGGTTAGTGTGTTGGACTACTAAGCGAGGGGCTCAGGTTCGAATCCCGCAAAAACCCAAATTCCAACTTAGGGTTTTTTCCACTGCGCCGCCTCTCGCGAACGTCTGACAAACATCCGAGAGTATAACTGTCTTAAGAGCTTCTCAATTAGCCGTTTGGAATCGGCATAAAATTGTAGATCCCTTCCATTCGTTCCAAAAAATGAAACTCACACAAAAACGAATGGTTGTGAGAAGCTAGGCCTTGGGTCTCTACAGACCTGTTGCGCCAACTATATAAGGAGTGCTTTGAAATGAAAAAAAAAATATAATCCATTATTCAGGGTACGAAAAGGAAAACTCTCAAAATATTAAGAACGACAGTCCTGCGACAGTGCGACAGACTCCCATAACGCACTGCAATACAATACTGTAGTGTATTATTGTTTCGGTGGTCTCGTAACATAAACTACCAATAAAGAGACCGATCAGAGAAAAAAGAGCATAACCTACAAATTGACTGCACAAGCAGTGTCGTCGTCCTAAAATATCGAACGTGTGTGTACATTGATTTAAATAGCTAAAAAGTAAATGCTAGCTTAATTTTTTAATTTAATTCAACAGCTGTTTTAAATTAAAGCAAACAAGATGTACTTTATCCAAAGGAAACATAAAAAAACAATTAGCAACCTATTATACAGGTATTGCAGAAGTTTAAGTCAAGTTGTCTTCATGAATTTAAAACTTGTTGCGCAGGTATATTACTATGTCTCGGAAGCTCGGGCGGACATATTCGCCCACGGATGGTGCTTGTAGAAATAAAAAAAGTCAAGACATATCACAAATATACAAGTTTGTACTAGTATTTTAATTTGGCTAATCATTTTTTGCTTGTGTTGCGATAAAAAAAACATGTTTGTTAGTGACCACTTTCGAATCAACCGCAATCGATACAAGTTGTTCGCAATTGCACAAAGTCTATCGACATTAATGTCAAAAATGACAGTAAAGAAGATTCTGAAAAATAATGAGTGACTAGTAACTTTCCTTGCTATTTTTTAAAAATTTTTAATATAAATACAAATGAATTAATTTTCAAATGGTCGAATTCCTTCGAAACTACTGCATGTATATTTATTTAGTATTTTATTTAACTTTTAAATTACATTTGTTTAAGTTTAATAACAAAATTTAGTTTACACTACTTTCTGAACACTTTAAAAATATACCCTAGCTACAATGCATGTCTTAGCAATTACAATGCTTCCTTAATTTTCTGACAAACTAAATCTAGTACAAACTCTACTGTTTTTGTTAGAAAATTTTCATTTATTCGTTGAGATTCGATTTGAAAAAGAACCCTGCATCTGCGGTGCTTGACGTCTAGCAAATAGCAGTAGTCAATGGAACGCGGTTAATGTGCTTTTGACAGTTTTGGAAGCTGTGCAAAGTGCGCGCATTGAGAATAAGATCTGTTTGTTTTCGAATTGGAGTTTACCACATTTTAGTGCCTGGTTAATGTTACGTTTCCACGAGACACAAATACTGACGCGCGCGTGCGTTGACAAATTATGTAGAAACAAAGCGTTTATATGCTGCCACACAAAATACAACTTCAGGCGTTGAATCGACTTTAGATCGTAAATATCGTAAAGTTCAACGCGACGCCCGAGTAGACCTACTTTCTACTATCACGCGCGTTTGACAACTTTCAAATTGTGACTTGTTCGATTTAAAGGCATAGAATGTGCCGTTCATAGTCGGAGTGGCACAGATCCACTAATGTTTATCAATAACAACTTTTAAAGAGCTATATGATGTTCCTTCAATGCAAATTAATTAGTTCAATGTGTCAAAATGACGAATAATTTTTTTTTGTAGAGCAACTACTTATTTCTTTAGATTTCTTGGAGAAAAAATATTAATCAATTATGGTTGCTTTTTGATTTAATAGATATACATATTGTTAAATATGATTTTCTTGTATTTTAGAGAATCCTTTTTCAATTCGTGCATACAAATTACAGATAGAAGAAAAAAAGGAGTACACTTGAAATTTGAATTCTGCTCTGAATTTGTGTTTTTTAGCCAAGAAACAAACCGAACTTTTAGTCTGTCATACTCTACCCTCTCAACGTGGATTCGCTTCAAAGCAGCATTTAGGTTTACAAAATTCTTACTCGCGCGCTTTGGCATTTGAAATCGTAAAGTGTCGATAAAGCGTGTCAAAGCGCGCCGACGCACGCACGCGTTCAACGCCGAATTGTGAATTGGGCATTAGAGGTTTAAAAGTGATCTTGAAGTGTTTCCACCGTACAAAAGAAGATTAAGTTGACGTATCTATCTGGCTCTCTCGAGAGATAGAATGACTTTTCAAGAGAGAGAGAGAGGGACACATATATATGTATATATATACATATAGAGAGAAGGAAAGATAAAGTGAGAGAGCTCTGTTTGTTTTACATTTTTGACATCCCGAGCTGTGGAGAGTGGAGATTAATTTTTAATCTCGTATTTATGAGAACAAAATTTATATAATAGATCTCGAGATTTATATGAGGGAAAATGAATCCCAATTTCGGAAATGTAGTATTAGACTAAATAGATCCCATATGAGCATATACCTGAAGACTTTGACAATTCGCTGTTATGGAACGATGCGGGCATTTATTTTCTTTGCATGCAATTTTGTCTGTTTAGCAAAATTAAAATCCCACGAGAGGGGATTTTATTTCGCAAATGATACGAAGCTGGTAATACGTACAAACTGTTTTCGGTGAATTAACAGTAAATAATTAAATAGAAGGCAATGTGCAAAATGGAACTACTTCAGCATGAGTTCAAACTTCAAACATTTGAACTCTTACTCGAGTATTTTTTTGCTCTACTGCCTCTCAGAGAAAATTCTACTGTCTCTCCAAAAGGACATGGTTTATCCTGTCTGACAGACTTAAAATATTGAAACAATCACTAAGAGGGACAGATGACGATTAAGTGGTGTTGTTCCAAACAGGTACAATTACAACCATAAGGTGTTTGTTTGAGTAGACGCTGTTCTTACTTCAACAATTAATGTTTGTCTGTGCGTACAAATCAACAAGTTGTATAACACTCAGTCAACCTACTCTATGCACAGTAGCGCCCTGTAAGGTGCCCTTGTCTTTCGCATTTGACTCATCTTGTTTCGCAAAATTTTCTGAATAAAAAAAAGAAAATATACCACCATAGTTTTTGTTGTGTTGTGTAAATTTTAATCTAGGATAACGGACGGTAAATTCCACTCCAACCTCCTTTCTCACTCTTTTTTGTAGTATTTTTTGTTTTATTTCTTTTGCTGCAATTTCTTTGTTTCAAGTTAACGTTATTTCCCTCTTGCGAAATTTAACATTTCCTCATCTACCTTCTTTTATGCTATTAAGGATATTTTTAACTTTACATAAAGTCAGGGTGGTTATGGCTCTGTAGTTGTATTTGTCTTCTTTATTATTATCTTAGCATACAATTGCCGTTTTTGTTCTTCTGTAACCTTTGGTTTTGTGCAACAACACTATTTCAAAGTGTCGCTTGGGGAAAGTTCACATCTTTTATGGGCCCCTTTGTAGAGCAAAGAACTTGGAGACAAAGTTTCTCTTAACTTTGTTTTGGTGCATGGGAATAAATACAAATTAAGGCACAACAGCTCCTACTAGGTGTCTTATAAGTCACTTGAGGTTTTTCTAATTTGCGGTGTGGGAATGAAGTTTTTCTCTTTTAGCAAATGTTGTACGTAAATGTCTTTATATATTTGGGGCCTAAAATAAGTCGGCTTGAAGAGATGATTGTGGTGGTCAACAGCAGAGAAGGTTTATGGCACATCCGAGCCATGACTCACAAAAATGTAAGAACATGCTTTTTGACTACCAGAAATTATGCGAAACTAATGGACATCACTTAAAAGGTATTCGAAAAAATGTGTAACTTTTCAGGTCCTTCAGGCAGACCTATATACTCAGTTTCCTTTTGAAATTTCAAATACAAAATAACTTGGCAACCGCCCAAAGTTTGTCGCTAAGGACCAATTCAAATATGAACACAAATTGATAACTTCATACAACTACATCATTCACAAAGCTCCTTCACAAATATTTTTATTTACCGTTGGTTGTCACCAACAAAAGAAACATTTTATTTAACTATTGAATTCTGTCGCTGTTTCAAAATTGTCCGCTGTCCTTCAGAGAGCCTTAAGTCCTCATCATCATAAGAGTTGGGATTAAATACGATCCTGCAGGACTGTTGCAGCTGTTTTGCATGCACATACCACTCCTGACACCAATCTGCTGCACTACTGCATGCCGCAGCAACCATTTTCACATTCTACACGCCACTTCAGTGTTTAATTACCTGCAGTCGACTGTCTACAGTAGACCATCACAAAAGAATAAACAGAAATCATTACAAACTGCATAAACAATGTAATGGTGAAATTTCGCTGTCTTCTCTGGTACCGAGACGGACATTCATTCATCCAACTCACGGGTGCGAGGCATTTAATTATGCCAACCAAGCATATCGCAGTGCGCTCCCAGGACAATGTAGAGCACAATAAATGGCTCATGAAATGCGATGTTATATTTCATCGCAACACAATATGATATCCTTAATTAAATCCATTGCATGGCATAGCGTAGTCCTTAATACAACGAGCGATATGCAAAAACGGATGCACCATAAAATTTTATTATGATTGTAATGAAAGTCGTACAATGCGAATTCCAGGACATGATCTTTCGCTAAGTGAATGGAATCCTGGTTGCGTCGGGACTCAGGACAGCGAGATGGAGAGTCTCCTTAAAAAGTATGCAAAATTAAATGGGAAGCGATAAAATCATGTTTAGCGATGGGGTATATTGTTTTTTGGGTCAGATCATAAGGTGGAAAGGATTAAAAATAAATTACCTTTATTTACTGTGGGAGAGGGTCCTTTCTCTGAATTTTTATGTGCGTTTTTCCAAGTGAAACAGATTATGGGGATTATTTTACATCGTCCCGGTTAGAGAGCATGTTGCTGGATGTCACGTTGCAGATTTTAGAGGGAATAATATTTTTAGCAAGAGAACCCTTTGGTAGGTACTGCGTTTCTGTTTGGCTGAAGTCGTGGATTGACGTTTGTTAGTTTGTTAAGTCTTTTTTATAAGTGTCATCGATTGTGCTGAGAAACTTTACACCGTTACATGAAAGTATTTTACTAAAATGCAGGTTTAGAGGCATCAAGAGTGACATTTATCGAATTTTGGGAGTACCATAAAAGCTTAAGTAATCCAGCTTAATGCAATGGGTCAACGCTTATCGTGACCATAGTGGAACAAATTGTCGCATTTCAAATGTTTGACTGAACTTGATTTTGGGTCCGTATTTTGACACTAGCTTAAGCCAACTTAATCCCATTTTGGTTGGACCTTCACATCACACCCGTGCCACATATTAGACTGTAACGCGAGTAACTAGATGTATAGAACATTTGTTGTTAATATAACATTATTTTGGAGTATATATGGGTTGCTTCAATATTGTAGCGCAGGGTTTTAAGGTCCTTTTTCGGTAAAGAATCGTTGGAAAAGTAACGACTGCTGAAGAATGCAGTAGGATCTTCTTCAACATGGTGGCACAGCCAAATCTGAGTACTAACACCAACAATTGTTGGTACATCAGGTCCATATAGAAGTATAGACCTTGCTTTGAGGGGTTTATATTTTTTTGAAGGGAATATGCGTTGTTTCCACCATTCAATAAAAAAAATCAACAATGTGCGCTTTGTTAATAAGAGTAAAATACGGTCATGATCACACAATAGCAAATAAAATCGCAGATATGGTCGATTTTACCATTCCGCACATGGTGTGTGCGATACCAACTAAAAGTGGTCTACTATATGTGCGCTTTGAAGATTTCTAGCCGCTTGGGTGTGCGTTTGCGTAGCAATTTCAAATGTTCTTACCCAGGACTGTTATTTTCGCAGTTTATTACTACTGGGGGTCGCATCGACGATTGTGATTGTTAGTTTGACCAGTTGTTTAGCTGTATGACCATGACTCTTCTGTATTTGCTTTTATAGTTTGTAACGCATTAATAGAATTCGAAGCAACTTTCCAATCACAACTTTAATTTGACAATTTATACGATTGACCAGTAAAGTGTGCCTGACCCTTTATTCGACAAAACACTAGTCTGATTGCATCTTCAAAGCAGGCATAGCGAGTTCTTCGTTTTGGAAAATTGAACACCCATCGGATCGAATGACCATTAACTTCGTTGCACGCACCAGTGGCAGCAGGAGTTGTAATTTCCATAAAGCCAACCGAATTTCTGGCACCTGCAAACGATTTCCCCACAAAATGTCCAGTGTCCAGTTTGTATCCCTATTCCTACTAGCCGAAGGCATTCTGCCAGTACTGCCGTGTATTCACGTGCGCAACAGCAATTAATTTCCAAATGATATCGAAATTGGATAGTACTTTAGGTCCGGCCGACCGGTACACTACTACTTACCCAACGGCAAGAGGTCATCGATATACCGGTCCAGATCATGTTGCTGTTCCCCATTATCTAACATCGAACTATATATGCGGAAACAACCTATTTAAAGGACGAAATGGCTACAAGTTAATTTGTGTTCAATTCAGCTTAATTTGAAATTTGTGCGTCGTCGTCGTCAGGGTTCAGGTAGCTAAAACGAAACCTCTCCTGGTGGTGTGTCCGTTGCCTGGTTGATAATAGTGTTCGCTGCTCGGTTTCATGTGTCGCTCGGTTGGATATGTAAGGCGCAATTAGGCCTATATGCAACATTTAATTCGATTACTGATAAATTTGCTGCCCATTGTCGGGGGAATCAGGTACGACTACATACACACAGCTATACCAGTACTACTGTTCTGATTGCAGAAGTCAATTTAATAGGAGTGCTGGTATACGGTAGGTGCAGTTGATACAGGACCCCATCATAGTCTCTAATTCATCCTTTGTGATATTATCACATACGAATTAAGTAATTCGATGATAGAGTGACAGTAATTTATATATGGAGCTACTGCCACATTGGTAATCTTACTCATGTTTCTACCTCAGGGACGTGGCGTCCGTAATCAAAGAGTTATTCAGTTTTTCTGTGTGGAGGGTTATCACGTTACTGGCACAAAAGGAACGACAAACACTTTCAAGTTCTTTTTTTGTCGGCGTATATGTCCGGAGGGCAGAATGCTACGAATGTATTCCAATTTTCGCAGAAAGAAGAGACAGAAAAAAAAAAGAAAAACGAATAACCGAGGAATTCATAGAATGTCCCCGGGCTAATGCATTTCTGATGTTCAACAAGGGACCCGGCTCAGATATTTGTAAAAGCAATATCCTCCAATAACACTCTGCTCAGATGATATGGATTGCCTTGTTCGCGTAACTATGTTGTCGCAGGCATATTTGCATAAAAGTATTTTTAAACAGTTCAAGCGTGCTAGCCAAGTTCGACTTGAGTAGACGAACAAATAAAACGATTCGATTTAGTTTAGAGGGATTTCCAACAGGAAATATCCGCCAAATTTATTGAGGTTCACATGAATGTGGCGGTACTTTGCTCCTATTTGGAAACAAACATTTTGAATGTTGCTCCGTTCTGAGATGTGAATGTTGGCAAAATAAAACTGTCCAGTATCCACACTCCCGTTTCTGCCTCAGCATATAGTCGAGATGGGCTAACCAGAGCCAGACCCTTAGGTTTTGCTAGTTCAATGAACAACTGGTATAATTTCGTCCTGCGTGCTGGAGTTGAAAGAAAAGCAGAGTACATTTCACGGGCATTTTAACATTCAAGCGACTTTTTCGACACGCAGTTCGTGTCAAGATGTTTATTATAATTCTTATTAGTTTGCGCACATGTATAGCATTGCGCTGTTTTATATTTTATTTTTTCTCATTCACATCTGAAAGCAACCGACAGATAACGCTGAAGTCGTCCTGAGACTCTAGTTACGTCGGCTTAATATTGTGCGTTTGAATATTGTCTTGAAAACGCACACTCGTGCGCTTACTCGTAGATGCATACTGATCAGAGGCAATTAGGCGTTTGCAGAGAGAAAATATCCCTTTTTGTAGTTGAGCGTTGAGCTTAAGGAGTTACAAGTATTCATTGGTTAGATGTACCAATCTTACTCCCGAACATCGAATAATTTATCTTGTTTTAAAGACGGACTTCGATTTTAGTCATAATGAAAGTAGAAGAACTTTTCACTATCAAGTTTGTTAATTTATTTAGTTCATATTTAGGAATGCTTGGCTTATATTCCAGTCCATCTTTGCAGTAGACAAACGCACACCTACCCGTGAGCATAAAATAGTTATCAGCCAAATTGCACCCGATCAATGTGCGTTTCATACGTGTGCGGGAATAAATATATTTTATGTGATAAAAGACAAACTTTTTAAAAACGATTCAGTTGTTATCATCACTACTTTCAGTTACGCAACATTCCCACCTTAAAAAAAATGAGAGTACGACATTTGCACTATTCAATAAATAGGCTTGTATATTAATATAAAGCGTAAAAATATGGCGCCATCCACCAATGATCTCACATTAGCTACTGCAATAGCAGAACAGCGGGAAATACCACTGCGCACATTGTGTGTGCGATTTTCAGATTTTCATACTCAACCCTATTTTTTTTTGCACAATAAATAGTTGACAATAGACAGTTTATTACTTTTTGGTGGCCGCATTGGGGATTGTGACGCTCAGGCCACTTGTAGGGCTGAACTACCATGACTCTACTGTATTCCTTGCAATTTTATGATTCCTAAAACATTCAACACAGCCGTGTCTTAATGACGAGTTTTACAACGCACTAAAAATTGTAGAAATGAGTAACGGAAACATGTGAACGTGACAGCTGTACGCAACACCTTGCGCATTTGTATTTTACCACTATTACGGAAATTATTCCGCAGGCTCTCTCAAAGCAAAATAAATGTCATCCCCATCATTCGGAATAATCTTCCCAAAAACCATGAGAACATTGTAATCCCATCTGACTCCACCTGACTGCGCCTTAGTTCATAGCGCCGTGCCCGTGCCAAATTTTTCTAGAAACTTTTCAAACTTGCTGACACACATTAAATCCCGTCAAAGGAATGTGTCCCACACAGATTGACAACAAAAACTGAATACAAAAAACAATTGAATTTACGAAAAACATACATGCGTCCTTAGCACACACATTTCTAAATAATCTTTCCCTGCCTGTCCTGTGTACGCTCACAACCGAGACACTTCAAAGCATTATCACAAAATTGAATTTGTTACAAGTCAATTTCATGAGGAGTCTTTTTTTTTTTCTATTGTTTGGCAAAGGAAAAACGTATAACATCCTTTTCGGTTGCCGATTGTAGGGCCTCGTCCCCCGAAATAATCGTACATCAAGTACATGACTCCAATTGTGATGCCAAGGCAAACATGCAATAAGCAAACGAGAGAAAGCAGAGAAAGTATGTCCTTCCGGCAGCTTATATCTGGGAAAATTCGAAATAATTGAATTTATCTGCCTCTCTTCATTTCGATGAGTGTGCTCAATATTATCCTGAAGATTGTGAACGCATAGCATAAGCAAAGCGGTTAAGTCTTTTTTTTTTTGTTTTCTGAAATTTCATTCTTATCTACAGAGCGCGTAAATGCAACAACAAGTTGCTGGCTCATTCTTCCCCAGGCAGTGGAGTGGAAAGTGAGGGAAAATCATTTTTGATTGATCTAATTTTAAAATCCTTTTCGCTAACTGGAAGTGAATACGATTGGAGTTTATCATCTTAGAGAGTAAGAAACAGACAAACGTAAAATTTGAAACAGGTACTACCTATTGTAACCAGCTCCATACCCTTATCCACTTTGCCGCACTAAAACGAACATTTATATCAAGGATTACAAATTAGCCAACAGAAAAGAATTCCCCAACCAAGGCGGATTCCAATTTTACAAATTTAAAGGATTTTTTCCACGACAGGCTATGAATTCATTTCCTTTTTCCTTCATTGACAAGCGATTAGCAACAATTGTACACGTCGTACTAAATCGTCCTCTTGGTCGGGCGGGATACACTCAATAGAGCTTCAATTTTACGAACACATCCCCAGGCTAAAACGAACACAAAAAAAGCGCATCGAAACCGACCTGCCATCACTTACTCTCAGCTCCACCATGGAAAACACCAAAATTGCGGACCAATTTGATTGGAAGCCTCTCCCGCCACAATGCGAGTGTTTATACAGTACCCAGCCCACCGCATGTAGTTTATAGCCGCCCCCATAATGGGTTCATCCCATCATAACCGGATGAGAGCATCCGTTTAGCTATGTCGTATGTCCTGATGGCCAACAGTCGTCGTATACATGCTTTCGCTTATCGACAACGATAGAGCATACAGCATACAAATGCACAGGATATGCAATGCGCCCGGATGGGGATATTTTGGGAAATTTGTTGCAGATTTATGTTATTAATTTAGCCAATTTTCCAAAGGAGCATCAAGAAGAGCAGTTCTTTTTTTCCATTCAACCCTGCACCAGTTCCGTTCCGAATACGCTGCGTGGTAGTGATTAATCGGCGAACAGCGTCCTTTCTGGTGTCGATTTGTACCAAATTGGTAGCACTTTGTAAGCACACATATCTGCGGCTAACTGTGCTGTGCTGATGATGGTGTTTTTTGGTCGATTGGGAGAGTTTACTTTTCTCCTTAAGGGACTCGGGGCGGAGCTGTTTAAATACTCGCATGTTTGGCAAATAATCCCGAATGTAATTGCATTATCGCGAATGCAAATTTGTGGATTTAATTTCGCGCCAATGGTACTAGGATTCGTGTAAATTTTGAGTGCGACTGGTGTATAGATGGCCCAGTTCAATTGTGAGAAAGCACTGCATTTGTTTGCAAGCTCGGCAAAAGCGCGCGTATGAGTGGAACGCAATTTAGTTGGGTAATTGGATTTTTGATGTGAACTCGGGAATATAAACGGGATTATAATTGAGAGTATTTTCCGGGAGCAAGGGATTAGGTGTGGCTTCGTTCACCCCTTGGAGTTAGAATTTGAAATGAGTGCGGACAAGCCGAACAGGAAATGTAGATATCACCGCCATGTATAGGAAATTCGTGGGGATGGACCCGGCAAAAGAATAACTGTTCCAATTTTTACTACTACAGCACCGATTCTCGATATCCAAAATGGGAGATTGTTTTAAACTGCACAAACTTTTAAGCATCTGTCTTTTAAGCACTGCAATTTCTAAGGGAAAATTTGTAATTTTGCATGGAAAATTTCGCATCTCTCAGCTAGAAAAATCAAGCCTGGATACTAAAATCGATTATTAATACTGAGCTTTGACATTTTCGTCAAGTCCAAGCGGGTGAATTGAGAAACGATTTCATGACAGTTGTACTCGCGGATGTTTGTCAGGTATTTCGGAAAGCTTAGGGCATAATTTGTGGTTTTCCGGGGGTCGAAACGGATTCCCCTCGACTCAAACACACTGACCACCAAATGAGAAATACCGTGAATTGACAAATTGGAAAGAAAGTAATTTTATTCAGGTAGATAAAGGGACCGCGCTTAAGATAAGCTGTCAAAATTATGCCTTTCTTACTTGGCATAAGTTCATTAATTTTTTTTTTTGTTGTAATAGTGACGATCGGTGTGCACTCTATATGAGCTTGGCATAAATTGACTAATCTGTCTCTCTGTCGGTCTGTCTGTCACATAGACATAAGAGCAAACGAAGCAATGTAAAATGTCAAAACCGATAGCAATATGAGTGAAGTGTGACACTGGTTATACCTGAATGGTAAATATATGGTGACAACAGTTTTAATTCACTTTTACTTAAAGAAAAAAGCTTCGCCCAACTCAGTTAAAAAACTCAGCCAGTATTTTTTTAACTACAAACTAAAAACTTACATAGACTTCTTTACAGAACATTTTTATCGTATCAACCGATAAGTTCACAAAAATTACCTGCAACAAAAAGAGGAAACAAAATTAGCAAACAAATTTTATTTTTCAGAGAAAGTACACTCTTATATTATTTTAGTTCATAAGAAAGTTAAATTAAGTCTTTAATAATTTGCATTTAAACTTTGAACACTCAAGGTGGGTAGCCTGAGTAATTGTAGCCAGTGTTGTTATTACTCTCTCTTCCTTTTTCCCATCTTTCCTTTTTCACCGTACTCGAATTATGCTTTTAAGGAAAAGAAAATCACACTAAATTGACATCTTGTATGAAAATCGCAGGTCGTTAACTACGACTAATAGCAAAGAGAGTGATTAAGCTATGACTTTATTCTTTTTAACGTGTGTTCAGAAAACTTTATCAAAAATTCTTCTAGAAAGTACGATTTAGTTAGCAGTAGGTTATAAAGTGTCTATATTATTGAGGAACAGTTTGAGCAAGCCTAAAAACTGCTTTATACACGAAGTCCAGTATTTTGTTTGCATTTTAGTTCTAGTTAAAAAAAATCAGCCTAACTATAATATTCAAGCACTTATGTCGACAATTAGTTGGATGTCAGCTTTAGTAAAAATGTACAGCATTTGTGAAACGGTACCAATAAACAAGTAGACCTCACCATTTACTAGTGCGACAACTTTCTTAGAATCTATTACATTTGTTGTCATTGCAGAATTCACATTTCGTAATTGGTTTTCGTGAAAAGCAAGGTCAGTGGTTTCTTTCACATAAATTGCAATTGAATTTGCCCAACAGATATCTTTCAATGGCTTTTGAGGCTTTTTATAAGTAAAAAACAGAACACAAAATAGGAAATGCACAAAATATCCGTTGATCTGTCAAATATCATATGCAAATCAGTAATGCCCTATCGTTCGATCGGGCACAATTTTCGGTACTTTTTATAGTACGCTTTCAATTGTTTTCTAATAACACTTCACGATTGTTTTATGACTGCATTTGTGTCGTAATAAAATCACTTTCAAATTTTTCAACAAACGGAACACAGTATAATTGAATGCTTTGATTGATTCGTAGGCTGACCGCGCAAATCAAAACTTACTGGCGGTCTAAACATCACAATTGCATCGTTAGCAAGTGAATATTTTTGAGAATAGAAATAATAGCCGGTTCATTCAATTCAGATTAAATTTAATTCAATTTAATTTTGCTTGCAGTCAAATATCTACCTGTGTTGCCTTAGGTGCTGACAATTGTTGAAAAAAGGGAAGAGCCGTGTCCAAACTTAAGTAAGAAGATATTTTATTTTGTTTGCGACAACTGTCAAGAAAGTCTTGGAAATATCCCAAACTTATATAATTTTTTTTTTAGTAAGCATCCATTTGTTGTATTGCAAACAAAGCGGTTAAACAAGATAAAACAGAGAAAAAAACACAGAAATTTATGCTTCAAGTGTTAAGGAATAAAACAAAAATGCAATATTTTTAAATTTTTCCCATACATTTGTAGAAATTTGTGTGTGTTAGACTCCAAAACCATTTGCATTGTTTTATTGCAACGAATAAATTAAAAAAACATTTACAATTTACTAAAATTAATTTGTTAGCGTATTAAATTCGCTCCTATTACGAAATTTAATACCGTGATTTTGCATGGTTGGGCAACACTTGTCTTCAAAATGACATGTATTTAGCTAATGCCCGCGATAAACATGGTTTTCTCAACATTAACATTTGACCCTACAGTTAGCGATATTCTGACTTTATTTGTTAATTGGTAAAGGGATTTTGGAAAGTGTGGAGTGTTCGCGTAAACTGCCAGACTAAAGTTGATTTATTGATAAGGCCGAGTATTTTTAAGAAATGCATTTATTTAATAATAAACTTTCTTTTTCTTTGGTATTGAAAAGAATTAGGAAAAATGTTTCCTTCTTCCTGGTGATCGCTTTAGAAAAAGAATTTGTCGTTGCTATCTGAAGGAAGGGACTTAAGCAAAGTTGAACCTTTGCATTGGAAGTATGCCATAAAACGTATGTAATTTTGTGCGTACGTTAATTTCGATAGATTTCATACACAAAAGGCATCCAAAGAGGCCAAATAAAGTCTATTTTAGGGGCCACCATGAATTTCTAAATTAACAATTTAGAGCGCACCGAACAGGATTATGTTTCGGGTGAATTTAGAAGCTATTGTAGTTTACTTAATAAGTAGATACTTTGTGGTCACTGCCATTATTTTGTTTAATGCGTCATCAAATTGAAGAACAATTTGCTGTAGTCATTGTCTGGATCACAAGAAATTTAGAACGTTCTTCATGAACCCCGCGCAGTTAAATCGAGGCTTGCGTTTTGAGGACGAATTCCGATTATTCTCAAGTCAGAAGTTACGCCAGACATCGATAGGTAAAATAGTTGATTTGGAGTCGATATAATATGTATACGAACTAAGTGACTTTTGCTTCTTTGTATAAATATGTTAATTTTTCTTTCTTTGTTTCATTTTCAAATAGCATTCCTTCTTAAATTGAATGTATGTAAAGAGCGACAGCGTTGCATGTCGATAGATTCAAAGATTATTAAATAAGCAACTGAGCAGCATCTCGTATGCTTATAAAAATATTTGCCTTCTTAAATCAACTACATTTTCCCATAATGTGATGATATCGCCCTTTCTCAAAAAGGGCTCTATATGTTTCGAACCTAATCGAGGTTATATGCCAACTCAAAAATGTATTTCAGAGCTAAATATGTGACTTGAGGGCGCAATAAAAGCTATACCAAATTTGCTTAAGGATTACAAGCGATTTATTTTAAATGAACAACATTTTTCCATGTCGTACAATGACTTCATGCAAATAGTAAAAACAACTGCAAGCTAAAGGTACTGGAAAATTTCCGTAACTTATTCAATAAACTCTTAATCCACTTGTTCAACTTTATTATTTCTACGATTTCACAAAATTTATATCCCACGAAGGGGAGATATGCATAAAACAAGCACATTTATGCATTTCTGAATATAAATTCTAGTGCGATTAAAATATATCTACAAAATGTAGAGAAAATGAACACGAAAAGAAAACCCACTGTCTGCAAGTGAAATTGCTTTGGATTACCACAGTTTTTTTTTTACGCAGAAAACAAGAAAAACTAAAATTTCTTTCGTATGCTAATAGCTGAGCGGCGAATTCCCAAACTCTCATGCCGCACACTAAAATACTCGCAAATTGCGGCGGCGAATAAATTAAAATATTGCTCGTAGAGTTTGTTACGAAGAGGAATAATTTACTCGCCCACTAAACGGTGGCAGTTGAACGGGAATGGATTTTGTCAACGAGTAAGGGGCCCGATTCCGTTTACGGTTCACATATGATTGTTTGACCGTTTTCGAACTCGTAATAAATTACCCCAACTGCTTGGGAAATAAGCTACTTCTAATTTGTCTTTTATGTGATAAATAAATGAGTTCAAGGATTTCCTTTGCAGAAAATTTGCGTTTGCTGGTTTGTCGTTTGATAACTTTTCCGCAGTCACATTTTTTAAGCTCATGCTCGACTGCAAAGTGAATAAACTTACGCACATTGGAACAGTGAATACAATTCGCGCTAGAAAACTCACGCTGCTGCTGAATGAAGCCACTAGTCTTAGTTTATGTTATGTTGGGTGGGGCGAGACTTTTAAGTTTCTAATTGGGGAGCTTTTATTGCAAGTTTTCTATAGTCAAATCTATAAAATCTATAGAAATTTTGAGAAATGCAGCGAATATCATTTATACTTTTCCAGCGCCCTATAAATTCAGTCAAAATCCGCCCCTGTCTGTAAAGCATAGAAAAATAACACTCAATTCGTGTTATCTTCCTGCGAACTGGTTCGTTGGGTTAGTAGTACCATTTGCTTCTAGTTGTAGTGCACTTGTGAAATGAAGAGTTAAACTGCATCTACTGCATTTTCACTTGTAGTCTGTCCCTGTCGCTTCGCGCTATGTTCAGTTCTCCGAACCAACATTAAGACGGGTCGGAAATAGACAATCTACCAAATGGATTCTGAATTACATTCAAACTCGCGCGAAAGGATAACACTCGAACACTTTCACTGTATCCACTCGCATGCAGGACTCTCTCAATGAGGGTAAGCAATTTATTTGAAAAGATAAAAGTGGAAAAATATTTGAAACAACAAAAGAAAGGATACGGACCAGCGTACATAGTTTCATCGCTTTAGAAATGTTCAATGTGGATGTTTCTTTTTTTTTTTTGAATGGAAAACGTAATCCACAGGATAACCCATAATAGGGAAGCAGATCATGACCTAACATACTGGTTGACATTGTAAATCTCTTTGATTGTTCTGGGAAATTGGCGGGGGTGGTGATGGAGTAACAGTCCTGCTTCTGGGAAAATAAAGTGACATCTGATGTTTAAAAGGATATCCCTTTCGACGGTGTGCTGTGTGGGTATTTTTCTATTCATCGATTTGACTTTGCTTTGACTTTTGGGTTACAGGAGAAATTCCTGTTAATATGGGGGTTTTTGTATTGGCTGTGGGGTTGGGCTCCTTTTTCTTTTTGTTGGGATTTAAATTGCTTTCTGTGTTGGGGTGACAGTTAGAGATTTTTTTTTTCATTTTTTTGTTCGTTTAAATTGATGTCTAAGAGCCAAATAATGAGGGCAAAGGAGTAGAAAACTGAAAGACATTGAAACGTGGGCAAAAATGCTGATGTCTGGCGAAATAGATGGACAGCTTGGTTGTTATGGGGCTTAAAGGCGAAAACAATGTCATTGACAGGCTGGTATTTTGTCCCACTGTGACATGTTATTAAAACACTGGGTAGAGGTGGCCAGAAAATCCCTTTTTTCTGTCGACAGGCCAAAACATCATTACCGACTGTGGATTGTAGTTCGTACTACAAGGCGATCGTTCGCGTATTCGAGTGATCCGTCGGAGAAAGACTTTATCTTAGGAATACCAGACTGTTTTATGGATAATATAAGAGGACCGGCGCAACGTCCACGAGAGGTGCATTAATCCGACATCGATCGTTAGCGTATTCGAGCGAAAAATTGGCCGTGTAATCGTAGCTTAAGGCTTGATCGATCGTTTGGATTGTCTTAGACATGTTCCCAGTATTCAAGACGAAGTTATTCTTCCATTCATTAATTAGACTTTGCTAAGTAGTTCAATTGACTGTGCAAGGGTTCAGGTCCACAGAGAACAGATTCGCAACCAGCTTTAGCTAGTTTGCCAACAACTTTAGTTGTTGTTTTTGCTTAAAAGTTTTAAATTTAGTTGTTATATACAAAAACTAAATTAAAAAATGGATTATGTTTCACTTATTTATTATTTTTCTTTTAACTCAATGGATTTTTATGTTTAGTTTTTTATTTTATTTTAAAATTAACTTCTCAAACTCTCACAATTTGTTTAATAAAAAAGTATAAATGCAACTTAGGGTTTTTTTCCACTGCGCCACCTCTTGCCAACATCTAACAAACATCCGAAAGTATAACTGTCTTGAAAGAGCTTCTCAATTGGCCGTTTGGATTCGGCATAAAATTTTAGATGCCTTCCAAAGATGAAAAACTCACACAAAACGAATGGCTGTGAGAAGCTAGGCCTAGGGTCCCTACGGACCTGTTGTTATTATTTTTGACTGCCAACAACTGTATTACCGTGCTTTTAGTTCTAAATTAAAACCCCTTCATTCGGAAAAGTAAATTTTTAGTAACAAGAAAATTCCTTAAGAAATATATGAATATTAAAATAACTTTTAAAATATTAAAGCTACGCTTGTAATGTCAGAATTTCCCTATGAGTGTATGTAGCCGTACTGTATCCTTTAGGTAGATGGAATTCTGCCCCTTTGGATTCGCTTTAGTTTTGAAACTTTCTCAAAAGGACGAAAATGTTGACATTTCTTTTCGGGCAATCAGCACAAATTATTGCCAGAGTGAACTATTCCAAAGCAAAAGCAAATTACATTCCTTTTTTTAATACAAATATTGTTTCCAGGTCATCAAAGTGTGGAATATCTTTGAAACATTAAAACAACATTTCAGGCTCTAGTTTAGGTTCTTTGTTTTAAATATATTTAAGTTTCATGACTAGAATATTTTTGATTCAATTTTGACATTTTTTAAGTCGAAAACAAACGGACTATTGGTCAAACTGCGTTATTTTGAAATGCGCTCCTTCAATATTTCTCTGACCAACCGCAGTTAAACTTTGTTTTGCATAGTTCGAAATTTCAATTTATACTTGAACCTTACATGAAAATTTAACAAAATGTCAACTAGAACTAAAATGCAGGTAGATATATATTTTCATCATTCCGCAACTAATACTTTTTCTTCCGTGGCTCCGAAGTCGATATATGTATCTAGATTTTAAATGATTTTTTTTTTAACATTTTCTACAAAAAAATTCGAAGTTTGCAGATTAAATCAGTTTTAACAAGTACCCCATTTCGGGCATTAATAACTCGGTCTAGGGTTATGTTTGAAGGAGACTATTTTGCCTCCAGAGCGAAGTGCAATTTTGACCAGCCAGTTGGGCAATATTCTTATTTTCAACCACACAGACTGAAAAAGCCAACACAAGTCATGTGTAGCCAATATTTCTGTCAGCATATTTGCCATGAGAAAAAGTCAAATTTTGCAGAATTAAATCCTATAAAGTCCGACTGTCCACTTGTCCGGATTTAAGAAATGAAACATCCCTTGAAAGGGATTATGTGCCCCGTTATAATTATTTTTCATCCTCGCATGAATTGTCTGCGAATTCAATGGATTTAATTTCCTGCAGGGGTATATCTATGGGAAACGACACGAAAAGTCCTTCCTCGGACATTGGGCATTGTCTGAGCGCATTTTCGTTTTGAATAATTTTCCTTCTTTCGCCGGATTCAACAGCGCTATCACCTCCCTCCCTGCCGATGAGGGAATCTGAGCTGGGAATTTAGATTTATTGCCGCCAACTGGATCCTTAGATTTGCCCTATATATATGCCAACATGTTTTCTTTATTTTGGAGTAGAATTTAAGATTCCGACAACCGTGGGATGGGAGTTTCTCTTTGAAAGGGACACCATGCGGATTAGGCTGGTTATGGCAGTCGTAATCCAGTAAAGGATTTTTCTCACAACATTTTAATCAGTGGCAGTGAAAAGCCAATTCCTGATAATAGCGCAACCCGCTCCGCGCGAATAGAATTGCCACACTGAAAGTTTAATTAAAAAGGGTACAGCGTAGTTAAGTCCTCAGAAGAGTATTCCTTTTAAAGGCTTGTTGATTTTACCGAGTCTAGTCTGGCGCGTTTGGGTGTAGTGTCCTGTTTACGATTTGTCGTTTTGTTGTGTGGATTTTTGTTTATTGATTTCCCAGTTTATCGTCTGTGTCCTCGTACCTTTTGTGGCTGGAAACAGACCCTTTTGCTTTTTTGCCAAAACAAAAGGAGAGAGACAAATTTAATTTGATTCGTTTTGCACAAATTAATAGGAAAAAGGTCGCATGGTTTTGATTTGTTTTTTTTTTTTTTTGTTTTATTAATTTCGAAGCAGATCCCACAATACGATTCGAGGGTTTATCATATCGTCCTTTAGCATTGTGGTCTTATGCTCGTAAAAGAAAAAAATGAAATCTTTAGTGATTTTATGGGTTTCCTTTGTTTGACAATAAAATGGAGAAATAATAAAAATGCCTGCATGTACGGCGTATACGTAACTTTTTTTTTGTGATGCGTTATTGTAAGCAATATCTGTGGGTCGTTAAATTTGTTGCTTGAAATAACACTGATGATGAATATCGTTGACGAAAAGAAGCTGTAAAACGATTGAGGTAATAATACAACTCTGCATATATGTATTTATGAGAGTGGCGTAATATTGTTCGCCAAATTCATGTGGAGGTTTTATTACTTTTTGAACAGACTGCTTTGTAGGTCGTTTAAATTTTACAGGCACCCTGGAGATGGTATTTAGTAATGACTTTATTATTGTCAGCAAATATTGCCACCTTAAATTTATTTGCATCAAGTTCGGACGCACTGAAGTTCGGCCGCACAGTTTGAGGGGACTTTTGACGAGGTGCTTCTGATGTGTCCGCCTGAACGCATATGGCTTCGCACCTACATATTTTTGGCAGATATTATTCAAAGACAATAGGTCCTTGTAAGTCTCAACCTTTTAAATATGAAATGCTCTTTGGAACTGTTTCTGTTTGGATGGTTTCACATCAATTTAAAACGCTTTCACCAGAACATCTCAAAACGCATGCCTCACGTGAGAGGGGATATACCCGCTGTTGATTGCCATGACAGAGGATATCGCAGATAGTCGGTGCCAAGTACTGATTCAAATGGAGGACGTTTGACACTTTTATACAAAATGTCCACTAGTTTCCTCTAATTTCCCGAACTCTTGCGAAATTACCCAGGGCTGAATTTAATTTACCCAATTTGTGTACTACACCTTTGAACGTGACCGGCATTAAATTAGCTTCGATCTTTATTGTAGCTCGGATCGCTTCGAGCAATCGAGTGAATCAATGATTGCATCGCAAGGCACCAGCTAATTGAATACATTGCAGCTGCCTCAGTCGCACATACAAACAAGGCTTATGCCCTCCTTCGCTCTCTACAAAACAAGTGCCAATATTGTGTTTAAGTCGCATCACACTGTTGCCTTTGGCCATTTGCAGACAACCCAACCGCCCGGAGAGATATGAGTAAGGGAGCACCGCCGATGATGCAATAAAATAAAATTAATTGCAAACAACAATTTAAGTGCATTATCGTTTATTGGGACTAGCTGAGGGCGTATTTGTGGTACAGCGACAGCCATTCGCGTTTAAAATTAATTTCCCGGCGCGCCGTCATGCATGAACAAAGTTGTAGCGCACAGTTGACCGTCAACATTAACGTTGACGAAGCTGTCAGAAAAAAAAAGCCGCCGGAAAATGCATTTTCCCTCGATATGGTAGATTTTGTATTTCACTTCAGTACCAATTACTTGCAGGATAATTTGACATAAAGGACATGACGTTTAATTTATGCAGATGAGATTGACTGAAATTGTGGTGTTTTATTTTTTGCTGCATCCTCGTCGCTGATGTCCTGCTGGTGGTGATGCCTGGGCATACACTTGATGTATTAATATTGAACGAAAAGGGCTGAGAAGGTGACGGTAGGTGTGCGCGGACTGAGAGATGTCATAGTGTTTTCCTGTTGATAGTGCGATGTCAGAGGGGATAAAAGTAGCAGCACTCGTGACAGGGTAATTTTGTATTGACAATGATTTATGTTTATTTTGCACACGTGCACCTTTAAGCTGGAGTGTTATTGTTTTGACATTTATATACTCGTTGTACATGGAAATTGTAAGCAGCATATGTGTGTGTTAAAAGATAAATACAGCAGGTGTTGAGGGAGCACTCCCTCGCGGGGGTGCACATGATGGACGGACAGATAAATTCAACGGAACTGAAGGTATGAACGTGTTAAGAGTCTGACAATTCAAAAACCGCCGCTCGGAGGGTTTTTAAAGGTTAAAATGGCTTAATGAGTTCCGACCGAATAGCGAACAGATTGACATCTATTATAAATTCATTACCCAAAATCACTTATGAAGCAAGAACAATGAGCTCTGGTAGCTAATTGTTATCCATGAAATTTTAGAAAGGTAGGATACGTGATGTATAGGGGAATAAGCAGTCATCAAATTTGAAAAGACGTGAGTTGACAGCTAGAGCCTTAAGAGCGAACCCTTCAAGTTCAGAACCAGTTCCGATATTTTTGTTTTGAAGCCTGCCGGGGTAGATTGCATAAATTGCGGTCTGACTTTGGCAACGAACTTATGAAATTGAATCTATGAAATATTCTATTTCGTCGAAACCGTTCAGCATTTAGTTCATTTGTGTCAGGTCCAGTTTCATGTTCTTCGACAAGGTTTACTTATCTTCATGTGATACATATTTGGGGTAGCTTAAGCGAACGCATCAAATTTGTGAGCATTGTTCTGTATTTGTCCTCATCTGTAGTTTTTATGACCCCAATTTCCGCTCGCCTTCGGAGAAATAGAGTGCTATGTCCGATTGAGACTCTAGCCTCTAGCGCGTAACCAAACATGATTCGAAGTGGATGCGTCTGCCGCTCCTGTCAGATATATGCATACCCATTTGCATGTGTGCATTTTCCTTATGCACTGTTCTCCCGATTGCCATGAAGTTTTGGCAAGTTGTAGTATTGCAAAAACTATAGTCAACGCACGACAGATGACGCAACAACAGCTTTCTTGATTGGCCCAACAATGCGCCGTGGCTATCTGGAGGTCTGACACAAATAAATTTCTTCCAAAATAAACTTACATATTTCAAATAAGTCCTCCGTCCAAGGAAACCGACTTGTGAGGTTTCAGACAATCAAGATTTGAATTGAAATTTCTATCAAAATGTAATGCCTTTCTTTTTTCAACAAAACTTCGATTGTATTTTTGTTATATTTATCTGCAACAAAATCCGTTCTATATCAGTAACGGGGAACTATTTTTTTAACTTTGTCATTCGAAATGTTGCAAATATGTTTTTTTTTAAGTTTTAAATTTGTTCACAAAAAGGGGACAGATGTTTGAAAATAGCTTTACAGAAGTTCGTAAATTAGGGCTTTAAAAATGTTGGTAGTAAATAAATATAGTTACGTTTAGTAAATTTTCATTTTGGGTATACTTCTAACTAAAAATTCATTGAAACATTTGTATAGCAGAATCTTAACAACGAAGTCGTAAAGTTTTTAATATGTGCCAATTACGTTTACAGAATTTTACAATAATTTTATTTCTTATGTTAAATTTTTTGTCTGATGATGTTCCAAAAAATCCCAAAAAATGGAGAAAGTAGAGAAAAACAAATGGTAGCTGGAATCTTGCCAGCCAGAGCAGTGTTTATTAAAAACCTTGTTGATAAAAATATTGTAAAGTGCAACTTATAACAAAAAACATTGTAGAGTTGAAAACTTGCATTTATCAAAAGTATTTGTTAAAGCTGAAAGGCAAATGTTTAAGTAATACGGAAAACAAAAACTATAAAAATCAACGCCGACCATTTTTGAAACAAGCTTTTGAAAATTGTTGCCAACAGTGACTATAATGTGTTTGACCAATCCAAAGCTAGTTGTAAAGAAGTTTTAATGCTACTGAAGCTTGTTTTCAATTAAAATGTTGATTTAATATTTTGGAGAAAACTAAATTGTCAGACAAATACTTATCCAGTTTCAATACGTTATTGCAATTCTTTAACAAGTGTAATGCAAGTACGTAACTAGAACATTTTACGACATTTGCGACGAAAGAAACGTTGTTATAAAAATGTTGAAGAGCGTTTTCAGTGATAATAGTGTTATTCTGGTGCTTATGTAATATTTTTAGGAACATTTAAATATAGTAATTTTTCTTCTTTCAGGGTTGCCCCGATTTAGTGACTTAATGTTAATATATCGAGGAATTTGTACTCATTTAGTGAGAATATTTTATTTTATAGCCATCCAATTTTTTGACTACAACGAGCCAACAGAAGTATTTTCTTTAATTTAAAGAAGTTTGAGCATGCTGCCTTTATCCAAATGAATTTAAATAAATAGCCGAGATACGAGTATAATTTAAATTCATTTATTTTTCTCTAAAATAAAACAAACACAAAAAATACAAAATTACTACAGTGATTTTGAAAATCTCAGATATTATAGCAAAAGATTAGTTCAATAATCGGGATGAAGAACATTTTGTGAAGTTAAGCTATTATAGCAAGTTGCGCTTTTTGATTTCCTACCTCGGATCCAAATTTGCTTTCAAATACATAAGATCTAGTTCTTCTCATGTATTTTTCAACTCAAATCTGATCTTGTTTGGATGTGAGGAGATAGTGAAATGTATATTTCGTAATATTAAATTAAATTAAATAGTGGCAGCACTGATTATTGATAGCCGATTAGCCAAATAACCAGATGAAATATTCGACAGCTTGTTCGCTTACTTTGGTGTGATATCCCATAAATGTTTAAATAACAGTTTTTTTTTTTTAAATTCTGTTGTTATTTTGTTGTTTTCAATAGCATTAAAAGGGAAATTTTAGTTAGTTCTAATAATGTTTCAGGTAACAACCGAAATATTAATTAATTTGTATAGAAACTGATGAAAAGCGTACAAACAAATTTGTTTTTACACGTCTTTTGGAATTTGGAAGCTTATATAAAATTTTTAATATATCATGTACTTTGATTTTTGAACTTTTTTCCTGTTTAACCCTTTTTTTGAAGCGCGTAAATCTAAACGAACCCAAAATATTAATGTTCATGACAAAAAAAAAGCATTCGTTGCAAGATTTTGGTTAGAAATCACAGCAAATTCGAACTTCTAATAGCACGTTTCAGATACTAATACCTTTCAGATCGAATACATTTGCCTCTCTTTTTATACTTCATAATTTCTTTGTCCGCATGTAGAAATTCAAAAATCATTCTAATAATAACTTATTTAAAACTTCTGGAATGTTTACAGAAACATTTATCATACTTATATTATATCTAACATGTTATCAAAACTGATTTGCAATATACTGAAAGCAGTGATTCTTTGTTTGAAAACATTCATATAACTTAACCGCTTCTCTTAATTTTGTTGCAGAATTGTTTAATTCATGTTGGTGGAGACATTGAATTGTTACATAAATATTGGTTAAGTTAAATGCAACATTTTTAGCATCAAAAATGCGAACAATTCCTTCTCGGTTCTTAAGGACTGTAAACTGACGATAATTCGCAGATTCCAACATTTCATTCACATGAAAACTTTTTTTAGTCGCAGGTTTTGCATTATTGAAGGTTAAGTTCGAACGAATTTTTCATTCGCGGGCTTGTGGATCGCGACTGTTTTATGTGGATTGTGAATAAAGACAGTTTGCGGCAAGAATTTCCAATTCGCGGGAAAATTGCTGTAATTGTAAGTTTAGCTATTTTAATCAATTAAGACTCAGTTTTTTTTAGATTAGATGTTAGATTTATTGAATATAATGCTTTTGTGGTAAAACAAAGAGAGGCATTTTCAATTCGTAAATACAGTTAAATTGATTTGTTCGCAATTCGCACTTATGTGAATGGTCCTTTATACGTGATGTTTGGTATTGATACCAAAATCAATATATTAAACGTGAACTTCCCAGGTTTCCGTATACTTTTTAAGTATTTATTATGAAATGAGGAGAATAAAAATTATATCATTCTAAAGGTGATAGATGTGCATTGTGCACAAACAAAAAGTCGTAGGCATATGTAAAATGAAGTTAAGAATACAACCCATTTTGTTGACATTCAATTTTTCGCCGCCATCTTGCCACAGTAACGTACTCAAGTATCTATCAATTCAGAAAAGAACCTATTTTCGAAGGAATCCTACCCCTAAAAGAAGGCAACTGTATACCTAATAATTTTAATTTAGGGGCGTAATGTCTGCGAACTGCGATTATTGACGGTTTGTTTTCAATGATGTTACTATGGAAACGAACATTTTTCGACATAAATTTGTTGCTCTAAGTTTTCAGTTAAACTTACTTTCAAGGGGGCAAATGTTTTCGATACCTAGATGCCGATTATCGTGATACATTTTTTGGTATTACATATAAAAGGTAGGGTCGACCAAAAGCGAAATCTAGTTGATAATATTCAAGCAACGTGATTCGAAAGCGAGTTTTAATCCCACCTGATGAACTACTTCCTCTTTGGAACCGAATTTTTCAAACAAACGGTTGTTGAACTGAACCCAGCGAGCACTCTAATACTGGGTACGCCTTAATATGTTCGAAAACCCTTCCAAAAACTAAAGCTAATAGAACACCCCCCTTTTGATCAGTTGGATTTTTCAAAAATAGAGTAAAGTTTGGGACAGGTGGTTGGAGTATTGGATTTCTTCTTCGTCCATGCGAAAAAAAAAAAAATATTATGACTCGACTTGCCACGGCACCAGTTGTGAGTGTGAGGCATAAACGCTTTCATAGGGCCGTCCTCGCTTTTAAAACGCACTCCTCCGTCCTCCCCAGGAGAACAGCCACAGGGCGATGTTATCTGAAAAGTTCACACTTCTGGTTTTTTGTATGCTCCATCCACAAATGGCTCACAGGGCATCCGTGAATGAAACCTAATGGCGGCTATGATGGCTTAATTTTTTCTTTATTTTGTTTTCATTTTCACGCTTCGAAGAACAAAAAGAAAACAAAAGAAACTCATCTGCCGACGACCATTTGCAAAGGCGACCGCGGCGATATCTCTCTGGTCTTGCCCAAACTTGAGACTCAATCAATGGAACGGAAAAACCGCTCACTACTGGCCGCCATCAAATATTTTGCATTTCTAGCTTAAAGCGATATTCACGTCCATTCAACGGTTGTATGCATTTGTGTGGCAACAATTGAATTTCTCTGTTCCGTGCAAATTGAGCAGTAGATGCTCTTTATCCGTGAACACCCCCAACGAAACGAGACCGTTAGTATCGTGAGTACGACAATTGATGCATTCAAATACACGAGTACATTTTATAAATTAAAAATAAAGAACATTCATATGTGAGTGGCATTCCTTTTGCTTTTATCGTTGACAATGGTTGCACGGGTCCGAGGATACGTATATAAAATACAAACAGCACTGGGGCTCTGTTCAAATTTATGCCTTCTGAATTAATTAATTGCAATCGATACAGAGTTGGGATTTTATTTTATTTCGCCCCTCCACGCCATTGGATGGAGTAAAGAGTGCACATATATTGAGGCAGTAAGCACTGCAGATTATGGGGCAAATTGCGGCATCGACGGACGGCTGGCTTCCGTTCTCGGGCAGGTCGGACAAATCGAAAATCATGATAGAGTTCGAATTTCAATTTTCATTATTCAATCGGAACTATCTGGGGTGATCTCTCCGCGGCCCTCTGTGCATTCTGTGTATCTCTATAATACATGTGTAGGTATAATATTTTTTCAACCGACGAAATGCTATTTTAAATTTATTTCTTTTGAAGCCATGTGTATGTGGGATGGGTGGCCTTTGGGAGATTCCTGATTAAGTTCGGTTCAAAGACCTTGTCTGTTGGTTGTGGTTCTCCACAAAAAGGAGTTTGCCATTATATGGAGAGTGGCTTTCATTTTAATGGCATCAATTATGTGAGCCTCGCCGCCAACCAGCAATGGACACTTCCAATGGGGAAGCTTCAAGGCTGGGCTAACCCGGGTTTTCTTTACAGTAAGGGAGTGCGTTGTCTGCTGGTTTCAAATTGAAATTGCTGGAGAATAAACACAGTTTAATATTTCTTAAAAGGTCCTTGAAACGAGTGCTTTGGTAGCATAGTCAATTCATATTTGAAGTAAATTTGCGATGGTTTGAAGCTTTATTTATCGTATTGTGCCTGAATTTTTAATGAATTATCGACACAAAATATGTCAAATGACAGCTCTGCAGATGTCAAGCTACATTACCAATATGGCCGATTGCACTATCAATGAACTTTGTACGCAAAAGGTCGACTGTTGCCTGTTCTGTGTGGCACGTAGCGCAATCAATTTAGAGCCAGTACTTGTCCGATTTTAGCTCCTCAATTTCAGGCAAACAAAAATCAGTTATCATGTTTCTGGCAGTCACGTAGTTACCATTTTTATTTTCAAAGACATGTTCCGCAATTGACATATTAAGCACATGACGTCATGGCGACCATAAATCCCATCGCCTTTCTTCAAAAATGTAATTACATCTTGCTGGTTCATTCTATCGAAATTAATTTTTAAAATTCACACTGCTTTGGCAGCACTTTGGACAATTCTGTAATACCATAGACACATTATTACTAGATGGTGCATTTCATACCCCGACCTGGAACAGCGTATACCTCACACTTTTACTCCTAATAGATGGCGTCCCAATGCAGTTGGTCAACTCATAAACCTTTTTTGTGTCGATTGGTGTTTGCAAGATACACAAACATGTTGTAGAGGAGGAAGAAAAATAGCAAATGAAATCAATGAGGAAATCGAGATCGAGTTCTTTTTTCCTGATATAATATGTAGCATATAGCTAGCTAGTTGTATGGTGCGTGTGGTAGGGTTAACGTACTTTAAGCGTGACAATACTGATGACGATGGGCATGGAGTATCTTATGAAGACAACAATGTGGAAAGAATGTGTCTATGGAAATGTGAAATAATTTGGTAGTTATGTGTGCATATTCCGAAATTTGATTGGCAAAGGTCATGATTAGGGATTATGAAAAATTATTTAAAGTAGCCAGGTATATACTTCCTTGATTGCTGATGCTGGGAAGTGAATGGAAGAAAATTAAAGATACCAACTGAATGATTTTAATTCCACTTATAGCATGCGTTTATGTTCGAACTTTTATTGAGATAAATTTTCAGGTTTCCTATTGGCGTCTTTGAAACTTTGATTTATGAATAGCGCAAAATAACTATTTTTGAAATTGCTAATTGAAATTGAAATTGCATTTGAAAATGCTATAATAAAAAAGTATTGAATATTTTCTCAAATTTCTTTTTTTATTTGAAAGTACAATCCTTCCGGTTAGTAATGGAAAATAATTTCATTCAAATGGCTGCCTCGGCTGGCCATGCAGTAGCCTACACGATCGGTCCAATTTTTAAGCACATTATGGATTGTGTGCAGCTGTATTTCACCAATGGCTTCACGAATATTGTCCTTTAAAGCGTCAATTGTCTCTGGCTTGTCGGCGTAACACTTATCTTTTACGGCACCGCACAAATAATAGTCCAACGGTGTCAAATCGCAGCTCCGAGGTGGCCAAACGACATCAGCTCTGCGGCTGATAATGCGATCTTCAAAAACAATCGATCGCAGACCCACTTAGCGAAGCGAAAACGCATTGGATGGTCATTTGGCTTCAACTCCTGAACCAATTGGACTTTGTATGGCGTCATAAGAAAGGTCTTTATGCAAAATTCGTCTCAATGATGTCTCCGAAATGTTCAATTGTTGAGAACGACGGTGAATTGATGTTGATGGCGCTTCACGCACACTTTCTGTCACAGCAGCAATTTTCTCAGGTGTACGGCTTTTAACGCTTTGGTTTATCGATGAGGATGCCAGTTTCTTTCACTTTTTTCACAAGATAACGAACATACGGAGCTGACGGTGCTTCTCTTCTTCCAAATTCCGTACGCAATTTTCGCACACATTCTGCAACATTACCATGATTTTCAAAGTAATGTCGCACTATTTCCCAGCGTTGTTCAAGCGTATACACAACCATAATTCGTTCAGCGGAAGGATAAAACTAGTGCGAAATAAGCACTAGTTGAAAAAGTTAGATGGCGGACCCTTTACATAGGGAATAATAATTTATGGGTAGGTACCTACCTATGTTGTTCGCTTGAAAGTCGAAATTAAAATGTCAATTATCATATGTATTTACGAGTGTAATGCACATTTCTCAGAATCTACTATAATTATAATTCAGTTAACTATGTATAGTTTTAAACACACGAATTCATTTAAATTATCATACACAAAAGAAAACGCATATACAGGTAGTTACATATTATATTACATACCTATATGTTTACTAGTTCTATAAAAATACGAAATGTATTCAGGTGCATACCCATTCATATATAATTTGGCGCGAATACCCCAAAGCTCTGGGTGAAGGCATCATCCCTTGCACCATCCTCCCTCGCCATGCTATTGATTGATTCTTAATCATAATATTGCATCTCCTTGCCTTTGTCTTCCTCTTCTATAAGAAAAACCAAACCAAAACCGGTTCCCTACCCTGGTTTGTCATATCAGAAATACCGACGGTTGGGGATGGCGAGAATGAATGAAGAAAGAAAAGAGGCACACGAGTAGTTAGTTTTTGTTTTGTTTCTTTGGTTTTCTTTAAGCACATTTCTTCAACGCAATATCAAAAGTCTCATTAAGATACATGATGCCGTAAGAACCAAGGAACATTTTGTTTGTTTTGCGAAAAAGGAAAATAAAGAAGAATCAGGTATAAACCTCACTGCGAAGCCAACGAGGTCCACGGTTCACGTTGATCGGAAATGTTTCTCAACAGAACACCTCAAATAAAGTGTTTTGCAGCATGTATCCGAGTTTGAGGTATATTTTCACGGTGGCGCCATCTAGATATTGGGGTGCTTCGGAATAACCATTTCCTTTATATGAAATGCACCATCTAGTAATAATGTGTCTATGGTAATACTGACACTTTGGAGAATGCCCCCAAGCGGATTTTTTTAAACATTCAAGTTGAAGAATTTTAATAATCCTACACCTAATTTAGTCTTCCCCTACTTGTTGAAAATTATCACTGAAAGCAGTTAACCCGGTCCCAAAGTGTGTCGTTTCAACCGCAGGAAAATAATACAGTGTTTCTGTCAGTTCTTTAAGTGCCAAAAAGTATAAAAAATCAAATGTAACTTAATAGGAAACCACTAGATGGAGTTATTCAGTTTGGTGTATGTATTAGGTGAATTTTCACAAAATGGAGAATATTGGTGTGTGTCATAGATAATACAATTGGTGGAAATTCTATTTTTAACAATCCTGAGTTATTCTGTACCAGAGAGAAATGTTTACCTTTGGAAGTAAGAGCCTATAAAAAATTGCTTTGTATTTGTGGTTGCTCTCCAACGGGCGAGCATTATTTAAGTGAAAAATTGGGCCTCGTGGTGTTTTTTTGAATAACAGTCGTCTTTCTTAGGTGCACAACAAGAGGCGAAATCTTAATTTGTAATCTAACTTTTAAATTGACTACTTGCCAAACGTGTAAGCATTTGGGTTACTGATGGGCGCTATCGAATATGAATTTGCCTATCGATAGTTAGTAACTGAATGATTTCGACTATCGAATGATTTCATTCATTCAATAATTCAGTTCATTATTGAGACCTTGTTTTCTTAAGGTAGTCGATTGGTTCGTTGGAACCATAATAACAACTAAAAATTAGAAATTTATATAAATATATTTTCTTTTTTGTGATTCCGACATATTGGACAACGTGCCATTCGAAGTCCATTGCATACGGGATTCCTACCAGTATTCTGAGTTGTTCTCTACCTAGTTTTAGAATTTCCCTAGATCTCTTGATGTTGAGTTGTGGCCGAAGTGCTTTGGATACCTGATGCCTGGTGGTGTTTGACCTCCTTAGATCGGCCTTCGTTTCTGTTTGATTTTTGATTTTGCCCTTTAGTTCAAAATTACTATCGAGTGAAAACTTTTCGTTTAAATACTATTTTCATTCGATAGCAGTATGAATGATTTTTCAGCATCTATCGAATAAGTCGATAACTAATTTTGGTTTCATCGAATTGGGGCGTGGGTTCGCTCATCAGTAGACGGCCATCACTTTTGGCTCTAAACGAATTGTTTGCTCGATTTTAACTCGGGCTTATGGTTTTGTAATCAAAAACTGACTGCGAATCATGATTCTTACCTCCAAATTTTCCCCCTAGCAAACAGCGGTTATGGTCTAAAGGAGCAAGTTGCGAGTGACCCAGTCGTGCATATTTTGTATTTGCATAGCTCGGAGAAATATATATTATTGTAGGTATCAGAACTCAAAAGTGGTCTTCAAATCCCTTTTTTCTTGTATATTTTCCAGCTTCTGAACGGCCCAGACAATGACGACCTTCCGGACCATTGTACCAGGATGACATTTAGATCTGTATATACTGCGTTGGTACTCCAAGTCGCAATAGACGGCGTGAGTGTTGATGTCTATCTACTCGATATGTGCTAGTCTAGGCTAGTTCGCACGTATTTCACCACGTCGAGGCTGCTGTAAAGTTTGTTGTTCAATCTCCTTCCTACCAACTCAAGCTTGATCGACAATCACGCGAATAACTTTGATTTCTATACGACCGCAGAAATATCTTTATCAACCTTTACTAGCACAAGACGGTCTCTTATAAAGCTCTATGGAAAACTACTTCAGTATTGAACTAACTTTCTGGGCAACTTCTTGTCTTTTTGACATATTCATTGCATAGTACAGGTAGACAAAGTCCCTCTTAAGTGTCTCTTCCATTTGGCAGCTTGTACTTGGTTCACACACGAATCACCCCAACTGGAATCGCCTTCTGCTTAGACTGACTCTATCTCCACCATTTAAAAACACCTTACTCCACATTTTCGCAGCTCTGTATCAATTTAACGTACACCTATCTGACACATATTGCCACTCAAGCACAGCCCATAAAGGTCTGTTTTAGATCTGATTACGGCCCTCACACATACAAAGAGCCTTAAAGTAGCTTTCCTTGCAACAAGTCGACACGCTTTTATGCAAAATCTCATTCCGCCAAATTTATGTGAAAACAGCCTCGACCTAATGTCCTTAAAATGCCGTGCATACCTTTATCTCTCACTCCATGGATCCCGCCTGCCACGGGACGCATTAGTAGCGATTGCTTTCGCCCCCCGTCTATACTCGTCTAGAACGAGGACGATGATTTTCCTCTCACTTTAATAATTTCACAGGCTTTACATCTATTTACCTCCAGTGGAAATTAGATTTTCCCTCTGCACACAAAGTAAAGGCAAATGCTTCCATTTTAGCATTTTATTTATATGACATTCAAAAACGAGTTATCATCCTCCGCCGCCTACTCCACCATGCGACCACTTTATGAGTCGGAAAAATGCCGCATCTTTCTCTGCAGATCCTTCGGTAGCATTCTGCGTATAATGGATAAAAGAAATATACAATTTAATTGTATTACGGTTATCGTTTATTTATTTATTTTGTGTTGTTACCCGTGGCACCCCTCTCGCAAAGAGGGTGCCAAATGATGGCTCTTAGCTTATTGCCACTTAAAGTCGCATAAATGCGATTTTTATTTGCCAAAGTGGAATCCTTTTGCTTGTT
This sequence comes from Cheilosia grossa, assembly GCA_963082955.1. Classification (NCBI taxonomy): domain Eukaryota; kingdom Metazoa; phylum Arthropoda; class Insecta; order Diptera; family Syrphidae; genus Cheilosia; species Cheilosia grossa. The sequence continues at coordinate 41,483,376 of OY720145.1, read as the reverse complement.
ACTTGAGGTACCCCCAAGGCATATGTGTGTGCTTGGATTTGGGAAAAGATTTCCCGCGTTTGTGACGCGCTTTATAGTCAGTTTAGTTGATGTTTCAGTTTGCCTCTAAAGGGGGACTACTTGGGCGCGTGGAACTGAGATTGTACTAAAGTGCGTATAATGTTTTGGGAGTTTTGCTCATTATTCCAGTTGGAAAGACATACGGTTAATTGTCCATATAAATTATCTCTTGTTTTATTATGTAAACTTAATGTTTGGTTGAGAGGGTCTGAGCGGATGAGGAGATACGAACCGAACCATGAAGATATCATGCACTTGTTGCAATTGACTGTGGCAAATGGCGCGGCGGTCTATTACGATTATTAGGCAGGTATGCATTTTTGCGACGCCACAAAGTTTACAATTCATTGAAGCAGATCTCTCTCTGAAATAAATTGCGAGATCTAGGCTTCAATGAATTGTAAAACTTTGCTTTGATTTTGTTTGCAAAGAGCATAAAGAATAAAATCTTACTTGAACTGAAAAGGGGCCTTTTAGATCATTTTGAAAAAAGCGGGGGCTACGGTTCTTGAGGGACACGAATTTAACAATCTACACAGACGGTTCAAAAATGAACTGTGGAGTAGGTGCAGCTGTTTTTTCTGTGTCTCTAAACATCTCAAAATCCTTTAGGCTTCCGGATACGGCCAATGTGTTTCAGGCGGAATTGCTGGCTACCCGCGAGGCCTGTCGTCAAATCAAACTACACACAAACATAGTTCCGAGGTAAGAGAAAGACATTTTTATTGATAGTCAATATAACCTCAAAATTAGTATTAGAGTGTCGTAAGGAGCTGGCCTCGCTTGACAAGTTTAAGGGTTACCCTCGTTTGGGTTCCAGGTCATGGCAAAGTTTACGGAAACGAACGTGCTGACGAGTTGCCCAGGCAAGGCTCAGCCCCTCCGCTCACTCGCGGAATCGGTTCTCATACCGCTCGGAGCAGTCAAAGCAAATATCTCCTCAGAATTCAGCAATTCGTGAAAAGCTCTCTGCTCAGAGATCAGTTTAAATCTCCGCTTTTAAAAAGCAGGAAACTATAAAACACATCTTATATTTTAATCGCTACATTTGGCAATACAACTGTGAAAACCGGAGTCAATTTTGTGAAGTAGTTCTTATATCTATTTCGGACAAACATCTCGTCGCCTGAGAATTGGCTTCACGAATACCGGTAAATGTCAAAATGCACTTTTTGAGCCGTGAATGTAGACGTATGTTTTTCCGTACGCTCTTTCCGAATATGTCATTTATTTGGACATATCTCTAGACAATCCTGAGATATATAGTGCCACTTTTGACGTATAATAGCAAGTTTGATTATTGGTTTGACGTAAGCGCCATTTTTGTGGATAAACGTCAAGTTGTTTGTACAAATTAACATTTTTTTTTTGTTTAGTACAGCTTTGTCGTATGTTCACGAGGTTAAATCAAACATCAAAAAAAGTAGAAAACTATATTCCGCACTCTTTTGACGTACGTGAATTTGAATATATAGGTACCACATTGGGTCAGTAAGAGTGTGACGCGGGGGACGCTTCACTCCAAGCTGAAGGCATCACTTATACCTCAATAAATCATTACAATCCGAAACTTAAATAGAGTTAAGTTCCTCTCTCCAAATGACCCCCACTGAAATGGGTAAATAAAACAAAGACCATTGCGTACAGCATCGAACATCAATAGATGACATAAATCTTGAGCTAAACTTGACAAGTTGACCCCCGTTCGAAGGGGTTCAAATAAAGCTCCAGAACAATTCATCGGATCATACCAAAAGTCCCACTTAATGACGCCACCTTACTTTGGCATCTCTTCAAATGCGAATTCCTCATCCCATCACTTCGGTGTGACATTTTGGTGAAATTATTTATTTTCTCCAAAATCGTAATAGTGAAGCTATTGCATAGCATGGTGGCATTAATGAAACTTAAGTAAAACTCTGCAATATATCCAGATCCACTGTGCCGTTTCATTGTTCTTTGTTCTCCTGCCAAATGATAAAATAATCCAAAAATGCATTCTCATTGTGCGGCTTCAACTCGCCCCAAACGTGGCTATGGAAAATTCTACTGGCATTTCGTTTTACAAAGATCAGAGGAGGACAGCAACAAATGCCGTGGATGGTGGAATTCAAATTCTTCGGTTTGTTAGTTGTGGTTCTGTGAACTCTCCATTACTTTGCGGGGTTTTCATGGTTGACGGACAATTTTATTATTTTCTCTTCCATTTAAATATTTTTCTGTTTTTCTGTTTTTTTTTTGTTTCTTCATTTCTGATTTTTTCGTATCCGTTGCGCATTCTATAGGAGTATCTCTGCTGTGGTTACTTTTTTGTATCTATAGGTATGTTTTGGAACTGGTATACCACGCTTCTTGTACACGAGTCATTTGGGATTAATGTCGCTAGCTGCTGGGTTGGCGCTCTTGTTGTGCCGGCGACTGCTTGTTGATGTTGATGCGTTCCGAAGTGGTTCTCATGCACGAGTTAGTGGTGCAATATTAAAAAAGATGGCTATATCTCATTTGTTGTTGTTATTGTCTATCTGTCTGTGTCCATGGTTGATGATTTTTGCGTTTGGTAAATTTTTTTAGAGACTCGTGTGCGCTTGTTGTAAATTGTTTGTGGTTTAGTCAAGCTCAGGCGATTCGGAAGATGACGATGACAAAATTGTGAAGAGGCAAATGATCATACTTTTAAGAGATTACACTGTGCAGACAGACCAACCAAGTGACAAACAGTTAATGGACAGTTGTTGGTGGTAGCTGCGACTTCCGAATGGATGAATGTAAGCCGTAGCCGCATTTGTGATGCCATTTGGAAAATTGATTAAAAATTGGGAGATAATTTGAAATAAATGTTATGATAAGACGGTTGCACTGTCTTGAGGAGAAATGGGGTTCCATAAGATAGCTCTGAAGTTAAGTACTATTTTGGTGACTTATTAATGTAAAAGTGTCGTAAGAACAGGAACAAGGCGTGGTGAAGCTTTTCATATTGAATTTAGAATACACCCTTGATCTCTGTGCAAAATAAGACTAGTAGAATGTGAGTATCAGTCCGGGGACATCTTATCCAAGTGAATTTTTGTACGAATCTTTTGTAACAGATAAGGCTACTCGTTGACCACCTGCCTATGTGTGAACAGTTTTCACTGCGAGACGCTACTGAGAGCTGAAATTTAAAGCTGTAAATTTTGCTTGGCAAACTTGTATGTTTTCGACACTGGCGTCACAGAACTTTAAATTCGTGTATCCTCTAAATGAGTTGGCCGATTGCGATGAAATGAAAACGAAATGTCGCTCGATGATAATCCATATTGCTTCCTTAAACTTCATATTTAGAGCTCTTCATTTTGTATGTGGATTTGAACACGCTTCAAGTTAAAAGTGATCTATAGTTTCAACTTGAAGCGTGTTCAAATCCACATAAAATGAGAAGAACTTTACAACTCATAGATCGGCGGAACTTTTTCATGCCGAGGTAAAGCAATTCGACGAGTTTTTCAACTGCTCTCGAACAATTTGCAGACGAAAAAGCTACAAACCTTTAGTTTCAGATGCCTAGGAACTTGTTGAGAATTCTTAAGCCTTGTGCAAACTGCACACTTGAGCCAATTTTGGCGGGTAATATCGAAAAGAGAGGGACAAGCTAAAAAAAAAGGGGGCAAACAGAAAAATTCAAATCTCTGTGAAACTTGAATAAAACTTAAAATCAATTTTTACTACAAAAAAATTTCAAAGTTTACTCTGAATGAAAAGTACTAAATATGGGAAAAAACTGCGCGACTGGGTCGAACGAAACTTTCTTGTTCATCAAAAGCTTGGTTGGTTGTTTCTTATTTTATTAGGTAGATAGGTACATATCTGAGAAACAATGCATATTGTTAAATAAAATGAACTTTTGGGTTTTTCATCTGATACGGCAATATTATATTAAATAACAATGTGAATTTTTATAAGTTGAAGCAATCAGTAGCAGACAATTGTCGCAAGTTCTGGCTGGAGAGTTGAAAGATTTTTTAAGAAAAACTAAGTATGGTATCTTATTTAGAATACTCATTTAATTTATAATATGTATTTTTATCAAAATCGTTGGAGCGGTTTTTGTCAAAACTTGGCAGAGAAACCAGTAACAAATATTGCAATGTTTAGTTTGAAAAATACTATTGCTTAAGCATTTATCTGAAAGCTGAGTATTAGATACTGTTTGGAATGTACGCATTACTTGGTTTTTTTAAGTTTTATCGAGTTCGAAAACTGGGCATTTCGAGACATGAGCAGTATAATTCTAAATCGCTTTCGGTAATTCGAATTGAAAATTAAGGATGCAATTATTTTGAAAACATCAATTTTACTTTACATATGCATTTTGGTCAAAATCTGTATTGCCGTTTTCGAGTGAGATAAAGAAAACAACATTTTAAAAAAATGCCTTTTTTCTAAAATCAATTGCACTGACAAAAACTGAATTTGCTTTTGAGTTAGAAATGACCATAGAACCTTAGAAATTAATTTTTGTTTTCGTTTAGGCTGTAGGAATCGGGACACACGGACCCTTGTGGAGTTCCTCTATCATCGTTATGTCAGAATTGATTAACCTTTCGAGTTCGAAATTCTGTATGAATACAATATCCTTTTCTTATGGAGAAAGTTAAAAAACAGCCCGTCGAACTACTTAGGAATTTGTCTGTATCCGAATGTATTCACTCACTTTGATATTTTGTCTATTAGAATATATTTTGTATATTTGTATGTAACATGTTTATTTAAGTCCTTATTTTGTATCAAATTGCTTTTAATTGCATTATCTTGTTTATAATTTTTTTTAACATGAAAATAAATCCAAATTTCACTTATGGGAAAAACGGGGAACTTTTTATCTAAAAATGGGGAAACTAATGTCAAAGTCTGACACAATCGGATCAAACATCTCGTCTCTTTAGAGGTCTCTACCACCAAAAGTAGATATAATCTGCAAACTGTCTTGCAAATATTGTAAATTTAAATAGATTTAAGACTCAAGTTGTTCAGAGTTTGCATTTAAATGTCCCCAGGGACCATTCGGGCCCCTTGGGTTTTGGGTATTCTTTTCTTTGCTACTGTACACGCATTCTAAAGACACTCGTCACCGTCACATTGCAAGATGTGCCAAATTTTAGTGCAACTTCTTGAAGGTTGGTATCTAAATAAATTCAATTAATTTGAGTTCGTTTTTAAAAGTCCATCCCTTCGCTCTGGCGAGTGATATAAGGCAACAAATAAGAGTCCCACACCGACAGATAGCACCTTAATCATTTATTTAACTCAAACCGTTACGAGCCGTATCATCTAACCTCAGTCCTTTAACGAACACAACTATACATACAGTCCTCCGAGGAACAAACTGAAACATTCCATCCAATTAATAGCATGTTGGAACTTTTCTGAAACGGGTCAACAAAGTGTCATCCCATCAGCCCGATGCTACGTACACAATCCCCTGCCGACAGGTTGACTTTGAAAACTCAATACAACCTCAAACAATATATGCTCTGACACTTTGCGATTATTAGACTTCGGAACCGCAGCACCAGCACCAGCACCACCAGCAAGAAATCATTTCCGAACAACAGTACGAGACGTTTGTGCATTTGAAACACCATTGTTCCACTTTCGATGCGATAGCGCCCAAGAAGGCACACACAAAAGCCGGCGAAAGCAAGATGGGACCGGTTGGGTGGTTAGACGTTATAGTTATCAGTTGCGGTCGGGCTTACTGCAAACAGTATATGGTTGGCTTGTTTATTGAAATTATTAATTTCGAAGATACAAGTTGTTTGTGTTTGAAAATGCCTCCACCTAGATAACAGGATGAGGGTGGATCTACGGTTTATTGCCACTCTGCTGTTGCCAATTTTGAAATTTAATCATATCCTTGGGTGGTGTAGCTTGTAATTTAGCACTGTGTTGCCGCCCAAAACTAAATGCAGTGTTTTTCTACGCCCACAACAGCAACAACTGCAATACCAATGGAATGGTGCAAACCGTATTTCGAATTCGCCGTGTTTTTGAGGAAATTAAACTGTCATGGGGTAAGCATTTATGGGAATCGATTCTGGCAGAATGGTGTGTGTCGGTGTGATTTATTGGGGAATTAACTACAATGCTTCAAAATTGCGATCATCCGCGATGGCTCCTGTGCCAAATTGCTCCAATTCACACCTCTGACTAGTTCCATTAGCAAATTATGAGTCTGAAGATAATTTTATAACATAAAAGCTACCATCAAGATGAAAAAACACAGTAGCGAGGCTGGGGTTCGTTGATCTTTCACATTTAACGGCCGTAACACGTTCGCTGCTGATACCGGCCTAAGAAAAATCGCCGTCAACCCATTTTTGTTCGCATTCATCACCTATTAGCGTTGGCTTTGGTTTTATTTGTTCTCTCCGCAAATCCCGCCACGCATAGACCCAAGTCCACTATAACAGTGAGAAGAAAATTATCGCAGCCATACTAATTTTTCGAAAGTCGTCCCAAAGACCGGTTATACATAGAAGCGACGCGCACACACGTTCAAAGACTACTGTCCCAATGGACAAATAGTCAGAGATGACGAAGCGATGATGGCTAATCGAAATCCATCGACTTGTGGTGGTTGGTGCCGGTCTCCCTCGCTTGTGTACTTAGCGTCGCATGTGGGAATGATGAAGATGCCAACGGACACATGACCACTTGGTCATGAATGAAACGTTATGCTTATGCACAGCAGTATAATGCTGACGACGTATACGGTCGAAACGAGTTTTGTGGCTTTTATAGGTAGCCATGCTAATGGAGGGAAAAACTGGGTCACAAGTTTCTTCAATTCAAATCGGTGCGGCAATGGCGACTGTTATGGTGATGACATTTGGAATTTAGCCGTAAGCAGATGCAGGCGCACTCAATGTGAGAGAAGAGTGCGTACTGACTGAAGACTGTTAATCGCGTTGAGGAGAGTGACATGCTGACGGGATGGTGTAGCTGATGTATTTGAAGGCGTAAAGACCGAATTGACAAATTAACTGGCACAAGGATTATCCATAAAGGTGGTGGTACTTGTGTTTGAGAAGGATCGAACCGTTGGTTATGCCTTTGGGCAGAGATTACCCCAAATTTAACCAGTGAGTGCTCTCTCTAGTCATGAATATTGAGCGAAAATTAAGAGTTTTAGTTTGTTTTTTGTGCATATTTCAATCACCTAACCACATTTAACTTACACGCATTCCTATAGAAAAATTGAGTGGGATTTGCTTTACCTGTAACGAGAAGTAAAAGGAAAGAAAACTGTTAGTTCTTCAATTGCAATACGCCAAAGCATAGCAGCACAAATATCCCTTGTCTGAGATAAAGCAGTCAAATCGCTGACAGATGCCGTCAAACGAACCTCACTTCAGACAAAAAAAAAAAAAACAAACAAACAAACTGTGTACTGTCATGTGGACTTGAAGCGTCAGAGAATGGGAATAATTTTTATCTGCCATTGACATGCATATAATGGACCTCCGAGAGCTTTCTGACATACCTTCTGTTTAGCAGCTACTTGAAACTGAAAATTTACTAAGCCCGACTATAAATTTACAGCTGAAGTACAAGCTCTTGACCTTCAAACACATGCCAGAAATTTATTGAGACATTAAATGACAAACGCTTAAAGTGGTGATAATCCAATCACGGTTTTACGACCACAAACATAATGAAATTAGCTCAAGCTGGATTACTTTAATACAATTCTGTCAACATTTCCATATGAGAGCATAGGCGCGTGAGCACCACCAAACGATTACTTACAACGGGATGTGAAGACGGCAGTTCATTTTCAAAAGTCTGTTAAATAATCAACCAATGTAATCGTTCTTTGGCTTAAGCTGGATTAAATTCCATTATGACAACCTGTTTTAGTTGGAAACTCGACATCAGGCATGCACGAAGATGGTAATTTTTCTTCAAATGCGCTCCGGACTAAGTTGGATTACTCTCCCAGAATTCGTTCTAGGTTATCACTTTCGTCCTAACACACCATTGACAGAGATTGAATTTGTTTTCATATCCAATACAATTCATCTATGAGGCGCCTAAGCTTTAGGACAACTCATCCATGGATATGACATCCAACCTTAATTATTGAATTAAGTCTAGCTTTGTGTCGAAAACTTTGTCGCCCAAATCGTGCAGAAAATTGTCCCAAAATGTATACTTCAGACTACCGCAAAAAAAGGCCATTCATCTCTATGAAATGTCAAATAGATGAGTTGGTCTGATGTTCATCTGTGACCTACCGTTCATTATAATAATGAACAGTTTGAAGACGATGTTCATTATGAATTATTTTGTATAGAAAAACGTAATAAATGTTCTGTTTTTTTAGAAGTTGTTCAATATTTGTTCTGTATTTTATTTAAATTCTTAAATACACTAACGTAAGCATTCAGAAAGCCAAAATTCAAATCAAGGGGATAATGATAAAAAAAAGTGCTCTATTTCAGTTTCTAGTCAAGAAAAAATTTATTAAATCAAATAAGGAATTGGATCATTTAAAATTGTCACGAAATTTGAGTTGATGAATTCTATGAATGTTACCGAAGAAATAGCGAATCATGTTACAACTGATCTGTCATTAAGTTCGACGTGCCCCTTTCATTGCTTTAGGCGAGGAGTTTTAAAAAAAACAAGCAAACAGCAAAAATATTGATCAATTTGTGTGACACTTGGGTTTATATGGGGCTGCAGAATTTGTGATTGCAAAGAGACTTATCGAACGTCTATTGGCAAATCGCACTGACAAGGCAACATGTCTGTTCACTGCTCGAAACAAAAGCGCAAGAACAAGAGAGACCACCATATTGTTCCATATTGTGTAAGCAATTCAAATTGCATTGTGGTTGTCATAATCTCTGTTGTATTTAGTAATACGTGGTACAGCGCAAAGAGCTCAGGCAGTGTTGCCACGAGATTTAAGTGAAATTCGCCATCACAGACTTTAAAATTCCCCTTTTTCCCCATTTTTCGTGGTGGCATTCCCCATGGATTCCCCACAATCAACATAAAATACCGTTAAAATGAACCTCTGCATATTGAATATGGCTCACTTTCAAATGATATGATAATACGCGCTATTTGCGCACGAGGAATATACGTTTGTCATGTCAGATGTGCAAAATGATTGGGTTCCGTTCAGCGTTGTTTGATAAAAATTTTAGTGTTGAGCCATTTTCCGATCCATTCCACAAAGGAGGGAGTTTTTCGTAATTTTTTAAAAAAAAAAAAAGAAATGCAAAATAATTGGGTGCGTTCACTTGGCGAATCTTTTGACCAGCTATTTTGTGACGGTGTTCAGTCGAGTAAATTCTCATATTCTGCTTAGGATTTTTTTATTCCAAAATTTTTATTTTTTTTTCAAGACAATGATGTTTAAGTTTTTAGACAAATGTGACCCATTTCTCTTCGGCTAGGAGAATTGACCCAAAGTTTAAAGACTTGATCCAAATTAATCAAGTTTTGATTGAAATTACCCACAAAAAGGGGAATTCCCCACGAACTGGCAACAACGAGCTCAGGTAGGCGCATCGTCAACGTCAACTGATTACGAGGTAAAGTGAAAAGTTGACACTCGAAAAGGGGAAAATAAGAAATGTCTTCCATGATAAAAAAACATGAACTCTCCAATGATGACGACTAGAATTACCTTATTGGGACACGTTATAATTTAGTAGGTCTGACAGCTGTCTAAAAGTTTTTTTAACTGACGTTTATTGAGGGGTAACCGACAAATCTAGTCAAAGATTACCAAGTATGCATCTACATATATAAAAAGGAGTGGCAACATTTTACGTTCGCATATATCTCAAGAACTATTTACCGGTTTACAGATATAATTTTTTTTTAATTTATAAAACAAACTGATTGAGTCACAGATCCACCCCGGACGGTAGCGCCACCTAAGAAAGTAACTAAAATAAATAAGTGCGGCTTTTGAGTTACCTACATTTGTCTCAAAACAACATTTTTCCCTTAAATTAAGTTTTCGTGTTTTTAAACGTTCAGAAAAGCAGGCGGGGTTAAGCTTTCTGATGATCTGTGCCTAATGTAATAAAAGTGAAGCGACCAATCTAGTTTCTGAGTTCACGGTACATCTAGTCCAATCTAGTCAAAGATTCCTAGATTTTTGAATGTTCCCATTTTGTCAACAACAATTTTTCCAAAAAGCCAACGATCGGGAAATATTTAAGTTTTGTCGTTTCGACTGAAATGACACGAAAAATGAAAATGCCATCAAAATGAACATTCGATGAAATACACTACACACTAATTAAATTTTAACCGCCCAATATGTATTCACGAATGTGTGCGCTGTGTAAATATGCATATTTTGAAAATTCTATTAATTCGTTAAATCGCGTTGAATTATTTACCTCCCTCGATAGCAACAAACTCAAAAATCATCATGAATAAATGTTAGCTCTTCGGTAATTTTTACAATTATTCGACAACAAAATCGCGGAGCAGTTCCTTCGCGTACGGGAAAATCCTTTCCTCGTCGCCATCGCCGCTCGTCATTGTGCTCGGTTACATATTGTAGCGAAATCCCTGTTGAATTGATTGCTTTTGTGTTTGGCACTCTCAATTCCCGTTCGATGTGCGCCTCGCTCATCGTATACGTAATTAATCAATCTAACATTTGGTGTGGGTGCACCCAGTACACCCACCAGCTCATGGTGTATCCTTTTCGATCGGTTTTGCTTCGCGTGATTATAAATGAGTGATTTGTGAATTTGCAATTATGCTGTTTTGATTAATTTATGACACTCGTGTCGCATACACTATAAGAGGGACGGAACCCACACTCTCCGCTGCCTGTTATCCTGGCACTCATTCACCTAATTAAATTCGATGAAGCGCAGAAAGTACTTGAGCCGATTTCAACTACTGCGTCCAAAAATGTGAATCCCCCCGTTGTCATGTCACAGACGTCCGCACAACTTTAAGGTCACATTATGGGAATTATTCCTGCACACACGCATCGCCATCGCCGGCAATGATTGCTTTGGTGACAAACTTAAAATGTGTCACGGCCACTGAAAACTGAATGTGTGTATCTGCTTCTAGTTGTTTGCAGTTTGTGCAGCATTTGTTGCTTCAGGTCAATTGTCAGATATCATATTTCAGACCGTCTGCCATAATATCCGGACCGGACCGGTTGGCTTCCAATCTCTGACAATGCAATAAATAATGTCCGCTTGTCATTTGGGGCTCTTTATTTTTATTTGAATTGTGGTCAAATGAAATAATTCAATCGGCAAGAAAAGTGGCTATTTGACATGGGTGGGCTGCAGAGGGTTAACTTGAGGTGAGCTCATTCCATCTCCATTCAATCGTCCGGTTTATTTACGTTTTGCTTCTTTTTTTTGCAATTGTTTGTCATCATCGTGATTGAAAGAGCGACGGCAGAGGGGCAAACAAAATTGAGAACTCTTTTCATTGTGAAATGAAAGAGAAACTGAAAAAAGAAAAAAGAAACAATAACATCCAAATACACAAAGCAAAGCGAATGTGTGCAGTGCATGATTAAATTGGGTTGGGTCAGTGTGGCATAAGGTTTCGTCAATCATTCGATCGATTCATGGGAGTTTTTTAATTAAATGTGGTCGAAGGTTTTCCTTTGGTTTCACGTTAAGTGGAACATTGCAGTGCAGGCTGTGGAAGTTACGCTTTGGAGGGCTGACGGCTGACGTTGACGTAATCGGGTTACCAATTGACCCATCTGCGGCAGTAACTGCCACGATGTGTAAGTAAAGGTTAGAGCAAATTTATTTGGAGTGACTTGCTAGATTTTCTGATTTTCTTTTGCAGAGAAAAAAGTGTCGCATGCCGTTTTCCAATACCTAAAACATTTTCCCAAGTGCTTCGTGTAAAATGAAGTTTGAAAGCGATGCTTAAGACTGCCCAGTGTTGAGTAGGACATACATATATAAAGGATTTTCCAATGCGAGGTGTTATTGTGAATGACCCGCTATTTCGGTAGCTGTCACTTTTGAAGCTATTATTATTTGACATTTGACAAGTAGAAACTCCGCCATTACTAAAAATGGAACGATACACGCATCAACAACGTCGTGTCTTTGCTGATTGGGTTCTTGAAATGCATGAAAATAATCCGGAATTCCATCGAAAAATCATCTTGACTGATGAGACCCATTTCCACCTCGGTGGCTACGTCAACAAGCAAAATTGTCGCATCTGGGGTCGGAAAACCCAAGAGTTATTGTTGAGAAACCTCTCCATCCTCAACGTGCGACTGTTTGGTGCGGTTTATGGTCCGGCGGGGTCATTGGACCTTACTTTTACTTTTACGGATTGCGAACAAATTTCTGACAAAAAGCGCTATTAAAAAATCCCCAATCAATGTCAGACAACAGATGAGGACAACCCAATTCCAGATCAGTACAATCGACCACTAAGTGTGCAGCCGCCTTAAGGAGTGCACAAGATTTCACTGACTCCCTTGAAAAAATAATAATGTTACTCAGTCCACAACAAGACAACATTCGGATCCACCCTGTCATGCGATACCATTTACATTCGTCTAACCTTCTGCTTCTTGGTTGAGAATAAAAATGGAAACATACCACTCAATCACAGTTGGAAACAGTGGATGAAACTGGAGATGAAGAAAAGAGAACCTTCTTCCCTTCCCGCGTTGCTACACTCCGATTCTAACGCGAACATTTCCACGTCGTCAGACTGTGCGTTGTGCGAACTGCGAACATCAATCGTAATTGGTTGGGCGAGAGATAATCAAATGAAAGCAAAACACGGAACGCAGAGCACTCCATAGAGAGCTCTAGAAAGTGACTGCGAGACAAAGTGTTTGATGAGAGAAGTGGGGTGAGAAAGACCAAAGAAAAAGTTTTCCGTTTCCCTAGTTGCCACCCAATTCTGCGGAGTTGCATTTCTGTTCAGCTCTACGGTGTACTTGAGTTCAGGTTCAGTTCAGAGTTTGGCTTTGAAGAGAGAGAGTCGTGAAGGACAGCAGTGGTAATGGCTTTCGAAAAGAACAGGAACTAAACATTATGTCGGTGGCAGTGGCGCAGTCATCCTGCAATGCGCTTCTAATGCTTTTATTTCGGTTGCCTGCCGAAAAAGTTTTGCCTCCCCATCATTGCCGCGCTCGTCTGCCCCCTGACGTCAGGTAGCGACTTGAGATTTCTTCAGTTAGAACTGGAAAAGAGAAAACTTTTCCACTCTCGCCTAAATGATAAGGACTCTGGGGTAACTGGCGGAAGATGCAGGACCAAATGAGTGCTGTGGGAAATACTTCTCTGTGAAATGTTTGATGGGTGCAATTATGAAAATAAAATGCCGAACCACACGGGATTGGTGCGAGTTCCGGGGACTGAAATGATTTTTTCCACAGAATTCAAGTCCGTACACCGACCTCTGAAATCAAATTTAATTAAAGCAGTGCTCACTACTTACATGTGTAACGACGATATACTGGCGATGCCGAGGCGAGACCACCGCCTGTCACACATAAAGCCAGGCATGTGGAAATAGGAGGAAAAACACTTGAATGGAAATGACTCAAAATGACAACGTTGCGAAACACATTTTCAGATGAACGGATGCATGGATGCTTCGATGCGGCTACAGGTGAATTTGCTGCTGCTGGTGGCTATGAACGGCAACGGTACGGACTTACGCAATCTATGCTGGGGCTCATTCATTAATGTCCATACAGTAGAAGGCCGCTTTGTGCATCTAATAATGCCAGCCATGGTGGTGGATTGTCGGCGAAAAGATGCAAAAAATACGAACCAGCCATCGGTTGGTGTGGTCTCTGACAAGTCACATACTGTTTTGTGTGGACGGTTCCACCGACTCGTCGTCGTCGCCGTTGCCAGCACCGCCACCGCCGTCGCGGACAAAGTAATTACTTTTAATGTGACCTTAGTGGGTATATTATTTGGATGGAAGAAGATAGATGTAAGAGGGTCGATGGGCTCGGATAATGTATGGTTACTGCTTCGTTGTGTCATAGATTGTCGGGCTACCAGGTGCAGTCAATGGAATAATTACGCAGAGTAGTCAGATGGAGACCTTGTCTGAATGCTAATATTTTGAGTGGAGTCGTGGTAGGCTGTGTTTTTGTTGTTTTGCAGAGTTGTGCTTGAAAATTATAGCTGTCACGTGAATTTGTGAACTTTAAAGAGGATTGGAATAGGGTAGGAATGGCAAGAAAGTTAGTGCATAGAAATATGAAGAGACCTAAGAAACAGAAACTCAAATTGCAGCCAAAGCAAGCTCTCTATACTGCAGAAGCCAGCCACAAAATTGCACGCCATTGTACTGTCGAACGTCCAGTCCAGGCTTAAGTAAAGCTAAGCCTAAGTGAGAGTCGCTGCACTTAGATCAGGTCTCAACGAGGTAACAGACTTGGTGATCCCACCGTCCCACAAGCTTGACGTGATTTTTCTCTCAAAAATAGAACGATTAATCGATGTTAATACACGTAAGAGACTTCATAAACATGACTTCGGATTTGCAACCTCATAAGAATTTTCATGTAGTTAACCAACAGGGGGCTCGTCTTTTCGTCCCTACTGTACTTGCTTGAACTACGTACTGCGTTTAGAATAGGCCCTGCACATGTAGCTCGACTGGGTGAAGTTGGATGATAGAGGATAGAGTAGATATATTCATTCCATATCGAGGGTTATGGGCGCTCGGACGAGTTTGACAAGTGTTCGTCTTAGAATAGGAAAGAAAAATTCAGCTGAAACCCAAGATCTCTCATAGCCTTGCAAAGAAAAAGCGGAAATGTAAAGCGAGAGGGCTTTTGATTACGCAGTGTATAAACCAATTTGGTATGTCATGATAATCAGAGGCTTATACAGTGTTCCTAATCGAACCAATACTCGAAAGCAGTGTTGCCGCTGCCAAATTTAAAAAAATGGGAACAAAATGGGGCCCGAGACAAAAAAAAAAACTGAACATATAGAATAAAAAAAAAACAGCACCTAAAACATTTATTTATGACAACAAAAACGTATTCATTACAAAAAATATTTTTCTTTTTAATTTTTTGCATTCTTTTTTGTCCAGTAAAAAATAAAACTTTACTCAAGCTGAAAAAGGTTTAATTTCTATGGTTTTTTTTTAAAAAAGTTGCGCCCTCTGATCTTGATGCGCAAAATGCGGCCAAACGGCAAAGCTGCTTGAAGGCTGGAAAAACCTCCACTACTCCCGACGGGACATTGCAAGGAAGGTTGTTTTTTTCCGGGGTTGGTTTTTCAAATTGGCAGCACTTAGAACACAGAATATGGGATTCTGCTCGAAAATATTCGAAACCATATAAGAAGTGTTTGTGGACAGTTTTTTTGTTTTTTTTAAATTGGCAACACTTCTTCCAGCGAAAATCAATTTGACAGCTGATAGGTAATTATGCCAAGATAGATTTTTTATTTCACTTCATTTGTGTATTTAGGAGTTATTTTCGACAAGAAGAACCAAAACTACAAAATTGGTAAAGCAACTTAAGCCACGCGGGGTTGTAGACGCATGTATGTCAAGGCTTGGAGAATGTCATCTAAAATTACACACTGAATGGTCATGTCATTCGTTACTTACTGGAAGAAAAACGATTCAGCGGCTGCAGAAACTTGCAGGCATCTGTGGTGAAGATCTGTCTCTAAGCCGCCATAAAAGCTTTCATTGGATTAATCTTGAGAAAACTGATATAAGCTCACAACAGAGTTAGATCTGGGCAAGCTTGGGCCAAGACTCTTCTTCGGCTCTCGTAAATTTGGCATGATCTTCGGAGTAAATGTTACTGCTTAACCGAAATGTCTTGGTAGGAGGTTCAAACAAGTATTCCCAATGTTTTATTTATTTATTTATTTGTATTTAACTATTAAACATTTAAGCTACAGTTAATCAATTATTAATATTTAAAAAAAGGTAGGTTATTTGAACATTTCTTTTGATATTTTGTCTTAATTTTAATTTTGTTAGGTTGAAATCAATCACATGAATGAACTTATTAAATTCCTTCGTCAAGCTATTGATGGGGCCATTGCTTCCATAGTTACATCAAGACGTCCTTTGATATAAAATATTGGATTCCTTGTTGTTATCGGTCTAGTATTGATATTTACAGAACTAAGAATAATGGTGGGGTTGGTGTTCCCAGTCAGGACGCAAAACAAAAATAAAGCATTTGATTTTTCTCCTCGATTTTCCATGGTCTTCATATTGAGCAACTTTAATCGACTTAAGTAGGAGGGAAGATGACTTTTGCCTTAAAATAACTCAAAAGAAACACTAAAAACATTACGGAGCCATACGAATCCGGAATCTATGGATCCAAAACGTCAAAGTCCTTAAACAAGAAGTGCATCACAGAAGAAACGACATGAATTAGGATTGCTCCGACGGAATCCACCAAATTGATGAAATTAAGCAACCCTCAAAACACACCTTCGCTGCCACCTACAGAAGGTGGCTTCAATCGAACGACTCTTTCTGTCGCAAAGACGGTGTTACATTTTTGTTAAACGAAAACAAATGTACATGTCGCCGAGAAAAGTCACAAAATTTCCATACTCCCCAATAAATCCCCCACACGTAACTTCTGTTCCGCCACAAACAGAGATTTACGAAGCACCCTGTCCCATATTAATGTGCTATGTCTATCACGACCCAGATACTGCCGAAACTTGCTTAAAACTTTGTCCCACCACAAAAAAACTTATCCTTTGTGGGTCCCATTAATATTGTCGGTCTCACTGAATGGCGTACAAACATCTATCTGTGTGTCTGGTGTCTTCATCTCGTTTCGCTGATTCGCAAAATATTTATTACCATCATTCATTGGTAATTGGCTTGGGCCTCGGCCCATAACCATCGCTGCTCGGACAATTATATCTCCGAGTACCTACAGAGCTAATTACAAAATTTCTCCCAAGAGGGTGGGTGGCGAATTGCAGTCTGCCCCACAACCTTAACTGCCACAGAGATGGAATCATCTCGAACACATCATCATCATTATTTTGTGTGTGCCACAACAAATTACTCATTTCCATACCCAATTTGCTGTTATATTCCAATTTCACTATCAACTTTCTCATCATCATTATCACCATCGTTATCCTACGTAAAGTATTCACCAGGATGGATGGCAGGATTTCGAACTAAGAGGGTTGAGAGTGTTTGTACTTTTGGGTCTCCATGGATACTTGCAGATCGGTATTACTGGTTGCATCCTTGGTGTAAGAAAGATAAATAGGGAAGAAGCAAACAAATATCCAGCTCCGGCGAAACTGTTTAGGTAATTGCCTCGAAACGGTTGCTAGCCGGCTTATCAATGCACATCGACTTGATTACGAGAAAAAGTAATGAGAACAAAACCGATTCGAGACGACATGGGCTCACAAATTGGCAGACTTCCAAATTGGTATTTGCATGCGACTGTATGGTTTTCGTGGGTAAAGTATATATCCGTTGGCTGCTTAGAGTTGGAGGGGAGAAAAAGAAGTTGTTTGGCATTTTGAATTCCCACGGTCTCAATGGTTTGCAGAAGAGTATACAATATACATATTCACCGGCGGCAGTGATGCATTCCGCTTGGTATATCGTGTGTGTGTGTTTGGTGCATGCTATCGACAGGTAACATTTCAGTACGCGAGATTGGCCTATGCTGAGTTGCAAATAGATACATAGGCAGAGCCACAAACGTAGTAGACGATTCGTTGTTGCACGAGCATTAGCATCATCATCCCCATCAGCATCATCGTCATTACAATTTGCTTTCTTAATGGAACGATGGCTGTCATATGCGGAGTGAGTTGTTTCCCTTCGTGTCTGTCTGCAAAGTTAATTTGTGACGAGGTAATAGGAGAATATCGTTCGCAGGTGAGATGATTTGATTCTTGGTCGTAACAAGAAATTTAAGTGAACTTTGTTCAGTCCTGTATGTACGTTGGTTATGTTGTAATCGCATTGGGGCTACAATGTGCTGCGGAATTCAATATCAATTTCGTCGCATTAGGTGATTTCATTAAATTAATCCTGTATTTGTGAAATGTTGTCACGCAAAAGGGGAGACGTTTCAAAGAGGAATTCATTTCCGCAAGCAACATATTTTGGTTGCCTGGCTTTGGGTTCTTAGTAGGTATCTATTTCTGGGAGTCGAATTCGGTTGCCTAGCTCTAGAACACGTTGTAATAAAGTAGCCCACGATTTTCATCCAATTTTCAATTTTGCAGGCATGTTAATGTCAGTTTGGCAAGTTTGGATATAGTTCACTGACCACAGATCGACAGAATTAAATATATTTCTCGAACCGCTTGATCTTGCTAGTCAGCGACGTAATAAGATACGAAGAAGTGATTTTTAGTTTTCGAGAACAAGCCCGAGGTGTGTATTCGGTAGGGCGAAACTTATCTGTCAGCCTTTAAGCAAAGTGCTATGATACATCAATTTAGTTTTAGTGTTACAGGAATAAGACGAGTACTAGATTACAAACAAAAATCAGGAGCGAGCATACAAATAAAAAGAAATTTTAAATTCAAATTCAAATTCAATTTAAAGAATATTCCATAAATTCCTTATTGCTAAAATAGACAAGGAGTAAGAACTAAAGAGAAAAAAAGGTTCCGCACTTCTTTACAGTTGCAAATTGGGAAGATTTTTTGCAGATGAGGTTAACTACATAAGTGTAAGCTTAAGAGCAGAGAACACGCTTTAAAATTGAAATGATTGAAAGGAAGTTTGTGCACAACATCAACATTTGTGTGGATGGGAATGAGTATCCAATGGAAGGAAAACGATAAAGAGAACTCGGTTTAATGAATGGAGATGACCGAGAGCCAGCGATGCACTTTCATAATTTCGTTGGGGAGTACCGGGGCGTACAGAACGAACATTTAGAAATTCATTTCTAGCTGAGCGTTTTGCGGCGGCCATATAACCTTGGTACTCTCTCTAATCTGGTGTTTATTATTCAGTCACTGACTTTGACAAAATAAGTGTTTTTCAGTGAAAACGATTTCCAGGATCCGAAAAAGTTTATTCGACGCGAATGTAACAAAATCGAACACGAAAATAATTTTAATGTAGCATCCAGAAAGTAAAATTTGTTTTGCAAATTACTAGGTAGAGAAATGTCAAGGCAAAGTAAAAACAGATCAATGCGAAATATTTAAAAATTGTACCGGAGTACAATACTCCTACAGTAGTACTTTTGCCAGCGCTCCATAAGCCAACAAAAAACAAAAGCAAACTAGGAAGGGGGACATTCCCTTTTTGGCGACAGTTTGGAAGACAAAAGTGCTTCCAAATTTGCATTAAATTTGAAGTGAATTAAATTTATAAAGATGGAAATTACACCTTGCTGCAAGTGTAAGATATTTTAGGTCTTTAAAAAAAAATAGGAGTACAAATTTGAAAGGAGAAGCACGGAGGTGTTGAAAGTAGTCAAATACTTCCATGGGAGTACTTTCGGCACCACTGCCGAGAGCACAAACACTAGCGTGGCTGAGGATGTGGATGTTGACTGGAGTCTGGTATCTGGATGGAGTGTAGTGTCGGCGTGTGAATAAGAATGAGTAGAGTTGAGTATTCATTTAAAATTCCAATTGGAATCGATTCAGAGAACACAGCAATAACGAATGAAAACTGATTTAAAGGAGCATACTTTACATAGTGATTGACAGCTTCTTTGTAAATATCTTTTAACTAATAACTTTTCCGCAAGACAATCTACGGCACATATATAGCTACGAGCATGATCTACAAGAAAGGTATATATCCATTTTTTTTAAATCAAGAAATAAACAACTTTTTGTGCGAATGAAAATATGTTTTTCACCAAATTACTAATTACTCTAAGAACAGTCAATGTATCGCTACCATTGGTATTTGTCGTTTAACCAAAGGCTATACCGGATGTTAAGTGCACATTTCAGCCTTCTACGTCAAATAGTTTCTGAGATAGACCACTCGACTAGGTGGTGATATTCGGAGAGGCTACGCGCCCTCTACTGGAGGTAGGTACAAAAATGGTCTCGTAGGTTCGAACAGACGTATAAAATCGAAACTAATAAGGTTCCGTTTTGCCCTTTGGGTACGGAACCTTAGAAAAGAAGAACAATAAAAAAAAATGAAATATAAAAAATAATCATCATCGTTAAAGTATTTCAAAGTATTGTCTCAGTTTTGTCTTGAACAGCGTTCCGCAATTTATCAACCTTATAGGTCGGGGACCCATTTTTTCATGATAACTGCAGGCGCACAGTGATGTACCACTCCGACGGGTAGTCACATCTTTTCTTCACAAACAATGTGGTATAAAACAACAATACCTCACTTTGTACGTGCTCATCTGGAGCTATGCATGAAGCGAACTGGTTGGAGAGACGCGTAAAATGAGGCCAACGTCCGAGTAGACGAACGTTAGAGCCCTTAAAAGTAGGTATATCGTTCAAAAGCGTTGTCAATCCAGTGGGGAGCTGCAT
Source organism: Cheilosia grossa (assembly GCA_963082955.1). Taxonomy (NCBI): domain Eukaryota; kingdom Metazoa; phylum Arthropoda; class Insecta; order Diptera; family Syrphidae; genus Cheilosia; species Cheilosia grossa. Next base: position 41,462,806 of record OY720145.1, on the reverse strand, counting down.
GTGCGCTTGATTTATAAAACTCCACACGAGAAGGCAATCAGAATGTTGTACTATTTGCGGTAGCGCACACTAATTAGTTCTTCAGTTAATCGTGTGCGCTTTGATTTTTTTGGAGCGCGAAAGGCTCAAAAAGTCAAAGTTTTGATAGCTAAATACAAAATTGATGGATAACATACATAGATATGCATTCTTCTTTAGATAATCAAAAGAGATGCTAGATCTGAATACGTACAAAAGCTTAGGAAATTTTAGTTCTTTAGCTGAAAACCTTGCTACTTGATTTTATCCAGTGTATCAAATGCACTATCAAATGCGCACCTCATCTACGCAAGTGTCCAGCCAAATACGCACATCAACTTTAGACAATAGCATGAGCAGTAATCGCACGCAAAATTTCATACTTTTACCACCAGCGCACTCAGTAAAATATTCACTTCCCTGTGGATAGAATTAACAAGTCCTTTAGCAAGCTATATGAAAAGGTCTGCCTCAGAATGGAAATGAAGGGAAGGAACTTGTCGGTGAAGTTACACAAATACTGTAAATAAATTTCTATAATTTTCTCTTAACTTTGGTGTATTCTGTTAAAGCGATTTTTATAGGGAAATTGGTAGCGCACAGGTACCATAAAATAGTACACTCGGTTACACATGTGTACAAGTCACAAACGCACACATTCACTTTCGCATCGCACATGAGTTAGTTGGTCGTGTGCGCAAACGAATAAACACTATTTTTATGAAAACTACAGAATTTAAGTGCTTCCGAATCAATATATATATCGCAGCATCATCGATATACCTGCATTAACCGGCACCCGCGAATCAACCTAACGTATTCCAGTCACCTTGCAGTATAAGCACTTCATAGCAAGTCTCCTACAACACCTCGAGGTACTTGTCGATATATAGCATGCTCGAACTGAAAGTTTACTTTATCCCTTTCATCGCATCGAATTATGTATGAGCATATCCCTAAAAGAGCCAGAAAACTGTCTGGGAATAAGAATGCATTGGAGGATCCTTTTCACTAAGCAGGCGAAACACAACGTCTTGCTGGAACAGAAATAGCTTCAAAGTCGATGGCGTACAAAATGGAAACTTTACGAGTTGCAAAATTGCAATTTCTTTTTCTTTCCATGTGCATCTCAAAAGTTCTTCTACCTCTCTTCCTTTGTAGATGTAGATATATGTATGTGAACATAAGAAGGAACAAAAAAAAAAAAAAAAAATTTAAAAAGCATAAGATGCGACTTCAATTGTTGTATCTGCTTTGTCTGTCCAATAGATAAACCGCTTTATGAGAGATGCATTCAAGTGAAATGGAATATTTCCGCACTCCGGATGCAATTTCGTGTCTTTGTGTACACAGTCATAGGAGTCCTGCCTTTACACCGAAGGGGGAGACAGTGAATCCGTTTTCTTGCCGCCGAACGAATCCAATGCACCGAATGTAATCTTTGAAGTTCATAAAAATGTTGGCAGCTTCGCTGTAGAATCCGAAATATTTTTTTCCAACAAAAGACGGATGCCTCGAAGGCATCCACTACCCCAAAGACGAAGAGAGAGAAAGAAAGAGTTGTAATCGATTCGAATATTTTCTTTACCAATTTCCCCTGGAAGAAAATTCACAACATTTTCCCTGTAAAAATGGAGGTGGAACTAAAGAGGACAACCAAACTATTTGCGAAAAGAAATTCTTATCATTATTTTTAGATGTGCACTGGCATTGGTTTGGCCCGATAACATGGCGTAGCATCATCGTAGGAGGACGTTACCCACTCAGGGCTATAACCCAAATATTACTTCAAGTGGAAAGTTCTTCTTGGATTCGGTTTTTCTTTTTCTTTTGTCGGTCGCTGTGCTTGTGGACAGATGAAAAGAGGAAATTCTTATGCATAAGTAGGTTCGTTTTTGCTTACAACTTACAATTGTTCAACTTTTGGCAGCTCAATTTGTTACGTTATTGGGTGATTCTGATGGTTGCCTGGTTTCCTGGTTTCCTGGTTTCCTGGTTGTAATGTGGTGGATTCATCAAAAAAAAATATGTTGAACAGGAGTTTCCCTTTGATATCTGATATAGAGATATATGAGATTCTTTGGCAATTATTTCGCCGAAGTTTGCATATTCAAGTGCGGGGTTGGGTGTAGACGCTGAGAAGTCTGTTTAATGAAATTGGTTCTCTTGTGTGTACAAAGGAAGCTGCTGAGTCAGCCTTGTTCATAGTGGAGTGCTCTTCGAAAGGAATATGTCTGCCACAGGAATTTAGTACACAAAGTGATTATGTTACGATGTTTTCGAAGATAGATTGATGCGGCAACTTTTGTCTGCAGGAACCCAGCTGGAAAGGCACAATAGGCTACTCCAAGAAGCCGCAGTGCTAGAGCCCTTCGAAGGCTCTCCCGTCTTTTAATCTAATCTAATCTAATGTACGTATGCAGGTATACAAGGTCCAGGTGGAGGACCTGACTATAAGGGCAGGCAATATAATTGGGAGACATACATATAGACTACTTTGTAATACGGTTGGGTATATTTTTTTAAGTCTCCTCCATTTGGACTAGCTTAGCCTTGGGTTTGATTAAAAAGCTTTCTTTTGGTAAATTTGTTAAATTGCCCCTATTCCTATCTCCCTGCACTGTATTTTTCTCCCTCCAACCATTCATACGACCACAACCGCCACCACCACCACCAGTCCTACGAGTTGGACTCAGGGTCTACGATGCCCAATCTTTTGAAAATCACCACAAGAACAATTATAACTAACGTTTGGAATTTTTTCTCCGCCACTCCAGAGTTCCTACAAAAACCCAAAAAAATAGAACCCGCAATTATTCAGGAAATGAAAAATTACCGAGTCTAGCTGTAGCTAGGTGTATACCTACCTATGCCTGCAGTCTTCTGTGCACACTTTGTCTTGGCGATTCGCTTCTCTTTTGACTCTGCCTGACGTACAGATTGATGGACACGTAATTACCGAACTGAGAGATACAAAGAATCTTCTTCAATTTGATATCTTTACCCGAATGGAGGTTAATTTGTAACACTGGCAAATTATTAATGCCACCCACAAGGAGACAATAAAACACAACCAAACGCACCCACACTCGTGCCCCTTTGCTGTTGTCAGTATTTCTTCGATTTGTCTGATTCGGGTCAATCGATCAAGCAACACAAGAAGAAGAAGAAGAAGAAGAAGAAGAAAGAAAGAACTACTTTCTGCTGCAAGAAAACTTAAAGTGCTGGAGGAAAATAATTTTCATTTTAGTTACACTATGCGGCCAATAGAACTTTATCCTTTTTTTCCGTTTCATGTTTCGTATTTCGTTCAGAAGGAAGTAGTTTGTGAGCTGGTTAGAAGGGGAAAAGTTTTTCTTCTCAGCTGCGAAAATGTCATCTGGCTGATGGACTTGGGAAATCTTTACACAGTTGCAGTGTGTTCAACTTTTGCCGAATACTTTGAGTGAAAATGTCCTCTAAGAGGGTTTCTTATTTATTTGCTTCAAAGTTTTTTTTTTTTATTTAGAAACGGAAGAAAATCTTCAAATTGCTTGACATCTCAGTTGCTTATTGGTTTTGTAATGAGTTTCCAGGGTAAATGTATTCAATTCATATTATTGTTTTCACCTGAAGGGTGTTTGTTTGTTTCCTCTCAGATTTACATCCCTCAATCAAGGCTTGTAATCGAATAACAAACGAGGAATCAATACAATCAGATACAATTTGGGATTTGGGGAAAATTGAAAATGTCACCAGCATAAAATACACAAAGACAATCAGTAATGGTACTGTGAAAAAGGATTCGCCACAAAAATCGATGCATAGCCGCAGAGATACTTTTGCAGCATGGCTGCGCTGTTGGAATCGTCCTTGTTGCTATCTTCATCGCCTGTGTGCGGTGCTCCGTCTGAAGAAATTTATTTTCATTTAACCGGTTCACTTTATTCCCGTAACATCTCTGACGATGTGAAAATGTATGGTATAAGCAAGAAGGCGACGACGTGCAAGAATCCTTTGCATGCCCGCATGATATGGCGCACCACACAAACGGTGAAGGAGTGTGTATTCTTGTTCTACCTTTATACCTGTTCAAACTTTCAATTTAAATGAAAATGTCGACCAAGGTATTGCCGATCGTTACACTTGTCGGAATCCTAATGAATCCTTGTTACTAAAAAGGGTTTATTGAAGTTTAAAGTATACTTGCAACTGTCGTTGTGGTTGGCAGGTGAATTAAACTACCAGCGCTGCTATATGATTTATTAACTTTTTCGCCGGAACTTATTTTCTTACACAGTTTTCTGAATTTAAGTATTCTTAAGAAGCAGAGATTTTCAGTCTACTCTTAAAGTCCTAGAAAACTTGTAGTTTTATCTGCGAGAAAGCTTACCATACAGTTGATTATGTTTTGGGACTAACCTGAAAAACAAATGAAAAATAAATGGATTATTTTATGAAATTTAGTTAAATGAATAAGAAAAAAATTGTTGGCTTGTCAAGACATATTTTTTTCCAGACTTTTCATTTCGGAGTACAAAATCTGTCGAAAAACTGATATCAATGAGGGTCATTAAGCTTCCAAAAAAGCAAAACAGGTGAAAATCGTAGATGCACCTTCATCCCCTGTGTTAGTAAATCACGTGTTGCAAAACTTTAAAACAGTTTTCGTTGAAACTAGTTTCACTAGTTCGTTAAAACTAGTTTTGGTCAAAACTCTGCGAAAACCCACGACCAATTGCCCATTAAGAAGTAATGATGCATCATGACCATCGTTGAGTTTTAATCGCATTTCCCGTTTGGGGTACATAAAACTAGTTTCATCTACTTTCTGGTTACATTCTGACAGATTTCTCCATCAAATAGTATTTAAACATTTGACATGACAGCTAATAAAACGCGACAATGCTGATTCCACCTATTTATTTTACCTATTTCCTATTCACTGTTTCAAAAATGACCGCCATTCTTCCCCCTTACTAAAAACAACCACAAATAAATGATCTATGATGAATAAATAATTTGGGTAACAACAACAATCTATGAGATCACAGGTTTGAAGTTCCATTTTCAAATGCAACGATTTCGCTATTCGTTTATTTCGAAAATAATCGCTTAAACAAATGGAAAAATTTACACTTCTATTTATCTAGAAATTTTTAAAAGCATGTTATTACATTGCCTCTGCTTAAGGAACGATTTTTTTTCAACGTAAATTTAAATTTATTAAGATACTTAGTTTTGAGTGTACAGTTAAATTTTCAAGTCGGGCGAATGGTTTTTGTGTGTTCTCTTAATTTAGAGTCCTTCGGTTAAGTTTAGTTAACCAATTTTGCCAGTACATTTCAGTTAACTGGAGTTCGCCCAGTAGTAGAAATTCTCCAATTACAGTGACCTGGCTTATACACAACATATTGGAAATATAAATTACAGACAGCATTGCATCCCTGAACAATCTTCCAAATAAAAAAAAAACAAGTGAAAGAGGGAGGGTCTCAAATATTTGCCTTTGCCTATTATTACCTTTTTAAACAAGGAACGATTTTTGGCTGATAAAATTGAGTCTGTTTTAAGTTTGCTTAATAGATTTTTTTTTGAAAAATTAAGACTGTGTATTTATTTGCAATATTTTCTATATTTTTTTGTTTTGGTTTAGAAAACTTTAATTTTATTCAAGTCTCCAGCAACCAAAAATATTCCCCTCTATTTCTTAAGCAGAAAAATCATTCGAAAAGGGAAAATTTCCACCAGTTCTTTCCACTGGTCCTTTCTGAAGGCATCCGACTGAATAATTTCTCACCTTCTTAAAACCTAAACCTTTTAAGTTTTTCTACGAATATCGAATATCATACTAAAGCAGGTTTACGCACTGGAATTTTCTAAGTAAAAACGATTTTGTATACCTGGACATATTTTTGCACAGAAATAGTTTTGTAGCTAGTCGCGCTAAAGGTCTGCCAGTTTTGTTGTCCAGTATGCGTCAGCTGAATTTAGTCATTCAATGGGTTGACTTTCTCGTCTACCTTTACGCTGTTTCGCTGTCCTGAAGTCACGTTTCGGAACCGAGTGCTTGTATTCACTTAACTGTCAAACTTTTGTGAAATAAATCGACCATCGTGCTATTAGTTTTTACGATTCGGAAAAAAAATACAAAGTTCACATTTTTCGCCCGCACTGTGAAATTCGGTCATTTGGAGGCGAGGTCCACTTTTATGAAAAAATATTGAGAAGTATTTTTAAAGAGCTCGTACTGTCGTTTTAAATGTTAAAAGACTCAGTCTGCAGCCAATTGAAGGTTTGAAACCTACTTCAAACCGGTTTTCAATAGTAAAGCCAATTTCATATTAGAAGGAGATTTTCCGAAAGTTTGCAAGAGGCGTTTCTGAGATGTTAAATAAAAGAAAAGGGTAGTGCGATTGTCAGTCTTCAGCGGTTGTTGTTGTGGCCACATATTAATACAAAACTGAATCCAAAAATGTTATGTCCGCAAAAGTCTTAAGAACTACTTAAAAATTTCTTGTTTTTAAATGTATGAAATAAATATGTGCAGGTTTTAGGCTACTTTTGTTTTAAATCAAAATCGTTTGCTTTCATGAAAATTAATGTGAGATTCTTCACAATCAAATCAAACGCGTTCCGTTGCAAACGTTCGGAGCATTGAGCTTGCGCAACAAAATTATAACTGAGCCGACTTTCGGTTTCAAATTTTGTAGCAGAATGCCCGAAACATCCAAAGAATTTAAAAACTAAACAATTGAAATAACTTTTGTTGTACCCATTGGAAGTGCCACTACCCGTTTTTCTATGCAGTACATTTTTTTCAAAGTGCGGTTCCCCATACAAGTTCTATCCGCAATCTCATCCCCTTAAATTTTTATTTTCGCGTTAAAAAGTAGCCTAAGTCCTTCCTTGGTCTAAAACGAAAACGTCAAGCCGAAATCGTTAAAATCAAACAATCCTTTCTCGAGCCATGCGTGCACATACGGACTTCATTCTCTTTTATATATATATAGGTAGATTGTAAGAGCTGTTATATGTAAGAAATAAATTTTAGGACTTTTTGAAACAACCTCGCATGTCCATTATAAAATAATCCACATCTGCAGTAGTAAAAAATCCACATCTGGTGTAGTGTATGACCACTTTCTGAAAAAAATACCTCACAAGAGGAATAGTCGTTCAAGCTGCTGCGGGTCAATTTAAGGAAACCATCCATCCAGACGGACAGTCGAAAACCAATCCACTAATGCCTGTTTCACGTTATTGACACTTTCCGAACTGCGTGCTAAGCATTACCCCTAGAGCTGCAAAAGTCTGTCCAAGGTTTCTGCATTTAAAGCCACAAGCTGGAAAGACGAAGTTGTCGATTTAAATTACATTACCACGTTCCTATCGTGGAGTCAAGTCAGGGTATCCATACCAGGTATCCCCTTAAATCACTACTGTGTTTGCAGATAAACTTGTCAGTGCTCCCAATCCCCCCAAATTTATGTTGATCATCCCCATTCGCCTTAATACCGCACCTCATCATCATCAGGCGATAGCAGCCAAGGTGCTTGTAATTCATAAGACGCATCTCAGTCGGTAACAAAAATAATGTGCTTCACTCCCAAGGCGTATCCTGCGCGTCCCATCTTAATCCCATACACTGAAAATTCAGCAACTGTCCAGCCCGCTCTATTTACCAGCCCATAGGTGCTTCAAGGGTAAGTCTATACAACTACGGTGTGTGGGTTTGAGTCCATTTTCCACCTTCTCGTCCTGGGTAATCTCATTTGAATAAAATGCTTCACCAAAGCCACATCAACGAAGAATGATGCCCCAATTGAATCAACATCAATAAGTACTCAAATAATAGCATTGCTTTCTCAGTAGCCTTGCTGGGAGGTTGGACTCCTCACAATCAATGTATCTCAGCCCAGCCACCCGTTCCGATTCAATATCATCGAAGGGGACTATTGCAGATACGTTCGTGTCACACAAAGGCCCATGATGCTGTACACACAGACGAGGTGATGGTGCACACCAGCCCCCCATCAGACCGGGTTAAAGAGTTATCCTGAAATTGAGACTTTAATAGGCCAAGCATAGATTGGATTTTGCCCGCCAAGCCCTCACCACTCTGTGCACCATCCCCTGTCGGTTTGTATATTTATCGCTTCGGTTCGTCCTTTCACCATTACCAGTGAATGAGTGTCATATTTTTGGCCCACAGCAAATGCAGGGGTGGAATCTATTATTTCCCATTTAAGGCGTATATACATTACAGGCATACATAATACATTTTTATTTCGAAGAAAGGCCGGAAACATATCGGCCTTTTGTTAACGTTGCCTTGAATCTTTGCCAAAAGCGGTACACACAACTCTGCATGTGGTGAATGTTGTTTTGTCGAAATAGCTGAGTCGTGGGCTGTTTTACTTACCTGTTAGTTATGAGTCTAGTTCCTGGCGTTCGGTTGTAGGCATTTCGTGAAAGCGGTTCTAATGCGCGCCGAAATTATTGCCAAATGAGAATATGGCTGGGGGTTTATTCCGCTTGGGAACAAAGGAGATTTCGATTTCCTTGTGTTGACGATGCGGAGAGGTTTGCGGTGGGGTATTGAAATGTTGGTTTTCCTTATGAAGCTATTGTTTCTCCGACCCCTCGACGGTAAGTTTTGGTCTTCAAGTGAATTTTGTGATTAGAATTTTGGTATTCATAGATTTTGGCAGGATGCCATCAGCATGGGAAGAAGGGGTATATTGTTCAAAGTTTTCCTTTGAATATGCCCTTTGTTCTGTGATTAGACAGTCGTTCAATGGCTGCAGAACTATAAGTTCGATTGAATTGAAATTAGTTAACTAAGTCTTAGAACCAGGGAAAATAGGGCTTCAAGATTGGGTAGAGTGCAATGCTTGTGCCAGAAGCGAGAGAGCCCAGAGGAGTCCACTTCAAACAATTCGATATTAAACTATGAAATTGAAATATTTATGTTGATATTTAGCTCTATGGTGAAACCTTTGTTAGCCAAGTTTAAATCAAAAAATACAAAAGATTTCTTTGTCATTATTACGACAATTTATGGTAACAGTTACCGTAAAGTCACATTCATCTTGAAGTTCCGCACACGATGTGAAATTTTTGGTCGAAGCAACATTTCTTTTCTTTTCCACTGGAGTCTGTATAAAGTGGTTTGGTTTTAAAACCAGACCTCCTAATATATTGATTCTGGCGGTGTAGCTCCTTTTCGTCTAATACTATCTGGGATACATTTTACAGACCCAATGTTCCCTTTTATCATAATCCTCGCCAGTACATTCCGTATGAACATTTGGTTATCCAGTCCTTTCAAACCACCTTAGGATATGCACATTTCCATGTCCACCTGAGAAATTCAAATTTCAGAACCATTTGGTCCTTCCAGAAGCACTTCATATAAATCTGTCTTGAAATGCATGACAAACCCCAGGCTGCCGTGTCATCCTAGTGACTCCCTGATAAAGGCAACAAATACATTTCATTTGAATTTCCAAACCGCTACACTGTTCACCTTTCCAAGGCAACAGTGTGAATTTGAGTTATTGTTCAGTCGACTGAAACTAGAACCCCCGTATGGCAGCTCTAGGTCCTAGGCAACCACTTGCAAAAATGAGTCTCGTCTCCACATGCTCCAAAGGCGTTATATACACCCGTGTGGATCTTATCTATCACTCGGTTCACCCTACCGCACCCACAACAGTTAACCGTACAGTAGGGAAGATACATAGGAAAAAAATCAAACATTTATTTAATCAAATATATAAAGTGCATTGTGCAGCGCCAGGCAATGCGGAGGGTGATGGATAAATAAATTGCAGGCACACAGGCCAATGAAATCAGCTCAATGCAAATATTCGCAGACCGAAATAAATTAAAGTTGCGGTGAACACGCACACGTATAAACACCTAGGGATGCATCGAAGCTATGAATCGCTGGTATTCATCCTTTTCTCTGAACTGTGTGCCCTGCTCTTTAGTGCCTTAGTGGCATCCCGAGTTTGAGCGTAGTTGGCCAAAGGAACACAGCAAAGTCGGAAAATATTCCGCGGAAAAGTTATTAAAATCTTTTGCAGGTCGGTTTTTTTTTTTTTTTTTTTGTTGGGCCACGCTTTTCCCCGGGAGGCCGCTTTGGCTCGTGTTTAGCTCCCAACTTCGTCTTTTAAGTTCGTTGTACATATAGTTTGATGGCGGATCTATACCGCGTCAGGGGAGAGCGGAACTCTTTCAAAAGCACTGCAGCATATGATGGCATTCAGCGCTCTCAATTTGTGTGCAAACTTTAAATTGAATACGAATTATCCTTATGAATTGCGCACGTTTCGCATAGATGGATGGTGTAGGTATAGACGGTTGGATGGATGGATGCTGGCTGCTGACGGGTTGTTGTATTGCACGCAATCTCATTGTGGGAGTGTGATTATAATATCGCGCGCGAACCAAGTTATTAAGCTCGTGCATCAGGCAGATGTTGAAATGCAGCTGAGAAATGAGTACAACAAAATGAAACTACAGTATGATCCGATTAAATGCCAAAATGGCGAGTGTTTGTTTTGCATTCGATACAGTGGAGTTGATTAAAGTGCGGATATTGTGAGTTTTCATTTGATTATGAGGTGTTAATACGGATCGGGAGTCGGGATGCAATTATGCAGATTGAAATGGTTGATGCTGGTAATGGAATTGACGGGGGCCATTGCCCATTGTTAGGTATATAGCAAGTAGGGATTTATATTTTGCCAATGGGAGAGGTGAATTCTTTTAGGACTAATATTAAATACCGCTTTTTGCAACTGACAGTGATTTCCTGGCTAAATTGTACCTATATATTTTCCAACTACTATCTGTCTGTTTGTAGAATTTATTATGTGTCAACTGAAAGTAAGCATAGGGAGGTGTCGCATTTAGTTTACAAAATGGAAACGCATCGCGGTCGCATCGATTTTGGACTGATTTCGTTATTAAAACTCATCGATCGTGTTATATTGTTGTATTCAGCTCACCTGGTGGATGATGCAGAAAGCCGAGTGATTGCTTAATCTGGCTCCAAAAAGTATGTTTCTCTTTTTATATCGACTAGGAGGCATTTTCAAAACGACAAAGTGAAGGCAGAAAATAGGAGCGAAACGCTAACAAAATGCAGGCGTGGAAATGAACGACAAGCTATGAAGAACACCACCTATTGTGTTGGCAGAGTCTTAAGAAACATTTCAAAAAATGATTGATGAGTATTTTTCACTTCATTGAGTGACAGACACAAAACCCACAGCCAGGCAATTGCAGCACACCGTTTTCCAAACGGATGGTGACACTCTTGAATGGGAGTTTCAGTAAATAGAAACACAGTTAAGGATATCAGTTCAAGATCTAGTTTGCTGTTTGATTGCGCCGTAATCCCTGGCTGATGGGAAATTCATCAGTCTTCTCCAACTTTGATCTGATCTTACTGCGAAAAATGTCTCGTCTCTCTGGTGGAGAAATGAACTTCGTGACACAATTTCACCACCACACAATCTGACGAAACGGTGACAAAGCACTGTCATCCACATTCAAAGGCAACTTTTTCCAACCGTCATTTATCATCGTTACCCCCGAAAGAAATGCAAACGTGCACACCGAATGAAACTTCTGTCAACACATGTCGACATTGAACAAAATCACAAAGTTCCTCATCAAAAGACATTCGAAGACCCTTTCGGAGGACACACTCCATTTCCTATACCAAATATCGAAAAGATATCCTTAATCATCTTTACAGAATATCCTCTGTAGTCACATGCGCACAGAAGCGACATAAATCATCTCAAGTGGAAATCCAATGGTTAAATCGATGCCAGTTGATAAATGTCAGGACATTTACCAATCCAAAGGTCGTCCTTCCCATTAACCCTGCAAAGCAAAGTAGATGCCTATTGCCTGATCGGCTCACATAAAGTCATCATCGAAATAAAGACACTTCTGGACCAACACTAAAGCCCGCATGAATCCTGATTTATCGTACTCGGATGTTGGAAGCAATTTTCCCACAATAACAACATCGGGGGTTTTATATTCTTTTATGAAAAGAACTCATCTTCACGTGACACGAACTGAAGTAGATTACCAAGTCTCGAGCGAAATCACTCACATCCGGTGCACATTAGACAAATTCGAATCGGAAATGATGTGTTATGAGAAGTTGATGGCGGTTCACTCTGACAGCGGCAGGACATCCATTCCGAGTGACAACGACCATTTATTTTGAAAGTATTCCACTACGGATCGAACCAGGACTATCCAATTGAATTTTGTGCCGGCGGTCTTCTCGTTTTACACGCCAAGTTCTTCTTCTTTTCAATTTCGAGCGACAGACGAGGGAAGCCCCATCTCAAAAGCTAATATTAATATATCGAAAGTCCCTTCCGGATGAAATATGTTTGACACATGAAAAAGGCGATACCCCAGCCCCCCCTCCCCCCCCCCACTTGGAGGAAAATCAATTTCTTACATCCGTTCCTGTGCCTATAAAATATTCACATGCTTTTCTTGTTAAATAATACGGCAGTGTTAATTGGCGAGTATCCCTCAGTGCAGTCGACGCGGGAGGAAGGCGAGCTTATCTCCTTAGGAATGGGCCGAAGCAATTTACGGCGTCGAATAACGGCGATTGTTGTTCGATAAAGAAATTCAATTATCTATTTATGTGACGAGCAGGATTTATCTACGCAGATACCCACTTTTCGGGAACATAATGAGAGGGCTTTCTATTGCTTTGTCAGGATGAAAGGATGTTTTACAGCATGGATCAGGCTTGTTCGAGTGTGATGAATGAGCGAATGATTAAATTACTTAATGAGAAGGAAAGTGGTATGAAGAGATTTCTGCTTTCAATGGATTTGTGTTATAGACAGGATGCTAAGTCTTTTAATGAGAGTATCTTGTGCGTTAGATATATTTGTGCGGGATCATGGTTATGGAACATCCGGTGGTTGATGGACCAAGTTTGAAGTGATTTTTATTAAAACTTTTTGATGGAAATAAAAAAAAAAGAAAGCAAAAACGAGAGAGAAAAAAACTTGAGTGTTCAACTTTTGTTGCTGTTTTAACGTGTTGTTCCTTTTAACTGTTCTTAAAATGCAGATGCGAGTTTGAAAAGAAAACTTTCGACTTCCTAATGTCTTGCTTAGTATTCAATGAACCATACAGAAATTGTTTCTGAAATGTGTTTGTATGCGCGCGGCTTTGTCGGTTGTGACTTGCAAAAAACATTTAAATGTAGCTTTTTGGGAATGGTGTCCTTTTTATGTATGTCACTCCATGTGTTCCCTAGTATTAGTCTGGATGAATTCAATTATCTAAACATTAATGTAAATTAGATAGTAATCAGGTAAAATTGACTATCTTTTGTGTAGCTCGTCAATAACACACCGATACGTACCCTCAGCTGTAAAGGCGGCTCAAAATTCCCTAGATATGGCTAAAATCCTTGGAAATATTCACTTGAATGTAAAATAGTTAGGGTTGGGGTGAAAAGTCTGGATGGATCAAAAGCCTTTTGGCAAACTTCAGCTTTTCTAAATAATGCTTCTCATAAATCTGCTCTTAAACATTTTCAAACAATAAAAACATGGTTTGGAAAATGAAAATGTTCAAAAGCGTGGGTTTTTTTTAAATTTTTCAAACCTTTTTTTTTTGGTTGCAGGATTTTGTAAAGCAGATTTGTAGAGAATATTTTCTAATTTTTAACTCCTATTTGTTTAATATTTGATTTTTTTTCTATTTTAATAGTTTTTCTATTACTATTTAATTAAATGTTTATGATTTAAATTTTTGTTTTTAACTTTTAATTTATATTTTGTTATAAATTTGAAATTGATTTTAATATCTGCTAATTTTTTTTTTTATTATATTTGTTAGATAGTTGGAAAAAAGCGGAGTAAGCTGATTTTTTTTGTTTTAAATTGTAAAAGCTGAATTTTGTGAAGCAGAACTAAGGCAGAATTTTTGTGTTTGAAGACGGAATTTCGACCCGCTCCCGTCCACTTGTTTAATACTTACTTAATACACACTTTACCAAAACTAGCAGGAATTTGGTGTGACCCAGACAGATTTCAGACAAGCTTTGACTTTAAATACGATTCCTTTATGTCTGTGACTCTTGGTTTTGACTCGAACTTATCAGTGTAGGTGTGGACTTAATTACATTCAGAGACAGTTATTGCAATTGCAATGTTGATCTTAGCTCATAAGGGTTCTTACCTGGAGTACCTCAAGGTAGTCTTCTTGGTCCCCTATTTTTCGTTCTTTGAAAACTACATTCCTCTGGCATGACATGTCGATGGCAAAGCTTCCGTCAGATGTATGTCGCCTTCATCTGACAGATTATCTGTATGGTGCCAGCAGACGAATTCTTCTTGAGCGTAATGCCAGTCGAGCTGTAGCGTGAACTTGTAAGCATATCGCACCTAGTCGATCTAGTACCTAATGGAAATTACTGATTTTTCTCTTATCTGCTCAAGGCCGGTTCCAGTGTTGAAATCTTTCTAAATAAAATAGGAACTAGCCTCTAGACATCAACCACCATCTAACCAACCTGTCACTAAACCCATGTATATAACCTTCAGCGATTGGTGTGGGTAAGGCAATGTTGGTCCGAAGTTATGACGGGCCCATCAGTAGACGATCCGATCTATATGATCTTGTTAGTTGCACTTTATACATCGAGTTTATAGAGACTTACTGATGTTAATATAGTTAAAAAGACGATTCGCCCCATTAACAGATGGCGCTTAATCGTCATAGATTGTATGAAACTCAGCGAGGAGTAACTATGTTTTTTTTTTCACTTAAATTTTTTTTTGCCTCTGTCTGGAAGTGAACCATTTCGCCGAGAAATTATAACTTTTGACACTTAAGCGAAAAGCATACAATACCACCAACCGTTAAATAGAACCAAGAAGATGACACAACCTTAAAGCACTTTTCTATTCGAATTTGCTGTTTATTGCGGGTTTCTCGGGCTTCTGCCTAAAGCCAGCTGTGATATTTCAATAGTTTTATATAAGTAGGTAGGTATCAGCAAGTTGAAATCTCACACTTTGAGTTAGGGAAAATAATAAAGCGAAATAAATCCAAAAGATTGTGGAGAGCAAAATTGATGTGTTACAATCAATTTTCTTCCGCAGTGCGGGTTGCAGTTAACGATAGTTGATTGATATTTTTGAATTTGACAGCTGACATTAGTATGGACCAAAACCACAAATTAAGGTTTCTAGCAAAGGTTTCTGAGAAAAAAATGTAAGTGACCTGCAATTGAATGTCGAATCCAAACGCATTTCAAAAGCAACCATAAAATAGTCTCGAATGTTATCGAGATGTTTGCAAGAGACGACGTAGTGGAAAAAAAACTCAAGATGTGATTTGGCGAGGCTTGTTTGTCGTGGAATTTTCATTTTTCACCTGTCGTCAGTTTCCGAATGTTTTCTTGGTTTTCTTAAAAGACCAATGCTCGGCCAACCAAGATGGACAGCAGGTGCAAAAAAGAAGGAAAAACTTGCCAAACCTATTCTCATCCGAAACTGTTCAAAATAAATGTTAAAAATCTGCGCAGATACCAGCTAACTCCAAAAGGTCAACGACTACGAGTATCCGGTTTAGCCATTGATTTCGCAAATCGAAGAAGCCGGTGTCGTTAGTTATAACCAAGTGGTATTTAATCGGTTGCCACAAGAATGCCGTTCGAAGCACCACCACCAGCTACAGCTACATCTCATTCGTTCTGAAACATTCCTACCCGTGAACGGCAAAAGAATAAAGTAATATTGAGGTAACCAAAAATCGGTGGCTGTTCCGGTTTTCCACTTATTCCTCTGAACCTGTTTTTACAACCGGGTCTTGGCATTAGCTATTTATGAATGCATTTGCCCGAAGCCGTAAAACTGGGTGATGAGGTCAGCGGTGAGACGTTCTGCATTCGAATGAGCGCGAGCACTTTCGCCAGACATGCAGACTGTAAGTGTTTGCCTTCCGCACGAATATGTCTGACTTGGGAAAAGTGGCATTTGTCAACAGAAAAAATTACACACAAATCCAACTACTTTGTACGAAATCCCTTTGTGCTCACTTGGAAGCTTTGATTCAAAATCCCCACATCCGCCATTAAGTTTCATAGTGCACTGTGCGCACCAGAACTGCCACCTCATAGCACATTGTTCTCCTTGTAACTAGTGATGCCGTAAATTCCTTTCTGCGCTTTGTCTGTGTATACATTATTCTGCACTTAGTTCCCTCTATCTATCGTCTCATTAAAACGAAACAATTGCACCCACCAACGCCCGGCTAGTGCAATCTCTGCAAATACTTTGTCATTCTTTAGCATTTTATTTTTCAAACAATTAAAACGTTATAAACGCCAAGGAGAAGATTTAATTAAAAGTGTCGTCCCTTTTGGGGAATTCCTTCATTCCAATCCGGTTAGCATATAAGCATTCTTATTTAAGCGCTTTTAATTCGCTCCTCTCTCCCTGGCCAACTAGTTTTTCTTTTGCTTTCTGCATCACCAGATAGTGTTCCGAAAAAAAAGAAAAACCCTTCAGTGAGCTACATTTCATATAGGGTCCCTTTTTACAAAACAAAACGCTATCTACAAGTAGTGCTGTGGAAGTGGTTAGACTTCTGTGCAAGGGTGAGATTGGAGTGCGGTACAGTTCTGTGGGATGAGTCCCCGAAATAGGGTCACCACTATCGCTGACTTTTAAGTAGTTTATATGGTTTTTGGGGCAAGTTCGGCACAGAGTGCTTAGAGTGCTTTAAACAACTTTTCTACCGGGCGATAGAGTGAGATTATCGCACTGGGAATACATGACTTATAGAAATTAATTAAAAGCACTTACACATCGATTGCGTGAGGGGTATGAAACAGACGTTTTGAGGCGTCCTAAGCGAATGACTTAACGGGCGGGGATATTGGGTATTACGGACACTCTTGACAGCTTTCATCGGTTGGCGTTTTGTTTGCAGCCGATTTAACCTAACCTCACCTAAAAAGCAACGGTCTCCTTAAGGACATATTTTCCGCAGACTCCAATCTTCAAGAACTTAGGTGGAGGGCAGGCATATATCTAACGGTGTTTCATTTGCCATCCCAAACTGCGAGTGAAGGAAAATTCACTTCAAAATATATAGCTCTTCTATGGTAGGAACGACGAGGGTGTACGAATATAAAATGACAAGTGAAGGCCTGTGGGGCTTGGCCCAGCAATGTTAAATTATATGTACATAGTCAAAAAATGTCACAATAAGGCAATAACGAAGTGGCTAAAGTCCTATAGGTCTGTCACAAAATTATGATTTCTAGGTGAACGCTCCATCGAGAAGATTCAAACATAATGGACTTAGAATTGCTGCTGGGTATTTCCTAACTAACTCCTAAAAGTGTGATTTAAGCTGTTTTGGTGACATCTCCAGAGAATGGTCTATTGGTCCACGGAATCGTTCCGATTTTACATAAATGAAACAAAAACAAATTCCGACGAACCTATTGCTCGTTTGTGAAATAGATGATTCGGTCCCCCCGATTCGGCCCCAGGTTTATGCCAAATATTGAAATAACTTATAAATATGCTTGCGAGAGTAGAAAAGTCAATCCTCATGTAAGCAGCCCCCATACGGGAATCGGAATCACAAATCGTTTCCACGAAAGGGAGAAGCTTAATTGGATTATATTGAAAATTAAATGGCTGAGTAGTGAAATAGGTTCACTACTCTTGGGAAAAAGCTAAACGGCCTAAATTAAACACGAACTTACTTTGTTCTTTATGGTAGAATGGATAACGAGATTTCGAAAACAAAATGGCTTCCGAAAGTGATGAACGGAGAATTATTTATTTCGTATAACCGATGAATTGTTGGTTTAATTAACTGACAATAATTACCTTCGATAATTACATTCGAAAAAATGCTGGCAAAACGTCTGCAAAAAATAATTGATTTAAAATCGCTAGTTCCAATTCATCAATTTGGGTTTAGAAACAAGCACTCTACAATTGATCAGGTGCATAGAATCACAGATAAAATGGAAAAAGCATTCGAAGACAAAAATGTGTGCTCTACAATATTTCTTAATATTGAACAAGCTTTCGATAAAGTCTGGCATAAGGGACTGATCCATAAATTACAAAGGCAACTGCCGAAGCAGTTTTCGACAATTCTGGAGTCATATATAACAGATCGATTCTTCAGAATTAAACAAGAGACAGAATACTCAACACTAAGAGCAATTAAAGCTGGTGTACCACAAGGTAGTGTGCTAGGTCCAGTGCTATACCTTCTGTTTACTAGCGATTTACCTGAAAGTGAGGAAACTACTACAGCAACTTTTGCAGATGACACTGCTGTGCTTGCTGTTGGAGCAACCGTCGAAATAGCAACAAAAAAACTCCAAATGGCAATAAACGGTATTTCAGAATGGACTTAAAAGTGGCAGATTAGATTGAAAGACCTAAAGTCAGTCCATATTAATTTTACGTATAAAAACGTACCACACATTCCAGTATACATTAATAAAAAAGTTGGGAGATACTCATCCCTGTCCAACTACAATAAATTACTGCTATGCAAGCAGGGAGCAAGTCTTGAAACCAATATGGACCTACGGGCTCCAACTGCCAAACAAATTTACAAAAAATTCAAGTCTTCCAAAATAAAGTACTAGGGAACGTAGTTAATGCACCTTGGTACATACGCAACGCTGATCTACATAGAGATCTAAATATTGAAATGGTTGGAGATGAAGTTAAAAAAGTTGCCCAAAGGCACAGAAGTAGGCTTCTCAACCATGTTAACGTAGAACTTACAGAATTATTAAATACTGACAATGTAATCAGAAGATTGAGGCGGTTAAGACCCTTTGATCTATAAGAGTTAGCCAAGGCCAAGAGATTAGGGAATATCTTCAAACAAAAAAGTTTCGAAATCCGACAACCGGCGGATTCTTCTTCTGAATTTTTGAAATAATTTAAAAATAAATTGTCGATTAGTCGACCGACTAGGTGCAATCCCATTCGGGATGACGACAGTCAGTCCCTCCCGGGAGGTTTTTTAGAGGTTGTTCGAGTCCCTCACTATTGCAAAAGCATCCCTCGCGTACTTGCTCTGCAATGTCTTTTGATGATTTTTCCTTCCAGGGAACCCCCAAACAAAACAAAAAATGGAAACGTTTTCAAGTGATTGCAGAAATGTTGGTCGCCTTAACTTGTGTTTAGTTCCGTTTTACGTATTTTCATAAAATTATGGGTAAAACACTTGACACTTTAGGCGTCTGATTACAAACGGATCTCTTTCCCCCGTCTCGTGAAAAAATGCGCTTGCGTGATGCTTAAAATGCAGTATTAAAGCGATAATATAGCGTGTTGAGTCTAAAAACGAATTGTGGTCTGTAATAGAGGTGCACAAAGAGAAACTGTACACGCTAAAAGAATATCTTCCTGTTGGTCAGTGAGTTTGACTTAAAACGGACTTCATGTCTAATGTAAAATATATTTTCTCAGCCAATAAATAAATTGTAAATAAATTGTAACGGATAAAAATGAAACGCACAGTTTTTCGGACAACGTTATAATAATAATTATTGGCGGTTTGTCCAAATTGTTTCTTATATAGAGCGAAAATGACATCTACATGTTTCAAGTTGTCAACTATGACAAATCCGACAAATCTGTTTTCGTAACTTCGAGCTTTTTATGTAAATAGGACATTTTAGCGTTTATGTAGTTGACTATTTAATAAATTGAATTTATAAAAAATTAAATCAGAGATTCTAATTTTAAATCAGAATTTGAATCAAAGTGTGCAAGATATGTCGAAATTCTGACTGACTCAATGGGTACACAAACAAAACTGCCACATGAAGCCTATCATCCGCTAACACCTATTCTGAAGCCTTTAGTAAACTCAACGTGATCCACCTGCAGAATTGCCCAACAATTACAGCCTTGATGAGAGAGATAGCTTTAAAAAACTTACCATCGAATCGAGAGCCGCATTGCAAGTTGGAACTACATCCATCCGACAAACGCGTGCACATCTGCTGCAGTCCATACACACTGCACAAATCCGACACACTGGTACTCACCCACTTCCCCACACGAGTATACCATATCTGTGTGCATCCCTCATAACCAATTTACATCTCGTAAACAAATC
Organism: Cheilosia grossa; assembly: GCA_963082955.1. Classification (NCBI taxonomy): domain Eukaryota; kingdom Metazoa; phylum Arthropoda; class Insecta; order Diptera; family Syrphidae; genus Cheilosia; species Cheilosia grossa. Next base: position 41,442,610 of record OY720145.1, on the reverse strand, counting down.
TAATTGAGTTACACATTATTGTTACAGTTAATAAGGTTACAACAAGAAATAAAACCAAACCAAAATCACTTCGCACACAGATTCAGCTAGTATGATGGGATGATGCAGCAGCTGGGCTACTGGTTAGCGCGGTGAAGCGGCGGAGCGTTCCGATACTGGTGACCGTCGTCGGTCATTGTTATATCGCCGACATCGTCAACACCATCATCATCATTCATTGTAAATTAGTGACCGTCGATGTCCATTGGCATAATTTCATTTAAACGTAATTGCCTGCGTGACATATGTACGACAAGAGCGCGCATATGGACGCGCGACGGTCATAGATACAGCCGACACACGCACACACACGGAAGTACACACAGTAGCCAGTGGAGGACACCGAAAAAACTGCATTCAACAAACAAACAATGAACCATGTGACCGCATAGAATTTTATTAAATTATTTTGTTGTTTTCGACACATAAACAAACCAACAGTGGGCACCAGAGGGTTGGCTGTGCTGTAGAGATTAGAAGAGGATAAAGCACAGACAAAAACCACGACGACGAGAGAACAAGAATGGGAAGATGAAATGCATTAAGCTGACATTTTTCTGTGTACAGACAGGCAGTCTTTTGGGGGCGGACCGTCATGTGGAGACATCAATTAATTCATCTTGTAAACAGAAGAACCAAACACAACGCAGTGACATCACTCGTTTCTCTTGTGCGGTAGACACACGATGGATGACATGGGGGGGTGGAGGTGATGTTAAGAGCCGTAATTGTGTTGCTGTTGATATATACGGAGCGCACGGGTTCGAGTTGGACAAAGATTACATGTGATACGTGACAGCTTAATACGATGATGAAAGGGTCAGGTAGGATACTACATCAGAAGGTATATCAAATGCGGGTAAAAGTATTGAATTCTCGTATGAAGGAGGCGGTCTGGTCTTTTGTGGAAGCCGAGTTGATGGATCACAGAGGGCCTGAGGTTACTGTGTCTTAAGAAAACTGAAAACAGTATCACACATTTGCTAGGATAACTCATCAGTGACTTATTCTATTATTTTGAGGACCTCCAAGGGGTATGTGTGCGCACATGGCTTACTGTGCGACAATTAAGTAACAAACGGTGTAACCACTGTAACACTTAATCAACGAGTCTACCGTCGGCATTTTTATTTGAGATGGCTGCCGAAGTCAGTACTACAGTTGATGGTAAAGCCTCATTCATTTTTCGGTTTCGAAAGTAAAGCTGAATAAAACACACACAGCGATACCTTTTGATGAAAATTGTGTTTCATTATAAAGTTCGGACTTTGCCGTTAAGTGTGAAAAACAATATCATTCAAATGGCTGCCTCGGGAAGATTCACAGCATGCGATTCCTTTGAGGTAATTTTTGAACACTTTTTTCGCACATTTCGCACGGTATCTCGGCCTTAACTTGAGTAATATTGGTTTTGAATGCGTCCAGAGTTCGGGGATTATTGGGGCGAACACGGTCTTTTGCGTAGCCCCACTAACGGTATCATATGGCATAATCTTGGTGGCCAATTGATGTCGCCGAAACGTGAAATTAAGCGACCAGGAAACTTCGCACGGATTAAAGCCATAATTGGTCGTGTTGTATGTATCGTCGCCCCGTCTTGTTGGAACCACATATTGTCTAAGTCATGATCTTCAAAAGCCGGCCAAAAAAATCGGTTATCATTCGACCATATCGCCCCGAATTGATAAATCAATAAATTCGGATCATCAGCAACACTTGCACTTGCAGCAGCAATATTTCCGACTGAGCGTGCATTACGATGATGCACAGGCCCAACATCATCGGTAACGCTTCCACTCTCTTCTAATTACTTCACAATTTTACCGATTGCTAGCGTAGTCGGTCGATTATAACGACCATAATCGATTATAACGAAAGTGGCTGCGTTTGAAACACCACTTTTGTAGTAAGTTTTAATAATTTAAACGCGTTGTTCGATTGCTAAGCGATACATTATCGCAAAATTCAACTAAAATTATGACACTTCAAATGACAGCTGAGTTAGATAGCGCTACCAACTTGAAACCACGAAGTGAATGACCCTGTATTATGGCACGTGAGGTTCCCAGAGTTGGCTGACCTCTATCAGTTGAGAATGTTGACCTTGTTTTGGGTTGCATTGCAGAAGGAATCAATCCGAAACATTAGATGGTCCAAATGTCGATTCGATATTTTCCAGCGAATAAAAAGAACTTGTTTACATAACGGAATCTCACAATCTCTTATCGGTTCCGCGGTGAGCATGACAAAAGGATTCGCTACACTCAGCGGGCTTTAATATATATTTCGGCACTTCAGTTACCCCCAGCCTATCTTCCTTTGAGGAGTTTTCAAGGCACCTTATCAAACAAGCCAATTTCCGAACGGAAATGCGACCCTTTATTTGTATTTATGTAGGCAAAATGCTCCAACTCTGACGACTTCTATCGGCATAAGCGCACATTTTCCTAAATGACTTCATTTACCTATTTTTAATACTTCCACATCACATCATTATGCAAGCCACACTCCGTCTCAACATTTCCGTTGGCTGTATGTCGCTCATAGTTCAGCAGTAATAGCTCACCACTGGCCTTGAATGTAGTGGATACTGTTTCATAGTATTCTTTGATAGATGGCGCTGCTGTCCGAGGTGATCTTGTGATGGCACAAAAATGTGCCACTAATTAAAAAATCTTTGGCTAACTGCCCCAATCACGCAGTCCAATTTGGGTCGCATCCACTTGCCACTTGTGGCAAGGCCTTCTACCGGGATGGATAGTTTCTTTCCAAGTGGAATTAATTAGATTTCCGCTTTTCCTAGCCAAAGGCAACTGAATTCCTAACAAATTGTTAATTGTAGCTACAAAGCTCGTTAATTTATCTATACAAACCCGATACAAGGCCAAAAAGTTCCTAAAAGAACAACCAAGGACAGATTTATCAGCCTTCACTAGCTTCAGTGTTTCTAAGTAATTCTCTACGCAACAAAACAGGGCAAGAAAAATGAGTTCTAGCCAAGGTCTAAGTTGGTAATCACCTGCTGCCTAACCACGCCAACGAAACCACGCTTGCCCAGTGTTACTCTTCAGATATTAAGTCATTTAAGCGAAACTGGAATAGGCAAAGTTCAAAACCTCATCATAGCTTCAGATGTCTTCCATGAAGCTCCTTGCGATTCGTCGATGTTGGGCGTACCTTCTAGTTGACAGCATTTACCTACCTTGAACTAAATTTCGCTCTTCTCTGTCACTATTTGTAAATGCGCCACTGACAGCTTACGGAGTTCTGCCAATGTTGACAAAGCCCTAAGTAATTTCCTAAGCTTTCGATAGCATTTTCGTACTGGTTTTGGAGGATTTTCTTAAGCTACGGATCTCTTATAAATTGCAACAGACCGACACACACCGCAACGTCCAACAGGCAAACGCGTTTATTAATTTTACATGCGCCTGACTATAATACTCCGAGATGCCACTTGCCAACATGCAAACACGTTTATTAATTTTACATGCGCCTGACTATAATACTCCGAGATGCCACTTGCCAACATGCAAACACGTTTATTAATTTTACACGCGTCTGACTATTATACTCCGAGATGCCACTTGCGCCGTTCTTCCCCAATCCCACCCCATTCCATAATTCAATTACTCACTTCCCGTTCCATATTTTTACTATTTCACAAGCGCATTAGAACGGCTTGTACCCCCTCCAGCGCTGTACACGACCCATTACTCTCTATGCCACTAACTCAAATACCAAGAGAACATTTTATAAACCATTCATGTCTGCTTGAGTATCCACAAATCCTTTTAACTCAGACATACGAGTACAATATTTATCTTTCACAATCAAATGGCTCTTTACGATGACGATAATGATGATGTCGACATACTCGTAGCTGCTATAGATCCCATTATACGCTCACCCACAAAAAAGGTATAAATTGCATATAAATTGCCACTGTTTACCAAATGTCTGCTGCGCACAGCTCAACCCCCCACACTCACTGGCACCCTCTTTCTTTCGGGTGGTTACGTTGAACAGCTTGTGCTTGGCAAATCTTTTGTTTGTGACAAAAGGAATTTAAAAAAGTAAAGAAAAAAAAAACAATACACAGCTGGGACATGTTGTTCCGAATAATACTTTCGAGGTGACATGAAAAATTTAAACGGAAATTGTTGGCAGTCATGTGAGAAAACAAAAGGGTCTCCATCTGTGGTGTATTTAGTTCAAGGTTAGCGGATAATGTGGTGCCGCGAGGCATACACCTTTTGGTTGGAGGGATGTGCGTCCAATTGTTGGAAGAGCAATTTGTCCAAGGGCCTTACAGGAGAATGGAAATCAACCCTAATTGTTTATTTTTTTAATGTGCGGCCAGTACAGTGCACTGTGGCGTATGTGGAACATTTTTAGGCACATTCGAGAAATATTGGAAAATGGTGTTTGGCTTCGAATTTGCAACCATTCACCTGTTGTTTTCCGGCGAAAGAGGGCACACTTTGCTGAGAAACTGCGGAGATCGCGCAGCAGATGGCGTGTTTTGGCAAGTATTTTGTGTGCGCCCCAAAAACATGGGTACTTCCAAGAGCTATTTTTGTTCCAAGAGACCCAGGGCATTGCCAATAAACATTTTTAGATCCGACTTTAAGTTTTAGTAGTTCACGGTGGCTATGCGTTTCATATAATTGTGAGCAATTGTGAGCTTCCGTAAATTTAAAGCCGAGACTACAATCAAATATTGATTGAAAACAAAAAAAATTAAATAAATCAAAATTTAACTATTTTTTGTTGGGCTCTTCAGAACTCAGAAGAACTGAAAAAAAATTCTTTCCAAGCAGACACTTGGCAACTGACTTCTAAGACCGGTGAAATATGGGAAATTTCTCCTTTCCCTTCGTGATTTTGCAGAAACGAAGCCAAAAACTTATCAAATCTTCAGCTGAACTTGAGATCTTTTCACAATATTCGCAGAAAATTTGTAATGCTGAATTGAAATACGCTTTATGAAATGCTGCCCGTGTGCAACGAAACAAACTTCATCTCAGTTAAATGCATTTCGACGCAAAACGTATGGTGGATCAAGGTGATCCAGCTAACACGAGATCTACCAGCTATTGCCGAATGCATCTGCGATTGCACACAGATCTGTAATTTCGTTTTGATGGATGGAAGTGAATTTCACGAGCAAACGTGATCTAGACTCTCAACTCTTAAGCTGGCCGTGGCTTCATTTTATTGTAGTTATGGGAGCAAATTAAAAAAATAAATAATAGATACACACAAAACGGTCAATGGCTGCCAGTAACTAGTTTCTGCTAATACAGCCTCAATGACTGTATTTGGTGATGGATACATTTTCCAATTGAAACTGAAACTTGAAAGTCACGCTGCAGCCGTATTGCGTGGGAATCGATTGGGACAGTGATTTAGTGACTTATGGTCAGTGGGTCTTGGTTTTGGATTTGCAGGGAATGTTGCCCGAAGATCGTACTGCAGTTAGAAGGGAATCTGACTTTTCTGATTACTTTCTGAAAAAGGAAGGTTTACAACCATATTGACAAGCTTGCAACAGTCGTTACGGTTCGGTACTTCTCTATTGACTTTCTTCAGTTGGTTTTTTCGTTTATGACCTTTATAGACATCGATTAGGTTTTAAGATCGAGTTGCAGATTTTTAATGCAAGTTCATAAACCTGATATTTACTTTTGAAAAACTTGTGAGTAGAAGCCGCCATGTGGAATGCACACCAAGGCCTATCATACACATACACATACAGAAGAGAGGGCTAACCTTAACATACGTCACCTATGTAGCATACAGCCTTTGGACAGCAGGCTGCTTTGGTATGATTTAAGGGACAAAATTCAAAAGCTACATGAAAAAAATGTCACCTTTCTAGCCTTAAAAAAAAATTAAATAAATTAATGGAGCAACAATTCCGCAGGGACCCCAAGCCCAGCTTCTCGTTACCATTCGTGTTGTGTGAGTTTTTCATTTTTGGTACGAAAAGAAGGGATCTACAATTTTATGCCGAGTCCGAATTGAGAAGCTCTTTCACGATAATTATACTCTCGGATGTTTGTCAGACATTCGAAAAAAAACCTTTAGTTGGAATTTTGTTTTTGTTTTCGATATTCGAACCTTGGACTCATCGGTAAGTAGTCCAATACGCTAACCAGTAAGCCACTGCCCCGGCCTTTCTAACCTAGGGGTACATTGAATACCGTCTTCATCGCAATATCGCAATTTTTTTTGTTGGGGTTCCTCAAGGAACCGTATTTAGACCTACATTATAAACAAATTTTGTTTGCGTTGTTTGTGTCACCCGATAAGGAAATTGTTGGGATGGCATTTCCGAAAACTGTGGCAAAAATAGTCTTCTCAGATCGGGTTATCTCTTCCTATGTAAAAACAACAATCTAGGCAGTAGGGTGAAGTTTTGGGCACACGAATCGGTGTGCTCCCGAAAAAAAACACATACTAACCTTAAGGTTCGTAAATATCTGACCAACGTCAGAGAGTATATATATATACAAAAAAAAAAACCATAGTGGAAAAGTTGTGAGTAGCTAGGTCTAGGGTCCCAGTTGTACCAACTTTTTCTTTATATAGATTGCTGAAGATTAATTACTGGTTTCATATATTCGGTTTCTAGCTCACTTTAGACTGCGATCCCTGGTTGAATATAATTTGGGGTTTATAGATTTTTAAAAAGCCGGGACCAGGTTTAACAAGCCTTCCCACACAGCTTGTTTAAAATTAGCTTGTGGCTGGTTCTGATTTTATAAACTCTCAGTTTTAATGCCATAAAGTTCGAGAGCTGCTCTGATTGATCGCAGTTTGGATGTCCGCATATCTGTTGAAGGTCCGCTGTCATACCCTATGTCTATGTATATGAGTGGCTAACTGACTTTTTATGCTTAAATGACAATTTTCGCACGGCTTTTCTTTCGGCTCAAATGTGCTTATGATACGTCTGTGAAGACGAAGTTAATAAGTTTATCCTTTTAGACAATTATGGGCCTTAAAATGCCAACATCACTCTTCCACTCAATCAAACAGCCTCCGTTTTTCGCAGCGCACTTGACTTGACTTGACTGTTATTATCATTTTAATTCGTATTCATCTATTGTTTATGGTCAGTCATCCTACACTTTCGTTTGTATGATTTCATTTCGACTGCATTTTTGGCGGCTGCTTAGCTTCGAATACCTCATTGTGCATCTGTGTAGATGGCATTCACAAGATTCTGATATGTCAGATAGAAAAATAAATTTTTTTAATTTTAAAAATTCCAAAAAACACCAAGTACCTGTGATGCTACAATAAGGCAGAGACGGCGACACTTCCAATTAGTGGGTACACTCCCCGTTACACTTTGCTTTCTCATCACATAACCGATCTATCCGAAACCGAATCAATTATTTTCACAGCATCGTTTGAGGAACTGAAAAAGCCATTGCTCCCATTTCAGTGTTCCCAATCGTCCCACACGTATATGCACAGTAGGCATGCAAATCGAAATCAATATGCAAATTCACAGTTCAGCCGCATTGGTTCGGTTATTTTCGGACAGAACAACGAATAATATAGTGTCGACTGATTCGATTTAGGTCTGGGTCGTAAGGGCTTCTTCACTCTGTCCCGCAAAACTCAATTTGCCACCAGGCGGCTCTCCTACATATATACTAAAATCAATTTCGAATGTAGCCGACTAAAGAAAAAAAAAAACGAGAACACAACAAAATTTGGGACAACGACCTTTCGCGCATCTCTGACGATCTCGGTCATTAATCACTTTTTCGATTTTATATTCTGAATATTTTATGTCTGTCAGCGGAGGCAGACCGCGCGTTCCTGAGGCATGTAGGCAGCAGGCTACAGGCCGCAAGCAGAGTTACATTTTCGATGGTCTTACTCTTGGGCTATTGATTGCATATAAAATTTATTGCCGATCAAATTAGGAGCAGTTAATATAAATAATTCGCCATGGCGTTAGATGGGCGAATGTGGCACAGAATGGCCGGTGGGTTGAGCTGATTTTTGCACTACTACCCGCAGGTCATCAGTGTTTAATGGTTCAATGCCACCCCCAGTGAATTATACACAGTAACAATTGATGGAGTTCAGATGAATAATGAGTTCGGGGGGTTTTTTTCACCCTGCCGGCGACATGATGTTTAACGTCATTTACAATTCTAAATGACGGTAGTTTTATCGAAATGCAACGGACATTTTATACATGGTACACATCAATGTCAATTAATCATGGAGCACGCACCCAAAGTCGATGTCAATTCCTTGGACATCAATCAGCGATCGAATTGAAATGATTTTCCATTTAAATTGATGTCAATGTAATCGATGTTAATGTGCAATATTCAATTGAGTGCCTCTGTTGTTACATTGTCGTTTGATATTGAAAAATAGAAATTAGAAATTGATAGTAATCAAAGCCGTGGAATGGCCTGGGCAGTGGGTGGCTGGGTCACTGGAAAGTTACTCGCTGTCAGAGTCAGGGCAGTCATGGGTATCTATGTGGAATTGGGCGCAAATGTATCCATCAGCGAAGAGTTTTAATGGACGATTTGACATCTATTGCGGGCGGGAATCATACAGAGTCAGTTTGGGGACAAATTTAGCCTTTTACGACCGAGCGATTGACCGAGGAAAAAAATTAAAACATTGATATCTTATGGCAGTAGCCACGTAAGCCCTGAGCGAGTACCGATTTTGTAAATGGCCGAGCGGCCTAGCTCACTGCAGCACCAATGTCTATAGTCGGTTTTTATGAGGACCCAATTGACATAGCAACATCTTGTGATTTTTGAGGGCAGAGCAAAAGTCTTCGAGAGAGAGAGAGAGAGAGAGAGAGAGAGAGAGAAAGAGAGAGAGACAGAGACATTGACACTATGCGGACTCTGGTGTTAAAATTGAATGAAGAACAAAGTTCAAGCTGAAAAAAAATCCTTCATAGATCCTTAAAAAGTAAGTTCGACTGAAATGAAAGGAGCTCCCGTTTGCTTTTTCGTTCAAAAAATATTAAAAAAAAATCAAGACAGCTTTCGCAGTTGTGCCTTTTAGATCACAGATCCCATTTCAAGATTTAAGTTTGTAATCGGCGTTGATTCTATCACCATCAGTGCAATAGGTATCACCCTCCTTATCCATAGCCCGGCGGCTCTGCAAAGGCAAGAACTGCACCAGGAATAGGAGCTAGGTTTGCGAAATGCTGAATGTTTTCGGAAGGTATTTCTCTGCTGGGCAACAGGACACGAAGGCATTCCAAAGCAATAAAAAAGCTGACGAACTAGTAAGACAAAGTGGGGCAGCTCGAACAGAACAAGCTCTCAGCTGATCCCTCTGTGAACTCAATTTAATTAATTTATTTCAAAAATGACAAGTCTCACAAAACTTATCTTGAAAGTTATCAATACATGTTTGACCAGTGCCAAAGAAGCAGTTAAAACAGGGAAAGAGGCCACAGGAAAAGCGAAGCCCAATTTACCCAATGCGTATGTACCTACAGCTACGGCCGTCCTTCAATAAATCCAGAAGATCAGTTTCGTAGAAATTATTACGGGCCGCAAAACTTAGCCTTCATGAAGAAGTGCTTTGTAGACACTGTTGCTGATTTTGCTTGGTCAGCTTCTGAGAGAAGAAGCCACTTCCTATCTTATTGTCCCCGGACTCCAGCCCACCTGTTCAGTATAGAACAATATGAAAGAAAACTGTTCGCATTGCAACTGTTCTTATTACAAAAAAAAACGCTTCTAAAAATTCGTAAAAGAATTAAAAAACCACCGTTTCTTTTAGACGTTAAAAAATAAGTGTTTTGTTATAGAGGTTCGACGATCCTCTATATAAGATTTGCTTACAATATTTGACATTTGACGTTTTGATTTAGTTTCCCTTTGGGGAAATTTTCGACTGCAGTGGGTGTGTCTAGTGCACCTGCACCTTTGTTGACGTCATCAACACCACCAGTAACAAATTTCTTTGGATATTCTTCTACCAAGACCCGGATGACCTTTTCAGCACTTTAACTATTCAGATAATGAGCTTCATCAATACCTTAGGACGGTTTGTTAGTAGCAAGCAAAGTAAGTAATAAATTAAGAGAACTTACAGATAGGGTTATTTATATTTTTTAAATACAATGGGCAAGCGATACCCAGATGACCATTACATTGATCAAGTGTTGACTTGAGTGGGGCACGGATGACTGCCCTCCAGTCCACAAACAAACCCTTACAATTGCATATAAACCAAAGAAACGCAGTATTGCGACACTTGCATGATTCGTTGTTGGAAAATTGAGAGCTGTCCGACATCAATTTAGATGCTCCGGGTATTTCTCATATTGTGATGTGACGTATCTGCGCAGAGTAACAAAAAGCGCGTAGCACTTGTGGCGGAATTGTTAACACAGCAGAACGTCGTCTAAGTTTTTTTTTCTCCCTTGAACATGTCTCTTGTTGCGCACATTCAAAGAGAAGATAACAAATTGTAGACCCGATTCCGTAAATCAATATTTTCTTCATTTCGCATTCGCAGTAGAAAGCGATGTCGATGAACCATAAGGATGATGAACGAAGTGCGCTTTACATTGGTAGGAAGGGAGCGAACTAGAATTTCTAATGACACATAGGTAGTTCCCAAAGACTATCGCGATGACAAAAATACCCCCATGAACGGCGCATATTTTTCTTAGCTCAGGGACTGAAACTCCAAATTTATTTCACACCTTTGCGCAGTAATTCACAAACATATCATTGTGAAATAAATATCATTCCCCCACAAGATGTGGAATAATATAATTCCCTTTGTCATAAAACCCATCAAACACAAACAATTGACTCTGCGACTAAATTACAAAACATCCACATTAGCATACTAAATATTTAACAACTTGCGCCAAGTGTCACTCTCGCTCTAATGCGTAGTTCAGACCCGATCCCACCGATTCAGTTGGGGGTGGGGGGGAAGGTTCTGTTTTGTGTTGAAAACACGACAGGTTTGTACAAAATTAATTTTTTGATGAATGGAAAAGCCTATACTCCACAGGTCCACACTACCACAACTGGTGACAGTGACAATTTGCCAGCTGCCATTGTCTGTTGGAACTTGGAACAATCGATTCAATTTTAAATTTCAAAGGAATATTCCACCGTCGATTAGCACAGCTGGTTACTGGTACGGCGGGCATCTCCCTGTGCGGTTTGGGGTTTTCGCTAATTACAGACTTGTTTTTTTTTTTTGTCGGACGAGGGTTTACCTGTGTCTGGAGGAATAATAACTTTTATTCCACAAGCCAATATTTTGATTTTTAATCATTTGCAGTTTATTGTTATCCAGATGTATCACGGTATACGGTGTTCATCTGAGTGGTACAATAATTATAAGAAGAAAACAGCCAGAGATGTCTATCACGTGATCAGCAACATGGCAAATGTACAAATCCCATCGAATCATGTCATGCATTGCTGATCAAGATCGGTAATGAATGCAATTAATTTACTACATGCATCGGCTTGACATTTATAGGGGGTTGCCGCGGCATTATACCGCTGATTGTATTACAAGCCGATATGGCTGTGATTATACAGTGTTCATGTTTTGTCCAGGGTATTAAATGACAATTGGAGATGAATTACACTACAGATGTTGGCGATAGCTAATCGCTGTCAAATTGTGTGATGAAGGACGCTTGTTATTTGACTGTCGATGGTAGACTGTTGCGTGGGAGGAATCAGCACGAGTGAGATCATGAACAGTCAACCTACAGCTGGAGATGATTGGGAAGAGCTTTTAGTTGTAATACGACTTCATTGAGAAGACACTTCCATATACACAGACAAACTGTAATTCAACAAAGTGGCAATCAAATTAAATGCACTGCGATCGACTTCAGACCGGACCATTACTTGGTAGTACCCAATGTGTAGATGCGACTATCCATCAGCGTCGCAAAATTTCCTCCAACAGTGTCGTCTATGACACAAAAGACACATCGCCAGAATCAATTGTAGAGGACCTGTGGAAAGACCTGAACTTGCTATCATTGGCCGTCCCACATGGATTCAATTGAGTCGCATGATTTGTCTTTCATAAAAATTAGGTTCGGCATTAATAGATCAGGAGTCAGATCCGCAGGTTTCTTACAGTAGAAATGGTTTCGTGGTTCATTTTGGTTGCCGAAATGTTATACGGTTGAAGGCCGGGACCTTCTCGCAAAAACGATTCTTTTGTGTCGGTTCCCAATCGGAATCCCGTATAAAATTCGCGCATAGTTTGCCAGAGAGTTTGAATGAGCTTCCTTTATGCATTAACATATTTTACTTCCACTATACGTACGTATTTAGTTCTTCCGCGAGGGTTTTGGCGATTGTTCATGCGTATTAATTAAATCATAGATTTAATTCACAAGCTCTTAGTAAATTGTAATTTGCCCTTTTGTTATTTCACCTCAGAGAAGTAAAAGTTATATTTGGAATCTGCAAACGGCGAAGCAGCCCTCGAGAGCTCTTTCAATAAATTTTCTCTCAAGGAGACGAGCAGCTGCTTGGTGGTAAGAGATGGAGAAAAAAATTAGAGTTTGTTCGAAGGCCAGCAGTTGACCGGGATAGTCGTTGAACTCCAAAACCAATCAATTAAATTTAAGAATAAAATATTATAACGTTGTTTGAACAAGTGGTTTCCTTTTTTTTTGATCTCTCTTATTCTAAGGATTGTGTTTTTTTTGAGCGCAAGAGAAGCTCATTGTCGAAGGAGATGAAGCCGAAAAACTCTTAGGAAACAGCGATTCTCTCACCAGTATTTTCAGCGACATCAACAACAAAATTCTTAAATCGCCTGAGATTTTAAGATAAACTTGCCGGAGAACTCGAAAAGAACGAAAAGCGAATCGCCTTGCTTGCAGTTTCGCCACTATCGTACTGGGCCGAACTGGAACTTCAAGTACGACTTAAGTACGACAATGCCAACTACTAACGAGGTCCGTCAACTGCAGAGCAAAATGTCAATTTCCTATCTATCTTCAGCAAACAGAAGTTGACTTAAAAAAGAGCCGCAGAACGAGAAGCCTGTTCAAGACTTCGAAATATGCCAGCAAAATCATCGTTAGGTCTGTAGAAATACGTTTCAGTAATTCCAGAAAATAAAATTACACCCAATACCACACATCTCGCAGACAGCGGACAAGTATAGTCGAGTATAATTTGGTCTAAGTGTGTCTTTCTTGACAGCCACCTGACCTAACCTAACCTAACCCATAACTGCCTCTCAGTTCGGCTGTTCAGATATGAGATCATTGTACGTTTCTTCCATTCGTTCCAGAAATAAATAAAACTCATACAAACGAAAGATTATGACAACCTAGGACGAGCGACTTAAAGGGACCTGTTCCGCAGACTTTCAACTTAAAACACTTGAAATACCCGATGCTGGCAACACCATTTCATGCTTCCACTAAATTCTTGTACATTTCAATAAAAGCCGAATCAGTTTCCCAAGCGTGGGTAACATTTACTCTCATTGTAGTTCAGTTCTCGATTTCCTCGATGGTCCATGAGTCCGTGTCAAAGCGAGAAATTCCAAATTCTATGAACTGTGTACCTTCTGTCGTCTCCTAAAGTACTGTTTGAGAGATACGTTTCACATTCCTGTTCTAGCAATTAGTTGGTTGCGAACAGAGAATGCGATGCCGAGGACCCTAATTCGCTTTCGTTCGGTTGATAGTTCAAATATTACATTTTCGTTTGACTTACGCCAGACAGCTAGACCCCAGTTGAGTTTTGAATTCTACCGATTTAATTGTGCGCCCTGCGAGTACAGGGCTGCCGTTACATCAGTCAAACCTTAAGCAAACTAGCAGTAATCCTTGCCTTACCGCCCGAGCACTTCTTCGTGGACTGTCACAGAATACAGTTAAGAGCTGTTCTTCAATTTTTTTCCAATTGTTTGCAACGGAAATGTAAACATTTCTGTGACAGCTAATCAAATGTCAAAAAATACCTACACAAAGCATTAATTAGGCCAATCAAAAGTCAATTCCCAGAAATGGTCGACAGTCTTATATATGAATCACAAGTCAACGCCAGCCGAAAGATTAGAGTTCACCAAGACAAACATTTATGTAGGACTTAGTGTTAATGATTCATTAATAAGATTGGTTGCTCGCCGTGTATAGCTGTGAGCGCATCCTACGCTTTAACTTTTGTGCGCAGATGGCAGCGATATCCACTTGACATTATAATACCGTTTAATTGCCATCAGATATTCATTATACGCTGCATCTATGACTGTGTCTACTGACAGTCTATTGATTTCTGGTTCCGTAATAAATTATAGTAATTAATTTGCATTCAAACGCTGCTGGCGGCATTGTGCGTACAGCTCTATGCTGTCGACAGCAGTACGAGATATAGCGGTGGCTGGGTAATTAAAATCTACTGCAAATCAGTTGAAGAGTTTTCCCCAGTGGAAAATTAGACGGCAGACACGAGATTTATGAAGGGAAATAACTGATGGAGAAAATTCAAGGCCGCAATTCCCATCGAATTGAGGACCTAATTGATGGAGTGCATTCCCGCCGAAGTGGTGATTAGTCTGCGCAAAATAATTACCAGCTTGCGATGGCTGTCAATGTTTTTCAAATGAAGATGTATGCGAATGCGTTTTTCCTTTCTTTTTTTCTGAAGTAATTTATGCCTCTTGACAAGAAGGAAAAACTTACCCCTATGAGCACGGATGTTAGTAAGTGTACATACCTGTAAAAGGAAAAGAAAAATGTTGCCTTTAATAGAAAACAAATTACCAATCTCTCCTATCTACTTAAATTATGCATTCAAAAATGATAGCCACAGATTCGGACAATTAACAAGATTTCCTCTTCAAGGAAATATACATTTTCATCATCATTAACTTTAAAGGATAATTATTTTAAGTTCCTTGCCGTTGACCGCAGAAATAAAATTCCATCCTCACCCATTAAATACAGAGAGGTGGATTTTTTTTTTATTTCTAATTTTGCTGCGCACAAAAGGGCTTATAAAAATATAAATTAAATTTATGCGGATTCGTCGAGTTCTATTGTTCGATAACAAAAAAAAAAAAATTCAAGTTGCCGACTCCAGATGCTCAAACATATTAACGACGCCATAAACAATATAATTGTAAATAATTGCAATCATCACTATCGGACGGAAATCTGGGCTTGTTCTTTTCGCTGCTCGTTAGTTGCACGACAGTCGACAGTAGAGTGAGGAAAAATATTTGGAATTCAACAACAATGGTTTGGATTTGCCAATAAAGCAAAACTTTTTACAACACAACCACACCCTGTTTTGTTTGAAAGAGTTATGAACAATAGAACTGATTTTAAACTTTAAATCGCTTTCAATATTCACTAACGACATTATGCGGACTGAACACTACGTGACTCATTTGGCGTCGTTAGATGTTTTCTACGAAGCGCATTCTGCCGATTACGTTTTTGGTTACATTTTCGTGGATTTGGAGTTCTGCCCCACCAGTTAGATGTCGAAAATTTTGCTGCCACGTCAGCGAGTGGCGTCAATTTGTACGATCTGTATGGTCCATTGGTCTGAATTTGGTACATTTAGCAAAAACGAAAGGAATTTTTGTTTGCGCGACAGCAAAAAAGCGAATGCTATTTAGGTTTTCTCTTTTTTTTTGCTTCCCGTTACTTCTTCAAAAAGGAAAAACGTTTTCGTTTCGTAATGAAAAATAAATAACGAAAGCGTTTTCATTATCTTTCATTATTTCTACAGTTAAGATCCCATTTGGAGTTTTCACAGTTTTCACAACCAGGAAATGAGGCACATTCCTGGAGAATTAATAGTTTGCGCTGCATAACATCTCTGTCTTCAATATGGCGATGCTGCCGACGACTATTTTGACTCCACAGAAAAATCAAAACAAGTCTAAATTGTTACCAACGAATGAGGAGTCGATCGGTCTAAATGCAAATAAATCAATTATTCAGAACTAAGAAGATATATTAAAATTTAACCCGACAAAGAGAAGGTGCTGTCAGAAACCGAAGTTCTTCAAACTACGTAAATGCTCCTAAGCCTATGCAGTTAAAAATAATACTAAACAATAAACGTTTTCGATTAGAAAACAGAAAATGAAAGTGGTTACGTATTTAAAATGTTCGTTTTCGAGTGATTTTGTTCGTTTTTTGAAATGCGAAAGTGCTTGTGTTTTTTTGTACAGAATCCCACATACATTCTCATTTCTTAAGAAAGGACCAATGCTGCCATGTAACATCATGGGAGTCTCCTGTAGATTTCGTTTAAACCACAGACCGGCCAAGAGCTTTTCCATAGACTAGACGGACAATATTTTGTGTTGGTTTCCAACCGGTATATCCCATGAATCTTGCGCATAATTTTCCAGGAAGTTTGCATAATCTTCCACTATCCATTCGCATATACTTTGGCTATTATGTTCGCTTTCTGTTCTTCCACGAGGGTTTCAGCGTTTCATACATCGGCATTCGTCGCGATATCAACAACATCAAACAGAAGATGTATTGCCTTCGATTTGCAGGTAAACTCGCCGGGGAACTCGAAAGGAACGAAATGCGAACTGATTTGCAACACCCAGTTGGCAGGAAACATCAATTCTTTTCCTCTATAGAGATATATTTCTTTGTTATCAGCGATAGACAATGCAAGCAGTTTTTAGTTCTCCAAACGTGGGTAAAGACAGCCCGTTTCAATGCTAAATTAATTTAGTACCGCAAAATGTGCTCACGTATACCTATATAGGGAAAGAAGATTTTTTGATCCCCTAGAGGCCTAAGCAAATTAAAAATGTGTATAAGTGACCTAAGAAAAACATTTAAACTGTCCTCTATAATTTAAGCGCCAAAATAGGCAAGGGGGACATCTTGGTCGGAGGAAAGTATGCCCGATGCTTAGGAATGGAAACATTTTTAACTGCCCCAATTGACATTGAAAATGCTCTCCGGTAAACTGTGTGTACTTTGGGTCTTTGAGGAATCAGGTTTAACACCGAAATCGACCTGATCAGAATATGGAGTAAGTTTTTAGTCCTCGTTAAATACACAAGACACCTTCTCCTGAGCGCCAGCGTCATTCTGATTCTTGAAGTTTGTTCACTGCATTTCCGGCCCCTTAGCCTGTACAAGCTTCCCCCCCGCCCAGAACCATGCCCGGCAAAAGTATGGACGATAAAATCAAAATGTATGCAACACATCGTTACAGTGGCATAAAAAAGATATACGGCTTGAAGCAATCCTCACGGCACCTCATCAAGTTCCGGACAATAAGGTCATTAAAACTGATTACGATTCGAAATTAGTTCGTTAACAAACGGAAAGCATTCCGAAAATCACTGTCGTCTACTGAAAGCCTCTGATTAGGAGGTCAAGCGAAAATCGCCGTAATTTTACTGTTGAAACTGAAAAAGTCTCTCCCCCCCTGTCATGTATGTTTCGAATGTTAACTAGATGCGCTCGTAAAATACCTTAGCCCATAAAGCCTGAAACTAAACACCGAGCCAGAGGCGCATTAAAACCCGCAGCCAACGTCTGAGCCCATGCCACGGCCAGAGAAAGAGAAAAGAAAGCACACATAGGAACATACAGCAGCAATTCATCTAGAATCGGAGGAAAAGTGTTACGACCCACTTGAGTGCCGTAGACAAGTCAAACAAGTTCCACTGCCTGGTATTCGTCGTATTACTATTACAACCACCACTTTGGAAGTGCGATTGCCAGCTAATCTCGTACAAGACTTGTCAGCATGGCTGCCATCCCATTTACAACGTTGTGTACACATTGCGTATATACCGACCGGCTTGTGCATCCGAAGTAGCTGGGCTACAAATTATCTGTACAACGCACGCGTTGATTACACTCCTACCGATGCGATGCTTTGAGAAATGATATTTTCCACTGTGAGATTTTCCACACATTTCCCTTTTGTTACAATTATTATTTTTCTGTAATTTTCTAATGACTGTTGTTGGTAGTGTAATGAAAACATGAAACAGCAGTGATTACGTATTCAGCGGCGCTGGGAACTGTGTGCCCAGCCACCGCACAGTTTCCATTTCCACATGTATGACGGGGCAGTTAACATTTCCGGTTGGGCAGTGTGAAAAATGGTTTTCACCCGCAGCGACCGAAAAGTTCAGTCGGTCAGTGACATGCTCTTGGGTCGGCAATAGCACACAGCACACTGTCTAATGTGTATGCGTGCGTATGGTCTATATAGGGGCGGATGGAAAATATTTGTCGTTTTGGGGGGTGGCGCACAGGGTCGGAAGTTTATACAGAGTGAAAAAAAGACTTTCGTTTGAGACAAGGTTACACTATAAACAAATATCTGTGGTCACAATGGGTCAGTATGGGCAGGGGTGTGGGTGCAAGTATTTGCGGGTGGTTTGTCAACGAGAAAATTATGACGCCCTTTAGGTGTTTTCTTTTTTTGTCGACATTTATTTGGGTGTCGCTTATTTGCTCCGTTTGTCGGGGACGTCAATGTGACCACTGATTAACGACAGATGACTGAGCGTGTGACAGTTAAGCGCACTTCATGCGTGGGAAAAAGACACATGTAAGGGCTGCAATTCGTGAAGTTGGAGGTCGACCTTATTTTTAAATGGCTGAAGGTGAAAGCTGAGGAAGTTATAAAGTATATCTCAAGAGCTCTATCTGTTGGTCTATCAAATACAACAATCATCGCTTTCTTTCAAAATTAAGGCAGATCGAAGTGGGTGTTGTTCACAGGCAACTCAATAAATACTTGTTTCTATTATTAGAGACCGAAAAATTCAAAGCTAATGCAATATGTCGTGGGCTTGGGACGGGACGAGACGAGACGTATAGTTAATTTCCTATTAAGCTATGGAGGGATTGCAACTCTGATTCGAAACCAATTAAGGCAGTTTTCAGTCTTGGATAGGGACAAACTACAAAAAGGACCGAAATTGCTACTACAATCAAAGTTCCTTATTTAACTACCAACTCCAAATGCTATATCCCTCGCGATTACTTGCCTGCTAGCAGAAAAAGAGATTGCGCACTATTCCCAGAAATGGCGCCCAATGCGGGGCCTGTATAAAAATTGTTTCTCCACCAAAACTGGCACTAGTTTTATGTAGGCCAAACATGTTATCAGACACCGTATAACATTTTTGGTAATCCGAACGTCATGAGACCTCTTCGGAAACTGCTTGAAAATTTAATTAATGTTCAGATGAAATCACTCAAAAGAGCGGGGAATGAATGCAACTTGCGGTGAACTATCCAAAATTATTGGTACGAGCTTGTCAGTAATCTTACAGACTTTTGAGTTCGATAACAAACAGAACAGAACAGAAAAGCAACGACACTTTTGCCAGAGACAGCGAAATGTCTGTCGATTGAACTCATTGTCGAATTTAGTCCACTTATCTCCTAGCGGAGAAAACAGCACATTCGTATTATTGATTCTGTTCCTAATAATACAGCAGACGTAACGCTTAGTTCAAAAGGTGTACATGCACATTTCTCACGTTGGGCGCCACTTTATGGATTAGCCGAGGTACCGGTGAATGCTCTCTTAATCAATTAATCAACCGGATTACGGCCTGTCTCAGTGGCTTAGTGCGGGTCTTTAAATTCTCTTAGTATCAGTACTTTTCCTTACAACAAGGCCAAATAGAGAAAAAAACATACAAAGGAAACACTGTAAGCAGGTGCGGCAGGTCACCCATTTCACGGCGTTGGGGCTGCTTGTTTTGTTGTTATTAATGCTGCATTTTTGTTGCTGTTGTTATTGTGGCTTTTGCCATTTTTATTTTTGTTACTATTAATATTGCTCTGGTTATTGTTATTGTTGCAAATATTTGTTCTTATTCTTATGTGTGTTGTTGTTGTACTTCAGCTAAAAGCTAAATAACTACCCATTCCAAAAACCAAACTGAACCAAACACACCCTACTAGCTACATATTGATTGGAAAAGGGTCTCAACTTCGATAAAACGGCTTAATAAAGTAAATTGAAGCATCTTACGTTCGGCTTGAAAACGAAATGATTTATTTTGAGTTTCCGCCCGGCTGCCTAAAGTAAAGTCATACAAATTTATTGACTGGATACTGTTTGTGGCCCAGCATGGAAGGATTTCCATCCGGCTATGTAAAGGTTGATAAATTGTAATGATGTGGATGCGTGTTTCTGGTCCCAAAATCATTACCATTTCGGGCAAATAAATTCGAGTACATCAAAGAGTGATGATGTCTGCTATATTTCTAAAGGATATACCTAAACGCAGTGCAAATAATTGATTTAACCACAATTTCCAATTTAATGTTGTTTCACGAAACAAATACGTTGTGGGACGATAATTAACGTGACAAATTCAGTAATCAAACCGTAGCAAAACGTATTCCAGCCATGAGTTGTGAGTTGATGAAGCAACGTATCTGGTGTTTTGGTATGTATGTGTTTCAATGAAATTGCTCAGCCTTCGTCCACAAAGGCGATGTTACTGATGTTTCTAGAAATCAAAATTCAGCAGAAAAATGGAAATATTTCAGATATCCCAAGGTTTCAATCGGCGACGACTTTTCTGACAGCCTGCAGTCTAGTCCAGCACGGTGGTACTAATTCTGCGGATTTGTATTTTATTTTTCAGACAGCGGTCCCAATACCCAACGGCAATAGTGGTTTCGTGTAGGTTCTATGTGTACCTGCGGACAAAGGCCAACTAAACCAACAACCGCGGGTGAAGGGGAAACGTTACGTATGCTTGCAATAAGCGTGGCTGTACGCTGTATCGGATGAATGTGACGCGAAGCAGGTCAGTTTTAAGTAAACTTGAGTCTCTCGATTTAGGAAATGTTACCGCCACTTTTAAAGACAATTTCTGTGATTGACTACGACTCTTAATGCGACGGCAAAAGCTTTCCCTTGGGTACCTAGTTATGATATTACCTACCACTAGAAAATGAGTGTGAATTTTTCGATCGAAATGATGGACCAAAAGGATGATAGACTTGGCCAGTGCCGGTACGGTCTGTGGTTATTCACTTGCTTATGAGTTATGAGATGTAATTTGTAATGAATCTTCATAAACATTTATAGATATAGTATTGCCTTAGAGAATTTTGATTAATGACTCAGTGGCGGAGGGGAAAAGGGCACACATAAGAAAGACTTCTCTGAGCTGTGAGGGAAAATCCCAGAAAAATCTATACAAGTAATTCAAACTTCAAAAAGTCCCGGAAAAGCTCCTCAGTTCAGTCCATCGCCTACGGCACAAAATTGTTTCAGTTGTGTTCAAAACAAAACATCCACACACGATTGCCGATTGAAATCGCTCAAATGTTATGTAACCAAACTACGGCAGAAAGACAACAGTCATCATCTCATCACCTGACCTAACATCCCACCGCAGAAACCAATTAAGTCCCAAGTAGGCTAGCAACCATATAAATGAAAAAAAAAAAAAAAAATTCCCAATCAACGTGAACAAAGTGGTGAGCTGTTGATTTCTCAAAAGCTTTCGTAATTAATCTGTCGTCGCATGCACTTCTTCCCCACGACTTGGTTTAATCAAATTAAATATATCCAAGCGATTAAAATGCACTTAATCAAGGAAAATTCAACAATTCAAAAAGCTATACCGTCTTTGTCCGTCTTCAACGAGACAAGTCTCAAAGAAGAATTTTGCTCAAATTCAAAGAAAGGAACTGCGAAAAAAGTGTTTAGTCTGTTTTAATTATTCATTCTTTCTCACTCTTGTTGCGCCCACAATCGACTCCGCTTGGAGACGCATTAATCGAGTCACAAATCGTAGCGACTTGGAAATTGTATGAGTGAACAATTTTCCAGAAGGGCGACCGCCAACTTTCCAGCCGTAAAAAGAAGAAGAAAAAAAAAAAACAGAAAAGTCTTCTCCGCTTGTCCGATTAAAGTGTCTCATTCAGTAGCTTTTGTTAGCTGGATGTAATAAATTCGACCGTCGGAACACATGCAACATAGATTTATTGCAAAAGATACGAGTGGAGTGGGAGAGGGTGTACCATTATATACACATATCTTCCCGCATGAGAGTTGTAGATAATTTGTTTTTCACAGAAGAAAGCAAAATTGAAAGCTTTTGCAAATAGCTTATGTCAGCGATTTAGCAAGGCTTCTTGGAATTAGCGACCGGAGGAAAGATATACGCGAATCGCAGTTGAATTTGGATTTCATCTTTTATTGTAGGTATTCTCCGAAACGACGTGTTTCGTGCTTCGATTGTTTAAATGTCTGCGCGGTGAGACCTGAAGCATGCCCTATGTGAGATACATACCAAATCGAGGCAATCCATTATCTTTACGACACGTAATGAGTTATGGTTTGTCGCGTATCAGTGCGGTGGCAGATTGTCATTATAATGAAATTATTGACCATCAAATCGGGTGGAAGTTCTGTACTGGAAGTGACAGCCGCCAGAAGTTGCAAGAGCAAAAGATAAATCTCGCTACGAATGACAACCATTCGAATAATAATGTTGCAGAGCGAAGGAAGAATATTCGCTTGAATGGGTTTCCCTCTAATTATGGAGAACGTTATTTTGGTTGGTAAATCTTAATTAGCAGTTGGTTGTGAAGGGCCATTTTTGCGCGCCTAGGACCGGAAGGAAAACCATTTTAAACTGGTGCTGGAACTTTTCTAATTGAGAACGAAGTCTGCTGTTCAAGCAAATATTTCGAATGTAAATGAATGGGCTTAGGATGGAGTATCAAGGAACTACATCATTTGGGAGGGCGGGCGTAAATATCAATACTTGGATGAGAATCCTCGAGGATGTCGTTCGAAATAATGGGTAAGGGTTTGCTGATTGCTAGTTGGTACCGTCAACTTTTAAGATAAGACGAATTCACACCTGCAAATGTTTGGGGGACTTGGCAACGAAATTAATGGCAGCCACTTTTGAGGGTGGAAAATAATTCTTCTGTATCCAAAAATTAAGTTCCTCCTTTTTATACAATTTAGATACGAATTTCTGTCTCATCTTCACAACAAAATGGCGAAAAGATGCTTTCGCGTTCGAAGTATTAAAACACGATTTGAAAGAAGATCGACTTCTTTAGAATTCGAAATGTAAAAGATACGTGAAATAAATTAACCTTAAGATTGATGTGTCGGCGTTCTTCGCGGCATCCATCTGACTGCGTTTCAATGGTAGTCCTTTGACCCATTCTTACAATTAATTGGAGGTTAGACTGGGTACTCATAAATATTTTAAAATGGGTAGGCAAATCACAATAGGACACAAGAACTGCTTTTGAGCTGACGTTAACCCAACAACAATGGACACGTTTTTCCTTAAAGTTATATGTTAAAAGGTCTGGAAAAACAGGTCGCTCGACATTACCGACGCAGTGTTTCTACTAATTATTCAGAAATATATGAATGTGAACAACGAGTTTAACAAAATTACAAGAGGAAAATGTTTCCTTTTTAAGTTTCTAACAGTTGCCTGTCAAAGGAAGTTAGTCAGTATATGAAGATTGACAATAAAAATCTGTGCGACAAACGGCCTTACCAATAATCAACTTTAGTCTGGCAGTTTTCGCAGAGACTCCACACTTTCCAAAATCCCTTTACCAATAAACATATATAGTTGCCAGAACATCGCTAACTGTAGGGTGAAATGTTAATTTTGAGAAAGCCATGTTTATCTCAGGCATTAGCTAAATAAGTGTCATTTTGAAGACAATTGTTGCCCAACCGTTCAAAATCACGGTATTAAATTTCGTAATCGGAGCGAATTTATTACGCTGTTGTTCACCCTGAGCCTCTACGATTATAAATTAATTCTAGTTTCTGTTTGGTTTTCCTTTTTAAATTGTTTGCAAGCAACGAATGGATGTTTACTGAAAAATTTATTTTATATAAGTTTGTGATATTTCCCAGACTTTCTTGACAGTCGTCGCAAACAGAATAATTATATCTTCTTACTTAAGTTTGGACGGCCCATACCTTTTTTCAACAATTCTATGTAGGTACCTTACGCGACTCAGGTAGATATTTGGCTGCAACAAAACCCTTATCAAACTCTTTGCAGAAGGAGTTTGTTAACCGAGAATGAGGATCTTTAATGAAACATAATGGTTGGTGTGAAAGGTTCACTTCACGGAAAATAAAGTTATAAGAATAGAATCATCAGCACTCAGCAAAATACACGCGAAATAACAAATTTATTAACTTCTGGAGTAATAATAATAATGTGGAATTCATAGAAGAGGAAACATGAAAACTTTCGTGCACAAAAATGTGCGCTTTATATTTTCCAGCGAGAATTTAAACTTTTGTCGGTTTCTAAGTTCCCTAAATTAGTTATATACATATTATATTAATAAGCAATAAGTTCTTAACACGCTCCCGACGTGAGATATTAATATATTATGAAACTAATGACTATTGTTTCTATTCTCAAAAATATTCACTTGCTAACGATGCAATTGTGATGTTTGGACTACCAATAAGTTTTGATTTGTATCGTCAGCCTACGAATAAATCAAAGCATTCAATTAAACTGTGTTCCGTTTATTGAATAATTTGAAAGGGATTTGATTACG
This sequence comes from Cheilosia grossa, assembly GCA_963082955.1. Classification (NCBI taxonomy): domain Eukaryota; kingdom Metazoa; phylum Arthropoda; class Insecta; order Diptera; family Syrphidae; genus Cheilosia; species Cheilosia grossa. The sequence continues at coordinate 41,417,973 of OY720145.1, read as the reverse complement.
GCACAAATGCACTCATAAAACAATCGTGAAGTAGTATTAGAAAACAGTTGAAAGCGTACTATAAAAAGTACCGAAAATTGTGTCCGATCGAACGATAGAGCATTACTGATTTGCATATGACATTTGACAGATCAGCGGATATTTTGTGCATTTCCTATTTTGTGATTTCTTTTTTTGTTTTTCTTATAATAAGCCTTAAAAAGCCTTTGAAAATCATTTCCTTTTTGCAGAATAAAATCCTCGATGTGAAAGAAACCAGTGGCCTTGTTTTCCACGAAAACAAATTATGAAATTTGAAATTTAAATGAATGTAATAGTTTCTAAGAAAGTTGTCGCACTAGAAAATGTGGAGGTCTAGTTATTTATTGGTTTCACAAATGCTGTACATTTTTACTAAAGTTGACATCCAACTAATTGTTGACATCCTTAATATTATTCTTTTTGAAATATATGCATAAAATACTTTAATTTTCGTATCAATCCTATTTATATTTGCTTAACCTTCGTCTAGAACGATGTTCGCATTTTGCACTTCCGCACGGGTTTTGGCGACTCGCTAGCGATTCTTTAATAGAAACACGACATCAACAATTTCATTGCCTAATTTCGATGAGATGTTAGTGAATATTAAAGCTTTTTCAACTAAAAAATATGTGACATTCCATTCGTTCAGTTATCTTTTCTTATTTAGAAGACTGCCAATAAAATTAAATGTGACGCAAAAAAGGGCTCCTGTCGAAATTAATCGTTTCTACATTTTTTTCCCATTCGATCTGTTTTGCATTTGTTGTAGAAAGATGAATGATAGATCAAAATTTGCGGAAAAGTATTGGCTAAAAACGATTTTAAGCTTTCCTGTTTGCTATAGGTTCTTAAATATAAAATCGAGTTTGAGAAAGTAAAGTCCTTTTCACCCTTTTTAAAGGTATAAATCGCTATAGTATGTTTTGTATAGCTTTATGTTCGCAGAGGAACTCGAAAATTGTTTAAATGTAGGCTGTTTAGCATTTAGTTTAATCCTTATATAGACATGTGTTACGTCGTTGGGTAATAATAGATATCTTTTCAAATGCTCGTCACTAAAAACATTTATTTATCTCCATAACAAGCACCCAGACGACAGCTTAGTATATCTGGTAAAATTCAGAAAATTTTCAAATTATATTTATCACACGTGATTCTTAATATTCTGGTCTGGTATGCAAAATTGAGCTCCCAACTCACTCTTGGTTTAAATAATTTTATTAATTTTAATAGAAATATTTAATCAGTAAATAGTTATTAAATTATTCCCTCGTGTAAATATCTGTTGTTGCATTTTTGCGCTATAGCTTTCTGACATTAAAACACGATATCCAGTGAATGTACGTACCTACAAAATAGTGCAGTATTTACCATTTGTAATTTTAATACCATCCATGAGCATCGCATCATAATTAAGTTCCTCCAAATCCTCAGTGACATTTATTCACAATTATAACTTAGGTATACAAAGACAATCCAGTGAAAATAATAAATCATCGTCCGGACAGTATAAATTGGACATCGGACAACCGTCGTCGAGGAGGAACTCGAGCGAAATTGAAAATGTTAATTGCATTTCCACCACCAGTACCAGAGCCAGTCTTAATTTGTCCATTCCTTTTGTTGTGTCGTCTTTTCTTGGTCGTTCTTTCATTATTTGAACATTAATTAGTGTTGGAAATATTTTACTTCTATTGGTTTATTCAGACAATGGCTGTTAAATAGTCGAGGCGACTTCATTAATGAAACAATGCTTTTCGACGTGAAAGTACTAATAAATTATTGAGTCGGTTAATAGTTGTGGTTGCAGGAAGATTTTCTCATTGAAAAGTTGGGTTTTGAATTATATTTATATGTCCGCATTATAAATAAGGAAAATATTATTTTTAAACAAAACTTTATATAGAATTTAAGGCCAGAAAGGTATATGCAAAAGCACTGATTTTTCAACAGTACATTGATGAGGGAATAAAAGTTTCAAAATTACGAATTTCCATAAATTTTTAGGCCCCCAGATAGTAGTTCTCACAATGTCGGTCACAAATCAATCAAACCATTTCCGTTGTTGTTACGGTTCCACTTGATTATGCTGTATTTACCTGCAAAGACAAAGAACAAAAGGACACTATTAGTCGATATAAAATACACAAAGATTTAAAATCAAGAACTAACAATTTATCTTATCAATAAACTTCTATTTAGTCAACATATTCAAGCTATGTTGGTGGGACTAACAGTGAAAATTCTAGAAAGTATTTTGAATGTCGTTAATAGTGCAACATATGCAAGCGGATTATCTCACAAAAAAATGGTTAAACAAACAAACATTTCATATGTTTGCCAGCTAAAACACTCATTGACTACAGTAAGTCAAGACTCAACAAACCGGCCGTCAGAGTGATAGGATTTTAGACAATCTCTCCAAGTACTCATAATATTTGTTTGGAGTAAGGTCAGAAACTATACCAAACTGATTTTAAACGGAGGCCTAAGTGAAATATTCTGTGAGTTAATTTGCATGCAATAAATAAATGCTCGGTTATGACTTTCAAAAGAATTTAGTCCCCGGTACCCTTCCAAATAAAAGTTCTCAAAAGAGTAACCGACCAAAAAGATTTAGATGTTATCTTTGAACCGGAATTAAATTTTGCCCTTCATATTGATTTTATCATTCTCAAGGCAAATTGCATGTTGGGTTTTTTTGGCCTCTATGGACTTAAATCACACTTAAATATCTTTATAATTCATTAATTCGGTCTATATTCAAATAGGTTTGCCTTATTTGGAGTCCTTACTACCACAATGCTGAAGATCGGATTGAAAGAAATTAAATACGGTTCACAAAATACGCTCTCAGGAAAATATGTTGGAGTAGTAATTTCCCTCCTTATGTGCGATTATGAATTTGAAACCTTTTACTAAAATTTTACTCACTTATTGCAAATGATTTAACTACCGCTAATATTGATTTTTCGCTTTTACTATCAATATTTACTATATAAGTTAACATCAGCAGAAATACGTGTCGCAATTCGACATAATAACATAGGAACGCTAGGTACTCGTACCGAGGTGAAAAGCAAAAAACCAAATTGTACATTTAGTTAGTTAAGAAACAAACTCAAAGTAATAAGGGTCAGAGAAACTTGCTCTGAAGAAAAAATATATTTTTTTCAATACTAAATCGATGTAGTGATTAACTTATACACTCCTTTACGCATTCTTCGGCCTAAAGAACAGTACTTTTTTGTATCTCCCGGCACAGAACAAACTATGGTCGAAATGATGCTATAACTATGACTTGTGTCAATTACAATTCATACAGTAATTGATTCCAAGGAGTAGATTATTACGTTAGGCTGCTGATATGAAAACAACGTATGTTTAAATTTTTTTAATTAATTGATTGTAGTCAAACTTAAATAACTAAATCATACATTTTTTGCAATGTATAAGCAGTAGTCTTAAATAAGATTGTAAACGTATAAGGCGAAGTAAGTTCTAATATTAAATAAATAAATAAAAATAGGCTGTATGAGACCACGATTTACTCGGGACTCATCCTCTAGATTAAAGAAAAGAATTTTTCTTTTATTTTGACTTACTTCATTCATCTGCAATATCACTATACAAAAATATGTCGTTTGAATGTGCGCCACGGATATGTTCACACTGATGCCTAACTCTCTCGTGAACAATCCATCAAGCACCCATAACTATTTAAAAAAAAGATTGGCGGCAACTGCCCCATGACACTTTGTAGTAAAAAAAAAAGGAAGAGTCTATCCAACTTCGATAAATTTCTACTAAAAACCATTCACCCCTATTCAGAAAGGTTGCTTTTCAACCTCTATAATAAACCCATTGCGTCATTCCCCACTAAAACGACAAAGCCAAACAACTCGTCGATCACAATCAATGAGTTTTATTATTTGAACCATAAAATAAACAATAGAGCATCGGTATGTCAACACAGTGCACGTAGGTAGTTTCGTTAATACAAACAAATAAAAACAGATCAATATTTACCTCAAGTCGCTCACAAATCGATTTAAATATTTGAATAAATTTGTTTGATCTGCAAAGCGACGCACATGCGTATACACCAATAAATGAGCTTCACTGTCTTGTTATCGGCGATTTACGAGTTCCTCAAAACGCGTTTAGGTTCAGTGGACCTTGTTTGTGTAGAAAACTTCAAGTGCTGCACACTATTGGGTTTTGAAAGTAGGTATAGGTATACGTACAAAGTTCCGGCGGAGAATGATGTTTGACGCTGCACACATGCTAGTCAAGATACCCCAATGAGAAAGGCAACAAATTGAAAATAATAATACTGTAATAAACTTATGGTACAGCTTCCTTTTGAGGCATTTGCAATACTTGCATATCGGCATAATTGGTCAGTATTTTTGCTCGCTTCCTTGTAAGGCGTCGAAAGTTTTGCTAACACTACCGCAATTTTAACAATGAATATAAGGCCAATTTATTTCTAAGACCAATTCTGTTTAAGCATTAATAAAGTTCTCATCGTTGACTTCCGCCAGTGACGCCAGTTTGGGGGTTTTCCCCCCAGATTTAGGTTTTTTTTGGACGACGGGGGAAATCTGGGATTTTTTAAAAATTCTATTTTACTTACATTTCGCTAAAACCACAATTTCAACAAATTTCGGTAAGGGCTGTGAAAATTCGTACAAGATGTTTTCAAAATAAAACATGCGTTGCATTTATTTGGCAATCGCAAAACGAAGCACATGTTTGCCGTTCAGTTTCAAAATATCTTCTTTTAAGTCGTACAAAAACACATTAAAAAAATAATTACAAAAAGTTGAGGGTTTTCTTGGAAAAAGTAGCCAAATCTGGGGTTTTTTGAGAGTTATCCGGGGAAAAATATTTTGAACGTCTGGCAACGCTGATTCCCCCCACCATCAGCGGTGAGAGCACAACTAGAGAATGAAATAAGGTTCTTAAAAGGACTCAAATGAAAGTTATTTAAATTATTCACTTCCAAAATCCGCTGGATTTTTATGGAGCGTTGCAATGAGAACAGGGACAGGGATAGAGGAGCTGCAGCCCAAGACATATTTAAAATCAACCTTGCGTACGAGGTAGATCTGCAGTCTTGCCCATATGTGCCTCGAAAAATCATAAACGATTTTCTGGGAGATCTCATCAAAATTGATTCTTCCAAAAAGTAAACATCGCTGAAATAAACGCCGACTTATTATCTCCAGTATTGAGCGTGCGCCAATTCCTGATCGATCGCACAAACAATCATTATTACTGACGCATGCTTCGCGGGGTTCCTAAAATAGTCAAAGTCCACTCTCAATTATCTGCAATATAATGTCCTTAGCAAGCATCTTCCTATGAAAGAATATACTACTCTGCACAAATCCCTGCTCCTACAAGGTCCCTATTCCTAACATTATCGCAGTCATATTGGCTGTCATCCAATGCAATTATTTGCTTCCAAGCAAATGACGCGACGACAGCCTGAAGAGGTATTTTCCATGCCATGTTTTACCGCTCGTTCTCCACATATTTATGTGTACTTATATGACAGACAAATTAATTTACGAAATGAGTGAACAAAAAAACCCAATAAACACTTCTGCTGACGGCTTTCATTGAAAGGATAATAATTCAATTAATAGCGATTATGGTGCCGCGACTTTTATTTTCATCAGAAGCTCACAGCCACCGCATAAACAGGATATCCTCGAACGATGAAATTCAGATTTCGTGTTTTTGCGGTTGTAGAAGTTCACAAATTACTCGAATGCGATATTAATTCGCAGTAGATACTCGCGCCTCCCGCTACTCTACTCCCTGTTGCCTTAAATTGAGCGCACTAATCCCACCACACATGCTGCTCTTGTGTGTACTCCATAAACCGAGTGGTACACCAATAAATCGGATTATCTCCAATAACCATCCTTCCCACCACCAATTAATTGAGAAACAGCATTTAATTGGTTTTTAATTTTTTGCGGTCCAGAGTTGCCTAACAAACGCAACAAAAATATTGTGTTCACCCAAATCCGTTCTACGATGCAACCACAAAATCCCAATTTGAATACAAGCACAATAGAAAAAAATAAAAAAACTATACACAACACTAAATTAAAAAATATTAAATTTTCCTATGGGAACAAAACGGCTATTCTCATCCATTTTTTGTGGTAGAGATGAAAAAAACATACCAAAAACCAATTAAATTCTGTGGACAAAATCACCCTTTCACCTTGCGACGACGTCCGGGAGTTTTTGTTATGCAACACCCGCTACCTCGAGCACTGTTGGTGGATGGTACAACTAAACTATACATTCGAACCGAATGAAGATGGGAAACAAAATAAAAACTTCTCCATACAGAAACGGAAGAGACGAAAAATCCTTTCCATCTGCACCGCTGCTTCCCTGCTTTGTAAAGGAATTCCAGAGCACACAACATGACCATCAGTGTGTGCGGAGAACCTTCACTGTCTAAATCTGGGTGAAGTCTCTGGCAAAGAGAATTTTTTAGTCGTTACAATTTTTGTACAACAACTGGTTCGGCATATACATATATTGTACAAACAAACGCGTAAATATTGTGTGGTGTGTATATGGCCCCAATGGGTTTTGTGTCTACACAAATTCTAAGCTGACCATAAAAAAAGCCATAAAAATAGAGACGTGCAAATATGGGGCGCGCTGGTGTAACATTACATAGGGTAACGCTGGGTTTATTCAGCTTTAGATATTGACGGGCTAATGGCCTCGTGAAGGCTTATTATTTACGGTTGTGTGCGGAGGCGAGGCAAATAGTTTTCTTGAGTAGCATCTGGTGCATATGTGCGAGGATGAGCGCACTTTTAAAAAAAAAATGGCGCCCAACGGGTGATGGTTTGTTCCATGGGTGTGGGCCTCAGTATTTTATTCCTACAGACCACTGTTGGCTCTCTTGTAAAGCAAATCAAGGGAAACTGCGAAATGGCTTTTGGTTGGGCGCCACTTTTTCACCAAAAGTATAGTTCCGATGCGAATTATATTAGTAAATGCATCGAGTGTTATATACATAAATATGGATGACATATTCACTGCAGGGAATACATCCATTTCCATGGAATAGGATTTTACTTGAAAATAGTTGGACCACATTACAAGATTAAAATCAGGACTAGAACTTAGAGCAATCTCGGAGAGCTAATATAGGTTGTATTCCCATGATGGGAATTTTAAAAAAAAATAAAATAAATAAAATCCTTTAAGGTTATAAGACATTTCGAAAATATAATAAACAACAAGATTACCAATACTTCAGAGCGTATATAAATTCCTGTAGAATTAACTAATTTCCTTGATACTATATAATTCGCAACAATTTCCAGAAAGAAAATCTCGTTTTCCGACGAGACAATCGCCGGCGATTCGCCTTAATCTACGCGGAAGAACAAAATGCGAGCATTTAGGATACAAATACATCCTACACTCACTAAGAGGAAACACATAAATGCAGTGAACTATTCTATTCCACTTGATGAAATCAATTTAACATGATCATGATAGATAACGCTCTCATCTCAAGCTCAGCTTCTAGATGAATCAGAGAGCTAATCGGTGCTTGAAATATTTAAACAAGAGTTCGAGTACTTACTCTTTTGTTTTTATCGATTACGAATTAATTTGAGTAGTGACAAGTTTAAAGAAGTGAAGTGAGAAAAAAATGCGTTTTGGTCAAAAGTGCTCTCAAAAAGTACGCGTGGCAGTGACAGGCATCGCCTAAGCCCTGAAGCCTTCTCAGAACCATCGTAAACGCATTTAAAAATATATTTTAGTAAAATCTGATCAGTAGTTGCCACACTAACCCGCAACCCACTAAAGTTCAATTACATTTAGAGATTATCCACCGTCTTCTTTGTAAACAAGCTCAAGCCACAAGCACAGCTTTTTCGCATCAGATTATTCCAATGAGTTTGCACTTAAACAGTTAACAATTATAGAAACGATAACCATTAGCAGCACCAAAGAAAAATAAATAAACATAGCTCCAGTCGGCGCAGTGGCTTAGTGTTAAGTGTGTTGGACTACTAAGCCAGGGGTCCAGGTTCGAATACCGAAAAAAAACAAAAAAACAAATTCCAACTTAGGGTTTTTTCCACTCCACTGAGTATTACTGTCTTGAAAGAGCCGTGTGGACTTGGCATAAAATTGTAGATCCCTTCCATTCGTTCCAAAAATTGAAAAACTCACACAAAATGAATGGTTGTGAGGAGCTAGGCCTAGGGTCCCCACCGATCTGTTGCGCCAACTATTTATTTATTCTTAACTCTAGTTGGCGCAATAGTTCCATAGAATAACAAACAACCCTTTCGCTTTTATTTTTGGCATGAATTGAGAAGCCTCTTTCATTCTTCCCAAAAATATAGTTCTTCAGTTATAGTCTTGGATGCTTGTCAGACATCCACGAGATTGGGGAGCAGTGGAAGAAACCTTAAATCGAACCTCAGACCTCCTGCAAACCACTAAAATGACCTCCGTGAATGAAATATGCAAAACAAGCCCAATGCCTAGTAACGAAAACAACTAATTACCAATCTTCTGTGTCCAGTCAAAACAACACTTCTTGCACACTTACACTACAGCTTGCAAGAGAGGACACACATGAAAAAATTACAGCTCCTGTAAAAGCAAAAAACCTGTACAAAGTGCTGCTCTCCATTTTATAATAGCGGCCACTTCTAAAATGGGCCGAATTTGTTTAACCGAAAAATGAGTGAAAACTAAAATCTTCTTTTTAACTGCAGACAGTACTCGTGTATGTGTGTGTTTTTTTTACATCCACCCTCTCCAGAGAACTCTTGCTGGGATAAAGACCTTTTACATGTTGTGCCAACAAAATATGTCTACCCTGTGGTATAGTTCGACATGGAATAGATGCGCCCTTCTTTACGGAGTTCATGTTTGGGGTATAAAGTTCACAGAGGTTTTTTTTTTTTTTTTTTCATTCTCTATTCAAAGTGATATCTGTCGACAGGCGATATTTTTGCTAGTTTGCTTAGAATGTGTGATTTGCTTTGAATGCGTTACGAACTTCTGAAACTTCCAAGAGAGATGTCCAATATTTGTCGGATGGGAGCGTTGTAATGAACTGTTGTGACTGTCAGATTACGGAAATCTGAATGTCAATTGCGCGTGAGGCACTCATTGATTGCTAACACACTTCTGCCAAATTCAGGCAGGAAACCTTATAAGACACTCCCCTCAACTATAGCACTTTCGCAATAAGTTCAGTCCACAAACGAGCCGTAGGAAACCACACATAAGTGGCGAATCTTTTGACACATTAAGCCGGCACAAAAAGAAAACCCTGATGACCATAATAAAATTCTCTCGTCAGATTTCACTCGACATACTTGGCGTCAAATGTCTGAGTACATTTGTCATTCACTACATGCATCGTGCAAATGACTTATACAGCGCCGCTGTCGGCCGGCCGCCTCTAAGACAGTACTCCGCTCACTTGACATTATTCCCTACAATTGTCTTGTTTACCCTTTTGCTACTACACAAACTCTACAAAAAACGAAAAAGATCGTGAACATATTGCCAGCACTTATAGATCGCCACCACAACAGGTTACTTCCTCAATTAGCCATATAGCTGCTGCACTGGAACAATTTCAGCATTGCCAAGCTGTCACTCCCAACCGCCAGAGAGAGCGACAGAGAGAGAGAGAGAGAGAGGCATCAACATATCGTGATGAGAAACAAAAGCACTGTCAATTATTTATTTCCCATTCCAATAGCAGCACATAGAGCTGTGTGAATGGATAAGTGCCAACAGTTGTTGTGTGAGCGGCTTAATGTCAATTGGATTATGATGACGGTGCAAATACGCAAAATGTCACTCGCGATAAACCAGAGATGAGCTCAGCTTATAGTCTAGAGAGGCCACGATATTGTTGCAAAGTGTGGCATGGCATGCTAATAAATACAATTTTATTTCTTTTTTTTCCTACAACTTTGACGGAAGCCCGCCATTGGTACGTGATTGAAGTTTTGATTGACAGCGCAGCCGGATATGGAAGTTTGTTTTGATAATAAATACAGATACGACGCACTTGATGATGATCAGTGCCAATGTCATTTATGAAATGCATTCACTGGGACATTGAAACTGCCAGTTATTTTTTAGTGGGCGGGATGCAAAAAGATATACGTGCTATATATGGAAATGAAATTGTTTAACCAAACCACGCCGATGTTGGCTGGCTAAATTCTACCTTGACGCAACTGCTAGCTCAGTCTGTGCTTTTTTAACAGACAGACATCAGCAAAAGCCCGCATGTGAACGCATGCAGACCTACCTCCTTAATCTCACAATTAAATTAAAAAAAAAAAATATTAACGCAGCTTCATAATTCATATGTCATCGGAATCGGACTTGTGGGAAGAAATAAATTGACATAGACTTAGTTTTAGACCGCATTGCGTTCGTCGGCGACTTCATCTGAAATTTCTAGCCGAAACATGCATCTTCCATGTGAAATTGTTGACGTTGCGCCGAATACCGACGGAATTTGCCAAAAGCCAAACGAATGAACAAAATGCGAACATTCAGAGGAAGATTATGCGCTTAAGAAAAGAACTGTGGAAAAATATGTAGCGCGTATTTCGCATGTTCCTCCTCGCATCCAAAATGTGAAGAAGAAGAACGTGTGAAATACGCGCTTAAGATTTGTCTATCCTTAGTTCTTTTCGCGTTCTTTCCCGAGCAAAGCACACAAAATCTGTCAAACTCCAAAAAATTAAGCGAAACTCTCTCAGAGAGCTGAACGACAAAGTGACATTAGTCGAAATGTGTCATTTTCGAGTTAAGTACACAGAAGTGACAACAGAAAAATATTTATTTTTTCTGCCTATTCGGCTTAATTCTACTTCTTCCACTTTCCACGTTGTAAAAAGTATCATATCGATTTTCCACTAACAACGCTGCAATTTGTTATACGTCAATGCCATTTTTTTAGCTGTGCGTCGAGAGTGGTTGCGTTCGTTTCGTCAAAACGGCGTATTGCGAAAAATTTCAAGCAACACAAAATCAAAAAGGTACGATTTTTGTGCCATTTCGACATTTTTTTATTGCATAATAATGTGATTTCAGACCGAAACGACACTTTTACAACATAATAAGAAAATAAACATTTAAAAATGTTAGTGACTTAGTGGTTAGTGTGTTGGACTATTAAGTGAGGGGTCCCAGGTTCGAGTCCCGCAAAAACCCAAATTCCAACCCAAATTCCAACATCCGAGAGTATAACTGTCTTGCGTCCCTACGGACCTGTTGCGCCAACTATTTATTTATTTTTAAACAATTAAAAATGTTTCAGATTTTTCGCCAAACGTCGTAAGTCCGAATTTTTATAAGAATTTGTACTTTGTATATTGTTTTCAATTATCAAGAAAACAATTTTTTACTGTGACGCAAAACTTTAAACGTCTCTCGTAAAAATCATCCGTTTCGGACTTATGTCACTTTGCCGTGAAAGCGAAGTATAATCCAAAGTACGTGGATATACTTCGAGCTATTTCGACCCACTTACATCTTGTACCTTGTACGCCTAATCCATATCACAGATAAATGCATTACTATCTTTCTGCAATATATGAAACGTTGTGGGAGATTATTCGCCTACGGCCGAATTTTCTTTATTTTCACAGACTTTAATTTCGTGCGCAGTTGATTTTTAAGACGGATTTTAAATTTGTTTCTTGTCAACTTTGTGCATTTGTCACAGGATTATTTATCAGTACTTGCCGGTTGAAATTTTCTGAACTGTTTCGAGCTCAGAGAGGAACTGCTCGTTACTCGTTATTTTCCTAATTTTCTCTATTCCTGCCATTTTTGATGAGAACGTGTATAGATTTTGTGCGATTTTGCGTTCGATTTAAACCACGTATACGAATGAACCTTTTAGTAGTTGCACGAAACACACTTTTGTAATAATAGTAATCCCTCAGCGCCTGTCAGATATTACACGATTTTTCAAGTAAGAGCGAAATGCCGATGTACTCGTATGTACCTTATTCTTGGTGTCGCACTCACTTTGAAAATGTGAAAGGGGAGATGGGAGCCTCACAGGATGAATACGAAGATCAGATGTACTTATTGAATATGGACTGATTGTGCGAAAATTTCTTTTTCATGTCATTGCGCTGCTCTTTTCCAGCACTTGATATTTATATATCTTGTCAATTTTGTTGCACCCTTCATAATTGGGGAATGATTTATATTGACTCCAACCACCCAACAGAGTCGAATCAGTAAACATTTCGAAGATTCTATCTTCTTAGCGGACCTAAAATCCTTACCTAGTGCTTGATGATGTGTGAACAGGAAGCAACGAAATGAAATGATATTCAAGACTGTGGGTATCGGTGCCGTGCCTTACTTCATGGACTCCAACCTAGCTACAAGGTATTTATGAAAATATCTTAAATCGTGTCACGTTTCCAGTGCGCAATGCTCTCACAGAACCTTTGCGAATATCTCGTCCACCTAGGCAGATCCTCTTTAAATCTAATTAAACCAAACACTAAAGTTTACGCTTGCAGTGCATGATCGTGAGAGATCGGTGATCATTAATAAATACCAAAGGCGATTTTCTGAACTGGTTTCAAGCCAAAACCAGCAACATTCCCATACCACCACAGTCACATGCGGGTATCGAATAAACTTGTATATCTATTTGTGGTAGGTATTTGCATTTGTGCACCAATCTAAGCCAAAAACGTGATTTTTCTATTTAGGAACACGGCACAAAGACGACGACGCGACGTTATGGCCGGAAATTTAGTGCACTCGTGCATTTGGATTTATTTAAATTTTTTTGCTGACATTTCTGTTCAAGAGTATATGGTGGCGGTACCGTACCAACCAGGGTTAGGGACGTTAAATTGCGATTTCGTCATCGTCCAGATTGACAGGAAAGAGTGTGTAACGTGTAAGGCGTGTATGCTTGTCGAGGTCGCTCCACACAGTCAGGGCGTGGTGCCTCACTTATATCGCACGAGGTATGTAAATTGGTTTGTTTGCTTCTTTGTTGTTAATTGTTTTTTTTTTTTTTTTTTTTTGTGTTACCAATTCTGGTTTCATTTTAGTCATCATCAGCATGAGTGGCGAAATTATGTCACGTAACATTGAGAACGCAGAACGATTAATTGAGGTTAACCTCAATTATGGTTTTTGTTTTAAGAGAAACTTTCAAAATACGCTTTACGAGAGTGAAACTTAATTTAAGCACAACCGCGATATAGTTTGACCTACAAAGAGGGCACAGCAATTAAATTGCAATTTGCAATTCATCGAAAGGATCTCCATCAAGTTGCTGTATACAATTTGCTATCCATCTGCATTGGACAAACATTAACATGGTGGCCATTCAATTAACACAACTACTGGGCATCGGGCGATCGTTTAAGTGAGCGCTCAGCAATGACATGTGGGGCTGGGAGCCTTTATGGTTGGTTCTCTTTTACTTAAGTTGAGTGACCAACGATTGCTTTGACGTAAAAGAACAATGCAAATACAAATGGATGGGTGGCTGTGCTTGCTCTACTAAAAACATCTCAAATGAGTCTGTGATCCAATCAGGTACGAAGTGTGAGTCCCTAGGAGTAAATCTGTGCACAAACTTATAAGCTCTATCTATTTCTAAATGCCTGTTTTCTGTGTCAGATGCCGAAAGAAGTTGTTAACATTTGCAGGTTTAAAAACCAAACACTCTGTCGTTGGAAAAGCGAAGATCGAGCATTCGGCTGATTAAGGAACTTAATTTACAAATTATATCTACTAACCACACTTTTGTCCACAAAAAAAAAAAAAAAAGTAAACGAACCCAGTTTCATGTCTCCATCTATCACATATCCTCAATATGGCGATGAAGGGTTGTCCGCCCTTCGCATTTTACTGATTTTCAAAGTATTCGCAATTTATACGAGTCTTTTTGCAGTCATGTTCCTTTGGTCCTTCGAGCTAGATAATTTTTTTAATTACCAACCTGTTGATGTCTTCAGTTGAATGCTTTTTGACTGTCTCTTTGAATACATTTACAAATAAATAAACGTTTTAAGCAAATAAATGCAAAGCAGCAGAGGGGCAGGAGAAATATGGCCAACTCCCGAAAAAAAAAAACAAAAAGAGTGCATTTTTTTCCTTGGAAGAGATTTCAGTCGCATTTTTAAGTACCTATATGTAAATCGGACTCAAACGTGTTATCTAACAGACTGATCCTTAAAGTGGTGTCCACCGACAGATATATACAAAAGCCAATCTACAAATAAAGCAACAAACCAGTTGGTGTGGTCCCTCGAGCGGGATACCCTTTGCAAGCCGAAATTTAATAAGCGTCTGATATCGGCATCTTACGCCTGCCTTGGATATAAGCTGCGAATCAGTGGTAAATGTGTAAGAACCTTTGACCTTAGAGATTATTTTTCAGTGCCCCATCTCGCTAACGTCTGAAAAACATGCAAGACTAAATGTGCAAAAATAAATAAATAAGTAGTTGGCGCAACAGGTCCGCAGAGACTCTAGGCCTAGTTTCTCACAACCAAACGTCTAATTGAGAAGCTCTTTTAGGGCAGTTATACTCTCGGATGTTTGTCAGACGTTCGCGAGAGGTGACGCAGTGCAAATAAACTTTAGATAAAATTTTTGTTTTCTCGGGAATCGAACCTGGGACCCCTCGCTTAGTAATCCAACACATTTAACACTCTAAGGCACTGCGCCTACTCTATGCAATATGTAGTCATTTCTGAAGCCTGGAAAATGAATATTTTTGTAACTATTCATTTGATCCTTCGAACTAGAAAACCTTTTGCATTATTCCAAAATTATATTAGTTACGCTTAGGTCCATACCTTTTTGGAAAACCTTAGGCTACTAAACTTAGCAGATGTCTTCAATCATCGGCACAAACATCTGAAATGCGCTTCATAATAATTATCCCCCATCAAAATATTTCCCTCTAAATCCGCTCTCTCATGATCGCGGATCGCGGCTATGACTCAGGAATTTAGTCGCCAAATGTCAAAGCTATCAACTAGCATCGTACGACTCGACTTGAATGCACAAAACAGAGAAAAAACAAAAAACAAACCGACAAAACCCGCAGATCACCATCGGAGTTAGGTGTACACAGAGATACTTGACTTTCAAAGCCAGGCTCTGTGGCGGCCTGTACAATATTCTATACACCCAACCTGCGCCAGCTACACCTCTATTTACTGCGCCATAAGCAAGAAAACCAAAACCACCAGCAACAAGCAAGAACAGTCAAATGACAGCGAAAGAGAGAGAAAAACAACAAATAAATTGTAGCGCGTAGGTATGTTGTAAATAAATACGCGACCGCAATCACTTTGGTCGGTCGGATGGAGATCTCGGTGCCAGGCACCGACCGGTTTAATTTTTAGCTCGTTATCAACCGGTAGATGAACTGTAAAGAAGAGAATAGAGTTAATTGCAGACAATGACGATGAATACACAGAAACAGAAACGCAAACGACTCACAAAGAGAGTGAGAGAGAGAATGAAACAGCAAAATCATTATGAGCAACGCAAGCTGGGCCACCATACGCCATACACCATACACCATCCATACGTGCCTACATATTGCAGATACTTTTGCTATAATAGCAATGGCGACCAACCGAGCTGCGACGATGGTGATTATGTGCTGTGTTGACGATGACGGTGCGATGGCAAAATGGCAAAAAATCCAAAGCATAGAAAACAACGATAATTCAGCCATGCAACGATTGACAAGACGAAACGACACGACAAAAGCAAAGCTACATAGGTGCGACGTGCGACGTGTGAGGCATGAGGCTCCTCACCACACGGCTCAAAGGTAAGCCAACCTGGTCTAGGAAAGCCACCTCACGCTCACAGTGAAATTGCAAATTTGCAACTTCGTTCAGAGCCAGCTTCATCCAGATGAATGCCCGGCTCGGCTCAGTTTAGTAGATGTATATGTGTTGTGTCTTTATGGGAGGAGGGAGTGCGGTTTCGGCGCAAAAAGATGCCCACGAAGCGAAAAATGTCATATTTTTCTTTTCTAGCTTTTGTTCGCCTTTTGCAGAGTTGCAGAGCAGGGGGTGACTGCGATAACTTGGTGCGGAAATGCTGCATTATAATCTTGATCTCTGGGTGACCTATGAATGCTGTGTGTATTGTTACAACTATTGTTGCCCGCCATTGTTGTGTGTCTTTTACCTACCTACACTACGTTTGCTTACTTGCTGTTGTTTGTGCGCGATGTGAAATCGGCTGCTGGAACAGTGAATGAACTTACACTTTCTTCTCTTTGGCAGTAAAAATTGCGATTCTTTACGTAATGTTTTGTTAAATCCGTGCGGGACGAGACGCCCGGCGTCAAAGCAGCGATTTTCAGTGCTCCGACTTAATGCGAGGGAATGTTGTCCCACGCTCGCGATCATTAAAACCAAACGGACTTGTACTATTCGCAGTGCATTAGTGTTTCATTTTGCATACTTAGGCCTTTGTTAGTAGGATAAATTAAAAAAGAACAAACAAATTGGTAGGTATACCTCGGGAGGAATTGCAACTAATTCGTGTAGGATGAACGAAAATTGGATTTACAGTTCTGAGGGGAGTTGCAGAGCAGATCGTGTTTCACATAAGTGGTGCCAATTTGTGGTTAAATGTGGCTAATTATATGGTGTATCTTTGTGGCGTGGGATCAGCCAAGTTGGAAGCCAGACTGTTGTTTGCGACTGCCTGATTGATGGGATGCGCAGTTTAGAAGAGTCGTAGTTCTGAAATACGATTTGGGTTGCATGCAAATTTCTATGTAGCTTGTGGTAGACAGAATATGCACTGGACGCATGTCAAGAACGCCCACTGTTACACAGTTTTTTCGTCAGTCACCATGCATTCAGCTCTCTGTAATTTACTGCCGCTTACTTAAGCCGGAACCTAAGCCGGAACTACACTTCCAACGTGTTTTGTGTTGTGGAGTGTCACTATCAGTCCAGTGGATTTCATATGCGTGGATTTCGGGTGCTGTAGAAATTAGGATGAACCAACAATCATTATAGTGACTATTTGAAAAACGTTTCAATTTCTTAAGTATCAACGATGGCCTAATCTAACGCCAGTTACGGACACTAACAGTTTTTGGGGCAAATGGTGAACCCTCAAACTATGCCCGAAAATAGTATTTTTATTGGAAATTTAAAAAATATTTCAGCCATCATTTTGCGTAGTTATTTGGGACCGAAGAACCCAATAGATTAAGGCTGATTTTGTGCTGAAAACACATCATTTTTGTTTGCTGTTTTAGAAGATTCTTAAAAATATTATTTGGGTGACGTATTTTCTAATAAAATCAGCTCAACCCTAACATTAGCTTTGGGAATGGCCTGCTTCTGAGGCCGAAGTCGACCTTGAGATTTGCCCAATTGGAATAGTTAAAATTTTTTTGATAACCGATAGAAAAAAAACAAGAAAATTATACGATGTTCATGTACAAGGTCTTTCATTAGCTACTTGACAACTTCAAACTTTCAGTGTGAACGCACCTTTAAGCCGATTACCGAACTGTTAATGTCAAAATATTCTGTAAAATCGACGTTTTCATCATGGTGAAGTACACGAAGGAACAACGTTCACAAATAATTGAAATTTACTACCGAAATTCCAAATCGGTGGTCGCAACTTTAACAGCGTTAACGCCATAATTTTCAATCTTGAGCGATGAAGCGCATTTTTGCGTGAGAAGTGAGATCCCTCATGCGCTTCATGAAACAGCACTTCATCCGCAAAAAGGTACTGTTTCCATTCTGGTGGCGTCATTGGGCCGTTTTTTTTCGTCGATGAAAATGACCGTGACGTTACGACAAATGGTATTCGCTACAGAGGCATAACGTTATTACTTTAAGCAATTGCATGAACTGCACCAAGACGGTGCCACTGCCACAAGCCACACAGCGGGTGTAACAATCGAGTTATTAAAGTCTCAGTTCAGTGAACGTTTTATATCGTGAAACGGACCCGTCTATTGGTCGCCGAGATCATGTGATTTAACGCCTCTTAGCCAATATGGAAGGAGAAATAGCTAGTCATCGAAAATTGGGTTCAACATAGCTGCATACGTTCCCGTGGTGGACATATGAACGAAGTAGAATTCCATTCATAAATGTTTTGATAGTAATTCAAACCAATAAATTTTTTTTTTTGAGATACCTATCTGAAGTATTTTGCATTTTATTTATAAACGAAATTGTCAAGTCTTTAATGAAACACCCCTCACATACAGGTCATCCCTCGATTTTATATCTCATTACTTTCTTTTTCAGAAAACACAGTAAACTTCATTTGCTTCTAGTTTCTAACCGTCCATTACCTCTAAAAGAAGGAACACGTTATCGTGTTCTTCATTTCTTGGTTGGCAGCAAAGAAAATGAACAGGCCAATAGCTCACATTCCGCCAGTAAAAACCAGAGAAGGTAACTGGGCAAAAAGCAGTCAAGAAAAAGCAAATTCTTTTGCAGAGTACCTTGAGAAGGTCTTCAAACCTTATGAAGATAAAGATTATCAAGGAAACGAAGAAACGTGCGAAGAAGACAGACCTATTCGGCCGGTAACAGCTAAAGAACTTGCCAAAGAAATCAAAGAAGGCATAAACATAAAAAAAGCCCCAGGGTTCGATTTAATCACAGGGGAAATTTTAAAACAATTTCCGCGAAAAGGTTTAAAAAAACTAGCGCAGATTATAAATGCTGCATTTAAATTAAGATATGTGCCAAGCATGTGGAAGGTCGCGGAGGTAATATTGATACCAAAACCAGGTAAACCACCTAGCGAAGTAGCCTCATATCGCCCAATATCGATACTACCAATGTTGTCTAAGCTATTCGAAAAAATGCTGGCAAAACGTCTGCAAAAAATTATTGATGAAAAATCGCTACTTCCAAATCATCAATTTGGGTTTAGAAACAAGCACTCTACAATTGATCAGGTGCATAGAATCACAGATAAAATCGAAAAAGCATTTGAAGAGAAAAATGTGTGCTCTACAGTATTTCTTGATATAGCACAAGCTTTCGATAAAGTCTGGCACAAAGGTCTGATACACAAACTACAAAAGCAACTGCCGAAGCAGTATTCGACTATTCTGGAGTCTTATAAATCAGATCGATTCTTCAGAATTAAGCAAGATACAGAGTGTTCAACATTAAGAGAGATTAAAGCTGGTGTACCGCAAGGCAGTGTGCTAGGTCCAGTTTTATACCTACTCTTCACTAGCGATTTGCCTGAAAGTGTAGAAACCACCATAGCTACTTTTGCAGATGACACAGCCGTCCTTGCTGTGGGAGCAACTGTCGAAATAGCAACAAAAAAGCTTCAGACGGCAATAAACAATATTTCAGAATGGACAAAGAAATGGCAGATTAGATTAAATGACCTTAAGTCAGTCCATATTAATTTTACGTATAAAAACGTACCACACATTCCAGTCTACATTAACAACAATGTAGTAGAATTTTCTAACACAGCTAAATATCTAGGCATGACTCTAGACGCTAAACTGCGTTGGAAAGCGCACGTTAAGAAAAAACAAGATGAATTGAACATGCGATACAGTAAATTGTATTGGCTTATTGGGAGATACTCATCCCTGTCCAACTACAATGAGTTATTGCTATACAAGCAAGTTCTAAAACCAGTATGGACCTACGGGCTCTAATTGTGGGCATGCACATGCCAAACAAACTTACAAAAAATTCAGGTTTTCCAAAATAAAGTACTAAGGAACATAGTTAATGCACCTTGGTACATACGAAACGCCGATCTGCATAGAGATCTAAATGTTGAAATGGTTGAAGATGAGGTTAAGAAGGTTGCTCAGAGGCATAGAAATCGGCTCCTCAGCCACGTAAACGCAGAAATAACAGAACTTTTAAATGACAATGTAATCAGGAGATTGAGACGTATAAAACCTCTTGATCTGTAAGATTAGGCTAGGGCTAAGAAATTAGATACTGATTTCAAAGAAAACAAATTTAAAAATCCGACAAACGGCGGATTTATCTCTTTAAATTCATTGAATAATTCAAAAATTAATTGCTGATTAGTCGTATGACTAGGTGCAATCTAATTCGGGATGGCGAATGTCAGTCCCCCGGGAGTTTTTTTAGATGAGTTAAAGTCCATCACTATTGCAGGAGCATCCCTCGCGTACTAGCTCTGCAATGTCTTTCGATGATTTTTTACTTCCAGCGAATTCCCAACACACAAAAAAAAAAAAAAAAAAAAAAAATTTCTTGGTTCGAATTTGCTTTTAGCTTTCAGACACCGTTACCATCTTAAAAATGTCGACGCAGTTGATTGCAAACAAGGACAGACAAAAAAACCTTATTCTATAAGGAGACCCGTGGATTTTTTCTGTAAACAATACTTGATGAGAGCATCTCTTCTGGGTGCAGGTTTCCTACGTGAGGTCCGTTTTCCCGTTTTAAAATTAGAGGATTTCGAATACCGTGACCAATTTTCTCTCATCTCTCGCAGAGATGGCAGAGCAATTTATTTATTTACTGTCTGATCTTAAAGTATATTTAAGTAGATCGCCAACAAGCAGTACTTCGAGTCAGCTTGCAACAAATATTGTCGGGAAAGTGCTGCCTCATCCAATGTAGAAAATTTCCCCGACACCAAAGAAGACCAGTATTTTTTTTAAAGATTCTGATTTTCAAAGCAATGAAAATCGAGTCTTATGTCAGTTAGATTAACTCTCTCACTCGCCTATGCTGTCTGTGGCGGGAATAATGATAGCAGATATCCAGTCCATCAAATTAGTTGACCTGTCATAACAAATTTCAGGAAGCCCGAACTTAAGTCAAAAATATTAACCTGAAAGGCAGACAGCGAAGACAAAGCTTTAAAAACAAGCCCAACAATTGTCTTGGTTAAAGAAGGGCTAAAATTAACAAAGTATCTGTTGAGGAAACCAATATTCGTTGATAAAAAAGCGTGGATATGTGTGGCAGTCGTAAAAGAGTAACAAATTGAGTTAATAGCGTAAATGGACGCAAATGATGTGTGATCAGAAGTGGGGTTCCAAATACACGTGGAGCAGTTAATTAATGCCTTTGTAATACGTAGCCACCTCGGCAGTTCTCGGCAACAAAGTTGCTATAATTAATATAAACCAATTGGTTGAATTCTACAGAGTTAGTTTGTTATTTACGAACAAGAAAATTCGGAGGAAATTGATAAATCGGCTATTTTTAACCAAGTTTCCTTAAACAAGTTGAGTCGTTTATTTTTAATACACTAACCTTGTAGGAGCTATATTAACAGTACTTAGAAGATTTTAGCCGAAAGTTGGTTGATTTTAAATGCATAAATGAATTTTTTGAGTGTATTACTTTTCAAATTGTGAAGGAATTCATTTCAACTCATTTCAAATGGTCTCTGCAAAGAACGGAGAAGTTTCGTGCGACCCAGTCTTGAACTTTATTCAGCTTAATTTGAAGTTAAACAACCTTTGAGAACCACAGTGGCGTATTCTTAGACGAGGGCTTATTTCTTAAGCCCTAGGAGGCTACTTTATAGATTTGCTTTTATTTTCAACCGTCCACAAATATGTCCATTCTTTTCCAGTGATACTCAAACAGGCAATTTTAAAATTATTATTTTTTTTGGATATTTATTTGACCTGATCTGCTAAAAAGGACTGCTGCCGATCGATTTGAGACAAATTTAACCAGTTATGACCGACAATACCACTCCACTGAGCAAGTGTTACATATTTCATCTGAATGTGACGGCGAATTCTAATATCCACCACAAATTCACCAACCAGCTGCTTTCAAAAGTATACCCCTCATCAGCTGTCAAACTGAACCGCTTTTAAATACAAAACCATGATTGATGTCCACAAACAACGGCAACTGCGCGTTAACACGCTGTTCCTGTTCGGTGTCCATTAAACCCAGATTTACCACCGAAATGAACAGCTTCCAATACACTTTCCGTTGAAGAAAAAAAAAAAAAAAAACCGAAGATTAACAACTGTCACCTAAAACTGACACTCAATAACGGTGCAGCACTCGACAGATACAATGCGCCCGCATCTGTACGCGTACGTAAATGTTTAAGCACTTCTCGGTGGTAATTGTAAAAAATTGCATTCCCAATCCAACTCCCGCAGTCTTGTATACTCGCATCTACGACAACAGCGCACGGGTAAAGTCCGTTATTGATGGCATCCTCAAGTGATTACAATTTATTTCCCCCGTCGCTTGTTCGATGGCATGGACGTAAGGGCACGGTTGGTTACACAACTGCGACTAACATCGTCATATTATCCAACCATTTGTTGTTGTCGATGTCGCTGTCGCTGTCGCTGTTGTCCATCCATTGTCCTCGTTGTAATCGAATGACCTCAAGTGGCGGCAGAGGAGGAGGAATCCAGAGCACACGCATATATATGCCATAGGCTGGCACTATACGAACGGCTGAACTAAATTGATCGCTTCTAACACAATCAGGAAGTCTCAATCTCTCTTCTAGTCGTTGCGCTGACATATCTACATTCTACACGTTTTTTTTCTATGCTGCCACACCGAGAAGATGCCATTATCTTTGATAGAATAATAAAACTAATAACGATTCTATTGCTAATACTATTGTGTCATCATCGTGCCGTCTCTATTGTGTGTAAATGTTTTACTTTCATTTACTTTGGCGGGCTTACTAGTGTGTGGGAGAATGGCTCGCCTACGTGTGGGCTTTCCTTTCAAAACTAATTTAGTAACTTTTTTTTTGGCCATAGTTGGCTGCGAAGATATTTAAATCAATTCACGAGCAGTCCATCCGTTAGAGTTGCGACAACAACACCCAAGTGTGGATTGACACATCCCCATTGATGCGTCGAGTGTTGTAATACACGCTGCGGATGTGTATATACGTGGCTGCAGCTGGAGTCGCATGGGAAAAGAAACTTTTCTGCGGTTTCTCTGTTTTGCGGAATTTCGATGTACACAGCATTTCGAGTGGTCACTGGTCAGATGCGGTGATGCAACCACAAGCGGCTTAAATGGGATGCACAGGAGATTTGAGCAGAGCTCATCGTTGTGTTCTATGCTCGACTGGATAATCGTGTGGTGACTATGACCTAACCTGTGATCAAGCCGAGTGAGAAGGATGTGAGAGCTTGGTTTTGCCATATCCGGTATCCTTTTGTATGGCACAAAGCGCTTACGGAGGCACATTGCTTAACGTGGCCAAGCATGGGAATAATTAGATTTTGATTAATTTCACAGGTAGTTGCGCTCCGGTTAACCTTAAACCTCAAGAATCTTATTACTGACATAGCTAAAGGTTGTAGGATGATCCTACTACAAAGGTAGGTCATTAACATTGATGGAGTAAGTACGAGCCTTCTAGTGATTGATAGGGTAGTAATAAGTGTTCCACCACGGTAAAGACATTCTGGAAAGTTTCCTGAACACATGTGGAAGTTCGCCTTATAATGTTTAGGGTTGGCTACCGGAGCCGAGAATTATAAAAACATCCCTTTTTGGTTGAAAATGCGTTTTTTTAACCTTCAAATAGTCTTACGCCTTTTGCAAATCGGCAGTTTGTTTGCCTCTTTTTGTAAATACGGATTTACGCGATACGAGGGAAAGTGTCTTCTTCTGCCCGCTACTATTTTTCTTATATCCATTGTTTTGAAGATTTTCAAATACTGCGATTTCTTTGAAGTTTTAAATTCGAAAATTCTAACTACGCGAGTTGTAATAAAAAATAAGTTTACTGATATCTGTCATGAACATATTATTACTATCGTCCCGTTTTTGGTGTGGAGAAAC
The DNA here is from genome assembly GCA_963082955.1 of Cheilosia grossa. NCBI lineage: Eukaryota > Metazoa > Arthropoda > Insecta > Diptera > Syrphidae > Cheilosia > Cheilosia grossa. The sequence continues at coordinate 41,394,061 of OY720145.1, read as the reverse complement.
GAACTTGAGACTAGGGACGCTAAAATTTATAATTTAAAATTTAGCGCGATGAGAATACTAGACTTAAGCGAAGAATATTCTTTAAAAATTGTAAGCTAAAAGTTTTACCTTTAACTATTCACGATTAACCGCGGTGCTCGGGGCCGAGCTCATACCGGAAAATCGATAATTCCGGATAAACGAAAATTATATATTCAAAGAACAAACCCACTTTATACAATGTTATTCCATTTAATAAAATAACTTTGAAACACTCCCCAAGTAGAAATTGTTGGTTATAGTGTAAGCGCTATTTTCAGACATGTTTCCGTAACAGTAACAGTGTGCATAATGTATCAATGTGCGTATTTTTTTCCAGTACAGGATGGAACGGTGACCAAAGTGGGGAATTATTTTTTAGCTAATAAAATTATTATTTCCGAAAACACACATAATGGTAACTAGGCTATGACTTGTAACCGAAATGTGACTGTATTTCAGTGAGCAGTCAAATTGGTTTTTATGTGTTTGCAAGTTGGTTGGCTCGAAACAGAAAATGTAAAATAGAAATACTGATACCAATATAAAACGTAAACACATAACCTTCCCTCTTTAACAGTCTTAACAGGGTTTTGGTACAAAAATTCCCACTTCAAGCGATAGAATTTCCCTCTTCAAGTTGAACGTTAAAAAGAACAAAATTCCCAATTTCGGGATTAAAATCCGCATTTATGCTAGCACTACTTTTTTATATCACTCTCATATTAGTTTGATGGTGGTACTGTAATATTTTAATCTCTTTAAAGAAATCATTGCGCCGTACGAATAACCAATTTTAGTCTCGACTTTAAATCTATACGGATGCTCACAATTGCGAAATTTGTATGGAAAATATAGCCACTGTGAACTATTTAAATTTTGAGTCGAAACTAAAAATGTTTATTGACAATACCCATTAACCCATTAACCATGTAAAAGGTATAAACATAGATACCTTCCCATCACAAACTATCGCAGCTTGTGCAAATTTGTTGCGTTTTCGTACTTTTTGGGGTAAGTATTTTTTTGGTAAAAGAATTCTATGCGATTGCGGAAAATATGACGTTTAGGCCCAAAAATTATGAAGACAATCCGGGTTATTAATAATCGTTTTAAGTGTCCCGGCTAAATTTTTCGAACTCACATGCATTTCCATACAAAATTGCATTTATTGTGACCTAGAAAATATTTAATGTCAAAGTTAAAAATGATTCATCGTTACTCAAAATAAGGCTAACATGTTTTCTTATTCTCTGCATGTGTATGTGTACAAGTTTTTAAGAAAATCAACAATACTGAGGGGTTTGAAAAATACTTTCCCTCAGGAAAAACAATCATCCATATGACAATACAACACTTCGCGCAAGTATTTCTGTGATGGAAAAATATTCTGCCGAGGCTATGTCACAAACGGAGTGTCTATTTTTCTTTTTTCAATAGTTTCACAACTAGACCCCACAAAAGCAGACTAAAATAACGACAGGAATACATATTTACTAGCCAATATCTGGAACCAACTTATAAATTGTGAATAAGTTGCCTACAACAACAAGAGGAAACTTTTTCGTCCTATACCAAACGACTGGCATGGATTAAAGATCTCCCAACAGTGTGTAGGACTGTACATCAGAACTTTTCTGCATGAAACCAGATATACAAGCAGTTTATGCATCGGAGGAATGCATGTTCAAACCTGAGGTATACAATATGCGTATAAGTGTGTGTGGAACTCCTAGAAATGCACTAACAATTTATGCAAGAAACGCAGCCACAGGGTGGAGAAACACGTTTACGGATGACGAACGGTTAGTGGATGGAAGCATGCATGGAAGGTCAATTATTATGCGAGTATGATGCATGGCTCGTGCAAGCTAACAACTTAAGTTTGTTTAGAAAAGTCAACGTGGTAATCGATGGTAAGCTATGTTCAAGAGGTGCTGTTTATAGTTCAATAAAACTGTAGTTTAAAAAATCAAAACCGGATGCGTGAAGTTGTAGTTTTCCGAGAAAGTTTCAACCAAATCTTGACTGGTTTATTGTGGCGTAGACTGATGGCCAAATTGGTGGTTGGCAGTATTGAAATATAGAGGAACAAATGTTTTGAAAAAGCCTAACTGCGGTTATGAAGTCTGAAGAGTGAATCAACTGTGGGAGTACGACTCGCATTGCGGAATGGTACCAAAAGAAGTCTTGTGGGACATATTGGAATTAGAGGGAAGACTGTTTGTCATCGACATATAATAATTCCAGCTCTAGTCCAATTACAACCTAGGATAAGAAGAGAAGGCAACGAAGGTTAGGTTAGCTTAGGTTAGGTTTATGGTTGGGTACGGCAAAAGCGAGTCCTGCCGCACCCCACTTAGGTCCATGTGGACCCATTTGAAGGCAACGAAAGGTTTCCATATAAACAAAACTTAGTCGGCGTGTAAGGTACATACAGGAATGTAGAACAAGAAGAGAAAATATAATCTTAAGCCGTGTCAAAACGGCTGTCTTATTTACCACTATCTGTATTGTATTCATTTTTGAACCTTTCTTTTTATTTGTCGGCACTGAATCTCCTTTGAAAGCAGTGAATCTCTGAAGGTCCCAAGCTCTCAATGCATCACTAAATTGTTTTTGCAGCTAAGCACTTGGGATAAATTTGACCAGAAAAATCGTTGCCCTGCTTAAGACATTTCTAGCCTAAGAATGGGTTAAAGAATTTGAGCATCTTTACCCCAAAAATACGACTGAGCAAAAATGTAGCATTTTAAAAACATTTGACTTGATTTTATCTCATCTTTTCCTTTTCTATTATCTTTCTTTTTGTGTTTATATTCCTTTTATTTTCTCTATTTCTTTTCCTAAAAAATGCTTCATTGTTACTTTAATTTAATTTTTAATTATTATTAGCAAGGCCATTAAATAAATAAATTATTGTTTAAACTTAAACTATTTAACTTTTACTTATATAGAGTTTAACTTCATTTAAATCCAATGTAAAAGATTATATGTACAAATAAATAATAATAATAATAATAATAATAATAATAATAATATTAATAATTTTATTGCATCTCCATCGATTTGTTAGTTACGAATCGTTCATTTGCCTCTTGTTCAAAACAGACAACAGATGAAGGTAACTATTTCAATTTAAAGCAAAATATTCTTTTTATAAATCGTTTTTGTTTACTTTCACGAAATTAAGTTAATAATGAAAATAATTAAAATAATGCATCAAATGCCAAATGCATTTATCCCTCAGACACACATCAAAATGCATTTGTAAAAGGACCAAACTATTTAGTTACATTTAAGAATAATATTCAGTATAGCAAAGTAGAATCACACTCCGTTACATACCTGGTAATAATGGTAGAATCTGTGTTGCTCTCTCAGCGGCCGCTACATAACATCCCAAATTATTTAAGGCGACAATGGCTATTACAACTACACACAAACTGATATTATTTATTCTATACAGGTGCTTTCCCATGACAGCAGCTGGGGAAGTTCTCGACCTTCTGGATCCACAACAAATAGGCGGATCCATTATCGAGATTTAGGGAATTCAAGCCAATAACAAAAACAAAAAACAACAACGCAAAACGTACACACCACTACCGACAAAAGCTGTAGTGTAGAACAGCAAAAAAAAAAAAAACAAAAAAAAAACCGAGAAAAAAAGTGTGACAAATTGGCTTTGTCACTACTTCCTCCCCCTACACCCCGTTCACACCGACCGACGGCGTTTGGGTTGTGTTATATGTAATTGCGTGATGTATATTTAAACTTTTCTTTTTTATTTCCGTTTACTTTTATTTTTTCACTTAAATTATATCACCAAGAAGATTATACAAAATTAACATATCACTTTTTTTCCTATTTCCAATTATTGCTTTTGATTCTTTTTTTTTTGTAAACTATGCAACAAAAGAATTGATATGGAATGGAAAACACCACAGAAAAATAAATAAAAACAAAAATCTTCGACAAAACACTTTTTATTAAAACACTTCCGCTGTGTTAGTGGGATAGACGCGTGACTTTTGTATCTGGAATGAGAAAAAGGAAAATTTGTTAGATGGTGAACATTTTTTGTTGCAAAGAGTTGTTTGAATATAAGGAATTGAAAAAATAAAAGAACTCAATTGGGTCAAAGGTGCAAGGAAATATGTTATACCAAAAAAAGAGGACCTTTATTATAACAGAGTAAAAGAGATTTAAAATGTTAAGGGTATGAATGGGGGTCGTTTGGCAAAGTTCTCAAAGGTGCAATGGACACTTAAATGGAACAAAATCCTTTAGCCCGAATAATGCCGAGAGATAGTTAGAGAGATGTTCCTATTCTTATATGTCTATGTCTTATAAATCATTGTTAATGAAGCGGAAGACCTCCAAAAGTATCAACCTAGTGAAGAAACAATGTATGAGCTTCTAAGCAGCATCATAATACGTCCCCATAAGTTTTAAACAATCTCTCAGCATTTAAAAGGAAATCGTCCAAAAAGTCGCTAAAATAATTATGGACCACATTCTCATAAATCTGATTTGCCTATTTGAGACTACCAAAAAAAAAGTGAAGTGCATACCGTACATACAACAATTTAGCACTCCCTGTTGCGAACACAAAATGAAAAGAAAGAACCTTCATGGAAATTAAAAGCAAATTTGTCCATGAAATTACGTTTCTACGCAATTTTCTGCCAAATCATCTCATTTTATTTTTGTGTGTACTTGGAAAGTGTCAACAAATGCGGGAAAATTGCGAACGCTCAAAATGTATGTCATTAGGTGAACATTTAATTTGTGTATACAGTTAATGTTTTAATTCTCCTTTTTTTTTGCTGACATTTAAATGCTATTACATAATCAATTATGAGTCGTTGGGTATTTATGCAATTAATCCAAACTTCTAATTTGTAACTTATAATCAAAAAAAAATATGAGCAAAATACATTTAAACTAAAAATGGGTCACGATAACAACTGAACAAGACTGCAATTAGTGTTGCCATCACCCAAATGGGGTTATGAACCGAGTTTCAACTTGCCCTCGCTGTTTACTTAACTCAGATGTCACTCAGACTTCAGACAGATGAAGGAGGGCAATATTCAACAAAGTTGTGTGGCTTTCAGTAGGTTTGTTCCTTCACTTTTGTAGTAACAATGGAAAAGATTGTCAAAATGGCAGTGGCGGGGATGAAATCTCTCACAGAGAGAGACACTTTCGAAAAAGTTTGGGAACGCCTTTGTGGCAATCCAAATTCAAAAAGTGGTATGAAAAGTCATTTGTCCCTTTTAACAGTGACGAAGAATTTCATCGCCACTTTCGAGAAGAATCTTGAGGAGAACATTTAATTTTATTTTGCCGCTTGTTGATACCATTTTAATCAAAACGAATGAACACATATGCCAAATAGGATACCAAATTTCAAGTCAGCTGTTAATTGTAAGGTGTCTGGCAGCTTTTCCAATTCTTACACCAAGAAAATTGTTGAGTAAATTGTTCGTTAGATTCTCAGTGGAGGGGTAATATCTTGCCCTCTCGATGACGCTCTATTTTACGAAGTTTCGAGTTGAGGAACGGGATTGAATAAAAATTCGTAAGAATTAGGAAATAATCGCAAGATTTAGAAGTAAATTAATAGAGCTAGTATGTAAACTAAACAAAAAGAACGAATTCAATATTGCAAACATTTCCTTTTCCCAATCTTAATGGAAAATTATTGCTCGCTTTGTACACAATAAACAATTTGAGACTGGAACCCGGTAAAAATTTACCGAGAGTAGTTTTTGTTTTAATTCAGTAAAAAATCTTAGAACCCCTTTAAATATACGTTTGCAGTAAGTCGTTGCATTCAGTTTCACATCAATTTATTAAAATTACCAAGTCATAAGAAAAACCTATGCATTTCAATCAATATTGACTGTCAATATTCCTTGAGAGCTCTCTGAAAAGCGGTAGAGCATACGTTACCAACAAAATACGAAAAATATCGTTTGTCAAATAGAAACGAAACAGCAACAATTTGAAGTATAGCGTCAATGGGGACGTTCGGATACCCAGTTTACGTAAACGTCAACTAGATTTGTCGGGGCTAGGTATCCGAACGCGTTGACTAGGCATTTTGAATTGGTTTTGTATATCTCGGTCAACGTTATCGTTGCTTGACTGTAGTCAAAATTTGGCCGTTTTTTACTATTTCCTATTTTTTGCTATTTCTCTCTTTTTTTGTGGAAAAGGCCTTTCGCAAATTTTTCAAAAATTGTTATTCCCAAATAAGTACGTTTAAAACATGGCTGCCTACCACAACACTATTATAGTGTTATGCGAACTAATTGTTCCTAAATATCGTGCGAAAATTGTTAATTTGCAAAGTAACTTCAGAAATGAACCTCTGCTTGGAGGAAACTACTGCTATCAGGAAGCCTGATGGAGCAGTGTAAATTCAATTCCCCCATTTGTGTACTGTGTAGATGGATACCGATTCCCGCTCTGTGGGTTCATCTGTGCTCCATTCATCTCTACTCGGAAAAGAGTAGGAGAATGGTATATCAAAGTTCAGAAGGGGAGACATGTAGTCAGAAGTGACAACGTTCCCAACGTAAAATTGCACGGGTTCCAGGAATTAGCTGTCAGACTTACTTAAATAGGAACCCGAACGTCCCCAATTATAGAAAGTGCAGGAAAAGTTTCATAAATTTGACTAGCTAATCGACTCATTGGGCATATTCAAAATTGTATTGTCTTAAGTCGACTAGATTGGTCTGGACTAGATGTACCCTGAACGCAAAACCTGAATTGGTTGTTAACGACACTTTTCCTACATCAGTCATACAAAATGCGAACTGTTTTAGTACACAATAAACGTCAATTGACAAAAAAAACTGTTCATGTGACTGACCAATCTTGGCCAATAAGAACTGAGATACATCAAGTCAGCCAGCTGTCAGAATTACGAAACTATATTCTTGAACGTCCCCATATACCAATGGAAATTATTTGAGGCAGGTATTCACTTATTTTTGTGCTTTATGGGTTGGCCAACGGCTGTTTTTTTGTTTTTAATTTCAAGTTATTTTAACGCTGACGGTACACACTGTAGCGGTACAAAACGCTGTCAAAATTAAATCCACAAAACTAATGGTGGGTTCATATTGGGGAGTTTCACTTATCGTTGTGGTATTCGGCTTATTTCCAAAAATTGTAACTTTGACGCGTCTGGTTTTTGTGTGTTTGTGAAAAAACATTGAGCGCGACGTATTTTGACAGCGCGACACGGCAAAGCGGAAGCAACTTTTTATGTGGGAAAGTTGCTGCCAGATACTTTCGGTATTATTTCATGTTTGTGCGACGTGTTTCTTTGGCACTGTAAGATCGACAGATCGATTGGGTCAGGTACACGCACAGCTACGGAGACCGCAACAACGGCAAAGACCTGTCAACTGTCAACGGCGAACGTAAACTAAGTTTTGTTCGCGTAATTTAAGCATAGAAAAATTGAAAATGTTAAATCCGAAGGGGAATATCTTTTTTGTTTTTAAGAATCGTGCTATATTTTATAAAGAAAAAAATATTTGACTTAAAAAGTCGGAAAGGAAAACAATCATAAAATCTGTCTGTGTCCAAATATCTGACAACCAGTATTCATGGGAATTATTAGATGCAGGTGATTACAGCCCAAATTTGACAGTTCAACATTTTGGGATCGATTGCGAAACGCTTACGAAAACAGTGTACGGTCCTCATTCCATACCTAACAATGTCGTCCTTTGCTCATGATTTATTAACCATTTGAATTAATAAATAAACGAAAATCCGCCAGCGGCGACAGGCAACATTATAGACCACGTCAAAAATGGCCCAAAAATGGAAAGAGAGAAAAAGAAGAATTTACCGCCAACTCAGCGAAAAATGCCTGCATTTACAAACACGATTTACACACGAGCACATCCAGCGTTCCTTGGGATTGACTTAATCCATTTACAGAACTTAAGTAGCTCTTGAATGGGGGACTTGAAGTCTTGGTAAACTCATCGAGTTCACTTGTTATACCCTGTAAGCCAATTAAACGCTCCCATGCGAATGCGAGCCTCCTGCATAAATCTACCACCCGAGGCACTTGATTGCAAGAAAATAAATTCTCCACCCTTGCAGCTGACACCTGGAATTCTGTGTTGGCTTCACACGCCTAAATCATTGTCAACACTCAAATAAGTGCCTAAGTGCCCTCACAAATTACACAGCATCGCAATGCGATTCAAGAAGCCCTCGACAAGTGGAACACAACCTAAGTCCCCGTCCCCCTCAAAATAATCACACTTCTTTGGTTTCACCACCACAAGGCATTTCATTTCAAAATTCGCGTTCTTTTCTTCTTCTCGCAGCGATTTAGATGACGCTGCTCCTACGAAGACAATAGAAACCGATTTCCTTCACCTGAACAACACGATTCTTGCCCGGCTTGTTATTGAGATTTAATTCGAACTTGTGTGAAAGTTTTCCAACGTTATTGGCTTTGGCTTTGGCTCACCAAACCCATTTCTCTTTCTATGGTGATTCCCTTTTGGAGCTGGAGTGCACACACAAACAAACAGGCACACTCGCTTATAAGCGAGCCGGCAACGGACGCTGGGGTTATTGAGGTCAAATGAAATGTTTTCGACGATGAAACTTTTCAGGTACGACAACGACACGATGACACGTAGTGAGCGCTGTCGGCCTTCTTGTCTACGGCTGATGTTCGGTTCGGTCTCTGTGACGATGACGATTGGCGCTCTTCGTCGGTGGTTCCATAATACAGATGATGACATTGATGGTGATCTGTCATGCAGGGAGGAAATTTATTAATTTCCTTCGGGCCCACCGCATGACCACACCGCCAACGAACTTTTGAAAACCTCTTCAAGACTAATCGAAGAAGTTTTCAAATTTGGATTGAATTCCTTTAGTAGATGTTTTTTTTTTTTTTTTCCTGTGTAATGAATTTTGCTATAGATCCTCCATAGATGGGGAAATTCCTGTCTAATGTCAGTCCATCTTGAGAAAGTGAAAACGACCAAGAATGGGCAGGGTATAATATGTACGGCTGGAGTGCCCCATCATCAATCAATGCCAGAGCTACTTCCAGACATTTAAACAGCTTAAATAGATTATTTATTTACGTGACCACCCAGGGGGATGTTAGTGGTAGTGGTAGGTACCTATGTCTTACTCTGTGGGGCCGAATATGTTTCCGAAGCAAGCGAATACGAAGCAGCAGCTGTAAGGTATCAAAGTGACTTTAAATGCGTTTGTGAGTACCATTAATGTCAATTTGTTGTGGCATTTATGACTATGTGTGTATTGGTGAAGTTATTGTCCGAGACGTGTAGGTAGAATGATAATACGTCTTATATAGACTCCTAGGGGATTTATCTATGGCAAATGGATATGTATTTAATTTAATTGCCAGGGAACAGCCGATAGGTGATAATTTTGGTACTTTTGCGACACAAAGAAAAGTTGAAATCGAACGCAATCGATATAAATCGATGGAAATCGCTAAAATCTACACACGTTCTCATCAAAATTGACAGAAAAAGAGAAAATTAGCAAAATAACGAGTAACGAGTAGTTCTTCTCTTGGCTCGAAACAGCTCAGAGAATGTCAACCAGCACGTACTGATAAAAATGTCAAATGCACAAAGTTGACAAGAAACAAATTCAAAATCCGTCTTGAAAATCAATCGCACAGAAAAACAAAATACATAGGAATGGTGGCAGTCCAAAAAATATAAGAGTGTAATAGCTAAGAGCTACTTGTAAAGTTAAGTAGGTCATAAGAGGCAGTTGAAAGAAAGACGCCTCGGCAAGACAAGTCCTCGGACAAATAAAGAAAATAAGAAAAACGGACTAGATGGTCTTAATTTCATACGCAACTAATAAGTGTCGAGGCGCTTAAAGTATGTTAAGGAATGTTCTCCTAGATGTTACAAAAGGTTAAGTTACATATTATTTGTGATGTGGATTAGATGTCAAAAACGAAAGTGGCTTAAAGTAGCTCGAAGTTAATCCACGTATTTTGGCGTATATTTTCAGCTCTCTGAGAGGGTTTCGATCAATTTTTGGAGTTAGATATATTTTTAGTGTTTGGCTCGGGAAAGTTCGCGAATGGACCTAATTTATACATATAGTAGGCACTGAGGACAAATGGAGGGTATCCACTATCGACCGCGACGAGCTGAAACCGTTTAAGTTGACGTCGGTTGTTTCATCTATTCTTATGATCAGTATATTACAGTGACTACATTTGATCGTCCTGGTTTAGAAGCTTCAACCTGTTCTCATTTTTCTGGTGTGCGCAAACCACCAAGTGCACATTTGCTGTGTCATTTTGTTCTGCATTGCTATAATGAATTTTGAGAAACTGTCTTTAACGTTTTCTTTAAAACCAGTTGGGAGTTTTGATGAAAATGTCCAGATCCGATTTCCCCATTCTACAAGCGAGGAAAGCCAAGCAAATCACTTACACACTTATACGTGGAGTTTATTCGATTTTCGGACAAAGAAAACTGTTGTAAACAAACAGAATTGTAGGACTAAGCGACTATTTGAAGTGAATAAAAACTGAAACTAACACAGAATAAATTTGCAACAGAATCCCTTTCTAGGTATTTGACAAATTATTTTGCTATAAAATCAAAATGTATAGCAAGTGCTCTAATAGCCTTCGTATTCGTACTGCTTTTACAACAATATATATATAGTTGGCGCAACAGGTCCGTAGGGACCCAAGGCCTAGCTTCTCGCAACCATTCGTTTTGGGTGAGTTTTATTTTTGGAACGAATGGAAGGGATCTACAATTTTATGCCGATTCCAAACGGCTAATTGAGAAGCTCTAAAGACAGTTATACTCTCGGATGTTTGTCAGACGTTCGCGAGAGGTGGCGCAGTGGAAAAAACCCCAAGTTGGAATTTGGGTTTTTGCGGGATTCGAACCTGGGACCCCTCGCTTAGTAGTCCAACACACTAACCACTAAGCCACTGCTTTTACAACAATGCGCACACCAATTTTTGCACGAAACGGGACAAAGAGATTCGTTTGTCCGCAGTCAATGCCAATAAAGGCGTAAGAATGAAACGAAATATAAGACGCCAAAAGTGTAATGGACATTCTGCCCATCATCATTATATTAATACGTGAACATCAAAAGTTTCCACACTTAAATATTTATTATGAAATGAGGAGAATGAAAGGTACTCTGCCATAGATGTGCACAAGCAAAAAATTGTTGGTATATGTCGCCACTAAGGCTGATAAAATTAAGTAAATAATTCCCCATACTAAATTGCCATTAGTTAAATGAATACATTTTGGTGAAATTCAATTTGTTGCCGCCATAAATTACCATAGTAACGTAATTCAAATATAACTCATCTTAGGTTAGAACCTGTTTTTGAATGCAATTTACTTACCTTTAAAAGTAAGCAACTGTGGAGCTATAATGTACTATAAAAGACAATAATTGTTCTAATTTGTACTTTGCCAAATAAATTGAACTGAATTGAACTGTATACCTAATTTCCATTCAAGGGCATAATATCTCCGAGGTTGACGGTTGATTTTAATGATTGTCTAGATGTCGCCTTTTGGCGTATAAAAAAAAATACAACGGAATTTTCGAAAGTTACGTTTTTTAGTATTACACACATAAAATTTAGGGTCGAAGTACCACCACAAGCGAAACTAGTTTATATAAAGTTGCGGATGATCTACAAGTGATCTTTAAAATTTGAGAAACAAAAACCAATGACAATCAGCAATCGAAAATATCTTGACCCACATTCGAATGGACTGCATATGGCTTGATTCTTTGATTAAGTAGTTGCAAAAGCTTGAACAAAATTGCATTAGGATTTTTTTTCTTAACTTTTCCAGAAAAGACGTACAAATATGACGTATATGTCTTAAAAAAAGAAGAAGTACTTGGCCCAACAGGTTCGTGTTCAATGTTCCAAGCCTTTCACTATCATTCGTTTTGTAAGAGTTTTTTTTTTTTTTTTTTAATTTTTATGGGAAGAATGGAAGAGACCTACAATTTAATGGCGATTCCAAATGGCATTTGGCAGGCTATTTTATGACAGTTGTACTCTCGGATGATATGTCGATATGGTTACAATTAAACATGCTAAAGAGAAATGCAAGCACAACAGATGATGATTTATGTGTGGTCGGGGACCAACAAGTGGTACCAGATTGTTGACGTTTTTCGAATGAAAAACGGTAAAAAGAGGAGCAAAATATAAAATCTTAAAGTGAAACGTAAAATAATATTAAATAAAATTAAAACCTATTTTCATTGGGAACAAACTTCAAAGAATAAATTGTACATATTAAACATGACAGAAGACAGCCCATCGAACGTCTGCGTAAGACTTTTAGTTCATCTGAATGTATTCACTCGTTCTGATATTTTGTCTAGGAGAAAAGCAAATTATTGCATAATATGTATTGTATATTTTTATGTGATATGCTTATTTAAAGCCTGTTAGTAAAAACGGTTACAGTTTTTAAGTTCTTCTTATCAAAACAAGTGGAAATTTCACTTTCAAATGAAATTTCACTGAAAAGGTTGAAAACTTTGAATTGAGGGGAAAATTAATGCCTTTTCTTTTTTTTTAAAAAAAAAAAAAAGGGGAAAACAGTCTTCAAAGTCCTCTAGAGAACTTTAAATTCGAAGATCTGCCATTAAACAACAAGTTTTAACGCGTTGCGGTAACGAATCGATTTCCACATTCAAATATACCAACAATTTATGTTATTTATATCTAGGGACCGACAGCCTTATTCGGTGTCACCTCAGTACCCAATTTCTCTTTACCTACAACCCAAAGTTCAATTAACAAGACTCACTCCACGTCCATCGCCTTAGTTCGCTTTATCAATTACCCAATTTCTGTTGCGTAAATGAGAACAGACGAGGCAAAAAACTTGGAAGTTGAGTGTCTGTGCGTATTCAGCTTTATCGCAGAGTAGTATGCCATCCATTAGGTTTCCTACTTCTTCCTCATTAAATGAGTTTTGAAAATTTCCCACGAACAATAAAGCGAAATAGAATCGCAAACAATCTTCGAAGAGAAGAATTGGAAAACAAGATTCGAATGGCGGACAAAAGCGTTGTCGATTATGAGGTTTTTTTTTTTTTTTATCTTGCGCTCATCAGGAATAATTAATGAAATTGAAAAGTATATAGAAAGATCCAATGGGATGAATTATAATATCATCGCCATTGCAGGCGGTACTTTTTGCTTTGATTTGTGTGGGGCTTGTGGGTGGGAAATTAATTATAACAGAATCATTAAGACTGAGCATTATATCCATGAAATTGATTTTTTTTTTGTAACCAAATGGTGGAATCGATTGCTTGGAACTAACTTAATTGGTTAAATTAATGTATGTGTCCAATTGATCTGATTATTCGATTTCGCTAGCAACGTTTTGTGCAAAAGAAAATCGTGCAAGGAACAATATTTCTCGTTTGAAAACCCAAAAATAACCAAATCTTTTTGTCTTTCGAAGAGTGTGGAATTAGTATCACAATGACCTCAATTTTCGTTTCAAAGATATGCGATTATCGGAGTGTTTTTCGCAAGAGAAATGTTTTAGAAGCAAACAAATCTGAGGTTTTGATTCTCCAAAAATGAATAGAATAGACGTTGAGCAACGAGAAGTGGTTTCTGAACGACAAACAACTCGAAGTCTACAAGAGTACCTATCGTGTTCACATAAAACGTAGCTTAAAAAATAATGTACAACCCAAGTTGAAAAACGACATTCTATATTCGTTGTCATTGAATTTTCTCTTATGTACAAGAAAAACAATTTTAACGCATTCAAGTCGAGAAACCTGCCGTGTATGGGTCATAAAACCAAGGTAGCAACCCGAAATGCAATACTTATCGTTTTTGGAATTCAATTCCACTGAAGCATCTGAGGTTCCCATTCAGTCAATGGCATATAGTCAGTATGCACTCGAATGCTTGGTCCTTTTCACAAATCCTGCTCTCAAAATACCACTCATTCAATTGGACAGCACTGATAAACATTGGAATCTCATTATTGCAAACAAATTATGCTTAATGGTCAGTTTCAAAGTATACGCATCACTCAACACTGTGCATATATCCTTTTTTGGACGATATTCATTTCATCTCATGAAATTGAAACTCATGTCATTTCCAATTACAGATCCTTGCCATGTTTCATTGCCAAAGCGGATGCCTCAATATGCTGAGCGCTTTTCAATTCAATCATTTCCATTCCAAACTTCCTTTCCCACCCCAGAAAAATAATAAGTTTCTGCATTTTATGCGCCATCCGCAACAAACAAATGGGCAACAATACAGTCAAAATGCTGCCTGATGGTCCTGCTGCGCGCTGCAGAGAGATACCACCGAATGCAATGGCTTTCATTCAAAAAAGTTGAAATTCATTTTTCAAAGACATATAATTGCAGCTTTCAGTGCTAACAAACCGCACATGTATGGCATAATGTATATATATGTGCAGATAGTTGAGAAAGCTTACTGTGTAGCATCATACAACTGGGACATTTCGGGTTGTGCGGAGATCGCAGAAGGCCAGCCGGAAGGAGAACTCCCTCTCCATATAATTGGTTCAGAATGGAGATACAGATCCACTGATGCAACCGTAGTCGGGAGCGGGTCGTTCATTGTTTTCCCTAAATAATAGAAAAGGAAATAATGCTATATTCTTTTTCGGCTGGCTGTGAGTATATTATTGTCTCAACGCATTGTGCTACATCCTTAGAATTTTATTTCTGCGGCAACACTGATGGTGGATACATTTTCCTGTGAGTTTTTATTAATTTAATTTTTTTTTTTTTTTTCTGGGGACTGGCATTTTGCAACCCTTTCGTGATTGTATGGAAAGGAGTACAAAACCTTGCTTTATGGATTTTTTTTGTTTCGCTTGAGCAGAGAGGGAGGGCATTTGGTAAAGGCCGCCATTTGGATGCGGACCGAGTGCCAGTCTAAAAATAGTTACATGAAATCACCTTTGGTCCTTTTGTTTAATATTTCACATGAAAGTCCAAATTATACAGAATTGGTTCCGTCGACAAAACGGATCAATCCAAAATGTAAGCCTGTACTCAATCCACGCGAATTGTCGGTTAGGGTAACATTCACTCAACACTGACATTCGCAAGCTTTCAAGCGTCAGCCAAAGTTTGACTAAGTGCTCTTAAGCTAGTGTCAAAGGGGGGTAAGAAGTCACTAGAGTTTTCAAAGGTGGCAATTTCCTTAAAAGTTTTGTGTAACAATTGCGGTCACCATTGGATACTATTATGGTTCTTTAAGTTCGACGAAGAATTGGTTAAGGAATAAGATTAATACCAGCACATTTATTTTTAAACCTCAAATCGGCGTTGGCAAGTTTGTCAAAATGTTGACATTTTCGTAGCCTTCGACCGATTCGCTTATAGCTTTGTAATATGCACCACAGTTGGTTATATTTAGTTAAAATACGAGTGGTTGAAAGATGGGGGTATTTACTGAGTCAGACCGAGTGCCCGCAGGTTCAATCCCCAAAAAAAGAACCACAAATTGCGTCTATAGGGTTTTTTTTACAGCAATAGGTGGGAAGAACTCAAAAATATCAGGGCGTGTAATTTTCCCAAAACATCATAAAATTGTAGCTCCTACAAAATTGGACTTAAGTCCTTCTAAACGAATAGTTGTAAGGGTATGTTCGGGCGGGTCTGCTCTATGAACCTCTTTCTTCGGCACTTTATTTATTGGTGTTTTCACTTGAAAACTTTTCCTATGGATCTTAAATTGTTTATTTTTTTTTTTATTTTTGAAAGAAAGACTATTCATAAAATAACAGACAGACAGTATGCCACCTACTCCTTTTAGCGTTTAAAATTCAAGTGTCATAAGATCTGTGTCGCCGATTTTCTTATTATTTTTTTATGGGACGAGTAAATTTAACGAAGGTAGCTCTGAGGACTCCTACGATTCATACCTATATCGATCCTGAACGGTTTTTAAAAGAGGAAGGAGTGCAGTTAATTTATTATAGCTCCCTAAGGTGGAAAACCAACATGATGGACTTAAATTGCTAGTTTAGGTTCGCCGCCCACCCACCGGCATGGTGAATCACATTAATGGCAAGTTTACTAGACCCAGTTAGGCACCCTTGTCAATCAATCGAAATCTATCAGCTCCTAGCCTATAAACTTAGGAGTATATATAGGTATACAAAGACTATAAGACTGGCTGGTTTTTTGATTGTGAAACTGTCAAATTACCTAGTCGAAGACAATTGTCAAAAAAAAAAACATACCCCAAGAAAGTATAGCCCTGTCCTAAGTAATCGTAGATAGAAAGCTGTTTGCGTCCGCCGGGACAGTGAAAAAGACACATATTGACATTTGTTAAAGAATTAATAATCTCGCAAAAAGATAGCTTTTTTAAAACCAAATAACTTTCATCAAGCTATAGAGGAATTTAACCCTCCGAATTTTTTTTCAGCCATATTACAATCACAAAATCAAGTTGCAACATTCTTAAGGTAAGTCAGTAAGAGTATACTTTCACAACTTCCCGAAACAACGCACTGCTTTTGAAAAGTTTCTTTCAAAAATAACATGTCGCTGGGTTGAAGGTAGCACCATCTCGACACACGTTCTCCATGTCCATATTTTTTGATTAGTTACAGCCCTGTTCGGCGGTGACCTGGCAGCAAGCCTTGTCTAAAGGAATTGGGACCGTAAGTTAAGCTGAATTAACACACTCTTATTGCATAAAGACTCGCTATCATTTTACCGGGAAGAGTCCGGTACTCCCGCTGAATTTACGGTCTCAACTTATCACAGCAGTCTGTGCTTCGATAGAGTTTTTGCCCCGTTTTCGTTGCCCTTTTGTCACAGCTGCAAATCTCCACTATTTCACACACAAAAACTAAAACTAACTTTCTTCAAGGCAACCGAACAATTCGCCACCACACAAGCAGTCAAAACTTCCCTTCATTTCGCCAAACGAGCACACAAGTTTGGTGTTCAAAATTCGAATGCCACTATATGCGCGCACATTGTAATCGAAGATAATGCTGATAACAATCATGATGATTATGATGGCTGTGATATTGTGGCCACCACTCCTCATTTTGGGAGCTTCGCATACGGTCTTGCCCTCACATGACTTTCGGCTAAATTATTCAAATTTTCCAGTCACGTTTCAGTCATTGACTCTTTTCGGTATGGCTGCGGCTCCTCAATTCCATTGTACCATATATTCCGGTCGCTTCTGGCATGGCGTGGTATCGGCAACACGTAGCCATTCGGTCCGCGCCAAACCTCACCATAACTACCATCAACCAAGTCATGTTTCTTCGTCAGCCAAAGACCGACCATAAAAAAAGTAGACTCCATCTTAATTCCCCTTTGAAAGCAGTTTATTTTTATTTACTCTCTTTCCGTGTGCACTGTGGTTGTGGCTGTGCCCGTGTATGGTGAACACTTTCACAAAAGACCAACCGGCACAGTGCAAATTGATCAGCTGGTCGAATTGTATCTACAAACTACACCTTGGTTCTTCTGCTTCACTATTTGCTACTTTTTGTTTCCTTTTCATTATTGGTTGCCCATCGTTGGGTAGATTTTTAAAGTGAATTTTGCATTCAAATCGATTTGTGCGGTTAAAAGGTTGGGCCTAGGTGGGGTTCCTTGTGGTACGGCGCAACTGCAACTGCAACTGCAACTACAGTGCTGCAGAAAAGAAGTTCAATGAATTTCAATGTGAATGACCCGCCTTGTGTTCCTTCTCTATATTTCGTTTGCTTTTTACGCCTTTCTTCTCCATACACGTTGTCTTTGCGATGATCGCTGACACCGACTGATGTGCGTAATAAACAAAAAGAGATAGAGAGAGAAAGAGAGAGAAAAAGAGGTAAAAGGGGGGCAAAACAAGACTGATTTGTGGAAATTTCAAATGCACTTGATGTCTTAACTTTGGGTGTTTCGAACATAACCAGAAGGACGTGTGGGTACCAATAGTATAGGAAACCGGTCTTTGGGGTCGTTCATCTCGAAATACACACAGGTAGATACAGATTTTAGCGTTCAATTCGAATAGATAGATTTCTGTTGCTGATGAATATTTTGGACAATGGACAAGGTTTGTTAATCAGACAGCATACAGTCGATGGGTGTCGTAATTTTGCACAGTCGCGTCGGGTCGCTGTCTCTGAAAGGTCTTAGACCTTTCATAAATTTTGTGCGAGCAGTATTTAATTTGAGTTTCGTCGCAAAATGCTTTTTGATTAGCAGCTACCTACGGTTTATGAAGACACAGGTCTTCCGCTTTAAATTTACTTCCAATTGGAGTGGTTCTTGACTACTTTGAAATAAAATAATAAATCTCCTTCAATACAATCGAATCGTTTACTGCCACTTGAATCGACAAAATTGGGTGCTCCATCGATAGCAAAAGAAGGCAATCAAGATGACCCCCATACAGAAACCCACATACAATCATCACTCAGGGGGAACAAACGAAAATTGCTCATATTCATCATAATCCCCAATCCATCATGTAGTGGTGCTGCCTTTGGTACTGAATTTTTATTAAATATCTACAAACTACATCCCCCTCCCCCAAGGAATATAAGTTCGATGATATATGTATATCACTTTGAATTAGCATCTCTATTGCCACATCTTTGAATACCCAATGTAAGTCTATCTATCATCTTTTCCCTTTGCAATATAAATATGAGCGCACAAGGTGCAAGTAGAAAGGACAAGAAAATAAATGCGTTTAGAGATAGCACATTATATTGGGAGCCAATAATCCTCAGGCACATACTCAGAGGAAAGTGAAATACCTGGGTGCGTCTCTCACCAGCATAAACAAAGAAACCTAATATTTACCTGACAGTTTGTAGATTGTTTTAGGTGACTTCCGAGAGCCAATGAATACAGTTGTCGGGGTCGGAACAATGGAAAAGAATTGATTTTTTGATTCAATACAAACATTGAAATGATTTCAGTAGAATAAATTGGGATTGGGATTTTTGGAAGAGGATGAATGTTTAGGTACTTAAAAGACACGGTCGATGGGCTTGCAGCATAACATCAATTTGGACGTGAAGTTTTTACTTGAAGATATCCTTCAGAATATATAACATATTAGCTGAGCCGGCGAAATTAGTTAATGTAATAAATAAAATAATTCCGAGAATGCACTTGCTGCTTCATCTAATTCTGTCAAGTTCAAGTTCTTTTTTCAAAAGTTAAACTTAAGTTTAACAAGGTCGATGTGTCTTCCGTCGTTTTCCATTGGGACAGAAAAAGCAGATTCAGAGCAGTTTTTCTGCTCGCGAAATCAGCTGGCTGTCAGATTTCATGTTCCATTGGCATTGGCAACACCAAAACATTTGTCAAACTTTAAAGTGTGTTATTAATTATGTTTTTAGAAGACAAGTCCGTGAAAAATAGAGAAGAATTTACATTTGGCCGCTGCAATGGATATCAACATAAATTTAGTGGATTATTATAAGCTGAAATTACAATTTAAGAACTGCTGACTCTTAAAACCCGCACCACCACAAATGCAGACAGAAAAATCTCGTTTTATGTTCCATTTTCCATTAAATTGCTTTATGGTACATTTTTCGTTCTACTCTCGGGCGAGCAGGCCACCTATATTTGACCATGTGAGAAACATGGGAATTCAAGATTGATGCCACAAACATGTAGCAATTAAATGTCATAGCGACCGCGAGACGCACGGGAAATTAAAGACGCTTAAATACGAACGTCGAATCGTACGAAATAAGCGGAATCCGCGGAATGAGAACATCTTCGTCTATGAATTTTCCCCTTAAAATCGTCGCTTGAAAGACCTTTTATTTGAGATTCTTCACAATCGTACATGTTCCGTTACACAGATTCGCTGCATTAAGGTTGCGCTACAGAATTTTAACTGAGCCGACTTACCATTTCAAAATGTGTGGCAAATTACCCAAATCCAATTGTAATGGAACGAAATCAAATGCAGTTGGTTAACCTCACTCTTCACAATGCAATTTCTCGATAGATATCTAACCACTCGGAATAGCGAGTCCGTTCAATTCAACTGGAATAACGAAACGAAAAGGACACCTGCCATGTTCCGTAATGACAATTGGATCAATCACGTCATCAGCTCATGTCAAAGTCGATGTGCAGCGCCATCTGTTTTCGAACGAATGTATAGATACTGAAGACAGCATGTGCTGTTCTGCTGATTCCGATAACGTTGTTGGCTATATCGGACTCCAGTTTGGACGTCCGTACGTCTTTCTTCTGATAAATCTTTCCACGAATTTGCGATATGTTCGCTCGATTGTTTTCCGCCATACGTCATGCATTAGGACTGCGACGTGAAAGGTTTGACCTTCTCACTGGCGGCATGATGAAACGAGACTGGGAACCGCAGAAATCAATCAATAATATAGCTAATTTAAATATAAATTATTTTTGTTACATTTGAAGTGCGCTGTCCAGTTTTTGTTTTTTTTTTTTTTTTTTAGTTTTCAAAGTGCGGTTCCCCATAGAAACTTTGATCCCAAACCGTCACGACCCTTTTAGAGCGTGTTAGTTACCATTAATCACTATGAAACTACCTGCCATATGTAACTGAAAGTTGCGAGTGTACGAAAAGTGTCATCACAGTCATAACTGGCCTAGTGGCTGGTATGTTGTACTATTGAACGAGCGGTCCACACCCAAAAAAATCAAGTTACACCTAAAGAGTTTTTCCACTGCGAACGTTTGATGAACATAGCGCGATTTATCTGCCAATTAGAGTCCACACACTTCAGCCTAGAATCCTGTATGAACTTTTTGCGCCAACAACCTTTTTCCAAGCATAAGAGAGAACGATGACATTTCCTTCCAGTAATTTGAAACCCTCAGGTGCTCAGGCGCACTGCAGAGTGGGGGTCTCATGTTCGATCCCCAAAAAAAATTCAAAAACTCAACACATGCGATTGAATATTTGCGAAATGACGACTTTAGGCTTTTATTTTATTGCGCTAAGAAGTGTGGTCACCTAATTTGCTTTCGAGAATGGTTTTTGTATTGGCTGACGAGAAACAACCGAAAAGAAAAATAATAAAGGCGTCCTCATTACTAGACATGACTAGACTTGTCAAACCCGATTGTACGGAGATTGTCCAACCAAAACAGAAGCAAATACTTTTTATAGAAATAAAACCCGAGGTCCATTGATGGACGAATAAGTTTGCGAATTTTTTTAGCGTCAAAGGGACAATGAAAGGGACCTACAGTAAATTCCTGCAGATTTGTTAGGCATTCAAAACATTTGGCACCGTTAAGAAAACACAATGCCACTTCTGTGTCACTGCGGCCACACTCGACTGTCCTTGTTATGCATACGTTCGCTCTTACATCAACCGACAAGTATAGCTAATGGTTACAGCGAGTCTGTGCGATTAGTATTTCTGTCTCATGTTCGCTCGGAGGAAACACCCTCCACCCCACGACAGCAAATCCTTTAAATCCAAAACAAACACGAAAATGGTACAACACAAAATACCTACAGGCTACAGCAGAAACGTAGGCCACTGCAAGACGTTTTATTTGCACAACATCCTAAAAAGGTATCTCTCTAGCTGACAGTTGTTTTGAATCCCACCACGAATCGTTGTGTTTACTTTTTACGGCGCACAACTTCGTTGGCGGTTCCTTATACCTATTTCGATTTCAAAGAGAAGTAGCAACCCAAGAAATGGATAATAAAAGCCCTCATAACCAGTGCTGTCGAACGTACTGCAAAAGCAATATTTGTATTGCTTTCGGGAGCTGCGTACTGCCGTACTGCTCACTTTTGTTTTGTACTGCATTTTCCTTTTTGTATTGCTTTTTGTAGTTCGTTGTTTTCATAAATGTATCGAAGAAAACAGTACAGCTGGCATCACTTTTTATGTTCTCATAAATATCACATTCCAGCTTTTTTCTTATTAGTAGTAATTGTAACTATATTGCTGCATTTGTCATGCAAACACAATTTGAAATGACTGTAGTGTCATATCCATGTCTCATTCGTCTCGCTTGCCCTGTCTAAAAGTAAGATCATGTTGCTTGACTGTTTTAACTTAAACGTCCATCCAACCCAACTAACAAGAACAACCGCTGTCGCTGTGTTTGTCAGTGTTAGTGGGGTAGTTTTTGTTTGATTTCGGTTACCGCTATTTGGTTATTGCCTGTGTCTCCGTCTCCGTCTGGCAATTGTTTTTCGTAGGCTTGATTGCGATTTCCGACTGCTGTGTTTTTTGCGTACGAAAATTTTAAATTTGTTTTTCAAAGGAAAATAATTTCTTTCAATTCCGCGGTGCAGTTCTTAAATAAAGAAAACGATAACATAACATTTTTTACGCGTTACGGTGAAGTGAATTTTTTTTTAATATCTTTGGCTCTGATGGTGCTTTATTGGTGATTGTTGCGCTGCTGTGTTCAACAGGGACTACATTACAACAACATACGAGTTAAAAAAAAACTATGGATAGGTATATTAGTATTCTTTTGAATAGTTGGATAGTGAATATTTTATAACATATCAATTCTTCCTAGGTGGCTTCAGAAGTCCGTAAAAATAAAAACCGATAAGTCATCGGATTCTCCGCAAGCTCCAACACTACAGCAAATACAGCAGGACGTCAACAATGACGATGAACTAGATTCTGATAGTTTCGAAGAATCTTTTCAAACAAACGATTTTAATACTGCGTAAGTAAACGAAAGAATTTGTATTTTTCTAATTCTAATAGTTTCTATTAATTGCATTCAGATCTTCGAAACAACAAAAAACAAGCGATTATTCTTCACCCTTATCAACTGGACCATCAACATCAAAAGTAAATCAAAGTGAGAATGACACTACTTCGTCAATAGGTCCAAAACGTAAGCAAAAGTTTCGCCAGATATGGTTGCAAAAATTTCCATGGTTGGAAAAAAAAACAACACGATGGGGCGAAGACAAACCATTCTGTAAGTGTTGTGCCAAATTTGTAACGATTAATATTGGAAACATTAAACGCCATAATGATTCCGAAATACATAAGAAGTCTGTGCAAGCGCTAAGGAAACAACCACAGATATTCCAAGCTGATGAAGAAGAATTTCTCAAGAGCAAAAAAAACAAACTAAAGTCGGCAGAGTTGAAAATAATTTTATTTCTTCTTGAATTCAATTTGCCCTTTACATTAATAACTCCTCTTATTTTATTGATTAAAGCAATTGCTCCAGACTCTGAAATAGTAAAAGATTTAAAATGTGGCAAAACAAAAGCCACAGAAACAACAAACAATTTATTTCTTAAAGAAGGTCAAGAAGAGATAGCTAAGGTACTTAGATCTCAAAAATTTTCAATTATTATAGATGAAACCACTGATGTTAGTACTACAAAATGTTTGGTACTTGTGGTCAGGTATTTCGATAACATGTTGGGTAAGGTCATCGACAGGTTCTTCGGTCTTATTAAATTAATAAATGCTGATGCTAAAACAATATTTGAGGAAATACTTAAATATTTTGCAAATGTCAATGTCCCAGTACAAAATATGATCGGATTTGCGTCCGACAATGCGTCAGTTATGATGGGGGAAAAGGGAGGTGTTAAGACACTTTTCAAAAACATTGAACCCAATTTATTTGTGATGGGATGTACATGTCACTCATTACATTTATGTTCAATTGCAGCATCAAAAAAGATACCACAAAATGTCGAAAAACTAGCGAGAAATATTTACCTTTTTTTCGCCCACAGCTCTAAACGACAGACAGACTTTCGTGAATTTCAAGAATATTTCAACATTAAGACCCATAAGATATTAAAAACATCTGCTACTAGGTGGTTATCGCTTGAAAATGTAGTGTCGCGAATCATAGAACAGTGGGTCCCTTTGAAACATTATTTCATTTCCTATCAGTTGGAACAGAATTCAGACCTAGCTCACAGCATTTATGCAGATTTGACAAACGAAGCAAAGTTATATTTCTATTTCTTACAATATATTTTAAAACTAACAAACAAAATTAATATTGAATATCAGTCGGAAGAACCCCGTATTCACGTTTTGCTTTCAACAGTGAAAATGTATTTTAAAACGATTTTGTCGAACTTCATTAAAAACGAATTTATTAATGACGCCTCTCTGGATACAATCAATTTTTGCAATGAAAATTGCTTTTTAGATTTAAAAGAAACTTACCTAGGGGCACAAGCTAACCTTTTAACTTGCAATGGTAGCTTATCAGAGGAAGCTATAAAAAATGTAAAAAGTAAGTGTAGAGATTACTACATTGAACTATGTACGCAAATAAGGAAAAGGGTAAAGTTTCAAGACAAAGTTTTAGAAGCCGTACAAATAATAAATCCGCAAAAAAAATCACCAAGTCTTACTCCACTCATTCAATTGTTCCCAAATTTAATTGATAAAAAACTCATAGATGATCTAGATGACGAATGGCGAACTCTTCTGCATCAAAACTTTTACAGAAGCGAGCTTAAATTTGAAGATTTTTGGTGCTCCACATTCAATTTAAAAACGTCTTTAAACACTCCCATGTTTCCCCTCCTAAAAATATTTGTAGGCTCTATTTTATGTTTTCCGCATAGCAGTGCCAGTGCAGAGCGTATATTTTCTCAGGTAGCATTGATTAAAGATAAAAAAAGAAACTCTTTGCTGACATCCACTGTCAATTCAATTTTAATGGCAAAAGAATTAATAAGGCATAGTAGCGCTATTGACTGGAATCCATCCAAAGAAATGTTATCAAACTACAAATAAATTAAGGTCGTAATAAATAGTTTAACGTTAATGTCGTCTTTTTATGTGATTTCCGTTATGAAACAAGTATTTGTATGGAGTAGTTGCATATTAAATATGTGTTCAATAAAAACCAAAAAAATGAATTGTAATGGATTATGACATTTTTATTTTCAAAAAATAAATCCTAATTTATTAAATTGAAGTATAATCTAAGCCTCAACAAAACTAAAAAGAAAAAAAAAACAAAGACTTTTATTTATAAATAAACTAAAAAAATATATATATTTATGTGTATTGCTTTTTCCCCAAAATTATGCAAAAAAAAATTGAATGTACTGCTCTCGTTGTTTCTAAAACGACAGCACTGCTCATAACTGGTTCAAAGTAAGCTCCACCACGGAGTAATCGATCTTGCAGGTACTTTGTAGTTGAAGGTACCTCTTCCGCTGTCAGCAATTTTATTCTATTTTTTATCTGCACGTCAATCTGTAATCAAAAATAATTTCTTCTAGCTACTACTTGAGATTGAATAAAAAACTTCAATCTCTCTCCAGCAATCAACAAACAACAAAATTCCCCCACACACACTTATATCATACGCAGTGGCCCTGGCCATTGAACAAGTTCAAGGCTGCCAGTCCCTCACACAAAAGCGGACTATCAGCGAGGGAGTGCCCCTATAAATTAAGAAAAAATGCAGGTAAAAAAATAACAACGTATCCAAATCACAATTGGCACCAGCACCAGAACGAAAACGAGAACGAGAACGAGAACCATCTACCACAATTACACTGTGCGCTCCGTAAAAATGTCGATGAGAATAAAAAAAGTTCTCGTAAATTAATGTTTTTATTGTGCTTTTGAAATAGTCCGAGCGTGTGACATCTCCGGAGAAGGGAAATGTTCCCGTTTTCGTCGTGCGATTTTTTTCCGATTACGTTTTCTTTTTTCAAGTATACACACCACGCATTTATGCCTTCAAGTTAATGGGGAGTCCACATCCACATCCACACCAACCAAACCAACCGCCTATGGGTAATTTTCATTCGCTGACAGGTAAATCTAACCGCACGAACGAGGCCATGGGCAATCAGTGTTTTCCTTTTCTATTCAAAACGCTGAATGGAAAACACTGATGAGGCCCAACACCGACCGATTCGGAGCGGTTTAAAATATTCAATTGAAATAAACGGCCAACAGCTGTAGCTGTATATCTTTGGACAAATGAAACGAAATTCATTTTGGTTTTATTGCATTTAAATTATAATTTATGCATAAGTTCGGTGAAATTAACATGGAAAATATGATTTAGGGGAGCCTTGCACCACGGATTTGGGATGATAAATATTTAGCATGCGTTAACAAGGCGATTTGAACGGCGCGCATAGAAAAGCGTTTTCCAAATTTATGCGCTACTTTAGAATTGGAAATGTGTTTTCGTTACAGTCGTAAGGGAAGGTGATAAACAAAATGGATTGAGGATATTTTAAACTTGGTCCAATTTACGGTCACATAACTAACGGCAATTTGTAGGAGATTGTTGGACATGATTGAGTGCCAGTAAGCCTTGTCATATGGAGGTACAACACATTTATTTATTCAAATACTTTAAAAGTTATGCTTTAGTTGCACATAGTTGAGCAGCTTTACTAACTCTTATCTAACAGTAAGAGCGTAACGAATATTGAAACACATTAAACTCAGTCCACTAATCTGGGTTTCTGTGTAAATAAATTACATTCAACGAGTTTTTGTGACACTCCTCTTTCTCATCATACCAACTATTCCCATCCAATGATGCAAAGTAGGTATGCTGGAAAATGGGAGCGTAACGAAGAGTGAAACGCGCTTTTTGCCAACAAACCAACCTCTACTTTATACCACGACTGATAGTACCTAAGTTGAAATGATTTGAAACACGAGTGTATCGAATAGTGAAACGCACTACTCGCTCAAATTTCCTAGCGCGTTTCAGTTTTCGTTACGCACCTATTCCCCAACCATATACGGCGACCTAAGAGGTTCCTTTTTGCAAATTTATTTCGCCCTCTTATTGCCTCAGGGGCGCAGCACTCATAAGTAAAATAATGGCAGGCTAATGACAGGTTTATATGCTGCATGAGTAAGATGCCCCCGGTCAAGCCGAGTTTGAATAGAGACAACTACTAGTTAGTGTACCTACATCTTCCCCCTCTAATTCAAGAATATGCTATCACAGCATAAATGTCTGTATAAATGTGCCATTTTCGCGTCAGCAGCACCACTTTATATAATCGCCACAAAGAAATTGATTTTTCGAGAAAAACAAAAACAAAAACTAATTTCCTTCCTGCCACGACACGTAACATGTTCGTTTTAATTCAAAACCCTTGTTCCTATTTCGGAATGCATTCGGATTGCTTTCATCGATTTCCGTGATTTCTTTCTTGCTTCCTTGTTACATAAACCTGCCTTTTCCCTTTGTAGGTATATATATCTTAAATTGAGTAAACAAAGAAGTGTCCTTCGTAGTAAATGCCATCAGATTCCGAGTAGTAAACCAGTTGAAATTGAAATCCCTCGATTTGAAGTTAACGTTAAGACACAGCAACTCACATACAATCCACCTGAACAGGATGACGGTGGGATTTCACAATTTAATAGGCAGAAGCAAGGAACAAAACAAGCAGTAAAACCAACAGAAACAGGAAGATATCCAATTCACCTGTTAAGTCACGAGTGTCCCGTGTCATTGGTCGGTCTTTCACAATATACCGGAATGGAATCTCATCTCATCATGGAAGGGATTTCCTCCTCAACACGTACACGAGGATACATCCAGCGTTTAATCGTCTTCGCTCCTCCAGGCGATCGTATTGGAGGTGAGGACCCGTAGAATTTGAAATGAAAGCTTAGGTTTACGAAGGTGTGTGTTGCTTCCTTCTTAGTTTTGTTGGTTTTTTTTTTTTATTCTTTTGTTTGTTTGTTTTATTTTTTTAAGATTGCAGAGGGCGAATATTATGACAAAGGAAAACTATGGTGGAAATGGAAAACCATCGGCAATGTAGCTCCTTGGGGAATTGGATACGAGTGATATGAATATATGTTCGTGTTGTTTGATTACCCGGTGATTGTGAGGAATCGATACTTTACAACTCATTATGAAAACCTGTAGAGAAATCCGATTATGTCGAAATAAGCGTATTTTAGGAAAGAAGTCGGAGGAACAAAAAAATGGGCTTTACATCCTTTCGAAGTGTGCGGTAGGTATTGAGACGAGCTCTTGAATTTATACAATTCTGCTGGTTCTTATGTCTATAAGTGATCTTTTACCAGCTGTGATGACTGGGAACTGTGGCAGAAAGTCATTAGGAAAGAGTAAGGACGGGTGTTCTGTTCGGCCTTTCTGTTACACAGTATGGTTTGAAAAGTAGCTGGATTGCTGGTCATTTGTTTGCAATTTTTAAAAGTTAGAATTTTGAAAGAATTACGAACTTTTGATGAAAATACTAACGCAGAGTTTTGCTCTGCTAACTAAATAGTAAATAGTTACCGACTACCAAACCTGTGGATATGTATTCGTCAATGCTCTATGGGTTTCTGTGAAACACCTTAAGAGGAAGGGAAGGCCCAAAGAAACTTCAGAAGTTGATCTATAGATCTAAATTGAGTCTTAAATGTATCTGTTTGTATTTGAAAACGCATCACTTTAAAGTGTTCGCCTAATAGGCAGGGATTTCTGACAAAATTATGGGACTTATCATACTTTCCTATCACGGAAGAGGTATGCCCAATACTCACGTAAAAAATACGTGACAAGCATTTTGGCCGGCCATCTTGTTTAACGTGGTAGGAATTATGGGAAAGCTCAGCATGTTGATATTTTTATAGCGGTGGCTTACGAAATTTCGCTTTCCTATAAAATCAAACAACTTCCGGAAGTGCTGAACGGGAAATAATTTTCTTGTTTCGTTTAACTGATAGACGAATTGTTGGTTTAATTTACTGACACTAATAACCACTCCCATTTGACATTTTTAAAATCCGACATAGAAACGTTTTCGAGTGATTGCAGAAACGATGGTCGACGGAACTTGTGGCTATTTCCGTTTTACGTCTCTATAATTATGAGTAGAACATCCATGATACTTTAGGCATCTCATTGAAATCTCATTCTTACTCCTCTATAAGCATTGACTGAGGGCAAACGGATCTGTTTGTCCCGTGCGAAAATTCGCGTGTGTGATGTAAATGCAGAGTTAGGTTTAAGAATTCGAATTTTTCTAAAAGATGACAGATACCATTCCCGGTCCAAAAAGGCCCAAACAAAACAATTCCGATGGTACAACTAGGTCAAGAAAATCTCATATTGAGCATTTGGGACCAAAATTTATCTAAATAGTATGATTGTCGAAATTTGTCATTTATGTCAGGATTTCAGTCAGAATCGATGTCAGTATTTCCAGCGCTGGACACTCACCACAACTCAGGGTTAATTAGCGAATATTCGGCACAATGTTGTGAGACATGAATTTTTGGTCAAAAAATGCAAATTTGAAACGACGGCCGAATTTATTTTTTTCGGATTCTTTTAAGTCTAACTTAACTTGTCAAAACTTCAAATAATGCACCCAATGAAATTTTGCACAGATAAGATTTTTGTCACACTTTCCTTAAAATTTGGAATTTTAAACTTTTACTCTTCAAAATATCAACAAGGTTTACCGACAGGAATCCTACGAACAGGCGACCCTCAACATCAATTGAAAAATTCGACACTGAATAAATCGATGACAACCAATAAAGAGACTTTGCCACAATTTCAAAAAGTTACAAAATCTTCAATTTTGGTTTGAAAAATACTCGACTTAAAAGTTTAAAAAGGCCGCTCCAATAGGCTTGATATTGAATAAGTTTATTTTCGCATTCGAAGATTATACATTTTTGGTCGAAATTTTAGAATCTCAAATTTTGTCAATTATGAATTTATGATATAAAGCTAAAAGCTTTGGTTGGACTGTTTGTAGAGGCTGCGTTAGCAAATGATTTAAAATAATCGCAGACTTATTTAATGAGAGAAGGCCAATTGCGACGCATTTCGAATTCTCCATCTGGCCTTTATTTCGACTCCCAAATTCGAGCATTCATCCCAGTAAAATGTAAACCTTCCTTCCCAGTAGACTTCACTCGCATGGCTTCAGCTCTTTCTGTCTCTCACCTCTGGCGATGATTGAAATCTGTCGTAATCGTGAATATTTATCTATGCATGCCCAGATTAACTGACAAGATATTCACATTTTTATCTCTGCGCAAACAATTATACGGTCTAGAGACGCTGGCACGATTTGTTCAGAAAATGCCAAACCCGCCACAGAAGACAGAACTGCTGTACAATGCACCAAAGAAAGCTATTTACTTTATTACTCATTTGTTGAAAAATGCTAATTGCACATACAGGTAAACGTGTGAATTAAACCGAAACGCTCACGAATTGCCGAGAAGTTGAGTTATTTTAATTAAAGTCACGTTTTACCCAGATGAGTTTTTTGTTTTTCTGATTTATTACAAGTTTTAATTTTTCACATTCTGTTTGTTCATAATATATACAACAAGATTGACTGACACAAAATAAATGTTTTTCTTTTTTCAGTTACGCAAGATGTTATTGTTATTGCTGCGACGACGGGCTCTCAACAATCAACTGTGTAAGCAAACAATGCGATTATACATACTTGGTACTTGTTACCCAGCCTAACAATTATTGTTGTATAAACTGTTTGCAGGTCAAACTTTCGACTACAAGCAGAAAGATGTCATCTCAAATGACTTAAGGTGTATAATTTCAAGTGGTATCTCATCTCGTTTTTTGATTGTCTGCTGCTACACGCCAGCGGTTCAGCTAAAAATATGTTTAATTTCAACAAAGTTACTCATTGAGACGCTAATCGATGTGAGCGGCTGTATTAAATTGGAATGAAAAACACAAAAATATTCTACCCAAATTAAAATCCCCCCTTGCAATATTTTATCAAATAAATTAATTGCAGATGATGTCACCACCGGTTTAGAACTCGAAAAATATCCTATGGCAGCATCAGTGTGCTACTTTTGTAGCAAGAACCAGCAAGACACTTCTCGTGTTCATCGATAACCTGTTTCTCTGGTGGTCCAGGTCGGCCATAGAAGAGAAATTCGGAAAAAAAAAAACTAAATCCAGAAAAACAAAAATTTAACGTTGCCATGCATAAGTGGGAGAAAAAAAAACAGCATTAACCATTATGTGACTTGAACGTAAACTACTTCAATTTATTTTTCAATTAAATTGGATATCACATGAGTGTGGTGAGCTGTGAGGATTTGGTTAGGGTGACAGCCAAGTCAAGCAAACCGAGGCAGTAATACTTATTAATAATTACCTCGCATATGCACTATGACAGGAAATGGAAATTAATTTATCTATTATCGGAAAGTATCTACAAGTTTATCCACTTTTAGTTAGTCCGCCAAGTGAGAAGTGAAATGGAGGTATAGCTGGAAATATAACAATTTAACTGTCGCCACTGGTGATGGTGAGTCAAAACGTAGTTTGAACGAAGTTATGGTATACGTTTATGGTATGTGGTGGTGTTTTTTTTTTTAAAAATATTTCTGGAGTGTTTCCTGGGTTACGAAAATTTGGTTTGTATACAACTTCTACATGATCCAGATGTGAAAAACACTTGCCACTGGTTCCTCTAAATACAAAGTGTTCATTACATTTCCAAATTACCTTTCACCTTCATAGACAACGACTCACTGTTAATCAGATTAGTAATGGTAACGAAATTAATCTTTGTTGTTTATGATTAAATTTATGAATAAGTGAATTTTTTGTAACAAGCCCAGTGGTAGAAATTCTACCATTATATTGACCTGGCTTATATATAACATATTGTGCATCCCTGCAAAATCTTCCCAACAAACAAATAAAGCAAATACATTGTGGTTGTGGCAGTGAAAGTTGTCCTTAACTAATTCCATTCGCCTATTTATATATACGATTATCCATTTATCTAATGTTTGCAATGTATTTTTTTTTTATGAATTGGAAACAGTAAACCCAAACTCAACTAAAATATTTAAATATCTCGATTATTTATGAATCCCGCTGGCATAGAAAATTAAACATTTTTCTATTTTTTCTTAACTACAGTTTTAAATTTGAACAAAATCAATTTAAATAAATTTAGACGACATTTCAGTTCAGCATAAATAACTGCAACAGCTCTCCAATTTTAAATCGAAAGCGACACATTACTTGCTGAATTGTGTTTTCATCTCTCTTCGACTAAGTGTTGTTTTGATTTTGTCAATTGGGAAGGGTTAATAATGGCAGCCTGTGGCGGCCATTTTGTTTTGGTGGCATTTGCCATATCTGTTCTATTATTCCTGATTCCAAATAAAAAAAAAAAACATTCCAAGCTACACGATTGAGCAGAGAAATGATGTGTCATCCAACAACATCGAGACAAAAATGGGCATCCCTCAAGGATCGATACTCGATCTCGACTTTTTATCAGTTTTATAAACGATATTAAGAATATAATAAGCTTCGCGGCGATGCACTTCTATTCATATCGGGAAAGAACATAAGTGAGTGCGAACAAAAAATTAAGAACGACTTAGATAAATTAAACACATGGCTTACATCAAATAAATTAATGTTAAATGTCTCTAAATCGAAACGTAAGATTTTCAAATATATAATCACAGATTTAACTTAAAGGACACAGACAATTAGAACAAGTATAGCATATTAAATACTTGGGAGTTATAATTGACTCGAAATTAAAATTCGATTTACACCTAACCTACATTATAAGAAAAGTATGAAAAAAGGTGTTCTTTCTAAATAAAATACGGAATAAGATTCCAACGATGTGTGCAATAAATATTTTTAATGTAATGATTAAGCCACAATTTAATTTTTGTGTAGTGATTATATGTTACTAAAATGCAAAGAATTTTAAAAAGTAATTATTTTAAAAATTTTCAATTATTTAAATAAATTTTTAAGATGTAAAAAACGAAAGAAATCTGGCCATATTCATAAGAAAATCTGTAAGCATGTTAGGATGTTATTTTCCACATAGAATGTAACTAATTTAATTTGTTTATTTAGTATATAATAATCTTATTTGTAAAATTAAATGTAAATAGTGGATAATCCGCTAAAAATATATGAAACAAACAATGTACTTTTGTAACCAAATGAGTGTTAGTCAGTTCAAATGTTGCTCCGATTTCCATATTTGACTCTCCAACGTTTGGTGGGCAAATTCGAGATAACCGATTCGGTAAACGATCAGCCAACACCCGTGCGCGTACGTCAGAGGACTGCCAGATGGGCCGAAAACCTTCCAGCGTTCCGTGAAAGTTTACAAGAGAACCTGAGGCAATCAAATTCTCACAGTGAACCAGAAAACGTCCTTTTGCAGACTTTAACTGGGCGTACAAGATTAAACTGACTCAGAAGATCAAAGCTACCGACCCTGGGCGAACCCATTTGTGCGCTGACTGGGTTTCGGAGCATTTGGAAGGGGACCCACATTTTGGCAGAAAAATTATCTTTACCGACGAGACACATTTGGGGATTAAAGGCTATGTTAACCATTCGGATCCGTTAGAAACCGCGCAGACATTTAACCGATCTCATATTTGAAATAAAGAACAAAATTGTTTATACCTCACACACAGCTCGTTTTATTACATTTCAACATCGACCCGTGCTTATTGAAAATGCAATCCAGGTTGAAAAAGGCAGCCAGAATGGAAGAGCTATTTTATACAACACAAAATAGTGCGGCAGTTGGTTCTTATTACACTGCAACTCAATGAACATCGAATCAAATTTGTATAGCACGAACGTGGCGGAACTGTTTTTATTTTGTTAATACTTTTACCGGCTAATATAGACTTCACTTTGACAATGATGAAGCCTTCCAATGAGGCTCGTAACCGTAGGTAAAAGAATTACACAAAAGACCAGGTGACGCTTTTCGAAAGACATCAATAACGACAGGAATTGAAGCTACATCTACAGTATAATTTATACTTCGATTTCTATTTTCCATCTCCTTAAACTCGAACTAAATCTTACGGCAAACTCCATCAGCTAACTGAGCCGTCGTAGAATGCAATCGGAAATGAAAACAAATTAAAGCCTCGCTCTACATTTTTGAAATAAGCAATAAAAAATATATATATAATTCCTACCGTCAATAACTATTAATCTTAATCTGTTTCTCCATCCCAAAATTAGCAGCACACACATTCCGAACAGCAAACTGAACTTTTTGTCACGTTCGACAACAGGCCATTGTTGTACTTTGTATATACACCACGACAAACCTGTGTTGCAAGTATTCTTTTTTATCAGGCGGGCTAGAGCGTTAAAGAAAAAGATCAATATGGGGCAATGAGTTTAGCTTTGCTACCTACTTACCCAACCCCAAGAAGCTTATAATTTTTGTTTTCCTAAATGAAACGTGACAAGTGTACGCTTACCCATACTATACTCGTATGTCTCCATTTTCGAACAAAGGCCTCCGGACCTCTGACAAAAGACTGCCGTCGTATACAAAGCCAACCATTTCGCAGTAGGTAATTACAATTAATAATGTGTAGGTTGTGTGCGGGTTTATTGTGCACTTTCACTTAAGATAATTATTATTGTTGTCGACTCTAAGATGGACGCAAGCATTTATCACAAATACGCTTCCCAATGGGAGGCTGTGCGCATTTTTTGTTTGTCCCCGATTTAAGTGCGAATTATTTACCTGATGAGATGTCAGTGGATACTTGAAGAACAAAGCACAGAATGAAACACAAATAATGAGTAAATATGGTCGGGTCATGGATCTGAAAAAGCCAGCTCTAGACGAATGCTTGAACAAGAGTATCTCTCAATCTGTGGGTATCAGTCAGAACAAGAGAAATCTCAAGATAATTAAATTTTTGTGTCAATATTTTGACGACCACAAAAGCCACGAACAGTTTATTATACGAGTAGGTGCGATTGTGGACCACTGATATGTTAAAAACTGAGCATATTGTGCTAGCGAATGCGGATTAAACCAGACTGTTGCTAATTTATGGGGACACATTTGTCTACAGGCGAAGTGAAATGTATTGAATCGATGGAGGCTAATTTCTGTAATTTGTAATGATTATTGTGCGAATCGTGGGGTAACTTGATTTTCTTCGGAAGCACCCAAGAATACTTTGTTTAAATGTACATCGGTCCAGACGAACCGCTTAAATTGAAGGCATTTTTTTTTTAACTAAATAATTTGTAGGTGTCGCAGCAACGCAAACCGTCACATCTGTGCCCAAACGTGAATATAAGCTGTTTGCTCTTTAGTTATAATATGTTGGAATTTGGTTTACGCTTATGAATGCGCATTTGTACCATTCAGCTAATGATTCACAATTAGTGCTGGGGGCGATATAATTCTGTTTGGTGAGACTAGGCGCATTCCGCACATATTGTGTGCGATAAGAAAAGTATCTGGGAAATTAGTGTGCATTTTTCTACAGAAATTACTATAGGCTCTTAATTATTATTAATTTGTGATTCCGTTCGTGATTTTGAGCTCATGTTCAGAAATAGGGCTGACAATATTGCACAAGAGTTTTATTATAGTAGAGAACTAAAAGCCAGTTCGTAGAAAATGGGATTGGAGGGAACTGCGAATATGTGGATTCCGCACAAGTTGTGTTTTTTACTAAAAAAGAAAACAATACTGCTCTGTGCAGTTCAAGTGGAGTCAGGTTTCAACTAAATATATCGCCTCTTAGCGCACATTGCATGGGAATTGTCAAATTTGATCTTTTCCTTCGAACATGACTAATGACATTCCATAGATATCTTTATTATAGTGAACTAAAATAGATTTCGAAAAAAAAAATAGTGCTTGTTGAAATTATGAGCATTCCGCACATTGCATTGTGCGATGAGATAGTTTTCGAATTTATGTTGTATCTTTACACAGAAAATATTGATTTTTCATGTAATTCATGTGCATTGTGGAGTCAGGTCCTAATCATATGTATATCCCTACCTTAGCGCACGTTTGTGTGAGATTTATGACTTTTGATCCGTTAATTCGTACAATCGGCTGACGATATTTCATCACAGACCTGAAGATGGAACGAAATAAATACAATTTCGAAGAAAACATGATTTTCTAGGAATATGCGCTTTCCGCACATATTGTGTGCGATAAAAATGTTGTTTTTACAATTTTGATTCTATATATAAACTGAAAAGAAATACTACAATTTGTATATTGATAGCTAACATTTATCTGCTTGTTTCTTAGCGTGCGATTAATGAGTGTGATTTGGTTTTAAATACTCTGAATTAGCACCTTAAAGAAAGAATTGTGAGCAATTTAAATCGTCACCTTAAATTCACCTTCTAATGGTGCCACTTGAGAGAGGATAATCCTAAAGTGCCTACGTCCAGGTAAAAAGATTCATCTCTGCCTAATTCTAAGCTACTACTTAGGGACGCATTTTCGTTCGATTTACTCGACCCATCAGCAACGCGTTCCTTCCCAATTTCACATCCAATGTTGATACAGTCGGGGAATGAGTTTTTCCGAGAATTGAAAAAAAAAAACTTCTAAGAGCCCGTTGGAATTTTCAACCATTTTCCACGAATGAAAATATATTCCCCCCATATAAACTCCATGGAGATAACACTTCACAAATCAAAAACTGTTCGCCATCCAAAATCAGTCTCCTCTGATACATAATATCCACACTTGTAGTATTCAGATGCCTGCATTGATCCAAGGTGACTTCTATCGGACCGAAATGAAACCATAAATCCCTGCAACATGCCCACACACAATTTTAAAGACATTAGATACAGCTAAAGGACATTGAAGACATCGCCTTAAAGTTCAGCGATAAGCAAAATTATAGTTCTACGTCGACGTTCTCTAATCCATTTGAGAACTAAAAATACTCCCTCCCTGTGCCAAGGCGTATGATATGGGCCAAACAAGGCAGTTAACTGCTCCCGCATTCAAATTACGTCACCATATTTGACAAAGCATAAGTTAACATGCTCGTCCACCGCATTGAGACAGAAAATACATTTTTTTTTTAGATATCCCATGCAGAAGATAGCTCTTAGGGTTTAGGCTTCTTCAGTGCATAACTACATATAGAGATACTTTGTGTATCTAACGTTTGTTTGCTTTCTTTGGAAACGTGATTTTGTCGTGTGCTTTACAAACACAGTAAGGCGAAGTATCTGCCTTTGGGATTTTGGTAACGTTTCGACGCAGGTGCGGTAAGCAACGAGTAGGGGCTCTTTTTTTGGAAATTCCATTGGGTTCTTATATGTGCCCCGGACCAGGTATCTGCTGCAAGTGTTGCATAATTGGACGCTTTTGTTGGCATGCCATTCCTTTGACTCGTAGGGACCATGCAAATCGTTTGTAGCACATACATGTGTCGGTGTGTACAGCGCTGGGAAGAATGAGCTTCTTTGTTGGGTTCATTACTTCCTGGGTATTAAATCAAATTTAGTGAGTTTGCAAATATGTAAATAAGGGCGATGGTAAAAAGAAAGGGGATCGCCCTCTTGACAATATTGTAGTCTCTGTATTGTGAGCATTTTTATAAAAGGGTTGACAACATCGCAATCTTCTCTCCTTGTATTTGTATGGAATATCTATTTTTCGCAATTTACGTACCCAGTTTTGTGGTGCGGCGAGATTGTGTATCTCTTGTACCTGAAAAGGTATTGAAAAGGCAGGAAAGCCAACACAACAAGAGGTTGGGATCCTCCTTTACATGCACAAGTTTTACGAGTATGTACTCATACGCGCCAAAGCTGTATTTGAGTGTGGTCTAGGGAGAAGTTTATGATTATATTCAGAAGGCTCCATACGCTCACCCAAATGGAGGCAGCATACGACACTCCATCGCTAGACCTTCCACAGTAAAACTTTGTTATGCCTTTTACAATATTCGTCTGCAAGCTGCTAATGGAAGTCAGGCGAATCTTTAAAATGCTAA
Organism: Cheilosia grossa; assembly: GCA_963082955.1. Lineage (NCBI taxonomy): Eukaryota > Metazoa > Arthropoda > Insecta > Diptera > Syrphidae > Cheilosia > Cheilosia grossa. Next base: position 41,356,154 of record OY720145.1, on the reverse strand, counting down.
TAGGATTAGCGGTAAATGAAGACGAAAATAAAATTTCTAACATATTTCTTTTTTTAATAGCATTCGCATTATTATTGATTTATTATCGGGACACACTTAATTCGCTGAACGCTTTAAATGTAAAATCATTTTAAATTACTTAGCCATAGAAGATGTGAGGATTTATTGCGGTGGCAGAAGTTCGCAAGCATTGGAAACCCCACATCGTCCATGAGACCAATCAATCTTCAATGGTGTTCTGGGAATATTTATTTTTTATTTTTTTTTATTCTAGAAATTTGTATATGTCATCACAATTCCAGTCAGGTGGTTTGATTGGTTCTGGGAAATCGTTATTTACACTTAAGCCATATGGAACGGTTTTGCTAACATTTTAAAATGACATTTACTGAGCGACGTGATAAGTTCACTCAAACTCAGGCTCGATGGAGTAGAAAATTAGAGAAATGTCATAAAGTTAAAATTTTGCAAGTGCTAAGTGCTAAGACGTAGTTATGACTCAAAAAATGGAAAGTGTAATAAACCGTTCGTAATCACAAGTTTTATTAAGATCATAAACAAATGGCGTAACGTTGGCAGCATTTTAATTTTGTTTTCAATGCATGTAAGCTGATGGATTTCTTTGCTTTAGGGAGTTTTATAAAACACTAAGTAATGAAAAAAATGTAAATGTAAAATAATTTGTGCTCTTTGTGAACCTCATTTTGAGTGGAGACATTATTATTCTTAACATGCGATGTGGTGGAAGTAGAAATGAATCAGGCAACGACACTTCCATTGAAGGTGAACTACACGCAACAATTTCGAATTCAAAGCTATTCAATTCTCATGTAGCAGGCTTTGTAGTCTGCAAGTGGCAGCCTTTCAACGCATTAGAAAGAGAGATGTCACAGTCACATGTCCCACGTCACACGTCACAGTCATTTGAAGTGTGCTACACTCCACTGAAGCTATCATAATAACTACATTATACCAAATACGTTTAATGCGTTGATCAACGTCCGTCGATGTGTCTAGCGTTGGAAGCTATTAAATGGGGCTTCAAATTATTCCCTATAAGTTGGAGATTTTAGTTGCCAATACTTACAACTAGGGTTATTCAACAATCAAAAACGTGTTCGATATTTAGTGATCCCAAGAAAAATGGTCGTTTAAATCAACAATCGTTGTCCACTACTTTGTTTCAATGCACAAGTATTTGCAAGAGATCGGATTTTTCGGCAGCATTCCAAAATTTGTCGTTATTGACTAGAATCCAGTCATTAGTCACAGGCATTTGGGAGACAGTTAAAAAAAAGGGGGAACTTCACATAAGGGTCGATACTCGGTTGTGCTATTGGCTTCGATCTAAAACGCTATTTGTAATAAAAATGCGGGCTATATTTTTAAGGGATTTTTGTCGAATTAAGGGAAAAACAAATGGTTTTACTTAAAAAAAAAAGTTTAACAACTCTGGGAACTCTAGAATTTAAGATGATTTAATGCCAATGGCCTCGGGAATCATAGAGAGCTATAGGACTCCTTTAAAGTAAATTACTATTGCAATACCAGCTGGAGTATTCGGCAGAGCTCGTTTTTTTTTTTTTTTTTTTTTTTTTTAATGTGAATGTCAAAATTAAAATAAAAGAAATCGCATTCTCAAAGCGGTTTTTATGTCTGTTTACATCGTATCATACGAAACATAAGTTATTTTGTTTCTGGCCGTCCTCAGTGATTATAAAATGTTTTCTTAGTCGTTTCTGGTAAGGTCAATAGTATCAAGCTCAACGAGACCATAAGAGGGTTGCGAATTGCACGACTGGGTCGAATAAAAATTTCTCGTTCATCAAAAGTTGCTCTATTATTTTTTTATATAGGCAGATGCAAATCCGAGGAGCGATGATAAATAAAAGAAATAATTCATTAAATGTAAGAATAGGTAGTATTATGTGAAATGCACTTTTGGCCTTTTGGCAGTATTATATCAAATAACAATGTGAGTTATCATAACTTATATAAGTTGAAGCTCTCAGTAACAGGCATTTGTCACAAGTTCTGGTTAGAGAGTTAGCTACTACATTGTTATTTACGATTTACAAGATTTTTCAGTACAAGGACAAGCGTAGAAGGAGTTTCTGTTCTTATTTTTGAATTGAACAAAATAGTAACGCTGATTTAACTGATAACCGATAACTTTACATTATGTGAGAATTCAGAGACATCTTTTTGAATTTGCATAAGCAGTTATAAACTGAATGTCCCGATGGACGTGTGTGGGGCTGCAAAGGAAGTCACAGTTTCTGATACTATAATTTTCTAAGTGATAGGAAATAGTTTGAAGTCACATTCAATAAGGTTTGAAAAAAAATGGTACTCTTTGCAAAAACAAGTTTCGCGTAGCTGTCATTGCACTTTTATTGGAAGTGGGGCTTTGACATTATTGCAAGAATATACCGTAGATATGTAAGTATATAGATTGGCATTTGGGTTGTCATTTTTGAGAAATAAATTTGAATTTTTTGTAGAAAAACCAAGTACGGCATCTTATTAAGAATGCTTTTAATATATTTGCTATGAATTTTTTATCAAAATCGGTACAGCGCTTTTTGTAAGATTTGGCAGACAAAAGAGTAAAAAAATATTGAAATATTTAATTTGTAAAATACCACTCAAAACTGATCAGATATTGTTGGGGATGCAACATGTAGATAAGCATTACTTGGTTTTTAAAGCTTTATCCAAATCGAAAAAGGGGTTTTCGAGACACGAGTAGTTTCCAAAATTACCGTTTTCGGTGATTGCAATTGAGAATTAAAGACGCAATAACTTTGAAAACATAATTTTACTCTAAGTATGCATTTTTGTCAAAATCTTTAGTTCCATTTTGAGGTTAACTATATAGAAAATCTAATGTTTAAGAAATGCAAAAATCAAAAATGATTTCAAAAATCCTTGTACTAGGATAGGGAAAAACGGAGTTCGCTTATAAGTTAGAAATGACCATATTATCTTGGACATGAATTTTTGTTACAATCGTATGGACCGTTTTCGAGATAAATATTTCTAAATTTCAAAAGTACCGCTTTTCGATTTTTTTGTGAAAAACTGAGTAAGCAGTCATGTTATTCTCATCTACATAAGCTCAAATATCAATTTGGGTTGAAATCATTAGAGCCGTTTTCGAGCAAATTAAACTGGTATGAACATTTTATGTGTATTGGAAGTAAGTAACATTATTGGAGGTTACGGACAGAATTGCGAGACTCATTTTATTGGATTTTTCTATCATGGTAATGTCAGAATTGATTAATATCTCGAGTTCGGAATTTTGTACGAACACAATATCTTTCTCTTTCTACGTACGTTACAAATTGGCTAAAGGAGTCAAATTTCCATACTCTATAATAAGAACCTGTTCATGCTTATACTTTAAGCTATTCGACTTTTTAATCAATTGCAGGGTGTTAAGTGGTAACAGCAAATTAAGACGCCGAGTCTAACATATATTTTTCCCTAGAACCTGGCTATATTTTGAATGTCAGCTTCCTTTGCAGAGTTTTTTTTATACTGACAGACAATTGCTAGCTAAGATTATTGCAATATTGTCGTTCGAAAAATTTTGTTTTGTTCACTGCTTTTTTGGAATGGTTTACCTTTCATCTTTAAATTTTCCACAGTCGTTACTCATTTAGTTCCCGCAAATATATTTCAAAGCGCTATGTTAATGAGGACATGATTTACATCTTTTTGGATAAACGTGAAGTCATACCCTAATAAAGTGTATCAATCATCATTAAAAAACTCATCGTTTGATTGGATAATAAAGGCATAAATTAGTGCAGGTAATCCAAGTTACTAATTGGTTACTTCAATGTTTTCCAGAATATAAATCGTCGATTAACCGGCAGTTCGGTGTCATAAATATTCATTATGTCCATAGGTAAGGTCGAAAGCATATGTAGTATTCTTAATGAAACTTGCTTGGGGCGTCTGGGTGAATACAGTTTTATGCAAAATAATAGAAACAGTGAAACATTTTGTTTGTTATTCAACTTGTCAACGAAATGTGAATTAATTTCAATTAATTTAGGTAATTTCAATACTGGTGAACGTCCTATTTTAGCGGACAAAATCAATCAAATTTGTTCGAGTACCCGAGCCAAGCACTGACAATGAATGAAACTAAAAAATTAAACGAAACTCTCTCTCTCTCTCAGAGAGCGAAAATTATACTCCCCAGTACGACTCCGACCTACTTTGAGCCACTTACATCTTTGACATCTGCTTTTGTCAATAGTAAAACAACAGATATTTCAAGTGTGAATGCAAAAAAAGTTTAATGCAAACAAATATTTTTCCACATATTTTTGTGCGCTTATGACTTTTAAGACGAATTTTTAAGTTGATTCTTGTCAACTTTGTGCATAAATCTATCGGTGCTTCCCGGTTGAAATTCACTGAGCTGTCAAAGCCAAGAGAAGAACTGTTCGTTACAGTGATGCCAGATTATGGGTAATTACCTATTTTATGAGCATTTTACCTTTCAAAATAAGCCAAAAGGGCGAAAATTTTCATTTTTAAAGCTTTCAGAACAAAATAGTGTATTTTGTTGTTTTTTAACGTCGGCGAAAAGGGCATTTTTGGTAATCGTCTTAGGCAATTCAGTCCGAAAAGTCGGGCATCACTGGCTCGTTACTCGTTAAACTGCTAAGATTCTCTTTTCCTGTCATTTTCAATGAGAACGTCCTATAGACTTTGAGCGATTGCGATCGGTTTACATAATAATATCGATTGCGTTTGATTCAAACCGCGTTCGCGAATGAACCTAATTCATAATGAGTTTGAACCAAAAAACGCACCTCTCTAATAACTGTCTACTTACCTAATACTTCTGTTCGGTGGGGTTAGTAAAATCATTAAAGCGACTTGTTACCAAAAAAGTCAGTTCGAAATAAAATCAATTCAAAATTGGATAAGATAAATCAATCGTTATTTCGACGTTAATATATTTTAGAAGGTTGCTTTGACTACTTAAGAACGCCTGAGGACGTTTTTCCATGTCGCGTTTTCAGATAAAAATAATATGCCGCAGTTTCACAACATCAGTATTAATATTTATAAATTCCCCAATTTTTGTTTTAGTCCAATCGACCTTATACAAGTGGTCCAAAAAAAATATAATAAGCCATATAATTAATTGTTCCATCAACTCGCTGGAAAGTAGATTTGTTTACTTGAGCACGATTCTCCTTTTTAAATTTTGTCGTCAACTACAAACCGATAATTCTCTTTTTTTTAACCGCTTAAAATGTTACCATCGGCTTTGATTGAAAAGTGAAATCGCCGTCGATTTTGAAACGACCCATAGTTTCATTAGATTCAGTTTTGAGTGTTGTGTGTTTAGTTGTCGCTTTAAATAGGCGTTGATCTGAATAGGTAAAGAGGTGACAGAAGCATAAATTAACGCGTTTACTTAATCGGTACGAAAACACCGACGAAGGCAAATGATGCAAGCTGGCATATGGCACTATGAATCAATTATCATCAAACGTTTTGCATTCAGTTTTTAATAATATGCACATATTCAATTCAAATATTTCAGAAAACATTTCTTCAGTTCAATACGTACGATTGCTCTTAGTCTGGCAATCGAAGCCGATACACTTGATGAGTTGTTTATTTATCCTATTCGACTACTTGGTTTAACAAAAATCGTGTGTAAATCCAGCCCAAGTCCTTGATTGACAGTATTTTAATGGGACAAACACACAAAATTCCAACTACTTCTTTTCGAATGTGCGGCATTGAAAGTCATGTGTCTCAGAACTGATAAACACTGAAAAAAAGGGAAAACAATTTTAGTCGCTAACGACAAACGACATTTTTCGTTTGAGTCTTTTTTTAATAAATAAACTGAAAATTCAAAATAAAATAAAAATGTAATATTTACATTGATTTCAAGTGCAATAACAACCATCTCTGGGGTATGCTGTCCAGGAGGTGTATTCGAAGCCGTTTTCTAACTAACCATTCTCAAATTACAACATTTTAAGCACACTTTTGTGACCAATAAGGTTCAAATTTGGTTTAACAAAAAAGAAATTTCAAGTGAATTAATTAAACCCTCAAAAATTGACCTAGTGTGATTTTTGCTCGATAAAAAAAGAGGGTTTGAATTAACGAGTATTCTTTGTTAAAATCTACTACTAATACGTACTGTTGAAAGAAACACACTTAATCGGTTGTTATCAACAGAGTTTCCTGATTATTTTCAGCCAGATGGTTAAATGCTTGTTATATTTTTATTTACGACCAAAATTAATAAATTCGATATTTTTAACCGAGTTTCAAAAACAAGTTGACTCGGTTAGTTTTAATTCACTAACTCTGTAGGAGCTTTATTAACAGTATTATTTGGTTGTTTTTAACCGGAGGTTGGTTTTCTTTAAATAAGTGATTTTCTGCGTCTACCTTTTTAATTTAAATTCTTTTCTAATCCAATGTCGAGTGTCCCTGCTTAATTTTATGCCTCAAGCCAGCGTTGCCAGACGGGCAAAATATTTCCCCCCCCCCAGATAAAACTGAAAACCCCCCAGATTTGACATTTTTTCTAAAAAAAAACCGACAGCTTTTTGTCAATATTTTCTTAAAAGTAGGAATTTCAAATTTAAAGCGCGAACATGCTTGGTCTTACGAATGCAAAAATGTGCCCCAGATAAAAACACTCGATGAAAATTTCAACGCATGTTGCTTTTCGAAACCATTTTGTAGAAATTTGCACAGCCCCAACGCAACTTTCATGAAATTGTTGTTGATAAAATTTACTGAGGTTGATGCTAAAATCCGGAAAAATATTTAATTAGCTATTACAAAAAAAATATAACTTTTTCCTTGTGAAACTGGCATTAACTTTTTTTTTTTGAAAGACTTGTTTTGTATACGAAAATATGTAGTCTAAAGATATTAGAATTTTCACGCAAAAATAAAGCTTTTGAGAATCGATTGATTATTTTACAGCATTTTGAAATAACGCACACATTTATTTCATCCTTTATTTCAAATTTGAGTCACTTGGTAGTGGACAGAAAAGACCGACGAATGTCTATGATAACTCATTATTAAGTTTAAATTGCTTAGGGTTTTTTGCGCTCATAAAATGCGGATGCATGTTTTAAGGTTATCAAAAACGAATATTATAACGAAATACGAATAAAATAGAACTAAAAGAAAAACCCCAGAGATCCCCCTAAATAATTTTACCCCAGATTTCACCCCGTCAACCAAAAAAAAAAACTCTAAATCTGAGGGGAAAACCCCTAAACTGGCAACGCTGCCTTAAACTATATTTTTCGATTTGCTATTATAATTTGTTTTTTTTTTTAGAAAACACAATAATTGTCATATTATTCAACATAACTCTTTGAACAAACTAATAATTTTTTCAAAAGATTAAGCAAACTCATTTTAAAGTATCGTTCGGAATATTGTGTAATTCATTTAAATAAAATGAGTTAAGTTTTGAGTTTTTGTATAATGCCTTTGCAGTTATTTATCATGAGCAAGTCGTATTGTTAGAAATGTCTGCAAGTAGCGTAAAGTAAAGAATAAACAAATATAAACGCCGGTTGACTTTGTGCTACTATCTTGCGTACCCCGATTAGAATAAATTAAAAATGTAGCAGCTGTTTACATAAACCGAAAGATTTAGTGTTGGGCAGTAAATAATGACTATTAAAAATGCTAAGACTTTTCCAAAAATTTAAGCAGAAATGTGATATATTTGTTCATATTTCTGCATGTAACTAAAACATGCATCCGCGCATTATTTTATTTACATTCGCTTCTCTTTCCTTATCGATAGGGTGGATATTTTTTATTTTTTTAGGAAAAATTTCCACGTTTCTAAAACACTGCCGATGGTTCGCAAATCAAATTCCTTCTGCTTAAGCCCGTATGACACTATTATTTTGGTGCATTTTTCCTGATTTTAAAATAAAACTAGAGCTACGAAAAGTTAGAACGAACGTTCCCGATAGGAGTGAGTGAGTTAACTGTTGGGCGCCATTTTCCAGAATACCGGTCTTAAACTCGTTGCGCTAAGGAATTCGATCCACAACTCCGGAGCACTGTATCAACCCCACAAATCGAAATTTCTTAGACATCGCTAGTTACGCAACAATTTGTTGAAGGAATTCTAGGACCCCCCGTTACGTCACAAGTACCATTCGTAGTAAGTAGACACATGCTAAGCTGCCTGTACCCAGTTAGATGATACGCCCTTAAAATAGCAATGTACCTATTCGAATCTAAAAGTTTATGCCGATATTAACTATTTTTTGTTAGTCAATTCTCTCGCGTAATCAGATCGACCTACAATTAAGTTTAATTATATCTCCTTCCGAAGACGGGCATCACTTTACAATCAGTCTTTCACAACCTAGTTCACTACCCCATTTCGATTCGGATTTTATGCGTCAAAGCAATCCCCCTTGAATGCTTTAACAAAACTGCCATTGACCGTCAGAGGAGGACAGCATAGACGAGAAGAGTATAGGTGCGAACAAAAATTCAACAGGTGCCCAAACGTAACCCAACCCACTATTCAATACACTACACACCATACAGCCTGCGGAGTAGCCAAACCGCCCTTCATTTAATTTACATTGACTCTGCGTCTCACTGTATTTGCGGGCTGTACTCTGTACAAGTACGAGCCTAATGTACGCAATCGGATTTAATTAAAATCAGCAAAAGTCACACAGCCGTGTCCGGACCGACATACAAAATAATTCCACGAATTAAACGTATACACTCCCACGTGATTACGGCCGAGAATAGAATGCAAGCAAACGACATAGAACACTGCGTTGAGTCCAATTTAAGGACAAAAACCAAAACACGAGCTCAATCAGCACGCAATCCGGACCCGGAGTAGAGCAAAACAAATCTAGATACAGACTAACCGTGGTTGCTAGCTGCGCGTAATTAACAATTTAATTTCGAATGAAAAGGACATTTTCGCTCTATTCCACAAAGAGGACTAGGTGCCCAGTCGAATGGAAATAATAATAAAACTCCAGACGAGTTCTCTGGTTCTGCGTAGGTACCACAACTCACAGGTATACAGACGTGCAACCGGACAAAGTACCTGTTTGGGTTTTTACCATTAAAAGAAAACAAGACAAATTGAATTAGTACATGGGAATGCAACATGCACTTGCACACACTACATTCGCCGTGTCAGTGTGTGCGTAGGCATAGATATTTTTTGTCCAATTCTCTATCCCTACACCTGGAAAATACTTGTCATACCTACACTAAAGATTGTACAACTCACCATGCAACAGTGTAATCCAAAATATTTCACTCAGCGCTAATCCGTTAAATGCGTCTCTTGTTGATTTGGTGTCTTTTAATCCGCAAATAATATATGCAATGTATCTTCTTGATACTTTCGTATCTCTTCTAGGTTTTTTTTTATTTTTTTTAATTTCACACATACACTTGGTTATTCCTTTTCACCTGCTTCTTAGTATAAATTACTTTTTTTTATTCACAAAAATTCAGAACTAAAACACGTTGTAGAAATAAAAAGAAAAAAAAAAAATATTAAAGAAACTATTTTTTCGTATGAATTCTTTTTCTGTTGATTTTGTATTTATATAGAGAACTCGAAATTAAGTTAAATAAATTATTATTTCTCGAACCACTGTGGAAGAGTTGGCTAACACGTCTTTGATCGTGTCGTCAGCAGACTATAAGCCGTCGTGGAGGAGAAAACCGGGTCGCAGTTTTCTTCTACCGTGTTCTTCTCTTGCTAGCTGTGTATCCAATAAAACGGCTTATGTTCAAGTGTTGATCGTGGGGTCCAAAACGGTTTTCGAACACCGTGGACGTTTCACTTAAATTACTTCGACTATTTACTTTTTTTATTCACTCAGCACAATGGTGTAATATTAAAACAAGAACAAAAAATAAGAAAATAAACAACCTGGTTTGTGCCACCGCTATTAGTTTGGGGGAAAAAATAAGAAGAAAAACTTTCTCCTCGTAAGCAGGAATTCGAAACATTCACACAAATAGCACTCTGGGGTAAATATTTTGAAATTCGATTCGAAAACTCTGTCAAAAGAAAAAGAAATTGCGATATCCACCACTCCACCAGTGTCAGCAGGATGTTCAAAGGGCGATTTTTAGCGAAAATCCTTTTCTCTTACTCACACATGCACACACACACATAGATCAACAGAAAATAGGAGAAAATTTACAAATTACCGTCCACGACAACGCTCCAAGAGCGACTGAGGTAAGCTTGTGCATTCGGTTCAATTGAACCCCGGACTTGAATCTATTTTATAAAGTAGGTAGGTATCTTTTTTCTTCTTCTTGCTTGTATATATACGTGATGGTGATGGAGCACTGGCACTGGCTCTGGGCTCTGGCTGGCTCTGGCCTGGCACTGTTGTGTGCTAAAAAGACGAAAAAAACAAAAACAATAATTCGTCGTAGTGCGAGTATATTGTATACGAGTAGCTTAGAGAGGTACGTATTGTACGTTACTTATGTAGAAATGTTGGATCTTTTGGGTAGATGGGGGCGCGGGTAGAGTGTTTTGGTGGAGGCTTCTGAAAAAGCAGGTTTTCGGTCGATTGGCCTTATACACGGAATGGAAATTTCAAAGTAAGCACAAGCACAAGTGAATGCGAGAGAAGACGTGGCGAAAGTTTTTTTCTTCCATTTCTTTCTTCGGCTGTTCTTTGGAGGTTCTGCTTAAAAAATAAAACCATGAGTACCCGTACCCGTATCGGACCTGTGCTGTCTTGAAAGATACTTTTCGAATAGTTGATTTGATGCCAGCGCTTCGCCTCTACAATGTTGTTTTTGTTTTGAAAATACTTGTTGGTTGTTGGTGGAGGAGCGTGGCGGATTGTGGTGTGTTTTATTTGCCGGTTTGTTTGGTGGATAAAATTGGATTTTCATTTTAGTACTTTTAAATGTAGTTTATGGCGAATTCAAATTGAAGAGACAGAGACTGCTCTCTGGGCGAGGCGAATATCCCCCTAAGAGAGTTGACGCGAGTGGTGAAAAGAGAATTCTTTTTTTTTCGGGGTGTTTATTTATTATTGTATCCGTTTCAATTAATTGTAGTAATTGACTAAGTTGTTAAACTAAATTCTCTGAGATCCACGCAATTGTCGAGATGAATTGTGATTTGTAATGAGTTTGGCACATTTCAAGTATTTTATGTGAGTCGGCTGGAGGAGGCCTCTTTAGTATGGTTCTGAATTCACCACACACCTGTTGAGTTGAGTTCGTCTAATTGTGGTTGTTATTCTTCAGTGTTCAGTTATTTTGCTCTCAGTGCAAGTAAACTAAGTTAGATTGCATTCTTTGAACTAGAACAAGTAGCAGAGATTGGCTAGAAGAAGCCACGGAACGAATCATTGAAAGAAATGTATTTTACTTCCACAATTCTATTTGTAATTGATATTATTTCCATAGGTATCCCTTAATTTTTTTTTTCTAAATAAACTTTGCTTGGCCAGTTCAACGCCATTGGCTATGTATCACGTTCACGCTTGCTGACGCACTTTATTGAGGTAAAGTCCGTCCTGAACTGTATAGCACTACCTATACTAAAGTAAATACTCCGTCGAACTGTGCAAATAGAAATACCATAATGGCGCCCAGCGCTGAACCCAAATTCCTCTTTTATTCTTCAATGATCGAGCTGACTAGAGAAGAATTAAAGTTGAGGTTAAGTTCAACTCTAGAGTGAGTATTCGCAGTATAAATATACAAATATAAAGATACATTATAAAGTTGCGCCCAAGAAGGGGCCCTCGACTAGTATACCAGTTCCAACTAAATGACTGGTTGGTTTTGTTTCACAATTTCGGCAGGGGCCCAGCTCCATTTGTTTAAGTGAATTATAATTTTTAGAAAGAACGGAAGAGATCTAAAACTGCAATTGTAGCTTTCTCATGACAGCAGTGTTCCTTAAAATTTGTCAGACTTTTTAAAGAGAAGAAGAAGCACTTATTGCAACTTGTTTCGGGACCGCGAAAGTGATGCGGTGTCACTTGGGGGTTCGTCTCGGTTAAGGCTGCGTGTGGCCACCTTTTATGCAGATGTACACAGTTGGAGTTGAAATCCCTCAATATCTGAGAAGGGAGTTGGAAAAAGCAGTATAGTAACCAAGTGCTAGTGGCAATCGGGAAAGCTCTTGTCATAAGGAAACTTTACAATCTTGTTAACTTAATCTTCTCTAGTAGTGTCACCCGAAACGTCAATCTTGCTCCCGTCCTGAATAAATATGCCCATAGCGATTAGGCATTTGTCAAGCTAGTTGTCAGTGATAGTCTTAAGTTGGAGCTAGTCACAAGTGCCTAAGTTTTCAGTACATTCAGTACCAAATTTAGTGCTTATTTGGAAAGATTCCTCAGTGCTCAACAAGACCACATTAAAGATTTTATTTAAAGTCGAATAAACGATCAAATAGCCGGACAAGGTAACAGATTATGAGATGACTTCAATTTGAATCAGAGGATCTAGGAATTTATTAGGTTTGTTGCCAATTTTCTAGCCTCCCACTCTTACCCATACTTGGTATTTCTTAATCTCTGATTAGATTTTAATATATCGATACTGTTGAGCCCAAATATATTATTTTGTCGCTTGGCTAAGAATATGGAGTTAGTTTGAGCATCCTACACAATGGAGTACTTAGTGGATGATTTGGGTGATTTTTTTTTTAAAAAGAAAAATGTGTAAAAAAATACAAACGACTGAAAGTCATGCGGAAAAAGAGATTACATTGATATCCAATGAGGATATACATCTTACAAGTAAGTAACTTTGAGTTTAAACTATTCTTGTGAGAGGTTACATTTATTTGCCTTTTTGTCTTCAAGTTGTGAGGGCAGTCTAGAAGTTACAGTTCATTGCCTCAGAAATATAGCTATAAAGCAAACATGCAAAAAGTAATTAACCGACTGAATAATTAGTAAAATAAGGCCTACATGAGTCGTCCTTCATTTATAGGTGTAGAAAATTATACCTACTAAATAAGGCACAGCGCCACTCTTTAGGATTATTTTCAAAGGTAATAAGTGACCACCGGAATTTGTCTACACTTGAAAATTTTCTATATGTACTATAATATTTAAAACCAATAAAAATTAGTATTAAAATACAAAAATTTGAGTGTTTAAATATTTCCAATAAGTATTTAAATCAAATCTGAAGAAGTATTAAAATATAGTACGATTGCAGATTGTTGTTATGTACTTGAACTTTTCTACGAAATGAAGGACACGAGAGTTAGGCTTAGAAAAACTTAGGTACTTAAAACTAACAAGAGAGCTTACAGAATATAAAAATAGAGAGAAGGAGAACATAACGTACCTGTATTTGTAAATATGTAGTACATAAATCTGGGTCGGTACATTTCATATCAATTGTAAGATTGCAAGATTGTAAAAGCCTAAAGATGTATGGAATTTGTAGGTGAAAATAAAATATTATATTTTAATCTGCAGTTATTTAATTCGAATACAAATTTATTAAAATTCTATGAAACCCATCTTCATCTATATTAAAATTTTATATTTCCCACATATTTTGTATTAGCAGACATTACATATATATATAATAAATTTTTTATTAGTTTTCTAATTTCAATGCTCGAAAAATATTAAATAAACTGTGAACTACTTAAATTTAAAGTCGAAACTAAAAATGTTTATTGGTAAGGCCCACTGTCGTCAGAACATATGACGGACGAATGCAATGGATGTCACAAGGCAGGGAGGGCATTCTACCCCTCAAAACTTCCGACCAATGTTCAGCTTAACCAACAAATAAAGTACCTACTCATAGGTACATACTATATAGTGTATCCCTTATCGACATAGAAACCATGCATGCCTCTACATCGAATTGAATTAAGATCCTTATGCCATTCGTATATAATTGAATTTCTCAATGAGTTACATTTCTAAAACTTTCACTTAAGTACTCTGCAATAAAACAAAAAAAAACACATCCATAAAGGTGGGTGTAAACTCTACCCCCAAATAACCTTATATAACAGGAAAACTGAGTCCATAATGTATTAAAAAGTTAACACAAATCTGAAAAGCCATCAAAAGTAATTTTAACACGAGAAGAAGGCTTAAACCCTTTTATTTAAATACTTGCTCACACTGTCGCATATAATATTCGGTTCCGGGCGCTGGGCGGTGTGGATGTGCACCAGATAGCCATATAAAATTGATGATGCCTAAAGGGAAGTTCTAAACTTTTTAATTACTATCCAGAAAAATTGTTCGCTTGACCATGGCTGGTTGTCTGGAGTCTGGAGTTGGCAATGTAATTTTGGGCGATAGATGTTCCAAATTCAGAAGCATAACCATGGTACTTAACGGTGATAGCATAATGTTTGGGTCTAATTGAGTTTTATAACAGATTTGATGATGATATTCCGGAAAGTTTTTTTTTTTTTTTGTTCACAGTCCGCCCCACAGTGGCCCGAGCCAGGCATTTGGATGTGTGAATGGGTTGAAATGGGAAAACTTTGCTAATTTACAAAACGTGTGACAATTGAGTATTTTGTTGAGTGACTTCGGTTATTGATAGTTTTTTATTTTTTAAATGACAGTAATGGGGATTTATATTTACTTTGTGACTGGCTGTTGGTGATCTATTATTTATGGGGCTTTTGCAGGAGTTCGACTCAGCAAATTGTATGGTTTTGCTGTATAATTGAAGAGTGAGTCTTGCGGAGGGTAAAATTTCCGTCATAGTTCATTGTTCGGTGGATAAGTGGGTTTTTTTTCGTCGTACCACTAGAGGCTTGGATTCAAATCCCATCTTTTATTTTTGACAGGTATTTTATCAAAGCTATAATTATTTTTTTTTGAAATATTTGACAACCATCTTTCGGCAACAGCCAACTAGCCCAAACAAATTTCTTGGGCCTATGTTTGCAGATTTTGTATGGAAATGTTTTATGCTCAGTTTTTTGGCTCGAAGTTTGACTAAATTTTGTGAATGTGTGCGAATGCATTATCGTTAAGCAACAGACCTAGTAATGCAGTCTGTGAAGATAGTTCGCGAAAGTGATTTAAAACTTTAATATATTTACTACCGTTTATTACTTTTTAAGTATACCTAACATACAAATATTTTTTTTTTAATATATACTTCTATAAAACCTAACGTATTTAACTAAATGACAAAAATTATGCTGAAATACAAAATGAAAAAATGTACATTCGATTCAGATTTGATATTTGGAAACCGCAAGTTGACTTTTCAAGTCTGTGTAAATAAAAACGCCAGTCAATGTTCAGGCAATATTCATCTACGCAAATGATTTCTTTGCAATAACCCATGATGTGAGAATTGTTTTAAGTTTTCAACGAAACTCATTACCGATATTAAGTGCGCACACGCCTTTTTATTCCGTCCCCCCCCCCCCATAATTCAAGTCTTATAAAGTGTTATTAGTTGTACCTCGCACCTCGGAATCAACACGTGAGCAACGGGGTTTTCCACAAATCACATTTATCTCCACCACAAAGTTATCATTACTTTTAATTAATTTACACTCTTGCCATTTAAATATTTATCTGTATATTTATTCTCATATATCTGTATAACGAGATTTTGTTAAAATATTCCCAATTGATAAAAATTGCGATTCGCAGTTGTCTCTCATGTGATTCTTCCTCTATACTCGTGTTGACAATTATTGTCTACAATACCGATTCCGCCAATAAAATACTATAATAAGTACGAAACGTGCATTATCGGCAGGTGCGCACTCACAGGTACGATGATAATGTTGGAGCATGGAGGTTTAATAAAATGTTCGGTTTCTCATTTTTTGTATCTACACACAACAATGGATACTTAACTGCTTTGAATGGAAGCAAAATTAAACCAATTTCGGATTGGAATTCAAACATCATTGTGCGAACATAATTGCCGTGACAAGGGTGTATTTTATTTTATTATAATATTGCGAATACTTGGAATACAAAAATTGGTAATAGTATGGAATAACAAAATGCGACAATGGCAATTACATTTTTTCGACACAACAGATATTGTTTCCGATTGTGTTCGATTTAATTTGATATTTTGAGCTTTCCGTTTGTGGTGCAAAAAAATGTAGTTGCAGTGGATTTAGGATGAACGAGTACGAGTAATCGAAATGCGCGTTCACTTCCTGCCGGCGAAATAATGTAACATTTTTTCAAGAAAACTGTATGGGTCGAATTGACTCTCAGAAAAGGATTGCTTAGGAGGCGTTCGACGATAGGTCTGATTACGTGCTTTTCGAGGCGTTTTCCGTGAGTTTTTGGCGAATTTTTCAACTCAATTTTCGATGCGTTTTCCGAGGACTATTTCGATATATTATTTTCGACCCGTAAGCGCAGTGGCTTACTAGTTAGTGTGTTGGATAACTAAGCGAGGGGTCCCAGGTTCGAATCCCGCAAAAACCCAAATTCCAACTCAGGGTTTTTTCCACTGCGCCAAAGATATTACTTTGTGAAGGTTTGGCAAACATCCGAGAGTAACTGCTTTGAAAGAGCTTCTCAATTAGCCGTTTGGAATCGGCATAGAATTTAGATCCCTTCTATTCGTTCAAAAAAAAAAAAAAAAACTCTCACAAAACGAATGGTTGTGAGAAGCCTAGTCCTTGGGTCCCTACGGACCTGTTGCACCAGCTATTTATTTATTCTCACCCATTTCTGATGCATACGAAGGTTTCGGTGGGTTCTTTTGTGCGCTTTTGGACGGGTTTTGTGACCTTTAAGCAAATTTAAGCTGCAACAGAAGGCATTAAGTATTTCCTGCACCGATTTACAAAAAATCTCTGGCAAGCAATTGACTTAGGGCAGTGGCCAAAAGCTTAGCTCATCGAAAAATGTCACTATAAACAACTCATTTCTGTCCAATTGGTTCTTTTATTCAGAGACTATTTTTTGTTCTTCCTATATAATCTGTACATGTCAACTATGCCGATTCTTGGAGAAATCTTGTCTTGTTCTCTGAGGAGAAAACTTAGGGCTCACAATTTGATGACCATATGAACCAGCCGATGCTTCGACACTACGTCAAAAAACACCATTCGCTTTGTCCCCGACAGGGCGTCAAAATCAACAAATTCAAGTTAGGTAATAAGATATCTTCACTATGGACAGACTACGGACATCGCAGCAGCACCTCCCTAGTCTGACATTTGATTCTGTCCTAAATACCTACTCTAACCAAATTTTGTTTACATTTTCGTCTGCTTTTTACCTCCCATTCCATATAACAACATTCACAAAGTAATATCTTTGATAAAGAAAGCATTGATTCGAAATCGTAGACAGAATCAATCTTAAACCGCTTCACACAATCATAGCTCTGAGAAAAGTAAACGGAATTCCATGTTTAACCACAGGAAAAAGACAAAGGTTCCAAATGACTGTTCTTTTCGTTCACTACGGGCTGGAGTATCGGGCGCAGGGACATCAGTCTACATAAACCCATGAAAAAGGATAGAAGTTCAAAATGTTGTTATGGACTTATGGTCCTACCAAAGTGGGACATAATGTTCATAAGAAACTCTTATGAAATTTTGTCCCTCTGAGATTCTGTTTATTTCCAATTTTGGCAAATAATCGCCAAAATTGTTTAAAATGGGACCAAACCAAAATATTATTTTGACCTTTGAGTTTAATTTTCTCAAATTTTCTGAATTTTTGGAAATTTTTTTCTTTTACTTTCTCATACAAATAAAATATTTCATTTCTGATTTCATATTGTTTTCATAGGGAAAATTTGTTCTAAAGCGCAAAAAAACTCATTTTCACACTTTTCTTACTTTTTCCGTTGCATTTTACGTTCTTTGTGAAAATAAATTGACTTTTATCTTCAGTAAATTTGAGACAAAAAAAGAAAAAACTTCCAAGTATATCTATTATTTTTTTTTTTTACTTTTTTACTAACTCGTAAACAAAAATGTTGTTAATTTTTTTTTCCTTTTCGTTCTTATAAACGTTAAATTGTTATAAATATATGACACTAATGTGTTAGTGGTTATTTGCAAAAAAAATGTCTGAAACGTTGATTTATGATAACGGGTGATTTTTTAAGAGGCTTAGAACTTTTTTTAAAAAAAAAACACAAAAAATTCGAAAAAATGAATGAAATATTTATTTGAATCGATAGTTTGAACCTTGCAATTTAATGTTTAAAGATAATTTCATGCAAATGTTGACCGCGGCTGCGTCTCAGGTAGCCCATCCGCTGAGTCCAATTTTGGCATACTCTTTCACACATATCGGCCGGTATCTCACGAATGAATGCATGGATGTTGGCTTCCAGTGCGTCAATCGAAGCGGGCTTGTCCCTATACACATTAGCCTTGGCATACCCCCACAAAAAATAATCTAATGGTGTCAAATCGCACGATCTAGGCGGCCAATTGACCGGCCCGAAACGTGAAATTAACTGTTCACCAAACTCGCCTCGCAATTGCGCCATTGTTTCGCGTGCTGTGTGGCATGTGGCACCGTCTTGTTGAAACCACATATCATGCAAGTCAAGAACTTCCATTTCGGGCAAAAAAAAGTTTGTTATCATCGCTCGGTAGCGTTCACCATTGACAGTAACGCTGCGATTCGCATCATCTTTGAAGAAATATGGCCCAATAATGCCGCCGGCCCATAAACCGCACCAAACAGTGGCTTTTTCGGGATGCATTGGTAGCTGTTGCAATGCTTCTGGCTGATCTTCACTCCAAATGCGGCAATTTTGCTTATTTACGTACCCATTCAACCAAAAATGAGCCTCATCGCTGAACACAATTTTTCGATAAAAAAGCGGATCCTCGGCCAGCTTTCCAAGAGCCCATTCACCAAAAATTCGGCGTTGTGGTAGGTCGGCTGGCTTTAGTTCTTGCACCAGCTGTATCTTAAAAGGCTTTACGCCCAAATCCTTCCGCAAAATTTTCCACGTAGTGCTGTAACAAAGGCCTAACTGCTGGGAACGGCGCCGAATCGACATTTCGCGGTCTTCTGTCACACTAGCTGATACGGCCGCAATATTTTCTTCACTACGCACAGTACGTAAACGTGTTGGTGGTTTAATGTCCAACAAAGTAAATTTGGTGCGAAATTTGGTCACAATCTTCCGAATAGACTGCTCAGAAGGTCGAGAATGCCGATCATAAAATGGAAGCAGCGCGCGATGAACATTTCGAACCGAGCACGAATTTTGATAGTAAAATTCAATAATTTGCAAGCGTTGTTCATTTGTAAGACGATCCATGGTTAAATTGCAAACCAAACTGAAGCTGTTTGACAGTGACACAAGGTACTAAACACACGTCAGCTGTCAAAACCAGTGTTGCCAAGACCAAACCAACTAAAAAATCACCCTTTATAACATATTCTACTTACAAAATGGTGGACTTAAAACCCATCTTTACAAAATAAATTATGGACCCACTTTGGGGGAACATAATTCCACGATCAATTTGAACTTATGTCCCACTGAAGTTGACTGTATCTTGTCTAGTTACACCGACCAGTAATGGATCATGTGGTGCTAACTATTATTTTGGAAGGCTTCTATGAATTGGGACTTGGGAAGAAGGTTCTTGATAAACAGACGCACTTAAAATGCGCACCTGTTGACATGGAATAGCTTTATGCCAAATACCAGCTTGTTTCAATCAAAAAAACAAATTGTCTTCCCAATAATGTAATACAGTCCACTTATTTTGATTTGCCTTTGATTTATTTGTAACTTAAATAAATATCAATCCGCCCTTGGGATAAGAACTCTTTGTTGGTCTCATGAAACTTTAAGCTTCCAAGAGTATCAGAAAGTTAAAATGTTATTCAATTTAATAATAACAAGCCAAATCTGATTAAGTTTTTTCCACCCAATTCAGAGTTTCACTAGTGTCGTTCCCCGGGCTATGTCATCAATACTGTAAAGATGTATAAAATCGAATCAGTGCTGACGGAAGTGATTATCGCTCTGGCAGAGAATCATTGAAATAGCAAAAGGATTTCTATGCACTCTGAAAATGTAACCAAAACTTTGAGCAGCTCCCTCGGGCGTATGTGTGCTATTTTGTGTATAGCAAATATCTATGACTCTCAGTTGGGGTGGACATGCACATTATTGTGTTTCAGCAAAGATCAAGCAGACGTAGTTGAAATTCAAGTGAATTGCGAGAGATTTGAAAGGAATTCTCATACAGACGGAAGAGGCTACGTTTTAACTGGAGGAAGTATCTCAGATTAAGTGCTTAAATTGAATTATAACTGCGGGCAATTTTAACGTACAACAAAGTGTGCTGACTTTCCAAAATGATGTCGTTGAAACATAAAGGACTTGTTTTCATTTGAGTTGCTTGCAACTGAAGTGAAATGTAGGTTGATGCAGGTAGAGATGGTTGCTCTTCAGAGGGAGTTATGTACGGGCTTTCTTGTCTGTGTAGTAACAAAAGAAAATATTTTCGTTTCCATGGCAACTAATTTCGTAGTGCTTACAAAGGTTAAGCTACGTAAAATATTCGTGTTAAGAAAGTTAACTAATGTTTTTGCCACAAAAGGTTGGTATCCCCTTTCTTAAGAAGAAAAATTAAAATAATAAAAGAATTAATTGAAGGTCTTTTCGAGCTACTAAACATCTCAAACGGCACGAGAGGAAAGTCATCAGTACTTCGGGCTTGATATAATTCTAAAACAAATATTTGTTTGGATGCTAATAAGACGTGATTTTAAAATTGGAGTCGATCAGGAAGTTTACACGTTTGCGAAACGATTTTTAAAAGAACTATCTGTAAGAAATACTGCAACCCAAAAAGCCAGTTATACTTTTAATACAGCGAACCCAATTACAGTGACAGAGGGAATTTCATGGTATAGGATAGCAGGGAAAAAACGTAACGAACAAGTGGACAATTCAACTCGATTATTAACTCGAAAATTAATAAATAGATGATTAGCCCAACACACTTTTGTTTCATTAGTAAACGTACATGAATTTGCATGTTCTTTCTAAATTTGTTTAAGATTGTACGCTCTGCAAGATCCTTCTTCAATTATGAAAACTTTTCTGTATTGTTAAGACAAAGATACATAAAGATCCTCGGTTTGACTTGTCTCAGGCCTTTAGGTTTTGGTAAAACTGAAATCTACAAAAATCACGCTTCTAAGGATTTTATACTGGGAAAGGGAAATATTAATCAATTCGGTTTCGAAATTTTCGCTTACAATGAGTTTAAATTGGCCTTGCATACTTGAAAAAGAAACACTAGTGGTATTTCTTACAGTTCTTTCATTGGTTTATAATTCTTAAAGGTGTCCCTACGCATAAAAAGAAATATTTAGCTCTTTCCATATGAATTTTTATATCAAGTGTCCAGAAGCACTTCAGTTTCCGCTTTCGTTACTTGTGCAAAAAAAAAAAACAAATTCCGTCACGAAATACTCGATCACGGATGAGGCAATTTTTTCCAGATCTATGTACCACATCAAGAGACCCCAATTATTCAACCTGTGCGGAAATAGTTAAACATAACGTTTCACTACTTCTATATGACTTCACATGCTGGAGGAGGAACTGTAAGGGCTATTAGCAACAGGAAATATAGGTAAGGTAAGGTTGGGTTGAAGTGGCTGTCAGCTAGCCGACACACTTAGACCATTGTAAGGTCCCTTGTGATACGACATGAATCTAAAATTTAAGGAAATATAACGATACACGCAAAATTTTGCAACCCAAAAATGTCTCCCTAAATAATTAAAACGAATAGAAGGGGTATAATTTCAAAACTCTTCTTTTCCACTTTTGAGAATTTGGAATAAAAGGAAAAAAAACTGTTAAAGGCTGCTTAAATGATACTAGCGATAGGTTGGAAGACAAAATTGAAAATTTGGAATAATCTTTATAAATTTTTTGTGGTTTGAATTGAATTAAAAAAATCAATTTAATTTGGAAAAAAATGGTTTTGATAATGACGATTGGAATAGTTTAATTTTGATTCAACGTATTAGGAATAGAGGAGTTTTGAACTGAAAGAAAGGTTTTTCTTTACCGATTTAGCTCATTTTGTTTTATTTAAAAGTTATTTTAAATTAAAAAAAAAAAAAAACATGAAACCTAAACATTCTCCAAAACTAGATCACAAAAATGTAAATTAATTATTAGACACAACGTCACAACAATGTATTTGAATATTTAGACAAAAAAAGAAATAAAAAGACATCAAAAGTTTCAGTGTTTATACCGAAGTATTTAAATAACATACAAATTGTATACGAAGATCCTTAATTTCTTCTTGTTCTTCACAAACTTGACTTGTTTCGGGTTCTGTCTCAAGTTTACATCCATAAGTCTTTTAGAAGATAAAAGTTTATCGGATTGTTCCCTCTAAGCAATATATTTATATTTAATTATTAAATCAAAATCGTCTATACATATAAAAGAAAGTGACGTAAGTTACTAAGCTTATAACTCAAGAACGCCTGGACCGATTTCGATGATTCGCACCAATTCGGACTGGTATCCGGCCAAACAAGAAGAATACCCAAGAAAATCCCGGAAAACAAATTTTGAAGGCAATAAGTTTTCCCATATGGAGCGATTTTAAGACGATTTTTTTGCCTTTGATTATATGGATCGCTTCAACAGTTTCACATTTGATTGAAGATAAAAATTAAAAAAAAAAAAATATAGTTATTGAAAAGTAAATTTGAGTAATTTTTGTAAAAGGCCAACCGGCGCAAATATTGGCCAACGAACAAGGCAAGCAAGTCAAAAACAAATATATCATCGAAGCCAAACTGAAGATGAACGCAAAGCACATAAAGAAGTCGATAGAATGGGAATGGGAGCAATGGGACGTCGCATAAGACCAGATCAGTGATGCTAACACGAATCGAAGTTTTTGCGCCTAAACCTGAAAAAAATTATCCATTTTTCCAAAATAATTATAACATTTTCAACAAAAATTGTGACGTGCTTGTGAAAAAGATAAAAATGCCATATTTTACTATGGTAGTACAACGAACCTTTCAAACAAGGTGATTAAATTTGGTAACGAAATGTTGGTTGATCGATAGGCAATTAAAACTCTTTTGTTCTCTGTAATTCGAAAAGCCCAGAGGAATAGGTTCACTCCGAACAGTAGCCACCTAATATAAAAATAATCCAAGAAGCTAACAGAAGATTTCGTTCCCCCTTTTTTCTATATAATTTTGTTTGACGTCGAGTAAGTCAAGCGAGGTGTTGGAAAACAAACATGGCGCACAGTTACGAATGAAGATGAATGATGCAACTTTGATCAAAGTGCCAGATTTACAAAATACAAAATTTATTTGTACATACTCAAAATTATTCCTCAAAGCCCATCGGAATTATGCCTAAGAGGCATAGTTGTACCTCAATTGGCATCACTGGACCAGATCGACGCCAACCAATTTGAGATTGCCTGTAACGAGAACTGCGTCAAATCGTACTACGAGAGAGCAAACAAGTTCAAATTGAAGAGTGGCAAGACGCGCATCGTCGCCGACACACGAACAACTCAAGGTACCTATATAGCAAAGACCTTGCGAACGACTGGCATTTCGGTATGAACCAACTGAAAACTATGGTGGTGATGCGATTTTCAATATAAGGGCGATGACTATTGTGTGCCACCATTGCATGTGCAAGTGGCAAAGTGGAATTGGTTCCATCAGAAGCGATGGAGAAAATTAGCTCCGACGGTCGCAGATTTGTCTTCAGACCTGATTATAGAACCGCACTTTTAAAAAAAATAGACTGCATCGAAAAACCGTAGTGTCACTTTCAATACAACAAAGATTATTAAAAAAATTTAATTTTCGAATTCCTTATATTATGGTCTGGGCCTACCGCTACACAATTTGAAATCGAAATTGAAAATTAAAGTCGGATCAGCTATAATTTTGTTGCTGTTGCTTAAATGTACCGAAACTTTGTAATGGATCGCATTTGATTTCAGATTTAAAAATGTTTATGAAATGTTCTTACAATCAATGCATACGGTTTATTGAAACACATCGACATTGCTATACTTCAGTTATTTCTACTGGCCCTTAGCAATAAAACATTTCAGATAGACTTTTCTCAAAAATGTTACTCTTTGTCTAAATTAGAAAAAAAAAAAATACTTTAAGTTAGGAAATAGTTATATAATAATCAATCAAAGTGTTATTTTTCAAATTAGACAAATCACAATCGTTTTTACTTTTTCGAATCTCCTCTTGCTTTCTAAGTCAAATCGAACAAATTTTGTTTAAGTAATTCACATTAAAGACAACTCGAAGCTGGCCTCTGGTGAAAAAAAAAGAAACAAAATTGAGCCACAATAGCTTGCAGACCCTGTTGACCTTTATTAAATTTGTTTCATTTCTATGAAATGCTTGGTGGAATTAAGGGGTCACTAGCAAGAGCGGTCTTTAGAATTGAATTTAAATTTTCTCTATTTTTTCTCTATTTCTAACGGCCGTATATAACTTTTGAATAAAGAATTTAAATTAACCGAATTACATAAAGTAGCATGTGCATTGTGCTTGCTCGGAGTTATTATTTGCATTACATTAACGAATTTGGGCGGAACGAAGTTCGCTGGGTGAGCTTGTACACTTATAAATGAGTTTTGAATTAAGCGACTTAGTGGAAGAGTGTAGTTTTGAAAAAAGTTTCACATTTGAACTATTCAAAAGTATAGGAAATAACAAGTTTTGACAAATTTTAGCCAAATATTTAGATGAGGGCCCCTCTAAAGAACACTTAATCATACTTAACTCATTTTTTAAGAAAAAGTTGAATTGAAGAATTTTGAAATTATACCCCTCAGTTGTCGCAACAGGTCTATATAGGTACCCTAGGCTTAGCTTATCACAATCATTATTTTTATATGATTTTACTGTGTTTGGGACAGATGAATGGGGCATGCAATTTTATTCCGAATTTCAAATGGCTGGTGAGAAGTTTATGTCATGACAGTAATATTCTCGGAAGTTTGACAAAAGCTCGCGAGAGGTGCCGCAGTGGAAATAGCTTTTAAATGGGTTTTATGTATTTCCGGGAATCGAACTTGCTTAGTAGTCTAACCACTCAGCCACCACAACTCTCTGTAAAATCTTATATCAACTATTCTGGCATGCATTCGGTTCTCATGTTTCGTTTCGGGAAAAAACTTATAACGTTTGATGCCTATAGGCTTTCGCAATTACTGAATCGATGACTTAACCAAGATGACGCGTATGGATGTATCAACAGGCGTACCGCTTATAACCAACAAGATGCTGCTGTTGTTTGGCATTTTTCTTTCGACCTTGTTGACTGAACGACCAAGCTTACAGCACTAGAATATTCGCATTTGCTCTACGAAAGCCTACAGTCCTATGGTGAGGTTAGGGTCAAACTAATTTATAAGAAGCGGCTACTTAGATGTTTAATTGTATAACCTGATTTTTTTTTTTTGTGTTTGCCAATTTTACTGAAACATGTTACCAATTATAAGAATGGGCTGTACACATTTTTTGATCTACCAAAAGCTCGGAAACACTGACCCACTACCCCAGTGTCGGTGCCCTAAACACATAGGTTAACCTGCCATTATGAATGTAAGATGACGTTTTGATTTATGACCCTGTTAGCAAGCGTTCAATTCACAAAGGAAAAAGTCGTAGAACTGAAAATAAATGCTCAGGGTATCCAATGTCAATGCGCAATCGTTTCCTATGATTTATGACTTCAGTTGGCCTTCCACTACTTGAGAGTTTTTATTTTCAAATTTTTAAACTGCATTTTAAGTAAAATATTGTCTTTAGCATTTTATCACTGCGACTAGCAATTAACTGCTTCCAATGAATTTCAGCTCATTTAACAATGACTACTGTAGCGCCGCTCATACCTACCCGGGAAGCAAATTATGCCGTCATTCAAAAACTTGTCATGAATTAGAATCTATAACATAAGCAGAAGTCGCTGTACTTGAAGATACGTCTGAGTCTATTGTTTGCAAAGCTTCTTTCTAGCTGTAGTTACTTTGTTTGCTGAATAATTAAGTTCATGCGATAATGGCTATTGAAATTGGGAATTGCCGCTAAAACCACGAGACAAAGCCGGTTCTGTTGGCAGAAAACCAATCGAAGGTAAAAAGCGGGGAATACGTGGAGAAACAAAAAACAAACACGAGGAAGCAACTGGCATCAGAAGAGGAAGAAGCTGCGGGCGGGTGAATAGGAATTGCACGACAATCCGGACCGAATAGATCGTGTGCATTGTATGGGAGAATTGTTTTACGCGTGATTCTATGGTGATGTAGCGTAGATTCGTTGTACCAGGCACTGGGTTGCACCTCACAGCTCACATTGTAGGTGGTGGTGGAAGTGTGGTGGTGGTGGTAGTGGTGGTGGCAATGCAGCACTTCGCCATACACTCGTACGGATTTAATACCTAGATCGAAGCTGGGAATACGTTTCTCGGTTCAGCGGGGAGGACGTATTCGGGTGCGCGTCGGATTGATGCGAGACGTTGCCGGAGTTGACGTCAGATTTGTATACTCAGAACTTGAATTTGAGAATTTTACATATATATTTGTTTCCGAATGAGTGATTGATAGATTTTTGTTATTTGGTTTCGAAGTGGTATCTGCTTAGAGCAGGCTTCCTGGAATTAAGTGTTCAGATGTTTGTTGGCTTTAAGAAATGAATCATTTCGCAATGAAATTTGATTTTGTATAATCGTGCAAACGATGGGTATCAAGTTTTCCATTTCATTAGTAGCAATTTGAGTGGTTTGTGGGGTTTTTGTTGGTTTATTGCTTAAGATCAAGGCTACTTGCCGTGGGGTTCTGGCTTCTGGGTCAGTCATAATAAAGGTGAGCATTAGAGGCGATTGACGGCATTATATTGTGTCGAAATGATGGCTGTAGGGTTTCAAGATCGAAGAGACTTGTTTTGTTGTCGGTATGTAGAGAACTTGCCTTACAATTGCTTTGTTTATGTCAAAAGGGGTATAAATCGCAGGGTGGCTCTGCTTTTATATCGCAAGGCGTATAGCAAAATATGAAGTCTATTTTAAAGAACATTGTCCTTTTGGTAAGGCAAAGCAAAGTCGCGAAATTGGGATCGATCAGGGGAAAACACACAAATTTACAACTCAACGTATTTTCCACAGCCCCACCTCTAGGGAACGGCTGACAAACATGAATAATCTTTTCAAATCAGTCGTTCGGAATCGGCATACAGTTGTAAGTCAATTCATTGCAAAATTAAGCATAAAACGAATGGTCGTAAGGAGCTACACATAAAGTACTTGTAAAGACCAGTTTCATATAGTATTTATTTATAATTGCAAGAAATACACGGAAATTCACACTTAAGATACTAGTCCCAAGAAGAATTACTAGGAGAACGATGAACTAAACCCGACTTTTGATTTAGTTCGTCGTTCTCCACGCACCGAAATAACCAATGCACAGAATTTTGTCACAAGTGGTTGCATACCTAAAGGCTGCTTCGGATCAAATCATTTGGAGTTGTTTTATACTGTTTTTACAACGTCACTCATACGCGCATTTTTGCACAAGACGGGGCAGGGAGATCCGTTCGGCCGCAGTCAATGCTAATAAAGGCGCAAGAATGAGATCACAAATCGGACGCCTAAAGTGTCGTGGAAACTCTTCCCATAAATAAAGATACGTAAAACGGAAATAAGCGCACGTTCCGCCGACCAACACTTCTGCAATCACTTGAAAACATCTCTATTCCTGATTTAAAACATGCGTGAAATGAGAGTGGTAATTAGTGTCAGTAAATCAGTTATAGATACCAAATAAATGAACAATTGTCCGTTCATCACTTCCGGAAGCCATTTTTTTTATAGAAAGCGAAATTTCGTACGCCATCATATAAACATGCTGAACTTTCCCATAGTTCGAACCACGTAAACAAGATGGCCAACCAAACTACGTGTCAAGTATTTTTGCGTGTTATGTAATGCTCTCCCTTTCAGTCACACTGCTATTTAGTATTGGGCCTCCCTTTAGTCTTCCGTATTAGAAATGTGTGATGTTGTTTATGTTGTATTATTGCGACTTTGCACTACCTTGCACGATAGTTTTTTAAAAAAGTGAACAGACACCTGCAGCCATGTCAAAAGTTCGATGCGACCGAATTTAACGTCTTCTCCTGCCACCTATTCCTAACAATATAATCAGCAACACTCAGGTACGCTTGGAAAACAAAACGGCATGCTCGGGTAACGTGTATCGAAGTCTAGTTTTTTTTTTCGATTTACACAATGACAAACAAATAGATTCGACGACCGCCCAATTAAGCCTTAGACGGTGCGGTTGTAGCTAGTACTGCACCTGAATTAAGCCGACTCTAAATTTACACAAAGTTTTTGTATCGTACCAAGCTCGTAACGTAAATGCCGCAAAGGTTTATCGAAACTTCAGTTGCGAAGGTACCAAAAGCCACCTTCATCTAAGACCGTAGAAGAGAGTGATTTTTTAATACAGACTATGATCAAAATATCAAATAGTGGAGAACAGTAGCCACATAGGTACTTGCCCGAGGGCCCCCTTCGCCCAAAAAAATAAACTCATAGATAAGTTAAGAATCATCTGATCACAACCGCATAGATCCAAAAGACCTGCTACGACGTTAAACAAACTGACATTGCCTGGGGCCTGTGACACAACGCGATAAGTAGTTAGGACAAGTGAATTTCGACAATTTGTAAAAAATTGTGTAACACCAGACGACAAGTCCGTGATCACTGCGACAATTGTCGCGATGAAAGATGACAAGTGGGAAATTATATAATTTCCCTTGTTACAATGCTGGGGAAAATGTGACAAATCTTGACCACATTTTATTCTGGAATGCACCACTCATTCTATCCAGCAATGGCGGTAATGTGACTTGTGGTTCAGCCCAGATTATTAAGTCAAGATAATCATTTGCTTTAAAATTTTTTTTGCAGGCTTAAAAGTTCTAACTGAACCCCCAACTCGCTGTTTTTTGAGTGCGCTATTTTTCCAGGGTTTCTGTTGGAGAGATCTATAGGACAGGAACCTTTGCTTATAGCGTCAGACAGTGGAAACAAATATTTCTTCTCCGTACTTAAGGAATCTTGAATAGTTTTGGATAAAGTAGGTAGGTTGCCTGGGATTGGTGAAAACTCAACAACGGAAAGGTCAGCACAATTTTCCAACGCCTTTCCAATGGGTCCCGAATAGAGTTGAGGTCCTAATGTAGCTCCATCCAATTTAATAAATAATTGACGTTGTGGCAATTCGTTGGCATGTAGTTGACATATGAACCATTGCAAAGGTCTCCCCAAGTTCAACTCCATAAGCCGGATAACCCTACTTCTCCACCCAGTGTTTGTAGCTGTACCATCGCAACCAAGAACAGATAATTTGCTCAAGTCTAGGTGTCTGTCCGATAGAAAGGAGTTTATCGAGTCCGCTATAGTTTTCCCTGTTGCAGAAGGTGTGCTTATAGTTAGATATCCTAGGTAGTATGATCCTGGCTCGGTGTCTAGTGAAATATGCTCCTTTGACCTCGTTGACCTCGTTTTTCACAAACCAATGTCTTGTCTTTTCTTCCATCGAAATAAACACTTTCTATGGATGAAAGACATTCTTCAGTTTGGAGAACTTCACGTTGCCGTTTTCTGGCCCTACGAAATTTACTTCGATCTATTACGTTTTCGATGTTCTCTGCGGTAACCAAGCCAACATCTTGTAGCACTGCACTCGCCACTGCTGCTGCTGATCGATCCGAGATGCCGAACTGATCACAAACTCTTGCTAAATTTGGAAGATACATCCGATTTCACTTTTGAGGTACTCGGCTAGGGTTCAGTATCAGTATTATGAGTAGTTGAAGACGAAAAAGCAGGAGGATTTGTATTAAAATCTTTTCATTTGTTTTCTGCTTCCTTAATTTTTGTTCTTCAAGCTTTATCGTTTCCCAAAGGTCCAACCCTCCTATAGACATTATTCTTTTATTTCTCTGATCTGTGAGAAAAGATCTTTCTTATGCAGGAACTTTCTTGTCTTAAGGACAAACACAATTATTTAAATTTACGCATTTGCAGGAACAAATGTAAAATAGTTAAGTAAGAGATTTATTTTTCCACACTTCTAAATTATTCTTATAGTTCTCAGCTTGTTTGGATTTGGAGTATCTCAAAAAATGTAAATACTTACTATAAACACTTTTCATTTGTTGTTTTACACGTTGTATTTTACGATAGGCAGAGATGCAGTCTCCCAAACATTAAGTAGGTATATCAAGTCCTAGGGTTTCAA
Organism: Cheilosia grossa; assembly: GCA_963082955.1. Classification (NCBI taxonomy): domain Eukaryota; kingdom Metazoa; phylum Arthropoda; class Insecta; order Diptera; family Syrphidae; genus Cheilosia; species Cheilosia grossa. Next base: position 41,325,787 of record OY720145.1, on the reverse strand, counting down.
ATATATGAGTAATAGCAGGCTGCTTTCCATTATCCACATTTTTCTCACAAAAACTATATGTTTATAACGTCAGCGTTTGTTGTTAACACTCTTTTATTTATAAGGCACGGTGCTCCTAAGATAGGGCAGTCCAGTTCTTGCCGCGTCACTCGCTTCAACATTATTTAAATTTTGTTAATAAGAGGTAAATAAGGAGATATGAACCTGAAAACGTGTTGCTTCTTGGCAGCTAATTAAACGACTAGGAGTCAATTGCAAGTCCGACACACCAGATCAGAACCGAACTATAATATTCAGTAAAAGCTAGCGGTATCCTAGACCGACGCGAGAAAAACAATACCCCTCGATGAGGTGCATTTAGGACCCAGACAGCGAGCAACAAGTGCAACAACAAACCATTAGCCTTTTTTCTCGTCAACTGATATTCTGGTCGGCAGACACAAAAAACGATTTTCATATTGCAAAGATATACTGATCCAACTTTTTTTTTTTTTTAAATATTTACATTAAAATAAAATGATTTTAAGTGGTGTTCTTATGGCGCCTTTTAATAAGTATATCGAGAACGGCTTATCGTACATAAAAGTTTTCTATATTTTTATTTTTTTAAGAAATTTAATTATCTCTCTCTTTTATTTTGAATATTTTTTTTTTTTGGAATTATACATTCAAAGTTAAAGAGCCGATAACAAAAATTAAGGCTTTTTTTGCCAATTTTGCAAAACTTTGAGTGGTGATAGAGGGCTAACAAAAGTGAAATTATTTTATTTAATTATTTTTTATGGTTAGTTTGCATAATTATGCAACTTTTTAACGCTCTTCGAAAATGAAAATCGGAAAAAAAATTTTACACTCCACCCTACGCGTATATGGACTGCTAGTAAAAAATTAGTTCCATACAAGCTCTGCTCAAAAAATAACGACAAAATAACTGCGCTCTTGGTTCAAACTTCAAAGCGAATAAAAACAAAATGCCAACCATCTTGGATTTCTTCATAGAATGCTAGCGACATGTTAGTGGGTGAATAAAAATCATATTGTATTGCAAAATTTATTTATGAGTGTTTTTTGTTTTTGGTTTTGGAAATATTATGCAATACCACTTTTGCATATAACTATTTCAATGATATTTTGGATGGTTTCATAATTCTGGAAGATGTACTGGAGGCTCCAAATCATCTGAACGATAGAAGGGCTGCGGGTTCGGATAAATTTTACAAATATAGAACAGTGGAGCTATTGAACAAACTTACTCCCTATCTTTTAAGACGAAATGTATTCCCAGCTTTTTTTGTCTTCAATGTATATTCAAAAAGCTATTTTCAACTTCCTCATATTAAGATTTATAGCACCGATGTTGGAACCAACGCGAAATTGGCTACTATATAATAATTCTATGGGAAAATTATTTAACTCCTGTAGGTACGATTAGTAACTACAGTGCTGCTGGATGCGATTGCCTGCATTAGTCAAGCTCGCGAGACAAATATAGCATCATTCACACCTACGACAAAAAGGAGGCATCATTACCTGCATCTCCTATATAACCTTGTCCCAATCACTCTCGGACATTTTCAAGAGTAAATTCCTTTCAAAAGTTCCACTCGTAGTAAAGTATTCCTCGAGTATTACCACTCAGTTTTGTCGGAATTTCGTCAGAAGTTTCCACCAAACTATTAATTCCGATAAGTGAATCTTCTATAGGCGTTTTTCTTTTTTAGTTCAGAGCTGAGCACTGAACTGAGCTCGAGCATTATGAGCGCACTCTGAACTGAGTGTACGCAGAGCATTCTGATGTTTTTTGTTTTTCCTGTCTTTTTTTTTCTGTCCAATGTGACTGAAAGTGTGCTTGTACATGCGTAATCAGCATTTTCCTCAGGCTGCTCAGTCAATTTATTCTGAGCTCATAGAGCGAGCTCTGATCATGCTCTGAACGAAAAAAGAAACACAAATTTGAGCTCTGATGTATCTGAGCTAAAAAAGAAACACGAAATTTTTGTATAACAGTTCAGGTTCTGCTCTGAACTAAAAAAGAAAAACGGCTTATAGGAATTTCAGAATTGTTATACCGAACACTTGAACGCGCCTAAGACTATGCAACAACAATAACCAAAACAATTCATTTTCACCAAAATAATTGCACAGACTGGGGGGAACTATTCCACAGTTCAGTTTGGCCGCACTTTCGTAACTAAAGTCGTGCGCCCAGCAAACTTTGCTACACAGACTTCCCTAGATAGAGAGAGTGAAAGGGAGAAGTTTTACCAATTTCCATCGCCCGGATAACCCTTGAGGTATTACACCAACTGTTATTGAAATTTCCGCTTTATATTCGCAATTGTAACAAAAGTTCTTGGCCAGGCAGAGGGTTGCAAATAAACAAAATGAACATAGAAAACTATTCCCCACCAACAAAATAAAGAGAGTTATTGCAGGTAACGGTAAAGTGAGGATTTACCACTTGGCGCACCTGGTTTTCTTTCTAGAGCAAAATTGACTTTGAGTCGTTTGTCGGCCACGAATATGGTTTTCCTGGACCTAATTGAAAAGTCAGATTAAAGTGATTCCGGAAGAATTTAATTAAGGCGGCTACCTGATTGAAAGTAGGTGTAGTCGCGAATGAAAACTGGTTACATATGCGATGCAAAAAACACAAATAGCTTTCATTGTTAAAGTGGTCATCGCATTTAAGTAGAGCATGAACCACCGACTCTGTTGCACTGAATTCCCAGGGAAGGTTGTCACATCCTTTCTGGAAAAGCATATCCGGTCTGCACATCCAATGCAGGGGTGTGGTAATAAATACATTAAATAATTCACTCTAAAGGCCATGCAACTCTCATAAAATATCAATTAGTGGCGGGACGCATGCATTTTATTTATTTCATTCAGCGGACAGGCCACATGCGGATCGGCAGAAAAATTCATAAATAAATTGTCTCCATTCAAAAGTTTATTTGAGTATTGAGTTGTTTTCACAGGATAAATAAACAGAAAGCGTAAACAAACGGAAGACTGTCAACATCACCATAGGGACATTACCATAAAAAAAATACCCATCAATACGGATATGCACGTGCATCTCACCCACCCATCGATATAGAGCCCAGTAAATGGTATTGACACTTTTAGTGTGAAAGTCCACAGAGGTGCCATCATCTCGGGAAGTTTCTCTCACTGTACTTGCACTGTTTATCGACGATGACGTAGTCACTGTAGCTAGTGAGTTGTAAGGGCGCTTTAATGTTGAAAGGACGAGAGGGAGGAATGCTGGCGGGAGCACCAGTGAATAATAAATAAAGCGACTCAGCTTTGATCTGACGCGCTTGTTTGTAACAAGGACTACGTCAAGGTATAACCATTTCAGCTACCCATTTTACGGTGCATTAATAATATGCAGCATCTTTGTGATGTGATATGCTTTTAACGTCGTATAGGACCCGGCGATACAATACAGTGTAAGCGGATCTTCTCCTCTCGTCAAACGCTGGTTGCATCCCTCTTTAGTCAGGGCAACCATTTCACGTGCAAGTCACTGATAGCATCCACCCTGAAACTGTAAAATTTTCACTTTGAAATATGCAGCGAGTTTTAGTGCAACTTGCCACTTTCATCATCTACACCAGGGCAACGCCGGGTATCATCGCAGTGCATTCTTGGTTCATGTTATTCCATCACCTACACATTATCCCTTGTAGCAGTTCGAGAGTCGAGGTTATAGTGGTTTACAACACAGAGAGGGTACACGGGGCGGCAGCAGTCTAATGGTGCCGTAATTGGCTTCAGATTCATTGATTTTGTAATAAATTAGTCGAGCGCTTAAGGGTGGAGGCTTTCCGTATCAGTTTTCATTAAGATTGCGTATTCCAGATGATATATTCCTTCGACTACTCCGTACGTGTTTTAAAAGGAAGTGGGTATATCAGGGGCGAACGCCGGTAGGGGTTTTGGGTGGTTCCAATTAGCGTTATGTGTGGAATAAATCGTAGAACTCATACTTTTGATCTGTTTAAAAATTTTGAAATTTTGTATAAATTCTTAAAATATTTTTCTTTTTTAATTCGGGTTTTTATGATGTTAGGCTTTGAGTCAACAGCCGACATTTTCTAGCCCTGCCAACAGTATATCAAACGCACTTTTCACGGTTTTACTGCTCCTCGTCAGTTTAATATGTTACCTGATAACCTTAGATGTCACATGCGAAGGATCGGAAACTGTGTTAAAAAATGCCTACTTTCTTTTAATGCATATTTTCATACCTTGTTTGTTGTTTTATTTAGTATACCGTTTGGAACATCCAAAGAATTCAAAAATACCCATATTTCTACCCAGTCTTTTTTTTTTTTTCAAAGTGCGGTTCTCCATGCAGACTTCTATACCCAATCTAATCCTTAAATCCAAAGTTTTGTTTTCACAACAAAAGGAAGCATATATGTCCTTCCTTGGGACATACAGTAAGTCCAAAATCGTAGAATTCCCACTCCCCGTTCCCGAGTTATGAGTGCACATACGGACGTCAGTCTCCCGGTTTTGCACGCGCCTTTCTTATTACGTCCCGCCCACATTTCGCAAAAGTGCTTTATTTTGACAATGTTTGAATTTTTATTTATTTATTTTTTTTTTTTTAATGGGAGGTGCCACAACCTGTCGAGCTGTTTTGAAGATCGAGAACAACCCCACCTATCGGGTCCAAAAGTATCCTATCTCTTTAAACTGCCTTAACCTGAAATACAGCAATACGAATAAAACGAAAAAAGAATCATAATCGAAATCGAGTTTCACCCCGAAAGAATTATGTACCTATAAATATGTGTATAGATTTATAGATAAGATTTAATATATATATATTTATTTTTGTATTTGAAAGTGACACTTCACTTCACCTCGATTTCTATCTAATTTTTTTGTTTTTTTTTTTTCTTTTCAATGTGCATTTCCCCATACAAACTTTCATAACCCCTTTCATCCCCTCGGAGTTTTGTTTTCGCGACAAAAAGTAGCCTGTGTCCTTCCTTGGTCCAAAACGAAACCGTCAAGCCTAAAATAGTTAAAATCGAACAATCCGTTCTGGAGTTATGCGTGCACACACGGACTTCATTCTCATCGGACTGAGAAATCATCGGGAAGGGCAAAGAAACATTGGGAAAGACAAAGACTTTGTCCAAAATGTACCGTGTTGGCAACCGTGAGCTTATCGAATTCATTTCCTCTGCACTCTCTGCTCTAGAGTGATCGCTTTAAACAAACCAAAGAATAATTGATAATCAAAAACGACAGTCAAAAAAGCGACAGAAAGTTGATAGTTGACAATCAAAATCATAGCTTTACGTCCACGTTAGGTGATTAACAAATTGATAATCACTTTATTGCGATCATCATGTGACAGCTATTTAGGTGTCACTTTCATACATTTGTGTCATATTCTTAGGGAGGTATGCACCTCGGCTTCAACTCCAAATAAATAAAAGTGAACAACTTTAAGTGAAATTTGAAAATTCGTGAAGTGCAATGTTAACTTCATTGGAAATGTTCTCTAGAAATGAAGAACCTGAGAAATAAAGCAAACTTCCAAGCCCGATTTAAGAATGTACATTTTATTTATAAAAAATAATCATTGTTGATTGGTAGCATTTATTATTGTGTATTTTCGATTTTTGAAAGCCATCGCTAATCAAAAGAAGCGTTTGAGTTTGTTTTGGGACTGCTTGATTTGCCAACTGTAATTAGGTCAACGTATATTCCACACATCCTTCAATTGCCTGCAACTTTGCATCTTCTTGGGGGTTGTGGCCATCAACTGGGTTCCACCAATGGGTCAAGGTGCGGTGGCTGAAATTACTGCTGCAGTCATTAAACAAATGTAGTCAATACGTTTTGCAGTTGCAGGGTGCGTTGATGGAACTCATATCATGATTATAAGGCCAATGGGAAATGAGAACATGTTCTTCAATCGGTAGGGAAGGCCGACATAAATGTGGAAAGGATCCGTATTTGCTTTTTATTAGCTTGAGATCTTAAAAAACAAACGAATTTATTGTAATTTGTGAACTTATTATTGTTCTCAAATTCACTGACAGCGTCGACAAGGAAATGCCGCTTAATACTCTAAGTGCTGCCAGTAATCAATCATTTTTAAGTGATCGCTTTACGCAGTGTTGTATACGGCAGCATCGCTCGGTTTTCGAGAGTCGTCAACTTTCGAGATGTTGCCGGGTTTTTTATTTGTTACTGAGCTGTCAGTGCCGCTGCCTCGTGCTGGCACTCACTTAATCTCCCACTGCAGCTGCATCAAGTCGAAGTCATAAACTTAAGTAAAGACAAATTAACTTGAATTCTCAAATTGAACGATCGTATTCTTTACTCAGAGCAAAGAAGAGTTGATAATCAAAAACGACAATCAACTACCACCTTAGCCGATTCCAGCCCAGATCATTATACATCTCTTTTGTTCAGCCCCCTCGTCAAGTATACGCTAAGCGTGGTCTCCAGCGTCGATTTCTTCGATTTGCTCTTCGTTCGTGGTCTTACTTGGAATGATTGCCTCATCTCCTTCGACCGTCTCAAACTTATTAACCTGAATACACTTGACGAAGGAATTGACGCAGCAGGCATTCTTTTCACTCACCGACTACTCTCAGGCTCGATGGATTGCACGTCTCAATACAACTCTATCTGCTTTGACACTAACCCTCGTAGTTATTCATCCGACCGCACCTCCTGTGGCTCTAACGAACCAATCTCTCGTTATGCTGAGAAAGGTTAATTTAAACCTCACTTCAAACTTCCCTAAAAATCGATCTCCTTAAGAATCCTTAGCTTCAAGTCCTAGTTATAGGTTCCAGAATTTATTTCAGTAGCCCTAAGTCGTTGTTGGAGCTTGTATTAAGCCTATTAAATGGGGGTTCTTGCCTCCACCAAAATGATGGCTTTGGCGGTGGAACGCGATTATCTAAATCCACACTGCTACAAATGTCCCTTGGAATTGTCTCAAAATATAAGGACGAATGATCTGGACATATGCGCCCACTGCTTATTTATGTTTACTGTATTTTATTGAACTCTTTGACAGTTCTCTATAGCATTTACATTTTGCATCCTCATCCTGATCCGTACGTTAACACTGCATCGGGTTATGGTGAACCATATCCTGTCCTCCCCTGACGATGTTCGAAACATTGCACACACGAGAACGAGTATGTATATCCCTGGTAAATCCTTTAAAGTTTCGATATCCTTTCTCATCTCAAAGCCTGAGGCCGTAAATCACACTACCGCCACAACCACCATGCCACCACTGATGATGACCATCAGATCAACGGTGTTCGCCTGTGACAGCCTGGGAAATGGAAACCTTAAACCCGAACGCCCATACTCCTAATCTAGTGTGCCATTGCAAGCAATCCTTTTATCATCCTTTGTTGGGAATTTATTCTCCCAGACATAGATACATCAAAGATACTGCTGTGTCCAGCAGTCGTAACTCCCGTTTTTCTGCTTAACGTGACAAAAAGCAAAGTTAACACCAATACCACGACAGTATCGTGGCAACCTCTCAGATGCACGCATCTGCCTTTTAACTCATCAACAATACAAACAGCCGGCAAAGGATACTCGAAGTAGGCTGGCGCACGGAGAGAGCAATGCTTATACTCTTAGTAGCTTGTCCAAGCGATAAATTCAAGTTGTTTCTAGGGGCTTAATGTATAGTAGCTTCGATTTAGGACATAACACAGAGAATCACAGCGCCTCTGAGATGGCTATTTCAAATGCCATTTATCTGTAAATTATTCCGCATCGTTCATCAATGGGTTGCAATGCGTTTCGTCGTCCAAAGATACGAGGACAGGGTTCTTGGTCAGCCTCCTCCTCCTCCTCCTCCTGGGTCGTGTGGTCATTCCCATTAGATGGAATGTAGGAGATACATTATGTGTGCGACTGTGCCAGTTGTATTTGCTCAACAAGACGTCGGTCATCGAGCAGAAGCACCCTCTTGGTTGGATTGATGAATTCATTCAAAGATATAACCGTCGGGTGGTGGTTTCAAGTATTGTCGCCGACTGGAAAAGTGCAAATCCCCTAACTGAATTGGAAATCAATTTGTGATTGGCAAACGCACATAAATACGGTTTAATGTCAAGCGAAGGATGCGCTTTCTCGACGTCTTTTGAAACGCCCGCCATTGGAATGAGAGTGAAACTTTGTTTGCGGTGCAGTCAAGCTGGAAATTATTTGATGATGACTTTAGTCGCAACTTAAACAGCTGATTGGTGTGCCTTAATTGAATTGCGCTCCTGCCGATCCAGTGACTGTGTGTGTGGAGTCAAATTGGCATATTTTGCTTACGCAGCTTCGAAAACTTTGCAAAGGAAACGAATTATAATTGATTGTCTGCTGTTTGGCGAAATGAATGGTACTCGGAGAGATTATTTGCGAGCCTAGGATCATCGTTACATCGATATTCTTTCAAGTGGGAGTGTAGAAACGTTCCCTCAAATGGAAGACTGAAAACCACATCACTCCATTTGAGAAATAATGAGTTTCAGATATTTACAAGCTAGCTCGGAATATTTTGAAAACTTTGGGGCCACGAGAGGAAAACTAAAACCACAGACATTTACGATGACTGTTGTCATTTTAAGGAGGCATTACTCAAGACTCAAGAGCGAAATTTTTTTGTGTGGGGGGGGGGGGTTGGACTCTGCCTCAACGAACGTTATCCCTGGCTGACTGCATTTTAGTTGATCAGCCCAAATTGATTCAGCTGGTCTTTCCCCCATTCCTCTAGGTTGAACTATTGGACTCAGAAACTTTGTAAGTTTGCTCTACATGTACAAACACTGATAACGGAGAAATCGCTTCGTTTGAATATAGCTTATTGCGTTCAGAGGCACAGTGCGGTAATTACGATATCACATTGGATATTAAAAAGGAGATCGCGATGTCTCTTTACGCTTGTAGCTGTTTCGATGTTTTATTTATCTTGAAAATGAGCTTGTGTATGTCCTTGCTCTCCACCATCTGATACGTACACCAACCTTCTTCAACTTGAGTATGAAAATCACTGAGTTCGGATCGACAGAAGTAGTCTTTCCACAACCTCAGAAACCGAATGTAGCTCTTAAAATGTTTATCTACTCATCTCTGCAGGAGTCTATCCAAGTGTCCATGTCTTATTGCCTTGACAGGTCCTTCTTTCTATTGGTAACATTTTCCAAAATTAATATACCTACAGCCGTATTTATTAGATTCCCTGGCGACGCCTCTACGCTACGATGTTGTTTAGTTAAACATCGCGTAAAGATTTACGCAGCATCTACGTGGCTTTGCTGAAATTGTTATTTATAAACATTTTTCGAAGGGAACTTTACTAAAAAGAGGTAAGAACTTCGATACCTTCTCTATTACAGAAAACACAGAAATCTATTACTTTTTGCTCTGAAACCGACCACAGATATGATTAGCTTCATAAGTGGAATTATTTTACACAGTAAAAAGTCAAATAATCTTGCAAAATTCCGAAATGTCTTCGGAAGGACTGCTGAAATATCCAAATGCAATCATATACATATATATGTGTCTTCCTTTATCCATATCCCTTGTCCAATTCCACCAACCATCACCAAATAAGTAAACATTTCCCACAAGCAACAAAACTGAAGTAGGTAAACAGAAGAAATAATATCTCAAACGCACAATTATTTGATACTTTTTTATTTATTGAATATAACTGATATCTTATAATTGCATTAAAATACGTTTGGCGCAGAACTAACATAACATGCGAAATAAATACACAAACAAAAATTAGTTCCACGTTTTGGTTTTGTTAACAAATGACATTTGATGCAAAAACATATTTACGTAAGCTCTACGCAGGCTCTGAACGCAAATTTTCGCGTTTAACTTACGCAACCCTAAAGTAACGATGCTTAAGTTCGAAAAATCTTTATAAATCACATTTTCCTGCGTTAGGGCATTTTAGAGGGTGCGTAAATATAAGCAGCCTCTACGCTGTATTTATAAATGAGGCTGCTACTGTAGTAGAATCTATCCTCCTCATGAGAAGATTATGTTGGTGATTGCCACCAGTGATGCAATAATTGTAATTTTAGCTATTTAAATCAGTTGCGAGGCAGGTTATTTTAGATAAGATGCTAGATTAATTAAATATAATGCTTTGGTGGGAGAACAAAAAACCATTTTCAATTAATAAATACAATTAAATTGATTTGTTCGCAATTCGCCTATTCGCCTATTCGCAATTCGCGCTCATGTGAATAGTCCTTCAAGAACACTGTGATTTCAAAATAAATATGTTTAAAATATAACGCGGTTCCCCATCAAAATATCATAGCGTAAGGCGGGCCAATACTTGTTAAATATTGTGAGAAAATTCTAAATTTGCAAATTAGCGTCAGAAAAGGGCAAAAAGTTTTTTTTGGGACTTTTCAAAACTAAATTGAACGAGATCTTAAAAAGTAGATATAAAAATGAGTTGATATAATTTACAACCAAAATTTAATTAAAGTTTATACTTCATAAATGAAATGAAAACCAAGGCTAAACGGTTTTCATTTTAAAATTTGTCATTTGTAAAAGAATTGCATCCACTGTTTCGTAGTAGTGTCTAGCTCACCCGAAGAACAATCCTAAGGACATCTAATTCTAATGTGATTTGATTGTTTTGGTTTTATTTATAATAGAAAATCTGTATGCGAATGATCAATTTACATTGGGCTTTACTAATTAACATTTTTAACCTTCACACTAAATATTTTGTAGGTCACAATATGCAATTTTGTATGGAAAAATTTCGCTACTGTGAGCTCGAAAAATTTAGCCTGGACACTAAAAACGATTATAAGTATCGCAGATTCTATATTGTATTGTAAAGCTAAAACTAAAATTTATAACCTTTTTATAACGCTCAGATTGTTGATAAATTCGGAAAAGTAGCAAAAAAAAAAAGGGGGAAAGGAAAAAGTGTAATTTCTAAAGCTACTCTGCAATTTAAGAATTTCCGCAGAGTAGTTGGCTCTCCTAACACTATAATCATGTTCTGATAGACAGCCGCGTTACATTTTAAAGATATTTATTTGGAAATTACAGTTTTTGTAAAATTTGTAAGGGCACTACAAACTAATAAAAAGCGAGAAAGTGGCAATTAATTGTATCAGGGTCTTTGAAAAAAGTGCTAAATTATCGCAATGTTCCCCAGCGACATTGCGGAGAAAAGCCGCACAAAAATCAAGGCACAGATTTAATTTGAGAGTTTTTTGATTGTAAACTGGAAAATAAAGTCGAATAATCTTTGGATTTTAGTGGGATTTTTTTAAAATTATGAATAACAACACTTTGCATTGACCCAACTTACAGTGGAAAATAGCTTCTAATAAAAACAAAATGAAATTATTTCCCACTCAAGGTGAAGTAGTTTCCCATGTGAATTTATTGCCCGTGAAGTTATTTCCTTGCCACACCAGTTGGTTTCCTGCACGAAGTCAATTAAGAACATTACCCAAATTGTGTTTTTCTAGAGGGTTTTTTTTTTTGTTAGACTGGCAGCACTTTTTACAGCGACAGCTAATTTGGCAGCTGACAGCAGATTTTTTCTTACTTTTTCTTTTGCCGTGAGTATGCTTTTGTTTGCCAATTATTAAAGTGTAGGCTTACGACACATGCTGCTCAAAAATCAGAAATATTGATGGCACTAACATGCTGAAAATCATGCTTAAGTATAGTAAATTACACGATCAAATCTCTCTAACAATTACCTACTTGGATTTATACCAACTTTTTCTTTCCATTGTTTATTAACGAACCAAAAACTCAAAACGATAATTTTTAATTTATTATTTTAACCGTCCTCATAATCACATTAGTCAATTAGTAGTGCAAACAAATATTCATCTGCAACACACGAAAATGAATTTTAATGTGCTTACAAATTTGTATAACTTATGCAGAGTGCGGTAAAAGTTTGCCGAAAATCGCGAAACTACTTACGAATAGATAGTTATAATTTCACTGAATGCATGCGCTAACCATCTACTGTAGCGTTGTCCGTTGTCCGCATCATTTAATGGCAGAAGGAATCATTAAATAATATTGCATTTCTGTTAAAGAAGAAACTGAAGGTGGCTCTCAGTTTGTACAAGCTATTGACCTATTATTCAATTCCAATAATATTCCATTATATTCATATTTCGAGTTTATATCGTATTATATGACTACCCGATCTACTCCCATAATTAAATAAATATTACTGAGACTGTCCTGCTTTTTTAGCAGTGAGAAACGTAAGTTAATTTTAAATAAATAGCTGTCGCGACATGCCATTACGAGTTCATCCATTTTTTTGTGTGTGTTTTTTGTTGGGGCGAATGGAAGCGACTTGCAATTTTATGCCTAATCCAATCCATAGACAAATCATACTGAAACCCCCAACCAGTGTTGCCACATTATGCCCGATCGGACAATTTTGCCCTCTTTTTTTTATTTTGGCCCTTGGCCCGCATATCTTATTTGTTTGTTTTCCTTAAACAAAGTATTTTAAACAGCCACTTTCTTACTTCACCACACAAATTATTAATGTTAATTCTTTCCTCCATTAACAAGTTCACACTTCACACTGAAATCATTCATTATGACTGAAGTTTCGTTTCCGTTTGATCCCGTCATAATAATTCGACTTCAGGAAAGATTAGACTGTATGCCAAGTGGTCATAAAATGCCAATTACCGACAGCTCTCATACAATGTAATGAACATATCTCATTATGACCTGAATGCCACATATGACCAGGCTGATTTTGACAGACAAAAATGCCCAAATAGCAGGTAGTGTAATCGGGCAATTAATGCCAGCATATGGCCTTATATGCCCACATGCACTTTATTGAAATTTCGTTTTGGCATTGATGGCATTTTTGATGGAACAGTAATTATTTTGCTGTCATCGGTGTTTGAGTTCGTGGAATTTTGATTTATTTTCATTTTCGTTCTCTTTTTGGTAATAAATAACAAATGCCTTAAATGACCATCAAGGCAAATTATGACCATATTGGTTATTTTGGTCAGAAAGTCTAATATACCTAAAGTTTTGATAATACTGACATTTTGTTCATTTGACAGCTAATCTGATCATTTGCCTTTAAGCATTAATAAGCATAATTGGCATTCAGTTTTAGTTTTCGTATTTTTTGTCTTGTACCTGTCACTTCTGCTTGTCATTTCTTTTATTTGTTGTTCATTGTCTGGAAGTTGTTTGTCGTGATACCTATTACCCACACAGTTATGTTATTTAAACTTAAACTTTTTTATTTGACAGCCATTATACATAAATACTGAATTAAAACAAGTGTGATATATAAACCTTATTTGTAAACACATTATAGAGAGTGTTTAAAGTTAAACACGCTTTAAAATGTTGCTAAACGCAAAAACCATATTTATAAAAAATGTCCATTCCATTTTGAATTGAATTCGTATTTTTCCCAAGCTGTTAAGTTTTTTTTTTTTTTTTTCTTTTTGGACAGATAAATGTAATAAACTTCTCCTCTGTACTACTTTTTCTGACACAAGCCCTTTATAAATAATATGCATGGGAAAATATTTTATATATACGAATTTTTGGAAGCGTGTATAAAGGATGTATAAATATTTATACACTGCATAACTATACACGCATTTAGGGGCATTTTAGCAAATTCTAATAAATAAGACTGTCTAATAAATTTAAAACACAAATTGTTATGGACTTTGAAGTTTTAGTACCGATATGTAGGTATGTATGTATGTGAACAAATATTTATGTTGCCTAGGATTTTTTTCAAAGTTTTCTCTGAAGGGTTGTGGGCCGCACTTGGCCTCAATATTTTTTTCGTTGTGGCAACGCTGCCCCCAACCAGTGTTACCTCTGAAAATTTTCAGAAAGAGTTCCTAAAAAGAGTCTCGACTTAAAAAAGAAGAAAAAAGAGTCCCATTCCTATCTTAATATTTTCTTTTCTTCTTTTTGTTAAAAATTTGCTCAAAACGATTTGAATTATGGCAAAAAGAAGTCAAAAGAAGTCAAAATGACTCTAAAGCGTCCCGATGGTAACACTGCCCAATTCGCAAATCGCTATCCTCTTGCCGCTAGAGGATCCATGAGGCATGCAAAAACATATGTTCTTGATTAATACACTAAATTTTCTAATACGTAAAAATGATTCCCAATGTATTTGTTCGTTACATGGCACTTGCCAAATAGTACACATAATTCCCTATGAACAACTGTTAAAATTGACAGTCCACTTTTTGAGCTCTCCGCAATGTAACTCTCCACAATGTACAATTATTATTTTTTGCCTTTAACCGGTCTCTTTCGTTACTGGACAGTCATCGAGGCAGATTGAATAAACAGTTTGTATAATCTTGCGTTTTTTGGTAATTTCTTTGGATTCGCTCGTAAACATTGGGTCGTTGGGTTCTTTGGTCGCGTGTCATCTTCGTTGCTTTTATCTATCGGACATGTTTTCTGTGTCACAATAATTTTAGAATCAGAACCATTACATTTAAATACAATACAACACACAAAAAAATACAAAAACAAGGCTGACAACCGTGAGGGAATGTGATACTCGTAGAGTTCGGAAATACCCACCACATTAAAAATTACTGAATGCTGTTGGTTAGTTATTATATGTTCTTAAAAGGCAAACAATTTGATTTGTTTTGTTAATAAACCTATCGAAAGGATATGTTTTATGTATCATAATAATATATTTGGACTAACATGGTTTTATATTTTCCACTTTTGAATATGATTAACTTCGACTTCATGTGTAAATTTTTCTTAAATAATTGAAGAAAGTTTGCTCAAAATGTTTTTATGTTAACTCAACCAATCTACATTGTTAATTTTTCATAAATATTTAAAGCAAATGTACACTTACTGGTAGAAAAAATATTCACACGTAACGAATAATTTCAAATTTAACGAATAACATCCTATGAACAGTCACAACAACTTTGCCCACTCCTGAAGTGGCATAATGTTTGTGAGCCGGAATTTTCGAAGCTGCGTGACATTTGTCAATCGCTATTGAACCGAGAAGTGTCAACTGTCAACTACTGTATCCAAAAAAGGAGTGTCAACTATTTATATGTGTCCGATACGGTAATTCAGTGAAAGTATCTTTTGCTCGTTCTTTTTCAATAGGAAATTTTGGTTTATTATTATCAGTGAAATTGGCAGCTTTAAATAAGTGCGTTACAGACGATTTGAGACGTTTACATCGAACTTTGGATATGATCTTCTACGAGGCATTAAGCGGGGATATAACTCGATAGTTTTAAAAGAGAAATGACTGCCTCGTTTTAGATGGGACATTTAGATCTGATAGTCACGTTGCCCTGTTGAGTCCTACCATCATCGTTCTTTTTTTTTTATAGTAGTTCAAACTTCTTATAAAATGAGTGGTGAAAGTGGTTCTTAATTGGCCGGACGAGGGGTTTCTTGTAGCCCTACTACTCTCTTCAGATGATGGCCTTTACATTGTGGTCTCCACTCCCCACTGATGGAAAGTTATGTTGGCAGATTTGATGTAATGCTGAAGTTGATAAAAGTGACCGACAAAAAAATCTGCCCTACTTGCGAAAAATTTAAATTCGTATATCTTCTGATGAATAAGTTGATCGATGGTGATGAAGTGAAATCTAAATGTTGCTCTATTGAGCTGTAAGTTATGTCTCAAAAATTCACACGAATTGGGTAAGTTTATTAACATTTTGCGGTAACAAATTCAAATCCACTAAGAAATAAGTAAGCAATCTAATGGCGTGTAGGAAAAAGATGGCAAAAATGACCTTGGAGGTATCATATTTACAAGCCCATTGTAAGTTCGGAACCCACAAAGCCCAACATTTGAGGCAACTACTGTTTCTCAAAGTAAAGGTATGTAGCCAAAAGTGTTTGAATGAAACAGCAAAAGTATAACAAAAATAACTATATCATATATTAAAACTTAACAACAATCACATACTCCATAACAACACTACAAATACACTTAAGCCCATCCATGACTCTCATGATGATGATGATGTGGCTCTTCATGGATCAGCTTGACGATTTTGATTTCGGGCGCTGCCTCGAAATGTCCATGGCCGTGGTACTCCTGATGCTCATGGATCAATTTCACATGATGCACCTCGGGTGCTGGTGCCGAATGATGGCCATGCTCGGCATGAATGACCTTCACAATGTGTGGCGCTTCTTCGACATGATGATGATGATGTACGCCTTCCTCATGGATAACCTTGATAACTGAGGGAGCAGCATGGTGCACAATGGGTGCATGCTCTTCATGGATCACTTTGACAACAGCATGTCCGCCATGACCACCGCCGTGTCCACCTCCATATCCGCCGCTACCATGACCACCACCGTAGTCGCCGCCGCCGAATCCACCGCCACTGCCGCCGCCAAACAGGAATCCAGCATTGGCACCAGCGACCAGAGCCAAGAGACAAATGAAAGCCTATATAAAGCAACGAACAATTTAGTACCCGAAGACATCTGTCACATATCCAGATCCGCTTACCTTCATGATTGTAGTTTATTTGCTTATGGGAAGAGTCTGCTAAGTTTACCTGTGGAAGGTTGTAAAAGAAATGATATGCTCCCAGATGGGCTGATTCGCTTTTTATACTCGATCGCGCCACTAGCTCGGATCGTCTAATCAATTCAGCCCAGTGAAAGTATTGTTGGTTAACTTGAAATTTGAAATGCTGCAGAAAGCACAAATTAAAATATAAATTTAAAATATAATAAAGTATTGAGTCGAAAACGAAATAGCGAATAAAATTACGGGCAGATGTTGGAAATTTTATGTAATGAATAAATTAGTTTGCTAACAGACTAGATGATAAATTGAGCCTTGACTCGCGTATTATTATGCTTGCGGCCACGACTAATCGATGAGTAGATGTAAATTCGCAGCTTATGTCTTCAAATGAAATCATGAGGAAGATTGACTTGTTTTTTTGTTACTACGCCACCTCTCGCGGTCGTCTGACAAACATCCGAGAGTATAACTCTCAATTAGCCGTTTGACTCGGCATAAAATTATAGATCTCTTCCGTTCGTCCCAGAGAATTCACACAAAACCAATAGTTGCGAGAAGCTGGGCCTATGGTCCCTGTGGACCTGTTGAGCCAACTATTTATTTATTTATTTTGCTAGGGATCATTATATTTCTATTCGTTTTTATTTAATGCTTGGTTAGTTGATTTTAAAGTGGTAAGCTTAATTACAGAAGATTAAAAATTTAGTAGCACAGTCGGCACAAAATTGCATCAAAAAGAACACCCTGTCGCCTTAAATGAGAAAAAGCGATTTATTATAATTCATCATCGGACATGACTCGCTGCAAAAGCTATTCACTCATTGAATTCTAAATGAAACATTGTGAAGGATCCCACAAGATGCTTTCGATAATTATGTAATTATGCAAACTATTAAACATTCTAAAACTGGGTGAGTATTTTTAGTCACACTCGAAATCGATTCGATACATTCACACCACACGTTTAGGGGCGCGTTCGACAAAACTTCAGGTCGCAACTGAAGGCTCCGTCAAACAGAACGCGTTTTTAACGCCGCGATGAGATTATTTTACGCGGCAGTAAGATTATTTGAACGCGATGCTCCAACCGCCACGTTAGAGGACGTCAAACAGAATTGTAGCTGTCATCATCTTTTACAAATTGTCGAGCAGCTCGGAAGAAGAATTTATATTTTCAATTGTCGCGCTACGTAATTCGCGAAAAAGAAAAAGGATTATAAATAAATATGGAAATAAATTGCGCAAATGAGTCGTGAAAATCCTGTCTTTTAGATTACCTCTATACAAATTTAAATAGAACAAATACAAAAAAAAAAAAGAGTATGCTTACCGTCCTTATTAAACTCTTTTGAAATTGTTTCCCATATTTCTCCTTTTAAAACAATGTTTTTGTACATTTCACCAGCCATATCGTAAAGACTCGGGTAATTTCATACACATTCATTAAATGACACGGCGGTAAAACGCGCTCTGGTTAACGGAGCCCTTACAGGCATTTTTTTTACAACTTATACAAAAAAAAAATATGTACCGAAGTGGCTAGTGGCTACTCGCCCGAGTTATTTGCGCATTGCACTGACTGACGCTTGTCTGCGGAACACGGATAAGTAATCTACATAACGTAATGATGTTTTCATAAAAAGTAGTGTTTTAAGAAATAAGTTGGACCTTAAAACATGCAGGGTGATGCCCGAAAATTAAATACTAAATCTTGGAATCAATTTCACGATCGAAGCGAGCCACATACCCCTATTTGATGTAAAATAACTTTGACATTTCGTTACGTGGCCGTGTCCCGGAAAACGGGCCAATAGCTAACGCCAACAACAAATTGTACAGGCAAATGCATACAAATTCAATCGGCCTTACTTATAATCATACACTAACGTATGCGAATAGTTGGCTGCCAGCTTTAGTAAAAATTAACAGCATTAGTGAAACGGTTCCAATAAACAATGGACACATTCAGGAATCTAATTATATTAAGTCGACTAGATTGCTCTCGATAAGTTGTAAACTAAACGCCGGGACGTCACTTTTCCTACTTCAGCCAGACATGCCAACTGTCAACCTAGTACGCAGTCACGAATTTCTTCCCTAGATTTGTCGGCTACCACTCCATAAACGTCAACAGGAACAGCTGATCATATGACCGATTTCAGCCAGTGAAAACCGAGATATACACAGACAGCTGTCAGACTTACTAAACTACCTATAGATACAAACCTGAGCGTTTCCCCAATTAGACCTCCCGCATTTCCTAGTTCGACTTTTTGAGAATCTTTTACATTTGTCCTCATCGTAGAATTCAAAATTCATTATTTGTTTTTGTGAAAAACAAGGTCAATGGTTTGTGAAAAACTTATCTGTCAAATGCATATGCCGATCAGACACAATTTTCGGTACTTTGAATAGTACGAATTGCTTTCTAATACTTCACGATTGATGTTGGTAAAAGAGACCGCTTTCAAATTAGGTAGGTATTCAATAAACGGAACACAGTTTTATATAATGCCTTGATTTATTCGTAGGCTGATGATATGCAAATCAAAACTTATTGGTGGTCTAAATTTTACAATCGAATCGTTAGCATGTGAATAGAAGTAATAGCCCGCTAAAATCAACACCCGGACTTGAGCACCCTGAGGTCAACCCAGACAACGATGCATACTGCGAGTATGAATCCGAGAAGACAGCCACAATTTAGATAAAATAGATTTAAGAAAACAAACATCGTATACCGTTGGGCCCCTATTGTTCAGCCAAGGCATTTAAATGTTTATTATTCACCACCATTTGTTACTTGTCAAATTATATGTACAAAAAGTTTAATAAAAGCAAATGCAAATGCAAAAATAAATTAAAATCTCACGTGCAATGCAAAATTTTTAAATTTTGTGCATATATTTGTGAAAATTTGTATTTGCGATACTTAAAAATTATTTGCATTTATACATTCCAAAGAATAAAACCAGAAATCGTTTACAATTCACTGAAATTAATTTATGATTACAAACGCTCAGGCTGAACAACAATTCGCTCCTGTTACGAAACTCAAGTCCATCGTTTTGGATGGTTGGGCAACACCCACTCTTCCAAATAACATTAAGTATATATTTATTTAGCTAAGTCCCAAGATAAAAGGTCTGTTCCCTAACGATAACGCATTCGAGCACATTAGTTAAATTTTCCAAGAGTACCAGCGGAGATAAGTTATTTTTAGAAAAAAACAACAAAAATTTTGACTGTTTGGTATCTAAAAGCAGAAGACCGTCATCGGTGGTACAGCCAATGGAGCTATTTCCACTTTAACAAAAGAGAATTAAAGGTCCTAAAACGAAGTCTTCTTTTACTTGTGTTCTTCTCGCAGTAAAGCCAACAGCCGACCGGTGCTGATCTGATTATAAAGGATAAAATAACGAAGAATCTGAGAATAAGAAAGTAAATGGAAATCGTAAAGCGACAACAATGCATTTCAGTGGCGCAAAATACGTATAACAGGCATACCTCATCCACCGACACCGACTGTCACCCATAGATAGGATACTAAAATGCAGTCTCTTACGTGCGCACATACCAGAATGCCTTCAGGAGCTGTGCTAATAAACTGCCAAGGAGCCCCGCACGAGATGGGAATTCCTTCGAGTGCACTTCAAGCCACTGTCATCTGTTGCTCTGTTGCTGTGAAGCTGCATGCATTTCATGGCAATTTCTCCGCAACAAAACAAAATGAAAATTCACTTATCCATGTAAAAACGTTTCGTTGCTAGGTATTCCAAATACGTGTATGCCTGGAATGCCACACAAGCCACCCACTCGGCCCCATATGTAGGATGCTTGAGGAAATGACGAAGGATTTGCACGGCATCCTCTTTCATGTCATCATCTGGCTGTCGACGCCGACGTTGACAGTGAAATAATCTGTTGATGTTGCACGGTGATGTGCATTTACATTTTTACGAACAGATTTGAATAACAATTGTGAGCGGGGCGCTCTTTTCCATGCACGGCACACAAAGAACGAGCATTAAGGTAAAGCAGGGAAATGCGATTCGCAGTCGAAAATAAGAAGGACTTACAACATCGACGAACGAAAAGTAGATTGCAAACGATTTTCGCTAACTGAAGGATATAAGATATTTTTTGACGCAACGTAGAAACTCGAATAATTTTATGGAAAGGATTTTCTATATGCAACTCGTAAACTGCCAAAGGAAATCATTGGATGAGTTGCAAGACGAGGAAATGACTTCATCGAGCAAGATGCATGCTAGTGATTTCACTTTGCGAAAGTGTCTATATCCTTTGGGAGAGATGCACATAGTTGCGCGCAATTTCATCGACTTAATAACATTTTATTACTTCCTGTGGAAGCAGGAACCGGGAAGTATTGGTTTCGAATTTGCATTTAAAAGAGCGAAAATTGATCGTCTTATTGAATATAGAGAGTTCCACCCAGTGGATGGGATTAAATGGATTTCCTGTATACGGATTAGTGCAACACGGATGATGGAGCTGCAAAGTTATTGTGCTCTATGATATGCGGACTTCAGAGCGTTGTTGACGGGTGTGCACTGTGCAACTGTGTAGCACAAGGGAGTTTAGCATTCTTCAGTTATTTTCTAGATCTTTATTTATCGAGCGTTTTTATGACCATGACCAGTTTTTAAATTCCATCGAGGAATAGTAGCAGACCACCAGAGAAGTTGGGAAAAGAGTAGGCCACAGTTGTTGGCCATAATCGACCAGTTTGGCGATGGAAAAGCAGAGCATTCAACAAGTACTATCAAAGAAATATTATAGCACTAGTGTTGCATACCTTTTTATGCCTGCAATAGGACATTCGGTAAAAGAAGGGGCCTGCAACCAAAATTGACCCTCTGGATGTACACAGCTGTCGTACGACCAAACCTTACCTACGGGTCAATAGTTTGGTGGCCGGCTCTTAGAAAAGCTTACAATATAATCAAACTGAAGAAAGTAGGTACAAAGACCGGCATGCATAGGTACCACAGGTGCCCTACGGTCAACACCGACAGACGCCCTTACGGTCCTACCGCATCTGTTACCTGTAGACCTTCACATTACAAGCATCACAGCACATAGCGCGATCAGACTCAGTGAGTCGGGGTGCTGGTCTGCGAGACCCTACGGCCATAGTAACATTTTGCTTTCTCTATCAAGAGAGAAAGTAGAATTCCCTTCAAGATCAGATGGGCAAGATGGCCGGGGGAACAGGGATACGAATCTAGCAATCTACACAGACGGTTCAAAGATGGACTGTGGAGTAGGTGCAGGTGTTTTTTCTGAGTCTCTAAACATCTCCAAATCCTCTAGGCTTCCGGATACGTCCAGTGTGTTTCAGGCGGAATTACTGGCTATCCGTGAGGCCTGTTGTCAAATCAAACTACACCCAAACATAGCTCCGAGGCAAAAGATAGACATTTTCATTGACAGCCAAGCTGCCATCAAGGCTATCGCCTCAGTCAATATAACCTCAAAATTTGTTCTAGAGTGTCGTAAGGAGCTGGCCTCGATTGACAAGTTCAAGGTAACCCTGATTTGCGTTCCAGGTCATAGCAATGTTTACGGAAACGAACATGCTGACGAGCTGCACAGGCAAGGCTCAGCCCCTCACTGCTCACTTGCGGAATCGGTTCAGGTACCGCTCGGAGCAGTTAAAGCAAAGATCTCCTCAGTATTCTTATCGAAGACAAACCTCAGATGGAGGAGGCTGACGAGCTGTATCATGGCCAAACTACAGCACAGAAAAAACAGCCTACCTTTTAAGTAAATCGCGAAAAGATATTGCCAGAATAACAGCGATAACCACAGGCCATTGGCCAATAGGGGAACACGCAATTAAATTAGGCATCCCACATAATACACACTGCCCCAGCTGTAATGACGCAGCCGAAAAAGAAACACTCACTCACTACCTTTGAGCCTGCCCAGCACTAGCTAGGGTCAGACAGCGATCTCTGGGTAAACCTTTCTTCGACTCCCTTAAGGATGTCTCGAAAAGTAGTATTAGGGAATTGATAACATTTTTGAATTCCACAGGCTGGATCTAAACTCTCCTATTCGACAATCGTAAACAACCAGGTCAAATGAGTTGTGGTAACAAAACGGCACATAGTGCTACTTGGGTTTTTAAAATATAAAAACAGCCACTCCAACCTACCTACCTAGTCTTGCAGAAGCTGGGCACGTGCGGAGGAGTACCAGACTAATAGCAGAGCTCCAACAGAGCTATAACAGAATAGAAGGAGAGCAATAGCAGAGTAGTAGCAGATCAATGGCAGAGCTGTAGGAGAGTAGTAGCAAAGAAGTAGCTGAGTCGTAGCCAAGTACTTTAGTAGAAGAATAGCAGATCGGAAGCAATAGCAGACTAGTTGCAGAGCCTCTACAGTGCAGAAACGGAAAATAAATAAAAAATAGAGTGGTTAAAGAATAAAGTAGCTAAGCAGTAGCAGAGCATTTGGAAATCAGGAGTGCGAAATCAGAAGAGTACTAATTTAGTAGATCATGAGCTGAAAATAGGTTGGAGTTACAAAGTAGATCGGTAAATAGCAACGCACTAGCTGCGCAGAAAAGCATTGTGTGAGTGCAATTATCAGAAGAGTGGCAGAGCTGGCAAGATGTGAGTGGTGATTTTCTGGAAATTTATATTAGTCAGTACATAGCACAGCAGTAGCACAACAGTAGCGAAACCATAAACAGGGCAAGGCGGTATCAACGAAGCAACAGATAACTATAGTAGAGCTAATAAAAGTAGTAGGCTAATAAAAGAGCACAAACCAATAAAACGGACCTAAAAATAGCACTCAATTAGTAGCTAAACAGCATATTATCTGCAAAACAGTAAGCTGTACAATATTCGTAGATGAGAACTTGTCGATCGGTACCGGAAGATTAACAGAGCAGTAATAGAGTATCTGCAGAGCATTGCCAGCGCATTAAATATATATTAGGAATCAAGCAAATTAAAAAGTAGCAGAGCAAAGTCTGGGACAGAAGTGATTTATAGAACACAGCAGGAAATCAGTTCGAGAGCAGTTAAATATTGGGAGCAGAGTTGTATTATTGCAAACAAAATCAAAAACCATGCAGAGCTAGAACAATGTTGTTTCATCAAAAGCACGTTAACAGTTATATCCGCCTCTTGTCATTTATTAGACCATAGAGTGTACTAAGCTATTTCAATCACAAACTTAAATGGTAGCGTAGTAGGAGACCATCAGATCAGGCTCAAGACAACATTAAAAAGGACTAAATCTCTTCCAACTATTCTTGGCGAACGAAATAGAATAACGATGCCATTATTGCTCTTAGAGCAATGGGACAACCGCAAAGACCACCGATGAATTTCATACATAGAGCTAGCCTGCTAGTGCCGGCATGTAATGTTACATGTTGTCCTTTTCAGAATATCCCCAAACATTCCAAATGTCATAAATTTTTAAATAGGGAACCAACGTTCGTGCAGGAACTCAACCAGAATGCATACCCGTACACTCGGTTGCATCTTAATCAATGACCTAGTATTGGGTTCAACGACTTTCAATGCAAAACAACATCCTTCCCAGTGATGCCAGATCGTGGGTATTTACCCATTTCGTGTGCGTTTTGCCCTTCAAAATAAGCTAAAAGTGTCAAAAATGGTTGAAAAGTTCATATCTTTTAGCGTTCAGAACAACCAAATATAGTGTATTTTGTTGTTTTCTTAACGTCGGAATGGGCGAAAGGGCTTTTTTTGGTAATCATCGTGGGCAATTCAGTCCGAAAAGTCCGGCATCACTGATCCTTCCTCGGTAACGCGAGTATCTGGACAGACGAAAACGTGTTTCCTCTTCGCTCTATTCCCCACAGTTGAGTACCATCGAGCACAAGTGCTAAAAAATCAACCTTCTCTCCTAGCTCTGTACGGCGAATTCAAAAGCAATGCCTTTCTATTCAATACCCATGCGCACAGAGCATAAATTCATCGCCCCTTTCCGTCACCTGTTGCATTAATATCCCTCCCATACATGTTACAGCTCACTAAGCATCAATGGACTCTCCGTTTAATTGTAATATCCACAGAGGTTATCCAGTGCTTCTATGTATTGGTTGCCCTATTAAACGTGCGTAACTTTTGCGACAAAGTGCTTGGCAAGCGTACTGCTCCACAAAGTGTCGGTTCTGGGATGCACGTTTTATCGCGCGCTATCATTGCCGTGTATGCTCGTAGCTCGTTATGTAGGTGTGTACTATTTTCAGGATCCCACAGGCTTAACACCTTTAAACGTCCCACTTGCAGTGGTGTTAGGTGCCTAACGAAATGTTTTTGTTTTTGTTTTTGCCATCAGTGATGTCACCTAGAATAAAAGGTATCTTAACCGACAACAACGAGGATAAGAACGTCAACGATGGCCGACGAGCACGATGAGATTATGTATTTTATGTCGGTAAAGGGATTTATTTACACACAATTTGCGGGTAATTTTCTATGGGGGTTATGATACGCACTAATGGTGATGAGTGCGCAGGCAAAACATCCCCAGACATCAGGATTTGCCGAATGGTGGTATGGGTGAAATGTGGAAGAGTGTATACATTTTAAAGTCTGGAACAATGGGCAATATTTGCCTGAGCGTTAAAGAGCCATGAATGGGATGAATAGTACGCTGGGTCTATTAGAGGTTATACCGTTGGAGCTGTTTACATATTTTTGGGATTATTATCGGGCAATTAGTACAACGACGTGATTTGGATTGTACGGATTAAAAGAAGGATTAAACTGCGAGTATTGCTCCCCTCACTTGGGTATAGGTGAGAATTTTGAAGTGTTTGTGGAGATCTGTAACTCCGGATGATGACCAGGTACACACACTTGAAACACACACACATCTAACGCAGACACTTGTCAGTTGTCACATGCACTTGTCGTGCACCAACTTGCTGGGGCTCAATCGATGAGTGACCGAGAAGGTTAAGGTTATTGTGTCAGCAAATGTTAATAAATATGATCAAATAAATTATTTATTTTTTAGAAAATTATTTAGTTTTAAGAAAACAAACATTGTATACCGTTGGGCCCCTATTGTTGAGCCAAGGCATTTAAATATTTATTATTCACCACCATTTGTTTCCTAGCCTTAAGTCAAATTGTGTATACCAAAAGTTTAATTAAAGCAAATATAATGTAATGTAATAATTTATTTTGAACTTTTGAGTGTAGTGTTTAATTTGATTTGGATAGGCCACGGGCCATTAAAGTGTTGAATTTTTAAGACTGATGATAGCTTTTACTAAGAATTCAATAAAAATATGAGAGATTCTGTAAAATAATTGCTCTAAGCTGCCGGAGGTTAAATATTTTCCGGTAAGTCGTGTCGATGGTAATTTACAACTTGCAGCAATCAGAGATGAACCTGGACCTTAATCGGTATACCTCTTCAATCTTCAGCGACCAGCGAACATTCAAAGAATATCTAAAACCATAAAAAGCTTGGTATATGCAGCTGTATTCTGTCTGACAGCATTTTTTTTTTTTAGTATGAGATCCATCTGTTGTTGTAAGCCCTGGAAATCAATGATCAATATAGATCATGTGAGTATAGTAAAAAAGGCTTTTGATGTGGCTTTTGCACAATTTTCTCAGAAAGCAGATGATACCAAAGAGGTCAGAACTATAAAGATTGTCTTAGTTTCTATAACTAGTGATCGTGAACCTCGGTACGGAATAGGGAGTCTTGAATGAAGCACCAGTGGTCCTATAGACATTTGTTGATCGGTTCTAAAACAGGTCTAGCTACACAGAGATATAAAGAACAAAACGGGCAGTACCTACACTCAGTTTATGACCCCCGATGGTATTTATCAGTCTGGGAAGAACGCTCCCATCACGTTTTTGATGACTTGTTGCAAGCCAGCTCTACATAGTTCTTTTGAACCTTAGACGATCCACACAGGCAGAATTTCCCAAAACATTATTTTTTTGGGGTTTTTTTTTGTCAATTTATTTTTGCATGAGAATTTGAAAAGCTGATAGTTTTCAAGTAAATTTACACGAAAAATCGTTAAAATCTGAAAAATATTACAAAAAAAAATGTGGGTTTGAAATATTTATCAAACAGCTAAAAGACGTTACTCGCATTTGATATAAAGGGTGGTTTAGTTTTAAGGGCCGATGTTGATTTTGAATAAAACAAACAAATTATTTAGGAAATTACTGTCATTTCTTCTTATTATGATAATATTGGTATTGTTCAATTATGTATGAAACAAAATATCGACCAAATGGCCGCCGCGACCTCGGCGGCACACCTCCATCCGATGGTCCAAATTTTCGATGACGCTGAGGCATAATTGAGGTTCTATGCCGTTAATGTGCCGAATTATCTCATCCTTTAGCCCTTAAATTGTTGCTGGCTTATCGACGCACACCTTTTCTTTCAAATGAAAAGGTGGCGGCCAATTAACATCGCCACGACGTGAGATAACACGGCAAAAGAGCCATTGTTTCGTTAGCTGTGTTGCAAGTGGCATCGTCTTGTTGAAATCACATATCGTCCACATCCATATTGGAAAAAATTTGGAAAAAATACGGCCCGATGATGCCGCCAGCCCATAAACCGCACCAAACAGTCACTCTATGTTGCTGCATTGGTTTTTCGACAATCACTCTTGGATTATCATTCGCCCAAATGCGGCAATTCTGCATATTGACGAATCCACTGAGGTGAAAATGTGCCGATTAAATTCACCGAAAAAAAAGTGCACGATATGCATTTTGATTTGAACGCCCATTTTCATAATAGGCCTGAATAACTTTAACGCGTTGCTCGATTGTGTATCTTCCCATGGTTCAAATTGAGTTAGTCTGAAATTGAGAAATGTCAAATGAAATACAGAAAAAAACTTGAAGTTTAGATGTGGTTCACATTCAACATCGGCCCTTAAAATTTAACCACCCTTTATTATAAAAGAAAACTAAACATTATCTTAAATAGCTTGAAAATTTACTTCACACTCAAAGTATTGCAAAAAGGGGTCATCACTCTTTTTCAGCATACGACTAGAAACAGAATTCATTTTAAATTATTTTACAAAGCGCCCAAAAACAACCACAAACGAAATTTGCTACTGTTACTCGTTAATTTAAAGTTAGCACTGTGGAAGGATCCACTGTTTAAACAATTGCAATCTGAATCCTATGAACAATCAGATTTAAAGCTCATGTTATTTGTAAAGAAGTAAAGCATAAAAATAATAGAATTGAATTTGGGAAAATTTACCTGTGTGGCGATCGTCAACAATCGCTAACATCACCACCTACTTGATGAAGATCAGTTGCATAACAACATTTTATGCTCTCATACTCAAAACGTTATCGATTACCAAACTTTCCTACTCCAAAAATAGTCTAGTTGCAAGATAGTGCTATAGCTAGTAACCTACTTACCGTTGCATCTCTATTTTTAAAAAGATTGACACGTTCTACCTCCTTTGCCTCGTTCTTTGTCTGCAACTATGCATAACGTTGCACAACACTGGACCTAGAAACGAACCTTATGGCTCTACCAGTTAGCTGGTTCATCAATGAAGACTCTATTCTCAAATGCATGAACTGACGTAGTTATTCCGACATTTCAATCCAGTAAAAACCACCCATAATACGTTCCCAATTTGTAGATTTAAGGGCGTTTTTATATTCACGTGACTCAGGCTCTCCTTAACACCGCATTTACTGGGAATCTTGACTGCCGTCATGTATGTATTAGTGTTCGAGGAAGCTGCTCAAAGATTTTACCAATCGTGCCTATAGTAAACAAATAGCTCGATAAAAGGATGCTGCACCTAGATTCCGCTTTTCTAATTCTCAGATCTTCCAAGCTGAGGAAAAATGAGAGTTGGAATTTATTGTTCTTTAGGTTTCGTATACATAGCCCAGCCAAACTCGTCTATATTGCAATTTGGAACTGTCTCTTCATTAACCACATGTGAGTTCTCTTCTTGTTAAGCCTCGACCTCAATAAATAACCTCTAAATGATATTTCAACTGTGAGAATATTTCGTCTTTCTAAACTGAAACACTGCTCCTTTCTCTTCTCTATACTTCCATCATCTCGCTCAATGCATGGCTACTCTCATTTTGCGCTGCAGCGCTCCGCTCATGTTTCTGCCCAGTGACCATTATTTTTCACCAGAGTGTGCCAAAAACCAGCTATAATTTGGCACTCTTCACTTACAACTGCGACAAGTGGGAAGCTTCTACCTTCATCAATGGATCCGGCAAATTGCTTGGCCACATTCCATATACAACTCCGCGACCAATTTAATAACTTTTCCGAACGATTAACTATAAAATTTGAAAGCTACATACACAATTACCACATAATACCCCTACTTAGAAGACCATTATTGTAACACATACACACAGCGGCGCTAAAGGTTCGTCCGTTCGTTCTCAACCTACATTCTCGCCCTCAGTATGCCATACTGTTATATAGTCCGAGTATACTTCTCAAATTAACGCCACAATAAAGTTCCTTACATTAACGTTGCAGGAAAACCATTTCGCCATATATAATGGCATAAAGTTTAAGGACATATTTTAACACATCCTTCGCCAGTACAAGAACAAGAAAAAGAATAAGAAGAAATATGACCAACAAGAGCATGAACCAACCAACAGAAACTACATCAGCAATTGTAAGCAGGAAATTGTTTTCAAGTTCCCAACCATGCTGTGTCCTTAAACAAAAGCTCGGAATTTGAACTGCTTCACAGTCCCCCCTCGAAAGAGTGGTCATGTGTGTGCAAGCTTATGGCAAATGTGTTTGTTGACTGCTTCTTGCAGAGGCCTGATTCCTCGAAGTGTGTTGAAGCAATTAATTCACGATATTTCCTTCGCAACTTTGCCAGGCTATTATAATACTATTGTGTCTGTGGGTAGATGCTTGCACATAGGTATTATGAGCATTATTTTGCAGTGGAAGGAGTTTTGTATTATTTCAGCAAGAACCTCACAAATTTGTCCGAATTACGACGCACTCGTATGGTATTGAGTCGACTACTGTTTTTTTTCGCATGGATTTCGAAAAGTTAATATGCCAGGGGAATAAGTAACTTAAGTTTTATGGCTGCAGTTAAGGAAGAAAAAATTTATCTGGTCCATTTTGATCATACTGAACTCAGAGCCGAATCTTTTCAAGAAACTCTACAAACAAGATGTTACCATTGCAGCAGCAAGAAATGAGTCTCTCCTTACAAATCGTTGGGCCGTTGCTGTTTTTGATATGAGCCACCAAGTCAAAAGGACTAAAGTTCGTGGGCTACAATGACTTTCATTGGGGTATCCAGGAGTCTCTAGCTCTGGACAGTCATGTATCAGACTTGGATCCTTTTTTCAAAGAAACCCTTTACTTTGCAACATAATCTAGTCAATAGATGCATCTCCGATTTCGTTTAAGGACGATTCCCGGTCCTTAATGGTAATAGCAAAACGACTCACTTTTCAACATTTCTATTGATGATAAGGTAATTTGTTCTGTATGATACATTATTCGAATGGAAGTCATTACCTCTTTCAAGTCATCAAAGTCAACGATTGCGCGTCAAATTGTTATCGTAACGAGCTCAGAATAAAGTCATTTGCGTCTTTTGGGTAAACTTTGGATAAGCTAATTGCTACGTTCATCAGCAGCGCATGAGACTTTCGAATGGTTACTCATATAAATACTTGTTTCGTTGTCATCAAACATCAAACAGTTCCTTGCATTCCCTCCCAAGAGTTCTACAACCAAACAGAAAGAAGATGAAACTTATCCTGGCCACCACTGTAGTAATTGGCTGCTGTCTGCTTTGCATTGCAGGATCACCAGCAGAAGTTGTTCCGACGACTTCTAGCCCACTTTCAGGTAAGCTAAGCACGTCAAATAAAAACATACATACGATATGCCATCTCTTTTTTGCAGCGGAATTTGACAACTCCCCCTATAGCCGTATTTTCTTCAACACTGGCGGTAAGTTATTTATTGTCTCCTTATAAATTGGAATAGAGTATGAGACTGTGACTTTTTTCAGATCCATGTGCCAACGCTGTCTACACTATGATGGGCATTGCTGATGGCAAGTGCTCTATACAATGCTTCCTTCAGGCTGGACAGCAACAAGGAGGCTACTGTGATAGCGGTGCATGCCAGTGCAACGTGGTTTCCTAAAAATGTTCCCCTAGCAATAATGAAAATGATTGTTCATATGAGTAATAAATGTCCAACTCGGCTGTAACTATTCTCTTTTCTAATTATTATAGTGGCTTTACTGTGTTCCAAAATTTCAGGATCTCAATAAATGGACATCGGAGATTATCTTCGAACCGGTTCTTACAATAATGCAAATGCAAATACTTTTGCTATCTGGTGCTGGAAGATAAAAATAACTAAGCTTCGATACTTAGTATCTGCCCAACTACAGAGCCCAAAGAATCTTAAAGTCGCATACCACATGATTTTGTCTGCAATAATCTGTGAACCCCTAATGTTGCAGATATTGAAACCTTCACCGATTTTGAGGCTACCCTTGTCGGGACGGACAGGAAACTGGCCACCTTTTTTTTCAATTTCCACCATTTTGTTTTGGTATCGGTGTTACGTCAAATTAGAATCCGAGTGACATGCAAGAACATACAAAAAATACCAACCACGGGAGAATGTTAGGCCCCAGTTATAGCCATACGTAAAATGCAACCGAAAAAATTGGCGGTCATAGAAAAAATTCTGTCAGAACAATTTTTCCCTACGAAAACAATTATAACAAATCAACCACCACTGATTGCATTCCATCAGAAAAAAAATTCGTGACAGATGGAACAGTAAAGAAATTAAATATTTCAGTGGAATAATTTGTTGTTTTTTTTTTTTGTGGAATTGACTGAGAAGTAGATCGGAAAAAGTTGTTCGTACGGAAAAATAGATAAATTATTTTTGTAGAAAATTTAAAGATTATTTGCTTATTTTTTTTATGTACTAGCTATATAATTCATAAGCAACATTTTAAGACCAAGATCCAATAGGTTTAAGTGGTCAAAAAAAGCAAAAGAATATTTTAACGGTTTCGTTTTACGCCTTATAGATTTCGGAAAAAACTACCTACCACATTTTAACATTACTAACTGCTATTGGTAAGCTATTATTTATATATTTGTTAAGGGCGAATAATTTGATTTGTTTTGTTAATAAAACTATCGAAAGGAGATGTTGTATGTATCAGAAACATATTAGGACAAACACGGTTGTATATTTTCCGCTTTTAACTTCGACTTCATGTGTAAATTTTTCTTAAATAACTGACGAACGTTTGCTCAAAATCTTTTGATTTCCCCTCAAGCAATCTACATTGATAATTTTTCATAAATATTTTAAGCAAATGTACAATTGTTCATAAAAAAAATACTATCCACTCGTAACGAATAATTTCAAATTTAACGAATAAAATTTTATAAACGCTCCCAGCAATTTTGTCCGCAGCGGTATGGCATTGTTGGTGAGCCCGAATTTTTGAAGCTACGTTACATTGTCAATACGAATTACTGTTGTCGTTTTCCCTTGGGCGAAAAGAAGCGAAAAAATTACTTCTGAAACCGTTCCATTTTCCATTGGCAAAAAAAATACTCTTCTGGTGATTCTGAGGAGAGAAGTTCGCTACTCGATTTGAAGTCAGAATCCACTCAAGAAGCACTCACCCAATTGTAGCCTATGTATTTTATACAGGTCAGCTGACAGTTGTCGTAGATTATGCGCCGTACTAATAAGAAATTTTAGTCTCGACTTTAAATTTATGGAAGCTCACAATTCGGAATTTTGTGTGGAAAATATAGCCACTGTGAACTACTCAAATTTAGAGTCGACACTATAAATGTTTATTGGTAAGGCCCCATTTGTTGGCATTTCACCAATACTTTTGTGGATTTTATTAGAAGCAGTTTTCTTGTTCCATGGTATTACAGAATGAGTGGATACCCAAGTGAAACCGATGGAAAGCGACATATATGTATATAACAGTCCTAGCGGAGATATAGTATTTGCCATCCCGTACAAAATAAAAAAATAACTTGTAGGCAAGTAACCGAAAATCGGGCGAAGTTTGTGGTCTCAGTACAGTTTGTCTATGGTCGCTACAACAGGACGAACGGCGAACTCTAGTATTTCAGAATATCAGGTATGTACATTTGATTACCATATTCTGGATTAAAAAAATAATATTAATATTTAATGCGCCGTACTTATAAACAATTTTAGTCTCGACTTTAAATTTACGAAAGCTCACAATAGCGAAAATTGTATGGAAAATATAGCCACTCTGAGCTACTAAAATTTTGAGTTGAACCTAAAAATGGTTACTGGTAATGCCCAAACTCTCTACAGATTATTTGCTTGTTCCAAATGATAGAAACAGTTTTTTTCCAAAATGGTGTAGATGTATTAATTTTCTGGTGGCTATTTGAGGTTCTGGTGAACGAAATTATTCGCATTGCAGATCGGTTCTAAAAAGTTTGTTCAGCTTCTGACGAATAAATTGCAAACACACAAAACTTAATTTCAATTTTTTTTAAATTAATTTTTTTTCAGTTTTTAATTCCTGCATTTTAAAGTTGGCTGATTAAAAATGGATTGTTGATATAACCAGTCAATTTCACATATAAATGCCTGCCTCAAGAAGTTTCTAACAGTCATGCCAAAAACGGCAAAAACTTCTATTAGCGAACAAGAAATAAAAATAGAAAAGAAACTCTTCTTGGTATTCAAAGTATCTTTGATGAGAAATCTATCTCCTCTTTGAAGGTGTGGGGTAGGTATTTAACCGCAAGATACATTATTTTCAGGTCCATGTACCGACGATGTTACTTGTGCCTTACGATGCCCCTTTTATCTTCCTTTTAAATGCGGCTACTGTGAAAACAACGAATGCATTTTCAAACCTATACTCAAGGGGAAGTGACACTTCCCGTTTTTCTATCGAGATTATTTCACAATAAAAACTTTTTCCATTTCATCCCCTTAACATTTAGTTTTCGCAACAAAAAATAGCCTTGGGTCCTTCTTTGGACCAATGCGAATCCATAAAACCCAACATTGTGAGTGCACTCACGGACGTCACTCTCTTTTATAAATATATATAGATAAATATCATGTGATACTATAGTACTGAAGCAACATGTTTTCGAAACGAATTTTTGTCAAAAATTGTAGTTGTCAGGTGTATACGTTTTATCAAGTCAGACTCTTAAGACCCATAAAAACGTCACTTGCTCTTTTTTGCGTTGATATTCGTGCGACTTGAATGTGTGCAGTCTTCGACACTTTCCTATGCGCTTTCCATTCACTGGTTAAATTATATATGAAAACATTCGAAATTTCCGTCTCTATTGATTTCTAAATATTTGTACATAAATAATTTACAAAAATAGATTCACCCGATCCAATGCCTTTCTTTGCTGTAGAAAAATTTCACGAAAATGTAAACAAACTCCACCAGATGTCAAACTCAAATGCACTTGTATTGGTAAATCTGAAGCAAATCTGAAAAATATCTAGATTCGCAAAATATTGTTTATTTTTTGTACCAAACAAACATAAATGCTCTGAGAGCGCCCAATCGAATACCACATAAAACTGCAACAGTGGTATAAAACCGAGGAGAGCAGAAAAACTACGTTTTTCGGTTCTCATCGGATCTTCAGTTTGGTTTTTTTTTGTTCACTCAGTTTGGCGGCGATTGCTAAATTTCTATGGAAAATTGCTTTCTTGAATAACTAAAATATAAAGTCAGAACTAAAAATATTTATCGGTAAGGCCCATAAGCAGTCGATTATGTTTATAGATACGGTAATTAGGCCAGCTTGAAAAATGTGCACCCACCTTTGCAAATGAACAATGTTTGGAACAGAAGGCAATCAAAATCATCAAATAGATACAGCAGCAGCATTATTTGTCATTTATTATTAGTATGCACAATCAATTTATACTTATTGCTAAGGGAACATTTTTAGGAAACCACGTTGCACTGGCATGCACCGCTATCACAGTAGCCGCCTTGTTGTTGTCCGGCCTGAAGGAAGCATTGAATAGAGCACTTGCCATCAGCAATGCCCATCATAGTGTAGACAGCGTTGGCACATGGATCTTAAAAAAGTCTCAGTCTAATAATCTATTCCGATTTATAAGGAGACAATAAATAACTTACCGCCAGTGTTGAAGAAAATACGGCTATAGGGGGAGTTGTCAAATTCCGCTGCAAAAAAGAGATGGCATATCGTATGTATGTTTTTATTTGACGTGCTTAGCTTACCTGAAAGTGGGTTAGAAGTCGTCGGAACAACTTCTGCTGGTGATCCTGCAATGCAAAGCAGACAGCAGCCAATTACTACAGTGGTGGCCAGGATAAGTTTCATCTTCTTTCTGTTTGGTTGTAGAACTCTTGGGAGGAATTGCAAGAAACTGTTTGATGTTTGTTGAAAGACGAACCAAGTATTTATATACGTATTTTGTATAGATATGACTTAAAAAATATCGCCAGCGAAACTTTAACCTTGTACGGTTAACCAACAATGCACTGATGAGTTCAGTAATTAGTTTATCTACACTTTTTTAGCAAACCGACAAATGACTCTGTTTTGATAAGAATGTGTCGAGCGGACACTTGATGATCAGATTTTCTCATTCCCCTATTGCACATTAAATGCAACTTAATAATGATGATTGATGACACAAGATTTTACCCGCATACAAATTTGGAAGTGGGAAATAAGAACGAGAATGCTTGTTGTAAATTTTGTATTTTACAATGAGTTATTTTATATTAATAATATCGCCATTCTGAGTTAGTCTAGATCTAGATTGTTCTGGAGTCTAGACTGAATTTACTCTGAAGGCAAATTCTGGATTTATTGCTAACTTCACTTTTCTTACGAGGAAATAATTATCAACTTACTACTCAATCATGAAATTCTTGACTAGATTTGTTACTTTTTTAATCCACCAGGTTATTTTGCGATAGATTTCCTTGAAGATGAAATTTATCAATTTGAGCTAAGATTGCTGCGCAATTGTTTATGTAGAGCTTGGTACGGCGCTAGTCATCTAGCGGTTAAGAAATCCTATTTGTTTGTTTTCAAGTCGGAAAGACGTAAACGTCCGATGATTATTTTATTTTATTATATAAGTTATAAGGAAACAACTTATTTAGCTAAAGAGGTGTTACTGTGAATGACCCGCTATTTCGGGAGCTGTCACTTTTGAAGCTTTTATTCTTTGACATTTGACAAGTAGAAACTACGAACGATACACGCTTCAACAATGCATTGAAATTATTCAAATTCACTACAAAAATGGTGAAAATCTTGTAGTCACAGTTCGCATTTTTTGGTCGCCGTGAAGCACCTTGTCGGACCGCAATACAGAAATTGGTGGAAAAATTCGAGCTGTTGGGACAAGAATAAAACCCGTGCACGTCACTCAAGAGCAACTGAGAATATTGCTGCTGTAGCCCAAAGTGTTAAAGAAAACCCAGGTTTGTCCATTCCTCTACGTTCTTTGGAATTGGGCATGATTAATGATTTTTTATGGTCGGAGTTGGATGGTATTGATCTGGACAACGTTTACTTTCAACAAGACGGCGCAACGTGCCACACAAGCCACGAAAGCATTGATCTTTTACGGGAAAAGTTTCCGGACCGTGTTATCTCTCGAAGAGGTGATCACAATTGGCCACCGAGATCTTGTGATTTAACACCTTGCGACTTCTTCCTTTGAGGCCACGTGAAAGATAAGGTCTACGCCAACAGCCCAGCGTCGATTCAAGACCTCAAAGATAAAATTCGTGAGGCTATCGAGGACATAGGGCAGCCACTGCGATTTGGTTATGGAAAATTTCATGAAAATGATATGGTCCTGTATGCGTGCTCGTGGTGCCCATTTGGCTGACGTTGTTTTTCATTATTAACGGCATACCTGCCTCATTATTATGAAATAAACATCCGATCATTTATCTCAAAAAATTACATTTTTCTTTGAATACCAAAATAACACCTCTTATTGGAAAATCCTTTATTAGGGCCGCACTTCAACTACCAAGGCTTTGCCGGTTGGCCTGGTCAGATAGTTGTGCACTCCAAGTTGGTTAAGATTCTCTTCTACTTTTGCGAGCAAACTTTAAACGAAGTCCTTGGAATTGACACAGATATTTTAACCCATTTCATTTATAAAAAAAGAAAATTTTACAAACTAGTGGTTGAGAAAATATGGACCAATAAATATCATGCATAGTTTATGATTTGGACCTAGAGGTAATTTTCATAAAAAAAAAATACCTTCGTCTCCAAAATAGCCCATATACCTACGAAAGAGCAATTTGGAAATTCCCCATCTTGTCACTTTTTCTATCGCCACCATCATCTGAGTCATTGTATAGGAAGTATCAAAAGAAACCAAAATACCACCCATACCACCACAAAACACCTGTTGACAACTCATTTGTGAATGGCAATGGTGGTGTGACTCTTGTCTGACGTTTGACGTTGTTGCTAATTAACGCCACAATAAAGTTCCTTACATTAACGTTGCAGGAAAACCATTTCGCCATATATAATGGCATAAAGTTTAAGGACATATTTTAACACATCCTTCGCCAGTACAAGAACAAGAAAAAGAATAAGAAGAAATATGACCAACAAGAGCATGAACCAACCAACAGAAACTACATCAGCAATTGTAAGCAGGAAATTGTTTTCAAGTTCCCAACCATGCTGTGTCCTTAAACAAAAGCTCGGAATTTGAACTGCTTCACAGTCCCCCCTCGAAAGAGTGGTCATGTGTGTGCAAGCTTATGGCAAATGTGTTTGTTGACTGCTTCTTGCAGAGGCCTGATTCCTCGAAGTGTGTTGAAGCAATTAATTCACGATATTTCCTTCGCAACTTTGCCAGGCTATTATAATACTATTGTGTCTGTGGGTAGATGCTTGCACATAGGTATTATGAGCATTATTTTGCAGTGGAAGGAGTTTTGTATTATTTCAGCAAGAACCTCACAAATTTGTCCGAATTACGACGCACTCGTATGGTATTGAGTCGACTACTGTTTTTTTTCGCATGGATTTCGAAAAGTTAATATGCCAGGGGAATAAGTAACTTAAGTTTTATGGCTGCAGTTAAGGAAGAAAAAATTTATCTGGTCCATTTTGATCATACTGAACTCAGAGCCGAATCTTTTCAAGAAACTCTACAAACAAGATGTTACCATTGCAGCAGCAAGAAATGAGTCTCTCCTTACAAATCGTTGGGCCGTTGCTGTTTTTGATATGAGCCACCAAGTCAAAAGGACTAAAGTTCGTGGGCTACAATGACTTTCATTGGGGTATCCAGGAGTCTCTAGCTCTGGACAGTCATGTATCAGACTTGGATCCTTTTTTCAAAGAAACCCTTTACTTTGCAACATAATCTAGTCAATAGATGCATCTCCGATTTCGTTTAAGGACGATTCCCGGTCCTTAATGGTAATAGCAAAACGACTCACTTTTCAACATTTCTATTGATGATAAGGTAATTTGTTCTGTATGATACATTATTCGAATGGAAGTCATTACCTCTTTCAAGTCATCAAAGTCAACGATTGCGCGTCAAATTGTTATCGTAACGAGCTCAGAATAAAGTCATTTGCGTCTTTTGGGTAAACTTTGGATAAGCTAATTGCTACGTTCATCAGCAGCGCATGAGACTTTCGAATGGTTACTCATATAAATACTTGTTTCGTTGTCATCAAACATCAAACAGTTCCTTGCATTCCCTCCCAAGAGTTCTACAACCAAACAGAAAGAAGATGAAACTTATCCTGGCCACCACTGTAGTAATTGGCTGCTGTCTGCTTTGCATTGCAGGATCACCAGCAGAAGTTGTTCCGACGACTTCTAGCCCACTTTCAGGTAAGCTAAGCACGTCAAATAAAAACATACATACGATATGCCATCTCTTTTTTGCAGCGGAATTTGACAACTCCCCCTATAGCCGTATTTTCTTCAACACTGGCGGTAAGTTATTTATTGTCTCCTTATAAATTGGAATAGAGTATGAGACTGTGACTTTTTTCAGATCCATGTGCCAACGCTGTCTACACTATGATGGGCATTGCTGATGGCAAGTGCTCTATACAATGCTTCCTTCAGGCTGGACAGCAACAAGGAGGCTACTGTGATAGCGGTGCATGCCAGTGCAACGTGGTTTCCTAAAAATGTTCCCCTAGCAATAATGAAAATGATTGTTCATATGAGTAATAAATGTCCAACTCGGCTGTAACTATTCTCTTTTCTAATTATTATAGTGGCTTTACTGTGTTCCAAAATTTCAGGATCTCAATAAATGGACATCGGAGATTATCTTCGAACCGGTTCTTACAATAATGCAAATGCAAATACTTTTGCTATCTGGTGCTGGAAGATAAAAATAACTAAGCTTCGATACTTAGTATCTGCCCAACTACAGAGCCCAAAGAATCTTAAAGTCGCATACCACATGATTTTGTCTGCAATAATCTGTGAACCCCTAATGTTGCAGATATTGAAACCTTCACCGATTTTGAGGCTACCCTTGTCGGGACGGACAGGAAACTGGCCACCTTTTTTTTCAATTTCCACCATTTTGTTTTGGTATCGGTGTTACGTCAAATTAGAATCCGAGTGACATGCAAGAACATACAAAAAATACCAACCACGGGAGAATGTTAGGCCCCAGTTATAGCCATACGTAAAATGCAACCGAAAAAATTGGCGGTCATAGAAAAAATTCTGTCAGAACAATTTTTCCCTACGAAAACAATTATAACAAATCAACCACCACTGATTGCATTCCATCAGAAAAAAAATTCGTGACAGATGGAACAGTAAAGAAATTAAATATTTCAGTGGAATAATTTGTTGTTTTTTTTTTTTGTGGAATTGACTGAGAAGTAGATCGGAAAAAGTTGTTCGTACGGAAAAATAGATAAATTATTTTTGTAGAAAATTTAAAGATTATTTGCTTATTTTTTTTATGTACTAGCTATATAATTCATAAGCAACATTTTAAGACCAAGATCCAATAGGTTTAAGTGGTCAAAAAAAGCAAAAGAATATTTTAACGGTTTCGTTTTACGCCTTATAGATTTCGGAAAAAACTACCTACCACATTTTAACATTACTAACTGCTATTGGTAAGCTATTATTTATATATTTGTTAAGGGCGAATAATTTGATTTGTTTTGTTAATAAAACTATCGAAAGGAGATGTTGTATGTATCAGAAACATATTAGGACAAACACGGTTGTATATTTTCCGCTTTTAACTTCGACTTCATGTGTAAATTTTTCTTAAATAACTGACGAACGTTTGCTCAAAATCTTTTGATTTCCCCTCAAGCAATCTACATTGATAATTTTTCATAAATATTTTAAGCAAATGTACAATTGTTCATAAAAAAAATACTATCCACTCGTAACGAATAATTTCAAATTTAACGAATAAAATTTTATAAACGCTCCCAGCAATTTTGTCCGCAGCGGTATGGCATTGTTGGTGAGCCCGAATTTTTGAAGCTACGTTACATTGTCAATACGAATTACTGTTGTCGTTTTCCCTTGGGCGAAAAGAAGCGAAAAAATTACTTCTGAAACCGTTCCATTTTCCATTGGCAAAAAAAATACTCTTCTGGTGATTCTGAGGAGAGAAGTTCGCTACTCGATTTGAAGTCAGAATCCACTCAAGAAGCACTCACCCAATTGTAGCCTATGTATTTTATACAGGTCAGCTGACAGTTGTCGTAGATTATGCGCCGTACTAATAAGAAATTTTAGTCTCGACTTTAAATTTATGGAAGCTCACAATTCGGAATTTTGTGTGGAAAATATAGCCACTGTGAACTACTCAAATTTAGAGTCGACACTATAAATGTTTATTGGTAAGGCCCCATTTGTTGGCATTTCACCAATACTTTTGTGGATTTTATTAGAAGCAGTTTTCTTGTTCCATGGTATTACAGAATGAGTGGATACCCAAGTGAAACCGATGGAAAGCGACATATATGTATATAACAGTCCTAGCGGAGATATAGTATTTGCCATCCCGTACAAAATAAAAAAATAACTTGTAGGCAAGTAACCGAAAATCGGGCGAAGTTTGTGGTCTCAGTACAGTTTGTCTATGGTCGCTACAACAGGACGAACGGCGAACTCTAGTATTTCAGAATATCAGGTATGTACATTTGATTACCATATTCTGGATTAAAAAAATAATATTAATATTTAATGCGCCGTACTTATAAACAATTTTAGTCTCGACTTTAAATTTACGAAAGCTCACAATAGCGAAAATTGTATGGAAAATATAGCCACTCTGAGCTACTAAAATTTTGAGTTGAACCTAAAAATGGTTACTGGTAATGCCCAAACTCTCTACAGATTATTTGCTTGTTCCAAATGATAGAAACAGTTTTTTTCCAAAATGGTGTAGATGTATTAATTTTCTGGTGGCTATTTGAGGTTCTGGTGAACGAAATTATTCGCATTGCAGATCGGTTCTAAAAAGTTTGTTCAGCTTCTGACGAATAAATTGCAAACACACAAAACTTAATTTCAATTTTTTTTAAATTAATTTTTTTTCAGTTTTTAATTCCTGCATTTTAAAGTTGGCTGATTAAAAATGGATTGTTGATATAACCAGTCAATTTCACATATAAATGCCTGCCTCAAGAAGTTTCTAACAGTCATGCCAAAAACGGCAAAAACTTCTATTAGCGAACAAGAAATAAAAATAGAAAAGAAACTCTTCTTGGTATTCAAAGTATCTTTGATGAGAAATCTATCTCCTCTTTGAAGGTGTGGGGTAGGTATTTAACCGCAAGATACATTATTTTCAGGTCCATGTACCGACGATGTTACTTGTGCCTTACGATGCCCCTTTTATCTTCCTTTTAAATGCGGCTACTGTGAAAACAACGAATGCATTTTCAAACCTATACTCAAGGGGAAGTGACACTTCCCGTTTTTCTATCGAGATTATTTCACAATAAAAACTTTTTCCATTTCATCCCCTTAACATTTAGTTTTCGCAACAAAAAATAGCCTTGGGTCCTTCTTTGGACCAATGCGAATCCATAAAACCCAACATTGTGAGTGCACTCACGGACGTCACTCTCTTTTATAAATATATATAGATAAATATCATGTGATACTATAGTACTGAAGCAACATGTTTTCGAAACGAATTTTTGTCAAAAATTGTAGTTGTCAGGTGTATACGTTTTATCAAGTCAGACTCTTAAGACCCATAAAAACGTCACTTGCTCTTTTTTGCGTTGATATTCGTGCGACTTGAATGTGTGCAGTCTTCGACACTTTCCTATGCGCTTTCCATTCACTGGTTAAATTATATATGAAAACATTCGAAATTTCCGTCTCTATTGATTTCTAAATATTTGTACATAAATAATTTACAAAAATAGATTCACCCGATCCAATGCCTTTCTTTGCTGTAGAAAAATTTCACGAAAATGTAAACAAACTCCACCAGATGTCAAACTCAAATGCACTTGTATTGGTAAATCTGAAGCAAATCTGAAAAATATCTAGATTCGCAAAATATTGTTTATTTTTTGTACCAAACAAACATAAATGCTCTGAGAGCGCCCAATCGAATACCACATAAAACTGCAACAGTGGTATAAAACCGAGGAGAGCAGAAAAACTACGTTTTTCGGTTCTCATCGGATCTTCAGTTTGGTTTTTTTTTGTTCACTCAGTTTGGCGGCGATTGCTAAATTTCTATGGAAAATTGCTTTCTTGAATAACTAAAATATAAAGTCAGAACTAAAAATATTTATCGGTAAGGCCCATAAGCAGTCGATTATGTTTATAGATACGGTAATTAGGCCAGCTTGAAAAATGTGCACCCACCTTTGCAAATGAACAATGTTTGGAACAGAAGGCAATCAAAATCATCAAATAGATACAGCAGCAGCATTATTTGTCATTTATTATTAGTATGCACAATCAATTTATACTTATTGCTAAGGGAACATTTTTAGGAAACCACGTTGCACTGGCATGCACCGCTATCACAGTAGCCGCCTTGTTGTTGTCCGGCCTGAAGGAAGCATTGAATAGAGCACTTGCCATCAGCAATGCCCATCATAGTGTAGACAGCGTTGGCACATGGATCTTAAAAAAGTCTCAGTCTAATAATCTATTCCGATTTATAAGGAGACAATAAATAACTTACCGCCAGTGTTGAAGAAAATACGGCTATAGGGGGAGTTGTCAAATTCCGCTGCAAAAAAGAGATGGCATATCGTATGTATGTTTTTATTTGACGTGCTTAGCTTACCTGAAAGTGGGTTAGAAGTCGTCGGAACAACTTCTGCTGGTGATCCTGCAATGCAAAGCAGACAGCAGCCAATTACTACAGTGGTGGCCAGGATAAGTTTCATCTTCTTTCTGTTTGGTTGTAGAACTCTTGGGAGGAATTGCAAGAAACTGTTTGATGTTTGTTGAAAGACGAACCAAGTATTTATATACGTATTTTGTATAGATATGACTTAAAAAATATCGCCAGCGAAACTTTAACCTTGTACGGTTAACCAACAATGCACTGATGAGTTCAGTAATTAGTTTATCTACACTTTTTTAGCAAACCGACAAATGACTCTGTTTTGATAAGAATGTGTCGAGCGGACACTTGATGATCAGATTTTCTCATTCCCCTATTGCACATTAAATGCAACTTAATAATGATGATTGATGACACAAGATTTTACCCGCATACAAATTTGGAAGTGGGAAATAAGAACGAGAATGCTTGTTGTAAATTTTGTATTTTACAATGAGTTATTTTATATTAATAATATCGCCATTCTGAGTTAGTCTAGATCTAGATTGTTCTGGAGTCTAGACTGAATTTACTCTGAAGGCAAATTCTGGATTTATTGCTAACTTCACTTTTCTTACGAGGAAATAATTATCAACTTACTACTCAATCATGAAATTCTTGACTAGATTTGTTACTTTTTTAATCCACCAGGTTATTTTGCGATAGATTTCCTTGAAGATGAAATTTATCAATTTGAGCTAAGATTGCTGCGCAATTGTTTATGTAGAGCTTGGTACGGCGCTAGTCATCTAGCGGTTAAGAAATCCTATTTGTTTGTTTTCAAGTCGGAAAGACGTAAACGTCCGATGATTATTTTATTTTATTATATAAGTTATAAGGAAACAACTTATTTAGCTAAAGAGGTGTTACTGTGAATGACCCGCTATTTCGGGAGCTGTCACTTTTGAAGCTTTTATTCTTTGACAAGTAGAAACTACGAACGATACACGCTTCAACAATGCATTGAAATTATTCAAATTCACTACAAAAATGGTGAAAATCTTGTAGTCACAGTTCGCATTTTTTGGTCGCCGTGAAGCACCTTGTCGGACCGCAATACAGAAATTGGTGGAAAAATTCGAGCTGTTGGGACAAGAATAAAACCCGTGCACGTCACTCAAGAGCAACTGAGAATATTGCTGCTGTAGCCCAAAGTGTTAAAGAAAACCCAGGTTTGTCCATTCCTCTACGTTCTTTGGAATTGGGCATGATTAATGATTTTTTAT
Source organism: Cheilosia grossa (assembly GCA_963082955.1). NCBI lineage: Eukaryota > Metazoa > Arthropoda > Insecta > Diptera > Syrphidae > Cheilosia > Cheilosia grossa. The sequence continues at coordinate 41,281,520 of OY720145.1, read as the reverse complement.
GGTCGGAGTTGGATGGTATTGATCTGGACAACGTTTACTTTCAACAAGACGGCGCAACGTGCCACACAAGCCACGAAAGCATTGATCTTTTACGGGAAAAGTTTCCGGACCGTGTTATCTCTCGAAGAGGTGATCACAATTGGCCACCGAGATCTTGTGATTTAACACCTTGCGACTTCTTCCTTTGAGGCCACGTGAAAGATAAGGTCTACGCCAACAGCCCAGCGTCGATTCAAGACCTCAAAGATAAAATTCGTGAGGCTATCGAGGACATAGGGCAGCCACTGCGATTTGGTTATGGAAAATTTCATGAAAATGATATGGTCCTGTATGCGTGCTCGTGGTGCCCATTTGGCTGACGTTGTTTTTCATTATTAACGGCATACCTGCCTCATTATTATGAAATAAACATCCGATCATTTATCTCAAAAAATTACATTTTTCTTTGAATACCAAAATAACACCTCTTATTGGAAAATCCTTTATTAGGGCCGCACTTCAACTACCAAGGCTTTGCCGGTTGGCCTGGTCAGATAGTTGTGCACTCCAAGTTGGTTAAGATTCTCTTCTACTTTTGCGAGCAAACTTTAAACGAAGTCCTTGGAATTGACACAGATATTTTAACCCATTTCATTTATAAAAAAAGAAAATTTTACAAACTAGTGGTTGAGAAAATATGGACCAATAAATATCATGCATAGTTTATGATTTGGACCTAGAGGTAATTTTCATAAAAAAAAAATACCTTCGTCTCCAAAATAGCCCATATACCTACGAAAGAGCAATTTGGAAATTCCCCATCTTGTCACTTTTTCTATCGCCACCATCATCTGAGTCATTGTATAGGAAGTATCAAAAGAAACCAAAATACCACCCATACCACCACAAAACACCTGTTGACAACTCATTTGTGAATGGCAATGGTGGTGTGACTCTTGTCTGACGTTTGACGTTGTTGCTAATTCACTCCGAATGGCAAGAACTACCTACCTACCGAGCATGAAACAGAAGAGTGCGATCAACTTGTAAATTAAATAATAATTCTTAAATAAGTTGTTTTAAATTTTGATTTTTTCGCTAAACAAAAATGCTTGCAAAACAGAAATATGTTCTTCTTGTTGCTGTGATATTTGTTCTTTTGACATTTGTAGAAAATTCACACGGTGAGTGAGTGAAAGAGTGTGAATTATCTGAAATCCTTGTCGCGATTTATGTTCAGTTTGCTATTGAACTCTTTCGTTTTTGTGTGTTGCACTCGATTTCTTTGTGAAATTTCACTTTTACATTCTTTTGTTGTGACTGTAAATGGCCCCAGACGTGAGAAAAGAAACAATTGCATTTGATTATGGTCGCAAATATAATTAGCGATGTGGCAACGTAGATACTATATATCTTAAAATGAATCAAAGTTTGTGCTCTAAAGTCTGTTTTCGAATAGTGCCACATAGGTGGCCCGCAAAGATGATGTTTGAACTTTTCTAGGTGCCTGCCAATCGCACTTCTTCAGGGTCGTTTGGGTGGGCAGGCGTTAAATTACCAGCAAAACATGTTAGAGACTAATTTGACTTGCTTTTTGTTTAGTGCTAGCTTGTAGATACATTTGTAATTAATAATTCACTTACTTGTGCGTGGGCCAAGAATTATTGGCAATGTATACCTACATCCTACATGTTCCTTTTGGAAAGGAATTTATGTTTGTAGTGCTTCCACGGCCATTGACTAAACCTAGCACTTCGCCGTCAATGGACCAAGCACCTACCATTCCTACCAACCGAGTGAGGAGCCCACTTGTCCACTAATTACTAAATCGAACAGGAAGGAAGACTACAGCATGAGTATGTGTTGCTGCTTTACAAATTAGAAATAGGTCGGTAGAGATTTACAGTTTTGCAGGCAGGAACAAGCCACCCAAAGGCTTTTGATCAGCGGCGAAGAATTACTATAGAAAGCAGCTGCTACTTTGCTTTGAAAATTATGGAATGAGTTCAAAACTTCTGACTTGAATGACTTAAATTGATACTCGAGCTCTTTGAAAGGCAAATACAAAGTCTTCGACATATTTTCGGGTGGTTTTCGAGTAAAGAAAGGAGCTGTGTAAAAATAAAAAATATGTCGACTAGATACATTGACTCGGTCATACCAACCTGTGGAACCCCCAGTTTTGAGAAGGCAAGGAAGATCCCCTGTTTAAAAGATTGAGCCATCGCTTATTCTTGTCAACTGGAAGTAATGCCCAAATCCAGAATAGAAGCTTGCAGAGATGAAGTAGAAAGCAATCGGTGCGGTAACAATATGACGAAACTAAAAATTCTGCAGACTGGTGACGAGAATAAAGCAATCCCTTCGGTCACAGGCAGAATGAACTGTGTAACTTCGAAATTAGAAGGAGCATTTCCCGATCAAAAAGTCAGGGTAGCCAACAATATAAAATTCCAATTTTTTTTTAATAAGTGTGCTGCACTTGCTCACCCGAAGTTTTTAAGGCACATGGAGACAACGAATGAGCCGTCTAATATCCCTAGAACATGTAAGGCGAATCAAGATGAAAACAATTATCCATCGCCAAACCAACTGGCGAACTGCAGTACCACTCAAATAAATAGAAAAGAAAACCTCTTCGCAAAAAGCGTTTTTAATCATTTCCAATAATTGGTTAGGTCAAAGTTTACTATCAGCATAGTTTGATCGTAAGATATCATTCTTCTCACCATTAAAATATCTAAACTTTATCTGTTCTACTGTTTGAATAGCTAGATTACGACGTTTATGTTTACTGTCACGTTCTCTTTGCATACCAAGAGACAATAAAAGGAACAAACATGCGCATAACTTTATTTGGTTTAACAATTTGGCCACAAGTATGTAGTTACCTGGCATTTTCTAACTCTGCGCAGATACAGTCCACATGAATTTTTGTATCGACAAATAAAACATCCCCTAAAGGTATAGGAAATCACACATCTCCAACTTTATCTGGGGAACAGGTCACCACTTAAAATTCTCGACATGCACCACCATTTTTGTTGCCTCGCCCCTACCTTAGACATCTTTCTCATTTCACAGGTCTCCTACGCAGATGCTATCAATGCAGATCAAGAGGCGAACTCGGCAGTTGTAAGGATCGTTTTGCCTTCAACGCAACCGATGTAGAGAACGAACCAGGTATTGCCGCGGTACCATGTGCCTCTGGTTGGTGCGGTAAAGTGCTCGAAGGTGGAGGAGCCTACGCTGTCGATGGTAAGCTAAAAATACACATAAACTACATCACCACACTTATATATCTCCCCTTTCTCAGACTATGACAAAGCAGTGCAACGAATGTGTGTTCAGCGAGGTCCAGACGACAGCGAAGATCGGTGCGCCTACACCGTGTACAACTACAAAAAAGTCTACATGTGCTTCTGTCAAGGTGATCTCTGCAATTCCTCACCCAAAATTGCATCCACCTCAATATTGGGAGTGACGCTCATAATAACCGTTGGCTGCTTTGTATCAAAAATGCTCCTATCATTAAGTATTAAATAATGTTTCTTTTAATTATAATTTGTTTGTTTATATTTACAAGAAAGTTTAATGAATGTTTAATTTACATAATACAAGTTTAAATGCCTTTAAAGACCTTAGATAACAATTTACATTCCTAAAGCATTTGCACGTGCTTCAGATGGAACTTCAGTCTAAACAAGAACAAGAAGAACAACAAAAAATAAAACAGATCTCCTCTGAAATATGCTATTCAAAATGGGTATTCAATTACAATCAAGGTCAAAAAAATAAAGGCGATTCTTAAAATTCTAAGGCAGGAGTTTTTAACACGTAATATTATGATATACGATTATTCTAGTTTGGCGGGAGCGCGTAAAGGCCATATAAAGGCGAGATGCACAACCATACTGCTCGAGTGGAACATCATACTGCATCGATTTAACTGTCGTTCTCATCGCTTTTGATTTTCTCAACGATATTGAAGAGCTTGCTCATGTCGATCTTGTACATTTTGCTCTCCTTTTGTAGCTTCTCGCGACGGTGATGCTCCATGGCCAGCTTCATTTCGAGTTCGCGATATTTTCCTTGCAGGGCTACGCTGTTCATCTTTTCAGCTGAAATGAAACGAAAGAGGGAATAGTCTTTAGTAAATAGTGTGAGAGGTATTAGCATCAGAACTTCAAGTCTATCACGAGATAAATTATTGTGCTTCAACATTTAAGTGAGCAGAACTCCAACAGGCGTTTCACTCCGATGTGGCGTTCTTAACAAGTTCTTAACTCGAATTAAACTGTATTCCTTACCTCGTTCTTGAAGCAGCTTTGTATTCAAAAGTATTCTACAGCATGACGGGCATTGCCCAGCAATTGTTTTAAGGTTCGCATCCTTGTGGCAGCTCTCATGATAACTTCCTGAACAATCGTTGCACTGGACAAGAATACCAGTACGTTTCGTGCATTCATTGCACATGGGCTGATCATCTGGTGAAGAAGAATTCGAGCGTTCGATGTCGCTGTTGACTTTCTTCTTCATGGCACGATTTACTCGGGGCGACAGAAGGAATTCCTTTTTGCGTCTCTTAGAAGTTGCGGGTTGTGATGCCAACTGTAAAGAAAGGCAAGTAGTTGATTATACGGATTTAACAATATATTGGGATGTTATAGATTAAACGACGTAGGTATAAACGGAACCACTTCTATCCGAAGGTGAGCGAAAAATCTGAGCGTTCTTCTGGCAAATCTCCTATAATAATCGTGGCATATTTAATGCTGAAGAATGAAATGCCAATAAAACGGCTATTTGATGGATTTTGGTATTTTTCAAGAGTGAACCAAGAATAACGGCATAAACGAATCATACACAGTTAGGTGTTGAAAAAAAGTTGTGCTCTGGCAAATTTTAAGGATCAATAATAATGTGTACCGTTTTGTGAAAAGATGAGTAAACGGGACAAAGGAAAAGTAACTTCTGCACTCCAAAGATGGTGGAAACAATTTTTCAGATAAGACTACTCGTATTAAAAACACCACTCACCATATGGTCGATGCGTCCGTAATGGAAATCAGCCTTTTCGTTGTTGTGAGCTCCGCGGCGTTTGCGCTTTGAGCGCCTCTGCTGCATCTGTGTCAGCTGTTCCTGAGTGAACAGATTGAAAAACCGCAAAAACGACTCCTGTGTGTAATCATCTGGATTGGTTTTGGTCTCCAGCTGAGATGGAGAAGGCATGCGCGCATCCACCGACTCCTCAGAGGAAGATGGCTCGGATTTAATTTTTGGTTGTGATTTCTTCACAACTTCCGCGACAACTTTGGGTTTCGGTGCCGCAATCACAGCAACTGGGATAGGCTGTGTCGGATTTATAGCAGCAGCTGCCTTGCTCAGTGCTTGTCGCAAATTCATCCGGCTGAGTTTGACTTTTGACGAAACTGGCAAAACTGGCCCGGGAGCTGAGGGCTTCAACTCACTGGGAATGACAATATCCGGAATGCACCTGGTGTTGCCACGAACATGTGTTGGCTTTGCAACCCTCTCCGAAATCGGTTTCAGAAGTGATATCGGTTTCAGCAGAGACACCTGCTTGGCACTAAGAGTTATTGGAATTGTACTGTCCGGTGGAGGGTTCTCGGACGATGATGATGATGGTGTTGTTGTTGTTGTTGGAGAAGTGTGTACATTTATTTTGCCAGTTTTCGGATGAAGAAACGTTTCGACCAGTTGACTCTCGTTGAATCGAATTCGAACAACATTGGGCACACATATATAGTTTTCGTCATCGATATGTGGTACAAGCTGACGAGACACATAGTCATTCATTATCGAGCGATCCACTTTGATGTCATCACGAAGCAGACCCTTAAAAAATTCGTCAATAATGCGACGTACCCGCAGCAGGAGATATTGCTGCTCGCAGTTAATCTCGTAGATTTCATTCTCCAGTTCAGCTAGGCAGGCTTGTTTTGCCGCAAAGTACTGCGAATGTCGTGAATTGTTACTGCTGTCGGGATTTTTTTCATTCAAAATATCCAAATTTACTTCTTTATCCTTGGAAAACTGGTCAACGATCATCTGAGGAAAATCAGAAAAACAAAGAAGCAGTTAGCTTTCACACAGTCGATTTAACGAATTCACTTCAACATTACCTGATGCACTTTGATATGAGATCTTAACGCCCGCTGGCAATAGATTATATCATTCTTGATTTCCTTTGGAAATTTAAAGTTTCCCAATGCTTGAGTAAAACGTGTCGCCATTGTGGGAATGTGCAAACTCTTCAACTGAGTTTGGCCAGAGAGGAAAACTGATTTGTTCGGATTTGGTGTCCGCTTTTGGAATTCGGTTGTTAGCTTGCCCGTTGATTAATATTTATTAATTGATAAACTTGCACTGAATTGAAAATATATAACGATTTACAAACGCCGTCACTTCGTGCAGAAACGAAGAAATTTTTGGTTTCTCCTTTTTGGATGAGTGTGGTAGGCAGTGGTAGGTAGTTTGACAGTATAAATTTGGAAGAGGGGTGAGTTGATTTATTCTGCATAATGGCGGAGAACAAATATATTGACCGTTTGAAAGGGATGTATTTGAATTTGCAGGTAGTTTTTCGTTAATCGTCCTATTCTGCGAATTAAAGGTTCGTACCAGGAGGTGGAAAAGTCATTAGATTAATTTAATAACTTTTCAGGGGAAGGGATAGTGAAAAGGTGATTTTTGGTGGAAATTGAGAAGTTTATTTTTGATTGTTCTCTTTGCTGATGGCAGCGCTGTGGCAAGGTAACGCAACTTTTTGACATTGAGTATTTCACCTTTCAGTTGAATATTTGGATTTATATTTTTTGTTTCTGTCGTTCTTCTTGAAGTTTTAAAAAATCTAGCTTTGGACGGTATAATCTGGGTTGTAGTTCTCTGTTGGTTCTCTGTTTGAGTATATTAACCCAAAAACATCCATGACATTTCGAAAATGGACCATTTTTTAACACATTTATCTGCAACATGCTTACAGCATAGGTTTAGTGTGTTGAGAAACATGCTCGTCATTGGTTTGAGGGGAAATGAATTTCGCCATTTTGAACAGCAAATTGACCTTGGTACCTAGTTGGTGAATTTGTATGCATCCTAATTTTGAAATAACGGAATAGATATGAGGAATAAATAGTTTTTCCTAAGAAAGTAATGGTGTGATTGGGAGCAGTTTTATTATAATCTCAGGTAGGTAGTTGAGAGTCACCATAAATTAAAATTACCCATCGATTTGTCATATTGAAACTATCTCTGTAATAATGACGATTTTGGAATTCCTTAATTTGGTAGTTTTCGATAGATAATGATGTCTATAAAATATATTCACAAATTTCGGATGGACAGAAAAGCCTTAAACCTAACTAAGCAATGTTACCTACATGTAATTTAAGTTAAGGCATCAAAAATCAGAATATTGCCGTTTAATTCACATTTTTTTGTTTCGGCATTCGGTACATTCCTACTCTCTTGTCTCTTCCGTTATTATTGTAGGTAATCAAATCAATACGAAAGCATAGAAAAGTATATAAACAACCTTTTTATTATTCTCAGTGAACTAGGTACCTAGTACCTACCTAGTTTAAAAGTGCCAATAGCCAGTCACTTAGAGTGGGAATGCTGGTGCATGATGAAGAAAATATTTTTTCACTTTCGGCGAATATTTTATAAACATTTTTGAGCCTCGATCTCGGCAAAGAAAAGTAAAGGAGGATTTTCAGCAAGTAATTCCAAAAACTACTGTGAGTTTTCGTGTCAAGTTATCGTATAGTTATTTTAATTGCGTGCTAAAAATGCTACTTTACTTTACATTGCTAAGATCGAAGCTCAAAAAACAGCCGTTTTTTGAAGCTCACACCTAAAATCATAAATGAGCTGTATAAAACAGTATTCCGATTCGGTCTTATATATTTCAAAGTAAAAAACGTTTCAATAGCATTCTTCCTAAATTCTTGTTCTCGGGAATTATGCGAAAGCAATTTTTTTTATATTGTGGGATTTTTTTCTTTTTTGTGCGAATTTCGATGTCCGAAACTCGATGGGAATAAGCAAAAAGCAAGAAAATATTATGTGGCTTAACTTTAAAACTATTTTTTTTTTTTCATTAAAAAGTATAGAAGGATAAGAATAAAGCTAAGATTAGACTGTATGCCAATTATGCATATGAATGCCAAAAGGCAAATGACCAGATTAGCTGTCAAATGAACAAAATGTCAGGATTATCAAAACTGTGTATAGTATATTAGACTATATGACCAAAATTACAAATATGGTCATATTTGACTTGATGGTCATTTGAGGCATTTGCTATTTATTACCAAAAAGAGAACGAAAATAAAAATGAATCACAATTCTACGAACTCAAACACCGATGACAACAAAATAATTCCTGTTCCATCAAAAATGCATATGGGTATATAAGGCTATATGCTGGCCCATTACACTATATGCTCTTTTGACATTTTTATCTGTCAAAATCAGCCTGGTCATTTGTGGCATTCAGGTCATTAGAGCATATGAGATATGCCCATTACATTGTATGACCATATTTTCACAGGAGAACTGTCAGAAATTTACATTTTATGACCACTTGGCACACCGTCTAATCTTACCTTAAGTTCTTAGAAGGAAAATAAGGGAGGCAATGTGGGAAAGAATCGAGTTTGAGTTTGTTAAAAACATGATGCAAAGAAAATTCCCACGTTGTGGAAACTTTATGTTGTAGCTAATCTCTACACTAAAAATGTCGTTTTCGTTTTGGCAAAAAGATCAATTTTTTTTGGAGAAAAAACAATTTTTTTTGTTTTTGTTCGAGATTGCTTTTCATTGTCGATTTTACAAAAAAAAATAGCAATCTCTTTTTGATCTGAATCGCTTTTGGGAAATCTCGATTTTTTTCTCAGATTTACACATAATACACACAGTAGCGGTTACAAATTTTTTATCGTTAAAAGGATTGTTTTTTTCTTACTGAATGAAGTTTTTATATTAAATTAATTCGAACTTCGTTATTAAAAATGTATGAAAATCAATTGAAACGGATTTCTAGTGCAAGTGAAAAAAATTTTGTTTGTGGCAAACTCAATACACACAAGAACCAATATAATTTCGGAGCAGAAATCTGAAAAGCGAAATAAAGTTGCAATTTGAACACAAGCCTGGCAGCACTTTTCACGTTTCAGGTTTCCGTTTCAAAGAGCTTGGCATAACCTCCAAATGAAACTTCATTTTTTGACAGCTGTCAAAAATTTTCTGCAGTCGATTTGACATTTGCATTTTTGGAAAACGGCAAAAGCAGTGCAGGCTTTTCCTCTTTTCATAATTTGAATTGAATTACTTTGTTGGGCAAAAAGCAGAAATAGGTAAAGTATTTGCTTATATCGAACTGACTTTTATCAAATTCTGGCACATATTTACTAACCACCACATAAACTCCACCCGACCCTCCTATGTATAACCTAAAAAGTTACATAATTTAACGTTCCTGCTTGGTCAATTTTTAAACGCCACTCTATCCCATTACAGGAAAATGTCTTTCGTAAAGAATGCTAGATTTTTGGCTACCCGTGGCTCCAGAATGCTCCAGTCCCGCGGCTATGCTGATGAAATGAAACTCACCTTCGCCGCCGCCAACAAGACTTACTACGACAACGTTGACGTTCGTCAAATCGATGTCCCATCATTCTCGGGCAGTTTTGGTATCCTCGCCAAGCATGTTCCCACTTTGGGTAAGTGGTTCTAAAAATGACTAACAGCATCCTTAATTGATTTTATTTCGTTTTTTGTCGTGTGGCATAGCTGTACTAAAGCCAGGAGTAGTTCAAGTCATTGAGAACGATGGCAAGACCAGCAAATACTTTGTATCCAGCGGATCCATCACTGTCAATGAAGATTCTTCCGTTCAAGTATTGGCCGAGGAAGCACACAGAGTCGAGGATTTAGATTTGAACGAATGCCGACAAGTGCTCACTCAATACCAACAGCAATTAAGCTCTGCCAGCTCAGATTTGGTATAGTAACTACTAATGGGTGCGGGCAAACAGATTGCTAATTTTTTTCTTTTGTTTGTAGGCTAAAGCCGAAGCTGCTATTGCCCTCGAATGCGCCGAAGCACTCGTCAAAGCTGCCGAATAAATGTTTAAGCGATAAATCTTTAAGTTTCCACTGGCGTTCTGTATAAGAGGAGTTAACATTCAAATTGAAAATAAATAAACTTGTGCCCCGAATTAGGCGGTCAATCGAACTCTGTTACATAATGATTTTAGCTTGAAGTGTATTTGAGTAAAATGGAACAATGGCAACAAAATATGTGACACCCGGATGCATAAAACCTTTCTCGTAAATAAACTAAATTTGAGTCTGAAGTACTCTAAAGTCTTCGATTGCATTATTGTTAGGGAGCAGACCTAATTGATTTTTCGTCACTGATATCAAGTGAGACCCAGTGCACTTTTTGCGTGCTAAAGAACTGCTGAAAAATTTGAATCAGGTTTAGCTGAGTTAATAATGTCGTAAGCGCGAGTTTGCTTAGTAGAATGCATAGTAGGATGCGCTCGTCTTACTACTGAGAATTGTTTTCTCTTAAGGGCGTCTCGAACAAGTTCTTTTAAAAAAATATATTCGTCGCTCAATTGTGCATACAAAATGTACGAGTATCTCGAATTCACTGAATAAATAAACAGATTCAGAAACTGGCGTTGTGCCATCTTCAACCGCATTGTGAGTATGTCTGTTGTCCGAATGTTAGCAATATGGTTACAGGTAATACCATCCAAAATAAGATTTTGAATTATAAATCGATAATTACTTGGTAAAAAGCTGGGTATATAAAGTGGTAACGGAGAACTTGTTACTTTCAGTTTATATTTAAAAAACGACATAACCCCAAAGGCAATAATGAAGGTAGACAGTTGCATTTTCTATTTTTGATAGCTGCCACATTATTTATCGTACTTTACAGATTTTCATTTGCATACTTAGTCTTGTTATCACAGTCAATAGTCGCAGAACCCCGTCCAGTCGATTATTTGCTACATAATATCACAGAGAGAAGGTTCGACATAAACCAAGCAACATTCCCACATTTCCACGCTACTCTACCAACTGGTCCCCTAAAAGTAGTTAAATTATTACACAACTGTGTTCGAAACTGGAGTTATCTTAATGCTGGTATCTCCACCTAAGGTCGTAGAAATCGACCAACACACTTTCGTCTCTTTAAGTCCAGCAATTGGTCCAGTTAGCACATAACTGCTGTAAGTGATACACGAATATTATCCGGCAGTACATTGTACCTATAGAAGCTCGGAAGAAAAACATTGCAAAATGCAAACCCACCACAGAGCGTAAAAATATTTGATGTCCTTAAAAAACCGGCGGTTTATCGTTCCTGGTAGTACTGACAATTATAAGAGATATGCACTTACTCAAGACTATAAGGTTGAATGTTTATGTAATAAAATGTAAGTTATTAATAAAAATAATGCTTAAAAGAGTTGAAGTGGTTTGTTTTTTTTTATATTTCCCAAATAATAGATTCCCATTTAAGACCAACTCTTATATAGGAACAATCTCTTCAGAGTTGCTCCAGTACCTCAAATAGATGATTTAGCTCCAGTATCTGATTTGATTTGCAATAAAATGTCTATCACATTTGAACAGTTTATGTGCTGTTTAAATGTCTTTAAAGTACAGTAGGTATACCAAGCACCAAGAAGTTACCAAATGCTGCGTAAATATCGCTGTTAGCCATTCTCTTGAGTTTGTTGAACTGATTCTCAACATAACCCTTTTTGTTGCAGTTGGATTTTGCCTTTTATTGGATTACTCATATGAAATGTATGAGTTTGGTGCGCCTTCTGTAGGTCCTGCAGTTCACTTCACGATGTAAATTGTAAATCAACGTGTAAATTAAGTTGGAAAACACTTCCGAATCAGTCCCAATGAACATTTGCTAAAATCTGTCTTTAATAAAAATTAAAAATGAGTTACATGCTGACATGTTGTAGTTAAATGATTCGTGTTTATCACCTCATACTTAAAACAGTGTCATTTGAGAGGGTATCTTGAATAAAAATAGATACAATAATTTATGATTTTCGAACTTTTTAATAAATAAATGCAAAATGAATTCCCTTAAAAGTGTTCTACCAGCAAACCAAGCAAGCAAAGTGAAACTAATTTCGGCCACCACTGTAGTACTTTGATCCTACTTGTTGTTCATTTCAGGGCCAGCATCAGCAGCAGTAGTACCTACGTACTTCTACAATTGTTGGGTAAGATGATCCAACCGACACAAAATATATTCCATTACTTACGTGGAACACTGCGCTTTTTTAGAGGATTTTGGTAGCTGTGGAAATGGTTCTTGTTTGGGTAACACTGGTAAGTGTTTTGTTCATTATATCCGTGAGTGGATAATCTCAATAATAACAGAAGATCCATGCGCAAACAGTCTCTACGTTATAATGGATGTCACCGATTGCAAGCGCTCTAACCTATGTCACCGCCCTCGGCCAGGACGTAGACAACATCAAGGAGGCTACTGCGATGAGAATACATGCCAGTGCAATGTGGTTGCGTAAAAATGTCCAACCACAAATGTCCTGCAGAAAGTTATGAAAAATAAATAACACACAACAGCTCCTAGTTTTTTATTCTTTGATCTTTTCTAATATATCGGTACAGCTTTACTTTTGTATTTTAAAAGAGAAATATATACTGGGTTGCAGTAAACCTTTTCTTTCGTGCTTTTGTTGAGTTTGTATTGAATTGAATTTTATAATAATGGTCGCTTTAAATGTATGCTGTATAAAAGGGACTAAAGACTTTTGATGAACTTTTCCCAGGTTTCTGGTGGTGTCGCGATTAACAAGGAACTCAACTAAGTATTAACTTGGTAAATATTTAACTAGGAGAACGTTGAATCAAAAAGTCGAGACACAAAACAAAATATTTACATCAATTTCACAATTTACTAGGTACCCCTGTTATTCAAAGTACACTTTTTGTCACTAAATTGTTGCCAATGTAATGCAATGTAATTTACTTAACCTCAACATTCATCAAAACATCAATGATTTCGTCGAATCGTCTTAATATGTAAGAGGTTAAAGAATCAAACTTAAGCACATTAAGCAGTAAGCATAACTTACTAATGTTGTTTTTCATTGGTTTCACTCGGGGATCCACTCATTCTGTAATCCAATGGAACAAGAAAACTGCTTCTGATTGAATCCACAAAAGTATTGGTGAAATGCCACAAAATAATCAACGGCAGCTGTCAGCTGACTTTTATAAAATACATAAACTACACTTGTGTGAGTGCTTCTTGAGTGGATTCTGACTGCAAATCCAGAAGCGAAATTCTCTCCTCAGAATCACCAGAAGTGATTTTTTCGATTCCGGACTCTCCGGGGACGCTTTTCTTGCCCAAAGGAAAGCGATATAACGTTCCCATCGCACTATTTGTATGCCTACATTTAAATTACACTACATTATTGACATCTTATCCATCCATCATTGTAGGCATATGGTACCATAAAGTATAGCTAGAGATGGTGAATGCTAGCATTTCAGCCTGACATACGCCAATTGATCACAATCATAACTGACCTTAACGTAGATGCTAGGGCTTGGTGGGCCATAAACTACACCGTCACATAAAACTATTTGTCTTTTATTTGACTATCGAATTTAAAATCAGTTCGACTTAAACACCTTCCAAAAATGAATGGCTATTCATCTAGAAAACCGGATTCATTGTTTGTGTCACCGCTGCACAAAAATCCCAACGCGCCTATAGTAGGCAAATCTGAAGAGGAAGTTTTCGTCACCACCAACCTGACCTACAATACCCGGACAAACAGTAACAGATTAGGTGAAAAGTTGTTCGGTAAAAGTTGTCTCTACCAGAGATGTGTCTAAACTGTTTTGTCGAGCGGATTTAATATAAAAATCAACGAATCCATCACCAGCTCATCATTCGAATAAGTTCACTCAATCTAATTAGAAACTACTCCAATATGAAGGTAGGAGAATACGCAAAACCTATGGATAGCTCTTTAAACAATTTTTTTTTTTGTCTTAAAAGATCTTCATCTGCTTACTTGCTTTGGCTACTGTCGCTAATGCTGGACTTCTCCATCATGCCCCAGCACCATTGTCACTGAGCCACGGAGGTGGCTCCCAGTTGTTGAATATTGTTCATCTTCAGGATGGCGGACTCGGTGGACACGGTGGGCTAGGTGGTGGCGGACTTTCATACGGTGCAGATCTGGGTGGACTTTCTCATGGCGGTGCATACGGAGGACTTGACGGCGGTCTTTCTCTTGGCGGTTCATATGGTGGTCACCACGACGTTCTAGGCGGGGGACACCAAGTGATCAAGCTCATCCACCAGCAACAGGCTCAAGTGTTGGCACCTGCCCCACAGTTGGTTAAGGTTATCCATCAGCAAGCTCCTATTAGTCACCATGCACCAGCACCAACTCATTTGAAGGTTATCCGTGTCATTAACCAAGCACCTGCGATCCACCATCACGCACCAGCTTCACTGAAGATTGTTAAGGTTCTTCACCAAGCTCCGCAATATCACCATGGTCCAGCGGTATCTGGCTGGTAAGCCGATAGGTCGCTGTCCAGAAAACCCATTCACAAACTGGGTCAGTTTACCTGATATGTGTTCATAGTACAAATAAAACATAAAACAAAACAACTGCTGTGCGGTCTCATTTTCAAGTTCACTTCTTTACAGAAAAAGTTTTCTGGGTGCGAAAATGTATGCAAATCATATGCACATCGCCATAGATATGGAGAGACTGCGTGACAAGATGCCATAACCAAAGCGGACGGTTTTGTAACAATCTTTATGGGTTGTCTTCATCCGACATTTTTGTGAATGAATATCTCAATCGTTGGAATGCTTCTTCGATTTTGTAGTTCGTCTTGTAACAGGTTTTGAGTTGACGACTGTATAATGCAGTGCGATGCAAGCAGTAGCGGGCTCTAGAAAATTGGGATAAACCGATTGGGATTGTCCAGGTGTTTAGAGAACTCCAGAACTCTTGGCGTAGTGCATTATTTTTGGATTTTTTTTGGAAAAAAAACTATGAGAAACTCTCGAACTATGTTCCTATGCGAAGAGAAAAGAAAAAATTAATATTTTCAGCAAACAGAAAATTTAAAAATTCTTAGCAAGAACGCTATAATTATTGCTTAGCCACCCACCCGGAACTCAAAAACCCAAGTTCACGCACCCGTCGTAACCCTCAACTGTCGCTAAGAATTTGGAGTGCGGAGACCATTAAGAACTAGAAATTCATCAAGTTTCATCGTGTACGAGACTATAGGCCCGTTTTTTCAGCTTCGATCTCAGCAAAGCAAAGTAAAGTTGGATTTTCAGCACCCCACTACACAACTACGCTATACTTGACACTTCGGGACTCGGGACTCGCAATAGTCGTTGTAATTGTGTGATGACAGTCCCACTTTAGTTTTCTTTGCTAATAGCCTTTTCACACCAAGCCGAAAACCGCAAAACTTCATCGAAAACAGAAGTTTTCTCATACATATTTCAGTTTTCAAAACGAGTCGTTTTAAGTCGTTTTCCACGAAAACATCACGAAAACGACTTCCTATCGTTGGGTTGTTGAAACAAACACACCTCTTGCAACATTCAGCAAATTAGCTGACTGAACAAATGTCACAACTCGCAACTTTAAATCATTTCCAACAGTTAATTGATGGGCTAGTGTTTTTTTTAACTCTACTTAATTCATTTTATTTGGTAATTAATACGATCGAAATTTGTAAACAAAATAGTTTGCACCGAAGTTCAACGACTAGTGTCTCACACCTGATCGAAACGTCAAACGAAAACTAGTTGGTGTTCGGTTCGGAACTTGTCGATGCAAGTTTTCGACGAAAACTTTAGTGACCAAAATAAGTTATTTTCTGGTCGATTTTTTTGTAACTTTCGTCAGTTTTCATAACTTTCAAACTCGTAATTTTGCCATTTTATGCTAGTTTTGAAGGTCTATCGTTTCGACGACAGTCGTCTGAAAAGTTACATAATCAGGGCACATTATTTTGTATCATTGCAAAGCCTCATCTAGATTAGGTGAAAAGTTAAAGTAAAAGTAGTTACTATGGCTTGACCTTATATGGGTACAACACACACCAGGCCAACGTGACGCTTATGCGAAGAAGCCAGAGAACCTTAGCTCTCATAAAAGGTTCAGTGCTATAGTTATTACCGATAAAAATAACTGAAGCTAAGATTAGACTGTATGCCAATTAAGCATATGAATGCCAAAAGGCAAATGACCAGATTAGCTGTCACGAAATCACGAAATTTCAATTAAAAGCATATGGGCATATATGGCTATATGCTGGCATTCGTACCTATTGTCCCATTACACCATATGCTGTTTGGGCATTTTTATCTGTCAAAATCAGCCTGGTCATATGTGGCATTCAGGTCATTAGAGCATATGAGATATGCCCATTACATTGTATGACCATATTTTGACAGGAGAACTGTCAGAAATTGGCATTTTATGACCACTTGGCATACCGCCTAATCTTACCTTGAGTAAAGATACTTCTTGATTTTGTAATTCGTACTTAAGGACCATTCACATGAGAGCGAACTGCGAATAGGCGAATTGCGAACAAATTAATTTCACTTTGTTTGTGAATTGAAAATTGCTACTTGTTTTACCACAAAAGCATTACATTCAATTAATCTAACATCTTATCTAAAAAATAACCGAGCCTTAATTGATTTAAATAGCGAAATTTAAAATAACTGCAATTCTCCCGCGAATTGAAAATTCTTGCCGTGAACTGTCACACTTTATTCACAATCCACATAAAATAGGCGCGTTCCACAAACCCGCGGATGAAAAATTCGTTCGAATTCAACCTTCAACAGTGCAAATGATTCGCGGGTAACTGCGACAAAAAAAGTTTTCATGTGAATGAAATGTCAGAATCTACGAATACTCGCCAGTGCGCAGTTCGCAATTCGCTCTCATGTGAATGGTCCTTTACCCTATTACCTTTAGGAAGGGTTCCACACCATCCACGTCCACTTTCGCTATCAGAAGTAGACAGGAGGTTTAATATATAACCCTAGCTAGTGTTCAATTCTTCTTAAAGGCTGCAAGATATCTGATCAACTTTAGCTACTCCTCGAAATATCCATTTATTCATTTCTGAATTACCACCCTTCAGACCAAGTAAGTTTGAGGTATGACACGAAAATAAGTCTGCTCTCTATAAAGAAACTCATAATTAACTCAGAAGTCGACTTGACTGTGGGAATTTCCATCGAGGTTCTGACAAATTTTATATCGGTTTTCGGTGTCCTATGTCCTCGCTGAAAACATCGGATTAGGAAAAATAACAAAAAGCTTCAGAGGCAACGCTTTAACAAAGCCTAAATCTTCTGACAAACCCTTGGAGTGCCTATAAAAGAGTTCTCTGTCTGTTAAAAAAAAAAAAAAAAAAAACACTGGGAAAAGAACCAAGAATATCTTAAAGACCCCTTTAATCCATTCTGGGAACATAAAAGTAAAAGAAAATTTTGGCTTGGGAAGATTCTCTTCACAACTCCTCCGAGGCACATCCAGCTAGCTAATAGGTTCATTCAGCATAGAAAAATGAAAAATGTCAAATCTCAAAAATCGAGAAATCTCTCAATTTCAAGAGAAGTACCTGACCGGTTTTCTCACAAAAAGTTTGAAAAATGTGATAAAGGAAGATTGCTCCCTCTAGCCCTCATTGTTTCCTTGACTTTTTACTTCCAACACCGACTGGTTTGGGTATTGAAAAAGTTTACCAATCTTCGGAAGAACATCAATGTGACATTTCCACCGACCAGCCTATAGTCTAAAGTGTGCCTGCGGTTCGCACCAACCCAAAACCCATACATACCTCAATTAATAGCCACATGTTTATTATTTTCCATTATACAGAGCAAATTTCGTTTGCAATCAGCCCTGTTCGGTTTTTTAATGCTTCCAGTATGACACAAGTTCACTCAGCCTGGGGGAGCTCGAACATCAACAATCGAGGTGAGTCCTTATTTGATTTCATTACATGCAATAACCTTACTATATGCAATATCGGGAGGGAACCAACCTTCATTAACGTAGTCAGAAGTGAAGTTCTAGACCTTACTCTAGCTACTTCCTCAGTTGATTACCTAATATCCAACTGGTATGTGTCTTCTGAACCGTCATGTTCCGACCACCGACACATCAGATTTGAAATTAACGAACCTAATACCACAATTTCGTCATTCCGACCAAAGAGGAATACAGACTGGGCTTCCTACAAAGAGCACCTAAGTCAGTCACTCAATGGTAAAATATCTCGAATTGATACTCAAGAAAAACTAGAGCACTCTGCTGCAATGGTAAGATCTTCTATCATATCTGCCTTCGAGGAAAACTGCCCCCTGAAGATTAAAAAGCTTAAGAGGGAAACTATCTGGTGGAGCAAAGATCTCGAAAAACACAGATCAAGAGTAAGGAAACTTTTCAACAAAGCCAAACGCAACGGTGACTGGCAAACCTACTCTAATGCTCTCACCAACTACAACAAAGAAATTAAGAAGGCCAAAAAAGAATCATTTAGACGGTTTTGTGAAGATATCTCTGATATTCCTTCCAGCTGCCGACTTCATAAAGTTCTTGCCTCTGACAGAAGTTTCTCAGTTGGCACACTTGCTGATGAGAACGGCTGTCAAACACAAAATAAGAAAGAGACACTTCACCTCTTACTTAGAACTCACTTTCCCGGATCAACTATAATTGATCGTCTCTCACCAAACCTATCCCCCCGACTCGAGCGGATCTGCCTGCCGACGAGAGGGGACTGGAAAATTGCGAAACAAATATGCAATCAGAATGCCATTAAATGGGCCATAACTTCCCTGAAGCCTTATAAAGCAGCAGGAGAAGACGGCATATTCCCGGCACTTCTGATTAGGGGAGTTGAGATACTTTCACCCATCTTCACCAAACTATTTAGCTGTAGTCTGGCCTACGGTCATATACCGGAAGCCTGGCGTAAGGTAACAGTTAAATATTTACCTAAGGCAGGAAGGAATTTGGATTCAAGTCCGAAATCCTTTCGCCCCATTAGTCTCATGTCTTTCATTCTGAAAAGCATGGAAAAACTTATTGATAGACACATTAGAGATATAGCCCTAAAATCTTTTCCGCTAAGCAAATCTCAACATGCCTATCAACCTGGGAAATCCACTGAGTCAGCACTTAATGACTTAGTAACCAAAATCGAATCCTCCATCAATAGTAAGGAAATCTGTCTCGTTGCGTTCCTGGACATTGAAGGAGCTTTCAACTACACGCCTTTTGAGTCCATTAGCAGGGCTCTCAGCAACATGAACCAATCTCCTATCATAGGACGGTGGATAATGTCTATGCTGAATAGTAGAATAATTCAGACCCGCATCGACGATGTGGAAATCTCAGCTCTCACAACTAGAGGGTGTCCTCAGGGGGGTGTCCTCTCGCCCCTCTTATGGTCCCTTGTCATTGACGACTTACTTCAGTCCTTGACAAATCAAGGGATCTATGCCATAGGATATGCCGACGATGTCGCAATCGTTGTCAGTGGCAAATTCGAAAGCACGGTCTCAGAAATACTGCAATTCGCCTTATCTGCTGTTCAGAGATGGTGTAATAAAGAAGGTCTTTCTGTAAATCCAAAGAAGACAACTGTAGTCCCCTTTACAAAACGGAGGAATCTAGATCTCCTTATTCGCCCTACCATGTTCGGCGAAACCATTGAATTCTCTCGGGAAGCAAAATACCTAGGAGTCATACTCGATAGTAAACTTTCATGGAATCAGCAGATTGAACGTACCGTAAACAGAGCCACCAAATCCATATGGATCTGTCGCCGTGTCTGCGGTAAAAACTGGGGTCTTAGACCTAGGATGATACACTGGCTATATTCGCTCGTCGTAAGACCTGCGGTCACCTATGCTGCTGTGGTGTGGTGGCCGAAGACTAACGAAGTCACTGCAGTCAGAAAGCTAGAACGCATTCAGCGTATAGCTGGAATCTGCATGACGGGCTGTCTTCGCTCCACTCCAACAACGGCACTCAATGTCATCCTTGGTCTAACACCTCTTCAAACGCACATTCAAATGGAGGCTAGACTAAGTATTCATCGCCTGTACCATTCGAACTGCCTTGACCCATATAGCTATCAGGGAGGTCATCTCTCTCTACTCGGCGCCATGGAGCTTTCAAGCCCATTTAGCATGCCTCTTGATGACATGCTTCCAAAATATGGTTTCCATAAAAACTTCTCCATAATTATCCCTCCTAGAGATGAATGGGAGAAATACAAACCCAATCCATCTCATCTGGATATCGTCTGGTACACAGACGGTTCTAAGATGGAGTCAGGGACTGGCTCTGGAATCTACGGTGAGTCGCCCCAGGTGAACTTGTCAGTCAGCCTTGGTAAAAACTTATCCATATTCCAGGCTGAAGTCCTTGCAATTTACCACTGCGCTAGAATAAATCTTAGTTCTAACACTCGGGGTAAAACCATATTTATCTTCTCGGACAGTCAAGCAGCTCTCAAAGCCCTCGACTCGTCTGTAATAAAATCAAAACTTATCTTAGAAACATTCTTAGCCATCCACGAACTCTCTAAGAAAAACCTAGTCATCCTCCATTGGATACCAGCCCACAGAGGATTTGAGGGTAACGAATCAGCAGACTCGCTGGCCAAAATCGGAGCTTCCACTCCACTTATCGGTCCTGAACCCTTCTGCGGAGTCAGCAAAAACCTTTTCAGGTCCCATATCAAGAATCTATCTCGCATCGAGTCGAACGAGATTTGGGAAAACACAGTTGGGCAGACCTGCACCAAAAAATTTCTACCTAATTTCTCCCCCAGAAAATCACTCTTCCTAATTAATCTGGACAGAAATAATCTGAGGATCCTTACAGGAATTATCAGTGGCCATGGTCACGTGGAAAAAACACCTCCACCGCATTGGCGTCTCACCGGAACCTACCTGCAGGCTCTGTCTTGAGAGTGATGAATCCTCTCTTCACATACTCACAGCCTGTCCGGCTCTATGCCGCATTAGAAGAAACATCCTAGGGAGTGAGATTGTCGATCCAGCAACTCTCGCTGACCTTCATCCAGGGGAGATTCTTGTCTTCCTGAATGCCTCTGGAGTGAAAAGATGGCTCTAGGAACCTACCTGGGAAGGCACAATAGGCTACTCTTGTAGCCGCAGTGCCAGAGCCCTTTGAAGGCTCTCCCGACTCTTAATCTAATCTAATCTAATGACACAAGTTGCAACCCGTTTACCGTGGGAAAGCTAACCCAGTTCAACGCAATCTCATCGACTAAAGTAGGTCTATTATCAGAAGCCGACTGGTTTTATGTCACAACTTCAATTTTGGTCCAAAAAAGGCTATCTTTGATAGTGATTTGCATTAAGTCCCATGTTATCCAAACATGGCTATGATCACAATTAAATTATGCACAATCTATCGATGTACGCGAGAAACGCCCTTTGTCCCATGCATGCATTCACGAATAAAAAAAATCTAATAAATATCGATGCACATGGTTACTAGAGCATCACTTCTCTTAGTTTCGTTGCACGCAATCATAAGTGGAAGACGAAGAATCATGAAGGTAAGTGGTTGCAAGGATAATCGTGCAAAAAATGTGACTATTTGAATTCGCTTGTATATTTAACAGACCATCATTTGTGTCCTTGCTCTGGCTACAGTCAGCAGTGCCCTATTCTTGTCTGGCGGTGGCGGTTCCAGGGGCGGAAGCATTGTCTTCCATGGACCCCCACCAAAACAACACCATCACGTTGATGTTTTCCATCACTCAGTGCCGGTACATGGTGGACATGGCGGACATGGTGGCCCCAATGTGCATGTGGTTGAGCTGATCAATGACGATCACCATCATACCCATCATGAACACCATGTGAATGTTATCAAGGTTCACGAGGCCCCACTCCAACATCAGGGTGGGTGGTGGTAAAGAGTGCGAGAAGTCATCACTCAGTTAGATTAAGTGAAGATAACATTTTTAATGAACAAAAATAGATAAGCCAAAGTGTACAAATTCAAAGAACAGTATCTTTTTGTGTTTTATTGAGCCCTTGGTCATTGCTATAGTGCTCCTCCCAGATGTTGACTAACAACTCCTTAGATCAGTGATTTTACTACGCGACTGCATGTCCTTTTGTTTCGCATATAATTTTGTTTTGTTTAATATTTCCGTGAACAACTATATTTTATATATGGAGCAAGAAAAAAGAAAAGAAAGACGCGACTCAACGATACACCCTACCGCTAATTTTGTTTTGTGTCCAACCGCAACTTTTAAAACTATATGCAGTGTTTAGTTTTTGTTTCCGTTAACGGGTGGATAGGGATACAAAAACACAAAAACACACAACTACAACGCTAAGGTACGTACAGTGAAGCCTCCATTCAAAGGACAGCAACATGTCTGTCACTTGGGTGACATCATAGCCGGCAAACCGTCAGACAGAATTTCGAGATTTAGGACTCTTCTGACTTGTATTAGGGACAACATATTTGCAGGTTGAAGGAAAGGTTTTTCATATACTACAGCACAAAGTTTCCCCGAAATCCGTTTGCAGTAGATTTTTGTATAGTCACGTATTCTAACAAAAAAGTAACAATTAATTATATGTCCTCACAAGAGAGCTGTCAATTAAGAGTGGTTTCAGTGTATATAGATACACTTGAAAATTCATGTTTGCTTCAAATTCTTAACTTCAAGCTGAAGCCACTGCATCCGATGGTAAGTAGCCATCCAATACTAGGTTGGGTTAAAATAGGTTTCGAAGGAAAGTGTTCAACTTATGCTGAGCTCTCATTACGGTTAATCGTTGGTCCCTTAAATTTGTTTGTGGTCACAAAACTAATTTCAAGGAACAACAAACAAATTGACCTGCTCCTTTGGAATTATCTCTTTTTCGGGTGAGTCTACTTAATCAAATCCCAGCTTTTTATAAACCCAGTCGGGGCCGTCAATTTTACCTGACCTATTTTCTCTACATCGAATGCTAAATCAATGTACGCTGCTGTTCCAGTGGTCTCAAAATGGAGAGATAAACGTCTGCGAAGAAGCAGCAGAAAATAATTTTGCGGAGAAATCCATCAGCTGCTAAACAAGTAGCAGTGCTACCAGCACTGGTTATTTATGTTCGATTTGGCTAATTTGACTTTTCACTGGCTCCTTAAAATTGTCATTTATCCTAATTTAGGATATTCACTTTAAAGTTTTGCGATTTGTGGGCTCCTTAGGAATTAAGGAAGCTATAAAGAAATGCATAATTCTATTGCCAACTCATTATTTGTCGGGGCAAGAATTCAGTGCTGAGTTCCGCTGTCATTTCGCTTGCTGTCATTCACTTGTTTATCGTGATTAAGGTAAATACAAATAAATTTGGTATTCAATAGAATTGAGTTCACACATTTTTAACAATAAACAAACATTTTTTTCAAATTTTTCACACTTCGTTCACCAAAAGATAAATGTTTTTCAATGTCAAAAACTGACAGACTTCAGGGCAACATATTTTGCGTTCGATATAGTAGCCGAGTTTTCAGGGTTAAATACGGTAACACTGAGTAGAAGCGCCTAGTTTTCGTAAGCAATTAATGTCCCGGGACAATAAATGTCTTCGAAAAGAGAGTGGAGTATTTTAGCAAGCAATCTACTGCAACTACCTACCCACTTTTCGCCATCATTTTGCAGAGACCGAAATTTTTCGTTAATGATTTCGTTGTGTCACATTTGTGTGGGTTTGTTTCGTTCCGAAACAGCTGCGTACTAGGCTGAACCTAAAATGTGTTGCAAAAGAAGTCGCCGTCGATCTAATAATGGGAGTCGTCGCCACTCATCCACAGGCAAGAAATTCTAAAATCTATTGCACAACCGGCAAATTAGTGCATTGACATTTCATGCACTTTAAGTTGTCGTTTGCATTTGTATTGATATAATTATGATGGAAATGACGAAAATGATGGTGGATAAACTGTCCAAAAGATGACTTGTCTTGAAGCTCAACTGTTTCGTAACAGAGTTGTATCAGTATCTCGTCCTCAAGCAATTAAGTCGGTAAATAAGAAAATCATTGCACATTTTATTCCTCTATAAACAAATTCATAAAACTGAATTAACCAATCAATTGCACCTGTGACAATTCACACTTAATCCCAACCGTTGCCATGATGGTAATGATGACCCGAATCAACATGGTGCTTATGATAGTGATGCACATGCGTGTTGTGAATGAAATTTTTGTTCAGAACTGGTTGAACAACCTTAGTGATCACATGTGGCCGTGAATGATGATAAATTGGACCATGACCATGACCATAACCATATCCTGGTCCAACACCATGATGTCCGTGGCCTACATGTGCATATGAAATCTTGTAGATGTGATCGTGTCCTGGATGCACTTCGACTGGCTCGTGAATTCCGCTTGAAATTTCCAACGGATGATGGTCTGCCACAATTAACTTGTGCAAAACCTCATGGTGATGATGATGGTGATGTAAGAATTTCTGTGGCTCAGATCTCTGGTTTTGTCCTTCATCGCCCAACAGAAGCGAAAGGAAACTGCCGTGAGATGTGGAAATTACAGCCGCCATGATGCAAACAATTAAAGTCTATACGTAATAAATAAGAAAAACAATATTTTAAATTGTGAAAATCCTTGAAACTATTATCCTTAACCTTCATGCTTTCGATTTGTTTGCCTAATGTGTGCTTGGATATGTGGATGCGCGGCCTTAACCCAGGGTAAATGATGCAGGTGTTTGCGAAGAATTTACTTTTTATACCAAAAAGGTTCAAGTGAAAGTATGAATTTTAATAAAACGTGCGAATTTATTGAAACTAATTCAATGCAAATTTAAAACAAAGTGATTTCAATTATGATGCGGAATTATCGAACAAAGGTAAAAGATGTGGTTACGTGCGCTCCACACGATTTGTTAAATGATCCAGCAATCGACGGTCTAGCAATATAACTTCACATCGAACTTTTGTGAATCGGTGGCAGGTACGGAGTATAGTCTTAGTTTGTCCGTGCTCAAGTAGGCGATCTGTGGGTGGACATTTTATCGGAAGATGCTTACATTTTGAATAACTTTGCTAATGAACACTTATTATGAGACAAACCTTTAGTAGTCTAAACGAAATTTGTATGCTGCAAAAACAATAATAATAATAACAAGAATTCAGCAAATCGTCACCTATTAGCAGTCGGTGACGACACTTTGAAAAAGACCTCAACCAAGTTGAAGTGCACAATTGAAGCCATTTGTTTGAATAAAACGTTTGATATAATCACGAACACAGTTTAAAAAAACTGTATTTCGTTTTATGTTTGATGATATGTAACCCATAGACTTATATGGACTTCTGAAGGGTTTTCCAATGAGAGGTGTTATTGTGAATGACCCGCTATTTCGGTAGCTGCCACTTTTGAAGCTTTTATTCTCAGACATTTGACAAGTAGAAACTACGCCATTACTAAAAATGGAACGATGCAAGCTTCAAAACCGCATTAAAATTATTAAAATTCACTACAAAAACGGTGAAAATCTTGCACATGACAAACGTCATTACACCGTATTTTGCATAAAGACTTGGGTCTTAAGGCTTATAAAGTTCAGTTAACACAAGAACTCAAGCCGGCCGATCATCAACAACGCCAACAGCCCAGCGTCGATTCATGACCTCAAAGATAAAATTCGTTAGGCTATCGAGGACATAGGGCAGCCACTTTGCAATTTGGTTATGGAAAATTTCATGAAAAGGATATGGTCCTTTATGCGTGCTCGTGGTGGCCATTTGGCATACCTTCCTCTCTATTATGAAATAAACATCCGATCATTTATCTGAAAACATGGCATTTTTCTTTGAATACCAAAATAACACCTCTTATTGGAAAACCCTTTAGTAGCCAACTTCGCGTTGGTTCCAACATTAGCGCTAGCGCGGAATAAATTGGAAACAAATTATAAGAACCAGAAATAAAGTAGGTTTTATGGGTTTAATTATTAGTACTAGGAATTTGAAAATAACTATTTTAAAATACAACGAAGACAAAAAATGCTTAAAATACATTTCGTCTTATAAGTTGAGCAAGGGAGTAAGTTTATTCAAAAACTTCCCTGTCCTATATTTTTAAAATTTCATCCGATCCTGCAACCTTTCCATTGTTCAGATAATTTCGAGACTCCTGTACATCTTCCAGAGTTATGAATCTATCCAAAATATCATGTCAAAAACTTGTAATACTGTCCAGAAACATTTGTTGATTGGAATATATGAGAAAAACTCATTCGCCATCAATATACCAAATAATAATTTACTTAAATTCCATTGAAATCCAACAAGTGTAGGTGGCGGAATTCTAAATCATACGTTGTCTTTGGTTGGTGGAAGAGAAAATTTGTTTTGCAGTGCAAAAAGTGTAAAAAGTTTCCTTTTTTCTCTATAACATTTATCTGTAACGCGGTAAGCAAATTAATTTGATGTTACCTAATAGTTAGTATTGATATTTTACATTGCAAATATAAATTTGTTAAATGATAATATATAGATGATTATGCCTACGTCATATCGTTATTTAATATTAAGTTATTTATTTATTTTTCTTATGTGCCTGAAGATAAGTTTTTGTTTACTTTTATAAAAAAAAATAGCAGAAACTGAAGTAACTACTATTTTTTTTTATAATTGTACTGTAAAACTATGTTTCTAATTTTTATTTTTATTTTGTTTTCAAACCACAAAAAACATGAAAATGAATTCCACGCAAATTGGAAGTGGATATATTATTTGTTTTACTGTTTTACTCATAGAATTTGAGTATGTTCAAGTCTCCTCGAAGGGGTGTTCAAGTCTCCCGGTGGGGCGATAGAACAAAAAGTGGTTAAAGTCTCCCGC
This sequence comes from Cheilosia grossa, assembly GCA_963082955.1. Lineage (NCBI taxonomy): Eukaryota > Metazoa > Arthropoda > Insecta > Diptera > Syrphidae > Cheilosia > Cheilosia grossa. The sequence continues at coordinate 41,254,490 of OY720145.1, read as the reverse complement.
TTTCCCCCTACATCTATTAACAATTTGAACTACCACATTTTCGATGCGACATCTATTGTAAAACATTCCGCAACAATTTGAATTTCAACCGATTTACTGCTCTGAACCGAGCGTACTCAGATAGGTCTGATGTTTTTTTGTTTTTTCCTGTTTCTTTTGACTGTCAAATGTGACTGGATGTGTGCATGTGTAATCAGCTTTTTACTCAGGCTGCTTAGTGAATTTATTCTGAGCTCATAAGGCGTTTTTCTTTTTTAGTTCAGAGCAGAACCTGAACTGTTATACAAAATGTTCGTGTTTCTTTTTTAGCTCAAATATTTACATCAGAGCTCAAATTTGTGTTTCTTTTTCTTTTTTCAGCATGTTTAGAGCGCGCTCTATGAGCTCAGAATAAATTGACTGAGCAGCCTGAGGAAAAAGCAGTTTACACGTGTACAAGCACACTTCCAGTCACATTTGACAGAAAAAAAACAGGAAAATAAATAAACATCAGAACGCTCTGAGCACGCTCCGTTCAGAGCGCGCTCATAATGCTCAAGCTCAGTTCAGTGCTCAGCTCTGAACTAAAAAAGAAAAACGCCTATAGAGAGCGCTCTGATCATGTTCTGAGGGAAAAAAAGAAACACAAATTCGAGTTCTGATGTGTCTGAGCTAAAAAAGAAACACAAACTTTTTGTGTAACAGTTCAGGTTCTGATCTGAATTAAAAAAGAAAAACGTCTTATGGAGAAATTTAAGATGGTTGCCATTTTGTTTCACTTTTTATTCGCTCTGAACAAAGAGCGCTAGTTATGTTTTTTTTTTTTTTTTTTGCAGATCTTGAATGGAACTAACAATTAACTAGCAGTCCTTGTATGTCAATGCATTACCTATTTGAATGCGCAAATGTACATCCACCTTCTGCGCTTGCTTAGGTCTTAAAACCTCAATTTCTGTTCGTCAGCTGCAGATCAACGCTTCTGAAATTTAAGGGCTTTATGTGCCAAGTTTGTCTGCCAGTTTAGCAATAAACCTATGAAATAAAGACTTTCTCCCATGAGCAGACACAATACGAAATCGCCAAAAAAAAAGAAGAAAAAAAAATTTCATGATATGATTACTCCGCATTATATGCATTATACCTACTCACCCGCATGCATACCTAACCTATAGCACAGTGTTTTTTGAAGCCTCAATCGGTCTACTTCAGCAGCTGTCTCAAAGTTTGGGGACAAGAAAAACTATTTTGCATAATCACAGCCATCCCACTCTTCCAATGAGCGACTGATTTAGTTTACTAACAATAATTAATTCATTTTCCAATGTTCAATATTTAATGATTGACGTTTTAATTATTTTTAACTTTAAATGGGCGCATTCCATTATACGCTAGATGGCTAGGTAGCGATGTGTCAAAGGAAATTTGTTTTTCTTACCTCAGTCTTGCTCCTCTGCGGCGGTTATTTTACAAACGCGCACTCAAAATGGCAAACTTAAGGAACATTTTCGTAATTCACGGCTAAAGTGGACTCAGGATTGAGAAAAAAAAGTATAAAAACAAAACCTACTGTCAATGGCTGCCGCGTTTGAATTTCTTTTTATCCAAAAACTTTAATTCACTTCATTCCAAATTCGTTCTCATCTTTTGGCAGCTTTTCGAATAGGGCACTCATCACGAGACATATTTATTCAATCGCGCATTGGCTTTAGCTGGCCTACTCATATGAATTTACTTCCTTCTTGGTTCTCTCTTATGTAATATCAAACAGCAATATCAACATTGTGAGGAACATCCCACCAAGGGATCCATCCCATACTCGTACAACACGTACAACACCCAGAGCCTTAATAGCAAAATCACTTTTCTTCCATGAGACAATTTAATGACGAAATTACAACGTAACATAAAATAAAAACTAAAAACTTAACTAAAGCTAGAAACATATCGGTGGTGATTTGATTGATTGGTGATTTGTCGGTCTTAAATACAAAAAGACCAAGGCAGTCTTATTTCCACACCCACTCTAACCATGCTTTATGTACACGGTCTTTTTGATGATCGATACTGGCAACGTCTCTACATGATGATGATGATGGTGATGATGTTCATGGACATGCATAGCCTTTGGCTTCTTGAAAAGATGCACTTCTGGCTTCTCATGTATGTGCACCTCCTTCGGGTGCTCGTGATAATTAACAATCGTCGGCGGATGATGTTCATTTAACTCATCGAAGTGATGATGGTCATAGTGCTTAGGACCATAATGTTTAGGTTCCTCGTGCACATGCACCTTCTTGTGGTATTCCTCTTCGTCATGGTAAGGCTGGTCATAGTGTTCCGAATCGTCGTACTCTTCTTCAAAGGACCCTTTCCATTTCTTAGCTACAGAGTTGAAAAATCCTTCGTCTTCAATTGGTGGCACAAAACTACAGTAAGCCACTGTTCCAATTGCAAGCGCCGCAAGAAAGATCTAAAACAAAGAGAAATCCATTTAGAGTAATGTTGAATAATTACGACAGATCTCTGATCGAGAGATACCTTCATGATTTATCATAGACTGGACACTTATGCGTACTTAGTTGCGGTCGGCAATGCTCCTAACTGTGCGACATTGGATCATATGTCATAAAAGATTGCACCAAAAAGGTTTTATAGTTTTATACCTCGGGTTGTTTTAAACTAGCCCATTGCGTATTGGTGTGGTTGAGATTTTCCTTTTAAGCAAAACCCATTACCATAACCATAAACTGAGATTAGTGCACAGATGCACGGATGAACTTTGTCGCCACCTGACTGAAGGTACACATTTAAGTTCTACATAAGCTGAGCAGTTATTTTGTTTGTCTCTTTTCATTTTGCAAGACCGGTTTGATATTTACATGTCATGTAATCGTTACCTAACAGCGATGATCAAAGCAAATGATATGTGCGTGGAAAAAGAAGACGCTTTACATTCTGTTGCAAGGGATAATAAAATTAGGTATTACCGTTGAATATTTATGGGAAAGTTGTGTCACGCATTTGAAATGAGATTTCGTGACAGTTGCATTCAGGTTGTCAGTTGTGATTTTAGTTCCAGTTTAAATGCAGGCCGAATTGAGGAAGGAATGCAGTCTTTCGACGATCAATTCAGTAAAGTGATCAGGGGCTGTGATTATTGTATTTTTTTTTTTTTTTTGCCAAAAGAGAGAAAGACATGAGCACAGTGACAACAATAAATTTAGCTTTGGCTTTGAACTTCAGCAGATGAAAAACATCGTCAGCAACTTAACCGAGGTTGAAGAGGATTTTGATTTCATATTGTACGATGGCCTTTTCGATTGAACAAAAGAATTGCCCTTTCTATCGAAAGATCAAATCTGGAAGTGTTCTTTCTATGTTTCATGAAAAAAGAAAGTTCACTTCCAGGTCAATTCTTAACACGACAGAAGTGTTCGAGATCTTTTTAAAGAATTACCCTGAACTCACTAATACACACGTTACTAGTAAAATGTCAGATTGAAATGTGTGTTGTGTTGTTAAAAACAAAATCTGCGCTACTTGATTCTAAAATATGCAATTATGCATGCAAACTTTAATTGAAGTATATTGATTTGGTCTATTAAAACGCTCATATTTGATGTAGAAAACCAAAAAAAGTAGCAACAGAAATCTCACATAATCATAATATGGTGCCTACCACTTCTCCAAAGTGCTCCAACGAATTTCATTGCGAAGAGCAATACATGCTGAACTTCTGGGCAATTCTCTTCAACCTTCAATGAAAAACGCCATAACTGACTCGACGAGTTGACAGAACCTTCAGTAGCACAGCTTTGATTTTATATTTGCAACTCAATCCAAGCAGTAATTTTCGTATCTAAATAACGGTGGCTGTTACACACAGTTGTTTTGTTTTATTTGATCGACATTCTCAATACCGAAATCAAAAAATCGACGATCGAATATATGAAACCAGTTCCTCGTTCTATAGTGCTGCATTTACACAGTTACACATTCCTAACACGGAAGATTAAAGGGATGCTAAATACTTAATAGCCGTGTGACTGAAAGCGACAGCAAAAAAACGTGACACGTGGGTATTTAGGTCGGCCATCTTGTTTACATGGTAGGAATTATAGGAAAGCTCCGCATGTCGATATTTTCATAGCGATGGCTGACGAAACTGCGTTCCAATTAAACAATATGCCTTCCGGAAGTGATGAACGGCCAATTAATTATTTATTTCGTATGACTGATTGATGAATTGTTAGTTTAATTTACTGACACTAATTACCACTCTCATTTCACATTTTTCTAAGTCAGGAATAGAAATATTTTCAAGTGATTGCAGCATTGTTGACCGCCGGAAGTTGTGTTTATTTCCGTTTTACACAGGGAAACGCATCTCTCTGTCCCGTCCCGTGCAAAAATGCGCGTGGGTGATGTTGTGAATGCAGTAATCGTCAATAAACCTTTTTTTAGTTCAAACGTCAAAAAAAAATTCAAGAATAGGTAACGAAGCCCGTTTATATTGGCCAGAGTTAGTAGACTGTTCAGATATTGTTAAAAAGCTCACATTACTTTAAAAATAATACGTTTGATAAACAACATTCTTTAATTCTACAATGCTTTTTTATGTGTTTTTTATTATAAACTTTTCAGTTCATATTTGTTTTCAACATAACTATGCAGCCGTAAAAATCTATTTTTTTTTTAAGTTTCTTAGCTGTCACTTTTCTTTCACCATTTTGTTTTTAACTTTCTCCATTACGTAGTAAGAGAAAGATATTGTTTTCGCACAAAATTTCGAACTTGAGATGTTAATCAATTCTAACATTACGATGATAGAGGAACGCAAAAAAGTTTTCGTAACAGTTTGATTTGATCGAAAACGGCTCTAAAGATTTCAACCAAAATTTATATTTAAACTTAAGTAGGTGAGGTTACCATGGCTGCATACCCAGTTTTTGGCTAAAAATTCGAATAACGGTACTTTTGGCCTATGGGCCAGGGCACAAATCCTCATTCTATAGTCCTTCACGTGGGCGCCCGCCTGAAAATGGCTAATCAGGTTTACTGATTAGTGTCAGCTAAGGATCCACGCTAACGCCTTAATCGTTTGTCGTGATCCATTTAGTTTGAGGTTGGAGTAAACCATTAAATCTGGGGCCGGGTTAGAGGCGTTAACCGCACCGTACCAGGACCGCCCAGGCTGAGGGCCCCAATAAACTAGCTCAGTCGCTAACGGTGTACTCCGGATACCAGGCGCCCTCCGGTTTCATCTAGCCTTATCTACGCATGCGGGGCTCTGTGTGGATGGACGGCATTTCCCTAGCTACTCGTGGGATCAAAAATTGAACAACAAAACAACAAAACCTTAACTGATGGAGATAACGAAGATCTTATCTCTGTCTGTCAGCCCATAGCTGAACCCAGTCGGGATGGACGGATAGACCGTCCTGAACGACCAACTGTCGACAGTGACTTAGAATCCGTCGACACGGTGAGCTCTGTGCTCACGGAGGAGGCCTACAGGAGCTGCTCTGACGCTCCTGAAACCGACTCTATTAAAAACCTGGGGATAGAGAAGCTATCCCTTCAGAGAAAACGCTTGACCACCTCCAACAAGAAGCGTCTAAGACGCCTTCTTGCAGACGGTCTGGCTTACAATGAGGCCTTGGAGAAAGTCCTCACTGAACCGGCGAACAAAGAAGCCTCCTCAGCCAACAAGCGCCCTCGGTCTAGTACCAACTCTCCAGCTGGTCCTAGTAAGAAGGCGAGGCCCAATGCTCCACTGTTCGCGGAAGTAGCAGGATCCATAAAAGTCGGGCTCCTTCTGGATAACTTTCCGGATGGTCACCTTGAGCCTGTACACCAAAAAGCGGTGGAAGATGCCATCATCAGGGAGGTGAATAAGCTCCCCGACGATGGCCCACAGATTCGTTTTCTGGGCTGCTCGTACAAGCCAGGGTGGCTGACGGTCAACTGCGCAGACACTGGCACCAGAGATTGGCTAGCCAGCATCACTGACAAAATCTTGCCGTGGGAGAACGCTAAGCTACGCTTAGTTGAAGGGGACGATCTCCCTAAGCCATGTGTGGCAACGGCCTTCTTCCCGGGAACCTCCCGCTCCGTGGACGACATTTTGCGGTCACTTAGGCTGCAAAATAGAGTTCTTCCCACCAAGGACTGGAAAGTTCTTAGGAAAGTGGCTAACGCTCAGGGTCTGGCCTTGACTATCTCGATGGATGAGTGTTCGGTACGACTCCTTGAGGACCTGAACTGTCAGCCGTTCTTTAATATGAACCGGGTTCAGTTCAGGATCAAGAAGAATCCGTACTCTCGAGCAGCATCGAACCCTAAAGAGGCAAAAAGTAGCGAGCAGGCGTCCAAGGAGGCTGTTCAGTCGCTTCCCGCCAGCTCAGCCGCTGCCACTCCTGAACAAACCAAGCTGGCAACTACTCAGATGTCTACTCAGCCGGTTGCAGAAACGGTCAAGCCTGTTCCTCCACCCGTGCTGAAAAAGGATAAAGGAGACAGGCCATCCTCCTCAACCAACTCCTCTGCCAGACCACGCAACAGCGACCCGACTCGCAAGCCGGCTCAATCAGGTTCCAGACAGACTTTGTCTGGCTCTTCCCGAAGACTCCCTGATAAGAGTCGGCCCACACATGGCCGGGATGACAGAATAAGAGGGGGCCCCAATAAAAAAGCCCCCCCTACTCAAAGGAAGACATGAAGGTTGTTCAAATCAACCTTCACCACGCTAAGGCTGCCTCGGCAGTCTTAACCAAGACCATTAACACCTACGGTCTTAACGTTGCTCTCGTGCAGGAACCATGGACTAGCACAGACGGCAAAATTCTAGGACTCTCAACACCTACAGGTAGGATTCTTTATTCCACCTCATCCAGTAGACCTAGAACATGCATTATTTTTGACAATAATACAAAATTCTTCCCATTGACAGAGTTCATTTCCAGTGACCTCACAGCTGCCATAGTGAAGATCAACAACACCAAGGAGGTTATTATAGTATCCGCATACTTCCCCGGTGACTCCAATCTATGCCCTCCAGCAGATGTAGATAGCCTACTCCGCTATTCGCAACGCACCAGGACAGAGATTGTTATCGGCTGCGATGCGAATGCACATCACTCAGCCTGGGGGAGCTCGAACATCAACAATCGAGGTGAGTCCTTATTTGATTTCATTACATGCAATAACCTTACTATATGCAATATCGGGAGGGAACCAACCTTCATTAACGTAGTCAGAAGTGAAGTTCTAGACCTTACTCTAGCTACTTCCTCAGTTGATTACCTAATATCCAACTGGTATGTGTCTTCTGAACCGTCATGTTCCGACCACCGACACATCAGATTTGAAATTAACGAACCTAATACCACAATTTCGTCATTCCGACCAAAGAGGAATACAGACTGGGCTTCCTACAAAGAGCACCTAAGTCAGTCACTCAATGGTAAAATATCTCGAATTGATACTCAAGAAAAACTAGAGCACTCTGCTGCAATGGTAAGATCTTCTATCATATCTGCCTTCGAGGAAAACTGCCCCCTGAAGATTAAAAAGCTTAAGAGGGAAACTATCTGGTGGAGCAAAGATCTCGAAAAACACAGATCAAGAGTAAGGAAACTTTTCAACAAAGCCAAACGCAACGGTGACTGGCAAACCTACTCTAATGCTCTCACCAACTACAACAAAGAAATTAAGAAGGCCAAAAAAGAATCATTTAGACGGTTTTGTGAAGATATCTCTGATATTCCTTCCAGCTGCCGACTTCATAAAGTTCTTGCCTCTGACAGAAGTTTCTCAGTTGGCACACTTGCTGATGAGAACGGCTGTCAAACACAAAATAAGAAAGAGACACTTCACCTCTTACTTAGAACTCACTTTCCCGGATCAACTATAATTGATCGTCTCTCACCAAACCTATCCCCCCGACTCGAGCGGATCTGCCTGCCGACGAGAGGGGACTGGAAAATTGCGAAACAAATATGCAATCAGAATGCCATTAAATGGGCCATAACTTCCCTGAAGCCTTATAAAGCAGCAGGAGAAGACGGCATATTCCCGGCACTTCTGATTAGGGGAGTTGAGATACTTTCACCCATCTTCACCAAACTATTTAGCTGTAGTCTGGCCTACGGTCATATACCGGAAGCCTGGCGTAAGGTAACAGTTAAATATTTACCTAAGGCAGGAAGGAATTTGGATTCAAGTCCGAAATCCTTTCGCCCCATTAGTCTCATGTCTTTCATTCTGAAAAGCATGGAAAAACTTATTGATAGACACATTAGAGATATAGCCCTAAAATCTTTTCCGCTAAGCAAATCTCAACATGCCTATCAACCTGGGAAATCCACTGAGTCAGCACTTAATGACTTAGTAACCAAAATCGAATCCTCCATCAATAGTAAGGAAATCTGTCTCGTTGCGTTCCTGGACATTGAAGGAGCTTTCAACTACACGCCTTTTGAGTCCATTAGCAGGGCTCTCAGCAACATGAACCAATCTCCTATCATAGGACGGTGGATAATGTCTATGCTGAATAGTAGAATAATTCAGACCCGCATCGACGATGTGGAAATCTCAGCTCTCACAACTAGAGGGTGTCCTCAGGGGGGTGTCCTCTCGCCCCTCTTATGGTCCCTTGTCATTGACGACTTACTTCAGTCCTTGACAAATCAAGGGATCTATGCCATAGGATATGCCGACGATGTCGCAATCGTTGTCAGTGGCAAATTCGAAAGCACGGTCTCAGAAATACTGCAATTCGCCTTATCTGCTGTTCAGAGATGGTGTAATAAAGAAGGTCTTTCTGTAAATCCAAAGAAGACAACTGTAGTCCCCTTTACAAAACGGAGGAATCTAGATCTCCTTATTCGCCCTACCATGTTCGGCGAAACCATTGAATTCTCTCGGGAAGCAAAATACCTAGGAGTCATACTCGATAGTAAACTTTCATGGAATCAGCAGATTGAACGTACCGTAAACAGAGCCACCAAATCCTTATGGATCTGTCGCCGTGTCTGCGGTAAAAACTGGGGTCTTAGACCTAGGATGATACACTGGCTATATTCGCTCGTCGTAAGACCTGCGGTCACCTATGCTGCTGTGGTGTGGTGGCCGAAGACTAACGAAGTCACTGCAGTCAGAAAGCTAGAACGCATTCAGCGTATAGCTGGAATCTGCATGACGGGCTGTCTTCGCTCCACTCCAACAACGGCACTCAATGTCATCCTTGGTCTAACACCTCTTCAAACGCACATTCAAATGGAGGCTAGACTAAGTATTCATCGCCTGTACCATTCGAACTGCCTTGACCCATATAGCTATCAGGGAGGTCATCTCTCTCTACTCGGCGCCATGGAGCTTTCAAGCCCATTTAGCATGCCTCTTGATGACATGCTTCCAAAATATGGTTTCCATAAAAACTTCTCCATAATTATCCCTCCTAGAGATGAATGGGAGAAATACAAACCCAATCCATCTCATCTGGATATCGTCTGGTACACAGACGGTTCTAAGATGGAGTCAGGGACTGGCTCTGGAATCTACGGTGAGTCGCCCCAGGTGAACTTGTCAGTCAGCCTTGGTAAAAACTTATCCATATTCCAGGCTGAAGTCCTTGCAATTTACCACTGCGCTAGAATAAATCTTAGTTCTAACACTCGGGGTAAAACCATATTTATCTTCTCGGACAGTCAAGCAGCTCTCAAAGCCCTCGACTCGTCTGTAATAAAATCAAAACTTATCTTAGAAACATTCTTAGCCATCCACGAACTCTCTAAGAAAAACCTAGTCATCCTCCATTGGATACCAGCCCACAGAGGATTTGAGGGTAACGAATCAGCAGACTCGCTGGCCAAAATCGGAGCTTCCACTCCACTTATCGGTCCTGAACCCTTCTGCGGAGTCAGCAAAAACCTTTTCAGGTCCCATATCAAGAATCTATCTCGCATCGAGTCGAACGAGATTTGGGAAAACACAGTTGGGCAGACCTGCACCAAAAAATTTCTACCTAATTTCTCCCCCAGAAAATCACTCTTCCTAATTAATCTGGACAGAAATAATCTGAGGATCCTTACAGGAATTATCAGTGGCCATGGTCACGTGAAAAAACACCTCCACCGCATTGGCGTCTCACCGGAACCTACCTGCAGGCTCTGTCTTGAGAGTGATGAATCCTCTCTTCACATACTCACAGCCTGTCCGGCTCTATGCCGCATTAGAAGAAACATCCTAGGGAGTGAGATTGTCGATCCAGCAACTCTCGCTGACCTTCATCCAGGGGAGATTCTTGTCTTCCTGAATGCCTCTGGAGTGAAAAGATGGCTCTAGGAACCTACCTGGGAAGGCACAATAGGCTACTCTTGTAGCCGCAGTGCCAGAGCCCTTTGAAGGCTCTCCCGACTCTTAATCTAATCTAATCTACTTTTGAAATTTCGACATATCTCGAAAACGGTCCATACGATTGTAACAAAAATGCATTTCTAAGGTATTGGGTCATTTATAACTCAAAAGCAAACTTAGTTTTTCTCTATATTATCGTAGAATAGATTTTTGAAAATAATAATTTGGTTTTTTTAAATTTGGATTTACTTTGCTGTATATGCATTAGACTGTTGTTTTTTGTTGAGCTTGTACACTTTTTTACAATCTGCGTTTTATTTTTGTACCAAAGTTAGTTTTTCTTCATCACCAATCAATTTTTTAATATTCCAAATATTATGAAACAGACTGAGAATGAGATCAGTAAATTTTTTGCTAGCTCTTTTATAGTGCGCTCGATCATGTGAATGAAAATAGAAAGAACACTTATTAAGAGCTTTTATGTGGCTGAGCAAACACAACCTTTTTTTGACAGTTCATTCGCTGCTCTGAACTATAAACGAGACGATACTTTCCACTGACGTACTAATTGTGTTACAAAGTATGTCAAACTAATTTGGTGGAACTATTTCTTGAATTATGTGACTAACTGACTTTCCAACTCTTTATTACCTATCGGTATGTCAAACAAGAGAGCTTCCAACGGTCCTCTCGCTTCTCCGATAGTTTCTTAAAGCAATTCCTTACAATGTAGACAAACTTTATTTAAGCAGATTTTCTGTTAAAAGTACCAAATTGTCGTAAAGAGTGTTCAAGTAGGTATTTGGGATTTTTTCCTTTTCATTATTTTACGGAAACTTTTTATTTTTTGGAGAACTTAAAGCTCAGCTGTCATTTTTCTTGCTCTTTTGTTTTTCCTATCATCTTAAATTTTGCTTATTTATTTGTCCATGACAAGAATAATTAAAAGATGAGAAGTTTGACGAAGAAAGAAAGATAGAAAGTTCGCTGCCTTAAATGTGTTGTTTTACGAATTTTTGCCGTGTTATTTAAGGCCTTCATAATTTGCAATAACAACATGTTAAATTTGTAAATTTTTTATTTAACATTTTTCTTGGGTTGGGTTGATAATTCTTTTTGGGAACAACGTTTGAGGACTTATTCTATATGCATGGCTTAAACATAAGGGTTTTGTAATTTTACAGGGGTTTGAAAATTGTGAAGGAAGACAGCCGGAGGATGGGGGATCGGGGCAGCAGTCCAGCTCAAAATTACCAACCAGCTGGAGCGTTATGATGATGCTGCAATGGAGCCTCCTCGGTCAACACCTTCAGTACTTTGACATGCACTGGGCCATGGTGAACAGCTGGAGCTTGTTGGTGGATGACCTGAACCAAATGAGCTGATTCGTGATGAACGGCTGGGGCATGATGGATTTGTGGAGCCTGCTCGTGGATAACTTTAACCAAATGAGCTGATTGATGGTGAGCAGCTGGAGCATTATGAATTTGTGGTGCTTGTTGGTGTAAGACCTGCACAATTTTAGTTGATTCGTGGTGATGGTGAGCTGGTGCGTGATGAACTTGTGGAGCCTCATGGATCACTTTGATCAAGTGCTCGCTATGACTGCCACTATGCTGCACAACTGGAGCGGATTCATGTAAAACCTTCACAATCTGTGTAGGAGCGTGCTGGTGCTGTGGCTGAGGCGCCTGATGAAGGAGTCCAGCGTTGACTGCTGTTGCCAGGGCAAAAATACAGATGAAAGTCTGCAAAGAGGATTTATTTAATTATGCGTTAAGGATGTTGCCCTCAGGAAGCCTTACCTTCATGACAGATGCTGTTCGGCTTGGACTTGTTGAACAAATTACAATCGAATGGTGATACTCTGGAAGATGCACTTGGGTTTTATATACTCTTCTGGAACCTCTTTCGGATGCTGTAACTATCGATTTGCATTATCATCTAGAGGGGCTTTCCAAATAAGCCTACAACATACGAAAAAAACAAGTTTTACTCATCTTACGGTTACCTGAGATCAAATAGTTAAGGCGATGTTACATATATTATTTCGGGCGTATCAAAACGAATCAAAATATGCACACAAACAGGGTTATGATGCTAACGACTCTGTTACACATTATGTGAATCAGCCGACTAAGTTAGAGTCGCAACTAGTCTGGGTAAACATTTTCGGATACCATTAGAGATTAAACGATGGAGTCTGAGCTTCACAAATGTTGCAGCGACTGTGTCGACAAAAAATGAGCTATTATTACACATTTTATTTTCTACATCATGGAGAAGAGCAACAGGAAGTGAAATGAGTTTATTTGTAATTCATGCCGGTCCTTATGAAAAAAAGAAATTTACTTCCGTCCTAGAGAGGACAAACCTTAATGTTTTTATGACGTTGATCACTCCAGAATGCGGGAGCAGTAAATAATCAACTCGATCGGGCTCACAAGTCGCAATAAGTTATAAGAACTCATTTGTGGCTGTTTCAATTTAAAATTACACTTTGGCAAAAATTGAAAACAGTCATTTTAGAACAAATTTATAATGCAGGAGATTATTTTATCTTCCGATTAGTTAAGTGTTTGGGCTGCTCTGCTGAGTCCCTGGACGTAAATATATTCCAGCCACCAAGAAAACAGATGAACTATAACTACAAGGTTAAGATAATGGTCTAGAACAAACATGTCCCTCTCTGTACACTGAAGCTCAAAGCGGGAAAAAGGCCACAGGAAAACCGAACGCCAGATGGACATGCATTGATACGTGTGCTACCACAAGGAAACTATTGCCATCCCTTTTCAAGGCCGGAACAAGGATAGTCGAATTACCAAAGGTGCCTTCTTGTGGGTGTCTTAACGGGACGCAACACACGCAGAAAAATTGACCTTAACCGAGTGGAATTTTCGCTCGGTTAAAAAAAAATGTGTTGAAATCAACTAAGTCTCTGTAGAAAACAAATGAGTTATTATTGTTAAAAACTACCGTGTTAAAAAGGTTAAATACATGTTGTTAAAAATAACACACTAAATGTTTGTTATCAATTAAGTTGCTTCGTTAATATTAACCAACCAGTCTCGTTTTCCTGTTTGGTTAAATTCAAACAAGTATCTTGGTTAAGAAAAACCTACTAAATTTGGGGTTTTAACACATTGATTGGTTATTAATAACCGTGCTACTCATGTAAAATTAACCAAACGAATGTGTGTTAAAATCTAACAAGCTCTCTGTTAAAAACAACCAATAAACGTTGCTTAAATACAACCAATGACTTGTTTGTTTTTAACCCTTTTACTCGTGAGAATTTAACCAAGCGAATGTGTGTTAAAATCTAACAAGCTCTCTGTTGAAAACAACCAATAAACGTTGCTTAAATACAACCAATGACTTGTTTGTTTTTAACCCTTTTACTCGTGAGAATTTAACCAAGCGAATGTGTGTTAAAATCTAACAAGCTCTCTGTTGAAAACAACCAATAAACGTTGCTTAAATACAACCAATGACTTGTTTGTTTTTAACCCTTTTACTCGTGAGAATTTAACCAAGCGAATGTGTGTTAAAATCTAACAAGCTCTCTGTTGAAAACAACCAATAAACGTTGCTTAAATACAACCAATGACTTGTTTGTTTTTAACCCTTTTACTCGTGAGAATTTAACCAAGCGAATGTGTGTTAAAATCTAACAAGCTCTCTGTTGAAAACAACCAATAAACGTTGCTTAAATACAACCAATGACTTGTTTGTTTTTAACCCTTTTACTCGTGAGAATTTAACCAAGCGAATGTGTGTTAAAATCTAACAAGCTCTCTGTTGAAAACAACCAATAAACGTTGCTTAAATACAACCAATGACTTGTTTGTTTTTAACCCTTTTACTCGTGAGAATTTAACCAAGCGAATGTGTGTTAAAATCTAACAAGCTCTCTGTTGAAAACAACCAATAAACGTTGCTTAAATACAACCAATGACTTGTTTGTTTTTAACCCTTTTACTCGTGAGAATTTAACCAAGCGAATGTGTGTTAAAATCTAACAAGCTCTCTGTTGAAAACAACCAATAAACGTTGCTTAAATACAACCAATGACTTGTTTGTTTTTAACCCTTTTACTCGTGAGAATTTAACCAAGCGAATGTGTGTTAAAATCTAACAAGCTCTCTGTTGAAAACAACCAATAAACGTTGCTTAAATACAACCAATGACTTGTTTGTTTTTAACCCTTTTACTCGTGAGAATTTAACCAAGCGAATGTGTGTTAAAATCTAACAAGCTCTCTGTTGAAAACAACCAATAAACGTTGCTTAAATACAACCAATGACTTGTTTGTTTTTAACCCTTTTACTCGTGAGAATTTAACCAAGCGAATGTGTGTTAAAATCTAACAAGCTCTCTGTTGAAAACAACCAATAAACGTTGCTTAAATACAACCAATGACTTGTTTGTTTTTAACCCTTTTACTCGTGAGAATTTAACCAAGCGAATGTGTGTTAAAATCTAACAAGCTCTCTGTTGAAAACAACCAATAAACGTTGCTTAAATACAACCAATGACTTGTTTGTTTTTAACCCTTTTACTCGTGAGAATTTAACCAAGCGAATGTGTGTTAAAATCTAACAAGCTCTCTGTTGAAAACAACCAATAAACGTTGCTTAAATACAACCAATGACTTGTTTGTTTTTAACCCTTTTACTCGTGAGAATTTAACCAAGCGAATGTGTGTTAAAATCTAACAAGCTCTCTGTTGAAAACAACCAATAAACGTTGCTTAAATACAACCAATGACTTGTTTGTTTTTAACCCTTTTACTCGTGAGAATTTAACCAAGCGAATGTGTGTTAAAATCTAACAAGCTCTCTGTTGAAAACAACCAATAAACGTTGCTTAAATACAACCAATGACTTGTTTGTTTTTAACCCTTTTACTCGTGAGAATTTAACCAAGCGAATGTGTGTTAAAATCTAACAAGCTCTCTGTTGAAAACAACCAATAAACGTTGCTTAAATACAACCAATGACTTGTTTGTTTTTAACCCTTTTACTCGTGAGAATTTAACCAAGCGAATGTGTGTTAAAATCTAACAAGCTCTCTGTTGAAAACAACCAATAAACGTTGCTTAAATACAACCAATGACTTGTTTGTTTTTAACCCTTTTACTCGTGAGAATTTAACCAAGCGAATGTGTGTTAAAATCTAACAAGCTCTCTGTTGAAAACAACCAATAAACGTTGCTTAAATACAACCAATGACTTGTTTGTTTTTAACCCTTTTACTCGTGAGAATTTAACCAAGCGAATGTGTGTTAAAATCTAACAAGCTCTCTGTTGAAAACAACCAATAAACGTTGCTTAAATACAACCAATGACTTGTTTGTTTTTAACCCTTTTACTCGTGAGAATTTAACCAAGCGAATGTGTGTTAAAATCTAACAAGCTCTCTGTTGAAAACAACCAATAAACGTTGCTTAAATACAACCAATGACTTGTTTGTTTTTAACCCTTTTACTCGTGAGAATTTAACCAAGCGAATGTGTGTTAAAATCTAACAAGCTCTCTGTTGAAAACAACCAATAAACGTTGCTTAAATACAACCAATGACTTGTTTGTTTTTAACCCTTTTACTCGTGAGAATTTCCCAAAAATAAAGTAACATTCTGTTCAAAAAAAGAGAATTCTCCTCGATTTATTTTACATTCCATTTTTCCATAAAACAATTCTATAAAACATTTTCATCGAAATATGTACCTATCTGATATTTGTTATACGTAGAAATTGTGTATCTGTTAATTTTATCATTCAACTTGGTAAATTTCAACAAACACATACTGTTGTTTCTTAACAAGTTATACGCACACCACGAATTACGACGCTGCTTTTTCAAAACGCAGAAACCAGGGATGAAAAAATAATCGCAATTGTACTTTTATCGACACAGTTGATTTAAAGATATATACAAGTACGATTTGCCCAAATTCAGAACTTTGATGAATATATTCTACTTCTGAAAATACGTTCCGACATTCCTTCCGAATTTAGTACATTCACATTTCACGAACAAACTAAATTCTAAACAGGCTAATACAGCCTTAAAAACAAAGTTTTCTCTACTACTTTTTTGGCTTGCAATAGGAAAAAAAGAACACAGACAAAAATGGCCAAAGCAACAATTTTTTTTTTACATTTTTGTCTGATAAAATATGGCTTTTACTCTTAATTGTAGCTAGGCACTTGAAAACTAATTTAAGATAGGTATCTAATTGTAAGAAAATTTGCCAAAGGTACAAATTTAATGCAAAATAAATATTAGCTTTTTATTGAGTCCAATTGACATAATGGCCTTAACGCAATATTAATCTAATCTGTTTCTGTAGATATAATGAAGTAAAATTAAGTAATTTTTCACTCTGCGATTCAATCATTTTGAGAACCAAGCTAATGAAAAAAGCTACACTTTTGCACATGCTGAACAAAATGGTATAGTCTTTAGTTTAGCCCTTTACTTCAAAATTTGTAAGTACCAAACTCGTTTCGACCTATGCGTTGGTGAGAGATGATAATAATAAAACTTATATCGTTTTCCACGCGGCAAAAAGAAGCGTCCGGCAGAGTCCGGAATCAAAAAGATAGATTCTGAGATTTCATCTAATTGTGCTCTACAATATGGTATATATAGTCCTGCATTTATCACTTTATTTCAAAATTTGTTAGTACCAGACTTGTTTTGAACTATGCGTTTTGTGAGAGTTGATAATAACTAAACTCATAATGCAATTGGTACATACACATTTTAAAATAAAGATACAAACAGAAAATTATATATACCATCTTGTAAAGCACAGTTAGGAGAATTTGAAGAAACCAAGGAAGTATTGGTAACCAATCTCGACTTCCAGGAGCAGCCTTGAATAAATCGTCTTTTTCATTGCTGTGCTGCCTTTGCTAGGCCTTTGCGATCACAAATTATTCACGCACAATTGAACCCATTTCGGTACAGCACCTAAAAAATCAGTTTTGTCATCCCTGGTAGAAAATATGTGTGTGGCTGTTGATACAGATCATTCACGAACAATGGAAAACATTTGGGTACAATACCAAAAACTCGTTTTACATTCCTGGTAGGTAGAAATATGTGTGTGGCTGCAGATACAGTCAACTCGGTTAATATCTACAAACACAAGGCTTCTCGTTCATCTGTAAAACAGTGTGTCTCGGTTGATTTTAACACATACATCGTGTTATACGCATACGCATACTATCGCGAATTATGAACGACGCACGCTGCTCGCGACTAGTAATTGAGTCATTAAGTGTTGAACCTTTGTAGTGGCTGGTGGTGTGAAATCTGTGATAAGTGAAAATAAAAAAAACAAAAAAGACAAGGAAAAATAAAAAATTCATATTTATTGGTGAGTACATAATATTATTATCTTGTTTTCCTCTTGTTTAAAACAAATTATTGTCAATTTTGGTGGTTTTTATGTGAAAAAAGAAATAGAACTAAAGCAACGAATTTCAACGTAGTACTCGGTTAATAATTGCCGAGTTGAGAAACACTCGGTTAATATCAACCCTTTCAGTCTGGTATCGTGTTTTGACATGTTTTTTTCTTCTGGGATTCAGGTTCTTTATTAGCGAGTGCATTAACTATGTTGTTTTTCTCGAGTTTTAAACAATTTATTGTCAATTTTGGTGATATTCAAGTGAAAAAAAAATAGAACCAAAGCAAAGAATTTCAACCTAGTACTCGGTTAATATCAACCCTTTCAGTCTGGTATCGTGTTTTGACATGTTTTTTTCTTCTGGGATTCAGGTTCTTCATTAGCGAGTGCATTAGTTTTGTTTTTCTTGGGCTTTTTTTTTCTTTTATGGCGATGTTCGCAACTTTTCTGGGACGAACTATTTAAAATGATTTCTGTCTATGTTTTCATCATTTCGAATCGTTTGTCACCAATAAATGGCGAACATCGTCTTAAAACCAGGCATAGCCTTAGTTCTCAATGTTTCTGTCAGTAGTAATTTAGTAATTAAATGATCGTATTTTGATATGCACATGCTCATATTAACACGTGCTTCACAGTTATCTAAAATGGATGAAGAAGTGTCAACCTTACTAAAGGAGTGGGGCCTGGAAGCCTACGTAGACATTTTTAAAGGTTCGTTTATATACCAAAACGTAAATTTATACAATATTATTCGCATATAAGAAAGTTGTAATTTGCTTAAAGTATTTTTGCTACACATGTGTTTTGCATTTTTGATTTCGATTCCTTACGGCACGAAAATTCTTTTGCGCTTGAAAAGCTTTTTAGAAGCTTGTGTTTTTCACAGACGATTCTTTCTTATACGCGACTTTCTTATGCAAGGTGGTGCAAAATTAATCCTCCAATTTTGTTTTTGAATTACTTTTTTGCTAAATTAATTTGATTGACGTACGAAGCTATTTGCAAAAATTATAAAATCTTCCGAAAGGGTGATTAAATTTGCGCCATTTTGTATATCTGATAAAAACCTATACTTTGCAAGTGATTAACTACGTGACATTGGTTAATTTTCATTTATAACAGAAAATGCTATAACTTCAATGTCTTTGGCGCTGCTTGGTGCCAGAGAGATAAAGGAAATGATCCCAGTTATAGGGCATCGGGTTCTGTTTACACGGAATTTCGAAGAATGGCGGAAAGCTATGCACCCTAATGCGTCCACGACTTTGGTTGGTTCATATTATTTAACCATTTGAAATGGTAGAAATAAAGTCTTTTTATTTTTCAGACTTTTGAAACTTCAGAATTATCTCTTGCTACAAACACACAAGAACAAAACGACTGCCTTAATTTCTCTTTTAGTGAGATTCTGCCAAATTTCGCTGTTAGCGACAGAGGGGATGCACTAGATTCCCCTTCAAGCGTTGTTGCTGATGATCAATTCAGCGAAAGTTTAGATGTAAGTACAGGGTTTAAATCGGAAAGGTGATTAGTGTTGATTGATGGTCTCTGCTTTCAATTTGCGTTTCTTTATGCATTCAGAGATCAATCAGAATAAATTGACTTATCTATCAGTTTGAGTAAAAAACACTGCATTTATAATCAACTAAGAGAAGGTGATTATAATAGGTGATTGCCACTAATAGCTTTAGCCGATAGTACAAAGGGTTTTTTTTTCACTTATTTTATTAATTATTAATATATTTCACTAATTTTTTATATTTATATGCACATTAAAATATTTTGTTACTAGGAACTTAACAAGCTGCTCGAAAGCTCACTGGAAGGAACCGGTCTACTGTCGCTGGATAAAACTCGACCGCTGGATAACGTTGCTCGACTGCGATTGGTGCGTATTGTCTGCACCAACATTTTAAAGAAAAACCCGGAAAAAAATATCACAGCTCAAATTTATGGGCACTGGACAAATCAGATTGTTCATTTGTTCCCTACCGAGAATAGATCGGTATATTTTCACAACAAGCTGATAAATTCGAGTCGTGGGGTTGTAAACAGATTGGCTGGAAAATTGCCAGATCACATCCACAATCTAAAACGAAAATACCGGGAAAGTGGTGTTATCACTAAAAGGAAGCGTTCGTTTTCCGCTTCTGCGACGTCGTCACCTTCCTCCAGTCGAGTATCCTCTCCCGCATCAGTATCACATCCTATAAAGCGCCTAGCAACAGCTGCCAATTTCGAAGACTTCGAAGGACAATTCCAAGAAGATCTCCAATGGCTAAAAAATTCTAGCCATCCATGGGAAACAACCGAGGACAAATGGGAGAAAACGACCCATGCCCGACTTCACCATTTAAAGGATATGAGCATATCCGAGTATTTTGAGGAATATCCGGCCTTAAAAAAACCATTGGGATTTAAACTGGTAATATTTCATAGAAGTATAATTATATCAGAAATACATTATACATATATTTAGTCTTTAACGTGAACTACAGTTTCACAAGTAAAAGCTCTTATATTTATTAGTTCAGATTTTACTCATAGTTGTCACATAAATGCTTGCGTTATCTATGAGTTTCGATCTTTTCTTTTTATTTGGATATAGTTCAGGCTTTTCTTTACATATAATATTATGTAATTCTTCTTTTCTCTACAGCTGGTAAGGGATTTCGATAAAATATACAGCGACAACTGCAACGGACTGGTTGAAAATTTTCCAAAATTAAAAAAGGACATTTTCCAACTTGCTAGAAGCAAGGGAAAAGGAGTAAGAGGAAAGGATAAATACTTCGCTCACCTGCTGACTCGGGAAAATCGTAAGAAAACGTCATTTGTTAATAAATACATAACCTGCTAATCGAAATAAATCGAAGAATTTCCGATTCGATCGAATTTCAGAAAAAGCGTGGATATTTTAGCTTTACTAGATTGTTCCGAAAAATTTGTTTTTGTTTTGACCATTATGTTTTCTTTAGAAGAAAAAAACAAATCTGCATCATATTTTCTCTATATTTTTTAGCGCATTCTCTATATAGGTATAATTCTTCGAATCAGATTTGCACACATTTTGTGTAGAAAAATTAATTGGACGCATATGACTTATAATTGTTTTATTATTTTATATTTTCTCAGTTTCTGAAGAGATCAGCAACCTCGCGGCATTCCTGCTAATCCCTTCATTGTTGACCACATCAAACGTTAAGGTCAAAGGATCGAAGCAGAAAATTTGGCGACCCTCTAAGGCGGAAGCAAGGGATGGATTCATAACGAGAGTTGCAACGGATGCAGAGATAGATGCAGCAATTACCAGCAGGCGAGAAAAACTACAAGGTATTGGCCTTACATTACAGCCCTTCATTATAGTAGTAGGTAACTCAATCGATGCTATTGGGTCCTATTTTGTAGTTGTAGATGAAACTAAATATTTACTACCTACCATTTTAGAGGCAGTAGATGTTTGTTTCAAACTAATTTTTATTATTAATGCTGAATATCCGCCAGAGAGTAGATGTTCTTGGCTGTTTATTCAAAAAGCATTTTTTAAAATTAAGACAGAGTTCGATAAGGAATCTACCGCGGCCAATACCTTGTTGGGAGAGTTAGGTGTCAAGGAAAGTTAGAGTTTTCCCCTTCCAATTCATTTTCTTACAATGGTTGTTTGTTTCTTATGCAGATCCTACTTAAAGGATCTCAAAGTTCTAAGGCACCACTTTGATTTCAATCACAGTGACCATAACTTCACAACTTATAAATGTCGCGAAGGAGATTGTAAGCGATCGTTTCCAATTTTCAATTCCTTTAGAAGACACTTTAAAAAAAAACACGATTTTCAATGTTCAAATAATCCAACAAATTCTGAGAAGAATGCGGATATACTTAATGAAAGTGTTGTTGCAGAAAAACAATTAGAACAAACCAATAAAACTGAAAATACAGAAACCCTGTCACTTGATAAATCACTATCACTTTTTATAGCATCCCTTTATGCAAATGTGATCTTGCCTAGAAACGTAGTGCAAAAAGTGATTGATGGCTTAGCAGAATATTTCGGTTCATTAAGTTCAAATTTGCAGAACTGTGTAGACAATATATGTATTGAGCATTCTCTATCTAATGATGTTTCAAATCAATTAATGCAAGCACTTGTTCCTTCAATCACCTCCCCCTTAGAATGTTTCCGAACAGAACAAAAAAGAATTTCTTATTTCACAAAACAAAAATCATACATTGAGCCTAAGGGAATAATAATCGGCCAAAGGTTCGATTATGTCAAAAAAGGTGGAATAACACGTATGGAACCTATTCCGTGCCAAGAACATTTTATATCTTTAAGAGATATATTGCAAAGATTTTTCTCCCTCGAGAACGTACTTTCGGAAACTTTTGAATATATGGACAGTCTTCGAAATAAAGATGGAATGGAAAATTTTATTCAAGGTTCACATTGGAAAGAAAGACTTAAGCACCATTCAAATCGCATTGTGTTACCTCTATTTATGTACTTCGATGATTATGAAATCGGAAACGTTCTAGGAAGTCATGCTGGTGTTCACAAACTAGGAGCTGTGTACGTCTCAGTTCCATGTCTTCCACCTTGGCGCTCCTCAGTTCTGTCCAACATATTCCTTATTTTATTATTTCATTCATCCGACAGAGTATCTTTTGGTAATAATGTTATATTTCAACCAATTATTGATGAGTTTAATTTTTTAAGCGAAGTGGGCATAGAAATAGATATTCCATCTTTCAAGGGATCTTTATTTTTTGAACTAGCTCTGATTCTTGGTGACAATTTAGGAATACACTCTCTGATTGGGTTCGTAGAGAGCTTTTCAGCAAATTTTTCTTGTAGAGTGTGCAAAGTTACAAAAGATGTATTGAAAAAGCAACTTTACGAAGATACAACACTTCTTCGAACAATGGCAAGCTATGAAGCAGATCTGGCTTTAAATAATTTATCTTTAACCGGCATTAAGGAAAAGTGCGTTTTTCTGGGCATAAACAACTTCGACTTGTTTCAACAGGTGGGCGTCGATATTATGCATGATATGCTAGAGGGTGTTGCCAAATACATTTTGAGTTTTATACTTTCAGAGTATACCGAAAAAAACAAATTTTTTTCTTTAACAATTTTCAATGATAAGCTATTAGCTTTCTCATATGGCCCTGATACTAAAAACAAACCTTGCCCTATCGAAAGAGAACATCTTAGGCGGGGAAATGTGCGTTTATCTTCAGGAGAAACGCTTACTCTTTTGCGGTTTTTGGGTTTACTTATAGGTGACTTTGTGCCGAGGGGTAATATTATTTGGGAAATGTATATAAAATTAAGACAAATTGTTGACATACTTCTTAGTATAAATGTTTCTGTTGGAACAGAAGATTTCTTGCAAGTATTAATAGCTGAACTTAATGAACAATATACTACACTTACCGAGGACTGTCTTAAGCCAAAGTTCCACAATCTCATTCACTACCATACCGCTTTTAAAAAATACGGCCCATTAACATCTTTGTGGTCAATGAGGTTCGAAGCTAAGCATAGGCAATCCAAAATGTCGGCTAGATCATCATGTAACCGAATGAATATCACTTTAACCTTAGCAATGAAACATCAACTTCAACTTAATGAAATGTTTTTAAGGGGAAAACTTTCTAATCTACTTGACGTTGGACCCAAAAAATATGGCATGTTATTTGAACTTGATAATATACGATCACAGCTATCACTGGACCCTAATAAAACGTTGACTATGGTCAGTTGGGCGACCATGTCTTCTGTACATTATAAAAAGGGATCCGTCTTAGTAAAAAGTCTTAGTTCAGATTGTTATTTGTACGACTTTTTTGTATTGGAAAAAATATATTTGTATGACTCAAGTCAATTGATTTTTGTTGGTATAGTACTTAAAACTAAATGTTTCGATGAACACTACTATGCATATGAGGTAGAAGTTCCATTAATACCTCAACAAATTGTTATTCCACTTGAATTTTTTCTATCGCCAATTCCTAACACTTTAAATATTTTATCTAACTCCAAGCAGTACGTTATTTTAAGAAGTCCACTATAAATAAAAAATAGATTAAATTATAAATGTAAATGATTTCGCTTTAACACTGCAGATTTCATAAATATGCTAATTAAAATAATATTATGTAAATTAATTTATAAAAATACACAATTTTGCACATTTCTTTTTAAATGATGAAATTTATGACCCATATATTTTAAGTAAAATTAAGTTTTGCATTAAAATTAATAAAAACATGTAATAAACAGAAAACATATATTTTGTATTCAAAAATACATTACAAACGATATTATAATAAAAAATCTATGTACTTAATATGAAAAAGATTTTTTTTTTATTTTACGATAAAATTATCCCTTTTAGATGGTTCAATTTTCAGGTGCACTCAAGTTCAACCAAGTAAACTGGTAAACCACATGGACTGGCTAATAAGAAGTAAGTAGTTTGGTTAAATTCAACCAAGTAGATGTGCTAATTCCAACCGAGTAAGTTACGTAAATTTAACTTTTAGTTGGTTAAATGCTACCAAGAAAGTTGGCTAATTTTAACCAATTGGAATTTTTAAATGCAACCAAGTAGGTTGGTTGGTATCAACAGAGTAACATGGTTAAATCCAACCAAGTAGGTTGGTTGGTAACAACAGAGTAACATGGTTAAATCCAACCAAGTAGGTTGGTTAGTAACAACAGAGTAGCATGGTTAAATCCAACCAAGTAGGTTGGTTAGTAACAACAGAGTAACATGGTTAAATCCAACCAAGTCGGTTGGTTAGTAACAACAGAGTAACATGGTTAAATCCAACCAAGTAGGTTGGTTAGTAACAACAGAGTAACATGGTTAAATCCAACCAAGTCGGTTGGTTAGTAACAACAGAGTAGCATGGTTAAATCCAACCAAGTCGGTTGGTTAGTAACAACAGAGTAACATGGTTAAATCCAACCAAGTCGGTTGGTTAGTAACAACAGAGTAACATGGTTAAATCCAACCAAGTAGGTTGGTTACTAACAACAGAGTAACATGGTTAAATTCAACCAAGTCGGTTGGTTAGTAACAACAGAGTAACATGGTTAAATCCAACCAAGTCGGTTGGTTAGTAACAACAGAGTAACATGGTTAAATCCAACCAAGTCGGTTGGTTAGTAACAACAGAGTAACATGGTTAAATCCAACCAAGTCGGTTGGTTAGTAACAACAGAGTAACATGGTTGAATTCAACCATGTGTATTGGCTAATAACAACAGAGTAACTTGGTTGAATTCAGCCAAGTGGGTTGGCTAATAACAACAGATTGAATATGTTGAATTCTACCAAGTGAGTCGGCTAATAGCAACAGACTAAGTAGGTCAAATTCTAACAAGTTAGTTGGTTAAATACAACCAAGTAGGTTGGCTAATTTCAATCAAGTGAGTTGGATAATAACAACACAGTTACGTGGTTAAATTCAACCAAGTGGGTTCGCTTATAACAACAGAGTAACTTGGTTAAATTCAACCATGTGTATTAGCTAATAACAACAGAGTAACATGGTTTAATTCAACCATTGGGTTGGCTAATAACAACAGAGTAATTTGGTTAAATTATACCAAGTTAGTTTGTTATTTACGACCGAGCAAATTTGGAGGGGAAATTGATAAATCGGTTATTTTTAACAGAGTTTCGTTAAACAAGTTGACTCGGTTTATTTTAATCAACTAACTCTGTAGGAGCTATATTAACAGTATCACTTGGTAGTTTTTAACCGAAAGTCGGTTGTTTTTAAATAAGCGATTTTTCTGCGTGCACCCTGCGATACCGCATGAGGTAAATGCGATCGGCGCCAGAAGAACATTGCAGAGGCTGCGGTCATGAGGGCGTTCTAGAGGGCACAACCCATACCCAAAAGTATTAAAGGCCACCAAAAACGAGTCAAAAATACTCACCCATCAAAATGTCTCCAAATGTGCGTAAGTAAAGATCCGAATCATAAAGCGCTTCATAAAAGTGTCCCTAAAAGCGTCCCTACACCCGCTCAAAACGAGTCAAAAAAGTGTCAAAAAAAACTTCCAAAAACAACAATTCAACGACTTGTCAAAAATCTCATAAAAAAACGTTAAAAAAAAAAACAAAGTAAAAAAAAATATCAGAAAATGAGTTGAAAAACGCGTTAAAATTTCGTTAAAAATAGCCTTTACAAACGCATCGAGAAACGCATGAAAAAATCAGATCAAAAAAGTGTCCAAAACGCAGTAAAAACTGCCAACAAAAACGCCCCACAAAGAAAGGTGAAAAATGCATCGAAATACGGGCTAAAAAGCGGTCTAAATGCGCATCAAAGACTCGCTAAAAACCGAGACCAATGACGAGTCAAAAATGTGTTTAAAAACTTGTTAAAAACGAGTCCAAAAACTAGTAAAAAAGAAACCAAAACGAATTGAAAACGTGTCCAGAAACTCTTTAGAAACTCGTCAAAAAACGCGTCCAAATACTCGCCCAAGAACGCGTCCGAAAAGTAAGTTCAAACTCTCGTCAAATACGCTTCAAAAAAAGTTGGTTTCTTTCCTAACAATAATGCATTCGAACACATCAATCAAATTTAGTCAAACTTCGTTCCCTTACCTAAAAGTTGGGCAGAAGACAGGCAAAAAGACGGAAAAAAACATTTACCCTCCATAAGAAACCCACGCAAATATTAGCCCAAGAAATTTCATTGGGCTGGTTGGCTATAGCTGACAGATCGTTGCCAATTCGTTCAAATGTTATTTTTAACTGACTTTATATTTTGTGCTTGTATTTTTGTATAGTACCTATTAAAATTTATGTAAGAACAGAAGGAAAAGAAGCGAATTTTTTAATTTCTGCAATAGAAACAATTAAACTTAAACATTAATTTGTACTTTGTTCTATTGGATATTTGAATACTCCGACAATTTTCAGATTTGTGGTTCAACGCGTTCCTTTTCTCTTAAGTTATATTTTATTTCGGTGACCGAATTCTCTGACAATGAGAGATATGTGACATATTGTCAATATTAAACCCGAAAGTAAGGGAACAGATCTAACGTTGGCACTCAAAGCAGTTTTGTTCAAAACTTCTTGAACTTGGCATCGGTAAGTGCAACATGTTGTAAGATGACAGTGAGAACACGCTCTCAGTTTGAGCAAAACTTTAAAATATAAGGTTCGTTCATGTATTTTCAGCATAGAAAAATGAAAAATGTCAGATCTCAAAAATCGAGAGTGAAATCTCTCAATTTCAAAAGAAGTACCTGACCGGTTTTCTTATACAAAAAGTTTGAGAAACGTCATTTTGACGTTCGAAAAAGTTCTCTTTAAATGCAGGATGTACAAAATAAGTTGGAATTTAATTTTTTATAAGCTCAACACCTACTAAACCAGCCCTATTATGTTCTAGGAGATCATTCAATTACAGCTTCTTCCTCCGTCATCGTTGAAGACGATAATACTGGTTAAGGTTTTTAGCTGTCACTTATTTGTCAGTTTTCATTTTCCACTTTCCAGCAAGTCGAAATTTGGAGAGAAGAAAATTGCGAAAAATTGAAAAGAGGGGAAATGGATTTCCCTCAAATTTATTTTTTTTCAGTTTTCTCAGTACGTGATCGCATTCGCACAGTTTCTTAGCAAATTTTTCATAATTTTACTTTTGCATAAAAGTACCCGAACGGATCTTTTTGTGTACCCTATTCAAGGAAGTCGATATTGAGTCTTGTAAATGACAAAAGCTGTAGGATGACAGGAAACTGTTGAAATAATTATTTATTTCTGCTTAAAACAAAATATATTGATTCACCCTGTATGACAAATTGCAATTACGTCATTCTCATATATGCCCACTTATCTTTGTAACATATGTAACATAAAATCGTTCGTGTTAATTATGAAGTGTTTTTTTTTTCCTATAATCTAATACTGTAAGCTTTACATGAAATACGTACAATAGTGTCTTTTGTTGAAGTCGGAAAGAAAGACGTGTTTTCTCTTATTGCAACAACAGAAACTTACCTCTTTTGCAAACAAGAGGGAGGTATAATGCGTTGCTGCGTGTATTTGTTTCAAGTTTACTACACCGGCAGTGTTGTCATCAGTTTCAAATGGGAACTATAGGAAATTGAGTTTAGCCGGTTTTATTATACCCACAACAAACCTGGGTTACAGGAGAAACAGCCAAGTTTCCTCAGCCTAGAAATTTCGAAGGTGCCTTCTTTGAAATAAAATACAATCCAAGACGCTGGGAGTTCCTGTCCTTTTTTTGACCAAAAATTATAGAAACCTAAAAATGGCCCAATCAATTGCTTTTCTAGATGACCTAATCAAGCCCCGTCAGTCGTCAGTAAATCAAAATAACTTATTTTCTTAGGCGCATTTGTTTAATGGTAGTACTTATGCATAACAGGTGTGTGTTTATAAATAATTTGACTAAAATGAATGACATATTTTTGGCTAACAACAAAACTCCTCTATAGAGGATAACAAGCAACAAGTAAATGTCAACTTTTCACCACTTTCCACCAAAGGAACCACCGCCGCCGCCATTATTTCCACCAAATAGCTTGCTTAAGAAACCGCCGCCAGATTGCTGCACAACCTTGACGACTTCCAAATGTCCCTTCTCGACGACATGGCCAGATCTAAGGAAGTCGTTGCTTCCACCCTTAGACACAAAAGCACTCCCACTAGTACCATAGGCATTGATGAATTGGCCTGAATGGTCGGATCCGTGCTGATAGCCACCCGAAGAACCGGAATCCTCTAAAACGATCTGCATAATTTGTGGCAGTATCGCCTTCAAAGAACTCTGATGGGAGGAGTGACTCGGGGCGTACGAATAACCATGGTCATGATCGTGACCACTAGAGTATCCTTGGACAACACTGTGCGAAATGGGTGCCTCTTCATGGACGACTTTAATTATTTGTGGCTGCGAATGTGAGGCTCCGCTGTATCCATGCGAATGTTCAATACTGGAAGAGTGTCCACCACCATAGCCACCGCCATGGCCGCCGCCATATCCACCTCCACTTCCGATATCCTCGACATTGACAATCTGCACCTGATGCTGTGGCGCATGATCAACGTGGTGCACGTGCTGCTCGTGGTGAACGTGCTCAACATGCTGTACTTCACCCAAGTGGTGCAGATGCTGTGGCTGGACTTGCACATGAATTTGGCTCCCACCGCTTCCTCCACTTCCTCCCAGTAATCCATTAAGTAATCCCGCATTGCAGCCGGCTATTGCAGCCATTACGCAAAGTAGAACCTAAAACGAAATTTAGCCTAAATGGTCTGTTGAGTTGCGTGATCCTTCCGCCATCCTTACCTTCATTTCGGCCGTCTGGTAGCTTATTCCAATTACAATGACAAGACTGAGTGAGAAACTGATACCACCACCAAGGGAACCGTTTTCTTTTATACCCAGGAAAGACGCTACCACCACTTGGTCCACTCATTGCAGCAGTGGTGGGCTAGTGATTACACCACTTCTTATGGGATTTGGAATTCCAAACGCAAATAACGGTATATCTTTCAAACTTGTGGATACCTACAATGTCGCGTCATCGTTACAAAGCAGCAATGCCACACCAATTGTTGAATCACACAAGCCAAACTGCCCTCGAGCTCTTATTGTTATAGTGGACCGTTTCTTAATCAGTGCACAGGCAAAGCAGCTCAGCGCCGGCACAAACTCGTGTCACACACAACATACTCGTAAATAGTTTCATTCCATTCAAAGCTATATACTGCAAAAAAGACAACACCAGTTTTATAGGTTTCAATTAATTCAAATGAAACTGATATAACAAACGGCGCAGTGCGGCGACCGACCGGCAGCGGCTGTGTGCGTGCGATTATGAGATTTAACCTTACCGGGTTTGCGTACACTTGAAAATAGACCAAAACAGCAGTTATACTCGTATAGGTTGTTGATTTTTGAAAATTTGCATATTGGATCGCGCCGAGTGTTCGTATACGCGTTTTGCAGCACTCTGTCGCTGAAGTTGCCGCAGTTTCTGTTACATAAGGACAAAATGCGATTCGCATGGAAATCTCTTGTTTCGCTGAGAGTATAATATGTAATAAATGCTATAATGTTTGGTATTTGTTGATCAATCGATTGATAGGTATCTATTACGTGATGTGATGGAGGAAATTGCTTAGCTTGGTGCCAGGAAAGTGTTTTCGCAGACAATATGGAGTTCGAACTCGAAGTGGATGTGCAAAGCGATGGGATAAAAAGACTCTACAGAAGGTAGCACGAACAACGTTGGAAGGAAAACGTTTCTGTCGGGTAATGGATAGAACTTGGAAAGAACCGAAACGATAAATGGATTTTGCTTCTGATGATAAAAAGAAGTTGAAAACAGTCTTCAAAGTCTGGGAACACTGCTGCGCAATTCCGCACAACCTGGCAGACACCCACCAAATTTTCAAGATTCAGTTTCTACTGACCATAGCCGGCATACCAAAGTACAAGTTTTGCTTTTGTAGTACATTCGACAGAACTTTCGCTAGACGAAACCCTTTAATGTGAAAGAGTATTTGCTTCAATTCAACAGCTTCGTGAGATTCATCCAGTGTCCCAAGATAAGCTGCCGGTTGACTTGATAAGGACTCTACCCATAATCGGTCTATTTAAAAATATCCAATAACTTTTAAATTCGCACAGTTTTCACTAAAGCACTCCGGTGACTCTTTACGACATTAAACATTACGGGCCTTACCAATAACCATTTTTAGTTTAGACTCTAAATTTTGGCTACATTTTCCATACAAATTTCGCTATTGTGAACGTTCGTTAATTTAAAGCCGAGACTTTTATTACGTCGCGGTACCTAACTTTAGAAAGTCGTACATAAAGTCCAATATTCCAGCTCGTTAGGGTATTTTCATTTTGTGGTTAAAACGAAAACGAGAAACGCGTTGGTTTTTTAAACCCCCCTTTGAAAAATGTCTTCCACAATGGGCATCAGGCGAAACGCTTCTTCTACTCAAAGAAATCCCTCCCACTGCATGTACTATTTATTTGGCTCATAAGCAAATCGTGTAACTGGTGTCGTTTTATCAAAAATCGGTTGCACATTTATCGCTCACTCCAGATTTTGATGCAAGTCACGTAAAGCACCTGTTTTTGTTGTTTGTCAACTTTATATGGAATAAAAAAACGACAAAAGTGCAACCGTATTCGGATTTGACGCGTAGAGTGCATGTATACGTACAAATAAAAACAACACATTACATCATTGATTTAAAATATTGCAAAGGAATAGAGCAACTTAAATAGCTTATTATAAATCCTTTATCTAAC
Source organism: Cheilosia grossa (assembly GCA_963082955.1). Classification (NCBI taxonomy): domain Eukaryota; kingdom Metazoa; phylum Arthropoda; class Insecta; order Diptera; family Syrphidae; genus Cheilosia; species Cheilosia grossa. Next base: position 41,223,385 of record OY720145.1, on the reverse strand, counting down.
GCCCGTACTAATAAACAAAAGTTCACAAATAAGCCAGTTTGCAGACGGCAATTAGCACACAAAAGCTTGACGTAACGGCTGAGTAACCAATTGATAACTTTTACTCATCATTTATTAATACGGAGGTAAGTGTTTTTCTATAAATACAGCAATTATGGTAAGTTTGAAGTTTGTCTTATGTTTGGGATTGGGGAATGCATCGTAACAATAATTGCTCAGTTTGAAAATGGGATATCCGATGATTCCCTACAGCTCCTGAAGTTTTGTTTTTAACTTTAAAAAATATTCCCATTACTGTTCTACAATAACAATAAACTTGATTTACAAACTATTTTTATTAAAGAACGCAATTTTTTCGAAGCTTCTACTTGTGCAAATCAGTGAAAGCAAATACAATAGGAGCCCATTCTTATAAGGCGTTTTTCTTTTTTAGTTCAGAGCTGAGCACTGAACTGAGCTCGAGCATTATGAGCGTGCTCTGAACCGAGTGCGCTCAGAGCATTCTGATATTATTTTGTTTTTCCTGTTTTTTTTTTTTCTGTCAAATGTGACTGGAAGTGTGCTTGTACATGTGAAATCATCTTTTTCCTCAGGCTGCTCAGTCAATTTATTCTGAGCTCATAGAGCGCGCTCTGATCATGCTCTGAACGAAAAAAGAAACACAAATTTGAGCTCTGATGTATCTGACCTAAAAAAGAAACACGAAATTTTTGTATAACAGTTCAGGTTCTGCTCTGAACTAAAAAAGAAAAACGGCTATAATGACGGCACCCTGTCTATGTACAAGCTGAGGGAGTCCTGCTTGCTTACTCGCAGGTCCTTAATACTTAGCATTGAGTTGAATTAAAAATCAGACCATCATGCTCTTACAGAGTTTATACTTCGATTTGGAATATTGGCGAAAATACACTTCAACAAGTGACAAAATGTGTAAAACAGGAAGCTACTATTTTTCTAATTTTTACATCGAAAAGCCACACATTTTTTTCTTGTACGGATTACAACGTACAAATTTTAATGAAATGTGTCATGGCGTATATTTTTTCCCCTAGAAAGTCGTAAAATTTCGAACGCTGCGTTATCTAGAAAAATGTAATAGCTAAAAACGTAAAAAAAAATAAAAGAACATTTTTGTTATCAAGTTATTTAAAACTAATTTTAGCATATCAGTCGTTTCAGCAGTTAAAACAAAATTATTAGGTACATCCGGAAGCCATTTTGCGTAAAATCATATAAAAATATCAAAATGCCACATCGCCACATCACATCCATGAAGCCCTATCAATAAGTTCACGGAATTTGACACGAAACAAAAACATATTCCCGCTTGGATTGCATTTTCATGATACTTTCCACAATTCGAAGATGGCCGACCAAAACATTTGTGCCATTTACATTTCAATGCTAGGTAAAAGCGAAGTAGCCAGGGACCATTATACACGATAAATGAAGCCATTTAACTTTACTTATCTGTCAAAAACACAATTTCGATATTGTAAACCCATTAACAGAACTCATATCGATATCGTTTATGCCCTTTTTGACATTGGAAGTCATTTATAAAATTGTGCCCATAAATTTTTGTCGAGTCTGTGCCTCATGCAAACACGTGTAGTCTAATAAAAACACAATCTAATATTTATCTAATTTTCACTGCTGGCTGACTTGACTTGTCTCTATTTTAGTTGTTGCCGACGAATCTGGTCAAGAATTGCACAATTGAGCACATATTATGTTGACGCAACAAAAGTGTCGCTTTGCGTTCAGGGCACATCTAGTCCAGACCAATCTAGCCGACTTAAGATAATTGGGTTTTTGAATGCTAATCTGACAATACATTGATCATAACGCAACAAATTCATGACTGTTAATGTAGCTACTATAGTCAATTAAAACCTTCTTGGATAGTTGATGGACAATCTCAAAGAGGAATAAGCATACGGTATTTATATTAGAGGGATCAGGAATATCTCTGAATAAGCTAATTTATCTTCAAATATACTATCAAACATGATATTATTAATAATTTGCTTATTTTATAAATTCGTGAACCATTATTTAGACAAACTGTTTAATGTAAACAAAGTGCTCGTGAAACAGAAAAGAAAACAAAAGAATAACGGGTTGTGGCCTTGGAATGATGTCATTGCCCTCCAGTCGGCATCAGTTCTGTTTATTTGTAGTGCCTAAGCGGCGGCGGCTGGCCTACACTTCCACTTTACATATACATTTACTGTCATTAAAGCAACCACTTGTGCCCCACCCGGCATTATTTACAAAATTGCGACTCATACATTTCATTAAATCGTTTGTGGTTCAGATTAACTGATATGCGCAGTAGTTTAGCAGCTTTCATTCATTTATGCTTAGATAATTATATTTATTAAGACATAATATGCTTTGCTATGCAAAGGGAAATTTGTTTATTATTGCCTGCTTTGATTGGTAGTTTTCAAACTTCCCATTAGCAAAGGTAGCAACGAGAATTTTGTAAATTTAGAGAACAATTCAGACGTGACAAACAAACAAACCAAACTGACGTATAACAGTCGGAGCTTTAGTTTGTTAAAATCTAATGGTTTAGGTAGGATTTGTCTTGAAAGCTTCAATGGTACTGTAATAAAACTAAAAAAAATAAACATTACAAACACTATTGAGCTACAATTAATGGCGATTTTGTGCTTACGCATGTGTTACATTTTTTGTAGGTACATGAACAAAACTGGGCAATGTTTGCAAAAGCTAATTGCGGTCATAAGCTCATAAACTGTAGCCAGCGGTAACTGCACAGTACGAGTGAATTTAACGCAGAATTGCTTCAGAGTATTATCTCCCGCAACTAAATACTTATATGAGTTCGCTTATTGGCACCATTCAGCTGCAATAGATAATTTGAAAACCATTCGCAGGCAGACTATGATTCAAGTGACGTCTTGGACATTTGTGTAGAGATTTAAAAACGTAAAAGCTAGATAGCCCTACGTCACGTGAAATAACGAGATCCGGTAATGACTATTTTTTCCTACTCTGCATTTATTGTATAGTTTCTGTAATCGTGAATTTCATTCATTTCTGACCGAAGAAGGAGGTTATTCAAAATTGCATAATTTAAATGTAATTATAAATAAAATATATAGTTTGCGCAACAGGCTCCCCAGGCCTAGCATCTCACAACTATTCGTTTTGTCTGAGTCTTATTTTTTATTACAATCGGAAGGGACCCACGATTTTATATCGAGTCGGAAGGGATTAGTGAGAAGCTCTTTCATGACAGTTCCACTTTCGGATGTTTGTCAGACGTTCCCGAGAGGTGGCGCAGTGAAAAAAGCCTTAAGATGTAATTTGTGTATTTCTGGGACCGTTATTGAGACTCGTCCGTTATTGCCTGGCGGGAGTGCAACTATTCTTGGTCTAAGGTGATGCGATTCAAAATACCGATTACGTCATAACTCCATTCCTATCTATTCCAAAGAAAGGCGTTCACAAGCTCTAACGTGAGTCGTCGTTAAAAAAATGTCAAAAACCAGTAAAAGCTAAAACGATGGCAAGCATCCCACTAGAATTTCGCAACGTGTGGGTTGTATTCACATGTGTTGTCTAATCTTTGGAAGAACGTCTTCCCTTTCATTCATGCAGCGAGAAAGCAATTTTTATCAATTTGTATTCATTGTTCATTCTAAACATAGTTATAGAATAAACTTGAGTGAGTACATGTGCAGAAATAAATACCAGAAGCATTCAGCTTTAGTCGTAGTTTGCTTTTCGAATAGATAAGTTGCGTTACAATCGTCCGTATAGGAAAAACATGGTTTGTTTTTGTTCAACGTTGTTGACCTTGTGTATCATAGCAATAGCCGCCGGACTACTCTACGTATTTTTGGTGTGGAACTTCGGCCATTGGAAGAAGCGGGGTGCTAAAGGACCCAAGCCAACTCCCATTTATGGAAATGTTCCAAACCTACTCAAGCAAAAGCGTAATACCGTCTATGACTTCCAAGATATTTACAAGTACTCTTCAAAAATGCTTACTCACGCAATAGCAGTAACTGGTACGTAAATTGAATATTTGCAGTCAGTTTCGAGATGACGAAGACTTTGTTGGTTTGTATGTGATTCGGACGCCTCAACTGCTGATAGTCAGTCCGAAATTGGCTCAGAGTCTTCTTGTGAAGGACTTTAGAAACTTCCATGACAACGAGCTTTCAAATTGGGTTAGTTTTCAAATGTGTGTCAAACACGGTATCATTTAAACAATTACTTTCAAAAGGTTGATAAGAAAAACACCGACATAATGGTGAAGAATCCGTTCGTGCTGCGCGGCGAAGATTGGAAGGAACAACGCCAGGCAATCTCACCGGGACTCACACCAAGCAGAGTTGGTTCATTTGTCAAGTTGGTTGATTGAAAATTGATTTGTTTCTTAAAGATTAAAGCGATGTATCCAGTGACGCAACAGGTATGTGGAAGATTGGTCAAGTACATAAGGGACAGGTGCCTGCAGTCGGATAGTCACGGGATTGATGCCAAAGATGTAAATATATCCTTTACAGCAAATATTTTGTATACATTTAACATTTCACTTACAGCTGAGCCTGCGCTACACATGTGAAGTTGTTAGTGATTGTGTTCTTGGGATAAAGGCGGAAAGTTTGACCGACAACCCAACTGCAATTCTTCGAATGGCTAAGGACCTCTTTGAGAATACTACAGCTTTTATATTGTATGCATTCGCATCTGGGTTCTGCCCCGCAATTAGGTCCATCTACAAGGCCAGACTCTTTAAAAGAGAAACCGAAAATTTCTTTTTGGGTCTGATGAATTCGGCGTTTGATATGCGCCGCCGACAGTCGGTGGAGCGTGTGGATTTCCTGAATTACATTCTTCAGCTACAAGAGAAGAAAAATTTGCCTACTGACGACTTGGCATCGCACTCGATGACGTTTTTATTGGACGGCTTCGAGACATCGGCGTCAGTTATTACGCATTGTCTCTATCAGGTGAAATTTTTTTTCTTTAGCTCAGTGGAACTTCAGTACTTTGTGGAATAAAATTGGTTAAGTGTCATAAGCGCGTAACACATAACCCTAAGTACGGCAGAGCCTTGCAAACTGTGCAATTTTTTTTTTTTATTTCTTTTTAGCGATTTGAACGGCATCTTCAATCAAATTCACTGGCTAATCGAACGGTGTTGCTAGCACAATTTACAGTCCCACTTTACACAATAATTTAAATAATTTTGTAAATGCATGTTCTTTTCAGCTGGCTAAAAAGCCCAGCACCCAGGAAGAACTCCTCAAAGAGATCCTCGCTAATTTGAACGAAAACGGAGAACTAAACTTTGATACACTTAATGATCTGCCCTATCTCGATCAGTGTCTTTATGGTAAGTGCTGGAATGACACCTTGTGACTAGTGTCAAAACTATACATATTTACAGAGAGCATTCGAATCACTCCGCCACTACTTTTATCGACAAAACTGTGCACCGAAAAGTGCGAGTTAATCAAAAGAAATGGCGGTACAGTTCAAATGGATCCGAATGACATCGTTCTGATTCCCGTTTATTGTTTCCATCACGATGAGCGGTTCTACCCGAATCCAAATGAATTTATTCCAGAACGATTTAGCCGTGAAAATGGGGGCGTGAAGAAGTTCCGCGACATGGGCGTATTCTATCCGTTTGGCGATGGTCCGAGAATTTGCCTGGGCATGCGGTTTGCTCTGGCAATAACCAAGGCCGCTATTGCTGATATTGTGAAAAATTTTATAGTGAAGCTAAATCCCAAGACCAGGACTGACAATTTACTGCACCCGACAAGTTTTATTGGATCGCTTGATGGTGGAGTGTGGCTGAACTTCGAGGAGAGGAAATAGTAGTAGGATACTTTTAACCCTAGAGCCTTGATTATTAATCTTTATTTTTTGGCACTAATTTGGCGAAAAATAAATCATTTCAATTCGGGTTTAAATAATAGTAAGCTTTAAATTATATAAAGCATTTTTTTTTTTTTTTCTTTAAGAACAAAAATCTAATCAATGGAATTAATAAATTCAAATAAAATTCAATTCCAAGTCAAATCTTATTATTTTGAGCAAGCGAGCCCCCAACCTAGAATAGTATGATGGATGAAATGTACATGCCATACGATGGCGAGTTAAGTGTCTCAAACATGAGTTTTATCAATAAGAGATGGCCAGAAATTAATTGTTCAAAAGTCACTTCCACTGCGTAGAAAATGTGCCTTCGCAACTCGTCCATGGACATTTGATCCAAATTTAAGTAATGCATAGGGATAGGAATTTGAGGATAAGGTCGAATACCGATTGTATGGAACGATGCCTGAATATGTTACAGTTTAGGAGCACCCACCACACAAAAATAAGGTGGATCAAATGTCCCACGACCTATTGGTCTTAAGTTAACTTGTCTTATTTATAAGCTGTAAGTGAATGAGATGGCCGCCAACGATTAGATGCACGAGATTAATCAATAAACGGCCCCATTTCGTATCTTACATTTTTAAAAACTAGAAATTCCTTTGACAACAAAATTTAAACGTCAGCAAGACAACCGTTCGTTTTCATGACTTCCTTCTCTACAGAAATAAAATGTTAAATGTTTCCACGCTACATACCTACTTCACCCGAGAGAGCGAACATCATAACAATTAAATGATTAAAATAAAAAATCACTTCTCATACCAATTGACATTTCAAGCCAGGACAGTTGACAGAAGTTATAATAAGAATGTTCGCTCTGGTGGCACTTGTCTGTGCAATATTTTATTTACGGGAATGTAGCTCGACTAACGATTCCGGATGAATAATTGAGCTGAACTTTGACAGTAGAAAGTAAGTCGTATTTGGAATTTCGATCTAAATAGTAGGGGGAAATTCCTGAAGTTCGATCACAAAACTCTCAGCCAAGAGGAGGGTCCCATTTCAAGTTATACCCATGTTGATGTGGGGCACCTCCGATTTGCGCTTAAATCCTTATTCTAAATTGTTTCTGTTGGGAAATTTGTGTTTTGACTTCAGATAGTCAAATTATAAAACGTAAATTATCCCGTCAGTTTTGCATGATTCATGCACCAAAAGAAACTTCTTTGACTAAATTGTTTTGTAGTAGTTTTTTGCTCTGCGAATCCCTCTTATATTTTATTTAATAAAACGGTCAACAGCTCTTTGTAGAAAAAACATTTTTTTTCTACATGTACAAATCTATGTTCTAAAAGCAATCCAATGTGCGCAGTTAACAAACAAATTACCTTTTTTTTGCAGTTCTGCAAAGGTGTTTCACTGTCGGGTAGCTAAAGAAAAGAAGAACAGTTTTACTTAAACGACAAAAATAAGACCACACAAAGAAAAGCATTAATTACATTTCTAGGCGATGCCCGAAAGTATGCAGTCGAAGATAAAAATATAAATAAAAAATATCGAGCCACCTTACAGTGAAGGCTAGCCAAATTGGACTTCTTAAACGAAGTAGTAGCTGAAGTAAGTGTGTTTTTCTTTTTTCGACAGCGCCAATGTTTTAACTTAAAAATTTTCAATAATTAGACACACTTTATGAAGAGGGACACTTTTCTCTGCTGTGGACTACTTCAGAAGCAGAAGTGAATCCTGATCTAAATAGTTGCAATTGATTTAAAAAAATAGTCTTATCAGTATTTTTCGAAAGACTGGTAGTAATTTAATTGTGTACTAATAATTGAAGAGATTTAACAAAAAAGTAGACAGTCTTTCCCTACCCACATTTTCCAGACTTTCAATCACTAAAACTAATGCAAACCACTAGCTAGATATATTATAAATCGCTCATCTGTCATCCGAGGGATAGAGCACCTATTTAAGCAAACAAAACAACTATTGTTCACATTTCTGTCAGTTTCCATTTCCCAAATGATTCATATTCATTTTATTATGTTCTGTCCGGGTAAAACAAAATTATTGCTTTAAAACTGTAACTGCAAAGGAGTTGAAAGGTGGTCTGACAGTGACAGTTGACAGCAACTTTGGAGAAATTTCACAGTTCTTAGAAACGTCGAAATGAATCTCGTGTTATTTCATGGAAGTGTTGTGCTAGCATGGAATTAATACTGTGCCATTCATGAGATTTAAAAACTTTGTTCCTAAATATTGTCAGGGGAAATATGGAACTGAAATGTTATAAATCATGCAACTTTTGCTTGCTGTAAGTTGACAGCTTTCACCGGATAGTTCAATTAAGAAAGGTTTTAAATCTACTCCATTTCAACGAATTTCAAAATGTGAACTGTATATAAGGAGTGAAAAGTGGCAACATCTTCACACTTTAGGCGGCTCTCACACTTGGGCAACAGGCAATAAGCAATACGCAACTTTTATTTTAACCTATTCTCACATTGAAGCAACAGTGCTGCCAGAAATTTCCAGCTGTCATGTCATCCAATGACTCCGATGACACGATTATACTAATGTGGTGGAATTTAAGAAAAAAAGAGACAAAATAAAAAGAAATATTGGGCGCACCCTGCATTTACTAATTTAATAAATCATGGTGGAAATATTTGCGCAAGGGAACTCAGAGCACACCCTACCCAATTCCAATATTTCGACAAACTTTTTATTTATTATAAACTGGATCGTCCGACAAATTTTTCAAGTTAAATAAAACGTAGTAACATGCACAAAAGTTTGTACCGACCTGTCACTACTCGCAAATATTGATACTACGACGCTATTTTATATCGCTTTTCAACACGCACTGTGTATCAACAGCAATATTTTGCCGCAATCAGCAACATTTTTCATTCGACCGATATTGACTTGTTTTAATATGAGACCTTTAATTTGATTCCATGTTAAATAATTGCTAGCGATAGCGATAATATCGCATCTTTCCTATTGCCAGTTGCTTGTTGCTTGTTGCCTCGGTGGAAGAGCCGACTTACAGCGTTTGGCGATATATGTTGCAGACAATTTGCTATTTTGCGAATCCAAATATTCATTTACAGTCCGTTATTGAACTCCTGCATACCCGAAATTCACCCCATAATTCCTTACATTCGAAGCAAACATTGAATTTTACAGTAAGCGAAACTTGACTTCATCTTGCAATTAAAAAAAACATGGCATGAGCTATTACCTACATAATTTAATTTAATTTTTGCTTGAATTTATTTAAAGCAGCTTCATACAAAATTTCACTCTGGCAACGCTGCGAACTCGCTGTGCGCAATTTTCTATCCTCCGGGCTCTAGCTATCCTACTTACTCACATGATTTACTGTAGAAACATGTCTGTTTTCACGGCAACAAATCATACCGAAATATAAGTGAGATATAAAAATAAGTCTCCTTTTCTAGCATTAAGAGGAAAATAAGCTTAATCGCTCGTTGATCGTGGATGTCCATTGTGCAAAAGTCATTTGCTGTTGTCGAAATTTCGTGTAAAATTCACTTGCTCACTTCTTAAACTAGAAAGAATGGAAACCTACAGGTGCGCTTATAGAGGTAAATAATTTCCAAAAATATATTTGTTCTTCAATTCCGATCACACGCTCTGCTCTACAACACAGATCTCCATTCTCCGCTCACTCCGCTGACACCAGTATGCGATGTCGTGCTGAGGGAAAAATTACGCGATCACTCACCGAGCCTTATGCCAATAAAAACTATTGTTCTTGATAAATGTCCAACACCAAAGAAGAGGCGTGCTGCCAATCAACTGGAAAACAAAAAATCCACCCCCACACATCAACCCAGTGTCGTCAATATTGTTGTGTCGTCGGAGAAAACCCCAACAATGGAATCAGCTGGTAGCAAGGCTTGCTATATGCAAAACCTGAGACGAATTCTGACACCGAACTCGAGGCATACGCCAAAATCTATGGATCGGACACCTGTCGCCAGGTCGCCAGGTGGTAGTAAACGTTCAAGATTCACGTGCTTCCAAAGATCTCCAAGCGTCGCCCCTGTCCAATTGAGTCCACGTGTTACCAAAATCTTGAAGGATATCGGTCAGGAGAAGTACAACGCTGTTTTTCGAAACGAGGAGATCGACTTGGAAGTTTTTAAAATTCTAACGAAACGTGATCTCATGAAATTGGATATTCAAGAGGAAAACGATATAAAGGTGATACTCAATGCAATTCGAGTAGTTAAACATTGGTGAAGCTCGAACTAGGGAATTTGTTGGTCAAATAGTCTTTAGCGTCTCAATACGTTAAGGAACTATTTTGTTTATTTATGTTTTTCCGTCAATAAAAATGTGTTCTTTTTTTTAGTGTGTGTAAAGAGACACTTTAGTTTTTTTTTTTTTTTTTTGTGGATTGAGGTATGTACGATTTTTTTAGAGTGTCTCTCCGATATAAGCCGCAAATGTCCGACTAGTATTGCTTCGTGACTGTAGTTGAGCTGGATATTTAAAATAAAGTCTGTCTTGATAACAGTGATTTTTGCATTTTAAAACTGAATTATATATTAGTTAGCAGACACTTAATGTAAGCATAAAATTATGATGGAATTCAGCTAAAAACATGGTTTATGGTTTTCCAAAACAAAAATTTAAATACTAAAACATACGTTCACAACAAATAACATTCCCGCTACTTGTTGGGCGTAAATACGTTAAAATCATGGTTTTGCATAAATCAATGTTAGATATAAATCCCGGTGTCAAGGGGCGACTGTCAGCGTTGACGCTATTAGACGGTTTTATGACCTATCGTATTTTTTAATTTAATAAAAACGAGTGTATATAATAGGGTTGTTTGACGTGCCTAGCACTAGTGCCCTTTAGTGCGCACTGAGAAGCGTCAGATGATTTTCACACCTGTTAAAAACCCTGCAAAGCCCTGAAAACTCGTATTTCGTATACTATATCGAACGCAAAATATGTTGCCCTGAAGGCTGCCAGTTTTTGAAATTGAAAAATACTTATCTTTTGGTGTTATCTTCACTCTATTTTTTGCTTATTGTTAAAAATGAATGAACTCAATTCGTTTGAATACCAAATTTATTTGTTTTTACCTTTATCACGATAAACAAGTGAATGACAGCAAGCGAAATGACAGCGCAACTCAGCACTGAGTTCTTGCCCCAACAAATTAACTGGGTCAGTCAGTACGGGGCACAACTAGGGCGCCCTAGAAGTCATGTCAAACACAGGTTTTCAGTAGCAGGGCGAGTTCAGTGCTATATCGAACAAGTTATGGGTCAAACAAACTTATACAGCTAGGAGTACGTAAGGAGTATGTACGTAATTAATTTATCGTCACCGCACATGAGAGTAAAGTTTAAGACTACCCTATTCACGCTACACCAAAACCCGTGTTTTCGTCGAAAACTCGTCGATGCATTCACACCGAACACAAACTAGTTTTCGTTTGACGTTTCAATCCGCTGTAAGAGAGTCGTTAGACTTCGGTGCAAACTATTTTGGTTACAAATTTCGATCGCATTAATTAACATATAAAATTAATTCAGAGCATTTAAAAATAATATAAGCCCATCAATTGAGTGTGGAAAATGATTTTAAGTTGCGAGATGTGACATTTGTTTGCTCAGCTGTTCTGCTGAATTTGTTGAATATTTCAAAAGGTGTTTGTGTTTGTTACAACAACCCAACGATTGTGAGTTGTTTTCGTGGTGTTTTCGAGGAAAACGACCTTAAACGATTCGTTTTTTAAACTGAAATGTGTATGGGAAAACTTGAGTGTTTTCGCGAAAACCTGGTTTTGGGCTCGTTGTGAATAGTTTATAAGAGAAAATTATAAAATTATTGTAAATTTATTGTAGGGGAATAAATTTTTAATAGTTTAAATATTTTTGATACTAGGAAGGTTTAATTAAAACTTAGAAGATTTTTCTTATATTTATAACTTTCAAAATCTCTAACAAATATACTGTAAAATTACAAAAAGGAAGCCAGAAAAATCCTCCAAAAACGCCTTAAACGGAACACAGGAAATATCCCAAAAATGACCTTAAACATGCCCAGACATAAGTCGACACATCCAACTTCCCAAAAAGCAACCAAAAAATTACCTAAAATTATTTTTAGCACCGAAAATCGCTCTGAAAAAGAATCTAAAAAGCACGAAAATATCCACAAACAATTACAACGAAGAACCCTAATGGGAAAATTCAAAACTCAAAAAGGCTCCGATATAAACTCATTGTAAACCTTCCAAAAACACAAAACGCAAAACGTATAAAAAAGCATAAAAATAATACAACAAATAAAATGATAATTAAGATGTGTTCCAACCAATACCTACATAACTTCATGTTCAAGTTGAAAGTATTCAGTTTCACGCCACCCAATCGGGGGTGTTCTGCTAATGAAATTATATAAAAATTGTGCATGAAACAACTTACAACACCAACCGGAAAGTATGAATGTGAATTCCAACACTAAACCATTTGCGCAAGTCACTGTCATTTGCCCCATTAAAAACAATAATTTTATCACAAAAGCAATGTCAATGAAGCACGTCAAACGAAAGGGCTTTTAGCCCTTCAACAGTCTTGCATTTGCATCTGCAGCCAGAGTCACATATCTGGATTTGGTAGGCTCATTCTACGAGTTCCACTCCAGATGCACTACTGGACTACTGCAAAGAAAAATGTATAATTTGTTAAATCCATGCCACTTTCAAACTGTTGTCAGACCGTAAATTCTGACACCGCAATTGGCTACCAATATACGGGCAATTTATGCAAACCCATTGTGTGCTGTTGCCGTTTGCTGATGTCTGACTAAAAATGAAGCGTATTTGCATATACGTCTGTCAGAAATGGCCCTAATGTGGTGGCTATCGTCCAAATGCACTCTACTTGCACGAACACTGGCAGTTCAAAAACTATTCATCATTCGCATGATGAGAGAGTACAATATTTTATGAATATGGAGGAGGGTTTTTTTCTGTAGATGTGGGGTAATGTTGGCATTAATTATAAATTTCGCATTTGTTATTGTTATGCAGCCAGCATTATTTTAAAACTGTCTAAGTTTTCGATATTCCAGGTGGGGATTGTTTTTTCTTTCTCCTTTTTTTACTGAAACTTGGTCGAATATTACGCGTGATGGAAAATTGACCTGTCATTTCTTCAAATTAGGTAATTACTCACGTGTCACGTGGTCTATAATTACACAGCCACTCGGTTCGCAAATTGTTCAATTAGCTTATATGTGGATTCTGTGTTGGTTTGGTAGGCGTCGTAAAGTGAAGCTCATTAATGATTAGCTGCAGTTGTAGAATATTTAAATTATGGATACAGGTCTGACACCCGAATTGACCCCTGAGGTAATCTTAATTTATTGAGTGGCTCTTGTAACACTCGTCCGCAATGTCATATTCCCCGGCGATAGATTGTGGGCTACACCCATTTGAATAAAGAATTTCGTTAGTCTGACAGCTGGCTGACTTGTTGGGTCTCAGTTTTGATTGGCTTAGATCGGTCAAATGAACAGCTATTTCAGTTGACATCTATGGAGGGATAGCCGACGAGTATTAAGCTAACAGTTCGCATATGTGCGGCTGACGTAGGAAAAGTGACGTTTCTAGTTTTTGCGTTCAGCAATTTACAATCTAGTCGACTTAAGATAACTATATTTTTGAATGTGCCCGGTATATCTTTGTGCTCCCATAAAGAATAATAATTTTCAAGCGAAGTTCTACTTCTCTGTTCTACTTGACTATTTCTGACACTTATCCCTGTCAAAATGGGGATTTATTGACAGCTTAAGTTCGTTGAAGTTGAAACATGGAAAACCAATGACAATGAAGAAATAGAGTTTCGAGAAAGTACATAGATAATTGGGGCCGATCCTGCGTGTAATAGTCCGATGGTACTATATTTACCTACTTTAAATTTGCACTTATTAGGGTTCTATGTCACACGCAGTCAAAAGTAGAGACAATACTGAGACCGTTACTTGCCTACAAGCTATATTTTTATGAGGTGGCAAATGTTAAGTGCGTTAGTATTGTAACATAGAAATTCGTGTTGACAAATGTCACGCAGCTTCAAAAATTCGGGTTCACCAACACACTCGCACCTTGCATAAGCCACTCCCGCTGTCGGCAAAGTTGCTGTCAGCGTTTATAGATTTTTGTAAGTTAAATTTGAAATTATTCGTATTGTGTCGATAATAATTTTTTTAGGAATAAATGTACTTTTACTTAAAATGTGTATGAAACATTAACAATCTAGATTGGTTGAGGGAAAATAAAAACATTTTGAGCAATTTTTCCTCAGTTATTTAAGAAAAAATGGCGAAATTTTCCATATTTAAATTACATATTTTGACCTACAAAATATACACAGTGAAGGTTAGAAATGGTTATTATAATGCTGCATTTTTGCACGAGACGGGACAGAGAAATCCGTATGGCCGCAGTCAATGCGCTAATAAAGGCATACGAATGAGATCACAAATCAGACGACTAAGGTGTCACCGATGTTCAAGCCATAATTATAGTTACATACGCAAGACTTAAATGAACACAAGTTCCGGCGACCAACATTTCAGCAATCACTTGAAAGCTTGTGTATTCCTGAAAACATATGAAATGAGAGCGGTAATTAGTGCCAATATATTAAACAAACAACTTATCAATTATTTATAAGAAATAAATAAGTAGATGCCCTTTCTTCACTTCCGACGAATGCCATTTTGTTTTATAGGAAAGCGAAATTTCGTAAGCCCACGCTTTAAAAATATCAAAATGCTGAACATTCCCAAATTCCTACCACGCAAACAAGATGGCCGACCAATAAACGTGTTACGCGTTAGGTAGTGTTGTTCCTTTCAGTCACAAGGCTTTAATCTTCCGTGTTAGGAATGTGTGGCCGTGTAAATGCAGCATAATTTTTGTGAATTCAATATTTGATATTTTCGAGTCTTAATATTTTCGCTTTTGTTATTAAGCCAATCAGTGGCTTTATCGATTGAGGTAGTTGTTTTAGCAGGGCTTTGAGCTAGGTTCAGTTCTCTCTTCATGGTTTTTGACTCAACAACTTGTTGACCATTCAAAAGAAATGGGCTTTCAATGACGCAACCCTCACCGCCCAAAAACTTCCACTGCTTCTCCAACACGCTTTCTCCTTTGCTTCCAAAATTTAAGAGACTCGTTCGGCTTGACGGAAAAACTTCAACCTCTAAGCTGGCCGCATGTATTATATTCGTTTTCTCTTTTGTCGTGCACCATTGTCCTTTTCATTCTTCTGCTCTGTTTTGCCGACGATGGTAGGGCCAGGTTTTATCGCGGTATAAAATACAATTGAAGTTCGCTGTACTGCTATTTATGGTTCCGCGGTGAGATTTTCTTTCATACGTCCTTAATTACGAAATTCATGGCTTTCACAAAAGAATAAAGCTTATAACAAGGCGCTATTCTACAAAAGCCATTATAGCCAGAAGTTTAAGGATACAAATATGATTAAGATATAATAGATTTTGTAATCAGTGTTGCCATAAAAATATTTGGACAAATCTACAATTCTGACAAAAAAAAAAACTCTATGCAAATTTCTATGTAAAAATCCTACTTCACAGGATTTTGTTTCCATTAGTAACAATAAAAAAAAGAAAAGTTGAATACGAAGTGATAGCGTACAGCGAAAAGCAACTGTGCAAATAGTGTTGCAATTATTTTTTAAAGAGAACAAAATTTATTATTGCGAATTCAGAAAAAATCTGAAGCACAGATTTCTGGAGATTTCTGGTTGTTAAAAGTCTGCTGCTAGGTTTAAAATCTGCAAAACGCAGACAAATCTGCACTTATGGCAACGCTGATTATAATACTTAGATAATAATTCTTATGTGGATTAAGTGCATATTACAAAGCGGATCCATTTACCGCCGCCGAATAAATTTAGTTCTTGTTTGAACACCCTGTAGCAGCAACAATAATCGGTGGTTCCTCGGTGTCTGCAATCTCTCGACGATTTTACCTTAAAGCGGTATGCATTAGTAGATGCATAAAGTGTAGAATATTATGGCTCTGAGTTTATTTTCGTGGTTTGTGGGGAGGAAAATGATTAACATGATTTTCCATTGTTTTACAAACTCGATAATTTTTAGTTTTTGCAGTACAGAAAGTCGTGGGTTCGGAAATTAAAGCGGAACATATCCTAGAGCTAGTTTGGTTTTCAAACGCCCTGCAACCGAAGAAACGTCGAATGATTTACTAAACAGAAATGTCGCTCTAAGTTTGCAACATTGGATTAAATTTCAAAGGTCCTTGGTTCGTCTTTACAATACGGAAAGTTGTCTTTCTCTATTGATTCAGTAAGGGTATATGATGCTTTTCCACAGCGTGTCATGATTCTTTGAATTCAAATAATTTTCTGTTTCCCACTCCCACCCACTGCTGTTCGAGGCGATGCAATTTCCTCGGTTGACAATTTTCAAATATGCCTACCTCTGAAAAGTTCACCACCTAAAACAGGGAACACACACCAGGGGACGTCAAATTTGAATAAAATCAAATTTGGAAGTTCGAAATGCGTTCCAAATGCATTTCGGCAGACAAATTAATACAAAAAAAATCGATTAGGTAAAATTAAACACATTTCATTCTCACTAATCAATCACCACCCATATACATTTGCCGCTGCGACCTTTTACCACACCGCACATCTTCCCAGCCCGGCAATTAATCACTCAAAATGTGAGCCATCCGCAGCGATAGCTAACTCTACGTGACACTTACTTCCGGCGGTTATACATAATACGTAAGTAAGCTGGCTTGTTATAGAGCGTCAGCCTAATTTGCCAGCGGCCGAGTTGATGGTTGGCTACAACGACCCTCAAAGTCACATTTGATGCCATAATTGTAATGGAATTCTTCTTCATCTCCTAACTAGCTCATCTCGTATGCATGTAGAAAGTAGTATGAAGTATGTGCGGCTGCAAATCGAATTAATCCGTGTGACTGTGCCTCGTCACATTTGTGGAACAAATTTGCAAGCTGTCAGACAATTTGGTGCCATAAGTCATCTATTAACGATCTGTTTGAAATCGTTGATCGTTGATCAAGCGCTGGAGGTCAGCGAAACAATGCGCTCTTGCGAAGAGATGTGTCGTGTGGACCTTTCACATTATAACGTTGAATATGCGTTTGGTCTACTCTCTACTCATTTTGTATGATAACGATGGTTGGCCGAATATTTGAATTTGTTTCTTTATTTCGGTATAAAATGTGATGAGCCAGTTTGGCTCGTAATCATTAACTGTTTGACATTCGTTGCCGCTGCTACGAGTTGATGCTGTAGCCCTAAGTGAGGCCAACGTGAAAATGAAGGTGAGTTAACGAAGGGATTACATTCGGGATCGGAGTGCAAAGAAAATGCTAAAAATACGTTTATTCGCTTTCAGTACGCAATTGGATCAATTTTTTTTGGATTACTACTCCGATATGGATCAGCTGATGTGTCACATCTGGCTAAGCCTCACCATAGTCAGTATCTACCGCCCGCCAATCGGAATTTACCCATTGAGAAGGATTACAATGGGATAGATTCACACCACAACGACGGTTACTTGCCACCGGACAATGGCAATCAGAATGGAAATCATGGATACTTGCCACCGCACCAAGCACAAAATCATCACCAGCATAGTTATCGTGACCACCATAACCACCACGATCATCAAGATCATCAACATCATCACGGTCACCAGGATCATCGTGACGATCACTCCCAGAATCATCATCATGACCAGCAACAACATCACGATCATCATGATCATTCCCAGAGCCACCGAAATGACCAGCAACACCAGCACGATCATCAACCGAATTTCCATCATAGCGATCATCACAATCACCAAGACTATGATCCCAGTGTTCAAGTGTCCTACCATAACGACTATGCAGTGAATGAAAAACACGATCGCCAGCACACACATAATGATCATGGACAAGATAACCATCAGGGTAACTACGACAACTCATACAATGACCACGTTGATATCGATCAGCAGCAATTAGATCCGGTCTTGCCATCGAGTTTACCTGTTCAATCATACCTACCACCTACTCAGGTTGGTGATCAAGTGAATCCCTCTCAGGTAGCCCGGCATCAGAACTCTGTCTACAACAACCCGCGGTCATTCAATCCAGCCCACAGTACAAGCCAGCAGGTGTCGTCTTCGTCCCAGAATGGGTACGATTACTCGCCGCCGGCAATACAGCCCGCAGAATCTCTGTACCCGAATCAGGTCGGTCATACAAATAACGCAGGTCCACTAGTAGCAGATGGACACCAACACCTGCATCAAGACTCACCTCAGCCGAGCCACGTGGATCACACAGCTCCGAATAACTCCAATCAAGGCCACCACGGGGTGTCCAATCAAGGCTACCTACCACCAAGACAATCTAGTCATGGAAATCCCGGAGTATTGGGTCATAGTTCGGGACAGGACTACCTTCCGCCGACTGAGCTCAACCACGGCAATCCGACAAGTCCACAACAGGAGCAGCTCGCACCAACTCAGCAGAGTCATCAGGACTACCTGCCTCCGAGTCAGGGAAACCATCAGGTATATCACTCGAATCATGCCGGTCCAGGAGGGTCGCATGAGCACGGCTATCTTCCACCACCTCAGCCCCCTCACCAAAGCTACCATCCCCCGAATCAGGGAAATCAGGGTTCTCACTTAAATCACGCTAGTCCCACAGGATTGCAGCAAATAAACAATGCACAGGAATACCTGCCCCCAAGTCATGAGCATCATGCTCCGCTGCAAGCACCACAACAGGATTATCTTCCACCAAGTCACTCAAACCATGGTAGTTCCGGCAATTTACCATTTTTGGATGACCACACAGGACAGGCTCACCACGAGTCCACACATCTTCCTCAAAGTCAGTCGCACCATGTAGCTTCCACGAATTTACCATTCTTGAACGACCAACCAGGACATACTCAGCAAGAGTCGACACATCTTCCGCGAAATCATGTGTCTTCAACAAATTTACCATTTTTGGATGACCTCCGAGGACATGGCCAGCAAGAGCCTCAACCGAACTACTTTAATCCAACTCCATCCGGTCACACCCATGACTCCGGACTCGAAGAACCTCACCCGGACTATCTTCCACCAACGCAATCGAATTTCGGAAGCCGTACCAATGGTAGACAGAACCAACAACAAAATGCTCAAGATCTTCCGAATTCCTCTCAACTGGGTTCATTGCACCATGATGACGAGCTAAAGGCAAGGAGCAGGCTAACTGTCAGGGGTCATGTGAACGTTCCCCTTCCCATTCCCCAAGTTGGATATTTCTTCCTTCCAGGAACAGTCTCAAGGATTCCTAGTCTGAACACTGGCAAATCGGAAGAAGGGTTGCGGCCAGCACTGAACATTCCAGCTCTCATAGGTCCTCATGCCACGCAACCCTTTTCTTCGCCAGAGTACGAAAGGACATTCCACTTGCCGAATACTAACCGTCCAGCTGATAAGAGATCTTCAGAATTCTCCATCGTACCATCGATCCAGACGCAACAGGACCACCAAGTCCAACAGAATCCACAAAACGAAGGACAACATATTTTAAGCGATTTGCCCTTCTTGCCGCAGAGCCAAAATGGTGCCTATCATCACGTGGATCAGCAATTCACATCCCCAGACGACCTCTCAAACCGCGGATTGAGCCTTCAAAGTATTGCACGATCGCAAGTTACTACCCAGCAGACCCAAATAAGCCAGCCTCAGGACCGAAGTCAGTTTCGAGGAAGTAGCTACCTACCACCGCCCAGGCCCCTGCACAGCGACCAACACGATCACACACATAATCAGGCGCAGCCCCAAATTCAGCAACAAACTCATCACCACCAGAACACACAGACTGATAGTGGTTACTTACCTCCGGATAGTCAGAACCAAGTGACAAGCCTCCAGACCTACATGAACGCTGTTGACCCCAGTGATCGCTACGGATCCTCACAGTACCACAATCCACCTCCAAGGCAAAAGGGCGCACCATCACCACCAGCTACCACTTCCCCTCCCATGTATAGCAAGCCGTCAGCAGTTGTGTCCTACGCTCCTGGCATTGCTTACAAAGTCTCAACGAACACCCCATTCAATACATTCCATCCAGCTGCCTATCTACCAGCACTCGACAGCCCGGTGCCCGAACAGGATCACTCCTCCCTCAGTGTTCAACTCCATGAAGCGGCTATGAAAAATCTGGCCAAAATCATGCCCAAAGACAACACCGTGTTTCCCTTGGAAGAGCTTCTAGACATCCAAGACGCCGACGACATCCAAAATGGGGACGATATCGACTCGCCGCAGCTGCGTGGTCGCGTTCGCACCGTTCAAATCATCAATAACCACGCCAACTCGGTAAAGAATATCAAAGTCCTAGAAACAGCCGATCAGGATGGTGTGAAGACCATAAAAATCCTTGGCCCCTCAAACGAGGACCCTATGGGCGATCACAAAATAGTCCACATAGTCAGCAAAGGCTCCAACCCCGAGGGCATCCGCCAAACAATCAAGATCTTTGCTGATCACAAGGAAGTGTCACTGCCAACACAGAACGCCTACCTGCCGCCGCCTGCCAAGGCCACAGATTCAAAAGTGCGAAAGTCGCGCCGCTCAAAGGAGGACTATCGAAAACATTAGCTAAGAATTCTATCATAGACCTAAGATTTTAGCATAGCTTAGAACCAATGATCATATTTTTCCTTAAGACGACATCACATCAAGGCAGAGGCTACGTTAGGCTCGATTTATGTGGTGATTGTTACACATCCATCCTGTTGTTACATATTTTTTAAGATTATGTTGGCAAATTTGCATAAATATATAAACCAAAAAAAAAAAAAAGAAAAAAACTCGTCTCTTTCACTTTCGATGCCGCTTGTTAGTGTTGCGAAATTTCGATAACAATCCGTCATGAGTGATGAATCTTTAAATGACTTCGTGCGCAGATGACCCAAATTTTTTGCTTACATTAATCACAGTTAGCTAAGTAATTGAATCGTTAATTAATTGGCTACAGCAAAAGACATTCGAAATAGTGACGGATGGGCAAATGGACTTTCGAAATCGAATTTCGATCACATTCCAGGAAAATAATTTTGTAATGCAGTTGGGGGGAAAATTTACATTTGTTTCTTTATCGATGAAGACGGGTGAACAAATAAGAGAATGGAGGAAAGATTAAATAAATCCGGTCCTAGTGTTGTAATGGGTTCATTGGATATACACACATGACCTTGATCGGAGAGTTGAAAGTTTCAAGGCCAGCCGTTGATATTTCCCTTGATGTAACATGGGTCGAGTGGAGTTTGGGGCGAATGTAGTTCAATTATATTGGACGACGCACACATGCAAATGACTTCGAATAGGCGTTGCAGTTGTGCACACGACAGAAGACATTTCCATAAATATTTTGGTGAGAAGAAAAAGTTTCTCAAATAGGTAATAGAAAAGTAAAATTATGGAATTTTGCGCAACACTCTCAGTCTCAATGATTGGGAACAGGTTGTGTATGTTGTGTGCTTCACTTAACAAGTTTTCCTAATACCAACATTTAATTGGTTATTATAACAACAACTGCTTCACGAGCTTTTGGCTACACACACGGGAATCACACGACTATGCATTTGAGGTGTTCAATTTAAAATGGAACGGCCTATTGGCCGATGTGGGTTTCATTGGGGCGAAAAAAAGGCTCTTCTTGTCTATATATTAATAAAATTTCAATTTGTTCCAAAACAAAGCGTTCTTTCAAAGAATTCTTAGCACTATTTGCCAAGTGTATGGGAATTTAGCAGTTTTTAACAATATTTGAACAGAGCACAACACTATTCTGGCCATTATAAACACGCTTTGTTATCCCACAAGTTTGTTTGATGTCTCCAACAAAAAGATAGCCCATCTGTAAAACAAATTCGTGGAATAACAAAGCTGGCTTATAACGGCAGATATTCTTAAGAAGCGCACAATTCCCATTACTTAACTTCACAGTTCACAGCTGTTACCAAGTACGTTTGATAAACACAATTTTTCAACTCTGCAATGCTTTTATCTTGTTTTTTCCCTTTTTTATATACTTTTCAGTATTTTTTTTAACATAAATATGTTCTGTTTTCCTATAAGTTTTTTAGCTGTCACTTGGCTATTTCTTCATCTTATATTAGGTATGACACTGACATCTTCGTGAACTACCGAACCGACTACCCTATTCTGTGCAGTTACTTGCATACGATGACAACACAATGGATATGGGTATGTATGGGCATAACGCCTCGAGCTGCTTACAGTTGCATCTTGTATGTAGCAACTAACGTGAACAAAAACGAGTTGTAATGCTGAGCACCTGAGACAAACGATACTGAGACTCCCAAACCAATCAGTGTTGTTATAGATATTGTTTGAGAATCGTATATTTTCTATTAAAACACAAAACAAATAAATATGAAAAGCTATTCGTTTCATACCAGTATTTCAGCTTTATTTATAAAAAACAATTAAATAAAATAATAAAAGTGAACATAACTAACGCAAAAAACAAAAGAGCATGTTCGTTAATCGATGCTGGCTAATTGCAAAGGGATGTGTTGACAAGATTAAGTCATATTGAATGCAATTCTAAATTTTTTGAGGTTCTGTTTCTGAAATAGGGCAGTTCGCGACACCGTCAGTGTCACATAAGAAGAAGAAAAATCCAAATATCATCTAAAGAACTTGTGGCAAAACAGAACAGATTTATATGGTGGTAGTATAATTCTGTTAAAAAAAATATTGAAAAGTATATAACAAAGTGTAAAAACAAGGTGAAAGCATTGTAGAATTGAGAAATTATGTTTATCAAACGTATTTGGTAACAATAGAGAAGTTAAACTAATGAACATTTTGAGCTTTTTAATATTTAAACAAAACATTACTCTGGCCATTATAAACCAGCTTTGTTATCCTTCAAGTTTTTTTAACTTTTGAACAAAAAAGACAGCTCATCTGTGAAAGAATGGGCTTCGCGAAACATTGTTTTTTATTTATCGAGCCGTATTTCGGTTTAGGTCCCAACTCGCAATCCTCTTGCCGCTGGCCCCCTCATTTTTGCTTCAAATCAGCCTTTTTGTTTTCCTATCCGAATCCGTGTGACAGCAAAAACATACAAAAAAAAAAAAAAATGCTGCCAACCGTGGGGGAATATGAAAGAGTTCGGGAATAGTTACCACATTTTAGCATTACTGAATGCTATTGGTTAGTTATCATATATTTTTAAAAGGCGAATAATATAATGTGTTTGCTTGATAAAACAAGGTACCTAAATGAGATGTTAGGATAAACATGGTTGTGTTTTTGCCGCTTTTGAATATCATTAATTTTGATTTCACGAGTACATTTTTTTTAAATAACTGAACAAAATTGCTCGAAATGTTTATATTTTCCCTCAACCAATCTAATTTGCTAATTTTTCATAAATATTTTAAGCAAAAGAACACTTATTCCTAAAAAAAAAATACTGTCCACACGTAACGAATAATTTCAAATTTAACAGGTAGAATTCTATGAACGCTGACAGCAACTTTGCCGACAGCGGAAGTGGTTCACATTTTTTTTTAGAATGTGTTGGTGAGCCGGAATTTTTGAAGTGTCCTGTCATTTGTCAATACGAATTTCTATGTATCAATAGGCTTGTTTGACGTGGTTAGCACCAGTGCCCACTAGTCCGCACTGAGATGTGGCAGCTAATTTTCACGTCTGCCAAAAACCCTGCACAACCCTGAAAATTCGGCTACTATTTATATCGAACGCAAAATATGTTGCCCAGAAGTTTCCCAGTCAGATATCTCAAAAAAATGAATGACAGCAAGCGAAATGACAGCACAACTCAGCACTGAGTTCTTGCCCCGACAAATTAACTGGGGTCAGTCAGTACAGGGCACAACTAGGGTGCCCTAGAAGGCATGTCAAGCACAGGTTTTCAGTACCAGGGCGAGTTCAGTGCTATATCGAACACATTAGGTTTAACCCAGTGCGCACTAGGGCCCACGTCAAACAAACCTAATACTAGCGGTGCCAAATCAAAGCACTTCCGTAAAAATATAGCTTGTAGGCAGAGCAACGGGAAATCGCCCGAAGTTGGTGGTCTCAGTATTGTCTCTCCCAATAGCCGTATTTCATTTTGGAGTTGTGGCAACAGTTGCATTCAAAACACGACGGATAATGTATGAAAATGACAAACTTCATATTGCCGCCAGCCATATTGCAAACATTCTGTACAACGTGACGTCACAATATGATGTCAATTGACATGAGATTTCATTTTCATATGAATCAAATTAATAATTTTTATTTTTGGATATTGTTTTAAAAAAAAACTAATTTTAAATTCTATGTTCAAATATGCAATTCGGTATTTCAGTGTATTCATGCAAGCGAATGATTTTTTTAAACATTTATGAAATTTTCTTGATTTGCTTCAGAAACAATTCATAAGCTTTGACAAACATTTCTGTTTTTACCGATGTAGACGCCGATTAAGGATTTATTAAATGTTTATGAACTGCTTTTTACTGTCGGAAATTCACGGCCAGAGGCTCGAAAACAACAACACCGCTTCCGTAATACGGTGTGTTTTGTTTCTAAAAGGAAATGAGTTTACCTACAATCAGTTCGAAATGTAATGAAAATCTTACTGCAGTTTGAACCGCTGGTCCGCTCGGATTGGAATTCTTAGAAAAAGTAAATGACAGCGGCTTAAGCACAAAATTCCAGAAGAACAAACTGAAGTTAGTTATGCGAAAAGTGTTGAAAAAATATTTTTTTCTGTAAAAAAAGAAATGTGTTTCCCAATAACTAGTTTTGAAAACAATTTAAATTTATGCCAGCTGCTAGTTTCGATTTTTCATTATTCCAAGATTTTCTGGACATTTGTATTTTATGTTAAAAGAACAAAAAAAAATCTCTCATCTTACGGCAGGGAGACTTGTGTAACAAATTACATATTAACGAACTGCGAAAATTTTTTTTTGTTAAATAAATGTTTATGAAACATTTACTTTAATATTTACGAAATATTTCGCTGGTCTGGGCAAACCTTTATGGAATGAAAAAGCAAAGCCATCTCGAAGGACAGGAAATCTATTGGATGTGAAAAAAACGCTTTTTGATTTTTTGTGTAATGAAGGGTGTTGAATATTTTAGTCTGGCAACGTGACTGTGTGGTTTGGCTATCGTTTACAGGCACACCAACATTTAAAAATGAAACAAGCCACCTAGTTGGAAATAGTACAATAAATTTTCAGATCATGATTCGTGATCTCGATGACTAGCCGGATCACGTGCTGTTGTTGTAAGTGCATGTATTTCGATGATCTATATGGATCATGGCTGGTAATAAAAAAGGGCTAATATGATCACTGTACATAGTTATACGTTATACGAAATGTCAACGAAATTTCTGACCAATTTTGTCGGCTACCCTTTCATAAAAGTCAACTGAAAGAAACTGTTCGCGTGAGCGATCAAGGGCAAAGGGCAATCACCAAGGAATCACTACAAGTCAGCCAGCTGTCAGACTTACTTAAATAGTACCTTGAACGCCCCCATTTTGTATTTATGAAAATTTGTAAAATGAATGGCGGATTTGCACGGAACTTTCCCTGTTCCTTTCAGTCAGTTGACTTGCTTTTAAATGGGAATACAAAATATTTAATTCTTATTAGAGATATCCTATGATGCAATTTATAAGGCCGCGAATGGATTTGTGCTTTTTAAGGTTCCGTACCCAGAGGGACAAAACGGAACCTTATTAGTTTCGTTTTTGTCCGTCTTTCCGACCACTAGACCAATTTTGTACCTAGGTCTATCTAATTGAAA
This sequence comes from Cheilosia grossa, assembly GCA_963082955.1. NCBI lineage: Eukaryota > Metazoa > Arthropoda > Insecta > Diptera > Syrphidae > Cheilosia > Cheilosia grossa. Next base: position 41,197,540 of record OY720145.1, on the reverse strand, counting down.
CTAATTGACGTAGAAGGCTGAAATTTGCCTACCAATCGTAGCGATACATCGACTGGTTTTCGAGTAATAAGTGATTTGGTGAAAAGAATATTTTCATTCGCACAAAAAGCTGTTTTTTTCTTGATACAGAAAAATGGATATACACCTATTTTGTAAATGCTCGTAGCTATATATGTGCCGAAGACTGTTTTGTGGGAAGCTTAATATTTTAAAAGATATTTACAAAAAACTGTCGATCACTGTTTAAAGTACCATTTTAACCATTTTTTATTCGTTGTTGGTGTGCTCTTTTAATCGATTCCAATTGGAATTTTCAATGAATACTCAACTCTACTCATACTCATTGGAACTTTTCCAATTGACACTCATTCTCATCCACACATATTGTTGTTTGTTGTTTGTTTGCAATTTCCAACTCTAAGGAAGTGTGGAATCTTCGGTGCGCGAGTGACACTCGCACTTGGTCGGATTTTTATTTATCAGAGCACATTGAATTCACAGCAGATATAATTTTAAGTTGAGTGTCCCTTGTTGGGGCTATGCGATAGTTTGTGTTCTATACACAATTGGTAACAGAAGAAATATGTCAGTAGAAAAACAGACCTCCAAGGAGAGTTTTCACCGCATTTAAATACATCAGACAAATTCTCAACCATTCCAGCCGTGCGACTTGTTAAATTTTTGAGGATTGACTGACAACTTGATCCGAAAAGGTGTTACGTCCTGAAGAGTTCTTTTATAGAATTTTCTTACCATTTGACAAATAAGTTTTATAATTTTTAGGTTGCATTTTGAGGCAAAGATTGGGTTAAACGATTAAGTTTAAGAAAAAGCAAAACAAATTTGTTCTGTTGAACCGTTGTGGCCATTGCATTTTATTTTGCGAAAAAATTGTTAAGACCACTTCTTACCAGGAAAAATCTCCTACCGAACGCCTGAGCGCCAAGTGATCTGAAACCCAGCCCAACAATTAGCAATTGATTAAGGAAGTGATTAATATCGCCTTAATGCTTGTCACTCCGAGCTGGTCCCATCAATCACCATAATTCGCGACTCAATTAAGTTTGAACATACACGAACATAACCGCATAATTCACTGATCACTGATGCACCAAGCAAAAACAACATCACCTGAAGAAGAAACAAACAATCCAATGGCAACTTTTCCATTATGTACCTGTGTCTGGCTGTGTCGCGCTTCTCACACTCGCCCGTGCACCTGCTCCCGCCGAAAAACATCCCGCACTCCTGCTCATGCTGGTGCCCCCTCGTTTATTCAAAATCGACTTTGAGATGAAAAACTATTAACCATATACACGCCGCGGAAGCGCTTCGGCGTGCATCATTTTCTTGCTCGTTGTCGTCGTCAGCGTGGCCGTCGTCAGCCAACAACAACCTGAAGATCCACTTGAGTGTCGTAACACATTTTGGCGGGGATATACCTGCGCCTAATGATCCTCCTCCTCCTCCTGACCGAAGAGCGCTCAACCTGCGCGCATGTGTGCATCTTTCTGTGCCAATTGTTCGTATATCCAACTCGAATATGGGTGAACAAGTGTGTCCACGGCTGGTTGTGTGTCGATGTCTATCCCAGAAACACAACATTGTTTGCCCAAGCTGAAGTTGCTTCCTCGACCCCGGCGAGATAGACGTATCCCTCTGCCTCTTTGTAGGCATGGACAATTTGGAAAGCGAAATGGGTTCGCTGTGTACTTTCATTTTCGATGTGCCAACTGCCAACCATCGAAGACCGTACATGGTCGCGTAATGCATGTAATGCAGATGTGAGAAGACCCGTCTCTAGCGTCATCATAACAGCCTCTACAAGTGCAGAGTCATCGCCAACAACCTTCCACCACCACTACCGCCATCGCCGGCGGCTCTGCATTGCTTCAGCCAGCCACCACCAATGTGCAATCGTAGTAGTGTCGGCAAAGATTTCCTTCGGAGTTTCCCGTTTGAAGGTAGTATAAAAGAATTGGACTATGCCCGAAAAGCCATCAGTAGATAAGTTTAGTAGCAACCCAAGGAATAGTACCCGAGGAGTAGTTCACGAATAGTTCACTTGCTGCGATGAAAGTACGTTAAGGAGTGTGGATTACGTCAGTGACATTGGGACTAACGCTTTTGTTTTGCTTTTTTATAGGCTTTTGTTTGTCTGGTAGTCCTTGGAGTGGCCAGCGTTGCTGGTAGGCCCGGTGGAGGCTGGTCATCCAGTGGTGGAGGAGGTGGTGGCGGAGGAGGAGGTTGGTCATCGGGTGGAGGAGGCGGCGGTGGCGGCGGCGGATGGTCTTCAGGTGGTAGCAGTGGCGGTGGCGGAGGAAGCGTCCAAATTGTCAAAATTATTTCGGAAGATGGTGGTGGTGGTGGTGGCAGCGGAGGTGACTGGGCTTCCGGCGGAGGAGGAGGTGGTGGCGGCGGAGGAAGCGATTGGTCGTCGGGAGGCGGTGGTCGTGGAGGAGGTGGATGGTCCAGCGGCGGCGGTGGTTCAGGAGGTGGCGGCGGAGAAGTAAAAATAATCAAGATCATATCTCTTGGTGGAGGAAGTGGTGGTGGCGGCAGCGGCGGCGGCGGTGGCGGATGGTCATCCGGTGGAGGTGGAGGAGGAGGTGGTGACTGGTCATCAGGAGGAGGCGGCGGTGGCGGTAGCAGCGGTGGTGGCTCCACAAAAATAATTAAAATCATTAAGCTGGGCGGAGGAGGAGGAGGAGGAAGCGGTGGCGGTGGCGGTGGAGGCGGTTGGCAATCGGGTGGTGGTGGTGGCAGCGGAGGTGGATGGCAACCATCCGGAGGATGGGCATAAGCCGATGTTCTCCAGGTTCAGTCAAATGGGAGCGGAGTGTAAATAGTTTTCCTAGGTTTAAGAGTAGGTGTCGAAAAGTGTGCCTAAGACTTGTTGAGCTTTTCTTTTTACTAACCAACGTTTGTTTTGCGTTCTGTAAGACATCTTGAATGTATATATTTTTTGTTTAAACATGTGTCACCTTATTATGTGAATAAATGTGATTACTTTTGTGAAATACTTGAGAGTTTTACTAAATAATTGCAGTACATATTTTACTTAACCTTTTTAAGATGCCTGACTTAGTCCACATAAAAAGTGGTGGATAACTTTTACCATTAGAATCAATTTGTGTGTCAACACAACTCGTGATGATTTCTACCAAAAACTATAGCAGACAACTTCCTGGAAAATACGTACCTAAGAAAAAGAATCGTTGGCAAATCACCAAAACCAACGCCAACCAAATCATTTCAAGGTCCTACAAAATCCATAATAAACATAGCCGCAGTCTGTTTGTTTCGTGTTGCAAGTTGCAACGGATTCTTCACTTACAATCACAGATCATCGGCGAAACAAATTTATTTCTTTTAATCTCATGGGCAGTGTTATCTCAATAATAAAATCACATGAAATAACTAGGTATATTTACTTATTTCTGTAGAGGCCCAAGATCCAACACTTCACATGTCAAATACGACAATCCAAATTGAAAAGAAAATCGTGCTTTTTGGGCCGGACAAGTTTAAAAATGTAAAGAGTATGACAGCTAGTCTAAAATACAAGTGAAGATGTCATTCTATGTCTTTCAATTTAAATAAAATCTAACGATGTTCACGTCATATTTCCAGTGATTTACTGGCACTTAAGTCAGCATTAAACTTCAAAATCGCTCAGAAATAATATTCAACTCGACATTTCTTACTCATTATTCTCATTTATAAATTTTTGATTAATATTCAGAGAATAGTTAAAATAAAAATGGAGATCAAGCTACATTTTATTTAAAATAATACATTATAACAGAATTAACGTTTGGTTAAGAAAAAACAAACAATTTAAAAATCATAGTCCCTTACCAACTCCACCGAAACGGGCAACATTTTCTTAAATGATTTTTGTTTATAGCATTATGGCGCGTATTATATATTTTGAATTGGTTTTCAGAAGCACAGTCCAAGTCAAAAAGGAGTGCATAGCTTTGCAATTACTCGTTATTAACCGAAATGTACCCATAATGCAGAGTTCAATTGATTCGTCAATAATCTAATCCATTTGCAACAAGATTACAAATTTGTAATCCTCTTCATTATACAAAATGTACTTCTGATTTGAGATGTAATATGGTTTCTGCTCAGGCAGGTTCAGGTCCTAGTTGGTACCTTACCAACGCGATAAAAATGGAAAAATCATAAGCTATGCATCCTTCGCAGATGTGAATCATGTTTATTGCGATAATAGGTTGTGTAACTCCGTAACACGACTTATCTGCATGTGATGATTGAAGGAATGTAATGCCAGAGGCATTGGTGTGCTCATTAGGTTAACTGCGTTGAAAATATTTCACTTATTGTGTGCCGAACTGCTTATAGTCAAAATACTTGTCTGTATTTTATATAGATGCGGAATTACGCACGCACATCTATCGTGTTCTTAATCTATCTAGCGAAACTTGGCAAGATCTATGCGAAACCGCTGTAACCTCATGCACGGAAACAAGTTTTAGACGGCCCACCAAAGTCCGCTCACAAGAATACAGTGCTCTTTTTCGATATAACCTTTTCCTAAACGCGTTTAGAAAGAAGACTGACCATTATGCTGTGCACAACATCTTGGGATACAACCGACAACAAGTAAATATGTGATATTAAATATCCAAACATTCATACGTCATAACTCATAAGTCATAATCATAACCATATGGTAAGTCTGATCACACATTTGGTTTGCAATTATTACTGGTAGTGATATCATTTGAGCGAACTCTAGTAGGTTCACATTGTTTCCCCTTTTTTCCTCATATCTATTTTGAGTGATATTCGTGGTCCATAGGTAATCCTTCTCGTATAGTTAATGGTACTCAAATAAAAATTTTTTTTAGTATTGCGAGAGAAGAGCACGGAAAATTTTTTTTCTGTCGATAGCTCATTTATGAATTATGAGTTTCTGAGCGCTATTTTTCATGTGGTTTAGGATTTCGCAATGATTCGGTGCGACAATATATTTTTGGTATCTTGTATATAAACAACATTTATGCTGCACTGCGCGAACTCGCCAAGCGCCCTTGAAAGTCAGATACGAACTGGGATCTCAACTCAATACGTCTGACCCACTTGACGAGCTGCATTGAGTGGTCCTATACTAATACTGTGATACTTTTGAGCAGGAGGGATTTCCCTGTTCAATGAAGCTGGACCTACTTTACAGGGTAACATGTAGAAGATAATATTGCGAGTAGTACAGATATTTTTTGTACTTGCGCGGTACATTTAGGGTTTAAGTGAATTAAATACGCAATCGAATTATAAATCGATAATAACTGGCACAGTTGTGATTGTGTGTAATTGTTCCTACGACAGATGTTTTAAAGGAACCACTGACCAAAGTTAATTAAATTTCTATTTACGGTAATTTGATTTATTTCTTCATAAGTAGTTTTTGAATTGGTATTTATTGATTTTTTTATGATTCCGAATAGTAAGTAGATAACGAATGTAAGTTGAACATTTTTCTTATCTTTAGGAAGGTAAACTATGTACGGTAGCTCAATGGCATGTGCCAGAACCCACCCCATTCGACGAGCTAGAATAGACACCACATCTCTGTATGCTGCGCCTGCGTTCTCTTTTCATCATGACTTCCGATATAATTTTTAATGTTCAGAATCTTTTCTGATCATACAAACGTCAATGAAAAAATAATATAAACTAAGGCTTGAGAGCGGGCTGGTTGATGGTTGAAGTATTATATCTGTACTCAAATGAGCATTGACTAGTTATGCCCGCTACAACAACAAGAAAGCAAAAAACTAATGGATAAGCAATGGGACACCTTATTACTTTATTTCCATGTGTAAATATTGTTCCGTAAGTGACGCCTATGATGTGAACTGACAGCTGACACCTAAAATTGGGCTGAACTAGATGAACCATGAATGAACAGTCTATGAACTGTCAATTTACTACTCGGTCACGAATGGGAACGTTCAAGTATCTAGTTTAGTAAGTCTGACACCTCTCTGACTAGATGTCACTCGGTTTTGATTGGCTGGAATCGGTCATATGGGTACCTAGCTGTTTCAATTAACGTTTATATGGAGGGTGCTTTGTATGTTGAAAATGAAAAGATACATAAAAGAGCTTTTATATAATACATGTTTTACATGACTGTAAAAAACTGAGAGAGAAAACAAAGATGACAGCTCATGTCATGTAGGACGCTTTTTCTGTTTTTTTTAAATCATAAAATTGTGAAGCCCCTTTAATTGGCCTAATCCGTAAACACCATTTACCTACACCTACTTGTATTGACATAATGTTTGTGTTTTGTCAATAACTTTGTGAAAAAAAAACAACATTCTTCATCTATTGAAATATAATTATAACGTTAGAAAAGTATTTTTTTTAATCGGTACAAGCGAATGTAAAGTTTAAACAAAAACTATATAAGATGGGAATGGGACTCTTTTTGATTGCGCCATTTTGTTGCGGATTTCTGTAGGCAAATAATATTTTCATTAGATATCGATAACTTGTTTAGCAATAAAATATCAACCGTAATGTGTGTTCAGCATCGTGTTTTTATTACTCATAAGTCAAACTTTGTTAACCAAATTTAATATATCTTTTTTAATTTGTTTTAAGTGTCGACATCGATTTAGAGTCATTGCCCCACATTATAATTATTCCTCAATAACGAGTATAGAACCTGATTTTTCTGATGCGACAAATCTACAATTGAAGATGTTCAATTATAACAGAAAGTCATTTCGGGAGGATCTGAAAATCAAATCCAAAATGATATAAAACAGGTCAAAATCTCAAGATCGATATCAGTTTATCATTGAATACCCAACAGTAATCAACTAAAACCCTTACAATCAACATGAAGGTAAGGCGCTGTATTAATACTCGTATACCTGAAGCTTACTTTTCACTTATTCGAAAATTTCTAAGTGAAATCAGCTACTCCTATTTTGACCTACGGAAAATGTGTAAATGAAACTTGTTACATTACATATGACGTGCGGTACTATTACTCATTTATAGTGTCCACCTCACATTTTGCAAACTTACTGGTCCTTACTTCTAATCATTTTTAGCATTTACACAAAATATTTTATGGGTCACAATGGCTAACTTTATACGGAAAATTGCGCCATTGTGAGTTCGTAGAAAGTAGTGTTGACACTAAAAATGATTATTATTATTGTGACCCATACGATAAAAGTGAAGTGAACATTAGACATGATTATCTAATAATAAAATAACATAACTACATTTTCAATTCAGGTCGTCGTCGTTCTTGCTCTCTTCTTAGTCGCTGTCAGTGTCAACACCGTCAATGGCAATGCTCTACCAGGAGGAAACCTCCAACCCGGTCCCCTCATAGTGCAACAACCGCTGCGACCGCTGCTGGTTAAGCCAGTTCTTGTGCAACCAGCTGTCATTATTCAAAAACCATCAGGTCATTATAGAAAGTAGAGTTGGCATGAATGTACGAAAAGAACTAAAAACAATTCTGAAAACTGAAGACAAACAATAGCAACCCAATAAAATTAGTTTAGTAATGAGCATTTAAGAATATGTCTTTATATTGTGTTTTAACAATTTAAGGGTTATGTGTCTCCCATGGAGAGATATATGCTTTTCACACAAGCTCAAAACCGAGTTTTCGTCGAAAACTCGTCGATGCATTCACACCGACCGCCTACTAGTTTTCGTTTGGCGTTTCAATCAGGAATGAGGCACAAGTCGTTAAACTTCGGTGCAAATTATTTTGGTTAAGAATTTCGATCGCTTTAATTAAGAAATAAAATGAATTTAGTGCATTTAGAAATAATATTAACCCATCAATTAACTGTGGAAAATTATTTTAAGTTGTGAGTTGTGACATTTGAATTTGCTGAATATTGCAAAAGGTATGTTTGTTTCAAAAACCTAACGATTGGAAGTCGTTTTCGTGGTGTTTTCGTGGAATACGACCATAAACGACTTTTTTTTAAATCTGAAATATGTATATGAATTTTTCGTGTATTTCGTGCAAATACATACAATGGAACATGAGTTAATTTGGGGCCCACAAGCCTTGTCAAACAAAGCACAACTCAGCTTTTTACACAAAGGCCCTGCTTTCGTTATCTATCCAAGGTACGTAGATTTTGAAGGTAGATCTATTCCATTTACGAAAAAGAACTTCTTTAGTCTTTCACGTGGGCGCCCGCCTGAAAATGGCTAACCGATCAAATGGTTAGTTTCAGCCAAGGATTTACGCTAACGTCTCAATCGCTTGTCGTGATCCATTAGTCTGAGGTGGTAGTAAGCCTTTAAGTCCAACTTAATTCCAGAGGTGGTGTGAGCAGATAGCAAACCGTACCCAAGGATGAAACTGTTGGGGGTAAAACCAGTCGCGAACGAGCTCCCTCCGACGTTCAGGCAAGGTCGGTTGTAATAAGTGCCCTATCTCGGTAAGTCGGCTCTGCCGGGATCGACTTTCCTTTCCGGACTGGGACCAAAATTATGAACAAAAACTTAAACAAAAAAGAAACAGAAAATATAAATAAAAAAACAAAAAAGGAAGAATCCCTCTAAGGGACCTCTTCCGAAGAGGATCTACTAGCCTCCAGCTAGGAGACAGTACTTAACCCGTCAAGCCGAAGGAGCACCAGCCATAGTACTCCTTCTGGCAGTCAACCAAGCACCTCATTCAAAGCTACGACAACAGTAGGGGCGGAGGATACCAGCCATAGTATCCAAAGGCCACCTAATAGCAATAAAGCCACAACGGGTAGCACCAGTGCACCCAAACTCAAGAAAGTCTTCCGGCTCCATCTTGAAGTCAAGGTATACCAGGGCTATCTTCATTCTTGCAAAGATTGCGAAGAACGAAGAGACTTGTATGACTCACGAGAGGGGCAAGGAAGACAAAATCAAATACCAAAAGGTGGTTGACGAGTACGTCAACTAACATGAAAATCCGAAGCAATCGCAACAAAAGAAAGAGAGCGTGAAAAGGAACAGGTCCCAAGAGGAGACCTCTCACGCCACTAAAAAGTCCAAGATTGCCCCGCCAACCCCCTCACCAACCTTCAGGGCCCATCTACTTCCCAGGCAGTCAGAACCTTCACCGATCTGGTGAGGGACCATCTTACGGTTGCCGTTATAGACGAGATGTCTAAGAACGGCAAAACGGTGATGGACCATTGGTGCGCAGCATTGAAGCGAAACTATCTGAGAGGGTTGTGGATCATGTGCTCTCCGGAGTTGACAGCCGACTACCCAGCTTCGACTGTGCGGATGTGGTGCGAGGATATCGGGTGATTCAATGTGTGGAGCAGTACTCTAAGGATTTATTTGTCCAATGCATCGACAAGATCGCCGAAGCTTGAGATGGCTTAAAGCTTAAGCTGATCCCTGCCATGGATATCCCGACGAGACCTAGGGCCCGTATTTGGTTACTCGTTATGATAGACTCTGAGAGTCTTCTCAGGTACCTCAAACTACAAAATCCGACCATCCCCATGGATGACTGGGCTGTCATAAAGGCAAAGGAACCCCGGAAAAACAGCCTATCCTAACTGCTGCTTATCAACGAGGAGTGCCTAGGAGCACTTGAAGCAGCTGATTTTAAGCTACGGTTTGGCATAAGGCTTGCCAAACTGAAGATCTTCCGATCGACAGTACCTGAGGATGACACGGACGATGTCGTCGCTGCCAATAAGTTTTTGGAGGAACTGGCGATCGCCTCCAACTCACAACAATAATATGCTGAAAGTCATCCAGTCCAATTCCAGCACTCGAAATGTGCATCTGAGAATTTTCTGGCCTTCCTCAGAGGGGAAGACATTGACATCGGCATCATTCAAGAGCCCTGGGTCAGGAAGACGACTATACTGGGCATCTCAGACATCAGCAACAACCTGTCTAATGCAGTAGGTGATATTAGATTTTGTATTTTTATATTTATTAATTATTGACTACTATCGCTTGTTATCAAAGAGTAAAGACTTGTTTTTGTTTTACCTGCAAATCCAAAATGAGTAAATACTTTAAAGCCAACGTATAGTGAAATAATTATTTATGTTTTAAATTCACATGAATTTTGTGTTATTCTTAAAAAAAAAAGATGTCTCCCAATAAAAAAGTAAACAAATTTTTATTGTATTAAAAATTAATCTTAAGGTACATTTTTACTTTTCTTCAATGAATCGAAATGGGAGAAAAACGGATACGGAATGGGGAATTTTAGCCGGGACTGAATCACTGAACAAATCAGATTGCCAAATAATTGTGAACGTAAATACACACACACAACTTACATTAATTTATTACACAGTTCTTCCACACATAAAGCGTAGCCGCATTTATTTTCACCACAACAAAGTTCAAGAAACAAAAGCTCATTTGATCATATTTGGCCCCGAATACCACAACCCTTTCCGTATTCACGACTGTCCTGAAAGCAAATTTTTTGATCCCAAGAGTGGTGCAACGAATGGAAAATACCAAACCAAAAAGATCTTTCAAAGAAACTTCACCAGATTTAGATAAATTTGTAAATTATAAAAAACCTGCACTATGGGTGAAAATTCAATGACAAATCTTATGAACACTCTGATGCCGAAAATGAACGAATTATTTGACTGAAAATTGGCCAACATAGCGACAAAAGATGACAGCAACACCATCAAAAATTATGTAATCGCCCTACAGGTTGAAAACGAAATTCTTAAATCCGAAATGAAAACACTAAAAGCAAATGAAAATACATTAAACCGAAAAATTTAAGATTTTGAGAAAATCACTAACATTGTTTATGTTGTAAATGGATTGACTGCAACCAACACTCAAGAAGCAAAACAACAATTCGATCAAATATGCCGTTGAACTCTTAATGTATCCGTTACAACAACCAACACTTTAGAAAAATCGGCTTACCAAATAAGAACTCGTCTGCATTTGTTTTCAAACTTGGAAGTGTAAACGACGTTAACTCAGTATTATCGACGACACAGAATTTGAGAAACTCCAGGATATTTATCAACAGAGACCTGTCATACAATGAAAGAAGAGAGAAATATCACCTCTGACAAATCAAAAATTGGCTAACTCAAACAAATCCCAACCTAAAAGTGGAAATCAAGCGGTGGACTATTGAAGTCAATGGTCATCGTTACAAATGCAGCCCCGGAGGAATCATCACAGCTTTCAGCGATGTAGATAGGGAATATATTGTTAGTTTATTAAGCAAAACAGAATGTAACTATACTACTATTGAAAATGAGCCCAACAAAAATATTCTAAGTTCAAGCAACACTCCAATTCGAGCTTAACAATTAAGTGCCTGTCAGGTTTTATCTTACAATATTGCTGGTCTTGGAAATAAAACCATTTTCTGTAATTTTTTTAAATATATTTGTAATTTTGAAATATTTATTTTTATATGAAACTTTTGTAACAACTGAAAATTGTATAAGATACGATAAATTCTTCCCGGGCTACAGACTTGAATGGACTCCTGCGATAAGAGCACAACAACAAACACGAGGAAGAGCACGTGGCGGTTGTTTATACGGGTACAAAAGCGTCGAACAAGTTTATCAACTCAGCTTGTTCAACACTTTGGACACAATGGACCCAACTGATGGTCTAAGTGAAGCAGTGGCAAGATTGCCACAAGAGCACCCATTTACCTACCTACCTACCAGCTTTGTCAGACACTGCGATATCGTTTTTCTTAGATGACATTTTTGAGCAGCTTCTCTTAACCTTATTCCGGTGTACATCAACTGCAACCGCATTGGAGAAGTGCCTTTGAAAAACTTATTGCCTTTTTTGATGAAACAGATCAGAATAAGTTCATACAAGTCGGCGATTTAAATGTAAGAACTGGTACGAAAGGAAGTACAGATGTTCAGCTCGGGAATGGAAATCTAGTTCCTACAGTCAGAACTTCAAAAGATAACTGTTGCGACCGAAATTCAAATGCGTTTACGGAGTTCTTAGAAGAGATTGGAGCGTTCATTTCGATCGGAAGGGGATATGGAGACAGCAGAGGGTCTTCGGTCAAACTTTCTCCGATCATATGCCTCTCACAGTAAGTCTCACTATGCAGGAATTAATTGCGATCAATGATTCTTTGAAACTTTTACCAAGACTTAATTGGCGCGATGACAGGAACACAACATACGCATGCAGTCTAGAACAATACATGCCACAATTAATCGCTAGCACTAGCGCAGGTGAAGATCTTTGTCTTGCTATTAAAGAATGTGTATACAGTGCTAATAGGGATATTAATCGGCCTGAAGTCTGTCAGTTCTTGACATTGAAAAATACTTGTCTTTTGGTGAAGAAGTGTAAAATTCACACTATTATTTTTTGTTAAAAATGAATGAACTCAATTCTTTTGAATACGAAATTTATTTGTACTTACCTTTATCACGATAAACAAGTGAATGACAGAAAGCGAAATGACAGCGCAACTCAGCACTGAGCTCTTGCCCCGACAAATTAACTGGGGTCAGTGCAGGACACAACTGGGGTGCCCTAGAAGTCATGTCAAACACAGGTTTTCAGTACGAGGGCGAGTTCAGTACTATATCGAACACGTTAGGGTTAAACCAGTGCGTACTAGTGTGCACTAGGGCCGACGTCAAACAAACCTTATGTCTCCTCTTTTCAAGAAAGGAAACCCCAACGATGTAGCCAAATACCGTGGTCTGTCTTTTATGGACACTATGTACAAGCTGTTCACAACCGTTCTTTTGAATCGACTTAAGCAATGGGGCGAAGAAAATCAGATTTTGAAAAAACTGCAATTCCAGACAAAACTACTCAACTGTGGACCAAATTCTCAATCTCTCCTGCCTTATAAAACTACAACTCAATCAAAAAAAGAAACTCTATGCGTTATTCATTGATTTAAAAACAGCTTTCGACAGTAAAAACAGAAACGCATTGTTCCTCAAACTGACACTTTTCGGAACGTCCACAAAGATGCTCTCAATCCTAAGGGCTCTCTGCGGCAATAACGTTGCAACAGTATGGAATGGAACAAGCACCAGTGACTTCTTTCCCATCAATCGAGGCGTAAAACAGGGATGTGCTCTCAGTGCTCTGCTATATCCTGTTTTTGTACTACCTCGACTCTGATTTACCGGGTGGAGTAACTATTGAAGGCATAAGAGTCCTACTTAATGCAGACGATATTGTGCTAGTCTCCGACAATCCCACTTCCTTGCAATCGATGATAAATAGCTTCGCAAATCATTGTACAAAATGGAATTTGCTGGTGAACTAAGGAAAACCAGAAATAGTGATTTTCCGAAATGGTGGACGCCGAGCAGCCGAAGAAAAATGGACTTTTAACAACGATGAAATAAAAATATCTAACAAATACAAGTAACTAGGAGTAACTCTGACGTACAATATGTCGTGGACAGATCATCTTACGCGGAGACTTGCAATGTCTAAAAATTCAATAAATGCTACCTGGTCAAACTTCATCAAAAACAAAACCAAACAGCACTCAGCTAAGTACAAAATATATGAAGCAGCTTCAAAATCAGTTATGAACTACTGTGCGCAAGTTTGGGGTTTTTTCCGAACATATCGAAGTCGAAAAACTGCAAAGGTTTTTTATCAAGCGATGTTTTTCCTTACCTTGTAACACACCTAATTACGTGCTTAATCCAGAAACAGGACTCCCTAAAGCCCTCCTATCATTTCAAATACATCCAAAGAGTTAGCACCCTCCCCGAAAACAGACTGCCGAGAAAACTTTCTGATGTCATCGTGAGAAAGCAGATTTATTGGGCAAATGAGTGGTCGAAACTCGTTAATGAGGTCAAGAGTGGAAAGCATTGCATACAGAAACTTGCACAAAACTCATAGAAAGACATTGGACGGAACGCACAAACAGGGCGTTTCAATCACGCTTTCATGACGAACTATGCTGCGGTGCCAAACTACTTCAAAGGCAATAACACACGCGAAATGATTAGTATGGTGCTAAAGTCTAGGTGCGGATTGCTCAATGCAAGTGCATTTTTACGATCTGTAACATAGATGCTACTGAAAATACATATCATTTTGTGGGAGTGTGCCCTATTTTTCGGACATACAGAAGACAGTTCCTTGGAAGTGAAAGCCCTAAACGTTTCCAGCTCCTTGAAATTCTCAACGGACAAAATGGAAGCCAACTGTACAATTTCTTAAAAAGCGCTTTAAGATACCGAAACCTAATTTTTTAATGAATGTACCTAAAATAATAAATCCATCGCTTAGCTAATGAATTTATTACAGTTAACACAGTTAACCTGACAGGCAACTTTGTTATTGTCATTTAATTTAATTTTAACAAAATGAAAACCAAGCCTTTGTAAAAATTTTTGTATCGATTTATCTATCTATCTCTTCAATAGCACAGATTGTTGCATCAGCTAATTCTGTGTTGTTGTACCTACACGATCACGAGAACTCGCCTCAATATAAACAATTAATATTCCGATGCAATGACCTTAGATCGATGCAGATACACACTTCAATTAGATTCTTTATGATAATTATAAACGGTTTAATTTTTTGTGGTCCTGTATTTTGAGAATGAAATATTTGGAAACCACATATTTGATTTCAATACAGAAAACTGGTTGTGGAGCAATTAAAGATCGAGAAATTAAACGTTATAATATTTTTTAATACTAAAAAATCAATTGGCTGGTACAAACTGATACGAGATGTATACTGGGTGGCTGCTAGAACATAAGTAAAGAACTCAAACAAAAATAACATCGCATATGCAAATGCAAGTTATGATTTGGAATCGAAACAAAACCCAAATGGTAAGGCTATGTTCATGTTCACACGATTGCCAGATCTTGCAATACTGGCAGGTCTACAAATGATCTAGCAATGAGCAATGATGGTCTGACAATAGCGAACTGCATTGCAATACCAAATTGCCGGTTCACACGGTTGCCAGGTTTGGTCCCAAACTCTGACAATTTCATTTGCAGATGGTTTTTCTGGCAACGTTGTCAGGTAAAAAATAGCTAGTTCACACGGTTGGCAGATGCTTGCTTACAAAATATTTGCAGATCCGTTTGTAGGCATTGTCAAACAAATTAAAAATATTTTTATTTTTTCATTCGGTGGTGCAGTGTTGATTGATTGCACGTAATTATAGAACAACAAAATTTGAAATGGAACAAGAAGACGCAATAGCGATTGTTTTGGCCGCTAACGTATTTGAGAGCAGCGAGGAAGATGAGTTGCCACACAAAATGTCGGCGTGTTTGGACAAAAGATTGAGTGGCCCGCCGAAAGCAGGTGGTAGGTACTTTACGCAAATTTGCTCGTAGAATTGACACCTGAGTACCTAGTGATGATTCCAAACAATTAGTAGATCTCCTAACTTTGGTGACTCCGCATATCCAAAACCTTTCAGATTCGAAATCTGAGTGAAAAAGAAAATACAAATAAAAAACACTTCAGCTAGGTAATTGCATTGAAGCATCTATCAATCTTCCTGGCGAAAAATTAAACAACGAAATAAACATTTCCGGATAGTTTTACAATCATCATAAAACAAAAAATACAAAATATAGGTACTAAAACAAAAAATTCTAGAAAAAGAAAAGAGCTATAAACTTTTCTAGATCCATTTCGTTGTTATATTGAATTTTTCGTCCACGTAGGTACATAAATTATTAAATTCACATATTTTGCACCAATCTACAGAAAAATGCAAAGAAAATTCCACGAAACTTCGTTTTGGTCTTTGAAATCATAAAAAAAATTTGTCTACAAATGAAAAATTTACAGATGTCGTAACCAAATGAGTCTGCAAAAATCCTAAACGTCTGGCAATGGTCTGACAATGATAAAATTGGGTGTTCAGACGATTGGCAAATACCCGACAGTTTCATTGACAGATGGCGGTATGGCAATTATCTGACAATGACTATTCTTCAAATATTGGTAGACAAAACTGCCAGTTCACGCGGTTGGCAGAGATTTGGGACATTTTTTTCATTTGTCGACCTGATACTATTGTCAGATCTGGCAACCGTCCCGCCTGAACAGAGCTTAATGCTCTCACCAGCAAATTTATAACACAAGCTAAAACCCATACCTACAATTACAAAGTAATACAGAAAACTTAGCCTAAACACAGGGTACTCAACTTAAGTTTGGTATTATAGGTTGTTTTCCAAAAAATGCACCTCACCAAATTTACTGTTAAATAATTAAGAGACAACAAATTTAACTTTAACAAAGTAATAACAATAACTTGATTTCCAAATACAGGGTATAGGGTGGAGTGGGAAATGTGAAACTTATCGCTTTTCAGATCCTTTTCAGTTTGAAGGCACGACAAACGTCTTAGATCTGTAGTTTATAGAAGTAACATTAAAACATACTGGACCTTAGTAATACTAATTTTTAACGTTTACCTGATATATTTTGTATAGAGCACATTAGATATTTATATGGAACTGTCCGCCATAAGACTTCGAACTTATTACATACACATGACATTAGTTATGGCGTTTTTCATTAAAGATTACAGAGAATTGCCCCCAAAATTCCGAATCAATTAAATTCTTTGGAGCGCATTTGCATTTAATTGGGGTTATGGTGCTAGTCCTTATCTTCTTACTTGTTTTCTAGAGTAGAAACGAAGATATTTGTGGACCAAATCAAAATCATTCTAATAAAGATAAAATTTGCAGGCTTCTTGTTTATATTTTTAACAAATCAATTCTTTAAAAACATGCCGGATTCTTCTGTCATGCTGAGGATTGACTTGGAAGTACACTTTTTCCTTCAATGAAACATAGAAAAAGCACTTCCAGATTCGCTCTTTTGACAGAAAGGGTAATTATTTTCTTCCATAAAACGTCCTAAATGAATACAAGTTCTCTCCCCTACAAACTTTGTCTATTTCTTTAAAAACATGCCGGATTCTTCTGTCATGCTGAGGATTGACTTGGAAGTACACTTTTTCCTTCAATGAAACATAAAAAAAGCACTTCCAGATTCGCTCTTTTGACAGAAAGGGTAATTATTTTCTTCCCCTACAAACTTTGTCTATTTCTCTCATAACTGGGTTTCATAAAACTTTTTCGTTCATTGCAAGTTTTTTACAAGTTAAAAAGGTACATTAGGTATATAAGTTCTTATAAATCACCGTCCAAATCGTAAATAATAGTATTTTTAAATTAAAGACGTCATTCGATCGGAAAAATTGAGTACGAAATTATATTAGACTTATTATAAGTTAAACTTAAAAAAAGGCATAACCTAAAAATGTCTAAAATCGATTGACAAGTTCTTAAGTCAAATATTTATTTCGCATTTTGAAAACATCTCAAAAAGAAAGATTCATTATACACAAGCATTATATATAAGTTATAAATCGTTCTTGTAGATTTATTGTTATATTTCTAGTAGTCTATCAATCTTTGACCACGGTAATATTGACCTAAATTCCGTCCGTTGTAATCATGTATCAATCAACTTTTGTAAACACTTGTCAAAAGAGAATCTTGCTATTGTTTCTAATATTTGAATAGGTGTATGGCGATGCCGGAGGTTAGGCCTGAACAGCAACAGCAAGGCAAGTCATATGAACAAGGATCAAATCCTGAAATACATTTATTTGAAGGTTTATGTACTGTAAATGAAAATTCAAATTACCTTCATGTTTGCGAGAGTGGTTAGTGTTCTTGTCCTAGATTTAAGAATAAACTGATGGAATTTCTAATTTTTTATTTATCTAATTTTTATAGCACCCAACTATCGCCTTTATATTGACTTTAAGACGATTATACCACCTTCGTTGCTACGTAAACTCGAAATTTAGGTACACAGCACGAACTGAACTGTCTTATCTTACTGATAGATTGTTTTTAATAAATCAAACATTAGCCGTATTTTATTATCAGCGTGATCTGATCCGAATCAGATCATGAAAATAAAACAATACGGATCATAGAAAAATTTTATTTTCGAGTTGTGGCAACAGTTGCTTTCAAAACACAAGGGGTAATGTATGAGCATTACAAACTTCATATTGCCACCAGCCATATTGCAAACTTTCTGTACAACGTGACGTCACAATATGATGACAATTGACATGACATTTCATTCGCTTGTGGGGGGTGTTACCATATGAATCAAATTAATAATTTGTATTTTTGGATATTGTTTTTAAGAAAAGTAATTTAAAATTCTGTGTTAAAAAATGCAACAATTAAACAATATTTTGCTGCTGTATTTCGGTATTTCGGTGTATTCATGCGAGCGAATGATTTTTTTAAACATTTATGAAATGTTCTCGATTTGCTTCAGAAACATTTCATAAACATTTGTCAAACATTTCTGTTTTTGCCAGTGTATACGCCGATTAAGTATTTATTAAACGTTTATGAAATACTTTTTACTGTCGGAAATTCACGACCAGAGGCTCGAAAACAACAACACGGCTTCCGTAATATGGTGTGTTTTGTTTCTAAAAGGAAATTTGTTTACCTACAATCAGCTCAAATTGTAATAGAAATCTTAATTCAGTTTGCACCTCTGGTCCGCTCAGATTGGAATTCTTAGACAAAGTAAATGACAGCGGCTTAGGCACGAAATTCCAGAAGAACAAAATGAAGTTAGAATTAGATTTTTCTGTGATAAAAAAGAAACGTGTTTCCCAATAACTAGGTTCTAAAACAATTTAAATTTATGCAGGTAGCTAGTTTCGATTTTTTTATTATTCCAAGATTTTCTGGACATTTGTATTTTATGTTAAAAGAACAAAAACACACCTCTGAAACAAATTATTAACGAACTGCGAAACATTTCATAAACATTTTTTTTTGTTAAATAAATGTTTATGAAACATTTACTTAAATATTTCGCTGGTCTGGGCATACCTTTATGGAATGAAAAAGCAAAACCATCTCGAAGGCGGGAAATGTATTCGATGTGAAAAAAATGCTTTTTGATTTTTTGTGTTGTGAAGGGTGTTGAATATTTTAGTCTGGCAACGTGACTGTGTGGCTTGGCTAATGGCTATCGTTTACAGGCACACCAACATTGAAAAATGAAACAAGCCACCTAGTACAATACATTTTCAGATCATGATTCGTGATCTCGATGAATATCAGGATCATGTGCTGTTGTTGTAAATGCATGTATTTCGATGATCTATATGGATCATGGCTGATAATAAAAAAGGGCTATTATCTCAACGAAAGTTCTACAACTGTAAGTTATTTCTGGTACGCTGACTTGTAAAGGTATTTACTTGTTTTTCCTCTGCCAATCTTGGCTCCCTGTTGCGGAAATCAATGTAGTAGTAAAGTAGTTGTACAAGTGAAATTTATACAATAATCAATGTTTTGTCTGGACTTAATTTAACGTTCATGACTATAACCATCAAGCAGGAGACTGACTTTTAACTTCCTCATCAGAAAGTAACCAACCTGCTGGTGAGGCTCCAGCTAAATGTTCAACACATAAAGGTAGGTAGGGAGTAGGTATAACGGTTGGCCTAAGTGTATGCAATACAAAAACGATTCAATTCCAACGATTGGTAATTTTTGCAACTTTTTTCCTGCGGAGATTTTGCATCGCTTTGTAATTTATGACTGCTGTGTGAATTGTTTTACAGAACATACCAATCTATACAGTAATTAAAGTGCACCTACCGATAAGAAGTTTAATTTATTGTAATTTATTGTGCAGTAGGTAGGATATGAGAGTTGAATGCTCGAAATTCACCCAATTTTTATTTCAACTGTAGGTAGGTAGTCGATTTGAGGTCATTTCGCAAATGCTTTGCTTTGTACAGTTGGTGCATAACCTCAAATGACATTCAAAGTTTTCTAAAATCATATTTTGTATTTTTCATCAGTTTATCCCTGCATCCAGAGCAAGAGTAGACTAACAACAAAAGCAAAAGAAAGCAACACTGTTAACATGAAAGTGAGTTTAAATTATGTTTTTCATTCCAACATTTGTTTTAATGAGATAATACTATAGTTGATCGTAGTTCTCGTCGTTTGTATTGTTGGTGCTGTCCAAGCCTATCCTCCAGCATCGCAATACATCTATTCAAATGTTCGAAACGATTTGTACAATGGAAATGTAATTCGTTCCGCCCCTTATATACAGCAACAACATCCTATTTTCACAAGTGCTTATAATACGTATGGCGTGGGAAATATTCATGGATACAGGACACTTCCAATTGCAAACAATTATTATTACGGACGAAATACTGATCATTATTACCAGGGTTAGGCATTGAAAACAGTTTGTGGATCCAGGCGAAACTAATCCGTAGTCAGCGCTTTATAACTGTTATAATTTCCTTAAGTAAAATATACATACATAATATCGTATCGCAACTGTTTCTAGAAGCAACTATTATTTTTAAAATGGGCTATAGTTTCAAGGCTCTTAATAATCTGGGGGAAACGCACTCCTGAAACAAGAACATCCAAAAGATGGCTATATGATTTCCACGTTCAAAAAAACATTATTCCATACCCTGGCACACACGTAAGTACTTAACATAAACTCGTTGAACAACATTTTCCTTGTAGTAACTTAAGAGAGAAAAAGTGCATGCTTTCTTTGAGAAACTCTAGGCTGAGTTTGATAATCCAAATATTAATAAACACGCTCATGGCGAAATTTTCCGTATAAAACAACCCATTTAACCCTCAAAATGTTTAGTGTGAAGGTTAAAAATGATTATTAATAAGGCCCGCACATGTTTTAGAAACTTCTCTCCAAGGCGATCTCTTCTACATACTTTTAACTGCTGTAAACTCTTCCAAAAAGCACTTCAACACTTTGGGATGTTAATACCTCGACTGAACTCTTTGACCAATTAAGGAAATGTCGCAACAATGATTCTATCAAAGCGCTTACATTTTATCCTCATCTCATTCAGAAGTCAGAACTCCAACGCGGTACTCCTACAGTAGAGTTGATAGACCACGTTTGTACGCCTATCTCTTATATAACTAACCACACCACAATCAATGCTGATGGTCCCTCGATGTCGATATCCCACGTGTTCATTGTCCACTCACTTCTCACTAACGCTTTAGCTTCCTGTTCTTTCCGTCCGCATTTCTGTCCCACCATTTGCGTTACTTCCTCTCTTTTTACGCATCTGAGTTTCAAACGAGCCATAAGAAGTTTCACTTTAAGGAGTCTTTTCATCGTAGTTCCAATGCCCGAATTACTTTAAAAACAACCCAACAATTCATGTTAAGAATCCATAAAAATCGTCTTATTGTATTAATAAATAATGTATTTATTGTGTCCGTATATAGTTATTACATCTATTCATTTGACTGGTTGATGATTGTCAACATCACTAACTTGTCCCAACAGCTCGAATTTTTCCACCAATTTCTGTATTGCGGTCCGGCAAGGTGCTTCACGTCGGCCAAAAAATGCTTTAATTTTGCGAACTGTGACTGCAAGATTTTCACCATTTTTGTAGTGAATTTTAATAATTTCAATGCGTTGAAGCGTGTATCGTTCCATTTTTAGTAATGGCGTAGTTTCTAATTGTCAAATGTCAAAGAATAAAAGCTTCAAAAGTGTCAGCTACCGAAATACCCGCTATTACAATAACACCTATCATTGGAAAACCCTTTACAAGTAAAAAAAAAAATATTTTAAACACTTTTTTTTGGCAAAAATTAAGCACGAAAAATAATCAGCAATAACATCGTCTTCTTTCAGCTTCCTTTTTTATGTGTACAAATAGCAAGCGCCATCATTTTACAGTCAGTGCACCAGCATCTACCCTTGAATTTCACATCATAGCAAATTTAATTTGAGCCAAACTGAATATTTTTCACTTTTAGACGAAAAACATGATGCTTGTGTTTTTATTTATTTTTTTTTATTATTATAATTACAATATAAAAAGGGGAACAGTGAATTTTATTACAAAAATATAATAAAAGATGAAACATTAAGCAGAAAATAGCACGTTTTCTGTGACAATTAATGTTGTTTAATTAAATTATTAAATTATCATTGAATTTATGGTCCAATCGTCACATTTAGCGCACGCAACAACAGTCGGACAAAAGTTTATTGAAAATTACATTTAATTGTTAGGAAAAACAAAACTATTTCAAAATTCTTCATTTGGACATTTGGACAGGAAAAAAACATAAAAGAAAATATTTTAATTAATAAAATCTGTTAAATGGGATTTTCGTATTGGGGGGGGGGGGTTTATTGGCGGGATCTTATTGCTTAGATTTTCGCTCATTTGTGTGCAATAGGAATCATGGTTTCACCACCGGTCAGAGCTGGTAGTGGGGCATCAACAGTAAGTACACCATCCTTGCTGAGGGACGAACGAATCGATTCGGGATTGACACCCTTTGGCAATAGGAACTCCCGGTTGTATTCCCTGTAAACGCTCTTTGTGTCTGATTTTTCTTCGTGTTTAGCGTGCACCTGAAACGAAAAAGAAGCATGAAGTGCATAAGAAAACAAGTCACACATCACATCAGGAAGCTAATAAGTTATGGCGTGAGAGAGTGGTTGTAAACTTGGAATTTCATTGTCAAGATAATGGTTCTTTTGTAGGTAAATGGATCAAGTCAAGTGGCTACCGTGAGACTTGTGGGAAGGTAAAAATTATTTTCTAAATGCCACAGGCAAAAGGGGAAAATGCATGAAAGTAAATTTATTTCCACATAAAAGTGATGCTTGTCGAGCTATAGTATGTGCAGTGTAGTCGGTTAGTCACCTTCACAGTCAGAGGAGTATACTTATGGGGAGTTTATCTTGAAATTATCATTTCAAAATTGATTTCTTACGGTAGATTGAGTGGTTATGGATAAACTAAAGTTTACTGTGCTAAGCAGTATTTTGTCCTGTTCTTAGAAGGCATTTCAAAAGTATAAGTCGCTCTTTAATTTATTCGCTTCTCGTAACACAATCGTGTGCCGGCAAGAGTCAAATTCGTCAGCCATATCAATGAAGTCATAGATGTGCAATAATTCATGCTTGAAATAGGATCAGCTTGACTGACGTTAAACAAAACTGTTCCTTTTTTTTCATTCCCAGAAGGATATATGTACAAAATTGTCAGTAGCTCTTTTTCGTATGCAGTAAAAGAAAAGACTGGCAAAATTTCACTTTGGTTGTGGATTTGTGGTGTCTGACACAACTGTTTCTTTTGTCATAGGCTCTTAAAAATAACCATCTTATGTTGAGTCAGCAGGAATTTAAAATGTACCAGTTTCTACCAGTTTATCAGAAACTATTGCATACATTCAAGCTGATTCGGAGCAAGTCACTGTTTGATGTTCCATCTGCCTAATTTACATTGCTGAAATGGATATTCAATAAACCAAACAAATAATTACCTTACAACTTATTAGTGTCAAAGCACTCCCTGCAAATATCTCTAAGATAAATAGATGGTTGGGTTAAGTGTCACTCCTATGGCTGCTTTTGGCCCACCGTCATGGTAGCGGTGTTGCGTATCAAATTAGATAAGTTTGACTAAATTTCTTAAATCAGACTTTTGTTGGTTCCCTAGAAAAGACAATATCGTATCTTGCAGAGGTTGGTACATGCTAAATCTCCATAGCAATATTCAGGAAGCTAGTGCTGCAGTAATTGGCGAGACTTTTCCAACTCTATTCAAACGATGATCAATTTGTTCTATTTGAGTGAACCTCTGCCTCAGGTATGAGCTGTCCAGTTTGTGGGATTGCCAAAGGCCATGACTACAAATAATTTTGAGACCATTCATCACTTAGTTGTGATAAACTGGCATAGCACTCATGCCGATTCTTCATCCTCTCATCTTCGACATGTGATGAGATTCAACTTGACAGAAAAGACCTTCTGCGTCATCGCAGTACGACATCTGAAACAAATACTTTTGCGAAAGTTGTTGCATCGCATCCGCTTCTAGTCAGAAGCTAATTTTAAAACACAATTTGACAGGCAGCGTGGTCGTAAATCAATATCCGCATGTGTCATCACAAGTCCACTCATACCACCTACTAGTTCCACTATTTCATTCTATAAGTCCCATAATCCAGCGAATTCTAATCCCTATTGCTTGCAATATGCCATTATTTCAAGGTTTTCGACATTGTTAGTCAAAAAAAAAAAAAAAACAAATAAAGCTTCCAGAAATAACAGTTTTGTTGCCTACACTCCTGCTCGACATTAAAACAATTGTTTCGTTGTTGTTTCTTGTTTTTTTCTAGAAATATTCCAAATGACTAATAACATTTAAAACATCGACAAGGACAGCTAAAAAACAAATACTCATTTACGACCATAAAATAAATTCATCAACAAAAAAAAAACTCAAAACATACACACTATCATAATACATTTTAAAAACTTTCTGTTTTAATTTGAAAATTTGACTCACCAACAACTTTTGATCAACAGTCTTGACAACGATTTCTTCGGGGGCGTATTGGCTGACATCAAATCTCAGCTTCAGCACTTTGCTGTCGCCATCCTCCTACAGGTAAGGCAATAACATAGAGCACGATATATAAAAATTGTTTTGTTTTCGGCCGGAATGTGTTGGCAATTGTCCCACAGCAATGCAAATAAATTAATCATCGCAAACGAAATGGAAAGAGAAAAAGAAAAAAATACAAAGATAATAAATTATTCAGTTCAATTGGCAAAATGCAATGCGATTTCAATTTTCTACACGTTACCTGAATTAAAGGTGAGCTAATATCGGAAATGTAATTCTGTTTTGGCCTGGCCTGGGGCACTGCTGCATTAGTTGTGGTCGAACTGAAAGATGGAAACAATTTTTGATTAGAGCGAAAACAATGTAATTGATCGTCGATTGCATTTAATGTAAATGGCAATGCCAATGCCAATTGTGTGGTTGTTGTCGTTGCGGTTAGGTAGATGTGGGTGAGCCCATAGTGTTAATTGATTGTGGAAATTAGTTCACAACAAAAAAATAAATAAAAAATTGTATAAACTGAAATTGAATTAAATGCTTCGCGGGGTGATGTTAATTTTATTTGCAAGCAACGCAGTCTGTACCGATGTAACGAGACGCTTTCGAATGTCCGTGTGCTTATGTATGTTGTTAGAAGGTGGTTGGAGGTGATTTCAGATGTTAAAATTGTTTGCAATATGGTACCTACTAATTTCTAAAGGAAGTTTTCAATGTTTCCCAATATTTTCGCGAATGTAAATCTTCAAAATGTGGAGTGGATAAAAACTGGCCGTCGTCAAACAGTCTCTTGGAAAGAACCTTTCTTTCACCGAGTGCGGGAAATATAAGATAACGGCACTCTACACCCTATTCACACAGAGCCGAAAACCGGGTTGTCGAGAAAACATATTTCAGTTTTCAGTTTTCAAAACGAGCCGTTTAAGGTCGTTTTCCAAGAAAACGACTTTCAACCGTTGGCTTGTTGAAACAAACTCACGTATTGTAATACATATTCAGCTAATTCAGCAGAATAGCTGAACTAAACAAAGGCCAGAGTGCTCTCTATGCCGGACATACTAGTGGGCGCATTAATACTTTCTTGTGCGTGTGACAATTTGTCTACCTCTGGAATCCTCCTACGTCTCGTATGGAGAGTCAGGGTAGTTTATCCTCGGATAAGGAAAGGATGACCGAAACAGTCTTCCCCCGCCTGTAATCCTCAGACATGCAATCCTCAGACAACTCCTTGAAGAGGTGAGACTGGGGATGACTATTGGACGAAGCAGCTGAAGGAGTGGACCTAAGCGATCCTGTGATGCATATGCTTGCTGATCTTTGTATGCGTTCCATAGATTTAGACTTGCATTTTTTCTCTAGTGCGGGCCACCAAACCAGGATTCCGTAAAACAGAAAAGGTCTGACCACCGCAATATAGAGCCATTTTGTTACCCTAGGCTGAAGGCCCCATCTTAGACCTAGGGCCTTCCTACAGCTATGGATAGCTACCGCGGCCTGAATATTTCGCTTCCAAGCGTTGGATGAAATCTTTTGTAGAATCCCTCTTAATAAACTTCTAACGGGATAAACTCTCTTCTCAAGTCAAAAACAGGTAGATTTGTCGGGTTTGCATAATTTATTTTTAAAAATAAATGGTAAAAAATGATTAAGTGGAGAAAAGCATTAACAATTTCATTTGATCGAACATAATTCTAAGAGAAAATATCCCCTTAAATAAATTGCTACTGCACATCGAGGGACGTTTCACCTCCTTTTGGACGGACAAAATGTTCTCTAATTTTAGAATGAAGTCATAATCTGTTTGTTAACGAAGAAATAAATTAAAATTACAATACCTCCAGACTACAACTACCATACACATGTTCTTCCGAGAATTCGTTGTATGAAATTCAATCCAAAATAAAAGTGTACTTTGCCAATACACGCAAATGCCATAGAGCCATATGATGGGATGAGCTAAAAGTTCTTCTATTTTTAGGAGGAATGCGCTTACTGAGCGCATTAACGCGAATCAGCAATATTGCCAAATTTCGATGCCGTTAAAATACTGTTTGCTAATTATTTTGTCGGAGCATTAAAAACTCGAAAGAAAATTAATGATCATTAAATTTATATTTTTTTCTTTCTTCATATACGTGTGTATATTATGAATAAATATGTTAACAGATCATTTGGCTGTTTTTTTTTTTGTTTTTTTTTTCTTCCTCTTTCAGGAATACAAATGTGCAGCCAGCGGGTGTATTCCTTTGTTTAAATTTGTCGGCACGGAAATGTGTTATTGTTTGTATCAAATTTCCAACAGCCAGTTGAGTGAAGTATGTATATGTACTTGTATAAATATCAAGGGAAAAGTGGATCCTTGCAGGCGCAGTTTAATGGAATGAACGCTAGGTATGGTTTACATTGAAACGGATATCCTGACAGATGGTGTTACAAATGGAGATCTTCAAGGGCAGAACTATTTCTGTTTACGTTTTGTTTAAACACAACTACAAACGAAATGCAAATGACAACAGGATGTGGATAAACAGCCTTGAGACACGTCGCGTGTATCTACTCAGTTTAATTTTTTTTTTTTTTAATTGTTTTTTTTTTTTTTTTTTTTCTCATTCAAATAGTCCAGCTGCTATTGAGA
Organism: Cheilosia grossa; assembly: GCA_963082955.1. NCBI lineage: Eukaryota > Metazoa > Arthropoda > Insecta > Diptera > Syrphidae > Cheilosia > Cheilosia grossa. The sequence continues at coordinate 41,170,403 of OY720145.1, read as the reverse complement.
AACTAAGCATCTGTGGAAAAACCTGCATTTGAAGATAACGCGTACAGACATAAAAGGCGTATAACTGGATGCGACAACTAAGGATAAGAGAGCGACAAAAACCATTAAAAAATAAAAACAAATCCCGTTGCACATGCACATCCCTATTGGGGATAGCTTAAGTTCTGTCTCTTAACTTTTAGAGTACGTAATGGTCGGTTGGATAGTTGCATTATTTATTTGAAAAACATTCGAACTTTAGTGTCACATAAACGAGTCTGATGATGAATTCAATTCAATTCAACTCAACTTATTCTTTATTCAATATGTACAAAATATGAAAAGTGAGTTTATGGATATTCTTGACATAGCAACAAATATTCTATCCTTAAAAAAATAAAATCACAGTAAGTAAGGGCATTTCATACCAAGATATTTCATTATGGCATAGGGATAGCTTTTTAAGAAATACGTCGGGATGATGTCCTAAAATTATATAATAGAGTTTAAAGCCACCAACTCCGAAAATGCGGCTGCATGAACAGTCCTGATAAGTAAAGGTGAACAAAATCGGAAGAGGTATCAAATAGTCTCATGCTAGGTTTGTGGTACAATTAGACAGCAATTTGGCTGCCGCTCGGTTGGTTGGACGCTGCTATTTCATTTATTATAATGGGATTAATCAACAGTTTGTCCATTTTCTTTACTATCTCTTCTTGTCAACTCTTTTACTGCATAGATAGCTGGATATTCTGTTCAACTTCCCAGGCGAAACTTAACATTTGCGCAGAACTCTCCCATATTATTTATATGCGACACAGGGTCTTTCACCCCAATTATACGAAATGTCCGCATTAATTGTGCGTTCTAATGCTCACGAAGAGTACTGAATTGTTTCAACGCATTTGCCTTTAACGAGTAGACACCTAATGACATACACCCAACTCCATCCACTTATACCACACAAAAGCAAATGAACTTCTCAGAAAAGATTATGCTAGCCATAGTGAGGTTTCATTTTTCACACCATAAAATAAAGTCTTTCCGGGTAATCTAGGGGAGACACCGCACTAAGCAAAGAGCATGTCGTGTGATGGGAGTTTTTTTGTCTTTTAACTAAACTAGTGCGCATCTGACAAACAATATTTGCAACAAACGACCATGACTACACTGTTCGTTGCCAACAATTTCGAATGCAATTTGTGCCATTTGCGTCATGCAATCACAAATGGAATATCCCTAGCCTCGAATATCTTTCAAATTGAATTGAAACAAACGCGCTCAGCAGGCAGGAGCAGCAATTTTTTTTTATAAATCCTATAAATAGCCAACACTCAACACAGATAGACATCTGGCAACCAAAAAATACTAGAATCGACAAGAATATCTCTAAGAATCTTCAAGATACAACGATACAAGATACCAGAAGATACAACGCAAATATGTGTATTTTATTGTTGACCTCATTTTGAGGGCACACACTGTGTGTATATGTATATGCTAGGCTAGGCAAGAACACCACATGCCGGTTGTTGCCGGCGGCGCAGCACTACCAAGTTTTGGCTTTGAGCTATTTTCATCAAACAAAATAGCTAGTCAGAAACTGTCTCAGCGTGTGGCGGTAATTTGTAAAACTATTTTGCTTGCAACAAGGTATCGAGGGGGACGCTTTCCCTTAAAGAAGACGAAAATTAGTTACAATGTGCAAAATGGCTATGGAAGTAGAAACATCATCTCAGGTGCTAAAGACATACAGAATTAGAACAAAAACGAACGCAAAAAACGGAACGTGTGAGATGAGTGTGCAACAAAAAGAAATTTTACGAAACGTTCAACATAAAAAGAGAATGTTTTGCTTTTTGTGTTTAAAATTGTTTTTTTTTTAACATTGAAAAATACCTGGTCGTTGTTGTCTTTTTTGAAGAACTGTATTTTTTTTTAATTGTGTATTTTAGTAGATTGTTTTTTTTTTTATTGTTTAAGGGGAACGATTTTTTTTTTTTTTTTGTACATAATTTTTCATAGCACAGGATCAAGCAGATTTATTTTTGTTGAATTTATTTTTTTGTTATCGCAAAATTTATATAGCAGCGTGTAAGGAAAGAAATAAGAAAGTTTATTATTAATGTTATTCAAATTCAATATAGAGATTTAAAAGAGTTGGACAAACATTGTGGAGTAAGAAAATTTAAAGCACAACGAATGCAGCAGTTATATAATAAATTCGGTTAGAATGGTTTTCAAGATAATATGACGTATGATATACAGAATACAACTGCGAATGTATGTAAAAATTTCATCTATTTAGTACCGCAGACATTTTCAATTACAACTGTACTACTTTCCGTTGTAAAAACTCAATCAAATGTGACTCGATTGCGATTGGTACTACCACATTGATTTATTTGACCCTTTTTCACTTACTTTTAACTTACGATAACTGCGTGTAGGGTTTTATAAGTGTTGTTTTCTCTAATGCAATTCTGACTTTGTGTCAGCCCTGAACTGGAAATAGCAAAAGTTGCGGCGGTCACAAAAAAAACTCTACCTGTTGTGATTGCACTGACTTTCTTTTGACAGTTAACCTATAACGAACTGAGAACACCGGAAGCGAACAGTAAACCCCAAGATGTGGCTTTGTTAATTCCTCCGTTGCGGAATTGACTTTATTGTGACAGTACCATATGTTTCTTCAGAAATTTCTCCTTTTCCACCAATTGAATATCTGTAGACTACAATATGAACTTTACGAACTTTTTACAGTGCACAAGAAAAATCTATTCAAACGTGAAGGTGAGTTTTTTTGACAGATTTTGGGCGAACAATTGAATAAATTTATTTGCTCTATTTCTCAAAATGATTTAAGAAGTTATGAATGGAGCCGCAGCCAGAATCAGTGCGTTACAATCGGAGCTGTCAAAACAAACTAGAACGGTGACAACAAATTTAACTATTACTCTTTTGGAATCAGATGCAGTTTCAAATGCCATAGCAGTCGCAGAGGGTGGGAGGGTACACCATCTCTTATCAGAAAAACTCGCTGCTGTGGGCTTTTTCACAGAATTGCATTTTATTTATTTTTTTACCCCTCAAACAATGCAGCCCACATAAAAACAGCTCAAGTGACTCAAAAGTGCAAAGCCTGCCTTAAATATTTGCCGCAATTAATAAAGTTGAAGACACCAGCGTTCCGTTCATCTCTATATCTTTAAATCTTAATTGAATTTGCTCTAGTCCATTAAGTAATGAAATTCCGCTTACATTTACTAGTGCTATGTTGCCTTCCGTTCAAGCTCAAGTCTTTAAACAACTCAGGCAGACTAGCCTTCCATCAAGACGAATAAATCATTTAAGTTGTAATGATGCTCCACTTTACTTGATTTATTTCTTCAATTAATATACAATTGGTTCACAGTGTCATCCACACTGCGAGGGACAGCAAGAATGTACGGGTATTGAAATTTGATTAAGTTGGTGAAATTTAGTGGTCAGAGATTTTTTTAAAGTTCCAAATTTTCATTATTTCTCCCCCCTTGACCCAAATCTAAATTTTCAAGATCCAATTTAAGGGAAATAATCTTTTGACTTTTAAATATGGTTGGACTATTTATGTGGCTGTCTAGCTTAGTAAGTCTGACAGATGGCTGACTTGATTTATCTCAGTTTGGACTGTCTCATGGGTCAGATGAACAGCTATTTCAGTTGACGTCTATGGAGGGGTGGCCGACGAATCTAGTCAAGAAATTCCTAACTGACTGAGAACTGAGTTGACAGTTCGCATATGTGGCTGACGTAGGCAAAGTGACGTTCCCGACCAATCTAGTTTTTGCGTTCAGGTTACATCTAGTCCAGACCAATATAGTCGACTTAAGATAACTAAATTTTTTAATGTGCCCATTCTGTTCGAGAAGCCGTTAATTTCGATGACAATTCTTTGCTTACCAGCTAAAATTTGTTTTCTTTAGAATAATGTTATGTGTTATGTGTTGCTTTGCTGATCGTAGATATAAACAAATTCTCTCTCGCTAACTTACATATACATAAATAAACTTATTTTCAAAAAAGACATTTGTTGTATCCAAAGAGGTCCTCGTGAATGTACAGTTGAAATTTGAGACTGACAACAAAAGGTCGCACTGCGACATAAATTGGGAATACCAGGGGCAAGAACGTGTTCAATACGTGACATTTGAGCTGTCACTCACTGCATCATACCCAAACGGAACAAAAACCTCTGATGGAAGAAGACATCTTTTTTTAATTTACTTGTTTAAATAATAGATTCAATTCATCTCAACTTCTCACCTCTTCTACTAACAGTTTACAGGTGATAGCTAATTGCAAACAAATATGCATACACACATTTAGTAATTTCAAAACTGATCAAATGATCAAACACATCGTAAATACAGACAAAAAAAGGCCATGCAAATCGCTGTCGTCTTGACCTCGTCAAAGCAAATATCTACATCACGTTATTATTGCTCACTGCAGCCATTACGATAGCCATTAACCTAACCAACCTAACAGCACGCCGCAGCTAATACTTTTCTAATTTGTAACACTTTATTAATAGCTTCATAACCCACATGCCAAAGACATGCCATATTGTTGTGGAGAGGGATTCGTTATATAGCAAGAGTGGCCCACGTCATCTGAGCAACTACTCTCGTCTCACGACCCATATGCAAACAAACTTCACTCTCTCTCTCGCTCTAGCAAATGTGTGTGCTGAATTTTTAAGGAAATATTCAATTGGAAACAGAAATATTGATTTATGCGCGACCACTTCGTAGCTCGCCAACAATTGACAGCTGGCGATTAATTGGATGATTTAGCCCACAACTATGTCTGCAACAACTTGGCCAACATATACCGGTTGTTCAACTAACGTGACATTGCCATTCGTGGCGTTTTCCTTTCCTCGTCTAGCACTTTGTTACACTTCATTCATAACCTAAGAAGTTGGCTATCTGTGTGTAGAAGTTCAAACTCTATGGGTAGCGATAGCGTGGAACTGTGCAATTCGGTTTATCTGCGCGCAACCCACGGTGTTATATTCTCACCGATGATGTCATTTGCTATAATTTTACATTCTCTACCCTGTTCTTGCTGTTTAACGATCGCGTGCTAAAAGTGATCGCACACAAACACCCATGAAATTATCAGTCAGCCGGACTGTATAGAGTTGTTGGTTTATTTTTATTATTCTGCATGACGTTGACGTTGTAGACTTGTATGTTGTATCGTGACAGCGACCTTGCATGAAGTCAGCCAACAGATTAAGCCGATGTTTGAAGAATTGATGCGTTGGTGCACTTGGTGTCTTGAAATGCTTTGTTGGCGGGTTTTCCGTCAATCTGCGCCTACTTTTTTCTTCGAAATAAAAATGAGTCGCAAACAAATTAACAGAAAGTCAAGTCAAATTCTGACTGCTCAGAGCAGCTGTGATTTTGTAGTTTGATATCTGTGAAATAAATTAATGTGATATTCGTTTGGACTTCTTCAGATTTGCCCTCAGATTTCAGATTTCGTGTGCCTAATCGAACATAAAAACGCTCTTGCTCTTTTTTGTGTTGATATTCGTGCGACTTGAATATGTGTAGTCTTCGACACTTTTCTATGCGCTTTCCATTCACTGGTTAAATTTTATATTAAAACATTCGAAATTTCCGTCCCAATTGATTTCTAAATATTTGCACATAAATAATTTACGAAAATAGATTCACCCGATGCACTGCCTTTCTTTGCTGTAGAAAAAATTCACGCAAATGTAAACAAAGTCCACCAGTTGTCAAACTCAAATGCAATTGCATTGGTAAATCTGAAGCAAATCTGAGAAAATATCTAGATTCGCAAAAGTGCTCTGAAGTCTGAAAAAGATTGCTTTTTTTTGTTCCAAACAAACATAAAAATTGCTCTGAGGGCCAAAAAAGCCTCTGAAAGCGCCCAATCGAATACCACATAAAGCGAAATTCTGCAACTAGTCAGAATAACCGCTCAGTCAGCGGTAAAGTTAAGATTCTATTCATTAAAAAGATGACACAAATAACTTGAAAATGACGTTTACGCATGTGTCGAGATGTCATAGACATCGACTTCAAATCAGGTGAAGAGGACATTCGTTCAATGAAAATGGGCGCATTCGAAAATCTTGTAAATTCGAATAGATTGGTCTGGACTAGATGTATCCTGAACATCTATAGGTCGGTAACCCCTCTTTGCATACGTCAATGGAAAATGTCAACTTAGTATCTACTCGGTCACAAAATTCTAGAATATATTTGTCGTCAACTGAAATCCTTGTTCACGTGACCAATCTAGTCCAATAAAACTGAGACACATCAAACTAAACTGAACTATATTCTTAAACGTACCCAATATTTACTCAAGTAAGGGGAAAAACAACATTCCGAAACATCTTTGACACTGAAACTGTGCCTCGCTCTCAATGAAACACGCAGAAGCCGTTTTCGATATGACAGTTGTGCACAAACGCCAGAATGCGATGCAATCAAGAACGGATGTCAATCGTAACTAAGTGTCAAAATGACAGCCGACACAGCATTGCTTTATAATCGCGTATAAAGGGTTTTGACGGCCAATTTATGCCTAATAAGATGAGATAAAGGTTTAGCAAAAAAGGTAGGAAAGAGACACAACAGATACTAGTATTTTCGACATCCGCTGCACCAAACGTCAATCACGTTCCTTGCTTGCTGACGTTCAACGTGTTGGCTTTTACTTCAAACACGAGAGCTGTTACTGTTATTTTATCAGTAAAAAATTGGTAAGATATGAAGAGTGAAGAAAAATGTGAGTTTGACTTTTTGAACGTCCCCATTTCAACGTCTGTCACAAATGTGTTTCCGCAATGAATTATTTGTACCTCAGTCCAATGGGCGTTCGGGCTAAAGCGAGGGTAGTATACGTATGAGTTCCATACACAGTGACAAACGTTTTGATGACCAGTAATGCCAGACGCACGAAAGTGAATCATCTATTCGATTCGGTTTAGCCATAGACAACGCTGTGTCATGAAAAAATAAGTACAAATTCATATTCCTAGGTTTCGTAGCAGCAACTGAAAGAGGAAATCGTAATGTACTTTTCTCGGTATAAGGATTCTTCTAACTGATCAATTGCATATATGTCACTTATTTGAATCGTCACATCTACACTTGCATGTTACGGGAGCACATTTCGTATGACACACAAAATAGTTGTAATTGATTTGCTGAGATCGAAGCTTTAAAAAACATCCCTAGTGACAATGAATGAATGTTCCTTCATCAAATTTCAGCAAGTTTTTCGAATTCAACAACAAATACTTATTTACTTACTCTCAAAAACAAAAACATCATCAGATCAGAACACCTCTCTTTAGATAAAAGAAAAACGAAAAAAAAAAACCCTAAATGTGATGACATGAATAATTGATGTCACGCTCGATGAATGCGAAATTAATTTCGTTATTCATTTTTTATGGCCGGCAAAATAATTGCATTGCACATTAATGTGCCAACTGATGTTTCTCTGAGTGATCTAGAAGAGAACATTCAACAACTTTAATCGACAGCTGCATTCCATTACTCGATTGTAATAGTTTAATTGCGCAATTACTAATTGAATCATGTTAAGTGGGATTTAAAACTTAACACAATAAAGCAATCACGTCACCTTAACGATCTGAAACGAGTCGAAACCGTTATCACAGAGGAGCTTAAATTGTTTACCTCATTAGGCGAGTTCCGTTGATGACAAGAAGTCAATGATCTGCTTCTTTACAGCTCGTTCTTGTGATTTATATAGCTTCAAGTCAACGATACTTTGTTAACGTCTCCGATGAATACAAATAAGGTGTCCAAGAGAATTGGGAAAAAAGCACGCGAAAAAATAATCAGCGAGTCTTAAATATTTTCGCAAATTCATTGTCTTCGCAGGTAGGTTTATAAAAATATACTTAAGGACTTAAGTTGAACAAATTTGCCAGTTCGATGGCCACGCTGCCAAACAATTCAGCATCTGCTATATAATGAGTCTATCTGTGAAAACCAAAAGATTTCATTATACACAACCGTATAAGAAAACAAACATCACGTATAGAACACAATAAGCAATCAAATCAGTTCCTAATGTCATAAATCTGCCAAGAAACGACTTGATTATCTAATTAGCCTGACATTATGTTCACATGTGCGTCTTTGAACTATCAAAGTAAAGTGAAGTGTTTTGTAAGCCGATTATTGTGATACGTATAAAGAAAATGCGGGTTCAAGTGACAAGTGCGGAGTTTGTGTACGTGCGCGGTGATGACATTGTTTGTCGTTACAATATGAAAGCCCATCAATCGAGCTTGTTAAATTAGTTTTCCATTTAGCATAAACAGCGAATTAAATGGATTAATTCATTTTAGAAAATCAATACTAAACCTAAAAAAAATCGAATGAGAGGAGATTGAATACGAAATTTACTCTGCACTTTTAACGCGCATTAAAATTAAATAGTTGGCACAAAATATCTGCAGCTAACTTTTCACAACCATTCATTCCGTGTTTCTCTTTTTTGGACCGAATGGAAGGGATCTAAAATTTTAGGCCGAGTCCAACGGATAATTGAAAAGCTCTTTCATGAAAGTTATACTTTCGGATGTTTGTCAGACGTTCCCAAGAGCTGGCGCAGTGGAAAAAACCTTAAAGCGCATTGGGAAACTCATTTATGAGATACATGAGTCTAAAGTGCTCATAGTCCTAAGGAGTCATGTATGAATGTAGTCACAGCCAATATTCAGCATGGAATAAACTGTTTATCATGAGGGGAGTTTGTGTGGGCTTAAATACCAAGCCAAGTACATACATAAAACCTAAATTGGAAACCAACCAACCAAGAATTTCCTTTGATTGTCATCTACTCGTAGCACATCCAACATTTATCTACGTGCCACCAGAGCATTTAACAAAATTGGTCTAACGGGTTCGGACAGACGGACAGAAGCGAAACTAATAAGGTTCCGTTTTTTCCTGTGGGTAAGGAACCTTTAAAATGAAGAGGCGGAAATATCGAATAGGATTCTCATTCTACATCACAATTGTGTTTGGTATTTCACTATACCGAATGCAATGTCCTAAAGAGGTAGACTTCCCTATGCACATTTCATATAACTACCATCTTTTGAATTTAACCAAGCAAAAATACCTCCAACAATGCAATGAGTTAAAGTCATCGAATTTTTTCAAACAGTCGTGCAGGCAAATAATTAGCACTTAAAAACCATCGTTAACTTCAATTGCACAGTCTCGCGAAAGATTATTTCAGTCAGATAAGAAACTCTAAATCGTGAATGAAACTCCCTTGTTATTGTGTTTTCCACGCTCCATTGCAACAGACATTTTCGAGTATTTAGGTAGGTACATAAATGAATATATCTGATCAACCCCACGTTTCATAGAGTAGCAATTCATCGCTTGTAACCCAGCAAACTGCTGACCTACATTAACACACACTTTTTACGACTTTGTGCCACAACAAAAAGGGTTACGTCACCTTTCTTATTTTTTTTTTTTTTCCTGTGTGATTGAACGTCAAATGGAAGTCATTCGGAAGTAGCACAGTTCTTTTCGTGGTTACCATAAACTTCCACATCCATGCCTGCATATAGAAATCTATATTTCAAGGATTGTCAAACAAGTGTTGTTCAACACCAAATCGATGGTATATTTTGTTTAAATTGTTATTAATGATATGATATAAGTGTACACTCATCAGGCAGCGTTTATATTTTGAATCTAATGACATCACCAGTCGCCCCTCATTTCATAAGTCATCGCAAATTTGAATATTTTTTTGTTTCTATTTAGAAATACTTGTTCTCTCATAAGGAAATAAGCTTGTTAGTTTGAATTTGGCCAGAAAATGAACAAAATTCCTGGAGAGGACACAAAAATTCTTCGAGATACCTATATCACTAAATTTATGTTTTAGGGCCATGTATAGGGTTGGAGGCAAATTGAATGGCGCTGTGCATTTTAATTACTCTTTGTGGGCGTATATGTAGATTTTTGCGTTTCAACGCCTCGGTGGGTTTATTTTTTGTTGAACCATGCATACGCTGCTGTGCCAAAGCTGACTAACAGATGGTGCATATATGCAAGCGGATTTCGTATAAACAAATATATTATGATGTTTACATTTTAGACGTTTCTAGCAAATGGATTGTGCACACAGTTTTTGGCTCATCGCTCTATTTGTGAAAGACGAGATTTATTTGCTTAGTTTATTATGATGAGCGAAAAAAAAAAAACAAGATAACTGGAGGCATACCTATAAAATTTACTAAAAAAAAACAGGGGCAGTCAAAATAAACGCGTTTGATAAATTTGGTTTCCTATTAGAGGCACCAGAGAGCCGAATCGAATTACCGCATTAGCGGGCAAATCATGTCATTGCAATGACGTAATGTTTTTTATTGATTCTGCTAATTAAAGAACTCAAAGCAGAACAACCACGAAGGACCGGTTATAAACGAAGGGGATACAGGTATTGACATCATTCCTAACGATGACGACTGGCTTTACCCAGCAAAGGTAAATATATGTGAGACGAGCCGCATTCTATAGCGACCTTGAATGTGTTACTGCATCCTCTTGTAATGATAGCAAAAAGTAAAACTGGCTTTCATTGATATCAATTTAAAAGCTGATAAGATCGGACATTTAAACAATGAAAGATAAAATCTAAAGTGAAACACAATGATCGAACCAGAAAATATACTTTTACGCCCGTCATATTTATTTTGTTTTTCTTTCTTTGGAGGGGTATGTGCAGTTTTGCAGGTGCAATCCATACCGTTCGACAACATTTTACTCAGAATTAACCGCCATAGGCTTATCTAGTCTTAAGATACCGTATTCTTGGCAATCGATAAATAGCTGGCGCTTATTTGGTTTTTGAAAATACAAATACAATGACACAATTAGGTGTCATATATTTATTTGTTATCTTTGTATAAATAGACTTTGTTCTGCTTAACGATAACGCGCGAAGGTTTTATTAATGAAGATCATTTTGGTTTCCCTTATTATTTATGGGGCTTACCAATAAACACTTTTAGTTTCGACTTTAAATTTAAGTAGTTCACCGTAGCTATATTTTTTGCATACCTACATATTTTGCAATTGTGATTAGAACGGCGCTTTGCGAATAGACCACAGAAAGATAAGAACTAAAGTATATGAGCTAATGACTGATGTTTTACTACAATTTCTATAGAATTTAGAGACGCTGCACCTCTGACCATAGTCTTGATCTTAAAGGTCCCGTAATCCACAGGTCAATTCGACTTCGTTTATCACAAAAATCAATAACTTATTCTAGTACATATCGTAAAAGAAAATTTCAAGTCAGTTCACCCTACCTCCTGTCATAAAAACATGTCAGACTCAACGCCTAATCTTTCTCCTTGTTTACAGTATCCGTTCCCCAAGGGTGCAACGAACAACATAAAACAAATCTTAGCAACGAAACGAGGATAGAAAGTAAATCTCACTGGCGCTTCTATGCCGCACACTACTTACAACTTGTCCTCACCGTCACCAAAGGTTGCACTATTTTTAGTTTTTCGGATTTTTGGTCGCCGAGTCATCAATCAGTGAGCGTTAATCGATACCTCCCCGTTACTATGAGGTTTTCGGCTTACAAACATTTCTATTTAAGTACAAATTTTAATGTAATTGAGCTGATAAGAAATCCGGCTGTATCTATCTGAAATTAATAGCTCTATTGCTTCGGTGTGCTTTTTTGAACTTTCTTACTCCACTCAGAGACCGGCTATTGGGTACCTAAGTAAAATAAACAATATAAACTGTACAACATACCTTGTCGACTCGAAGAAGTTTGCTTCACGATTCATCAACTCGGAGCGGAATTTGGCCATTTCCTCTTCCATTTTGCGCATTTCGGAATCGAATCGCTCCCGAATGCTTGAGAATTCTGTATCAATCACACTGAAATCACCCAATTTGATGGGAATATTCCTCTTGTTTGCTTCGGCCATTTCTGCTTTATTTGTTTATTTGTTTAAATAAATGAATTTAATTTTACACTAACGTCACAGCACAAATATTTTGTGTATATTTGTTTAAAAAGTATAATATCACGGTAAAGATTTTAAATACACTTCTTCACACGATGAACGCGAAATTCTATTTAACTGAACGGGGCAAATTCTCCTTTCCAAATTGACGTTTTCTTTCAGACTGAAATTGTTGACTCTCTCTCGAGTGGTTTTATTTAAAACTCTGATTCATTTGAGAGAATATTCAAGAAAGATAAAAACTTGTTTCGAACTGTACTTGGTGGCGTTGACATTTTTGAGTAGTTTTACTTTTGACAGCAGATATGCTATGCGGAGAACACACTTGAATGCTTAATGGTGTGACCTCACTTGTAAATAGTGGGCAGAACGCCTACATATTTATAATATGTTTAAAAGATGGAACTGTTTACCTACGGTTATGGTTTTAATAATTATGTTGTCATTTGAAAACTTCTAAAGAATTGACGATGAGTAGTTTTTCACTTTAATGTATTGTTTCTGTTACAGGCATTGATTCTGTGGGATTCTCTAGTAGTCATGTCTAAGCGTCAAGTTTTGGTTGTGCATAATTACTCAAATAAAAGCAGATCGATTCCGAATTGCATTTGACTTTGATGTTTATAAATTTAGTGTCATTTAATCTGAATGCGATGTAAAGCGTGCTGGGCCCATAACCTATAAGAGAAACACGTCTTTAATGTAGTAAGGTAGAACGAAGAAAAATAATAGTTTATAAGGTATCTGTCAAAATATGTAGGGTGAGTTTACATGTAAGGTTATGTGTTCCAAATATGGGTACACCAACAATAGACAACGAAAGTCATGAATAATATTATCGCTGACCTTATTCTGGACGAATATAATTGACAAATCGACATTCACGAAAATACTCTACAGAATTTTCCTAAATGGGAAGTAGTTTAATTGGTAATGATAGTTTTAGGTACCTCCTACAATCCAATTGATAATACAAATTTTACAAGCTTCTGCCATTTAATCACAAATGCTGTCAGACTTTTATACCGATAGCCGCTGGTTCTGATGAAGTGTCTCGGGATAGCATTGTTGATGTTTATATCTGAAGACGTTCAATAAAACAGAACTTTTATTTCAAAGGTCTCTTAGAAGGTACAGGACAATAATTCTCAAAAATTCTCCGAAATAGTGTCATTGGTTCAATGCAGTCTTGAAGCTCTCGGATTCGGTATATTTCGATTTCACCTAACTGCTTCATTGAGAACCGAACAAATGCGGAGCACATATCGCCCAATGTAGCCAATGCGAAAACCCATACATGTTCAATAAACACACTTTTTTTGTCAATCGAAAACAATAATTCACAACCAATTTAAATTGGAATATTTTTTTTTTTTCTTATAAATTGTCAAAATAGTTTACTGTAAAATTCTACCTCATGTGAATATAATTTTCCCACAGATGAAAAAAAAAAACCGTACAGCTTTGAGAATAATGTACCAATTTCTCTGCTGTGCGAAAGTTTTAGGCGGATTTGCTCGTTTACGAATTTTTCTTCAAGATTCTTTTGACACAAGACTCGACATCGCTTCATTCTATTTCTAGCAGTAGCAAAATGGATGACTCATTCTAAAAGGATGACTGTTTAAATCCCTAAATTTTATTATTATTATTTCCAGGCGACGAATAAAAAATGTACAAAGGTATAAATAGTAGAATGTGTTCTAATTTTCTGTGATTCATTCAGAAACCCATTTATTGATTTTTCCCTAAGTGATAACTTTGACCATAATGTACTTTTCCGCATAGACAAATCGCTCACAATCCTCTTGCCGCTGGCCTCTCAAAATTGTTTCAAGTTCCGCCATTTTGCTTTCGTATCGGTGTTGTCAATTAGAATCCATGTGACATGCAAAAATATACCAAAAATACACAAAAACAAAGCTGCCAACCGTGGGGGCATGCCATAGAGTCCGGGATACCACAGTTCAACTTTACTGATTGCTATTGGTTAGTTATTATGTATTTTTAAGAGGCGATTAATTTGATTTGTTTGGTTAATAAAACTATTTAAAGCGGAGATGTTCTATGCACTAGAAACATATTAGGACAAACATGGTTGTGTATTTTCCGCTTTTGAATATCATTAACTTCGATTTCATGAGTACATTTTTCTTAAATAACACAAGAAAAATTGTTTAAAATGTTTTCATTTTCCTAAAACCATTCTGCAGTGATAATATTTCATAAATATTGCTAGCAAATGTACAATTATTCCTAAAAAATAATAAGAATAATAATAATAATTATCTGGCAGCAATTTTGCCGGCAGCGGAAGTTGCTCAAATTGTTTGCGAGTTGTCTGGTGAGCCGGAATTTTTGAAGTTAAGTGATATTTTGTCAATCCGAATTTCTATGTAAAATACTGGCGCCCCAAATAGTGGCCACTCCGAAAAATATACCTTGTAGCAGCGTTCTCTCCCGTGCTACAATTGTAGTGTTTTGTAGTTTATGAGTACATGTTTTCTAACTGAGTACGGTACTACTTTGGATCCACAGCATACTATGTACTTTCTATAAATTCATATTAACAACTATTTCTTATTTTTCCAAAATTGTAACAACAGACTTAAAATACCTACAACATACGTGTTCCAATTAAAATTCTCCTCTTTTTCTCAATTGCTTTTCTGAACAACTGTGTTCAGAAAAGCTTTTTCTTTTTATATATTGAACTACGTAACCTATAATTTGTTTTTAAATATATATACCTATATTAACCTTTAAGGGTTTCATTTTCCCTTATTTTTTGTGCATGAACTGAAAAATTTTATGTTGAATAATAATAAAACAAATATTTGAAAATGTATAGTATAATTGAATTTTGTATAAACAAATTTCCGATTGTAATTGAAAAATACCATAAAGCCGTTTTAGGTACCTACATTATTGCGTACTACCTTCAGACCCTTTGGAGTACCATTTTGTACCGCAGTGAAAAAGGAGGAACGCTGGCTTGTAACGAAAAGTCCTCCGAAGTTGGTGGCCTCAGTGTCAGTAGTTGCTCAGTTCAGTATGATTTTCCGTATCCGTATTATAGTCCGTCCAAAAGCAGTTGAAACTTCCCTCGATGCGCAGTAGCAATTTATTTAAGGGGATATTTTCTCTTAGAATCATTTTTGATCAAATGAATTTGTTTCCATTTTTGTTTTTTTTAAATAAAATATAAAAACCGTGAAATCTACCTGCTGTTGTCCTGAGAAGAAATATTATCCGTTAGAAGTTTATTAAAAAGGGATTCTACAAAAGATTTCTTCCAACCCTTTTAATAGTGGGTTTTAATGCTGTACGATACCTACCTATACGCTGTACTACTCAATGAATAAAAACTCAAATCTTCATCCATAGAATTTGAGAAGTGGAAATTTTTCTAAATTTCCCTTTTCTCAGGGGTGGGTGGAAAATGTGTACCTGTTCTTTACACACGCCAGCGACAGCAACGATGCTGTGTTGAAATCAGGGGCCTAATTACCGTGAGCGAGCTATACGTCACTGAATTTTGTGGAATTTACAAGCAAAACACTAACAAATTCAGTCTCGTATTACTCGATCACGGATGGGGTATTTCACCACAGTCTTGTGGATCATAAATTGTCATAAACCATAAACTAAATATTTAATAGACCGTCAGGGCGTCAGCTCCCGCGCACCTAGCCGATTCCCTCCGGAAATTTTGAAAAGAAAATTCTCTCTTAAATTTCGTATCCGGGAATACGTAAGCCGTAAGCAAAAAAAAATATAAATAGAGGGGGTATAATGAAAAACTGACACTCAGCTCAGCAGTCATCCTGCGTCGTGGAATTTCTACCTTTTTGTAGAAATGTTGTTGCCCGAAAAACCTTCAATGAAAAACAGGAATAAGGCATAAAAATTGTGGAAATATCATGAATCTGACGAAAAACCATTTGAACTGCGTTGCAACACATTTATTGTTCATGAAAAAATAGATTTGGCGTTTAGTAAAAAAATTCTAGTTCTATGAATCATTATAATATTAACTAACTGCGATTTTTATACTGAAGGTTTATTTAATGTGAATTTCTTTGCGAATCATACAAATTTTACTTTTAGAAGCAAAATTTGTTCATAGACAAATCGAGGGAATTTGAATTGATAAGAAATATTTAAATTTAAAATACGTTTCGATTCAGGGGAGAGATATAAACATTTCTCAGTGGGTAAGATTTCTGAGTTATAATCGTTTCATGAATTTTCCGTGTAATGACAGAAAACAAAAAGGAAAAAAAACACAAATTAAATTTATTACAAAATTTCAAACAATTTAATATACAAAAGAATTTCAAACTAGCGTGTTATTAATGAAAACATTTGAGTCGGCTGAGAACAGCCATGAATAACTTTTCTTGTCCTATCCATTGAATTCACCCTGTTGGTTTTTATACTATTTTGGTGCAGATTTCTTTTCCAAATGTTACCTTCCAAAATTATACACAACCTTCATACCACTTAACAATTAAAAGGACATGACAAAAATTTTTTTAGAAATTCTGATGACCAATCTATGACGAAAAAAGTACTATGGCTGACAAAAAAAATGTTCGGTCAAATTTATTATATTCTTTTTTTTCTAAATTTTCATTGCATTATTTTCATTGTCTAATAGATACATACAATCACCGAAAAAGAATTTATTTTCTTTAAATTGTTCGGGAAAGAACAGAAACTAAAATGTATAGCTATCAGTAAAATTCCAAATAGAATTGCAGATACTGATTTTATTTTATTTTTGCAGGTGATCCCTGTAGATAGTTCATCGATTTCCGTTGTTTGCAACCACAATATAAACATCCTGCACTGTAGGTAGAATAAAAGAAGTCCTTATAATATTCGTTTCAATAAAATATTAATTGGTACTAAATTCACCACACCATACCCACAGTTTTCTTAGCACGCCCCGATAACGGCCAATTATTTGAATTTTTTCCAATGTCACCACAGAATGAGCTGTCAGTCATCTATCAGGTTGCTATGTGCAAGTGAATGCGTGCGTCTAATTTACTTTTACATGGCACGCATACTTTGGCACATAGAAACACGGAAAACATCCTCTTAAGTTGGCAGAGATGACGGTCTTTTTAATACTTAAGCTAAGTATCCTGCTCGCGCTAAATTTTATCTCCCATACAAAAATGTCTACAAAGATAAAATTTAGCGAGACAATTTAGCAAAGCAGTATCCTGTTCGCTCGCTAAATTCTTAACTTCATATAGATGGGCCGATGACAAGTCTCCACTCATTTAGCTCGCGAAATAAATGTCCGGTAAAAAAACTTGCGGGGCTTGTGGAGGAACGGCCAACTATATGGAACTTGCAGGACAAATCTCACTGGTTGATTGATTGGATTTACGCGACACGAAGTTAAGTGTCGTCTTCTACTTGCCACTATAGCAATTATTTCAACTGCTGCAGCAATTATAACATCTTCTTCAATTCTTATTGCATCCATTGTTTTGCAGATATTTAAATATTGCAATGTCCTTGAAGTTTGAATTTCTTTTTACTTGTATAATTAAAATGTCGCTTACCCACATCTGTCATGAACATATGGTTTTTGTCCCATCTATCGCATTTCAAAATTTAGCGACCATTTATCTTTGCTTGTGGAGAAACGGAGTGGAGACTAGTGACGCTAAAATTTAGCGCGAGCAGGATACTTAGCTTTAAGGTAAGATTAGACTGTATGCCAAGTGGTCATAAAATGTCAATTTCTGACAGTTCTCCTGTCAAAATATGGTCATACAATGTAATGGGCATATCTCATATGCTCTAATGACCTGAATGCCACAAATGACCAGGCTGATTTTGACAGATTAAAATGCCAAAAGAGCATATAGTGTAATGGGACAATAGGTGCGAATGCCAGCATATAGCCTTATATACCCATATGCTTTTAATTGAAATTTCGTTAGGGCATTAATGGCATTTTTGATGGAACAAGAATTATTTTGTTGTCATCGGTGTTTGGGTTCGTAGAATTGTGATTCATTTTCATTTTCGTTCTCTTTTTGGTAATAAATAGCAAATGCCTCAAATGACCATCAAGTCAAATATGACCATATTGGAAATTTTGGTCATATAGTCTAATATACAGTTTTGATAATCCTGACATTTTGTTCATTTGACAGCTCATCTGGTCATTTGCCTTTCGGCATTCATATGCATACGCATAATTGGCATACAGTCTAAACTTAGCTTTAGTTAATGTCGTCGATCGTTAGAGACGTATTTGGAAGCAGGGGTATCGTATATTAATTGTTTGAATTGAAGTGCACATGCACACACATTTTTTTTAAGCCTGGCTTGTTGTTGCAAGACTCTTTTTTTTTGTCGCAAAGAGAGCAACATAATATCTCCTGTAAAGAGACCTGTGCGTACAAATGTCAATTAAGTTTGGAATTGGATTTGGACGGACTGTACCATTACCAATACCATCTGAGATCAACTCAGTGCTTAAAAATAATAAATCACTCTAAAGTCAACCTACTCAATTTACACTCTCTTCTTCTCAATGGCGTTTTGTTTTTGGCTCTGTGCGCTGCATTTTCATATATGCATAATTCGATGTTTTGTTGAATAGGTATGTTCATATTTATTTGGTATTTATGTTTTGTTTTGTTACTCAGCAAATAAAAAGCCTTCCAACGATATACAGGGTCCGCCAAATAACTAAGTTAGATGGCGGACCCTTTACATACAGTAAAATGCAAGTAGTAATTGATCGATGAGATGCTTGTAGCCGAATCATAATTTTCTTTGCATTTAACAACAATAATAATTGTGGCTGCTTCTATAGCTATTTTGTTCTCAATTCAGAGCTGACAGTTCTATTTATGGAAATTCGTTTCGATGGGAATTGTGGGAATATATGAATGAAATCATTTATGAAAATAAATGGTATTTCCCACGCAGGTGACGAATTTAATTATTTGAATACTAATATTTCCGTGCCTTGTAATTCTGTAATGGAGAAGAATGTGGGTTTGTGAAACATTAATACATATAACGACACCTTTTGCGGCAATATTCCTTCGAGTGTTTCTTCTGTTTGAATCGTATTATCGTTTTTTTTTGTTTTTTTTTTTCTGTATTCAGTCTTTTAATATGTATATTGCAATTAATATCTATTGCTTCACAGAGAGGTATCTTACCTGCCTTCAAAGATAAGATTCGTAACGGCTTTATCAATATCTGTTCATATTTATATTTAAACAAGAATATTTTTAAATTCACCAAGGGGATTGTACTTAATCGTGTCAAAGAACAAACCTACAGTAGGGTAAAGAAAAATGTCGCTTCATAAGAAAATGAGTTCAAGAGTACTTACTACGCGTATTTATAAAGGCTCCGTAAAAGTTATCAGCTGGCTGCACAGCAGTCACGTGAAATTTGTGTTTGCAAACTAACGTAGGTATGTTAGTAATAACTTCTACAATTGTTTTTATTAATACGGAGTTTATGTATGAGGGTAAAATTAAACTAGGAACAAATTTGAACTAAGCAGTAGCGCAGCAGAGACGATACACATCAATTTAAAATGCGCTGATATTTGTACTCAAATATGCTACATCTTAAGTTTATCAAAGTGACGCTTATTCGAAATGAACAATTTAAAATCAAAAGGCATAAATATGATTATTTTACCTGTGAACTGTCAAAAATCATAAATTCAATTTCTCAAAATGTTTGTATTGTATTTTACACCTTTCCTGCATACAACACAAGCCATTTCTATTTCGATCTGTCAAAGTTAAGTTCAGGAAATGGTTTTCCAATTTTTTCCTGGCTCTTAAATTTTGTAAAGTTTGTTCTTAATCAAAAAGTCAAACTTTGCGATCTATCAATTAATATGATAAACCACAAAACGATTTCATATGAAGTCATTCATAAAACTTCTTTGATTAAACAGATTTGCTATGTATATCCGGTTATCGACAATAGTCCGGTATTTCATGCTGATTGTTCCACTGTAGAGCGGTATTGGCAATTTACCATGATCACCGATAATTATGGCCACAAATAATGTTAATGAAAAGTTGTAGACTATCTATTATAGGTACGCCTCACATAAACGCTTTTCTACTTTTTACGAAAAAATGCAGAATTCATTTATTTGAGAACATGATGTACACATAGAAACTGCAGTGCAGTTATGTTTTCTGTAACAATTCGGTTGACAGGTAAAACTCACTAGGTAGTTTTTATATTTTTTTGCAAATCGTGAGGTTTCCATGATTTTTTTCTGCTGTTAAAACCTAAAAAACCGCAGTTGATGAAATTTGAACTATATTCATATTTCGGATCGATTAATGAACTTGCTGAGTTTTTCTTGCGATAGATTATTGAAAAATATATTGGAAGGTGTACTCAGTGAGTTTAACTTGTTAACCAACGTTGATAATCACAATCGCTAAACATAATTACTTTCACAGATAGAGAGTTCACCGTATCATAAGTGAGTCAACTACGTGATGCTCTGACACGTTACTAATGTTTCAATTTCTCTAGTGAATTCCAGACACTTCCACTTTAAGCCCACGCCAAAGTGAGTAAGAACCGCCCACTAAGCCGAAACCAGTACCTACTCTACTTAGTAACATATTAGGAGATATTTGAATTTGAACATAAATATATGTGAAAACGTCATAGGACCAGAGCTAGACCCCGCATTGACACTTCCAAATGAGTGCGTAGGAATGGTTTGTTTTTTGTTTATTAATTTATTAATAGACTTCAGATAGGTACTCGTGTATTGAGATGGCAATTTCGTTTGTACGAGTAAAAATTGTGCATTTTTTTTGGTAAAATATAGTTTCGTGGAGATTATTTTGTTATTTTTAGCAGGTTAATTCCCACGGCTCTCGTCTCAGGTTCCCAGCTGATCACTTAAATATCTGTCTGTGAAAAAGAATTTATTTTAAATTAAATTTGTTTACGATTCGTTGGAAAGTTATTTGAAAATGTTTCTAAAGATAGAAAACACAATAATAAATTGCCGGTAAAGTGCACAATTATAAAGTTATTATTTTCGTCTCTTTGAAATACGTTTTGTGATAAATGAAAATCTATTCTTGACTGTGATGCTGCAATTTGTTTAATAATGTTTCCCATCAATCAGTACGATGCAGATGGAAATTGTCAGGTACCTACCTACGATAAATCGGTCAGAAATCGTGCGTGACGTACATCTAGTCCAGAAATTCGTAACGTAGGAAAAGTGATGTTACAGTACATACCAATCTAGTTCTTGC
Source organism: Cheilosia grossa (assembly GCA_963082955.1). NCBI lineage: Eukaryota > Metazoa > Arthropoda > Insecta > Diptera > Syrphidae > Cheilosia > Cheilosia grossa. The sequence goes on along the minus strand of OY720145.1, from coordinate 41,149,025 downwards.
GTTCAGGTTTCATTTAGTCCAGACCAATCTCGTTGACTGAAGATAGCTAGATTTTTTTAATGTGCTCTAGACTATGCTTATTGAAATGTCATGTCCGTTTTTTTTTTGCATATTTCTGTGTGAAGAAATGTTCGACAAAAACATCAAACAAAAAACAAGAATAAGTGGTATAAGTGAAGAAACAAACACGAAACATTGACAAACGGCAAAATGAAATAATAAATTGTTGAAAAATAAACAAATACGTAAATGGCGCAACAGGTCCGCATCGGACCATAAGCCTTTGGCTTCTTAGACAAAGTTATTTGTGTGAATAATACTTTTGGGAGGTGTGGAAAGCACCTATTAAAATTTTAATTGATTGGAAACCGCTCAATATAAAAGCTTTTCTATGACAGTTATGACTTTATGAGTCTCGAGAGTTTGTCAGACGTTGTCAGAGGTTGCGCAGTGAGGAAAACCTATGATGTAATTTGTGTTTTTTTCCGGTGATCGAACCTGAGACCCCTAGTTGGGTACAACGTTAAGCACTTCCAGGTCAAGCGTTAAAATTAAAGTTCTTTTGCAGAGTTACATACATTACCAACTAAATTGTAGAAACTAAAGGAAGTCACTTGCGCAACCAGTACCATATGCCTTCTTTAAATAGGTAGACCCAAAATTTGATAGTTTGAACAAGTCTGACATACATAATATCCTCCACCAATCATTAAGAGCTTGTAGCAGAAGATCGAAAGTTACTGAGATACGTTTTAGCGTAGTACACCCACAAGCCATTTGGTATGGATAGTAAATGGTTTATAACATCATTATTCGCCTATATTAAAACCAAAAACAGAAGTCGAGGATAGTTGTAAGTGGTAGGCTTTTCTGATTCTATTACAACCCTTTAAAATCTCGAGTTTGCAACAAACAATGCTCGTCGTTTTCAAATTACATAAACGCATATTTCAGAATCCAGCAAATGAGTCAGGTAAAGAAATCTGTAGACTACCTATTTGAACAGAATGCTTAAAACAATTTAATTCATACACCTACATATTATGAGGATGGGGAAGTAGTGTAGGTACATATTTTATATTATTATACTGCAAGTGGTAACCAGGGTATATCCATTATACTCTGGAGGAACCGAAATGCGTAGGTACCTATGGCAACTTCGTTATTCAATGTCCAACTTCCCCCAGTAAAAAGTTGGGTATTTTCGGTATCAGAACATGACATTAATTAGCGTTGTGATGACTACGAAAAATAAGACAAAATAATTATATTAATAATAATTAAGTTTAATGCCAACATTGTAATTGATTTAATTTTAGCGTTGACTGTACCGCCCTTTGAAAATGAATCCATTTTTCTCCGACAGGTTGGGGAAGTTTCTCTCTCATGGAAACACTCGCAATTTAAATGTAAAACTTGTGAATTGTGTAACCTTAATTGCTAACGTATGTAGTACCTACCTATTTCAAAGAATTACTCAAATCAAATTCATAAACTACTTTGTTAAGTTTTAATGCACATAACGTAAAATAGTATTGAGTCTGTATGTAGATATATTGCTTACAAAAGTTTGGAATAAGTTTTTGAGTTCAAAATAATGTTAAAGATGGTGTGTAAGGTTTAAATCATGTGAAAATAAATATTGAAAAGCGTGCTCTACCTAAAACTACGGGTGCTGAAACACAGTGGAGACGATCAATAATCTTATTTAGTAATTAGTAAGTCTGACTGCTAGCTGACTTGATGTGTCTCATGTCGTTTTCCATTGGGACAAAAAATCTATATTTTCTTGATCTACTTTTCATTCCATTAGGCAAACAAATCAATCTTCTTTTTTTTTTTGATTCGGATCGCTTTTTGTAGATCTCTATATTTTTTTTTTTTTTTTGAATTTACAGCTGTTTTACGTCGTTCTAAGAAGTTAGCTTTTAAAACAAATGCGCAGTTTCGTGAAAACCAAAAAAAAAAAAAAATATATATAGCCATGAATTTAATCATAGTCGTCCTCGTCATCTGATCATCATTTGTATCTATAACAGGGAAACATTTTTCAAGTCGATATCCATTTGTGATTTTTCCAAAAACGAATGCAATTTGAGATCTGCAAAAGATTCCTGGTGGTCCCAATGGAAAACGACATCAGTTGTGATTAAAATTAATTGCGTTTTCGATTGAAGGAAAGAATTGCCTTTCTATCACAATATCAAATCTAGAAGTTCTCTTCCCATGTTTTCTATGTTTAATTGACGAAAAAGAGCACTTCCAGGTCAAGTCTTAACAAGGCAGAAGTGTCCGGGATATTTTTAAAGAATTGCCCTGAGCTCACAAATACACGCTTCCAAAATGTCAGATTGAAATGTTTGTTGCGTTGTTCGAAACAAAATTTTGCGCTATGTGATCCGAAAATAAGCAAATTAAGCCTGAGAATGTAAGCTTTAATTGAAATAAATTGATTTGGCTTAATAACAAACATGAACTAATTGCACTTTGCAATTTTCAAATTTGCCGGCATCAAACACAAAACTGTTGCCAAAAAGTCATTTATGACATTTTAAACGGCGTCTGATTGGAATTTCCTTCTTCGTACAAAATAAACGATAGACGAGACGATACGATAGTGATAGGGTTAAGGAAAGCAAATTGAAGATGAGATCGTTTAAGAGGGAGAGTTAAAATTTAAAAACTGTTGATTAATTGTTTCAAACACTGTTATACAATCGTGTCATTCAATCTGTTTGTCGATTGCCAGCGGATGGCTAACTATGTCATTTTCGCCAGTGGTGAAAGGAGTTCGAAATTTTTCAATTTGTTTAAATTTTGCGAAAACCCAATAAGTTGCAGTCGACACATGACATAACTATAGGTAATCTGATAAACATAGATGATGCGTAAATGTGTCGAAATGTATGGCTAACGAACACATTAACTTGTGTCGTTTTCCATTGGGATTTTCAGATTTTCAGACAAAACGAGATTTTTCTTTCTTTGCATTTGTGGTGATGCGTGTTTTAACAGTCAGCTGTTCTTAAATTGTTATTTATGCTTATAAAAATCCACTCAATTTATTTTTATATCCATTGCAGCGGCCAAATGTAAATTTTTCTCTATTTTTTAGACTTGTCTTCCAAAAACGTAATTAATAGCACACTTTAAAGTTTGACAAATGGCAAACGTTTTGGTGTTAGTGTAAGTAGGTGTGTATCTTGCATAGATATTCAGATTTGCAAAATTGCTCTGACTCTTAAAAAAAGTCAAAGCTTTTTTTGCGGCCAATGGAGCAGAAAAATTACTCTGAATCTGAAAAATAGCGCTTTTTCTGTCCAAATGGAAAACGAAATAACATAACGTAACTTAAAATCGATATGATGCACAAATTGTAACCTACAAATATAGACAAACATATTTCGATTCGATATTAGTTGAAATTTGGATTGTGGAAATTTTGTCTGGGAAATCAGGTGCTTAGTGACCAAAAATGTTATGATTTGACAGTTTAAAGAGGATAACTTTTCAAAAAGTAAAAACCCTTTTGAGTTGTGTTTACACATTATAGAAAAGTGTCCCAGTTGACATTTCGATTAAATGTAGTAAATGTCACAATAGTTCATCGAGTTAATGCCCTTAGGTGGAATCTAGTCAACGTAAGACACTTATGGCCACCGATAGACAGAATTTTTGTGACGTCAGGATGACCGATCGATTTTGATGACCGCTTAAACGAGTAGCTTGAAATAAAACTTTTGTTTATTGTTCGTTCATTCTCCAAATAAAATATAATTTTTCATTATTTAAGTTGAATTTGTGGTCAGACTGCTATACACATCTTACACTCAATATAAGACAGAGTCAGACGTTTATTTGTCCGGTAATCACTTTGATTCATGAGGACAAACTATATATTAGGTATACGGATTAGAGTTCTATTTCATATTAGTTAGACACATACTGTGGCTTTGCTTCAAATTTCTTGAACAGTTCCAACATTAAATATTAATTTTCATGTCGCAAATTGCGATCGACTTCTTTTCATCGTCTCCTTACAGCTTACCTATTTAAATCGAAACACCCTTTCCCAGAAACTGCATCACAAGCATCATCTTCAATAATGTTGATTTCACCTGAAAATAAAATCATCCAAGGGTAGAAAAAGGCTGTCTGTGCTCGTCCTATCGCTGCACCATACATAAAGCATACGCATTTAAACACATCCACCTTCTGTTCGCATCTGCTTTTGTGCCGGCGACACTCCACTATCAAATAACAAACTGTACCATGTCTTCCATAATAAGTTCCTAAAACAGTTTTTGTTTTTATTTGTAAAATGTTTTTTAACCTTTCGAAAACCAATTAGGGGGGTTTGAGGACACAACATAGAACAAGATTATTTTATGTGATTTTTGTTTTATGTTTATATATATTTTTTCTCATTTTTTTTCCATTTCATAACCTATCACACAAAATTTTAATTTTTTTTTAACGTTTAGACTACATACATATATACCGTTTCCTCTTGCACACACATTTCTATATGTTCTAACTTCCTAGAGTCGTTTTTTTTTCTGTATTTTGCTCCCGGCATGTTTCAATAATAAAATTAGATTATCCTAGTGGGTTCATTATTTTCTTTTTTTACATTAAAAACAATCTTGTAAAATAATTTCTATACCTATTATAGAAACTATTTTTTTCCTATCTTATATACTAGGGACCTATGTGTGATATTATGTTTTTCTTTAACATCACTCTGTACAATTGTATTCCAAATTTGTATACATAAAAAAAAAATAACATAAACAATTCATGAATAATTCGTTTTATAATTTCTGTTTGTGGAAAATTGTATTTTCAACATAATTTGCTGTATATGTATTTTCATGTTAATTTAAGTTTTGCTTGGTAAATGTTTTGTTTGTTAAAACAAATAACAATTTTTTATTAATGTTTTGTGTTGTTTTAATTATTTTTTCCCATACTTTCGGAACAATAAAACAAACAATAAATAGAAAGATGTATAAAAATAATAAAAAGCGTTTTTTTTTTACTTTGTTATAAACTTTAAAAAAAATATGTTGTTCAATGCGAGGAAGTTTGAGGGAAAGGGAGTGGGAGAAAAGATGAAAAGTACTTTATCTAATTGAATTCGAATTATAGGGTACTGTCAGTTGCGTTAAATAATGAGGCTGTTAAAAATTTGACTGCCGGATAGAATTCGTGCTACATTTTTTTTATGTTTAAGTTTCCTTGCGGCCATATTGTTTTTGAATCAATTGATCATTCAGTTCTAAAACACTAAATTAAATTAAACAAGTTGATTTTGCATGTGGAGCATGTTTACGGACGACGCGATTCGACCAATAATTTCATGGAGATGATAAAAAGGCTTGAGCCTGAAAGATCAGATTGAAATATAAAAATTCACTGAGTGTTTAGCGGAATTCAAGAATTGTTCTGATTTGCATACAGCATTAGCAAAAATTCTCGAACTTCGAAATGTAAAAAGCGATTGAAAAATATTGTGTCTTTCGTAACCTCTTCCTAATGTAATAGCAATTTTCAATCAAATTGACACAGGAAAAAAAAACTGTAGGTATATGCTGTGCGTGCCTCTGGTTAGAAAAACTTGCCTATTTATCCTAGAAAGTAAATTTTTAATGGTTTATTTATCTTCATTCACTGATTGTCATTAAAAAATAAAAGAACATTTTCAGAAAATGATACAAGTTTTCAATTAGAAGCCAAAGCGTTTTCCAAACTTCTCCTTTTTTGCTTTAATGAGAGTATTATAGTAGTGTAGTTCCTATAGTTCCATGTACCCACCTTAAGCAAATTCTGTGCACCTCATTTTTTATTTTAGAATCATCCTCGAAGAATGCTAGAGTTAAGTAGGCCAAATCTAACGGAAAAAAAAAAACCGGAATGCACGTCAGAGGCACTTTTATAATAATATTTGTCATTGCCACATGACAACCTCTCTCGACAACGTTGATGCTGTTGATTTTGATTTCGTTGACACATATCGTATTTGGATTAGCGGTGTTATATGATGCAAGAAAAACAACGATCTAGTAATTGACATAAAAGGACGCAATGACCTTTAACAAGTCCGAAATTCACCCTAAGCGCACTCACGAAATGTCACTTGTGGCTATTATTTATATTTCTATAGATTTCTATAGAAAGACATAATGTCGAATTATAAAAATTTCTAATTTTGCATGTTTTTTTATGTCTCATACCGAGAAACAGAGATATGTTTTCAAATTTTGTCTTGCCTTTGAAGTTTACCACACTTAATTGTTATTTTCGCAAAGAGACAAATATCCCACCCACTCTTTCGATTTCGATAATCTACGTATTTGACTGGAAAAATTATAGCATAAACAAAGAGAAAAATTTGTTCTCTCTGTGAATTTGTAATTTCCCAAAGTTTCGTTTGCGTCTTCTTTTCCTCATATATACAAAAATTGTTTTAAAGTTATTAAACAATAACTACAAAATGACGACAGTCAAAAGCGAGTGAATATTATGTTGACGAAAGTATTTGTGGGAAAATTTTAAAAAATTACGTCAATTTTAAAAATAAATCTTTTTCCATTTAGTTAAGATCATAAAGCGATTTTTTCTGCTGAACCTTTTTAGTGATAGCATGTTAATATGAATATCTGAATTTAAAGTTCAACTTATGGACACTTTCCTGGTTTGGCAGGTTAGACTTGTTTGTCTTAATTGAAAATCTGGTAATGCGAAAAGTCAGAGGCCTAACTTTGAATCCTAAATGACAACGGAATAAGGATGATTGTCTATTATTTATTTGTATCCTTTAATCACATTTGTACACTTCTTGGATATTTCTTTTTTTAAACTGTCGCAGCTTTACCAGGAAAGGTTCTCGAGTGGCCAAGTCTTACTTTTCTGTGTGTCACGACTAAGGCGATGTTCGATAGCGTTCACCAAAAGACAAACCATTTTTTCCATAGGAGCATGATATCAAGTAAAGTAATTTGGAACGGACTATCCTCGTGTAAGACAAAGACCGCTGACTTTGAAATACCCAGGACCCAGCATAGAAACCTCCATTTTCATTTGCGATTGTTAAAAACGCGCAGCATAATTCAAATACCGGTCCTAATAACCAAGGGGTTCATTGGGGGTTGAAAAAGATATACATCAAGCAGTGATCTACCGGTAATCGTGTAATTACCGAAAACAACAATCCATAGAAAGAGAAGTAACCGATCTAAACCGAAAATAAAACGAATTAATTCAAACTCAAAAATGTTCGTAGGGGAAAGTTACTATTTTTTTTGTTTTTTTTTTTTTAGTTTTTGTTTTTGTTTAAATTAGAAAAAATTACAGACAAATTGTATTTTAGTTGTGGTTTTTCTTTTTTTTAAATGATGTATGTACGCATAGAATTCTATTATTTCTCGATTTTAACGATATTTACAATATTAACGAAGTTTTTGAAGGGTTGCCGTTTCCATTTTTAAAAAGAAAACAAAAAAAAAAAAAATTATAATCTGACTACTCTTTCTTACTACATTATATATACTACTACGACGTCTACAACTACTATTACGATAACTAGTATATGTACTACTAAAGCAAATATAATGATCTGAAAGAAAAAGAAAAGCAAAATGTGTGTCGTCGTTTAGTATCCAGGCTGTTAGCTTGAATTTGTGGAGTTCTGTAGAGGATAACTACTACTGCTGTTGGTCCGTTTATCCCACCACTCTTGTATGCTGTTTGCCATTAGACGGCGCCGAAAGCGCAACGACTCGGTGACGCACATTTGAATGAATTTTGCTTTTGTGTCGACATCGCCTTTGATAAGATTAAGATTCTCCAAGAGTTGTGAATAGTTTCTGCCGGGTCGGCGAATGTCTCGGAATATGGTCGCCCGCAGTTCAATGTTATGGATTCGAATGGCATCACGCTGTTCGCTGGTTAGTATTGGTTCAGCTGTTGTCACTGGTGACGGTGTTCTGTCCTTTTTGAACGGCTCAAGGTGCGAATGGGAGACGGATGCACTGACGCCAGGTCCAGGGTCGATTTCCATTTTTATACTGACATCGCAGTCGTTGACAATCGCATCTGCGGTTATTTCATGCTTCAGCGTTTCCACCACTACGGCGGGAATTACTGCAGAGAGCGAGGTCGGGGCCGTCACCATCCCACCGGTGCCGCCATTGTGACATTGCTGAAGAATTCTCGAAATCTCCTGGGCATCGCTACTGATGTCGTTGTGTCCGTTGGTTGTTGGCGCAGGTTGTAGCGGTTGTGATGGTGGTGTTGCTGCTGGTGCAGGTGTTGCTCCAGTCGCCGCCACAATTGGCTGTAACGCTGTAAACGGGTGATGGTGGTGCGTTTGATGGGGATGTGGTGACATAGCACCCAGCGGCATGCTATGATGGTGTAGAATTGATGGCCTAGCTTCGACGTAAAGCGGCGAGTTGTATGGATTTGTTAAGTGAATACTATTGTTTAGAATTCCGTTGGTACTTATACTCGCCGCAATAGCCGCACTACTAGTGCTGCTGACAACTATCGCGCTCGGACTGGTACTGCTACTCATACTAGTGCTATTGTTGTGGTTCAGAATGATTGGCGGTGTTAGATGAACTACTGTGGGAGGCACTGGTCCCACTGCAACAGTGTCTTCCAAGTCGTCGGTTACTCCGTTGATGAAGTTTCTCACGTCTCCGTTGATGTTAAAGTCATCGGGTGGTTCGTTGAACTCAAATTGACCCAATCTGTCAGCGTCTCCATCCTCCGATGAAGTCACCGATGTTGTGTCTGACATACTTTCCTCCGTATCCGAATCAATGCATGACGACGACGATGAAATTGGGGTGCTCGGTCGTGAATCTTTTGATGTCCGTCGAAACACGAAATCCCGGCGAATTGGTCCCGCTTTTCGTTTTCTCGATCTACTGCCCAATTCCTGCTGTTTCTTTGGCTGTGCATTAGGAGCATTCGGCGACTTCATGGGTGCTACCTCACCCAGATCTGCCTCGTCCACCATAACCATATGTTTGTCCTTCTTGTAGGGATTGCCAAACATGTGTTGCCGCACGTTTGTCGGTTCAATTTCCCGCAACGGATTGTCTTTGTTCTTCAGATACTCCTGGTAGTTGCCCATCTCTGAGATTGGCAGACAGTGACCAGAGTCCTTATTTACGAGGCCGATGCCATTAGCCGACGACGAACGCAAGAAATTGTCGCGCATTTTCGATATTTCGTCTATCAAATCTCTGCGTGGTATATCAAAGGGATTGCGATAGTTTTTCGCCGGCGCTTGCCTTATCATCGACGGTACCACAATTGTATAGTTTTCAATCGGTTCGATTTCACTGTGCAATTTGCTGAAGGTGTCTCGCAGGAGGGGGTTCCGCACTAAGTCCCTTCGCAGAGGTTGGCCTACGTTCAAGCGCGCTCGCTCAATCTGCCAATAGGGCGGTCTAGGTTGTCGCAACTGCTTCAGAACTTTCTGACACAAATTCTCCTGGTCCTGCTTTGCCGTATTCTTGATGTGCTTCAGCTGGTTGGCTATATTCGGACTCAGGTAGTTATCGGCGTTCTCTGGCAGTAGGAACTGCAACAGCGGATATGGAACGCTAATGTTTAGCAGGGCTCGGCGCAGGAACGGGCAGTAGTAGGGCGGTATCGAACGGACGTACGAATTAAACTTGTACATCAGATCATTTGGTGGACTCATGTTGTACTTGTGGATTAAATCGTGCAACAGCGGTAGTAACGCTGGGTAATTGTACGCCAATACATACAGATGGACTTGGGAAAAATTTGGACTCGCTTTGAGGTATCCAAATGGTACCTCGAAACCATGCATTCCATTCGATATGATCACAGGCCAACACTTGTTCATCTCGCGCTTCGATAGAATCTGCAAAGTCAGCGGACTGGCCTCTACCTCGTACTTGTCGACGGGAAAGCTCCGCACCATTTGCGGCTCATCCATGCAAGGATTTATGATTCTCAGCTTTGGATGAGCATCTCTGGGTGGCAGCGTCAGTGCCTTCGGATCGGGCCAATACGGCTCTGGTAGCGGCCAGAATCCAACTGGAAATGTCTTTTGTGAAATATGCTTTTGTACGTAGATCATCTTCTTGGTCGTCTGAAATGCAATGTCCTGTACTTCGCCATCTTTTAGGTCTTTCAGCAGCATCGGCTCGAAGTGCAGAACAACTCCAGGTTGCACCTTCTGCACTAGGCTTTCGATGCACTGATTTAATACGTAATGCGACTTGACGCGATACGACCGTCCCCCAGTCACCTCGCACATTCTTTCTATGGGCGAGTCATCGTGCGGCACCTTACCATCCACTCGTTCGTCGATCTTATTCCCCGCCATTCTTAGAACTAGAGAGAACAGTCTTTGATCCCATCGAAATGGTTCCTTGGTGAATTTCGTTCCAGGAATTTGTGTATTCAGCGGCAAAATTATATCCTGGTGGACTCCATTACGAAACGAATACCTCCCACCATCGGTGATTACGATAATCACAGACGGTTCCAGGTAGAATGGACAGCGCCCCTGTCCATAAGTATCGATTCCCGATTGCATACGATTTAGATTCAACAGATCGAAGGCGTTCTTCAGTGACTCACCCATCGATGTGAGCCCGTTGCTTTGTAGGTTCTTTAACTCATTCATAAATGTAGCATGATTCTCTTTCCATCCGGCTTTCACGTTAGCTGGTGGTTCTTCAAAGGTCAACAGCATATACCGATCGCCAAGGCAATCTTGAGTGCGTTGGCGAAACTTTAGAAATGTCTCTACTGCTCCCTTCGCTATGTCCAAGTAGCTCTTCTGCACTCCATTTACGTAGGCCTTCTGACACATGGACGACGATGTGTCGACCAGAAATAATATAATTGTCATTCTTTAAAATTCTCTTCACTGGTCCTTCTGCGATCACACTCTCTCTCTCTCTCTCTGACTCTCTCCGACTCTCTCCTTGAGATCAGGTTATTCTCGTGGTCATTGATAGGCCGAAACAAAGAGAAGGGAATTTTTAACAAGAAACTGTGCGAACTGCTGGTCTCCTTCCTGTGAAGAATAGATGTGGCAAAAGCATGGAAAAGAAAATAAAGAAAAAAAAACAAATTCATTTTTTATTATTAGAAAATGTGTGGTTTTTTATTGTTTTGTTTGGTGTGGCGGTCAAAAGGCGCGGAAATTGTTTGGAAAAGTCGGCGAAATGCAGTTGCTGTTTTGTGAATTCATGTGCGAGACATATCGCACAGTTTTTCGCTAATAGTGCTCTGGAGAGCCTATGCTATGGATTGTGGGTGGTAAAACACCTAAACTCTTGTCACTGGGAGAAATGAACACAACATAATAGAACAAGCACTATAACTCACGAATTGATATATTTATGGCAACCAAATTATAATTATGTTATATAACTTATGACCGACCACATTTTACTCCATGAACTTCTGTTAATTGTTGTTTGAGTGCGTTTTTGCGAGTCATCTGCGCAAGCAAACTTCCATCTTTGTGTCATCAAAGAAAGAAGAAGGAGAAGTAATGTGACTTCTTGCGCAATCTAAATCTAGAAGAAGCCAATTCTAAATTCTTTATACTCTACTTACGAAGGGTTTGGGACTAGACTAACCATCCCATCTATCCTTCTTTTAAGAGGATAATCCTGTTTTTTTTTTGTTCGATTGCAAAAATGCCGAAAAATAAGTGTACATTCACTGCGAAACTTATGAAACAATACGCGTTCCTTAAAACAGTAAAAACTGAACGTGATGTGTACTGCGAGAAATGCAGAGGTACATTTTCCATCGCTTCAGGTGGCGATGCGGTTATCAAACGATGACGAAGATGAATTGGAGGAAATGTACTTTAGAATAAGATACAGACAATGTATATTTTGTATTCAGTACCTTAATCAAAATTTAATCTAAAAATGTTTCTCATCGTTAGATAATTACGTTGATCCCCCTTTCACCCTTCTTTTGGAGAGAAAAAAAAACTCATTTTAGCAAAAATTTAGGAGGAAACCATCCATCCTTTTTGACAAAAGGAGGGATTTACTGACACTGTAAATTCAAAATGTTCTAGTTGCTTAAATGGAAAACCATCGGGGCAATGATTTGGTTTTCAGGTTTTACTGGCATCCAGGGGAACGAATTTACTACCTGAAAGGTAGTCCAGTTTAAACGGACACGGCATATCCAACGTTCGGAACTCATTTCCAATCATGTACCAATTTTATGCTACGAAATTTTCAAACGTTCGGAACTCATTTCCAATCATGTACCAATTTCATGCTACGAAATTTTCGACAGTGACGGTTCTGGTATTCAACACATACGAAGTACTCGTATGTTGCTTTGCGGTTAATACTACTGACGTTATCTGTTTGTGGCCTGTGGCAGATAAAAAAATAAATGCGCTATTTAATGTCGCAAGAACTTTCTGACAGTAGAAGGGCGGGCATTTGAATAGATTCCAACTACATGCTTTAGATTAGAACTACATGCACTCCGCTGCGGAAACGTCTTGCAAAATCATGTTCAGTTTGATTGTGATACTGGATACATGTATTTCCAATAAGACTAGATGTAGTCGTACTTCAAATCGTGTAGATCTGTGTAATAAGCGATGAAGAAGAAATAATGCTACTTACGTTTTGATAAATCCTAGTTCAAACACAAACTCACTGAATAAACGGTTTAAACTGATCGACTTTTTGCACTACTAAGAATATTTCAGTCAAGACTTTCATTCCCTCAATGAATGCTCAATGGAGTGTAGTAGTTGAGGAACGCCATCTAGCGCAATGAAACCGCTATACACAATTTAGTTGACGGGAAATCTTGCACAAGCGTACAAAAACATCTTCTCTTCTCTTCTCTCAGCACATCGATATCTTTGACTGAATAAAACGGCGATATAAACAAAGTGTGCAAAGAATTAACATCAATTCTCTTTTGGTATTGTGGGGTTGACTCTCACTCAAGAGAGTCGCATTTTTCAGAAAAACGTAAATACCCAAAAACAAAAAAAACAAAAAAAACATATTGAGGAAACTTAGGAGATCTCTACCCAGAGCAAAAGTGCAAAAAAGTACATTTTGTGTCTCTGACTGATAAATTATTACTGGAGCGATTGAATTGAAATTGAATTCCTTTTTTTGCACTTTTGCTCGATATCTGGGTAGAGGCCTCTTAACGATTTCGGTCAGTTTCGGGCAGTTTGGTTTATCTTTGATACATCCAATAAAAGGTCTTTTTTATAATTTGTTTCATCTGCAGGTGATAAAGGATTTCTTTGTGCGCAATGCACATACACACAAAAGATTAAAAAGGTTGGACTCATAGGTAGGAGAGTATGTTTGTCTGACGCTTGCTCGATGTGGTTCAGTTAAAAACCTTGCAATAATTTAAGTTCCGAAGTAACACTTATCTACATCCATCTCGAAGCGTTTTCGAGAGACACGTCTGTAAACAAACAATAATAATAAGTGGAATCATCTTCATTGGGCTGTTATGCGCAGAAGAAATCTATAGATACGGTACCCACCACACCTGGCATCCTGAAACATCCTGAAAAGGATAGTGTGTGACCAGGGATTTTATTTGAATTGCTTGGACCAACACCACGGAGAAATCCAATACGACTGAAGTACTACTCTACGGAGGAGCATGAATGGCTCAAGTTGACAAAATTATATTGCAGGTATTTATCAACCACAGTAAGCAATAATTCAGTTCCCAATATGTAGGTACTTATATTATATTACATTACTTAAAGAAGAATTAAGATTAAGGAGACCATAATGAGCTAAGTGTAGGTACAATACTGGAAGAAGCCAGATAGGGACCAAGATGCTTGAAGAGTCTTGTCGGTTGATGCTGATCTCTATTTTTGTTGAAATGCATTTCCCCACCGCAGATAGCTGTAGGCTTATTTTGTACCCAATAATTGGCTATAATAAGGGATTAGATTCCGCTTCGTTTTAGACTCCCTCCTGCCAGTTAATCACTAAGTTTTAGACTGTCAAATGCATTAATTATGATGACAGCGTTTTGAGCTAGGTTTGATATTGCTTTTCATTCCAACCATGTCAAAAAATGTTTTGTCATCCGAGAGAAGATCGCTTCATGAAATATTTTAGATGTTCGAACCGATGCATTTGTTTACAAATGAGACATCGTAATTGCACTTACACTTTTCGACCCAAGCGACATATAGCTCTTTTTATTTCGAGGGAATAGCAACAGCGTATACCTGATAAATGTAAAATATTTGTTAATAAACGCGCGAGGCTTTTTAAACGGGAACTTACGCAAGTATTCAGTTCCCTTAAAGTCTAAAGAAACTTCGAATAATCTAATAAACGATTGCGACTCGTAAATTTAGAACGTATTTCACCATGAAAAAAATAACTTTATAATCATCAAATCAAAATGCTTACTAGGCATGTTAATTTTTTACGAACAATTTGAATTTTCTCAACACTTGCGTGCCTCTACTTTCGTTTCAGACTGTAATTGTTTTTGTTGTAATTCAATGTACAAGAACACTCAAGTCCATTAATGTTTTTTTTTTTTTTTGCTCTTCACCTATTTAGCGACTTTTCCAAACGCTTCACCCACAAATTAGTCTTCTTTGTCTTGGAATAGACGAAAATAATTTTTTATACAAAAATAAGAGCAGAACATCATTGATTTATCAACAAAATAAATAAATAATTTAAATTCAACAGTTATATTGGGAGTTGATGCATCTAGTGCACCCAAGATGGCACCATCCACAACACCAAAAATGACACTCACCCAACGTCCTCACCAAAATGATTCCAATCACGGCTATATGCCAAAATGCTGGTGTGTACTCTGCTCCACTCTCTCTCGCCTCCTGTCAAAATTGAGTACGAGAAGGAAAAAAACTTTTTTAGAATTTGATGGCACTACAACAATGCAATTGCGAGTGGATGATTTTTTACCCCAAAAGTTAACGTTCTACTTCGATTTAAATGTGCCAACGAGCCGAATTGCCATAAACTGCATATGCCCGTCGACTTAGATTTGAATTTGGCTCCACAATTCAATTGACAAAACCAATCAGGCAATGTGCTGACTATTTGTTGAGGAGGCAACACACACAACTTTTTTTTTTGTAAATAACGACACTGTTTTTCACCGAGAACACTTGAATTTTCACTATTTTACAACCTTCCTATTCAAAAGCCAGAGACGAACTGTCAGATTAGGCCCAGTGTGTAATTGGTTGAAGTGAGAAAGTAGGCTCGCTTCGCCATCATTGAAAAATAGAAGAAGAGGATAGGAATCGAATCGGGGGAAGAAAGAAGGAACATACCAATTTTCGTCAAAGAATATAACAGCACGACATCGAGGTGCTTGCGATGAGCTGGTTATATGGATTGGGGTTGTCATGTGAGTGCGAGAGGAAAAAGAAAAAAACAGATTATAATAAGTGGATATTAATACGTCAGCACTGCCAGAATTCTTGTTTTTCTCTGCTGATTTTTTTTTGCAACTGGGTACTTGTTTGGGGCATTGATGATTAAGTTTGTATTTACCTACCAACTGCCTATAAAATGTATTAAACAGTGGGCATTATACAAACCAAGAAGGTTACACTTTTTCATTGGGTACCATCCAAATAACTAAAAACAGGGAGAAATAAATTTATTTGGTAGTGGCATTGCTGTCATTATTGATAAACCAATAACTGTCTTGCTGTCATCGCCATTGGTCGACGAGCAGTGATATTGTATTTTTTTTATTCATTCATTTCAATTATTTATTTATATTTTGGGCAGTGTTACCATGTTCCACTTTAAAAAGTGTAGCAAAAATTTATCGGCATTATAAGAATACTTATGAGGTAGGTTAATTCACAATATTAAAAATCATTTTGTCATTTGACAGATAATGCAGCATGCACTCTTATATTAACTTAAGCAGGCTGACATCACAAATTTGACTTAATCACAGAGTAGGTTGGTAATCGGCTTAAAAACATATACGTAGCCACTATAGTTTCGTTACGCTTGATGTCTACTATAGCTAATTAGCTCTAAAGATTTTGGTTGTCAATAGATTCAGTAGGTTATTCGGTTTGTGAACTCACATTGAGTTTAGTTGTATTATCTAAAGCGATAATGCTTGTACGTTGAAATCTTATAAAATTTTTTCACGAAATTCCTGATAATGTCCATTTCATCTTGCATTGACGAGTGTCGTTGTATCCTACCACAAGGAACTTTAAAAGTAGGGCTTACTTCATAAAAGGTATGAAAGAATTCTAAAAATGTTCCTCATAAGATGGCATCCATCCAACTTCCCATCAGACGTTCGCGGATTTCCTTTAAAAAAGGTGTTATAGGAATTTTCAGTAATAATATTAAAAACCGAACTCCGTCTCCTCAAGCTATAACGCACTCTCCATAATGTCAGCACATTGCTCATCTATTTCCAATTAGGCGAAAAAAGCTATATTAAAGCTGGTAACACTGCAATTCTTATCATATTTCCCATACGCCACCATTTGCGGGGTGTACAATTATTTAAAACAAGTCGAAAAGGCGCTTTTGCAATTTTTGTAGAAAATGTATTACAAATAAATCACTTCAACAGAACATCCAGTAGAACTATAATATAATTAAACATCAACTTCAAACTATATGCTGAAGAATTCCCTGCCTTATAAGCGCCTCAACTTGCGACCGCGGCAGGTAGTGCTGACTATTTTTTCGCAGTAAAATCACTTCACCGTCCTCCAATTCGAACTTGCCATAGTCCTCCACACATCGAACCTCAATGTAAATAGACTTTGGCGGTCTGAGGTCGCCCGTCAAGTCCAATCCTTCGCCATCGCCAATTGATCGCATATATGTAGCCAGGGACTTTGAGTAGGAATTAAAGAAATTCACTTCCGGCTCACCAAGTGCTTCTTTAATATCAGCAGGAATAATCGGACCAAATTCCCATCGAAGAGTTTTGATTCGCTGGAGTCGTTGGTACAGGTACGCGAGCAGGCAACGTTTGTTGCGTTGTAGAGCCGCGTGGCGAAAATTCAACAAAGGCCACAGAGTCCGATCCCCAGATGTGGAATAGTTAGCACTGCAAAAAAACAACAAACTGTGTATAATACCGAAGATTTACTAAAATCTTATAAAACTGACGCTTGGGTACAATTTTCTTCAAATATAGCTTTGATTTCCTCCAAAACTTGGCGCACTCCATCATCCTGAAACGAAAGGAAATTTAATCTGCAATTTGTTTTCCGAAAAATGCCAAAGCTGAACTTACATCGAACGGTGGTATGGTTTGCGATGATCTCTCCAATTCCTTAATTAGCTCGAAAGCTTTATCAGTGAACATTGTGCGGTCTGTAGATATTAATTCTATCAAATGTAAACAAGTTTCGCAATTGTTATGAAATTTTTATTATGTGCCATTTTATCTGATTCTTCTTTTTGGTCATTTTTTGTTTTCCTTTGGCAATGGGTGTATTCACATATTTTTTAATGTTGCAATTTGTGAGTTCAGCGATACTATACGAACGCCAAATGGGCTGCATTCAAAGCCTCCCAAAAAAATAATCCACCCATTATTCGAAACAGTCACTCATGTGGTATTCGTTTGGGCTTCTTCAGATTTGCCCTCAGATTTCGTGTGCCTAATCGAACATAAAAATGCTCTTGCTCTTTTTTGTGTTGATATTCGTGCGACTTGAATATGTGTAGTCTTCGACACTTTTCTATGCGCTTTCCATTCACTGGCTAAATTTTATATTAAAACATTCGAAATTTACGTCAGGATTGATTTCTAATTTCAGATTTACCCGATGCAATGCCTTTCTTTGCTGTGGAAAAAATTCACGAAAAAGTAAACAAACTCCACCAGTTGTCAAACTCACATGCAATTGTATTGGTAAATCTGAGGGCAAATCTGAGGAATTACCTAGATTCGCAAAAATGCTCTGAAATCTGCAAAGGATTGCTTTTTTTGTACCAAACGAACATAAAAATTGTTCTCAGGAGCTCTGAAAGCGCCCAATCGAATACCACATAAGTATTCAGTAGGTACCTACCTATGTAATTAGATTTGGCTAATTTTATTTTCCCGCTCCAGATACATCTGAGCAATGAAAAAACTCAAAAATACACTTTAATCTTATAAGAAAAAAAAAAAGTTGGGGGTCTCAGTATTGTCTATGCTACCTACCTGGGTATAGTAGGTAGGTGGGTAGGTACCTATATTTAAGTACCAACAATCCAATGAAATATAAAAAGAGCAGCTTCTTCCTCCGATCGGGCTTCCACGTAAAAGCAAATCAAACATATCTGGCAATTGTCAAAATATATACCTATTTCACTTTTTTTAGGGCTAATCTGTCTGACAGTACTATTCAAGTTTTGTTTACCAAATTTCACAATTTATTTAGCTTTAATTTATACTTTTGCACAGATTTTATATTCAAGAAGACAAAATTATAATGCCAGAATACATGATAAATGACATTCCAGTAAATTTTCCATTTGAACCTTACGATGTGCAGACGGCTTTCATGGAAAAAGTAATCGAATCATTGAAGACAGGTACAAATGCGGTCTTGGAATCGCCAACAGGAACTGGTAAAACACTCAGTCTGTTGTGCTCGTCACTGGCATGGGTTCTTACCAAGAAAACAGATGTAAGTCCATTGATAACAGCTCACTCCTTTAAAAATCCGTAATCGATCGTTTAATTCAAGATGCAGAAACAACAGCAGACTAATGCACAGGCTAATGCTTTGACTGCAGATGAACTCATGGCTGAATTAAATCCTTTGGGCAAACAAGGTACGTGGGGAGTTCCTAAAATTATCTACGCATCCCGCACGCATTCTCAGTTGACACAGGCCATGCAAGAACTAAAGCGAACATCATACTCATTCATGCGAGCCGTGGTCCTAGGTTCTCGTGATCAACTTTGCATTCATCCAGAAGTCGCTCGAGAGGTTGGAAACTCAAACAAAATACAAATGTGCAAGCTTCGTGTGCAAACGAGAACTTGTAGCTTTCACTCGCGTGTGGAATCAAAGAAAGACAGTCCAGAATTTCGCATGCAACCAGTTATGGACATTGAAGACCTAGTGACCATCGGACAGAAGCTGAAAATGTGTCCCTATTACTCGTCCAAAGAACTGGTCCAAGATGCTGATATCACTTTCATGCCATACAATTATTTGCTAGATCCGAAAGCCCGCAAAGCCAACAAAGTGGAACTGAATAACACTATTGTCATCCTTGATGAGGCGCACAATGTCGAAAAACTCTGCGAGGAATCTGCCTCGGTTCAGATCAAATCATCTGATATTGCCTTGGGGATTGATGATGTGACGCATATCATGAAAGCGATGAGTCAAGATGCTCTTGGTGATGTGTCGGATGAGCCGAAAGATTTCACACTGGACGATTTGGCACTGCTGAAGGAGATGCTCATGGACTTGGAAAAAGCTGTGGACAACATTGAGGTCCAAAATAAGCAAGAGGGCCAGACGTATCCACCATCGTTCATGTTCGAACTTCTCGAAATGGCTAATGTAAGTTGAAGGTGTAGTTTGGTGGCTATCTGTATACAGATATCTGTTCTCTTGTAGATAACAAACGCGACTTCACACATGGTGGTCGCTCTTCTCGATAAACTGCTTCAATTCCTGGCAATGGCTTCCGAGAATACAATGTTTCGCAAAGGAGCTGGATTTCAAGTTCTGCAGGACCTGCTGACCATTGTCTTCTTCAACAAGGACGAGAACCTAACTAAGATCCACAGGAGTTTCAAAGTCCACGTTCAGATTGAGGAAATAAAACAGCAAAAGCAAACAAAAGGCGACGGTTGGCTAACTGCCAAAGGATCGACAAGTAGTAGTAAGGTGGCGAAAATCATTAACTACTGGTGCTTTAATCCGGGTTTCGGGTGAGTTGGTGAATCTTATCTGGCATCTTGTAGAAGTAGAATAAGTCACTTTTGTGTTTGGGACTGCTAAGCTAGGAGTTAGTTCGCTACATCAAAACGCCGAAATGTGAGGAGCGCACAGGATCTGAAAAATAAACTGTATGGGTGGATCCGTCTTCCAAACGAGTTGCTTCTGAACTGAGATCTTTTGCAACTTGTGCTGCCCACCTTCTTAATATTTTCCTCCGCAAAGGCATAGCTTAGTCGATATTGACTGGTTTCAGTGTGCTGTTTAATTGTACTGCACCACGTTTGATTTCAGATCGGCGAACATAGCCGTTATCTATTTCCTACCTTCTTTCATCCAAATAATGTTACATTTCCAAATTCTTCTGCTTTTCTTAAACAGAATGGAGCAACTCCTTAACAAAAACGTGCGCAGCGTGATTCTCACTAGTGGCACATTGGCCCCTTTGAAACCACTGATTGCCGAGCTGTCAATCCCCATATCGCAGTGTCTTGAGAATCCGCACATTGTAAGTAAGTCTCAAGTTTGTGTAAAAATTATCTCCCACGGGCCAGACAAAGAACTGCTCATATCGAACTATCAAAACAGGTAAGTACCGAACTATCAATGCGCAGGGCATTTTTGTGAATGCTGCTATTCTTCTCTCATAGAGACAACCCGAAATATGTGAATTCCTTGGGTCGCACCATCTCCTCATTCTGTCCCATTATACCGGACGGTCTGCTTGTGTTTTTCCCTTCTTACCCGCTGATGAACAAATGCGTTGACAGCTGGCAAGCGAGCGGCATTTGGTCGCAAATTGCTCGACACAAACCGATTTTCGTCGAACCACGCACCAAGGAGGCGTTTAACACCGCTATGTTTGAATTCTACGACAAAATTCGTGACCCGAACACGAAGGGGGCCATTTTTATGGCAGTTTGTCGTGGTAAGGTCTCTGAGGGTCTTGATTTCGCTGATGCGAATGGTCGAGCGGTGATAATAACTGGTTTGCCATTTCCACCCTTAAAGGATCCACGAGTTATACTAAAGAAACGATACTTGGACGATAATCGGACGACGGAGAACCAGGTGAGTTCAAGAGAAGGATTGTTATCGTTCGCAACGTTGAATATTCTTGTTTATGAAGCTGCTTAGTGGGCAATCATGGTACGCTCTGGAAGCAACAAGAGCCGTTAATCAAGCCATTGGTCGTGTTATCCGACATAGAAACGACTACGGCGCAATTTTACTATGCGACTCTCGTTTTAACCAAGCTGGACAGATAAATCAGCTCTCCGCGTGGATTCGCGAGCATCTACGGGGCGCCCAACAGCACCAGAACTTTGGTCCAGTGATAGGTGAACTATCGAGGTTCTTTCGAAACGCCGAGAAGACTGTAAGTAAATTGAACTTATATTGAATGAAAGTCGGTATAACGATCGTTTGCAGCTTCCTAAGCCCTCAGTGAGGTCCGTTGAAAAGCTGGTTAGTGATAGCATAGAGGAACCAGCCATAAAGTTAAAGCAATTTTCCAATCCATCCACAGTCTTAGACTCAAAGAACATATTCAACGCAGCCCAGTTTCGACCTGTGTATGTGCTTTCATCGTATCGTCTTTTTCTTCTTCTCGTAATTGAACTTTTTGTAGAATGATCGAGAAGACGAATTCCATATCGAGCTGGTCTCCAGAGGCTTACTCAATGGCAGCTGGCAAACCACGGTCATCAGCTGCGCCCTCGGCAATGGATTTCGTTAGCCGGCTTGACGCTGATGTTTCGGTAACATAAAGACGCCTCCTTTACTCTGATATTAATTGTATTCCTTCCAGACTGTTGACTTTAATGCCTGCCCACCGGATAACTCAAAACTGGTTGCAATTCACAAGCGTGAGCGTACCTCTCCCAACCACACACTAACATCCAATGATGCGAAGAAGAAACGCCTGAAACTTGTAAAACACATGTCGGTCTCTGGCAGTTCTAGTAGCGGTGCAACAAGTACAAGCAGTACATGTAGCACTCCCGGCTTTCTGTCCCCATATTCCTTTAGCCAAACGACAATCTTGAAAGATGAATCAAGTCCCGAATTGCCCACACAACATGTTGATGTATTAAAATTAGTAAGAACACGTCTTTCAGTGTGAGCCATATCAAACCATTTGTTTTGCAGATCAGAAGTTGTCTAAGCGCTGAGAACTATAGCAAATTCGTCAAGGCTCTAATGTCATATAAGAAAGACAGCAGTCTAACCGACCTGTTGAATGTTCTGAAAGATATTTTCGGACATCCGAGTATGCATTACTTGCTGAAGGGGATGCGACGATTTATTAACGAAGTGGATAAAACAAAGTTTGACACTGCCATAGCCGGTGTGTGTTCAGACTGATGTTGGTACTTGTTGTATGTTTGTCAGATAAGTGATGAAAAATATTGTTGTGTTAGTTTTGTTATGAATTTATTAAATACAAATAAATAAATAAATGTTTCGGAAAAGCAAGCTGCAAATCGCGGATGTACTTTCCATTAAACTCTCATCACTTATGATTTATGAATGAGTGATATTGCATGATTTTCGCAAATGAAACCATCAATCATTAGCTGAGCTCTGCATGATGAAAACTGGCGATATGTACCTATCAATTTACGAGGACCCTTTCAGTGTGATTTTCTTCAAACACCAACAAAACACGTAGCTAACCTGATCTACTTGGACCCAGACTGCTGACAAATAGCATCCTCATGTCAGATATAAAACCGTACTCCTAACTTTGATGAAATTTTGACGACTTAAATTACGTTTTCGATCCGATTTAATTGGCACGTATAGCCAAAAGAAAGAGATTTTCATTGTACATTTTCAAAGCTGTCATCGATCTTCGCGTCACGTAATGCCATTGTTGATTACCTGTTCTTGCCCCGTCAAACCGAGATTAATCAGAAACATGGATAGAAAATAGAAAAAAAAAAAAAAAGCACTTTCTACCTTCACATAAGTAAAACTCAGAAAAATAATACCTTTATTATAAATCTAGACTTAAAATAATATATTCTTGCGATTAAAATAAATAATTTTAAATTATCTTCTCTATACACAAGTGTTATCGGGACCACTGCAGAAATTGTATAACAATAACGATTATATCGTTGCATTCGCACAGCCAATCACGCGCCTAATGCAAGCCGTTCGTTGTTTTATTGTTATTTGAAAAATCAATGCACGTTCCCGATGTGAGGTCAATTTCTTCGGAATCCGAGCCATCCGTATCGGAACAGTTACTCAAGCTGCCGGCTCGTGGCTCGCAGCCCATTCCATTTATGTCGTGATTTCGCATCGCATCAAGAGACGCATGACCATTTCGTTCTTTATACATTTTCAATTCGGTGTAGGTCTTTTCGCAGCCACCGACATCCCCCATAATACTGCCACCGACTGCCTCCGGATTACGGTCTATTGTTCTATGCTGATTTTGAAAGGCGGGATGCATCATGGTAAAGTGATGCTGTTGAGCTTCTGCAGCTGCAGCGGCGGCAGACAAATTATCCGGGGGCCCTGTTGAATTGGGTGGCGGCGGTTGTGGGGGTAGATTTGTTTTTTCCGAACTAGAGAGATTCTCTGGTGTTTGCTGTTGGGTGGCACTTGTTGATTCATTTGAATTATTATTGGCGCCACGTCCACCTAGGGGAGTTTTTTTTTTTTTTTTTTTTTAATAACGACTACATCATAATAGCAATTAAAAGACATTACCTCCAACCATAATTGGTGGTGATCCCAGGCTAAGGCAACGCATTCTCCATGCATCCTGCAGCAATTGTAGGCGAGCTTGTTTTCGCCATTTGGCTCGTCTGTTTTGGAACCAAACCTGGAAATAAAAATAAGGTTGATATAATTTTATGCATTTATGCGTTTCAAAATGTGACCTAAAGGGTAACCTCGTCTATTTTTTTGTGATTTTCCAAATGATATATAGATACCGCTGCAAAACTTCCAATTTAACCAATAAATAGACGAGAATGCATATAGGTATCCTAAGATCTATGTGCTGCCATTTGCTAGGCTAACAAAAATAGAAATGTAATAAGCTAACAAAAATTATGGAAACTGTCAGTCAAGGTGTTTCAGTAAATTTCTAATTCACATTCTCCTACATATTTTTAGCTAGCTTGACTTCAAAAACAATAATTTTGGTAATCAGTTGCATAGATTTCTGACTAAAAATATTACGTATACGCCATCGACAACGTTCGTAGATTTCATCAAATTGTTCATAATGTTTATTCATGGCACTTGATTTTTCATTTGCGAGTATTGAAATTGTAAAACCAGTTGAACTGCAAAAACTAAAACATACACGTCATGTTAAATTTCCAAACACGACCAACTATTGAAACTTCGTTTCTTATTTCCTCCTTATTATGTGGTGGTCTGAACACTTTCTTTTAATGGGAAATGCGTTTCTTTTCAAAGTGAAACTAAACAAAATGATACGTCATTTATTTCCCGGCCGTTCCTCATTTGTTATTAAGTGCTAGATGTCAAAAGTAACGCTGCCAATGTATCGGACAATCATTTTGTGACACAAAATATTGGAGACTTATCGTCGGCCAAAATTAAAAAAGTTTCATGAAGTATGAAGTATAATATTGTTGCACCTGACTGACGTTTAGTTTCTTTGAAGTTATTCAGCGTGCGGACACCAGAAACTAGGTCTGTTCCTTTACTTTTAAATTTTACGAATTTTTTCTTATGTTATGTTTCATGTTCGATTTACCAAAAAAAAAATCTTTCTTTTTTTTTGATGTGGGACAATTTTGAGGAATCTTATTTTTTCTCAGCTTTACATAAATACTATATTCTTTCACTAATACCAATGTGTATGACACACAACTGGCGGTTACGATTGTTTTTTTTTTAACTGAATTAATCATTTTACGCGTATGAAAACGAGTTTTTATATTAAACTTCGTTCCGCCCAAATTCGTTAATGTAATGAAACTAATAATTCCGAGCATGCACAATGCGAATGCACATGCTGCTTTATGTAATTCGGTGAATTCACATTCTTTACTCAAAACTTATACTCATACAATAGAAAAAACTGAAGTCGAATATCGATGTTTGCGAAACGAAGGGGAAATTGAAGACGCTTAAATACGAATTGCAAATCGTTCTGAAGAAGCGGAATGAAAATGTTTGCCTTTGAATTTTCCCGTCCACAATTTCATTTGAGATTCTTCACAATCAAATCAAACGCGTTCCGTTGCAAACTTTCGGAGCATTCAGGTTGCGCATCAAAATTATAACTGAGCCGACTTTCAATTTTACCCAAAAACACCCAAAGAATTTAAAAACTCAACATTTTAAATAATTTTTGTTGTACCGTTTTTCTATCCCTTCTATTTGCTTCAAAGTGCAGTTCCCCAATCTAATACTTTTAAAGTTTTGTTTTCGAATCGTAAAAATCGAACAATCCGTTCTCGAGTTATGCGCGCACACACGGACTTTATTCTCTTTTATGGATAAGAATATAGATTATTATAAATGTGTGAAAATTAATTTAAATGGATTCCCAGTGCAATTGAAAAAAATCTTTTTTGGCGGCCAACTCAATACACCCAAGAACCAATAGAATTCGGACTTAATGTTCGATTTGGCAGCAGAAACCTGAAATCTCAGATAAAAATCTGAAAAGCCAAATAAAAACCGAAACTCGAAAAATTCGTAAAAAAGAGCGTCATCGAGAGAGCGAGATATTGGCCGTATTCAAGAATCTAGTTATTTTAAGTCGACTAGATTGGTCAGACTAGAACGTCAGTTTTCTTACGTCATCCTCGTATCAGAATTGTCAACTTATGTGGTTTTCCATTGGGACCACCAGATATCTTTTTCAGATCTCAGATTTTGCGCTGCCAATGGAACGCGCAACGAAATTGATCTGCTTTTCTAAATGTATTAGTGCGTTATTGGCAGCAATATCAGCTGTTCAAATTGCATTTGGTTTTGCAAAAATCACAAATGGATATCGACTTCAAAAATGTTTTCCCTATTGTAGATAAAAATTTAGTATTTTTGGTGATTCGTAGTCTTCAGATGACGAGGAAAACTATGAAGATAATAATTCCTCGAAAATTATATCCATGGCTTTTTATGTATTTCGTTATTTTGGTTTTCACGAAACTTTGCGCATTTGGCTCGAAAGCAAACTTCTTTAAATGACGTAAAACAGCTGTGCAAAGCATATTGGTATTGTGGCAGTATGTGTAGATCTGAAAAAATATCGAGATCTGCAAAAAGTGCTCCGAATCGAAAAAAAGATTGATTTTTTGTCCCAATGGAAAACGTTATTAGTACTCAGCCACGAATTTCTTGACTAGATTCGTTGGCTACCCCTCCATAAACGTCAAATGATCTAAACAGAGATACATCTAGTCAGACAGCTGTCAGACTTACTATACAAGATACTTGATACTTGATACCCCTCCACTGAGAATCTTACGAGTTTTTACTCTACAAATTTCGTGGAGTAACAATTGCAAAAGCTGTCAGGCACCTGACTATTGACAGATTATTTGAAATTGTTTGTCCTGTTGGGCAAATGCGAGCATTTGTTTTGATTTCTTGCGTATTAAAATAGCAAAATAAAATGAAACGTTCTCCTCAAGAAACTATTCGAAAATGGCGACATAATTATTCCTTGCTGTTGATTCTTCTTCCTCTTCTCGAATGCTTGTAGTTCAATCAATACTTAATATCTCTAATCGGATTCATCAAAAAAATGTTCCATTAATTCCAATCGCTTTCATCGCTAGGTAGATGAATCAACTAATAAGCTTCCATCTCAGCAAATCAATGTAAAGTTAGAAAGTTACACCGTGTTTTTGAATTTAAATATACTACATTCGGACTGTCTAACACCACGCAAACTATTCAGCAACATTCATGCTTTTAATCTGATGTCATTTGTATGGCATCACGCTAATAACGTCGGGGTCACCAATTGTGAAGATTGAGTGAAACGAAAAATAAAAGAAAACTTTCCACCAGCAGATCATGAATATTTATGTGCTAAATAGATAGAGCACTCTCAGAGCAAACTTTTTTACTATATAGGTCTTTTTTATTTTTTTCCGATTTCAGATAATTTTTGCGAATCTGGATTTTTTTTTTCAGAGTTCAGAGTTTGACACCTCAATTCAATTTCAATTTTATTTTAATTTAAACATTGTACAAATAAGACTTGGTCTTTTATAGTACTTAAATTAGCAGATAATTTATAACATTAATGAAAAGTAGGACTAAATTTAATAAAAACATTAGATACTTAAAAATAAGAAGCTAAAATTAGGAAATGAAAGGATTATGAAGAAAAGATGGTGAAATAGAGAGTAGTACAAGAACAGCAAAAAGATTTGAAGTGAGTACTTGTTGCTTTTTTATTCAAAGTATTCCATTACGGCATTTTTGAACTTAGTAGCCCCAATTATTTGTTTTGTTGTTGCCGGTAGCGAGTTCCAAAGCCTGGTGACATACACAAAGAAGAGACGCGAAGAGTTCAGATAGCTAGAGGAGGGCATTATAAGATTACGTGTTCTGGAGGACTGACCAAATTGAAGTTTTTCAAAGAGATACATGGGGAATCTGCTGTTAATAACTTTGTGCATGAATACAAGACATCTAATATCGAGAAACTGCTGAAACGTACAACCAAGAACCAGTTTGTGATAGTGTGAAATGTGTTCATATCGACGTAGCCCATACACGTACCTAATCACATCATTGAACGCAACAAGCAACTTGTGCTGAGAATGAGAATCAAGCTTGCAGTAAACTATAGTAGCGTAATCAATAATAGGAAAACGTAAACAAACTCCACCTAGTGGAGTTTGTTTACGTTTTCGTGATTTTTTCTGCAGCAAGGAAACGCATTGCATTGGGTGGATCTATTTTTGTTCATTATTAATGTACAAATGTTTAGAAATCAATCGGGCGCAAATTTCGAGCGATTTAATTTAAAGTTCAACCGTTGAATGGAGAACGCTTAGAAAAGTGTCGAAGCCTACACATATTCCAATCGCACGAATATCAGCAAAAAAAAACACATGTGACTTTTTTATGTTCGATTAGACATACGAAATTTGAAATCTGAGAGTGAATCTGAAGAAGCCCAATCGAATAGCAAATAAAATTACTTCGTGAAAGGCAACTTGTTACCGTTAGAGCTGTCAATATAAAATGGCATCTTCTCATGTATAAAAATGTGATTCACTGCCTTAAACACAACATATGCGCTTGATTTATATTTTGTTGGGAAGATTGTGCAGAGATGCAATGCTGTGTAGAATTAGGTTTCTATAATATGTTGTGTATAAGCCCGGTTACTGTAATAATAGAATTTCTACCATTGGGCGGCCTCTGGAAAGTAGAATTATGCATTATAACGGACACGGAAAATGGACAACCGAAACGAAACCGCGTACAAAGATTTCGGCTATAAAAACGAGAATGTCACATCGGCTCTTATTGATTATTTGCCTTAAAATTAAATATTTTGTAGGTCACAATAGATAATAGATAATAGATACTACAAATGATTACAATGGCATTTTCGATTGAAGAAAAGAATGGTCTTTTCTATCAAAAGATGAAATCTAGAATTGCTCTTTCTATGTTTTCTATGTTTCATTGAAGAAAAAAGGACACTACCAGGTCAGTTCTTAAGACGACAGAAGTGTCCGGGACATTTTTAGGGAATTCCCCTGAACTCAACAATACACACTTCCAAAATGTCAGATTCAAATGTTTGTTGTGTTGTTAGAAACAACATTTTGCGTTATGTGATCCGAAAATATGCAATTAAGCCTGAGAATGGAAACTTTATTTGAAATAAACTGATTTGACTTATTAAAACCTTAATAAATATTTATTTTAGTAAACAAAAAAAGCTCACATAAGTCTATCACTTTTGCAAAAGTGCTCCAACGAATTTCATTGAAAAGAGCAATTCTGAATTTCAGGGGCTATTCTCTCGGATGTTCAATGAAAAACGATTCTGCAGGATGGTTGTCATTGTCTTCCTGACAATAAATACATTTTTTTCACGACTATTAAGTATAGTAATAGATCAGTTATCGAGTCGATTTGGAAATACATAATGTACCTCAATTTTGTCTCACGTAGTAAGTTCGTATGAATGTATCCATTACAATAAATAGCTCAACTTCTCAGTCTGCCTGCTGCCATTTGATTTCGAAACCATTTTCTATATTTATTTTCGATTTGTACCGTTACTAGGAAGTCGAAAAACGACGAGAAGAGTAAAAAATAAAACCTCGAACGAATGTAGAGGAGATACTATAATTTTAAGCACCAACAACGTGGTTTCAATAAAGTAATTAATTAAAGCTTAAAATCTGTTTCTTTAAAAAATATCTTTGGTCAGAAAAAGTAGGACAATCACAGAAGGCGCGCTTCTAATAATCACACCTTTTTATTGTCCAGGCTACGAACTCACAAAGGCAAAAATTTCCATATAAAATTATCCATTGCGACCCACAAAATAATTTGTGTGAAGATAAGAAATTATTATTAGTAAGAATTAGCTTGTATTCCAATGCAAGGTTTTTTAGAAAACTAAACGCATTCTTAATCTCGGTTTAAGTAGGCAACTATCAATGTTGCAATTGACTGGTTGTTTGATTTTCAAAGTGCCTACTTGGTAAAAACAAACGTTTAATGTGATATTTTTAGAACTAACTTAATTATTCTTTGAAGGGATTTCTTGAACCAAGTTTTTCTTAGGGCCTAAACAGCCCAATTGGTTATGTGAAATATCCCCGCGTGTATTTTGTAAGTGTCTTACCGTATTCAAACATATAAAGTAACAAATGGTAACAAGTCCAATTGAAGAAGAAAGTTTTTCTGATAGTGGCAAAATTGTTGAAAAACACGGGAACGCTTTGTGAACCATTTTTTTAGAACATGGCAGTTGTCAAGCTTAAAGTCGCAAACATGTTATTTGGTTCTTTTGACAAATTTACGAAGTTTTCCAGCAGTAATTTCTGTTTTACAAAATTCCGTGTATCTATTTACTAAATCTTCACAAGCTTTTGTAAAATGCATTTCAGTACCTTTTTAAATGAAACAAACTTTTTTGTTATTTTTCACGATAAATTGCACGGCAATTCTATTACTATACCTAATGTAAATACCTGTACTCGTGCTTCACTCAAACTAATTCGGAGTGCGACTTCCTCGCGTAAAAACACATCGGGATAGTGTGTCTTTTGGAACAGTGCCTCCAATTCCTGCAGTTGTTGTGGTGTAAATGTTGTGCGATTTCTTCGTTGGCGCCTTCTACCAAACATGTATTCAGTTAATAAATCCCCAGGTAAAGGCGATAAGAATGGTCCAGCCATTGATATCAATTTTAAGAAATAGTGCTTTCTTGTTCTTAGTAATCAATCGAAGCACAATTTAAAAACAATGTCCACAACAAGAAGTGTGAAAATATATAATTTGTTTGTTAATTTAAATTTATTTATTTTTGTATCTAAACCATTTAACGACTATATCTGCTTAGCCGATGTTATTGCATTCGCGACCGAATCCGAACTGTTCCATGAGAACTCAGGACGATATGTTTTTAACTGGCCGTTGTCATCGAAAAAGGACATCCTTCACACTATGCCACACGAATACGACTGGAAATAAAAGAACGACAACGACGACGACGACCAGGAGTTATTGTACGAGGCGGTATAACAAACGAAATAATATTACTCGATGAAAATTTTCCCACTTGAAGTGTGTTGTTGTTGCTCATTTCATTTGCTATGGCGGCTGATGGCATCCTGCAGTATATCCGTGCCAGCAGTATAGCAGCATTCGCGGCAAATCAAAATTTAAACGTTTTCCTCCCCAATATGCCTAGCCTACCTTCCCCCATCAGCATTTATCCATCAGTAGCACGTGAAACCACCCCAAAGAATGCCTGAGTTGTGTGTGTGTGTTTTGTTCTAGTTTGTTGGCATTCTTTCAACAGAATGCGCACTGAAAAATAATAATTTGCTTACAATTTTCTCACACACACACTAGCAGAGTTATGAATCTCATTCCAATTGGAGTACGATGTTACCAGAATAGTGCAATTTATGTAAAACTGTAAATAAAAATTACCTCATTCATGAAGGATTGGATTATTTGAAGTATGTATGAATGAAATTATTGTTCAGCTGATTAGTTACAGTGCTATTTTTAAAATGCAGATTTAGTGTCATTATTGTTAAAATTGAGGTACACAAAAAGCAGTTAGAAAAGAAATAAGACAACTCATTAAATCTTGCTCTGAACAGTGACAGCAACGTATTACGTTTGTATTTTTTTGTTTATTCATTCGTTGGCACTCTATCCGATTAATTGGCGCAAAAATGTAGGTGTTTGTCCAATTGACGTCGCAATCCAAAGTTCACTGCCGGATAGAGAAAAACAGAAATGCATCGGTTTAAAAGAACCGAAATAGTGTCGCGAAATCTTTTTGCATTTGCTAATGGCAACAGTAACTTTTGCAGAAGAAGATTCATTATACAGAAACTTGTTACATGGCCCCGCAAATAATGGAATAAAGCTGACACAACTACTGACTGGTATCGCTCTTTTTCATTGACAGCCAAGCAGCATAAATTAGACTTCAAGCTTATGTATATCTGTCGAAAAAATCATAAGGAGTACAATGTCTGTGCGTTCTTTGATTACCTTGATGCTGTTGAAGCTCTTAACCTTACTCAATGGTTGACCACTGTGAATAGCGCTAAACTGTTTTGTATGTTTACAAAAGCCTTTTATTTGAAAGTTTTTATTCCAATGACTGCTGATCCACTATTTCAGTAACTTTTGTAAGTACCTATGCCTGGCAATGCTGCTCACCATTCGTTATTGTCATGCACATCATCAGTGCAGTAACAAACCCACGAATATGGTGTTGCATTGCTCTCCATCAGTGGGAGTTGATGGGCACACAACAATGCGATTAATGCCGCATGTACTTGAGGGAGAGAAAAAGGACCATGCCATTATGATCCTAGGCTTTATCTCCTTAAAATTACTGCACACAATGGCAAACCGGAACCATCCCCTTCTAGGAGAAAAACTCACACAGCCAACCACCCATCCACCCATCCACCCACTACATCCACTCATACATGCAGCCGCGAGTGGAACAATTCATTCTCATTCTCACGAGAGTGTATGCAATGTTATTAGATTCTTGCACCCTCGTCCTTATTTATAATATATCCGTTCTTACTGCCTGATGATGGAGCTGCTGCATATGATAAACAAAATAGGGGATGAAATAGACTTTTTTGTTTATTTATACCCGTGATAGATTAATATACAACACACACACTCGGCGCACATTAATCTGTTTTTGTCGGTAGGTGCTCCCGGCGCTTGCGCTAAAAAAATTATATTTATCGTGTTACAACAAGGGAGGCGGGGCATTCGAAGCCAATCATAATGCATCCTATTATGAAATATGAATTGTTCTTCATCCTGCTTTTGTTTTGCGTTATTCGTTTTTCTCTTGCGTAAATAAAATTTCAACGATGATAATAATAAATAAACCAACAATGGCTGATAAATTCATTGGGACACGTGGGAACAGTGATGGAATGCCATTCTAAGTATGCGGTGGTGCCTTGCGTTTGGCACTAGGGAACGCAGAATAGTAAAGCACAGCGTTGGTGATGTCGGAAGGATTATTAGCAGATATGCAGGGGTAATGATGTAATGTAATTACTTAGGGGTGGTACCTCCTTATGCACGCATTTATCCACCTGCAATGCAAGTGCGGCTGATGTGTCACAATGGAGTTGCCGAGTCAAGGTAAATCATATTAATTAGGTGATCACCCAGAGACATTTTTGTAAACGGGAATCTATTAAAATAGTCGCAGATATAAGGATGGGTTTTAGTTAACCTTAGTATATCTATGTATATACACCCAAAAAAATTTCCACTGTAAATTTTATAACATGTGGCAGTCAAATTTACAATAAGTTGTATATTTGTGTATTTAACAGCAAATGCGTTCATATTCACAATTACAGCGTTTGCTTTCATTTCAGCAGTAAAATTGTTAAATTGATCGCAATTTCTTGTTGTTAAATTGACAGCGTGTTGTCAATTTTTGTTGTTAAATGTACATGTATGAATTGGTCAAATCTACAACCAAAATGCAAAATGTACATACAAAATGCTGTAAAAAGTACATACAGCTTGTAAAATGCACAATATATTCATTCAAATCTACAACCATTTCAAGTTGATAATACATTGAGTTGTGAACATGACAGCTGCATTTATCTTTAACCCTGGGCGAGTGCGGACAGAACATTTACAAGACGAATTATTAGAGTGCAGTGACTATTTATTCAACTGAATTTTGATTTGCTTTTTTTGTCTGAAAATGCTGAGGATGTGGAGGCCAGCAATTTAAATAAGGATACAGTTCGGAAAAATCCCGTCATAGTAAACGCGGCTACTGAAAAAACATTACTATAAGTCGTGAAAGTTTTTGAAGTGGTGGGCAATTTCACATTGTCGAAAAGTGTTTACTTCTGCTCAGATCACATCTCGAAAATATTTCCGGACAGTGAACTTGGATTGAAGTTGGAGTTTGAGGACCAAAATATCACTTTCTACTTCATTATCCATCAGCTATTAGAAAATCAGGACCAGTAAATTACACTTGGAAATTTAGGTATGAATCCTGTCATCAGAATAGTAAACAATATATACATGTTAATAAAAATAGTAGAAATATATGCCAGTCTCTTTCAACAAAGGCTTGCTTGTCATTTTCAAACTTATTGTTAAATGATTCACGTTTTCAAATGGTTGAAGATGCTCCAACTGAAAATTATGAAAGCCTTTTCAAAATATTAAATATGATTATTGATGAGACTCAGTAAGTATTTTTTGTATGCTGTGAATATAAAATTTTGTATTTTAATTTTCATTATAGTTGTGGTTGATTTAACAAAAATACTTCATGACTATATTATTTTAATCATTAATTGATGGGACAAAAGTTTATCGAAATAAGTGTATTTGAAATTTTTTTGGTATAACCAAACATAATGTAATTATGCCATTTATGGATTCATTAATATTATTTACTTCAATAAAAAGCATTTCACATTATTTGGTGTATGTTTTTTATTTTAGAGCATAGATTTTACAAAAAAAAAAAAAAAAACAAAGAGCCTGTAGAAATGAAACCACAGCGTATTCGTTGTCGATTTTACGACAAAAATTGCATTTGGACTGCAAGGTGTTGTGAACAATATAACCAAAATCCGTAGTTTATACACATAAGAATTGTGTATCTTACAAAGTTTGCTGTACATTCAACAACGAATGCTGTTTTATTTACAATTTTTCTATTTGTAAAATCTACAACAAATGTTCTCATTTTCATAATTTGGTTTTGGAAAGTACAACCATGTCTCTGTTAAATTGAAAGCATTGGATGTCGGGTCGATTATGACAATGAATGCAGTCGATTTAACAGCGGTTTTCAACATTTCTACGACAAATTTTTTTGGGTGTATACATGATATACCTTAGTATATCTGTATTTGTGAAGATTTATTTTGTATTGTCAAAGTCGAATGCTCTATAGGTGTGGGGTTTTGGCATATTTAAGGCCAGTGGTGCCGTCTATAGTGTTGGTATTTCAAATGTTGCTTTCGAAATTTGGTGGCTAGCTGGAAATCAAACCTAGAATAGGTTTTCCATCACTTGACGTTTACAAATTTGACGTTAATGAACCGCAATCATAATTATTGAATTGGTAAGTGTTGCGTCTCCTTTGGATTGCGCCGACCACTTTCCAATTTTAATAAAGAAAACAAAAGAAGAAACATTTGTTTTCTGTTGGGAAAAAGCATTACGCATAAAAAACCCAACATTTTTTAATTTACTTTACACTCTTCTTTCCCTAGTGGACTGTATTCATTTCACTGACTCGCAGGTCATAAATCAGTTATGCTTTCGTACTCCGAGTACTATAGTTGTCTCTTTCTAACTCTGACTGTGAGAGCAATATAATATAACATAGGGTAAATACCATAACATTACGATAATACAAAAAACACCTCATAATACTACATGTTTCCGCATGAAAAACTCATAGCGTGAAATGATATGATACAGTAAGTTTTAATTTCCATAGTAGAAGTTTCAAAAAATGAATTTTGGATTACATTTTTACTAGGTTCCTCCCAATGGTTAAAAAATGGCTATAACATTTGCATATAAGTGTTCGTGGAGCAAAGCATAAGTCAGACGCTATCAACCTTCTTTATTTATAAACGTATTGTCTGCTGTACTTTATTCAACTTCTATTATGCCTTTGCGCAGGAAAACGTGAATTATAAACGAAAACCACATTGCCTTATAATTACTTACCTACATGCAGCTGTATTTTTGGTATATTACAAAACATTTCGAGACATTCAATTTCACCTTGCGGAGAAGAGGAAAATTAAAAGAAGGAAACAAAAATAAAGCAACAAACGCAAAAATGCAACAAAGTTTATTCACCTCGAATCTAGGTGTATCTATTCGTGCAAAACGTGAAGTCACAGTTACTCCGTTCTTGCGTTGGACTTGACACAAAAGAGAAAGAGAAAAGGGAAAAAGAGCAACAAAGAGCTGACAATTATTTTCATCCTCCTGTTCTCGAACAAATGGTATCCAATAAACTATATTTGAATAGTGGAAATATTCAAAACGGCAAGAAAATTTTATAAAGTTAACACTAATCACGGCACAGAAGGGTCGCGGTACTTATCCATGAAGCTGAACTCGTTCAAATTTTATTCGGAAGTAAGCCGAATAATACATACCAAGTTAATAATTCAAAGGAAAAAAGGAAATGGGAAATGCAATCACTAATTTTGAAAAGCATCAACTCAAGGTTACTGCGTTGTTGGGTTGCCACACAACGAAGACTAAACGTAATGCATTAATATTCATGTATAGGGTAGGTTCGGGTATTATGGCGCAGCGGGCATTATGGCGCTCCTCGCAAATATCATACTTCCAAAACTGTACCTAAAATAAAAACGATGCAAAAACTTCAGTCCCTGCCAAACACGTGCCCAGTAAACATAGTTAGTCAATACGACGAATTTTACTGAACAAGGATACAAATAAAATTTGTATGTTTTTTATAATACCTTATATTTATTTAAGTTTAAGGTGGGTGGAAAGCTCCTTGTAAGAACCTGCTTAAAGGATCTTGAGAGTCCAAAATTTGAAAAAAGTTAAAATAAATACTACAATTATTAACAGAATAAGTGCCTTTAATAAAATGTTCTACACTGAATAAAAATTGTAAGTTGTAACCGCAAGTGGCTTAAAGTAGATCAATCTGTTTAAACGTAGGTACCCATCTTCCAGTATACACTTTTCGCTCCCTGGTTGCCGTTCACTCAATTTGTTAAGAGTGACACATTTTTAAGTGGTCTGTAGTCCATTGACTTATTAATTGGACTGCTAGTACCCGCTCATGTTTTAAAAATACAGACGAGCTACTGTTTTACAGCGGATTGTTTATACGGTCCAGTGGTAGCAAGCATATGTGTATGTGTAACCTATCAACTGGAAGGAAGCTAAGCAACATCAAATAAATGGATGCAACATGACAATTAGACAGATATTACTCGAATTCTGTCAGCCTGTTCGTTCGTGTATCTACTTTCAGCATAGAAAAATGAAAAATGGCAAATCTCACAAATCGAGAAAGAAATCTCTCAATTTCAAATGAAGTACCCGACCGATTTTCTTAAATAAAGTTTAATAAATGTTATTTTGACATTTTACAAGGTTCTCTTTAAATGCAAAATAAATTGGAATTGCATTTTTTATGAGCTAAATACATATTAAATTTACCAGTTTAAATTTTGAATATAAATCATGTTTTCATTTTCCATTTTTCAGTAAGTCGAAGTTCGGAGAGTAGAAAATTAGGAAAAAAATTAAAAGTAGGAAAATGGATTTCTCTCTCATTTTTTTTTTTTTAAATTTTCTCTGCATTCGCAGAGTTTTCTTAGCAAATATTTAAGAATTTAACGTTTGCAAAAAAGTACCCGAACGAAACTATTTTCTCAATCTCGCTGTAACAGTATCCCTAATTTATTTTGGACTTTTCTCTGCTGATGTAAAACTGTTAGCTCTGACATATCGCTCTTGCTTTCAACATCCGAAAGCACATATATTTCCCAAAATTAAAGCACTTACTTAATTAGGCTTAATGCATGCCTATATCTGAACAGCTGCTGCTGATGTTGCAGTTGGCTGCCGAAATTAAAAATTCCCATAATGCTAATTGCATGGTCCCAATGTCACATTTAAAATTAATGAACAAAAATCCCTCTTTGCCTCCGTAAAATCTCATCATCACCTACATTAGCACATGAATGAAGCAAAAAAGAAGACACAAAAAACAAGAAGAGAAGCAGCAAAAAAATGAAATTATTTTTCCCTGCGTTTTCACAGAGTCCTGTCATGTGCAAATGAACACATATAGTAAGGTGGCACCACACCTAACGTACCCCGCCCCTGCCATGCTGAGCCGACATTATACGTCCTTACACACAGTGTGCACTGTTCAGTGTCGGATTATACAGCAGCTCTGACAATGTAAAATTAAAACATATTTCGTAATTAAACTCTTGACGCCATTGTTACTCAGGGTGGCCCCCGGCCCTCCACGCTCCACCCACACGCTTGAGTGTCGCATCACATAATTTTTTCATTAAATTTTGCCCCATGTGCAGTTGGTTGGTGGTGGTGATGATGGTGTTCGGTTTACTATGCTCAGCTGCAGGTACAACAACGCCAAACAAGGACCTGTCGCAGATGCATGTTGCTCGGAGGGCTATATGCGCTGTTGGAGGAGCTGACACATTATGTTTACACGTTGCCTCCTAGTTGATGTGGATGGTGATGATGATGATGATGATGAAGACGACTACGAGACTATGAGCCTGGATGCTATTCATGTCATTCATTTGTGTGTCCTTTGTTGTAGTGGAAGATGTGAATGGGGGATGCGATATACCTATATACAGGACTCCTTGCAGCATATTCCATTATTGTTGTACACCGTTTTATATGATGTTATTATGATGTTTAAAAATATTTTCCTTTTCCCTCCTTGCGCCGCCACCTCCGGCTAGCTATTCCTTCCTTTCTTATCCTATACAGCAGCAAGGATTCCACCTCTTTTCTCGTTGTGTGTTTACAGTCGTCCTGTGATTTCATTTTGCTCGGGAAACAAAAATGCAAGCTCGTCCTTACTTTATTATTATGATTATGATTATTTTCCTTTATGCAATGTTTTGATTAATTTTTGCCTTCATGATCCTTCATAATGCCGGGCGTTGTTGTTATCCTGGGCTATGGCAATCGCTCGATGACAGAAAACAGCGCACCCACTCGCTGATGGGTTTGGGGCCGCGCGCTACATACATACCCGTATATACCGAGAAATTCTGTTTGCTTATTGTTATAGGATTTCTGTGATTTCATTTCTTGTTGCCTTGTAGTTTTTATTTTATCCTGTTTCCTTTCTCTTTTTCGTCGTTTTTTTTAATTTCGTATTCTCATTTCTGCACTTGCTATTGTTTCGAATTAGAGAAAAGATGCAATGGAAGTGAACGTTGAGTGGGTGGTCTGCTACACAGCAAATTTATGATTTGATTTCAAAAGAAGTAAATAATTACTCTGACAGTGATGATTGAAAATGTGTCCACGCATTGAAAATGTATAGTTTTAATCTGTTGTACTGATGGCGCAACAGGCCTTTAAACGCTGACAGGGCCAGTCATTTATGTGTGGATGTTCTGCTAATGCATCAAAATGACAGGATTCAGAAGCTTTCTTAGAGGATATTTTAAAGATTTTTGTCTCAGTGTCGTCTAGTACAATAATCATCTGGCCTTCCCAGTATGCATATTTGTCAAAAAGCACGACTATATATCACTTGTAAAATTCTTAACCATTTCCTGCTCCACATATGTAAATAAATAAAACATTTCTTTTATGTTTGTGTGTTTGCTCTTACTGGGACACATCCAAGTACTGTCGAATATGTTGTCAAATGGTTTGACAGTAAGTACTAATGTGGTATTCGTTTGGGCTTCTTCAGATTTGCCCTCAGATTTCAGATTTCGTGTGCCTAATCGAACATAAAAACGCTCTTGCTCTTGTTTGTGTTGACATTCGTGCGACTTGAATATGTGTAGTCTTCGACACTTTTCTTTGCGCTTTCCATTCACTGGCTAAATTTTATATTAAAACATTCGAAATTTTCCGTCCCGATTGATTTCTAAATGTTTGCACACAAATAATTTACGAAAATAGATTCACCCGATGCAATGCCTTTCTTTGCTGTAGAAATATTTCACTAAAATGTAAACAGACTCCACCACTTGTCAAACTCAAATGCACTTGTATTGGTAAATCTGAAGCAAATCTGAGAAAATATCTAGATTCGCAAATGTGCTCTGAAATCAGATACCAAACCAAACGACCATAAAAATTGCTCTGAGGGCAAAAAAAGTGCTCTGAGAGCGCCCAATCGAATACCAGATAAGTATCTTAGACATTCATAAGACATTCTTCGCATAAGCAACTTTATGCTCTAAGTTGACCGCATTCATTTATTTTAAAAGGAATCTATGCGAAAAAGTAAATTATAATCCCAGTCCAAATAACCTAAATTGAAACTTATTTCAAAAAACAAACAAATATAGCGAAAAGCAGCTGATTTTGACTCTTATTACAGGTCTGCTCCAGATCTATAATCGTGTATTAGACACTTCAGAACAGACTAACTATAAGCGAAATACAAGTTTCGAATGCATATCTACTCATGCAGAGCAAAAAACCGTGCAACTAGTGCCCACAGCACATGTGCAGAATTCAATGTGCAGCAAGATTAGAATACACATGTTTATATAGATATAAACACACGTAAATCCTGCACTCACTGCAGCACTGCAACATGTCTCTATTTCTAAATATTCTGCAAAATTAAAGGGTACCACAACACAAAAGGAAATACATAAATTGCAATTTCAAGTATTTGGCATCATCGCCTTTTGACACTGCTGATCGTGTTTGTTTTTGATTTGGTTGCAGACACATCAGCTGTTTAGTCGACGAATGACAGCAGCCCTATTAGCCGATGCAATGCATGTCAAACAATTTTCTGCACATCTGTTTCACTTGCAGCACTGCACTCTGCGCTGCGTCCAGAATTTCTGTCCATGTGTTTTGGGCGTGAGGGTGGCTACCTAAATATTGTGCAAATTCGAAAATCTAGTTAGGTATCTTAAATTGACTAGATTGCTTGGTAACTTCGCTTTTCCTGTACATTAGTTAACTATTCGAAATGTCAACTCAGTAGTCAGTCATGAAATTTCTGAATGCTACCCCACCTTAAACGTCAGCTGACACAACTGTTCACGTAACCAGTCTTAGCAACGGAAACATGAAAAACATCAAGTCAGCGCCAGCTGTCAGACTTACTTAGCTTTTGAAAGTCCCGATCCACTGATAGAAAGAGTTTGTACGGAAAGTATAACTGTGATGCTACCTATGCGAAGGTTGAATTGGCCTACTTATTAAAATGCCTCACTTTTTGGGTGTGCTTTGTAAGAAAAAGTGCAGCAAACTTTCTCTACACGAACAGAACTAATATTTGTGTTATGCAATTCGTTGAGGCCAAGGAGCATTTTGCGACTTCAATTGTCATGTGTCATGAGCGACGTCGTTAGGATGGTTCTGTTACTAGAAAATATTCCCAACAAGTAACATTTTAGACACATGCTAGGTAACATTTCCTATTTAGGAATATTCCAATCTAGGAATTTTATATCTACACAAATTCGTTATTGTGTCAAAATTCTTTCTTCAATGAAACATTTTGTCCGCAGTGTGTAAAATATTTGGGGATGTGTGTTCGTGCACACAATTCCTACATAGAAGCAGTGCACCAGTTTTTGTTACATATAGCGGCGAAACTATTCCCAAGAATTGTTATGTTATAAAAATCCGGCCAACATACATAATTCACATATTTTGTTATCGGGTGAACTAACTTATACATTGAAATACATAAAGTTAAGTTCATGGATCATAAAACGATTCATAGACCATATAAACAACTTCCTTTTATCGAAAAGTAAAAGGATTCAGTATCTGAAATTAGGAAATGTTTTTTTCAAGCTGCTGCCCGACTAAAAATGAATTGGCAATGACATTTATTTAGGTGCAGTGGCTTAGTGGTTAGTGTGTTGGACTACTAAGCGAGGGGTCTCAGGTTCGAATCCCGCAAAAACCCAAATTCCAGCTAAGGGTTTTTTCCACTGCGCCACCTCTCGCGAACGTCTGACAAACATCCGAGAGTATAACTGTCATGAAAGAGCTTCTCAATTAGCCGTTTGGAATGGGCATGAAATTGTAGATCCCTTCCATTCGTTCCAAAAATGAAGCTCACACAAAACGAATGGTTGTGAGAAGCTAGGCCTTGGGTCCCTCGGACCTGTTGCGCCAACTAATTATAATTATTAATGACATTTATTGTGCACTCTGATGGTGTCCAAATACCACCCGGCTTTGAATTTGGATCAGCTCGTAATTTATTTAAATCACGACTTGCTAAGTGCGTTGGCCAGTTGTACTAATGACCCAATTTGCTGGAACAACTCAATAATAAAGACCAATTTGTTCCTTGTTCATAACCAACTGAAAATTTTATTTTTCTTTGCACGGAAATAAGAACAAATTCCTAAATAGGAACATCTTTTCAACACAAATTAAACACGGTTCCCGATTGAAAAGTTTGTAGCAATTCGCAATTAAAAATATTTATTACACAAATAAGAACGAATTCTTAATTGGAAATTTTTTACTGTAACCATTATTTCCAAATAGGAATTTGTTAGGTATCCATTTTATAGGTATTTGAAAAAAAAAATGCATACATGGAAAAAAATTAATTTTAAGTTGACAGTTTTGGTGGATATTCTGTAATTAAATAGTTTACAATGTTACTATTATGTTTATAAAGACATCGTAGATTTATTTTATACCGATCTTATAATGCTCCATTATGCATTTAAAATAACATAAATAATTATAAGAGAGATTTTTGATTAAATATAGAATATTGTGTAAGGATCAAGGTTTTTTTCGAAATACATTAATAACATTTCAAGGCAAAATTTTGTTCCCCATACAATTTCAGTAGCTGTTTTCTGTTTAATAATGAAATGTTTGATGCAGTCATAATATTATTTTGGTGCTATGTACTGAATATGAATGACATATCATAACGTCACAAATTATATGGATGTATACCATATTATAATTAAATATTAATAAGACTTTTTTCCCAATTTGTGTTGAAAATTGTGTGTTCAAAAATGGTATGAAGGATTTGCATCAAAAACAATTCCTACTTTGTGTTGCGCCACTTCCGCAATACAACAGGAACTTTTACTTCGTTGTTCGAAACATAAGTTCCTAAATGGGATCACGAATTGACACCAGAACGACGCCGAACCTAAAATGTTTATTCGAATCCTACTTGGGGTCTTAACAACAGACTTATAGCACACTTTGTATTGGTTCCAGAATTACCGCTAGCGCTCTTGGTTCAGAGCGTAATAAATTGGAAACAAATCATATATAAGAGAAATACATTCAAGACAAAACACACTTTAAATACAATTCATCTTATAAGGTGAACAAGAAAAGTTAGCTAGGTAGTTATGTTTGCGTCATTGAAACTTACATTTCACTAGCAGTCCATATAGTATGTCAATGGCTCTTACAGTTCTCCAAACTCCAAAACGCTTGGTATGCTCAGTTGACATGAGCTGTAGTTTCCGAGGTACCGAGGGTTTTTTTCAAACATGGCGACACACACACTTTGTGGAAGGCATTGGCCCAAATTTGGTGGCTCGTATTTTGATTAATCAGCATCTGCTCGCCTCACTTTTAAGCACAACTGTGGCTATACCTCTGCAACACTTAGTACAGTTGTTCCCTATACCTACAAGAATCCCCTAACTGAGACATTGCAGATGTTCCATTTACGAGTAGCAAAATCCACGCAAATTAATTAAAACAACACTGCACCTCGCCTAGATGCGTTTTGCGTATGCATTTAATCACATAAACTTGTCACTCCGCATGCAACAAAAAGAATCATCCAAACAATAACAACAACAGAGTCTTTCATTCCAAACGAAGCATGCCCGTTTCTGATTGGATAACCACCCCCTCGAGCTGTAGAGCACCACCGAGAGGGATCATTGTATCCCACAGATGGGTGTAATCGCAACCACATCCCCCCGAAACCGTTTGCAAAACAATGGCTTACACAAATTTATATTTATGAAATTTTCGTTTTCGCCCCCAAGCCCCTACCA
Source organism: Cheilosia grossa (assembly GCA_963082955.1). NCBI lineage: Eukaryota > Metazoa > Arthropoda > Insecta > Diptera > Syrphidae > Cheilosia > Cheilosia grossa. The sequence continues at coordinate 41,105,552 of OY720145.1, read as the reverse complement.
ACCCCAAACACAAAACACACACAGTGGGGTGGTTGTTTATTGTAATACTGGAACTGGATGCTGGCGGGGTTGATGGCGTGTTGCCATACTTTGGTTGGCTGCAAATTTAGATGGCCGTTGTCTTAGCAATGGCGGCGAAATGGTTTCATTTTCTTTTTCTTCCTCGGTGGGGATATTACGAGTATATTCGTAGTAAGGATGTAACCGATTCCTTTTCTTGTCGGTGTTTTGTTGCGCGCATTGTATCTTTCAAATCCATTCCTTTATATGCCGATGGTGATGTAATTTTGATTTGAAATTTGTCTCCTTCGTGTTGTTGTCTTGCGTCCTTTTTTTGATTACACAAATAAGTAAAAGGAACAAATCCTAATTTGTGTTCCGTTGGCGTGGGAAAAATAAAAGGAATTGCTTCTCGGATCTAGGTGATGTGATAGTCTGGGTCTCCACCCAGCTCCAGGCCTGTATAGGTAGGTATACCACCAAAGACAAACCGCCAACAACGATGACGGCTATAGGATTGCGCGAGGACGACGTCTCACTTCTATACAATAACTTTGGGACTTGCAGAATTAAGTTAAAAAGGGATGATGGAGGATGTGCTTGCAGTTATTTCGTCGCTTTTGTCATTTACAAAATAATAATAACAATAATCATAAATAATGATATACACCAGAGCTATATATACGTTGGAGTCACAGTGGCGCTGCTGTTGCGAAGGAGGAGCAGGATGTGATGATGACGGCACAAAGGGAATTTCATTTCACTCCTTGAAGTTGTTGTGCAGCCGTTGTTCGTCTGTCCGTCCGTTCGTTCGTTCGTCCGTTCGTTCGTCTCCGCTGTGCTACTGTGCGCGCCGCTACTGCTGGTGCTTTTTGTTTGAGGATAATTAAAATTTTTAATTTATCCTCTGCTATACATTGTACTTTTGTTTATTTATAAACAAAACAGCAACGAACAAAATGTATAAAATAATGTTTCGCCTCATCCCTGAGGCAAGGAAGGATGTGCTTCAGCAGTGAGATGCGCTGCAGGTTTTTATTAATGTTGTTCCGGTTGATGATGGTGTTTCGTGTTATTGTTATATTGTTTTATGTTATTATGGTGTATAGCTTTGAAATTACCAACCGTTGCTGATGCATTCAGTCCTGCACCGTCCCACATCCTTTCCCTTTCGGCATCAAGGTGGAATGTTTTCATTTGTTTTTCTTTTTTTCTTTTTTTTTCTTTTTAAACTAATAGCTACTTTCGTACGAATGCATGTACGGGTGTGGAGGAGACAACATGGCTGCAAGGATAATGGATCTTAATTAACGCCTGGGTATATGGGACTGTTGTGTGCATGTGCTCTTGTTCGGATTACTATCCAGTCCGGTTCGGTTGAGGGCTTGTGCAATTAGTATTATTTTTGTGCAAAGGAACTGCTAAAGGATATATATTATGGGAAATTGGGAATTATTGTTCTTAAGCGAAAAACTGAGTTTTTTTTCATGCACATTTTTGATTACTCTGGTGGATTGGTCTTTCGATTCCAACTAAAAAGGAAAAACGAAACATTTCCCACAGCGGTATCGATGTTCGCGTAGTTTTAGTGTCATCGCAAATAGCCTGCAGGTGGAGCCAATTGAACAAGAAACTTTAAAAATATCTTATTGGTGTCAGAAATGTTTTTTTGGAAAGTCACAAAGAGGTGAAATCGATATTCTAAGGTTTCCGTATACTGGCAAATCACTCACTGGTGAGGCTCGTAAAAACAATCGAAATTTTTATCTCCCATGGAGGAGGTCACAACATTCAAAATAAGTCGTAAGTCATAAGCGCTCACAACAAGTCATAATGACTGCATGAAGAATGATTGTTTTGTTTTTTCTATTTTCATGCCATTTATATGGTCATGATTTATCAAATCCCTTTAGGTGAGTGGAACGCAGCTCGAGGTAAGAAATCAAACTTTTGTTTCAGAATGTACTTCATGTGTCTGTCAAAATTTAGCGTGCCCATTTAATAGGAGCTCGGCACATTTTCTTAAGCTAAATTTTGACAGATCGTCATGTTTTTGCGTTTTGCGTTTTTGCGCTGCGGAAAAGTAAGCAGGCACGAGCCTTTTCAATGACTAAATGTTATCCAGCAGTAGTCACAACAAACCTAACAATAAAGACATCAATCTCGCCAAAGCTAAGAGCAGAATCGGGCTGTTATTTTCAGAATTTTGATAATGATATTTTGTGCTTGCTCTATATATTTAATATTTATAACTTAAATATACCTTTAGAATAAGGCATCGAGAAGTCCTGCCAGCTGAGGTCTAACAATTGACACAAAGCCATTTTTGAAATGTTTTGTGTAGACTGACTCTTACATGTGTTTATTAAATAAGAAAAAAATCTATCTATCTATCTCCGAAAATTACAGAAAATCTGTAAGTTTGTATTGGGGCAATAAAATTCGGGCTATAAAATCCAGTAGTCCGAAAATGTTCCCGCAAATAAATAAACTGTTCAGGCGGAAGGATCATAACGACATTTCATGTGTTCGAATACCTCAGACGAACGAGAACAGACAGACACTACTGACTGCTGGCATAAGTCCGGAAAGTGCTGACTCGAACGACGGTTTTTTCGTGGTCGAAGACCCGCAGGAGATGGTGAATTTGATGGGAGCTTTCTTTGAGACTGTGTATACGGTAAACAACCCTGTTCGCCGTAACCGCGACCTCGAAGAGAGGGCCTTTCTTAACCACTTTTATCTGCGGACCGAGATTCAAGATTGGCGATCCGAGAACAACGGTTTCACCGGGTTCAATGACGACAACCGTGCAAATGGCACAATCGCCGATGAAAATACTCATCTGTTCGTGAGTAGAGATGAACTTCGGTGCATCTTTGAATCACTTAAAAACAAAAAGTCGGCGGGAGTGGACGGTGTCCCAAACGTTTAATATTTACACAAGTGATCTGGTGGGTTCCCTCAGACATGCTATAGCGTACGCGGACGATTTAGTGGCGTACAGGTCAGGACCAAAAATCGAGGTCATTAACATCCTTCTGCAACGTGACTTCGAGCAAATTAAGAGGTATTGCGATGACTGGAAGTTGAAAATCAATTTCCAAAAATCGGAAACAATCCTGTTCAGAACTACATTGGCTGGGGCCTCTGGGGATACCAGAAAAAACTGGAGAAAATTAACAATTATTGGACAGCAGGGACGACCATTGGCGGTGAAAAACGTGGTGAGGTATCTTGGCATCTGGCTCGACCAGTATCTGTATTTTGACAAACATATAGATGCCTGTCTTGCTGGGGCTAAAAGGGCCTACGCTCTGACAAGGAGACTGTTTCGCAGCAGTCAACTTGACTCTAGGGTGAAGGTCATTTGCTACGTGGCCCTTATAAGGCCTATCATCGCTTATGGCTGTCCTATGTGGTTCAATATAGCGCCGTTCTATATGGAAAAGATTCGGGTGTTTGAGAGACAATGTCTCAGGGCCTGTCTAGGGTTGTTTAGAACTCCTGAATCTCAGTACATAAAATACTATCCCAACAGGACCCTATACAATGGGGCTCGACTGAATAGGATTGACAACTTCCTTATTGAGGTGATTCGGAGGCACGTTGCAAGGGCGATGGCCAGCGATAATAACCTGATCTCAGGGGCTTACTACCCCAATTTAATGTACCACGAGAGTACGCTTCGTTCTGGCTTTATCCCGCCTGAGGCATTTCTTCATGTAGACATGAAAGGGTTAGTCCAGACAAAAGATGGTGTGCCGGTATTGTACCACAGCCACCGCGGCGCGAGGGATAAGCGGCTCATACACGACGGGTACGCCGCCAATGCTCAGGAGCTCCTCCGTTTTAGCACCGCAATTGCGGATCGGGACAGGATCGATACGGTAAAGCAGTTCACCGAATTTTGGTGGCTTAAGGAAGAGGTGAGGGTTGATACGCTCTCCCGGGTCGGTGCGCTACTAACGTAGCATCCTCCCTAGTTTTAAGCTAGATTAAGTTTGTAGGTTTAGGTTTAGAGTAGGGGGTCCTTGGGAGGTGCCGGGCTAGCCAACATGATAGTTCCGCCGAGACTCGAGCGAGGCTATAAACGTCGATCAGGATGGTGACCAATCGACGAGATTGCTCACCACCCTGATTATAGGTAATTTAGGTTAAGTAGCTTAGGTAGTTTTAAATAAAATTAAAAAAAAATAAAGAATTCAAGTTTTATAAAGTTTCTTGGAAATAAAAAACAAACAAAAATAAATATTGATAGATTTAAGGCCGAAAGGCAATAATTTTAAGGATATAGTTAAGTTTAGAGTGCTCGCTAAGAGCCAGTAAGCTAGAATTAACACAAATGCTAGCTTTAATTTAGATTTAATCGTTTTTGTCTAGTTTTTAAGTATAAAGAATGATAAAATAAAAAATGAATTTAAAACTGAAGAAAAAAATCTTTCTGATTAGAAATATGTTTGACCTCACACCAAATACTTCCTAAACACAGCAAGAATCAAACTGTACTTGCATTTGTCGAAATTAATTGACCACACAAAATTTGTAAAAAAAACATCGAAAGAAACACGAGAGAAACAAAGATCCACACATTTTTATTTGATATCCTCGCATTTTGTTAGTTGAAGGTCTTCATTTTGTAAAATGTGGAAGAACCTTTGTGTCAATGCAAATTATTTGTGATTTTCGTTTTTTTCATATCTATTTATAAAAACAGAAAACACAAGTTGAAAAAAACGTCAAAACAAGTTCGCAGAGAAACTCTCCTCCCATAATAAGATTACATATTGGGCACATTCAAGGATTTAGTTACCTTAACTCGACTAGATTGGTTTGGACAAGATGTAACCTGAACGAAAAAAAAAGATTGGTCGGGAATGTAACTTTTCCAACGTCAACCACATGTGTGAACTGTCAACATAGTACTCTTCATTCTGACAGCTAACTGACTTGATGTATTTCAGTTTTAAATCCAGTTGACGTTGTACATGAACTAGGTGTCCGAACGTCCCCATTTAAACATCAGTTTTATTCACTGATCGAAAATATTTATGTTTCTGTTCTTTTCTTTGCAGCTCGGAAAAAGTTGGACTGGTTGTAGATGGATTGAGAAAGTAGAAATTTATCAAATCGTATGGTCACTAAACAATATGTCATTGGAATCGCAACAAAAATTGTGTGTTGTTTAATCGATCTACTTTGTTGGATGGAAACAATTTCCATTCGATTTGATAGTTGCAATTGGAAGGTATGACTACAGTAGGGTTCTTGTAATGTAAAATTATTTCACAAAATTCTAACTAATTAGTACCTACCTGCACTTTCATTAAATTTTAAATATATACGTTTAGACAGTAGAACAAAGTGCATAGTTAAGGGTCCATGCAACACTCGTCTTTGTTTCATTATCCAACTACAAGTATCAAGTACAAATTGTCACACATCAATTAGCGTCCGCAAAAGGGTAAATATAGCTTTCCAGGAATTTACCTTCGGTTTCTATATTCTACACCAGCAACAAATTCTTTGAACTGAATTTGTATAAGCTCAACCAAAATATAGATGTTAAGTAATCATAATTCACATTCAAATTCGAACGCAGTCACATGGAATAGCCTTCGTGGTTGGACGAATAAATCTCATCATTGCTGCATCAATATTTTGATTGGCTACACTCACCCATACACCCATCGAGTTCATCTTTCATTTGTATAATATATATCGCTAAAATTGGAGATTAATATTTTAACTCAGTCACTCAACTCAGAGAGTGCACACTGAAAGTTGTATCCTTTATTGAAATGCAATTATATGATGCGCGAAATTCAAAGGATACTCCCGTACCTTTTTGTATTCATATAGGTATATGTGGGGACTATAATATGTCCCTCCACGCACTCATCAACAGCGATAAGTAATGAATATAAATTTAAATTTATTAGGAATCCAATTGCTGAAATCTCATTCAAAGTGGCGGCTCACTCATCCCCCAATTGATGGATGCAATTTCAAAAATTGATTTCCCCGCGCTACTTTGAGCTTGTGTTCAATAAGTTGTATACCTGCATACGAAAACTTTTCATTATGAACGCGATCGAAATGAACGGCTTTTTGCGGTCAATCGAGGACTGGAACAGAGCCAAAGGGTGGAGGAGAGGGTGGTGTTTGTGAAATCAGTTGGCATGTGCATGGATGAGTTCAGCTCACAAATCACTGTTTGATTAACGAAAACCAACTCAAAACAGCTAGGTATTTGGTTTCTTTTTCCGATTCTGCAGGTTTGTAGAATTTGGTGGTAAAAATAGAAATTGGGCCCATGAGTGAAGGGAAAACAAGTAAACTGCAGTTGGTTTAAATTTTCTCTTTGCTGCACTTATAGCAAAAGCAAAAGTCGAAAGAGGAACGGTATGCATGACGTTGACGTATAGCTACATTATTATAAGTTGAAAATTTCACCACAAGTGTTTTACATTTTACATACAGATGTCACACTGTCAAATTTTACAACAAAAACAGGGGAGTCAGTGCCAATGTTGTGATATTGTATTTATCTTTAGTAGGTATAAATTTATATCTGGATCTAAAAATCTACATGGTAGTGAATTTGATTGGAGGTCGTTCAGCATCAGCCTGTCACATTTGACACATTTAAATTAGTAATCGTTTCCAATAAAATAACTGGCTTTTCCTACAAGTTTCTTTGGAGGAAGCTTTGGAAAATGAAAACAGTTTCTCTCAATATTTCCACCAATGAATTACGACTAAGGAACAAGAGTTCTTTTCAAGTGTTTTTGTTCACTTTTTATGGGAACGCCGATGTCCGAAAAGCCTTCCGTGGGATAAAAGGAAAAAGCACCAAAATCGCGGGAATTTCAGGAATCTGACAAAAAAACATTCAAACAATAAATTTCATTCAAACACCTACATTTCATTATGATTGTGATTATCACATATATATATATATATATACACTGAATGTCCATAAAAAAACGCTCCTGTCGTCTTTTATCAACATTTTCTAGTGCCAAAAAATAATAATAGTACCTACATAATGTTAACTGTGATTTTCATACTAAAGGTTAATTTAACGTGATTTTCTTTCCGTGTAATACAAATTTTACTTTTAATAACTAGATTTTGAGGCAAAAAAGTATTTTGAGATCTTAAAATGGAATTTGATTAGTCAAAAATGATCGTGGGAAAAATGGAGAGAGTGTGCTGGTAACTCTGCTGTTGACTGACGCGTCACGCTGTGCCAAAATGTGTTCCCACACTTTGAAGACTGGTTTCCTCTTTTTTTTTTATCAGCAAAGGCATTATAAATAAATAAATAGTTGGCGCAACAGATTTTGCGGGATGCGTAGTAGTCCAACACACTAACCACTAAGCCACTGCGCCTAGCATTAGTTTTCCTTCAAACACTAAAAAAATTCCCCTCTTTTACCTTGTGTGAAATTTCCATTTTATTTCATATGAGTAAAAACTTAAACATTCATAAATTCTATAACAAAAGGTCAGACATCTCATAGTGCTTAAAATTAAGTGTCATGCCTTTGATTTTCCTACATAAATAATTTAGACGTTCGATGGATTGTTGTCTTTCATGTTCAGTATGAACAATTGAACATTGAAAGAATTTAAGTTTAAACGAGATTTTTTATTGTTTCCCCTTTTCATAGGGTTGTCCCTCGTCTCGTTTCCCGTTGTCACTGGTGCCAACTGTCAACAGGTGCAACAGACAGAAAAGTAGAAAGTAAACATAATCTGCAGTGTGCGTGCAGTCTATATCTCAGAGACACTATTGTTTGGTTAGTCAATGAGAAGGAATATCCCGGTATCTGGCTTAAAACACACAGTAGCTGGCATTCAGTATATATAAATAAATGTGCAACTCATACCCGTTCCCAGGAAAAATCTACTGCACCCATTCCATGGAAAGGGGTCTTACCACATTTATTTTTGTTTGGAAGTTCCTTTGTCTCATTATAGTCCATACTGCATAATGCATACTTCTCGAAAGTGCACATATAAATATATAAATATACCGCCAGCAAACAGCAAAAGTTAATTCAATACAAATGCATTGCGGAAATTCATTAAAATATCCTGTTCATTCTATAGAGACTAGCCCTGCAACTGGAAGTTATAGCAAGCTTCAGGAAGGAACCTACCTCCGTCGAAGGACGGGATTCGGAATGTGGTCGCTATTTTTCTTTTTATTGAATTTAATTCATTAATGCACCAGAGGGGACGCACATCGATGCAGTACACCCGTAGTCCAACGGCATACATATAAATCTCCACCTATAGACTGTGAGAATGCAAACAAAAATATACCGACTTAATTTCTCGACCTGGGGCTGGTGGGGGCAGGCACGGATCAACAATGACACAAACCATCATCATCATCAACAGCAGCCGACTGTAATTAAAATTTTTAATTTACTTTGATAAAACAGAGTTGTGGTAGCTGATTTATACGATTTTTTTCCCGCAGTTTGCAGGACTCTCTCTTACTTGCCTACCTATCACGCTACAACTCTGAACTGACTTTATACGTCAAAGCTGGGAGAAAAACCGCTCGAAGACTTTGCTTTGTTTTTCTCCTTTTTTTCCCCATTGAAAACCGTTTTTATTGTTATTATTTACCCCTGTTCCTAATCATCATTCTATTATTTTGTGTGTTTTGCTTGTCCTTTTGTACTGGAACTAGGTATACTGTACATTCACCATAATCTACGAGTCTCACCCATCCACCTTCCCCCACTCGTACTTGCAAGCGTTTCTTCGACTTTTTTTTTGCACTGCAGTTTACACATGTCACCACCTCGGCGCTTGTTTTTTTTTGCATTTATTCGAAACTGTCCTTGCCTTGTTCGTGTGTCTGGAAGTGGATGCCTTAAGAATATTGCGATTGCGAATATCCTTTTCAGTCGAACGTCAGTGCAAGGGGGAAATTAGAAATTCAAAGCCATTCGGTCATGAAAGGAAAATCGCACAGTGCACTGGTCGACAGGAGTAGGTGTGGGTGCTCGTACTCGTTGTGCTGTGTTAAGAGCAAATCTGTTAATGGAACAATGCAGCTTAATGTGACAAAATTTAATATGCGTAAATATTTGCTCTGTTGAACTTTTGTAAATAATTTGTCAGATTTGCCATTGTGGGGGCTTGTTCTCATTTTTCGCGTACGGACTAATGACTGAGTGGTTTATTTCTGCATTATTCTAATGGATAAATGATTGTCATTAACATTAGTTAGATGTAGACTTTTGGTGCGATTTAGTCAGACTGGAAGAGGTTGCTTCTGTTAATTGTCGTGATGACTGTCGTTCGTTGCACGTGCATTTAGAAACTGATTTATTTGGTGCAAGAAGTACTTTTCAATAATATTGTGTCACCGAGAGGAGTCGGTATCGATAGGATGTGCGGCATTTTTTAATAATTTCGTATTAACAATACGACTGACTGGACGTATAAAATAACCTCATATGTGATTACGAATACGGTCTTTTCTCTTTTAAAATTCCACATAACCTAGGGCAAGGAAAAACGAAAAAAACACATGCGGCACACGGTTATAAGGTTGTCATTAGTTTCATATTTACCCTACATATGAGTTCTGTCAATGACAATTGTCGGTATTATGCATTTTTCTTTTCAGAAATACTATAGTGCGTCATCGCAATAATGTCAAGATTGTCAAATTAATAATCTTCGGTTGCATTTCAAGCTTAACCACTCATTCATCATCAAATCAATTTAAGTAACTTTTTGTTCGAAACAGGTGGATTCTACCAGTTAATTTATCGTATGTAATCTTCATGGAAATATATTTGAACATAGTTTTGTACGTCTGACCAGCTGGCTGAGTTGATGTGTTACAGTTTATAGGAATATTGGCCTATGTTGGTAACGCGAACAGCTTTTTTTCAGTTGACGTTTATGGAGGGGTGGTCGAGAAAAATAAGGTTCGTTCGTGTACCTTCAGCATAGAAAAATGTCAAATCCCACAAATCGAGAGAAAAAACTCTCAATTTCAAGAACAGTACGTACCTGACCGGTTTTCTTACAAAAAGTTTAAGAAATGTCATTTTGACATTTAAATGCAGCATCTAAAAAATAAGTTGGAATTGATTTTTTTATAAGCTAAATACCTATTAAACTGACCATTTTGAATGCGCTGTTAAAGGAAAATATTCAATTACAACTTCTTTCTCCGACATGGTTGAAGACGAAAGTTAATAGAGTTTTACTTATCATACTGTTGAACGGTCAGCTTTAATTTTTGATTTTCCAGTAAGTCGAAATACGCCGAGTGAAAAATCAGGAAAACATGAAAAGAGGGGAAATGGATTTCTGTCTCATGGCATTCGCACAGCTTCTTAGCAATTTTTTAATAATTTTACGTTTGCAAACAACTCCACGAACGAACCTTTATAGTATAGAGTTTCATGACAAAGTTCTACGCTGCCAGTTCGTATAAGCATAGACTAATTAATAATTAATTAGTCTATGGTATAAGTGTCTGTAACGAGATTTAACAAAACAATCAAATTCTTGTGTTGCGAGTAGGTACAATCTATAGTCAACTTAAGACAACTAGTAATTTGAATGTGGCGAATTAAATCCGTCCAGCGACCACTAGAGTAGTTCCCGCCAATGTAAGTGTCAAATAAATACAAACTAAAACAATTGGCAGCTACAAATCTGTGTTTGTTTGAGCTTCGATCTCAGCAAAGCAAAGTAAGGTAGGTTTTGAGCACGCAATTACAACAACTCTCGAAGCGTCAAGTATGGCGTGGTTGTTGTAATTGCGTGCTGAAAATCCTACTTTACTTTGCTTTGCCTATTGTTGGAACATAGTTTGGTTAAAAAATTGGGGAAAAGTGCAAAATATAATAAGAAAACATTGCAGAACTGAAATTCTGTGTTTATTCAATTAATTTGAAGAAAACTGAGAAGTCAAAGTAATAGGTATTGTGCGAATTTGAGTCATATTTAAACAAAACTCTACTTGAGGTACATATCAAAAAAGGTTTGTTTCCTACAAGTCTTTTGACGTTCAAACCAAAAAGATAGCCCAACTGTGAATTGATTGACTTCGGGAAATACTTTATTCTTGAATACATCAGAGACATTTGCTTGACAGTCGTAAAGCGTTTTTATCGTTGCCGAACTCTACCCCTGTTTATGTTACTTTTAAGAATCTAGTTCAGAAAGTCTGACAGCTGTCTGACCTGATTTATCTAATGTGATCTGCTTTTATAAATGTATTTGTGCGTTATTTGGCAGCAATATCAGCTGTTTAAATTGCATTTGTTTTTGCAAAAATCACAAATGGATATCGGCTTCAAAAATGTTTTCCCTGGTGTAGATACAAATTTAGTATTTTTGGCGAAAGTAGTCTTCAGATGACGAGGAAGACTATGAAGATAATAATTCCTCCAAAGTTAAATCCATGGCTATTTATGTATTTCGTTATTTTGGTTTTCACGAAACTTTGCGCATTTGGCTTGAAAGCAAACTTCTTAAAATTACGTAAAACAGCTGTGCAAAGCATATTGGTATTGTGGCAGTATGTGTAGATCTGACAAAAATATCGAGATCTGCAAAATGCGCTCCGAATCGAAAAAAAGATGGATTTTTTTGCCCAATGGAACATGAAAAGTGATTTAGATAGAAAAACAGGTTGATTTTTTGTCCCAATTGAAAACGACATCAGTTTTGATTGGCTTGGATTGGTCATATGCACAGCTGTTTAAGTTGACGTTTATGGAGGGATAGCCGATAAATCTAGTCAAGCAATTTTTGACTGATTTTTGACACTGACGTAAGAAAAGAGAGGTTTTAGCGTTCATCTAGTCCTGATCAATCTTGTCGACTAAGAAAACTAGATTTTCGACTATGCCCATCAACAACTTAAGGCCTAGTTACGACTTAAGGAAAAAGAGGGAACCAATATAAGCACAAGCTTTTTTTCGTTCAAAGATGGCGGTGTGAAACTTTAGTGGGAAACAAAAATTTAAAGTAAAAAAAAAAATTCATTTTAATTGATTTATGATTAATAAATTTCAATGAAGTGAGGTATTTCACTTTCCAATCGCTGTTACTTTGGCCCGAGAAGGCAACTGATTAGTCAGGAGCTCTCGGGAAACACTTAGAATAACCTATCTTATATCATCATCCCAATCCTGCTTTATGATGCAAAAGCATGGACGTTATCAAAAGCGGTTGAACATCTCCTTGGGCTTCAAACGCAAAATTCTTCGAGTGATTTTCACTCCCGTTTTGCGTTGACAGGCTTTGAAGAACGAAATTTAGCAGCGACTGCGCAACTGGAGAAATGTAACCAAAGATATGAATCAGCTTTCTTCTTTAAACGCTAGTTAAGCTGCGGAAATTGAGCATGATCAAAATAAATAAATAAATTGACAAATATAAGCGGCGATTGTTCTTGATCGTTCTTCGGATTTGAGTGGTGGGCTCACATTGAAAGCACTCTGTGTCATTTTCTCTGTTGGAGCAGAACGAAAGAAGGGTTTTTCTGATTAAATATGTATAGGTGGCTGAGGAGATACCTCGAAACTGTTTCACAAAATAAAACAAAAATAGTTTGATATGTGGAAATATTTGCAAATTGTGTAAATCTGTTTTGTTTCCACGTTTTTGTTAGCCACTTTCTGGTCACAATAGCTATTAGTGGACAAAGATATAAACCTCGCAACAATGACGTTTGAGGAGATTGAGATCTCTCATATCTGCGACTGCAAGACTCTTAAATAGTAGTAGAAGTAAAATGCAGCAAGGAGAATGGAGCCGCTAAAAAATTGGAATTCGCCACTGTCGGTAACAGCCTTTTAAAAACAAATTCTTGACTTCTTTGTAGTTTTTCACAAATAGTCTTGACTTCCGGTGGTCAGTCACGAAATCTGGTATCTCTGACAGATCCACATTTAGCTTTTATTACAAAAGCACACATTACAAAAGGCCATCTCTGTCTTGAAACTATCGACAAATGTGAATGCACCCTATACACAATATGGGATATTAAAAGCAATCATCAAATCATGTTCATGTTATTTGAAGCATAATTATGCTCACATCTCATTGTCTCTGTGGCAGTGGCAGTGGTTCGGTTCCAAGCTCACCAAGTCATCCGCAACGGATTCAGCCATCATATTCCCATTATTTGCACACATGTATACTCGTAGTTCAGTTAAATGAAAGAATAGATGTTTTTTGTAATGGAAAACCTATTCTCTGGTGAAATGAAAATTTTAATTGAAATATGTGATGAATATAAAACGCCTCCCAACCGACCCAACCCCAACCAATGATGAACCCAAACTAAATCAACCCACAAGCCATGTCTAATCCATCTGCCACCCACCGTATAAAGACAAAGGACGATGTGTTGGATTGCCACCATACACATCAAGGAACGATGTGCGACTACGATATGTGCATGCCATATATACATGTGTTTGAAGAAAAACAATGGAATTTCTGAATTAATATTTTTATATTTATTACTTTTTCCAATCTGCAGTTCTGCAGACCACCGGTCCCTTCTCTAGGCCAAGAAATTCTGTTGGTGCACAAGCAGATCTTTGCCGTGTGTTTTTGTTTCCACTCATGTTACAGCAATCATTCAGGGATCCTTGTTTTTCTGTTTTTCCCACCACCCAAAAAGGATATCCCATATCTGTGGAGAAAAAACAAACAAAAACTGACTTTTGTTCTTTGACAAAAGAACTTTATTTTACAACATTTGGTACTCAGAAGTCAGAACGTGAGGTAGGTATTTTCACCACCATCTCTGTGTGGCAGTGTCGGCCGGGGTGGGGTGTGTAACTGTGTAATGCATATTTTATGGTTAGCAGTTGGATGTCTGTTTTTTTTTTTTTCTTTCTAGTAATGATGATGTTAACGTGTGTTTAGATGTTCAAGCTATGGGTGGTGCTGGTGCTGTGCCGTTGCTGCATGGCAAGTTGAAGTTGATTAAATTCAAAAGTTGTAAGGGAGCGATGATTAAATCAGCGGAAAACATACAAAAAAGCGACACAAAACGACTATCCGGTGTTATTTTATTTTGATTGTGATTGTGATGTTGATGCCGTTTTGTTATATCGCCCCGCCGGCCGCCGACGTATATAGCAATCCGAGTGCACAGATTGGAAATCAAAGTAAAAGGGTGAGCTTAGGTTGAGTGGGCGTATATATGCATGCATGGGGACCTGTTAACAATGCCCTTTTTACGAATTTCCATTCTGCCGGTGGAAATTAATTAAATGAATGCATTAAAAGGGTTCCCACTGTAAATGTGGTCATTGTCAAGTGAAACGTGAAGTTAAGTACGTGAAATTGTAGGCAGGATTGGTGACGGGTGCAACAATAAGGCAGCCAATGGAACAAGGAATCTGCAGAGTCTTCAATTAGACGGAGCTGGGTATTTCTGAATCCTGCAAACTATCACTCACTGGCTTGCAAAGTTGGGATTATTAAGATCAGATCATTACTTATCATTGTTGTGGTAAAATGTAACCAAATTTCTATAAATATAACCTTAGGAAGACGTTGGTCTCATGTTCGATCACCGGAGAAACACAAATTACGTTTTTCACTGCGCCAACTCTCGCGAACGTCTTACAAACATCCTGAAAGAGCTCATCAATTCAGCCGTTCGGACTCCACGAACTGCAACTTACATACATTGGTTCTTTTTTTTTTGCGATGCTTAAATTTGATTTTATTACTCATTTTATTTATTCTCTTAAGCACAATAGAAATCAATAAAAAAATATCAATAATGACGGGCAAAATATATAATTTTACACTCCCTTCCGCCTTCTAATAGCAATCACCCTCATGCAGGACGCACCACTTCGGAGTGACTGCATCTGGCCTAACGCCCCGTGCAATCAATCTATCTCTGTAACGGTAAAATCTTGGTTCCACTGTCATAGCCGATATCTGGGGATCGGACCACAGTCTTTCGGCCGCTGCTCCCGCCCGAGGCCAAACACGGCTATCTGCGGAGGAAAAACAATATCAGAAGCCCACTCCCTACAACGCTATGCGCAAGTTCTTACCTAGCGAATTATCGTCCACATACTCACTCCACATGCACACCTCCCCACCCAGCATATTGGGATCGCGAACAAGCTGATTGCCATAAACCTTCTTCCAGTTGTAGTACTTTGTTTGACCCCAAAAACCATGGTCCAAATACCAAGCGTCCTTGGTCGACACTATTATACGATAACCCATCGCCATAAGGTCCTTATTCAGTGTTGTCGATGAGTCGACCCATGTCTGAATCACATACCGCTCCTTTGGTAAATGTCCGCCAATAACATCAGGATCTGTCAAATGACTTGACCACAGGATCACCGATTTGGGAACTTTAATATTCGGATGTTGCCTCTGGTTGACTTCATCCCAGGATTCGAGATTTTTCGCATGAAAATCAGCCCACAATTTTAAAAAACTACCCAGACTTCTGTCATAGCCTGTTTTGAGCATTTGATCGACAATTTCTTTTGTTTCATTCCAGCATGGAATAAAGACCTCATCGCCTCCCATGTGAATGGTTTCCTCTGGTGAGCTAAACTCGGCGATGTCCTCAAAGATTTCCTTCACCAAACCATAGACGTTCTCGTTAACTGGATTCAGTTGACCACAGGGCGGTTGATAGCAAAACGAGCGCCATGGCTTTTGGTTCATGCAAACAGTTAGGTTACCCAGTCCTGCCATTGGTCCCCACTGCCAGCCATTGCCAGCATGCGAAGGTCCATCGAATTCGACGAGTACACGAATACCACGGATTTTTGCGTACTTTATGATATTTTGCGTATCGCTTCGGCTGTACACGTGCTCCGGCGAATAAGCCCCAAATCTGGAATAGTCGATGAAGTGAAAATATCAACCACTATCGTTACGTACCTTTGCAACTCTGGGATTCTGGTGATCTCCAGGGGAAAACTCTGCGAATCGGTTACATGCCAGTGAAAGACGTTCAACTTGGATGTGGCCATAGCATCTAGAGTTGTTTTGATGAATCTGACTGGAATGTAGTTCCTCGAGCAGTCCAATAGAACACCTCGATGTGGAAACATGGGACGGTCCCGAATGCGAGCACTAGCGACCATAATCAAGCCGTTACTGGGGAGATACAAACATAAATATTATCGGTGCAGGATCTAAGTTATTCTTTAAATTGAAAGAATTTTGATGCATTGTTACTGACCATGTAGTGGCCACTTAAGGCGCACCTCGTCTCTCTATTACAAATGGTTAAACGTCAATTCTTAGCAAATTTTGACATAAGGTATCGCTATTGGGGACGTTCAAATATCTAGTTTATTAAGTCTGACAGCTGTCTGACTAGATGTGTCTCGGTTTTCATTGGCTGAAATCGGTCATACGAGCAGCTGTTTCAGTTGACGTTTATGGATGGGTAGCCGACGAGTATCTAGTCAAGAAATTCGTGACTGAGTGGTGAGTACTAAGTTGACAGTTCGCATATGTGGCTGACGTAGGAAAAGTGACGTTCCCGACCAATCTAGGTTTTGCGTTCAGGTTACATCTTATCCAGACCAATCTAGTCGACTTAAGATAACTAGATTCTTGAATGTGCCCATTTATTAAAAGCTGTCAAAGAAACGCGAAAACTCTGCCGACAAAAAGACTACAGTAGCTAATATTAAACTTAAATTACCGCGTTCCATTTACAGCCAACTAACCAGCGATACATCAGACTTATATAAAAAAAATGTTCATCTTTCCATTAGTACTCTAACCATGTTAGATGTTATTTATTTTATGGGTTTTGACGTTCTTACTGTCAGGTGTAACTCTTTTCAACTTAACCAAACCGAACTGAATTCAAAGTGAATAGAAAGTGGTTTAACTTACTCTTTTCCACCAGTTATCAAGTTGCTAAGCGTCTCTAGACAATGTCTTGCTCCATACACTGTATTAGCCCTGATGTCTATGAATGTTGCCATATCTAGACGACAAAGGCTGTCATTTAGCGCTAATTTTGTTTTTCTCTGTTAATCAAAGCATACCTGCAGTTCTTATATTCAAAGTGTAGGATTCATCGGTCTCCCAGTCCAAGTCTAAGCTGGTGGAGTTGATAGTAGTTTTCACCAATATCTCCTTGCTGTTTGTCAACGTACAATTTCGTATGCATTCCTTGAGGGCATTGCTAACAAAGATACGATTAGTTTCGCGTATAAACTGCGCCGTTTGGGAATTCGGTGCTCCCACATGGAATCTGAAAGGAAATTTATGTATATTTCATTTCGATTTTCGTGAGCCACAATTACAACCGATGATTGATGTACCAACTTGAACAACAGATTCTACATGAAGTATTGAAATGTTTATAAAAAAGTGACCTACGATCCTATTGATCAAAGATTTTGCAGAAGAGCATTTGAAGAATAATGCTGAGGTTTAGTCGGGCGATCATATTTATGTCGTTTTCCATTGGGACAAAAAATCAATCATTTTCTTGATCTAAATCACTATTCATGTTCCATTGGGCATTCGGATCACTTTTTGCTGTTCTCGATATTTTTTTCAGATCTACACATACTGCCACAATACCAATATGCTTTGCACAGCTGTTTTACGTCATTTTAAGAAGTTTGCTTTGACAACAAATGTGCATAATTTAATAATAAAAAAACCAAAATAACGAAAGACATAAATAGCCATGGATATCATTTTGGAGGAATTATTATCTTCATCGTTTTCCTCGTCATCTGAAGACTACGAATCACCAAAAATACTCCATTTATATCTACAACAGGGGAAACATTTTTCAAGTCGATATCCATTTGTGATTTTTGCAAAAACAAAAGCAATTTGAACAGCTGATATTGTTGCCAAATAACGCACTAATGAATTTATAAAAGCAGATCAATTTCGTTGCACGTTCCATGAGCAAATCAAAATCCATAACGTTTGTAATTGCCCATTTCTTGGGAGTTTCGAAATTCAAAATAACCTAAAAAGGCGAAAAAAATGTAGTTTTGATTTTGGCATCACTTCCCTCCATATGCTTTCCTCTTTTCTACTCGACTGTGTTTTCTGTTTATTTTGTGTTTCGCTCATCAATGAGTACTTACCTTACTTTCCATGGATCGAAATAAACTCGTTCATGAGACAAAGTACATTCTTGAGTGGGCAATGGCCAAATCGCTCCGTATTTTCCGCAAGACATTCGACAGTCATTTTGGCTCTCGAAGCGCGGAGTATCAGATCCTTCAGTGAAGTCTAGTTCACAAAACTGAGAGTTTGTGCACTTCCATAGTTTCCTGAAGGAATATTTACAAAATAACGACACTCATTTATAAGTTGATTTATTTAACTCACTTATCGTCTGCAAAGCACTGGCTTAAAAGGAACAGTGTTATCACCCAAAGGGTGATAGCTGATGTGAAGTGCATTCCGAAGTTCGTTCTAAGTATTTATTTACAAGTTTATATCTTCGCAGAATTAATCTTTAAAAATAAATAAGAATTTTCTTATTTTAATATTGAATTGACTGAAGGCTGTCCCTGAAACTGTGAGGCCAATGATACCTCTCCATGGTTTGACGTTTTACTGGCGGAGAGCAAAAGTGCTTAAAAGGTAGTTTTGGGGCTCATGGATAAGTATTGCCTGGTCAAACCTTGGGCATACCGGGTGAAAGAATACATATCAAGTGGCAGTATGTTTCTGTTTCTATACCAATTCCCAGTGTGTCGGCAACTAAAAAATGTGCCAGTCATGTTCATTTTGTTCTTATTACCCACTTAGCTATACGGGTAATCTATCTAAAAGTAGATGATGTATCCACGATTTTGCCGTCGACTTTGAAAATGTTCTTGAGCTCGAATGTCCAACGAGAAGATAAGATTCGAGCACGGAAGAAATTCGATGTTCGATGCCTTGGAACAGGAGAGGGAACTCACTAATTAGTGGTATCCGATGCCAGAACGTGTGTGACAAAAGATGCAGACGCAAAAGCGGAATAGCGCCATACGAGGGTAGGAACTTGGAAGAACGGATAGAAATATATCTCTTGGCAAATACAGACTACTTGTTCAAAAGTATCAACCAGTCTTTAGGTCTGTTCGCTAACGATAATGCATTCGAACACATTAAGTCCCCCATGCAAAATCTGGGAACAAACTTTAAATATGCTTGATTAACGTGTTCGAATGCATTATCCTTAGGGAACAGACGTTATATAATGTGCAATGTCTTTTAATCTTGTCGGGCACTCATATGTTAAATTCAAAAGTCTATTAATAAAAAGTCAATTAGATTGGCATAGGCCAAGTGTACCCTGAACGCAAAAACTTGATTCGTCTTTTTTCCTCTTCAGCCACATAACTATACGAAATGTCTAATTTGTTCTCATAGTAACAAACATTTAACTAGATTTGTCGGATACTTAGTTATAAACGTTATCTGAAAAACTGGAGCATATCAAGTCAGCTATCCACCAGATTCTTGTTGAACGTCCCCATTTCCTTAAGTTTCTCGGAACAGGAATAGAGCCTCTAAAATTTTTAGATATTATTTTACAAAATAAATTTAGTTTTAGAATTGTTTACTCAAAAGAAGAGTCGTATGCATCAGTATAATGAACAAAATCCGCAAGACCGCCTATAACTCAAGAACGGATCATGCGATTTGAGTTATCTTTTTTTTGTTGTGTTTGTCTAAGCAGAGGACTACGGTGTTTATAAAATGGTTTGCATCTTATCTGTTTAAACGCACTCAAAAAGCTAAAGTAAATGGCACTCTTTCCTGTTCGAAAGAAGTGGTGCTTGGGGTACGCAAGGATCAGTTCTGGGGGTACTTCTATTCCTTACCTACATCAATAATATGGAACGTGTGCTGAAATATTGTCAGCTTGCTCTATTCGCGGATGATGCCTAACATTTCATCGATGGAGAAGATGTTGAAGACAGCCATCACCTCATTTGAGTATTTTTCAACTGTTCTGTTTTTGTGTAATGGAAGTCAGTTGGGTAGATTACAAAAGTGTAGTAGGTTATATGTCAATAATTTCCCTGTTAAGTGTGTTGCGTTGGTTGTCTGTTAAACAAAGAGTTGTAATGAATTTATTAATTTTTCTTTTCAAGATAAAAAACAATACAATGCCAAGATATTTGACGAAATATGTCCGTTATATTAGAGAGGACATAGGAAAGTAGGTACATAAATGGCGAGAAAATTGGAAAATTTTAAAGGGAAACTGTTAAATTCTTAAAAATTAACTATCTATACATTGATTTTTTTTTTAATTTTGGCGTAATTTACAGTGAGATCATATTTCGGGTGGAATCGTGAATGCCCCAAATAATCTTAGTCAAAAAATCAATTTTAGGCCCTGCGAACCCGTTATTATTAGTTATTTATATATAAGGTATATTTTTGAAAGATTTTCCGTGAATCCAACGAAACCTCCTTCAAACAATCAATTCTAACAGAGTCTGATTTGACTTTTTAAATCAAGATGAACAAAACCTTCAAATGTTGGAGAAAACTACTAATATTTTATTGTCGTCAATGCGAACCCTTATGTTCACTGTAGAAATGTACTCAATCCGAAATGTTCATTTAAAATCCGTTGCTTTAAAAGTTTTAAGGCACTAAATGTAGTTACAATAAATTGAAGTTACAGTATTATTTTTCCTTTTAAACTGGGCTCAGCGCAATTGCTTCGAATGCCTACTGCTGGCCATGCACCATTATTGTTTGCCATTACTTCCAATTGCGAACGCAATATTTCTGAATATTCATTATCATTCCAAAGTCTGAACGACGGCACACTGTACCTACATACCAATTAAAGCGTTTCGCGCCAAATGCATGAATGAGCAAATGGTAGCCAACACCCGCGCAGTTTTCCTAATTACTGTATCCACGCTATATTTTCTAATTTCGTTTTGTAACATCATACACTTGTATTCATATCCGTAGAACAAATTACAAGCGTATGCGCTCATCACCTTCTCAATATGCTGATATGTAATAGTACTAGATCAGTTTATAGTCCATTGATCACCCTCTGCGATACGGTGCAGTTAACTTCACAATGTACCACGAACGACTAACGTTAACAGGTCATTAACAAGAACAAACAACTACAGCAAGTTCAAAATCAAAACTGAAATCCACTCCTACGGCGGCCGTTAGTTCGGCAGCGTGTAAGGTCGACGAATGCCGCGCCCCGCATACGTACCGCAGACAACTATCTCGGTACTGCAGCTCACACAGCCTGGGGTCTTATCACTATTCCACTCCAGCAATACTATCGGATTCTGGTAACTATAGCACCGCAATTTGCAACTGCGGGTCACATTTGATAAGACGCAGCAAAACAGGGAATTTTTTGTTTATTTTTTTTCTGTTTTTTCTTAGCCTAGTGACCGTTTTAGTGAACGTTCATTGGCATGGGAAATAGCGGTGGGTTGCCGTATACAATCGCTAAAAGAATGGTTAACTCAATTGAATTTAAATTCCGTAAATGCTCCCGAAACACGCACAGTTGCTGCAGGCACGGTACGCTACGAAGAGTGTTTTATTGTCGACCGATTTAATTTGCCGTCCGCGTCGGATGGCAATCGCTAACTGATGATCGTGGAGCTGACTTAGAATAGAAAGTCCCCAGTTCCCACTAGTCAGTAGTTCCAAAAGAAGCCGATTTAATGTAGCAATGTTTATTTGTTGTTGCTCCCATGGGTTTTTTTATTCTATTATTTCGTGTTTTGTACATTCTTTTGTTTGGTGTTGTTTACTTTATATATTGAGATAAGTGCAGCATAACATGACAAAAGCCATTCCACGCCGAGTGACCGTTTTAGAACAAATTAGGATAGGAGCCACACAAAAGAGTTATTAGTGCGACCGGGCATTTGGAAGGGAATTATTGATAAGTTGTTCTAATAATAGACAATAAACACAACGCGCACATAATGGAATGGACGCCAAGATACGCCGATGCAGACTGTTTATTCTGTAAACGCGAGGTGGCCGTGTAGATTTGATTGCAATTTGAATCGAAGCGACGCGACGCGACGATGCCATATGCACGGTTGGTAAAATAAAGGCATGGTATGAGTATGACAAACCCGATTATTATAGAATAAAGAAACAATACAGAAATAATATTCTTACTCGCGCAAAGACTTGTTAATTTAATAATAATTTAAGGATATATTTTGGAATATGGCGCGCAACGCAACGTTCTTACTTTTATTGATTCAAAAGCAAATGTTTGTATGTATAGATTCTCGCGATCAATCACTTTACTTAGTCCCAACAGGTGCATATCTTTTTGTATTTCTATTTTAGGTATTTTCCCCACGGATCAGCAAATTAAGAATGATAGTTGAATTCGGCTACCAACTGCTGTCTATTTGGAAAACAGTTTAGGAATAACATACGGTTTCAATAAAGGCCTTTATAATTCAAAATTCCGGTGACTTTCCACCTGTTTATTGATTGTTTGTTTAGCTTGGAAGTCCACGAGTGCTACTATATATAAATTTTTGAAGTTTATCAATTGTCTGTTTTGCTTTTTAGGTTATTACCACCCGCTACCTGGCGTGTTTGTTTGTTCGAAAGTGGTAGAAGGTGTTTGAGAAAAATATTAATGCTATAAAAACCCAGAAAATCGTTGATAAGAGAAGTTTATTTGCCGGTTTATACACAAGTCACACGCATGTAACTCTATGTACAATGAAAAACATGCAATTTAGATATAACAAGAATCTGTGCGATCTGACAATTACTTACGTCATGATCGCAGGGCCTTACAATTAAAACAAGTGCATGCGAAGTAACGCTTTAACAAAATAAATAGTATACAAATTTATATGCGTATTTTGACTATTAGTTGCGCATTTTTGCACGAGGCGGCACAAAGAGATCCGTTTTCCAGCAGACAATGCTAATAAAGGCGAACAATTAAATCACAAATCAGACGCCTAAAGCGTCATGGATGTTTTAGACATTATAAGAAATACGAAAAAGTGGAAATAAACACAAGTTCCGTTGACCAACATTTCTCCGGTCACTTGAAAGATTTTGTATTTTTGATTCAAAACATGTGGAATGAGAGTGGTAATAAAATAAAACGAAATAAGTAAATATTTGTCCGTTCATCACTTCCGGAATCGACTTTGTTTTATACGAAAGCGAAATTTCGTAAGCCATCCCTATAATAATATGAACTTTTGACAAGCACGATCTGACTGTATACCACTATAATTAAAAAGAAATAAAATGTATGGAAAGCAATTTATACGAATTTTCCAATTTCCTTTTAAATTTTTCCAATTTTCTCGCTGCATGAACCTTTCTTAGGCGTAGGCAAACAAAACGAAGAAAATATACCTAGCTGAAATCGGACGATCCGTTCTCGAGTTATGTGTGGGCTTACGGATGCAACTTTGTTTTATATGTATAGGTTATTTCGAAATGCGTTATTATTAATGTGTGAAAATTAATTGAAATCGATTTCCAGTGCAAGTGAAAAAATGTTTTTTTTTTTTCAACCAAGAGCCAATAAAGTTCGGAGTTAATGTTCGATTTGGCAGCAGAAATCTGAAGTCTCAGAACAGAATATGAGAAGCCAAATCGAAAACGACATTAAACTTGGTCTTGATCGAATCTAGATTCTATATGTGCTCTTTTCATGTTTTCAATCTTTCATTGAAAAAAATGCACTCTATGTCAACTCTTAACATGATAGAAGAGTCCGGGATATTTTTAAAGAATTGCCCTAAACTCACCATCCCACACTAGTAAAATGTCAGATTGAAATGTGTGT
The DNA here is from genome assembly GCA_963082955.1 of Cheilosia grossa. Taxonomy (NCBI): domain Eukaryota; kingdom Metazoa; phylum Arthropoda; class Insecta; order Diptera; family Syrphidae; genus Cheilosia; species Cheilosia grossa. The sequence continues at coordinate 41,081,707 of OY720145.1, read as the reverse complement.
TGTGTTGTTAGAAACAAATTTTGCGCTATGCGATCCGCAAACATGCAATTATTATGCGTACAAATGTAAGCTTGAATTGCATGTATATTGATTTAAACAATCACATTTAATGTGAACATAAATCTAAATTCCGCAACGATGCTCATATTATGATGTCTACCACATTCTAGGTATACTCTTCCAAAAATGCTCGAACGGATTTCATTGAAGAGATCAATTCTGAATTTCGGAGTAATTCTCTCGGATCTTTAATGACAAACGCCATTGCACATTAAAAGCCTAATTCATTAAATTCCCTTATCAGTAGATTGTCAGTATCTCCGCTAATTGACGTCTAATGAGTTAGGTATGTCGTTATCCATTAGGACAGAAAAGGCTTTTTTTCAGATTCAGAGCAGTTTTCCTGATTTCGAAATCAGTGGGCTGTCAGAATTCAAAAATTTTGCGAATCTCGATTTCTGAGCGACATTCATACCTACTTACACTACAACCAAAACGTTTGTCATTTGTCAAACTAAAGGTTTGTTGTTTTAAATTTTTAGAAACGACAAGTCTATGAAAAATAAAGAAAAATTAACATTCGGCTGCAATGGATATAAACATAAATTGTGTAGTTTTTTTATAAACACAAATTACAACAGCTGACTTTTTAAACACGCACCGCTACAAATACAAAGAAAGAAAAATCTCGTTTATGTTCCATTGGGCAGGAAAAATCTGAAATCTGAGACCCGAATTTCTTCTTTTCGAAAATGTTTATTTAAAAAAAATAGTTTTGACATGGATTAGCGAATAAGTGTTAATAAGGACGTTCAGTTATCTAGTTCAGTTTTGATTGGCCTAGATCGATCACATAATCAGCTTTTCAGTTAACGTGCGGTGGGGTAGTTTTTGCGTTTAAGGGTAATCAAGTCCAGATCAATCCAGGCAACTTAATGTGGTATTCGTTTGGGCGCTCTCAGAGCACTTTTTTTGCCCTCAGAGCAATTTTTTTGTTCGTTTGGTACCACAAAAAGCAATCTTTTTCCGATTTCAGAGCACTTTTGCGAATCTAGATATTTTCTCAGATTTGCTTCAGATTTACCAATACAAGTGCATTTGAGTTTGACATTTGATGGAGTTTGTTTACATTTGCGTGAGTTTTGTCTACAGCAAAGAAAGGCATTGCATCGGGTGAATCTATTTTCGTAAATTATTTGTGTGCAAACATTTAGAAATCAATCGGGACGGAAATTTCGAATGTTTTAATACAAAATTTAACCAGTGAATCGAAAGCGCATAGAAAAGTGTCGAAGACTACACATATTACAGTCGCACGAATATCAACACAAAAAAAGAGCAAGAGCGTTTTTATGTTCGATTAGGCACACGAAATCTGAAATCTGAGGGCAAATCTGAAGAAGCCCAAACGAATACCACATAAGATACCTAACTAGGATTCTGAATATATGCTCAATTTCAGAAGTGCTTACTAATTGTTGTAATTTTCTACTTCACTTTTTTTTGCTGACATATGGAGTGTCCAAAGTCAATGCATTTTTCATGTCGATATAATTACTACGCAGTATTTTTTTCTTTTTTCTTTATTAGCGAGTTTATTTTCCGTGTTCTGACTTGTGAGAAATCTGAGAGCAATATCTGAAAATCCCAATGGAAAACTTTGTATGTTTTGCATGTTTCTTTCCACACTTTTCTACAAATGATTGATGTTGCTCTCTTTTTCGTCTTAAAAATGACTCAGTCCAACTTTTATCATTTTCCAATCTGGGGGCGTTAAGGTAAGATTAGACGGTATGCCAAGTGGTCATAAAATGCCAATTTCTGACAGTTCTCCTGTCAAAATATGGTCATACAATGTAATGGGCATATCTCATATGCTCTAATGACCTGAATGCCACATATGACCAGGCGGATTTTGACAGATAAAAATGCCCAAATAGCATATGGTGTAATGGGACAATAGGTACGAATGCCAGCATATAGCCTTATATGCCCATATGCTTTTAATTGAAATTTCGTTATGGCATTTTTGATGGAACAGGATTTATTTTGTTGTCATCGGTGTTTGAGTTCGTAGAATTGTGATTCATTTTCATTTTCGTTCTACTTTGGTAATAAATACCAAATGCCTCAAATGACCATCAAGTCAAATATGACTATATTGGTAATTTTGGTCCTATAGTCTAATATACAGTTTTGATAATCCTGACATTTTGTTCACTTGACAGCTAATCTAGTCATTTGCCTTTTGGCGTTCATATGCTTATTTGGCATACAGTCTAATCTTAGCTTTACTCTGTATTTCGTTCCGAAAGGGAAAATTTCCGAAAACGAAAATTTTGTACTCTCTATTTCTAAAGTGGAATGAAATCTACTACTTTAGGAATGACAACTCCGAAAATGGAATTTTTGTACCTGGTAACTCGTTTCCGAATGTCGAAATCATTCTAAAACGGAAAATTTGTTTCTACAACAAATGTGATGACGGAACTGACCACGAATGTCTTAAAAGGTAAGTTTTCGAAAAAGTTTTTTTTCGAAAAACTTACTTTTAATAACAATTTAAGCCTATAAATTTAATTACAGGGAAACTCCGAAATATTCACACAAAACAGAAACAATTCGAGATGATGGTGGAGTTCATTTGGCCAAGGGACATTTAAAAACCCCGGACGCCAAGCAAACATCGAACGTTTCGCATTTCGCATTAAAGCATCTATTCGAAATGCTGAATTGCGGAATAGCAATTAAGCTTGAAAGCAATAAAAAAGGACAAGGATCATAAACAATTGTAGATGCTTTTACAAGCGTCATTAAAGGAAGAATACAAAAAATAACTAAAAGGATAAACTATTCCAGATCCTTTTACAAGCATTATAAACATACAAAAATACTGAAACTCCTTTTTCGGACACATAAGCAAAAAGTGATTACTGAAAAAAGCCTATTATAGCCGTTTTTCTTTTTTAGTTCAGAGCAGAACCTGAACTGTTGTAAAAAAAAGCTTGTGTTTCTTTTTTTAGCTCAGACACATCAGAGCTCAAATTTATGTTTCTTTTTTCGTTCAGAGCATGATCAAAGCGCGCTCTATGAGCTCAGAAAAAATGAATGAGCAGCCAATTAACAATTTGTGTCTAGCTCGCGATCTATTTTTTAGTTTGTATTTTAGTATTAAATAGTCTCTGGGCCTTACTAATAATTATGCTTAACCTTCACACTAAATATTTTGTAGGCCACAATAAAATCTGGCCCGGACACTTAATGAAATGAAATACATAATTTCGTGCCACCCAGTCAGAAACCTTTGTTTAATTTTAATAAGATGAAGAATCAGAGAAAATAAATGATTATGAAAGAAAAACAGTTGATATATAGCATAAAAGGGTTGGGTTAAGTCTCGTTAGAATACTTTATTTATTTTGAATACTCTAAAAAATACTATGTTTTGCAAAACAATATTGTGTAAAATTTGTATTTGAAATTATAATTTTTTAGCCACATACATGGGTTAGAAATAAATTCAACTAAATACCCCTGAATCACTGAATATATCCCATGTCAATGGCATGTTTGAAAATATCAGCAATCCGTTGTCTTTTCGCTTCCTCCTTGAATGGTTTAATATTCCAAACATCTGTGAGAACTGTAGTCTCTTCAATAGCATCCAAATCGGCGACCTCTTCATCATCAATCAGTGACATTGGTAGTGATTCAATGCCCATGCCGCAGCCGAATCGTCCAAACGTTTTCAGCTCCTCCAAGAGGCCATTGTATGAAAGCACTTTTTCTGGGTCTCCACCGAGATCTTTAATTAAGGAACTTGCACTGGCATGGTATTCCTAAAGAGCGAGTAGAGAATTTCTTAACGAAGAGAGGAGAAAACATGTAACTCGAATACCTTCAAAAGATTGTCGTAGTGTTCTTCCCTCAATTTCTGACTGGTGCAAGAGTAGATGAAGAAGGAAACGTCTAAAGCAAGCGAGGCACACCTAACCAGCTGAAAATCGATGATTGTTATCGAGTCAGGCGAACCGTTTGTACGGTATTTGGTAAGAAAATTTGGCGTCCAGCAGTCTCCGTGGCCAATAACCGAGTATTTGCCTAGAAAATATATGGTGCTGATTATGTACTAGATCGATGTTGATAGGATGTTGAAAAACGAACTTCTTGTTGAGACGAGCTTGATAAGGTCATCGTAGAGGCTTTTCTGTAGGAAATTTTCGGATATCGTCTCGTATTTGCTTCCTGGATATGACTTGGCCACAGCATCTTGAGCGACAGCCATTGCTAAGTGCAAGAAGCCCATATACCAGCCACGCAATCTCTCAGCATAGTAAGTTTCTTCTAACTGATTGGCAGCAGCCTCAAAACCTTTTGGGTCTTGATCTGCGAATGCCAAGGCTATTCCATGGTAGCGCCCAAGTGTTCTCATTGTTAGAAGACACTCATCTAGTGTGATGTAGTCCTGTCTGTTATAAGATTGAAGTCAAACGATTTTTTTTTTCAGAAAAATAATTTCTGTCAGCTACCTATTTGGAGATCCATATCCCAGGAAGCTGACATCCTCCAGAGCAATATAATCATTCTCTCCATCACAGTGGGTCAAAAAACACTTTGGATACTCAGTGAATGGGTTGACAGGTGACTTTTTCGCTTGGAATTCCTCAAACGCAGGTATGATCTTGGTATAAAAGTTAATCTCATTGCGAAAGAAATCCGCTGAACGGAATAGTTTCCTGCGTGACAGGTTATCTGGCATAGATTTGATGATCAAGTTGACTTCCTGCTTTGAACTACATTATATAAGAAAAACATTGTTTTATGAATTAACACGAGAAAGGAAATTTTACTTACCCACTTCCCTCGTTCACCCCATGGACGCATAATCGGAACACTTTGCTCAGATAAGAGTCGCCTTTCTTAAATCCTTGGCCAAATTTGTAGGTTGTATGCTTGGTGCCGCCAGCTTTTACAACGATCTCATCCAATGACTTCTCTGTGAAGAATTTGGAAATGCTCGATAGGCTCATGGTGCGTGCCCGCTGCGTGATACTGCGATAACTCACTAAAGTAGAAGAACTGTACTGGGAACTTAACTCTTAATTTAAATAGCAATAGCAACCAATTGAGATTCGTTAAGAACTATGGTGCTAGTGCCGTCGACCTGTGCTCTGATTCGCCCACGTAGCAAAAAACTTTCGGTGTAAACAATTCGAGTGCAAAAGTAACAAGTGTCGCGTAACGACTACTTGAACAGGAGTGGTTACACTTGCGGCTAGCTGTGTGATTAGAGTGCGAATGCAATGCACCCGTATTTTTTGGCGGTTTTGGGATTCTTTTAACTTACAATTGAATTGTTTTAAGCTTATGAAGGTGTGTTAAAATATTTTTTTCTCTTGATAATCTGCATGTCAAAACAAACTCCAATGAGTCTATCTCTTTCTTATCGTTACAGGGATGTGTTTGCTGAATGTTGTCATTTGTTATAATATCGTAGAAAGTTCGTTGTTTTTGAAAAAAAGATTAGATTTGGTGTTTATTTAAACTAACCACGATAATTGCTAAACTATGTAGTATTATTCTAATTTCAAAGTTGTACCTTCCGCGCTGCTTCAAAACCCTAGGCTACATCGAATACATAAATTTCCAGTTGGCCATTAGGAGGGGAGTAGATAGACACTGAAAAGTAAAACAGTACAGATTTCGTTTGACTACATTCAAACTTTATTGAAGATATTTTCAAAATAAAATACAATTTTTAGAATGCACGCCAATTAAACAGACAAAAAAGAAAATGCGAAGACAGTAAAAATCTATTTAAACTTATGCCATAATTTCGATAGGAAGTGTTTCCTACAACAAATACACTCAAGGTCTACTCCATCACTGGAATGGATGAATGTCCCGTCGATAGCGCAGTAACTTGATCGAGGATTTCAGTAATGTGCAAAGCAGTCGAATGCTCCTTATACATTTTGTACACACTCTCTGTCTCACTGACCTTCTGCCGCTTAAACATAGTGGTTCGAAGGCTGTCTTTCCGTCGAATACTCTTCGGGCGATCGAACATCATCTCCTCTGTCTGTTCGGGGGGGCTCAAAGTTGCCACGTTCAATCTGGAATAGTTTCCCTTCAAAGAAGCTGCACAAGCCGATTGCCGGTAACTTACTTCATTTCGATAAAGAATCCTGCTAGTCGATGGTGAGATACCAACAGACTCCAGAAGTTTCTCCGACTCACACATTTCCTCGGACGTGATGAAGACGTCTGCCATCAGCTTCTTCTGGGACTTCTTTGAATCTGCTAGCGAGTCCCTGAGTTTGGACAGCACAGATCGAAGAATCTTAAAGCGTTTAAGCACGCGTTCGGGGTCGACTTGGTTCAGACAGGCCAAAATCGCCTGACATTCCTGCAGCATGAGGATGAACTTGTCGTACTTCAGTCGTTTGTCGGAGTCCACATGGAACTCCAAGTAGCTGTAGTTCAGGTACAGGTGCTCCTTGAGAATGGTGCCCATGTCAAGAGCATCAGTGAGTTGCTCCTTATTTAACTGTTTGTCGTTGTCGTTGATTGTTACCGAAAGCATTTCCAAATAACTTGTGCAAAACGCGTTGCTGTCGATGATTTCCTGAATGGCAGACTTAAATTTGTCCACTTCTTCGTTGAAATGCTGCTCGAGAATTTCCGAGTAGATATCACAGTTCGATTGAAGAGACGGAATGATACAGGAGTCCATCGATTCTAACGAGGCCAAGCAGCTCCGAACAGTGGTCTTGACCTTCACATTCGGGGCAAATGCGATTGCAAATACGCCAATTTGTGTCGTTCTGTCGACGTTCACATCGAAATCGGCTATTGCTTCATCGAGCGCTGAGTCGTCAGCGTTGCTGCGAACAGCGGAGCGAATGTTCTGCACAGAGAACTTGTTATAGTCTAAGAACGTAGTGTACACCAGTCGAAGCAAACTCTCATTGATGTAGTCCTCCAGCTGGTAAAGCGAGTTCTCCAAGGACATTGCTTTCAGCTTGCGGTCGCTCTCATTGATCTTAGGCTTGTCGTCGGACAGAGAGCATTCGTCCTGAAATGCCATACAGTCGCGAATAAGTTTCTGGCATAATACACTTATTATCTTCTTGTCGTTCTTAAGCGTTACGTTGGCAAATGCCAATGTATGGCTGAGGATCATATCCACTGTTGACCGGATCTGTTTGCTGGCAAACATCGCCTCGGCACTTTCCTCAGCGACATTCGAGCAAATGGTGCCCTCCTTAAACGAACTGAAAGGAGCAATATCTTCCAGCACCTTGTCCATCAGTGTAACAAAACTTGTTTCCTCTTCAATTGTCGATTGACTGGCCACCGAAGTGATGGTAGCTTTGATGCGATCCATGCACCAAAGTATACGATCGAGAAAATGTTGACGGGACGCCGAGATTGCAAAGCCACCACATTCCTCCGCTTTGATGGTTTTCTCCATGTGCCTGATGCAGGTCGTAATTTGTGTAAGACAGAGGAACATTGTCTCAATAACATCGTCCTTCTGGTTGGCGCAGTCAAATACGAGGAATTTATGCAAACCATTTGCAAAGTTCCCAAACTCAGCGCAGAATGTGTTCAACCAGGGAATACCACTTGATTTGGTACTTGTATAGCCGGTGTAGATTATATTACGACATTTAAAAAGCTTGTTTTGGAGTATTTCGATTGTACTTTCCATAGTGGGAAGCAGAAATTTCGTTGAATTTTTTTCCTAAAATTAAACTGTTGATTTGATTTTGAGTTTCTGCTGTAAAATCAACTGACGTTTTAAATACAGAAAAAAATAAAAAATATATATATATTGCGAGGCTCGTTTGAAAGCAGGCAGATACAGCGGTTCTTTCGATGGGAGAATACAACATTAGAAGCTGAGACAATACTCTCTGATTAGAAGCAGAGATGAATGATTAATTCCATTATCTTTGATTAGAAGTCGCAACAGGTTTTCCAAGCGTCCCTTTCATCGTCAAAAGTTTTTGAAAAGCAATGAGGGTTATAGAATTAAATCTACTCTGAAATGAAAAAGAGCCTTCGGTATCTTTCATTACATCACTTACCTACATCAATAGACTAATGTAAACTATTATAGATAAATTCTAAACAACAATTAATAAACATATAATAGGCTTAATTTAATAATAACCAAATATGGTTGGCACAACTAAATTTTCGTTTATGCTTTTTGGGGTTATTTGTTTTATATATTAATAGGTCTATTTATGTTGAGCTTCAACTTCAGCAAAGCAAAGTATTGCAGGATTTTCAGCACCCAATTTCAACAACTACTCTCTACTTGACACCTTGAATGTTAAAGATTCATAGCATTTAAAATATCTATAGAATAGACGAGGGCAAAGGAAAGTCAAGAGGTTCTTTTTCTATCCAATACGGTTTTCCACTGCACACACCCATTTTCATATCGTAAATCGTAAGTCAGCGATATAAGTCTTTGACAATTGCATTTTGATTTTCCATTTGTTTTGCTTTTTTGTTTATATTTCTGAGAGCAACAAGTTCAACATACAAATACATTATAAGATAATTAAATAAGTAAACAAATCTACTTCACTATTGTTAAACACAGACGTTTAGCACCCATGAACAGGTATACGGTAATCTCTTTGGTTGGAGAAGGTTCATTCGGACGTGTTTACAAGGCGAACAGAAAAGTCGATGATCAAATTGTCGCCATTAAAATAATATCAAAGGTAAATCGTTCGTAAAACCTGACAGTTATTATTTTTATTTATTTTATTGACTTCAAAAATAAGTAGGTATAATTTACTTTTTCTTAATTTTAACTTTGACCTAACTCTTTAAATGGTTTGGCCGAAGGCCGTCTCCCAGACTGACATTTATATTATATTTTATACATAGAAAAAAAAAAACTATTTACATTTATTGTTTACTGAGAACGTTTTTAAAAAGCTTCCTGAACTATACATGTTTTGTAACGAAAAGCGCTTAAGCAATATTGATAAAGAAGGTCCCAACTTTATTCACCGTTCAAGATGTTGATCGGTTCCTCTAAATTGAGCGTGCCTACACCAAAGAAGCGGAAATCCTTGAAAATTGGGCAAACTCCCAAAAATGGAATACATCCTCCCGTTCTTTACAATTCACAAGTCACACAATAATGGTAGCTCTGGCCGATGGAACTAAGGAAGTTGGTTTTTTGCTTTAAGTTATGGTTTACTTTACTGTAGTAAGCCCTGTTTATTGACGGTTCAGTTTCTTTAATGTACCTATAATACATCACATTACCAGCTTTCTTCAGCAAGTCCTCATATTTTGTTTTAAGTGAAATGGGGTTTTCGTCGGCTGATATTGAGAATGTTGCTGAAGATTCGATTGACAGTTTAGTCCTCTCATTTACAGATGTTCCACCCGAATTTATAGTTTGCGTTAGTGGTACTTGTGGAATCCTTTCTTCGCTCATCGCCAAAACATTTGCCACACAGTTGAAATGTACTTTAAGGGTGTCCAAAAAGAGGGGTGCCGTCCCATATTGGCGCAAGATTTTGTTCCTTAATTGCTCTTATGACAGATGTAATCCTTGTCGTGATTCCATAAATTTAGAGCTTGATCTAAATTAAGTTTTTTCACGTTACTTGGTCGTTCTGACTTGTTTCAAATATGCAAAAGATAAGTTCCAGGGGCTAAGCAATCGTTATCGAACCTGTTTTGTTTATTTGCTGAAATCTTCCTTCCTGTTCCTTCTGTTGAGGAGCCGCTTTCATGATGACATTTGTTGAGGTGTCCATGTCAAGATTTCCTGTAGCGTTCATACCCAACTGAGTTTCAGCTGCCTGTCTAGATTATGTTGAAATAATTCTCTAAAGCTGTCTTTCCAATGTAATTTCGGATGGAGCCCAAGCGTAGGTTCAAATGTTTCACCACCTGATGATCTAATTCGAAAGGACACCTCTAAGGGCATGTGGTCTGAGAAAGTATTTTCTGCCACTATGGATTTATCGAAAATGCAGTCCCAGCCTCCAGACAAAAAACAATAATCTATCTCAGAGCATGCTGTTCCACAAATAAAAGTGTATTCATCAATACGCTCGTGAAAATATTTTTAAAACTAGTTTCCTCATAATTAATAATATGTGTTTCCAATAAAATAAATACCTCGAATTGCTTATTATAGATAACAAACTCAGTAAATAGACTGTTGTTTTTAGCCCAGTGACATTATAACCTGTCAAAATCCGCTAAATAGTTCATTCTCATCCACAGCGTGGAAGATCTAATAAAGAACTAAAAAACCTTCGCCGAGAATGTGATATCCAAGCCAAGCTGAAGCATCCTAATGTGATTGAGATGTTTGAGTCGTTTGAGACAAAAAATGATTTAGTCGTTGTCACGGAATTCTCGTTGATCGACTTGCACAGGTATTTGGCCAAAAATGGTGCCATCTCGGAGGAGCAATCTCAAAAGCTTATCTGTCATTTGGTGTCCGCTCTGTACTACTTGCACTCGAACAGAATTCTCCATCGCGACCTAAAGCCACAAAATGTCCTGCTAAACGCTGAGCTGCACGTTAAATTGTGTGACTTCGGCTTGGCACGCAACATGACAATGGGCACACATGTGCTTACCTCCATTAAAGGCACTCCGCTGTATATGGCACCGGAGTTGCTCGCGGAGCGACCATATGACCATCAAGCTGATCTTTGGTCGCTTGGGTGTATTTCCTATGAAACAATGGCTGGGCAGCCGCCATTCTGCACAACGTCCATACTGCACTTGGTGAAGCTCATTAAGCACGAGGAGGTGAAGTGGCCCAGCTTTCTGACCAGTGATTGTCGGTCCTTTTTACAGGTAAGGTTAAGGGAGAATGTAAAGTGAACGAATGTCCAATATGTTTTGTTACAGGGGCTGCTGGAGAAGGATCCATCTTTGCGCATATCATGGGCGCAAATATTGTGTCATCCATTCGTGGAGGGGAAGCTTTTTATATCGGGAATCGCCGCGGATAACTCACCTTTCATTAATCCAAAGAAGTCGTCCCGAACAAGCAAGCAAAGTGCTGCCAATTGTTCAGAGAACAAGTAAGTACACTTTGGTCATTGTTTTTGTTTATTGTTGACTCGAATATTTCGCAGAATCACCGACGACGATCTAAGTAGAAACATAACATCTCTCACAATCCAGGGTGATTCGCAGTGCACCGACAATCTCACATCCTCACGCGATAGTGTCAATGCAATTCTGCAAAGCGACATTGAAAATCTGGAAACCGACGTCGAAGACGGTGGTGGCAGAGTAACCGTCCCCTTCTCCGATGTGCCGTACAAAATGGAATCATCACCACCAAAAACTTCGGATGTCCACAAGCGTGCGGCAATTGCGCCATCAAAAGTTTGTTTTGTAAGCGGCAACTCGAATATGATCGTGAACCATCTTAACGACAACTTTAAGCCTGAGCAGTCCAGTTCCAATGACGTAGCTAAGTCGAAGGCAAACCTCTCGTTGAATGTAAAAAAGTCCATGCTGCTAAATGTCCCAGAGAAGAGCAGTTCACGCAACAAGGATCTAGAGAAGCGAAAGCTCAGCCAGAACTTGGATAACTTCTCACTAAGATTGGGAAACAGTGTTGATATTGAGCGAAAGACTGGCGAGAAAAAAGAAAAACCACTGAAGTCCAGCACGCAGTCGGCTGATGATAAACAGAATGAGTATGTCGGCGAGAGTGCGACTTAAGGGGGGTAAAGATTCATTCGATTCATTTCCAGAAACACACCACCATGCCTGCTGCCGGGGTGGGATTCCTGTGACGAATCACAAAGTCCAGTGATTGAGAATGAGGAGTGGTTGGCTTTTCTTCACAGGTCCATTCAGGAAGTTCTAGATGGCGAGCTGGATTCACTCAAGCAGCAGAACTTGGTAGGTAGAATGAGAAGCTGTACTAGATATATAAGTGAACTCGTTTCGTCCACAGGTTAGCATTATTGTAGCTCCGCTGCGCAACACGAATGCAACGCCCAAGGTCGTGGACAGCGTGGCACAGCTGCTAAGCTTGCCACTTGTACTGGGTGGTCCGTCCAGTGTCATGGATCACATTAAGACCGTATGTACTTCCCACATACCAAGATCGGGCATAATTGTACTTTCCAGGTATACACCGAGGTGAAACTGGTTCCCAACCTTATGTACGCATCGAAGCTACTTATCAGCACTAAAGGCATGAGCGACTCCAACACATCCCTGCAGCCCTATTCGAGCGGCAGAACTTTGATCCGTTCGGTGTCTGAACTAACAAAGGAAGAAGTCCTCACCGCGTCCCGTCTGTATGAACTGATTTGCCACTTAGTCCACCTTAAAGAACAGTTTCTGTCGCAATTCTGCGACGCTGTGGTCATTCTGTCAGCTGATGAGTTGCTGATCAATTTCCTGAGCCACGGTACGTAACTCAGGCCGAAGGTCACTTATTCCTATTCAACTAAGCCTGATCCTTAGATTTCACAAACCCAAATGCCGTCCGAATCACCAGCAATGTGATAGCTCTGTTGTGCTGTGTTCTTCGCGAGCTGCCCGAGAACGCAGATTTGGTGGAGAAAATTATCTTTAGCCCGAAACTTGATCTTATTGGCCTGCTGCAGAATGAGGATGAACTACTTCGCATGCGTCTGTGTATGCTGTTTCGTCTGTTGGGACGTTTTAGCCTCCGAGGTCTTCAGAATATTTGGTCCGAAGTCAAAGAGGCCATCGAGGCACTTGTCCACGACAGTAGCGATGACATTCGAGTGGTGAGTGACTGGTCACTGGAGTTTTGCTCAGTTTTCAAAGAATTTTTTTTTCACAGGAGGCCCAGTGTATGTTGGACGAACTCAAACAATTCGCATTTTATTCTTAGGCCTAGATTTTGAATGGCATGTTCCTGCGAAGAGGAATGAATTCAAGCGAGATATTAACAAACAATTCGAATTTGTATTTTACATGACATTGTTATTCCTTTTAACAAATTAATATTGAGACTTAATATACTTAACAGTACACATAACAGAGAAGACGTACGTCTACGCTAGCGTTTGGAATTGGTATGAATGAACGTGCCTTTTCAGGGAAGCAAAAAGACAATTTGTCTTAAACAACCTACACGAATGCGGTTCTTGGGACCGAGTTTGTTCGTAGAAAATTCCAAAGCCCTTTAAACAGCTAGGTGGGATTTATTTTTATTAATTCGTCACTACTGAAATTACTTTTTACTTCCCCAAAAACTGTTGAAAAAACTTAATAAGTTCTTGCAGAAAGTCGTCAATTTCCTCAGACGAGTCATTATCACACTTGTCCTCGTACATTTCACTTAGTTTCGCTACATCCTTCGGAGAGAGACCTTTCCGTTGTCCCAGTTTAACGCCTTCTTTCTAATAAAACGGTCAAAATAAAAATAATACAACTCACAGCGGAGATACTCACCAATGCTACAATAGTGGGAATTCCATTTTTGGAAAACGCCTTCTCGCTATAATGCATAATGCTTCCATAGTCGTAGCCAACCCCAAAATCCGTGACATGGTCGGGCTTGTATTTATTGAAATTATGTTCGTGCTTTTCAAGGATATTTTCCCATTGAATTTTCACATATTCGTCTCGATCTGTAGCACTTTGCTGGTGATAGAATCCAATGGCGTGAAGAAGTTCATGAAGAACAATACCGTGCGTTACACATTTCGGTGTACTTAGGTTGAGAACCTTTTGATAGTAGCCTTAATAAGGTATATTGTTTGATGTTGCATTTTAGAACTAACCTGGCCACCCTTTCTCATGCCCACGCTGGACCAACACCCCGAATAGTTGCCTTTGAAAATTATGAAATTAGCGTCACCCTGCTGATATGGCCGAAAGCGAATGCAAGTTTTCTTGTGGTATTCTTCGAATGCTCTAAGAATTGTGCCGATTTCAATGCCATCTGTGGGGGTGAATGAAATGAACTAAGAAATTGTATTTTAAATGTCGCTAATTTGTATTGTAATATGGGCGGATAACTCAATTAAATTAAGAGTTTGTTGAGTTAATAGGCTTATACAGTAATTTAGGCTATTCACTTTTAAAAAAATGAAAAAAAAAATGCATACTTCTATTGCGAACGTACTCTTTTCGTTTAACTAAAATTTCCTAAACAGTTAATTGCGAATGAGCTAACTCCATTTTCATACAGCTTTTGAACAGACTCTCACATCACGGCAGTAAATGTTATGAATGAATATGAAAACACACTGGTCCTTAATCGTGAATTTAAAGTCGTGACTTAAATTTGTTGTTAGTACCAACCACTGTCCGAGTCCGAGTATGCAGGTATGCCCCGTTCCAGAAATACATTTTTTCTTATTAACATTGAAACATGGAAACTTGAAAAGTTTCACATGAGTTTGTGAATTGTTTTTTTTTTTTTTTTTAATTTAATATTGTCTTCTTTAAATATAGTTTTATATATAAATAGGCGAAGAGCAATACATAGTAGGTAAACATATCCGCTTGAGTTTTTTGTTTTGTTGGGAAGATTGTGCTGTCTATAATAATTAATTTTCCAATATTTTTAGGCCTTATCCTTAAAGAATTACAAAAATATGTGCATTTTTGATCTTCTTTTTGCAAACTTTTATTAAATCCTGTTCCAGTATACGAAAAATTTCGTAAAATAACCGAATAAATTCACTAACTATTGTATTTTGTACTGCAATTTGCAAATGACGTCTGCTTTGACACACAAAATTTAGTTAGGTTAGTCAGTCGAGTTTGGTCGGGACTAGATGAACCCTGAACGCAAAACTAGATTGGTCGGGAACGTCACTTTTCCTACGTCAGGAATACATATGTGAAATGTCATCTAAGTACTCAGTAACGATTTTCTTGACAAGATTCGTCGGCTACCTCTGCATAAACGTCAACTGAAGAAGCTCTTCATATGACCGATCTTAGCCAATCGAGACTGAGATACATCAAATCAGACAGCTGTCCGAACGTCCAACTGGGGATCAACGTTTCTAAATTAGCTAGTCTGACAGCTGTCTGATTTGATGTATTTCAGTTTTTATTGGGTAATGTCGTTTTCCATTGGGACCACCAGAAATCTTTTTCAGATCTCAGATTTTACGTGGCAAATGGAACGCGCAACGAAATTGATCTGCTTTTATAAATGTATTAGTGCGTTATGTGGCAGTAATATCAGCTGTTCAATCTGCATTTGTTTTTGCAAAATGGATATCGACTTCGAAAATGTTTTCCCTGTTGCAGATACAAATTTGGTATTTCTGTTGATTCGTAGTCTTCAGATGACGAGGAAGACTATGAAGATAATAATTCCTCCAAAATTATATGCATGGCTATTTATGTATTTCGTTATTTTGGTTTTCACGAAACTTTTCGCATTTGGATTGAGAGCAAACTTCTTAAAATGACGTAAAACAGCTGTGCAAAGCATATTGGTATGTGTAGATCTGAAAAAATATCGAGATCTGCAAAAAGTGCTCCGAATCGAAAAAAAGATTGATTTTTTTGCCCAATGGAACATGAAAAGTGATTTAGATCAAAAAAAAGATTGATTTTTTGTCCCAATGGAAAACCACATTAGATAAGGTTTGTTTGACGTGCCTAGCCCACTAGTGCGCACTGAGAAGTGTCAGCTGATTTCCACACCTGTTGAGAACCCTGCACAACCCTGAAAACTCGGCTTCTATATCGAACGCAAAATATGTTGCCCTGAAGCCTGTCAGTATTTGACATTGAAAAATATTTATCTTTTGGTGAACGAAGTATGAAGACATAAAACTATTTTTAGTTTATTGTTAAAAATGAGTGAACTCAATTATTTTGAATACCAAATTTATTTGTATTTATCTTTAATTTTCGGATCACATAGCGAAAAATCTGTTTCCAACAACACAACCAACATTTCAATCTGACATTTTGTGTATTGGTATAAGTTTAGGGCAATTTTTTAAAAATATCCCGGACACTTCTGTCGTCTTAACAACTGACCTGAAGAGCCTTTTTTTCTCCAATAGGCGTTTTTCTTTTTTAGTTCAGAGCTGAGCACTGAACTGAGCTCGAGCATTATGAGCGCACTCTGAACTGAGCGTGCGCAGAGCATTTTGATGTTTTTTGTTTTTCCTGTCTTTTTTTTTCTGTCCAATGTGACTGAAAGTGTGCTTATACATGCGTAATCAGCATTTTCCTCAGGCTGCTCAGTCAATTTATTCTGAGCTCATAGAGCGAGCTCTGATCATGCTCTGAACGAAAAAAGAAACACAAATTTGAGCTCTGATGTATCTGAGCTAAAAAAGAAACACGAAATTTTTGTATAACAGTTCAGGTTCTGCTCTGAACTAAAAAAGAAAAACGGCTAATGAAACATAGACAACATAGAAAGAGCACTTCTAGATTTGTTCTTTTCATAGAAAGAGCAATTGTTTTCTTCAATCGAAAACGCCATATAAGTCTAAATAAGTTGGCCATATTCAGATAACTCATCTATGGCCAACTCATCCAAGAGACAACTAAACTTCAATCAAACTCATCTATCGAACATCTAATTTAACAAAATATATACTCTGCAATAAGCCCCTTTCGATCTACTTGCTTTACCTATATTACAAGTCGAGCACACAACACGACATTCCTCGTCAAAAGGCAATCACACATTTCGTCAATCGTCACTCACCGAAATCCTTGCTGTCTATATAGAATGGCACCGTTGCTGCCGGCCAATAATAGCTCTCGTTGAGTAGGCCATTCCGATTGCTGTCGTTATACAGCATGATGTCGCCCTCGAACAATCCGCTGTGCTCCCATAGATTCGTCTCACGCTCCTCAGTCCAATGGTTAAACTCTGGACCTAGATTATTCCCCCCCAAACACAAACACAAAAAACACGTTACACTCCTTAATAACAATTTATTAGCAACTATCACACAAACCTCTGGATGCCGCTCCACCTACTTACTGTTCGCTTTCAAAATCTTCATATTGGGCCCATACCGAGGCGCTGGCGGTATTGCAGGATTCCAATTCACCATAGCCGTGCACAACATAACTGGCAGGGCAATCACACCCAGAATATATCCGCGAATGACAGTCATTTCCCCGAATGTCGTTGTCACTGTTGCTGTGTGTTCCTCCTCCTCTTTCACTGATGTGGGGTTCCTCGCCCAACTATATAGCTGCACACACCGCCCGCACACTTGAGGGAATAATAAAGACCTCTGCTATTAGGCAGGGTCTTTTATAGCCTCGGGCCAAACGGGCGCGGACACCTTTTTTTCTGTGTCAATGATATTCATACACAGCACCAGCGCAAAGTCGCAGCCGATTATTTGTGCGGATCATTGCGCCCGACAGCTTATCAATATCCAAATCAAAGAATAATGAAAGAGAGGCATACACATCGACGACGCGAATTTGGGTTAGAACACGGTGTGCACACGTACCGAGGCATGGAGTATGATGGAGCGTCAAATTGTTCTCTCCGTGGAACACCCTAATCGTTTGTGTACTCGTAGAATTTGCAGATAGAAAGCTATGATTGGCCAGACCTTCTGATCAGAGTCAGCACAATGTATTGCATCCCAAGTGCAGCAAATGATTCATCGGGCGAACAAAAAAGATACGAGCTCCACGACTCTGCGGCATCAACAACTTACCTTCACCTACTTCCTGATACGCTGCCTCAGCCTCCGCCACCGAGAGTGTCTTTAACCTTTTGATACCGACCACTCTGCAACTCGCACACAAGCCGTGCTGCAAACATTTAATTTCTTCGTGCTGCCGTTGGCCGCTAACTGGCGTTATTTCACTAACCTACATTTGCGCCCTCGAAAATTCGCCTACTGCGCATGCATAAATACAATCCAATATCCGCTTTCGGATTTCGAGCCGGTCCAAGTGGTCCAAAACACCATACACACGTTATAGGCTGAGCGGCTTCCCCGGTCCTCGGCGTGGTCAATCGCCTCGGCTAAGAGGACCATTTGTGAAATTTGGACCGTTGAACTGTTGCACTGATGCTGACTGTGCGGTGGTGGGAGTCTCTATGTCTCTCTCCCTCTCCCTCCTTGGGCCAAAAATAGAAACCATCCGTCCATGTTGCTATGTATCACTTTCCCCGACTAACCTAGAAATTCTAGGAAATCCCAAGAGTTGCGATGCAACAAATTACCACGATCGGACTTAAGTGGAAGAAAAGTGCGCCCGATGATGGTCGTGGCGGTGTACCTATATCCATTGCCATTGGCATTGCGGCAGTACGAGCGATTAATTGATTCCGGAAGGAAACTCATCTTTCTTGTTTCCGTAAGCGCGAGAGATTATGCGCCTCGAGTGCAGCAGAACTTTCGCGTGTCTTCTTAGTTTGGCGCTACTGGTCGGGCTGGTGCGACTTAGTTGTCGGTTGGTCAGCATTTTCTCAAGTGTTGTGACGTTGAAAGGTAAATAGCTGACTCTCTCGGATGATGGATGGGTAATTTAATGCAAGTCGTCTTCTTGTATGGGCCTATGTCTATTTGCGAATGCAATTATCGTTGACTTTCTTTCGTTGGTCTGTGCTATTGGCCTTGGTATATGGGTTCAAATTGACAAGGCAGCGGCCGCACAGTGGTTGGTGGTCGGCGTGAAGAGTTGCGCACGTTTAAGTGAAAGGCCATAGTAAGGTACTCGTACAGAGGGTCTTAGCATATCGAGGAGGACAGATATTTTATTGATAGCAACTTTGTAAAACAACCCATTTTATATTGGCGGCAGACCACCAGGATTTTGCGAGCTTATAAATGAGTGTCAAAACTGGACGCCAATCCAATAAAACTCTTGACATTGATTATTTACCAAGGTCACAATATACCTACAGTGGATTATCGTCTGCTTGACTTTAAATTAAATTTCATTAATTCACTTTTAACAACAACTTAAGCTTAAGTAGTTCTACGAATTTTATGGAATTTAAATATGCGCTCAATATGCATAATATTCCAATCATAAAATAAAGCTATAGATCGGAGTGCGTATAACTTGTTGCAGAGACTGTACATTTATTGTTTGCGATTCTGCTAAAGTGCCCAATTTGGGAGACATAACATTCTATTTTTGGCCCTTTTTCTTTTCCGGACAGTCACATTTTCTTGATGAATACCTTTAGTACCTATTTATTTAAACAAGCAAACCCACTTAATCGAAATGGCGGCCAATCAAAATCGACCTGCCAATTAAATACCACCATGTACGAGTATATTGGAAAGGAAACTATTGCATTTCAAAATTTGATAACTTTTTCTCTTGCTGTTTATAAAAATACTTTCCACATGCTTCGGACTGTAGAGAAATATAAGTAAAAGTAATAAATGCGCGGAAAATTTCCATAAATTACATTTCGGGACATCATCAAGAAAAGGAGTATACCCTAATTGAGTTGATTATTGTTAATGTGCATATCTAGCACTTAACCCTAATTTAATTAGTGTCTACTCAATATATTTAGATGTAACTGACAAAAAGTGACACAATATTTTGAATGACAGCTATTTATTATTAAATCTTTACTGACAGAATAATAAATTAAACTGTTAATAGGTAATAACACTAGTGATTTCTCACATTCCCAGGCAATATTTAAAAAAAAAATACCTACATTTGGCCTCACTTAAAATAATTTAACAAATCGATTCAAGAGTTGACTGCGAAATAGAGAAAATTTAACAAGTAATCGATGTAAATTTGAAACTAAAATTAAGACCAAAGCCATTATACAGTTTGACAGTCAATTTTGATCAAGAAAGGAGACATTTGAACTGCGCCAACTACAGATTCTTCTTAACATCGCCTACAAGATCTTATCTGCCGTGTTGTGTGAACGCTTGAAGCCTTTCGTCAACAACCTGATTGGTCCCTAGCAGTGTGGCCTCAGACCAGGAAAGTCTACCGTCGACCAAATATTCACACTGCGGCAGATCTTGGAGAAAACCCAGGAAGTCCAAATCGGTACCCACCATACCTTTTCATCGATTTTAAGGCCGCCTACGACAGCATTTATAGAGACGAGCTATACAGAGCTATGTCTAGTTTTGGCATCCCTGCAAAACTCGTCCTTTTGTGCAGGATGACAATGGAGAATGCACGCTGCTCCTTCAAGGTCGGTAAAGAACTCACCGAGACCTTCGAAGTCAAAAAAGGATTTAGAAAAGGCGATGCGCTGTCAAATTGAGACGGAAGCGGCAAAGATGGGTTTGGCGGTCAATAAGGGCAAGACAAATTATATTTTGTCATCAAGAAAGGTCAGCCAACACCGACGTCTTGGACAGAATGTCACCATAGACAGATATAACTCTTACGTGAGGTGGTAAAGGACTTTGTCCACCTAGGCTCCGCTATGAACTCAGACAATGACACCAGCGCTGAGATTAAACGATGAATTACTCTTGCTTATCGCTGTTTCTTTGGGCTAAGAAAGCAATTGAGTAGCAAATCCCTCTCTCGAACAACTAAAGTGACCCCTTATAGGACCTTAATAATCCCAGTCCTACTTTATGGTGCAGAGGAATGGACTCTATCAAAAGCGGATGAGGTCACTCTTGGTTGCTTTGAGCGGAAAATTCGGTCCCGTCTGTATAGACTGTGAATGGAGGAGGAGATACAACGACGAACTATACGGGCTGTACAGCGACAGCGACCTAGCCAGAAGAGTGAAGGTCCAACGTCTGAGGTAGCTGGATCATGTAGAGCAAATGGACGTGAGGGACGGCGCAGTAGAGGAAGACCGCGACTCAGGTGGCGCACGCAAGTGGAAGGGGACCTTAACCAACTAAGCGTGCGAAACTGGTGACAGCTGGCCAATTTCAGTCAATTTCGATCACTTGAACTTAAATTGAATTTGTTATTAATTATCTGAGCAAATAAATACATATCTAACCAGTAAAGATTTAACTTTTAGAATATTTTAGCCTTTCTAAGGTATTGCCATTTTCATTTTCGAAAACCATTTGAGTGCTAAACTATTTTGTCTTTTCTATTTCCATTGCTGATTTCAAATGAGAGTGGTAATTACTTTCAATAAATTTAACCAAGAATTCATCAGTCAATTCTACGAAATAAATAAATATCTGTCCGTTCATCACTTGTTTTATCAGAAAGCGAATTAACATAAAGAACTTCCCATAATTCCTACACGTAAACAAGATGGCCGACCAAACTACGTGTTACGTATTTTTGCGTGTTAGGTAGTGCTGTCGCTTTCGGTCAGACGGCTATTTAGTATTGGTCATACTTTTAATCTTTCGTGTTGGTGTTGTGTGATACTGTAAATGCAGTAATTTTAGCAAAGTAAAGACGTCGAATGCGCTATAAATCAGTCCCAGTCACAAAGAGAAAAGAGTTTAGTTTGAATTGTCGATCTACTGAATTCTGCTCACCTAAAGTTAGTGGCACTGATATCAGTTGTCTAGCTTAGCAATGAACACATCTCGAAAAATGTTTTAAGATAATAAGCAACTGCTGTAAAGTCACTTCCACTTGGGATACTTATGTCGTTTTCCATTTAGCAGAAAAAGCGTACGGGAGAGTCCAGAATCAAAACAAATCACCAATATATTTGTGGATTCAATCAGAAATCACTTCTGGAACACAAAATACTCTTCTGGTGATTCTGAGTAGAGAATTTCGCTTCTCGATTTGGAGTCAGAATCCACTCGAGAAGCACTCACCCAAGTGCAATTTATGTATTTAATACAAGTCAGCTGACAGCTCAGCTGTAGATTTTTTTTTGGCATTTCACCAATATATTTGTGGATTCAATCAGAAGCATTTTTCTTGTTCCATTCGATTACTGAATGAGTGGATCTTCGAGTGAAACCAATGGAAGCGATTTTAAATACCTAATGTGAATTTCGGAGTATCAAGCAGAGTGTGGTTTTTGTAATTGCGTGGTGAACATTCTACTTTACTTTGTTTTGTTGAGATAGGGATAGCGATAGATGTTCAATAAAACTTACATAAATTCAATATTTGTTTCCTTATATGTTTGACACGTTGTTTAATCCCTGTTGGAAGACTGTTCACCCTTACAACCGGATATAAAATGCATGTATATAATGTAATTTTTTACTGTGGCTCTATTTCTTCTTTTTAATCTTTTTATATCTTTACTTAGTTTCTTGACAAGATTGTTCATTGGTAATTATAATCAGAAATGTTGCTGTCAAAATATTGTCGAAGGGATTTGAACGGCTTATGGCTTTTTCGATTAAAGAAATGAATTGCCCTTTCTATGAAAAGAGCAATTCTGGAAGTGCTCTTTCTAAATTTTTCGGGATATTTTTAAAGAATTGCTCTGAACTCACCAACACACACTCAAGAAATGACAGATCGAAATTTTTGTTGTGTTTTTGGAAACAAAATTTGCCCTATGTGATCCGAAAATATACAATGTACTCCAATAGAAATATATTGATTTGGCCTCTTAAAACATTCATATTTACTGTAGAAAACCACAAAAAAAAGTAGTACCAGAATACCAAGTCTACCACTATTACAATAGTGCTCCAACACATTTCATTGAAAAGAATTTCAGGGCAATGCTCTCGGATCTTCAATGAAAATATTTGTATTTTGATTCCGTAATCGCAGACCACTTGCAGCGAAGCTTTTTTTTTGCAATTTTTTCATTCAAAGTAAGCAACAAACGAATGAAAGCAACATGACGCATTCCATTACAACCAGCCCATGTGCAAACATTTTTCAATGAGAGACACCTGTGAGCTGACATTTAAAACTGTTAAGTGTTCGTGAATCAAATTGAGTTGCCCGTTTGCCATAATACAAAACTAAATAATATGCTGCTCCATGTAATTCCCCATCGCCTTATTAGAAATCCATACGGATTGGGTGAATAGTCTAAGTCTGATTCATGAGAAAATCTTTTTATACAAACAAACAAACCTTACAATTTTATGTACAACTAGCTGCACCCGGCATAACTCCGTTTTGCCCGCAACAGTTGGCAGATTTTCCGGAATGGAGTTGGAGTTGTAACGTCATCGAGTTTCACGCCCAAGGAATTACATAAAGGGTTTTTCAATAAGAGCGCTACAAATAAAACAAAAACGGTTTTGGATATCAATAAAATTCTTTATTCCTGTGAAAGTACGTTCGATGCCATTTTGTATGGAACTCGATTTCTTTTGCATGGCCCCACGGGCACGCTTGCAGAAGTCCAGCCGCTGAACCCGATTTTCGACGGTTTTCAAGCATAAATCGGCCGATACTGCTGCAATTTCACGTTCGATATTCGTACGAAGTTCATCAATCGTCGCTGGCTTGTTGGCATGGACCATAGACTTGACGTAGCCCCACAGTAAATAGTCAAATCGCACGACCGAGGCGGCCAAGCGACTGGACCATTTCGTGAGATAACACGTTCTCCAAACTTGGTTTCCAATAAATTGATTTTGACATTCGCTGTGTGGCTTGTGGCGCCGTCCTGTAGGAACCACATGTCTTCCAAGTCCATATCATCCAATTGGGGCCAAAAATATTCGGTTATCATTGAACGGTAGCGATTCCCATTCGCAGTAACGTGCCGGTCTTGATCATCACGGAAGAAGTACGGCCTAATGACGTCGCCGGCCCATAAACCACACCAAACCGTAATTTTTTTCGGGATGCAATGATGACTCATGGAGTACGTGTGGATTGCTGCCTGACCAATACCGCATATTTTGTTTATTGACGAAGCCATTCAGCCAGAAATGTTTTTTCGGTGAAAATCCGAATCATTTTCAAGTTGTTGCTCAGCCCAATTCACGAACATACGACGCTTCTGGTGGTCAAGCGGCTTCAGTTCTTGCGTCAATTTAATCTTGTAAGGATGTAGGCCAAGATCTTTTCGCAAAATTCGCCAAAACGACGTCACAGAGATGCCCAACGCTTGAGAACGATAAACCCTTTATATATAGAATAAATAGTTTGACGCCTACCGCCAGGTTATCAGCTTCCCACTATACGCAACAGTGTAATGGTTCCCAACACAGTCCCTCTTTGAGTGCTACAGCTGTTGACTTTTTCAGACTTTTTCAGTCGAGATCGGGTAGTGCAACCCTTGCCTAGCCCAACTGTTGTCAGCGTACCTACTTGCAATTTTACGCTTTAATATAATCAACTGACATGACGCGACGCCTGCAATCCCAGTTTCGTGCCAACATAAATTGATCATGTTTAACGCGCAAGTCCCAATCTGCTTTGCATACTGATTTCTCCCACTGGGGTGCGACTGTGCAACAAGTACTGCCACCTATCACAAACCCCCAAGCACCAAGTTCCACGAATGTCTTTTCTCTTAGCTGTCACCAACAAATCTCTCTGGCGGGTCTATGACTTCCATCGAGTGCGACTTTCAAAAAACCCAGCAATTGCATATTGTTGCTCTGATAATAATTGTTTTGACACCATTTACTAAAAAAGGTTATCGCATCGCCAATTGTGTCACGTCCTATATGACACACACACACAAAAAAAAAAGGAACTTAAATCAATCTAAGACCACGGTCCCAAACAACCGCCTCCGCAATCTTCTGTCGGCAGAGAGCACTGATTTCCATGTGACACACAATTCCAATCCAACATTGCATATAGCCATCATCTTTAGCACAGAAGACTGCATATCCTCCAGCTATCCATCCAAACGACTACGACAATCAAAGCGACCAAGACGCCGTTCGTCGTTCGTCGTCGACAAACGAATTATGCGACCCGGAACCAATTCCTTGCTGCATGCATCCATCCTCCAACGGATTCCCCCTTGTATCTATAGTTTTGCGCTGTTTGCGCAGATCTCTTATCTCATTTGTTGTAATTTGTGCCAATTGCATGTCGTCCCTGGTGTCTTGGGGTTCTCTCTTTCTATTCGCGACTGGCAGTTTGGAGAAAGTCAGCTAGATGAATGTTGCAGCGGTAATAATAACTCCTTCCTACAGGATGCAACACACCATCGCGCCATGTACACAGTCCACAATAGACGCTGTGGCCCACACAATCTGTCACCGGTTGGCTTTTGACTTACTATCGTACGGCAGCATATCGGCATGACACCATAGCAGCAACAACGCACGCCATGTACGCGGACGGATGTGCCGCCATTTGGTGTGAGACCGCGCAAAATATTGTACTTCCTTCGCCGGCGCTGTCGTGTGGCCTACACGAACTTGACCCAGTTTTATGGCGCGATGGCGACCACAACCCTGACCGAACAGTCTCATTAAAACAACTGGAGTGGTCCGCCCTCTGTCTCATTAAAAGTTCGTCATTTTTTGCGGTTAGGGTCTCATTGTTGCACCGCAGATGATAGCCGCATGCAACAGCAATTAGATGCAACAACTATTTAGCTAGCGCTGCTTCTCCATTCGCTCACGCGCGCTATAAACTTGAACTTCAAATATGGAACATGCGGTTTTTATTTGCAATTCAAGTGCAGTAAATTGCAAGGCCGCCGGAGAGAGGCGGCAGAAAGAAGCGAAATGTGATAACAAAAACAGAAAATAGCAAAGCCCATAGAAGCGGAAAATGATAAACACACTGGAAACTGGCTATAAATAATCAACAACAAGACGGGCACAAAAAAAGGAACGTGCATAGAGTAAGTAACGACCGCAGTATAAGTACCTATAGAGTACAATGTCAGATGGAGGAGGCAGGGTGTGCAGGCCATTAGGAGAGTGCTTGTGCTATGCACTTGCTGGATGGTTTTACCGCACTACCAGACCGTGTCCATCAGGGTTGTCGCGGTATTCCATGGAGGCAAAGCATATCTCATGGTGCGGCTGGCGTTTTACTATTTCCGTGCGCGGATGTACTTTCACTGGTTCTTCTCTGGGTGTATGCCATCCGCTGGAAGTATTTGACATT
This sequence comes from Cheilosia grossa, assembly GCA_963082955.1. Classification (NCBI taxonomy): domain Eukaryota; kingdom Metazoa; phylum Arthropoda; class Insecta; order Diptera; family Syrphidae; genus Cheilosia; species Cheilosia grossa. Next base: position 41,055,784 of record OY720145.1, on the reverse strand, counting down.
TCGTTTTACACCGCATGTTGAAGTTTTTGCCATTTCGGGATCGGAATTCATTGCAACTTTGCAGCGATTAAAAGTAAGTGCGATGGGAATCACCAGTGAAGTGTGGCATTTTTGTTTTTTTTAGTTGAGCATTGAGCGAAGAGTGAAATAGTGGGTTTCACGAATCAAGACTCGTCTTCCTCCTTTTAAGTGGCCCTATATATTTCGAAGTGAGGCTGAGAGACCTACGAACTCTGTCTCAAGCTCGGACGTAGTCAACTGCCGAAGAATTAAACTTCCAAAACAAGCTGCATACCTCGTGGAGTACTGTTGTAAAGCCCATTGCCAATGTCAACCAAGGCCCTGATTCTGCAGTAAAGAGCATGATAGGTCTTATAGAGCGTGCAAATAATTTCTTCTTAATTACCTTTTTTTCCCTAATTTCTGATGTGCGTTCGTGGTATAAGTATTCAGATGACCTGATCTATATATCGTCCCAAGCGAGCTGAAATTTAAAGCTGACTACTGTTACGTTGGCGAATTAAGCCTTGATGCGGATTGTTACAAAACGAAAGCTCGAGACTTTTGGACAAGTCGGGGAACACACATAATATATAACGTTTGTTCAAACGAATTTATTTTCAAATAATGGTGAAATGTCAAATAAAGCTGCCAAAATGTAGTTTGAACACGTTGGGGATGTTCAATCATCTAGTCTAGTTAATCTGACAGCTGGCTCTGACTTAATGTGTCTCATTTTTTTATTGGCCGAGATCTGTCATAAGAACGGGGGTGGAATCGCCACTTTCGTGAACGAGCTATACGTTCACGGAATTAAGTTGATTTTGCATGTGAAACAAAAACAAATTCCGTCACGTAATGCTCGCTCACGGACGACGCGATTCGGCCCCAGCTCTTTCAGTTGACGTTTATGGAGGGGTAGCCGACGAATCTAGTCGGGAAAGCCGTGTCGGAGTGCTAAATTGACAGTTCGCATATGTGCCTGACGTAGGAGAAGTGACGTTACCGACCAATCTAGGTTTTGTGTTCAGATTACATCTATAGTGCAGACCAATCTAATCGATTAAATACTTGAAACTAACAAATAGAAATAGACAAAAATCCACAGTTTTTGGCTACTTTCTGCACTCAAATCACTTCAGAGAACATCCGTTAACAAAATGTAGGTCCATTCGCCACTTCTACCATGATCTCTGAACTTTTGGTAGCACTGCAACCAAAAATTCTACCACTTTTTATAATTCTTCTATTAAATAGCTATTTCCGTAGTCTGTTTTTAGTTTCCGATACATGTATTAATAAGAAAATTAAGTCCAGCTGATATTTTTAGTACTGCATAAATATTTCGCTGAGCCTCAAAGACTTATTGTAATTTTCTCACTCTGGCAACGATCTTTTAAATATTATTTTTCTATATATCTGCTTGCTGTAATGTTCGTTGTTGGTGTAACTGAAATGCAACCGACCTTGATATGCAACCGCTCCTTTGTTTTTGCGTTCTTCAGTCAACTGTCGCTGACTTGTTTACAAGGATCAGCCTATATCTTGTCGGATACGTCAGCGCTCAGCTATCAGTTTCGACGTTTCTGCGACTGTGATTTATAGAGCCCGTTGCGCTTTGTTTTCATATTAACCAAACCCGTGGAATTGTTTTGATAAGATTTTCATGAATATAAGATGCAATTTCTATGAAGTTAATAACTATTCTCAGTTTGATCCTTTTTCAGGTTAATGGTCGGGGTGCTCTATCGATAGATGGACGATCTTTGCATCAGGATAATGCACATTCGAGTCCTACACGACTATTATTAGAAAGAAACAACAGGTACCTCCCAAGATGTATAATATCTATTAACGGCTTTAAAGAACCTACATAACCAAAATTAACCTCGTAAAAGAGGGCAATGGGTGATCGTGGCTAATCTATTAGTTTCATGTCGAAACCACACGGCAATCGATAAAAACAAAAGAGTTCAACCGAGAACTTTCGCCATTGCCCTCGGCTTTTCAAGTCTCTACACGGCCGAGGCAGTTTTCACGCACATCTGAGCAGAGATATTAGCATGAATGTCATTGACACAATATAATATGTCTACCTACCTATACCTTGCACGGTCTATCTTCACACATTTGCCTACTTCGTGTCTTTTTCAATCGGTGTCGTTGACCGGATGAAACGTGACTTAATTCCATAACCCCTTACAGTTCACTAACCTCGAAAAGTGAAATTTACACAATCCAGTTCTAAACTGTCAGTCATGACGAAGAAATGTTATCGAAAACCATCATACACGATAGGTATATCTGTTTGCGTATCTTGAATTCCAATGAGAGGAATCGTGTGCAAATTGCGAGAGTTCTGTTCGATTGCGGTGAACTTTGGGATTCCACCCATCGGAAGTGTGATCGTATTCAACAACTGTCATTATTTAAACTCCCACCATGCTAATGATAATAATAATTGGCATCATGTTTACCTTCCACTCGACTCAGTGCATTCATATTCAACCCGTCCGCTCCCGCATGCCCACAAAATGTAATCGGCAATCTCTCACTTCCATTTTGCTGTCACTGCCCTCTATCGCTTCAAAGGCAGGCACAGCAAGACGTACTTTATCGTAGAAATTGTTGATGCACCCACTCGCTCTGCTCCCCCCGCAGTAACAAAAATAAAAATAAAAATAAACACACAATTGCACATGAATCAACGGCGACAACAACACATAGTACTCGTTTTTATTTCTTTCGCTGTTTTCCTTTTGCGCTTCCGACGACCGCCACACTATGCCAGCGACCCATACCAGCGCGAGCACAATCTTCATCATTGCCATATGCGATCCCATATAAAACCACAAATGCAAAGCCTCTGCCATACACTACACAGATACGATGTGCGCGCGATCAGCTGTCACCTAGTGTTCCACTTTCATAATATATGGGTCAAATGGTGGGGCATTGATTGTGGGTTCAACGACCGCTGAATGTAATCAAATGCTGCTGTTTTTTCCTTCATTTTGTTTCTCTTCTTCGCTTCTCTGCCGCGCGGTTGCATACACTTACACAAGTTCAAAACTATGAAGACGCGATACGACTATACCCTTTCCCTGTGCATTTGTTTCGTTGGCGCTCTTGCTTTGCATTATGTGGAGTGCTTCTCTTTAGAAAATCACTTTGCATTTGCTACGAAGGCAATGGTGGTGGGGATTACTCTTAAAGTGGAGTAGACATGCTGTCTCTTTTGCAGTTGAATTTAATCGACTATGCACACCTCTGGCAATGCTGCTTGGCGCGTATGTGCACTATTCTCAATTTCATATCCATCCCAATGCTTGATAGACCTTTTTTTATTATGCTCGCATGATCATGATCAATGGATCTCGTACTGTTGTTGTAAACCGTGGAAATCAATGATCTATATTCTATATGATCATGTCGGCATAATACAAAAGGCCTAATGTTAGACTGTTAAGTGATTCCTGAGATACAGCGGTAATTAGTTAATTGATAATTTTAACGAAAACCAAAATTGACTTTGTGTGTCATGAATTAACGAAATAATTTGTTCCAGTATTTTTGAATCAAGACTTCTTTCAAATCCCATTTCCTCATTACGAAAATTTACAGATGTGCGATCAAAATAGTAATGGAACTAGCAAACTTTTTTCCTGGAACTAAGACGTTCGTGTCGCGAAAAACTGTCATAATGAAGAAGTGTCAAAATGCACGAATATTTGCTCGGTCGGCTTTCTCCATTGAACAGTAGTAAAAGCCGATTTTACACGATAATGGAATGGCCTGCTATGAACTGTCTGAAGTCTTATCTACTGATTTATCAAGTCCGATGATCTGAACACACTCATAGATCTGCAGTATCCTTTCTTTCAAATGGTAATAAATATGAATTATCGTTGTACTTACCATTCAGCGATGCTAAGTGTTATTGAGTTACTTTTATGCATGACTGTGTGCTGTCCCCAAATACTGTGGAATGCAATTTAATTATATTTTATATCTGAGCTTTGCCGTCCCCATTAGTAAAACAACAATAAGTTGGTAGCCATTCGATATGAATACTGAAAACACTTTAAAAATAATCTGTTTAGGCATGACTTTAACAAGGTTTTGCAAAGTATCCGCAGAGACCGTGCGCATCAGAATCCACAAAGGGAAACAAGTCGTACGTCAATAAAAAAGCATTCTTAATAGAGGGATTGATTTTCATTCAACCGACAAGCCGCGGGTGCGGAATTACGTGTTCTTTTGACACTGACAGCTTTTTGCACTCCAAAAGTGACAGAAACACCGTAATATATTGCGTAATACCGTTTCAACGTAATGCAAATTTGTTTTCGATATTTTGCGTAGATTTGCATGATGTTTTCAGGCTCTATATCCAGACCACAAGGGGGCGTTCTATCTTCTATCTTCTCAAATAAGAAGCGTCACCTGTCAAAAAAGCATAATTGTGGAATCTGCCAGTGAATAGCCCAACTCGCACCTTGATTCCAATAGAAAATGTAAGGCGCAGTTACAAAAACAGCTTCAACCTTGGAATGAAAAATACTGACCGCTTGGAGAGTCAGGCAGCACTTAATGGCTTAATGATGGATTGGGTTAAACTGGTAAATGGCACTGTCGCGTCACCCGGTACTGGCTTTTTAGGTTCAACCAGATAACGCAACGCTTGCTGTTTTGCCATAACCTGTAGCTTGTGGACCACAATCGATAATAAAAGGTCTGGATAACAATGCCCGGAAAGGCTGAAAGCAAGGTTTTCTATACAAATGGATTCTGTAGAAGCTTCAAGCACATACAAATATCTTGTTCCGCTGCCCAAACCTCCACATAGGGAAAAGAAGAAGCCATGCAGCAATTAAGACTGTTGACTCAAGGAAAACAACATTCAATCATGTTTGCAAAAGTCAATGACACGGACAAGCTATGCCGTTTCAAGATAACTCTCTTTCTTGTTACCGGTCACAGGAACATACAGTGAAACGAGAGAACTGAGCTCTTAAAGAGGTTTACCCCCACTAGCCTAAGCATATTATTTCAAATGACGAACTGGCCAATATCTAGGAATAAATATTTGGCTTTTATACTTCAATTCTAGAAAACGGCAGGTGTTGTTTGAGTACAGTTCACTGCAAGGTAGCCCAAAATAGGTACAACTGTCAAGTTATTAAGAAAGTGAAATATTTAAATATTCATTAGGAATGTTTGACTTCAGCTACAACTAGAAATCACACACTAGGCAAGTCTTTCGTTGACCATTAACTTGTAATGATATGTCAACCATTAAAGGGTTGTAATTAGGTGGCTTCTCATAGCTCCAGATCTTCCGCCACCGACTCTAGGTACATCATCAAAAACTGTTAAAGTCCGGATGTCGTACTCCATCCAACCATCATCCTGGGTCAACTGTAAACCAAAATCTGTTTACGAACACACTCATTCCATCGAAGAGAAAGCCCCTGCAAATCTAAAAACTCAACTACGCGCACTTACAGTTTCGAGTGACATCTACCGACAGAAATAGACAAACTGGCGTCCTAACTTCCGCACAGTTGAATTTCCCCAAAAAATACCGAATCCGGCTGTGGCGTGGTACAGCGGTGCGACCTCGTCATAATACAGAAATCTGGCAGATTATGCACCAACCTCAAACCGAAAGTTCACAACAAGTCGTCGACCTCAAATTATTTAACACTCAATTTGAAGTGTGTTTCTGTTTTATACTGTTTGCACTAAGCCCATACAGAGGTAAAAGAGTCGAGGCAAGTCAACGAAAAAAAAAAAAAAAGCAAACAAAACTTTCTAAAGTGTTACAAAAGTTGGCACTCCGTGAAGTGAAGGCAGCAGCGGTTTGCCTGTCTACCAGCGATATAGGGCTCTACTTCCTATGGCCTACTCTGGAGGTCGCTTGGCATTGAATTCGATCTTCCGCTAATCACCCAAAGATCGTTTTCTATCGACTTTTTCTATATTTGCCTACCAAGCCACAGCACAAAGTGCAAGTTCGATTTAACGCTCGTACATGTGTGGTGTGTGCATATGGTTATGGTTTCTTCCTCAATGTTAATCGCAGCCATCATCTTCGGAGGTACCTATACATATTATTCCCGTCTCTATGGATCGCACAGATGAGCGCGCAGTTTGCCTTTGTGTGTTTGGCTTTTCTGTATCTCTCGTCAGAATAGCGAAAGCATGACCTACCTTTTGCACAAACGAAAATGTATATGAAATTGCAGTAAAAGTCCATTTGGTTGCGGTGCGAGCTATTCTAAGGCTTTCACTTCTTCCGAGTTCCGAGAGTGGCATTGCGTCGTGAAATCGGCCTCGGCGACATCCCCGAGGTAAACACTTCAAAATGGAAAGAATAACCGCACCGCCTGGGTGCAAATTAAGACCCCTGCCGCGCTATCTACTGCAAAATATAATAGTCATTAGTGTGTTGCTAACCAATTCCCCTCGTCGGCCCCATCCACCAGATATCCCATCTGCTGTTGCTTTAACTATTTGTTTGTGCATTGCCGGCTTGTTACAGTCTCATTAACATTGCATCGTGCTGTGGTCGACGACGTTGTTAGACAGGCAGCGTTCACGGCCTAGCCACCTTCATCGCGCCACCTAATGCAAATCTATCTCCTTGGATGTGCAAATATTCCGGAAGCGCTCTACTTTATCCATTGCGTTGTGTTGTAAGCTAAAACCGCCAGTCAGATCGCAATATACTGTGTCAACGAGTTGGTGTTGGCGCGCTGCTCAATGGCATCGTCAACTTTTTGGGTCCAATCGCATCTGCATGTACAGAAAACGATTTCACATTGCACATCCGTGCCCACGTAAGTGGATAAAAATCATAATAATAATCCGAAACGAAACTGCCGCACCAACACAGAGCTGAGATAGAATAATTTCGTTTCCCATACGAATAGTGGTACCGATGGGCGGCTAACTGCCATGTGTTCTTGATTTGGGAACAACTGTGCAGAGTACAGCAAGTATCTTCATGTGGCTGATCGCTGATGTGGAATTTATTGTCCAGATTTAAATTATATGCAATGTGGCTGCAGCGGCACACAGCCACAGGAATCATGTGACGGATACTCTCAGTCCAGTCCACTCAGTCTACTTGAGCGAGCGACAAACTTGGCCGGCTTGTCGCCCGAAAAGAGAAGTGCGAGTCGGAGTAATGCTATTTGTACAAGAATCGGCGCTCGCTGTCGAATAAAAACAAATGAAAGGGTTCAATGACACTTCACCTAGTTGAAGCTAATTTGAATTATGTACAAATCTGTCTATCTGCTTGTCTGTCCGACAATGACATTGCATTACTGCGTCAGCTCTGACATGAGGAAGAGATTTTCAGATTTTGTACATGATACTTGGTCTTGGATTAGAATCGGAGATCTTGTCGATCTTTTATGGGATCAAGCAGACACTCAGAGCAAGAGGGAAAAACTTGTATTTATGTGGTGAAAATTGTGTCAAATGATTAATCATTTGGATTGACCTTTTTTCGAGCAAAAAAGCAATCTTGCTGTGGGTATTTGTAAAAGAGAAACCTTTTGGGAAGAAATGCATTTTCTATAGCGATGGAGATGTTTTATTTCACCGGTGCGGATTGACAGTTGCAAATAGTCTTACTCCGCTCTGACTTATTGGTGTTTTGTGTCACTGTCGGAAGTTGCGCATATTTGTCGCATCATTTTAGTTGCATTTACATCACGCACGGCGCATTTTTGCACGAGACGCGACAGAGAGACCCGTCAGTCACTGCTAATAAAGACGTAAGAAAGAGATCACAAATCAGATGCCTGAAGTGTCATTGATGTTCTACCTAGCGTTACCACTGCAGAATTCTAAAAAGTCGAAAGAAAAAGGGAAAATGAGAGAAAATAACTGCAATTCTGAATACATTCAGTATTTTTGAATAATATTTAACAAGCATTGGATCGCTAAACACTATAATAGTGTTGTGAAAGGCAACTGCTTTACATTTTAAAGGGTTTTATTTGGAAATAACAGCTTTTGCAAAATATTTTAAGCTCCTTCTTCAGCTAAAAACAAGGGGCAAACAAAGAAATTGTGACAGGCTCTCAAAAAAAGTGCCAAATTGCACCTTTAGTCGCACAACTGTCACGCTGGTTCTACCCATAATAAGGAATACGTAAAACGAAAATAAACACTAGTTCCGGGGACCAATATTTCCCCAATCGCTTGAAAATATTTCTATTTCTGATTTAAAACATGTGAAATGAGAGTGATAATTAGTGTCAGCAAATAATTCATCAATCAGATTCACGAAATAAATAAATAATTGCCCGTTCATCACTTCCGGAAGCCATTTTGTTTTATTGGAAAGCGAATTTCCTTAAGCCATTGCAATATAAATATCAACGTGCAGAACTCTGTCCTTCCACATAAACAAGATGGCCGACAACAATACGTGCGTCACCTATTTTTACGAGTTCTGTAGTGCTGTCACTTTGATTCTCCGTATTAGGAATTTCTGATGCAGTTCTACAAGGCCGTTTTCACCACTCGGAGTCAAAAAACTCAGGCACTTACTGAATCCTCGAGGACAATCAAATATGGAGCATAATGTCATCAGTACAATGACTCAGCGGAAGCACAACCGACCACCTATCCAGTCAGGATGGTCTGTAACAATCAATGCTTGAGGGGATAAGTAAGTAAGTAACATTTATTCAAAGTAATTCAATTGTACTACAAAGATTAGATTCATTCTTCTATTACAGATTAAATATTAAATAAATATTAAATATGTACCATAAAATAATAAAAATTACTGAAACAAAATGAAGAAAAAACAAACATTCCTACAAGCTATATTTCTATGGGGTTGTGACGTTTTTTTTTGCGCTGGTATTGAAACATAGAAATTCGTATTGACAAAAATGTCGTGAAACTTCAAAAATTCCGGTTCACCAACACACGTTTAAAAAAAGAGCACAACTTCCGCTGTCGGGCATCGTTCATAGAATTTTATACGTCCAATTTGAAATTATTCGTTACGTGTGGAAAGTAGTTTATTTTTAGGAAGAAGTGTACTTTTGCTTAAAATATGTATGAAAAATCAACAATGAAGATGGGAAAATAGAAACATTTTGAGCAATTTTTTTCTTCAGTTATTCAAGAAAAATTCACACATGAAATCGAAGTTAGTAATATTCATAACGGAAAATACGCAACCATGTTTATCCTAATATGTTTCTAGTATAAAATACATCTCGTTTAGGTAGTTTTATTTAACCAAACACATTATATTATTCGCGTTTTAAAAATATTTACTAACTAACCAATAGCATTCAGTAATGTAAAAATGTGGTATTTCCGAACTCTATCACATTCCCCCACAGTTGGCAGATGTTGGCAGCATTTGTTTTATATTTTTTGCATGTTTTTGCATGTCACACGGATTCTGAATTGACATAACACCGATGGTAAAACAAAATGGAGAATTTGAAAAAAAAATAGAGGGGCCCAGCGGCAAGAGGATTGCGAGTTGGGGGTCTCAGTATTTTCTCTGATTTTAATGAGTACATTATATCCCTATAACCTTCTCAAATGCCATCGAGGTCGAGGTGGTTTGGTTTACGTACTGCAAGTGAGCCTCAAAAGACTGTCTGTCCATAGGCATCGCTTGTGTTATATTTCATGTGAGCAGACACATAAAATTGCAAAGTTTGCATGAAATTTGACATCCATGGGACTTCAATAGCTCTCAATAGTGAAGTTAGCAACGATTGGTTTTCTAGCTTTGGGCACAAGTGTGAGAAGTGTTTAGCTGTTTCGTTTTGAAAATGATGGTGGCCTTAAATATACAAGAGACTCTCAGCGGGGGCCTTCGTTGTGGGAAACAATTTGAGATAGTCTAAGCGATCTCTTCTAAGTTATCTGCAAGATATAAATTTAACGAAAGCCTTTCGTCTTGCAATCAACTCCGGGGGGGACAATCGTACATTAGCTTCGTGAAAATAATTGGGTATATATACAACAGATCCGAGCGTACATATCTCTATAAATACCGACATACTTTGTTGACTACAATACTTGTACTTGTACGCTATCAATTTATTCCTTGCAACAATGTCTGCCTCGTTGACTGTTTTGGTGCATTGAACACAGTACAATACCTACATTGGCAACTGCATCTCTAGAAACGATCCTTATCGTCAGTTGCCATCTCCCCGCGCGCACAATGTTTGTAAACAGAGAAACAACCATCGCGCTCGAGCTGCGCTATAGTATATCTAAAGAGTTATTTTGTAGTATAACTGGCGATTTGTCCATGTTTATGTGTGCCAGCTGAATTTGGGTTACTCGCCGACAAACGGACAGACAACCGAATTCACATTCTTCATGATTGCATTCAACATCATCAGCAAGAGCAGCAGCATTGGTTGTGCTTTTACTTTGTGTTCAAGTCAACATGAACATTATGTAGCCAGACCGTAATGGAATTCGGCTAAGAAAGCCAAAGCGCAGCGATTTGTGTATATACTCTCGCCGGCCGCATCATTGGGTCAAATTTAATCGACTTTTATCGCTGGCGATGCATTTACTCGAGTTCGTTGGCTCAGATCCGATGGCAAGGCCATGTGTACTTTCTTATATAGAATCGGTTTCCTGACCGCGATACTGGCCGTTGCGTTACCGAAGCGTCATGCTGATAAGGCCAATAGTTGGCCCAGTCCTACTGACAAGACGATATTTTGCAAGCGGGTATATTGTTTACGCGACCGATATTTATGGCGGCCCGTTGAGTGGGTTAACCTTGAACAATATCTGTGATTGGCGCTCACCAGGGATGTCACGGAGGTGGTCCCTTTCAAATATTGCTGACTGAATTTTCATTAATTTTTTGCCACCAGCTATTGTTGCGATTGATGCTTTGAAGATGCAATGATTTAACAAGGCAGACCTTAAGATAAGCAAACAATGAACTACCCAGGGTGTTGTAAGTTTAACCAGCAAATACCATCTTCAAGGCGGGCACTGCATACACCGATGCAATCATTGTCAAAAAGGAGCCTGCTCAAGTGTTCCAGATATCACTGTCGGTCGATATGGCGCAGTGGCTTAGTGGTTAGTGCGTTGGACAACTAAGCGAGGGGTTCGAAGCCCGAAAAAACATAAATTCCAACTTAAGGCGAACGTCTGACAAACATCCGAGGGTATAACTGGCATAAAAGAGCTTCTCAATTGGCCGTTTGGACCGGGCATAAAATTGTAGATCCTTCCATTCGTTCCAAAAATTAATGGTTGTGAGAAGCTATAGGTCTAGGGTCCCTACGGACCTGTTATTATTTAATAGCACATACATTCTTTATAAGACAGTTACACGTGGTTTTAAGGCAAACTGAACAGTCTTCGTCGTGTGTGGCTTGATTTTTATTCGCCTTTGCTTGATTTTCGTTGACTATTGAAGAAAGCAAGGGGAAAGTAATTGGAAAAACGGATTCGGGGAAGTTGCGACAACGGGACAATATTTGCTCTTAATAAAATTGTTCCCCACAAAGCGCTTTTTTTAGAACGAGATTACTTTATTGCATTGAGAGTTATAACCCTAGCCCGATATATTCGTTTTTAACTTGGCCGCTGAGGTAGAAAAATCTGCCCATAAACGAGCTAGTTGGATAAACTCTTTTTGTGTGACCAGTAAGAAGCATGATTCGTTCTTTCTGTGAAAGAGAATTGCCTCCGCGCGGTTTCCTGACGCTACTTTCGTGGTAGCAACAATTTTGAAGCCATAAGGCTATTTGCTACTAGAAATATACGTCCTTTCAAAGTTATCCCTTCAGCAGGTTGTTATTCCGACGGCTTACTTTCTCAGCACCGGTGAGCAACACCAATGGCTGACGTTGCAGTCTTATCACTTATACACAGACTTCAGACAGAAATATTAAATTATCGCAAGTAGACCGTACATTGCACCGGAACAGGAATGGGAACAAATATTTGTTTACACTTCGTGTACATTGAGCCATTGATAGCCAAAAGCATGACCTTCAGCTGCTTGGATTAATTTATTGCAGCTGAGAGATGCTGCCCCGCTAAAAGACGCCCGAACCATTGATATTGTTTTTGGCTCAGTTGCAAAATGGACATTGGTCTTTCTATCTAAATGAGTCTAGAATTAGTACGAATTGTATTAATTCAGCACGCTAATTGATATGAAGAATTAGCATGAGTTATGACTCTGATTGGTTGCGTATCTCAGTTGGATGAACTGTTTGAAGATAAGAATTTTTTTTTTTTTTGGAAATAATGTACTTCAGCGCAATGTTGCCTTTGGTTGTACGTTTACTTGCCAATAGATTATTAGGAAATGGAAAATAATTAAGACGAAATGGTAAGGCCTTTTGATACTTTGGAAAGTCCAACAGAAACTACAAAAGCCTCAAAATAACAAAAATCGAATTAAAAAAATAAAGGTTCAAATTTTAATCTTAACCTCAATATAAAGTTTGAGTCCAAGCCTGCACGAGGTCACTGAAGTCCTTCATAAGACTATCTAAAAACGAGGATTTCTATTCATTACACGAATGCCGAAATGTTTATCAAATAAATTGCACTGGGTCTGACTAGGTTCAATTCAACTTTCTCGAGTACGAATGTCCACACATGGGTAAAACGCCACTTTGCCTGAGTAATGTTTTCGATTCACATGGCAAAATATTCATCCAAGCAGCCAAAAAGACTTAAAATAAGTCAGGCGCATGAACGATTTACACATCAACCATTGAACACATTGAGTGAACATTATAAATAAACTAATTAAAACTGCTGTAGTACAAAGACTTAGATGGTAGATGGCGCTGATTTGGTTAGACAGTTAAAAAGTGGCTCAGCGGAGAAAGTCATAAACAATTGTTAAGACTTTTGGAACTAATATAAAGCGCGTTTGTTGATGTAGAAAATGAATAAAAGGCCGCAGCCCTAGTAGACTAGTAGACGAAATGGAGCATTATCGTATATGCAATTACCATTCTCATGCTTCAAATCAGAATTTTGTCTTTTTACATAATTGCTTAACATTTTGTCGTTTGTTGGTAGAGTGCCGCCAGATTCCGTAGATCCAGAGGTAAATTAAGCATTAGAGACCGGCAAAGTTCGAGGATAACGACGGTTCTTTTACTGCGAGCTAATACTGTTAGTATTATCTGGAACAAGTACTACGTATTGAAAACTTTCGAAGAACGTATAGAATTTTCTCTCTCTCTGTAGCCATTTTGAAAAAAAAAAAAAACAAAGCGCGAACACAAAATGACGGAATTCGACTAAAATTAATGGGACCAGCAACCATTCTGCATTTCTCCGTTGCTCGCTGTCAACGAGAGAAGTTGTAGATTGGCATTGCAATTTTAATGCTATTGCGTCTTTATTTTTGGTTCGAACCTTGAAGTTACGTTGTTGTTCTCTGTTTGTTCCTGTTTATCTACACCATATATCTCAAATCCCTGATAGTTAAAACACGCCCATCTTCCTTAAATTCATTAAACACTTTATTATTCAAATAAACATCTCCCTCTCTCATTTACTTAACCTAAAATGGTCCCCACTTTAAACCTCACCAATGGTGCCAACTTCATAGATATTAAACTTGACATCCTTTTCGCAGTCACAGGATGACAGAGGTGAGCTTAGAGTTGTATCTATCAGTTCTTAAAACATTGACAATTTGTCACAACCCAGCGGCAAAGTCAAAATAAATAAACACCCACGCTTATTAACTATTCACATTTCCTCGTTAGTCGGCTTATTGACTTATAGCTCGCAAAACAAATTGATGAAACATTTTAGTAGGCCTCAATACTCCAATAGCTCACTAAAAGCACTCTTTTTGCGATCGCACTTCACCTACTTGCAGAGCGATCGTCCATCACAACTTGCCATCGTGGTCATTGACTCCACTCAATTGCCTTTGCATGGCGCGATCTCTGACGCATTCCACCGCCAGTCAGAATCAGAGTCAAATATTAATTAATTCTATGCAGACACAAAGAACCCGCAGAAGAAACCACTAAAAATCTCGGTGACTGTGGCACTATGTTAGTAGGCACATTTCGAATTCTGCCCCGAGGCTCCACTCATCCATTCGTCTGCCATAACCGTCACCGCTTTCACGCAATCACCATTATGATGTAGGCATATATCGTGTGTATCAACAATAACAGATAGCCAAGTTTTGGCAAACACCGGACTTGTGACCACAAAGAGTTGAACGAACCCCGATATGGAGAAACAAAAAAAAAAAAAAACAAAATCCGTCCAGACTTTCTCCAGTCATCAGCTGAAGAAAACGAGGTCCACTGGCCGACGTCGCACACACCCAAATCCAGTCAGACACACACACATTTTTTGGAAAATAAAAAACCATCGTAAGACAATGTCATGCTGGCGAGACAACAACGACATGCAAACGAATCTAAAAATAGCTTAAAGGCTCTTGAGCTATGGTAACCTACCTACAAGGCGCAGCATACAAATTTGGTAACAGCTACGAACGACGTTAAGTGCAAACAGTAGTCCCCATTGTCCGGCATACTGATTCGGACTCACATAACTCGCCCGACCACAGATTGCCGAGTGTCACTGTATTGGTGGTACTATGTAACAATAGCCATGCGATGCAAATTTCGTTTCCACTGCAAACAACATCGCACAGAGATCAATGATCTACAGCGACTAGGCCAGACGACAGTGAAGAAATTCACAAATTTTCAACACCGACACTGACCATTCTTTTCGGAGGAGGTGTGACAATCACTTGATCGTGTGAGCTGTCCATATGTGGGTGAGTGGTGCCTTTCCTCATTGGAATTCCCAGCTCAGTTTCTAAGGTTTCTTTGTCTCGTATCTATGATTACGCACACGAGATTTGAATAAGTCGATTAACGAAATTGACACATAGGCCTACAATCGGCGACGACGAGCACTTCTCTCCAAAAGCTGGTCGCATTAGTTTCCAACCCAACTCGTGATTAATGGTGGTCTTTAGCATTTAGTTAATTTTGCTTTTATTTTTCTGACGGTTTTTTGCATGTAAATCAACCAATTTGCATCCAGTTTTACGAAAGAAGACGATGAACCTATGCCGAGGGCGATTTTGGTAAAAGACCAGCAACACAAAACTTGAAGATTAACATCAAAATGTGGAAATTTCGGCTGTAAGTTTTGTCTGTGGCAGTTAAAACGTCTCAAACGTGACCTTTTTACCATAATATGCCTTTTGTGTATATTGTAAATCTATTCGGGCGCTAATAATCAAATTTCGTTTGCAACATTGTCCGCGAGTATATTGGATGCCAATTTCGGTTTTAATGAATTTAAATAGCTAAATTATTGTTTTTCTCCTATTTCATATATGGTTTGCAGACGTGAGTGGCTGGTAGCGATTAGCATTAGCATTTATGCAGATGCAGAGGTTTTTGTGAAATAAAATTTGAAAGTTCACACTCTGAGGTGCTAGGAGGCGTATACGTAACATTTATCATTTTGTTTAAAAAACATTGGAAATTTTAATTTAAACCAGGAACAAACGCCTATCGAGTATGTTCGTTCTTAACAAACATTCTTAGAGACATGGCTTTGAATCTGAATCCGAACAAACATTCTTTCAGTCGGCCAGTTGGTTATCTGTTGAGCGAATGGAGAACTCGAGCTGTTACACTCGCGAGTGCAGAAAATTGTTCTCGTTACTTAGAAGCTTGATCTTTATTAGTAATTGGAGATCAGTGAAGAAGATTTTGCAATCGCTTGCTTGGATCGATAGGAATGTGGTAGAAAGATGCGTTACATGTTTGGTATGAAGTTAGTATATTTCTAAACCCGATTTTATAATAAAATTGTTGGATATATGTTGTTTTTAAATTAAGTAATAGTGTCAACACTCATCAATTGAGAGGCGTAAATAAATAAGTAGCTGCGTAACCTACGGGGACTGCCAGATTCGAATACCGAAAAAACTCCAACTTCCAACTTGAAGTTTTTTTCCACTGCGTCACCTATCGCGAAGACAAAAATCCGAGGGTATAACCGACTGAATGGGCTTCTCAATTGGCCGTTTATACCTGTTGCACCAACTTTTTATTTTTGTTTTGTTTTACCTGGCCTTTGTCTGCTGCATTATCAACTATTTTGTACTTATCAATTAAGCACAGTATGGCTCAGCGATTTTGTTACTCATCGAGAGGGTTAAGACCCTGAAATACAATATCTAGATTCGACACAAGCCTTATATAAAGATCGAAGCTTAGCTAAAGCCAAAAACAAATGTTCCTTAGGATGACAGTCTTAGGACTGAGTTTCCAGCTGTTTTTTGGCCTCTTTAATCGTGACCAGAACAATCTCCTACTCTATGAAAGTTGCCACACTCTGTATGCAGAACTGTTCATATTTTGTAGAGTTCATGGTAATTATTATAAAAAATGGAGATTTTTTCTGCCATTAAATGCTTTTTAGTTCGTTTTTTTTATAATGAACTTGCCAAGTCCCAGTGTCCATTATCCGTCATGTTTTACGAAATTCTTCGACAGGCGATGCACATTCATTTACCAAATTTCGAAGCCAAAACTGACACAAGCGCCACTACATAGCGCTTTAAATGAAATTGTAGTATTGTAGTTGCCACGCCCATATGTTTCAAAATCCTCTGAAAAGCAATATTAGCCGTTTTTTATTATTATCTATGATCCATATAGATCATCGATTTACATGCACTTACAACAACAGCATATGATCCTGCTGTTCATCGAGATCACGAATCATGATCTGAAAATGTATTCTGCTATCTCCCAGTAGGTGGCTTGCTTCATTCTTCAATGTTGGTGTGCCTGTAAACGATATCCCCAGAGTCACGTTGCCAGACTAAAATATTCAACACAAAATATAACATAAAAAATCAAAAAGCGGTTTTTTTTACATCGAATAAACTTCCCGTCCTTCGAGATTTTGCTTTTTCATTCTATAAATGAATGCCCAGACCAGCGAAATATTTCATAGATATTTAAGTAAAGTTTAAGAAGTGTTTCGCAGTTTCCCTTTAGAAAGGTGAGAGTTTTTTTATGTCTTTTAACATAAAACACAAATGTGCAGAGAATCTTGGATGATGAAAAATGGAAACTGTAGCAGGCTGCATAAATTTAAATTATTTTCAAAACTAATTTTTGGGAAACACATTTCTTTTTGATCATAAAACATTACAGAAAAATATAATTACAACGGTTTTCACCGCGTTTTTTAAATTAATAGCTTTACATTTGACAGTTTTGACAAACATATATTTTCTGTGTGTGCAAAGAGAGAGCTTCCACAACGGGATTAACCATGCTTGAGAAACCGAACGCAGTGCTGCTTATAATCGTACGCGTACCACTTTTGATGTCATCATCTTCTAATGCAAAAATTAATAAATGTAACCCTCTGGATTATGCCAACGAGCGCAACTTGTGAGAATGCAATCTATGAGTCTTGTTATAAAAAGTAGAATGTTTAGTTTTAACTAACTTCAGCTTGTTCTTCTAGAATTTCGTGCTTAAACCGCTGCCATTTACTTTGTCTTAGAATTCCAATCTAAGCGGAGCAGAGGTGCAAACTGCCGTAAGATTTTCACTACATTTCGAACTGATTGTAAACTGATTTCCTTTTTGAAATAAAACACACCATATATTACGGAAGCGGTTTTGTTGTTTTCGAGCCTCCGACAGTGAATTTCCGTCAGTAAAAAGCATTTCATAAACATTTAATAAATAATTAATCGGCGCCTACATCGGTTCAAACAGAAATGTTTGACAAATGTTTATGAAATGTTTCCGAAGCAAATCGACTTAAATATTTAAAAATAAAATCAATCGCTTGCCTGGATACACCTCACTATGCCAAGAAAAACCGAAACACTAGCAGCAAAATGTTGTTTATTTGAACATAGAGTTTTAAATTTGTTTTTAAAAAAACAATATCAAAAATAATTTAATTTGATTCATATGGTAACACCCCCGACAAGCAAATGAAATCTCATGTCAATTGACAGCATATTGTGACGTCACGTTGCACCGAATGTTTGCAATATGGCAATACGCAGTTTTTCATACTCATACATTATCCGTCGTGTTTTGAAAGCAACTGTTGCCACAACTCCAAAATAAAACTTTTCTATGATCCGTATTGTTTTATTTTCGGATCACATCACGCTGACGGCTATTACTCAATTTACTGAATCCTGAAACCAAAGAATATCGTTTTAAATAGAATGTTGTAGGTAAGGCGCCACGCCCCATTTTTCTATCATCCCATAAGGGGTACAAGGACCATACATGTAGTATTCATCAAAGTTAAAAATTAAATAAGTTAAATATTGAGAAATAGGTTTCTTTTTTGTGCAAATTAACAAAACATAAAGAAAATCTTGCCACATGGACTACAAACGTCACATTTATTATGTTGTACCTTCGTAAAATACCTACATTTAAATATATTTACTTTATTATGTCGCTCTTAATAAATCAGGCTAACAGTACCAAAAGTTAAAGGCGAAAACATTTTGAAACTTTCAAAACTTTTGCCCAAACTTTTGTTGAATGTTCTCTTACTTTTAAAGTACAAAATCAATATAAACAATCATTAAACAAATATTACGATATAATAATAAACGCAACAAAAAAAGGACACATTTCCTCAGTGTATGTACAATGTAAATGCACCCTGTGCCCCTCACTAAAAACCGCATGACAGGCTAATGGCCGCTTTCTGATTCTAATTTGGATTCATTATAAACAAAAAATTATATTTTAGAATTATTGAAATTCGAAACACCTTTTTTTTTAAATACATATGTGAACTAGACAAATAAAATAGAAATTGCTTTCAGTATACAGTCGAAGTTCGATTAACCGGGACATTCTATTAACCGGCATTTTTTAAATTTAAATTTAAAATTAAATTTATTTTCAGTTAATTTCCAATTAGTAACTCTACTAACCGGCATTATACTCTATTATCCGTAATTAAAACAAAAAAGGTTCTGTTGTATCTTTGAATTCCAAAGAAATTTTGAATTGTTTGAAAATAAAAGGATAAAGTCACTTAGCCAGACAAAGATGCAGGAATATTTTTGATTAGCACTTCGCGTATGTATCTGTTTGATGTTGCTCTCAAATCTTTAAATTTTGTATTTACTAGTTCTTCGTCACAACGTTGTAGTTTCTTTCATCGTTAAATTGATTTATTTTAAATGAATTGTTGTGTTTATTGATGAATCTAATTAAGAGATTTTTTTTTATAAATTTAGAGAAATAAACTATTATCCGCGATTTTTGATTATCCGTTATGGGCTCGGTCCCAGCCATTCCGGTTAATCTAGTTTCGACCGTAGTTTTACAGCCATTGCAATGATTTTGAAACTGCATGGGAAAATAAAAAATTATTTGTAAATAAAACTGAATATTATAAATACTCAATATTTCTTGAGCGCGAGTTTCGTGGTGGAGGAATTAAAAAGACAAATCGAGACAATTTTTGTATTCAAACTTTATTCTCTCCCGGTCGGAGCTCAACTGCCTAATTCTACCTTAATCTAATTTACTACCTCTCTTCGTATCATCGGCATTCAACGGAAATGATGTGAATGACCGAGTTGCATTCGTAGCTGCAAATCACCAAGCAAGCGGTTTTGCTTTTGCTTGAATTGCATATGCAGTTGGTAGGTCATTCACAACGGCATCAGCATTTCCGTTCATTCTGCTTAGGTATGTAACTCCTCCTCGCTTTAAGTCAGAAGTCTCCGGCTTCATGTTATTAATTATGCTTATCTTTTGATTTTTTGTTTTCCAAGATACATAAAGGAACATACCTACAGCCATAAAGATTATTATTATTATTATGCTTACATTGGTACCATACATTACATTTTTGTGGTATTGCAGTTCCTTAATTTGTTTTAGATTTTCTACATTATTCATTACAATTTCATCAAATTTAATTGGTTTGACAAACATTTCCTTAACATTATTTGTTGGATAATAATACTTATCAGTTACAGTGATTCTCCTATTATAAAACTTATTTTGTTTTATTTCTAAAGTACAATTATTGAAATTGATTAAATAGTTTCCTGTTACATTTATAATTCTGTTATCACAATTTTGCGATATAATTTCATTGTTGATATTTATTAACAAAATAGATTCGTCATCTAATTCTTCGATGCTCGTTACATTATTATAAACTAATGAGCATAATTCATGAAAAATACAATTTTTGCTGTGTTTTAAATGCTTAAAATGAACTTGTTCTTTATATTCGTATATTTGGTCATTTATTTCGACAATTAATTCTTCTGATTCATTAATTTGAAAACCATTGGAATTTGGTATCGGCTTAATTAATTGTAACTCCGTTACTATGTAATTTACTGGTATTTTTATTGCAAATATCAAACAATCATTTTTGTATTCCATTACTCCAGCTTTTAACAGTTTTAATTTATGAAAATCTACATTATAATAGTCTAATTCCTCTATTGTTAACATACTGGGATGAATTAGATTGTTTTTAGTTGCCATGATGTTGTCAAGTAATTGATTTACTTTATTTTCTAAATATCTTAATTTGGTTTCTTGATCCAGAAATAAAATTTTGTAATTTAATTCTTTAACTATGTCGTTTGTAATGTTATATGATTCTAAGATTTTTTTTCTATCGTTTTCTATTAGTATTTTCAAATCAAGTAATGTTTTGTTGAAATGGTCGTTTATTTTAATTTGCTTATTAAGACCTTCAATAGCTTTATGGTTATTACTGTCTGTTACCTGTAAATGGTCTGCTATGTCTTGTCGATCAGCGTCATCCATTGTTCCGTATAACCAGTTTTGAGCTCTGCCTACTATATTTAATAAACCCCTTTTTTGTCTATTTGATTTAGTTATTGTTCTTAGTTTAGTTTTTACTAACTGAATTTCTGAGTACAGTGCAATCGAATCTTCTAATTTTAAGTGTGCTAAATTTAATGATAATTGATCTAAAACTTTCATCATTTCAGATGGGTTTATTATATGTAAGATTGTATCAGTATTATTCGCTATCTCTACTTGTTTGATTCTTATCTTAACATACCCGCTCTCTTCTTGTATTGGATGTACCTGCAGTAACCCTTGCACTGCAACTATCTTCATCATTAGGACTATTAATATTACCTGTAAATTTATAAGCTCTTTTAATATTAGATAGATGTACATTTTGTAATGGATATTTTCTGAAATACGGTTCATTCTTATGCCTAACTCTCTTATAATTTTTAATATATCCTTCATTTCTGTTTTCTACATAATTTTCTCTTTTCCTATTTAATCTTTGACAGGTTTTTATTTTTTTTCGTTTTAGTTTTTCTACTAATGGGGTTACATCTGTCATTGAACTGGCTCTTCTTGGAGTCATTTCAATAGCTGAATGGTATCTATCGTTATAATTTCCTATAGATTTTTGTATTTTTTGTTCTACTGACATATCCTCTCCTATGGCTTGAATCTTTTCTATTAATGTGGAATGAAGTCTTTCTATATCCGCATTTCCAGTATGACTATTGGGTTTGGTCCAATGAATTTCTATTCCTTTGTCTTGTAAATACTTTATAACTTGTTCTGATTTAAATTCATTATCCATAATTATTTTTTTTGGTTTATCAAACGTTGCTAGATATCCTTCTAGTATAGCAATTTTCTTAACCCAGTTCCTTTCATTAATTAAATAAGCAACGGCAAATTTTGTTAATTTGTCGATAATGGTAACAAAAGTTTGCTTTTTATAATGAAAAATGTCTAAGTGTATTATTTCATTTTTATCGATTGGTGTTTCTGTTATGTTTAACACAGGTTTTATGGGATTTCTGTCATATTTTATTTCTTGGCATTTGCTGCAATTGTTTATCACAAGCTGTATATGTTCATGCAATTTAGGATAAAAGATTTTGTCTTTTAATGTCTTATAAGTTTCATTTATGCCACTATGTAATGACTCTTTTGTATGATACAAAGATATTTGTTTATGACATTCTTCTTCGTTTTCCATCTCTTGTGCTTTTTTTGTTGCTTTCCTAAATTTTATTCTATGATTGTCGGGGAATAGTTCTATAATAAGCTGCTGTATTTTGTTATAATCACTATCATACACTTCTGAATATATTCCGATATGTCCTGGTTTTACATGTCTTTTTAATATTTCTTTAATTGAAACTTCTTCAATTTGGGGATTGATTTGTATAATTCTTCTTCCATGTGAAATCTGAATTTCCATACTTGGACTATAAGTAAGAATAATCTGAGTCTTATACTTATTTATTATTTCTTCTCTTATACCTATGTGGTCTTGTAACTGTTCATCTACTGAATGCATTGTATCAGAATCAGACAGGTTTATATTGGATTCACTGCTATTCTGATCCTTTATCTGGGGGCTATTTTCTAACCTACTTAAGTAATCTGCCACCTTATTTTCTTTACCCTTGAGATATTCGATCTCATAATTATACTCCTGCAGTTGTAGAATCCATCTCTGGTTTCGTTGGGAAAACTCTTTTCCTTTATACCTAGAATTTAAATATTTTATTGGTGCATGGTCTGTAATTATCTTAAATTTTCTGCCATACAAATACGGTCTGAAATAATTCACCGACTGAACTATGGCCAAAAATTCTTTATCGGTTACGCTGTAATTTCTTTCGTGATTATTAAGTGTCCTTGAGAAAAAACATATTGGATGACCTTCTTGTGATAGAACAGCGCCAATAGCATAATCACTAGAATCCGTTGTGACCACAAATTCTTTATCGTAATTGGGAAATTTTAAAATAGGATGTGAAGATATCAACAGTTTCAACGTCTCAAATGCTTCGATGTACTGGGGATCGTTAGCGTTAATTTGTACATCCTTTTTTAAGTATTTTATTAAAGGATATGCTACTTTTGAATAATCTTTGATAAACTTCCTATAAAACCCAGTCATACCCAAAAAGCCTTTGAGTTGTTTCTCCGTTTTCGGAACTGCGATTCGAATGATATCCTCTATTTTATTGGGATTTGGCTTTAAGCCATCCTTCGTTAGAATATGCCCTAAAAAGGAAGTCTCTTTCTGCATAAAACTACATTTATCAGCCTGAATCTTTAAGTTATGAGCTGTTAGTATTTTGAATATTCTTTCCAGTGACTCCAGGTGTTCTTCCAGAGTAGTGGAGAATATGAGTATATCATCGAGATATACTACACATATTTTATTTATGCACTCCCGCAATATTTCATTTATTAAGCGTTGAAAGGTTGCGGGAGCATTTTTTAAGCCAAAAGGCATCCTTACATATTCGTAGAGGCCGTTAGGTGTTACAAATGCCGTCTTTTCAATGTCTTTTTCAGCTACTAAAATCTGATGATATCCTTTAGCTAGATCTAGTGAGCTAAAATATTGTGATTTTCCCAACTTGTCCAATATACTATCAATATTGGGCAGTGGATATTTATCATCAACTGTAACTTGGTTAAGCCTTCGATAGTCTACCACTATCCTGAATTTATTAACTCCTGAATTATCTTTTTTCTTTGGTATTACTATAATAGGAGAGCTATATCTACTTTTGCTTTTCCTTATTATACCCTGTAATTCCATTTCTTGCATTTGTTTTCTTACTTCTTCTTCATGTTGTGGTGGATATCGGTATATCTTTGAGTTTATCTGCTCATTTGTAGTAGTCCTAATTTCATGTACTATACTTGAAGTATTTGTTAGCCTGTCTCCTTCTTTATAGAATAACTTCTTGTATTTCCCCAATAACGAAAGTGTTCCATGTTTTTCTTGTTCATTTAAATGATCTAATTTTATATTTACCAAATCACTTTTCTCTAACATATTAACTTCATTTTCAATTCGTTTACTTAGAAATGGTATTCGTACATCATTGTTTAATAAGATTTCCTGATTTTCTATGTCTATTAGTCTAACATTCTTACTAACCCAATCCATTCCAATCAAAAAGTCGTATACTTTGTCTAAATTAATCTTTACCCATCTCATTCTAGCATTCTCTGGTTGCTTAAATTCATCTGGGCATTTAGTTTTTACATATTCGGTGTTTTTCTTAACCTGTCCTTCTATAGTGCTAATATGGATTTGTCCCCCTAACTTTTCGTATATTCGATTTCCTACTTTGTTGGAGTTTAATAAACTGATTGTAGATCCTGTATCTATTAAACAAACATGCTCTTCTTTATTGATTGTAAGAATGATATAAATTTTATTTTGATCCGAGGCTAGTTGATAAAAAACTCTTTATCTGCTAATTGATTAACTTCATCAGTGTTACTTATGGTATCAACATCCATAGGTTGTGACGAATTATTATTGTAATGTCTACGGTTTAAATTTCTGGACTGCTGATATGCAGAATTATTGTTAAAATGACCTCTTCTCTGTCCCGACCTATTGTTGTAATTATTATCGTTCAAACTACCCCTATTCTGTTCTACGGAATTACTGTTATTGAAATTTCTTTGAGTTTGCCTTGAGTTACTGTGTTGATTAGTGTGATAATAATTATTATTATGTAGTGGAAAGTTACTGTGAATTGGTTTACATATAAATTGTTTATTTGATTTTTGTTCTTTCAAATTAAAATGATCTTGGCCAACATATCTATTAAGAGTTGTCCGAATATCTTCCAATGAAAATTTATCATGTAATTCGGCTGCTAAGGCCCCTGCTGTGATTTCTTTTATTTGCAATACTAGGAAGCTACTTAAATTATTTGCAACATTTGTTTGAAAATCACTAAAAATTGCACATTCTGCAATGTCACTAACAATAATTCTTATTTTATCACATAATTCTAAAATGGAACTTACTTTTAACAAACTGATCTCTTTCATAATCTGCCCTTGGTCCTTTGTCGCTTTAAAGTGAAGTTTCAATTTGTTCTTGCAGCTTTCCCAGGTCAATGGAGGCGATGTTGAGAGATAGTTTTTCGCTGATCCGCTGATCTTCTCGTTGTAGATGACGGTGTACACATCATTCCTCTGGTTCTCTGCATGTTCCAATAATGCTCTGTCTACTGAGGAAATAAATGTTGGCAGAGTTCCAGCACTTCCATCGAAGACAGGAAGATAGCGAAGTTCCTTTTCGAGTCTGCTCCTTAGTGTTACCGGTTGATTTTGACGGCTTAAAATCTCCGTTAGCATGGCTAAGCATTGCTCCGTTATATTTTGCGCCATTCCTCTGTTGATATCGAGAATTTTTTTTCTCAGTATTTTTCTCTCCAGATTTTTTTTTTGTCTGTTGTGTTTTTATTGAAATGTAGTGTTCGTTTCTTCGTAATCTACTAAATTGTAGTTTAGATTACTGTGTTTCGCACTTTTTTTTTTTTCCACTTTCACACTTTAATAAGGTTCGTATCACTGGATTCTAATTCTACTGAACAGAATCCTACCGACTGCGCCAGTTTCGTAATATTTTTCTCTCCAGATTTTTTTTTTTCTGTTGTGTTTTTATTGAAATGTAGTGTTCGTTTCTTCGTAATCTACTAAATTGTAGTTTAGATTACTGTGTTTCGCACTTTTTTTTTTTTCCACTTTCACACTTTAATAAGGTTCGTATCACTGGATTCTAATTCTACTGAACAGAATCCTACCGACTGCGCCAGTTTCGTGGTGGAGGAATTAAAAAGACAAATCGAGACAATTTTTGTATTCAAACTTTATTCTCTCCCGGTCGGAGCTCAACTGCCTAATTCTACCTTAATCTAATTTACTACCTCTCTTCGTATCATCGGCATTCAACGGAAATGATGTGAATGACCGAGTTGCATTCGTAGCTGCAAATCACCAAGCAAGCGGTTTTGCTTTTGCTTGAATTGCATATGCAGTTGGTAGGTCATTCACAACGGCATCAGCATTTCCGTTCATTCTGCTTAGGTATGTAACTCGCGTGAGTTTTTGGCAATAAAACTTTTTGATATTTCTGGTAAAACTAATTGTCCCTTAAATATTTTGCATTCGGGTACGAAGAAATGCAATTACTGAGTTCACATAATATTACCTGCGTGAACATTTCCCTGACATTATCTTCGCTTAGATAGATGCCAGGTCACTAAACTTCGGTCACATTTTGGTTACAAGTTATAGCTAATAATACCACTATGTTTGCTTCCCGAAATAGTGATATAAATTAAATTTAAGCTAAAACTAATTCCCCGCTTTGGTCACCATTCCATCCTGCACTGGAAACTGTACGCACTTTGATAAACTATATACACACTATTACTGTAACGGTAACAATTCTTATATGCAGTAATAGCGCTTAATTTCTACTTGAGAGTTCGGCATTTTTGTTGTTTCCTTTATATGTAGATGTGGTTTACATAAAAACGTGCGTAACGATTTTCACCAAAATGCACAATTGTAGTAAGAACTTAGTGCGTACCTCGATTTGGATTCGAATAAATAAAAATAATAGAAATAAACACAATAGTTCCGGGTACCAACCTGCAATCACTTTAAAACATTTCTGTTTCTGATTTAAGACATATGAAATGAGAGTGGTAATTAGTGTCAGAAAATTCAACCAACAATTCATCAATCAGTTATACGAAATAAACGAAATTCAACACTTCCGGAAGCCATTATGTTTTATCGTAAGCCATCGCTATAAAAATATCAAAATGCTGAACCTTGCTGTTGCTATAATTCCTGCCACGTAAACAAGATGGCCGACCAAAATATTTGTCACGTATTTTTGCGTTTCAGGTACTCTGCTATTTAGTACTGGGCATAAAGTCACAGTTTTGATTTAAAAAGAAAATTGAAACTTTAACTAAGAATAGTACTTTTCGAAGTAAGCACTTCAATATTTGTTACTATCCTGCTTGACCTTAGAAAAACCGCTCAACGATTTTGGTTGAATATCATATTCGCCAAAAAATGTACGGTTCGTTTTGTGAACACATAGCTTGAGATGTCAAAAACGCAGAACAAACAGAGCTGATTTCCTGTCAAATGTTCGTTAAGTCTTCCAAAAGTCTTGTTGTTTTCGGAAATATGGACTTCTCTAGCCAAAGCAACCATTGAAACCATCAAATAAGTGAGAAAATAAAATGTTGTGCTAAAAATATTTACTTATATTATTTAGATTACTGTTTGATCTTTGTTGTATCATTTGTTACGAGTTTGATCTGTTCGATTTGACAACATCTGGTGAAACATCAGAATAGTCTTGAATTGTTTTTTTTTGTTATGGAAACACCGAACGATTCATTTCAAAGTTCTTGAACTTAGTCTCGGGATTAGTATCCGATGGAAGTATATTTTTGGTCGATTCATAATTCTTCGATATTGGGTATCTGCAATTCTGCATTGTTTCTCAGAGCAGTTTCATCTCTGCTGGTATGCTCACACAATTTTTGTGCAAGGAAGCAACTGATTGTGTGACAATCGTTGGTGTTTCTGCTTTCGATGGCGATCCGTCTTCGTTTTATAAAGGTGGAAAGAAAGAACTGGAAATTCAAACATATTCTTATTGCCTTTGGACCTAAGTTTGTTAGGTTCTCCTTCGATCTGTCTTGCCGAAGCGGATTCTAAAACTTGGTTGTTTCTTAACGAAATTAGATACTTTAAGTTCCGAAAGCCTCACGACTCCCCGCGATGGTTTGCTGGCATTCTCTGCCAAGCCTCACTCGACGCAGTATGGGCAAAAACCCCGGAAGCAGATGCATCACACGCACAACCGCGCATGGCCGACGAAACAAATTCTGGTTCGATTACAACCTGACCTTGGCTAATAAACCATCTGCAACTGAGCATTCCCTTAAGCATTCCACTAAAGTCCACCGTTCACTGGCCATTGCCCGAACCTGCTCGATCGACAGATGTAAGCAATTATTTACTTGATCAATCAGTTAAATGTCATGTTATCTGTGAACTCGAACAGGAATACACCACATAAAGTACAGACTTATACACCTCGCGATCGCGGTGATCCTCAACTGTCAGCTGACTTGATTTACTGGAACAGTACCCCAATTAAGTGTCATCGTGCGGGCAACATTATATGTCACTTCCTTGTTAACACCTTCAAAGCGACATGCCAACGCTCAAGCTGTCCCAGTGAAACTGGGAAACTCTTCTTCTCTGCGCTTCACCTTCTGTAAAATCATCACGGCTGTGATCTTCTTTGTGCCGCGCATAGAAATTAAGTTGACTTCGTCGCTGCTCGCCGCCAAGTTGAATAAACTCGACGGCCAAAGTGAGGAAATCCTAAACAGGTATGATGGCACTTTGAAGGACGTTGTTGTCGCCAGCGTTGAATAAGCAAATATTTCTGTTAACACGATTAAATTATATAGTCGCAGACAGTCGAAGACATAAAGAAAAATGGATTTTAAGACAATTGCAGAGATGTGAGCGCTTCCGGAAGGATTATCAGAGGGCAGCTGTATATACAATGTTGTCAGAGTGCAAAACCTGATTGACAGTTCAACCAACTTTCGAGTGGAAATACCTGAACTATGATAAGAGGGTTCCTTTTCAAAATGAAACTAAACAGCCGACAGACTCAAGGAAGTTCGCCGTCCCACCTGTATGACACATGGCGTTGTACGCCCTATAGCACGCAGCGCACTCAATTGTCATGTACTCGTATTCAACTAACCGGCCGTTAATAGTACCGTGTCTATCTAGATATACCGAACGCCCAGCACCATTTCGCTGACCCAAGGTATTTCCTATTCTCTTATCTTTAGCGGAAACCTCCGCACAGTGGCTTACTGTCCAAAGCCCGATTCAGACTTCATTTCGAAATGTTGTTTACATTACGTCGAAGGTGTAAGCCGCCGCCCGTACTCCTCTACACCCGATTACGGCACACTCGGTTATGCTATTTTTTGTTTTACCTCTTCGTGGCGTGTATGTGCTGTGTATATGCTTATGCGCATACTCGTATGTGAACTGTTCGTCTGACAATCTGCGGCGACTGTCCATGATCGTGCTTTCTCATCGGTCGGCCGGGGCGCGGTGCAGCGAAAAGGTTATTGTACTGCCCAATTCCAAAGAGTTTGCTGCATAACAACACGAAATGCACCTACATTTATGCAGCGGGTCATAATAATAACAATAAAAAGCGAGACAACGACCAAGTGTATCTGTGGAATTTCCCATCGTGCCCACGATGTACGAGTACGAGTTACTCGTATCGCAATCGCGCGGACATAATCAGGAATTTGTTGGCTTCTTTCGTTGTTGGAGGTGGAATGGTCGGCATCGACAGTGCACTCAAAATAGAGATTATAACTTTGGTCCCAATTTCTTCCTGCTTGTGAAGTGGGCGCACTATTAAGGCGGCTGCTGCTACACCGATGATAAGACCTTTCCGCGGCTCATATGAAATGTTGAAATTCACTTAAATTAAGTGTTTAATTGTCCTGTAAGTGGATTTTTTATTTCGAGTTCATTTCGGTGCGAGCTTTAGCAGTTGCATGCATGTAGTGCGAAATTGTATAGCTTTGAGATCAGGTGGTAGTTTTTTTCTGTGTCAGCACGGAATACGTAGGTAAGGATCATCCGAAGGCAAGTAGTCCTAAATGGGCCATTGTGGTCTTAATTAATCGGCTCACGAGGGAAGTTTTTGATATGGATAATCGTGTTTGTTGAAAGTCGTTTTGGCCACTTGTGTATACAACAGTTACACAGGCGCGCCCTTCTAGCACTGATAAGGTGCTCGTCGGGACGAGTGAATATCCAGTGAGGAGACCCACTACTTGGCATATTCAAAGCTCGTGGCAACCCTCATAAGATGGTGGTTATTGTGTTAAAAAATGTAACTTTGCTTGATAGGACCAGGTATCCGGCTACTAATAGTGAACAAAGGTTGACTGACAAAGCTTGGCGGGTGGTGTCTCCAGCCATGTGTAGCGCCGATCCCATAGTATAGGATACCCAATGGTTAGTCTCCCCTATAAAGTCCTCTCAGCGAAAGCCTTATGAAAGCCTCTGAAAGCTGGTACAGTTTTGATATTTGGCTTCGACATCATTTGAGAACTTGTGGTAAAGAATCCTGTTGATAAACGTGATGGCTTTTATGTACGTCATGTGGACTGGCCAGCGGACCAGTTTCCAATAAAACCTCTGTTAGTAAAGAAAGACTAACCTTCCATTCGTATCAAAAATGAAAAAAACTGAAGCAAATCGAATGGGTGTGAGAAGCTAGGCCTAGGGTCCCTAAGGATCTGATGCACAAACTATTTTTTTTTTTTTATAGGAAGGACTTCTTTGCTTTCTGTACGAATATATTTTCTACAAGAGAGATTAAATCGACTTCCTGGTCAGGATTCTCGGGTTTGGTCTTATATAAGCGCATCAGGGCAAGCGTTGAAATACTCGTTTGTGCCTTTCGTTACTTATTCGCTCCCCATTTCTTTACTCGATACTTATTCACTTTTGCTCGTTACTCATTACTTATTTAAAAAAGAATAAATAAATAAATAGTTAGCGCAACAGGTCCGTAGGGACCCTAGGCCTAGCTTCTCACAACCAACCGTTTTGTGTGAGTTTTTTTAGTTTCGGAAGGGATCTACAATTTTATGGCGAGTCCAAACGGGCAATTGAGAAGCTCTTTCATGACGAGAGGTGACGCAGTGGAAAAAATCCTATTTAGTCGTTATAACGGGTGATTTTTTAGCTGGTTTGGTTTTGGCAACACTGGTTTTGACAGCTGACGTGTGTTTGGTACCTTGTGTCACTGTCAAACAGCTTCAGTTTGGTTTGCAATTTAACCATGGATCGTCTTACAAATGAACAACGCTTGCAAATTATTGAATTTTACTATCAAAATTCGTGCTCGGTTCGAAATGTTCATCGCGCTTTTTTATCGAAAGATTGTGTTCAGCGATGAGGCTCATTTTTGGTTGAATGGGTACGTAAATAAGCAAAATTGCCGCATTTGGAGTGAAGATCAGCCAGAAGCATTGCAACAGCTACCAATGCATCCCGAAAAAGCCACTGTTTGGTGCGGTTTATGGGCCGGCGGCATTATTGGGCCATATTTCTTCAAAGATGATGCGAATCGCAGCGTTACTGTCAATGGTGAACGCTACCGAGCGATGATAACAAACTTTTTTTTGCCCGAAATGGAAGTTCTTGACTTGCATGATATGTGGTTTCAACAAGACGGTGCCACATGCCACACAGCACGCGAAACAATGGCGCAATTGCGAGGAGAGTTTGGTGAACAGTTAATTTCACGTTTCGGGCCGGTCAATTGGCCGCCTAGATCGTGCGATTTGACACCATTAGATTATTTTTTGTGGGGATATGCCAAGGCTAATGTGTATAGGGACAAGCCCGCTTCGATTGACGCACTGGAAGCCAACATCCATGCATTCATTCGTGAGATACCGGCCGATATGTGTGAAAGAGTATGCCAAAATTGGACTCAGCGGATGGGCTACCTGAGACGCAGCCGCGGTCAACATTTGCATGAAATTATCTTTAAACATTAAATTGCAAGGTTCAAACTATCGATTCAAATAAATATTTCATTCATTTTTTCGAACCTCTTAAAAAATCACCCGTTATATTATAAAGAGGTGTTATTGTGAATGACCCGCTATTTCGGTAGCTGTCACTTTTAAAACTTTTATTATTTGATATTTGACAAATAGAAACTACGCCATTACTAAAAATGGAACGATACACGCTTCAACAACGCATTGAAATTGTTAAAATTCACTACAAAAATGGTGAAAATCTTGCAGTCACAGTTCGCAAAACCAAAGGATTTTTTTGGAGGTCGTGAAACACTTTGTCGGACCGCAATACAGAAATTGGTGGAAAAATTCGAGCTGTTGGGACAAGTTAGTGATGTGAAGAATAAAACCCGTACACGTCGCTCAAGAACAACTGAGAATATTGCTGCTGTAGCCCAAAGTGTTGAAGAAAACCCAGGTTTGTCCATTCCTCGTCGTTCTTTGGAATTGGGCATTCCACAAACGTCATTACACCGTATTTTGCATAAAGACTTGGGTCTTAAGGCTTATTAAGTTCAGTTAACACAAGAACTCAAGCCGGCCGATCATCAACAACGCCAACAGCCCAGCGTCGATTCAAGACCTGCCGTTAATAATGAAAAACAACATCAGCCAAATGGCTACCACGAGCACGCATACAGGACCATATACTTTTCATGAAATTTTCCATAACCAAATCGCAAAGTGGCTGCCCTATGTCTTATTCACTCGTTGTTATTTCGCTCGTTACATAATATTCACTCATTTTAGAAGTTTTTCGTTTGCATCCTGCTCTTAATTTTTGCCTTGTTGTTAATTGGAGACGCTGGCGACTTATCCACCACATGCGATGAAATTGCGCAATATTACAGTTAGGCTCCCCCGTCGTACTCATCGTTCATGATCATTTTTGTAACATCCGTAACCAAGTCCTCATCTAGGGATCGAAATTCAACTGCGGATCAGATGATTTACGATCCATTACCCTAAGCCGCCATCGTCTTATATATTGTTTCTCCCCAATGTCCGACTCAAATTGGGCATCCTTATATTTTAATGGCTCACGCGCAATATAATGCTGTCACTTGTTTGTATTTCCCTCAGTTTATTTCATCCACCGCCAGTATTCATTTGATAAATTCCAGTCGTTAAATCTGTTAATTGGAAACATGCTTATTTGCGCTGACAAGTTACAAGACAAGTTGCAAACGTCAACCCAATCCACCTTTTAACCGAAAATCGCCACCATTTTGGCTTACAGCATTTATACACACAATCAGTTGGGAAGTAGTGCGAACTTTCACCGGAATGTCAACACTTTTAAGACCCTTCGGTCGTCTTTGCTTACATTTTCACCACAGCCAGTCAGATAAGAAAATCAGAAAATATTTATCTTTCGCATAAAAATTTCGCCAAAATATACTCCAGCCCCATCATGTTTACACATTATGTAGATGCACCAGTTGATTGTGCGTTTCGGGTGAAAGGCCTCGCACGCAATTAATTGACACTTGTGATGGAACATCATTAGGCCCTGCTAGCCAAGTGGTTGGCAATCGCCACCACAAAAATAAGCTGCACTTTACACGAAGCGACCGATGCTATACAGCGTGCGCACCGCCCGCTGCAACGTGTCCAACCTCCAAGCAACTTTTCAATCTCAGATGGCAAATAAGTTCATTGACTTTTGCTTATACACTTGTATCGCACCAGTACGACATCTGGCGCTGACTGCAGCAGCAACCAGTGGCAGCAATTGGAACCGGAAAACTTATAATTTCATAAATCTACACATATACGCAAGCCAGCACCTACTAAATATGTAGTATGTAGTATGTAGGCTTTGTCTACAAAAGCAAAAAAAAAAGAAGAAACTTGGCCCAGTGCGGCACACCCCACGTTTTTCGTGAGTTAGTTCATTAAAATGCCTGTCAAACAGTTTTAGTACTCAACGATAAAGTTTCTTTCGTTACATCACTGTCAGAGAGGCGCTCTTAATGAATCCAATCCACTGGAAGTGAAACTGGAAGGTTGAAGTGAAATCAGAGACCTTAAGCCGATGTGGAGGATCCTAAAGCCAGCCATTATCATCTAATTAATTTACCCAATGTGAGTTTGCATAATAAGACATGTCATCGCCCATCAGATTGGGTATAGGTGCTTCGGCCGACTTGATCATGTAACAGTTTGACTAATTTCTTATTGGCCTACGGTGCCACAAACACGTGTGCTGGGCCCGTGAATGATAATGAAATGCAAATTGAAGGCAAATTTACCAGCTTCCACTGTGTTGGAGTGGGAATCTCACGTTAAAATGTTAAGCCATGCAATCATCTGCGATGATGGTGCACATACGTTTCGAGTACTAACATACGCCCTGCTGTTATGTTGCGTATTCGTATACATGCTCTGGGCCGGCCCACTTTTCAAGTAACAAACAGTTTTTGGCTGCACATCAGCTGATATGTTAAAAGTGATCGAAACGAAAAGAGAAGAGTGCTTGTATAACTTTGAGAACGTGAGCGTGCCGTGTAAAGGGGCTTGGGCGTTTTGTAAGCTTACGAGAGCTCTTTGTCTTGGACAGTGTAAGATTGTAAGAAAGTCGAATATGATGCACTGGTGAAATGAGTTGTAATTAGAAAGTACCTACTTTTCGGAGGTGGCGATGATCGTATTTATTTCGATCAATTTGGACCCTCAGCAAACCAGACTTACCAAACAATAATCTTCGAGGGTGAACCAAACTTCGGGAATTCACCTAGAAATTGAACAGTTCTTCTGATTTGGGTGTTTCAGCAGTCTCGCAAGTTTGACAATATACAATATAATGTGACTCCATGATATCCGCTTGATAAACGTATTTTTCTAAAAATTGTTTCTATAGAAATTGGTGAGTTAAATTAAACAAAAAAGAAAAGTCTCAAGACCAAGAAGCGTGCACATCCGTCACGAATTTCACTTGGCCTTAATTTCCACTGAATGGATTGAAAATACGTCTAGTAACATCCCTGGTGTAAAGTTTCTCAGTGGAAGAAGTTATAACGTGTAACACCATGTTGCTTACGCTTTTGGCAGTTAACGAATGATTGAATTAGACAAAGTTCGCCGATGATTGATGAATCTCAGTTGTAGAAACTTTTGGTTTTCCTTTGTTCATCCAATTGCCTGCTTTGTGTGGCGCACCATCAAATCCTCCATGGGAAGTCATTCCTCCACTCCACTCGAATTCCAATTCCATTCATGTAGGTCGAAAATTCCCACCTCGTGTAAACGTAATGTCACAACAACTGTTGTTGGTGCATAAAAATATCACAAGCGGTAATTTGTTTTGTTACAGCGTTTATTTTTCTCTTTCTCTTTTAATAACAGCAGTTACTGTGGGAGAAATCTGTCATTTAAGTGTGCGCCGCCACAAAGAAACAGAGTTCTAGTGATCAACTACATTGTTGCCAGCAGTTTGTATACTTTTGAAGAATGTCAACAATGTCTAGGTACTAATGTTTCCCTTTTCTTTATGTGAGGTACATGGCGTTCTGTACACTGCACCGGAAGTCAGTAGCTCCCAACCATATAGTTTGCACCTTATTGCGCTGCAGTAGGGCTTAATATGTTTAGCCCATTCTAGTGAAACTGTGATAATGTCTGCGGTATTTTTACACTACTTATGCGGATAAGAGATTGAACCTACAGTTGTGTCATGAATTGCAACAATCCCCGAAATATGTGTGATTTTCGATGGACAAGACGAGGAGAGGCTTATAAAACGGCAGACAGTAATTTCGATTTGCAGCTGCCAAGTGTTTTTCCAGTCGAAGGCAGTAGGTTATCGATGTTATGATTCTTTTCTTTTTCGTTTCGATAATGCGTAATTTACGAGTCAGAACGACAGAGCGCCAACCGCAAAACACATTCAAAATAAAAGAAAGAAAGAAAAAAATCAAAGAAATGTTAAACTGCATTTTAATGGCTCGTCCAGAATTTTACAGTCATCTTGAGCGGTGTAGGCCGGATCAACACATCGACGTCGGTCGGCGCAGTCGTCTGTATATGTGAAATCGGATGCAACCACTTGTGCCTGCACGAGATTTTCGAAATCGCCTGCATAAAGTCTCGTGATGCACTTATTTTTTTTTTTGGGGAATTTTCAGCAATACCCGATGAAAGCACCAAAATGGGGATGCGTTATTTATTTGTATGCTCCGTTTACATTTCCAGTGCATTTTTGGCAGCATTACGTGCTGCGAGTGAGTTTATTTTTATTGCCTTCGACATAATTACACATCTGGTGGTGTGCAGTGGCCTTAAGGCGTATTAATTGTCGATGGTTCCGAGAATGCCAAAAACTGCCGAAGACATCGATAAAGAAGTACACAATGACGGCGACAGAGAAGAAAACCAACAAGCATTCAAATTGTACCTGGTGAAAGCCAATGCCCTCGCCGCGCTGGGATAGGTTAGTGTTTGTTTACAGTTGTTGTGTATACAATTAAAATGCGACACACAAATTACATTTCTGACTCTTGGTATGGGTTCTGTTTTATTTGAGATATTTTCGTTGAAATTTCGGACAATGGGCTGTCAGAAAGAATTTATAGCAAGTTTCTAGCTGGTCGACTAGTAAGTTTGACCATAGTTAGTTAGGCGTAGTGGTTAATACCAATGCTGGACTACTGGCGGAAGTTGACAACTAGAAGCGATTGATATCTTCGCGGATTTATTTAATAACTTACTTCGCACCCTAAAGAGGTTCCCGACGACCTGGTATCCAAGCAACGGTGACTATGTTGTCTTTGGCCAGATCTTCGAGGATGTTGAAACATTCCCAAACCAGCTTTGATCTGATCGCATACGATCTTAGGGCCCTAAGAGTTACCTAGCTGTCTGAGAGGATGTGCGGGCACCTTTAGTGCTCCTTCGTAAGCATTCTTTGACACATTTCTCTTTGGCGTGTACCTCCGCTTGAAAGATGTCTGGTGATTTTCCCAGTGCTATAGCTCTTTGGAACCTAGGCCCATAGACCCCAGCACCGGGGGCATCATCTTCCAACTTTGAACCATCGGTGTACCAGATTTGTGATCCTGATGCTATTACGAATCGGTTGGCTCTCCGGGTACTCCTTTCAGATATGACTATCTTAAATTTTTTGGACAAGCGAAGCCTTTTAAAGATGGTGTCTGATACCTTGATCACAGGATCAACTTGAAGCATTAGTAGTACCAGAAGGTGTCCTGTGAAGTTTTCTACTTTAGGATTTCATATATAAGGGAGCCTGAGGGCACTGGGACCAGCTCACAACGCATGCTAAGCGATATATCTTATCTTATGTTATCGATAAATTGTATGGAAACGTGAAAAATTAAATTCGGTTCATCATCTGGCGTTTACCAATAGACGTTAATATCTGCAACAGTACATAAGGTTCATTCGAGCACGTGGTTTAAATCGAACGCAATCGATTTAATCGATCGCAATCGCACAGAGTCTTAACACGATCTTATCAAAAATGACAGATATGTCAAATGCACAAAGTTGACAAGAAACAAATTCAAAATCCGTCTTAAAAATCAATTGCGCACACAAATGAAATCTGTGAAAATAAAGAAAATTCGGCGGTGGTCGAATGAGATTTTATCATATGCTCTTTTAATTTAAAACCAGAATTCTATTTACCTTATTTGTATTAATTTTAATTTTTAAGAACACAGAAACCTTTAGGTATATATTTTAAGACTTGGTAACCCAGTAAACTTGTTCGCACGTCATCTGGGGGTTTTTTTTTTGTCGTCAAATAAATGTGATCACTTGACACGTAAGGCGTGTCAAAAAAAAAAA
Source organism: Cheilosia grossa (assembly GCA_963082955.1). Classification (NCBI taxonomy): domain Eukaryota; kingdom Metazoa; phylum Arthropoda; class Insecta; order Diptera; family Syrphidae; genus Cheilosia; species Cheilosia grossa. Next base: position 41,018,394 of record OY720145.1, on the reverse strand, counting down.
CGCCAAATTTTATAAAATAAATTAATTCGACTTATGTTTGACTAAGCATATGAAAATTGTATGAGGGGGCGCACAGAGGAGTGTGAGTGCTGTCAAAACGCCCTAAACCCATGTAACCCTGAGACCTGTCATATATATATGTATTTTTAAATTCCATTTGAGAGAAAAGATTCGGTTGAGGAAAACTATCGAATTGGCTTTGAAATCACCCCCACCCTGATTAAAAATCTTTGATTTCTGGAGATTTCTCTGTATATTATCCATTAAACAATTGTGTTTATAGAGTAAACGATTCCCATAGCATAAGGAAAAGAAAAATAAAGAGAGATCAATTTCATGCAACTGCTTTGCCTGCCATCAATTAGAGCCTCTTGCGTCTTGCCTTAACAAACCCTCAATCCTTTGCCGCCTGCAAGGCGGTATACGACAATAACACTAAAATAACAGATCGTAATCTCGTTAATGTCGACAGTAATTATGACAGCTCGTTCGGCCAGTCCTGCCCCCGACCCGAGTACAGTGTTGTCATACGCATACGGAGTAAATTTACTCCTCTTCGCCACCGATCTGAGTACCGTCTCCTACCCCATACAAATGAATTCCCATCCCAAGAAAGAGAAAGAACAGCTCCAAAAGAAGCACAGCACACTGAACACCATATTGCTAAGAGAAAGAAACAGGAAAATATGGTCTTACCGCGTAGTATGCGGGGTGTGGGAAGGTGAACACAGTTGTGGGCTACTAGCAGCAGCCCCCCAACCGGTATAAAAATAAATGCGAACGCCATATACCGGAGTAGCGTGGACCGTGGAGTAGTAGCATATCAGGCCGCAATAATAACTGTAGTTTTTGTAGCACTCGCACTCACTCAGAGTCGGATACATGGATGGGGCCCCGTATGCGTTCGTTCTGCGTGTATATGTAGGTCTACGTCCGATAATACTTTCACTTTCAAAGGTTTACGAACTTTGCGTTTCTGGTGTTTACATGCGGGGACCGCGCACTAATGGCATCGGCGGTGCGGAATGTTGAGCGAAGGTCTTTGTGGGTATATATATTTTTTTTCTTCTTTGGTTTATGTTCTGTTTTTGCTGGTTCCTTTTTCTGCTGTTTGTTTTTGTCTGTTCCTGATTTATTTGCTTTTTATATTTTGATATTTAGCACCTTAGAGATTTATGAAGCGAACTATTAATAAGTTTGACTTGGGGTCGAAAATGCATAAGTAGGAAAAGATTAGGTGAAAACTTCCGTTACAGCTGGAACAGATGGTATTTTATTTCCCAATGACTTGTGCGAATTATATTTTAAATATTGTATTTTGGCTTGTGTCATGGGAACTCTCTCTGACAATTTTGTATGCCTACCTACTCAACGTAGGTACCCTCGCTGTTATTAAATTTAAAGTCGAGACTCGAAATTATTAGCAGAGCTCATAAACTATAAAGTGACAATTCACAATTCACAGCGAGATTTCTATGAATAATTTTGCTACTGCGAACACCTTTAACTCGAAGCGAAAAATGCTTGTAAGTAAGGTCCTATGTCAAACGCGTTGTACTCAAGATTATTTCGTCCATTTGAGTAGGTATCTGCTAAGGTGATAGTTGATAGTTGATGATCAAAATTCATGTTTTGGCTCCACGTAAAGTGATTATCATGTTCACTATCACATTTTTGCCACCGCTTGCCTGGGTTAGCTCGTTTTTACACATGTTGTGTCGTTTTCATGAGCAATGTAGCCGAGCTAACGGCTGCAACTTCACGAAAAATTAAAAGTTTTGTGAACTAATAGCTTCAAAGTTTTAAAAATAAGAAAAATTAATTAGTTTTAGCGCAATTTTTATTTCAATGGAATCGGAAAGAAATCCGACTGGTCAGAATTCACTTTAGAAATAATTTGTTAAATTGTTCTTTTGTTGCGTGTGATCTTAAAGAAAACATTTATTTAAATATTTGTATAAATATTTTATTACAGCTCCATAAACTTGCATTCCTTACAGGAAAAACAAAGCTTGGGACACAAACAATTGACCGAAATGACGTTTCTTTTTGTTAGAATTGTAAGTGGTGCCAAGAACCCAAAAAATTTCAGTGATCGCTTTACACAGACCAAAGAAATGTTGATACCTAATCAAAAATGACAGTCAGCTTTCAAGTTTCGAAAGTGAATGACCCTCTCGTGACGACTTAAAATTTATAAAGGATGTCCCATAATTCACATAAAATGCAATTTTGATAGAAAATACAGATTTAGAAATGATAAGGATACATTTTTTATTGATTCATATAGAGTATACAGATTGGGGCTGTATTTGGAATGGCACCTCGGATAAACGGCCGCCACGGCTTTGCTGGCAAGTACGTACTCTTTTATTGAAATTTTCTATGGCCGTTCCGCAAAAATGTGGCTGAATTTCATTAATAATCCTCCCCACTTCCTCTTTCAAGGCGTTGATTTTTCGCACAGACCTTGACTTCAAAAAACCCCAAAGAAAAAAGTCCAATTTTGACCATTAACGAAGCCATCAAGATGGAAATGAGCTTCACTGAAGCTCTGCACTATGGTCAGTAATCTGCAGTTACTGGGTGAATTGAACTTTGTTAGAATGACGTTCGAAGTCTTTCGTGATAATTCGCTGTAAAGAGATTCTCGAAATACCCAATTCTTGACGACGGTACCGAATTGATGTTCCTAATACTCTCGCGAACCGCTTCGACGTTTTCTGTTGCACGACTTGTGACAGGATACCCAGAGTGTTTAAGATCGCTAATTGATCCAGTCTCCCTTATTTTTTAAATTATTTTCTTCACAGTTGATTGTTTTAAATCACCTTTGTTCGTCTGCAACTGAAAAAAATTCCTTATTTTTAATATATTTCTTAACAATGAAAATCCGTTGTTATTTCGTATAGCGCTCCATTTTTATTAACCCTGAACTGTCAGCTATCACATTGTGGGAATTATGGGACACCCTTTAGTTACTTCTTTTTATAAATGTTGTTAGAGCAAACATGGCCTAAAAATTAAGTTATTTTTTAAAAATCTTTTGTACACGCTGAATATTTGATAAGTTACATGGGTTCTATTAAGCGAAAAACTCTCAAAACCCTTAAAATCTTTGCTCAAAAATACTTTGAGCTATTTAAGCTTTCAGATAAACACTTATCGAGCGCTATTTTACACATACTCACAGAGAATACATTTTCCATCGAAATCGTTAATTGTTAGCCTCAAAATATTAAATGTTAAGTTTGGAAATAATTATTAGTAAGGACCAACAAATTTTAACTTTTGCAAACGGTGGTGAGTATCTCCAATCCAATACTAAACAATCAAATATATCGTGATTTCCATTTTTTTTTTAATACCTACCGTTATTTTATTTCACCGAAGAATATTTTCTGAGACCTGATTTCCGTCAATGCGGATTGATTTGTCGGTATTAACTGTTGGTGGTATTTGCCATTCGTAGAAAAATAAGTGCTGCCAAATTTGTGATAAAACGTTTTTTTTTTCTAAGCCAACATTTTAGTGCGAACATTTTTTAAAAGAAATATCAGCTGTAAACGCGACATTGAGTCTATAAAATTGAAAATATGTCCAGCAACTTCCGTCGACTTCATTCAATTCACGCATACACTTTTCCACGGTGAGATCGGTAGCCTAATCTATTTTCGAAATGAAACCATAAACAAATTTGATTCTGTCCGACTTAGGTAAGCCTCCGGAAAACAATGTGAAGCCGAGTTTTTGAAGAGTTTTTCAAGCAACTGTGGCCGTCTATCGTGAGCCTATACTCAATTAAATTAGCTGACAGATGACACATTATCTAGTTGCATTTATTTATCCACTTCGACTACCAATCCTACCTTCCTGCATCCTCCTCCTTCTAAAAAGCTGTTCACATTATAAAGATTTGATGCATTTATAAATCCAGCGACGCCTTGCTCATTCTGTATCTCACTATAAGAATTTCGCGCACACAACTTGAGAGCGCTCGCAAATTGCTTTGACATTCTTCATAGATACTTACTTTGGGAAGGCGATTTTTTTTCACGATGCAGCTACTCGCACACAAGCGATCTAACCATCTGCAGAAAATTCAGTCAGTTGAGTGATGGTTGCCGCAAGTCGTTCATTCAGTCATCCGGTCACTGTGCCAATCTAACTCTATTCTCCGATGACGACGACGATGCTACTATTATGGCATTCACATCACACAGAGAGTCACCTAGTCTCGACTATCGCTATCCATCGGCAGCACAGCGGCAGCGGCACACACACACCCACTGGAATATGCTCTTGCACTGGGTTACCTACATTCCCCGAAAAATATAAATAAATAAATAGAGGCAGCTACTAAGGCGCACTTACGATGCCGTTTGACTTGTTCCACGGAGTTCATTGACTTGTCGTATGCAGGCATGGTACGGCTCCCCCGTCACGGCCGCGGGGAAGACATAACGACAAATAAAGTTTGCTGCGCTGGTGGACATAAGAGAGCGGCGGTGGTGTGATTTCTTATGTGACAGAGAGACGACGACGCCCCCTTGCGTTTGACATTTGCGTCACGAAAAAAAATTACGCACACAAATCAAATCGTCTGCCATCCTGTCACTCTTCATATGCAGCGCGGTTAATGGTGGTGGTGCTGTTGCAGCAATTGAGTGATATGGCAATGCACGCGCGATCATGACGACGGCTTCGCATACACTTAGACTACATGGTGTCACAAAAGATGTCGCGCGAGTTCATTGTAACACAAAACCAGAGGAAATGAGCGCAAATTCCGTTTGGTTACATAACTCGCCTGTGGGGGTAGGGGGGTGCACCACTTCATACGTGCTCCTGCTGCACACCCAGTGCGGTCACTTCACACTGCAACTGGCATGGGTTGGTTTTAATAAGCATTTATATGGACTGACTGACAATAGTGATTGCTGTCAGAGGGGGTCGATGTGTGGAGGTGGTGGGTCGTCTAATGGAATACCAATTCTTGAAATTTCATTGAATCCAAATCAGGTTGCACATGTAACACGGCTCAATGTTGGCACACAAGGTGCGGCCAATGACCGACCAACACTATGTTAACGGCGCGGCGCTGCGGCACACTACCAGCCTCCGTGTGTCCATACGTCAATTGGCGCGCAAGCGGTAATTCATTCACCAAGTCGAAGTGCATTTAGCCTCGCGCGCTATTGCATTCGCTGATCACTAATACCACTGCTCGGACGCCTCCGCAGCTGCCTACTGCTTCCCAAGCACTGACCATTTGTGGCTGCTGATCGAGAGGGGAACTAGGATCGACACCTTTTTATTTTTTATTTATATTAGTTGAAAGCTTTAGAAGCTGTTGGTAGATTTTTTAATTAAGTTTTTGATCGATTGCATTTGAAATTGAAATGCACTGGGGATTTTCCTCGGGAGGGGGGTTTATTTTTTCGCTTGGGGAACTTTCTGTCAAAAAGTTTGGAACGATTTCAAATTATTAATTAAGTGTTGATAGCAACGCATTGGAGCCGATTTTTTTTTATTCAAATTATTGAATATGACGTCAGGGTGAACTCCATTTCTTGGCATCTAGACAGACGTAAAACTCGATTGGCAACATAAGTGTTTCTCTCCAATGGCATTTGAAATACAGCCGAAGCCTTCAGAAGCGATGCGTATGAAGTTTTAATACTTTCCTGCTTTACCTACATTATTATTCATGAGCAAACTTCATGCTTAACCTAGGAGGGTGTTACACAAAGTGATTGGAGAAGTCTTTAACTGCTCTTTCAGAGGGCTTTCAAAGAAGATTTTACGGCGCAATATGTGAGTTAGTTGGAAAAGGGGTCTCTCGTATACGGGACGAAGGTCCTAAAAATGGATAAAACCGATGCAAACACCTGTTATAGTGCATGTATAAGAGATAGAACCTATAAATGTTCGCTTTGTCTTCAAGCTACTTTTATTACTTAAGATAAGCCTCAATTTTAGAACTAAACTCTCATCCGGTGTTGCCCGATGATAGTTTTTAAAAGTGAAAGTATTCATTTCAAGAAAAAAATATTTATAATCGCTGGCTAAGTACAAAATAGTTCAATAGTTAAGTTCCTCTTCACGATTTGTTTCTTTTATTGCACTAAAATTTCTGATAGTAATATCCACTGTTTCAATGACACTTATTTCAATTATGACTGTACTTCATTCAAATTGTCATTAGGCACATTCGAGAATCTAGTTTTCTTAATTCGACTAATTAAGAACATCCCAGGAACATCCAAAGTATTTAAAAATTAAGCAATTGAAATTAGTTTTGTTGTATTGAAAGTGACACTAGGTACCCGTTTTTCTATCCAGTCTTATTTTCTCAAAGTGCGGTTCCCCATACAAAGTTCTGACCCCAATCTCATCCCTTAAACTTAAACTTATTTTCACGGCAAAAAGTAGCATATGTCCTTCCTTGGGCCAATAGGAATCCACAAAGCCCAAGATCGTAACAATCGAACGATCCACTGCCTTTCTCGAGTTATGGTGATCGACAACAGCGCCACCTATCGGATAGACCGTCAGCTTGCATGCACCTACCCACTTCCCCCGCAAATTTTGAAAATAAAATTCTCTTTTAGATTTATTATCTCTGAATACGTGTAAAGAGAAGACTGAAGAGTCCTGTATTTCGCTACTCTTGTCTTATGTCTTATGATTAAGACTGAAACTCTCTTCGGCCGTCGACTCTCTTTAGTGGCGTCGTTTGCACGGGTGTGAAGAATGAAAGCAAAGTATTTCCCGGAATCATAGTTTTTACACAACTGCGTAGTTGAAATATAATGCAGTAAAATGCAACCTTTTCAATTGTTAATATTTTGAAAAACTAAAAATGCAAATATAAGTACCCAGAAAATCTATTTTTATTGACACTTCATTTGTTCAGATTGGTTGAGCGTGTGAACCGCAAGAGCTAAATATACACTACAGAAACTATACAGAAATAATATAGAGTGGATGAAGGATGGATAGGTATAGCTTTTATCACGTAAGCTGCTTCGCAGTGTTTTATTCACATAGTGCAAACAAAAATCAAAAATATATAAAATCGAAAATCATAGCTTTTTTTTCGCGAAAGAATTTTTGAAATCGGTTCAGTAGTTCCGGAAAATACCTCTTACAAACAAACATTACCTCTTTATAATTATAATAGTGTGATGTGATAAAGTTAGTTTATCAAAACAAAAACTGAGAAAATTATTTAAAAGAAATAATTTAATCAAATTCAAAAATCAAGGAGCACTGATTGGATTCCATCGGAAAAAAATTCCTGATAGATGGGATAGAAAAGACATTGTTGCCACTATTCAGGAAAGCCAGGAAACGAAAATCAGGTAATGTCAGGAAAAGTCAAGGAATTTTGAAAATGGTCAGGGAAAAATCGAACTGTTTACCTTTTTTTTTTAAAAATAATAAAATAAAATTATTTGTACCTACACGTTTGCCCAAAAATTATTGTTTGCCTACTGTTATATATGGTATAACACTTATAACTTGTTCTCATACTCTGTTCGAAAAGCGGCACCACTGACCTTTTCCTCGGATCAGTGTCACACAAAGCAATTTCAACGAAAATTCCAAGACTGATATTTTGCTGAATCAGAATGTTTTGAGCTCACATTATTTAGATAAAACAATCAAAGGATTGCGAATTTTCGATGTTTTGTCTATAAAAAGTTCAGTTAAATTTTGTGTATGCGGGAAAACCAACTAAATATGGGTGCAATAAGTTGTCGCGTTATACTCTAACATAAACGTTCGTGGAAAAACATCAATTATTTAATCGTTCATGACGCCATGCTTCGGTTTTTGAAAACGGACTCATTCTTCTGATTCCATTTAAGAAGCATATTGCTGTCCCATGCATCTTTGTAAAAGATCTCTAAAGAAAAACGAAGTCAGGGAAAATTATTTCGAAAAATAGTGGCAACTCTGAAAAAAATTAAATAATTCACATTCGGTTTATATTTGTGGAATTGACTCAGAAGTTGATCGGAAAAAGTGTTTCGTATACGGAAAAATTAATAAATTGTTTTTTTTTTTGATAATTCATAAGCAAAATTTTAAGACCAAGATTGAGGTCAACCATTAGTTATTAGTGGTCAAAAAAAGTAATAGTACATTTTTACGGTTTCGTTTTACGCATGGCTATAACTAGGGCCTTAATCGTTGCCACTTCGTTTAAATATATATAAAGGGTGATTTTTTAGCTGGTTTGGTTTTGGTAACACTGGTTTTGACAGCTGACGTGTGTTTAGTACCTTGTGTCACTGTCAAACAGCTTCAGTTTGGTTTGCAATTTAACCATGGATCGTCTTACAAATGAACAACGCTTGCAAATTATTGAATTTTACTATCAAAATTCGTGCTCGGTTCGAAATGTTCATCGCGCTTTTTTATCGAAAGATTGTGTTCAGCGATGAGGCTCATTTTTGGTTGAATGGGTACGTAAATAAGCAAAATTGCCGCATTTGGAGTGAAGATCAGCCAGAAGCATTGCAACAGCTACCAATGCATCCCGAAAAAGCCACTGTTTGGTGCGGTTTATGGGCCGGCGGCATTATTGGGCCATATTTCTTCAAAGATGATGCGAATCGCAGCGTTACTGTCAATGGTGAACGCTACCGAGCGATGATAACAAACTTTTTTTTGCCCGAAATGGAAGTTCTTGACTTGCATGATATGTGGTTTCAACAAGACGGTGCCACATGCCACACAGCACGCGAAACAATGGCGCAATTGCGAGGCGAGTTTGGTGAACAGTTAATTTCACGTTTCGGGCCGGTCAATTGGCCGCCTAGATCGTGCGATTTGACACCATTAGATTATTTTTTGTGGGGGTATGCCAAGGCTAATGTGTATAGGGACAAGCCCGCTTCGATTGACGCACTGGAAGCCAACATCCATGCATTCATTCGTGAGATACCGGCCGATATGTGTGAAAGAGTATGCCAAAATTGGACTCAGCGGATGGGCTACCTGAGACGCAGCCGCGGTCAACATTTGCATGAAATTATCTTTAAACATTAAATTGCAAGGTTCAAACTATCGATTCAAATAAATATTTCATTCATTTTTTCGAATTTTTTGTGTTTTTTTTTTAAAAAAAGTTCTAAACCTCTTAAAAAATCACCCTTAGCTTGTAGGCAAGTAACGGCAAATCGGTCACTGTATGGTTTGTCTATGACTGTTACTCCGTTTGTGCGTTGCCATGCCAACTGTATTCGGTGAATGATATTCGAATGTGAAAATGAAAATTTCCATGAACTTACCGACAGTTTACTGACATAAATTTGAACTCGGATAAATTGTATTCGTATTGCTGTAGCAAACCTTAAAACGTGGCAAGTCGAAATCAATTATTTTCCACAGACAAAAATGGAAAATATGCGAGGAATCTTTAATCGTTCCAATGACTACATCAACGCATATTTATTCCGTTGCTGCGTTGCAATACGGAGAAAATAAATCGCAATGAAAATGTAAACTATTTTGTGTATTTCTTATCCATAGTACATTTTTATGAATATGTATTCCATTTAAAGCAGGTAAAATGAAGGGTTAACAATTGTTTTCCAAAAGATAGATATCAAGTGCAGAAGAGCGATATAAGAATCGATACATAAGCCAATGCGTTTCATAGTATGTACAGGGTCCGCCAAATAACTTTTTTTTTTGAAAATGCTATAATGTGATGTAATATATACGGACTTTGCTAAAGCATTTGATCGCGTTAACCACAATATATTGATTTCTAAACTAACTGATTTAGGGCTCCACTCCAATTTCCTAAAGTGGATTCATTCCTACTTAACGGATCGTATCCAGTATGTTCGTATAAATGACACGTTCTCGTCACCAATTTATGTTACCTCTGGAGTACCTCAAGGTAGTCATTTAGGCCCTCTGCTTTTCCTTTTATTTATAAATGACATTCCCGACTTGTTTTTGAGTTCCCAATGTCTTATGTTTGCCGACGATTTGAAGTTGTTTCGACCTGTACGTTCAGTTCACGATTGTATTCTTTTACAAGAGGATCTCGAACGACTTTCCATATGGTGTCACAATAATGATCTTCATCTCAATGTCTCTAAATGTCAAAGCCTTTCTTTTTATCGTAACCTCTCTCCAATACACTTTACATACGCAATCCATAATACCCCTCTGTCCATTATCTCATCCAAAAAAGATCTTGGGGTAATTTTTGACGCTAAACTTAGCTTTTGCAAGCAAATTGAGTCTCTGGTTGCCAAAGGTAATCAGATGTTAGGATTCATATTGCGTAACTCGAAAGACTTTCAAGATCCACATACCCTTAAATGTTTATTTTTTGCATTTGTCCGATCTCATCTTGAGTACTGCAGTATAGTATGGAATCCATATTATGAAGTACATTCTATTAGATTAGAAAAAATCCAAAAGCGTCTTACTAGAGTAGCCTTTCGTAGACTGCGATGGAACATTGAAATGCCACCTTACGAGACGAGGTGCAAATTAATTGGTATCTTACCTCTTTTTAAACGTAGGCAATATTTTTCAATTATGTTTATTCGTGATTTGACAACTGGTCATATCGATTGCCATTTCCTATTATCATTAATTGGATTTTATGCCCCATCGAGAGCTCTTAGAAATCGTCTTTTATTTCATGTACCTTATCATAGAGTTAATTATGGATACAATGAACCAATTTCTAGATGTCTTAGGGAATCTAATAGATATGCTAGTATATTTGATTTTCATCTTGGTAGGGATTCATTTAGAAATAAATTAATTCTGATGTTAGGCTTTGGTGGTCGTTTTTAAGTATATTTTTGTATTAAGTAATCTAGCGAGAACAGTAGATGTACTCATTTGATTGAAAATAAAATATAAAAATATAAAAAAAAACTACTGAATATTTTCTCAAATTTCTTTTTTTATTTGAAAGTACAATCCTTCCGGTTAATAATGGAAAATAATTTCATTCAAATGGCTGCCTCGACTGGCCATGCAGTAGCCTACACGATCGGTCCAATTTTTAAGCACATTATCGAATGTGCAGAGGTATTTCACCAATGGCTACACGAATATTGTCCTTTAAAGCGTCAATTGTCTCTGGCTTGTCGGCGTAACACTTATCTTTTACGGCACCCCACAAATAATAGTCCAACGGTGTCAAATCGCAGCTCCGAGGTGGCCAAACGACATCAGCTCTGCGGCTGATAATGCGATCTTCAAAAACAGGGCGCAAAACATCGAGCGTGGCTTCGGCTGTGTGGCACGTAGCGCCGTCCTGTTGAAACCAAATGTTGCCAATATCCTCCTCTTCAATTTTTGTGAACTAAAATTCGTTCAACATGGCCCGATAACGATCGCCATTGACTGTAACGGCCACTCCTTGCTCGTTTTCGAAGAAAAATCGTCCAATTATGCCTCGGGACCAAATTCAGCACCAAACAGTGACTCGTTTTGGGTATATCGGCTTTTGAATGTATGCGTGCGGGTTTTCGTGCCCCAAATGCGACAATTTTGCTTGTTTACATACCCGCCAAGATGAAAATGAGCTTCATCTGAAAAGATGATTTTTTTGGCAAAACCGGCATCTTCTCTAAGTCGATCGCAGGCCCACTTTCAAAATAATGTCGCAATATTTCTCAGCGTTGTTCAAGCGTATACACAACCATATTCGTTCAGCGGAAGGATAAAACTAATCATCTATCAAATCAGACATGAGCTAAGTGTTACCATTCGCGAAATAAGCACTAGTTGAAAAAAAAGAAGTTAGATGGCGGACCCTTTAGTAGATAGCGCATGGGAAAAAATTCAAAAACCCTTCAGTCATAAAAAGAGATCGATGTGTGTCCATTGCAATCCCTTGTACAGATTATTTCTGCCTCAATTGTGACACTATCCATCAAAATCAGGCAAAACCAAGGAAAAACACTCCGGAAATTTGGGCCAGCCAAAAACTCTGTTTGCATTACCCACTCGGCGATGCATCGTGCAGATTTCCGTGAACCAAAATTGGACAAACATCACCTACATACTTGGGGGCCTCATCACTTAAGTGTCTCATGGGACGGGTACTCATGCATATGTCAGCAGCATGGTCCCATACGAAACATAATAGCTTCGAAAGTTGTTGATCGTTTTCAATAAATTTTTGTTGCGGGATCGTGATGTTTTTTTTTTCCACTGGCTCTCTCGTCAGCTTTGTAAACAACAAATTTTGCGTGCGGTCAATGAACGCTGGCTCATATTATATTGTGGTGGTGTTGTTGTTGGGCCGAACTCACTGCGTTGTAGTGCAGCAAGTTTCCCCAGTCACTAGTCGCTGGTGTAAGTGGCGTTGGATTGCAAGTCGGCCATTCAGCTTTTTGGGGCCCACTTCTGAGACTCAGACTCAGACTCAGCCATGACTATATGCTGCTTGCAGCTGGACATATAGATACTGGGGCACAAATACTATATGGCTACAACTCGAGGCTGTTGATCTTTTCTTAAAAAATTTGTCTTCCTTAATGGACGCAGATTTTTCATTTATTTGCTCACTCTGTGTGTAGTGACGGTGTGTTGATGAGGGGAGTTTGAAGTTTTCATTTGTTTGCCTGAGCATCGGCGCATCTGGCTTGACGTATACTTTCGGATTTTATATAAATATGCTCACTATTTCTTATGGCACTAAAGGTATGGCCCAATATGTGTAGTGTGAGCAATTTAGTGGTTAATTGTTTTGAGTGTTTCCTATTTGCTCAATGGCGCTGTGTTGCACTGTTACAAAAATGGTTTCGAGCTGGTTGCATTTGGGCTTGGATCTTGCGAAGTCGGTTAGTGCAGGCTGTGGTCGCATTAGGGTTTTTTTGTACAACCTATATTCTGTCATCATTGAAAGGGTTTTCAAGTTCCCTTAACGTTTTTCATGACCAAAGTCAGTTTACGTTTTGTTCTTCCAAGAAAGGGCATTACCTTTTGTAACGTACTGACTTCCCCGAGCCCAGCACTAACAATCTGTCAAACTCGAAAAATTGAGCGAAACTCTCTGAGAGGACTGAAAATATACTCCAACGCACCTACGTGGATGGACTTCGAGCTACTTTGAGCCACATTAATTTTTAACATCTAATCCATTTTCAGTTTTATTTTTGTGCGCAATCGATTTTTAATGCCGTTTTCCATTGGGCAAAAAGAAGCGTCCGGGAGAGTCCGGGATCGAAAAATGACTCCTGAAACCGTTCCACTGGCACAAAATATACTCTTCTGGTGATTCTGGGGAGAGAATTTCGCTTCTCGATTTGAATGGGTCTGAAGGTAGTATGCAATAATGGATCTTAAACGGCTTTATGGTATTTTCCAATTAGAATCGGAAATTTGTTTATACAAAATTCACATATATAAAGGGTTTTGTTATTGTGAATGACCCGCTATTTCGGTAGCTGTCACTTTTGAAGCTTTCATTGACATTTGACAAGTAGAAACTACGCCATTACTAAAAATGGAACTATACACGCTTCAACAACGCACTGAAATTATTAAAATTCAATACAAAAATGGTGAAAATCTTGCAGTCACAGTTCGGAATTCCATCGAAAAATCATCTTGACTGATGAGGCCCATTTCCACCTCGGTGGCTAAGTCAACAAGCAAAATTGTCGCATCTGGGGCTCGGAAAACCTAAGAGTTATTGTTGAGAAGCCTCTGCATCATCAACGTGTGACTGTTTGGTGCGGTTTATGGTGCGGCGGGGTCATTGGACCTTACTTTTTCGAAAATGAGGTTGGTTCAACAGTTACGGTGAATGGATTGCGCTATCGAGAGATGATTTATGATTTTTTTATGGTCGGAGTTGGATGATATTGATCTGGACAAGGGCTACTTTCAACAAGACGGCGCTACGTGCCACACAAGCAACGAAAGCATTGATTTTTTACGGGAAAAGTTTCCGGACCGTGTTATCTCTCGAAGAGGCGATCCCAATTGGCCACCGAGATCTTGTGATTTAACACCTTGCGACTTCTTCCTTTGGGACAACGTGAAAGATAAGGTCTACGCCAACAGCCCAGCGTCGATTCAAGACCTCAAAGATAAAATTCGTGAGGCTTTCGAGGACATAGGGCAGCCACTTTGCGATTTGGTTATGGAAAATTTCATGAAAAGGATATGGTCCTGAATTCGTGCTCGTGGTGGCCATTTGGCTGATGTTGTTTTTCATTATTAACGGCATACATCCGATCATTTATCTCCAAAAATTGAATTTTTCTTTGAATACCAAAATAACATCTCTTATTAGAAAACTCCTTACTATACATTTAAAAAAATATCACAAAGAAAAAGCCTATTTTAATTCAATATAAATTATTTCAGTTCATCCTCAAAAAGAAAAGAAAAGAAAAATTAAACCTTGAAAGGCTTATATACACCTACATCGAAATTAAGAAATAAATTATAATTTATGTAGTTCAATACACCTATATAAATAAATATAAAACAAGAAGTTGTTTATTAAACAGTTATTTCGTTATTTAACATTAAAATATATAATAAAATGAATTTCTTATAAATGTTGTTTACAGTTGTTGTTACAGTTTACAGTTGTTCACAGTTGTTTAGAAAAGCAATTGAGAAAAAAATGTGTATCCTGCGCGAGAATTTGAATTCGAACGTGTATCTTGTAGTTTAAGGCTCCGTCAAAAAGAACACGTTTTAAAGCCGTGTGTGACAGCTGTAATCTAATATACTCACAGCAATACATATCCCCAGTCACACATCAGAGCGCGTTTTTAACGTATAGCTTCAAATTCGCTGCGGTGTTAAAACGCGAACATTATTTCTCATTTTGTTGGTATTTCATTCACCCATTTTTTTTTCCTTTTTCATGAATTACGTAGCACGGCAATTAAAAATATTAATTCTTCTTCCGAGCTGCTTGAAATTTTGCATTACAGCTCAGCTACAATTCTGTTTGACGTTCTCTAACGCCGCTTTCGAACACATAATAGGTCTGTTCCCTTACGACAATGCACTCCAATACATTCGAACACATTAGTCAAACTTCGTTCACTTCTACCCAACTTTTGCGTAAAGGAACGATGTTTGACTTATGTATTCAAATGCATTATCGTAAGGGAACAGACCTAGAATAATCTCACCGCGGCGCTAAAAACGCGTTCTGCTTGCCGGAGCCTTAAGTCTGTTGTTACAATTTTGGAAATATATGAAATCAGTTATAGAAATACGCGGTGTAACCAACGTTAGTAAAAATGTACTAAAAAATGATAAAACTACAATCTTATCGGGATTTAATTTTCCTTCCGTTCAGTCTGGAAGGTCACAAGAAAGCCCAATTTACAAGCGAAAGAGGAAGTGACTTATGTCTTTAGGGCTCTGAAACAAACAGTTTGTTCTCCCTCATCAAGGGAACATCACCATCAGCCACCCCTTGAAGCTTTTTGTAACCACAACTTCCCCTGTTAAGAGTGTTTCACTCTGCATTACTCTATCTGCGCTCGCCTGCGAATTTAGACGGTCTTTCGCAGATGTTCCGGAAACACCATCAATTTAAAAATTCCCTCAACTTGTAGACCAGCGTTCGTGATGTGTGCTATCAAGTTCGCGTCCACCTATAGCAGTCTACCTATTATCTTTTTTTGCAATGTGCTCTCGTATTTATTTATTTTAGCAACAAATTACGTATGCCTATCAGTTGCACAAATTGCTAAACTCCGATAGGACTATTATATTGTGCCAGCGAGTGTGGACTACTCTGCTCATGTAACGCATTGCAAAAGGGCTCACCACATACACTATACGTGAGTGAGTTCCCAAATAAATTTCTTAAAATGGCCCACACCCAATATGTAAGTTTGTAACGTCCACACCTACACTGTGGCGCTGGGTAAAATCTCGCAACGCCGATTTTTGGACACTAGAGAATGCGATTTCTCTCCGAGTGAAAACACGAAAAAAAAGCGTGTAACCGTCCCAAATTATTTTACCGTCTCAAAAAACGAAGCCGCTGTTCAAATGTTATTACATCTCGCAATATTTAGCTCGACAAAAACCGCTTTTATTATGTTGCCCATGTGCACCTCCGCCATCTTGCAGTTGCGGCGGAGTTGTCTACTGCTGGTGGTGTGTGTCTGTTTGATGGTAGCAGCTCATTAATCTTGTAATCACACTCTCAATCTATTTAGAATTTATCTGCAGCACGGCTGGCGCGAGGAGTCATAAAAATGCACAGTGTTCTCGTTTGGTGTTGCAGCTTGACGTTGGCGGCTGCGGTGACGACGCTCGGCATATGCAGATGCAGGCCGTAAAAATACTTTTACCTCAATTGACACTTGGTCGCGGAGTGGCTGGCGCACTGCAACGAAACGATTCGCATATGGCCAACATATTTTTTATTAGCCACAAACACTCAGTTCGCTAACCCCGTTACACCTATACCGGTGAGTGCATACAAGTGGATGCACGGCCATTGTGGATTTATGTTGCGTATAAGCTGGGCTCAAATGCGTCTACGATTATGACTGCATTTTTGCTAATGTCATAATATGTTTGTTTTGTCTTTCTGTATTCACTGACATTAACGTTAAAGACACAAAAATGTCACCTTTGCATTATTTCTCGCAGCAAGTATAGATACTTTTGTCCTTCTGGTGACTTGTTGAAGGCTTGCGCGTTTTGTGCGGCAACCCCGTGCATAAAATATATGAAAACATTTGTGTCGGCTTTTAATTGTAATCTGAATCTGTGGTGTGCGGTTACATGGTCGGTTAGCTGTGGATCGTATATGGTCGGAGTCAGCCTCAGCAGCCTTGCACGAGCGCCAAAGTCTTATGCGGCCGTGCAAGAATTGCTCGAATGCACTTGCACTCATGCCAAGGATTAGTCAGAGTGATATCAATACAGACTTTTCAAGGATTACACGGTTATTGTCAATGAAATGGGCGGTGGTCAGAGGTGTGGAACGCGTTTGTTTGTACTGCGACCATCGTCATTGAACAGTATGTAACTGAGCGTAGTATTGTGGTTTGTAAATGGTTTCTTTCAGATCGATTATGAGTTATATATAGAAACCTTCAATGGAAAGGCACTGTGTGTAAGCAGTGCTGTTGGGCTTTGTGTCGTTGTATTCATTTGATTTGACAAACAAAACCGAACACAAATGTCACCAGAACTGTCCAAAATGACAGGACGGTTGAGGAGTTAATCCTATTTGAAGATCTATTAGATGCAAAATGAAATCACGCCCTTTTTGTGATATGGATATTGTTTAACAAGCATGTAGAAAAAAGCAAACTATTGAATTATTCATGTCTGGCAAAAAAAAAAAAAAAATAAATAGATAACCCCGTTTACCGGGGAATTAAAAAAATCTTCTTTTTTTCCAGTCTCACAACTTTCATTAATTTAGCGTAATTTGTTGTTTGCGGTGGCAACAGAGAAGACAGGAAATATAAAAGTATTTTATAGTCAAAATCACGAATTTAGTGCTAATGTTACACCATATACTGCTGCGAGGTACCATTTTCTTAGCGAATATATATATAATTAACTACTACACCTTAGTATAGGTTTGATTTGTATTTTGTAATATTGAATTTTAATAGCAGAGTTGTGTGAAATAAAGAAAACACTTTTGTACCTATTTTATTTGGAAACTGTTCTTTGTAGAAAAAAATTCATAAATCCATGAAAATCGTAAATGGCATCACCGAAAGCTAAATATCACCCGCAAATAAGGAACATTTGGTTATAAGAATTCACAAAAATGTACTATTTAACGCATTTTTTTTTTCTTTGTTGAACTGCATTTGAGTTTAGTAGCAAATGCAGGTCAATTATGGATGTAAACAATCCATAGTAGAAGATGCGAATACACCTTTAAGAGGAATGACAATTGAAACTTTCTTTCGACTTCAGAGATTTCTTATATCCTTCGTGGATTGTAGTGCTTCTTTGACAGCAATATTTTTTACTGATAGTTGACAGTAAAATTGTAATAGATTTCTATGAAAAATGCAATTTATTAGTGTTGCCATAATAGACAAACTAAAGGACCATTCACATGAGCGCGAACTGCGAATAGGCGAATGGCTTACAAATCAATTTAATTGTATTTATGGATTGAAAATTGCTATTTGTTTTACCACAAAAGCATTATATTCAATTAATCTAACATCTAATCGCGTTCCACCAACCCGCGAGTGAAAAATTCGTTCGAACATAACCTTCAACAATGCATATGATTCGCGGGTACCAGTTCGCAATTCGCAGTTATGTGAATGGTCCTTTAGATCAATTTTCATGACAATATGCAAACAATAAAACGTCATCTATGAGGTGACAATGTGCTGCTCCAATGAGTGTTTCCAAATTACTTTTGAAATTTTAAGACTATTTCCTTTGACCAACCTTTATGGCTTGGATCGAATTGATATCCCACAAGGCCACACTTTATTTTAAAATGCAAATACGTAGCAGATAATAAAATTTGTAATCCAAAACTTTATTATTTCCTAGTGGACCCCAGCCTGCTTTGCCAGGCGTTAACATTTTTTCAAACTACATATTTAGCTTCGTTGAGTCGTGGAGCTTCGATTAATGTTTATGGATGCACAACGTCTTTTATCACAATGAATTTCACAATTATCCGAAATTTTCCAAGCTTCACCAGAAATTTTCCATCTTTACGTCAAATAATGCGATGAAATGCAAAATTTCGAAAAAAAAAATATTTAAATTTTTCGTGTTTTCCGGAATTTTCCGAGTTTTCCTCTAAGAATTCAGTAGATAGGATAGGTAGGTTCTGGGACCACTAGAGTGGCAAAATTTGCCACCCTGCGGTGAGTCACCCAATTGTGGTTAAAATGTTGTGGTTTTGATGTTCCAATTGCGGTTTTAGAGTGTGATTGGCACGTGAGTGTTCCAATTGCGGTTAAGTTGTTTATGTTTTATTTTTTTATCATGGCATTGGTAATGAATTTTTTGAAAGATAACGTTTCATATGGGAGTTATTTTGGGATTTAGTAAATGGAGGTCAACGTTTTATGCGACAAATTATGTGCGTTGTTGTGTATACATTTATTCTATAAATAGAATTATTGTTATTATGGTTTCGTTATTTGTTAAAAATGAATTGGAAACCAATTGCGGTTTAGTTGTTTTTGAATGCAAGGATAAGAAGAGAGAGACCATAGTAGACAAGGAGTTTGCACTGTGGTTTGAAAATTGTATGCCATTGTAGAGGTTATATGTTGATTTGATTTCAGTTCAAGAAGCAGTTGAATTTTTTCTCAGTAGTAAAGAAGTTCGTTGCACACCAAATAAAAATAAAGAAATGAAGTGTAATATTTGTGATAAAACGTTTTCGCTTAAAGGTGTTTTGAAGCGTCATATGGATACTATACATAACAAGATCTTAAATCATTGTTTGGTGTGTGGTAAATCATTTACGAGAAAATATAAATTGAAGGAGCATTTGTTAAAGTGTATAGTTTTGGATGAGGACAAGGGGAAAAATGAAGTCATTTTACCAGTGACGTCACTACCTACATCAACATCAGGATCACCATCGACATCAGCACCAGCATCATCGAATATTGTGTGCAATGTGTGTAACATTAGTGTGAATAGGAAAACATGGAAGCAGCATCAGCGAAGCAATGCACATAAATCGAAAGTTAAAGTGTCTTACGCCGATAACGTGCATAAAATAATGACATCATTCAAAGAACGAATTGTGTCGTATTCCGTGATGAATGAAAAAGAGGACGAATTAGATGTGAATTCATTTTTTGCAAGAAAGAGGGCAATTGTCAAAAATCTATTGCAAGAAATAGTCATGAAAAATAATTCAATTAAATTCAATTTGGAATTATTTGCGGAATTTGTGAAGATTGGTAATGAGGATGATATGGACTTTGATGTAAAGTCAATGGCCACACGTATGCAACCCGTTCTTTTATACGATAACATTGAAGAAATAATAAAAGAAATGGAGGATAATATAATGAAGAAGCTGGAAGAATTTCAGGAGCGAGACAGTGGATGGACTCTAATTAGGATAAAAGCCATTGAATTGAATGTCAATAAATATCAGTGTTTGCAGGGATCAGCGCACATCAAATTACCAGCTTTCATTAATAACAAAAAGGCTGTGATCAATGTTAAAAACAATGATGTATACTGTTTCAAATGGGCAATAATTTCAGCTGTGAACCCAAACGTGTCGAAACCCAATTCCTCATTTGCCTATAACATATCCGATATAACGAGTGACTGTATTTCCACTGCTGATATGGTTCTAAATTTTAAAGACCTCGTTTTTCCTTTGGCAATTGATCAGATACCCAAGTTTGAGGCGCAAAATGAGATAAGTGTTAATGTTTTCGGATACTCGAATGATGATGAAACGAGCAAACAATGTATTGAGGGCCCATACTATCTGACTAAAAATGAGAAACCCCTTCACATTAATTTGTTATATTGCGATGATAACGAAGTGACTCATTATGTGTGGATAAAATGTTTAAGTCGTCTTCTACGCGACAGGATCCTCAATGTGAAAGAGAAAAAGCTATACTTTTGTAATAGTTGTTTGCAGCACTATTACAATGAGGAAAGTTTGCAGAACCATAAGACAGAATGCGCTGGTGTTGTTACGCATATGCCAAAGGAAGGGGAAAACATTGTAAAGTTTTCAAATGTCGAGAGATCTGTCAGTGTACCTTTCGTAATATATGCAGACTTTGAGAGTATACTATTACCTGTTAGTACTTGTCTTCCCGATCCATCTATATCATCAACAACAACAACTCAACAGCATGTTCCTTGTGCATTTGCCTACTACATCAATTGTTTCTTTGATAGCAGCAAGAATTCAATGAGGACGTTTACAGGTATATTAATTTTTGCTATTTTGTTGTTCTTTTTTTTCAAATGATGTTTTATAGGACCCGACTGTACGAGTAAATTCATCAACAATCTAAGTGAAGATATTCAACTACTGTATGCTGATTACTACAAACATGCAGTGCCGATGAAAGATCTCACACCGCAACAAGAATGGCGTCAAACGAACGAAGAGTGCTGTATATTTTGTGGGAAAAAGTTTATAGAATTCGAGTATAGAGTAAGAGACCATTGTCATGTTACGGGGGAATATAGAGGACCTAGTCATAATAGCTGTAATTTACGAACAAGTCTTCCAAAATTCATGCCGATTTTCTTACACAATCTCACAGGTTATGATAGTCATTTATTTTTCTCTTCATTGAATGAATTGGAGGGAGAAATCAAGGTATTGGCTTTGAATAAGGAGAAATATATCTCAATATCTAAAAAGATGCTTGTAGATGAAAACTCGGAGACCTATTTTGAAATGAGATTTCTTGATTCATGTCGCTTTCTCAGCGAAAGTATTGACTCACTAGCGCAGAATTTAGGTAACGATGATTTTAAATTCACAACATTATATTTCAATTGTGGACAGCAATTCGACTTGATTAAAAGAAAAGGTGTGTTTCCCTATGATTATCTAAATTCGTGGGAGCGCTTAGAAGAGAAATGTTTACCAGAAAAGAGTGCATTCTTCAACAAACTAACTGACGAGGAATGTTCCGATGAGTCATATGAAGTTGCTCATAAAATTTGGTCACATTTCAATTGTCAAAACATGAGGGAATATCTGCAAATTTATTTACAAAGTGATGTTGTTTTGCTTGCCGATATCTTTGAGAATTTTCGAAAAATATGCCAGGAAATCTATAAATTGGATCCGTGCTATTATTATACGGCACCCGGTTTGTCTTGGGATGCAATGCTCAAAGTTACAGACATTGAATTGGAATTATTAACCGAATTCGAAATGTATAAATTTTTCCAAAACGGTGTTAGGGGTGGTTTAACTCAATGCTGTCATAGATATTCGGAAGCAAACAACAAATTTATGACTACATATCAACCAAACCTACCTTCATCATATTTGATGTACTTGGATGTTAATAATCTCTATGGTTGGGCTATGAACCAAACTCTTCCCTATGGTGGTTTTCAGTGGGTGACAAGCACAGATCACTTTACCAAAAGTTATATAATGTCATTCAAAAATCCAGATATCGGTATCGTCTTGGAGGTAGACTTGGATTATCCCGAAACATTACATGATATTCACAATGACTTACCATTTTGCCCGGAAAATATTTGTACTCCGGGAACCAAATCTAAAAAGTTGGTAAGCAGTTTTTATCCTAAACGGAAATATGTTATTCATATAGAAAACCTGAAGCAAGCACTGAAACATGGTTTAGTAATGACAAATGTCCACAGAGTCATTCAATTCAAACAATCGAATTGGCTTCAAAAGTATATTGAATTGAATACTCATTACCGTAAGAAAGCTAGAAATGCCTTTGAAAAGAATTTTTTCAAATTAATGAATAATAGTATCTATGGCAAGACAATGGAAAACATTGATAAAAGAACTGATGTTAAAATTGCTACACATTGGGAGAATATCGGTAAAAGGAAAGGTATACGGGCTCTAATGGCAAAACCAAATTTCCACAGTAGATCGATATTTTCTGAAAATATGGTTGCTATTCAATTGCATAGGGTAAAAGTTGTCTATAATAAACCACTTTATTTGGGATTCGTAGTCTTGGAACTTTCGAAATTACTCATGTACGAGTTCCATTATGAATATATGAAAGTCAAATTTAGTAACAGGTTGCTTCTCAATTACATGGACACAGATTCATTCATTTATACTATCAATACCGAAGACTTTTACGCAGATATCTATAATGACATACACACATACTTTGATACTTCCGACTATAATCCCTTGAATGTGCACAACTTTCCGCTGGTAAATGCAAAAAAATTGGGTATGTTTAAGGATGAGAATAGTGGAAGGAAAATGGCACAATTTGTTGGCTTACGTGCTAAAATGTACTCTTTTACAATTGATGATGGTATTTCCGTTCAGAAAGCAAAAGGTATCAAGAAGTCTGTTACAAAGAGACTTACTATAGAAAACTATAAGACTTGTTTGTTTGATAAAATCTCTATTTATAGGAATATGACTACTTTTAGGAATAAACTTCATATAATTTATACACAAAATTTATGCAAGAAAACATTAAACTTTGAAGATACTAAAAGATATATATGTGAAAATAATACAAGTACTTTAGCTTGGGGTCATTATAAGATCGAAAATAAAAATATATGAATTTGTAATTAAAAAAAAAATTTTTATTTCAAGAGAAATTTCAGACACAAGTGACCGCAGTTAAAAGAATTATAATTTTGGTGTTGCTGATAGTTGTATTCTATGTTGTTTCCAAGATAATTCACAATTTCTTGCGGTGGTTGAAGGTTTCCAAAGCTATCGAAATACTCCTTATGGTTCTTATCTTTTCTATATGCTACCCAGTGTGTTCCAGTGCCGAAAGAAGAATCCAGATTAACAATACCACACTCTATTTGATGGGGTTTTTTCGGTAACGTATCGCGCATAAAAACCCCTCTAAAGTGTGGCACATGTTTTGTATATCTAACCAAATCGCTATCTGTAAGTGGTCGTCTGGGTAGCCTTCTCATTAGTTTTTTGGCTGCGAATAATAAAATAAACCGTAGCCCTTCCGGTATGGTTTCAGATATAGGCCTTTTCCCATTGCTATGGCCTCCATAGTTTTATTGTGACGATTTGCTTCTTCGAATTGTTTTCGAGCAGACTTGGCTTCATGTATAGCCTTAGCGATAGCCGATCCACCAGATGCTAGACCTCCAATTGCTCCGAGGGCTGTTAGTATTGGAACTAGAGGCAGGAAACCTCCAATTTTAGGTAGCGGTATTATACGTGGTATTTGAATCGTTGATTTTTTTCTTTTCAATGATTTAGATATGACTTTTCTAGCAATTTGTATTGCACTGTCAATATCAGTGGGTTTTTCTTGTAATAAAACCTTTTTCGCATTTTGCACGGCCATATTAAAAAGTTTATTCGCGGCATTACATTTTTTCTTCCCCTTAGTTTTGTGGCCCATGCCGAATTTTACTTTTGCCTTCATGGCGTTTGTGACGAACCAAGCGTTTGCACGTTCAGCGAAACTACTGTCCTTGGAATTTACTCTTGCCCACGCTTTATCGCTTAATATTTGATCTGCTACGTGTCGTTTATTTATATCTTTTGTTTGTGAATAAGCAATATCATGTTCTCTGCAGGCAGCGTCTAATGGATTTACTCCCTTTTCCCCTCTCAACAAACGCTCTTTAAGTTTAGTGCCGGGTCCACAAAATTGATAGCCTGGTAAGTGAAGTTCAACTGGTAGGGAATTAATAATGTTATTTATTAGTCCTCTTCCAACTGTGTTTCGATTGTGACTAAAGTGCTTTTTATAAAAGACTACCATTTCGAGTGCGGTGATCAAGTCTGTTGAACATATTTTCAAAGACTAAAACAAATCAATAAAAGCACAGGTTTTTAGTACACATGTCAACACTCATTATTGAGATGCGTTTTATAAAACAGCAAAACGATCTTGTTGTTCGCAACAGAGATTTTTCATCTAATAGTCTATCGTCACCGAGACATAGTTTACTCTTACCAAACACCATAAGAGCTTTGATAGTGGGTCCATCAAACTGTGGGAAAACCAATGTTATGATAGGCTTAATCGAAAGTCCCAATGGAGTAAAGTTCAAGAATATTTATTTATATTCAAAGTCATTGTATCAACCAAAGTATCAATATCTTCAACAACTACTACAGCCTATAAAAGGTATGGGATTTCATACATTCTCTGCAAATGAAGATGTTCTACCGCCCGATGAAGCAAAAATTGATTCGATTATTATTTTCGATGATGTGGCATGTGAGAAACAAAACAATATTCGGTCATATTTTTGTATGGGTCGTCATAGGAATATTGATTGCTTTTATTTATGTCAAACATATACACGAATTCCTAAACATTTAATTCGAGACAATGCCAATATGATTATCATGTTCAAACAGGATGAAATGAATATGAAGCATATATACAACGATCATGTGGGTGCTGATATGAAATTTGAAAATTTCTCAGATATATGCAGCAAGTGTTGGAAGGATAAATATGGTTTTCTGGTCATCAACAAAGACGATCCTATTGATGGTGGTCGTTATAGAAAAGGATTTGATATATTTATTCAACAATAAGTAATCAATATTTCTCAATTTCGGATCAGTATATAATATGTTCTCAAGCTGTTACAACAGATCTGGTAACTACAAGCTGATCTGATTGATCTGATCTGGTAACTACAAAATGAATGAGAAAATAGTAAGAGATATTATAAAGACTAGAAATGTATTGCGGAAAAAGTTCAACAGTTTCAAGTCGCAAGAATCGGATGCACGGGGCTTGTTGGAAGACACATTTAAACCAATCACCAGACCTCTCAAACAACTCGTTAAAAGTTCAAAGCAAAGCTATGTTGATGGTGGAAATGACACCAAACCTAGACTCTTAGAGGGTAATACAAGCACACCATTGAAAAAGGACATCTCACCGGTTGATTTTGATTATAAAGTACCAGATGAGAGTGATACGATTAAGTTCAATTCAAGTGATTCAAGTGAGGAGGATGCCTTTTATTCGCAAAACGACGACGACACCAATAAAAGCGATGTATATTCAAAATTGGATTTGACCCAATTGGAACGGAACAAAAAATTAGATAATTTGTATGGTCCACATAGAGATTCAAACACAAAATGGAAATTTGGTAATAAAGAGTTTGTGCTAAGAGAAAATAGTATTTCTATTGGTGATCAAAACTGGCCCCTTACACCCGGACTATTTGAGCTTCTGTTTTATAAAACACCATCGAAAAACTACAATTCCTCTGATTTGCAAGTTTACAAGGAAATTCTCATTACAACAAGTGCACATAAACGTCGATATGATGAAAATGAACAAATCAAAGGCACAAAGGCATTCAAGTACAAAAATATTATAAAAAGACTATTCAACGATAAAACAAACCGTAAAGGATCTGGTCTAATGAGCGTAAATCTGCAAAAAACTAATTATATTTATTGGGATGATCCCAATGAAATAGTCGATAGATTACGACTTTTAATTTCATCACAATCGGCAGGTCACACTGGTCATAATAATGAAATTGTTTCCATTATTGAAGAACTTAAAGAGTGCAATATAATAGCCTAATTCATTTGCAAAATGAGTGTCGACAAGTTTGGTCACTTTTCTCCCAATATCTTCAAGGACAATAGACTTAAAAAAACCATTGGATTTAATATGGATCGTGATCGGAATATAAACCTTCATTTTAAACGAATAAAAAATTTAGCAACACCAATTGAAGATGACGATGCAGTATCAAAGAAATTCATCACAGCCAGTCAAAGTCAGTTGATCTTAAAATCTCAAAAAGACAACACACTTTTGGGAGACAATTTTAGAAAAAACCTTGAAAAAGTCACAAAGGATTTACAAGCGGAGATAAATGCAAATAAATTGCTCATTGAAGACCTAAGCAAGGATATAAAAGAACTTGTTAAATATATTGAAGATAGACTGGCAGGGTTTGAAGCATACACGTTCAAACAAGTCGGAGAACCGAGAATCCAGAATAAATTACAATCGGAAAGAAAATGAATATTAATGTGAAAAGGGGACTAGTAGGTGAGCTGCATAGACAAGCTCGCAAAAATTTCCATCGTCGTCGGGTAATAATGAAGGGAATAGATGACCTTTGGCAAGCAGATTTAGTAGAAATGGGACAATATTCAAAAGTTAACAGCGGGTACCGTTTTCTTCTCACCCTCATTGATACATTTTCGAAATTTGCCTGGGTTGTGCCGCTTAAAACTAAAACAGCTTCCAGTGTCAGCGAAGCAATGAAAAGTATTCTTGTCGATTCGCACCGCTCACCAAAGAATCTACAAACCGACGATGGAAAAGAATTTTTCAACAAACAATTTCAAACTCTCATGCGGCAGTACAGTATTAATCACTATTCAACATTTAGTATTTTAAAGGCATCAATAGTTGAACGCTTCAATAGAACTTTCAAGGCTTTAATGTGGAAAGAGTTTAGTTACCGTGGATCATATCAATGGATACATTTCCACAAACAATTGATTGCTAGATATAATAACACAAAACATCGTACCATTAAAATGCCACCAAGCAGTGTCAATTCCAACAATGAGAAAATGCTACTAAACACAGTCTACAACAACATGAAAATATTTAATAAACCAATGTTTCATAAGCGAGACAGTGTACGAATCAGTAAATATAAGCACATTTTCGAAAAGGGCTACACCCCCAATTGGACGACTGAAATCTTTAAAATCAAAACAGTTCAAAATACTAATCCAACTACATACATTTTGGAGGACTATAAGGGCAATGTCATCAAAGGAGGCTTCTATGAGTATGAGCTGATGAAAACAAGATATCCAAATAGTTATCTTGTGGAGAAAGTTCTCAATACCAGGGGAGACAAGGCTCTAGTCAAATGGTTGGGATTTTCAAGCGAACATAATTCTTGGATTAAAAAAAAAGATGTATTGTAATAAATACAAAACAATTCGAATAAAATACATATAAAATTTGTTTTCAATTTCATTGTTCAACTAACGCTCAAGATGTCAATAACACTAATATTAACTGGTGACGCATCAAATCTGGAAGCAAATTATTTTCCATCAATAGATTTGGATAGGGATTACGAGTGTGGTCTGGTTGATTTCCATACATTTAACTCTGTACCCAATATTGATTTGGAAAACAATTTGTTTCATGTGCGAGACTCAATCATTGAACTTCCAATTGGTTCGTATGAATTCGAAGACATAGCTACATTCTTGCAGAAAAAGTATGAGAGTATAAATAAAACTGGAGAATTTTATATTGACGCCAATTACAATACATTGAAAACTGAAATTTACTGTAGTGATGACATTGATTTTACCGCAGATCGAACAATCGGTTCATTATTGGGATTTAGTAAGAGAAAGTTAAAAGGAGGAGAAGAGAACAATTCGGACCTGCCTATCAATATAACAAGAGTCAATGCTATACGTATTGAATGTAATATCGTGGGTGGATCATACATTAATAATGCACCAGCACACACCCTTCATGAGTTTTCGCTAAATGGTAGCCCCGGATATAAATTAGATGAAATTCCCAAAAATGTCATCTATTTGCCAGTAACCACCCGACAGATCAGTTCAATAGCTGTTAAAGTCATTGATCAAAACGGTGATCTAGTAAATTTTCGTGGAGAAACCATTACACTTAGGCTTCATTTAAAACCCAAGGACCAATGATTGTTTACAATAAAAACAACGCAAAATCAACACCCTTCATCACTGTAACACAATCAGTCACACGACCAACAACAACAACAGTGATTAAGAGGGAACCGTTGCAAAAAAGAAAAAAATTAACTGCATTCAATAGGGAATATTTGAAATCATTGGGTTTCCAGCTGCTGCTACCAAAATAAACCTAAATCATGAGTGAAATATTAAATGTATTACAAAAGCCCATCTATGATGAAAGCATCATAAAAAAGGAATACCATAGCTACACACCATATTTGCAAACGTTTAAAAATAATGATGAAATAAGAATCGCGATTCAGAATCAAGATCTATACGTACTGCCTAGTGATAGTTATATTTATATCGAGGGAATTGTAACACTCGACAACGGAACAATATCACATAATATAAAATTTAAAAACAATTGTGTAGCATTTCTCTTTGATGAGATCCGATATGAAATCAATGGAATTGAAGTAGACCGTACACGATATCTAGGAGTGACCACAACGATTAAAAATTATGTCTCCCTCAATATGAATGAAAGTCAAATGTTGAAAAATGCTGGATGGTCTGTAGGGGAAGACTTTGAACTAGAGAACGGATATTTCAATTTTTGCGTGCCACTCAAAATGCTTTTGGGCTTTGCCGAGGACTTTAATAAGATTGTATTGAACTCTAAGCATGAGCTCATATTATTGCGTTCAAAATCTGATCAGGATTCATTCTTTTCAACTGATGTCAAGGAAAAAATTAAACTAAACATTATCAATATTACATGGAAAATGCCCCATATACAACTGGCTGATTTTTCAAAATTGGAAATTCTCAAAACAATGAACAGTGGACAACGCCTAACAATGTCTTTTCGAAGTTGGGACTGTCACTACAACCCTGTACTATCACAGGGACTACACAATTTGTGGAATGTGAAACTTTCACCGCAAAGCGAGAGACCACGGTTTATTTTAATTGTCTTTCAGTCTGCCAATGTATTTCAGCACTGTGATTTGAGTAATATTAAAGTGCATCTTAACTCTGATTCATACCCGTACGATGATCTCAATCTAAAATTTGATCGAAATCGGTACGCTATATTGTATGACATGTATATGAAATTTCAGCAGGGCTATTACATGCGTGAACCTCAACCAATTTTATCACGTGACAAATTTAAGGAAAACGCTCCAATCATTGTTATCGATGTGACACATCAAAACGAGGCTGTTAAAACGGGTCCCCTGGATATTAGAGTGGAATTTCACACAACAAAGAATATACCAGATAAGACTTGTGCATATTGTGTACTTATACATGATCGTCTGGTTGAGTATACACCGCTTACCAATGAAATAAAAAGAATTATTTAAAGAAAGAATTATGTAAAGGAATTTCATTAGATAGTTTGTGGTGAGAGCGTAAGCACACATCTAAAATTTATAATGGTGGAGGGTGTTTTTATCACAATGGATGTCCAGGGCTTCAACATTGAGCCCAACACTTTCATCTACAAAGAAGTGGCTATAACATTCAACAACAAGGAGCATCAACATTTTCTAATCGAACCACCATTTCCATATAACGACCTATCTGCAGCCTCCAAGAAACGTGTCAATTGGTTGGGGCGGAACCAACACAAACTGATGTGGCATGAAGGTTCTGTCACATACAACAGTGTACAGAGCTTCATAAAAGAAAACATTCGAGTAACAACTCCCATATACGTAAAGGGAAAGGAGAAGATTTCATGGATTAAACGAATGCTTGACGACCCTTGGTATATGGTGTTAAACGTGGAGCAGTTTGAAGAAGATTGCGAAAATTTGAAATCCCTACGAACAAATTGCATGCACCCAAAATGTGAAAACCATTATGGTGATGATTGCTGCTGCGCCCTTCAAAACAGTTTTATTATAAGAAATTTAGTTCAGAGGAAAATAAATAACGAATAATTATATATTGTAAAGAATGTTTTTTTTTTATTTATCTTCTTTTTTTGAAATTTTGATCTGTGATGATCTGCCCAGCGGACCAACATAGGTCAATGTGAAATCTTGTTCACATATAGCATTCCTTATCTCCTCCGACATGTTGCTGTAACGGTCCGGAAGAAACACCTATAGAAGAAAAAAGAGTAAGTATCTATTTACATTTTTTTCGTTTTAGGTAGGTACTTACTTGAAAATCACTGAAAATGCAAAGCATTTTCTTACCGAACTTGGTTGTACAGACTTTAACCTGCTCGATTTCGTACGGTTGCCCTTTGATCAAACTTGATAGCTTCACTGTATCCTTGAAGCTACCCTGCTCGATGTTGTTTAATTCTTCGTTGATGTCCATGTTACTGCTGACTATCGCATGAAATTCACTCTATTTATATCATCACAAACCTACCATCAAATTAAATAACAACTAATATTTCTAACAACAAACCACAGATAATATTTTTTTTTTCCTGTGCATATTTCCGTAAATCCTTTTTCCCATATTTATTTTAGCACGATAAGACTTTCAACGCAGTGCAGAACATTGCAAACCACAGTTGGAACATTCAGCTGTCAATCAAACTCAGAAGCAATACCCTCATTGAAAAACCGCTAGATAAGGATAAATTTTTGGTGGTATTAAATTTTTACCCAATTCCCATGACTTTCTGGTATAAAAACTCGTTGAAAACTATGCAAAACATTACTTCAACAGAATACATCCAGGAATTCAGTCATGGAAGCAATTATTAACTTAATCAACAATGATGTAAAATACATCACTGAGGCCTGCTGGGAGTTCAGCGGGTTGCTGAAAGAACTGGAGGATACCATGAAGGAGCTTCAACGTACGAGAAGCTGGTTGCAGTTGAAAGCTGCCATTCATTTGCTGGCAGCATTAAATGCCAGAGCCAGGGGAGGTGATTTCGTTCAAAACGAAATCAATCCCATTTTATTAAGTTTTTTAGAACTTAGATAAATAAAAAAACCCAAAAATATTTTAAAAAAAAATCATTTGTTTTATTTTTAAAAAAAAACTTTTCAGATTGAATTTGTTGTTGTTGCTGTTGATTGTCTGGACGATTTTTTCTTTATTCATCCTTCCCCCGTTTGGTTGCTGTTCCAATTTTTTCGTTCTCATTTCATTTCACAATCTATGAAATTGTCATATCATATGTTTGCTTATACTTTTTCACATCAATCAATTCGACATCGGAACGGAACGTCGTGTCTTGTGATGTAAATATTTCAATTTCACCATTACTCGTAATTCTTTCACTGGAATATTCACGATATTCATAACAATTTATGGCGAGTGTACGTCTCTTATAATTACTATCGTAAGAGCACCGTATTGTTAGATCCAACTGATCGTATTCTAACTTAAAATGTCTGTAAAAAATATTTTCACTTTCAATTATTCCCTGGATATCCTTTTCTTTTTTCAGCAAATCTTGCCTGAATGCCTCTATGGCCTCTTCGACAGTAAAATATTGTTTTACAGGTTCTTCTGTTGTTGTTGTTGCTGTGCCATTATTTTGTTGATCATTTTGTATGATCTCATTGATCTTCATCAATTGAAAGGACAAATCAATTTTTAAAGTATCATTACTAGGTAGCAGCAAAGAAAATTCCAAATTTCCTTTATTATTAGTACCAGCTGATAGATTTAACGGTATTGGGTTAGCTTGGAATAAACCCCATGATACGGAGATTAACAGAAAGAAGAATTTATACATTTTGTTTGATTTGATATAGAGATCGACACACCACACCACTGAAAAGTCAAATGGAAACTAAATCAATATTCTTTGAATTAACTCTTTTTATTTATTCTGCTATATAGTGACATTATTTTTTTTGTTTGCATTATTCTACTTTTTAACATGTAACATCCACAAGTGTCGGGTCCCACTTCACATGTATCCGATGACCAGCTGCATGTTGAATAATGGCATCCATATTTAGAATTAACAATAGAAGCAGGAGCGTATTCACATAATTTAATATAACAATTTAAAATCTCCCTGTAGTGATCATCCAACAAATTTTCCTTGTGATCTATTAAAAAGTCAGGAATTAGTTTCATAAGCTGTTCACGACCTGTATCCACCATCTTTTTTGAGCGCTTTATATTTTATATCTTCCTTATCAATATCATTAAATACACACAGCTCATTAAAACTACTCGTTATTCTCAAGGGATGAAAACCATCGGTTGTCACTCCTAATATGGTTATTGAACCACCGAATACTTCAATTTTTAAATGTTCGTTTACAGTAAATTGATACGGTACTGATGTTAGATTCCCAGGTACTGGATCTCCTCTGCACATTTTCATCAACAAACATTTACTACCATCTTCTGGCGTTAGATGAACTGATAAACTAGAATCAATTACGTCTACTCTTACAATTTTAAAATATTTCCACGATGTATGACA
The DNA here is from genome assembly GCA_963082955.1 of Cheilosia grossa. Lineage (NCBI taxonomy): Eukaryota > Metazoa > Arthropoda > Insecta > Diptera > Syrphidae > Cheilosia > Cheilosia grossa. Next base: position 40,985,596 of record OY720145.1, on the reverse strand, counting down.
AATGCAATATTTATCACCCGATTTTATCGTTTGAACCCAAAACATTGACTTCTCTTTTTTTTAAACACGTACGCAACATGTACTCCCATTGGAAGACAGCGAAAGACAACCACAATTTTTACTACTCGTCTTGATCAAAGGGCAACCAAATCATTTCTTACAATTAATCAAACTATAATGAGAACAATTCTATTTATAGAATAAATGTATGCACAACATGAATAGACACGCAAAACGTTGACCTCCATTTACTAAATCCCAAAATAACTCCCATATGAAACGTTATCTTTCGACCCCCCGAAAATTCATTACCAATGCCATGATAAAAATAAAACATAAACAACTTAACCGCAATTGGAACATCAAAACCACAATTGGAACACTCACGTGCCAATCACACTCTAAAACCGCAAATGGAACATCAAAACCACAACATTTTAACCACAATTGGGTGACTCACCGCAGGGTGGCAAATTTTGCCACTCTAGTGGTCCCAGAACCTACCTATCCTATCTACTGAATTCTCTATTCGAAAGGCCATTCCGGAACAACTGCACACAAAATTCGATTCAAAAAATCAATTTTCTATTTTTCCCGACTTTTGCGGAGGGTTTTCCCAAAATTTTCTTTCGCAAGAACCTGCTCCTGAAAATTACGAACAACCGAAAAAAAAATTGAGACAAATCGGCCGAGCCGTCCTCAATTGATGAATTACTATCTATCGTTTTTCACACAATTTTCAAATATCTCCTACCGAACAACGAGTAATGGCCTTCTGGAGTTTACATATGTTTCCCGCTGTAAAATATAGGCGCCTGTGTTCTTTCACAACACACGTGAAGTTGGCTGCTATAGCAGTCCGTAAATAATAAGTCAATGGTTAGATTTTGTTTTAACTCCATAATAATAGACTATTTGTTCTATTCAAGTTCTAAATTAGATTTTTTCTCTTTTTTTGTTCTAAGTGTGATAGGTTTCTTCCCTAACGATAATGCATTCGAACACATTAGTCAAATACAGTCAAACTTTGTTCCCTTATGCAAAAGTTGGGAAGAAGAGAGCCAAAAAGAGGGAACAAAATATTTTCCCTCGATAAAAAACCTGCAAATAAATATAAGCCCAAGAAATTTCTTTGGGCTTGTTGCTAATGTCAAATCGTTCAAATGCTAATTAGTATCTGACTTTCTATTTTATTTCATTTATATTTTGTGCTTGTATAGCAGTAAAATAGATGTATGAAGCAAAAGAATCGATCTTTGTAATTTCTACAATTAAAACAATTAAAACTTGCTCTTAATTTGTACTTTTTTCTTCTTATATTTGAATATTCCCGTCTAAGAAAAATGCACATTTTTCAAACACGTTCCTTTTCTTTTTGGTTAGTTTTCATTTCGGCGAATTCTCTCACAATGAGAGAACAAATATGACATATACCCAGCTATAAGGGAACAGACCTATTAACGTACTAGTTATGTTAGATCACAGAATAAATTAATTCAGCAGTTTAGTAAAAGTCAAAGCGCTACATATTTTGACAGTTGATTGGTAGTCTTGAGTGCGAGTGCCGGCACAATAAAGTATAGATTCAAAAAGAAAAACTGTAGTAGATTAAAGAAATAAAACAACATTTTTTGTAAATAGATATTATGACAGTTGTGTTTCATAAATAAAAAAATTAGCCAGCAACCAGCTAATGATTGTTTGTCTTTACTCTAGTACCTACGGTATATAGCTTGTTCTAAACCAACAAATATCAAAGACCTATATTTATACCGTAACGGCCATATTATTCACTCCGGGTGTAACTCAAGTTTAAGTTAATTTGACACCCGAGCATTAATCCGTATTAATCCATATTATTCACTGAAAAACATGCATTAAACCCGCTGGGTTAAAGATGGATTTAATAAATGCGGATTTAAAACACTTTAAACCGTTTTTAATCCGTTTTAAGCCTACGTTTTGTCAAATTTCACTTATAATGACATTCGTTTTCTATTGTTTATCACATTTTATTGGAAATTGTTTTGATTTGATACGTATCAATAGTTTTTTCATTTGTAGTGAAAGAAAATGATAAGAACTTAAAATGAAAGGTGTCGTCCGTCGACGATGAAGCAGCACAAGAAGAAGACAGGATTTTTATTTTTTCCTTTTTTAATAAATTTAAAATAATATTATAATGAATTCAAAAAGCTATCAAAAGTAAAAGCAATGAACAAAAACACGCAACATATTTTTTACTATCGATGCATAAGCTGTTCTTGATGTTGTTGTTCACGATTCGACGTTCACCGCCATCCAATTCCTGTCGAATCATCGAACGTAGCTTCCAGAATGTTGACGATGTTGACTCCCCATCTTCTGTTCCATCAGCTCTTCAATAAATTCATCCTCTGACGACGTTCGTCAATATAACGAATGAAATCCATTTTTATATAGACAAAAAGAGTGAATATTATGAAATTGAGTTTTAACCCGAGTTTAAGTAGTTAAACTGGTCTCCGGAGTGTAGTTTAAATACAATCGGATTAAACGCCGACAAGTTTAAAAAAGAGGTCGGGTTTAACGAAGGAAAATTATGCACTTGGATTTAATTATTGGTTTAAACTCACTGGGTGTAAGTTTTAACCCGGATTAAGGAGAGTCAGTCGGCATCTGGCAATAGCATTTCATTTATACCCAGACCAACTGCGCAATTGTGACAACTGACAACTCCAAGGTGTTATGGATCCGACTCACCACAACTACGTTCTCATTCACAAGCAATCCGACTGACATACTGTAACAATAGCCTAGGGGGGACTCACCGACTTTGGCAGCTTGTCAATGCACATAAAGTGTCTTATCTCAAGACCAGCCCAAAACCACACACAGCCTGACATTTGGTGGATTACCAACGGCATCAGCCGCATCCGTTAGGCGCGTGCATAAATTCAAAGCGAAATGTCAAACACGCCCGTGAACCAACGTGCCAATTTTATTACAATTGATAAATGCTCCGGCACAATCCACATTCGATTTCAATTAGCTTGCTCATTACAAGTCCGAGTGTGGTGCGGTTTGTGTCGCTGTCAGACTGGGTGGGTATACCCCTCCCCGGCTCGACCACATATCAATAGAGCGGAGTCCGATACGATTCTAGTTCAAACAGACATGTATGCAAATTAATTATTCTAATCTGAGAAAAGTTGTGGTGATATTGAGAAAAATCGTATGTTTAACAACAAAAACAAAATCACTCGCTATGGCAGGTGTCCACTTCGTAATTCGCAATCGGTGCATTCCGCTCGAACGGATTTTCAGCTGAATGCGGTCTCATTTGTAAAATGCCATTTTATGAAATCGAATATAGATGAGAAGCCTCTGGGGTGTAGCTATTTCCCAAAAGTCGATTAATATCTTGAAATTCTAAATAATCGTGAAACAACTTTTCACTGAGTCTAGCTACTGGGGGACTGAATGTGAAGTTGACCGAAGTTTTTGCGCAAGGGTTTGTAGGCGAAAATTAATTTTGTGGCAGTGGAGTGGATTATGTCCTATGTTAACGATCTCTGGAAGAACACAAATTATCCTGCTTTTACGACATCACACAATATTAACACCAACGAATAAAGGGAAGCCCTATACTAAATAGCTGTCTGACACGTATTGTGGTCGGCCATCTTGTTTTCGTGTTAGGAATTATGGGAAAGTTCAGTTAATAATTTCTAGCGATGGCTTACGAAATTTTGCTTTCCTATAAATCGAATGGACGGATCGTATAACTGATTGATAAATTGTTCGTTTAATTTACTGACACTTACTACCACCCTCATGTCACATGTCTTAAATGAAAAATAAAAATGTTTTCAAATGTTGCTGGCCGAAACTTGTGTTTATTTCCGTTTTAATTATTGGTGGAACATTCATGACACTTAAGGCGTCTGATTTGTGATCCCATTCCTACGCATCTTAAGGTTTTCTGCACTGCGCCACCTCTCATGAAAGTTTGACAAATATTCGAGAGTGTAACTGTCATACAAGACAGAGTCAGCCGTTGTTAGTCGGCACAAAATTGTAGGTTCCTTCCATTCATCAAGCGAAGCTCGTCCTAGGCTACCTACACGGACCGGAAAATGTATTAATTTATTTTATTTTGAATTGGATAATAATTGGACTATAATTTTTGAAAAAACAATCAGCCAACTATTTTTGAAAACCATTCAAAAAAAAAGTCCCACTCGCCTACCGCACAAAGTCACAGCTCACCAGCTATAACCATCTATGCCTATGCGGACAAGGAAGAAGGAACGAGGTGATAATCGTTTTGAGCAAAACGCAACAGTCAGTCACCTCGCTATAACAATCTGCAAGTCTGCATATTAAACTCGAATTGAATAGCCACATAGCCAACTCCTGCAGCTAAGTAACTACAGAGAAGAGCACAAAGAGAATATCCATAGCAAAAGGTCAAAGACACCTCATCGGGACTCCCAGTTTAATAACCCCATACAAAGAACAGTCATTCAGAATGCATGGCAAAACAAAAACACCACAACCTATCGTCTGCATATAGCAGGGGTCTTCCGATGATCGGCTTCTGATCGGAAAATAAAAGAATTCAATGAGCAGATATATACCCCGCAGGATCGGCTGTGCTGGCTGTGCCCCTTCCATTCGTCCTTTCTCTGGCGGACTGACTTCCACTCGAAGAGGTGGTTCACTTTTGAAGCTCTTCGTGGTCGTCGGTACCAGGCGTCAACCTGGTCAGTGTCTACGACTATGGCCCAAGAGGTTAAGAGGATGGAAACAACAATGCGCATCCTTGCCCGCATATAAAGTTGGCACTGCCAGAGAAGTTATTTATAACATCTGCGCTAAGTGTAAAATGCAGCTGGGTTTGTCACTGGTACAGCATGACGGAGCGCCACTATTGCCGCAGTACCGCGCGCCGGCCGCCTTCACAGACCCTGCAGTCTTGGAGTCATAATGGAGCCAATTTATGTGCGCAAGTGCCGCACTAGAGCCATCATCATCTACATCAGCGTGACTCGCGGTGCGTCGTCGGTCGTCCGCCAGCACTGCCGCAGACATTCGTCGTCATCATCGATGCCAGCGAACCCACTCGCGGAGGTCGAAGAACTGTATGGAACCATGGGATTTTCGAGCGGCGGCAGTGGCCAACCGCATTCTGTTCTTACCTCTCCCGCATGCAAAATAGACCACGACAATGTCGACGCAGATGCCAGAGCCAGTGCAGTCGGTAGCAGCAACGGGGGCGGGGGCGGGGGCGATGCTCGGGTATACCCACATCTGAATACTGTGCGCGATGCATTCTCGTTTTCGATTTCATTTATTTGTGTGTACTCTTACGTATGAGTGGTGGTCTATGGGCGGGGCGGGGAGGCACACGGGGCACGTTTCCCCTTGATAGTTTCTTAACCCATTCGTTAACGTTAAGAAGCGATAAAATTCGCTCTTGCCGCTCGATTATACCTATTCTCGTGGCGAATTCGCATTTTTCGCATTCACCGAGGCCTTTGAACTGTAACAGCAGATACACTTTCCGATTGGGCAATTTATTCGACGAGTTCCGCCGTGGTTCCGTTTTTTTTTCTTTTCTTTTTTTTAAGCTGCTGACTTGGCCTGATCGGTCTTGTCGTGGCCAATGACTAAACACAGCAACACAGTTCGTTGGCTTACGTCAGGCGCAAGGTTCTTTTTTACCCGGCATGGTGCAGCGGTGGTTGACTTCGTGTATATCTAGCTCAGCTGCTCTGATGGTGATATGGTTGGTCTTTCAAAACCTATATATGCGAAGCCATTGAACTTATAGTGTGGCGATGCTGGCAGCTTGGGTATGAAGCCAACACAGGTGAATTTGAGAGCGACACTGTGCAGAGTGGATGTGCATTTGCGAATGCAAGATGTCAAGGAATTTGTCGATTGAGTAATTTGTTTGGAGTTTTGTTTTTCGCTGTGCAGTGGTGCGGGTGGGTGGCATAATAGGTCCTATAAAGTTGTTGGCGTGCTTTTTGAGTTCCAGCCAAGGAGCAGCGATTGCTGTAAATGTATATTTTTCCTGACTAGTTGCGTAGTATAAAATAAAACGCTCCCATTAGTAAGGAGTTCCGTGCCTGAAAATACATAGCTCAGAAAATAATAACAGGTTAAAAAACATATTTTTGAAACACCGAATTATCATATACATCTGTATTGGCCCATGTATCTTAAATTTAAGTTAAAAAAAAATGCTTTCCAGTCTTCTCAAGAGGTTCTACCCAGAAATCGAGCAAAAGTGCAAAAAATTACATTTTGTGTCTCGAACTGATAAATAATTACTGGAGCTATTGAATTGAAACTTAATGCACAGAATCTCCTCTTCAAAAACGTCCGAATAGTTTTTTAAAAAAACATCTCAGCTATTTTTTATTTAAAGAATTCCCAGAGGTGTTTCGGAAAATTTGCATAAAATCGATTTCCTATTGGCCAAACCATGATAAGACTGACAACGGTACATCTGAGATCACTAGCTCAGCTGAAAGGTACCATCCGAAACACCAATAACGTCCAGACAGATCTTGAAATTTATCATTGGTTTTGAAAATACAGGTGTTTGAAAACAAACAATATTTTGAAACATTGAACTACGTTTTTCATGTGAATATTGATGCACGTATGTCTCAATTTTTACTCAGAACAACAAAGTATCATATCAGCTAACAGATACAAAATACCGAGTTTAAATTACATATTTCTCTAAAAAAAAATATTTTGTACGTTGCTGCTTAGTTTATGAACTTTCGCAGAAAAAAATTCCGGATTTCCCGTGAAGGTGGCGGTAGTTCTGTGATCTGATCTGAACAGCACGCAATCAACCATAAAGTGCCTAGCTAATGTTTTACTGCTCTCGGAGGTGTATTCTAAATGAACTCTGAATTGCGGTTTCAATAAAGGGAACCATGTGTGGATGTGGGTATGTGCAAGCAGATTTATTTCTGTGGCGATTCGAAGTGATTTTGCATTTTTGTTTCGCTGACTGAAAGTAAAAATGAGTGAGGGGTTGATAAAGGCACTTTTCAAGATGTGGATCTATACCTAATACTTTCAGTTTAAAATTTGTTAACAGTGAAACTAATAAACAATACTACAAAAAACAAAATCATGATATTACTCTGGATTTTCAGAAACCCTAAAGATTCATTGCTAAATCGATGTAGAAAAGTTGATTATTGAAAAGTGCATAGATAGGTACCCTTCACACCTTGAATATTATTGAGTCTGGGTGGATTGGTATAATGTAGCACTGCGCTGTTGCCGTTTGTGGGCAATTATTATTTTTTGCGCTGTTGCGATTGTCTTAATAATAATAATAATTGAAAATGCTGGAAGCTGAAACTAAGAATATCAGGTTTTCTATCCTTATGTGCAGGAATGCAGAGTTACATGGGTTGGGGTTTTTGACCTGGGACTGCGGGAGCTCGATGTTTAATTCTTTGTGTGAGTGAAAGGATCGCAACCCAAGGAAATCCTAGTGTAGATATAGAACGTTTTATGAAGAGATACTGTAGAAAAACAAACAGGAGGACAATCCAGTCATGAAAAATGGTTGAATATCAGAAAGAAAATGCTGACAGCCTCATATTTCGGACAAATATGCAAAGCAAAAAGAATTCAAAGCCTTGCACATCCCACGACCTTTTACTAACAAATTCAAGGCCAATTGCATATTATATGTAAGCGAGAAAAATGTATGTTTGCAATTTGGGGTGGTAGTGCTTTAAAAATTTATATGGAAGTAATAGATGTCGATCACATTTTTTGGAAAAAGAAAATATCGGACAGTTAAACATATTTCACGAAAACTGTTTTTTACCAGAATTAGTGGATACTCGTATTACTCGGGGAATGGAAGTGCAAAAACCACAATTACAGGATACTTGAGGCGACCGACAATAATTTAAGCTAATAAGGTGCAGCAGAGTAGCAGACACTACATTAGCAGTTACCTATGTATATTATTTTCTTATTAAGTTCCTAAATAAAATAAATTATGTATAGCTTTCAGCCATACTTCCATCTTCGGAATGGATGGAAGGATCTGTACATTTTTATCTGCAAAATCTCTAAGTAATACCAAATTCAAGTTTTATATGTCAAATCCAGGAGTCTGGAGCGAAACCTAGAGCAATGAAACCAACATATTTTGCCCTCCATCCCCTCCCCCCAACATTCACGAACTTCTTTAATCCAAACTACAATTTGAGAAAAAAGAAAATTATAAGGCAAAAATTTGACTGTAGCGATAGAAGAAATTATACAATTAGAACATGCCTGAAATTGACCATTCCCGAAGTATAAATGTGCATTGTACACAACTCAAAACCATACCATCAAACATCGCTTAGCTGACGGATACCTTGCTAATTTTCTTCTTCACACTCCAACATTTATTTGATTCTTGTTTCTACGATGAAAAAAATTGAAAGAACAAAATTGCATCGATATCCACATCTAAAAGAACACACACGATCAACATACGATACCTGAAATCTATAAAACCCGTTTGTCATGCCATACATCACTAAAGGTACGCCCACTAAAGTCCTTTTGCAAGTGGATTGCAAGTGGATGCTATGTTGCAAATCAAAGAGAGATGGCGCTTCACGTTCCAATTTTTGTAGAACATTCTGGCATTAAAAATGCTAGAGTGGCATCACTATTTTTCTTAGTGTTAAACACTGCTTAAACTTTAAGTTAAATCACTTGAAAATTGCTCACCAATTGATTTCTCTTGCATTAAAAATGCTAGAATGGCATCACTGTTTTTCCAACTGATGCAATGCCTTTCTTTGCAGTTGGAAAATTTCCGTCAAACGTAATCAAACTCCACTAGTTGTCAAATTTGTTTTCGTACCAATCGAACATAAGACCTGACCTATAATCGAGTCTCACTGTCCAAAAAAAGAAAAGACTTTCGTGATGTGAAAATGTGACTTTTTGTGATTGTCAAGTTTTGTTTATCGCAACAAAACTGAAGATTTCTCTCAAGTCGAACGATTTTATTTTCCACGTAGAAACTAGCTCACTAACAGATAGGAGGGTTCTAGAATGGCACATGGAGAAAGGTACTCCGAATGTTTTGCGAAGAAAGTCTGATACTCTTCTGGTGAAGTCTGTGAAAGCCTTAAAAGTCAAGAAAAAAATTCGTTGGTGTATTGATTTAGTATGGAAAAACGTCAGAGCAAAACCTTTGAGATATCTTGAGTGTAGTGTTAGCAAACCTTTAACAAAGACTTGATTAGTGCTACCACAACTACTGGTTTAGTCCGGGTAAAAAGTTAGACCACAACTCAGACTACATCTGGTGTAGGACCACAACTGGTGTAGTTGCAGTGTTTAAATTATTGAATGAAGTCAACCACATTTAGTGTAGTAGTGCCTGAAAATATCAGACCACTACAACTGGTCTTGTGCTGACACAACGTCCGACCCCAACTTATGTAGTTCTAAAAAATACGGTGGACCACAAGTCCACAACTGGTGTAGTTGTAGTGCTTGAAAAAATATATCAGACCACAACAACTGCTCAAGTGCTGACACAGCGTCAGATAACAACTTGTGTGGTTCTAAAACAAAAAAAAAAACGGTGTGCCACAAGTCCACAACTGGTGTAGTTGTTGTGTCTGAAATTATCAGTCCACAACAATTGGTCTTGTGCTGACACAACGCCAGACAACAACTTTAGTTGTTCTGAAAAAACCGCGGAGCGCAACTGGTGTACTTGTATAGTGTCTGAAAATCGACGACTACAAACAGTGTAGAGTTGAAAAAATCTCAGACCACAATTGGTGCAGTACTGGAAAAGATTCCCGCCCATGCTTTCAAAATGTCCGTTTAGACCCCAAGGTAAAATGTTAGTACTACTACTTACTGATCTTACCCTCCTTCTACAGGGCATAGCCATAAAACTTGTAAAAACAATGTTAGAATTGAAGGTCTAGTGAAAGTAGCTTTCGTATTGACCAAACCTTGAAATTCTGAGGCCGCTTGAGAAAATACAGCGTGAATTGTATGTGACGAATTAAAATTGAATGTGATGGGACAACATGGTCGTGAATGTCATCGTTCGAAGGTATTTCGAAGCTGTTCGCGGTGTATACAGGGCAAGTACCGTGGTAAAACTGGGACTGCCTACAAGCGTATATATTTTGTATGCAACGGAAACCTCGGTGCATCAAAATGCGGCTCAATCGGTGGCGCAATTTTATTAATATTTAGGTGACGTTATATGTCACGTAGTTAATTAGGGACCAGGCCCTTTGCATTGATCCTAGAACAGCAAAAACAGATATTCCGGTGTCGTAAACTGGGGGGGCTGCCCACCATTTCATACCGCCAGCAAGCGATGAATCACTGCCTGGATACGTAATTACTTTGCACTTTTCAGCTCAATGTCGTCTGGCATCTGCTGACTGCTTGGTGCGTCACAAGAGTGTTTTCCTGATAGCAGACCTTCTAGAACAAAAAGGAAATCAGTTCACTAAAAATAGCATTCACTCATCCGCGCCGTCCTTTATTCCGAGAAGCAGCAGCCATTCAACTCATGCTACACTTAAGCATGTACCCACTCGTATAAACCTATCAAGGCAAGACAAGCCAGGGTTTATCCCATTTTTATTGCCTCGTGGCGCGCATATTCTCAACGGTTGATCGTTTGTTCGGGTCCATAGCGTGATACAGCCATGTGCGCGAGTTATGTTTAAGTGAAGGCATACCGTCGAAGAATAGACATTCAATGACCTGCTAGGACAGCCACCACCATTTCTTCAGGCAGCCCAGGACTAAGATGCCGATGAGTGCGAGAGCTGTTGTTGCAATGCAAACGTTTATACCTTCGTGCGGCTGCGATAAAATACGCATCGCGCCGTTCGACATTCTCAAGTTCATTGCATTGAGTTCTTTTATCGTGTGTGCCAACAAATGCAACAGTAACAACGACAACAACAACAACACGAGCGTCTAGGCTTACCTCGACTGAGGTCAATGAAACAGTTTTCAGTGCGCAACGTCACTGACTCGAAGTTGGTTGGACAGTATGTTGGCGATGCATTCACATAGATAGATGAATACCTGTGCATTGGGCAGCTGTGTGCAATTTTGTGGCGTATAACGTCCGAACTGGGGCTGTACGAATACTGTACGACTGGCTAGAAGGTGTCGAAGGCCTGTTGACTTCGCAAGTTCAACTTATCTCTATTCTTAATCGGCAAGCGGAAATAGTACTCAGCCTTCGATCGAAGCTGAATGCATCCGAAATCCGGTTCAAGTGTAACTTGAGCTTCACAGCAGTGGAAAATTTGTGGAAGGTCGGGGAGCATAAGTTTGGAATAGGGCACACAAACACATCCGATGGGCGGGATATGTTATGGGTTAATGTAAATTTTGTAGGTCAAGTTTAGTTTATAAATGGCCCAGCTTTTATTGAAATTCAATGCGCTCCGACTGAGCCAATGTCTTCGAAAAGAAATCGGAGACCATGTGGAAAATTTTACAGAATTCTGAAACGGGTATCTATTTGCATATGTATGTATGCTGGAAATCGAAATCGAGCGAAATGAAGGGAAATTTTCAAAAGTCAATAGAAATTGATTACGACTTTTGGGGCGATTTGCGCGTCGTGAAAATGATCTGTAGGTATGCCAAGCCAAACGCATACAAGCGGATACTATCTTATACAGGAATCAAAGCTAAATCTGACTGCGAAATTGGCAGGAAAGTCAACCAAAGACAGCCATAGCGCCCGCAAAGAGTGCGGCAAAGGTTATCACGAAATTCGGACTCAGACTGGGTACAGACTTAAAGTAAGCCCTCAAAATTTGGCTTTGCGTCAAACGCAATCTATATATATAAAAATGGATCTTGGTTTGTTCGGATGCTTAACGGATGAATTAACTAATGTGTACTGATAAAGAAGTTGTACCCTTTTGTAAATCAAGAAAGAAAAATAAAAAAACAACATTTGAAAGAAAGTCAAATTAATTTTAAATAAAATTTTTAAATTTACTATTATTATTATTGTTTTGTTAGATCGTTAAGTGTTTTGTTCTGTTTTTCCAGTTGTATTCAAAATTTCAATTGCACCCTTTTCGTTCGTTTGCTTTCTGTATTTTGGCTATTTCAAAGGTATGTTAGTGATTTGTAAAAACTGCGTGCTATACGTTAAAAGCGCTACGTCCAATTTATGGTCGTCATCATTTCTGGCTGAATGGCTTCGTCAATAAACAAAATATGCAGTAATGGTCAGGCAGAAATCCACACGTCATCCATGAGTCATCATTGCATCCCGATAAAATTAGGGTTTGGTGTGGTTTATGGGCCGGCGGCGTCATTGGGCCGGACTTCTTCCGTGATGATCAAGACCGGCACGTTCCTGTGAATGGGAATCGCTACCGTTCAATGATAACCCAATTGGATGATATGGACTTGGAAGACATGTGGTTCCAACAGGACGGCGCCACACAGCGAATGTCACAATCAATTTATTGGAAACAAAGTTTGGAAAACGTGTTATCTCACGAAATGGTCCAGTCGCTTGGCCTCCTCGGTCGTGCGATTTGACGCCGTTAGACTTTTTCCTATGGGGCTACGTCAAGTCGTTTGGTCTATGCCAACAAGCCAGCGACGATTCATGAACTACGTGAAATTGCAGCAGTATCGGCCGATTTATGCTTGAAAACCGTCGAAAATTGGGTTCAACGTCTGGACTTCTGCAAGCGCGCCCGTGGTGGCCATGCAAAAGAAATCGAGTTCCATACATAATGGCATAGAACGTACTTTCACAGGAATAAAGAATTTCATTGATATCAAAAACCGTTTCTGTTTTAGCGCTCTTATTGAAAAACCCTTTACATTATCTATTCCACATATCTACATAAATATAATATAATTATAACTCGATATCCACTGGGCCAATTTTCATGATTCTTTCTTTGTTTTATTCGTATTGCTGTATTTAAAAGATAGGATGAAATTGAAAGTCGGCTCAGTTATAATTTTGTTGCGCAACCTAAATGCTCCGAAAGTTTGCAACGGAACGCATTTGATTTGATTGTGAAGAATCTCAAATCGAATATCATGCAGCAAACGATTTTGAGTGAAAAATTCAAATGCCAACATTTTCATTCAGCGGAATCCCCTTATTCAGAACGATTTGCCATTCGTATTTGAGCGTCTTAAATTTTCCGTGTGCCTCGCTTTCACTATGACAAATAGTCGCAATGACAATTGCTGGATATTTGTGGCATCAATTCAATTCCCATGTTTCTCACATGGTCAATTGTATATGGCGTGCTCACGTGTGAGCAAACCCATCGATATTGCTATAATATGTACTTCATTTATTTCATAAAGCAGCACGTGCATTCTGCATGCTCAGAATTATTATTTTTATTAGGTACATTAATGAATTTGGGCGGAACGAAGTTCGCTGGGTCAGCTAGTTTGTTATGAAAATAGATTTAAGAAAACAAACATTGTATACCGTTTAATTTAATTTAAATATTCACTACCATTTGTTACCTAGCCTTAAGTCAAATTGTATATACAAAAAGTTTAACAAAAGCAAATGTGATAAAATCAAAGGAGCGCCATTGGTGCCGCACGCATACTTAGGAAGGCCTATGCAGGAACTTCACGTAGGTTAACACGAGGCCCTCAAAAGAAGGGCGCAATTCTCTATTTTGAATCAACGGTGCTGCCAATAGTTTAGAATGTTAGCGAGAGTCTTTTAAGAAAATAACGTTGTGGTGGATAAACACTTTATGGGTTCCCCATTTTTCAGAATGACTTTGGAGAGCACTGATTGCTTCGTAAATGCCGAAAAGAACCTTACCCAAATCTTTGTGATGCGCTGTCGTACCTAATACTTTTTTAAATGTCACAGAACTCAAGTTTCTGGTTCGGTTCAACATTGGAATAGCGATCTATCAGTGAGGTGCAAATATCGTGACAAATTCGACAAAAATATGTATTTAGTTTTGAATCAGTGGATAGAACTCGCATATTCTATCAACAAAACGGTACCTACTCGAAATAGGCAGGTATAACTCTGATGTATTCATACAGTAAGAGTTATAGACTCTGAGATGATGTCAAATCAGACATCCAACGGAAAGACTGTTTTTTTTTTTGTTTTTGTAGTAGGTTCGTGTCAAGAAGCGCTGAGGCGACTCCCTACAAGACCCAGCCTCATCATCCTAGTCCTTCTTTGTGGCGCAAAAGTATGGCCACTAGCAAAGGCGGATGATGATATCTTTTTGAATGTAAAAGTATTTGAGTCATTTTCGGTCCTGTTTTTGTGATTGAAATTTTTGGAGAATTTGATTTATCAGCGAAAAGCTCTATCGACTTGGCTAGAAACATCCGAATCAGTTGTCTAAGACTAACGCTCCGGTTCATTAAACCGAAATGGAGGAAGACCTCGCCTTAGGTGGACCTTACGAGAGGAATGGCATCTCAACCAACTTTAGAGTTAAATACCCGCTAACCGAAAAGACGTATTAGTGAAGGGTCATGTCCACCTCAGCAGTCCAGTCCATTCAAGCCCCGATTGTCTCCAACTGCCTGTACGAAATGTCATCGAAAGCGGTTTGGCAGTTTGCGCGCCATCTCAGTTCAAACACCTCAACAACGAATAGAAAGGGCAAGTTCAGTTCAAGTATTTAGTTTACTATGTCTGACAGCTGCCTGACTTTATGTATCTCGGTTGTGGTTGCGTTAGATCAGACACATGCACAGCTTTTTCAGTTGGCGTTTATGGAGGCGAAGCCGAAGGATCTAGTCAAGAAATTCGTGAGTACTAAGTTGACAGTTAGCATATGTAGCTGACGTAGGAAAAGTGACGGCTCCGGCCAATTTAGTTTTTGAATTCAGGTTACATCTATTCCGGACCAATCTAGTCTATTTAAGATTTCTGAATGTGTCCAATGAAGTTACAAATTCGGGGACTCCTATAACTGAAACTGACAAGTAACTCGAAATATTGCGTGTTGAAACAGATTATCCCCACTATTCATTATTTACTGCGCATCGTTTCCACAGAAATTAGCAAATCATCTCCGATTATCAAGCGTGTTGTATGTGAACGTTGCCTAAGTACAAACATTATTTGGAATTAAAATACTCTCCTGCATTATTCACTAGATTACCTGTGTCCGAAACAGATCGGATGACGATCACAGGTAAGGGAGCGCGAGCGATGTTTCGCCAAAACAAAACGAGTCGACCAGCTATAGGAACAACAAACAGGAAGGCTCTCCCCTCGGATAGAACCTTTTTAACGAGAATCGGCGACACAGCGACGACGACGACGACGACCAGTGACCAGTCGTTTCAATTCTACTTTCGTTATTTAATACTCAATTTCCATGGTCTCGATTCAGTTCTCCGTAAACTGTGTACAGGGCAGTTTCATGGATATTTTCATCGCTGGCTTCCTGAGTGTGTCTTGTTTTGTTTGCGCCTTCTCATCTTTCTGCGCCAGTGGTTTTGTTTCATTTTATCAGTGGTTACAATTTTGATACGTGCTTGCATTAGAACCGCCAGTTAACAAGGATCAACATGTATCTAGCCGTGGTAAGTCACTTTTACTTTCGCTTGATCAGCAACTATTACAATAAATTGAACTAAGCTGCCTTTTTGTGGAACGAACAATTCAAACCAAACGAATCACGAATAAGACCCAAGCGTAAAGTGATGATGAACGAAGAATACTTAATTGGAGCTCACATATCGCAGTTCGCAGACATGTACTGTTGCTCATGTTTATGTATTCGGATTCTCGCAAGAAGGTTGCGATCTCAGTTGTTTTTTTTGTGTCTTGTTCTTTCATTCTTTTTGGTTTTTGATATTCCTTTCTAATTCCGCCTCGATAGCTATCTATCTCCAGCCATACAACGTTAAAATTGATTTTATTCCATACTTGATTGGAATGTACAGATGTCAATGCAAATTTGTTTAAATATTAAAGAAATATATATTTTACATAAAAGTCTCAAAACAACCGCAGTTGGAATACAGCGAAGAGCCTCGGCTTGGGCGCCATTTACATTTAATACAGGGTCCGCCAAATAATTTTTTTTTTTTGAAAATGCTATAAAAAAAAAACCACTGAATATTTTCTCAAATTTCTTTTTTTATTTGAAAGTACAATCCTTTCGGTTAATAATGGAAAATAATTTCAATCAAATGGCTGCCTCGGCTGGCCATGCATGCCTACACGATCGGTCCTAATTTTAAGAACATTATCGAAAAAAATCATGTCTTCAGATGAAGCAAAATTGTCGCATTTGGGGCACGAAAACCCGCACGCATACATTCAAAAGCCGATATACCCAAAACGAGTCACTGTTTGGTGCGGAATTTGGTCCCGAGGCATAATTGGGCCATTTGTCTTCGAAAATGAGCAATGAGTGGCCGTTACAGTCAATGGCGATCGTTATCGGGCCATGTTGAACGAATTTTTGTTCACAAAAATTGAAGAGGAGGATATTGGCAACATTTGGTTTCAACAGGACGGCGCTACGTGCCACACAGCCGAAGCTACACTCGATGTTTTGCGCCCTGTTTTTGAAGATTGCATTATCAGCCGCAGAGCTGATGTCGTTTGGCCACCTCGGAGCTGCGATTTGACACCGTTGGACTATTATTTGTGGGGTGCCGTAAAAGATAAGTGCTACGCCGACAAGCCAGAGACAATTGACGCTTTAAAGGACAATATTCGTGAAGCCATTGGTGAAATACAGCTGCACACAATCGATAATGTGCTTAAAAATTGGACCGATCGTGTAGGCTACTGCATGGCCAGCCGAGGCAGCCATTTGAATGAAATTATTTTCCATTATTAACCGGAAGGATTGTACTTTCAAATAAAAAAATAAATTTGAGAAAATATTCAGTAGTTTTTTTTTTATAGCATTTTCAAAAAAAAAAACAAGTTATTTGGCGGACCCTTTACATACGATTTTTTAAAATATTGGTGGGGCAATGTCTTCATATGTTTGGCTTATTACAAGCTTAAAACTAACACCAGAGCTAAAAGTATAAACTTAAAACTCAGCCATGAAAAGCTTTAAAGATAAGAAGAATGGTTCGAGTTTGAAATCAAAAAAAAACTGAGTTACTATATGCGAATTCAGTCAGCATATTTCAAGGTGTTTATATTTTTCCCTTGCCTGGCAGCGAACCACGAACTTCACGGTTCAAAATTAAAAAAAAAAACATCACCTTTTGTCCAAACTGGATATTTATTTATTTTCAAATACTCTGTCATTCGCGATGGGTTCGTCTTTTAAATGGAGCGTCTATCTTCATTGGTTCGTCGAACCTGTGTACTGGGTTTCGTAGATGCTTTCCTCGAGGCATTATTGTCCATTAGCTGAATGGCGTCGATTTAAAGTAGTCGATCCATTTAAACCACTGTAGCTCATAGAAAAAAATCCGTTGACGACTTGTTTTTTTTTTTTTGAAAGTAGTTCAGTATTAGATCTGCCTTTCTGCTTGTGGTCCTCAACTTTTCTGGTGACTAATGGGTTGTTTTCACTTCACCATTTTATGTTCCATGCTACATTCCACACCACATTAAAGGACTATTCACATGAGAGAACAAGCGAATATTCGTAGTTTTTGACATTTCATTCACATAAAAACTTTTTTTAGTCGCAGGTAACCGCGAATCAGGTTCCTTGTTGAAGGTTAAGTTCGAACGAATTTTTCATTTTCGGGCTTGTGGATCGCGACCCATTTATGCGGATTGTGAATAAAGTGTGATTTTGTTGTAATTGTGAGTTTAGATATTTAAATCAATTGAGACGCAGTTTTTTTTGCGGATTAGTTGTTAGATTAATTATTAAATGCTTTTGTAGTAAAACAAATAAGAATTTGCAATTCATAAATACAGCTAAATTCATTTGTTCGCAATTCGCCTACTCGCAGTTCGCGCTCATGGGAATGGTCCTCAATATTCGTTTTCAAATCTACTACATACAACAGTTAAATAACATACATTATTTGTGACATTAATGCCAGTATGAAGTGCTTCTCGACTTTAACAACTCCTCTTCCATATTTGGGGAAATCCAATTGACTAAAGACGCTCTCAGTGCGGTGCTTTTACATCCTATTCTGGTGTGCCTCAACTACTTGATCTCCCCCTCTCACTTACACTGTTCTTATATCTGCATTTTGAATGAATTCGGCAAAAACAACACGTGCAGTGCTGCCAAATCCTGGAAATTATTTACTTTTCGATGGAAGGAAGTTTCTACAAATGAGCTAAAAGATAAACAGGTTTTCCCTACTCAACAAAGAAATGTGAATATGGGTTGGTTCTTTTTGCAATGCTGCTTAAAATGCCTTTTCTTATTGAAAACAAAAATTTCAAGTCGAAATTCGATAGCACGTTCATTTTTCTAAACATTTTAATAAGGCCAACTTAAGCAAACTGTGAGGGCACTTAACTCTATTAGAGAATGTACTGCGCTGGGAGATTCTCAATGAATTGTAAATGTAAGTTTTTGAACTGTACTCACACATAGTAAACATCGACCAAACAAATTGCAGGCAAAACTTCAAGAAACCCTTTGCTTACTTTGGATCGAAAAAAATAACTATTGAAAAAGACATTGTCCGCTTTTTAAAACTGATTTACTTGAAGTTTTTACCTACCATTAATCACTAATCCCTTAGCAATTTCTCACTTCATAAAGCCACTTAAAACTTGTGGCCGCTTTCATTAAGATAATTTTAACTTCATTGATTTTGGTTTGCTCTGCGAGTGGCAAAATTGCACACATTTTTTGAAAATGTGCATCATTTGTGCCATCGGCGTTCGATTTTGCCTATTATTGTGGCGAGTGAGTGTTACCGATGGCCAAAATGATTAAGTCGCCAAAAAAAGGGGTCGAGAGTTTAAAAAATGAACAAAAATAACGAAGCAAAACACAGATCGTATAAACTGAACAATGAGAGTTGTTTGAAAGTTTTGAGTATTTTTTTTTGGGAAAAAGTCGCCCGAATGTCGTCAATGTTATAAAAAGAGGCGAAAAGATAGAGTTTTTGAAAAGTTGTCGCCGGGGGCCTTGAGTTCTAAAAATGGGCTAAATGGCGACGAATGTCGACATCGGTAACCCTGGCGCGAATCCATCGATTCTAAGATTAATCTGAAACAGGGTACAGGGCTCAAAAATATTGTCTGTCCTTGCCCTACATCAGAATGAGGGTCGGCGTTTATATATATTTTTTGTATTACTATGTGAAGAAGACTGTAGAAATTGTAGAGCACATCTAGAAAATTAGTGCGGGAGGCTTTTTGTTCGGAGCAGTTTTCCCAGACTTTAAAGACTGTTTTCGACTTAATTTTTATCAGGAAAAGCTTTCGGTTTCCCTTTTCCTCCTCGAAAGTGAAATTTTGCACTTGTTTTCGTATGAAAAACTTAAAAACTGTTACCGTTTTTATCACTTAAAAATATACACATTATTAGACTCAATATCAAAATCAGTGAATGCATTTATATACACAACGATTCATGTTTAACATGAATAATTCATTCCTTGAAATTTTTCATAATGAAAATACTTTTTAGTTTTATTTTTAAGCATTTTCAGCCTTAATTATACACTCAGCGTAGAGTCTACCTACGTACCTACTATATCTTAACGCACCCTTTATAATGCCCTTTCGCAGGCAAATGTGATTTATAAGGATTTTTCGTTAAAAGCGAAAATTTGCTTTTAGAGCCTGCGTAAAGCTTAGGTAAATATGTTCGCGCATCAAATGTCATTTGGTCGGGGTCGAATTGTAAACAAAACCAAAAAGTGAAACTAATTTTTGTTTGTGCATTCATTTCGCATGTTGTGTAAATTTGCGCCAAACGAATTTCGTTTGCAAAATGCAATTACAAAACATAAATTATATTTAATAGATAAATAAATATTAAATAAGTGGGCGTTTGTGATATTATTATTTTTTTTACATCAGTTTTGTTGCTTGTAGGGAATGTTTTAGGATGTTTGTGAATATGTCTGGTTGGTGGCGAGTGCATTTGCAACTGCTTTTATGACTTCGACCAAAAACTCAAACGTAGGGAAAATAATTTCGCAACAAAAAGATTTTCCTCAAGTGAAATTTCCCTGTTCAGTATTTTTCTATACTTGGTTTACATTTTAATCACGCAATTAGTGTTTTCGAAATGACTTTTAATTCCTCGGCACAGATCTTGCTCGGCGTGATTGGATTTATCATTTATAAATTCCAAAAAATCAGAAACTATCCGCCAGGACCATGGGGAGTACCAATTCTGGGCTATCTGCCCTTTCTCAATGCAAAAGTTCCATATAAAAGCCTCGAGCAGCTGTCCAGGAAATACGGCTCCACTTACTGTCTCTCGTTGGGTAACATCAATACAGTCGTACTCACCGATGCATTGGTCATCCGAGAATTCCTTCGACGGGATGAATTCACAGCACGAGCACCGCTCTATGTTACCCATGGCATCATGGGTGGAAACGGTAAGAATACTTAAGAAAACAAAAAACATAAACCCGATGGACATTACTCACCGGTCTGGTGTGATTTTTGCAGGTATAGTCTGCGCGGAGGGCCCTCTGTGGAAGGATCAGCGTCGCCAAATAACCGACTGGCTGAAGCGCATGGGAATGACGAAATTCGGTTCGCCCCGATCAACGCTGGCGAGCAGAATACGCATCGGCGTCCATGACTTCCTCACCGTTAGTATACACATTTATGTGTACAGCACAACGTCTAACACGTTTGTTGCTCTTTTTACTTCTTCACCTTGACTAATTCCACTTTCCATTTCTGTTCATTCTTCGTATTCGCACACACAGGCGTTACGTGGTGAATCATCGAAGCGCTTAGAAGTCAATCCGATGCACGCGCTCCACCATTCCATGGGCAACATTGTAAACGATCTCGTTTTTGGCATCACATATCCCAAGCATGATGTCACCTGGCGGTACCTGCAGGAGCTGCAGGAAGAAGGAGTCAAACACATAGGGGTATCGGGTGTGGTTAATTTTATTCCATTCCTCAGGTATGACGTCGGACTTGAGTGTTCAGTGCGGGATCTGCGGCCGGATATGACGCAATAAAAAACCGCACTGAACGCCAAAAGCTAGGTACAGCAATCCTGTAAAATTCACTCTCTATTCCATCTCCTGCAGATATCTGCCGTCGAATCGGAAGACAATTAATTTCCTGCTGGAGGGCAAGCGTAAGACTCATCAAATTTACGATCGCATAATTGATGATTGCTGCAAGCGTCTGAAGACGTCCGAGGAATCCGATGCGAACGACGACGGACGGCTGAGCATACTTGAGTGCTTCCTGAAAGAGAAGACGAAACGTGTGATTTCCCAAGATGTAAGCGCCAAAATGTACACCGATGAGCAATTGCGACATTTATTAGCGGATTTGTTTGGTGCCGGTGTTGACACTACATTGACTACGGTCCGATGGTTGTTGTTGTATTTAGCCAAGTATCCAAGATATCAGGACATGCTGCGAATGGTATGGAAGGGCATATTGATTATTATTATTATTTTTCTTCTTTTTTTTTTGTTATGAATCGTGAACGAAACCTTTGCTCTGTTGTATGATTTCCAGGAATTGTCCGCATTTGACAGGAATACACTGTGCCTCGACGATATTGATACTGTGGATCTGATGAAGGCGTGTGTGTCGGAGGTGGAACGGATTCGAGCTGTAGTGCCACTGGGAATGCCACATGGTACTGTGAAGGTGAGTTAGCAAAGTCTATCGCGTTTCGAATATATAGTTAAGCGGGCGTGAAGTTGGATCCAGCGTTTTCGAATTAGTTGGCATTATTTATATTATTTATTTGTTTTTGCGGAAGTTTAAATATTCGCACGCCGCGAATTTTAAACTTCGAGCTGGGTCAATTGTAAAGTTAAGGTCATTCACGAAAAAAATTTATAAATTTTCAGACTGTTTAGAAACAATTTAAGGCAAATTGTGTTCGTTGTGCGTCATGAAGGTAAAACTGTTCCCTTTGGATACATTTTTGGAAGGACAGTTTGCACCTCAACTCGTTTGTTTTCAGGGGAAATACTTAAAAAAATATCATAATGAACTGACAAGAGGAATCAATCAGTTGGTCGCTCTATTACACCTAAATGGGTCAAAAGATCTAAACTAAAAAAATAAATGTCGTTCTGTAATGATGTGTTATGTTCAATATGATTTTTGGAGAGGATTGATTTTAAAAGTAGATTTTATTTTAATTTCTACTTTCATTAGTTGCGCAGTAGCTCTTTGTTTAGTGTGCTGAAAACGTTTCACTGCGTCACCTCCTGCGAATGTGTGACAATCATCCGACTGCAAAATCGTCCTGAGAATGACTTTGAAATACGCCATTTGAAGTTGGAGTTTAACTTTTTTTTTAGCGGTTCTTAAGTGTGCACATTTTTGAGGCGATTAACCATTTGATTTGGCGTTATACATGATAACAATTTTGATAAAGTTTTCGAAGGTGATTTGACAACTTCAAACTTTCAGTCTGAACGCACCCTTAAGTCGACTGCCGAACTGGCAATATCAAAATTTTCAGTAAAATCAATATTTTCATATTTACACGAAGGATCAACGCTTTCAAATAATAAAATTTTACTACCGAAACTCCGAGTTGGCGATGGCGTTCCCGCCAATTTTCAATCTTCAGGTATGAAGCGTCTTTTTGGTTAAATGGCTTCGTCGATAAGCAAAATATGCTTTATTGGATAGGTGAGAACCCATTAAACAGCACTTTATCTGCAAAAAGTCACCATTTGGTGCAGTTTTCATGCCGGCGGCGTGATTGGGCCCCTTTTTGTTTGGTCTATGAAAATGACCGTCACGTTGGAACCGATATTGAAAACCGGCCGAGTCATCGAAAATTGGGTTCAACATATTGACCGCTGCGTACGTTCCCGTGGTGGACACATGAACGAAGTCATATTCCATTCAGAAACGTTTTTGATTCAAGCCAATAAAATTTGTTTTGATGAAATATCTCAAGTAGTTTTGCATTTTATTTAAAAATAAGTTGTCAAGTCCTTAATGTAATTTTCGAGACTTTTTTCCTATATACGCACACACGCACAGATTTCTTGAGCCATTCTTACGTTATTTTTGGGGGTACTTCTTAGTTGATTTTAAAGCTGCCTTTTGTGGGATTTTCGATGTTTTTAAAAGTAAACTTTATGCGGTTTCTGAATGGGTTTTTCGTGCGAATATAAAATATGTATTGTGGAAATGTTTGTATAGTACAGGATATTTGGTAATTTTTTAATTGGTTTTTAAACACATTTTTGTTTTTTTACTTTATAGTCAATTCCCCTATTGCATTTTCAAATAATTTGTGTAAAGATTTTCACAGTTGACATATTTAAAACATTCAAACATGTTCTAACTTCGATTGTTTAATTTGTTGACTGTTTTGAATTTGTATTTCGTTAATTTTAATGGATTGTTGGGATCATTTTCAGATCGATCCGTTAATTGATTTTTCGTGATGATTTTTCAGGCGACATTCAGGGGCAATGTCCTAGAAGAAATATACTTATAAGCAATTAAGAGATAATCCGTTGAATGTGTTAAAAGCATTCGTTTCGAGAAATTTTACGGTGATCTGTCACAACCAGATGTTAAAGACGGCAGACACCTTGCGACCATAAAAAAAACGCATATATTTTTCACGTCACTGAAACGCAAAGCTATATAGCAAAGATAATAATACCTTATCAATATTAAGTATATCATCTGTGACTAGAGAGCAGAGTTTACCATAATCGTAAAAATCTTCTCAGAAACTTAAAATGTCGTAGGAAAATCACTTCGTTTCTTAAAAAAATGTTTGCATTTAATTTTACCATTCAAAAATGTGCGGTAGTAATCAACACTTTGAACGAGATCTGTATATTTGGACGGGTTTTCAATGATGAGCTACATAGATTCAGTTCTGCGTTGTATATTTCTCAGGCTCAAAGTTTTTTTTTAAACTTTGAACTCTGAGGAATGCTCTAAAAGACGTTAGAGTGTTTTTTCAAAAACTACAAAACTCCTCTTAAATTCTTTTTATTTTTCTACCAAGTATTTCAAATCAATTAATGTCCGTGACGGAATTTGTTTGTATTTCGTACGTGAAACCCACTTAAGTCCGTGAATGTATGTAGCTCGTTCACAGATGTGTTAATTCTGCCACGGATTTTTTTTCAGGGACTTTTACTTGCAGACTTGTGTTTTTTTTTTTAGAGAATTTGAGAAATTCAAAATAAAGGTGTACTTGGTTTTTCTGAATTTCTTAAACTAATTTACACTTTTTAGAGGCTTTGCTAAAATAAATTAATACAACATCCACCCCTTCGGTGGGTTTTCCTAGAAATTGAAAAAAAAAAAAAAAATTGTGTTTCATTCTCTGAGCAACGAATATCAAACTTTTAAGCGGTTATTTTGAAATCTTTTTAAACAACAATCTTTCTTTAGTATGAATACAAAATTACCCTCCGCAGGACACTATGATAAATGGCTACAAAATCGAAAAGAACTCCATGATCATCCCCCTGCTGTGGGCCGTGCACATGAACCCGCAACTCTGGCCCAATCCGGAGGAGTTTAACCCTCTGCGATTTATCACTTCCGAGGGAAAATACTACAGCCCACCTCATTTCATACCATTTCAATCTGGTGAGTCACCAAATAATTTTTACCTCGAAAACTCCCACAAACGTTGTTTTTCTATTTTCAGGAAAACGAATGTGCCCCGGCGAAGAGTTGGCAAAAATGTTGATCTTCTCGTTTGCCGGGCTGACTCTGGTAAACTTTGAAATATCCCTTCCCCCCTTTGAAAACGTCAACATGGAAGGCGAATGTGGCATCACTCTAACCCCACCCATTCACAACCTTGTTTTCAAACCCATTTCTGAATAGTAAAAAAATCAAGAAAATTCTGTATTTTTCTTTTTCAATTAATAATGTTTTTTGTTTATTTAATTGATCTGTTCATGTTCTATGTGTAAAATAATATTCAACAACATTTAAAACAACATACCATTAAAGCTAAAATATAATATTATTATTTTCATGTAATAAAACTAAAAAGAATGAATTAAATACAAAAAAGCTATTGTATAACGGATTCTCTTTGAATTGGCACTCAGAATTATATAAAAGCAACTAAAGGTACGTTTCGTATAGATTGTTTTTTTTCCTTTCTATGTGAATTTTAAATGTTAAAAATAAAAATACACAAAAGAATTTTCTCTTTTTGTGAAATTAAATGATATTTTTCTTATTTTTTTTGTTTATTTTACAATGAGTGTTAATATCAATTATAATAAAATGAAAATATATATACAATAACTATTATTATCTTTTATTTTTATAAACTAGAACCACAGAATTTTATTTTTGTTTAATAACTAAACTGAACACAGCGCGCGGGTGGAGAGAATTGGTAAGCGCCTTGGATGTTGCCCTAAGCTCAGTGCGGCGTTGGCGGTTGATGCTTGTTTGGTGACGTAATTTTTATCCGTCCGGCCAAACTTCACCAACTGATCACCGAGTTTAGAGCTCTCAGAGCCACCCACCGAGTAGATGGGCAGGGAAAATAGAATTTTTATAATTTTCCTCTTTTATTGAAGATCTTTTTATTTATTTGTTTATTTGGGATCTTCTTCGTTGTCTCTCAGGAGTTATGCTATTTTGTAATTCCTTTTTTTCGCCTTCTTCTTCGTCGTTTTTCTTTTTACGTATATAATGAGTCAATATGTTGAGTTGAATGTTATGAATATGTGTGTGAGTTGTAGGAACAAGACCGTGCTCTGCAGAAATAAGTAGCCCCACGGGAGTTACGCAAACACCCTGCCCGACCTTGCGAAATAATGTTTTTTTTTTTTTCTCAAGTGTCGGTAACGAAGGCAGCTTTACTTCTCATATTGAGAAGCATCAATATGAGCCGACATTTCTTTGATGTAGGGGCTCGGGGGTGGCAAGTGTTAAGGGTCGCGGCGTTAGGCAGACTCTGAACGATTCGGGTGTTATTGTGGCGCCGACATTGCCCTTGAGGCTTGGTAGGGGACGTCCTTCGGGCAGGCTTATGTTGAAACAGTGCATGAATGAGGAGAAGAAAAGGAAGAGCTCCATGCGGGCGAGCACATCGCCGAGACACATGCGGCGACCCACGCCGAATGGAATGAAATATTCGGGCTTGCGGACTTTGCCTTCGCTATCGATGAATCGGTGGGGATTGAATTCTTCCGGTTTGTCCCAGAGATTGGGGTCCATGTGCACGGAGCTGATCAGTGGGATAACGTGTGAGCCGGCTGGGATCTTGTAGCCGTTTACTTCGACATCTCTGTAATGGAAAGAAGGGAAAGAGTTTTGATTAGTTCCTTGGCGAATGGGGGGCGCGTGACTTTTGAAAGGTCAAGTTGAAGGTGGAAAAGGGTTAAGCTTTACTAAAAGTTGTTTGTTTTAAAGATTTCGAATAAGGTCCCATGTCTCTCAGTGTAATTCAGAACTGACTTAAATTTCAGCGCGCAAACGTTGTTGATATATAATTCTCAAAGAATAAACTGCCACTGCTATGGAGTGATCAGGGACTAGCTAAACTAAAGAGTGGATTGAGTTCTTCTAAGACTTTTCTATTAATAGAAATAAAAATAAACACAGGCACGATCAGCTTTTAGGGTCGTGATACTATAAAATGGTAGACGACAATACAGCTTTTGTATTAAGAGTTGAAGTTGCAAAGAGCCTTGAGTCAAAACAGCAGCGATCAAAAAAAAAAAAATAAAAAATATGCTCTTAAAAGTGGTTGACTTCAAATTGTCCCATTTTGCGACAGGCTTTTCGGGTAATGTCGGTAAATTTCCTATACGATCTCCAAACTTTCCATAGGTCAACGCACTACAACATCAACTCTGTCTTGAGCTACGTCCCAATCAAATAATTGGCAAGAATTGAGTGGGTCACAAAGAATACCCTGACGCGGCCAATTACAAATTCCACTACCCATGTACCCAAGTGAATTATTGTCCAACTGACCGCAGTCCGGCTCACATAATAATCTTCTCTTTACACGAACATCACCAACTCGAACAGTTTCTCACTTACGAGTTAAAGTGAAATAATTGGCCTGATTTTAACACATCCATACACTCGCTTACATACGAAAAAAATATTAAAATGAAATCCCAACTTCTATGGCAAGGCAGTTCATTAAACTCTTGTGTGGATCGCATTTCGAAAGTCAGTCGTCGTTATTACTACAACTCAAAGCCGGTATGATAATTGGCAATAGAGTAATGTGCGCACGCTGTGATGCTGCGCTCGCGTATGTGCTATGTGCACGTGATCAAATATAGATTAAGAGATTTTCATGCACAAACACAGATAGAGAGAGAGAGAGAGAGAGAGAGAGAGACAAAATAAGGTACACATCGGTGGACAACACTTACCTTGTTGGCGAGTGTGTTGTGGCTAATGGTACAATGCTTGAGCGGCGCATTGATTCCAAAATTGTCGACTCAGTCACGGGCAAATATTGCAAATCCTCAATCGATGGCAATCGATGGCGGCCAACAACCTGATCCAACTCTTCTTGAACTCGACGCATTTCTTCAGGGTTGCGCAGCATAAACACATTGATCCACAGCAATGTGGTCTTGATCGTTTCCATGCCGGCTGAGAATAGATCAATGATGACTTGTACGATTTGTTCTTCTGTATTCGGAGAAAAAATAAAAACAAAACACATATAATCTCTCGTTAGTATCCTGCTTCATAATGATGAATGAATTCTGCGAATTTTTCAAAACTAGGTCAGAGCGGACCTTTTTCAAAAAAAAAAAAAAAAACTAGATATATAAAATAGCAAACTCACCATGATCTTTTCCATCGAAAAGCTCCCCGTCGCGACCTTCTAATTTGGCTTTCTCAATTTCTGCAATATACACGTCGATCAGGTCACGGATGTTTTCGGCGTCGTAGGACTGCTTGTGGTCAGCGATGACATCACGATAGAATCTCTGCATCTCTTCGCGGTTTCGGGCGATCTTGTTCTTGGCATTTGACACGCCCGGCAAGTATTGTACCGTGGGAATGTAGTCGACTGTATGAATTTCACCAAATAACCGCATACCCTCCTCGATGAGAAAATTAAAACGACGAAATTTCGGATCATCAATTGAGAAACGAACGGACATCATTATGTCACAGATGACATTGCTAACTGCAACGGAAATCGCCGGAGCCATGTCCATGGGCTGGCCTTCGGAGATTTGTAAATTATGAATGTATTCATGGACCTCGGTCTGCAAGAAGTAAACAAATTGCCTCGTTAAGATGTGGGCGTGTGAATTAGGAAGGCTGCGAAGCTGATTTGAAGCCACAGCATGTGAGTTATAGTAGGTACGTGTTCAGGAAAGTTTGAGGGAAATGGTATGTTGTCCTAATGTTCATGGCTCAGTTGTCAAACGTTTGAAAATTTGGTACAAGTTTTCCTGAAACTTACAATTTGGATCTTTTCTGAGTTCAAGCTGCGAATTAGTGTGAGCTACACACATTTTGAATTTTAACTGATGAAAGTCAGTCAGATTTTAGAGAAATTAGTCGAAATTTACTAATTTTTTTCTGTATTTCAAATTATGTGTGACGAATTTAAAGTATAATCGTAGTGCACCCACTTTTTCTTCTCCAGCTTTGGAATGTTCTCGGAATCAACAAATGTCCTTATCCACTATTTTTCTGGCATAAAGGAACATTTTGAGAACATATTTTCAATGTTCGGAAATTACCAGGAGCAGTTTCTGACTCGTTTTAATTTCTATATTGGTATCAGTGGATACATACAGCTTGAAAGCTAATTTACCAGCTTAAAATAATTCGCATAAATTTATATAAGTGTCAGATTTTGGAATTTGTCCGACGATTGATAAACGAAATACGTTCATGTGGGAGGCGTGTAAATTAATTACTACACATTTAAGAAAGTTTTCTCCGATTTCACGATTTTAATGAATTTACTGTCGAACTATCGAGAATTTTGTACAATATTAATAGATTGCTTGCGCTTGAGATCTGGTTCATAAAGTATCGTATGTATCGACAAACTGCCACAAATCGCTGAATCAAACAACTCGCTTAAGATGTCAAACGCAATTAAGCACGAATATAAAAAAAAAGATAAAAAATTCTGACTTGTTTATTTTCTGGCACCCAACGCTATAAATCGTATACTGTGCATTTTCAGATTTGTATGCAAAGCTTTAGAGAATTTAGTACATTTGTTGTAGTTTCGTTGGGCGACTATAAAGAATTTAGTATTTTGAATTTATTGTACTGTCATTTCAATGTGAATTACTCTCTTTGTTTTCATAAATTCAAAAGTCAAACTATTCCAATTGCTCAAAATTGAATAATCAATTTTTTACGCTTTTTTTTAGATTTGTAATAATATAAACCTCAATAATTTTTTTGTTTGTGTGTTAAAAATTTCTTACTCACCATAATTCTCTTCTCCATCATGTGTTTGCCATTGCCCATGTATGTCATTCCCAAGTGACGCAGTTTTTCATGCAAGAAACGACGTTGATCTTTCCACAATTTTCCAGCACTATTAACGATACCTAAAACAAAACAGTAAGAAAAAACACCACAAATTAGCTAAGTCTCACAAGTACGGCATCAACAGTTCTTCTCCTTCATTTTCTATGACAATTATCTGACAAAATTTCTCTAAGCTCATAATAATCCCACAAATTGGTTTTAATTATTGTACGAAAATTTCCCCACACCTTATTTAAATTGTAAATTGAATTCAACGCCCCTGCTCATTTATATAACTCGAAACACGAATGTTTGCACTTTAATTAGTAACAGTATTAAAAATTAGCATATGTCAACTCTGGGGAGAAATTTGTGACAAAAATTATCTTAGGCCTAATAAATGTGCAAACATTTCTCCATCTCAGACGGAAAAAAAAGAAACTCCCCACAAAAACAGTGTTAACAGAAAAATTTCCACACATACCACAAAAAGAAGAGTGTACGAAAAAAGAATCGCCAAATACAACCAATTGCAGCATAAAAATAAGAAAGGCAAATAGAAAAATGCGTTTCTGTCGCCGTAAAAAAAAAACCGTCCCATATTTTTCTGTGTGCAAATTTTATAACATAGAAAATTCTGCCTAGCGCAGTGAATTTTTTTCGACAGTCATTTGCCTCGATTAAATACAGGTCACTAGTGCAGCAGCGCATGTGTTAAATTTGGTTAAATATTGTTTCAAACTTACCAAATCCATTTAACGTCTGCATAAATGGAGTATCCGGACGTCCGGTAAACTCCTCACGGCGAAAGCACTCTCTTATCAATTTGTAATCACTCATAACGACCGTCAATTGGGTACCGAGACGCGCTGAGAACAGACTGCCATAGCGTTTGGCCAACTCCATGAACCGTGTGTGCTTTTCATTGCCCATAAAGGCCAGATATCCGATAATGGGAAAACCCCATGGTCCTGGCGGCAAGGACTTCAATTCCTTATATAACTTCACTAGCCACTGAATCAAAATTATCACTGAGATGATGGTTAGAAAAACCAACAGTGTATGCTGCAGATCGTTTGTTTTAAACTGGCGAATCAGTAGTTTTATGAAAAATGAATCTTGTAACATTTTGCTGGCAAATTGTCCTTTGGGCACTTTTTCAAAAATGAAAAAAAAAAAAAAAAACAGTAAAAAATTCAAATGTTCCTTGTCAACGTATGTACGAGATACAGTTTGCGATTTAAAATATCAGTTGGAAATAAAATTGAAAAATTCCAAAGCAAATTTCTGAGTAAAACCATTAGTTAAGCACTATTTAAATTATTTTTATATTTTTAAAGTTAGTCGGTATTAAAACAAGATAGCGTGTATTTTAAGCTCTAGCGTCAATACTGCGCTGCGTTAATAATAGATTTCGACTAATGTTCAGTCCATATGTCCTTGCTACTTTTATAACAACCGGCGCGCACTCATTGCTCGCGCGACGATCGACGGCGATCGTAGAGGGGGCGCATAAATAAACGATCCGCGCACACGGCCAAAGATGAAAATCGTAGGTAAATTCTCTGGGCTGAGAGTTTTTGAGACCGATAAATGATCGGCGAACACACACACTCGCACACACTATGTCTATATGCATAGTAGTGCGCACAGCAAGATCACTTTTGAAAACAGAGAATTGAAACTCGCTCTGGCTCCGTCGCTCCGGCTCCACTATGCTGTCTTTGTCTTCTCTTGTGTCTCTCTTATTCGCCGAAGTTACACGCGGTTGCGTTGTGCCCAACTTGGGATTCATTTTAGTATTCACTAAGCCGCGCGCACCGCGCACCGCGCACCGATTGCAAGCTATGTCTACGAGTCTGTTGTGGTAGTCGTTTATTTTTCCGCGACACGGAGCGCACTTGATCAAGAAGCTTGCCCAAGCCAAGATCGAATGGTCAGACATATGGGCATGATGGGGCCGCCAGTGATCGTCTGTGCGGCGATGGATTCACGTATTGTAACGCTCCTCAACGGAGAGCGAAGCCGCACTTGTCTATAGAAGAGAAGAGTAGTACAAATGTTGTGGTGGGGGGTGTAATATCGTAGAACTGGGGAAATGCAGGTGCTTCGTATTTCCCCTCAGCCAATGCTTAGCGAGTCGTACGATCTTTTGAAAAATTTCATTCAGAAAAATTCAACACAGAGAGCAGTGTGTGTGTATAGAGTTGGTGTTACCATGTGCTCGCCGCCACTCAGAGAGGGAGAGAGCGAATTGTGCTTATCACCGCTTATCAAACCTCGATCGATGCGGTGCGGCGGCGGTGGACACTTGAAAGATACACTTGTCGTCGCACTCTATCTGAGTGTAAACAGACGTATTATAGGCACGGCACCGTCGCCAGTAAACCTCGATTCCGAATTTATTACTTAATGTTTGCCAGAATATTGTTATGAATCCATTGGCAAATATTTACGCACCCACCAAGCGTACGCTGGCTGATTGTATGAGCTGCTTCTCTTTATGGCTTTATGCTGTCATAATATTTATTGATGTTTCTGAGGTTTGTTTTTATGGTATTTCTTTTTTTGCGCTAAACTATTTGTGGTGACGCTGTGATTTAATTTGATAAATTTGGTGTTGTTTGTAATTAATGCTGATCTACCGGTTGACCTTCTGTCAGTTCGTTTCTGTCTAAAAATGGAATTGAGATGGAGTAGTGTTTAGTGTAGGTATAGGTAGTGAACTGACGCGTGATATGTTAAAGAGATAATGGTGTGGCTACTGGTTGGTAAATAGTTTCAAAGTCAGAGTTCGTGAATCACATTGAGTTCATTGGATCGGCCGACGGCTGTGGAGAGTCTTCTGATTCGGTATGCATCTGGGACGTTATCTGAATGTTGTCATTGGCCTATAATACACGCGTGCAAATGTTGGTTTTATGGAAATCAAATGCATTAGGTTGCTGTGGTGCGATGAATCTCCATTTCCGATTTAGAGCCGTGTCCATTTTTATTTTATTAATTCTGATGGAAACTTCCGCAGCACGCACTGAGCAAGTGTGATGTGCTACTTGTTTTTATGAGGTTGCTGAAGAGGACTCTACCCAGAAATCGAGCAAAAGTGCAAAAAATTACGTTTTTTTTCTCGAACTGTTAAATAATTAATAGAGCTATTGACTTGAAACTTAATACACTTGAAAGAACAGAATTTCCTCTTCAAAAACGCCCGCATAGTTTTTTTTTTTTTAAATAGCTCAGTTATATTTTATTCCCAAAGGTGTTTGGGGAAATTTGCATAAAATCGATTTACTATTGGCCAAACCATGATAAGACAGAGTACGATACATCTGAGATCACTAGCTCAGCTGAAAGGTACCATCCGAAACACCAATAACGTCCAGACAGATCTTGAAATTTAACATTGGTTTTGAAAATACAGTTGTTTGAAAACAAACAATATTTTAAAACATTGAACTACGTTTTTCATGTGAATATTGATGCACGTATGTCTCAATTTTAACTCAGAACAACAAAGTGTCATATCAGCTAACAGTTCCAATAAAATTATATATTTACTTACGTGTATTTTGTCACAAAAATCCGAGTTTAAATTACAAATTTTGTAAAAAAAAATTATTTTGTACGTTGCTTAGTTTTTGAACTTTCGCAGAAAAAAGTTCCGGATTTCCCGTGAAGGTGGCGGCAGTTCTGTGGTCTGATCTGAACAGCACGCAATCAACCATAAAGTGCCTAGCTAATGTTTTACTGCTCTCGGAGGTGTATTCTTAATGAAAAAGGTTTGGTGTGAACTCTGAATTGCGGTTTCAATAAAGGGAATCACGTGTGGATGTGGGTATGTGTAAGCAGATTTATTTCTGTGGCGATTCGAAGTGATTTGATAAAGGCACTTTTCAAGATGTGGATCTATACCTAACACAGGGTCCGCCAAATAACATTTTTTTTTTTTTTTTTTTTTTTTGAAAAAAACTACTGAATATTTTCTCAAATTTCTTTTTTTATTTGAAAGTACAATCCTTCCGGTTAATAATGGAAAATAATTTCATTCAAATGGCTGCCTCGACTGGCCATGCAGTAGCCTACACGATCGGTCCAATTTTTAAACACATTATCGAATGTGTGCAGCTGTATTTCACCAATGGCTACACGAACATTGTCCTTTAAAGCGTCAATTGTCTCTGGATTGTCGGCGTAGCACTTATCTTTTACGGCACCCCACAAATAATAGTCCAACGGTGTCAAATCGCAGCTCCGAGGTGGCCAAACGACATCAGCTCTGCGGCTGATAATGCGATCTTCAAAAACAGGGCGCAAAACATCGAGTGTAGCTTCGGCTGTGTGGCACGTAGCGCCGTCCTGTTGAAACCAAATGTTGCCAATATTCTCCTCTTCAATTTTTGTGAACAAAAATTCGTTCAACATGGCCCGATAACGATCGCCATTGACTGTAACGGCCACTCATTGCTCATTTTCGAAGACAAATGGCCCAATTATGCCTCGGGACCAAATTCCGCACCAAACGGTGACTCGTTTTGGGTATATCGGCTTTTCAATGTATGCGTGCGGGTTATCTGTGCCCCAAATGCGGCAATTTTGCTTGTTTACATACCCGCCAAGATGAAAATGAGCTTCATCTGAAAAGATGATTTTTTTGGCAAATGATTTTCAAAGTAATGTCGCAATATTTCCCAGCGTTGTTCAAGCGTATACACAACCATATTCGTTCAGCGGAAGGATAAAACTAATTTCCTGTCAAATCAGACATGAGCTAAGTGTTACCATTCGCGAAATAAGCACTAGTTGAAACAAAAAAAGGAAAAAAGGTAGATGGCGGACCCTTTACTTTCAGTTTGAAATTTGTTAACAGTAAAACTAATAAACAATACTACAAAAACAAAATCATGATATTACTCTAGATTTTCAGAAACCCTAAAGTTTCATTGCTAAATCGATGTAGAAAAGTTGATTATTGAAAAGTGCATAGATAGGTACCCTTCACACCTTGAATATTATTGAGTCTGGGTGGATGGGAACAATGTAGCACTGCGCTGTTGCTGTTTGTGGGCATTTATTATTTTTTGCGCTGTTGCGGTTGTCTTAGTAATAATAATAATTGAAAATGCTGGAAGCTGAAACTAAGAATATCAGGTTTTCTATTCTTATGTTTTTTGACCTGGGACTGCGGGAGTTCGATGTTTAATTCTTTGTTTGAGTGAAAGGATTGCAACCCAAGGAAATCCTAGTGTAGATATAAAACGTTTTATGAAGAGATACTGTAGAAAAACAAACAGGAGGATAATCCACTAATGAAAAATTGTTGAATATCAGAAAGAAAATGCTGACAGCCTCATATTTCGGACAAAGCAAAAAGAATTCAAAGCCTTGCACTATCGATCACAATTTTTGGAAAAAGAAAATATCGGACATTTAAACAGATTTTACGAAAACAGTTTTTTACCAGAATTAGTTGATCCTCGTAGTGGAAGTGCAAAAACCACAATTACAGGATACTTGAGGCGATCGACAATAATTTTTTTTTTTTTTTTTAAGTTTTGCGAAGCTTGAATACTTGGTCGATGATTGACTTTCCTGGCCTCAAAACCGCACACAGAAATATATTTATTGCCATTGGAGAGACTGACACCTCTGTAACTGGCGCAAATCGAAGGACCAGGGTCTTTTTTCTTCAAGACCGGACATAATTTTATCCGAACAGATGGGCTGCCTGTCAGACCGTGCGTACTACAGCTTTGAAAGCACCAAGCGGCTAGCTCACGCAGAGTTTTCGTGTGCTTGTGGCTTCTCTTGCTATATTTCAAGATCAGGTCGACAGAATCCCTGGCTATCATTATCAATGTTATTGGGGCGGAATCCTGGTTGTCATCGCAGAGGAACAGTCAGCGAAAGTGATACTTCCAATTTCTCAACACCGACTGTGACTATTAGTTCGTCTTTGCAGGCTTCGGTTCGGGCTTACAAACATTGATATTTTTTGCTCACCTTTTGAAATCTCTTTCCTATAGTAACATCAGTTCCCTGGATGTGGAGTCGTTTAGGGTATTCACAACAACAGTATTTATTGCCAAAATTCTGTTTTGGAATTGAAATCGGCGAGTATGATCTTAGGGGCAGAAATATACGTAAAAGCATTCTTTGAAGCGTTCGACTTTTTTATTCCATCGGCGTGACTTGTGTTTGCGCATTTAATCTTGATATGGATTTTCACTATGTCTGAAGCTTATGAGGACTTTTCTTATCCCGGCACAATCTGATTCTCCACCATAAGTCTCTCACTGGATGGCTTTTTAAACAATAAAGAGCAAAAGCATTCAACCTCTATGACAAAGAATTGAGTCCAAAATCTTCCTTTGGTAATGAGGTTCCTACAAAATACTCATAACCGAAAATGGCGTGACTGTCGGTACATTTACACTTAACCTAACAGATTTCTATGGCCCGCCAATTAGACAAATCAATCTCCCCCAGCAAAGACATCTTAAAAAGTGCGCTTCGTTTGACAGCGATAGCGGAAAGAGATAAGGGACTAATGATGACACTAGGGTGGTATTCTATTGAAATTCAAGGTGCGTACATACAAAGGCCACCAGAGTCGACTCGCCTATTAATTGTGCATTCCCTTGCCTTATCATTTGAAGTCTCTCATAATACAAATAATAATTATTATAAATTGCTCAGCTTATCACTACTGTTTTGTTATTTGCCAATTTGTTTGCACAAAGAAATCGGGCGTGCTCGTCTCTATTGATTTATTAGCGCGATGTGGTAACAAATGCGTATCCACTGGGTAATCAATGCCAAAACCGGATTAGCAAAAGACGCAAATCGCTATATAAACTGAAAGTGTATATAGATGGTTGGATTATGTGTCCTCAGGGGAGTGAGCATTTTGTTTTCGACAGTATAGACAACAAGCTCTTTTCGGCAATCGTCTTCTTAACCTGTGACTTTGTGTAGACGCAAACTACTTTCGCAGCGCTAAGCAACGCATTTCCCATTATCATGGCGAATTGTTGCCGCTAATCAGACTCATCATGCCTGCATAGGAATTCTAATCTCGGTTTCGTATACCTATATATAATTTATTCGCTTGCAATCGTGGCCAGTTGCATGATGTTGGATTGACGCAAATCGCAGTGTTTATAAATTTCCTTGGAAGAGCGTATAGTTGCGTGCATATCTATAGCTGTGCGCTTTGGAGGCACGCCGCACATAGCTTTGGCCATAACTCACCAGATTTTGCCTTTGATGTACACAACTTTCTGTGTAAGGTTAAACAGATAATTATAGATTAATACGCCAATCTGAGGCGATAAGGATTTTTGCACAGTGCCGCGTACATTGAGGGTGAAGAATTGCGTGTCGATCAATCTAAGTGGATTTTGTAGAACTGCATTGCATCGTTTGTCGAAGCATGATTCACTGGTTCGAATGTGGATATTAAATGGGACCTGAGTTCGCCCAGTGGTAGAAATTCTACCATTTCAGTAACCTGGCTTATAGAAAAAAAATATTGGAAAACAAATTACACGCAGCATTGCATCTCTGTATAATCTTCGCAACAAAATAAAAATCAAGGGAATATGTAGTGTTTAAGGTAGTGAAAGTGGTTCTTTGTAATCTCCCATTAAACATAAGATAAGACCGTAACAACATCAAAACTAATTAGAACCATGTTTCGAATTTTCGTCTTGAGTGGAGGAACTGTCTTAAGTATACAGTCAGGACTCGGCATGTTATTCCCATCGAAAAAAATAAAAAGAAATTAGTTCACGCAAAACATTTGGTGTGGAAAAGCCAGGAGTTCAGGTCCATTCGGAGCTTTTCCCCTACTTGTTTATTTTATAAGACCAGTTGGTCTTCTTAAAAATCAGCACGGATCTGGTATTTGTCTTAATCACAGGATTATCGTATCTCCTTAATCTGGGCGACTATGTACAGTGACAATCTACTTTCAAAATTGGATATTGTTCTTCATCTTCTGTTGCATCATCATCTTTTCGTACAGTTTCATACCACGATCACTGGTGTCGTTATTTCGCATGCGACTTGCGTCAGTATGCAATTTCCGAAGAAGTGTCAACTGCGTTATCGAAAAAATGTGCGCTAAAACCTCTTAAGAACATTTAAGTGCAAAAGCTCTTAAGATTTAAGTTTGGAGCCAATGGTATGGTAAAGTACTGTCAACGAAAATAATAACAAAACAAGAACAGCAAGTGAATGCTGATTTTGAACACAAAATTATCTTCAGCGACTAGGCTCATTTTCATTTGGATGGCTCCTTTAGTCAGAAAATCCAAGAGCTATTCTCTAGAAACAAATGGATATAAGTACTTTATAAGTACTAACAAATTGTACGCCCTTTATTAAACGATCATCTCATACAAAATCAGAAAGTTGGTACAACCTCTGAAAAGCTATCTCTTGGATTTTAAGTGAATCAAGAAAATGAAGGTTGGGTTAATGCCTGTATTTTATTTCTCTTTTATTTTGCACCTGATTTCAACACTCATGATTGGGAGCATTTCACAAAACTGCTCATTAGCTCTGGAAGTTTTAGACGATGTTGTGGGGAATATTTGAGGTTATAGATGACTACCTTTGTCTGCGCTGGATTTCGCCTGATCATGAAAACTATATTGGAAGGTAACGTCACTTTTACTAGGTCTGTCATATACTCGAAATGGCAGCTAAGTGTTCAGTAAAGAATTTGTTTAGGATTTAATGGTTCTTCCTTGATAAACGTCACCTGAAAGAACAAAACTATTTGCGTGATCAATAGAGGCCAGTTAAAATGTGGATACAAACTGCAGCCCTCTTTCAAAATTAGAGATTTGCATGTTTCCATGTTAAGAGGGCACTCACCATTTTGCACAACATATTTCACTTATCATACTGCGCATTCAAGGTGACAACCGTTTCACTTCTTTTTTTTTTCAAACTTTAATAGATCTCTGAATTGACAGCCATTATTATTTCAGAATCGTATAGCTTTGTGACTGCTAATTTAAGTACGTTGCCACATTTATTTGACAGTTTGTCATTTCATTATATATTTAATATAAGTAAAATGGCAGTCACAGACAAAAAAGAATTGGACCAACAATTAAATGTCATTGACCCCCCATCAATTGAATTCATTAGGTATATAAAGTGACTTGCTTTGGAACAATTGCTCAACTGTGCCAATTGTCGATATATGAGAAAAGGTCCTTAAAAAAGGCATTAAAAAAAACTAATGCTTATTTTAAAATTGTATGCGAACCACAATTTATAAATACATAAAATCAATATTTAGCGCAGCTGGTCCGTAGGTCTGTAGTCCAAAATGTCTACTTAATCGTAATCTACGACTAGAGTTATCCCTAAACTAATAAAATTTTCATACTGCAAAAATTGATAACTTATGACCAAATTCTGTCGTTATTCGTTACATTCAAACATAACAAAAAAAAAAACATAAATAAATAGAAAACTGAGCTAAACTAAACGTTCAATTTTAGGAGAAACTCGGTAAATTGTGTTAAACCCAACGTCACTCAATATCGTACATCTGCTCCTCTGTCTCGTCGTCCACCTCTATAAACAAACGGAAGAGAAATCATCGCACAAAAAGTCAATGACCAAGTGCAGTGCGCTTCATACTTCACCCAGGTGTAACAATTTGCGCATAAATAAAAAATATACCAATGGACTGTTTCAGCGGAAAACTGTAATCATTTTCAGTCGCCGCAGAGTCAGCATTTAAAATCTGACGTACACTTGAACTCTACTGTCAGTAGTTGAACTCATGGGAAAATATAAGTTTTCAAAATAAAAACAAATATAAAGGGAAACGAAAAAGAGGTGACGTGATTTTCCGGCGAAGGTGTCAAATTGCGAGCTGGCGCAACACAAAAACAAGTCTACTCAAGAAATTGCAATGCGTCTCAAATCGCTTATCTAAAAGCTGATGATCCCGTATACTTCAGCAACATTTCCGTACAAGTAGTAGAATAACTGAATAGCTTCGAAAATAATATGTAAACAAATCGAATAGACATTGACCGCATTTTGCGAGTAATATTTTTCTCAGTTAGATGCAATTCATTCACCTAGAGCAGCAGTCAGCATTTTCGAAGGAATTTTGAAAAATGATGAATGCGGTGATGTACCCGAAAAATCGCGCAAGCGAACATACAGATAAGAAATTTCATTGAACCGTTAAGAAGCTGTCCACAAGGTAAGGGGAGTACCACATATACGTGCATTGAGATATTCGAAGTGCATTCGAATATTTTAGTTGGAATTA
The DNA here is from genome assembly GCA_963082955.1 of Cheilosia grossa. NCBI lineage: Eukaryota > Metazoa > Arthropoda > Insecta > Diptera > Syrphidae > Cheilosia > Cheilosia grossa. The sequence continues at coordinate 40,945,679 of OY720145.1, read as the reverse complement.
ATAAGCCTTCGACGAATTAAGCTAAGACATATTTAAAGAGGTGACGATATTCGAAGTGACGTTTTATGTGTCAAATAATTGTGGTAACCATTTAGCTGTCCGTCAAAAAGCAGTGATGATATTTATTATAAATCGAAGAACTCACCTCGGGAGGTGCATGATATTTGATGGTAGTCCCGCGTTTTAAAGCCTGCGGTTAGGTAAAGTGAGATGAAACCTCGGACTGCCGTCTAACTATTGAAGAAGTGAAAAAAAAAATTTTAAAAATGACCGCTACTGTATCACACAAAACTTGATTCCATATACTAAACTATATGGTACCTCCTACCCAGCGTGCGTTGCTGCCAGTGATACCACCACGCAGGGGCGAACACAGGTAGGGGTTTTGGGGGTTGAAACTAATAAAAGTAAATTTTTGTCTTAAGTTGTAGAAAAGACGGTGAGTGTCGACTTGTTCGTCTTTTCCAGGATTTGCTTCAGTGCGAAAATTCGGTCTGTATAGTCGATCTGCCGGGCCAAACTGTGTGTGGCCACTTATATTGTGTTGCATAACGGCTTGAGACGTTCACACGGTTAGAATATCATAAAATTTAGCAGGGAGCCTGCTTCCTTGTTGTTCTTAAGCTTTTAAATAGTTGGGCCGACTATGCGACACCCAAAATTTCCCACAAACTGGGATCACTGCTTTGCACACGCGACCGACGATGCTGTGTTGAAATCTTCGGAAGCAGGGGTATATTAATTGTTAGAATTGCACAAACTTTTTTTTATTTGATTAATTTTTGAAAGACTCTTTGTGTATCGCAAAGGGTGTAAATATCGAATGTAATGAAAACTTAAATTAAGTTTGAACTTAGGTGTTACAATTATTAGATTGTAAGCTCCGCTGGAAGGAACATGCTTTATATCCGAAGTAATATCTAAGTTCGGTGGAGAGGCAACTTTATCATCTTAGTCTCTACTGTCGTCTAAATATCTTAAAGTTAGTCTACAACAGTGTTGTTAGGACTTTCTCTTCATTTATCACACGAAGCGTAGTCAGTTTCCCCATTTCACAGTCCTTAAATTCCCTTAAAAATCCCACGATACTTTTTTGCGGAAAATTCGAATTTTTAAAGTAAAATTGGTACTACACGGAAAAAAAATAATATTAAATTAACCTTTCGTATTAAAATCGCAGATTGTTAACTATTGTTAACCAATGACTATTTTTGGTGGTACTAGAAAATATTCATAAAAGACAATTGCGTGAGGAATTTTTTATTGACACTTTTTCATGGTAAAATGTACACATTTTGATGAAATTGCCACAAAAATTTGTAGTTCGAATTTTTTTTGGTAGATTTCTAAAAATCCCACGATTTCGTGCTGCTTCCCTTTATACCACGGAAGGCTTTTTGTTTTTAGACATCGAAAATCCCACAAAAAGGGATAAATCCCACGATAAAACAACACTGGTCTACAATGGCTTATTGAAATCAATCCTACAGAAGGGAATATCCTTCTTCTGCATTGAAGTAAAGTCTCTACTTACTAAACATTAACATGCAAAAAGCATTAGAATAATTTGTAGAATAAATTGTAGAACTCATACTTTTAATCATTCTGTTCATACCTGTTGTCTTATTTACTACTTTGTTTGGATTTTCTTTTTTCTTTTTGTTCTTTTTAATTTCTTTTTTGTTTTTGTTTTTTAATTTTAAAAATAATTTCGCCATAAATGTGGAAGATTTCCCCAACAAAATTAAACACCCTTTTATGTGGGTATTTAAAAATAAGTGATTTAATAATTAAAAGAAAAGTAAATGAAAGAAATCGATGTGTGCACAGTGCCGGTCGTCGCTTAACTCCCTGTACCTACACCGGTTATGTCTTACGCAATCTCGGCTGCTACGTTTGCGCGATTCGCTCTGCTCTCACCAATGTTGCCAGCCACATAAACTGTCTACTTCTGATTATAGGTACTCCACTATTTCATACAAAAAGCTTTATTATACATTTAAGACCTAACCCTCAATATTTGTACATTTATTTAGTTTTAAGCTGATTTGATATGAAATAAAATATTATTATTATTATATTAATTGACATCTGCTTATGGGGCAGACCACACCGCATATGGAAACACAAATCACAACATGTTTCATTTCCGATAGCTTGATGGACCCTTATGAAAATTAAAATTTTGTTTCAAAAAGTATTTGTATGAATTGATTGTAGAAAACAAATATCAAAAAATGATGCCCTTTTTTCTAAAAATTGTTCCTCAAGCTTCGGAATTATTCTTAAAAGTCATAATTATGCCTTCATTGGCATCACTGGTTGCAGCGTAAAAAAATACATTTTGTGAGACCTTATACAGAATTACCAGATCGACTTTGTTGGATTCTCTATAATCGTATCATTATTTCTGATTGGCAACTGTGACCGACATGGTTTGAGAAAACAATACCTGAATTTTAGAAACAAACAAGTAAAACTAGGGTCCTAAGCCTCTCAAATCCCTACGTTTCGTTTCTTTTTTCGTTTGTATCCAACTGGAATTGTTTTGCTGAATTTGGAAACCTTCTCAAAAGCCAGTTAGACATTACGGTCTTTTTTTTTAAAAAAAAAGTTTCGTGAGAGATAGTGAACTGGAAGAAACTATTAGGTGTGATTCATGAGCGTTCGAGTGAAATAAATCCAGAAACACCCCAAAGTAGGATTATAAAAAAAAGCAATTGATCGCAAATATCCATCGCAGTAAGTGTATTGTTTATGGTGCCATCGAATTGCTGCCATCCATGTTTTCCAACAGCATTTTTTTTTAGGAAATAAGGCCCCAATGACGGAATTTGTTCTACAGATGGATGCGAATTTAATCCCATACTACTTTCAGCAATTGAAGACTGAGTTCGGGGCTGCAGACTGTTCGTCGACGCTGTCTAATTTGGCCTCAGCTCGCTGTGTATTTTTTCATGTTTTTGTCCACTCTATTTTGGCCTTGAAACTATTTTAGAGTTTTTTATTAATTTGTTGCTGATATTATAATTGTATATTATAATCAATTCCTACAAATATATGAGCCCATGCCTAGCTTCTCACAATCATTCGAATTGACTGAGTTTCTCTTTTTATTTTTGGGACGAGTTGAAAAGATCTACAAAAATTATTCCGAGTCCGAACGAATGAATTTAGATGCTTATTCATGACAGTTATTCTCTCGGCAGTGGAATAACGCTGTACGGTGTAATTTGCTTTTTCCGGGGATCGAACCTGAGGCCCCTCGCTCAGTAATTCAGCTAACCACTGCGCCGACAGTTTTTCCGATAATTTGTTGCTCCTTTAAGTGAACTAAGTCGCGCAAACAATCGATACTGAGAAATTCCACCTCTTTAATTCATCATTATAAAACCCGTGCACGTCGCTCAAGAACAACTGAGAATATTGCTGCTGTAGCCCCAAGTGTTGAAGAAACCCCAGGTTTGTCCATTCCTCGTCGTTCTTTATGGTCGGAGTTGGAAATAAACATCCGATCATTTATCTCAAAAAAATGGCATTTTTCTTTGAATACCAAAATAACACCTCTTATTTATAATTTTTTTTTTTCAACTAGTGCTTATTTCGCGAATGGTAACACTTAGCTCATGTCTTATTTGACAGATAATTAGATTCATCCTTCCGCTGAACGAATATGGTTGTGTATACGCTTGAACAACGCTGGGAAATATTGCGACATTACTTTGAAAATCATGGTAATGTTGCAGAATGTGTGCGAAAATTGCGTACGAAATTTGGAAGAAGAGAAGCACCGTCAGCTCCGTATGTTCGTTATCTTGTGAAAAAAGTGAAAGAAACTGGCATCCTCATCGATAAACCAAAGCGTGAAAAGCCAAAAACAGTGCGTACACCCGAGAAAATTACTGCTGTGGCAGAAAGTGTGCGTGAAGCGCCATCAACATCAATTCACCGTCGTTCTCAACAATTGAACATTTCGGAGACATCATTTAGACGAATTTTGCAAAAAGACCTTGGTATGACGCCATACAAAGTCCAATTGGTTCAGGAGTTGAAGCCAAATGACCATCCAATGCGTTTTCGCTTCGCTAAGTGGGCCTGCGATCGACTTAGAGAAGATGCCGATTTTGCCAAAAAAATCACCTTTTCAAATGAAGCTCATTTTCAACTTGGCGGGTATGTAAACAAGCCAAATTGTCGCATTTGGGGCACAGAAAACCCGCACGCATACATTGAAAAGCCGATATACCCAAAACGAGTCACTGTATGGTGCCATCGGTGAAATACAGCTGCACACAATCGATAATGTGCGTAAAAATTGGACCGATCGTGTAGGCTACTGCATGGCCAGCCGAGGCAGCCATTTGAATGAAATTATTTTCCATTATTAACCGGAAGGATTGTACTTTCAAATAAAAAAAGAAATTTGAGAAAATATTCAGTAGTATTTTTTTTTATAGCATTTTCAAAAAAAAAAAGTTATTTGGCGGACCCTGTGTATCTCTGAATAAACTGATGAGTGCAATGTGTTTAAACTGATTGTTGCCGATCGATAAATTGTGGAAATCGTGGTTATTACTTTTTGAATTTTATAACAAACTAAACGAATAACACAATATCACAAGGTTTTCACAAGGTTTTGCCTTTGTCACTTTCGATATCAAAATGTCACAAATGGGAATTTTTCCCAAGATCTCCGAGCACTGGTTTGTTGAACGATTGGTTTTCTCTTTCGCTCTGCCTCTTGGAATTCGTGAATTCGTTAAAAATTCACTTCGGGCTAGTTGCATATACATGCTACATATATGATTAGCTGTAGATACAATTATGTCAAAATTTGCGGTCTTGATTAAAATTTGTTATGTACATGTATGGAATCCTAGCGAAGTAAAGCTGGTACAAGCTTCATTCTTCCTAGGACATTCAAGTTACTCAAACGTCTCTTTCTTTTGCTCGTCGTCGGTTATTGTTCACGGTTGAAATAAGTTTTCGCGGCAAGAATTTTCATTTTGCGGGAAAATTGTTGCAATTCAAAACTTAGCTATTTAAATCAATTGAGATCTAGTTTTTTTGTTGATGACATGTTATTCGCCGTTCGCGCTCAAGTGAATGGTCCTTTATACAGTTCAAAGTTAGAAAAATAATTTTTCAAAAGCGGTATTTACAAAAAAAAAATGTTTAAAAAATTATTTTTGAAAATATTTTTTTTTTTGTTTTATTTAAACTTTTTTTTTTTTTTTTTTTTTTTTCAATATATATAAATTTTGTTTTTTAACAATTTTAAAACATTTACACGGTTTGGCAATCGAGTTTTCGGTATCATATTTGGCGAATGCCTGCCGACATCGATCAAGGCAAAAGGTGGCTTAAGAAAGTAGTTTCCGTTTAACAGTCATAGACGACGTAGTATGCGAATGTGTAACTTCAAATGGTGTCAATAAAGAAAATAAATTGTTGCAAAAGTGTTTTTTTTTTTTTGAATTATGGTTCTAGATGTTCTGCATTTATGGTTCCATATTTTAGTGGGTTATTAGGGCGAAGTTAATATTTCACACGAGTGGTTAGTTTCATTGCCGATTTAGAAAACTATTTCTGCTTTTAGTTTCATCCATATTTTTTTTAAATTGTGGCATTTGATTAGAAAAAAATAAAACATAATTGTGAGCAGGTGGTCATGTCGATCGCGTTCTACGAATAATTATTTAGTGAAAGTGAATGTTTCTCAATTAGAATTTTCGTGGCAAAGATTTTTCTCGTGCCTATATATACATATATTTCGAATCTATTTGTTTTTTTTTTCACTTTTGTTTTTGATTTATAAAAATAGACTACCCGGCGTAGCTAATTTTTTACGGACAAACTAAATTTGGTTTTCTGTTGTAAGCCTGGCGGCAAGAATGGCTGTATGCATTTACAATCAAAAATCCTTCAGAGCTAATTCAATTTAATAAGGAATCTCTGATTTGTGCTCTGTTAGATCCACTCGTATCTGATGTCAGCTTATGTATTTGATTATTTTATTACATACGTTCAGGGACACAACATAACATAAATATTATAATTACAGTGACCATCCTTCCATTATAATATGTAATGAACAGTTCTGTATTTGGCCGTATTTGTTACACAAAAACACATACATGTACCTATGTTCATTATTTGTTCTGTATTTCATTAAAATTCTTAAACAATAATACGGAACACATTAAGATAACCAAAAATCAATGAACGAAATGATAACGCAACGTGCCCTAACTTGCTGAACGAGCCAACAATATTTTCTTTTAAATCTTTTTTTATAAAGTACCTAGGTATTTAAATAATTGAAAACTATAATGTGATTTGGTCCTTTTTCTTTTTCTACCGTAATTATAATGCAGCACATACATATCATTTGCTGGGATCACAAACCAGCGTCTAAAGCGCGTCTTCAATTTCCCGTGAGTCTCGCTTTTACCTGAAGACAAATATAAGTCGCGAGGATAATCGTTGGATATTTGTGGCAACAATCTTGAATTTCCGTGTTTCTCACATGGTCAATTTATTGTATGTGGCGTGCTCACGTGTGAGCAAACCTTCCGCTACGTCGTCTACCTTAAGGCACTTTAGTGAAAAAGCGGAAGATTGGCCGACACGTCAATCATTGCGGTTTGATTGAAACGCATCGACATTGCCTTACTTCAGTTCTATTGAATGAGTATAAATTTTGAATAAAGAATTTGAATTCACCGAATTACATAAAGCAGCATGTGCATTGTGCATAATCGGAATTAACGAACAAAGTCCGCCGGGTCAGCAAAGTTTCGTTAATTTGTATATTTTGTTTGTGGCAAATCACCTACGAAAATTCACCTTTCATATTTCATAAATATCGCTTTGAAATAACACCTCAATCGGTACGACAAAAAGACCGTGTAAACATTTAATATTTATAATGACGATTTGTCTGCTTTAATTTATTATTGTGCTTAAGTGAATTTAAAAAAAAAAAAAAAAAAATCTTGGCAATGAATGCACAAAATTCCAAAATAAAAGCTCACGTTGATTGAAACTACAAACATTTTTGACCGCACTGTCCAACCCCAAATCAATGCTTATACACCCATCAGGAATTGTTATTTTATTTGTATTAACGTCCGAAACGACATCTCCTCACCAAGGTGCTGTCAAGTGGCCACAGCGTTACGCTGGCGCTGTTTCTTTCATGAATCTTGAGTGATTCCGTAAGATGTATTTCCTCTGCACGTCTCGACGACTACTGTCGGCAGTGGCTTTGCATTAGAGATCTGATAAGAGCCCCTCAATTGAGATTAGAAGGTTGGTAATTGAACTTCACTTCATTCTTCCCTGCCAAACCATAACATGCCACCTGTTGATTATTTAAATTTCGATACAAAGAAGCCTCCATCAAAGCGAATCGCTATGGCACTCGACTCTAGTACGTAAACATTTCAGGGCGGTCACATTTCACACTTCAGCTTCGCTCTCATCTTTGAAAGCGATAGTTTTGTAGATTTTACGGTCGTGAGAAACATAACAATCACTTTCGTTCGTTGTAGGTGTACCATCGACAACAATGACGCTTAGAACAACGCAGCTTAGAAGATTGACGCGCGAACACGATGAATGAACTGTCCAGTCCATGTAGCCAAGCCTAAACAGGTTTTTCGAATTCTTACGTTTTTTGCGAACCATATAGCAATGTTGCGAATAAATTTACATCACCGCGTGGATCGACATAGCCCGAATGTATATTTGTTTAATTATGTTACGTAAATTGGAATTAACATATAAGGAAAACACTTTTGGGCAAGCGAAAAGTTCTAGCGCGGCTCTTGGTATTGTAATGGTGCCTGTTGAATGGAATGAGGGGGAAGAGCATGTGTTTTCAAGGCTGATTCGGGTGTACAATGACCCAGATGAATTGAAATACCTCTACCTATTACGCGTTTTAGAATGGTAAGAGTTGTTGTTCGTGTTTCCACTGAGAAGATGCGGGGAATAGTTCAATTTGTATCTATCTATTGGGTGACCTCGGAAGTGCGGGTTATTCACCGTAAGATGGACAAAAAAAAATATTGTTTTTATGTTTTGATTCGATTATGCTGTAGCTTGTGGAATTTTTCGTAAGCACGATGACAATTTGAGCTATGATTTGGTAATGAAATGTTTTGCAATAGCTTATCGATTTCTGGGAAGTTGCTAACTGAATGCGCAATTTTGTCATACCAGACATTCCTATGGTCGGCATTCAGATTAAGTAGACTATTGCAATCGGTGCAGTCGTTTCTATACGCCTGTTTACAGTCTTGAAAACAAAATTACAGTTCATATTATAATTTCTGCGCTTCTTTTGCGAAGTCGCAAATACCGATGACTGGCTTATACCCTATTCACACCGCACCGAAAACCGTGTTTTCGTCGAAAACTAGTTGATGCAATCCCATCGAATAGCGACTAGTTTTCGTTTGACGTTACTATCAGCTGTGAGACACCAGTCGTAATACTTCTGTGTAAACTATTTTAGTTACACATTTCGATCGCATTAATTTACAAATAAAATGAATTCAGAGCATTTGAAAATATTATTAGCCCATCAGTCCCATCAGCTAAGTATGGAAAATGATTTTAAGTTTGTGTGACTTCTGTTCGGTCAGCTGTTCTGCTGAATTTTTCGAATATTACAAAAGGTGTGTTTGTCGTGTATTCGTGAAAAACGAATTTAAACGATTCGTTTTGAAAACTGAAATTGTAAATTGACTTTAATTAAAACTCAGCATAAGTGACATTAGTTTGCCTTTTGCACCTACTCTAGTTATTGTTCTGTGAAACGGTTCAATAATAGAGAATAAGCGACCCAACTTCTCATATTTTGGCAACTTTAAATAGACATACCCCCGCTGAGTTACATTTATCAACTGGTTACACATCAGTTGAGTCAAATGCTTGTATGCTAAAATACGTCTGCTGGCCAATTAACTATCGCAACTTTATTTTTTAATACAGGGGATAAGTATAAAATATATAATCGTATTTCTTTGTGTTTATTTTAGTTTATTTTCATAAATTCCTATACATTCCTATATAATTTAATAATTCAATACGGAGATTAATTTAAATTAATATATAAGATTCAGTTGACATTCTGTAGATACTATTCTTATACAATAAAAATAAGTTGAACGCCATTATAATTTAAACTAAATTCAATGCAGTTCAAAAAGTTCTAATGCCCATGTTTAATAAAATAAAATAAAATATTTATTTCATTAAACAAGATTGAGCAGTCTTAAGACAAAACGAATTTACTTTCAAACTTTCATTAAAATCAATTTAAAAAAAAGAATGATTTTTTTAAGTTACATTAGATAGACAGAAAGAAACGACTCTATGCCAGCGAAATTCAAATTGAGATGCCATTTTTTGTGTTCAATGTTTCTTTCAAGTTTCCATTAATTTTTAACAATTTGTTTTTCATTGCGCCGTGGCTTGCAATTGGAAACTTTTTTTTTGGGAAAATATTAGGTACTAAAATATAAAGTCGAAACTAAAAATGTTTATTGGTAAGGCTCATTGAAACCTTTGTGTTTTTGTATCAATATTAGAAAGTATTATTACCTATTTTAAAAGATTTTCTTAGTTCAACCTTTTTTATTGCACGCAGCTAACTCTGATCGGATTTTATATTAAATGTAAAAACAAACGTGGGCGCTTTGCGTACCAATGTACAACTTCCTACGTCTCGAGTGGCTTTAGGTTGTCAGAGATAGATCAAGTTTCTTAAACATTATTCCTTTCGAAACAGGACTATACTGTTGTCGTTCTTCTTAGTTCTTGTTGGTGCCATTTGATTATTGTAAAATTTACAAAATAATACTTCTTATGCTAGTAGGAATGTATGGTTTCTGTGGTTTCTCTTATACCTTCTTTTTCTACAGCTGATGTTTGTAAATTTACTTTTTTGGCGGAGGGTTTTTTTTTTAATCTGTGATCTGTGATCTGAGATCTGTGTAATGATGGCTTATATACAAAGCTATGCCTGCACTATATAAAAAAAAAAACATTCGCGTAGAACAGCTAAGACAACATAACCTGCAAAGCAATTTTTATTTTTTGAGCAAATTTCACGACATCTAACTGAAATGAATATGCTAGTGAAATACATTTCCTCCTTTCACAACACATTTTGGCTGTGCAAAAGCTACCCTTCCAAGCGGATAAAGAAATCGCAGTCAAAATCGACGGCTACAAAAATATTCTGTGTACATTATTTGCAAACTTATGTGGTATTCGATGGGCGCTCTTTGAGCACTTTTCATGTTCGTTTCTCGTTTGTTAAAAAAGCAATCTTTTTCAGATTTCAGAGCACTTTTGCGAATCAGAATTTTTTCTCAGATTTGCTTCAGATTTACCAATACAAGTGCGTTTGAGTTTGACAACTGGTGGAGTTTGTTTGTTTACGTTTTCGTGAAGTTATTCTACTGCAAAGGAAGGCATTGCATCGGATGAATCTATTTTTGTAAATTGTTTATGTATTAATATGTAGAAATCAATCGGGACGAAAATTTCGAATGTTTTGATATAAAATTAAGCCAGTGAATGGAGAACGCTTTGAAAAGTGTCGAAGGCTACACGTATTCGCACGAATATCAACACAAAAAAGAGCAAGCGACGTTTTTCTGTTGTTTTTTTTATGTTCGATTAGACACACGAATTCTGAAATCTGAGAGCGAATCTGAAGAAGCCCATTCGAATACCACATTGGTGGTGCCTTGTACACTTTCGATGTACGATATAATTCAACTCCCTGTTGTGTAAAGAAACCTGTTGTGGAAATTTTCCCATTGTATTCACTGTAGGTACTAAAGTCCACATCTCGATCTCTAGTAAACAGATTTAACGACGTTGTTGTTATTTTCAATTCGAAGATACGGCGTCCATACAAAACAGAATCCTTTTTCGTTGCTCTTTTCTTTTTTTTTGTAGATAATAACCTTGGAGCTCGGACATTCACCTTTCTAAAATCTCGTCTATCGTCGCACCACGTTCCCTTAAAAAAATCATCCTTTAAAGGACTAGCTCTTTTAGTTACATCTATCAGATTCTGGATTGTTCTACCCTATATACTCGCACGTCCGTCGGTACTATCGTCGCGCCATTGTTCACAATAACGACGTAGTATATATGAATAAAGATTTCCAGGAATTTCAACAACAAAACTCGGTTTAATTTTTTTTTTTTTCGTAGGAAAACGTTTCCAAAACAAAGCGACGCCGACACTTCATTTTGATACAAGAAGTACCTACGGTTTGTAGTTTTCCACAAAATTTAAAAAACCAATTTCCCACGGAGTCATCGAACGCACCAGAGAATAATTCCATAGCCAAGGTCAGCGACACCCGTTCGACTTTGTGTAACGTTCGAGATTCAACCACCGTGATCGGTTCGTTGACCCGTTTTCTATTTTTTTTTTTTTTTTTGTGAAAGTGGCCCTCACATTTTGACGTCGACGACAGTTTCAATTCCTGGAACCGTAGCGTGGGTTCAAAACTAAGGCAAAAGTCACATCAACGTCGGCTGCATCCATCAGTAGAAATTAAGGTCAATGGCATCGTGATAGGTTGGCGGGTATTTGCCACACTCATAGTCAACCCGAACGAACATAACCGAAACAGGTCAACAAAACAGAGCAGAGAAATGCCTCCTCTTCACTTCAAGGAGTAGAGAACTGTTTTCGTTGGTGGTAGTTCTAGCTGGTATAGGGGTTGCGGTGGCGGCGGCTCTATTCACCAAAAGATCAAGGATGCCATACATTCTTGGAACTTGGATGCGGATGATGATGCGCAGGTATAGGAAGAATATCGCAAAATGTGAATAACCTTCTGTTGTTGTTGATGCGACAGCGTTCTAGGTACAGATGACTCAGATAGCTACGCATATAGCTATATTGTCTGTATCTGAATATTTCCAAATCCTATGCAGAGGTTCTATTTTTGCCACAGTAGTACACTTGGCATTTGCATTATACATCTGCGTGGGTCGGGCGGTGGACAGGGGATGGTTGACGCTGGACGCTGTACGGTTGTCAGTGCATTTTGTTTTCTTCAATTTTGTGATACGAATATTTTAATTGCAGCGTGGAAAAGTACCTACTGCGTATTTCAAATTGAAAGTCTTTGCTCTTTTGGCAATGTTGTTCGGTTTTCTCAGATGAATTAATGCGATGGCGTCCTTTTTCTGTTTGTGGAAACTTTCCACTACGTGCGCTGAAGAAGATGAGAAATATGTACGAGTTGTTTACTCGCTTCCTATTGGATGAGCTCCGAGTCTGAATTCGATATTCGAATTGATATAATAAGTGATGATGAAATCGGGTGCAAATCTAGTTTGCGTACTGCGCATAAGGTGGATGCGCACCTGGCATTGGCGTCAGCTGAAGGCGTCAGCATTATTCCAATGAAACACGGATATTCTCTTGGTAGGAATTAACCGGTCCAAGGCACTGGGAATCGTGGTAAACGAAATAAATCTGTCAATAAATGAAGTCTGACTTGGAAGGGTCTACAATGTGATCTCGCGTCAAAAAAATAAGAAACCGGTGCGATTTTTAACTAACCTGCATTAGTGCCGCCTGCGCCAGACAATAATATGTTCCGAAGACGACAAAAGGCTGTCTGTTACCGAACGTGGCTCCCAACTCTAAGACGAACCGTGCGGCCAATATTCCCATCTGAGAGGAAAATTTCGTTGACCAAGTTTTTTTTTCTGTCTTCAAATATAAGCAGCGTTTGCGCTCGGTAAAGTTTTTCAACCCTCTCAGCCCATCCAAGATCCAACCACGCTTCTAGGCTAGGCGACGATGTCAGCTAAGGAACGCCGCCCAAGTCTCCGCGAGTAGCTCCGAAATACTTGGCCTATTTGAAGTCATCTTCAAATGTATATCATTAACAGAATTGTCAGTATTACCCAGCGCCGTTCTCGTTTTCAATGTAGATATTACAGGGTGGCTGATGAAAGCCGCTACCTAATAAAGCTACATGAATAAAAGGTAAATTTTCCATACACTGAAAAAAAAGTTATTTGAGTTTCTTAATGTAGCAGTGTTCACCCCGTATATAAACAAAGGTTCTTTCATTAAGGACTTGACACCTTTTTTTTTAAATAAATTGCAAACTACTTGAGATATCTAAAAAAAAAAAATGTTACTGGCTTGAATTACTATATCAAAACATTTATGAATGGAATTCGACTTCGTTGAACCCAATTTTCCATGACTCGCGGCCGCTACTTATTTCTCATTCAATATTGGCTCTGAGCTGCTCTAAAGTCGCCAAATTTTTGGCAAAGACCAATGATAGCCCCTTAAAAAAAAGTCTAGAGGCGTTAAATCACACCATCTCGGCGACCAATAGACGGGTCCGATTCTCGAGATAACACGTTCACCGAACTGAGACTTTAATAACTCGTTAGCTGCACCCGCTGTGTGGCTTGTGGCACCATCTTGTTGGAACCACATATCACTGATGTCCAATTCATGGAATTGCTCAGAGAACTAATGTTCCAACATGTCTCTCTAGCTAATACCATTTACCGTAACGTGACGGTTAATTTCATCGACGTAAAAAAATGGCCCAATGACCATTTGATATGCCACCGGCACATGAAAACCGCACCCAAGACTGACTCTTTGCTTATGAAGTGCGGTTTCATGAAGCTCACCTATCCAGTAACGCATATTTTGCTTATTGACGATGTCGTTTATCCAAAAATACGCTTCATCGCTGAAGAATGAAAATTGGCGTCAACGCTCTTAACCGACTCGGATTTTCTGTAGTATATATTTATTATTTGTAAACGTTGTTCCTTTGTGTAGTGCGTACTTGACCATGATGGAAATGTTGATTTTACTGACTATTTTGACATCGACAGTTCGGCAGTCGGCTTAAGGGTGCGTTCAGACTGAAAGTTTGAAGTTTTCAAGTCGCTAATGCGAGACCCTTTACATTATGTACTCCTTTTAATATGGTCTATGGTGTCTTTCTAGACAGCCGCCTTACCTATCCTATATAGTTCGAAAGTATTTGAGCCTCTCACCTGACTCTAAATATTCGTCTATACGGATTCATCCAGAGATGAACTTCTGAACTGTGGGGAGTGAAAAGAATGAATATAGTTTCCCCGTTTTGTTACACGCAATGAACTTATCTCCAACTATCATATTAATACGTGAACATCCAAAGTTTTTCGCCGACTATATCACTATATATGTCATAGTAACGTATTCAAATCATCTTAGACTAGAACCTATTTTCGAAGGAATCCTACCCCTAAAAGTAAGCAACTGTATATCTAAAAATTTTAATTCAGGGACATAATGTCTGCGAGGTACCTATTATTATTGACAGTTTGTTTTCAATGATTTTACTATGGAAACGAACTTTTTTTTTCGACACACATTTCTTGCTCTAAATTTTCATGGTGACGTATTAAATGTTAATCATCAGTAAAACTGGGGACGATCAAGTATCTAGTTTAGTAAGTCTGACAGCTGTCTGACTAGATGTGTCTCGGTTTTGATTGGCTGGAATTCGACTTGTGAGCAGCTGTTTCAGTTGACATTTATGGAGGGGTAGCCAACGAATCTAGTCAAGAAATTCGTGACTGAGTACTAAGTTGACAGTTGAGATATGTGGATGACGTAGGAAAAGTGACGTTCCCCAACAATCTGGTTTTTGCGTTCACGTTACGTTATCCAGATCTATCTAGTCGACCTAAGATAACTCGATTCTTAAATGTGCCCACTTACTTTCAAAGGGGCAAATGTTTTCGATATCTAGATGTCCAATTTTTTGGTACGTTTTTAGTACTACATATAAAAGTTGGGTCGATTTTCGACCAAAAGCGAAACTAGTTAAGTCTAATGTGTGAACTCAGACAAAGTACATTTTTAAAAAGAAGCACATTTCCACATGTGGAAATGATTTTGCCAAAAAAAAAAAACTTTAGACTTCTTAGTTGAATGCATAAATACAGTTTTTCTGTCCATGAATATTGTAAACTTCGTATTCCACCGATAAATGTGTTGACGTAATACCAGCGCTTGTTTATAAATAGTCTGCCTATCTTATCCGATAGGTACTCATTTCTTTATATGCAAAGCAGTTGTATGCATCTGCATTTATTTTATTGTTTGAAAATCAATTATTCGATTGCCACTGCAATATGCGAACACGTTGGAAATTCACGTGACTATAGTTACCTACATGATCTCCTTTTCACTTTGACGGTGGAATGTATTAGTACCTACACCTAGTGGCTGCTGCCACTTGGATTGCGTTCGATTTTATAATGAACTTGCGTCACACATCTTGATTTCAAACGGCCGCCGTCGTCGGTTAATAAATTTCATCCAAAAAGGGCCAAAAACGAATTTTTTTACGCTGTTTCAAGCTGTCTTGACAACAATCATTCGCAAGAAAATGCGTATAAAACGGCCCCCAAAGTCATTCACCCAATCCGAGCGATCAGATACAGATCCATTTGTGAACAACAATTATTATGAAATTCCGAATCGACTATTTTCAATTAAAAATGCAACATCGCTGTTTGTCGTTTGTGA
Source organism: Cheilosia grossa (assembly GCA_963082955.1). Taxonomy (NCBI): domain Eukaryota; kingdom Metazoa; phylum Arthropoda; class Insecta; order Diptera; family Syrphidae; genus Cheilosia; species Cheilosia grossa. The sequence continues at coordinate 40,930,063 of OY720145.1, read as the reverse complement.
CAGCCAGTTGGTTGAGTGCCTTATGCAATATCCCCCCACTGACGTGACGATGCGCATCTCTGCAGCTTAGTCCGATCGCGAAAAACTTATTAACATAAATTATACGAATAGCGCAGAGTCTGAGCCATTGAAGCAATCGCTTGTTTTTGTTATCGCTGTTCGCCCTTCTTCGGCCTTGAATCGCTCGCAATAAGTGCAAAAACAAAAAAAATACAAAAAAAAAAGATGAAAAAAACGCAGTCGTCGTCTTGTTGCATTAGCGAAGAGATTTTACGTAATACCTCGAGTCGGGAATCGGGATATATCCAATACGATACCCTGTTCGGAATGGGTGACGTATTGTTCAATTGAGAAACAACTGATGCGTTGGGAACAGCATGCGATCGCCGAGTGTTGTTCATGCTAACACGCAAAATCCTCCCTGGTCACTGTACGCATCGTCAGCGTCAACACGTCTTCGATCGTCGCAATTCAGAATGATTGTTGTCGACCATAAATGAATGAACGAATCAAATCGAAATTTGTCAGCTCAAATTGATCCGCAAACAAAATATTTGCAATCCGAAACAATTTCAAGGTCGGTAGTTGTCAGAGTTGCCGTTTGGTCCCTTTTTGAGATTAAGTACGATTTTAATCTTTATTGAACGAAAAAGAATGCAAACATATGAAAAGAAGTGTTTCGTATGAATAAATTAGTTTTTTGTTCAAAATAAATGTCTAAATGCTCTGTTTTTATTTTTTGGCTAATGAGTATTTTATGTGAAGGCCCCTTTTTTGTTAGGCTCGGGCCCCTTTTTAATCCCTTTTTTGAAAGTTTTCAGCGGCAACGCTGGTAGTTGATAGTGAGTGTGAGGGGCGAATACTCTTCGCATGTACTTTTATATTGTTTAACGTGCTGCTGCTCGATATAAGCTATCGACCACGATAATGGGTTTGTTGTTGTTATTAAATTTGATCTGCGCCGGGCTGAAAAGGGAGCGCGGACATCGGATGTTTTGTTATGCTCAATAGGAATAGCGAAAAGGAATTGCGTGCGTCGAGCAGAGTGCAAAATACTTTCGAGTGTTTTGATTTTGTTTCCGAAGCGAATCGGGTCGCTGGCACCTTATGAACACCCTTTTATGTGGTTTCAAATAAAATTGTAGGTATATTACAGACAGTGCACAGGAAAACCGGCAGGTGCGTCTGTTTTACTAAATATTGCGTTTCTGTGTGGAACGCATGAATGAAGGAAAAAAAAGACTATGACGTGTAGTCTACTTTTTTGGACGTTCTTAAGAAACGTACGCAGCAAGTAACACAGTACAGCGAGAGAACGTGTTCATGACGTTGAATTGTGTTAACAATGCCGCCACTTTGCATTCGCTCTCACTCTGAGCAAGTACATCACAATATAAGACATACGAGTAATTAGTTACGTCACATTTTGGTGTGAACAATCTGTCAAAGGAATCATGCGCAAATGTCGTGATCTTGTATTTCTTTGCCTCACAGCTGTCTGTCAGGCTAACTATTACTTTTTAATTTTCTTATTGTTTTTGAAAGCAACCATTCTATACATGTTACCAACTTCACTTTATGTAGGTACCTTACTAAGAGAAAACATACTTTGCTGCTATTTGATTATAATAATAAAAATATCGTATTGCCCGTATTAATCGTATCTTGTGAACCTAACAAGTCTTTGGATGTTCCCTACGTACATACGTTGTACGTGCACGTTCGTTGCTTAAAAGAATATTCAAAATCAATAGTTGGGATATTGTGTTCGATATTTTTTCTTCTCGGCTTTGCAAACCGAATTTACATAAAAGCCAAACTAATGGCTTAGTCTATGTTTGGATACAGAAGACTAAAAAATTAAACTCATAAAATAATTTTATATTATAAGCTGAAATATTTTTTGTTTTATTTCTTAGTATTTCTTCTAATAACAAATAATACAAAATAATTGATAGAAGAAAAGTATAAGAAAGATTAGTGACACTCAGTATTTATATACAAGTACAAAATACAAACACGAATGTGGGTGGGTGACCCAGTAAAAATTAAAACACTAAAAAGTTAAAAAAGCTAAAAAAAATTAAAAAAGGAAATAATGTCAACGAAATTAAAAGAAAAGTCAAACCCAAACATTAGAAGTTAGACAGCTAATCTACAGTTCTTCAGCTAATCAAAGCTGATGAGCCCCATTTTCACGCATTTTAAGAACATTCATGAAATTGTTATTGTTCTTATTCATTAAATAACCCATATAACAAAACAAAGAACAGATAACTATAAGCAGTAGTACGGAAATTTTGTACAGATAAAATGTTCGAAAGGTTTCCACGAAGATTGTAACGAGAAATAAAACAAAAATTAAGAATACCAGACTTCATAAAGATAGTACCAAATTTTCAGGGCACATAAAACACCACCCAACAAGCAATTCCATATTGTAACTTTGAATGGAAGATACCATAATAGATTGTCAGTAAAAGCTTAGACAAGCGAATGCAAATAAAAAATTGACGAAAAGTGCATCGGAAATATTTCTTATATTTCTTGTGTCAGAATGATTCGCAAAATTCATCCAAAAGTCAGGAGTAAGCCCCATATATTTAAATTCATTCATATAATAACAAAAGTAGGGCGACGAAGATTCAGAATCAAAGTAGCAATTATAAACTTTATATCTTAGACATTCAGGTGCATGGATTTGAATTAGTAACCAAAATGTGTGTAAAACCTAGGCAGAAGAACATCATCTTAGTTTTTGAGCTAATTATTAGTTGACGTTCAGCAACCCAATGTCTCGGCAATCTTAGGTTCCAATTATTATCAGAAACTAGGCGCAAAGGACTGTTTCGTCAGCAAAACCCGTGGAGTTTGGTGTACGGTGTACCCTTGAAACTAAGAGCAAAGAGTGAGTTGATAAAGATCAAAAACAGATTAGGGCCTAAAACGAAGCCTCGAGGAGCACCCAGGTTAAAAAAAACAATTGCTCGCTCCTTACATCATCTATCTTTACTCTTTGCAAGCGAAGTAATGACCTAAACCAGTGGACCACGAAACCAAGAAATCCATCTTTCTTCAGGTTTCTCAACAGAGGATGGGGTTAACCATTTCGAAATGTTTGGCTATGTCAATAAATAAACCAGCCGTTAATTTTTCACAACAAGGCAGCGCTTTAAAAAATTGATTTCGATTAAAAAACCTAGTTTAGGTTGAAAAAAAAAACTCATCATTCTTTTTAGTTTTTAGTTAGTATTTCCAAAATTTTCACAAAGACAAAAAGAAGCGATATGGGCCTATACTTACAGATCTCTGCAGCGGTACCTACCTATAACTTTTAATATTTAAAACGAATTTTTGGGCTGGAGAACAAAACTACTACTATTAAACAGTCCACAAATGGAAGGAAAAGTTCGACAATTCGATTTTATAGGACACTAGTGAAATAACAAATAATTAGCATTAGCAATACAGGTTTTGTCAAAAAGGGCAAAAAGAAAAAGGTAATTTTTTCATTCATGTGTTTACTAGTGTGAATGGTGTCACACGTTACTATAAAGGCGTTTTTTATTATTATTAAAATGAAAATAATGAAAAAACATTGTTCTGCAAAAACTCGGTGACACGGTAGACGGCTAGGCTAAGTTGATAACCAAGAATTATGGCAACACTGACGTTAAAGAATGACACAACAAGTCTGAATATCAGTATACTTAAATGTAGTGAACACTGGACAATACTGTTCCCGCCTGATAAAATAGTTATAATCCCGCTGGATGTATCTTAATTCGAAAAGCCAAGACTTTATGTGCTATGTGCTCTGCAAGTTAGTCGGTAAGCAAAGTCTAAGAAATTAAAACGGTTAAGGTCATTTAATCGGGTTCGCCATTTAAACGGGCCGGCAATTTAAAGGGTTTGCGCTGCTTATAGAGTTCTCTAGCAGAATTGATCAAGCTGGGCCAATTTTCACAAACAGCATGGATGACTCTGTCTTAGAGGAAGCAACTTTTTCTAGCTCCGAAGCCAGTTATCTTGCATAAACAACTCTGATAGTCAATTACGTATCCAGAAAATGCCTCTGTTAATATGCTGAAGCAATTACCCACCCATCAACCACCAACTGATAAGCTCTTCATTTCCAGAACTAACCACCAAACTAGAACTTAAATTTCCATGACGATTGGTTTATGGATTCGATCTCTTACCCACTTCAAGCAATTTGTAAAATCTGCGCATAATATGCCAATCCTTATAGACAAACAATAATAAAACTGTCTTCATTATATTTTATTGGCGCCAGAAAAAACAAAATGGTCCTGGCTTATAAACCTAATTCCTATTCACAAATAAAATGCAAATCATGCTGACAAGCAAGTTACAAAAAACAAATAATAACTCCTCCGGGTATTCATATCGCCATTTGTGGATAATAGATATCCCTTTCCACAAACTTCCTCTTTCGTTGCTCTGTTGTTTATATTTATGCTCGAACCTCTGGTGATCGTCGACATTGCAGATGCGTCATTCCGTGGAGCTAGTTCTTTTCTTTTTTTTTTCGATTTCTAAAGAATTCTTTGCCGGTTTCGGTTTCGGTTTCGGGAATTCGAATTTGGGACGCATATTTTATGTTTTTACTGAAGGAATGAATTTGAATGGTGTCATTATCATTCAAGTCAGTTTTAAAGAGTTAGAACAAAGTGTTAGTGTTGCCAAATGGGGCTCGTCATTTTTTTTTTTTTTGTGATTCCTCACTTTCACTTGTATTTTTCCATAAATTACCACCAAGAGGTGCATCACTTAATTTTGACTGCTTTACAGACCTATCTGCCTTATACATTAGATATTCCAAAAATATTTCCTCCATTAAGTGATGCTCTCAATATTAGACTGGATACTGTCGAAAGGGCGGACAAGTGGTAGGTACAACATATCTGCCGAGGAAACATACTTGACCAAAGTTGGATCTGAAACGCTGTAAGAGTTTGATCTCTCTTGACAGCGCTACAGTTGGTGTCATCCCTGGATACTTGCATTTAGGCTAGTCCAATTTTTAAACGAACGAGGAGACTTGACTTTGACTTTTCGCAACAAAACTCGTAAAATGATGATGATGAGGATATTGCGGGTTTCCTTAGAGCTCTCTGTAAACTCAAGCGGAAATTGAATGAGAAAAACAAACATTGTTAAACCGGACATGCAAGATACCAAGATCACTTCAAGGCCACAAGTTGTTACTTCGAAGAGTGGTGCCTTTAAGCTATTACTTTTAAGGACGTCATATGTAACTACTTTCGCCTTCATATACTCGTACGTATAAGCAAGACCATTAGATTAGATGACTGGTTATTTCATCCAACTGGTTCTTCAGGTCAGGATGCCCTTTCCGCCCATTCGCGTTCACAGCAAAGACGAACACACGTAAACACAACAAGCAGTGACAAATAATAATAACGAGCGGCTGCTACAAGGAGCGCTTACGTAAGATGCGCGCATCAGGGATGAAAAATACATTTTTCCGACTAAGATCATAGTTCAATTTGTATTGAAAAGGTATCAATTGTAGCTATTTCTCTAATTATTTTACAAAATAATATTTACGCACAGTGCGCGGTTAAATAAAGCTTAACGCTTGCGTGGTTTTCGAAAAGTTTTTGGACTGATTTTGTACGTATGTTTTGGAGCGCTTTTTAATGAAGAACCTTTTTTTGATGAGTTTTCCAAAGGATTTACTGCCCCATTTCTTTTATGAGTTTTTTTTTGACATGTTCTAGACTCATTTCTTTCGCTTTCGCTTTCTTTCGCGTGTTGATACTTTTTCGGAGGCGTATTTTTGTGCACTTTTTTTTTTTGGGCACGTTGACACTTGTTTCATGCGATTTTCGAAAGGCGTTTTACATGTGCTAGTTTGTTGTCGCCTTTTTTTACTTCTTTTTGACGATTTTAAAAGCGTTTTCTTAAGTGGTTTATTAATAGTCATTAAACGTGTTTTTTGACACATTTTTTGGCAGGTTGACACCTTTTTTGATCTGTTTCCCGAAGGGTTTACCGACGCATTTTTTCATGAGTTTTTGACTCATTTTACAAGCTTTCTTTCCGCGTGTTGGTACTTTTTCTGATGCGTATTTTGGTGCACATTTTAATGGGTCTTTCTACCTGTTTTATAACACGTTTTTAAACTTGTTTTTTTGACACATTTTTGCGCACGTGAACTGTTTTTTTTTTTATGCGTTTTGATGATTTTCTACATGTGATTTGGCAAATAATTTGATGCTTTTTTACTTCTTTTCGACAGTTTTTTACGCGTTTTGGATGTCTGTCTGGCCAATTTTAAAGCTTCTTCACGCCCTTTTTGGAGTGCTTTATTACATTTTCTAGCATGCTAACACTTTTTTTTGATGCGTTTTTCAAAGTGCTTTCCAACGCATATTTTACATGTGAGTTGGTTTTTTGTTGATGCTTTTTTACTTAATTCGACGATTTTTTATGCGTTTTGGACGTCTTTCTGACCCATTTTAAAGCTTTTTGACGCGTTTTTTGGCGTATCAAAATAACGCATTCAAGAACGATTGGCAAATTCGCAATTCTAATGACGGATTCTTAAACGTGTCTAAAAACTCTTGGAAAAACGCATCAAAACCGTCATGCTCGTCAAAAACGAAATTTCTTGACGCGTTTCTAAAATACATAGGCTGGATAAAAATTGTAAATCAGAATCGGCAGCGGAAAATGCATTTTAGACATTTCCAAATATTGGCCTCGTGCTTTTGCCGGAACGAGAAACTAAGACTCCTATGCAATCTTACACACGATTAAGATACATTTAGAAATAACATTTTTTTAATAGTAAGGCGCAATGATATTTAAGCAATGATTTCAGTAGTCCAACCAGAACCAGTCATCAATATATGGTGGAATTTTATTTCTAAAACACACGTGACTATAACAAGATGTGGCAATCAAAACCAAGCTGCAACCAAAACATAACCTTCTTTTCTTTTATAAAGTATTAATCTGCATGTCGAATAGCATTGTACGTATTTTCGAAGTCTATATTGATTTATAAAAGTTATTTGTTACCAGTTGTCGTGCATCGGCAAGGGTGGCAACCGCTCTGTTTCGAAATTGTTATCAACATCACCAGATTCTGCTGCTGCTTTTGCTTGTGAATAGTAAGTCGAACAGCAATGCTGATGCTTTATTCCACCCATATACGTACGCTACAGTCTTCATGCTCCAAACTGGTTGTATGTTTACTAGCTCCAGGCAGTGTGTTGATTTTTCTTCATGCAAAAGGATTTTGTAACAATTACCTAGATTTCGCTATTAAAGGGTAGATATGTACTATAATTATGTGAGAAGATCTTTGGGTTTTGAAATATGCTAAATTTATGATGACTTACTGGTGATGATGATTATGAAACTGAAAGGAACACAATGTATATGGGTGCGGGCGCAGTTCCAGAGCAAATCTGTAGATATAGTGGAAGCTCTTTAAATGCATCTCCTAAAGGTAAGGACCGTATTTTTGTTTTGTTCTCATTTAAACTCTAAATTCCCAGAAGGACAACAAGGAACTTGGTGTGTCAACTATTCCATTTCATCCATTCTACACATCATGAAATATTCCCCGGTATATCCTGTGAGCTGCGCAAATGTATCCTCTGCGGATGACTGACCGAGAGAGTTTCGTGTGACCCAGTCGTGTCAATCGAACATCGACCTCACCGCATTTGAACAGAGATGTTCAAATTCAGTCAAAACAGAGATGATTGTTATTCAAAAGCTTTTTAAACACAATTCCAAGGATTTTATAGTTCATTCCACCCATTGTCCAACAGAAGTACCGCATTCTAGTCATACTCAGTATATGCCAAATAGCCTCAACTCCATAGCAAGATCAGTGGTTGTAGCCAGTCTATAAAATATGGTTAAAGCTGGCGTAGTATCTAACGCTTTTCGCATCCAGTTGATATACAAACACCCTAACCACACCATTTAAATATTTAAATATTCTATACGATCGAATGATCGTTAGTAGGTATTGGGACGGTTGAGACTGGGAATTCCGTGCTAGAGTGAGAGGGAAGATATGACCTTGGAGTGAGTGTGTTAGCTTTGTCGGAAGTGTGTTATCTGGATATGTAGTGTGTTTGAGGCGCCGTGTCGTGTGTTTGAAGTGCCGCCGCCGCTGGCGCCGGTGTTGGTTGTTAGTTTTTGTTATCAGTTTTGTGGGGGTGGTGTTGGAATTGTTTAGAGATGAGGTAATTATTGGTATTCGTGTTGGGTTGTTGTGATGATAAAAATTAAAAAAGAGTGAGTCGTAGGTTATCGGTGTATGGTGTGGATGGTGTGAGATGTAAGTTAAAGTGGTTAGATATGTTGAAAGTTTTTGTTATCAGTTTTGTGTGTTTTGTGGTGGGATGGGTGGGTGTTGGAATTGTTTAGAGAGAGAGATGAGGTAATTATAGGTATTCGTGTTGGGTGTTGTAGGTTATTGTTATAGCTGTGCGTATGCTGTGAGATGTATGTTAAAGTGTTTGAATATATTGAAGGGGGGTCCGCCGCCGCGATGGGTATTGTGAGACGGGATGGTTATGGTGAGCCGTGACGGTTATTGTGTCTGTTGATTTGTATGGTGGTTCGTAGCCATGGTCGCAGTGTATGTTAATTAGATGGGTTTTTTGGTATGGTTTATTTGACCGAAGAAGTATTATTATGAAAATGCGATAAGAAGTCATGATTGAATTAGCTTTGTGTAAAATGAGATGATTAGGTCATAGAGTTGAGTTTGATGTAAACAAATAGGGATGGCGGCGTAGAAATGAATCATGCTGTGTTTGAATTAATGGTTAGTGATGTGGGGGAATATTTTATAATCTTGGGGGCAACAACAGCTACAACTGAAATCGTCAAGGGTTTTTGGTATGGTTTATTTGATGTGACTCTTATCTTACTGACCATATTGTTTTCTGGAATTTCTTTAAAGAAGCATGGTGTTATCCGAAAAACTAGCCGTTAATGTAGTACGATGGAACATGTTACTCTTATCCTGCTGACCACATTGTTTGAAAAGAAATTGTGATATTTTCGGTCGCGGTGTATGTTAATTAGATGTGTTTTTGGTATGGATTATTTGATGTTACTCTTATCCTACTGACCATATTGTTTTCTGGAATTTCTTTAAAGAAGCATGGTGTTATCCGAAAAACTAGCCGTTAATGTAGTATGATGGAACATGTTACTCTTATCATTCTGACCATATTGTTTTTTCTGGAATTTCTTTAAAGATCTGTAGTATAAAAGCTCGCTGGAATCTAAGCATGGCATTACTCCATTTCAGAAAATTGGACTGCTTAAACATACCTACACATTAAAAAATGGATTTTTTATTCAATATCATCAAGGCGGAAAAAAATAAGATAGCTGACGTATGCTGGGAGTTTCAAGAGCTTAGGAAGGAGCTGGAGGACGCTATGGAGGAGGCCCAGCGAACGAGGAGCTGGTTACAGCTGAAAGCTGTAGTATACCTACTGGCGGCGTATAATGCGAGAGCCAGGGCAGGAGATTTCCTGGACACGGACATAAGTCCAGGGTTGTTATTTATTTTAGAGTTAAAATAAAAAAAAATTTATAAATATTTAGTAAAATAAAAAAAAAAATAAAACCATTGAATTAATTGTTTTTTATTTATCCAATCAATAATGAAATCATTGTGTTTATTAGTTGAAAATGTTGATCTGCCTAACTTCGTTGAATTTGATAGTGCATCGAAATATGGACCATAGATTTTGTCGCGATTTTCATCAGATGACGGCGTTGATCGGTTGAATGGTGTGCTTTGATTATAAACTTGTGAATTGGTGGGTGTTCTAAATGAAACATCTTCTTCTTCTTCTTCTTCTTCAACCGGACTTGAGTAGTGTAATGGGGACTCCTTTTCTATATCTGATTTAAATTCTAACTTCCTTCGTTTCAATGGTTTCTTTATGTTTTCGATACTTTGAGTTTTGTTTGTTTTGACATTTTCCACGATCTCCTTTAAAGGTTCAACTATTGGTTTAAAAGTGTTTTCAAATTCGGTTTCCTTTGCAATTCTTCCTGTTTTGAGGGACATATATTTTCTCTTCAAAGATTTTTTTAGTTTTTATGAGGTCTTTGAGCAAACTTTCATCGATATCCATATTTATTATTGTATATGAAATAGGTTTCAAATAGGTCTGTTTAATAACAGGGCAGTTTAATAACAGGGCAGTTTAATAACAGGGCAGTTTAATAACAGGGCTGTTTAATAACAGGGCTGTTCTAAAGCAGATGTGGTCATGTAGGCAGCTGTTTAATAACTGAATAGCTTTATAGAACGGCTATTTCTTTAAAAGATCTATTGTACCATGATGAAATGATGATGATGGCCATTGTTGGTTTATGCGTGCGTGTCTTTTTCCAACAAGAGTTAACCTTGAACTAAGAAATTAGATTTCTCGCGAAACTATTTGACTGAGTGGATTATAATTTATGACGCGATCGTGTAACATTAAACAGTAGGCTGACGTATTTGCTGGGATTGGTTTTGTTCCTGTTGTTTTGAATTCAATGCGAATATCAACTGGACCATTTTTGATTATTTCACTCTGATGTCTGCAATCTATAACGAAAATTGTCGCTTGAGATTTAAATGTATCTCTTGATAAGAGTGGTTCAGCAACTAGTCGGTTGTAGTAGGTTTTTTGAAAGTCGCAGTACATATTGTATAGTAAACTGTAATTATTTTTATCAAAGGATAAATTTAAATCTTCACAAGGGTAAGCATCAGAATTTAAGTATGCCTTCACGTTTGTAATATCACAATGATCGAAATAAGTCGGGTTTCCTTGTAGTAGATTACGTTTGTTAGTTTGCAATGCAAGGAGAATGTAGCGTGGCTTCTCTATTTGTGAGGTTGTCTTCACATTCCAAATATGATGATTGGTGCTGGGCAAAGTAGGATATTCATACAGATCCCAGTTACGAAAGGCAATCTTCATAGTTTGACCATTATTAATAGGTTTGTAAAGTTTTAATTTGTAAGAATCAGACAGTGTAATATGAGGAATTTTCCATTGTACTTTAAGTAATTTTATCTTTGCTTTTTCATCATCGTCAGCAATTAATGAATTATCATCTGTGCGTGATCGTGTTAGAATCAAATCATGGCGTCCATTGGGTATTACTCTCTTATAGTCTTCAGCAAAACCCAGTAATTTATTTAGAGGTATACAAAAATTAAAGTAGAAACTATCCAGATTAATTGAAGAGTTGGGCGACCAAGATGCATTCAATAGCATATCGCTTTCGTTTTTGTTTAAAGAAATGTAATTTTTAATAGTTGATGTTATGCCGACACTACGATTGCTATCAATTTCCACGCCATTTAATTCATAACGTATTTCGTCAAATAAGAAGGCTATTCCGTTGTTTACAAGTTTTGTTTTCGTAGCTGCCGATCCATCAGATTTTGATACAGTACCTTCAATATAAATGTAACTTTCTGAAGGCAAAATATTAAGATTTTGATGTTGGACACAAATTTGTATAATGTCATTTTTCTCAAAGTTATTCAGATATGGTGAATAGGTGTGATAATCCAGTTTTGAGATACTCTCCTCAAACTTTGGTTCTTCGAAAATATTCAGCATGTTGTTAGGATTGATTTAATGTTTTAATTTATATCCCAGTGACAATAGAAATTGTTGATTTTCTATAGTAAGTTTTGATGTTCTCTTATCAGAAGATGATAGTATATTGTTAGAGTTAGTAGTGTTACCTGCTCTTTTATAACTTGAGGGGTAATTATATACTATCATTATTGTGGTTTCAAATGCAAGCGAATTGTTATGATTTCGTTTCGAAAGTTTATACGATTTCCGTCCTGATCCAGGAGATTCAATGTTATAGAACTTATCCTCTTAGCGTTCACTGGCAAATAGATGACATTGTGTGGAACTTCAACTATTTTATATCCTGGACTAACGTTGACTGAAAATTCATGTAGTATATGAGCAGGTTGACTATTGATATATGTTTCGTCAATTAAATTACATTCAACTCGTACAATATTCACTCTATTGATATTAACATTCTGATCAGATACATGCAGAATATTAGGAACTAGTTTCTTCTTACTGAATCCTAAAAGAGAACCAATAGATTGGTCTTGTGTAAAATCGATTTCCACATTGCTGTACAGTTCACATTTCAAAGTATTATTATTGGCTTTTAATTTGATTATAACTTTTTCAATGCTATTCTCATTGTGTGTGTTCAGAACCTTCTGAATTATTTTATTAATATCCTCAATTTCATAAGAGCCCACTGTAAATTCAATCCTGATTTCTCCATCACCACCACCACCACCACCACAATGAAATAAATTATTTAATTCATCCACATTAGGTATGGAATTATAGGTTTGCAGATCAACTAAGCCACATACATAATCAGAATTTAGGACAATTGGAGGAAAGTACTCTGCAGTGAGAGTAGATTGGTTTCCACTTAAAGTGAGTGTTAACGACATAACTATTGGAATAGAAATGAAACACAATATTTTGATTTTACTCTATTTATTTATAGTTTGCTCAATTAGAAACTTTAAACATAGATGACCACATATAAATGTATTGAAATTTTGACAGCTGTTATAATTATAGTGAATATTTTCACCTAAATATCGTACAACTTCTAGGGGTGGTCTTAAGTTACCAAAACTATCGAAATATTTGACAATATTTTTATTCTTAATGTATGCTACCCAATGTGTCCCCGGCCTACTCTCATTGTCCAAATTAATTACACCACATTCCTTGTTATCAGATCTTACTGGTAATTTATCTCTCATGTAAACACCCCTGAAGCATGGTATATTCAATTTTCCAAATTTCATAATATCAATATTGGTGAGTGGACGATTAGGTAGTGAATTTAAAAGTTTTTTGAATCGTGTGGTTTAAGGAAAAGTCCAAATCCTTTTTTATATGGCTGTAGATAAAGTCCACTACCATGCTTAATTTTAATTCCTTCCATAGCCTGATTGTGTCGTTTATTCTCTTCCAATTGATTCTTGGCTACCTTTGATTCATTTATAGCTTTAACTACACCCGCAGCTCCTCCGACTACTGATCCAATAGCCGATAGCCCAGCTAAAATAGGTAACAATGGTAAGAAACCACCAATTTTCGGTAGAGGTATTACTCGAGGAATTGTAATGCTCTTTCGTTTATTTTTAATGATCTTTTTAGCTGCTTGTAGAGCACTTGTTGCAATTACATTAGGATCTTCGCTTCTAGTGTCTCGAATAGCATTTCTAGCCTCCATAATGGCTTTTTTAAATAAATTATTCTTTTTGCGTGGGTTTCTTTTCCTTCTCTTGGCTTTGCAACCCATACCAAGTTTCGTTTTAGCTTTCATCATATTCGTTACTAATATACTATTTATTTTCTCTGCTATCGATGAGTCTTTTGCCTTTACTCTCTGCCAAGCCTTTTCAGTTAAAATTTTGTCTGCAATATGTCGTTCGGGTAGATTTTTATTGTTAGCATATGCAATATCGTGTTCGCGACAAGCTTCATCCAACTGATTAACTCCCCTATCTCCTCTAGCAAGGCGTTCTTTCAATTTAGTCCCCGGCCCACAGAAGTTATATGAGGGAAGATGTAATTCAATTGGTAATTTCTCGATTAAGGAATTCACTAATCCATACCCTTTGAATGTATCTTTCCAACTGTTGGCTTTCACACTATAATCTATCATTTTATGCGACTTTCTTGTTGTATATGTTGAACAATTATGAATTTCTCAACTATAAAACATGATCTTTTATATTGATTAGTTTCATTCAATAGCAGAATGAGGTTCATAAAACAACAACAACGAGATTTTATTAAAGTCAAGAACTTTGATAGTAAAATTAAAGTACGCAGGAAACATGGAGCAATATTTCCTAATAGTATTAGAGGAATAATTGTGGGTCCATCAAATTGTGGAAAAACCAATGTCATGTTGAGCATTCTCCTCGATCCAAATGGTTTAAAATTTGAAAATCTCTACATATACTCAAAGTCTCTGCATCAACCAAAGTATACATACCTGAGAAAGCTAATAGAGTCCATCAAGGGTATGGGATATAATGAATTTTCAAATAATTGCGAAATTATTACGCCTTCTGAAGCAAATCGAAACTCAGTTTTTATATTCGATGATGTGGCCTGTGATAAGCAAAACAATATTCGAGAATATTTCTGCATGGGTCGACATAATGACGTGGATAGTTTCTACTTGTGTCAATCTTATACACATATACCAAAACACTTGATTCGAGACAATGCAAACTATTTAGTTATTTTCAAGCAAGACGAACTTAACCTGAAGCATATATACAACGATCATGTCAACTCTGACATGACATTCAATCAATTCAAGGAATTGTGTAAAAAATGCTGTAAAGATACATATGGGTTCTTGGTTATTAACAAAGATTTTAGTTTGAATAAAGGCCGATATAATAATTCATTTAAAGAAACTGTATCTATATAAATCTATTCAGTCGTAAATCAACGGTTTAAATGATTACATACGATTAGAGCATTCGTCCTTGTATTCGACAAGTATGGATGTTGATGAAAATTTACTTAAAGATTTAGTAAAAACTAAAAAAGCTTTAAAGAGAAAATATATGTTTCTTCAGTCTGGAAAAACTACGAAGGATGCGGAAATTGAGACTACTTTTAAACCAATAGTTGAACCCTTAAAAGAAATCGTGAAAAATGTCAAAAGTGCTCATACTCAAAATGATACTGCTGCTGCTGCAGATGTTGCTTACAATAATATAGATATGAAAATAAAGAATCAACAACTACTACGACGACGTTTACAATACCCAGAAGAAGAAGAAAAAAAATCCATTTCTAATGCAAGTTTTGACTTCTCATCTCCAGATTCAAATCAGACAACGAACAATGATAATTCATTTAGGACACCCTACGACAATAGCCTTGATCAAAAGCACTCCAATTAATCGATCATCCCCATCAGATTCGAATCGTGACAAAATCTATGGTCCACATTTCGACGTGGAATCAAATTCAACGAAATTAGGTAGATCAAGTTTTGTAATTAACGAACACAAGAATTTCGTCATTGATGATGAAATCTTCCATGGAACGAAAGGCCTTTATGAATTAATATTTCGAAAAAATCCTAGAAAAGATCGATATACCAATGAAGACTTGGATCAATATCTAAAGATATTACAAAAAACAAAAATACACTTGAAAAACTATGATAGTAACTTACAAGTTAAAGGCAACAGAGGTTATAAGTATAAACATATAATCCAACCTTTACTTCAGCACCTAACGCAGAGAGTCATAAAGAAAATCGGAAAAGCATACAATAGTCATTCATCTGATGTGAATTATTCGAATAAACCCATCGAATATGTGTATTGGGATAGCCCCCGATGAACTCGTCAATAGATTAAGGCTTTTAATTGCATCTCAAAGAGCCGGCAATAATAATCTTCAAAATGAGGTTAACTCAATTGTAGAAGAATTACGTGAATCAAATGTCATACACTAATAATCAATTCAATTCATTAAAAGCAAGCAAATCAGTATGGTCCCACACCTGAACCGACTGTATAGGAACCGAACGGATAGGAACCGACCGGATAGGAACCGACCGGGTAGGAACCGACCGGATAGGAACCGACTGGATTTGACCTCAACACTTGGTTCAGAAATTGGCCTATATAAAATCAATTCGCGCTGGAAACGAACATTATCTATATATTAGACATCGTTTAGAGAATAATCTTCATTATTAATAAAATGAGTGTTGACAAGTTCGGACGAAGCTCCAAACAATTTCATAGAACAACCGAGAGTTCGCGAGGACCTGCTGGCGTAGGATTTAGACTACTACCTAATGGTGATTTCGATATTCAGGGAAAATGTCTAAACAATGTTGGAAAACCTGTAAACCCAACACAGGCGGTAAATAAGGAATATGTAGATAGCACTATAGTCATTAATAATAAAAACATGCTAAATCATCGACGGTATGTAGACAACAATTTCAAAGCACTCATGGGGACTATAAATGATGAGACATTGAAGCTACAAAACATCGAAGATAAACTAGGAAAAATGGATGCGGATTTGCGGTCATACACTGATGAGCAAAATTTAAAGACTCTTGAATTATTAAACAATATTAGAAAGTATATGTTGGATATTTTCGAGAAGTATAAAAATAGTGGTGAACCTATTAGAGGGGCAACAAATAGTTTTTCACCAATTTAGTACGCATTCGGAATTCGACTTGAAATCATGTCTACAGTAAATACGTCTACGATCTTCGATGAGGTGTTAAAATTTCTAAAAACAAATAACCAAACTCTTCTTGAGGAACATTTCAATGAATTTATTGATTGCATTAGTTTTCTGAGGAACTTTGAAAACGTATCTTCCACCACCTCTGTTCATGGGTGTCATTTTATAAACTGCCCCTGGTCTGAAAATCTCTGTCAAGAAGGACCAGATACCTGCGCATGCTATATGGTTGAAAGCAGATTGATTAGAATTAAGAAATTGATGTTACTTTATCGACGATTGGTCAAATAAAATATCTAATAAAATACAAAAACTCTCCTTGTTTCTATTCATTCGTTTTTATAATGAGTAAAAGAAAAGTTGTTGGTGAGCTGCACAAGCCAGCCCGAAGGAATTTCAAAAGGCGTAGAGTTATTATTAAGGGTTTTGATGATCTGTGGCAAGCAGACTTGGTTGAAATGATACCATACAGTGATGAGAATGAGGGGTTCAACTATTTACTAACCGTAATTGATACTTTTTCAAAGTATGCTTGGGTCGTTCCTTTGAAACATAAGACTGCATCAGCTACAACACAAGCTATGAGAACAATTTTTACCAATTCAAATCGAACACCTAAAAATTTGCAAACCGATGATGGTAAAGAATTCTTCAACAAGGTCTTCCAAAATTTGATGAATACCTACAAAATTAATCACTACTCAACGTACAGTACATTAAAAGCATCAATTGTTGAACGCTTTAACCGCACCCTTAAGGAGAAAATGTGGAAAGAATTCAGTTTCAATGGGAACTACAAATGGCTACCCATTTATAAGGATTTGCTGCATGCATATAATCACTCGATACATAGAACAATAAAAAAACGCCCCGTTGATATAAATAAAAACAATGCCAAAGAATTACTATCAGGAGTTTATAAACGAATAAAAATTGCTGAGAAGGGAAAATACGAAGTTGGCAATAGCGTTCGAATAAGCAAGTTTAAACATGCTTTCGAAAAAGGATACACACCAAATTGGACAATTGAAATATTCAAAATAAGAAAAGTTCAGATAACAAACCCTATTACATATCTAATTGAAGATTTTCAAGGTCAGCCTATTAGTGGGAGTTTCTATGCACACGAATTACAAAAGACGAATTTTCCCAACATATTTCTCGTGGAAAAGATTCTTGCAACAAAAGGCGAAAAAGTATATGTCAAATGGTTGGGTTTCCCATCCACTAACAATTCATGGATAAATAAAAAACAATTAATTTAATGGTTTTATTTTTTTTTTTTTTTTTTTTTTTTATTTTGCCCTTGACGATTTCAGTTGTAGCTGTTGTTGCCCCCAAGATTATAAAATATTCCCCCACATCACTAACCATTAATTCAAACACAGCATGATTCATTTCTACGCCGCCATCCCTATTTGTTTACATCAAACTCAACTCTATGACCTAATCATCTCATTTTACACAAAGCTAATTCAACCATGACTTCTTATCGCATTTTTTCATAATAATACTTCTTCGGTCAAATAAACCATACCAAAAACCCCATCTAATTAACATACACTGCGACCATTACTACGAACCACCATACAAATCAACAGACACAATAACCGTCACGGCTCACCATAACCATCCCAGCTCACGATAACCGTCCCAGCTCACGATAACCGTCCCAGCTCACGATAACCGTCCCAGCTCACAATACCCATCGCGGCGGCGGCGGACCCCCCTTCAATATATTCAAACACTTTAACATACATCTCACAGCATCCGCACAGCTATAACAATAACCTACGACACCTACGAATACCAATAATTACCTCATCTCTCTCTAAGCAATTCCAACACCCACCCATCCCACCACAAAACACACAAAACTGATAACAAAAACTTTCAACATATCTAACCACTTTAACTTACATCTCACACCATCCACACCATACACCGATAACCTACGACTCACTCTTTTTTAATTTTTATCATCACAACAACCCAACACGAATACCAATAATTACCTCATCTCTAAACAATTCCAACACCACCCACAAAACTGATAACAAAAACTAACAACCAACACCGGCGCCAGCGGCGGCGGCACTTCAAACACACGACACGGCGCCTCAAACACACTACATATCCAGATAACACACTTCCGACAAAGCTAACACACTCACTCCAAGGTCATATCTTCCCTCTCACTCTAGCACGGAATTCCCAGTCTCAACCGTCCCAATACCTACTATCGTTCTAAACAAAGTCAGAACTGGAAATCTATTCTTGCATCAAAACCCGAATACAGTTCATTCATATTTCGCACACACACGCTATGTGAGAAAATGTGAATGAACCGTTGGAGGTCAGTAAGTTATTCTACACTCGAATCCAATCCAAACGGCTGTCAAATTCCATTTGTTTGCGTTTAGTGCAGGGTGGGCATGACCAGTCGCTTTGCTTTAGGCCAGTTCGAAACAAAAACAAAAGTTCTTCCCAAAAACAGACGCAGTATCCGCATTCATGCACGAGCTGAATTGCACTCCAAAGTTAAGCGGAATCGTTTGGTGTGTTAGAACAAAATGACCGAAGAGTGCGACGCGACGAATTATTTAATGAGAAGCTCGTTTCGGGTGGCTAAACAGCATAAATTTACCAAGCGCGTTTGACATTTACACATGGAAATGCCACAGATTTATTGGTACTGAATAATTTTCTTATTAAATAATTATTGATTGCCCGTTTGTTATTTGTTACTCCTCTTTGTGGTTAGCTATATACAGAATTGTATGAACTGGCAATGATTGTGATGATATCGTTGTACAAGTTGAATCAGAGACCTTGAAATCAAGTGTATCTGGGGAGATTTTAATAAAAAAAAAAAAAAAAAAATAAAAAAAAAAAAAACGCCGCGCCGACAACAATGACATGAGAAATAATGAGAACGCGTGCGAGGCCCTGAGATTATTGCTTCATTATTGACAGTTTTGGAAGAAGAGTTCTGTTGCTAGGCATTTGATTTATTGCACTTTTCTCTTATTGGGATAGCAACCACAAAATTACGCTGATACTGTATTTCAGGCACTTATCTATGCATGTCTTATTGTCTTGTAAAAACCCATTATCAAGCAAGCCCTTATCTACCTACTTTCTGACTTTGAAAAATTACAACATTTTGTTTACTACTTTATATTTCTAGAGAGAGTTAGCCAATAAAACAGCATATTTCATAGAGCTTTACAAACAAGTTCTTATACAAATCTATATTATTTATTTTTAAAAGTTAAGATGGAAAATAGAGTGCTCTATATAATTTTCTGTTTGAACTTAAAAAAAACTTATTCCAAACTGGGTTCATGTATATAACTATGTAAAATACAAAATCTCGATCTTGTTGGTCACTGAATATTAAACTGATTGCAAGATACAGGTTTTAATTAAAAAAAAATAAAAAATTGGCAATATGACAGGTGACGTTTCAGGGTAGGTATATTAGCAGAAAAACCATCAACTTCAAGAGGAATAACAGCTCATGAATGAATCATGCGCGATTGTTTAAAAAAAAACTTGTAATTATTCGACGAAGAAGAAAGACATGTCCAAAGAGTCCTTTTTGTTCTATCTCCTTGTTACTTAACAAATAAAGTGCATGACTGGGTCGAACGGAACTCGTTCATCAAAAGTTTGGTTAGTTGTTTTCTAATTTAACTAGGCAGGTAGGTAGAAATCCTGAGTACGGATGAATAGGTTAGGTTAGCGGGGTTAAAGTTTGCCTTCTGAATTTACCTGTGCAGTCGGAGTTTGAAGTTTTTTGATCCTACACGCTCAAAAATTGGTTTGGTTTGGAGTGTGGTTAAAAAAAAAAATGGGCTAAAATTAGCCAAGTCTCTGTTGAAAAACACCGAGTATTCGTTGTTAAAAACTAAAGATATAAATAGGTAAAATGCATACTGTTAAAAATAACACACTTTATCTGTTGTTAAGAACCAAGTTTCTAGATAAATAACAACCAGTTGGTTAAATTCAACAGAGTTAGTTTGTTATTTACAACCGAGAAAAATTGATAAAAGGTTATTTTTAACCGAGTTTCTTTAACAACCTGACTCGGCTATTTTTAATCCTCTAACTTGGTAGTTTTTTGCCCAGGTCCACCCCGGACTGTAGCGCTACCTTAAGTAACTTGGTAATTTTTAGCCGAAAGTTGGTTGATTTTAAAAAAGTGATTTTTCTGTGTGTAATCCCTGGATTTTGACTCCGAAAAGCCTGGATTTAGCAAATGTT
The DNA here is from genome assembly GCA_963082955.1 of Cheilosia grossa. Taxonomy (NCBI): domain Eukaryota; kingdom Metazoa; phylum Arthropoda; class Insecta; order Diptera; family Syrphidae; genus Cheilosia; species Cheilosia grossa. The sequence continues at coordinate 40,909,427 of OY720145.1, read as the reverse complement.
AACTTGTTCCTCCACCATAATGAGCGCCAGAACTTCGGTGGCAGCTTGTGAGTGATGCAAATTAGTTTTCACCACTCTGAGCTTTTCGGCACTGGACATCATTGGGAGAACTTAAATAAGTTGCGGATCTAGGATGCGCTACCATCAGTTCCTTATTCTTCATCCCCACCAGCTTAAATATGGATTGTACATCCAGTACAGGAGGAGGTATCGATGCGCATGCCAGTGTACGAAGAGGTAGGTCCGAGGCAGGTATCGCGTCTAGGCTGGCATCGGGAAAAATTTCGCCAAAGCTGTTTATGCAGCGCGTTAGAAAGTCAAACAACTGTCTATTACCACATCCTACAACCTAAACACCCTTGCGCCAACCCGCTCCGTCAAAATGACACATATCTCTGTTGCCTTCTTTAACCATGACCTTGAGTATTACATCCTCCACACTAAGCCAGTTATCGGTTGACAGCTTGCCATCGGGGCTGCTGCGGTCGATGATAGCTAGAGTTAGCTCCTCAGCCGTCTTGAGACTAGACTTTGCTTTCTTAGCCACATAACCTGTTTAACCTCGTCAGCTGAGCGTATTCTTTTGAGAGCCGGCCGTGTGCCCAAGTTTTTGGACTTGGCTGGTTCCTTAGGAATGGTGCTTGGCTTGCGGTTTTCTGTTCTGGGTTCTTGGGTTCTTCTTTTGATCGGTGGGAACGAGTCCTCTAGTATTCTATTCGGATGAATAGTGTTAAATAAAATTCACTTTTGGGTTACCTATTCATCTGATACGGCAGTATAATAATATCAATTGACAATTGTTGTAAGCCTACTGTACTATTTTGAAACAAAGCAAAGTGTGGCAGGAGTTTCTGTTTTCTGATCTGTTAGCTTTTATTTTGGACTGGAATCTATTAATGACGCTGGTTAAAGGAGTCCATGATTGGAAGTAGGGTTCGTGGTATGTAAGAATTCAGAGATTTTAGAATTTGCATTAGTAGTTGCAAACTGAATATCCCGAAAGATGCGTGTGGGGGCGCAAATGAAGTGGCAGTTTCTGATTGCGTAAGCTCCAAGTAGAAGGAATTATTTTAAGTTGCATATTCAATATGGTTGAAAAAAAGAATAGCTAAAAAAAAGTTTTGCGTTTTAATTTTGAAGTGTGACATTGGAATTATTTCAAGAATGTTCCGTAGATATGTGAAAATAGATGGGGAAATATAAAAACAATTTTTTTCGAATATTTTAAGAAAAACTAAGTACGGGATCTTATTTAGAATACTGCTATTTTCTTTAATATGTATTTCGATCAAAATCGTCTGCGGTTTTTCCAAAACTATGCAGACGAAAAATTTGAAAATTACTATTGCTTAACTATGTAGCTGGTTACTAAGCGTAAGATATAGTTTGGAATAAAGTATTAATTGGTTTCTAAAGTTTTATCCAAATCGAAAATGGGGTTTTCGAGACTAGAGATGTTTCTAAAATTTGCGTTTTCTGGAATCACCGAAAATTAAGGACGCAACATTTTGAAAACATGAATTTTACTCATTTTGGTCAAAATCCTTGGTACAGTTTTCGCGTAAAGTAAAGTAAACTAAATTTTAAAAAAAAAAATACATTATGCAAAAATCCATTGTACGATATAATAAAGTAAAACTGAGTTTGCCATTAAGTTAGAAATGACCATATTTTTTTAATTTTTTCTTACCTTCGTCCGAAAAATTGAGTACATAGCCATGTTTACCTTACCTACATAAGCTCAAATATCGTTTTGGTTAAAATAAAAAAAAAAAACGATGAAAATTTTGTTTGGAAAGTACCACTAATATTGAGGCTACCTTGCAAAACAAAAAACTGCTCCGAACTGTAACCACCAAACTCAAAATCCGAGGTTTCAACGAAATTCGGGCAGCCGTTTAGGCTGAAAGCCTCGGGACATACGGACAAACAGATAGAATTTTGCGACCCACTTTTTTGAGTTCCTCTATCATCGTAATGTCAGAATTGATAAACATATCGAGTTCGAAATTTTGTACGAATACAACGGGCCTTACCAATAGGTAGCCGTTTTTAGTTTCGACTCTAAGTTTTAGTAGTTCACAGTGGGTATATTTTCTATACAAATTTCGCTATTGTGAGCTTTCGTAAATTTAAAGACGAGACAAAAATTTGTTATTAGTACGGCGCATTATCTTTCTCTTAATGCGTAATCCAGAAAGTTAATAAACAATGTATCAAAACAGACAGCTGTCAGTATCAGTACAAAATTGGACATTCCTGTGGGCGTGTTTTATTGAATATCTATCTCAGTAAAGGGAAGTAATGTAATTAAACTAACTACACCCTACATGGCACTTTCGAGATTCACACTAAATATTTATCCCGGAAGTGACTTGACAGCCGCAGTACATGTTGGAAATTGCTAGCTACCTGCTTTTACCATGATTTACTTTCAGCGAGAGTAAAATCGGAGAAGGATAAATTGTTGCTTTACTTTGCTGAGATTGGTGTTCAATAAAACACGCCTGATAATAATTACCTATTTCTAACCTTCACCAAAAATAGTTTGTAGGTCACAATAGACTGTCCGATGTGGACAATTAAGCCATTGTGAACTAGTAACATTTAACCGGAACAAACAAAATTATTATTGAAAGGTGTCCCGTGCATTAAATTAAAAATTTAATCAGTAGATGGTCAAACTAAGTATTCGTTTATTGCACTCTAAACAAACTAAAGGATAGAGGAATTGTGTTTTCCTATTTTTACTAATGAGCTGTAAACTAATAAATTACCATACCCAGCGCCCGGGTTACATTTAAGGAACTCTCAATTTCCCCCTATGAATCTATTGTTATCTAAAATAAAATACCTAATACAAAAAAGGTTAAAAGAAATTATTACTAACGGCCATATGTAATTAGGTATTCCCGTGGTTACGAGTAGGTATGTACTAAATCACAGGTCGAAGAAATGTATTTAATTCAGTTGGCTAAAGAAATCTACACATCACAACCACTTGGTTGCTCAATGTTTTCTAAGGGAAGCTTACATAACCGCTCCCTGTATTTGCTTTGATTTTTTGCAATTATCTAACGCTCCAGGGGCATCATAGCGATCAAGTGTAGGTATCTATGATAGTTTACACTCACAGCACGAATGCACGACTACTCGTATAAGATGGTGCGAGAAGAGCTAACCTACTTGTGCACAATTACTATGGGTTACACTTCCAATTTGCAATGAAAAGCGAAAACGGAGTGAGGTAACGCTTTCTGCATGCGTAAAGTCGTTTCTTGTTTGTTCTAATGCATCCGCATAGAGGAAGCTGCAAGTGCCATTCATGGATAATGGATAATGATTCAGGTTTCGCTATCTTTATATATAGGCAGGATAGCATGTCCTATAGGAGTTGTACAAAAAAAAAAAAAAAAAACCCAAAGAAAACAGGATTAGATCAATTTTGTCCCATCTGCCCATCGCCAACTTGTATATCAATCCTCTTGATTCTACAAGTATCCCATTAAATGATGCTGCAAGTTCTATGGCGCATTAGAACAGAGTAGAAGTTGACCAGAATAGTTTCTATGGTGAGCAAAACAACTCTTACCCTTGCCTAACCCTTGCGCAAGTGCAAGGACAGAGCAAAAGCACTCTAACACGTTCAGTATAGATAGGTAGAGCGGTGTGTATTATTGTGGGCAAAATTTCATTAGAAGATCGATCTTTTCAGGTTTTTCTGGTTTAGGTTTACCTTTTGCTCGCATGAGCGATCTGTCCATTACCCATTTGAATGGAGTTAGGAATTCTCGAAGAGTAGGTAAGTGAAAAGCAAAATAAAGGAGCACGGCGAAATAATATTTCTTTTACATATAATGTATTGGCAATGGCGCAGCGAAAACAAATTCCCTATCCTAAGGTTAGAAATATTCTTCGGCCCGTCTGCGATTTACCATTCGCTTCGTCGTTTTAAATAAAAAAAAAAGAACGACTTATATCCCCAAAACAGTGTGTACCTACTATTTGTAATATAGTAAGATCGAAAGGGCAGCTGAGCAATGCTCAATTTTCATTTGCTATAATATAAAGCCAATCTTCTTAACCTATTTTGATGGGATATGCCAAAGAGCATTTGACAGCAAATAAATCACCCGAAATGAGTTGGTGCTGTGTAAAGCCAGTCTGGCATCACTTGAACTACTTTTGGCTCAAGTGTCTAGCACTACTTCGTTGGCCAGATATTTTGTACAAACCATTCAATAGTAACACTAAATGGCGTCGTTTGCAACAACAAAAATACTGTTGCAACGAAAGTTTTATGTCGCACTCGAAGTTTTTTAAACTAAATTAAACCCAAGTCAGGGAATTTCTTCCGCAGGCACTACTAACAATCATTTTTAATCATCGCACAAAATATTTTGTTTGAGCTTCACAATGGTAGTTTTATATAGAAAATTTTGATAGTGTGAAAACTAATGTGGTCCTCGATTGGGCCTCTAAAATTTCAGATTTCTACTGTCGGCCCGATTGATCATAAAAACCAAACCCGAACTTCACCCTTTTTGTTGATATTAGTGCGTTTAGAATATGTGCACGTGTAGCCTTCGCAACTTATTTACGTCTTTTCTGTTCTGTGTGTAACTTGAGTAGTGAACGATCTATATGCTTAGCATATCTCATAATAGATTATTTGGTATTAAATATAGTCCGTATGTAGCATTTATTTGAGTGGGTAAATCCCTTGCACCGTTTGAGAGGCACAGGTTAGGTACTTTCAACGTGTGGAAATTCTGGGCTCTAATCGTGTAGTTTAAGAAATGATCGTCGTCGAAAGGGTTGAACAAACCGACGTCGTTTTTAGTTTTGTTTCATATAACATCGGCGCATCGTTCAATCGAATAGTTATCTTTCTCATTTTAAACAGTTTGAGCATGACTGTAAATAAACTGTGACAGTTAAAAGTTCTGTTCCTTAACGACAATGCATTCGAACACAATAGCCAAATTTAGTCGTTCCAGAAGAGAGAACAAAACATTTCTAATCCATACAAATCCTGCAAATATTAGCCCAAGAAATTTTTTTGGGCTAGTTGCTTATTGCTGACAGATTATAGTCAAATCGTTCAAATTTGTAACTGAATTTTTATTTGATTTGATTTATATTTTGTGCTTGTATAGCATTAAAATACCAAAAGAAATCATCCTATGTTGTTTGGCTCTAATTTTTATTCTAAATGAAAAACGTCGATTCTGTTTTTTGACTATGTTTATTTGAACCTCTAGAATTTTATTTGAACCACTTGTCCTCCAGTCCTAATTCGTCCAACTGCGGCAGGAAAAGCTCGGCTAACATGGCCCTATAGCGCGCACCGTCCACAGTTGTCGTTTGACCAGCGGCGTTCTCGGCGGACTTTGTACGGGAACATACGCAAGTCTTTGACCAAAATTCGCCTTAGGGAAGACCGGCTGATGGCTAATTGCGAGGCACGGCGTCTGGTCGGTGTTTCGGGCGACAGCTTGACATCCTCGTCAACAGCGGCGAAATTCTCGGCACATCGGGCGCTCCGCGGCCGGCCACTCCTGGCAACGTCTCGTGTGGTCCCATACTCTTCAAGGTTGGTGGCCAAACGGCGCAGCGTTTGCGCACTCGGTGTCGGACGGTCGTGGAATTCGCGCTGCGCCAACACTGCATTCCGCAGTGTTCTTGGGGAGTGTAACGCTCCATGGCTTATTCACTTGTATTCTACATCTGTCTACTCCACAAATGTCAAAACAGATTTGACATTGGCGGCCATTTGCAAAAATAAGAGCATCTTCCAATAGGGTGATCTCTTTTGGGCCACCTTAGATGTAAGAAGCAAACGAATTGAACTTTTTAATTTCTGCAATAAAAGCAACTAAAATCTTGGTCTCGAATATAAATTTATGCTTTGTTCTTCTGATATTTGAATGACATATTGACATATTACTAATATTGAACCAGAAAGTAATTGAATAATATTGAAATTTAAATTAACATAGCAAACAAAATAAATAGATAAATGACATAACAAAAATGTAATTTGAATTCATAACAAAATAACAAAAATAATAAAATTTATGGTATGCTCTCCTGGGCGAACGTTATTTAAAACGAAAGGAACGAATCTGAAACTACTTTCAAAAACCGATCCATATTTACTAGTTGCAGTTGTTTGCGGTTGCAGCACAATAAAACTAATGAAATTGACTGTCAGCTTTCAATTCTGCTGATAGACCGAGACAGACACTTCATGTCGTACGTAAATGGCAGCATTCAGCTGAAGATTTGCACATACTTCAGAGTTTAGAGTGACTCCAAGTTTTTAAATCAATTTATTTAGTTATAAAGGCAAAAGGGGGAAATGTTGTTCGTAAGAAATGTAGGGTAACGCTGCAGTATTGTAGTACAAGTGATAACGCTGGAACAGACCCAATGAATCAAAAAATGTATGAAATATTTTTGGTTTTTTTATTCGTTGTCATTGCTGTGGAATTGGGAATTTAATGCACACTTGCACGTCTGTCCGTCCGCTCCTGAGGTCTACAGCCTGAACGGATTGGTTTCGAACTTACGATTTGGAGTTTGTGGGCCTACATTTCGGGGCCACTTTGCTTATTTTTTTTAACGTTAGCCTCATAATGTACGGTACTTCCCATATAATAATTTTAAAAAAGTTAGACTTTTTCGAATATGTCTGCAACGATCCTAACCAAAATTGATATTTGAGCTTAAGTAGGTGGTACCGCTGTACACAGAGTTTTTCGCTGGATAACGGTGCTTTAGAAAATAGGCCTTATCTCAAAAACGGTCCACACGATGGTAACAAAAATGCATTCCTTAGGTCAGATTGTCATTTCAAACTTGATAGCAAACTCAGTTTTTCTCTAAATTATCGTACAGTACATTTTTTTTAGGCTCGTATTTTGAGGAAACTTTAACCCCAAGTAATGCTTACATCCTAAACAATATCTTGTACTCAGTTTTTAGCTTAATAGTATTTTTCGAACTGAACATTGCCATGCCTGTTAATATTCTCTCAACATAATTTTACAAAAATAGCTCTTTGGATTAGGTTTAATTTTAAATAATTAATCCCATAAGTAACAAGTTTTTCATTAAAAATGTAAATAATATGAAAAATATTTCTTTCAATCCCGATACACCATAAAATAACTTACACTATTGAAAACACTTCATTGGTACACCGACTGTTATACATTTTAATCAACCAAACTGTTGATATGAACGAGAAAGTTTCGAGCACTAGTCATGCACTTTATTTGCTTTTTAAGTTTTTCCTTGTAAAATTAAGTCAAAGGAAATAAATCGAAATCTTTGAAAGTATTAGTAGTAATTAAAGTATTTATTACTAACGACCCTGAATAAAAACATAGAATGCTGAATATGATAAAGTGAACTACGTATCCGAGCTATGATTTTTATTTTTTAGTTGTCTACATTTCCGGTTTGAGCAAGATTATTATGCTGTGTAAGCGGACCAGAAGGGGTTTCCTTGATATATGTATATAAATATATTTATACATAAATAATTAAAATTTGTCAATTAAATTTATTTATTAAGTGTATTAATTTATTATTATTATTTATGTAACTAAACTTAGTAATTCCTGCCTATTTCATAAAATTTTATAATAAATTTATATTCAAAATCTATCCCAATAGGAATTCCTCAACCTTTTCGTTAGGCAATTAAATTATTAACTAAGGTACAAACTTATCCTTTATTATCAAATTATATTTCTTATTATCATGAATATGTTTACCTTTTTTTATTAAATTATTTTCATTTAATTTAGGTTCATTATTTTGTATGTGTTTTACAAGTTTAGGGGTTTATACTGTAATAATTGCTGATTGATCTCCTAATATTTGGAAATTTTTTCCAAAAAAAAAAACACAACTTTGTGTCTCTACTTTAATTTGTTTTGCCCAAGAATACTCTATTTTAAATGTTTGTATTTGTTTATTTACTCAAATTAACTTTTGAGGAAAATTTGGACGAACGATTTGGATTATTTAAGTAATTTAATTTTACTTAATAAATGTGTGCCCAACAATTTCTTCTGCGTTTCCGTTTTTGTTGCTTTTCACTGATTTAGTGTTTTACGTTCCTATTTGTATAGGTTAAAGGAAGGTGGCCTAAAATAGCACACTACCGTAAAATGGCCACTTACCAGAAATGCATAAAAGAAATAAATTATGAGCTTTAGTGAACACAGTCCTTTAGTTAATTGGCAGAACCTACGCAAACGAAATATTGACATGCTCCAGCTATTATATTATTTTGAGCCGGCTTTCAGTAGTGGTGTAATGTAGTGGAGTGCAAAATTCAATTCAATTTTTTGAGTTCAAAAACGTTCCCTTTTATTTCAATTGGTAGCTGAATATAGACTATTTGTATTGGCTTGATAAATGTCAGTTGTGCAATATGTATTACATGTTCAGTATTACATTTCAGTATCTATATATGTAAAATTATATCCTATGGTCAAAGTGGCCCACCGAGTTCCTGTCTAAAATGGCACATTAAAGTTTTTAATTTTAATTCTAGGCAATAATAGTTGGCCGTTACATGCGGTGCACTCGTAGGCACTCCTGGGCGGTGGAGTCGATGTTGAACGCCATAAAAGTCATCGAAACTGGTGAAATGGGCTGGCTGAAGGTGTCAAGGATATTTGGTGTTCCGAAAAGTATACTACGCAGGCGACCGAGCAACACAATTAAATTTTTTTTTTTTTCCTTTTTGTTGTAGGTACATTATGAGTTAGTTCAAACTGTTATTTTATTGATTATTTTTTAAGTTTTTGCTTTAAATAAGGTTGTTCAGAGCAGTTTAAACAGGTTTTGTTCTACTTTGGTAAAATGGCACACTAGTATGCCATTTTATACAAGTGACCTTTGATATGTGGCACTGGTAGACATTTCGAATTAATTAATTGTCTTAAGGACTTTTTGGAAATATATTCAACTTTTTAACCTAAATATATTTGGGCAATTGGTTATTCTATTCTATGACTATACAGCTTGAAGTGAATTTCACTTTAAGACCTAGATATCGAACATTTTGCTTAGGGTGTGCCATTTTAGGCCACCTGCTCCCACATAATTTTTTTTATAATATCAACACTTAACATATTGTTGCATACTAATTTAATATAAGAACATTTTCTAAATAAAAAAATAATAATATATAATAAATACAGCAATATTAACATTTGGACACATTTCTTTTATTTTTTCGAAATATTATGTAGGCAGGCAGATTGGTAGGGGAAGTCTTACGTCGGGGGGAAATGGGGAAATGATAGCTTACTTTTTTTTCTGAATGCAACATCATTGCATTGGTTAGTTTCGTGCCAGAGATGACCGTGTAGGCTTTCATTTATATAGATATACGTAATATTATTTGTCTTCTACAAATCTGAAAAGACAATACATCTACATTCGTCCTTAATTCCATTACATTTGTATTAAATAATCAAAAATAGATCCAATATGTTCCATATTTGAGTTGACAAATTTCACGACAAGAGATTCTACTAGCTGTCAAACTCAAATGAACTTGGAAAAAAATTTAAAGTCTAAGAAATCCAAGTTAAGTTAAGAGATGCCTGGAAGAGTTGTTTTTTCCTTCGAGTAAATATGCGGTGCAACCTGCTAGAATGTTGTGCACGTAGTTGGTACAATTCTGGGTGTTATTTTGCTAAGGCGTTTTTCTTGTTCAGAGCAGAACCTGAACTGTTATACAAAAAGTTCGTGTTTCTTTTTTAGCTCAGACACATCAGAGCTCAAATTAGAGTTTCTTTTTTCGTTCGGAGCATGATTAGAGCGCGAGTTAAGTATCCATAGCAAAACATATTGAGAAAAAAGATAACATTATTTGTATTCAATGATATCTTTAGTCTCTAGTACAGTCTTGCACACAACGCTACAATGATAACATATGTAAAAGAGATAATATCGTTTGTATACAATGTTGGAATATTATCTCTTCTTCATTATCAAGCAAGACGATTGTACGCTTGGGTCTCCTTGTAGATAGATAAGAAAAGTATATAAATACGACTGTATGATGAATTTATCAACAGTCTTATTGTAACTACATAGTAGCCTTAAGCTCCTTTTAGAATTAGTAAAAAGTATTTCAATAATAAAGGACATAGTTCCAAATAAATATTGTTTAATTTTAAAAGTAAGAAACAAGTGTTTTAATTCGCGCTACATGAGCTCAGAATAAATTGACTGAGCAGGCTGAGGAAAGGCTGATTACACATGTACATTGTACATGCACACTTCCAGACACATTTGACAGAAAAAAAACATCAGAACGTTCTGGGCACTCTCATAATGCTCGAACAGTGCTCAGCTCTGAACTAAAAGGGAAAAACGCATAATGTGGACAGTGCAATATTTGTAGTTTATAATATTTCGGCCGCAATTTGCTTAAATTGAAACTTTAGTTTAGAGATTAGAGATCTAATAAATGCAAACGCCATCACCGTATTAAAAATACAAAACTTTTTTTCCGGAATATTTTTAAAGAATTTGCCCATCTTTCCAACACACACTAGCAAAATTTCAGATTGAAAATGACTTTAAGGATACAATTCCCGGCATTGAAGAAGAAGCACAAGCTTTTTGGCAAACAAAAATCATATTTCCAGGTGCAATGAAGAGATTTGCATTTTTATTCTCAATTCTGCAGTCAAAGCCCTACAATACTGGTAGATTATTAATTTCTCACGTCAAAATGGTTAGTAAAAACCACAGTTTTTCTCTAACCATAATATCTAACCGATCTTCAGAATTTGATATTACTGTCAATTTAGCGGTTGGAATCTTTGCGCCGTACTAATAACCAATTTTAGTCTCGACTTTAAATTTACGGAAGCTCACAAACGCAAAATTTGTATGGAAAATGTAACCACTGTGAACTATTAAAATTAAGAGTCGAAAGCAAAAACGTTTATTGGTAAGGCCCTTTATGTTTGAATGGACCGAAGTGGAAAAAACCGGGCGTCCAATAAAAAAATCTCCGGTTTAACGTAAGTTTAAAAAATCAACCAGGAAAATGCCGAATCGTGACCTTTAATTATTACAAAAATCTATTGTGAATGGGAGCAGCAAAACATACTCGAGATACAAACCCAGAAGTGAATCTGACTAAATTCTTATCAAAATGTATTATACGAGAAATTCTCTGTAGATGTCGCAAGGAATGTTAGCTAATAACGCCACCAGAATACTTTGTAATAGTTCAATTGACAGAATGGTTTTTCACAAAAGATGAACTGAATTACCTACCTACGATTTGAGTGGCAATGGTCGTTTTTAATTATTTAATTCACTCTCTTTCACCCATTTAATTAAGAACTAACTTGCACGAAGCGACAAATTGGGCCGTACCTAAAACCAAACAGCCGACAACCTGAATTATAATATTGTACAGCAATTTTCAATTGAAATGATACCCATAAAAAAAATCAAGTAGGCTGTCAACTTAGAACTCGTACTTTATCCGAGTCTACTACATTTACTGTCGTTGTGCAATTCAAATTCTGTAATTTTTGTTTTTGTCTGACAAGATATTCGTCAATTTTATAGATTAAATCCACAATCGCGTTAAAATATGAAAGCTGCATTATGCATTCCTCTCCATGCATAACATTTCATTTATGAAGTCCGCTCGGAATCGGAAATAACCCCAAAAATAGATCCACTACCTGGTGCGAAAAGAAATCACTGTGCGCGTGTTAATAGCCACTTTGAAATTCCCACGTTGACTCGGCTATCAAATGGGTTGCGTTTCATTATATGGTTGATTTTTTATGCGAAATACTTTGCGTTGTGCGCCCTTTTTTTGCAGACAAAGGCAGACGCGCTAAGCAGCTAAGTAGGTGAATACCGAAACCGAAAACCTGCGGTCGGAAATCCAGATCATGGTCAATTTCGAAAGTTTTTGGTTTTTCGGCGACTCGCGGAGTCAATGCCCGACAGTGGGCTTGCACACTGCGAAAAAGACGTACAAAAATTCACATGCGACCAAGAAGTGGGTGGGGCTGGTGATTGCTCGTAATGTAACCGAAATATAGTTTCTACTTGAAAAAACTGCGGGATACGCACGGCGAGTATTTATTTTTCCACGCAATAAATCTGTGTGCAATATATTTCAGTTGGAGATTACGTGGTAATTATCATGCAGTGGATATTTTCGCACTGAAATCCTCGAACACTCATCGCTGTACTGGCTTTCAAGGACCACTTGGTTGCAATAATTTTTCTTTGTATATTGCTGTGACACCATATCGACTTTGGTCGATATAAATATTTGCAAAACGACACTTCTTTCTGGATTATTACGCAATCAATTTTGCGGAGTGAAGTTTCTGTTTATATTTTGGTCATGTGACTGGGTTATTGTATATGCATAAATGACACCAACACGGATGATGGGTAATTTTCAAGTAATTTTCCTTGACCAACTACATTGAGCGATTCCACGAAAGTGAATTCGAATAAAGGCACAATTGGGGTTACATTTATTTCCAGCGCTTGTCGCTGTTTTTAGACTGATCCAATTGATCCAATTGATATGACCTATTTTTCGTGGTTTTTATTTATGAGGATGTTTATTTTTTCATTGGGGATACATATTGTTTTGTTTATTTGAAATATAAGTAAGTATATAAGGCTGCGGCCGTGAAGAGATTATGATTAGAATCCGAGTGGAAATGCATTTTTGGAGTGCTTGACGGTTGATGACAATTATCTACACTTTAAAATCTACCTACCGAAAATTGTGTCCGATTGAACGATGGGCATCACTGATTTGCATATTTATGCCATTTGACATAGTCATCGGATATTTTGAGCATTTCCTATTTTGTGTTTTGCTTATAATAAGCTTCAAACAATAGTTATGCAATTTAATTGCAATTTATGTACCTATTTATTTTTTTAGAAATAAATAAACCTTGTTTTCCACGTAAGCAAATTATAAAGTTTAAATTCTGCGATGCAAGCAAATGTAATAGATTCTAAAAAAGTTGTCGCACTAGGAAATATGGAGATTTAATTAGTTATTGTAGGTATGTACCGTTTCACTTATACTGTACATTTTTGCTCAAGCATATCAGCCAACTAATGGTCGACATCAGTGTTTGATTATTAGTATGGCCAATTAGCTACTACCGTTAATAGGTTTCAAGTATTAAAATAACAGTTTTTATGAATATAATATGTATGCATATTTTTAAGCTACATTTATGCGTGTTTGCGGCGCAATAGGTAGAATAACGATCATTCGTCGCATCTCTTCCTTGTACAATCTAACTGCGAAAATAGTTGACTGGCTCTTATATTTAATTAAGGTACGGCATAATTTTTCCTGAAATATGAATGTAAGTAGGTACTACTTTATTTAGTTAGTTTTTTTCTACGATTCGTAACAAAAAAAGTTTATAAAACTTCTCTTATTAACTGAGTTGAGAAGTTTATTAACTGAGTTCAGAAGATAAGGCCAGTATAGCATCGGGTTTGTCTATAGCCAACCATTATAGACTCAATAAAACGCTCCAAATTCCAAATAATACTCGCGTTTTCCACGTTCAAGGTTAGTATGGCCCAATGCGACTTTAGACGGAAAGAATTGGTTGAATTTTCATAGTACAACTTACAAGTTATCTATTCATCCACGCCCTCGCCAAGACAACATTTTAACTATTTAGGAATTAAGGCGAGCAATGCTTAACTAGCTCTTTTTAATACACCAGTCAATCCTGCGAGTCCTTTTACCGTGCCGTCTTACATAAATGTTACACATGGGCGTACTTCCTAAACTCTTACGAAATAATCACTTCTCTACATTCTTTTGACTTGATTGAGATTGAAGACCGTTACCCCCAAACAGTTTTGCCAGAGTTTCAAAAAGGAAAATGCTAGACTGCAAACATCGAAAAATACAAAAATTCCAAAAAATCCTAAAAAGCATTTGACATTTTTCTTCTTTAAAAAATGCTTTCAACTCTTCGAAAATGCTGGATCTAGCATTAAAAATGCCAGAATGGCTTCACTTATTTGCTCCCAAGGATACCTTTAGAGAAAAATAATAAAATCATTTCCACAAATTGTTCATAGCAAAACTGATGCTTGCATAGCATTTTCTAAAATATTTTCGAATTTGTTCTTTTATAGCTGTTTGATTAGCCTACAGGGCAGTTTTAGGAACTCGTGGAAATTTACTTTTCCGAGGGAATTTCGATGATCAGAAACCGTCTCGTGAGATAGGCGTATTTGAGATTCACTTTACATACTCGATTCACTTTCACTTTCGAAATACATCGTGAAATCCGAGAGACTCCCTTATCGACAGGTACTTTCATTCAAGTTGGTCGGGAAATTAGCTGTTTTGCAGTAAATGGCTGCAGAGATGGAGCAAAGCAATTTAATTTACATTTCTACGATCTTATTCAGTGTTCACAAAACAAGCCGATCTTAATTGCTAGTTATAATAAATGTACTACAAAAAATTTATTTTATTCTTCTAATTTAATTCCTTATAGAATATTTATGGCCCTTTTTAAATAAAAACCACATAATTATTGTTCATAAAAATATTGAAGTGTGTTTTTTATTTGCCTTCAAAATTACTCAAATGGGAAAATTGTGGGAATTTCGACTAGATACGGAATGGAGAAATGGGAAAAAAATGAATTGTCCGATGGAAAAACCATCAACATAACATAACCAAACTTCTACAAGGATGTGCCTATTTATTTTGCGATTATTTGTTATAGGTACTATTTTGTTTTACCTTCCAGCTTTTTGTTCGCCTCTTAGAGACATTTTTCCGGCGTTGGATACTTACTATTCTCATCTCAATTCCTTCTTGTCATTATTTACGTCAGTTGGGCGTATTGTCGTCAGTCACTTGCCCCTAAGCAACCAAATATTTCTAGAAGTACCAGATTTATGGCAAACATTTTCATCATCGTTAGAAAGGTTGCGGCTCGGGGATGCTTTCCATAAAAAACAAACAGTGGAAACAGTGCTCACAACTAGGCTCACTTTGTGACCATCGCAGCTGTTTACTACTTGTTTGAGTGGGTTTTTGTTGCAGCTTTTGGGAAGAGCGTGTGTTTAAAAAAAGTCCAAACTGTTTTAAAGCGAGTTGAGGCTGCTATAAACTATGAGGTCTCTCCAAGCATATAAGCGCACAAATTAACTTCCTAAAAGACATCTCAATAGACAATTTATTATCTTAAATCACCTTATTGTTACTTAAATTGTTTACAGAATGATACAATAGAAATTTATTTAAGAACTAAAATTATTTTAAACCATCAATTATTATTCTATGTGCCGACACCACTGTATGTACATTGTACACCCCAAGCCAGATCAGCTTGCCGGCCCTAATGTCTGGATTGTATTTTTGGACTTTCCAAAACTCCGCCACCAGTCGTTGTTTTTTTTCGCCAGCACCGTCCGGCCGAATGCAAGCCCTTGAATGTGTCGAGAAACGCCCTTCGAAATCCCGCATTCATAAAGCAATACGTAATCGGATTGCAGCAACTCGACGAGTACGCTAATAACTGCAAGAAACTTATCGCAGTGTATCCGACATTCTGGTAAATAAGCGCCGGATTGAATAGTGTCATTGTATTGATCACATACAGGGGTGTCCAGCAAATGAAGAACTCCAACACCAAGACGAACAACATTTTCACAACGCGACGTTTGCTCTCCAAATTCTTCGTTACATTTGATCTGCGGGGGAAATAGATTGATTTCAATTTCACACTTTATGGACCATCAATACACGCGTAAACGACATACATACCTTCGCAGGATAGAGTCATGCTTCAGAGTTGGTGTTCGATTCTGGAAAATTCTACCGCCATTGCTTGTGTTTCCATTAAAGGAACGATCGACGGATTTCACGCTAGGTGAACGGGTATATTTTGTTAGACGTGTGTCAGGATATACTTTCCTCCTTTGTGGTTCGCCTGAAAAGGTTACAACGAGAGCTACGTAAACGATTGGATATGTAGGGCGAAATCATATCCTGCAATATGGTAAGCTTTATGTGAGGTGTCGGCCTTCAGGGTGGAAATGGGGTGATTCCATTATTCAGTCTGACGTGGCGATTGATGGGAATACTATTCTTGCTTGTTTCTTCTACGAATGACCTTACCATTGGGATCAAATCAACATACAGAGCGTACCATTACTTTATTTAGGTGTGTGTATAACTTTCATCGCTCAATGTAGCCCAAAGTGCGTGGATTGATTTCGTGGAGTTTCCTCTACTCATCCACCTACTCATTGAAACGCGATTTACCTTTGACAAGGGGATAAGTATTATTGCCTATTAATTCGACGCTTTCTTGTACGAAGTAAGTCGTGTTACCTTGATGGTCTTAACTTCCTTCCTCTGTTGTGCTAATCGCGTAGATTTACATGATACAGTAGTTGTTTGTCTGTTTGTATGTGATTTGGATTTTTTAATGCACCATGTTGGTCCAACCCAAGTGGGTTATAAGTTCCGAATCGAATTTGGGACTCATGACCCACCCTATTGGGACATCAGTTCCAAAATTGTTTTGTCGAAGATGGGACATAAGTCCCAAATTTTACCAGAGATAATATTTAGCAAAATGTTGTGGATCTGCATTAGGTATCGAATACATCAAATTGGGGGCACGCGAATTGCTACCATTTTATTATGAAATGTGTGTGCAACCCCCCTGCTTGGGGGGTTTACTTGTATTTATTTGTTTAATTTTCATATTGTTGGGTGGGACATAAGGCCCCACATTTTTGTTTGGAACTTATGTCCCACTTAGGTGGGTCATAAATCCCGAATTGATTTCGGAACTTATAACACACTTAGGTGGGACATAATTCCCGAAAAATGAATTCGGGACTTATGTATTCGGGACTTATGTCCCTGCGCCGTTGAAACTGCTTACTCTGGTGCAGTGATGCCAACTGCGGCATAATTATGAATTGCTTTTTAAAATCAATGAATAAATAAATTTTGAATTTGGTAAATATGATCCAAATAGCATCATTAATTTTCATTCTGTTCGCCGTGCCTATTTTCCCATTCTTTAATTTGGGTACTTACCTACCCCTTGGATTAGGTACAGAGATCAAAAAGAGTTCACTTACCTATCGATTCCATATTCTGTTATTAAATTTTAACTACTTTTCTAGAATCGTTGCACTCCCTTTGTAAAATATGCAATTTCACCAAAACGGCCTATTTTTTTTTTTATATATATATGCATTTTTTTTTTGCGGCTTAATCGTAAAAACTTCGATTCGTTTTGGCATCACTGCTCTGGTGGCTACTAAGGGGACTATCCGCAAAAAATTATTTGCGGCTTTAGAGCACCCGGTAGGTGGTGCAATTTTCTATTATTTTCTGTTATTTCCTATTTCCTTTTTCGAGCATAAATAGAAATAAAATATCAGACGTCTCCTCAAGACGCCAAAATGCACCTCTCGAACTGGGGTATGCAATCGTGTGTTTTTAGTTAGTGACCTAGTATATTTATTTTTGCTTGAGCATATCCCAAGTTATTGGTGTACGCTGTACGCGAAAAAACACAGGCGAGGAACGACTACACATTAACCGTACGCAATCAATGGAACTCTGCCGGATGTCATTGAAGGGAATCACCAAAAAAGGTCGACCCAACGACGAGGACCTTTATAATTTTATCATCACATAAATAAAAAGAAAAAAAGAATACAAGATATAAGAGTCTTCTGTGTTTAAACTAAGATTTCTCAATGTGAAAGGTGCTTCCTTTATTTATTTCGGATTTTCCACCGTAGCCGCGAGAAACGAAAGTTGTCCGCCACTTTGCTAACATTCAACCATTTTAAAGTTCGGCTTCAGCAAATTAAATTTCGCCTCAGACGCAACATATCAATTTCAATTTGAATGAAAGCCATTGAGAGGTATCATCAGGGCCGCCGACAGAGGGGGGAGCCCGGCTATTATGAGGGGCCCGGAAATACTAAACAAACAAATTATTTTCTTCGTAATTTATTTTTGTTCAATATGGAATTTATTTTCACATTATATTTTGTCCCATTAATTAAGTCTTGAATCTATGGCCAACAATTGTTAGGAATTTGTCTCTACATTCAAATTATTCAACGATAATTTTGACGCTTTTGAAATCCTTCACTTTACGTAGCTATACATGGGTCCGGCATTTTTCCGTGCCGGTCCCGAGTTTTCTCTCGACTGCCCTGGGTGTCATCCTGCCCCTGATACATATACCCAAAGGAGGTTTTTTTCTTTTTTCTATATACAATCACTTACCTATCCTTCAATAGAAGTCAGTGACAAGTCAGATTGTAACGGTTGTTATTAATTATTCTGCACGAATTAGCGTTCAGCGTTTATTAAATTAGTTTTATTGTGACGCTGCCTTCCGCGGCGGATGAATATCTTTTGAATTTCCGCTAACTTACGCTCAGTCAAACAGGGCTATTTATATTGCCAAATACGACTTCCGTAGTTTCGAACTCAAGTCGAGCCAAGGATTTAGGTGATTCTCCAAACAGAGACCTATTATCAAAAATGATTTGTGAACCATTTCAATCTGTATTTGGACCACTATCAATCCATTATTGTTCTCCGCCATTGGAGTTGAAATAATTTATTGTCCACCAATATTGTTCCCATACCTAAATGTGGTGCTTTATGGGGGGGGGGGGGGGGTGAAAGCACCCTGGCCCTGGCATTTGTTTTTCCAAAGAGAATTGCGAATGAATGAATTCTTGAGTTGATGGTATTCTCACTCGATTATGGTATAGGTGTACGACTTTTGTTTATTGGAAAATGACAAACGTGTGACAGCGGCAATATCAATCATTAGACAAAATTAAGGTTCGTTTGGTAGACACGTGAAACATTTGACATGCGATTTAAGTCCCAGCAATTGACGTGGCCTGGAATGCGTATCTTAAAACAGGTGCCCCAGCAAATGACAGCTGGATATAAGTTTTCCGTTGCCAGGATAAGTTACTAGGAGTTGTTGTCATTCTTTCAAAGGAATCACAAAATTTCCGGGAAATGCGACTGCACAACAGATATTTGTTGGTGCGTGTGTAGCTTCTTGGAGACGAGCCAATAACAAGGACAACATTTGATTGGTAGAGGTGACAATTTAGCTTTGCGAAAAACATGTTTTCTATGTTTTAACAGAAAGGATCCTTTTATGTTGAGTTGCCCGGCGTGACACATCGAAATTGGATTTATATTCGCAGAGGAAATTGGTACTAGCAAACGCATTAATCGGAATATGTACTAGTTATTTTGATATGATTTTATGTCAGAGTAATAATTCAATTGAACGATGTACATTAATTGACAATTTTTTTTTTTTTGTAAATCCAATAATTGTGTAAAAAGCTCAGCGTTGCGTGATGAAATTTAACCACTGAAGCTATTATTTCTCGCTGAAAGCAACCATCCTCAAATTATGCGTTACAAAAATATCTTTGATTTTCTCCCCAATCACATCGGATCCCTCATTTCGGGGAAATAACAAGAGTATCCTGTGAAACAAATCATTTTCCGAAAATCAATTCATTCTCCTTCGGAAATTTGATAAGAATTTCCAAGAATCAAACGTGTCGAAGAACCACTTTCCCTCGCAAGCGACGAGTAATTCCCCAGAAATCATGTGTGAAATTGTGGTTTCCATAAATTACAAAGACTGAATATGATGAAGAAATACTTTGCGAGGAGCACATTAACTTTGCACATTAACAACATTCTCTAAGAATTCAGTAAAACTGATAAGAACATATTTGGAAGGAACTTATTTACAAATTAACACATATGGTGAATTAATTTGGCCATTCTTCGTTTGAAGATACAATTTTGATTAAGCTTTCGATATAATTATATGTACATTATATCCTAAAAAATATCCTACATATAATAGAAAATATGTGCACCCTCTCTTAAACAGAATGTGCATAAGGAAATTACGCAGTCGATGTTGAAAAATGAAAACTGTGGGAAGTATGCCCCTCTTTGTGTTATAAAAGTTTCACTTTTCGTTTGAGGTTTTCCTTATCTGTCTTTGTGGGAAGAGAAGTAATAAAATAAGTTTTTGGTTGGAAGCGGAGAAGGTAATCAATGCAAGAAAGCAAAGCGTTTGAATAGAGCTATTCGGGGGAGTAGAATTGTACTAAAAATAAAAATCATCTCCACATCTTTCGGGTATATGTCAATTTCATGGGCGACTTTTGTTTTTACTTTGCACTCACCTTTAGAGAACCGAATTGTCAAGAGGCAACAGCATCCGACGGAAGACCATAGCTTCCTACGAACTGTGCCCATTAAATTGGAAACACTATTCAATATGTCGGACTTACGGATGACTTTTTCCTCTGCTGCATTCAACCAATTACCATAAAATGGAGAAACTTCTTGGTGCAAGACTACCAATTATAGCGTTGCTTACTAAACAAAATTAATGAAAAGGAGAGAACGGTCAAAATAATTAGATCTATTGGAAGGGTATCTGGTTCGATCCCTGGAAAACAGTATACGGTTGTGAGAAGCTGGGCCTAGATTCCTATATGGGCAGCAATTTTGTTGGCCAGTAAATCTACTTTCCGATAAAGTGTGAAGGCTGCAGTACGTTGCAAATGAGACATAGAACGGGGTGTGGCAGTTCCGGCGGATTGTAATGCTCGTTAAGAAGTAAACAGATAGTTGGGCAGTCATTACAAACTGAGATAAAGCGAGAAAGAACTCCGATGAAACGAAAAAACGACAGGTTGTTGGACAGTTATTCAAACTTCCGATGCAACGATTAAGAGACAAAAAAAAAAAAAAACCGAAAGGGGTAGCGATATAATTGCTTGTTACGCAGTACATAATTCCGAAATCAGATGAAACGAAAAAGCAACAGTAAACGGGAGGGGATATCACAGCTGTCTAGTCTGTCGCATTTGCTATTTATCGAGTTTATGAGGTGTGTCGAACTTATTGAGGTTATAAAGAGGTGCAAATCATGCCGAAATCAAATACTCGTCGGGTAAAATGGAAAGAATACGAAATTAACATAACAAATTTACTTAACAAAGTGAACAGAAATATTGAAAAAAATATATATTTTTTTTTTAAATACTCCAGGGTGAGCGTCATAGTCTGTCTGTCGAACTCCATCAAAATTTCTCTTAGGCTTACTATTTCGTTTTAACTTTCTCGATTGTATAGTAAGAGAAAGAAATTGCTTTCGTAGAAAATTTCGAACTCGAGATGTAAATCAATTCTGACATGCATGCTCCTGAAGCCTAGAGTATAAAAAATTGCCCGGATTTCATTCAAACTTGATTTGGAGTTTGTGGGCCTACAGTTCGGAGCGGTTTTTTTCCTTCAATATTAATGGTACTTCCGATGCAAAATGTTTGA
Organism: Cheilosia grossa; assembly: GCA_963082955.1. NCBI lineage: Eukaryota > Metazoa > Arthropoda > Insecta > Diptera > Syrphidae > Cheilosia > Cheilosia grossa. The sequence goes on along the minus strand of OY720145.1, from coordinate 40,887,946 downwards.
TTTGTTCGAAAATGGCTCTAACGGTTTCATATTCAGTTTAGAACTGCTAATAAATCCTCGAATTCTTACATAATATTTCTTTGTAAGGATGTCAGTCGATGGCGAACCCTACTTCCTGCCAATTCCAATCATAGACAACTTAAACCAGCAGATCAGTGAACAGAAACTCCTGCTACGTGTGTCTTTGTACTAAAAAATCTTGTTAAGTGTAGAAGCTTATAAAATAAGTATAGCCTACTATAACTCTTTAACCAGGCGAAAATTGCCAGTTACTGGAGAGCTAAAACTTATTAAAAGTCGCATGGCCATTTGATATGTTCTGCCATATCGAATTAAAAATCTAAATGTGAATTTTATTTTACACTACCTACCAAATGACGCAACCAAACTTTTGATGAACGAGAAAGTTCCGTGCGACCCAGCCTTGTTCTTTATTTGTTTTTTTTTTTTGGAAAGTCATTGGTATAAAGTTCGCAGCTTTGTTTATGGTATTGACCTAAGCTAGTGACAGTGAGACTATAACAGTATATGGTTTTGGTTTCCCACGGCATCGCTTCTATGGCTGTAGGCCTTTCTTCTTGATAGACAGATGGTGTATCATTGGCTACAGCACTGGAGTGCCCCAATGGTCTATACTTCATCCAACTCTATCTCTTCTCCATACCGATGACTTGGTTGTTCCGTATGTAAAAATAACGTTGGAGTTTTATCAGTTATACGACGAGTAAATATGTTATGAATGCCACACCTGTGTGTGCATTTCAAGGACGATGCAGTATATTGAGCAGAATATTATAATTATAACCAATCAGCATGCACTGAAAAGTGAAACATGTTAAGTCTGTTTCGATGAACATTTTCTCAGTAAAATTAAGTATCTTCAGCATGCAATTACAACAAGTACTGTTTAGGGGTGGGTGCACTGTTCCACTACTCCTGCTGGTGGCAATCAAAAAATAAAAAAACCTATCTTTTCGCGATGGTGCAGGCGGGAGTGCCGCCATGAAAAACTACAATAATTGATTTTACCGAATTGATAAAAGCCCACCAAGCGAGTTGATAGTTGAAAATCGAATAGAATTAACCGAATCAAAATGCGAGACTATATACTGTTGTAAAAAGAACCAGGAAATGTATACAAGGAAAGTTATAATGCAAAGCTCAGTGCAGTGGCTTGCGGATAACAAAAAATTATGACATTATCAGCAAAGAGGATCTAAACTAGAGGGCCAACTCCCGTGCACCTACCCGATTTTCCCCGCAAATTTTGAATGACAGCCCTCTCTCGCGCGCTCTTTTTTTTCCTGTCTGTGAATACATGTTATTAATGGCCGCCGAGTGGAACTTTTCCAATAACAAACAATTTGTAAATGAATTTATAACAATAAATGTAAAAGGAATAAATGTTGGGTATGGTTTTTTAGATAGCTTTACTTGTTCTCTATCCATCTTATGCGCCAAAAAATATTCATCCATTCACATTTCAGGTTATTTTAATTTTTTTTTACATGAAAAATATTTTTGACTGCAAAATTCATGAATCTACCTTGGGGAGTTGTTCCAAAAATAGGTTGATTCCATGCAATTTAAGCCCATGTTTTCACTAGGGCAAAAGTGAATTCCTTAAAACATTCGCAAACATTGCACACATTTCTATTACGCTCGGTGGGTCTTTTCAACTTTGTTTTTTAGCACCGTATTTGTACAAAATCAAAATATGATTAGGAATTCTGTGGTTTAATAAGAGTGAACACAGTTGATGTTACTAAGGAACAGCAAAAATGGAAATTTTATTCATATCTAAAAAAAAAATATTATTCTCGGAAAGTAAATTCGTAAAAACGAGTACTTATGAATAAACTCCTAACAAAAAGAAAATGTAATGTGGTTTTTAATTTGATCCGATTTAAGATTTTGCGTATTCAATCGAATCTAAATTATTAATTAACAAAAAAAAGTGCAAAAAGTGATATTTCACATAAATAACGGGCAATCTGTAGCAATTTAGAAAGAGAAAGAGATGTGTCAAAGGGGAAGTCGATGGGAAAGGGTAATATTTCGGCATTCTGGTGTGCGATCTGGAAGGAAGCAGACATGGTACAAAAGTCCCTAAGGAATTGAATTGAAGTGTGTGTTGTATTATCAATATTTTCTAAAAAGTCTACAAAATTTTTTTACAGGATTTACCAGAAAACGGAACAAATTTAACAAATGTATTTTACGTACCAATTACAGATTAAAAATTATGCTTAAACTAAAATATCGTTTTCCCCACTGTAAAAAAACAATTTCGCCAAACTCTGTTAACATATCTATTTTGTTTCAATATGACTTCGAAATGAAAAGCATTAAAATCGAGGAAAAACAATTTTTTCTTTAAAGTATACCTACAATAAAAGCTTGAAGTTACAAAATCTATTATAAGAAAAGTGCAAGAACCGTTTAAATTGATTTTTCTCTGATTAATATCATAAGATAGATTTCTGCTAGATACTGAAAAAAAAACTATGATTATATATAGGGTATTTGGCATCGTGACGAAATTATTACAGGAATTCCATTTTCCAACAATTTCATAAACTAAACTAAACTAAACTTTTAAACTGAACTGCGGTGTGAGCGACGTGTAACTAAAGGGTACCAAAAATGTTGAACACAGTCGCCCACACTTACAAAATGGCCTCGTGATTGACATTAATTGCCTGCATAGGATTTCCTAAGTATGCATGCGGCAGCAATGGCGCTCCTTTGATTTGTACAGGCACTAATACTTAGGAATTCCTATGCAGGAAAAGCAGCTTGTAGGCAAATGTACCGTTTCTGCTCTCAGTTGGCCCTCTAGTTTAGATCCTCTTTGATTATCAGTGGCTGCGCTGAAGGCCCAAGTCACATTTTACTGAAGAGATTATGGTTAATGCTATAATTTTATTTTCACTTGAACAAGTACACTCTTCTGTGATCCACCCTGGAAATTAATTATAAGTAAAAGTGAGTTGGGGGGTGTATTTAAATTGGAAATCTATATTAAAGTCGACACCGGTGTGGTATTGCAATTACTGCTGCATTATGCAATTTCCTTTGACTTGCTGAGATGGGTATTCAATAAAACTGTCCTCTTGTTATGAAGCAAACTATTTCATCGAGGAACTCGAATTTGAACTAAAAATTGCCTAATGTACACGAACTAAAAACATTGCTCTTCTACTAACGTTGGGTAGACAATGTGGACCAATAAACTAAGAGTCCTTCCCTGGAAATTGTTTATTTAAATTTAATTAAAACGAGTCGTTTGTTCAATAGGTGTCAGGTTTAAGTTTGCCTTAGACCAGTGGATGGTGAACTTCCCTTGTTTCTCTTTACATACCATCGACATCAATGATTGGGGACTTCGGATCGGATCGAACGTTGGTCGGGTCTATTAAGTTTTATAGGTGTAATAGATTTATTGAGCAAAGATAAAGCATGCACCCCAACTCAATATCATCATGGGAATCGCATTTAGGGAATCAATAAAAATTGATTTTATAGGTTAATGGGAATTTGTCATTTTCCACTCGACGCGACAATTAAGGACTATTGACATGAGTGCGAATTGGGAACTGCGAACAGATGCGTGGCAGATGGCCCGCGTATCAGTTTCATTTCTAAAGGTTAAGTTCGAACGAATTTTTCATTCGTTGGTTTGTGGATCGCGACTGTATTATGTGCATTGTGCCCAAAGTGTGACAGTTCCCGTCAATAATTTTGTTTTCGCGGGAAAATTGCTTTAATTGTCAATTTCGCTATTTAAATCAATTGAGACTCTAGTTTTTTTTTATGTGTTGGATTAATTGAATATAGTGCTTTTGTGATAGAACAAAGAGCAATTTTCGATTCATAAATTCAGTTAAATTGATTTGTTCTCAATTCGCTCTCATGTGAGTAGTCCTTTAAGCAGGATAAAAAAAAAAAAACCATTGACATTTACATCTGGTGGAGTATGGCGTGTGGCTTACAATCACTTTCATCAGTTGTGCGGGTCCCTGTCTATTTGTTTTTTTCTGACTGCAGTTAAGAATGATTTATTTTATACCTAAACACTAGAGGCATAACATGGGGAAGAAAACTCGCCTTGTAACTACGACCAGTAAGCCCAGTATATCACAAAATAAAGAAGTTATAATGGTTACACAGGCCACCATTAGCTTTTACTAATAACTGCCGACAGCCGACTACGAATTTATGGTAGAACACAGATTGGCCACAGCGGGGCAGTTTGACGGTAAATGTATAAACTTGGAAAGCGTCCATTATAGAATACAAACGGGGAAATAAAAGAAGGCAGGCAACTTAAGATGCGGATACTTAAGAGGATATACAAAATTTGATATAGCCTTCTTAAAAAAAAATATACGTCAGGAAATACAGCTTAATCAAAAAGTATTTATTTTTATCATCGCATTACATTTTAAATCACGATTGCTGACAATCGGCTCCATCTCACTAATAATACGCTGAATGGTGGCTCCCGAGTTACGAGGCGTGATTAGTTTTCTGTTTACCAGACTCTTCGCAGCCCCACAAGAAGTGATCAAGTGACTTGAAATTGCACGATTTTGGTGATCAACTCGCTCGCTTATTTTGCGTCACTGCAGGAATAGAAATTTTGCTTTTTTTCAACGAGTTTTCGTTAAATATTAGGATTGGCAAACTGCTAAACCCAATGCAATTCATTTTCTCGTGGCCTTAGTTTTTGGATCAATTGAATCGCGTGCGGATGTAGGCCGATGCGAGTCTCTCTCGTCGCCTCCGAATTGACAGTTCCGACTTTCGCCACAAATAACTTTTGGTACCTGATAGTCAAATTCGCTTTCAGTTGGAAATGCCGCTAGTTGCCAGTTGTGATTGACAGCTATAGGGAAGACCCTACCTTCAGGGCTGCCTCTTTACTACAGTTTCATTAGATCTATTGTACTTTTTTAAAAATCTTGAAACAAAATTATAAAATAATTAACAACAATTAAGCACCAAACACAAATGAAGACTTCCAATAACACAAAATGTTGTCTTCTTAAGGCTTTTACATTAGTAACCTTATGGTCCATTATTTGCCATAAAAAGTAAGTGTAATTAAAAAACCTCTAATTTTACAGATGGACCAACTCTGAAATGACATTTTCATTTGACAGGTATCAACAAGACGTCAACCACTACGAAATGACTGAGGGGCCTCACTTTGCAGCTACTTTGAAAAAGAATTTCTCTTGGGCTTCCGTTAGAACGATCTCGTTCAAATAGAGGTACCTACTGGAAAATACACAGAGCGTCTTGGGAAGACTGCTTACAAATTGACTGCGGGTATATACTTGGTACGTGTACGCAATAATGGATGAAGTCTGATTGTATTCAGAGTGGAACTACTCCATAAGGTCGATAGGTCCAATAGCATTAGGTCGAAGAGCAGCGATCTAAGGGTCTTAGCTTGAATGCGCTGGGAATGCGGTAAAATATGGCTCTGGTCAAGGCAAGTTAGAAGGGATCATTCTTTTGTGGGACACCCAGGAGAGCTTATTCGTTTTTCGTCATTTCTACAGCTTCTTTTATTGCCACCCATATTGACTGCACATTTATGTCCCGATATGAAGATTTTAAGAAACGTTTCTTTTCAATATCTCAGTTCAAGCTATCCTCAAGTTTGCCAATGATATTGCCTTCTTTTACAGTAAGAAAATCAGCCATTGCTATTTGTGCATGAATTGTTTTCTCCCATGTGATATGTGGTTGGCTTCTCTCGGCTCAGTATTCCTTATCCATCCTTATCCTGGATTCATCCTTTCTTCACTTACCATGCGGCAGCTTTTAAGCCGAACAAACTGGAAGCTTCTACCAATGTTGTTTCCTGAAATGAATTTCTGGAAAACGTTGGTTGCTACCGGATTTACGAAAAAAACTCTTCAGCAAGCGTCGGTCGAGGAGATAAGACATCCAGGTCGATTCGTAACCTAAGCCAGCCTTTGGCTTGTATAGTCAATTCTTGTTTAAACGCTACTGTACTCGAAGACATATTTCGAAAATCAGCTATTACCTCCAATGGGAAATAAAAAAAAAACTCGCCTGATAAAAAGATTCCAAAGAATACCTTCTGCATACATAATCTGATTCCACTTCAAGTTCAAACTCACATGAACGGTTCCTTATCCCTATCTTTAGGATATTATGAAATATTTTAAATGTAATAAACTTTTTGATCGGAGTTTATTTACGTTTTTCCTCTCAGACGAGGGTAGGAATACAGAATGGCCCTCCTACGAAATATCCCAGTCGTAGATGCTAATGATAGACAGGCAGGCGTAATCAAGAATACTGTCTTTAAAGGAGCTGGATATAGGTCTACATGGATTAACTTCCCTGAAGATTTTCAGAAAGCGTACTCTCTTTAGGAAAACACTTTGTGGAATCGATATTAAGAGTATTTCTTTTCAATTTACAAACAACTAACTTATGAAAGCATAAGTATTACTTAACAAAGCTTTCCAATATGAAATATGTGTGTGCAACGAAGGAAATAAGATCGCAGCGACACTGTGCTTGAAGTATAAGAGACTGGGGAGATTTATATTATTAATATCCACTGCATTTCCAAACGAAATAAAGACAACAACATTTAAATCTGCACGTGGAAAATTTGTATTATTATTATTTTACTAGGTCCGGTAAGTCGTCAACACTACAATAGATCTCTGGCAAGCTTACCAAGTCCCGATTTATAAACGCAATCATTTTATCGATTATAAGGCTATTTTTGAACTTTGGGATTGCATTAAAAACAGTTGGCATCCCTGCCAAACTCATTATATTGTGGAGAAGTAACTTGGAGAACACTTTATGTTCAGTCGGAAAATAACCGCTTCAAGATCTTTGATGCCTAAAAGGGATGAAAACAAAGTGATGAGCTTTCTACGACTTCTCCATCATCATACTTAAGATCATTGTGCGAAACTCACAAGCTTTCAGGTGCGCAGAGGTTCAGTTTTCCAATAGTCTGTCTAATGTAGCCACTTTGTTTACCTCGCTACTGCTATAATAGGCTTTTCATAGGCGGAGATAATGACTTCGCATACTTCACATTAAGCAAAGAAATCTTCTTTGGGTAGTTAAGCTCACTATACATGACCCTCGTCAACCCAGTCCTACATTCGAGTGGACACTAGCTGTACCTAACTGCAATCATAATGAGGGACATCTCTCATAGCGAATTGGGCACTCACCGCAACAACAAACTGGCAACTGGTGTAATTATGGAGGATATATTCAGAACTTCGATAAATACCATCGGCATAGTCATTTGTACCGCAAACGGTCCTATATAAATAAATACTTCTCTCTCAAATATACTAGATGATTATTAATGAACTCATATACAATCTCCAATACCTTGTGGATGCCTGATTAATTGACACAAATACAGGGTTTAACCATGATAGTTGATTGAGGATTATCCGTACTGTATCATCGCGAATAATCCATCAATCAATCAATAGCAACATCGAAGGCAGACAACTATTGTTGCGTTATAAAACGCTACAAAGACCCAATCTTACTTCCATCCCTCCTCTCCATACCATATAACTCTTTTTTAACCCATTCGGTCGTTCCCGTCACTTTCGATGGACAAGGGGCCTAGGGGATGTTCCTGAATTGGTTCCAATTCAGCACTCTCGCTGGTCAGGCGTCCGGAGAGAGCGACGAAAGCAGGTCGAGACCAGATGAACGGTCGAGAACCTAGAAACGTTGTGTGGGGGGAGGACTTTCCCCGATAACCAATACCCAAACCAACCAACACTCAAACGCACTGATGAAGAGTGGGGGAGGATGATCCCTTAAACAGACACTCCGACGATGATTTGATTACGAGAGCAAGGTCCAGATACCGATATCTGCACTCGCTAAGAATGCGATATTCATTAAAAATAAGAAAACAAACACAACATAAACTGAAAACAAACAACTTAAACTCGAAAGGCCGAGAGCTCACAATATCCACTGATTATATGTTGTAAGGAATTGGCACGTTATCTCCGAGTCTCGTCACTTAAAATCTGAGCGGAGGTCCACGGAACAGTGTAGGGTATGCGAAATAGTTAGTCAAGTTTACTTTTCAAGTTTATCTCCAGCAACACTGTAAAAGGGCGAACAGTAAAGGCCGCCGTCCCTTTTCAATTTTAAGTAGCTTGCGTGGTTGAGGAAATATTTTAATAATAGAAAAATAATAAAATTATACATAAAATTCTCGGCCTTAAGGGCTCTGAGGCAATTTGGCACCACTGTCGAATCAATTATAAAAAACAAGAATTGTTCTGTAATCGTCCGAATCGAAACGTCAGGCACCGGAAATTTCCCGGCGACCTGGCGAATTCGGATATGTGTGGAGTGAATGAGAGTATGCATTGGTGGTCATTACCGGTCGTGTGCCATCGCGAAAAAGTTGTGAGTAAACCTAAGATTAGACTGTATGCCAAAAGGCAAATGACCACATTAGCTGTCAAATGAACAAAATGTCAAATGTGACCAAAATTACCAATATGGTATTTATTACCAAAAAGTGAACGAAAATGAAATTGAATCACAATTCTACGAACCCAAACACCGATGACAACAAACTAATTCCTCTTCCGTTAATAATGCCATCAATGCCGTAACGAAATTTCAATAAAGTGCATATGGGCATATAATGCTGGTATTCGTGCTTATTGTCCGATAACACTATATGCTATTTGGGCATTTTTATCTGTCAAAATCAGCCTGGCCATATGTGGCATTCAAGTCATTAGGGCATATGAGATATGCCCATTACATTGTATGACCATATTTTGACAGGAGAACTGTCAGAAATTTGCATTTTATATGACCACTTGGCATACAGTCTAATCTTATCTAAACGCTCAAAAACACTGTTAATGATCCCCGTTGTAGCTGAATGGTCGAATGCATGAGTGTGTGAGGTTCGAGAAGGAACAAAGGAAAATGTGGGAAAAATAATCACTTCTTGGTTGGCCAGTGATTAGAGACGAGGCAGTGTCCGAATTGCCAGTTTTTTTTTTTTTTGCGTTCTTTATAAATTTTTGAGACTCTTTGAGGACGGCAGTGCAGCGGAGAAGGAGGCAGAGGAACCCAGAGAAAGAAAAAGATAACTTAAGTGGAATAAAGTGATCGTTAGTTAGATATTTGTTCAAAAAAGAACTAATTCCGTTGGCTTCCGTTACGTCAAATTTCCGGAAAAGAGCGGGACGCGCAACGGTTCTGTGGTTATTTTAACCGTTCAGACAACGCGATAACGAGCCAATTCCAACGATCGTCTGGTCTGGTAAATAGCCGTGCTCACATCGAGCTTTTACAACGCAGGATACCTACATTGTCTTATGTTTTATCTTTTACGCTACAGCAATCATCGTCGGCATTTTCTTCAAAAGGTTAAACAATTCCTTTCAAAGATTGTTTGGCGCCCACCCTATTGCATCGTTTCTGCATTTTATTTTTAGACCCACCCCAGCTGAGTGGCCGAGAGAGTGGCAGCGATCAACGCGCTGCTTTGGTGCACACGATTTCCCCTTTTTTTCGCCCTTCGCCATCCGTTTTTTTCGCTTATCTGTCATTCTCGACTTTTGACCGCCGGGTACGAGGCCGAATCTGCAATCGCGTTTTTTTATTTGTTTTAAAAAGGATAACTTTGCAACACTATATGAAGACTATATTAATGATACAGAAGTTGCAAGGAGACTCAAAGGATATGGTGAACATCCAATTTCTTTTTCTCCGCCTCCAATTACTTGGTTTACCTTTTCGCGAGTACATGTGAAAATGTATTAAGCTGTCCTCACTTTACATCATCGTATGTCCTGCAAATAAGTTTATAACATCCGTCGTCACATTTTGTGTTGGTGCAGTACATTTTAGCACTCCTTTAACGTCTTTATTACTCCTTTGGTGTTCATAAAACGAACCGCTTTTATAACCAAAAAGCTTTTTTTGTATAATTGGATAGGTTCATTTAACATGTACTAAAAATATTTACGAGGTGAAAACAACAAAATACAACAAGGCCTTCACAAAGAGGCATCCGAGTTAAGCTCTGCAATCAGAAGGATTTTCATCATCATCTGGGAAGGATTTTGGGACCGCAATTATCTATAGATAAAAGCTGTCGGCATTTGTAAATATATGAACATTCTCGTAGTTGAGTCTGTTCATTAATCATCTTTAAATCAATTTATCGGTAGATATCGGTGAATTACTTTTGCGGACGTTTCAACTTTTTCACCTAACAGAAACTGAACCTCAGCGGTCGGAAGGTCTACTGCAAACAATTCAGTTGTAGTTATTCGAGTTAAAGAAAGTGAAAACAGCGATTCAAAGCTCAAAGAAAGTGAAACTTCAAAATATAATTGGCGGTGTTGATAAAGAAACCGGAGAACATCATAAGATGAAAATGATCAATCGTTTTCACTTGCACGAAAGTTTCATATAACTGATATAACTTTTCTTGCGAAGGGCACACAACGAAAGCTTTTTCATTAACGTTTTCCATTGTCTTTGATTTATATAAATATCATATGCGACTTTTGCGCACAAGGCAACTATTCCTGAGATTTATCCATTTTTTGTGGGAATTTCGGCAGCTGACAGACGAATAGTGTACTTATCCGTTTGTTAACTTTTCTCGTTAATAAACATATACCATCTCCATGTAAGCTTTTCGCTCTTTATCACCTAACGCACGACAGCACTACGCGGAATTGTATTAAGCATTCCAGTACACCTGTCATGTTTCATCTTTCATGCAGTTGTCGTGCTCGGAGAGTTATGTGAAATCGTCTTCGTATTCGTAGATCGTCATCGTAGTATTCACCGATTCTCTATCAGATTCTATTTTAGAATTTAGACTTCAGATTTCACGCGTTATTCGAAAGTTATGCCCAATTCCCAATGTCGCGTTGACGCGTTTGTGCGTTGACAGACTATGAAGAAACAAAGCGTTGATATGCTGCCACACAAAATACAACTTCAGGCGTTGAACCGACTTTAGATCGTAAATATAGTAAAGTTCAACGCGACGCCTGAGTAGACCTACTTTGATAACTTTAGAATTTCGACTTGTTCGACTTGAAGTTATAGAATGTGCCGTTCCTAGTTGGAGTGGCACAGATCTGCTTATGTTTTATCAGATACAACTTTTAAAGAGCTACATGATGTTCTTTCAATGCAAATTAATTAACTCAGTGTGTGGAAATAACGAATACCATTTTTTTGAAGAGCAACTACTAATTTCTTTAGATTTTTGGGAGAATTTTAGTCTTGTATTACATGTTAAATATGATTTCTTGTATTTCGAAGAATCCTTCTTCAATTCGTTCATAAAAACTACAGATAGAAGAAAAAAAAGGAGTAGACTTGAAATTTTATTTCTGCTCTGAGTTTGTGTTTTTTTTAGCCAAAAAACAAACCGAACTGTTTGCATTCGCTTCAAAGCAGCATTATGGTTTACAAAATTCTTGCTCGCGTGCTTTGGCATTCAAAATCGTAAAATTTCAATGAATTTTTTAATAATAAAACATTTTTAAGATAACTTGTGTGTTAGCGCAAAATCGCCGCTGCTCTGCGTTTATTAAAACGGGGGTAAATGTCTATTAAAACGAGCTCACGAATATCGTGTGCTTCGAAAAAATACTTCTAGTACAAAAAAATTGGCCCTTAATTAGTAAGGATCATTTACTTAATATTTTGTAGGTCACAATGGGTAATATTATGGGTATGTCGCATTATAAGAACGTAATATTTCCCTTTGACAATAAATATGACTTTCAGATTTGCTTCAAATCAATGCAAGCAAGTTTTCACCTGTAAACAAACGCATTGCTTAGGATGGATCAATTTCTGTTAATTGTTAATGTACAAAAGTTTTGAAATCGCATATTGCAATCGCACAAATATGAATAAAAAAAGAGGAAGAGATGTCTTTATGTTGGATTAGCCACACGAATATCTGAGAGCGAATCTGAAGAAGCGAGGGCCACCTTCACCTGTTTCTTCGTTGATGACATCTTATGAAATGAAATGTCATAACACGATTTGGCCAAGTCAAAGAAAAGCAAATATGGCGGACAAGAGGTCTGACTTAAAAGTCTGACTTATTTCAGATTCGTGGAGACGCGGTGTTACGTGTTAGTGGAAGCACAGCAATATTTTATTAGTTTTCGGTTTTACGAGTTTCTTGAAGTGTTTGCAGTTTGATACGGTTTTCTTATACACCAGCTACAGAAAGGGTTTCCCATACGTTTTTGACAATCGCAAATATTTAAATATCTCGAGTATATAGTATTTTCTGCAAGTTCCCTTTTTTAGAAACATTAAAATGCTTATACACAGTTAATTCTCATTAACTCAAAAACCCCACGTTCTTGTTCATTTCATAACTAAACGTAAAACAAACGAAACGGAAAAGTATAATGATTTTTTTAGGAGTGACTTTTGCGTCACAATGTAGCCTCGAATAATTGGCATCTCTGACTTAAAACTCACATAGTATTCTTACCAAACCGATGATTGTATTCCTCGAATAACTACAACCACTAAGATAGATAAGGTCGATAACATCATGTAATTAAAAAAAATGCCCATTACAAGCAGAACCGAATTAAAAATCACGCCAACTAACCTTTAATGTGAGAAGCACTAACAATAGGTTAGGTTACGTTAGCGGGGCAGTTTGCATTTTATGCAATTTCACCCAGAAGCCATATAGGCCCATTGTGATTATCACAACTCACAAGCACTAACAATAATACCCGAAAATCGATTGGCTTCAGGAGCACGTATTTTGAGGGATTTATGGACTGGCACGGAAATTCCGTTCATGATTATCCTTTGTTACAAACGATACACAATAACGAGAACCTCCATGGTCTGATCCTGATTTATGAGATGTGCCTCTTACATCATTCTGTATTTGAATGGATGTGAATCCGGGAATCAACACACAAGATTTTTAGTCATTTCCCGCTCTTAATAATTCCATCACTATAAGAAAATTGCTCCACAAAATATAATAAAGCGTGAGGCTGCTATTTTGAACACTGAACGCAACAATTTCCTACATCCTTTAAATATGTTTTCAAATTCCATTCCTCCTTTGGTGTTTCATAACATTCATAGTCCCATGCGAAAGTTGACCTGCAACTTTAATGGAATTTTGACTGTTATTGTAAAAGTTTGTTCAACAGGGAAAAATGGAGTTTCTCTGAGTTATTCGTATATTACCTGAATTAATGTTGGAATTCGATAGAGGAAAATATGCTTTGCATACGAGTTGTAAATATATTTTAATACTGAACGTCCGCAACTGGCTTATGAATGTGTCGTGAACAACCCCAATAAGGTATAACCTTAGAACGGAAGTTTGAAGTTTCTTTCCTATATACCTAGCTAGTTTTTTACAGCGGTTGTGGACCCAACTGGGTTTATATCCCTCTTGAAATCACTTTATTTGGTTCAGTGGAGGTTGTATATTTTTTTTGTTTTTGTTTTTCAAAAAATATTTCCATTTAATTGTATAGTACAATATAATATTTTTTATCGCTAATAGATATATAATTGTTACCCTGTAAAATAGGTGCAGCTTCATTGAACAAGGAAATCCCTCCTGCTCAAAGATATCATAGTATTAGTATAGGACTGCACAATGCAGCTCGTCAAGTGGGTCAGACGTATTGAGTTAAGATCGCAGTTCGTATCTGACTTTCAAGGGTGCTGGCGAACTCGCGCATTTGAACATAAATGTTGTTTATATTTTCAGAAGTGGGATTACCCATTAGTTTGCTAGTGTTGTAAAGTGTAAATGTCCCTATTCGGAAAAGTGGGAAGTGAGAAGAGAAAATAAAAAAAATAAATAATCCTGTACTTGGTGGAATAATACATTTTTATTGTAGGTCTTAGTGTGTTGTGCTTGGGTTAACCATGGCGATGGGTATGCAAATGTTTTGTTCTACTTGTAAATGCATATTGTCCTTCTGATTGGGAAAGAAAAGGAAATAAAAAGGAAATAAACTACTAGACCACGGCAAGGCGAATTGGAATTTTTGTCCACATCAAAACATTTCCGGATCCATGTCTTGGATATTCCATCGAACAACAAAATGCCCCTATCCACACATCCAGGGTTGTTAGAAGTTGAATTCAATCAGAAGACGTGGAACTTTTGCCACAGCCGCCCTATTCACCGACCGGCCTTAAACATAATCGAAAATGTTATTTCATGGCTATCTCGTAAAGTGTACGAGGGCGGCAGAGAACTTGAAGACAAGGGCAATTTAATCGAAGCTATTCGTGATGCCTGGGCCCAAATTTCTCTTAATTATTTAAAAAAAAAAAAAAAACTTTATGATTCTATACCAAACCGTCTTATAGAGGTCATATCGAAAAATGGCGGGCATACTCATTCGTAAAGTAGGAAAACATAGTAAATGTTTTAAAACCATGTAAACATTTTATTTATTTATTTTTCCTTTTTTCGAAGATTTTGCCTTGTCCTGTGGAGCATCCTTTTATATGCTTTTCAAGTAGTTCATTGCTTGACTTACTGCTGTTAAAAACAGGTAAATACTGTTGCCAGGTTGTAAAAGTTTCCGGGTACAAAATTTCCAACAGGTTTAAAAAGTAAAAAAATCGATTGCAAATTGTGTGGCGTCATCGAAGTGACCGACAGTGTATGTTTATTATCTGTGCATCAAAGTACAAACACGATAAAAGCACACATCCGCTAACATTTTCGCATGGGTATGCGTACGATACGATACGTGCTGAAACGCGATGACAAATACACCCCTAGTTAACGTGCAGCCATGCCCCAACAAAGCGCAAGTTAAAATAAACAGAACAACAATAAAACGATAGTAGGTAATAATGGCAGATAAAAAAACAAACTATTCAGGGTTTCTGTTTTTTCATGTTTTGATGGGGTAAAAGAGAGTAAACAAATTTGGGGATTCATTAATATCTCTTGTAGAATTATGAAGCGTTTTAAAGAGCTTTTTCTTGATGTAAATTTCGTTTTCATATCCCACTTCTTCCCATATGGATAAGACATCTGTATATTTATTGTCTGTGCTAGATGGAAGAAAAGGTTAATGGGAATATACGAATGGTGTTAACTGTTAAATGGGTAATTAATCTGATACGGCAGAAATAAAATGGCAATGTGCATTTTCATAGGTTGAGGCTTACAACGGGCAATTGTCCCATGTTGTAAGGACGTGCTCTACTATTTCAAAACACCTAAGCTTTACAAGATTTTTGAGTACAAGGACAAGCGTGGTAGGAGTTACTTTTTTTTTTTTTTTGATATGTTAGGGCATGATTTTATTTCTGACTGCAATGGATTGGTGCCGCTGCTTTGAGTTGTCAATGATTCGGAGTATTGTTCGTGACCGATATCTTTACATAGATGTATTTATGTGTGGGATTTTTCGGGATTTGTTTTGGCAGTTGTAAACTGAATATCCCGATGTTGACGTGTGTGGGGTTCAATGATGGTTCCAAGTGATTGGAATTATTTTAAGGTGCATAATTTCCAATATTGTTTTAAAAAATAAATAAATAAAGGGTTGAGTGCAATAAAAAAAAAAGGGCTGAGTGCGAAAACAGAATAGCTTAGCTAGGTGCACTGTGGACAGTGCAGTGCAATACTGGATGGCCGAGTAATCAAGAAAGGTAGGTACAGCTTCATTGAACAAGGAAATCACTCCTGCTCGAAGGTTTCATAGTAGGTATTAGTATAGGACTGCACAATGCAGCTCGTCAAGTGGGTCAGACATATTGAGTTAAGATCGCAGTTCGTATCTGATTTTCAAGGACGCATATAAAAACATACAAATGTTGTTTCTATGATTAGTCAAATTTTTGACCAACAAATCCAAAGATGGGAGAAAAGTACGAACGTACAAGTCACAAGCTTAGATTCATCATCAGCATCAATTCGGTTGATGGAAAAATCCACTTTTGCGGGAAAGACCTCTTATGATTTTTTGGGAATTTCTTTCGTTTAAAATATCGAATTAAAATACAGAGTACTGCAAGATGTTTAATCGATAAGCCGTTTGTAATGAAATGAACAATTTGTAACTATTTAATAAAAAAACATAAAAGAAAATCATTATATAGCAGATCTTCACTCGTCACAGGGGCAGCCAATGGCCCAATATTATGCATAAGTAGGTAGGTACCAAAATCGAAACATTAGTTGCCTCTTTTACTACAAAATAAAAAAAAAAAAAACTTCTATTAAGGCTTACTTTATAGAGGCGGGTCATAAGTCCACAAGCCAAAAGTCTATAATGGACTTTTGACCCTCTTCAGCCTTATAGAGGTAATGTTTTTATTTTCCCTCAACCAATTTACATTGTTGATAGTTCATAAATATTTTAAGCAAAAGTATCTACACTTATTCCATGAAGAATATTTTCTCCATCCACGCGCAACGAATTATTTCAAATTTAACGGATAAAATTCTACGGACAGATTAGATTACATTTTTAGATTTGTATTAATTTCATAAATATTTCAACAAGAACTAATTGTCAGAAAATCACATGGCATTGCCGTCTGCCGGGTTGACAGAACATGGATTATATAATAATATATGAAATTCCTAGAAGTTTTCAGTTATAATATTTTCCCGGTGGGTATTTAGTAAGTAACGACACGTTTATCTGATTTAGGACTAGTATGACTCGTTTCTCGCAGAATTGGACACTTTCCAAAAAATTGGAAGATGTCCTCCCTTTCCTCCAGATTGCACATACTACACATATTGAAGACGGTTAATCATCCCTATGAGGATTGTAGTTTAATTTCAGAAGCTCTCCACGTATATTCAATAATGTTGCTACGTCGTCTGTGGCATACTCATCACGAAAGTAGTTTTTCTCCTGCAGGTTATGACATAATTGGCTATAGATTGATCTGTGGAGTGACCCTGTTGCTTTATTCACAAATTCTTTTCTGATATTTTCGTCCAACTGAGCAATAAACTGGTACAACTGTGGTTTCCAACTGTATCCTTCAGAATTAGTTCTAAAACCACTAGCCAGTTCCAACCAATCATTGAGGCATTCAATTTTCTTTTCAAAAGTATACGCCATGGCTTTTTTTGGTAATCGATAATCTGGCATGTTGCGCACTTGGAGAATGTAATCCACCTGCCGTTTTAGGGTTTTTATAAGGAGTGGCTATAAGAATGTTCTCTTTAGGTAATACCTCAGTAGCTTTTCCACCGTATCATACATCTTGCCACCTCAAACTTGTGCTGCGAATAAGAGGATAGATTTGGAAAACTTTGAACTTGCTATTATACGCGAGACAAATTTGTTGCTGAAGCATTTTCTCCAAGCCACGTTAATAGCAGTTTCTGCCTTGGTCAATTTTTCATTGAGATTTCTCTCCATATTTAGGCTTCTCGTAAAATAGACTCCTAGGTATTTGTACTCCTTGACTACTTGGATAAGCTCACCATTAAATTTCCATTTCTCATTTGTAGAATCCTTTCCACCTCCTGTTTTAAAGATCATCACTTGGGACTTACTTAAATTAATTACGAGATTCCACATTTTACAGTAATTAGATAGCCGATTTATAGAAAGCTGTAGGGATTCAGGTGAGTGCGACAGCAACACAATGTCATTTGCGAACAAGAGTGCTTTGATAAGTACTCCTGTATGTCCTCAATGAATAGTGCGAAAAGGCTTGGGCGCAGAGCACATCTTTGTCTTAATCCTGACCAGGTTTGAAACCAGTCTGTCAGTTTTTCACCGTTCCATACAGCTGCTTTTGTACCTATATATAGGTTCCTTATCACTGGTCCGAAGTTTCGTTCGTTTCGATCCACAGTGTCAAAGGCTGCTTTAAAGCCGACGATTTTCCACAATTTATTCATTTAGCCACCTTCCAAAAATCTGAAGACTTTTTGCAATGGGCTAATCTTCGAGCCTGTGTTTCGTAGCACCTTCTTCTCGTTTCATTACATATAGTGACTTAAATTCCCTGCTGGCTTGTAAATATGCATCCGTTATTACAACATAGTTAAAACTGCGGAATAGCTCCAACCATCCGAATGACCTTCGTCGCGACCTCTTGCATTCTAGATCAAACCATGATTCCTTGAACTCTTTCCTTCTGTTTATCGGGTGTTTGATGATTTCTATCAATTTCTTAATATAGCTTTCGATGCCATTGAACTTTACCACCTGTTGGACTCCTAGCTGCTCGTCATTTAGTCTTCCATACCTTGATGCACTGCCAATATTCCAGACCAGTTTCGGTAAGAACTTCATTTCCCTTGTACGCCGATTATCTTCCATCCTTAGGTCTGAGGTGACAATAATTGGAAAATGGTCCGAGTATGGCACTTTTTTTACTTCAAAATCAGTTATGTAGGTGTCCCACTCGCTTCCAAACAAACAGTAATCATTTACTGACGTTCTTGGACCTCCTACAAATGTGTATTCACCCTCTCTGTCACTATTTGAACACTGACAGCGGAAGTGGCTCATACTTTTTGCGAGTGCGTTGGTGAGCCGGAATTTTTTAAGTCACTTGACATTTGTCAATACGAATTTCTGTGTAACAATACTAGCGCACCTAATCGTGACAACTAAGTAAAAACATAGCTTGTAGGCAAGTAACGGAAAATCGACCGAAGTTGGGGTCTCAGTATTGTCTCTGGTGAGTACATCTGCTAAGCTCCATGGACGTGAGTATGTTCCTCGTAATTTATGCTCCCATCAAAGACAATCCTATGCGGATGTAGTAATATACCATATCTGTCAGCTGTCATAAGTAAAAAAACAGAACACTCGACTTATAACATAAAAAAGATTCAAAGTGCTTAAATTACCGTTGGAGAACTTTTCAGATTCAATCAAAAATGATTCCATTATTCATAGGCAGATGTAAGCACAACACCAAAGATTTCCCAGGAATAAAAGTTTACCTGCCGCCGCGCCATATACAATCTGAAATGATTTACAATCCTGGCAGGCGCTGACATACGACCCACCATCATCACAATCTGTCAGTAAATACATGTTTAGCGGTAAATTAAGCTAAATTGAACACATTAAGAATACAAATTCATATTTTCACACTTGAATCAGTTTTTAAAATGAACAATAAATCGGAAACGCTTCATCCAATTAATCTGTATTTCATTTTTAATGTCTCTACAGGATGTTGTGAAATTTATGGTGTTATTTCTCGCTACTTAATCTCCATTAAATTGATACTCTGGCCTGGCGTTGCTGTTTGTGAGTAGCACGATGGGGAATGGGGAAAATCTCATTTATGGGTATAATTCACATCGATTAAGTATTCGATTTTAACAGCTGACTGTATAATGGACGGATATCCTTATACTTAAAAGACACTCATGTACATTTACTTTTCAGTATGTGGATCTGTATCCGTACTTTTCTATCCCTAGAGTTTAATTTTTAAACTTCTATTTAGCTACACACCTCATGCCTGTATTTCATTAGTACTTTCTGGAATCTAAACATCACAATCCTTGTAGCTTCGTGTCATTGATATGGGTAATAAGACCGACGCTGCAGCAAAGTATTATATTATTACGTTGTTTCTCGTTTGGTCTACGAACTCCGTGTCGAACATAATTAGATCTGTCAACTTATTAGGCATTTTATGTTCGTTGCAGTGAGCTCTGCACACGCATAACAAATATAAAATATATAAAATAAAAATTACGCATAATGTATTCACACCGATACCTATCGCATGATGATGAAATGCAAATAAATTTCCACATGCCCGTGAGGGATCATTTAAATTGAGTCCGTCCACATGGGCTTCGCAAAAACAACACCCAATTCATCAATACGCGTACACCGTCAGAGTCTTTCCTCATTGTCAACAATAAAAATGCGCCCATCCATTTTCTCTTGCTTTGACGTGGAAATCTTTATGTGGGAGGCACGTTCCTGGAATTCGTACACCATCAAACAACCAAAAGCTCTTGGGTGACAGTTTCAAAATGAGCAACGTTGAAAAATGAATAAGAAGGCATTTTATCTCCCCGGGCTGATTAATTATTTATTGTCCTTGAATCATTTGATTACAACACGCTCTCTACTACCTGCTGTTCGTATCCATTTTGAAATAAGAAAAATGTGCTCATTCTATTTCTATTAGTCACACATTCTTACATTATGCTCAAGCTCAACACAATCACCACAATAAAATATCGTGAGCAGAGTAATTCGAAAATCAACGACAACAAATTCCATCGGCAGCTATTCCAAATTCCAATCGAAATCAATACAATTTCATTCACTGTTCGACTGGAGTTATATTATTTTGTACAGCCCTTGGCAATGAATGTATAAGATATCAAACTGTAGCCATCCGCAAATGTTGACATAGACACAAATACAGCTGTGTCTCGTTGAATGGTCGAATAAAAAATGTAAATTCCTTGTGCGTTCGGGAATGATTAGAGTTACTGGCCAAGGTTTTACTTTTTCTTAAGGATATACACGGACACGTGCTATTATCTCTTTGTATGTATATAAGAAGATGTGAATCGTGATTGTGATTATCGTGAATAAAATAGATTGTTATCGCATTCTGGGGGAAAACCGCCTTATTTATGTTACACTGGATTTATGTGGCATAATGTTGGTAGAAGCGAGTAGCTTTCCTAGGAAGCGATGCGATTACCTATACTTATTGGTTGAGTTGTGCAACATAACAATGCAATCACTGGAAAATGCAATCTTTGAACGCAATTAATCTAATAATTATACAAAAGGAAATGGAATGGAAATGAATGTAAATGATTTAAAACATTGGATAACGAAAAATGGTTGCACTCAAAAGGAATGGTTATTGGCATTGTTAAAGTAAAGCACAAAAGTTGACAGACTTGTTACCCTGTAAAGTAGGTACAGCTTCATTGAACAGGGAAATCCCTCCTGCTCACAGGTATCATAGTATTAGTATAGGACTGCACAATGCAGCTCGTCAAGTGGGTCAGACGTATTGAGTTAAGATCGCAGTTCGTATCTGACTTTTAAGGGCGCTTGGCGAGTTCGCGCAGTGCAACATAAATGTTGTTTATAGAATGAACTAAATCATTTAGAAAAAATTCAAAAAATTGGCGTGCGCAAATGATTGTTCTTTTTTTTTACACGCTGCCAATCAGGGAACAGTAATATTATATCGCTTGGTTCCATTTGAACGACATATTTCAGTCGTAGGTATACATTTATAAAATTCTGAAATAAGTCTCTGTCATTGTTAGTTGTGACTGGTACCGACTAGGCGACTACCACTAAAACTAGCGCTTTGTACGCGTTCCATTAGTCGCTATAGATAATTAGCACAGTGTTTTTCAATCTTTTCAGAATAACGACCCCCTGAGCATGTACTCGTAACACTACTCAGCGACCCTCTTTTGGAATTGAAATAAGAACAAAATTTGCAAACTTACACTGAAAATAATTAAGGCGCATAATTACAGTCATCGTGTATTAGGAGTATTAGTAGATACTAACCAACTTTAAAGCCGGTGCCTAACTTTTTAAAAACGCTTTTGTAACCTACCCACAACTGGCACCAACCCTAGAGCGGGCGCGACGGAAATTTTTGTCAAACAGACCCAAGAATTGACAGTTTGAGAAATTGACAGTTTGGGGAATTATCTTTAATCAAGTTTTAGTAATATGACAGAAAGAACAAAAATACGAAAAATGCAGGAATGTGAGACCCGCGATTTGTTATAGGCTCCTGAATATTAAAATTTTCGATCAAGAACTGAAATTTTTTTATATTGAATCTGTAGCGAGAGTAAAAGTCTTCGCCAACAACATTTTCAAAAGGATTTGCTCGGGTTTCTCATTCTTTTGTTTTTATTAAAAGCTCAACATATTTAAAAATTTCGAGATCATCAAAAATATAAGTATCCTGGGAACATTTCTTAAAATATCTTCAAAAAAAAAGTTTTTTTTTTTTTTTAATTTAAATTTTGCAATAGAAATGACAGATAGGAAACGGTTGAGAGTCCACACCAATACCAAATGATAAAATACACTTTTGGTGGTTTTAAATTTAATACCAGGTAAGAACGTTAAAGTGGGCTTAATATTGCGGTTTGACAAATTAATCAATAAAAGACAAGCCCACCCCTTTCATTAATAAATTATACATAAAATAACAAAAAATAAAAATAATCATGCTCTTATTTCTGCTTTTGAAGCTCGCAGCTCCCTAGCAGATTGCCAAACTCCATAAAAAGAATTGCCATTTCTCAAGTGCTCCAGCACAAATTTGGAAAGGTCCCATTCTGCAAATTACCGCCAGATTGAGAAAAAAGGCAGAAAACGAAGTAGCTGTCGATGTAGGTATTCGATTATAGACGTATTTGGGAAAACAATTGAAAGTGGTGTTGGAATTCCACGACAAAATTCAGAATAAATTGTTTTAAAAGGTGAATTTATAATTCTGTTCCCAAACTTCGTTCCCTTACGAATACAACCAAAAAGAGAGAGAGCAAAACAGTTCCCCTCTGCAAATATATGCAAAAGAAATCTCTTCGGTCTAGTTTGTCATTGCTGACAGATGGTGGTCAAATCGTTCAAACGCTACTTTGTAACTGACTTTTTATTTGTTTTTATTAATATTTTGTACTTGTATACCTACCATTAAAATAGAAGTAAGAAGTAAACAAGTTGAACTTTTTCAGTTCAGCAATAAAATCAATTCAAATATTGGTCTTAAATATAAATTTGATTTATAAATTTGATTACTTTTAAACGAATTTCATTTAGGTACAAGTGATTTCTTTTTGTTCTTCTTTTCCTGTAGGGGACTATTTTTTGCTAGAATCAAAAATTCCCCTGATAGGGAAACTTCACAAAAAGTTTGAGCTCTAATGCAATTTTAAAATGTCTGTTTATTTGTTCACCTGCTATCCATCTATAGCGGTCAAAGGAACACGGCCATCATCAATGACGATAGTTATGAACTCTGTTTAGCAAAACCATTATATTGTTAGCATAAATTGAGCGGAGATATAATTTCATATACCAAATGGTTGTGTAGATAAGTTGTTACAAACACACTAACACTGCATGGGTATGGTTACGATAGTTGCGGTTTTTGAAAACAACCTCGCACTTTTTAGCTATATATCCATACGTCATAATTTGTATACCTACATGTTCGTCCTCTGCAAGAACAATGGCGACTGACTACGAAAAAGATTTGCTTCTGATTCTATTTCTGCGGACAAAATAGGAGGATGAAACTAGTTTAAATTCAAAAATTCGACCATATGCGACAGAACAAGATGAGAAAACCAGACGCACATTAACGTGTATATGCAAATTATTTGCAAACTTTGGCCATTTTCCTTTAAAGGCGAACCAACTCGCAAAAACACACATCCCAAAAGTTAACTACTTTCTGATTATAAATACAAACGCAAAATACTGCTTAAGGGTGTATACCGAGCATTCGGTACGGTCTCTAAATTGCAATCAAGGATCACATTTCCCATCAAACTATTCTCGTACATAAGGGCACACAATGACGGTATAGAAACCCGTAAATTAATTGTTTTATGAAACAGATATGCTAAAAATAGACCGAAAGCATAGACGCGTAGGGTGAACTGGGGTTCATCAGTTAAATTCATTCCGAACCTTTATATTATCTGGATATAGGTAGTTTCTTTTAAGAAACCGAAAGCGTATTATAATGTTTTATCAATCGCCGAAAAAGCGAAATTCTGATTTACTATACTGACACTGATATTCGGTCCAGCGGATTGTGGAACGGGAGATTCAATGATTCAATTACAGCGGCCTGAAAGCATAAAATATAGTAATCGATTTAGGCCCTAGTTATAGCCATACGTAAAACGAAACCGTTAAAATTATAAAGTTAGTTTATCAAAAAAAAAAAATTTGTTTTTCGATCTACCTCTCAGTCAGTTCCACAAAAAAAAAAAAAAATCATTCCACTGGCATAGGTATCTCATTTCCTTACTGTTCCATCTGTCAGGAATTTGTTTTCTGATGGATTCTCGTCAGTGGTGGTTGGTTTGTTGTGGTTGTTTTCGTAGGGAAATTTTGTTCTGACAACATTTTTGCTAAGACCGCCTAAACGTAAAAAACTCATTTTCTCACTGGTCCAACTTTTTCGGTTGCATTTTACAATTGCACAATTTGTTTACCATTAAACTGTTAAAGTTGAAAAAATTAGACAACATTAACGTGTAAATCTCCTTTTGTATTAGTTATGCAATATCTCACGATTCTTCCTTTGCAGAATAAAAAAATGGGTGCGTGCAGCGCCGTACACGTAATAGAAGTAAAACTTCTTAAATAGGAAAATGGAAACACAGATCGGATACTTTGCAATTATACATTTGCATTTTCTTATTTTATGTGAAGCCTTTGTCATGGTGCAGGCTATGAAATTGGTTTTCGATGGGGCTTACGGTAAGTTTAAGATGAGTGGGGTAGGTGATCTTAAGAAAGGAGAGTCTCGCAATTCTATTTGTCTGCTCGTGTACTGTCACTGTATGCCGCTGTAGACGACTAAACACTTTCAAACAGAGTTTCAATCGGATTAATATATTATTTTCCAGGACTAAAAACTGCATGGGGTTTGTCGAAAGAAAAATAATAATTCATACAAGTAGATTGATTAAAAATTAGTTAACAGCGCATTATACCAACATAAAAAACGTCAGGAACTAAAGGTGTTATTTTAGTATTCAAAGAAAAATGCCATAGTTGAGATAAATGATCGGATGTTTATTTCATAATTAAGAGGAAGGTATGCCGTTAATAATGAAAGACAACATCAGCCAAATGGCCACCACGAGCATGCATACATGAAATTTTCCATAACCAAATCGCAAAGTGGCTGCCCTATGTCCTCGATAGCCCCACGAATTTTATCTTTGAGGTCTTGAATCGGCGCTGGGCTGTTGGCGTAGACCTTATTTTTCACGTGGCCCCAAAGGAAGAAGTCGCAAGGTGTTAAATCATAAGGTCTCGGTGGCCAATTGTGATCACCTCTTCCAGGTGACCGACCATAAAAAATCATTAATCATCTCTCGATAGCGCAACCCTTCACCGTTACTGTTGATCCAGCCTCATTTCCGAAAAAGTAAGGGCCAATGACCCCGCCGGACCATAAACCGCACCAAACAGTCACACGTTGAGGATGGAGAGGCTTCTCAATAATAACTGTTGGGTTTTCCGAGCCCCAGATGCGACAATTTTGCTTGTTGACGTAGCCACCGAGGTGGAAATGGGCCTCATCGGTCAAGATGATTTTTCGATAGAATTCCGGATCATTTTCATGCATTTCAAGGTCCCAATCAGCAAAGACACGACGTTGTTGAAGCGTGTATCGTTCCATTTTTAGTAATAGCGTAGTTTCTACTTATCAAATGTCAAAGAATAAAAGCTTCAAAAGTGACAGCTACCAGAAAAACGGGTCATTCACAATAACACATCTCATTGGAAAACCCTTTAGATAGAATACTCACGAGTCAATTAAAAAATAAAAAATCACTGAAATCGGAAACTACTGAAAGCAGTTTTTATTCAATTTGTCCTTGCAACCGATCACCCTTTGCGTCGTCCTTCCTTGCAGCAACCTAGGTCTTAATTACCATAAAATTGTAATTGGAATACTCTGTCCCCCCCACCTTATGAAAATCCAACCAACTACACTATCCATACCCTGTTAGGTGTAGCAATAGTGGAGGAAGAAAGGGACAAATCAAACCAATTTTATTTTGGTTTGTATTGACTTATTTCATTGCTTTCTCCATATTCGCACACAATGCTCAGCTTTTCGCTGTTGCAAGTTGCACACAAAGTACATTCAAACAAAGGCAAACAGTTAAAGTATTTGTATTCATATCTTCTTTCTTATCCTCACATAAAATAGAAGATACCTTCCTTGTCATCGTCATCAGCACCATACTCATTATGCTTAAATAAATCTAGACCCATCCCCACACCACCGCCACCAAGCCCCACTAAACACAAAAAGAACCCAATCCGTGAAGGTGATTCCCTCTTCGCTGCAATCAATGGAGAATGGAAGACAACAAAAATATTTTTTAATCTTTCTTATCCACATTGTTGATACGAATAGGAAGCAAATAATGTGTTTGATTTCATTTCCGATTTCTGTCGGATCCGTAGTTTTAGGAGCGGGACGTGGCGCAAGAGAACGGGGACGTTCGAGTATCTAGTTTAGTAAGTCTGACCTGTCGGACAAGATGTATCTCGGTTTTGATTGGCTAAGATTGGTCATATGACCATATGAGCAGCTGTTTCAGTTGACGTTTATGGAGGGGTTGCCGACGAATCTAATTAATGTCGTTTTCCATTGAGACATAAAATCAATCTTTTTTTTGCTCTAAATCACTTTTCATGTTTCATTGGGCAAAAAAATCAATCTTTCTTTCGATTCGGAGCACTTTTTGCAGACCTCGATATTTTTTCAGACCTACACATACTGCCACAATACCAATATGCTTTGCACAGATGTGTTACGTCATTTTAAGGAGTTTGCTTTCAAGCCAAATGCGCAAAGTTTCGTGAAAACCAAAATAATGAAATACATAAGTAGCCATGGATATAATTTTGGAGGAATTATTATCTTCATAGTCTTCCTCGTCATCTGAGGACTACGAATCACCAAAAATACTAAATTTGTATCCACAACATTTTCGAAGTCGATATCCTTTTGTGTTTTTTGCAAAAACAAATGCAGATCGAACAGCTGATATTGGTGCCAAATAACGCACTAATACATTTATAAAA
This sequence comes from Cheilosia grossa, assembly GCA_963082955.1. NCBI lineage: Eukaryota > Metazoa > Arthropoda > Insecta > Diptera > Syrphidae > Cheilosia > Cheilosia grossa. The sequence continues at coordinate 40,861,049 of OY720145.1, read as the reverse complement.
GCAGATCAATTTCGTTGCGCGTTCCATTGGCAGTGTAAAATCTGAGATCTGAAAAAGATTTCTGGTGGTCACAATGGAAAACGACATAAGAAATTCGTGACTGAGTACTAAGTTGACTTGACAGTTCGCATTTTTGGCTGACGTAGAAAAAGTGACCTTTCCGACCAATCTAGCTTTTGCGTTCAGGTTACATCTTATCCCGACCAATGTAGTCGACTTAAAATAACTAGATTTTTGAGTGTGCCCAATGCGTTTCAAGGGTATGACTATACTGGTTATAGAATGTATGTCTCTCCTTCTCTCTACGTTACAATCATTCTTCTTCCTCGTAGAATGGAATTCTTCAAAACGTTTCATGCCACTTTAAATTTCACCGCCGATTTACTTTAAAAAGAAGAATAAACCAATAACCTTAGGCTAAACCTACTGAACCAAAGGAGATATTTTTGCAATCACGGCCATGATTCACGAGATTCACAGAAATGCTTCGTTTCAACAACACCACTTTTGTAAATGTTTATCCAAAAATAAAAGAATTACACGCCGTAAAAGTGAAGAATTCGCTCGTCATAAATTCACAATGTTTACCTCCCATCTTTGTGTGCATACGAGCCTTTGAGCAAATACGACCTGCCTGGAATAATTCCTTCCGACCACTTCTCGATTTATTTCGCCGAAATCCCCCACGGTGCCTTTGGGGAGTAAGCAAATGTGCTTAGGTGTCATGAAACCTAAGAAAACAAATTTATCTTCTCCACGAACAGTGCCCTCACCCTCACCTCTTACATCCTTGTCGATTACAGGTTTGTTATACGAGGCTGGGAATCTTCTGAAGGAGCCTTTGTTTAGATAAATATTTGCGGAACATTCAAAAGAGGATGTTTTCTTCGCGATTGTTAATCTGGCCGAAATGAGATTATGATGAAGGGCAAAATAGTTTTATGTGTTCCACCTCATCCGGCTGTTGACCTTAACTGAATCGATAATATCGGTCGGTATATATTTCATTAGAGATCGACAGGGTCGGCATCAGATAGCAAACACTGTCCCTCATCATATATAATTTTCCTACTCGTTTGGGGTTTTATTGTTACAGAATTACGGTGATGAGAGGTAAACGACCTGACATTACTTATCATTATGTTTTGTGATTTCCCACAAGCATACACGAGGAGTTATCTTGTGGCCATCTTCTGACATGTGACTTAAGTGGCCGGTGGGCATTTTTTATTAGGTCCATCTTAATGGCCACAATAACAGGCATGCAGACGGGTCCGCAAGGAACTCCTATTTGAAGGAGGATAATGCCCCGTCTCCCATAACTCGTCCGAGGATTTTGCTTGCCACATAAACGTAGAAGGGGATAGAGGCATGAAAGGCCAGTAGAACCTAAACTATTTACAGTACTAGCGTTGATAGTTAACATGTTCATTCTGTGTTCTTCAAGGACGTAAGCTAAATGAAACGTTTCAGTTGTAATAACGGTAAAGCAATTGGGGTTAAGGTAATTATTCCGGAAAAGGAATTCAATAAAACAAGGCACGTAATTGGATTTCTTTCGCAAAATTTAACTTTCCTTGAAAGTGACGGCAGCGAATTCTTCTATTGTTAAACAAAAAATGGGAAATAATGAACAAGGACTTAATTAAGCGCTTTGGGCACTTTGACGCCTTTACATTGGCGGGTATGGCATTTTGGCGTAAACTCGATGCAAACAGCGTGAAATCAGAGATTTTTATGCAGGATACACAAATTTAGAACGAATTTGAATTTAATGATCCATGCGTCTGCCGGCAGTTGCAGCCCGATCGGGCCTTTTGGTCCCCTGTTTTTTTATTTAGGCCCTTTGCTCGGGCCAATTAGATATTTCCCCAAACCAGTTTCAGAATGATAATTGAAAAGATTATTATTTTGTATTTTTATTTTCTTAATTACGTTTTAAAAATAACTGATTTAAATACAAGCGTCGTAGTTTCTCACAACTATTCGTTTTGCGTGCGTTTTTATTTTTGAAACAAAACGATATTTCATGACAGTTAAGGCCTCTAGTGTTTGTCAGATGTGCGCGATAGGTGGCCTTAACGTGTAATTTTGTTTTTCCTGTACAGCGCATAAACTACTGATCCACTGCGATACCGTATTAAAATGACATTCGTTTCTTTTAAATTAAAAAATTACACTCACCGCTTGGTTGTGTGCATGCATGAATATTGTATAAATACAAAATAATAATTCAAAATCCGTTTTAGTACATTTTTTCTAGAACTCAATAGGGTGGTTCCAGACAACGTCAATGTTAATGAGAAGAAGAGAAAACCAAGTGACAGCTTAAAACTTGTAGGAATGCGAAACAGATTTTATATGGCTGTAGCATGATTATGTTAGAAAATTACTGAAAGTTTATAACAAAATGCAAAAAAACGGATCAAAGCATTGTAGAATTGAAAAAAGTATTTATTTAAAGCATTTTATAAAAGATAAGAAGTTAAAGTAGTGAGAGTTGTGCGATTTTTAACAATACTTTTATTAATGTATTTATAAATCGGCTTTCTTATCCCACAAGTTTTTTTGACTTTTAAACAAAGAAGATAGCCCATCTGTCAAACAGAAGGTTACGCGAAACATTCTATTGCACAGTTCCAATAGACGTAACCTCTACATATTTTTTCTTAGCAATTTACAATCCGATTCACCCCATTTTCATTCACATACGCGTTGGCCAAATCTGAAGCACGAAATGATTTCGCTTTGGAAAAACCTAAAGAAAATTCAGAAAACGTATGATAGTTTTCTAGTTTTTTTTATCATGTTGAAGAATCTCCCGATATATGAAACGATCCACTATTCTAATAATCTTGTGAATTGGTGCGGCTCCTTGACTGGAAAAACATTCCCAGACAAGAATATTGCCTCCACCAAGTTTTACTGTGCCCCTTACGAAACGGGGATTAAATCGTTGCCCTTTTGGCCTCCTTACAGTCTGAAAGCCGTCAGAAACCTTTAAATTAAATTTGGAATCATCAGAGAAGAGCACCGTTTTCCATTTTGACACAATCCAGTCTAAATGTGCCTTTGAAAACTCAAACCTTGCAAGCCGATTTTGTTGTGAAATAAATGGCTTTTTTACTGCTCGATATGATGACAAACCACTATTCACCGCTCTCCGCCGGATTGTCCTGCTTGCGATTTCTAAGCAAAATTAATTTTTTATAGATCTCGACGATATGAAGGGGTCCTTTTGATTAGCCTGATGATCCGTTTATCCTCGCGAGTAGTGGTTTTTCTGGGTCTACCGCCACTATGAACCGTTTTGACTTTTCCACGAGCACGGTGTCGAGTTATTATGCGGGCAATTACCGAAAGGCTTTTCTTTTAGCTGCTCGGAATACTTATTGCGAATCATGTTACCTCTTTTTTTTATTTTAATTATAATAACCGATTTGCAACGCCGATGACACACAACTAATCATTTTTTCTCATTGGTAAGAGCATGCTTGAGAACGAAAAAACGGTAAAATTGTAGCATATTGGAAGTAAACAATAAAATTGACTAAACACGGGCGAGTTATTCCTAATACAGGGTGCATGTGCTTAAGTTTTGTCCACCTAGTTTTTGATGAATTCTGATTAATTTCGTAATTTTTAAAATTGTCGGTTGTGAATTTAAGACAAGTTGATTAGAAAAAAAATTCTCTTTAGGTTTTTCCAAAGCGAAATCATTTCGTGCTTAAGTTTTGGCCAACACTGTACATATGTATATCTACTGCAGCATTTTCAATTTAAAGTGAATTTAATTCCATTTGCGTTCTTTTTAAATTCGTAGTTTTGCAAATTAAATTCTTTTCTACTTTCTTTAAATTAAAATTACTATCTTTTTAAACCTGACACAAAATACACAAGTAAACTGTTCCATCCACACAGGAAATGAAGATGGAATTCATCTTGGATATTGCCTCACAGAAATTCTGCACTCACTGCAGCACTGCAACCTGTCTCTAATTCTAAATTTGCTGCAAATTTTGAGTGTACCGCAACACAAAAGAAAATAAATCGCATTTTCAAGTGTTTGGCATCATCGCCTTTTGATTCTGCTGATCGTGTTTGTTTTTGTTTTGGTTGTAAACACATCAGCTGCTTAGTCGACGAATGACGCAGCTCTATTAGCCGATGCAATGCATGTCAAACGACATTCTGCACATCTGTTTTACTAGCAGCACTGCACTCTGCGCTGCGTCCAGAATTTCTGTACATGTGTTTTGGGCAATGCAAAATTTATCTCCACTCTTTCCGCACACAATTTACTATCAATGACATTAATTGCTTTATACGTTTCAGTTCTGCAGTATTTGATTTGTCGTGTTTTTTACTATTTATTAATTTGTTGAAATATATATTGGAAATGGTTAATTGTGTTATTTTTACATCAGTTGATAGAAATTGGAAATGGTTCATTGTGTTCTTTTTACATCAGTTGATAGAATAAATAATTTTCCGCTATGACTTCGCAATTATTTACCTTTCAATTTGGAGACTATAGTGGAAAATTTCGTTTCGCATCAATGGCATACTAGACTGTAAATTCTAATTGTGTTAATAAACTAATAATAAATTAATAAACTATTATGTGAATACATGAAACGTAAAGGGCAAACGAAAAATAAGTCATTACTACACAAAATAATTGAAGAAAATTAATTTTTCAAAAAAAACAAACGTTTCGCTTTATTACGTACCTACCTACTGTTCGATGAATTTCAAACCTTAAAGATTTTTTTGCAGTCGTTTTCGCTTAGGAACGGTTGTAGTTGTTAATGTTTTTTTTTTTTTTGCTTAGCTATAAACGCAATCAAGTAATATGTTTACTATTTTTAACTATTTCGCACCTTTCTAGACAAGGTCACAAAGAAGTTGTTACTGAACAGAAATAATTTGGTTAATTCATAGTTCAATAAAATCTATAAAGTCTAAAAATTAAACCTGAAAGAATAGATACGAGACTGTTTTTCCAGAATGGATCGGAAAATCAATGGATAGAATAATAATAATATTGAAGATTTCTTTGAGTATAACGATTTTAGTTGGGACAAAAAAGTTGTTCCAACTACACAATTTCTACTATTGAAATAGGGTTTAACCAAAACGAAGCCTTAAAAGCACTGAATTTCAAAGAGCATACATCTGTATTTAAACAAATTTGTTATTCCTTTTTTTTTTTTTGCTTAAGATAAGTACTTCGGATAAACCCAATGCTATAAGAATTCAATGTGAAAAAATTACCAAAGTTGGAGATTTTAGCCGCAGAATTCCATCCCAATTCTCTTTGTACATATTATCCGTGTAAAAAGGTATGTAACTTACCTTTTTGCATAGATATTTGTACATATTATCCGTGAAAATATGTATGTCACGTACCATATGTACAAGCTCTTACAAACCTCTAGAAACATCCCCGGAAAGTTCAGGAAAGGACGCCTTGTAACTGCTATCTCAGTCTTTTTGGGTCGTTAATCTACTCAGGGACTGTTTTTTTCGTAACAGTGCACTTATATGCCAAAGAATCAAATGCCGTCAAAATATCGTCATTATGTTATGACTTTTGTAATACCAATTTTTGTGAAGTATGGACCTAATAAATAGTGAATCTCCGCAGGTGATTTCCCGCAGATGAATTGTTATGTCACAAACAATTTAGATTAACAAAGTACAGCGGTCAAATTTCTTAAGCTTGGATTTCTTTAAATAAAACATTAAATAAGGAGTATACAAATGCCTAAGATACTCAAAACTTTTCGGTAACAAAAGAGTTCTTGAACGAAAATCAAATGGTTTATAAAATGAATAATGAAATGAAAATGAAATGAAATGAAGTTTCTATGTGTTAAGTATTCGTTCTGTATCATATCGTTTCACGCTATGAGTTTTTTTATGCGGAAACATGTAGTCTTATGATGTGTTTTTGTATTATAGTAATGCTAATGTATTTACCCTGTGTTATAATAAAAGAGACAACTATAGTACTCGAAGCACGAAAGCAATGCTGGTTTATGACCTACGAGTCAGACGAAGAATACCATCCAGTAGGGAAATACCTAGAAAAGGTGGAAAGTGTAAAGTTTAACGTAGAGTATGTAATAAATGTTGGGTTTTTTGGGCATACTACTTTTTCCCAACAGAAACAAATGTTTCTTGTTTTGTTTTATTTGCATACCAACCAGCCAGCTAAATTTAAATGGAAGTTCCCATACTTCGATCGTTTGTATTGTGTGTTTTGTATAATTTATCTCTTTTAAGAATATAATATTATGCGCTTGCCGAGCTACACTGCCATCACTTCTAATTTTGATTGAATTAAACCGATTAAATGGAATGGATTACCTACCGCTCTACCAACACCAGCCACACATTTATCCACTTGCATTTATTAATTGCCGATTAGTTTGATGAACGAGTGTTTTGTTCCTTTGATCCAAATTAAACAATTCTACGCAATTAGGTCCTCTGCCATTTCTGGTTAGCAGGAGAGAAAGTTTCACCTCTAACGAGGATTTGTCTGCAGGTTGTATGGCACAAAACGAAATGCTTTGTGTCCCGGAACTATAGTTGCATGAACAGCGCTGCAAATGGCATTTCTAACAATGAACGTACACGAATATAGTCTATGGCGATATCTGTAGCTAGAATTCCCTTGCGTTGACGACATTTTAACGGTGGTTTGACAGAAATCTCAACAAAAAAAGTTCCTATAAGCCGTTCAAAAAGTTTACAACATTGTTCTTCTTATATCCAACTTCAGATCATAAGGAAAACTTTGCATTCCAAAGGACACGTGTCGATATATACGGATATAGATTGGATGGCATTGGCATGTTTATGGTGAAACCCAGGGAAGGACAAAAATCCATCTCTTAAAGATGCCCTAAAAAATAAAACCTGAATTGACGACGTTTTAATAGGTCGATAGTATATCTTCTGACAACTTGAATATTGTTTACCCTTCATCGGAGCTGGAGCACCATCTGTTAAAATAGAATTCGCTCAGAGACAGAGTGATTGATTTGGGCAATGACTTACAAGAATGATAACAGTATAAGAATAGCCCATAACATACGTACGGTGTATGGCAGGAGGAAAAGTGTGGAAGCAAACTTCCCTCCCACACTCAGCATGTTGGCATTGAAATGCATAAGCATGGTTCTGGCAATATTTATGAGAATCTACGACCTACTCCCACTCGCATTCAAAATCGATCTGATAGTACGAATATGTACCATAAAATTGAATAAAATCAAATTTTGCATTCCTTGTTCAGGGAATCACTGAAAACTCGCACAGGACATGAGTTATTTCAAAAAGGAGTATATGCACGTTAACGTGCCAAAACTATTACCTAGTGAAACCAATGGAAAACGACATTACTACACTTTTCACACTTGTGAGTTGTGGCATTTGTTCGGTCAGCTATTCTTCTGAATTTGAAAAAGGCTTGTCTATTTTAACGTAGAAAAGTCTTAAAACGACTCGTTTTGAAATCTGAAATACCTATGTACGGGAAAATGTCGTTTTTCGATGAAGTTTTCGAGAAAATCCGGGTTTCGGCTCGATGTGAAAAGGGTATTTGTATTTGTGAGAAACAGTTTAAGAAAGTTCTTTGAATAAGGAAATGTGAATCAATATGTTCACTCGCGCAGAGGCAACTTCGACATTTCACCTCACAAACTAACTAGAATCAACTTCGGAAATGCTTCAGTCAAATTTAACCGTTACTCCAACCAGCCCGACTGCAGTGTAAAAAATACTCATTGATATCGAACACGTGGAAGTGAATAGACGCAAAAACCTGTTTCACAGAGAAAAATTATTATTTTTAGCTTGTGATATATAGTGTGTGTCTTCCGAATTATTGTGACGATTTGTGCGGGGTTTTTAAAAACTTGAAATTGCTTACGGTACCTGTAATTGTATACATATTTTTTAACAAAAATTAGTAATATTAATGACTTTTTCCGGTTACAATAAAAAAAAGTACTTGAGGGAGGAATCGACATTAGCAAACGGGAGGTTTCGGCAAAGTGTCGAACCCTCCCTCTTGCTTTTAACTCCTTGAAATCCATTTTTCTTTTAAGTTAAAAATACCAAACTTTTATAAAAGGAAATATCCGAGAAAACCATCGATGAGATAAATATGGAAATGGCCTTATCTGACATAGTTCAAAAACTTGAAACACCGTCAAGTGCAGCCAAAAAATATGGTTTGAAAAGGACAACAATTTTGTCCAGAATCAAAAAACAGAATCAGGAAATTTCTAGCTCTCCCAGGGAATATCAGTCTAAGTTCTCCTCAAATCAAGTGCTCACATCGGTGCAAGAAAAGGAATTAACGTCATATTTTAAAAAGTGTTCTAATTTGCATCACGGGCTTACATTTGACATTGCACGAAGATTTGTGTTTGAATATGTCCGTCGAAACAATTTAAAACGGCCAAACAAATGGGACGTGGAGCAAAAGGCGGGAATGGATTGGCTGAAATGTTGAATGCATCGAAACCAAGATTTAAGTTTACGCAATTTTTGGATTCTCCAAAGTAGCTGTCGACGTTTTTTTCGATAATTTGAAGATAATAATAATAAGGTTTAACAAAAAAAAAGCATCAGCATTTTTGAGAAAAAAGAACAACAAGCCAAATTACAGGAAAAGAATGGCTTCTGATTCATCTTCTTCAAATGAAAGTCACGCTTTTAGTCTAGCGGGCTCTGATAGGTCTTTAAATTTGTCGGAAGAGTCTACGGAGCTTCCAGAAATTTTGGATATAGGAACTAAACTAAACATCACAGAAGACAAGTTTGTGTTGGTAAAATTCACCGATAACAATGATTTTTGTTGAACCTCTTATTGAGGACAAATCATTGGTTTGGACATCGTTTTACTTTAACCGGCACCTCAACATCCAGCAGGCACTTCTCGGGCACAGAGCAAATAAATTTTTTCTATAAATTTTTCTAACTTAGATGATCGCTTAGTGCATTTTTTTCATTAATAATAAAGTACAATTTTTCATTAATTAAAAAAATATGTTGCATTTGCATTTATCTACCTATTTTAATATTTTATGTGATCAAATACACAACATTGTCATAGCCTCCCAATCTATGTCGAATCCTCCCTACATATTGACGAAGTCTCCCTTATGATGGGAGGTTTCGACAATTTCTCCATAGTTGGTTTTTTAGTCATAAGTTGGAAAAATGTGCAAAGATCCTTTTAAATCTTTTGAATATAATAACAAATAACCCTCCACTTCAAATGAATGCGAACAGATATCAATATCTCTTTTGGTTAAAAAACTAAAATTAATAGACTGTTAGGGTGTCAAAGCCTCCCCCCTCTACCCTACATTGCCACAAACGTCAAACAAAGGATCTGATTCGAAGTACTCTCCGGCTTATCAAAATCTCCTGAAAAAGCGCATAAGTGTTTCTGTTTCCATTGTTGAATGTGTTTACTTATTTTTTTTTTCGCTTGAGCTTCAGCAGCTTTGCAGGTGTACCGAAGTGGATACAAGTAAGAAGGATTCGCATTCACAAACACAATTGGCAAGTGCAAACATACGCAGTAGCATTCAATAATTTTCAACGTTTGTTGTATTTAATCATGCATATACTACGCAAATAATGTGCAGATATACCCTACATTAGCACTTACTTCAGAATTCTGCTCACTGAACTGAACATTCCTTCAGGCACGGATGGAGGAATAGGGACCCTATACCTGTATTGGCGAGGTAAAACTCTATAAAATAGTTCTTGTTCATGGAATTCCCTTATCGGCTCACCTTTACATGGGCGAGAAGTAGGTGAACAATAAAAGAAGATTGTTTCTTGTTTGATTTTCCAGTAAACGAGGGAGTCCAGTCCAATTTGAAATGAAGTCCTCGGGGTTGTAGTCTACCGTGAACGTTATCCGATTTTGTCCAAGAGAGGTGTGTATACGTAGCCGCATCCGATTTGTTTAGCAGCATATTTCAGAATTCAGAGCATTGGGATGTTTGAACAAAAGTGATTCATTAAGGATTTGGAAATTATTCTGTACAGGACACACGATTTTGTAGGTACCTTCGGCAATGGATGTTGTTTGATTGCCTATCTGCAGGAGAGTGTCAAGAATAAAACAGGATAATTATACCTGTCACAATTTGAGTACTTATATAGCCGGAATTCGTAAAGGAGATGTTACAAATTGATATAAAATATTCCAGAGGTGGAGGCTGCGAGATTAATTTTCTCTGATAGGTACTATAAAAATAACTCGACAGTGGTTGATACGACGTCTCAATTATCATCCCCCATTTAAGAGCCACCACAAAGCAAAACAAATGTTATCCAAAATTACCTATAAAACGATATGTCAAATATGCTGATTTATATAAATGCCTTCTCGTGGTTAACTACTATCAAAAAGTCCATCACGTTCATCCCCGAAATAATCAGATGAAACACCAAATCGCCATTTCCCGCCGCTTGGGCAAAGCCTCGTGTTCCCAAGGATGCCATATATTTTCTCATTTAATGTGACAGCGAGAATGTGGTCTCTAACCCGACCACGCCACAGAAGCCGAGCGTAATTTTTCACACGACCGTATACTGTTTCGTTTTATACCCCTCCAAATTCCTAAGAACACATTCATTAAAAACCAAGGTTAACGAACGAATGCCAAAAGAAATACCGACAAAATACATCCAGACCGCATCAAAAAAAAAAAAATAATATACACCACACGCCCGCCAACGCAATATTTATGAGTATGTATAACACTTAAAGGATACCTATAACATCTCATTAGGACTTACCATACTGCTGGACTTGAAATTCTTCTTGATCCATGCCATCCCGGTGGAAAGACACCGTGATACTGATATTCAGGTTTGAGTTTGAGTTCTTACTTGTTTTCTCGTTTCTCATGCCCATGTAGAGCGTCCGTGTGATAAGGATGTACGCAGCGCAAAGAACCATCAGCGGCAACACCAGCAATATTAGATCCAAGAGGATATTATATGTCCTCTCGTAGACTATGGCATCCCCTGGCCATTGCTCGCGGCATTTGCGAAGACCTGAGAGTTTATGTAAGGATGGAACAATTTAAGTAAATTCCGTTACGCACGAGGTGTTAGATGAAAATATTAAAATTATGTAAGCGATGCAGTTTGGAGGGAATTGTGGAAATTGGGAATATGATCCTGTCGCCTCTTACCTTGGCTTGTCGGTATAAGTTGACTAAATCCCGCTATGGGCGACATGCAAACAAAGCTGCCCATCCAAATGAACGCAATAATCCTGTATGCATGATTAATAGTCTGCCATGTCCTTGACCTTAATGGATGACAAATAGCATAGTAGCGTTCGCAGGATATCGCCACCAAAGTCCACGATGACACAGCAACCGATGTAGCTGCAAAAAGAAAAAAAAAAACATTGATCCACAACACTTTAATTATTAATGATACTTAAGGGTTGTCGTTTATAGATTAACAAAATGCCTCCAGACCGACTGATGGCTTAGGCTCGGAATAACACGGAGTGAGCATATAAAGCGCTGGCAAGCAAACACATGTGGGCGGGAAAGAATCGAATTGCTCTTGAAATAAATCTCATGTTGTCGTGACAATGACAAACTTCCTCATGGGGAAATATAGAACGGATGGAAATGTAAACGTTATAGAAAGCTTCGACGATAGAATAATTTTAAGTAACCGCAACTGTCGACAAGGAGCCTGCAAGCCTTGAAACATTGTGTATAAATGTACCACAAATTAAAAAGAAAAAAAAAAGAAAAAACAAGACCACTACATTGGCACTGCTCCTTGTTTTCATTTCATAATTTCAATGGAAATAAAATCTTTAAATTGATCTTTTCATTAAACTCCTGGGCCTACTTATTTAGGGCGACACTAGAGTATTGGGTTGGGTTGAATGAGTTATCTTGCCAGCTAAGATAACGAGACACTTTGTTGGTCTCGCTGACTGAAGAAAGCAGTTTATTGTTCAAGTTGAATGTTGTTTCCCAATTATTCTCCTTTGAAGGGTTTATTTATCTTTCATTGGTCAAGACAAAAATCCTACAGGGGATTGTGTAATTCTTATTTTGAGAAGGTAAACATTTTTAAATTGAACAATAACGACGACGACAAGTAATCTGTAAACGAAGGTTGCTCTATTTGTTAAAAAAGGATGTAAATATTTGGAGCTTATTCCGCAGTTGGAAAATTTTAAGGGTTAGGTATATTTATAGTGTGCCAGATATACCTACATCACTGATTATTTTTGTTTTGTGTTTGATGACCAAAACAGAATAGGCAGGTTGGAAAAGGAAAAATTGGTAGGTAAGTCATCTTTCGAATTCAATGGCCCTATTTATTATTTATTTTGGGATAATGTGAGCCGAGTTATTTTGACATTTCTAATTAGACTCATACGAAGTATGAATTCGTCGCCGGAATTCGATGAGTACCTAGTGTTTCTGAGTTCCGACTTTCGCCGAGTGCGAGAAGTAAACTTTATATGCCGCATTTCCTCAGGGGTATATTGCGCTATTTAGAATCCATTAAATATTAGCTATAATCATCAGTAAAAGCAACAATCTGTAATAACTCAAATATAATTACAGTATCTATGCTTATGTTCGCCTACAAATATGCAGTAGTTTCCGTAGTACCGAAAGTTCTAAACTATTGCATTACCCATGGCTGCGAATAGAATTATTCGAAATAGGTGACGCCGTTTTTAATCATGCAGCGCTCGGAACCATAGGCGAACAATGCATAATGGGATTGCGAGTTGTGGATCTCAGTATGATTTGTCCCTGCTTGCAACTGTTCTTGCTTTTACAGCAGCTCATTAACAACTCGATGCTTGTTTGTAGTTAGGCTTCTATAACAACATATAAAGTCAACTATCAGTGAAATTATGGATTGGCTCCCGTCTGTTTACTCTAACGCCACCGAAATGGCATGCATTGGAATCTAAACGTACTGCCTGGCTGTCCTCAGGTCAATTGAACATAAACTATTTAGAATAAAGGTTGGTTTGAAAAGAACTGCACCTTAGAGACAGGCCAGCGGCAGAAATCTAACAGCAACACACACGTAATACACGTATATATGTATATGAGTTTATCAAGTTGATAGTCAAAGATTACTACAGAACCAAATATCAAGTCGATAGTAAATGTTTTGTCAAATTCTGGAGGCTATTCCTTTACGAGACATGACACATGACAGTTCGAAAATGGTTCAACGTATACATATAACATCGCCCAACATGTTTTCTCAAGAAGGAAGTTCAATTGGTATTGCAATAACCAAAACAGACATAATCTATTACACGAAAGCACTTCTCAACAAATAACCCTCTGTACCTATGTAACATGTAACATGTGTGTCATATAACATTTTCACAAATCTTGCGCGAGCACGTTCAACTCGACATTTCTTTTCAGACAAAAATATTTTAATGGCGGAAAATGCTCACTGTTGTACAGCAGCATGGTTATAATCTTCACGGTTGTAAATTTCTTGGAAACTTCTCAAAACTGTGGTGAAGCAGCTGTGTAATAAAACCATACCGCCCTGCTGCGCAACCTAATTATTTCCAAGAAATATATTCTCTGTAGAGTTTATCCGCACCTTAGTTCGGATGCAGAGCAAACATCCCCGCAGAAGAACACAAAACCACATTTCTCTTTTTAAACCAAACCCAATAGATTTTGCATTAGAAACGAGATGGTAAAAATATTGATAGGTACATAATGTATTTAAAAGAATGTTATATATTAATTTGAATTTAAGAAGGTATTCATTTTCTTTTCTGCAAATTGCCGAATGCGTTTTTTTAAATTGTTTCCGACCTTGTTCAGATGGCTTTTGACAACATTTCCAAAAAGATCTATGAATTCGTCCACCTGAAACCACACAAAACAAAGGCAATCAATCAATGAACACTTCTGTATTATATATTTTGGATACTGCAACTCGTAACAAATCATCAAAGAGATCGTGAAAGAATAGAAACTTACAGTGTAATCATTTTCGGGTTTTGCAAATTTTACGAACATGCACTGCGGAGCATGTTTAGCGTGCTCAGTCCATGGGTCATCAGTCGCTTCCCATCCATCTAATATCTTGTCGCACACAAAGCATGCTACTGTGTCGATTTCTCGTTCGTTACCACACCAAAAGAAACCGGCCTCAGCCATCTGTACAAATTATTATTTATTAAATTAATCGCGAATTGGAACCAAGCATAGCGTTCTTACCTTCTGAATACTGCAAGATGCATCGTCTGCAAATGGCCATGCTTTAAAACTAGCCAATCGGTGTTTTTCCATGAGGAAGAGTTTTTCGGCACCTTCGATGGTAAATTCACCAGCTAATATATTTAAGACCATTTTTTGATCAACAATTAACTAGTTTGTTATATTAAATGAACACAAGACAAAACAAATGAAAATGAAAACAAGAAAAATACTTCGAATAAAAACGGCGCTCCTTTTAAATGTGACACCTGACAGTGACATTCGAAAATTGTAGTAGATTTGTACTATTGCTCATAGGGTAAATAACACACGTGCTGGAATATGAGTGAATCGAAAACTATAGACGTCTAATGTAGCAATCACACGAAGTCTGAAATCTGAAAGCAATGCAATGCATTTTGAATAAATATACCAGTAATATTAGACTTTAAGAACTTGGGCTGTATTTCTATATTAATTAATTGTTCTTATAGCTTCTTATTAAAGAGAAGACTTGTTTTAGTTTTACTTGCAAATCCAAAATGAGTGTATACAACAAAGCCAACGTATTAATTATTTATGTTTTAAATTCAAATGAATTTTGTATTACATTCTTTAAAAAAAAAATCACTAGGTATGTTTGACGTGGGCCCTAGTGCGCACTGGTTTAACCCTTACGTGTTCGATATAGCACTGAACTCGCCCTAGTACTGAAAACCTGTGTTTGATATGACTTCTAGGGCGCCCTAGTTGTGCCTTGAACTGATCCCAGTTAATTTGTCGGGGCAAGAACTCAGTGCTGAGTTGTGCTGTCATTTCGCTTGCTGTCATTCACTTGTTTATCGTGAAAAAGGTCAATACAAATAAATTTGGTATTCAAAAGAATTGAGTTCATTAATTTTTAACAATAAATAAAAAATAGAGTGAAGATAATACTTCGTTCACCTAAAGATAAATATTTTTCAATTTCAAAAACTGGCAGACTTCAGGGCAACATATTTTGCGTTCGATATACATAGTACTTATCCGAGTTTTTAGGGTTTTGCAAGGTTTTTAACAGGTGTGAAAATCATCTGACCCTTCACAGTGCGCACTAATGGGCACTAGTGCTAGGCGCGTCAAACAACCCTACTGGCAAGTAGTGATAATTATGTCAAATGCAAAAAGTTGACAAGAAAAAAAAAATTCAAAAACTGTCTTAAAACTCAATTGCAAAGAAAAAGAAAAACTGTGAAAATAAAAAAAATCGGTGGTGGTCGAATGTTCTCCTAGAACGTTTTATATGTTGCAAAAAGTTATGTAATATATCTATTTGTGATATGGATTAGATGTCAAAGTTATCTTTGTGGATCAATGCTCTCTGATGTCGTTTTCCATTGGGCAAAAAGAAGCGTCCGGGAAAGTTCGGAATCGAAAAAAATCAGTTCTGAAACCGTTGCATTGGCACAAAATATACTCTTCGGTTGATTCTGAGGGGAGAATTGCGCTTTTCGATTTGAAGTCAGAATCCACTCAAGAAGCACTCACACAAGTGTAGTTTATGTATTTAATACTTTTGTGGATTCAATCAGAAGCAGTTTTCTTGTTCCATTGGATTAAAGAATGAGTGGATCCCCGAGTGAAACCAATGGAAAACGACATGAGAGAGTTTCGCTCAATTCGCTCGGGAAAGTACGAGAATAGACCTATTAGTATTTAAGAAAACAGTGTTTTCGTCGAAAACGCGTCAATCCCTTCACACCGAACACCAACTAGTTTTCGTTTGACGTTTCAATCAGCTGTATGACACTAGTCGTCAAACGGCTCTGTAAATTGTTCTGGTTACAAATTTCGATCGCATTAATTTACAAATAAAGTGAATTCAGATAACTTAAAAATAATATTAGCCAATCAATTAAGTGTGGAAAATGATTTTAAGTTGTGAGTTGTGACTTCAGTTCTGCTGAATTTACTGAATATTGCAAAAGGTGTGTTTGATTCAACAATCCAACGATTGGAAGTCGTTTTCGTGGTGTTTTCCATGTTTTCGTTGAAAACGACTTATTATTATTATTTTTTTTTTTATTATTATTATTATAAATCTTTATTTCAATTAAAAATATACAAGCTTAATGCTAACAAAATTGAATAAGTATTGAATGGCTTCATAAAGTTAAATAATAGCAAATCAAGCAATATATTTTTTATGAAATAGTAAGAACATTCTATTATTCGAAGGAATAAGTGGCGAATGTACCATTAATTAAAAAGACATTAAAAATATATGTGGGGTTAAGTCAATTTAAAGATAAACTAAAGTATCTGTGTATGAACTTCAATACCCATATAAATAATCAAATACCTGCAGTAACAATCAAATCGTTGGGCTTATTATATTATCGATCTCAGAATGATTTATAGAAAACAGCCACTTTTTAACTTTACTTAAAAATTTTGATTCATTTCTCTCCCTTCTTAATTCATCGGGAAGTAAATTAAATAAGCGCGCCGAAATAACTGCATAAAAATGAAAAAAACTGGATTTAAAAACTCTAGGAACACTAACAAAATTACAGTTATTGGCTCTTAAATTGTAGTCTACATATTCTCTTGCAGAGCTAGAACCTGCACTTTTAAAAAATAATTTTAATACATTAAAAAAATACAAATGCCTTATAGGAAAAATGCAGAGGTTAGCAAATAAGACAAAACTAGGTGTTAAACGGTTTACTTTGGAAATAATGCGAATCAAGTGTTTCTGACGAATGAGTAGCTGATTTATTTTATAAATTCATCCTACTTTATTGGTTGCCTTCCCGGTGATTCAGTAAAATATTCAACTTTCGACTTAAACAACTATCGTTTTGAAAACTGATATGAATGGGAAAACATCTGTTTTTCAATGAAGTTTCCGCGTGTTTTCGCGAAAACCCAGTTTTCGGCTCGGTGTGAATAAGCTATTACCTTGTTTGGCATTATTAGAAAAAGGATTGCTCTTCATTTTATATGTATGCATGAAAATGAGGCAGAAAATACATTATAGATATACTAATTGTTTTTTCACCCAACAGACAAAATGTGTATGTACCTAAAGAGTGCAGATTGGGTAGGTTAACCTTAAATGTTGGTGACTTTGATATGGTATAATGAGAAACTCCAAATTATGAGTATTTTTCCAATAAACGCTTGCCATTATCCATGGAAAACTTGCTTTCCTTACCACACGAATTTAGAAAATGTGTTTGCTAACGATACAAGGCCGATTATTGCCTTGTCTGGCTTCCAGACAGATTTATATTTTATGCAGCTGAAGTATAACCAATAAAGTAGGATGAATTTATAAAATCGACCACAGCAAGTTTGCAAATCGTTCCCGAAAAAGTTTGCATAGTCTTTCCCTATGCTTTCACATACGATTTGACTACGTTTGCATTTTGTTCTTCTGCGTGGGTTTTGCGAATCGCTGTCAGCTCATATTACGTTATTAGGTGCTAAGTTGATGAAAAATAAATTACTAATGGGAATCCAAATTTACGTGACACCGATTTCACATAATGCCCTGTTATAAAGGTCTTATGTTTCGAAAAGTATTTCTTCTATTCTTCTTAGTTTTATTCAATTGTCATGCGACCACTGTGACCTACAAGTTACAGACAAATTGTTTAAAATTTCATCTACGTATCCCGGTGCTTGAATAAAGCAAAGAGCAGTGCTAATTCTAAAGGATTTAAATATATAAGTCCACTGAACCTTACCGATCTACTCTCACTCGTTAAGACTTTCCGAAGCGGCCAGTCTACAAAATCCACAGTATTAACTATCGCCAAAACTCAAGTTCCCTCTAGTGTTTCCAAATAATTACTTTCATATTCACTACGCTACTACGAGTATACATTCCGCTTTTGTCCCGCACTTTAATGCAAGAGATTTATGTACACAAGATGACTACATTAACATAGTTCTAAGGATAATATGCTGCAAGTATGCTCTCAGAATAACACTGCCTGCCGAAACAAATCATAAATACATACATACAAATATAAACAATACACTCCACGCAGTTTTGGTACCAAACACAATTTGTCCTTAATGTCTATGTTCAAGAGTAAATATTTATCCTGAATGTGTTTGGGTGGATGATATCGATGCTACATCACAATCGCATTAGGATTCAAATTTGGCGAAAAAATAAAGTAATTTTTTTTTTTATTATAAGAGGCTCTGACGCTGTACTTTTCCACTTGGTCTCTTTCAAACGATAGGCTCCATGTGCTGGAGGTAGTTAGCTGCGGCTGTATTATGTTGCCTTCCCGGTGATTCAGTAAAATATTCAACTTTCGTAGCAGTGGTTTTGAGTCAGATATTATTTACTTAATTTTGTAAGTCATTAGACGTGTAGCGTGTTATTCTCGTCGAGTGGGTTCGGAAGTGGCGCATTGTTGTTTTGGCTAACTATGTACAAGATGGTGACCAGTCTGGCAGTCTTTAATTTTATGAATTTGAACAAAATATGGAAAAACGATTGACTTACGTTGGACCAGGCTGTTAGGGGAAAACTCCGCAAGTGCGCCATATTTTGTATACGAAAGAAAGACATCAATTTGGTATTTCGGACACGTTTGTTTGGTACGTGAGTTTGATTTGGTATAAAACATCCACATCCAGGACGGCAGATTTTGAAAAACACATTTTACATTTAAATGATAATTTCAGTCAATAAACCGCTTTAAAATACAAATAGTCGGGCCAGCCATAATTGGATAAAGAGGTGCGGAAGTAACAGAAGCCAATGCGTCTGTTAGTTAAAAATAATTTTACAGGGTGGGAAATGTTGGTGCGCTAGTACTTTTAAACTTGAGTAGACCACTGCACTTCAACTGTGCATCAAAGCAACTGTTGCATTCCTTGCCCCTTTTGTTTTTTTCTTTTCACCATATAACAAAGAATATGTGAATAAGTCTCTATTGAACTACCAACGAATAAAATACTCTATTGTCCTTTCTATCCTTCGCCGCTCGTTTTATTTAATAGCTGTTTTACTACAATTTCGTATTGATAAATGTCACCTAATAGATTCGTTCGTTTACTTTCAGCTTCGAAAAATTAAAAATTAAAAAAAATCGACAGAGAAATCTCTCAATTTCAAGCGAAATGTCATTGTGACATTTGACAAAGTTCTCTTTATATGCAGCATCAACAAAATAAGTTGGAATTGAATTTCTTATAAGCTAAATACCTATTAAACTTAACATTTTGAATGCGCTGATATGTTCTAGGAGAACGTTCATTACAACTTCATCCTCCGACATCGTTGAAAACGAAAAAAAAATAAGAGTTCTACTTGTGAAACTACCTGTCACGTGTCACTTAGTTGTCAGTTTTCATTTTCATTTTTCGAGTGGAAAATTACGAAAATATGAAAAGAGGGGAAGTGGATTTCTCTCTCATTTTTTTTAAAATTTTCTCAATACGTGGTCGCATTCACACAGTTTCTTAGCAAATGTTTAATAATCTTACATTTGCAAAAAAGTACCCGAACGAGCCTAGATAATAAAGGGTCCGCCATCTAACTTTTTTTTTTCAACTAGTGCTTATTTCGCGAATGGTAACATTTAGCTCATGTCTGATTTGACAGATAATTAGTTTTATCCTTCCGCTGAACGAATATGGTTGTGTATACGCTTGAACAACGCTGGGAAATATTGCGACATTACTTTGAAAATCATGGTAATGTTGCAGAATGTGTGCGAAAATTGCGTACGGAATTTGGAATCTCATTTTCATCTTGGCGGGTATGTAAACAAGCAAAATTTTCGCATTTGGGGTAGGGACAGAAAACCCGCACGCATACATTGAAAAGCCGATATACCTAAAAAGAGTCACTGTTTGGTGCGGAATTTTTTCCAGAGGCATAATTGGGCCATTTTTCTTCGAAAATGAGCAAGGAGTGGCCGTTACAGTCAATGGCGATCGTTATCGGGCCATGTTGAACGAATTTTTGTTCACAAAAATTGAAGAGGAGGATATTGGCAACATTTGGTTTCAACAGGACGGCGTTACGTGCCACACAGCCGAAGCTACACTCGATGTTTTGCGCCCTGTTTTTGAAGATTGCCTTATCAGCCGCAGAGCTGATGTCGTTTGGCCACCTCGGAGCTGCGATTTGACACCGTTGGACTATTATTTGTGGGGTGCCGTAAAAGATAAGTGTTACGCCGACAAGCTAAGTACTTTCAAATAAAAAAAGAAATTTGAGAAAATATTCAGTAGTTTTTTTTTATAGCATTTTCAAAAAAAAAAAGTTATTTGGCGGACCCATGTGCCACTTCCGCTGTGACCAAAGTTGCTGGCAGTGTTCCTAGAATTTTGTCCGTTAAATTTCAAATTATTCGTTACGTGTGGATAGTAATTTTTTGTAGGAATTAGTGGACATTTGCTTTAAATTTTTTGAGAAATGATCAATGCATAGTGGTAGTAGGAAAATAAAAACATTTTGAGCTGATGAAAGTTTCATCATTTCGGATGTTTGTCAGATGTTCGCGAGAGGTGGTGGAGTGGAAAAAACCCTCGCTTAGTAGTCCAACACACTAACCAGTAAGCCACAAGTGTCTAATATGAAATACACCTTCTACAGATGGTTTTATTGCCCAGACAAACGAAATTATTCGCCTTTTACCTAACCATAATAGCACTCAGTAATGTAAAAATGTTGTATTCCCAAACTCTCTCACATTCCCTCCTGGTTGACAGCATTTTCTTGTTATTTTTTCTATTTTTTTTGCATGTCACGCGGATTCTCAGTCATATTTCACCGAAAGAAAAAATAAAATCGCCGAATTAAAAAAAAAATTTGGGTGCTAGGACAACGGCAAGAGGATTGCGAGTTGGAACTTGGAGTCTCAGCATGCTTTGCCTATTATTAATAATATAAAGGGAAATTGACACATTCAATTTGTAGGTTCCAAAATGTTAGTTTTAAGGGGGCTCACGTTCGTACATTTCATTAGCATGACGTACTTCTTAAGCATCTTTCGACAGTCCCTTAAAAATAAATCACACAATCGCTTGGTTGTGAGGAGCTAAAGTCACGGGCTAAGATTATATGCATAATGATGTACCCTAAATTTATTTTACTTTGATTTTTGACTCATGCCTATTGTATATTGGCTTTCGATTTAAGACAGATACCAACATTTGTAAAAGCAATGCTCCTGTATATACCTACTCAATGTGTGTTTTTTATTTTGTTTTCTCAATAATAAAACTGTACACGCAAATCAAATTGCCCTCATTTATTCAGAGTGGCTTATTTGTCTGCGGAAAGCAAAATTAATGTAGTGTGAGCCGCCATCACCATTTAATTATGAACATCAGCGACTCGGATAAAAGAAATAGCAATAAGGTGAATATTTTCAATTAAAATAGAGCATGAAACAAAAAATAAAATAAAGCAAGAAACGAACAATACACGACAATGTCGCAATTTTCCATACGAGAGAATACGATTTCGAGACTAAAAGCGTATATGTGCATGAATACACAACCGAACCGGCCGGCGGACGGAACATTATATCTAGTTCCTTTTAGCAGTGGAAAAATAAACCATTGAAATGTAATTTTCGTATTTTATTTACCGACAAAAGATAAACCTTTTCAACAGGGTTCATTTGTACATGTCAAGAGTTTCCAATTACTGCGTTAGTAAAATGCTATTCGATACTCATTTGTTTGTATCGAATTATTTGCTGATTTAATTAAGCACATTCGTGTTTGAGCATATTATATAACAATCGAGTACATGCGAAAATTGGTTTATCATTATTTTATTATTTCTTGGTGAATTAACAAGTGTCTGGTGTGTTTTTATTTTTACCCCATGATCTATATAGATCATTGATTTTCATGGTTTACAACAATAGTTCGAAATCCGACTGTTTTTTTAAAACCGTGGAAACCAGGATAAAGTAAAAAACACAAAGCAAATCCCCCATAACTGATTGTGCTGCTACCCAGATTAAAGAGGTAGGCAGAGTTAATAGGGCATTGTTCTCGATTTTATGCAAAAACACGATTATAATATCTTTTACTTACCTTTTCAACGGCTAAAGAACCTCTTTGTTTAATAACTTGTCTTATTAATAGTTATTTTCCTTTCAATATCACTAAGCGGCTCTTTATCACACATTGTACTATACATGCTAGTACATTTGTCATTATACAATCCCTAACAATTGGTTAGCCTCACATATTGTTTTGTTTGTAACTAACTGTTTTGAGAGCTCTTTCATGTTTTTTTTTTTCAAGTTGGCGAGACATTTTGAGCTAGTTTTGTATGCATTCATTTTAATTCATTTATTCATTTTTTTTTTGTAACATTAGAATAGCCTCAACTAACTTTCTTACTCATTGTAAGTGAGAGTTTAGCAGTAAGCTATCGGGAGTGATAAACGGTTTATTTTTTGTGTTTATGATCTGTTTAATAGTTTAAATGGGTAAAAAAAATTCTTTAAATGCAACAGAAATTGCTGAAATAGAGGCTTACCATGAGTAAAATCCATCTAATCGCGCTATAGCTAAAAAACTTGATCGAAGTCCTAAAGTAATTAACAGTTATTTAAGAAATCCATTATTTTATCGAAAAAAATACAAAGGCCGTACTTCTACTGTATTTTCAAGTCGAGAAAAACGCCAAATTATAAGGTTAGCTTCCAATTCAACCCATTTTCTAAGTAAGATTAGACACGAAGCTGGGCAAGAAGTTAGTCGAATGACCATAAGTACAGTAATTAAGAGTGCCGGACAGCTGAAGCGTCTGAAACTAAAAAAAAAACACCACTTAACAAAGCTCGAAAACAACAGCGGCTTAGTTTTGCAAGATCGTACATGGGTTGGAATACTGATGGCAGCAGTCACTCAAACGTTTGGCGGAAAGTGATATTTTCTTATGAAAAGAAGTTCAGCCTCGATGGGCCCCACGGATACAAATATTACTACCATGATTTAACAAAAGAAAAATTGTTTTTGGACCGTCACCGCAGCCGTGGGGGAGGGGTTATTGTATGGGGCGTCATATCACATTATGAAACGATCGATTTGTGAACTGCAGAATGACAGCACCTTACAACAAAATTGTACTGGAAACGGCTCTACCTCAGTTCCAGGACATTTTCGGACCACTGCCGATCATTTTGCAGCAGGAAAATTCGCCAATTCGCACACCTTGAATAATTAAGACTTGGTTAAAAGACCAAAATATAGAACAATTTTCCTGGCCACCCTGCTCCCCAGCTTTGAACATCATCGAAAATGTGTGCGGTTAGTTGACACGAAGGTATCAAAGTGGCCTGGGCCAGAAATTCCCTTGATCTTTTAAAATCATTACCTAATTCTCTAAAAGACCGCAGTTTTTGAAGTAATTAAAAACAAGGGAAGTTGTACAAAGTACTAAAATAATTGTGTACTTTGTTAGTAAATAAGAATACTTTTCTTAAAAGAAAAATAGATCGTTCTCATTTTAACTAAAAAAACCAAGATAATTCTAATATGTAATAATAAGGCTTAGGGTTTTGATTTATTTTTATTTCTAAAATATGTCGGTTCGCTTGCGCCCGTCTAGAGGCGCCAATTTTTTTTTGTATGTTTACAAATTCGCGTCTTTGCTGATTCAAGTGTTTTTTTTTTTTTTCAGATATTTACACGATGTCGCGTCGTAGGACTGTTAAGAACTTGTCGAAGATGTCAGATGATGAAATTGCTGGTTTTATAAACTCAGATTCATTTGTCTAGAATGCGATTTCAAGTGATGTGATAATTTCTGCAGTCAATGCAAGTAGCAACTTAATCCAGCTTCATCAGATATACCAACTACGTTTGCAGTTTTCGACGTTTCTGAGCCCAAAGTTGTGGATTCACGGTATAGAAAACTAAAGCGCTACTCGAATAGGCCTTTTCTTTCATTTTTAAATAAATTTTTGCATTATTTTCTATAAATAAACTATTAATTTTGTATACCACCCTTTCCGATTTTTATTTCTCTGACGACGCAAGCCCGCCTAAAGGCGGTATGTATAATTTTACCTGTACGGGGTTCACCTAATTAAAAATTGGACTTGAAATTCGTTCTTCTCGAGTGAATATTAGTCTATACTTATTTACGGACTCAAATCAAAAAATGGGGGGGCTTACATAATGGTAGCAAAGTAAAAGAGAAGAATTACCAAATTTATTTATAACAACAAAAAAATCAAATGTATATAATATTCTTTTTCGTTAAACAAAAATTAAAAACCTTGCTTCAATTGAAAACTGGGAAATTTTGATAGTTTCTAATAAAAAATGTTAGTCTCGACTTTATACTTTCTGAGGCTTACAATTTGGAAAATGTATCTATTTTGAATTTCTAAAACTAAAAGGCGAAACTAAGAATGTTTATTGATAATGTAGTAAGTAGAATTCTAAAAAGGGAAAGCAAACATTCGAAAATTGAATATTACTGTCTGGCGGCGATTTTTTTTTCTGTCAGAGTTCATATTGAATTCCCTTTAATTAGGAACGCACGCATTTGGATTCAAGAGAAATACTAACAACTGTTATTAGAAGAGTTTATCATCCATTAACCAAGGGAGTTTAATTACATTAGCATCTGAACTTACACGCATAAGCCAACATGTAATGTTCACAATTCAGAATCCACTGAATGACAATATTCCTAATGATTATGATAAAACTACGAAAAGCATTGTAATATCATTAAGGCAAACAACATCATGTCCTCAGCTTCAATTTGTGTTTATATTAGATGGTGGAAAAGGGCTATAAATGATGAATTACCTACTCGTGCAATCGTAGTTTATTGCCAATGGGGAGATTAATGTGCAAAACAAACAAGAATACCTACCTAATCAAGCGGTCATGCGGAACAGTTTACGAGTCCAAACCACCATGATAAATTACAGGACCTAAAGAGTTGATTTATACAGCGCCGTCCTAATAACAAATTATTGTCTCGAATTTAAATTTATTCGCTATAGCCGCTTAGTTTGTTAAAAATTTACTGGTGAATGAGTGAATTATTCAACAAAAAAATACCTACCTTTTGTTTTAAATTTAAATGGCTGTCATGGCTAAGGAAGCAATATATATTCAGCTAACTATTGATTTAAGATTCTAAGCGATTAAATAAAAAGCTTAAACTGAACGTATTTCTTTTCCTATTGACTATGCGCCGTATCCTTTTTGCACATACCCGCAAAAAGTTCGTCACATTTGTTTTGACAATAGAAAGAGGCAGAACGTGATTATATAAAATTATTACTGACAGAACTAATATTAGCGGTGCCGTGTCGCGTAATAGCAGCATCGTATATCGCGCTAAATTGTCAGTTCGAAGTGTGAGACTGGACTTATATTTTTCTTGCTTCTGGGTAATTAAGGAGAAAATAAAATCAAGTAGGTATTTAACAAGCCAAACAAGAAGAATTCGTTCGAGTATTGAAAATCATAGCAGAAAGATAACAATAAATCAGCTGTGCTTACATCAAATAGAGTGTATAAAATTCACTTCTGGCCAGGAATAAAGTCTCAAGTTAAATTAATTAAGATTTAAAAAAAAAACTGCAAATTGTTGTAGAACTACTATTTGTGTTTAATTAAAATAAGTATTTTGTAAAATAGCGATATTCCCAGGTTAAAGTATTTAATTTTTATAAAAAAAAAAGGATTTTGAGCGCTGGTACTGGTATAAGAAACAAAAGTTCCATAATATTTCAACACTTTTCAATCATAACTGAAAATCATTGCTGAAAAAAAAAATGTTTTGTGGAATAACAAACCGAGTTATTTTTTGAAGCAACAATCGAAGATTTGTTTATAAATAGGTACTACCGACCTACCTCATAATTGTCGAACTCACAATGGAGACTTTTCTCTACCGAGAAATTCTTGACGGGATTTATCGGCCACCTCTTTATAAACGCCAACTGGAAAAATAAAACTGCTTATTGATCAATATTGGCCAATACTCAGACACATCAGCTGTCAGACTTTGTAAAAGTTTAGGACGTCCCCAATAGAAAAGTCGTTGCCGACAACGTCAGGTTCAAGTAAAAGGAAACCAAGTGACAGTTAAAAAAGCAAATCTCTGATGCGACCAAATAAATTCTGCATTGATTACTGTTAAGTTTTATTTGATGGACGGAGTTAAATACATTCCACGATACCAATAATCATTTTTTATGTCCAGGCTTACTTTTTCGAACTCACAATGCGAAATTTTCCATAAATAATTGCATATTCTGACATATTAAATATATAAGGTGAAGGTTAAAAATGATTATTAGTATAAGGCCCATTGCCATTTCTCCCCTATCATATGTCATTTTAATATGCCAAACTCATCGGCCAATCCGTTTTCTTATCCATCATTTAATTATTTTTTGTCTTCGTTAGTGAACCTATCTTTTGGATGGAAAACATGCGGCATGCAATTATAAATTATTAAAAGCTCCCGTCAACTCACTGGGCCTAATTATATTCAATTTCTAGCCTGGAATTATAGCCATTTTTTTTACATCAAAATTAATCACTTTTAAAGATGTCTTTACATTTTTTATCGCTCCTTCTGATATAAATTGTACTTATAAAAAACTCCAAGCAATCTGGCACTTAGGTCTGATTTTTTTCGTCGGCAATCTGTTTGGCAAAATCTAAAAAAACTTTCAGTGATGCGATATTCTCGTTTATCCCACAGCACCCGCAATTAAGCCGACAACAAACCAATATAAATAAGAGAAGAAACAAAAACTTTTCGTTAAAAGTATTTTGACGGTTTTGCGGATCAAGAAAACGAAATTGTTCTTTTTATTCTAATGAATGGATAAATGAAATTTGTGTGGAAAGTGTGTGCAAGAAAGTTTGCCGCGTTATTGAAATTTACAAGAAAATTGAATCCCGAGGGCGCGAAAATGCCCCATTTATTTTCTGTTGCCAATGAATAATGAGACACTTGGTGTTTCGGAAATTGGGTTTTCATTTCACAGAATAGGAGTTAATTTTAAATCAAATTGAAGACCATCCCAAAGACGGAGAATACAAAACGGATGATAAGGGTTGAGTGCAGGATACCCATTAATATTTGCTTTAAATTTTGTCATTTTAGGATTAATTGTATTGAGCGTTGTTATAAATGCGAACCTCTTAACATATCTGTTCGGAGTTCGTGTGTGAGTGAGCTGCTGAGGACGGATCGATGCTTGCCAAATTTTGGACATCAAAATAATGAAATAATGATTGCATTCCGCTCGAGATATTCTCATCAGAGTTGAGAAATCCAATAGTTGTGCTTGCGAGTACAATCTACAATAGCCTAAAGGGTTTTCAGTGCTCTTAAAGTTTAATATATATACCTACAACAGTCCTTTGTGGTATTTTGTTGGCCCCTTGATTTCATATCCATTGGGAATGAAATTCGTTTGTCAAGTTCATATCTCTAGATTGTGTGTCCTTAGCTAATCTAAGCTACTGAATTATTTGTGTGCCAGGGTGTCTTCTTACACAGTTGCCACTATTTTTCGAAATAATTTTCCCCGACTATCCCGGACCAATTTTTAAGTTTTCCCTGAAAATTTTTTACAAAAACATATACTTACAAATAATTTTATGCATGCATGTCGTATGTGTATATGATCTATTATATAGATATGTATCTTGTTCACCCTGGAGACTGGATCTACACAATAATAATCAGGCCCGTCATAACATATGTATGCTTTTGTAATATAGCAAACCAAAAGGTATCAATCATAAAGCGTACAACGTCCTTGGTCTCTTTAGAGCCATGTGAACGTGCCCCATAGCTGCTCTATAGATGCCATACAGACCAAATTTGGTCACTAATGACCAATGTAGCAACCGTGCATGTAAGTCTTAGGCTTATTTTTTTCCGTGCTATAAGGATCTTTTCTTTAGAAATTTGAATTTTGCGCAAAAAAGTATCGTGGGATTTTTAAGGGAATTTAAAGACTGTGAAATGGGAGAAAATGGGAAAAATGACTACGCTTCGTGGGATAAATGAAGAGATCGTCCCAACAACACTTTGTGTTGCCACCCGGTCGCTGAGTGGCAAGCGACGTTTCTGAACGGCAGAACGGCGTCGGTCGCTCAGCTTTTAATTCTGTTCTTTTATTTTAGTGTAGTGCTGAGGGGCAAGAAATCACCATGGCAAAAATTAACGAAAAACTCGACCTCAGAGGAGAGTTTCAGAAAATGATTCTAAACAAACTAAGAGCAAAGGAGCAATAAATAATCAAAAATACACGTGTTTTTTTTTTGTGGTTTAAGTTAATGTTGAAACAAGCCTCGAGTCTGCAGAAATTGCTTTCTTTCGTTTTGCAATTTTGGTACGAACTTTTTCTAACAGCAAATCAAATGATAGTATTGACTGACATACGTAGATATTGCCTGAATCGGTCATCATGTTGTCGAAGATTGCTATAGAAATGGTGGAATTCGCCATAACATGATCTTTTTCAGTTTATTCGATGAACAACAAATCTTCTTTTTCTTAACTGCGCCCTCATAATTCTTTTAAGCGTCACCTTAAATTGATAAGGTCACAATTTTTATATCGATACAATTAGTCCATAACAATTTTTAGTTAGTGTTAACGTTAAGCGTATTTTCAAAATTATTAACTCGTAACATTCAAGCGTCCGATACAATTCGGAATTTAATTAAAAACATTTCGAGGAATCCGTTTTACATTTTTACCTAACGCCAGTGATAGTGGAAGTTGATTAAATTGAAATTAACGATGACCTGCGGAAATCGTCCTGAGTCTTTTTTCGAAGCTTCGAAAGGAAAAAAACGTTAGTATCTGAATAGAATATACACGTCGCGTTGAAGGAATGGAACAAGAGTGAACAGTCACGTGCAGAATGTGATTTAATTATTTTGTGAATTCTAAATTCAATTTGTATGCCAGCTGATTGTAATCACCCTCATTCCTGACCGTAGAACGTCACCTTTTTGGTTGAGTGAGGGTATATTTTGTGTGACACGGCAAACGAAAGGAAAGAAGCATTTGGGACAGGATAATTTAATTAATTTTACATTTGCTGCCATATCCGCGTTTATGTTTTGAATCCCTGAAATGACGGTGATAACAGGTGAGGGGGTAGCTAGGCATTTCAACAGTTCATTCTAAAGGCTGTCACTGCGAGATGTCTTCATGCTATGAAATATAAACACATTTCGAACTTCGACACCTGCTACATATATGTTTACAGTCGCACAGAGGCAAAGATGAAAGCATTTCCCATTGTGTACCCGAAGTTGGTTACGGTATATAGCCTACTCCTCCAAATAGAACACAGAGTCGCTAAGAAAGTTGTTTATTTTAGTTTGCGCAAATTTAATTGGTTGCTATAAGTATAAAGAGCATTGTAGTAGTCGTTGTGTACACAGAAATGCTGTAGGTATCCTAGTGATGATGTGTGGTAGGTAAATTATGTAGGTACACGCCGCTGTCAATCATATTTCATTTTCGTGTAACTTGAGGCCACAATATCGTGTTTATTGAACGTGTTCACAAAGGAAAGTAATTGCTTAATTGGTATCATTACGTGCTAATTGTTTGGGGAACAATTGTGGAAATTGGTCCTTGACGTAGTTGTACAGCAGTTATCTCGTAGAATGATGACTTTCCCATCTATAAAGTTTGCGGTAGCACTTAAAATGTAAATTAAAATCACGCCGCAAATTTACCATCAAACTGAGTAATTGCTTGATTAGCCGAATCTGAGAGTTCTATAGTTCTATGTATATTCCGCTTGGAAACTCATCACTGTTGTGCCTTGTCACCTCTTCGAGAGATAACACGGTTCCCGGAAACTTTTTCCGTAAAAGACCAATGCTTTCGTTGCTTGTGTGGCACGTAGCATCATCTTGTTGAAAGTAAACGTTGTCCAGATCAATACCATCCAACTCCGACCATAAAATACGGTGTAATGACGTTTGTGGAATGCCCAATTCCAAAGAACGACGTGGAATGGACAAACCTGGGTTTTCTTCAACACTTTGGGCTGCAGCAGGAATATTCTCAGTTTTCTTGAGCGACGTGCACGGGTTTTATTCTTCACATCACTTACTTGTCCTAACAGCTCGAATTTGTCCACCAATTTCTGTATTGCGGTCCGACAAGGTGCTTCACGACGACCAAAAAATGCTTTAGTTTTGCGAACTAATTTTTCACCATTTTTGTAGTGAATTTTAATAATTTCAATGCGTTGTTGAAGCGTATATCGTTCCATTTTTAGTAATGGCATAGTTTCTTCTTGTCAAATGTCAAAGAATAAAAGCTTCAAAAGTGGCAGCTACCGAAATAGCGGATCATTCACAATAACACCTCAAATTGGAAAACCCTTTACTACATTTCGGTCCAGAAAATAAAGAAATTAATTTAAAAAAAAAACAAAAAACCCGACAGACTGTAAAAAAAGGAACTTAAAATATAGATAGATAATTTTCTTTTATATAGAACTACAAAGAATAATTCATATGTTTTAAATATAACGCACAAAAGTAACAATAGTAGTGAAATAGTTTTGAATGTCACTTCAATCAATAATTGAAATTTAAATTAAATTTTACGATGGGATGGCCATAAACAACAAAAGTAACTCGAAGTCAAATTCAATTAACAAAAAGCAGGGTGAATAAAATAACAATAGATTCACAAATTAAATCAAAGAAAACAAATAAAATTAAGCAAGAATGCCGAAAGGAACAGATTCTAAACTACGTACTTTTAATTGAGAAGCCAATTTTTTACACGTTTTAAGAACATTCCAAGCCAAGTGTTGTTATTGCCCTGATGGACAGCGGAAGCTTATTAAATAGGTGAGATGATAAAACGCAGTACAAATTACGGTATGTAGTAATACGAGCAAATGGAACAGATATCAAATACGAAAAGTAAACATACATAATATGTAAACAAGACACATTCAAGTAGGGTAAGGTCGGGAGATATGGAGCCCATTTTTTTTTTTTTTCGTTACAACTCACAAAATAAAGCATATTTGAATTTAAAACCTAAATATAAATGAAAATCTGCGAAACACACAATTTTTTCAGTGAAAGTCTTGTCGGTACAGTTAGGTACCTACTTCATATTTATATTCCCATTTTCCAGAACCTTAAATGCGAAAAATTAAAAATTCCTCAATTTAGGGTCGAATTGCATAATGAAGTTCCAGCAGCACTGCTGCTATAGCCACAGCTATACTCGCCCGCTTATACGTTCCCGCCAAACTTTTCCAAGCTCATAGCGCGGGTGCTTCCAGAGAATGCTTGTAATGCTACTATGCAAAAAGTAAAATGTATTGTACACGGAACAATAAACAATTTACATATGCGACGGATTCACACAATATGTACGCATGCATATATTATAATATGGACAGCCAACTTTGAATTATTTTTTCCTTATTTCATTCAATAACCTCCTTTGACTAAATTTGTTCGCACCGAATACATACAGGCACACAGCCACACCCACACAATATGGTGTTTCCTGCTTTGTTTATTTGAATCATTTAATAAATAAAAGCAAATTGATATTGGACGAGTTCTGTTTTTATTGCTCAACGGACCCGTACACAAACGAAAGTATAAAAACAATATTTCTCGGTTATATTGAATTACCAACTACTATCTAACAATCATTTCCGTAACAGCAGCAAGCAATATTTTTTCGGTTGGTTAACTTAAAAGTCGATTTATATTTGGTTTGGTACCGACAAGACAGACTTCCTGTGTCCTTTGAATGTTGTGCAATTAATTGCTTCAAATATTCATTTTATCGGATGAGTTAACATTGTCATTAATTTCGATTGATCAGAAAGAAAAATATACTCCACTTGTAAAAATTAAAATAAATATTTGGCGCTACAGGTCCTTCCATCTCACAACCATGAGTGTGAGTTTTTCATTTTTGGGACGAATGGAGGGCAAGTAGAACTGTACGTCGAGTCCAAACGGATTCATGACATCATCTCAAATGTTTGTCAGACATTCGCAAGAGGTGGCGCAGTGGAAAAAACCTTAATATTTACTTCTTAAATTGATGTATATAGCTGTCGTGTAGTGACCAGCGTTCCCTCCCGTGCTACAATTGTAGGGTTTTGTAGTTTTTGAGTACATTTTACCTAACTGAGTACATAATAAATTCATATCAATAACTCATTTCTTATTTTTCCAAAATTGTAACAACAGACTAAAGGTTCCGTCGAACAGAACACGTTTTTTCAAACAGAATTGTAGCTGCCATAAGTGTTTACAAGCAGCTCGGAAGAAGAATTCATATTTTTAGCTTCAGCGCCACGTTATTCGCGAAAAAAACACAAAAAGAGAAATGAAATCCGAGAATATCACCCCATGTTTCTCCCTTTATAACAACTTTTTTGTGCATTGTATCGTATAGAAATGGGTCATTTCGTACGCATTCAATACATTTTTCCATATCACAATTTCAAAATCCTTTACAACCTGCCGCGTCAATGAAAATAATCTGTAATTTTCCACAACACCGCGTTTTATCGCCACGGTGAATTTGACGCGACGTTAAAAACGCGACTTATGTGACAGGGGATGTGAATTGTAGTATATTACGTTACAAAAAATGTCAAACGCGGCGGTGAAACTCTTTTTGACGCAGCCTTAAACTAAATACAAAAAACGTTAGAATTCAAATTCTCGCACAGGATACACCTCTTTTTCTCAATTGCTTCTCTGAACAACTGTGAAGTGAAATCTCAGACTGAAGATTTATAAAAAAAATAAATTTTATTATATTTCTTAAGTTAAATAATTAAATAACTGTCGAATGTAAAACTTTTTGTTTTTCGTTTATTTTTATGTTTCATTATTCAAATTTATTTTTTTAATTTTGGTCACATCGCATTACATAACATCACACTATTAAATAAAGAGGTGATGTTTGTTTGTAAGAGGTAATTTCCGGAACTACTGAACCGATTTCAAAAATTCTTTCACTAATAGAATGCTACGGGATAGAGTATTGCGATAGGCTTTTTTGATTTTCCATTTTCGACTGATTTTGTGCACTACGTAAATGAAACACTGTTTACGTGATAAAAGTTTTCCCAACCATCCACTCGATATTATTTCTGTAGTTTCTGTAGTGTATATTTACCTCCGGCAGTTCACACGCAATGAAATGTCAGTAAAAACAAAATTTGGGTGCTTATTTTTGCATTTTTACTTTTTTTAATTTTAATAATTGAAAAATACATGGCTCCTTAGGTCTTCACAACTATTCAAAGATACGAAATCTAAGAGAGAATATTTTATTTTCACAATTTGCGGGGAAGTGGGTAGGTGCGCGGGAGCTGACGGTCTATCCGATAGGTAGCGCTGTTGTCGATCTCCGAAACCACTCAACCGATTTCAATGAAATTTTATGGATGGGTATTGTTGGTTCCAGTTTCCAGATAGTTTAAGACCCGATATGTCCAAACGAAAGGTACGGGCTAAACCGAGTGGATACAGCTATATGTAAAAGAGACTGACGTCCGTGTGTGCACTCATAACTCGAGAATCGATCGTTCGATTTTTACGATTTTGGACTTGGTGGATTCGTATTGGTCCAAGGAGGGACACATGCTACTTTTTGTCGTGAAAATAAAAGTCTAAGGGGATGCGATTGGGGAAAGAACTCTGTATGGGGAACCTCAATTTGAAAAAAAAAAATTGACTGGATAGAAAAACGGGTAGAGTCACTTCCAATACAACAAAACTTATTTCAACTGTCTAATTTTTTAATTCTTTGGATGTTCCGGGCTTACCGCCACACAATTTGAAATCGACAGTTATCAGTTTGTTGAGCAACCCCAATTCACCGAAACTTTTAAACGGATCGCGTTTTATTTGATTGTGCAGAATCTGAAATCAAATGTCATGGAAGCGACGATTTTGACTGGAAAAATAATAATTCAGATTGATTTGCCAGTGGTTTTTAAGCGTCGGTTGGCCGACACGTCAATCATTCCGGTTTGATTAAAACACATCGAGATTGCTATACTTTAGTTATTTCTATTGCGCCTTACCAACAACCATTTTTAGTTTCGACTTTAAGTTTACGAGAGCTCACAGTAGCGAAATTTGTATGGAAAATATAGCCACTGTGAACTACTTAAACTTAGAGTCGAAACTAAAAATGGTTGTTGGTAAGGCCCATTGTATTTAATATAACTTTTGAATACAGAATTTGAATTGACCGAATTACATAAAGTAGGAATTAGTATTTTCATTACGATGACGAATTTGGGCGGAAATAAGTTCGCCGGGTCAGATAGTATTATATAAACTGAAATAATTTATGTTGAACTAAAATAGGATTATTCCTTGTGATATTTTTTTAAATGAGTAAGAAATATATTCGGAAAAACACCAAATATTTGTAAATGTGTAGTATATGTGAATCTTGTGTAAAGAAATTTGAAATACCATATTTTTTATTGCGTACTACCTACAGACCAATTTGAATACCATTTTCTACCGCAATGAGAACTTTGTCTAACGACAGGGGAGCGAACTCTGGTAGGGACGTTCGGATTTCTAGTTTTGTTAGTCTGAAAGCTGTTTATTCAGTTAACGTTTATATGGAGGCGGAGGGGCGCCGAGAAATCTAGTCAAGCAAGTCCATTTACATCCGGTTTCGGCGCTGAATTTGTTGTCGTTTTTTGAGGACAATTTAAGTTTTCTTTTTCTGTGCATTTCTTGGGAGATTAATGCATTTTCGGAGTCAACTTTTAAGTTGTTTCGTGGAACGGGTTTCGGGCAGTTTTTTGGCGTTTTTTTTTTGACTTTATTGGAATATTTTCCGAGCAATTTTTAGCACGTGTCTTGACGGGCTTTTCGGCCCGTTTTTTTAAGAACTTTTTGTGGCAATATTCGGGGCGTCAAATCAAGCCAAAGCAAGTCAATGACAAAAACTCGAATTCAGCTTGAAATTAAAGCATTTAGTTCCTTTAAAATATACTAAATAATTATAATAATGAATTAGAATGTCAAAAAAGCTTTTTGTTATATTAATGGACTCAATGGAAGAGAATTATTCACAAACTTTTTCAAATCGGAAACCCTTATTGGAACTTGCAGCAACAACGCATTTTTTTTTTCTATTTCGATATTGCCATCGCAAAAACGGACACATTCCTCTTAATTGTGTGCAAGAGAGACAGTAGTTACCTATTATCGAGCACAGTCGGCATGGTAAATTGTGTGCTGCAATTACCACAAGGGAATAAATATTATATGCATTTATATGTTTTCTTGATTTAATAAATAAATTTGATTGGAAGTAAAAATTTCTTTTTTCCCTCGAATGTTTTAACTTTCATTGATGCGATAGAAAAACTTGTCTTTATGTGAAGGTAAGCCAGCAGCAGCAAATATTAAGTGACAAGGCGCAACCTTCATACTAAGTGGTAACTTTAATTGTGTATATCAAAGTCTTAAGTTACCCTTTTATAGCACACGATTTTGTTTGTATTCGAAAAATTTGGTTCAAAGTCTCAGAAATTTGCAACACCACAGTTACCATATACAAAGAAGAAAAGCTATTTACCTCATCTCAGTTGAAAAAGAGAAACTGAACAGGAGAGACTATCCTTCATAGAAGTATAATTTTCTGTCAGCATTTTTAGTATGGACCTTAAATTTTATTAATTCACAACAGCTATATTTGTCGTACGAGTTTTGCAAAATCCGTAAATTTAAAGTCTATACAACAATTTGTCGTTAAAACGGCGCAATGATTAAATAAACTTTAATAAAACGAATGTGAGAGTTTATACTTTTTAAGACTTCATAAATTCGAAGTAATTTTCTACGAACTTCCTACAGCGAACTGTTATTTCAAGATGTTAAAATTGTATTTATATTTTATTGTATTTATATTTGAATCAAATTATTTGACTTTACTTATTTCAAAGTTTTTTAATTAACTTATACTTTTTTAATTATTAAAACTGTTGGGGTATAGTCGCAGTTGGCCTATTCGCAACTCTCGTGAAATGCGCAAGGCGCTTAACTCCAGTTGACGCTGAAATAGGATGTCGTACCTAGTGATTCAATATGGCTGCGGGGTGCGCATGGATATTATCCCTAAAAATGTATTCATAAATATCAAATTTGTACCATAAAATGTTTATTTCAAAAGTACCAAACGAGGTTGCTGATATTCCGAGGGGAAAAAAATATTTTTGCTCCCTGGAATCTCCATCGGAATTTATTTCCCCCGGAATTTTTCGAAGATATATTCGAATGCACTGACAGATGTCAATTTTTATTTATTCAATTGTCAATTAATCTGATATTTGGGAATATTGTGCAAATATTTCCTTGAAACCAATTTATTTCGATAATTTGAGCAATTATAAAGACGCGAACTGGATTTATTTGTATTTAAGTAAAGTAAGTGTTCCATGCGGCAAAATAGAAAACATTTAAGAAGCTTACAAAACGCACCTGGACTAGCTTCTCACAACCATTCGTTTTGTGTGAGTTTCATTTTTGGAACGAATGGAAGGGATCTACAATTTAATGCCGATTCCAAACGGCTAATTGAGAAGGTATTTCAAGACAGTTATACTCTCGGATGTTTGTCAGACGTTCGCGAGAGGTGGCGCAGTAGAAAAAAACCCAAAGTTTGAATTTGGGTTTTTTGCGGGATTCGAACCTAGGACCCCTCGCTTAGTATTCCAACACACTTTTTTTTTTTTTCATTTTAAAATTCATTTTTATTTGTATTCTTAATTAAACTTATATACTAGACAAAAACGATTAAATCTAATTTAAAACTAACATTTATCTTAATCTAGCTTACTGGCTCTTAGCGAGCGCTCTAAACTAAACCATATACTTAAAATTATTGCCTTTCGGCCTTAGATCTATCTATATTTAATTTTGTTTGTTTTTTATTCTTCAAGAAACTTTGAAAAACTTGAATTCTTTATTATTTTAATTTTATTTAAAACTACTTAAAACTACCTAAGCTACTTAACCTAAATTACCTATAATCAGGGTGGTGAGCAATCAAATCGATTGGTCACCATTCTGATCGCGTCCATGGGCGCCTGATAGCCGCCCACAAGGGTTCATCAGTATCACCGAGACTCGAACGAGGCTATAAGCGTCGTTCGAGTCTCGGCGGCACTATCATGTTGGCTAGCCCGGCACCTCCCGAAGACCCCCTACTCTAAGCCTAAACCTACAAACTTAATCTAGCTTAAAACTAGGGAGGATGTTACGTTAGTAGCGCACCGGCCCGGGAGAGCGTATCAACCCTCAACTCTTCCTTAAGCCACCAAAATTCGGTATTCCAACACACTAACCACTAAGCCACTGCGCCAGTACTACAGTGTCATTAAACCAATGTCGAAGTATCTGCTGGATTTTCTCTCAGACAACCTCTCAACAATCAAAAAGCCATTCACTACTCCTGCCATCGTCAAGCTGAGTTCATTGGAGGCCCAGCACTGTTCAGCTTTTTTTCCAGAAGATTCAAAAACTTCTTAACATCCTCTGCTCCCGATCGTACTGAAACCGTTAGCAATGTCGCGATTATCATCTCCAATTATTGTTTTTGAGCTACACCTATTATTTCATTTAAGTACATTTTAAAAAAAGGACTTCAAAGAAAATACTTGCATGGTTAAAAATTGTTGCTCTCTGTTGTTTCAAGTATAAAAATCCTCGATTTTCATAATAAACCAAATTAAAAAAGAACCCAAAAGACGTCAGACTCCCGAAACTGCTTACGTTTTGAGTTTCCGTCCACAAATTTACGAAGGAAATATTCCGTGGGGAATTTTTACTCACGATACCAATTTATTCCGGGGGGAATTTTTTCCCTTTTTCGAAATTCATTGCCGATACCTATTTTTGAAATATGGGAAACATTTCGAGGGGAAAATTTAAAATTGAAAAATCGTACCCTATTCAAATCAAAAGTAATATCTTTCAGCCCAAGCATTATATGATTTTTGCCATCAGTTTTGTTCATCCAATTAAAGTTTTCCTTTGACCTTCCCAGAGTACGTTTTCAGATCTGTGCATTAAGAAAATACGAAATGCCCAATGAAACATAAGGTACAAGTCTCACAAGGAACTTCAATATGTTTCCCACATTCGATTTCTCAACAAATTCTGTGCACACACCTGAAGAGTTCAACTGTATGTGTATGGCTGCCCAAAATCGTCCTCTTGCTAAATGCAAATCATGTGATACGAAGTTTGCCAACATATCACACAATGTCCTTGGCATCCAGTAGTTCTTGGAGATTTGTTATGATTCAAAGTACATCAATGAGATATCGGGCCGCATACTTGTAGAAACGCTCCTGCTATGGGACACCTACTTACTCGCAGGGATACGAATTTGCATAAATATCGAAATCGGTAATCTACTTAAAAGTATAAGCTTCTTCTTTTGGCCTGCATAGAAAATGGAGGGTTGCGATACTCTATTCCCTAAAGCTCTCACGGTCCATTAAAATTTCAAATTGTATTTACATTCTTTAAATTGTTTTCAATCAAAGTAATAGAATTAAACTGTATTACTTATACTAGTTTGCATTTGAAAAATATTGACAAAATTTGAAGAGTAGGATGTCGAAAAGCTAGTACAGTCACAAAAGGTTGGTGAACAGAGTTTTCTCGTAACCGCTCGATTGTCTGTGTATTATTTTTGATTGGGTTTTAATGCACCTACAATTATATACCCTCGTACAGTGGAAAAGCAATTGTGTACTTCGGGGGATGAAACCGGGCACCCGTCGTAAGTAGAAGAGACTTGGGACTAACTCAGTTTTTATTGCTAATCGCAAGGAAGAGTTTATTTTGTACTTCGCTCCTGAGACCCGGTAAACACTACTTGTTAGGTGCATTACCCTTCAGCGGGCGGATACTAGGAGAACCGAAAAACCGAAAAACGAGACCTACCAGGTTACACCGCACTTTTCCTTTAATACTTGTATAACTTTAGGCTAACACTTCAGAGCTGAAAAAACTTTCAGAAATTTTGAGAAAACTTCATTCAACCACACCTGCTGCGGAACTGATGTTCAAACAAAAGCCAAACCTTTTACGACTTTCCCAGTCATCGTATTTTAAATAATTGCCATCATTTTCAATAAAACAGAATCGCCTTTTACTTTAACGAAAAACAAAACCCTCGGTAGCATCATCGTCGAAATTGGTTTTGTAAATGACAACTTCATAAAGTTTATAATATCCAAAAGATGGTCTTGCAAGAATGATGTTAAATGTTGCCACATTAACATTTACGGCATAAAAGGTGTATGATGAAAATTGATTAAACCTTTGTTAAAGTTTACTTCATTCGAGTAATGTAATTTATGTATTTGTTGAAACTTTAAATTCGATAAAGTGTTGTTATGCGAACAAATGACAAAACAAATTCGGCTCCGTTCACAAAGTATTATTGAGGATAAAATTTTGCAAATGTATAATTGGCCGCACGAATTTGGTTCAAATGTTGAAAATGGGAAAACTTTTTAGTTATGGTTATGGGAATTGCTGGTGAATATCGAGTGTCAAAAATTCTAATCCTTGAACGTTGTCATAGTAAAGGATGAAAAAAGTTCAACAAAGACGTATTGAGCTACAACCGAAAATACAACGCAACCTAAAAAATAAATAAAAAATTTAAATTTTTTGGGCAAAACGCACCTTGAAATGGGGCAAAATGGAGCAGTTACTTTTTTTTAAACGAAATAAAGAAACTATTTGTAGATCGACTATTTACATTTATTTGGTTTATAATCTTGTAGTTTCGATTTGTTACGCACTCTAGTCACACCAGTTTCCTCAACATTAAATACCTTCTTTTGTTAGCGAAAAGTTATGTTCGTCAAATATTTCCGTGAAAAAACCCGAAGTAAGCTCAAACGACCTGCTTTATATATTATTTGTTGCTGATTTCTAAGAACAAGTGAGGAGAATAATTCAAAACTCCACTTTTTTTTCAAAAATGAGTTAAGTATGATTAAGTATTCTTTGGAAGGGCCCTCATCTAACTATTTAGCTAAAATTTGTCAAAACTTGTTATTTCGCATACTTTTGAGTACTTCAAAAGCGAAGTTTTTTTTCCAAACCTTAACTACTCCACTAGGTCGTGTAATTCAAACATTATTTATACCCATACAAATCAAATTCCAAACCAAAACTCTTCTATTCCCACGCAAATCGAAGTAGCCGCTTTCAATACTCGTGTAACATATACCTACATGTTCCAATGATATTAAGAAAAGGAGGGAATTTTTGTTATTTTGGTAGTATTCATGGGACATGGGTTCAACTAGTTTGTTTTGCAATAATTCTTGTGAAGAAAATATCCTAATCATAAGTTTTTTAATAATTAAATATGTTGCTGAGTGTTAAAAATACGATAAACTCTTATTTCATAAAAGTCTTATGGATGGAAATCTTGTATGTTCCTTAAATACGGTAACTTGTAGTTTTTGTTATTCGTTTTTGATGTCTTTTCTTTTTTCTGTTTAAATAATTTAAATACATCGCTGTAAGGTTGCTTTTAAGTTTTTTTGAATAATTAATATACTTTTTTTGAGATCTAGTTTTGAAGCAGTCTTCTTGAGGTTTCCTGTTCTTAGTTAAGTTTTTTTGGAATTTTAAATAAACCATAATGAATTAAATCAACGCATCGACATCACCTTACCTTACATCGATTTAATAACCTCTCAGTCTGATGAATAAAGGATCAAAATACAGAAGTCCCAATGGCAATGGTAGTCGGCGGTCTGCGAACTAAAGCATTTTCTACGCTATACATTGAAAACTGAATATATACGTAGAAAGTTTTTCGTAGAACTACAAATAGCAAGTTCAAAAGCTGCTTTGCTGCCAACGAACCTCGAAATGACCGCAGCTGTTTTTGTTGCTTGCGGTGCTACTGGGCACCGCAAACGAAATGAAATGACCAGTGACCAGCACTCTTACCAGCGGCAGTGGCAAATATCACATCCGTCTTCTTCCCCATTTCAGTAAGTAAGTTTCAATCTAAAGACCCAAAATCCTGCCGGTATAGAAATAGATATAGATAAAAACTGGAAATAGCCTAGGAAAGCGAACAAAAAGTATTTCTCTCCAAACCCTGAAGTTGAAAAGTTAATCACACAAAATGTTTAAGCAATTTTTTTTAAGTTGCGGATTCCGCTTCGCTTTGGAGAAGTACGTACCGAGCTACCCCCTCCTCTAGTTTACTCATATTTATTTTAATCTGAAATGCAAAATCAGGTAGAAAGAACGGAATGAAGGTTCACTTTAAGCGCAAACCTTTTTTTTATCAATATCTAGGATCCATTGGGCAGTTAAGCACCAGAGCGAAATAAAATGTTGTACAGCTCCCGAAATATTTATTAAAGTTTTTTTTTTTTTTTTTTTTTTTTCAATTTCCCCATTTCCCGTCGGGATGTTGAGTGACGATTCTTACATACAGGTGGTAAGTAGCTTCCTCCATCCGGTAGATTGTGACTCCTTAAGTTCTGGTGAAAAAACTATTTTACGCTATTGTTGATTTTCAACTTTCGGATATAAACCATTGACGGCAGACACTTTTGATTTGAAATTATGAGGTCAGAAAAGCCCTACCTACCAATTATTATAGCTTTGGGGCAGAGATAGTGCTCGTTTCAGAGAGTCAATTTCATAACGCAAATAAAACTTGAAAAGATTTAGGTACACAAGAAAATAAAATCAAAATTACGACACACACTTTTTTACGTTTGGATTTTTCTCAATATTTTCGGTTATAAACAATTTATATTGTTATTAAAATATAATCAGAGTCCCCGATAAAATTTCACTACATTTCACTCTTTTAACGAACAAGGAGTTGTAAACGTCAATCAAAAATGTGTTGGATTGTCGAAACTGTTTTCTTTTCGCGAACACACTGTGTATGTGTATATGTGTCCACCTTGTGCAAATATATTTTTAAGGTGCGGAAGCTTATTACATTTTCCGCATAAATGAATTCAAGCTGCTGTCACGGTTGATGCATAGACGTGAAAATAATAACTTGAAACTTGCGCATGTTGCACATTGGGAACTTTACTTTCAGTTCGCATATTCATGGTTTTTATTTGTGTTCACATTTTTTTTAGGAAAGCACATTATCAAGCTAAGAATTACTGTAATAAATAATGTACACGACTGTTGGATGGGTTATTAAATGAGCATTTGTGAATCGAGGGAGAGTTTGCGGAAGAGGCTTACGCCATAATAGCTTCCGGCAATTAAGCTGCATTTAAGGATTCTCTGAGTTCTGTTATCCTTAAGCTTTTTGTATAAAACAATACCTATGCCCTTAACATGGGAACAAGAAAAATCGAAATTTGCCCTCATTGTCATAAATACATATAGGGTGCTTCAACGAACGAAATTCTGTTTTAAACATCGCGGCTTGTATGCTGTTATAGTCATACACAAAAACCATGTTGGGACGTTGTTTTACCGAAGATTTTTTGGTAGATTTCTGTATAAATTGCGGTCACAACTATTTTAGCACGACATCGCCAAATCAACAATTGTAAAAACTTTATGTTATGTAGTCCTATCTCCGAATTAGAAAGAAGAGGTCTTTTGATTTGCTATTGTGTATACAAAATCTTTGGCGAATTGTAAATAGTTTTTTTTTTCTACAATAGAACTCAAATACATAATTTTTAACAAATGCCAGGAACTTAGTAATCTGCTATTTGTCCGGCGTTGATCGGGCGTAGCATACCGCATACGCATATCCAAAGAATCATAATCATTTATCTCAGAAAGTGAGCCCAATTGAACCACCTTTTGAATTAAATTCAAATTGGGAAAAAAAACTGTTAAATTTGAAGCAAGTCCATGCAAGTCAATGAACCTACGAGCGTAGCCTTTTATTTAAAAGCACAAAACTTTTTCAATGATTTTCTAAACTCGCAAGTAAATTCAAATGTCAATTTGGTATTTTGTCAACACCCTGCTCATAAAGAACAACAGTGGCTTTTATTTCTGTGCATCAGCTTTGACGTTTGGACTCCACTTTCTTAAAAACGATCAAAATGGCAGCTTTTTCAGTTTAGGTAAGATTTTATTCGTTATTGAACTAAATGGAATGCAAACATATGTGTGTTTCGTTTTTTTTATATATACATATATAAATAAGTGAGTTTGCTATTATTCTGTGTGAAGGCCCATTTTTGTACATTCTTAGTCAGTAAATGTCCATGTTTCTGAGCCTGACGAACTAATTTTATATAATATCCTATCTTGAAAATTTTAATTTAAAAAATAGCGAATTGTTTGTTCTTTATTCTGTTTTCTGCACAATTTTAAAACAGTTTATTTTTTTTTTTTACAAAACCAAGTCACGGTTCTAACCTAGCTATTCCTCTTTGTCCAAGAAAAGTTGGTGTATAGTAAAATTTGATCTGCATCGTTGTTGCCCACTTGAGCGGATTCCACTCCGAATCCGAGTGGGTAACTTTGGGGCGAGCCGTTGATTAACACTGTCCGAGATACTAATTATCATTTTTAGTGTCCAGGCTAAATTTTTCGAATACACAATGGCTAAATTGCCCACCCAAAATTGCATATTGTAACTTAAGAAATTTAGTGTGAAGGTTAAGAATGATAAATAGTAAGGCCTTGTAAAAATAACAAAGTTTTCGGAACCGACTTTCCCTAACTTTCTTCTTCTTCTTCCGGAAGCTGCTGTTGGCAGCAACACTTTAACTCCTCCTGGAGCATAGGGCGACAACCAGGCCCTTCCATCTCTCTCTGTCTGCAGCACGATACCTCAGCTGCGTCCACGATCGCAAATTTTGGGACTGAGCTTCCGTCAAAACAGTTGACCTCCATGTTGATCTTGGCCTACCAACTCGCCTTACACCTTGAGGCTTCCACTGGAAGCACTGCTTTGCTATGTTGTCATCTGGTTTCCTCAGATGTCCAGTTTGTCCAGTCCTACGCCACAGTTCATTGTTGGAGATTGTTTGTGGCCAACGGATCTTTAGGATGTAACGCAGACAACGATTAACAAAGGCTTGTAACCTACTCGAGATGTTGGCGGAGCATTTCCAAGTTTCACATGCGTAAAGCAGTACCGATTTTACATTGGATTCAAAGAGTTTTAACTTAGTGCGAAGCGTTATTTTTCTAGAGTTCCAGACTGGAGAAAGGATACCGAATGCACCACGAGCTTTATTTATTCTATTTCTTATATCCAGGTCCGTTCCACCATCGAGTGATACATAGCTACCTAGATAGTTGAACTGCGTAACCTCTTCAATGGTCTCCCGTCTCAGGATAACCTGCTGTTGATGATCTCGGCTTGTGTGCATAATTTTTGTCTTGTTGGCGTTTATCCTTAAGCCAGCCACCTCCCCGTTCTGTTGCAGTGAATGACACATTTGGTTAAGGGCACCAATGTTGTTTGCCAGGAAGCAGATATCGTCAGCGTAGTCCAAATGGCTTAGCCTATCAAACGGATTCCACTGGATACCAAGTCTCTCGTTTGTACCC
Source organism: Cheilosia grossa (assembly GCA_963082955.1). Lineage (NCBI taxonomy): Eukaryota > Metazoa > Arthropoda > Insecta > Diptera > Syrphidae > Cheilosia > Cheilosia grossa. The sequence continues at coordinate 40,816,158 of OY720145.1, read as the reverse complement.
ACCGTGGCAGTCATTACATCATCGATCGCAAGTAAAAACAAAATCGGTGACAGTACATCTCCTTGTCTCACTCCTTGTCGCACTGCAAATGCATCGGAAAGCCGTCCACTGTGCAAGACGAAACACCTTGCGTTGTTGTACGACTCTTTGATAATAGCAACAATCTTTTCAGGGATGCCTCTCATAGTAAGCGATCTCCAGATACAATCACGTTTAACGCGATCGAAGGCCTTTTCAAAGTCGACGAACATGAGGAAGAGCGGTGATTGGTACTCCGACGATTGCTCAAGAACGATTCGCAAGGTGTTAATATGATCGACGCATGATCGACCACTGCGAAATCCCGCTTGGTGCCTCTTGAGCGTCGATTCAATCCTGGACCTTATCCTCTCGAGAATGATAGTTGCCATCAGCTTTGGGAATACGGACAAAACGGTGATACCACGCCAGTTATTGCAGTTCTTGAGAACGCCTTTCTTCGGTATCTTGACGATAACTCCGTCCTTTCATTCCCTGGGAAAGGTTTCATTCTCCCAAACACACTGAACAAGTGGAAACAAGATACAGGCCGTTGCGTCTGGATCCGCTTTCAGGAACTCGGCAGGTATGCCATCCAGTCCAGCTGCCTTGTTATTTTTTAGAAGCAGGATCGCGGTTCTTATTTCTGCACTTGTTGGGGGGTTGATGTCGATTCCCCTGAAAGACCTACGTATGTCCAGCAGTTGATGATGATTCGCGTTTGTACTCTGGTCATCATTGAGCAGTGCACAGAAATGCTCTTCTAGTGACACTAAAATGTTGCCGTTCGTATCTAGCACAGGGTGGTTGGTGCTACTCTTTTGACCTATAATGTCCTTAGAGATTTTGTACAGCTTTCTTGCGCTCTGAACGGAGCGTGCTCAGAGCATTCTGATGTTTTTTTGTTTTTCCTGTTTTTTTTTTTCTGTCAAATGTGATTGGAAGTGTGCTTGTACATATCTAATCAGCATTTTCCTCAGGCTGCTCAGTCAATTTATTCTGAGCTCATAGAGCGCACTCTGATCATGCTCTGAACGAAAAAAGAAACACAAATTTGAGCTCAGATGTATCTGAGCTGGAAAAGAAACACGAACTTTTTGTATAACAGTTCAGGTTCTGCTCTGAACTAAAAAAGAAAAACGCCTAAGGTGGAAAAAGAATCCATCGGTAAATTAAGTGCTAAAATAATTCGACTAAGAATGCTATTTTCAGATTCTCAAGTGTGTGTGCAATTTGTGTCATTTAAAATCATATGCTCAGTAAAATCCCAATTAGGAGCACCTCTTCCTAAGTGATTTTCCTTGTGTCATCGAAAATAGATTTTCAAATCGTTAGAACAAAATTTATTCATTCTAATGAGCAAAATCTTCAAAATCGTTGTTATAGCAACACAATTTGCATTGAAAAATCCGTTTTGAATGCTATACCAAAAAATCAGATAAGAGACTGACAAACTCACAATGAACGAATAGACCACATTCGTTCATTCATTGATATAACATTTATTTTCCGTCTTATAATATGTACATTTGCATAGCATTATGTACTATATACTGACTGAATTTTTGTGTTCAAGAAACGAAAATGACATTGTCCCAATCTTCAAGTTAAATTGTAGCATTTCGTCGCAATGAAGTGCCGAACAAATATTGAAAGTGATCTCATTTTATTGCTTTATTTCGTTTCGTATTTTAATTTGTTCCTTTGTGAAAAGTTGCGCCTTCTCAAAACAATTTCCGAACATCCATTTGACAAACTCTTGACTGTAGGGGTTGTTAACCAACTCAATATATGGAAATTTATCAGTGGTCTGGAAATCAATAGCAATATGTTTGCGAATGAGTTCGATCGTATTTCAAAATAATAACGATATGCTAAGGAACGCAAGGTTTGTTTGTTTGCAGATTTATTTCGACGTCACTTTGTAACCAGTAGGTACTCATTCAATCATTATAGAGTGTTTCGCGAAGACTATACATTCACAGATGGGCTATCTTTTTCGTTCAAAAGTAAAAAAAAAAAAAAAACTTGATAGAGTAAAAATCCGATTAATAATGGCCAAGTACAGAATTGTTCAAATATTCTTAGAAAGCCCACAATTCCCATTTCTTTACTTTGACTTCTCAGCTTTAACAAAATACTCGTAAATACATTTTATACATTTTATTTTATCATTTTCAATTTATGAATTTCAATGCTTTTATACTGTTTTTCCACATTATTATAAACTGTTTAGTACATTTTTAACAGAATTATGCAACAGCCATATAAAATCTTTTTTGTTTTCCTACAGGTTTTTTAGCTGTCACTTGTTTTTTTCTTCTTCTTATTTGACAGTTGACACTGAAGTTGTCGCGAACTACACTATTACTTTCGCAGAAAAACATAGGGCTTGTTGTGTAGCAACACTTATGTGGTATTCGATTGGGAGCTCTCAGAGCACTTATTAAGTTCGTTTGGTACAAAAAAAAAAAAACAATCTTTTTTCAGATTTCAGGGGTTGAATTACCGTACCCGTGATCGAGTAATACGTGACTGAATTTATTATTGTTTTGCTTGTAAAATTAGCAAAATTCAGTGACGTATGGCTCGCTCACAGATGCGGTAATTGGGCCCCAGATCACTTTTGCGAATCTGGATTTTTTTCTTAGCTTACCTAATGTCTGCACAAAGACTAGTTTCCGTTCGTTTGTTGCTGTATTTTGCATACTTGCACCTCATTGAAGCATTGAACAGGTGTTTTTCCCAAGTAAATAGTTTCCATGTATATCTATTATAGCAACCAAGAGTGCAGTATTCAAAAGAAAAACAACCTATGAGACCATTTTATGTCGTTTGAGTAGTCAAACACTACCAATAACTACACCAGCACTGACATGCAATCTGCCTTTTGCATGCGGTCGAGCACATTTATATTAATTGAGATCTTACACAGATCCAGTCTACATACACTATCTCGTTGATGGGTTACGAATTGACATTTGCAATAATTAGAAACTCAATAAGTAAAGCAGATGCTCATTAGTGCACAAGCACGGTTCTGGGAAATTTATGCTCTGATGTACACCATGATGGTTTGCAAGTTATTACTTACGAACTAGCTGTAACTGTGGAAGCAGTTCAGCTAGAAGTTCTGCGGAAGTAGTTCAGCTTAATTTCAAATTGCATCATCTGTTGTCGACTCATGTTGAAATGTTTGAGAACGATTTTTAATTGAGGTTAATGGTATATTCTGACAGCAGAAATATTTTCTACATAAATAGTGGTCTTTGATAGCGAAAACATTTCAATTAATATTTTTGAATGTCCCTAAAACTAATAATTTTGAAAAAACTTCAACTCACAAAATATGTTTGCACAATAATTTTAAGACTACACTGCTTTACTGTCAAATACGAATTCAAATTTACCAATACAAGGCGTGTTTTATTCAGCTTCTATTCCAGTAAAGGAAAGTTAAGTAGGATTTTCTCCAAGCCGGACACATAGGAAAAGAGGCCCTAGCTATAGCTACAAGCCTTAGGAAATTGTACTAAAATTTCAAAAATATCAAATTTTCCTGCAACATAGAAAAACCTCAAGACAGGGATCAAAGTGCACATCCTCCTGGTGAAGGCTAGTCTGTAGGGACGTTATGAAGGCATCTAAGTCGAAATAACATTTATTACACCAGGCGGTGTGGTGTAATAAATTATTATATGTTGCAGGAAAATTTGATATTTCTGAATTTTCAGTGCAGTTTTCTAATGCTTGTAGTTCAACGCGGGAGCAAAAATGTAGTTATCTTCAGTGAAGGAATGTCTAAAGCTTCCTTCTAGAGGCGTTTTAACATCATATTTTGTCTTAAGGAGGTGTGGTATAATAATGAAGCATATATTTATTTATAATTAACTAAGTGACGTGGCAAATGTCTATAATTGTCTGTATTTCAATGCTGCGATAAAAGCGAGATCGGGAAGTGTAATAAAATTAGAACTAGCTGTAATAAATTATAATAAATAATGTGTAAAAAAATATGTAAATATGTATGTGCAGGTTCAAGGCACTTACCTCTGTGAGTATTTACACCTGCAAAACAAATGTTGCGTAAGACCTCAGCTCATTACACAAATTCATTAAAATTTTCAACTAAGTCGGACCTCAATCAAATCTGTAATCTAATCTGCCATTATTAAGCCAGTATGGCGTTGCAATACTATTCTGCCGAGGAGGCTTTCCATTTAGTTTAAACATATAAACGTTCGACGATTAAAGTGACTCGGCGTGAATCAAGATTAAAGCAGATGACAAGACGTTGGCGTTTCCACCTCTGGCTTGGCGGTTTCATTAAACTTTCGTGTTGGATTTTGACTGTTAAAGCCTTTTCCTTAGCACAGCAGTCTCGATGTTATATCCAGTAAAGTATGTCGCAGTTCGTGAGCGCAATATGGCTTAGTGGTTAGTGTGATCGGTTACTGGCTGAGGCCGAGAAAAAAAAAACATGTTCTAAGTAACCCTTTCAATACAGGATTCTTAAGTCGCTTTCATTCGTTGTGAAAAATTCAAACTCAATCAAAGGAATGAATGCGAGAAGTGCTCTTTATCAAATTTAGTGGCTTTAAGAATTACAATGATTCAACTGACTGAATTTTATTCGCAAAGAAAAAACCACACGCCTTATAGCGCAAATAGAATATTTTATGATATTTCCGAATTTCCACCACCACAATCACGTACATAAAACCTGTCAACCCGTCATCATAACCGCTGTCATAACGATAACAGGGCACAGCCTCAGCATCAGCAACAGCTCGCTTTGCATGTGTTTCTACAAAATTCACATCAAATCAACGCACACAAACTGAATCACTAAAACTGTACACCAGTTCTTACATGAATGTTGAGCTAATTTAAACTTTATTACGACTCGAGGGAATCACCGCAAGGGCTTTTTCTGTCACTTTACACTTATATAACTATATACACACACCAATTTACCGCAATATGATATGAGCTGCGAGCTACAACCCTACATAATGGGACAATACTTTTACACACGCAGACAGAAGTAAATCTATTTTACCACCCGCGCGTATGCTTGGGCGATACTGATAATATTCCGCCATCGAAATGGAAAATCAAAGAAGAAAATGATATGGCAAGGGAAAAGTATACAATACGCAGAAAAAAAAAAAAACAACCGAAATACTTACCCTGCAAAAACGGTATCAGTTTGCATAGGAATGCTCCGAAAATAAAATGCCTCAACAGCGTGCCAACCAGTGTAACCGGCATACAGAGCACACCGAGTAATATATCCGAGAAGGCCAGATTGAGCAGAAAAAGATTGGTAATCGTACGCATTCGGCGGTTCTGCACCAGTGTCGAGATCACAAGTAAATTGCCCACAACCGAAAGCAAAAGGATAATAGTATAGAATGGTATTTGAATATTTCCGCCATTTAGCCATGGTATTTTCGCGGCACTACCGTTAACACTGAAGTTCTGTTTCAAGTCGATGGTGGCGGCGGCGGCGATGGTACCAAAGTCATCCGTGAAGTTGGCCATAAGATTTGTATAGTTCTCCGATTTACCACTATAGTCTAGTGGAGCTGTCACCGAAGTGATGTCGTTTATAAGCTCGTCGGACATTTCGTACCGTTAACGAAAGAAATGCCAAAAATTACGAACTTTTTGACAATATCGCGAATGGAAGAATCCCCCAAATAGGTTTCCACGTACGTCCGTAATCCTTGAATGCTGTCGAAGGACTGACCGTGAATTAATTTAAAAGCAGACTGTGTTATTTTGTGATAAGGATATTCACCACTTTCGAATGGGGGTCGCAGAAGATGCTCTGAAAAGAGGAGAAATAATGCCACCTACATTGGAGCTTTTCTTCGGAATTGGGGCTGTATGTTGTTGAATAAACACACAGAAAATGTTGCTCATGTGAATGGCAGTGGCAGCTGGCAGTCGAAGCTGCGTGGTGAAGGGTTTCGGGTGGAACTTTATAGGATGTTGAATTGAAAATTCCCTATTACAACCATGTTTGACTATATCATAGACACAAACATCAAAGTTCCAGGTTACATAAAACGAAGATGCGATTTTATAGAGGCATAATTACTCTACAGCTATAATATTCAAAAATTTTTTCGCCCTAAGAGATGGCGCTGTTGAAATCAAATACCTGCAACAATTTTTCGATATCCAGCTTTGGTACGTGTGTATTCAAACGCCTGGTAGCTTTTGGTTGAATAAATTTGTCTAGACTTAACATAAAATGAAAAACTACATTGATGATTAACATATACATTTTACTACGTCAAAGGCGTACAAATCGAGGTGTCAAATGTGTTGGTACTCAGACAGTTGGTTATTCTATTTGCAAACCGCAGAAATTTTGCTCGAACATTTTAACTGCGTAAATATTCGTTTGCAGCATGATAGAAACGTCGCCAGATAGCGACCTTCGGAATTGTTTACCACACAGGAAAGTGAATGGAAATAGTTGACGCAACAAGTCAGGGCCATTTAGAGGGGCATTGCTAGTCGTTAATTTGGTCGAAAGTACGACCCAATGGTGAATTAATTTTTTATACAGATCCAAATAAAAGTTTTTTTTTTATGTGGTAGTGAAATGAGGCCACCTAAAAATACAATATATACAATTTTCGTTAAATGTTTTTATTTTTTATTTATTTCTAACATTAGCCGGTCTTAGTTCAGCAGTTTTAAACAATTTTTCTCTTATAAAATCTAAAATTAAGTAAAACAAGTTTATTTGGTTTTCAATTTCTTCGTGTACGATTTGATGTAGAAATTTACAAACAGCAAAAGCAATATTATATCTTGAATTAAGAGAAAGTATGAAAATGGAAGTGAGTTTCCGCAACCGTCTCCCTTGTACAGAGGGTATAAGAACCATAAAATTCCGAATAAAAATTGCACAATCTGTACGACGGTAATATGTCGCTTCCACGAAATGGATGCCTTTAAATCTGGCCGCATCGCCGCCATTAAATAATAGAAATACACAAGCACATGAACACCACTGTTGATAACTCCCATAACAGCAACGGTTTTATTGTGCTGTATATACTGGAAAATGAAAAACGTAACTGAACACATAAGAAGATGATGGTAGAAGTGCAAAAACGACACTTGGTTGTAACGTTTTCGAAGTACGAAAAATACAGTATCCACCAGATCGAGTACTTTCAAAAAACAGTAAATGTAGCATCCCTTAAAAAAATTGTTCGCAACCATCGGATTCTTGTCATTGATTCCGAAACATCTTCCAGATTCGCCTTCCCATTTGGAATGAAATACTATGATTGGCAATGCCTGCAAATGAAAGAAATACATTCTATGTACCGTATATGGTTGAAGCCAAACATTTTAGATCTTTACCATATAAACTAGGTATGCGTTAGCCAATACTTGAACAATGTTGTAAACTATAATAGCTTTTTTCAGTTCAAACGGTTTGCGATCTTTCATCAGATAGGGCCCGATTTTTTTCACAAAAATTGTATACACAGCTAGGACTGTTATCACATCCAGGGGTGAGCCCATCATAAACAGCTTTCGAACATCCGGATCTGGAAGGATATAATATTAATTGAATCGTATAAATATTATATTGCATACAAGATAAAGAGTTAAGTCGAATTTTGGAAGTCTTACAAATTCTGTTTCCAGCTTTAAAATTACAATTTCGCGTCTTAAGCTGTGTCTTAAAATAGGTCCATCTTCTTCTAAGATTATGATTCGTTAGTTATGCGAAAAAAAAAATCGGTTTCCTATCCCAATTCTTCGACAGCTAGCATTTATGATAAACTGAGCTATTGGGTTTCCCTTCCCAGTTCCCACAGTAGCAGTGGCATGAATATATTTTCCTGAATTCATTAGTGAGTCGGCAACTTTGCACTACATTTTCAAGTTCAAATCAAATAACCCTCACAGCGCATTTACATTTCCAATTAGGTACTTAGTTTAAACAAAAACCAATTAGATGCATCCATGTAAAAACTTCAAAAATACCTTGACAATATACTACATTAACTTTGGAAGTTGGAACATGCGGAATAAATAAGCGCACGGATTTCCAGAGGGACTGTGAGCTAGATATCTGTATGTAAATTGAACGGAAACTTAATAAAGCGCTCAGGGAGAAGATGGAAGTTTTCGATCCGATGCACTGATGAAAACGAACACACTGTAAAAGAGAATCACTGCGATACATAATGTCACAATTGCTTGGGCTCAGTGGTGCCAGACTACAAGATATATCTATACATTTATTTTTCTTAAATGTTTTGATTTCAAGATTTTTGATATTGATAATTTTCTAAATCTAAGAAATTAAAACAACTTTTTCTATTGAAGAAAGTTTCTTACTATTAGTTCCATTTTTATGTATGTGAGTCGAACAGAGCCCATGCACAGCTTCTGTTGTACTAACGTCTCCATCAGCTCTAAAGTAAGGAAATTCTTTGTAATGGTATTTAATACTTTGGCTATAATTTTTTCGAAAATATAAATATGTATAAGTTCTATTTCAAGCACTGCAAAATTGTGTTTTATGTTTCTTTCTTTATATATTTTGAAAAAATCGTGATTTTCAGATTTTTCATCTGGGAACACTGGGGTCTGCCCTACTAACTGCAGGAGTTCCATTGTCAGCCCGATATTAATTTCAATTTATGTGAATGATCTCCCACAACTTAGAACAATTCACAGTGATCTATTGAACACGTTAAGGTGACATTTGACCTCCGATTTCAAATGTCTCTTGGCGCACTTAAACAAAGATGTTACTTGGTAAAGCCCTTTTGTTGCCTATCCCAGATATGCAACCTCACAACACAAAGGCCCGGTTTCTTCAATCTAGGGCATCTTTAATAATCCGTTATTCCAGCTGGTAACCAGCGAATGTGTTTGTTCAGCAAAATATTTACCACAGAATCGGTGGTTTGGTTAGTTAACCAGATAAATTGATAACCAGCCGATTTTGCGCGGCTAATCAGATTTAACCACTGATTTTCTGTAATTTTGTTTGTTCAAGATTTTTTAGGGACCACCTACGTAGTCATTTTGACGAATCTGATGCTACACAAAAATGTTTGTACAATATTGTGCGAACAAAAAGAAAAATACAAATAATAGAATGTCGAATATAATAACGCAAGATGGGATTAACCGATAAAATCGTTCACATCGGATTCGTTGACGTTTTCAACTGACACATATATATAGAATACACTACACGCACGTCAATTGAAGGTGAGGGTACAGGTTCCTATCAATATAATGGATGCAAAAGATGAATAAAGATTGTTTTCAACATTTTTAGCCAAGCTCTCATAAATTGAGATAAAGCACACGCATTAGAGGAAATATTGAGAGATTAAGAAAATTGTCGTGGAATAAATTGACATGAGACCAATTAATTTGTAATAAATTGTATTGGTTTTCTTGATTTTGGATTTATTTCGGGTTTGTTTTCAAAAATTTGCTTATTGTCTCACAAAAACAAAGTTTCGTTCTTCAGTTCTAAGAAAATTCCCGTATTGGATTTTGACACTATTTTTTGTGTTTAGTAAGATTACTTAATAAATACATTAATAAAAAATCCTAAACGAATTACTTATCGAAAACAAAAGGACACGAAAATAAATAAATAAATGACAAATAAACTGAAAAACAGTGGGTTACTGAGTCAAGTGCTTCATTTCGAATTAAACACCAAACTTCAACACTTAAAAACACACTTCGAACAACAACGAAAAATAAAATTCACAATTTCAATGCACCGTCAAAGATCTATTCAAAAAGGAGATTTTGCTCAGTTCCCCAAATCGAATCTCGTACCTGGTGTAAGACCGAAGTATTTTTCTAAGACAATCGCCATTTCGCAAGCAATTGAGGGAGCTCCTGGGGCTGTGAAATTCCCGAAAGCACTGTTGGGTAAAGACATCGGTTTCTAATTTTTAAAAGAAAAGGTGTCTAGCTCAAACCGTATAATTCATTCTAATTGAATTTGTGGTTGTAAATTTACGTTAAGCGATTATGTCTGCGAATTAGATTACTAAGCTGTCAATGAAATACAATCAAATATTTTAGATTGAAACCTTACTTTTAGAAGTTTTCTAAGGGGACATTTGTGACATAATATTGTCTAGGAAATACTTTAAAAAAATTTAATTAGCATTAACACAACTAACTATCCCATGCGATGGAATGTATAATATTGCTCGGACAATGAAGACATTGGTTTTTAAAGTGTTTTGTTAAATTTATTGAGGACAGGAGACAGAGTAAGACATTTGTGTAGTATGGAAAAATCTCTATATGTCATAGTGCGGCCGAAAGTGTTCATCGGAATGTAGCGGGCTGGAATTCAATGAAGCATACGCAACGCATGTTTACTTTTTTAACGACCCACTGCCTTCGGTTATGCATGTGAAGTTCTGATAGAGATCGGCCTCGAATTGTGCGCACCACCTTGGCATACACGTGCACGCATTGAACTACAGACAGTGTAAATTTTTCCCACAAATACATATTAATGCACCGTTTATTGAACTTGGAAATTATAATTAATAAATTCATAAATTCTGTAAAATGGCTCTTCTTTGTAAAGTTGCGTTTATATTGTAGATTGAATTTGGTTTTCATTGATTTAAGGTTTACATTTTTGTATTTTGAGATGACTAAACGTCCTGCTCGGCATATTTTTGGTTGTACCCTTTTATTGAGAAATGGATAGGGATTTCGAAAACTGGTTTCGGTATTTCGAGCAAAAGTCCTTCTCAATTGATTAGCAAGCACCATTGAGATAGTTTAAATATTCTAGCATAGCTATGCAGTATCATATCTAAATAGAAATCCTTACAAGAATTATGTACATACAATTCGGTTAATGTTACGTATACGACCCAGTGCACTTTAATTTTGTATGTTCCCCAAACAATAGACTTTTGCCGTTTACCACTGTTAGACATATTTTACAGACTTTCCCGAAAGAATTTTTTAACATTTTCATGAAAGCCCTGTCCTAAAATTGGAGAAAAAAATCAACAGTAATAATATTTGGTGTGCCAAAAGTTTTTTAACGTCGGTTGTACGAAATCATGTCCGAAACTGTTATAATGCATTTGTCCCAACGGGCAACAATTTGCAAATTAGTTAAACTCTTCTCGGAAAAACCTGCAATAAATATATCTGTGCAGATTTATGATCGTACGGTGGTCGTAAAAAAAGAGTCATAAAATTATAGTATTCTCATTATTGAGGACGAAAGACCGGGTGTCAAAAAATCTGAAATTGCATTTGAAGATTTTTCTATTGAAGTGCTAGCTCGAGTCCATATCAGCAATGAATTTTTCATATAAATAGGCGAAGGGAAATAGCTAAGAACTACTTTCACTGCCTCAAACACAACATATTCGCGTGATTTTTTGATTTTTTTTTTTTTTTTTGAGAAGACCTAATTCTGAGTGGGCGAACTCTAGTGCAAATAAATTAACTTTTTACACTGTTCCTTTTATTACAAATATAACTATAAAGTGGGAAAATATTGTGAGTTTTTGTGAATTTGGAATTTCAATCTGTTGTGAATATAACAATAATATTTACTTTTTAAATCGTTTTGTTTCTTACACCCATGCGAAAGAGAAAAAGGAAACGAAAGGAGTTACATGAAGCAAATTTTCGTTTTCGTGTGATTTCTTTCGTTTTTTGAAATGCGAAAGTGGTTTTCGTTTCGTTTTTTACAGAATCCCAAAGAGGACAAATGCGACAGTCCCTCAAAAAAATTATTTATGCTTACGTCACAATGACGTCAATTTTGTTACCAAAAATGACACGGGTAATCTTAGCTCAATAAACATTTCTAGTTTCAACTTTAAATTTTAGTAGTTCACAGTGGTACAAAATTCGCAACTGTGACCTTATAAATTTAAAGCTTGTAAATTAGAGTCGAGACTAATTTGTTATTTGTACAGCGCTATGTTTTCTTTCTGCCTGACTTAATAAAGGAACGATTCCTAAAGCCTAGTCTTTTCGTTTTGCATAACGCAGCTGCTGCGAAATGATGGCGGAAAAGTGAGTAATTGTAGTAGATTACTTGGTAAGATTCGCATTATTTGCTTGTGAGAATTTGACATTTGTACTGCAGTGTTGCCAGCTCTTATAAGAGGTGTGGAGCCAAATTGAGAAATTTTGGAGCCAAAAATGAAGATAAAAAATGTGCTTTATTTTGTAGCCCATAGGTACACTTATTCTAATTAAATTGTTTTTATAGACGACAATATTAAATTAAAAAAAAAACAAATGTGAAATTATGTTCAAAAACTATAAGAAAATCTTGTTAGCTCATTTGCAAGTAACTGTATAGAAAGCTTTAGTTATTAGAAAAGAGTACGTTCGCATTTGAAGTATGCATTTTTTTTTTTTGTAAATACCTAAGGAGCCTTAAAATCTCCAAACTTTAAAGTGAATAGCCTAAATTAGGATAAATCAAAAATAAAAATTTTAAAGAGCCAGCGAAAAATTCGAATATCTAAACCGGAGATAAATAGCCAGTGCTATTTGTGTAGCAGCTGATAGAACTCTCCACAAATTATTTTCCGCTACCTGTTCGCACACGTTTCGCTGTCCATTTGGAGGCCACCGGAAAATTAAGTTCCGATACTGGTCCGAACTAGGCCTAAGCATTGAGTGAATAATGAAGAAGTCAACTGTCACGAAATTTGTTTTTTTTGCATGATTATATAAACTGCATTTCTGATTTACTCAACTACGAATAGTAAAACAGTCTTGAAGGTTCTAATGCTCATCAGTTTATTGCTTAAGACCTTCGAGTAGGTTTATATTTGTATATGGAGCAGATAATTAGTTATGGAAAATATTTTTCGCAAAACCGGCAAGATTGAAATTGATTGTGCCTTTATAAAAGATGGAAGCAAAAGCTGGACGAATTTTGGGGTGGATTTCATCAAGGCCTATAATATCCGATCTAACTGAGAGTAATAGAATTCTGTTCACAGGAACCGACTGATTCTACCGACGAATCGTTTGTGGCACGAAGTGGTCCAATTTACCAGTGCTGTAGCTCGTTTTTTGATTTAAATTTTTTCAAGCCCCACCTTTCTTTGTATGAGAAGAGAAGTCCGCTGTGCAGTAAAGCAGTGTCTAATCATTGCTATTCAACTTTGTAATTTTCTAAGCTTTAGCGAACATCGTCACGATCATTTACGAGCACGAAGTGCGTATGGCGCACTTGACTGAAACAATTTCGTTTGCTATTTTAAAATATATAATAATTTATTTATTTAAACAATTTAATAATGCATGCACTCATACACAGTTATAGTTCTCTATTTTGGCATGCAGTTAACTTTGTATAATATATTATATTTATAATTAATTAAATAATTTTCTATAAGATTAACAAATGATTCTTTTCCTTTTAGCAAATATAGGTACAAATATTTGGCCTCTTAGGGACTCTGCCGAGTTTAGAGAAAAAAATTCTGCTATAGAAACAACAGTCTTTAACGGGGGGTTGTGTGTGTTACATATACCGGGAAGAGAATATGAATACATACACATACATAGGTATATAAATATAAATTAGTATCAAAAATGTGTTTCTTTTTCTTTTATAATTGAATTTTCCTTTGATTGTATTGATATAGTTGTATACATGTAAATAATTATATTGACTAGGTATAGTAAATACAATTGAGTTAATTTTTGTTTTTCAATTCTTCTCTCGAAACAATATTAATGATATGAAAGCTTTTTGATGCTGGATAAAAATATGCATTAGGAAAATAATTCAGTGTAAATATTCTTGTTTGTATGTGTGTGAAAAATTGTAGATTATTTTTGTTTTTAAGACAGGTAGACAGGGATACGTTTACAGACACCACATAGTCGAGACTTTGAAAAAATAAAAATAAAAAAATGTAAACAGTTTGTTATATCATTTGTATATCAGACAATTAGGTTCATTTGGCCATTGTGGACTGATCGAAGCGGATAGGTGATCCTCATTTGTTTTCAATGATCATTTGTAGTTGGAGGGCCAAACTTCTGGCCAATTGGAGCACAGATTGAGCGTTGTGACGTTCAGCCATTTCTGGAAGGAGAATTTGGTGTAAAAAATGTTGCCCTTATGCACAACTTACCATTGAAAAACTTGATAACATCCGTAAAGTCCATGCTATTCGAGAGTATAATGTCCCGGTAGGTTTCAAGCAGAGCCAGAGCCAAAAACAGGACAAAGTGTGTACTCGCAACGTGTTTGGCTGCCCAAATTACTTCCCATGTTGAGAAGACGTCTGCGTAGATCAGCTCGCGTTTGAAGTCCAATAGAAACCAACGATAGCAGAAGTAAAAGTGAGTATAGTCTCCGTGAGAGTCCATGAGGTCGTACATTTCCGAGTCCAAAATTTGGATCAGCGACCTGAAAATAATCAGAAACGAATTTATACGATAACTGAAAACTGAAAACTGGAAAGCCTCCAGCTCTGAATCCTTCTCAGATCCTGGTAGTGGATCATTTTCAATATAAGTATCAAGTCAAAGTACTCCTTGTCGAAAGAGCATGTACCGTCTAGTTATGGACCTGAAAATAGACTCAAGCTATGCAGAACAGCTGTGGATATAAATTTCAAGGTAAAATCCGGTGGAATGAAGATTTATCCACCTTTGCGAAAGTTGACTTAAGGGAGATCTTCAGCATCTGCTACAAACACAAGTTCCGATAACCGTTCAAGGACCGTCTAAGCTTTCCCAAGATACTAACTTTCTCAGAATGCTACCAATCTTTCGAAACCCTAAAGGATGCTAGGAATACTCGATTCAGCACGATTCTACACTCAAGACCACCTTTCGTATATGAAATGAATGGAACGAAAAACCACCTTACCTCATATTTGCGAAATGCATATCCATGGCGCCGCCATTGGGAAAGTTTTCAATCATTCTCTCCATCAACTTGCAGAAGCAGCTGTAGCTCAGTGACTCATCGTCGAAAATTACCAAAAGTGGCGCCACCAAGTCGCACATGCCCTGCATATATCCGACATCCAAGTGCTCCCAAACGTATCTGCAATCAAAGGCAATCATCGCAAACATATACCTTTTACACAAATCACCAACTCATACGTGGAGATCACATTGCGAAGCTTTTCCAGATTCTCGTTGGCAAAGTACCAATAGTTGCGGTCGCACCTTTGAACGTCCTTTTCGATCCTGTGCAAATTCAAGCCGAAGTTCTCAAGCAGCTCACACTGAAGCGAGGGGAAAATTTGATTATTTGTCTTAAAATGCAAGGCATCAAACTTACGCTGTATACACCACCATTTGAGCTGGCTGGTGAGACACAAGCCGACTTTGGTTCATGCAATGCATCCATTGATGGACCACCAGCATCGTCTGGAACGGGTGACGTGACCCCACCTACTGAATCCTCGTCCTCTTCATCGAGGTTCACCAGATCAATTGATGCATCTGTCACAATGACGGCAGCAGGCGGCTTTGAGGACCTACTCACTTTTTGATCGTCCCGCTCCACTGAGTAATCTTCGTCCGTTAACTCGCCCTTAATATCATCAACGCTGTGGAATTCTCCAAGCTCGGTTGTGTCTAGAATATTTCGGATATCATTGTCAGTGGCGTCACCAAACTCATTGCCGACTGTTTCGTATGAGGATGTGGAGGGCGAACAGGGACCACTTGGGATTACCATACCTCCTTTGATGTCATCGGTGCCGCCATTGCTCAGGCAATCCTCTTCAATTGACAATATCTTGATTGTGGTTCCGTGTGCACTCAAGTCGGGAACCGGAACCTTGCCAATGTTTGCCTCTTCGCGTTCAATGGCCGCCACCTCATCCTGAACATCGAC
The DNA here is from genome assembly GCA_963082955.1 of Cheilosia grossa. Lineage (NCBI taxonomy): Eukaryota > Metazoa > Arthropoda > Insecta > Diptera > Syrphidae > Cheilosia > Cheilosia grossa. The sequence goes on along the minus strand of OY720145.1, from coordinate 40,800,233 downwards.
GTCGAAAACATTTCCCGAGTCTGTACTGTTTTTCATATTCCTGGTGATTGGACAGGCCAGCCTGTTGGGTTCCACCTCAACAGGGTCTGATATGTCGGAGATATCTTGCTCGGCAAATACTTCATTGTCCATATCAACGTCTAAATCGATTCGTGACTTTTCACCGCTAGCACTTCCGGAACTCAGTTTGGCGACGGCCTTAGCCGTTTTTTCCATATCCCTCTGGCGAACTATAGCCTCGACGGCTAGCCACTCGCTCATGGTTGTCTCGTAGTAGTGTTTGAGTTCTTCGTCACGTTTTTCGCGCTCCTCGGGCTTCGATCCAAAGCTGTCGAAGGGTAGGCAATGATTTGAATGTAGGGTTTTTTTTTCTAAGTTAAGCTTACCTGTGGTGCCCCAAGAGGTATGGCCATACCTCCTTGCGGAGCTCAGGATCGACGCCACCGAAATACACCAAGCGATAGACCTCTTGCTCGTTAGTGACCACTCCAAGGGGGTTCAAGGTCTGCCAGCGTTCCTTGGTCAAGCCCTTTTCGTCAGTTCCCACTGAAAATCAGACTTAAGTGGGGCTTCTGTGATACCATCGAAAAGCTTACATTCTGGCGTAATCCTCCCATTGACCAAGCCAGACAGATGTGTCCTCACAGTGGACAAATGCCTGCAATAGGCCAACCAACCGTAGAAAGCCCTCGAGATTATCTGCCTTCGCATGGTGGAGCACACCAGCTCAATGCTGGCTGTCTGATTGCTTTGGATCAGCGGTGAATCTATAGATACCTGGTCAATGGAGATGCTCTTGCTGGAGTAGTCGCTGCTGCCATTTGTGGAGCAGCTGCTCAGTAGGGCGCGACGGGGACTTGTGCGTCCCAGCTCAAGAATTGGATGTGCTGCCACTAAATCAAAATTTGTGTCCTCTTATGCTCTGTGTACAAACTGAGTCGGCATATACTTACAGAAATCCTCGTGGTTACTCTTGCTAACAATACGGAAGACGTAGTCAATGGGAGTCTCCTCAGTGGACTCCATTACGGAAGATAGGATACGTCTGCGGCCGAACTTGGGCCAGGGGAAAAGTTTACCAAGTCCCCGTTGCGACCACAATGGCGGATCCAACTGGCCATGTGGCAAGAGCCCTGTTTCTAGGCAGCTCAGGAACGCCTGCATATGACCGCCTTCGGGAAAGTGTATTGGGGGCCGCTGCACTCCGTCTTGGCTGACGAGAATGATGGTGCCTCCGGTGTCTTCGCCCCGCTTTTGATGGCAATGAACGTAGACTATCTCACTGACATTAATGTTGAGCGCGTACGCCCAGTAGGAGCTCTTATCGCTGACATCCGATTCGTTATACCCGTTCATGAGTTGATTGGGAGTCCACTTTATAGTCAGAGTCTGGACGTGTTGGTGAAGGCTCAGGTAACCAGCCATTGACTCGTCGACGTCCTTCTACAGGCGAGCAAACCAAAATTTAGTTAAGAGCTGGTTTTCATGGGCAATAACGAGGATTTCACATACCGGCAGTACCATGACATTGTTCTTTCCATACAAGAGAGTCGCCCTTGAGTTCTGATGCAACGACTCAACATAATCCTTAGCAGCGCAAGCCGATGAGCTCGACTTGAACGAGCTGTTGCTTGAATCTTCCGAGTTAGCATGAAGACATCGCTTAAAGTTGATAATGGGTCTCTGTGCAGTTGATGGTTGTCTAGCTCCGGAGCTGATTCGATGACGCTGTACCTAGATAGGAGAAAATACAAATTTGCAAAAGGTCAAAGGGACACAGAACTTCAACCCGTTTACCAATTCGTCAGCATGCGGATCTGTCCAGAAGTGATCGGCGGTCTTTGCTCGTGTGAACTCCAGTGCACACGGTCCGACCAGCAATGAACTCAAAATAGATCCGTAGTCGGGGTCAGCAACCAGGGCGTCCTTGTCGTAGTAGTTGTTTGCGTTTGCAGCCAAATGCTCGATGATTTTCGCCAATTTCTTCTCGAACAAAGCCAAACGTATCCAAAGGAATCTGTGATGGGAATTTGTGATGTGTGTTATGGACTAAGGCATTTCCAACTTACTTAACCGACGGACTGGGTGGCGGATTTGCAGCGCACACAGAGTTGCTGCTGCCTTTCTTGAGCATTGGCGCCTTGTGAATATTATCCGTACTTGTGCTGGCCGATTTCTTATTCGGATCGGCATTCTCTGTCTCCTGCACTCTTTTACTGATGACATCAGCTTCGGGACAATTTTTTGCTATCTTATGCAACAGCGCTGTCGTTGATGATGTCTTGAAGAGGCCCAATGCTCGACGGCGCAAACCCTGGCTGAGGCAGGCCTCGACTGCGGCGCATACAGCTGTCACTGAGTTGCTGTCCTCGTGTATGAATTTCTTTGTGACTGCCTCTTCCATCAATTGTTTGACTTCCCTCTTCACGCTGGATATCAGACGTTCTTTGAACTCTGATTCTGCAAAAAATTAATACAGGGTGATAGTTAGTTCTCAAACGTTGAATTCACATTTTGAAAGGCATTCCCTTTTTATTTACTTTTTCATTGTGTAGACGAAATATTTGAAACTGTTATAAATCGAAATTATTTAAAAATAAAAAACTATTTGAAACTGAAACTGAAACCCCGAAATCTGTATTTGTATATGTCGATGGAGGAGCTATTCAACAAATGAACAGGACTTACGCAACGATATGCGCTGTATGAAAAAGACTGGGGTTCAATGTGGGCGAATTGCCGCAAATTTTTCTTTGCTTTATTCGTGAAATCGATCTTCCGCTTCCCATTTTACGGCGTGAAAGTGATTGATAAAGTAATAAGTGTTAACTTTTTTTCAAAGATTAAGGGTCCTTGGTAGCCTGACCCCCAGATTCGAGTCGACAAGGAAGCTTCGATCTCCGTTTTGAGGACCAAGCACTCAATGGCTACCCGAAATGGTTACTAAATAAGATGGAACGTTCGCGTAATCGCTGAAAATGAAAGCCTGCAGTTTCTAAGGCAGAGATTCTTCACGGTCCTGGAATGGAATGGATCATTTAGCCGTCGGGAATTGCTGGCTTATCTCTTCAAACATCTGTATGTAAACTATAAAAACTTAGATACTAAAATCGCCTCCAATGACGATTCCTCAGTAAAGACGCAGTCCACACTCATCGGCAGAAGTATTCTGACAAAACTAAAAGTTACATTTTATGATTTCAATGAAGAAATAAAAATAAATTAACACAAAGTTCGGTTACTTAATTAACTGGTTTTTATTTTAAAGTGCAGTAATTTAGATTTATTTAAATTAATAAAATTAGCTTTTTACATTACTAATTATTTTGACAAATCAGTTTTACTAAAAAAAAAAAAATAGTTTGAATTAAAAAATGTGCAAAGTAAAATTATTTAATAAAAAAATACATCTGCTTTAGCCTCAATAACATTCTGTAACTGCCTGCAACCGTTTCGACGAGTTTTTAAAGCATTCTGCTGGAATGTCATTCTTAAGTTTTGTCACTACAAAAACGATCACCTCTCTGCCAGAAAAACAGATAATTTTCCTTTAATGCAACATTCATGTTCAATTGGCCTTACTAATAATCGCTTTTAACCTCGACTCTAAATATTTTCTAGGTCACAATATGCAATTTTGAATGGAACATTCATCGCCTCCAATGACGATTCCTCAGTGAGTTCGTTGTGAGTTCAAAAAATTTAGGGCACTAAAAAAGATTTTAGTATCGCGTAATAACATTTAATCTGTGCCTCGGGGTTGACAGCTGTGTATTCATGGTTCAATATCCGCGTAGAGGTTAAATCACCATTGGGCATTTTTGACAAGGAGCGTTATCCTGCTGGAGAATAAATGACTGCGTGATTAGTCTATCGCCAGATGGTAATGCTTAGTTGTTTAAAGCTTGTGCTGGATTATCGTTCCATTTATTGGAACCAAAAATGGACAACCGTTGGACGGTATACACCGCTAAAACATTATAAACCCGCTACCATGCTAATTGGCCTGAACGACTGGTGCGTATTTTGCACGAGATAATTTCGGCGCCCAGACAAATCTTTTTTTCGGTGATCTATGAGGCTTGAATGAACTCTCTTAATTTGTTTAATTTTAGCCTCTTTATTTTGTTTTCGTAGTTATATACCAAACTTTTCTAACAGGATATATATTTAGGATTTTGTCCTACAAAACCAGTCTTCGAATTTCAAGTTTAAAAGATTTCACAAAATTTATTTATTGTTATATAATAAAAGAATTCATTTAAAACTAGACCAAAGTATGCTATGGTAAAGGTGTTCCTCGTCGTGCGAGAATTAAGGTTGATCTGCACCCGGGAAAGAAAAATCACTAAGCTCAAGCTGTTAGCTCTTGACTTTTAGTAGAGCTTGAGTATCTTTCTTAATTCGCCGACTTTGTAGAATAACAGTATCGGCTTCTAAGCAAAGCCCACAAATCAGCCATCTCGGTTGTTTCTCGACCTCGGGAAACCGTCCTCGTTACTTGGATTTGGTCTTTGGGAATTGAATTCAATTGGACATCTTCATCTGATAACTTAGGCATCCTCATGAACGTCCTCAGCTAACCCGTCGTTATCGCATTCATCATCTTCATCTTCATCTTCAGTCGTAAGTTCGTGAGAATCACCCTATTGCTTCATGTGGTCAGCACTTGTTGTTGTCGTTCGTGTGCCTTCGTGATTCCCTACGTTTCTCACCTTATATCGGTCGTTGGGAGAGTTGTGTTTTTCTTACCTATAGCTACTAAATTGTTATTTCTATATCTTACTGCAGGTTTTCTATTTTTATTGTAGGGTTCTGAAAAGCCTCAATCGCTTCTTTTGCACTTTTACGTGCCGGTTTTTTTCTTAGATAGAAAAAAGCCTGAAACCTAATCTGAGATCGGAATCTTGGTAACTTGTTGCGATCGCGAAATGTTTCTGAGGTCAATAAGGATGGTTTGCACAGATATCGTTCTTATGTGAATATTGATTTTGATATTTACAGTTTATTTGAACAAATTAAATGCTTATCCTATTTTTTTTACAGAAAGACCACAATCGTATTTTATTTACAAGCTTTTCGATCTTTCATATTTAACTCTGTCGTTTTGCCCCTATTTTGATCAAAATGAGCCTTTAGTTTCGACTTTAAATTTTACTAGTTCACAGTGGCTCCATACAAATTTCGTAATTGTGAGCTTCCGTAAAATTCCAACTTAGGGTTTTTTCCACTGCGCCACCTCTCGCGAACGTCTGACAAACATCCGAGAGTATAACTGTCTTTAGAGCTTCTCAATTAGCCGTTTGGAATCGGCATAAAATTGTAGATCCCTTCCATTCGTTCCAAAAATGAAACTCACACAAAACGAATGGTTGTGAGAAGCTAGGCCTTGGGTCCCTTCGGACCTGTTGCGCCAATTAATTATTATTGAGCTTCCGTAAAATTTAAGTCGAGACTTAAATTGATTTTTTAGTACGGCGCAATAAATCTTTCATATTTAATTTAAATTCAAAACAAACCTCGAAAATTTAAATCGTCAAAATACGTTTGCCATTCAAGAAATCGCACTTTCGCACTCGCCATGGCTCTCAAATGATCTCATTTACACACACAATCATAGCTCACACCATATGCAAGTTAAGATACCCCATTGACAAAGGCAACAAACGTAAAATTGATTACATAAGCAATAGCATCAGTACTGTATGACAGAGCTTCACTCTGTGGCATTGCAAATACTTAGATCAGCATAATTGGTCAATATCAAATATCCATGATATTCTTTCTTATCTTTTGCCTCCTTCTGAGACATTGAAGATTTTGCCAACGCTAACACAAATTTAAGTATAAATACGAGGATAAGTTATTTCTCTGATCAGTTCTGTTTTACCATTACACAAGCTCTCATCGTTGACTTCCCCCCACCAGTGGTAAGGGGTCAGCAAGAGAGGCTTTTTAAAAAAACTCAAATACCATATTAAATAAATTAATTGGCGCCCAACGTGGGGCATGCTAACATTTGCAATTTAAATATTCTGAAAAAATCAAGTAAGGATTTGCAAAATAAAGCGTGCGTGAAACACAAAACAAAATCAAGTATTCTTATAAAAAAGAAGAAAAGTAAAAAAAAAAAAAAACAAAAAAAACCTTAATTAAACACAAAACAAAATCAAGTATTCTTATAAAAAAAGAAGAAAAGTAAAACAAAAAAAAACCCTTACTTAAAACAAAACAAAATCAAGTATTCTTATAAAAAAAGAAAAGTAAAAAACCAACCTTAATAAAAAAAAAAAGGTGTAAGAACCAAATATTTCTATATAAAAAGTGTACCAAGAGAACATTAAAAGACTATTGAAAAAATATAATATATACCAAAGAGCTATGCTGCCGGAGGAAATAGAAGAATTATCAGAAGACGAAGTTATAGGAAACTTCACACCCAACGAAGAAGACAGCTCCAAGGCTTTGAGCGACGAAGAAGCGACAGCAGACTTCCAAAAACATTTCCTGCTACTAAAATCAAAGGCAAGGCGCCGTAGGGAAAATAACGAAAATTTGTAAGCAACTTATTAATATAAGGAAATATTCATATTCATATTTTAATCTTAATTATTATAAACGTATTTGTTTTCAATAAATATTGTTAAATTATCTCCATTCTGGACGAATTAATTGAAAAATTTGGCAAAATGACGACAAATACTAATACGAACGCAGAAGATTTAATAGCCAGGTTGATAGTTACAAATACTGCTACTTTGAGAGCAGAGATAGAAACTCTAAAGTCCCAACTGACTGTTATAACCGGGACCAACTCACACGTTGAATATAAAACTCAGACAATTGACGAACATATCCGGTGTGACGAAACACTGGACGTAATAAAATCCTTGCCGGAATTTACCGGAAATACAAATACATATGTTAGTTGGCGAGAAGCTGCTAACAATTCAATTAGCCTCTACACCAAAGGGAGTAGAAGGTATTTCGCTGCTTTAACTATTCTGAGGAACAAAATAACTCAGAACGCAAACAATATTTTAACGAACCATGGAACGGTTCTGAATTTTGATGCTATTCTAAGCAGGTTAGACTTTTCATATGCGGATAAACGCCCTGCTCACATAATTGAGCAAGAATTAAGCGTTCTTCGACAAGGAAACTTGTCAATCATTGAATTTTATAATTTGGTTAACGAAAAGTTAACTCTTCTAATAAATAAAACTATAATGACACATGGTTCTGAAAGTAATCTGACCAAAGAACTTAATGATATAAATCGACGAAATGCTTTACGTGTTTTTATCACGGGGCTTAACACCCCTTTATCAAATATAATGTTTTCCTTAGCACCTGAGGATTTACCTAGTGCTTTAGCAAAGGCACAGGAGCTCGAGTCAAACAACCAGAGAACACATTTTGCCTTACAGTTTATGAGAAATAATTCTCGAGCTTATAACGAAAATAGAAATCAAAATAATTTAAGGTTCCCGAAAGTAAATTTTGAGGAACATCATCAAGGAAGGAATACTAACTTCCCGAAACCCGAACCAATGGAACTCGGAAGTTCCAATGTAAAACAAAATTTTAAAGGATACCGTTGGGGTAATCCTAATGCTCAAAATAATAATTATAGACAGAATGACAATCAGCCAAATTATTGGCAAACTAATAATAATAATTATCGAAATGCAAATCAGCAGAATTTTTATCGGCAGTTTCCTCAGGGAACAAGGCCAAATCATGTTGAGAAAAGACCATTAGAAAGTACTCAACATACTGGAAAACCTCAAGTAAAGAACATTAGAATTAATAACATTAACGAGAGTGCTTTTTTAGAGAACAGGGCAGATTGCCCTACTTGTACAGAAGAAACTATGGAACGGGTAGATTATTAAAAATTTTAATAGACACTGGTGCTACAAGCTGTTATTGTAGGCCAAACATCTTGTCAAACAGACAAGAATTAGTAACTAAGAAGAGGGTAAAAACCATAAATGGTTATACCATCATTACGCACTTTTACGATGTAGAAATATTTAATAGGAAAACAAGATTTTATGAAATTATAAATCTAGATAGCGATTTATTAATAGGATATGTCTTATTGAGAGACGCAGGTATTACTTTAGATTTAGGGAGGGGAATTTTAATTCATAATGATATAAACGAAAAAATATTTACTTCCGAAAAAACCTCTGAGATACTTGGGGAAAATGATAACAGTAATACAGAAGAAAGAACTTCTGACAAATATAACAATTCTTTGGAATTACAGAATTCTGAAGCGCATGAAGAAGATTGCACGAACAGTTTTCATGACAAAGTTAAAAGATTAAGAAAAAAAATCATGCATAAAATTGAATTGATGCATTCAAATATAAATATAAATGAATTATTTAGAACAGACGTGAAGGCAGAAATACGCACAATTGTTGAAACTCCTATATGGAGTAAACAATACCCATACCCTTTGTCTGTAAATTCGTTTGTGAATAAAGAAATTGAAACAATGTTGAATAACGGAATAATTCAACAAAGCAAAAGTCCATATAATTCACCCATATGGGTGGTACCTAAGAAGGGTATTAATGATGATGGGACACCGAAGCTACGAATGGTCGTAGATTTTAAGAAACTTAACGAAAAAACAATTTCCGATAAATATCCTATACCTGATATAAATGTTATACTTTCGAATTTAGGAAAGTCTAAATATTTTTCGACTATTGACTTAGAATCTGGTTTTCACCAGATACAAATGAATAGGGTAGATGTTGAAAAAACATCATTCGCAGTAAATAATGGCAAATATGAATTTTTGAGAATGCCATTTGGTTTGAGAAATGCGCCCAGTATCTTCCAAAGAGCAATGGATGATATATTGCGCGAATATATTGGAAAATTTTGCCATGTATATATGGACGATATAATCGTCTATTCAGATAATCTTGAAAATCATACTAAATACTTAGAAATAATTATTCAAACTCTTAAAAACGCTAACATGAAAATATCATTAGAAAAGTCAAAATTTTATAAATCTGAAGTCGAGTTTTTAGGCTATATTGTGGGATACAACATAATCAAAACAGACCCAAAGAAGGTCGAAACAATTTCAAATTTCCCAGATCCAACAACGTTAAGACAACTTAGAAGCTTTCTTGGCATGACAGGATATTATCGTAAGTTTATTAAAGATTATGCTTCAGTAGCGAAACCGCTAACCAAACACTTGTCCGGTGAAAATGGAAGAATTTCCCAGCATATGTCTAAAAAAATAACAATAAAGCTTGATCACGAAGGTATTTTAGCTTGTCAACAGCTAAAAGACTTACTTATCAACCAAATCGAACTGGTACAACCAGATTATAATAAAAAATTCGTCTTAACGACAGACGCATCCAATAATGCTATAGGAGGGGTATTAACCCAGGAAGGTAAACCAATTACTTTCATATCGAAAACACTAAATTCGACAGAACAAAATTATGCAACAAATGAAAAAGAACTTTATGCAATTGTTTGGGCATTAAAAAATTTGAGAAACTACCTGTACGGAGTTTCAGATTTAGAAATCCACACGGATCATCAACCACTAACTTTCGCGGTTTCAACCCGAAATCCTAATGCAAAAATGAAGAGATGGCATGCTTTCATTGAGGAGTTTTCTCCCAAAATAATTTACAAACCAGGCACTACAAATGTAGTCGCTGACGCTCTTTCAAGGCAATATTTAAATAACGTATCCGATGATTCATCAAGCATTGACACGCAACATTCTGCAGAAAGCAGCGATAACTTTAATATTAAAGAAACTACAAAACCACTTAATCAATTTAAACAACAAATACTTTTAAGTCAAGGACGATTTACTATTCATGAGCAAATTAAGAATTTTAATAAAACCAGACATATAATAGAATATGATACTCCAGAGAATTTAGTTGCAATTCTAAAAGAATACTTACAACCTGGAATTGTTGCAATTCATTGCACCCCAGAAGATTTATACATAGTTAAACAAAAACTAAAAGAAACGTTTAGTAACCGCTTTCTATACACGAAGAACTTCCCAATAGATATAACTAATAGGGAAGACCAAAATATAATTATTGAACAAACACATACTAGAGCACATAGGAGCTATAAAGAAAACCTTAAACAAATTTATTCTTCTTATTATTGGCCTGAAATGAATAAACAATTTAAAGAATACGTACGAAATTGTGAAATTTGCAATAGAAATAAATACGATCGACATCCTAACAAAATACCAATTGGAGAGGCTCCAATTCCTAAGAAAGAGGGGGAGCAGTTACACTTAGACTTATTTTTTGCTCAAAAATTAAAATTTATATCTTGTATAGATTCATATTCCAAATTCTTAGTGATTAAATTAATTGATGACAAAACAAAACTAGATGAAAAAGTTCTAGAGATACTTCAAAGTTTTCCAGACGTCAAAACAATAACAATTGATAATGAACCTGGTTTTACAACAGGACAATTTAAGACTTTAATGCAAAGATTAAGTATAAAAATTTACTTCTGTGATCCCAGACATAGTACCACCAACGGTCAAGTAGAAAGAGTGCATTCCACACTAATCGAAATATCAAGATGCCTTAAGCAGGAATTTTATTTAATAAGTGACCTAGAATCGATTTTCAGGGCAGCCCAACAATATAACAAAACAATACACTCCGTTACAAATAGAAGACCCTATGAAGTTCTTTTCAATAAAGTATCACACGAAGATATACAAACAAAACTTTTATCTGCCCAAGAAAAAATGTTAGAAAGAAATAATAAAAATAGACATATAAAAACATATGCACCAAATGAAACAATTTATGAAAAGATTGTAGGTAATAGGAATAAACTTCAGCCTAAATATAAAAAACAAAAAGTTAAGGAAGACTTAAGAAACAAAGTCAGAATTTATAAAAATGATAGAATAATACATAAGGATAATATTAAGACTTAGTTTTTCCTTTCAGGAAAATGTTGATGATCGTTTTTCAATTGATTGGCATAGTGTCGACAGAAATAACTGATTATACCAGAGACAATTACGTATTAATAGAAAACGGAGACGCAATCATTTTCGAAGACTATGGAAATTTATTCCATATAACTAATTTAACATACTATAGACTATTAATAAAGGAACAGGAGCAAATTCTCAGCAGCAAACCTGAATACACAGATATTAAAATAAATAAAAATATTATTTACTCAAGTATAAATGAAGACTTAGAAATACAACTTATACATTCACTCTTAGGACAGTTACAAATAAATAATTACAGAAACAAGAGAGGAATTAATGAATTAGGAACCATATGGAAATGGCTAGCAGGATCACCAGACCATGACGACTTAGTTTTAATAACGAACAAATTAAATGAACTATCAGAAAATAATAATAAACAATTTACGACAAATTCAGAGATTTTCAAAGCTATAGAATCTTTACAAAGATCAGTACAAAATTTGGAAGGAAGTACATATAATAAAGTAACAAAAAATATTAATAAATTAATTATTACAGAACTACAAAATATATTACAAACAATAACTTTAGCTAAATTAGGAATTTTAAACCCGTCAATCCTAAATTTGCAAGAGATTAAAACGATTACTGAACATGAACACGAAAAACTGACTCTAACTGACCTAATGGACGTTTCAAAATTTAAAATAGTCCAGGATAAAGATACCATAGTAATATATATTAAATATCCAATTGCGAAAAACAATTGTAAATTATATGAAACCAGAGCCATCAGCCAAAAAGATGGAAAATTTGTAATAGATAAGGAAATTGTAAAATGTAAGACAAAATACTTTAACATCGAAAATTGTAAATTAGAATTAACAAATACGTTTTGTAAACTATCTTTAAAAGAAACATGTTTATCTAAAATTTTAAATAATGAAAAAGGGCATTGTGTTAAAATTAAAGAAAACAACAAAAACATCGAAATAATCAAAGATGGTGTAATTTTGGTATCCGGAAATCATGCAATAGATAGCCATCTTGTTGAAGGCGTATATTTAATAACATTTGAAAATAGTACTATAATCGATAATACTACTTATGAAAACCCAACAGCTATTATTTCCAATTACTTAAAAACAAATCATTTGAATAAATATAAAGTTATAAGATACATAGAATCTGAAAATAATGAATTAAAATTTGAAAATATAAATATAATAAATTCAATAAAAATAGAGATTAAAAAACGTCCAATGTTTTGGACAATTATATGTTTAATTATAAGCTTTTTAATAATATTTGTATTATATAAAATTAAAACACGTTGGCAAACATATAAGCAAAATTGTAGAAATAAATCTAATGAAATAATTTTTTTGGAAATGAATGACAATATTAAACGCCTAAAGAAACGGGACGTTTCTCTTAAGAAAGAGGGGAGTTAAGATACCCCATTGACAAAGGCAACAAACGTAAAATTGATTACATAAGCAATAGCATCAGTACTGTATGACAGAGCTTCACTCTGTGGCATTGCAAATACTTAGATCAGCATAATTGGTCAATATCAAATATCCATGATATTCTTTCTTATCTTTTGCCTCCTTCTGAGACATTGAAGATTTTGCCAACGCTAACACAAATTTAAGTATAAATACGAGGATAAGTTATTTCTCTGATCAGTTCTGTTTTACCATTACACAAGCTCTCATCGTTGACTTCCCCCCACCAGTGGTAAGGGGTCAGCAAGAGAGGCTTTTTAAAAAAACTCAAATACCATATTAAATAAATTAATTTGCATATGCAATTACTGTAGACACTTAATCCGTAGTTAGGAATTTCGCCATGAAAAGCGACTTGCATTTCTGTCAAAATACTTTTGTCGACTATTTTAGATGTATACAGTTACAATTCAGAAAACTGGTGCGAACTTTGCCACACTTTAGCGACTGGTGCTGGAGATTATTGTGGAAATAAAAAACTGTGAACCTTTTTTATTTCAAAAGCAGAAAACACAAGAGTAGCAGAGTTGCCAGTATGATTACACATTTCATAAGTTTGACATATTCTTTTTCCCAACCGGTCTATATGATTTTTGACATGTATATAAAGTAAATAGAATCTCATTTCAATGCAACTTAGATTTTCCGAGTGCCAAACCAATACATGCCATAGATGCTCGGGCTATTTGTCATACAGTAAGGTGATGATATTTCAAAACCTCCACAGAATATAATTCAGATCGATTGGTTGATAGCAACAGCAAAGAGAAAGGCTACACGAAAGTGCTATTCAGGGATGAAAAATTAATCTTAGTTCTGCTTGCATTTTTTTTTAACTGAATTGTATTTTTTACTTTTTCGTATACGTAGTGGGAGAAAGATACCGTTTTCGTGCTTTTCGAATGATTTCGCGATTTTCATCCATTCTAATATTACGTAGTCTGGCTGTCTGGATTTTTTATTTTGAACGGCAATTTAAAAATTTGTATTTTTCTCGAGAACGATATATGCATACAATTTGAATAAGAATGCATTTTATGGTCAACTTAACTCGGTGGCAAACACTGCTTGTATTTGAAGTTATTACTTCTTTAGGCGTATTGGGCACTTTTGAGATGGGAAGAAACCAATAAACTCGCGACACTGTTACCGACACCGCTGTTCTATTTATATAAAAAAGAAAAAGAAAGAGCAATATGAATGGCACACTTTCGATTGCGAGAATCGCATAAGAGTTTAGCATAGAGGAGCTACTGAGAGCTTACTCTTTTTATTAGTAGTGGGGTGGGGCGCAGCGTTGTTCCGAAGAAATTTTGGAGTTGAGCCATTTTCCTAGCCATTCCATTACATGAAAACGAGCAGGGAGTTTTTTGTTAATTTTTTTAATAAAATAAACGCAAAATTTATGGGTTACTTGAGCCAAACTACCCAAATGGGTTTATCAGCAAAACGCTGAGTGGTGCGGTGGATGCGTTGCAACAGTTTAAATTTGTTGATTTATTTCACCACGAACACATGTATTTTGCAAAATGGTTAATAACTAATGTAATCAACATATAAATAGAGGAATAAACTGAGAAATATTCATTCTTAGAAATAAATTAAGACATTTTTGTTCCTAAAATTATGGTGTCTGTTTTCGTTTGTTGTTTTTGGCGAAACATTATTTCGCCGGCGAATGTCGACAGAAAAAAGTCAACGAATTCAAAGGGAAGAATTGAGAAGAAACATTACAATTAAGAGTTTGTTGGGGTTCAAGGGGGGATATGAAAATTCCTGAGTGCGTAACATTTTTGAGTTATAATCTTTTCCTGTTCCGTATAGTAACAGAAAACAAAAAAAAAATATATTAGATAAATAAAAATCTAAATAGTGAATTTTATTTAACGATGACCAATGATCGCAATCCTAGCACCACGTGATATAAGACTACAATTGATGCAGTCTTTACAATATAGATATTTAAATAGATTCAATCTAAAATTGTTTGTTTCCTATTTTAGTTACCATAAACCTATGGTATCAGTTTTCGAATATGATGATGGAAGAGTTGTTGAAATTGTGGATGAAAATCCATAGATTTCATTGGTATTCATTTCAAAGAATACCGATTAGTTAAATTTAATATTTCATGTTTTTGTAAATTTACGTTTTAGGCAATAGATTGCAATTTTTGTATGTACCTTAAATAATATGCATTATTTTTCATGAACAGCGTTAAATGAAAATTGTAATATAATTTTAGTATAGTTAAGAAAAAAACACTTCATTTAAAAGTATTTCCTGCACATTTAATTGTAATTGTTCAAGTTTTCACTTCTGTCGGCCACTCCCGGATGGCCACTGTTTTTTTTTTTTTGTTTTTAAAGAATACCGTATGCCGAATAAATTACACAAATCGAATCTGTGCTTTGGTTTTTTAGAGGTTACATGAAAACGGTTACAACAATTATATTTTAAGTGCATAAACAATTTATGTATTTTCCGTCTTTCGTTTTCCACGCGAATTTAACAATGGGTACTTTGAGTAACTGTTGATATCTTGAACACCACATTTTGGATTTTGATACAAAGAGTGCTTTTTGTAATCGAAATTGGAATATAAGTGTCAAACCAATTCAGGCCTCCCACTTTATTTGCAATCACATACTTTCGTTTGTAAAGAAATCAAATTATAGGTTCACTTGAGGCCCTGACTTTGACTTTGTTTATTTGAATAATGAGCTTTCGAAATCACCAATCAATTGCTTTAAAAACATTTTCGAAAGGATTAACAATTTCACTCAAAAGTCTTGGAAGATGCAAAAGTTACAAAAATATCGTGATCATTATATACGCAGAACGTGTAAAACATTCTAACCGAAATTTGGATAGAAGCACTTACTATGGATAAACAATTAAAAAAAAACTTGTGTGCATTGACCCTTAAAATTAGAGAAAAAAAATCGACTCTTAAGTCTTTTGTTATGTCGTTTTCCATTGGGACAAGAAATCAATCTTTTTTTTGATCTAAATCACTTTTCATGTTCCATTGGGCAAAAAAATCAATCTTTTTCTCGATTCGGAGCACTTTTTGCAGATCTCGATATATTTTCAGATCCACACATACCAATATGCTTTGCACAGCTGTTACCGTCATTTTAAGAAGTTTGCTTTCAAGACAAATGCGCAAAGTTTCGTGAAAACCAAAATAACGAAATACATAAATAGCCATGGATATCATTTTGGAGGAATTATTTACTTCATAATCTTCCTCGTCATCGGAAGACTACGAATCGCAAAAATACTAAATTTGTGTCTACAATAGGGAAAACATTTTTGAATTCGATATCCATTGGTGGTTTTCGCAAAAACAAATGCAGAGAACAGCTGATATTGCTGCCAAATAACGCACTAATATATTTATAAAAGCAGATCAATTTCGTTGCGCGTTCCATTAGCAGCGTAAAATCTGAGATCTGAAAAAGATTTCTGGTGGTCCCAATGGAAAACGACGTTAGTGAACTCTAAGTCCCACTTAGAATTTTATACAAATGAAACAAATTTAACAAAAGTCAACTTCTGCTGTCTCACCAGACGCGAGCTTCAACTTGTCTTTGATGTGAATCAAATGAACAATTTTTGTATGCTATGACAGATTTTTGAAAAAAGTCGTACATATAAAATAAATCTGTAAAAGTGAAACAAAACTCATCTTAGTGATAAAATTTAAACTCATTTAGTTGGTAATCCACTCTCAGTGCCTATCTGCATTTGAAGTTGCACAAAGACGGAAAATGAGAACAAAGGCTTGAAAATGGCCCGACTTGTTTGTTAAGCTAAGGTTACACTTGTCATTTTTCGTGGCAACATCACAATAATTCACTCTTTCTATTGTCACTAGTGTGTCTCACATGAGAGTACACTGTGACAGCCAGCGTGACCAGACGCTTGACAGGCGATCACACGTAGTGACACGACCACAAGTTTTGACGTCATAATGACGTCGGCATATCAAAATTTGCTACAGAAAATTAAGCATATTATCTTAACTTTACCAAAAAGAAATATTTGTACACATTAATGTCAAAATGTACATAACTTTCAAATGCAGAAAATAAATGTGCATGTCATGTGTCTAGAGCATGACCATGATTACTGAATTTAAAAGAAGGATCTTATTTTTATGCGCAATCTGGATGTCCAAGTTCCGAGTAGCATTACGGGCAGCTGAAGCCGTATTTCTTGGGTCTATAAATATTCTGTCAGTTGTCACTGGAAAAACCAACCAAATACCATTACAGTCTATTGCAGTCCGGGAAAGCTTTTGCCCTGCCAATACGACGAGTCTTACCCCCATCCATATTGGATATTGTTTTCTTAAAACGTTGCCCCATCTAAACCGCTTTAATACCAAAGAAACTCATTAAAAATTTATTTATAAGCCCGTCACACGTCCGGACCGGAACTACTGAACTGCAAGAGCACTTTGTACGTACTTCCTGCACCCACCCCCTCCCGACTTTCAAGTGCAACAGCGCACCAACTTACACGACTATAAAAGACCATAAACCTGGAAATGAAATTTACTACGAAACACCCCCGCTGTTTACTAGCGAAACATCTACATCAGCCCCGTCCTCGTCGACATGGCGCCATCCCCATTTCGTTTGAGATCCAAACCAGATAAAGAACAAATGAGACTTTTAATTGGAAAAGCAAATACATCCGCATACATTACAGACGACACTATCCAGATTGCACTAGACTAGATAATAGATCCCACATTGACACACTCTCAGTGTGATTTGGTTAAAGGTGTGGTTTACATATACCCCATGCCCTTTGGCCTCCACCGATAAGTGCGGTATCTATGACATTGAACATAAACAAAGGTAATTCGCGGAAAGCAGCATCCCCGCTTGAGTAACCCCCCCCCCCACAAAAAAAAAAAACAGAACAGAAATCGATTCCATATGGCGAAGAGAGAGAGAGGGCGCCGCCAAGCGCCACAACCACTTGTTAGGTAAGAAGAAACACGACTCTCCCTGAACCAGGGGAACATTTTCGACAGGGGCAGGGGTAAGCCCTCTATAGATTTTTCACAGTGAGGTAGGATTACCCTGTCCCCAGCAGCATCATGACGTACATACCCCTCCCCGAATTTGAATCGATTTTTCAAGATAAGCATTTTATAAGTGCCATTGTTCGCTGTAAATAGAGCCACCCCTAAATTGATTTGAACGGTACTCAAACTCAATGAGTTATATCCCGTTTTTTGGAGCCACCGTGTCTTTTTTAATTATAAACAAAAATCCTTGCAACAGTTGGCTCTGCGGTCGGAGGGGCTGAAGGACGTGCTCGCACTGGGGCACTGTGTTTTTCTTTCTGTGTTAGTGCAAGTGCTCCGTCACTTTCTTCCCGCAATAGGTTGGAAGAGTAAAGATTGTATCAGCTTTAGCTGCGAATTAACTCACCTCCACCGCTTGTTTGTACCATATTCACAACAGGAATTTAATATTTTTTCACAAAAACTTTTTGGGGTTCTTTCCGAGGTTTTCCTCCAGAAAATCTAGTTTTTCCCACTTTGAGGTTCACACTAATCAGTAGATGTCACTTGGAGGTACACTAGGCTGTGGGAAATCCCTTAAAAGTGTTTCATTTTTTTTTTTTTTTTGGGGTGAAAATTTATTGGTTACTTAGGGAGAAGCACAAGTCGCATTTTCTGTATACACGTCCGGATTCGGGGAAAACTGGTGAAAGAATGAAGAAAATGTTCGTCGGTAACGGTGCTTGGTGGATGATGGGGGTGGTAGGGTGGTTGTGGTCCGTTCACAATGGAGCTGCCGTAATGTAGATTTAATGTGTGCGACCGTAATTGATGCGTTATATGAATTTTAAAATAAATACATAATTTACGATTAGGTGTAGCTCAGTTGTTTTTGTTTGTCTATTGTCTTACGAGTATATGAAGGGCTTAAGTGGCTACAGCTTAAGCAGTTTAATGAACTTTTCAAACGTTGTAAGCACTGCAAGGGTTAGAGAAGATATGGTGGCTACTTACAAAAGAGTGATAGTCAAATATTGTGTTGGGAACTTTGTTTGCTAATGGGTCCTCAAGTAAGAACGTTATTAGTTGATTTGTATATGAAATGTACACGCGTGGACTAATATTTGGGGACAACGTATTTACTCTCAACCTATACGAAATGTTAATAATGTGATTGGGATATTAATAAGAAATGTAGGTATATTTTTTTTATGATGGAGTTTAATTTCTTTAAAACGTTTTTAATATTCAATGGTTTGGGAAAATTGTGATTATGAACCAAAGCATGTCCTTAAAATCCAGAAAAGAACCAATGCGACTTGTAAGCCTTAGAAGGACAAAAGAAAACCATCGTTCAGTCAAAAAAAAGAAGCAGCACTCCAACGATTAAAAACAGACGATCGCTGCTCTATGTCGTTTCAAGCCATAGGGCCGAATACAGTCGCAATTTTGGTAGATCTGTCTCTTTTTAAAATACGGCCTATTCCAGCTTAGGCCGAACTGGTGAATCCAACCCCATCAAAATGTGGTCTTAAATCTCGTACCTATAAAATGAAATAAAAGCTGTAAGGTCAAATGTTAATGATAGATAGATAGATAGATAGACATAATTTATTTCTATAAATTCAATAAAAACATATAATTTCCGAAATAAGAACAATTTTTATAAGTGCATTAAGTATAGAAGTACTGAGTACAAAGAATAGTGTTGAAGGTCACTTCAAGAACTAATAAAAATTTCAAGAATTCCGTTTTTGGGTGGGGTGACCCTATAGAACATTATTAGCACAAACAGAATTAAAAGAAGTAAGAACTTTTAAACTCAAAAAGAATAAGAGAAACGGATTACTTTAAAAAAAATTCAAACGTAAGTGCAAAAAATAATAAATACATACATAATACGTAGAACTAAAAATTTAAACCAGTCTGAAAGCACAGATTCTAAATTAACAAAGTTAAAATTAAAGAAAAACTAGGATGTCTGCTAGGTTTACAGCATATTTTCCGTAACATACTTTTCAGAAGAATTAAAAGTGATTGTATTTTGTTTAAATAAACACCTCCCCAACATGCAATTCCATACTGCAGTTTAGAGTGCAAAAAACCAAAATAAATTGTTTTTAGGAGCATGGTGGAGTAAATTCGTTGCAAGTAATAAAAATGTCTGAGTGTGCACTATTGTATGGAGTACACCCAAATTAAAGAACCCGATTTTGCTCCTTATCCGACCTATCTTCACTCCTTGCGACCTATTTTGAAGGTAAGGTTTAAAAGTCAAATTTGAAGCCACGGAATCCTGCTTTTTCTAGTTTACGCAACAAAATATTGTGGTTGACCATATCAGGCTTTAGTTATTTCGATAAATAACCCAGCCGTGAACTTTTTCGAATCAAGGCTAGACTACAAGATTGAAGAAGTGCATCTTCAGTAGATTTGCCTTTCTGAAAGCCAAATTGATTATCATTAAAAAATTTACTTTTACTTAGAAAACTCACTATCCGATTTTTCATAAGTTTTTCGAAGATCTTGCTGAAAACAGGGAGAAGTGATATGGGTCTGTAATTACATATTTCACTAGAAGAACCTTTTTTAAATAAGGGAACAACATCCGCGCATTTGAGTACATCAGGAAAGACCCCCTCAAAAACACAGGATGTATGTATGGAACAAAATATCGGCCAAATGGCCGCCGCGACCTCGGCGGTACACCTCCATCCGATTTTCGATGACGCTGAGGCATAACTGAGGTTCTATGCCGTTAATATGCCGAATTATCTCATCCTTTAGCTCTTGAATTGCTGCTGGCCTATCGACGTACACCTTTTATTTCAAATAACCCCAAAGAAAGAAGTCGAGCGATGTCAAATCGCATGATGGTGGCGGCCAATTAACATCGCCACGACGTGAGCTAACACGGCCATTGAATTTCTCCTGCAAAAGAGCCATTGTTTCGTAGCTGTGTGGCAAGTGGCACCGTCCCGTTGAAACCACATATCGTCCACATCCATGTCTTCCAATTCGGGCCATAAAAAGTTCGTTATCATATCGCGATAGCGAACAACATTCACTGCCTGACTGGCCTCATTTTGGAAAGAATACGGCCCGATGATGCCGCCAGCCCATAAACCGCACCAAACAGTCACTCTTTGTGGGTGCATTGGTTTTTCGCCAATCACTCTTGGATTATCATTCGCCCAAATGCGGCAATTCTGCTTATTGACAAATCCACTGAGGTGAAAATGTGCCGATTAAATTGACCGAAAAAAAAGTGCACGATATATGCATTTTGATTTGAACGCCCATTTTCATAATAAGCCTGAATAACTTTAACGCGGTGCTCGATTGTGTATCTTTCCATGGCTCAAATTGTATTCCTTGTTGCTCACGAAAACAAATTATGAAATTTGAATTCTGCGATGACAACAAACGTAATAGTTTCTAAGAAAGTTTCCGCAAATATTATATTGTTTATGTTATTTTTTGTTATTTGCATTTTTTAGAGAATCTACTGAGTCAATATAGTCCTAAAGTGGCAACGCTGGCTTCCGTAGAATTTTTGCCTTTGTAACCATGTGATACTTTTATTCCTTTACTGGCCTTGCCTCTGAACATATTTTCCAATTTGCAATCCAAACCGCGTGCAGCCTCCATGGCTACGTCGCAACATCCTGTAATCTTCAAAACTAGGAGGGTATTTATATTGTTTTGTTTATTAAAAAATTGTTTCTGAGATTAAAACCAGGGTCGGCGAAACGTTCAAACATTTTCGTGCGCACGAAAACGTTTTAACGTTTTCGCCTTTCAGAATCTGACCCCAGGTTTTCGCGAAAACAATAAAAAACTTCACTTTTCCACGAAAGTGACTTCCCGTCGTTGGGTTATTGAAGCAAACACACTTTTTGCAATATTCAGCAGCTGACGGAACAAATGTCACAACTCACAAATTAAAATCATTGTCCACACTAAAATGATGGGCTAGTATGTTCAAATGCTCTGACTTCATTTTATTTGTTAATTAATGCGATCGAAATCTGTAACCAAAATAGTTTACACAAAAGTATCACGACTAATGTCTTACAGCTGATAGAAACATTCAACGCAAATTAGTTGGTGTTGTTCGGTGTGAATGCATCGCATAGTTTTCGGCTCGGTGTGAATAGGGAATAAGGCTGAAAATCGTCTATCACGAGCGCAAATAAAACAATCAACAAGTAACATTCTCATTATAAACGTATATATTTAATTGTTCTTTAAAATATTTGTTTTTAAATAAACTTCCATTGCAACAATTTTCTCTGAAACTACAAATATAAAATAAACTCGGCATAAAATCGTTAAATTGTAAAATAACATGAATTCATTATTTCTTTTATAAAAATAATAACTTTTATACCAACCGGTGGCTGTTAAGAAAATAAATCATTTGATAAGAAAATAACTAATAAAACTTAGTATAAAAATATCTCAATATTGCATGTAAATATCTATATATATTTTTTTATCAACAACTTGTGTGTGTGTCTTTTTACATTTAGTTATATTTTTTTAGTAGGTATAAATCTCTACATCTACAATATTTGTTATCCATTATCACTTATACGTATTTATTTTGTTTTTCTTGTAATTTTTAACACGAAACAATTAAACAAAAAACAAGCAAACAATTTTGGAAATCACTTTACGATTTCCACAGAACAGTCATATGATTAATTTTTCTTCAGCAAACTAAGAACTTCTTTTCTAACCGAAAACTACACAGGTATACGACGAAGGTACTCCATTGAAAGAACTCAAGCCAGTTCGGTTTTGTTCACTAACATCATGTGTGCTTTGCAGGGGGATAAAATATAACAACAACAAATTTTCCTTTAGATATATCTGGCTGCAGTCACATATGTGTTGGATATGTGTTAAAGTCCGTGTGGCAGCGGAGGGGATCCTTGATTCCGGCCACTTGGTTTAAATTTGTTTGTAATTTTGTCTTCAATTTTACATTATCAACTGGGTTGCAATTTCTTCGAGCTAATAGTTTCGCTACAAGTTGTGTCGCTACGTATCTACATCTAACAATTTATTTATATTTGTTGTGTAAATTTTATTTATCTCTTGTGATATAAATAACTGCTACTGTTCGTTTGGTGTGGTCCATTAAAAGGATCTTATTTATTTTCGATGATTGTTTGTAGCTGAAGAACCAAATTGCGTGACAACTGCAGAATAGAGCCTGCGCTGTGACGTTCAGCCATTTCTGCGAGGAGTATGGTGAAATGTTTTAAAAGACACGATTGAAAATATAATGCTCACCGTTGAAGAACTTTATGACATCGGTAAAGTCCATACTGTTTGACAATATAATGTCTCGATAGGTTTCCAGCAAAGCTAATGCCAAAAACAGGACAAAGTGCGCACTGGCGACATGTTTGGCCGCCCAGATAACCTCCCACGTTGCGAATACATCGTCGTAGACTAGCTCACGTTTGAAGTCCAAAAGGAACCAGCGGTAACAGAAGTAGAAGTGGGTATAGTCACCGTGTGAGTCCATTAGTTCGTACATTTCCGAGTCGAGAATTTGGATAAGAGATCTGGCAAAAAGAAACAGTAATCGTAAATTTTTAAAATAGGGACGTTATATCAAAAACTAACTATTATAACAATTATACTTAGTTTATGCGTTATATTAAAGATTGTAATTAATTTCTAGAGAACGATGTTTGATTTACCCTAGTGAACTGTTGGCGCCTTAATTAGGCTATATAGCCAGAAGATAAATTAGAAATCTTTCCACATTACAGGGTCTACAATTTTATGCCAATTCCAAACGGCTAAATAAAAAGCTCTTTTATGACAGTTACACTCTCGGAAGTTTGTCAGACGCTGGAGGTGGCGTAGTGGAAAAATAAACTTAACTTAACTTAACGAGAATCGTAAAAAGTGAATTATTATTATCTCTTTTTTGCGTTATCGGAACTGGGGAGACACATATTTTACGGGAGGGAATGGTTTTTGGTGTTTGGTGTTTATTGGTTCTCCGGGGGATCGCAATGGATCACCAAACCTGTTTAACCTAACCTCGCCATTGACAAATTACGAATACGAAGATAAGGATCTACAATGACTATAAACAATCTGAGAGCATCAATCCACTCCAAATACCTCATGTTAGCGAAATGCATATCCATAGCACCGCCATTGGGAAAGTTCTCAACCATCCTTTCCATAAGTTTGCAGAAACATCCATAGCTTAAAGACTCATCGTCGAAAATGACTAGCAATGGTGCCACCAAGTCGCACATTCCTTGCATATAGCCCACTTCCAAGTGCTCCCACACATAGCTGCAAAATAAATTCATTACATTTTTTTCTGAAAAAATACTAAACCCAATCCAACTTTACGTCGAAATCACATTACGGAGTTTATCTAGATTTTCGTTGGCAAAATACCAATAATTCCGGTCACATCGTTGAACATCCTTCTCAATGCGGTGCAAGTTCAAGCCAAAACTCTCCAATAGTTCGCACTGTGTAACAATAAACAAAAAATATGTCAAACAAAATCATTGCAGCACTACTACACCACCTACACTATAAACTCCCCCGTTCGAGCTTGCTGGCGACACACATGCCGACTTTGGCTCCTGTAATGCATCAAGCGATTGAATGTTTGCGTCCTCGTGTACCGGTGACATAAGTCCCGACTTCTTCCGATCTGGACTGCAATCCTTTTCAAAGTGCGCCACATCGATTGAGGCATCTGTTATAATCACAGCCGCATGAGCGGATAATCGTTCGTTGTCATCGTTGCCTCCATCAATAAGCACTTGGTTCTCCAATGAACATGGCTCCTCAATGGCATCGGTCAACTGGCCCTGTATATCATCTACGCTATGAAATTCTGGAATATTTAGAGGAGGCTCGGTGTGTGCTGAAACATTGTTGACGATGTCAGTGGCGTCTGTAAATTCATTGCCAACCGTCTCGTATGACGATGTGGACGGCGATCTCGGGATGGATAGGTTGTTCATACCTCCGGCCTCGTCTTGTGTCTCTTCGACTTCAATTTCGATAGTGTGATCCAGCACTGGGGTATCATCTTCCCCAAAGCAGTTCTCTTGGATAGGAAGAACCTCTTCGGGTCTGTCGTCATTGGCTTCAATTAGGGCGATCTCATTAACGTCTTCATTGTCGGCGACTTCGTCCTTGGAGTAATCTTCTGGGTCCGACATTTCAGAAATGTCATCGTTGTCCTCGAATACATCGTTATCGATGTCGGCATCGAGTTCTGTTTTCGACTTGTCCCCACTGGCACTTCCAGAACTGAGTTTTGCTTTAGCCTGGGCGTTCTTCTCCTTGTCCCGCTGCCGGACTATGGCTTCCACAGCCAGCCATTCGCTCATTGTGGTCTCGTAGTAGTGCTTTGTCGATTCATCTAACTTTTGTCTTTCTGCTGGCGTCGTTCCAAAACTGAGTTCACCGAAAATGGAATAGTGGGTACCCATACAGCATGTTCTAAGACTTTTGGCTTACCTGTAATGTCCCAAGAGATAAGGCCAAACATCCTTTCGAATCTCGTGCTCCACTCCTCCAAAGTAGACCAATCGATAGACCTCTTCGTCGTCGGATACGACTCCGTCTTCTTGCAGCTCTTCCCATTTGGCCCTTGTCAAGCCCTCTTCGTCAACTCCCACTGAAATCGAAAATAAACATGTGAAACGAGAACAAGTAAGTTTGTCCGAACCACTCACAGTCGGGTGTAATTCGTCCATTCACTAATCCCGAAAGATGGGTCCGAACAGTGGATAGATGCCTGCAGTACGCCAGCCAACCGTAAAATGCTCTGGAGATTATTTGGCGTCTCATTGTAGAGCAGACCAACTCAATGCTGGCGGTTTGATTGTTCACGACCTGTAAAGAAGGAGAAACGGAGCTCAGACTACGTGCCAATACAATACGTTGCTATCAAATTTATTTTGCGTGACAATTGGCGCCCACAGCGAACAGGAAAAATGTGCATTGCCTGCCAAGTTCCAAATAAGTACCTTTGGAGAGTCCACCAGCGACTGATCAATGGATAAGCTCTTGCTCGAGCAATCACTACTTCCGTTAGTTGAACAACTACCAAGCTGGGTACGCCTAGGACTTGTGCGTCCAATTTCAAGAATGGGATGAGAAGCCACTAAAAAAGTAGTCAAAATGAATTACACCGTATAATCCCATCTGTTTTTTTTTCATTTGAGGGTCTTGATCAAAAGCTTTTCACCCGACAAATGACACAAAAAATCGTGTAAGAAATGCATTCACTCACAAAACTCCTGGTGGTTGCTCTTGCTAACAATTCGGAAGACATAATCGATGGGAGTCTCCTCGGTGGACTCCATTACCGATGGCAAAATTCGGCGGCGCCCAAGTTTTGGCCAAGGGAAAAGTTTGCCAATTCCGCGCTGCGACCATAGAGGTGGATCCAGCTGACCGTGCGGCAAGAGACCAGTTTCTAGGCAGCTTAAAAACGCCTGCATATGACCGCCTTCAGGGAAATGAATTGGAGGACGTTGCACTCCATCTTGTCCCACGAGTATAATTGTTCCTCCTGTATCTTCACCTCGATTTTGATGACAATGCACGTAGACTATGTCGTCGACATTAATGTTTAGCGCATAAGCCCAATAGGAGCTTTTGTCGGTACCCTCAGCCTCGTTGTAGCCATTCATTAGCTGATTCGGTGTCCATTTTATCGTCAAAGATTGAACATTTTGGTGTAGGCTTAGATAACCAGGCATTGGTTCATCCACTTCTTTCTGCAAACGATATCGGATATTAAATTAACCATTAAAAACTAATCTTTTAAATTGCAGTTCAAAAAAGCTATACGAATTTTTACGCAACGTTGTTCCTCAACTGGAAAAATTCGTAAAAGAGAGCATCATCGAGAGAGCAAGATATTACCCCTCCACTGAGAATCTTATGTCGTTTTCCATTGGTTTCACTCGGGGATCCACTCATTCTGTGATCCAATGGAACAAGAAAACTGCTTCTGATTGAATCCACTAAAGTATTGGTGAAATGCCAAAAAATAATCTACGGCAGCCGTCAGCCGACTTGTACAAATAACATAAACTACACTTGTGTAAGTGCTCCTTGAGTGGATTCTGACTTCAAATCCAGAAGCGAAATTCTCTCCTCAGAATCCTATTCATCCGAAGACTACGAATCGCCAAAAATACTCCATTTGTATCTACAACAGGGGAGGAAACATTCGATATCCATTTGTGATTTTTACAAATACGAATGCAAATTGTGCAGCTGATATTGCTGTCAAATAACACACTAATCGATTTACAAAAGCAGATCAATAACGTTGCATGTTCCATAAATCGCGTAGAATCTAAAATCCGAAAAAGATTTATGGTGGTCGCAATGAAAAAATAAATTACTAAACTAGAAATCCGAACGTTCCAAAAGCTTTTATACCGTGCACGGAAGAACCGATACTTTACTCAATTTCAGAACTTTGAATATGAGCCACTTAGATAAGTCAAATAAGTTTTAACTTTTACAATTATTGCTCCATTATTTACTTCTTCCTTATCTTCTGCACAGAGAAAAAGGTCGTTATTGTTTATAAACAAGTTGTCACCTTACAGACTCAGCTATAGCTAAGCCATAGAACATCTCACGTTTACGTTCTCATTGCAGTACCTATACAGATACACTTGCAAACTTCAATTTTGTTGTTGATTTTCTACTGACACTTATGCCGAGAAAAAGTGGTCAATTTTACTTACCGGCAGTACCATAACATTGTTTTTGCCATAGAGTAAAGTTGCCCTAGAATTCTGATGCAAAGATTCGACATAGTCCTTGGCCACGCTCACCGACGAGCTCGATTTAAACGACCCGTTGCTACAGTCCTCAGAACTGGTGTGCAGACTCCTTTTGAAATTTATTATTGGTCTCTGACATGTCGGTGGAGTTCGATTGCCCGAACTAATTCGATGGCGCTGGACCTACAAGCATAACGGAAAACATTACCCCACAACTATAATTCTATTTACTAAATTTTCTTTACCAATTCATCAGCATGTGGATCTGACCAATAGTGGTCGGCGGTTTTGGCACGTGTAAACTCCAAAGCACAAGGTCCGACTAAAAGTGAACTCAAAATGGATCCATAATCCGGATTCGAGACCAAGGCATCGCGTTCATAGTAGTTGCTTGCATTGCTCACCAAGTGTTCGATTATTTTCACCAAACTCTTCTCGTATAGTGCCAATCGAATCCAAAGATACCTACATGAAAGAGTGTACATCAAAACACAGTCAACCCAAAGACCCATCGCCCTTAATACTTACTTAACAACTGGTGCCGGCGGAATGGTATTAATCGTTGTCACCGAACTACTGCTGCCCTTCTTTAGCAACTGTGGCTTAATGAGGCTGTCACTGCTCGACGAGGAGCGCTTACTCGGCTCTACATTCTCAATGTCCTGCACTTTTTGACTAATGTAGTCAGCCTCCGGACAGTTCTTCGCTATCTTCTGAAGCAGCGCTGTAGTCGAAGATGTCTTAAACAGACCTAAGGCTCGTCGCTTCAGACCCTGGCTAAGGCATGCTTCGACTGCACCGCACAAGGATGTCACAGAGCTGCTCTCCTCGTGTATATACTTCTTGGTGACAGCCTCTTCCATCAACTGCTTAACCTCCTTTTTCACATTGGAGATGAGGCGTTCCTTGAATTCGGTATCTGCAAGTAGCGAAAAGTATGATTTAATGAACTCCGTCGTTATCATCCTTTCTCTATGGCAAACCGATATCGAATGAACTGGAAAACCTTTTCAGACTGACTTGTAAAATAAGGATGAGTATATACTTATAGAACAAATATTTAATTAATAAACGAAAAGGGAATTCACAAAGTGGTCCTCAAACGTGAAAGAATTTCCTTGTAATAGTTCCCTCTTTGAGGAATGTGACATCACGATAACATGGCAAGCGACGAGCGACAGCGATAAGAGTGCAAGAGAGATGGTGCTGCGTTCCTCTTCTTTTGGTCCTTCAAATGAATTTCGCAAACCCACACAAAAAGTCAATGAAACCAGCAAACAGTAAAAGTAGTTTTTCTATCAGGAGGATTGCTTGAATTTGGTTGGTGTAAATAAATACATATAAATATGTGCGAGTATGTGTGCTTCCTGCTTGAATGGTAGATGCGAAGCCGAAAACGATGTCCTTGCGTTTGGGCATGAGGAATCTCAATAGCGGTTGTTGAAATTTAAACACAAACTTAGATACCTAAGCACATGAGGAGGGTATGGTATTCAGGAGCTCAGCCCAAGTCGTGCTTATGGTTGTTCAGCCATACCCTCGACATAATGCAGAATATTGAACGGAGAAATTATTTGAAAAAAAAAAAAAAACAGCTCTGGGAATATGGATAAGCTGTTTGTCTTGGACTCTAGGGATAGGATTAGACTGAGCCCCCACATTTTCAAGACAAGATTGTGTTGGTAATTATCTTATTCTTATTCTTATGTAAGACCTCAGAAAACAGTAGGTTTGTTTGACGTGCCTAGCACTAGTGCCCACTTGTGCGCACTGAGAAGTGTCAGCTGATTTCCACACCTGTTAAAAACCCTGCACAAGCCTGAAAACTCGGCTACTACATCGAACGCAAAATATGTTGCCCAGAAGCCTGTCAAGGTAAGATTAGACGGTATGCCAAGTGGTCATAAAATGCCAATTTCTGACAGTTCTCCTGTCAAAATATGGTCATACAATGTAATGGGCATATCTCATATGCTCTAATGACCTGAATGCCACATATGACCAGGCTGATTTCGACAGATAAAAATACCCAAATAGCATTTATGGTGTAATGGGACAATAGGTACGAATGCCAGCATATAACCTTAAATGCCCATATGCTTTTAATTGAATTTTCGTTATGGCATTAATGGCATTTTTGATGGAACAGGAATTATTTTGTTGTCATCGTTGTTTGGGTTCGTAGAATTGTGATTCATTTTCATATTTTCGTTCTCTTTTTGGTAATAAATACCAAATGCCTCAAATGACCATCAAGTCAAATATGACCATATTGGTAAATTTGGTCACATAGTCTAATATACAGTTTTGATAACCTGACATTTTGTTCATTTGACAGCTAATCTGGTCATTTGCCTTATGGCATTCATATGCTTAATTGGCATAGTCTAATCTTAGCCTCAGTATTTGAAATTGAAAAATATTTGTCTTTTAGTGAACGAAGTGTGAAGACATATAACTATTTTTTGTTTATTGTTAAAAATGAGTGAACTCAATTATTTTGAATACCAAATTTATTTGTATTTACCTTTATCACTATAAACAAGTGAATGACAGCGAGCGAAATGACAGCGCAACTCAGCACTGAATTCTGGCCCGACAAATTAACTGGGGTCAGTTCAGGGCACAACTAGGGCGCCTTGAAATCATGTCAAATACAGGTTTTCAGTACCAGGGCGAGTTCAGTGCTATATCGAACACATTAGGGTTAAACCAGTGCGCACTAGTGCGCACTAGGGCCCACGTCAAACGAATACGTGACACGTCGGCCATCTTGTTTATGTTGTATTAATTATGGGAAAATTATGCATGTTGATATTTTTA
Source organism: Cheilosia grossa (assembly GCA_963082955.1). Taxonomy (NCBI): domain Eukaryota; kingdom Metazoa; phylum Arthropoda; class Insecta; order Diptera; family Syrphidae; genus Cheilosia; species Cheilosia grossa. Next base: position 40,770,053 of record OY720145.1, on the reverse strand, counting down.
TTTATAGCAATGGCTTAGGGAAATTTCGCTTTCCTACAACACAATTTGGCTTCCGGAAGTGATGAAAGGACAATTACTTAACATGTGTTTTAAATCAGAAATGGGAACGTTTTCAAGTGATTGCCGAAATCTTGATTGCCGGAATTTGTGTTTAGTTCCGTTTTATATAGGTATATATAATTATGGGTAAATCATCCATGGAGACTTTACACGTCTGTATTAGCATTGACTGTGGACAAACGGATCTCTCTGTCCCATCTCGTGCAAAACTAATTCTAGCGAATACCTAGCCAAAACTTAAAAAAAATTATATTACATGACATCAATACCTAGATACACAGTAAAACTTATGTGGTATTCGATTGGGCGCTCTCAGAGCACTTTTTTTCAGAACAATTTTCATGTTAGTTTGGTACAAAAAAAAGCTATCTTTTTCAGATTTCAGAGCACTTTTGCGAATCTAGATATTTTCTCAGATTTGCTTCTGATTTACTAATACAAGTGCATTTGAGTTTGACAACTGGTGGAGTTTGTTTACATTTGCGTGAATTTTTTCTACAGCAAAGAAAGGCATTGCATCTGGTGAATCTATTTTCGTAAATTATTTGTGTACAAACATTTAGAAACCAATCGGGACGGAAATTTCGAATGTTTTAATATAAAATTTAACCAGTGAATGGAAGACGCATAGAAAAGTGTCGAAGACTACACATATTCAAGTCGCACGAAATCAACACAAAAAAAGAGCAAGAGCGTTTTAATGTTCGATTAGTTACACGAAATCTGAGATCTGAGGGCAAATCTGAAGAAGCCCAAACGAATACCACATTATTTAACAATCGGAAATAGGTACAAAGAAAAAGCTGTCACCTGTCATTTTAAAAGAGTAGGTACCTACGTACGAACCTAGTTATGGATAGTTACCTACTCTGTTCCTCGTAAGATTAAACTCACATAAGTAACATTCCTCTATCCAGAAATTCAAACCAAGTTTCTTTGAAGAACATTACCTAGGTATACAATCATATTAATGTACATTCTGCACAACAAACCTATCCATCAGATTCAAGGATACACATTCGGAGACACATTATATAAATATATGACTATACTCGACCAATCCTCTCTCCTCGTTAAGAAAAATTGCAAAACTTAAATTAATCGCTAATGGCTCTGTCCAAGATAATATATATAAAATCATCCAGCTTGTGTAGAACCTATCTGCTTCCAGGAAGAAACGATCCATCAAACAAGGTCAACCGGGCCAACCCTCTTTCTTCGCTTCTTAGTAAATATTATCATAAGAAAAAAAAAAACACCCACAAACTGACTGAATTTAAGGTTATCATTACAAGGTTTCGTTCAAGGCTGTTCTGTCCTCTATCATAAATTTCATACACACAACACCCACCTCATCCTCATCTCCTTCAACAACAGGCGCTTTGACTTTGAGTGCAAACAACAACAAACCCAAATACACAAAATACTCGTATAGTACACTCCAACTCTACAAATCTACATAAACAAACCAAGCGACGACGACGAAGCCATCGCCAACGTTACTACACATGAATTCCGGCCGGAACGGTGGACAAATACACAACAAAATAAACATATGCGCCGCAAAATGTGTACGTATAGTCCTATCCTACGCTACCCTACAATGGGCAAATGGGAGTATCAGGCGACGGTCGAGTGAAAGCTCATTTCAACCCCAATTCGCAAGGAAAAACGCGCGCAAGTTGAAGCTTTCCCACTTTGTTTTTGTACTCGGTATACACAAATGTCAGAACAAAGTAAAATGCAAAACCCATGAAGAGAAACAAAAAATGACCTCAAAAAGCTCTTAACGAAAAGGGAGGCATCGCCGATCCCTGTCCTGTGCAGATTCAAATTTTAAGAAAAACTGAAAATGTAACCCGAAAACTGCGCTCACTTTTCCGCTGACTAAGGTTAAGGCTCAAATAAATAATTTTTTCTTATTTGCCATTACTACCTACCCTATCCCAATCAAAACATATGATTTCCCCACACCCATCAGAAAATACTGAGCAACACAAAGAAAAAGCTATTCATCGGGAAAACTCATTTAAAGAAAAACTCACCCCCGCCGAATGTATGTAACATATTCAAGGATTGATTTTATTTTTTCACAATATTCCGTTCTATTTTCTTTGAATTTTGTAGCCAATTTGCATAGACCTGTTTTCGCACGAATGCACTATTCGATAAATTTTTGCACTTTCTCCATTTTCACTTGGCCGGAAAAAAAAATGGTGATCCGAGCCCGGAGAACTTTGGAGGAAAATTGATTGAATCGCTTGTGGAAAACGTGTGACGTTGGACAAGAATAAAACAACCGACACGGACAAAGAGCGGGAGAGTTATACTAAACACTAATGTAACGATATCGAGGAATGAGGCCCGGAGGCCGGAGCAGTTGAAGGCGTACGATGTTTGGTATAGAAAGTGAAAACGAGAGATAAGTCACACAACTTCAATGAACTTGAGAACTTCGATTCCGGGTAGGGAAGGTTACCCCTAAGCACCTAAGCTATGCGCGGTGCGGGTGCCTCATCGAATTGAGTTCCACTCTGGATTTCTGTATAGAACTTGAGAGGACTACTTTAGCTTTAGTTAAACTTTTGAAAAGCAATGAAACTTTTTCTTAGCCAAGGTGGAGCTTTCCTGCTTTCGCTGAAATAATGGTCACATTTAAGAATATAGTTATCTTAACTCAACTACATTCGTCTGGATAAGATGTTACCTGAACGCACAAACTAGATTGGTCGGGAACGTCATTTTTCCTACGTCACCCACATATGCGAACTGTCATCTTATGTGGTATTCGATTGGGCGCTATCAGAGCTCTTTTTTTTTTAGCTCTCAGAGCAATTTTTATGTTCGATTGGTACAAAAAAAGCAATCTTTTTCAGATTTCTGAGCATTTTTGCGAATCTGGAAATTTTCTTAGATTTTCTTCAGATTTACCAATACAAGTGCGTTTGAGTTTGACAACTAGTGGGGTTTGTTTACATTTTCGTGAATTTTTTCTACAGCAAAGAAATTATTTATGTATACATATTTAGAAATCAATCGGGACGCAAATTTCGAATGTTTTAATATAAAATTGAACCAGTGAATGGAAAACGCTTTGAAAAGTGTCGAAGTACACACAATACACATATTCCAATCAAACATTCGAAACACAAAAAAAGAGCAAGTGGCGTTTTTATGTTCGATTACACGCGAAATCTGAGAGCAAATCTGAAGAAGCCTAATTGAATACCACATAAGTAACCAGTCACCAATTTATTGACTATTTGACCCGCCTCCAAAAACGTCAACTGAACAAATTAAAACTGAGATACAGCTGTCAGACCTACTTAACTAGATACTTGAACGTCCGATATGCTAACACTTAACACTTGCAAAGGTTTTCTTCTTGAATAGTTACTTGAGTCTCTAAAAAGTTACAAAAAATAACTACTCAACCGCAAAAGAAATAGATATCATGATGGTAATGCATTACTCGCCTTAAGTTCGCTTGAAGATTACGTTCAGGCGATACAAATACAAGTATAGTATAAAATGGTTGATATCAATGCCGTTTTTCAGATACCTATCTATGTGTGAGTAAAATGGACGGTAGACCACTCACTTTGACTCAGCCAAAATATTATATTGTGGGACCAATATCTACATATTTCATAAAACTTTTAACCAAATATAATTAGCCTTAAACTGAAAAATAATTGCATACTTCATACAAATTTCAAAAGTAAAACTGTCATTCAACTGTTATGGCTGAACAGTTTTGTTTCCGTTTCTCTACAAGAAAAAAGCAAAGCAATTCCTATAGGTAGGCACCTATGAATTAAGCTCTTGTTGTTGCAGCTTAAATGGCTGTGCAACATGTAATTCTCACCACTCTACAATCAAATTGTCAGTAAAAGCATATGTCGTTTTCCTTTGGGACAGAAAAATGTGGTATTCGTTTGGGCTTCTTCAGATTTGCCCTCAGATTTCAGATTTCATGTGCCTAATCGAACATAAAAACGCTCTTGCTCTTTTTTTGTGTTGATATTCGTGCGACTTGAATATGTGTAGTCTTCGACACTTTACTATGCGCTTTCCATTCACTGGTTAAATTTTATATTAAAACATTCGAAATTTCCGTCCCGATTGATTTCTAAATGTTTGCACACAAATAATTTACGAAAATAGATTCACCCGATGCAATGCCTTTCTTTGCTGTAGAAAAAATTCACGCAAATGTAAACAAACTCCACCAAATGTCAAACTCAGATGCACTTGTATTGGTAAATCTGAAGCAAATCTGAGAAAATATCTAGATTCGCAAAAGTGCTCTGAAATCTGAAAAAGATTGCTTTTTTTGGTACCAAACGAACATAAAAATTGCTCTGAGGGCAAAAAAAGTGCACTGAGAGCGCCCAAACGAATACCACATAAATTTCTGAGCGATATTCACACCCACCTTCTCTACAGCTGCCCTGCCTATCCAGTCTAAGGATGGCGTACTTAGGAAACTACTTCCTAAATGATCTTAGTGATCTAAGCTATACCAGCGCTACTAACATTCTTAGATTTATTTATAGTAGTAAATGGACCAGTGAGTAACCAGCAAAGGAACCCCTAAACACCAGTGGTATGCACAATGGGCCGATTAACTGAACATTTTTCTTAAATAACTGATGAAAGTTTGCTCAAAACGTTTTTATTTTCCCTCAACCAATCTTCATTGTTAATTTTTTACAAATATTTTAAGCAAATTTACACTTATTCCTAAAAAAAAATACTATCCACACGTAACGGATAGTTCCAAATTTAACGGATAAAATTCTATGAACGCTGCCAGCAACTTTGCCCGCAGCGAAAGTGGCATATGTAGATAGGTGCGTGCCATTTTTGTCAATACGATTTCCCATGCATAACAATACTAGCGCACCTTATGTGCCACTCCGTAAAAATATAGCTTGATAGCTTGGAGGAAAAGGCAAGTAACGGAGAATCGGCCGAAGTTGGCGGTCTCAGTATAGTTTGTCTATTTAGTGAAAGGTCAGACGTCAAGCATTTCGTTGGATCTTGTAAACTTCTTAAAATTCCTGTTGATTTTATATTAAAAACACTGTGTCCTTTACAAACCGCTTTAAAACGTGTTTTTCGTAAAAATGACGCATTCGAGAATATATTCAGATATTATCCAGTCAGAGGATATTATCGAGGAAATCAAAAAAGGAATTCGAATTATCTATTCCCTATCGACGGAGGAATATGTAAGTTGATAAACCATAGATTGCTCTATTGAAATATTTGTGGATATATATAACATAATGCACTTGGTATCTGTTTTGATGATTAGAACTTGAGGCTTTTCCGTGACATCGCAGTGGGATTCAAAAGTATCGTTTGCAACATGGAAGAAAATACACCTAATGCATTTCCGCTCCTACTCAAATGGTTAAAGTTGTATGTGGTAAGTAAAGAAAACACTTTATGTTGCCTATTCCCTCTGACATCCTTTGCTTTGCTTTTATTCTATTCATCACAAATTTGCCGAAATCGCACTTTAAAAATAACCCAATAAAAGTTCTTAATGTAAATATAAATTAAAAATTCTAGAAGGGTCATAAACAGAGAATAAATTTCTTAGGTATCATTAGTTGTCAAAGTTACTACTGTGCGGGGAAATATTTTTATATATTTAAAGTTGAAATCAAAATAGCACTGCCAGATCAACTTTGCATATTTTATAGCATTTAATCCGAGGAAAAATTAAGCTCAGCAATTGATACTGATTTAATTTTTCGGGCATGGAAAATGTGAAAATTTGTCTGATATTGAATTTACTTAAAACCGATTTACACTAGCCTAAGAAGGGCCGTTAACAAATCGTATTTGACTAATGCTATAATTTGTTTTCACCCCGAAAAACGCAGTGTGAACTTTCCTTAAACTACAGAAAAAAATCCTATTGGAAAAATTTCCTTGAGATAGAAAATTCCCAATTGTTCCCCAAATCGAATTGTTGATTGTAGAGCGCGCAAACGTATACTCCACATCACTCTCACGTATCATTGCAATGTTACTAGTTGCTCTGCTCTATCGCATGACAATCGAATAACTGTCGCTAGGCTGCCGGTACTTTTCTGCTTTATAGTCTATTTCCCGTTTTTTTTTTTATCAAGTTGCTTTTCGTTCTTTGTTCCTTCATTTTTCACCCTTTTTGATATTCGTTTTCTGTGGCTCTATCGGCATTTTTTCCTGTTTCATTTTGTCATTCGTTTCGTGATCGTTGTGGGATTTGCAAGTGGTTAAAAGTTTCTCCAAATTTGATTAAACTGAACAAGGTAAGTAGTATCGTGTGATTCAGATTTTAATTACACATATTTTCAATAACTATTTATTTGCCCAATGATGATAAGGAAATAGTGCGAAAACTTGTGCAAAGTGAACATAATTCGTCATTATACTCGTCAAACTAGTTTTTTTTCTACACATTTTTTGTGGTCACATTCTCCCTGCTGTTCTATCATCATTGGCAAACTGAATAAGATTGAAAATGACTTTGCTAATCCGATAGTTTATTGCGTAATACATTTCTATTGTTAAATCCATTTTCCCCTACTAGATGCCTCAACTCCAAAAGCCAGCTCCTGAATTCGCTGGAACCGCTGTCGTCAATGGTGCGTTCAAGGAAATCTCCCTTAAGGATTACAAGGGAAAGTATGTGGTGTTGTTCTTCTATCCTTTGGACTTCACCTTTGTGTGCCCAACCGAGATTATTGCTTTCTCTGATCGCGTCAAGGAATTTCGCAGCATTGGCGCTGAGGTAGTTGCTTGCTCGACCGATTCTCACTTCACCCATTTGGCATGGATAAACACCACTCGTAAGCAGGGAGGTCTTGGTCAACTTGACATTCCATTGCTCGCCGACAAGTCGATGAAAATTGCTCGTGCCTACGGAGTTTTAGATGAAGAAAGCGGCGTCCCATTCCGTGGACTCTTCATCATCGATGGCAAACAAAACTTGCGTCAAATCACGGTTAATGACTTGCCCGTTGGTCGTAGTGTTGATGAGACATTGCGTCTGGTTCAGGCTTTCCAATTCACCGATGAACATGGTGAGGTGTGCCCAGCCAACTGGAAGCCAGGCAGCAAGTCAATGGTCGCTGACCCAAGCAAGTCCAAGGAGTACTTCTCAGCGGTCAATTAAGCAGTTTAGGAGTATGCTATACATTATCACTTTTTTGTAATTCATTCTGTTTGAGGAGAAGCGTATAACGCGAGCGTAGCTTGGCTATAAAAATCATTCACACGACTTTGTATGTAAAATTGTTTAATGTTTTCCGTTTTTTATTGAATAAAATGTGGATCCACTAAGTAAACATGTATGCAAACTATTTTTGATTACAATAGATAAGAGTTTGAGCTGGCGTGTGGCGTAAATGTCAATTCACGTTGCTGCTGCCGAGCAAAGGTCAGCGGCAACAATTTTCATCGAACTACTACACTCGGAATGTCTTGGAATCTATTAGCTAATAATTATCTAATCGTGCAAAGGGACGGTTTTGCTGTGTACTGTTAAAATAGCAACGTGTTTGATTTTTAATCTTTATTGTAGGCTTATTTTCAATTTTATTAACAAATATATTTGAAAGTGAATTGGGTGCTTGTATGTAGATTTATCAATACACAGTTATCTTCGCCTTGGTTCAATGTGTTTATTAAAGAAGAGAAAAGCTCATGGAAACATACATAACTTGTGACCATGATGTTGTAACCACGAATTGCAACAAATTATTGTTGACAGTGTGTCAGAAGGTAGGTACAAACATGTTAATTTAATTTGAAATTTTAAGTGAATTTGCAAATTAAATTTTCACGCACTTGTTTTCTGTAGGGGTGCGAATCTGTCGCATTCGGAATTCACGACGGATTCTGTGATAGACGTGAGTAACTGACAGCTTTCTGAAAACACGTACTAGTAGGTACTTATCAGCTGAGATTAGAACCGTTGAATAATAATAGAAGTTATGCATTTATGATATTCTTATGTTGACAGTTTAGGTTTTATTCTATTCCCCAAGCATGAAACCAACAACCCTGTGAGCTATCTGAAAGAGATTCAAAATATTTGCTTGTTTAAAACTTCCACATGGCAGTAGGATCCCCAGCTTCAACAAGCCCGTAATTGCATTTACTGATTTTTCTAGCGCACATGTTTTCTATTTGATTGCATCTATTACTATGAGTACGTATCAGTGGCCAGACTTCATCTGATTAGGTTTTTTCGTCAATCTCGATGTAAATTATCATGATAAGTTAATTCAGTCATCGCAATCACAGTTGTTAACCTTTTTTTTAATTTATCGTCAACAGGGCAATTGGTATAAATGTCAGCAGTTAGAACCAATAAAAATGGATACCATCAACTGCCACGTTATTACTCGCCTCTTGGGCGTAAGACGGCTACCGCTACAGAGTTATTATAATAGTTTAAAGCACTGCATGACCAGTAAGTTGTCTGGAATTGTCGTCATACCCTATGGTCCATGGATTATGTTCTGTTGTGAACTTGCAATAATTATTCTATGCTATGTAATTCTATCCCATTCCCATGCAGTTGTCGAGGCATACCGGATTTATATTGAATGCAACCGTGCACGTATTCCCTGTTGTATTGCATGACTAAGAATCAAATATGCGGTAGTACCTATGTATCTATTTCACAATTCGTTTACAGATTTCAAGAATCTTTCTCTGTTCTCCACAGATTCGTATTCTTTACCTACCCTGCTGTTGGGATATAATTGAATTTCTGATAATTTGCTTTATTTGTAATCGAATTGCTTTTCAATTTCCGACGTTTGCAGGTCAGTGGGGAATGGCTTGATTTGCATGTTTTTGGCCGGAAAAACCTATATAAAACCAAGTGGCCTTTACCACCCGGAAATTTCAATCAATTTAGTTTTTATATTGTTTTTAATTTAGATAATTACGGTACATACAAATGTGATAGGCAAACAAATTTGTTCATGCCTGCCGAAGTGGGCGGGGCTAGTAATTTATTAAAATTATGTAAGTTCATTATCAAGGTCTTTGGAAGCTGAGATGATTAATCGGCGGGGTTGATCAAATATAAGTTTTTTACTTTCTTGCTGCTCTGTTTCAGAGTAGCTACTATAGAATCTGACAAAACTCATTTAGTATCCTCAGAACATAAAAATGTGTGCCTTCAATATTCGTGTGTCAATCATACGAAAAACAAAGAAATCTCCTTTGACATGGATTGACCTAGATGTATGAAAATTTACCCAACTTAAGGATTACAGATTCATTAGCAAAGGGGAAACAAATTATAGTCATTAGTTCAAATAACCAATAAGACGAAGAAGGTTCTTCCTTATGGGTTTTTGATTTCAATTGGTTTCCCATAGATCCTGATCTCAACTAGTGTTATATGAGATACCTTGCACTCTGTTTAACCTAACCTCAAAAAAGGTCCGGCTGTCGATGTGATTTCCTTTAGGTTGTGGTTCCACTTGTGCGAACTAAGCGAATACAACTCGAGAGCATTTGCGCGAGTAGGATACCTAGTTCCGGTTCAAGCAGGTTTTACTCAGGCGAGGTAGGTAGAAGTGGCGGCTCAGCTTTGAACCCAAGTAGCACTATGATGAGCCTGTTACCACGACTCGTGTGACCAAGTTTCTGATGATTGTTAAGGGTGTGATGCAGTCTGTACTAATATTCAACCTGTGGAGTTGAAACGGATTGTATCTAATATCTCTTTGACCGAAATGTCGCTAAGGTCGTCGAAAAAAAGGTTGGTTCAGTGTGCCCAATCTGCCTCTTGCTAGTGCCGGACATTTGCAGAGGAAATGGGAGAGAGTTCCTTTCTCATTTGTATTGCCGCAGCTGCGCAATGAGGGTTGTGTGGGATCCCCAATTGGGCCGCGTGGTCTCCAATTGGCCAATGCCCCGTGATTATTGCCGTGAATCTGGCAATATTTGGGCGGGTTCTGTTTAGCAGGTTGTTCTAATTTGATCATATGTTGGACATGTCTTCTTTGATATGACGCATTTGGTCAGACCCCTCCATTGGAGATTGATTTTCTGCAGGAAATGTGATTGAATGTGTTTCCTTGACCACCCCTAGTGGAACGTGGGACTCAGGCAAAGTGAGCGAATTATTTATGTAGCACTGCTAAATAGATCTAGGTTCAAGGTAGCCGTGTTTTGAAATGTCGTGCTTTTGCGCGAAACAATTTTTGTTACAAAATCGCTTTTTGAAGTACAGTTTTGCATTTTCTGCAAAAGTCTTTCTTTCTGTCCATGATTTTTCTCAAAGAAACCGGATAGTCTGCCAGAACACTTTGTTAGTTCACGGCCTAACTTTGTATTATAATTATTGTTTGGTATATTATTATGTTTCGACCAGTAACGGTCAGACCTGTTGTCAACTTCATATCAACTACGTAGAAAGCACTTTTACTACTCAACACACCCTCAGAACAGTTGACTAACAAATAAAATCGTTCGATCAAATTCAAGTTATAATCATATTATTCCGTGGGAAAACATCAAACTAGACTCCCATTTATTTTCACTTGCAATGTATTTTGCAAAATAAGATTCGTATCAACCGAAAAATAGACAATACATATTTTAATCGGTTAAGAAAGTGTTTTGTTTTTGCTAATTTTAGAAAAATTACTTTGATAAGACAATAATGATAATAAGTTTATGCATGTGAACTATTTTTATTTTCGGAACAAAGTACTGCTAATCGAAAGAGAAATATATTTAAATGTGTATTAGCGAATGAAAGGTAATCTTCTAGACGTGATTCCAATAGGGCAATCAAAGCAAAGTAGAATTTTCAATCGTGCATTAGAAACTTGATGGTTGAAAGTGTAAAAATAGAAACAGCATAGTGTGCAATAATTCACTACATTTCAAATGCATCAGAAAATTTAGCTTGAAAGTCGTACTGCCTTGTTTTATTTTGTCTTTCCTAGTTTCCATGATTCATTTTAGTTTTGGTAACCTTAATTTTGATCTCAATATTAATAAAGTCCTTTTTTTATTTCGACTTTAAACACTTGCCCTTTCTACACTCCTTTCGTTACTTAATTCCATTTCGAAAATATGGTAACAAATTATCGTTAAATCTTTTACAGAGAATACAACACCAAATCAGTCGTGACGATGAAACGCTTTTAAAAAAATTCGAAGATAAAGTTCCCGTCTGCACTTCGTATATCGCTGCTGCTCTACAATATCAGACGAAAATCGCTCACTATCACCAAGAAGTCATGTCGATGTGCTTATTGCTATTTGACTCTGTATCGTTGGAAACTATGAGGGCAATTGCATATATGAAAACGGATATAATGTAAAGTGGGGAATTTTTTGGAATTCAAAGCGGTTTTCTATAAAATACGTTTTTTCTTTAGCGCTCTGTTATGGATGCCAATAGAGTTTGTGGGGGACTACAATACTCAGAAACTATCCATCAAGCTGATTGTTAAAATACTTCAATGTGTAAGCAATTCAGAACAGCAGAGGCTAATGGTACAAATTGAAACCGTTGAATATATGCGAAATGCGGTTATAGGAATAGCTTCTGATCCTAGTAATTTTAATCAGGTGAGTGCTTGTGTCTATAAAGTATCGTTTGACCTTTTTAACTGATATATAAGAGTCCTTGGCCTTGCTTTCAATGTAAAGTTAATTACATTTGTGAAATGTTGCGTATACAGACGTTTCAAGGGGTCAACCGTACCAGAAGTGCAGTAGCTTTTGGCAGCATTTCTTTCTTGCGTTCTTTTATGTGCACTAAAAGCCAACGTAGACTACAGAATTTTTTTATCAGCCTAGTTAGTGTCAAATTGAATGCTTGATTATCAGAAGCCAAATATCCGAAATCGGACTAGAATAACTTATTGAGACGCCTTATTCCCAGATCTATTTGTGGGGCCAATTGAAACTTGGCACCTTAGGACCACGGCCGTAAATTATATGATTAAGATTATGCATTCAATCTTTTTCAACGAACTGATACTGATACACACATTGGTAAACAATATAGCTTCACTGTGTACACATTTTAAAGTAAACAATGTTCTGCAGTGTTAACTCCTAGCGTAAAGTACTCAAAGTGATTGAAAATGAACGGATGTATTGATTGATTCAGTGTTATTGTACATACGGTGCATATTACCATATCTCTCGGCAATCGAGTTAATCACTTGAATAATCTAGTATATTGGGTGTAAGCAAATGCTACTAGGAGACAGCATATTTTATGAATGGGAATACAATAATGATAATAGTATGGAGGTTATATCTTGCTCTAGTAATGCCTCTTTCTTTTATGAATTCTTTGGTTTAGGTTTCGGTTTTGATTAAAAAGTCAAAAGAATTTTTAGAAAAGTCCTAAGTTAAGAAACATACCTAGTATAATACCTAACTACAAGTCACTTCTAAAAGACTTTCAATCCAAAACTAGAATAGAGCCCCTTTCAAAATTGAGATACACTCAGAACCCTGCTACGTCCTAAAAGATGCAAGTCTATAGTTAGAAGTGAGCCAACTTGGGATGGTAGGGTCAATCTTTTTCAACCTACGCCTAGGTATTCAATTTTGACCTCGCGACGGACTCCATTATAGTTCTGCAGTGAACTCAGACTTTTATTATGTACATGTTATTTTATGTTATTACTAAAATCGCTAATATTTCTTTCGCAGCTATGCAGACAGCTCCTAAACAAATTTAACATGGAAGTTACACAGAACTGCGCGGTGTTTTCCGTTTACTGCAACACTGCTTTTTTTGGAAGTATTAAGCTTTTCAAACCTCAGGCAAGTACATATTAATTTTTTTCTGTTATTTGTTTTTTCCATATTTTATTTTGTTTTCGAAACCCGAAAAAACCCGAATTCCATCTTAAGGGTTTTTTCCGCTGCTTCACCTCTCGCGAAAGTCTGACAAACAACCCTACGGACCAATTTTTGCACAAGTTTCAGCCTGCAGGCAATCAACTTTAAATCGATTTTATCATTTCGCGATTAGCCGACGATTTAGAAGTTGTTGTTTATGCTAATGTGCCACAAGCTGCTCTTTCCGCTTTGCTTCTGTCGCATGCGAACAGTCAAGATCTTTTCAGTGTTCCAACTTCACGATTGCGTATTTGGAATTCATCGCTTATGCGTTTGCTGTTTTCGTAAGAATTTGACTACAAGTCCTTACAAGATATTTTGCCTTTCGTTTTATTTATACACCGCAACCAAAAATGGAAAAGCTAACCAGTTTGTTTTATTTAGAATATGGATAATTTTTGGATTGATTTCAACTACACATCCCATACCGTTTCGTTGTATTGCCAACTACGGCAAAACAGCAATCCAGAGGAGCTTTTCATACGGATCAGGATCGAAAAGCTTAAAATGTTGGTATTCCGAAAGATCATAACTAAACATCAAAAAATTATAATCTATTGTACAATTTCAGTGATAACGAGTTCAACTGCATAGTTTCTTCCCCTGAGCCAGCAATATTTACTGGAACTGAAGTACCTGCAGAACTTATGAATGCCCGCATAGCTGTTTTCACTTTGCCGCGAAGTGAAATCGAGCGACTTAAGGCGAATAAAGATCTACTGTGTTTTTTCAGCAAGTTGCAAAATGACACTAACTCCGAGTCTGATGTGCCACCCACTCCGAACACTATTGATAAATACTTAAGTGAAGATAGTCAAATGGAAGAGGATCTTTTAGATCAGGAGCTCCAGGACGATAGTAACTTACTGCAGGCAGCTTCACAGCTACAACTAAGTTTGAGCAATATTTCGGTAGAAAAGTCTGTTGACGAAGAAATCCCTAACGACAAGGATTTACAAAAAGAAAGTCCATCAACAAAGACGGTTGTAAAAACTAACCCTGTAACCAATAAGGTTCTGCCTAGTGAGTCTTCATCGTCTAAGCCATATTTGTCGTTGCCTAATGCTGTAGCTAGTATGGAGAGTGGCTATAATACTGCCGTATCAACTGACAAAAAAGATTCGTCCGTTTTTAAGAAACCGAACAAACCTATATCTCAGCCCGTTACTAGTAAAGGAAAAGGCCATAAACCAGCTGTATCAACTGCGAAGCGAAACTCGGCAATCTTCAAAAACCCGACCACACCACTTCGACAAAAAACGATGCAGCATCAAGCAACTGAGCAATTCTCACAATCCATTCCGAGTATCGAATCAGTAGCAACACAGCCGGCCCAGCAGCAACGCAAAAATCGTAGTACTACCAAAGCCAACGCCCCTAAGGCATCCGTAACGCCTTTAGTTAAAAATACCAAACGGATATATCGAAAGAAGCCATCAACCAATACTGGGATTAGTCCCAAACGAAAGCGAGTCAACACAGTCAAACCACTGAACCACTTGATTCAACCTGACTGCGATCCAGTGGAGGCGAACTTGGAATATGTTGAGAATGGAGGCTACTTTAATATTATTCGGTTCCTAAAAAGTAAAGCTGGAACCACCTGCTTCAATGAACAACAAAGGGAACAGATTCTCAAAAACATCAAGACGGTTTACGAAAATATCGAAAGAGCCACGCAACGTTCAAATCAGAAAGCAGATCCCACCAGCGATTCGGATTCCAACTCAATAATACTACAAAAAACACGGCGTAGAAAACGTAAGACCTCTCAGAATGTTGCTGCAGATGTAAATTTTGTTCCCTATAAGCAGTGGAAGACAAAGCAAAAGGAGAAGACTGATAACCAGTCAACAACGGAGCTCTCTTCGATCTCAAAAGGGGGAAATAAACAGCTAGTGACAAAGAATAGAGCTTCCTCGAGTGCGCCCAATCCACTGAATAATTCTGAATCGAGTGTCATGTCACAGCCGGCTTCAAAAAAAACAAAATTATCCTTGAATGAGCGTAATAAGTTGAGCAAATCTGAATCGGAAGCTTCTGCAAAGGCCATGTTCGATCAACTGAAAATGGTCCAGTCGAACATGCCATCTTGCAGCAAACTAAAAAAGACATCCAAAATTGAGTCAGTTGTTGCAAGAAAGAATTCGCCCGTCAGTAGTGTATCGTCCTGTTCAAACCATAATTTTCAAATCATGGAGTCAGACAACGATCAGATATCAGAATCTTGTTCCGATAAAGAGAGTACAATTGTCGATATGGTGCGTGCAGTACCAGAGCACATGGAACTAAGCCCACTTTCATGTCCACTTGCGCTATCACCGACAAAAGCATCAAAACATGAACATGATTTGTCCGCGTTTGAGGTATACCACTTACTTTATGAAGTTTTCTAACAAATAATTTATCCTACATTATTCAGGTCTCGTGGACTGAACACCTTGAAAAAATTGCCGACACATCTCAGAACTATTCTCAAACGTCAGAAATTTATGAGTATCTTGATGAATACCCACCTGCAGATCCCATCATGCCGCCGGAAATGTTTGCAGACAACTCAATTTCGGTCCACGAATCACAATTACAAGGTATGTCGATTCACTCATCAGGCTCTTCTCAAGAGGCGGCAATAAATTGTTCTCAAGTCACACCGCAAATGAGTCACACGTCCACACGTCCCGATGTTCCTATTCAATCACAACGAATTTTGGACTCCGCCGACACTTGGTTAATCGATAAATACCTCAGGGAGCAACGACCTCAACCTCAATCGCCCCCCTGTTTCGATATATCGCCAGAGCCATTTCTAGACCTACCAGATTCACAGCTACACAATGGTCAAGATATTCCCACAGTGCAGCCGCAGAATTTTACAATCATTCAGAACCAATTCATCATGTCCACAAACAGAAAGAGCAAGACCATGACCGCCAACGATGAATATCCGCTGTCCCATACACCATCCATTGGTGAATGTGTACCTCTAAAAGGTAATGTAACAATTTCTACTTACATCGCAAATAGTTCAGGTTGGATTTGGTTCTCTAGGCTACCCTAAACTGCTGTCAAGCTTCGTGGAACGACTCAACAATGAAAAAGACCGTCTTACGAAACACTTTCAAATTTCCCAAGAAGATGCATTTGAGAGTACGAGACAAATAGTCGATGAGGTATTGAAATCGATAGCAGACCATGAAGCCGCTATTAATGCAACCCAGGAGGAGTTGTCGTCGGTTTATGGGAAATTGGAGTGGCTTATAGAAAACCAGCAGAAGAACAAACACCAGCTGGAAAAGTACGCCGTTCTCTTTGTCATTCCACTTGACTTTTTTTTTAACTTTAATGTTTTTTTCAGCATGTATCTGAAGTTAATTGGACGTATAAAGGCATCTGTGCAAAAAAGAGAGGACATCGATCAGGTCTACCAGGCAGCAGCAGAAAAATTAAATAATTACGCCATTGCGTCGACTAGCGAATTATGGAAGACATTCGCAAATTCAGTTATTGGCTCGGTGCAGGATCGACTCAAGCGTCTGGTCGAAATGTGAATTTATATTAAACGTAAATAATATAATGAATTTTTAAAGTTAATCATTACTTCTTTATCGGGGTCGGTTCTTCTGTTCTATTTAGTTTTCGTTCCGGCATTCGTTTAAAGTTTGAAGAAGTTCCCGGATTAATTCAAACGCAATAATACGGAAGCAGAAGAACAGGTAAGCCAAAACCTTGCCTCTGCTAAGGGATCATGCGTCAACGCCAATATTGTTGAGTACCATGGGTTAAAAGTCTCGAGTAGGATTTTAAAATAGCTATGGCGGCCACATACCTATATTGACTATAGATGCAAGCAATATTGGTCTTAAACGAACCTTCGCTATTATTAAATAAATTGGGCCGTTGAGTTGAATCACGCGCCGCCATGTGCAGTGACATTATGTAGAAAATTTTATCAATTTTGATTTTGTCTCCTCAGTGACCATTGCATCCCTATATTCGGTGGTTTATCTCATATTCCAAAACGTCCGAATAGCCACTTCGAAAAACTATGAAACCAAGAAGAGTGAAGGGTTGGGTAGTTTGATTTGGCGACGATGATATAGAAAGTTTTTTCTTCCGCTCCGATATTGGAAACATGTTCCGTCCGAAAAATCCAAACTGATTTAATAATACTCGCTTTTCGCATAAGATCATACTTGTACTTTCGTGGATAGTCAGTAAAGCTATGCGTTTACGGCCCGAATGTCCTGGCAGATAGGCCCTAAGCGTCGACACGCAAAGAAGAAACCAAGTACCCCAACAGGTTGTCACGTGATTATTACAAATTTCCACTTCAGTTCGGAATTCATATCAAGTCGAGTAACCCAAATTCAGGTAGAAGTGCACTGCAAGCGGTAAACATTCAATGCATAGGTTGAGGCTTGGGTTTATGCAACAGCTGCATCTATTTACATCTACGCGGGAACAGAATACATACTTTCTACACGCAAACTATGTACGGCGCTCGCAGCACAGCTGGTAGCAACCACTAAAATATGCACAAATTAATAAAAACATGATTTACCTATTTTTAAGTTTTATCCATTTTTTTTTATTCTCCTCACAGTTAAAACATTTCTCTCGCTTTGTAAAAAAAAATTATCTTTTTTTTTTTTTGTTAAAATTATTTTAGAAGAAGAATCCAAGGATCTTTCCTCCCAAGTGTTTTCGCCTGGCCTCTTCGTGGTCCATGATACCACCAGATGTGGTAAGCACAACATAGCCGAACTGACGTGAGGGCAAAAGATTGTTGGTCCATTTCTCAATGTCATTGATTGGGACATCGAAGCGTGGCGAGATGACTCCGCACTTGTTCAACCTACCAGTGAGGTTGACAACAATTTTGCCAGATCTATGGTCATCGACAATTTCAAATTCGCCAATGTATCCATGTTTCATCATCACAGTCAAAAACTTGACGATGACTTTCGAGCAGGGACGCAGGAGGACCTGGCGCTTACCGCGCTTCTCGGCATTGTTGATACATTTGAGGGCATCGGCCAATACGTTCATTCGCACCATGGCTGTAGGGAGAGAAATGAAATATAAGTTAATATCTGTGTAATACCTTTGAGGACGATGCTGATGTAGTGGCACAAAGTTTGACAGTAGGTAGGAATATAAACAAAGTTCGCTGGACTGCTTCTGCATAAGCACACAAAATTAAATTTGAAATGTTTGTAAGACAACCACTCTTAAATATCACAAAGCATGTTGAAAAGAGAATTATTTGCTAAAACTCCGCGATTTATGGGAGAAAACACTGAAACCAAAAGCCGACTGTCAGACCGAGTTGCACTGCATCGCAAAATCACTTATTTTTGTCATATATGAATAAAATATTCGCGGAATCGTTGCATATTTGATTACAAAAGACATTTAATCAACAAATTATAGTATTTCTGAGTTAATTTTCATCGATTTTCGCATAGATTACCTAGGATTTATTTTGTGAAAATTTTTTACAAATTGACACCGACAAGAACGTATCGAAAAAGAGGAAGTTCATTTTTTCAAAGTTGGCATTTCTTGTTTTTACATTTGACATTTCGTTTAACATGTGGCGCCATCTTAAGCGGAGCATTTATAAACCGACGAAAGCGGATGTTGAGGGTAAGAGCTCACTATGAATGAAATGGCAGCACATTTCAAATATTAAGCAAAATGAATAGATAGTGAAAAGGTCAAATAATTCCTTTTTTTTCCTGCCTTCGCAATGGACATATCTTCTGACTGAAATTTTACATTTGAAGTTTAGACCAGCGCTTAACAGCAACAACCACCAACTCATTTGCTTTGATAATTCTCGGGAATACAAGTGCTTGGATTCAAGTATGGGAAATTTAACTCAAAGTAACGCTTTAATGGATGTCTTTTTAATACTTTTAAAGCGAGAGACACTTTCACTACTTGTTTTTCACACAATTTGGCCAACCAAAGACATGCAAATATGGTGGGCATAATTCAGACTCGTGGAGAAGCGGTGTAAAAGTAATGCAAACGTAATATCTGTCCTTGTAAGTAAAGTGCATCTGCCATCGGTCCGATTTCGCAAGTCTTGGGTTTTTGAATATTGTTGACAAATATACTCCAAAAAAATTAAGTATGGTGACCGGCAGGATATAGGGAAAAAAATCGGTACGAAAAATTTATGAAAACTTATGATTGTTGGAAGCCATAAAACTCGCAGTAGACATAAAATATTTTAGATAAACATTTTTGTCATGAATGATGGCCTATTTGCTGTAGCTGTATGCGACTGCTCGTGCTCGAATTTCGTGTTTGAATTTGATCAACTCCTACCTGCGATGGTGAATGTTTCTGCTTGCGTGTGTGACAGTTATAAATATGTAGGTTGACTTTTTGGTCAGTTTTGCAGCTTATAAAATGCCTTGTTAAGTTGTTTATGTAGGTACATATATTTTTGTATATTCTAAAAATTACAACCCTCTTGTTAAAACTATTTGGCTGGATACATCAAAAGTTATATGATAAGCGATTGTCGTTTACTCTTACCTATCTCATTAACCTGCTTAATGATCATTCAATAATTGCTCATGATACCAACGACACCTGTTGATTAGGCGTGTTTGTTTGTAAAGGTGCAACTGTCGGCTCAATTGTCGGTAGAATAGCACGTCGGTAGTAGAAAACGAGTTTCGTAACGTTTCAGTTCATAATTTAAATTCAAATCAAATTTGATTGCTCCTAGAAGTATGTTCTCTTTTTCTATTCATGAGCTTTTCCTTCGCTAGGCACTCAATGTACCTGTCCATAGAAAGTATTTTCTCTTTGCTCAAATGTCCACTTGATAAATAAACCATCAGTATCTATATTCTATACTATTCACAAACATCATGTCTCAGGTGTTTGAGCGCTTCGTCACCGACACAGAAATGTGTTCTGTGATCACCGACATGATAAGAATTTATTCAATCATTTGGCTAAATGTACCTATAGCCAATTCATATACCTATATCTACAGTCTCTCACAAAATACAGATACACTATCACCTCATGTTCTGTCCTACTACTTAGATAATAACGATACGAAAAACGAGCGACATCGAGTGCGACGAGTAAAAAATGTATTAAAAGCTTTCTGTCTGGCAGACAGACTCGCTACCCTAAAGGTGCATATTCACTTTAGTTGTAAAAGCGCGCTCACTGCCTATACACCGTCCGCCGGAAACTTGTTGCGTCACCGCTGAAGTGATCGTTACACATATTCGCTTAATCGCATTTGTATTTTATTTTTATTAAGTGAAATTTGCATTTCAATTGAATAATAATATAAACCGAACATATTAGGTATCGTTAGAAACACAATGACGGAAACAGTGGTAACAGTTAATAGCAACCAAACAAATCCTACACCATCCGGGGGAGGAGGACTCAATTGGATAAGAATTAATATTGAATATTTCCAGTCGGTTCCTGGCATAATTAAAATAGTTCAATTTGTAAGTAAACAGTATTGATAGTCATGAAATGACAATGTGCTATTATAATCGTAAGCTTTAAAGGATGTAAGTATTCAAATGCCATGTCTTTCGGAGCCCTTTGTGTTTGTAATTGTTCTTGTGTCCTTCTTTTGTCCAGCTGCTGATAATGAGTTTTATTTTAATGATTATCAATGATAATATTGCCAGTACCTATACACAAAAAAATGATAACAGATTGTCTGGATCTGGTCATATGCCTAAGAGATTTATAGTTATATACAAATACCAGTTTTACGCCATGTATGACAGCTGTCAATGTTCACACGAAAAAACATGTGTACCTACATGTATAGTGTTGGTTAAGTTTTAAGATGCAACTTTTAGTGGTTGTTGTTGTTATGATAGCTTTTCGTTTTCCACAGTCAATTTAGTGCACTAATAAACGGCTTATCCTTAAAGGCATAAGTACAGTCAAATTTATTTTGTTTCATGATTGTAATTTCATTTCAAGTTTCAACAAATATTATACATCGATTTTACTGTAACCTCAAGCTATTAATCGAATGGACATTTATTTAAACAATTTGTCGACTGCAGTTGGGCGCCATTTAAAAAGTGGTCATATCCTAGTGGAGTCAAAATGTCGATTACACCTACATTCTTTTGAAGTGAACCGTTTTTGAGGTTGGAAGACTAAAAACGATAGCACTGTTTGTGAATATATTCGGATAATTGTATAGAGATAAGTGATTTTATTTAAAGATAACATGGTCAAAACCGCCTTTTAGAAATATCAAGTAGAGCCTTATGAAGATTCTTTCTTGTATCGGAAGGGCTTACCATTTCATCCACAAAACGTCAAAGTGTTACATTTGCTTTCTGCCTGTCCGAATATTTATCAAAATGTGGCATTCAGCAACAAACAAACCTAAACTTCAAACACAGACTTCTTCCGTGCAACTTCCCTAATAAGGTTTTTTTTTCCAATTTATGTGCACTTCCGGATTTCAGATAGAAAAATAAAAACTAAATAAACAATAGGATGGGCACTAAAAATGTATACTCGAATAATTTCCTAGCACTATCGCGGTGCAAAAATAATTTCTCAGTTCTCCAAAAATTTATCACGTTCCGGGAGCAATATTTTTTGATCGGGGATTGCTAGAATTTTTAGAAAAAAATTAAATACATAGGTACTGTAGGTAACTGATTTTAAAAAAAAAAGCTGGAGAGATCTCTGCTTTAAGATTAAAGTTTGGGGATCTTCGCTTTCAAACACTCAGATATGTGTTGAAATTTTAACCAACGATAGTTATTTTCCCACTGTCCTTAGCACAGACCCTTATCAATAATTTATTGTTTTAGTTAGGCGATTTTTTATTTTTCCCTACACTTGTGTGCATTATGAGAGGAGGTTTGTTTGTTTTTAAAACTACAAGTTTTCAGTGTTTTTGAAACATTTATTCTATTTGCCATTTTATACATACTGATACAGATATTTTATTTCACTCGAATAATCCATTTCTTTTATAAATGATTGGCGGGAATGCAATTGTACATTTTGTGTACAAAATGTTGGATTAAACCATGAAGATATATGTATCGTTGCATCTTAACGAGTGATCTACCGCTAGCATTAATTTAAACTATCTTCTGTGGACGTATCACAGTTTTTTACTTATTCTTCTGGCTAAATAAATAATGCATCTGTAACCCAAAACAAACAGATCCGACCATATTGCAAAGTACACAAGTAATTGCACAACATCATTCACTGTATGTGGGTCAGACTTCTTTGCTTTGTGCGTATACCTACTATTTATGCAGATTTCCACTGAGGTTTGCTTCATTGAAGAGAACCCATAAAATGAAAACAAGATCTCGCATAGGTATACTAATTGACGGAGCCATACTAAATCTGTTGCAGCTCAGCGTCTTATAGTTTGGCATGCGGTCTTAGGAGAAAAATCCGGTGTACCTCTGCTCTACCTACATATACATTGTGTAAATGAACATTTTTTACATAACTATTCAATGCAGACACCGCAAGGTCTATTTTATGCCATATAAATGTGCAGACGTTTGTTGTGTTCTTTGTAGACTGGATTTAATTTTAGAACGTTATGCTTAGAATGTCCACTTCAAGCGTTCATTGCGACAATACAGGTTTGATTAAAAGTTGATCTCGTTCTCGCCAAAGGAATTCATTTTAACACAAAAACTGGAACCTGGAAGTTATTGCACCGAGTCTACGGAATATTTCTCTAACGGATGATTGGGTAGAAAGCCGCCAACGTATAAATACTTACGCTGAATGCATTCACTTATGCAAAGCCAAAGATAGCTTATTAGTAAATGTTCATCTTTCAAGGTAGTTTTGTGGTTTGTAAGAAGGGCTTAACGGTTCAAATCACACTTGGGCACCACAGCCCACATTATCAATATCCTCAATCATTAGGTAATAAGCCATGTTTCTATTTCCATAGGTACCGGCACCAAACAAACCAGTTTAGAAAGCTATAGGTATAATGTATAATGTAACACAAAATTATTTTATAAATGTAACACAAAGTTATGATACGCGTCTGTGGAATGTCAAAGTTAATAATATGTTTGGTTCTTAATACTACCACAAATTTATCTAGATCAATATTGTTGTTAAGCCTTTCATCGGGACTGCCGCAGCTACAAACTTGGAATTACTATTTTTATAATTAATTGTGATTTGAGACATTAATTATGGAAGACGCGTTTTCAACAGAATTAAATGTATACGAAGTCACAGAGCGCCTGCAAATTATTTAGGAGGTGTAAGGAAAGTAGATAATTTGTCCTTCTAACTAAGGTTTCGTTAATGTCCGCCTTAGACAAAAGTATATAAGCTTTTGGCTATCGTTTATACCTAAAATTGTTGCTCATAGGAGGTTGTTTTCGAAGTACGTAGAACTATGTTATTCCAGTTGATTACCGTCTGCACTTACCGCGGCGAATAATGTTGACTTATTAAATATTTATCGCTCTATTTGACTGATTGGTTTAGATCGATTTGGTATTAGCTATTAGTTCCTATACAAAACAGCCTTCAATATGGAGTCATAACAATGATATAAATCGTTGTAACATAATCTAGTTCTTGTGTCAAAGCACTAGTTCGATAAATCAAACTGTAGGTATATAATCTACTAAGTAGAAACCCCATTATGATAAAAATATATCTACGTGTTATTTGTGTGTAGATGTATTCAAATCCATTTACTAGCATTTATTTTACACCATTATTCATTACCCCTAATCCCTATTCCGCTTGTGTTGAAAGAATCCGACGTTTTGTTTTCCCTCAAGAAACACGCATGCTAAATCTTTGTAAAGCCCAGGACGCTGCTGTTTCGGAACGAAAGTTTCCGTTGGCCTCCAAATGGACAGCGAATCGTCTGCGAAAATGCAGCGTTTGCTTCACACATACAAGTGACAACAGCCAGAATTCGAAATTGAAAGCAATTTTGATTAAAATTATGCTGGCAATGGTTGTAATAGTGGTAGTTCATCGTTTGGGATATTCCCCCTTCATTTCTTCGAAACATAAAAATTCAATAGTGTCCTTTTCGTAAGATTTCATTTTTACAAAAACAACCGCAAAATAAATGTCCAATTGTCTCCAGCAATTAATGTCCCGGGCAATAAATTTGTGCGAAAAAACCGCGTACTGCAAATGGAAAAGGAGACCGAAATCGTTCGTTCATGATTTCATTGATTTAATTGTATAGGATTTTTCGTTCCACAATAGCAGCGTACTTAGCTAACTGCCAAATTGAAAAATGCTCCCAAATGTGTGTATAGTGAAATCATTTACTGCACTCTGTCAACGGACTTCTGGGTTCTGGTAGATGGGTAGATGAGCAGAAAAACAAATGCAAAAATGTATGAATTCAACTGTATCCTACTAGAATACACCCGCGCAAATAATCTTAATCAGTTGCCGTCATTTCTTGGGTAATTTTTCTCCTTGTCATACAGTCTAGCAATAACGAAGTAGGTAGGTACTGCGAAAAAATCCGAACTCAAAATTGCTTCATTATGTCAGCCGCATAAAAAATATTAGAGTAGTTTTCGAATAGCGAAGATTTGTGAAGTGGTCATTGACGAAACACAGATGCTGCTTATATTCATCAAACTTCTTGATATCCAAACACAAACAAAAAAAAAAACGAAAGTAAAAAAGCTAATAATTTAATGAATCAGCGACATTAGTATGCTAAGTAGCTAATACTTGTATTTGTTTGCAATAAAGAAAAAAATAAAAATAACAAATTAGCACTCACAGAATGTCAAATTTGAGACAGAATGACGTGTTTTTTAGGTGATTGTCACTCTCGCTTGTGTAGGTATAGGTATTTCAAAAAAGAAAAGTCTGCTTGACCAAAATAGATTATTTTGAATTATTACTTTGAAAGCCAATGAAATACAAGACAGGCACAAGATCTCGTTAATCACTCTCCTTTTTTTTTTGTCGTGTCTCTGAAGAAAAAATGGCATTTGGCCAATATCGTGCCATTTGCCCGGATAATCTTGTAACGAAGTGTGACTAAAACTCAAGGTTTTATTTTGAAATGGAAACATTATTGTTTTGTATCATCTTTCGCAAGTATTTTGAAAATAATAAAACCGGACCACATATAAATGTGTTCTTCTAAAAGTGTCTAAGTATCTAAGACGGGACACTCGATATTAATTTTACGAACTCAAAATAGAACTATTTCATACAAAATTACATAGTATATATGTATACGATAAGCTAAACGTGAAGGTTATAAATCAATGTTAATTATTTGTGCAAATTTAAGCTTCAAAAGGTCTAAAAGATCAGGTACGTCTACGTTTTTTCTGAATTAGGTACTAGAATATTTTGTTTTTAAATTGTGAATGTCCCTGTTTGCCATGCGATTTGACTTGACTGCAAATAGTCTAAAGGCAAATATTATATAGCTTACGTTCTCGTTCCGTTGGACTTTTGTTTTGGATAAAAAGCAAGTCATTTAAGTTTTCTTTTTGTTGTGATTCCTTCTTCCTTACTATTTAAAATCAGAGAATCAGCGGAAGGGAGGGATGTGATGGTTTTGATTAGAAATCAAAATCACAATCCATTCTGACAGCAACATCGATTATAAACCATAAGATGCTACCTCTGTTGCTTTCTCATCACTCAGCACACACACAAAACTTCATTATTATTGTTCGTAACCTCCATACATGGGCTGATATTATTTGTCCGACAAGAGAGATTCAGACAGTGTTGCAAAACTGCAATATTGTGATGAAAATTAGGTCAAACACACCGGCAGCCTGTTACATATATAAACCTGACCGAAATCTGTGGAGTAGGAAAATTATTGTGTCGCTTTCGTCTTTGCCAAGCTACAATATAAAGACATCAATAATTCCTTCCGTTTTTGATTCGTGGGTCGTGAATTTTGGCGTTCGTGCCATCAGTAACAGATACGCAGGCAATTCCTCACAAACAATTTATGTCAGGCATAATTTTTGCTCACGTTCGATTGTTGAAAAGCCAATATGTTGCGAATCATAAGGCCACCTTGACGTCTCATCCTAGAAGGTAACCGTACATAGTAATTACTAGAGAAAGGACAGGTGCAAAAAAACAATGCAGATACTTTGTGTGACGTGTTTGTTTGACGCTACGCTGTATCAACAACCTGTCAAAACTAGACAGATAAATTAAAAAAATATCCAGATTCGCTATAAATAAACAAATTTGTATAAAGTTTACAAAATGATTGCTAGAAAGGCCCACTGTGTCACAACTATTAACGAAGGCAGAACGCACCCACCTTTAATTCAGCAGAGCGATTCAGCACAAGGAAACAAAACATCGAATTGCTTGATCAATTTATGTTAGTCTTGACTTTTGATTTCAATTTTAAAAATGATCCTGACAGCTTAAATACTAAAATCCTTGTTGCTAATTCCCTCGCAGAACAATATTAATGTTTAACTAAATACATGTAATGTCCAAAAATACTTTTTTTTAAATGGGTACCAGGTAGCAAATGTCATTTAGAGGTGATTCAATTGCAAGTTAAAACTTTGTTACTGGTAGGTCGATTATGGAAAAACCTTTTAAATTAGAATACAAATACAAACTCGTACGAAGAAAAGAAACTCTTTTTCTGATATAATCGCTGCGCCGGCACATTCTACAGTCTATTCAGTACCTATATAGAGACAAGATATAAATATTTAGGTTCTACTTATCTAAGCCTAGGGTTTGCTTACCTATGGCGCAAAAATATATTCGGATAAAGCCTACTTTAAAATTATTTTAGTACGTGATAATGTCCGTATTAGTATTTTTCTAATTATAGTCGACATAACACACTTTATCGTTATAACCTGGCATTAAATTTAAAACCGCCAAAAGTACATTTTATCCTTTAGTATAGACTCTCAATCTTCATCCATCTGTCATTTCTATTCCAAAAAATTTTTTTTAAGATTTTTAAACAAATGTTTCCAGGATTTTTTTTTTAAATCTCCAAATGTTTAAATATGTTAGGCTTTTAAGAACATAACCCGAAGAAATTCGTTTTGGAGATTTTGATGACGAAGAGTTTTACTCGCTACCTATATTCAATAAAAAAGAACTGATCATTCCATTCCTGCATTTTTAATTTTTTTGTTTTTTCTTGCTGCCATTTTACTAAAATTTGTTTAAAAAGAATTGCCCAAAATGTGTTTAGTCTCTCAAACTGTAAATTCTTGGGTCTGTTCGACAAAAACTTGTGTCGCGCCCGCTCTAAGGTTAGTACTAGTTGTAGGCACTAAAAAAGTTAGGCACCGGCTTTGAAGTAAGAGTGCTGGTAGTTAGTGTCTAGCAATCCCTCCTGATACACGACGACTATAATTTTGCGCCAATGAGTTGAAAATTAGATAAGATATGGAATCCGCGTTACACCCGAAATACATGTGCAGAAATTCTGGACGCAGCGCAGAGTGCAGTGCTGCAAGTAAAGGAGATGTACAGCAAATTGTTTGACATGCATTGCATTGGCTTATTGGGCTACTGTCATTCGCTGATTAAGCAGCTGATCTGTTTACAACCAAAACAAAAACAAACACGATCAGCAGATGTCAAATGCCGATAATACCCAATACTTGAAATTGCAAGTTATTTTCTTTTGTGTAGTGGTACCCTTGAATTTTGCAGCAAATTTAGAAAAAGAGACATGTTGCAGTGCTGCAGTGGGTGCAGAATTTACGGGTGCTTATATCCATATAAAAATGTGTATTCTATTCCTGCTGCGCAGTGAATTCTGCACATGTGTTTTGAGGACTACACTTGGCACTTCTGCAGAACGATATTGATTTTAATACATTAAGGTTGATATATTTTCGCCGCTTCAATTTACGGATGCGATTTTTATCATTTACTAACTGACCTGGCGTTCATTCAATAATAGGCTAAGCTTAGGCTGAGCTTCGATCTCAACAAAGCAAAGTAAAGTAGGATTTTCAGCACGCAATTACAACAACTACTGTGAGTCCTCGAACTGTCACAATCATAGTTGTTGTAATTGTGTGCTGAAATAAATTTCCTTGTATTGGAAGTGACTCTCCCCATTTTCCTATCCTTTTTTTTTTTTTTTTGTTTTCAAAGTGCGGTTCTCAATGCAAACTATCATCCCCCATTTCGTCTCCTTAACGTTTTTTTCCTTCTTTTTACCCATACAGGCCCAAAATCGTGAAAATCTAACGAGTCGTTCTCGAGTTATGTGTGCCCAGTTCCCACCGAACGTCAGTCCCTTTTATATTTATACAGATTAATGCAAAGTTTTTTTTTTTTTAACGCAATCGAATTTTCTTCATAAATTAACTCTAATGCAACAAGCGTGCGAAAAATGACTAACCAACAAACAAATTTCTTATTTCACGTCGCTGCTATATTTATAAATTTTATTTTCAAACATTGCTCTGACAATTTTAAAAATGCGCCATTCGTTATAAACCATTCTTCACTTGATTCTTCATAGAGTTGAATATCGGCGAACACCTCAAGTCATCATATATTTAAAAGAAAAAAGAAAATGTTTTACATTTTTTGTCGTCATTCCAGTGGGTTGTGGCTGGGTGTGTGTATGCCTGTCCAAGCAAATTTACTCATACCACTTAGATTGCGCGCAATTACGCAATTTACCCCATTAGATTGTATGTGCGGTCCAGAACGATTTTTATTGTTGCATGTAGAATCTATTTTGAGCTGAGAAGCAGCTCGTATGCATCTTGTGGTAATAATCTCATCGGAGACTAAATTGCGCTCTTAAATATCTCACCAGTCACAGTCACCACCATTTGTACGCTGAAATAAAAATCTATTCCAGTTTGCAGAGTATCAGAAAATCAATTTCTTACATCGATTGCCTTTGTGATTGAGTTTGAAGATTAATATGATCGGTTTTGTTACTTTGTAGCTGATAATTTGAATTATTGGGCGAGACTTTTTTGTTCACCGTATACGTATATATTGAAATTGTTTACATTTGCGTATGTGTTCGCAGTGGGGCTTAAACATTAGACATTTTTCAGACACATTTCTCTGCATCAGTATTTCTAATTCAGTTTAAATTCGCATGACTCATGAAGGTGGGCGCATATGAAAATATATGCATCTCACATATGATGAACGGCGATGACACTATAGCACCACGCTCCGTGCCGTAATTCGGGCTGTAATTATTAGATGATGATTAGGTCATTGAAAGCGAATCGCACGCCTAACCTGTGACAAGAGTTATTTCTCAATTATAGACCAACGATGCACTTTGGTCGGATGTTTGTGGGCTGTCGGCTATGCGATCTGCTGCTGAAGAGCATTGTAATTTAATGCAGTACTCCCTCAATGTCTATGAATATTATGAGGAGTGCGTCTACTGTTGCCGACACTTTTGTATGATCGCACAAGCACAACTCAATTTATTATTTGCGCGGTAAAATAAATTAGATATAGGGAATTCAAGCATCTCATTCACTGACGTTCACGTCGGTAAAATAAATTGGAAGCAGTTATTCATGTCTATATTTTTGTTTTGCAGGTTAAGGCAGAGCCTTAATGTTTGACATTTATTTGGATGGTATTTGAAGCGCAATTGTGGGCTATTGAGAGGGGTGGATTTTCGCAATTTTCTGTCTAAAGTTAGAGTACATTAATTACGTTACATTTACTTAAAAATTAAATGGCAGTCAGAATATTTCAAGTCTCTTTGACGGCAGTATTTGACAACTTTCTGGTGATGTGCTCATAATAAACAGAATTTTAATTTAGAAACGGTTTCAATCAGGTAATATTAATGTCAAAGTTGACATTGGCTATCAAAGAATCAAAAAACATTATCCTCCAATATACCGAAATGTATTTTTCTTAAAGAACTTTTTTCTGGTTTAGGTTTAAGAGAAAGCAATTGTAAATGTTGATAGAATGAACAAAACGAAATACTAGTACGGTTAAGAGCATATTTGCATTATTGCATTTATATTCTTAAATTTGCATTCTTTTAATTTGCTCACATGCAGCTGTTTTTGTATTTTGTCAAAATATGTTCCGAATCTTCTTATAATACTGTTAACCCAAATCAATACAGGTACTAGCTTTATGGTTATAAGTCGACTGCCAGCTTAAGCAAAAAAGAGCTAAAGTTCCATATTCCAAAAATAAAAAAAATGTTCATGCAATTCGATAAAGTTATATTGCTGTCTAGCTGTCCCATTCCCACATATGACACTTGGAAAATACCAATCGAAACGATATCAACAATTTCTAATTAAACAATCAGTTTATTGACAATTGGTGCACACACACTACATATAATTTGCAAACTCTGAGTTTGCCATCAATGGCAATCAACTTGGTCACACCTGACCACCCACCTACCAGATGGAGAAATCAATTAGCTCTATGACTATGCACACTCTAGTGCATTTCAAGAGTACAGTTCTGAATATGCATAAATAACCCGTTTAGATTGAGAATTTATGGCTAGCAAAATGTCCCCCTATAGATGATCATTTATGGCTGAAAGCACACCATATGGCGGAAAGAACCTTTGGCTTTGACAATGAATGCGACGATATAGCCTATTGATGTTTTCTTTCCATTCGACCAACCGTAGACTTACCAGACTGCGTTTTAATACTGTTTACCAAACAGAAATTTTCATTTGAAAATTGCGCAGATGTTCAGTTCCAGTCCAGTCCATACTGATAAACCAGTTCCACTAGTTAATAATTTATACTTGCATTTCAAGGCGTTTGAACGGCTGTGGGTCGATATTTAATATAAATGGCACGCAGTAACGCACATCGAATTTCCGGTCATTGATCTTGTGGTCACATGGTGCAACTGTTGTGCAAAAGTTATCGAAAAAAGTTGTAACGAAAATGTATTTATACAAAAATTAGCTGTTGTTACTGTCGGATGGCATTAACCAGCAAGTAGATATTGAGATTTTGAGCTGACAATATGAACAAACAGTCAGAATTTGCATTTTGTATTAAAAAAAAACGAAATTTTAAGTACCGAAAGTTGTAAAGAATGAAAAAAAAGGAATTAAGGCCACTCTAAAGAATGTTTGGCTCCCATTTATGATTGACATTCAAAATTGTTGTTATAGTACCTGTCAAAGATATAGGTAAAATAAAAAGGCCTGTCAAATTGAGCGATTATTAATTGAACACAATGTTCAACTTACATTACTAGTTAATATTTGTACATCATTGCATTGAACTCTTAGTAAATAATACAGCAAAATTGCATGTTAACTTGATCGGCTAACTTATTTCAAAAAATAATTAAACTCTTATCAATTTTTCCTCGCATGTAGTCTTACGCCATTCGCAGGTGTTGTGCTTAATTTACAAACTAATCTTATCAATACTTATGGATATTATCTTCGGTCCGTTTTGGTGAATTCCCTTAACCAACAACTATTTATTATTCATCAAGAAATTTTACCACATGCTTCGATTCATATTCAATCCCTCATGACAACAACAAATGGTTTAAGGTCCAAATAAGGTAAATCTCATGACGAAGTAATGGAAAAGACAAAAAAAAATCCCATAAAGAAAGCTTTAAGATAAGACATTTATCAAAAAGTCAATAATAATTACCTCAATGAAAGCAACAATTTGAAAGCCAAAAATAAATGCTGAATGGGTTTGTTTGCGCATATAAAGAAGGTGCTTGCTTGGTCTTGGGTAGATAACATGCGGCTTAACTTGAAACAATTTCAATTGCTTTTGCATTCCTGTGAACTGTAATCAATTTTGCCGTGAAAATTTTACATAGTCGCCATTCGCCTGTTGCAAACGGAATTTAGAGCGCAAACAACTGATTTTGACACTCGGAAGTATAATTATGCTGAATTGATATTTGGTTGCCTTAAGACGGTTTTACATCGGTCTGGACTATAGATGTACCTTGAACGCGAAAAATATATTGGTCGGTTGAGTCACTTTTAAAACGTCAGTGCCTAATTCGAACTGTCAACTGAGTATACTCAGTCACGAATTCTTGACTAGATTCGTCGGCTACCCCTCAATAAACGTCAAATAAAAAAATGTTGATGTGATCGATCTAGGCAAATCAAAACATTGGGACAGAAAAGAAATAGAGGGCGTTAAAAAACTCTCCCTTGTATGCCTAAGGACGGCCCTGCTTCTCTCTTAACTTTCAATACTGTCGCATGCTAAATAATGTGCGGTTAGACAATATTCAATACAAATTGAAGAGAAACCACAGATTTACCTAGAAAGGCAAAACAATAAGATTTCTATGACAGAAATCGATATTGCTGCTAATTTAACCTAGTAAGTATATAGATTGCCAATACAGATTTCCAAGGAAAGGTTATTTAAGATCAAGTTGTATAGAATATGATATGTACGTATAAACTCGAAGTGAGACCTGATTTCTTGGCATACCCTTCTGTTTTACACCTTAGTTATACCAATTTCTATGTGCGGTTTATTTTATTGCACTGTGCAGGTTCTCACATAAACAACTTTCACAGAATGATCGTTGCTGACACTGCAGTAGTGAGTCGGCAAATGAATATAGAAAACTATAATAAAGTTCCCCTTTTTAATTGGAAGTAAATTTATTTTGGGCTTATACGAGTAGGTCCTACAGATAATTTTATTTTTGTGGTTAATACCTGAAATTCCTCGTTCAAAAGTCATTAAAGCCTAATGCAGCATATTTGACAGCAGCCACAATTTATCGGAAGCGAAACAAAATTACAAAATATTGATCAAAATGAAAGAGAAGATAAATGAATGACTCAATATCAATTCTTGAGACAGAGGTCTTATACATTTCTAATTGTTTGTTAACAAAACAAAAATACATTCATTGTTGGTTGTTCAACAATAACGAACTACAAACACTCGAATAATCTTATCAAAACGCTCATCTAATCTAGTTATCGCGTGTCACAGGAGGAATCGAGGTTTGACTATTTTTATATGCAGTTTGTAATGCTGCTTCGTGTTTCTGCAAAATAATAAATAAATAAGAAACATTCTCACACCCCGCAGATCAAGTGAGTACGAGTATCGAGTGTTTGTATTAATGGAATTCCAACCCACTAGAATAACTGTGAGTAGGAGTTCTGCCCAAATGGTGTTTCAAATTAAGCAAACACCTGTAGGAGTTGTTTTCAGATTTACTTTTCATGATTTTACGATTAAAATCAAATTCTTTTATAAATCTTATTTTGACAGCAGCGCTTAAAAACGAAAGCCGTATCTCGCTCGAACTTGTCTGTCATCTTCGCCGCCCTATCGAATAATCGAATGAACCATCCACAATGGGATTAGTGAATAATAACGTCACACCTGTTGCACAAAACGTGATTATGTCACCTTAACAAAACAGGTTGATGCAGCACAAACGGCTGTATTCAATTACAGACAGGCACAGAAATAAACAAAACAGAAAATATGTTGTTATTATTATTGTTCATGTGCGCACTACACCATGTGCTTCAACATTGTGCATCCACATATTATTATGCGGATTGTTATTTTCGCCTTATTTTTAACTTGGCAAGTAGCGTGGGAGTGACAACTATCAAGAATGTCCCACTTTGTTGGTGGATTTGTTGTAAAAATCTATGTGGGAATTTGTTCGCTTGCAAACTCAACGAACCTGACAATTTATTGTTTTTTTTTAACCCTTTTCTTAAGAATTTTCTAATAAAATCCGTTTTCCATTTCAGGTCTTGGGCATTATTTGCATGGCATTAGCATCACCTGCGTATATTGGAGCTACAACGTTTTTCCTGTTTGTTGTGGTAGTGTCATTTATAGCGACAATTCTATGGTCATTTGCTTACCTGCTGGGCGTGCGAGAGGGTTTGACATTGCCCTTCAATTGGATTTTGACAGTAAGTACCTATCTAATGGTTTTAGAATGAGAATATATATTTAGCATTATGTAGATGACAATCAGTAGTTTTAAACTAAAGTGATAAATGAACAAATATCGAATGAAATTAAAGTTGACGCTACCTAAGAAGTTTTACAAGTATGCACATAATTTGGTGTCATTGGATCTTAGGTGTGCTATTATTCATTCGAACATTTAGTTGCACGACTACTACGATTAACGAGATCTATTTTATCCTTTTATTTTCCTTATTATATAAACAACATTTATGTTTATGCACTGCGCGAACTCCCAAGCGCCCTAGAAAGTCAGATAGGTACGAACTGCGATCTTAACTCAAAGCGTCTGACCCACTTGACGAGCTGCATTGTGCATTGTTCTGTGCTATACTAATACTATGATACAGGAAGAAAATCCCTATTCAATGAAACTGTACCTACTTTACAGGGTAACAATTGAGTCTGAGTATTTCTTTGTAGGAGTAAGTCATAATTAATCTTTTGAATTCTCTCAGACCAGAGTTTATTTCCCAGTAGTTAAAAAGAAATTTACTTCATGTGCGGGATCTGGTGCCGACAAAGATCAAATTCACAGTTCGCAACTGTAGTATCGACTGGAACTGTTTGAAAGCTCGCATAAGAAAAGAAAATGGAAGATTGGGGAGTCGGAATTTTTCTTCTTTGACGACTGTTTACCATTAGGCACAATTTTGTAAAAGACCGAAAGCGAAAAAAATGCCCTTCATATAATTGTTTAAGAATTTCTACCCCTTCGTTTTGTGTTGATACAATTTTCATACAACTGTCGCAATAAAAACACGCTTAGAGATTTCCACCCTACCATATTTTTAAAAAATGTTTGCCTTTCAAAAAGAAAGTAATTTCCCGCCCTTGCGAATTCGATATTTCACTAAGAAAATGCAACTAATATTTGATTTTCAATATTTTTTTACATATAAATACATATAATTACTTTCCTTACTGAGAAATAAATTTGATATACCGTTTGCTTATATTTAAACATATTTTTAAAGAAAATAAAAACCAAATCTGTTATATTTTTTTTTTCTAGGAACTCATTAATACTGCAATTGAAACGATTCTTTATCTTATTGCCTTCATTGTACAATTAGCCGGTTGGTCTGCAACTAATAAAAGCGGCCGAGGGGCAAATATCGCAGGTGGAGTTTTTGGATTATTCAATTTTTTGGCCTACGCAGCTGGATCCTATTTACTGTACATCGAACACAGACGCGGCTCAATACAGTAGTCGCAGATTTTCATAAGTTAAATGTAATTATTATTATAGCTTTTTTTAACAAAGGGATTTTCTTTTAATATTTATTTATAAACAAAAAAACTGAAGAACAAATAAATGTGCATGTAATACTGTAGATATTTATTTTGCAAAATAAAATTGTTAATAAAGACACGTTAAGAGTTCAAAATGTTTCAAGAACTCGACACGTTTTGGTGTCGAAAAATATATTAAAATATACTTTGTATTCTTTTCTAAATGAGCAATGAAGGTTAAAACTAATTTCTTGTACATTATTTTTAATGTGAGTCATTTCAATAAAATTTATTTTTAACACCAATTTACTAGCAGTAGGTACCTACAATATATGCATTGATTGCATCATCTCATCACATTGGCGTTTTGCACTTCACAGGTAAGTTCATTTGGGAATCTCAGGCGATAGGAATACGGTTAGTATCGAGGATTCACACGAAAGTACAAAATGCGTACCTACTTACATTAAGAGGAAGTATATGCGAATTCTGGTAGTAATTACAAAATTACGTGACAGATTTTTAATACCTGTTTAAATTTCCGTTAAAATAATGCATTACGAAAAAACGCCGTCTTTCAGATGGAGACATTTCGAGAGCGTAGAGTTAAACGCTATGTTTAAAACAAAAATAGGTACAAGATAAATTAACGACGCTTACGGTATATTCGCCTATGCCAACGCATTCATCTATTTGGTTTGTTATGTCAAACGTATGAATAATTCTTTGTGCAAACATATCCCTGCATCCTAAATATTTCAAACTTATGTGGTATTCGTTTGGGCTTCTTCAGATTTGCCCTCAGATTTCAGATTTCGTGTGCCTAATCGAACATAAAAACGCTCTTGCTCTTTTTTTGTGTTGATATTCGTGCGACTGTAATATGTGTAGTCTTCGACACTTTTCTATGCGCTTTCGATTCACTGGTTAAATTTTGTATTAAAACATTCGAAATTTCCGTCCCGATTGATTTCTAAATGTTTGCACACAAATTATTTACGAAAATAGATTCACCCGATGCAATGCCTTTCTTTGCTGTAGAAATAATTCACGCAAATGTAAACAAACTCCACCAAATGTCAAACTCAAATGCACTTGCATTGGTAAATCTGAAGCAAATCTGAGAAAATATCTAGATTCGCAAAAGTGCTCTGAAATCTGAAAAAGATTGCTTTTTTTGTTACCAAACGAACAAAAAAATTGCTCTGAGGGCAAAAAAAGTGCTCTGAGTGCGCCCAAACGAATACCACATTAAAACATTGCTCGAACTAAATACCAAAATTATTAACCAGGTTTGGTGTAGGTACCTACCTACCTTTTAAGAATTTATTACCTTCCACAATGTTCTAGCGAATATACAAACCAAATATGAAACCACCACCAACTTCACGTTACAGTGTCACCAGTCTTGAAAAACAAAATTCCCAAGCGAGCATTTTGACAGAACTAAAGAATTTTCACGAATCCTTGAAAATTAAAACCGGCACGCATTTACAGGTGAATTGAATAGATAAGCCGCGGAAATAAAATCTTAAAAATTGTTGTAGAATCTAACAAAACTCGAAAAGTAATACTTCTCACATTTCATTAGTTTCGAATCAAACAAGAAGCGAAAAAGAAAATAAGTAAGAAAATGGGTTTGCCATTGTCGCCAGATGATCTGAAAAAATTAAAAACGTTCGTTGATGTTTGCTCTTCGAATGTTGAAATTCTGAATTTGCCACAATTGAGTTTTGTTAAGGAATTCGTTGAGAAATTGGGAGGTAAAGTGCCTCAAGGAGAATTTAAATTCCCAGGGTAAGTTTTTTTTTCCTTTCTATTTCACTTCATTTCTATGGGTTGATGATCAATCGATTGATTACGCTTTATACACGATGCGCTAATAATGCATTATTTGCTTTTGTCAGAGGGTGTCCGTTTGGAGGAGGTGCCGCACAAACTGAAGCACCAAAACCAGAAGAAAGCAAAAGGGAAGCATTCGTTGATGTTGACGAAGAGATGGAATCGGAACCAGAATCTGAACTTGAACTCGACTTAGAAGGTGAGATGAAAAGCAACGGATTTTTTTTTTTGGTACAATTGGGTTCAATTAGCAATAAAAATCATGGACGTGTTTATATTATATGCGTTTATACGAGTAGGTGTGGAAAAAAAAAAAAAAAAAAAAAATAAGAACAACAGGAAAATACGAAGCACTTAAAGCCGACATTTTTGTTTTTGAAGAAAAAATGCTACGCAAAATGACAAAACCAGTTTTAGCGATAGCCTGAAATTTTCAAAATGAGTTTAATATCAGTATGTACTTCAGAATTAAGTAATGGCGCTAAGCAAGCCCCCTACTACGAATAAAGAAAAAAAAAGAATTTTTCACGGCTCCGAATTTTACAGGAATAACTTGTGCTTCTTATCGTCCATTAGCATAGTGCCATTAAAGTAAAGACACACCTTAACCAATCGAATTAAGTATGCAAAGCTGTCTGAAATAAATTTATGTTTCCTAACAAAAACAAATTACCAATTTAGAATGCCAGAGCCACAAGATGTCGCATTATACTTAGAAAAACTACAATACGACTAAATGAAATCAAATTACACAAACAAGTTGACACAATTCTTCTGTCTGTGCCTGTACTTGCTTACGCAAATGTAAAGCGACTACGCTAACACGTACCATCGAGTGTTTCCTTTACCTTATATGTTTACTCCTAGCCGCCAACACATCTGCAATCCCAAAGTACTGTTTAAAGTGTTACGATAACTTGATAGTTGTTTGTCAGTACAGAATATTATGTTAGATAGAAAGTTAAGCTATTTATGTTACTGCCGACGCAATAAGTGTGGGACAGCAGTCACGAATTTATTAAACTTATGTATGTACTCTTATTTTATCTCATTAACAGGTGTAATTGAACCCGACAACGATGCCAGCCAGCCGATGGGCGACGAGACAAAAGTACCAACCGAAGAAGAGATCGAACAGTCGAGCGAATTGCGGGGCCAAGCCGCGGCCGCCTTCTCAGAAAAAGAATTCCAGGAATCCATTGACTTGTACACGAAGGCCATCGAATTGAATCCCGGCAATGCGCTATTCCACGCCAAGAGAGGTCAGGCATTCCTTAGACTTAACAAGCCGAACGCATGCATCCGTGACTGTGACCGTGCCCTGGAATTGAATTGTGACTCCGCCGCTGCATACAAGTTCCGTGGACGTGCTCACCGGCTGCTGGGTAACTGGGAAGCGGCTGCAAACGATTTGCGACAAGCATGCAAGCTGGACTTTGATGAGGACGCCGACGAGTGGTTGCGTGAAGTTACTCCCAATGCCAAGA
This sequence comes from Cheilosia grossa, assembly GCA_963082955.1. Taxonomy (NCBI): domain Eukaryota; kingdom Metazoa; phylum Arthropoda; class Insecta; order Diptera; family Syrphidae; genus Cheilosia; species Cheilosia grossa. The sequence continues at coordinate 40,731,526 of OY720145.1, read as the reverse complement.
AAATTGAGCAACATCGCATCAAGCAAGAACGCAAACGAACCGAAAAGGAACTTAAGAAGCGACAGGAACGCGTGCGTCGAACCCAAGAGGCCAACGACAAAGCCAGAGATCAAAGTAAGCAAGGACCGGGACCGGCACCAGGTGAATCCGGTCCAGGGGGACTCAACTTGCAGGATGTTCTCGCTGCTTTGGGTGATCCCGAAATTTCTGCCGCATTAACAGACATCACAACAAACCCGGCAAATATCGAAAAATACAAAAACAATCCAAAAATTGCCAAGCTTATCGAAATGGTCAAGGGCAAGGGGGGTATTCCTGGTTTCCCAGGTTTCTCTGGATTCCCAGGCGGATTTCCCGGAGCTGGTGCTCCAGGACAAACACCAACTGCAAACACAGAAGGACCACCCAGTGCACCCAAAGCACCTTCTCAGAAACCAGACTTTGTCGATGACGGTCTAGATTAAATCGCTGCCAGCGTTAATATTTTTCCAAAAATACACCTCACCGTCGAAAAGCAAAAAAAAAAAAAACTTGGCTCGAAACAAACCATTCTAAATGAAAGCATTTTCCCCGGAGTTGGTTCAGCCAACGTCAACTAATCGAACGCTTTAACACTGCTGCTCTTGAATAAAGAATTAACTCTCATATTACTGTTAAAGCAATACTAGAAGTCTAACATATTGTTTTCAATAACATCTATATTTAATTTTGAAAAGGGTTTCCTCTGAAATTGTATTTTCCGTGCGTTTTGAAGTATATTATAATAAAATTCATTTTTATCCTCGAATTATACGAATTTTAGTTTTTGAAGTGGAACAGCAGTAATTCCAAACTGTGATTCAACTAAAAGCGACAGGGAAAGCGCAGATCGACTCGAAGTAATGCAAAAAAAGAGGTATGCTGACGTCCTCTTTTTAACTAAAAAAAAACAATGTTCTGTATCTTTTTTGAAAAAATTGCTTTAAACAGCTATTTTTAACACTAATTCAGAAATTGTTTGCATCTTTCTGGTGTGAGCACGACCTAAAATATATTTGTACCCGAACTCAATTCTCACCTTTTGTTTTTAAGGTTCCGTACCCAAAGGGGAAAAACGGAACCTTTTTGTCCGTTTGTCCTAGACCAATTTTGTACCTAGGTCTATCTCAGAAACTAATTGACGTAGAAGGCTGAAATTTACACACAACATCCGGTATAACATCTCGTTAAACGACAAATATGACGATGGTAGTGATACGTCGACTGGTTTTAAAGTAATTAGTTTTATGTTTATTTCTTGATTTCCAAGAAAAAATTGGATGTATAACTTTTTTGTAAATCAAGCTCGTATCTTTATATGTGCCGAAGATTTTTTTTTAACAATCGTCTGAGCAAACCCACCATTTGACACCTAAAAATCTTTTGCAATTTTATTGAACTTTGTTAAAATTTATGTTTTTTGTTCTTCAATTTTTCATTTGAGATTTTTGAAGGTGCCCTCTTTATGCTGGGCTTGGATCTGGTAACCCTATTTCTGATGGGCCACCAAGTTTTTGCACACTGTTCATATCACTTTGCTCGTATTGAGCTTATTAATGAATGTCTAATTCCGTCAAAACTCTAGCTTAGAATAGTATCGCAGGCTACACATATTCGAGTCGGACAACACAAAACAGAGCAAGTGACGTTTTTATCTTCGATTAGACACGAGAAATCTGAATTCTGAGAACGAATCTGAAAAAGATTGTTTCTTCGTACCTACCATGAAAAAAGCTCTGAGAGTGCCCAGTCGAGTGCCACATTAGTACTAGATTCGTCAGGTATACCTCCATAGACGTCAACTGAAAAAAAATTACCATGTGATCGGATCGATCTACGCCAATCAAAACTGAGATACATCGAGTCAGCTTTACTAATGTCTTTCTCCATAGGTATCACTTGGGGATCCATTCATTCTGTAATCCAATGGAACAAGAAAACTGCTTCTAATTGAATCCACAAAACTATTGGTGAAATACCAAAAAATAATCTATGGCTATTGTCAGCTGGATTGTATAAATTACATAAATTAGACTTGTGTGAGTGCTTCTCGAGTGGATTTTTGCTTCAAATCGAGATTCGAAATTCACTTCTCAGAATCACCAGAAGGGCAGAAGAGTACCTACCTATTTTCTATGTCAATGGAACGGTTTCAGAAGTGATTTTTTCGATTCCGACCCTCCCGGACGCTTCTTTTTGCTTCTTTTTGCAAACAACATAAACATCCCCAGGGTACGATTTATGTCCTCTGAAAAAAATATATAAAGATTCCGATTCCGAAAACATAAAAAACATAAAAAAAAATATTGAAATAGTAATAGTTCAAGCCAGAGACAGCGGAAGTAGCAAATGAAAGGTACGAGCGCGCTGGTGAGCCAGAACTTTGGAAGTTACGTGACATTTGTCAATATGAATTTCTATGTAACTAGTAACGCATTACTAACCCCATAAAAATATGGCTTGTAGGCATGTAACGGAAAATCGGCCGAAGTTGGGGGCTGAGACAATACTCGTATCGATTGTCTCTGGTTGGGGGTCTCAGTATTGTGTCTTTAATTCAAATTGTATATTTTACAAACCGATACTACGAACATAAAGTTCTGGAGCACTCAATATTTTTTTTTGTTTTGCTTTTTGTTTTTAATTTTTTATTGCGAACCAACGTCTGAAAAATATATCGGTGTATCACGAACTGGGAAATTTGTTCGTCAGTTCCAATTGTATCCGATCTTTCGAGTTCTTATTTAAATGCATATTGGCCGGCAACATTATAACCAATGTATACAATATTATATTAATCGCAATATTGTTGAAAAAGTTTTCGTGTTTTCGTGTTTAATGTGGCCGTTACACGATCAATCGTTTGATCAGCTACATATTTAATATGTGAAAGTGAAAATACGATGATACATTTCATGGGACATGACTAACGAAAATCTAAGAAGTTTTGATATTTCTTATCAATCAGGACGATTTAAGTGGACTGACCGCGTATATAAGGCAACTGCTCAAAGGTTGATCATAGAGGTTCCGTCGCACTACGTCAGAATTGTGTCCTTGTGATGCTTAAACTACGCGACACGGCTGAATAATAATAATGCATGAAAATGTTGAATCCAATGACGCGACGTCCTTGCTATTTACGTATGTATATATTCACAGACATCTTTACCTATATATTTATATACTTATTATCAAGTTAACTCACAATGAGTGAATACATGTATAGTTGGAGCACACTGCTTGCTTACCAATTCCTTTTCATTCATCGTTTTTGGATTTTTCTGTTGGTATGTTTAATGTAAGCAAAACCCTAAGCCTCGTTCACCCACTTCTTGCCAATTTCATTACTGTTGAAATCGAACGAAAAAGCTGCTCCTTAAAAATCAACAAGGGCAACGTCTTTTATTGTCCGTGTGTCGAGACTTGATGGGACCATGAAATTTTCACTGTCGTTTTGGGAGCCGAAATTAAAACCATTTCCATTGACTGGTGTTGGTATCTGTATGTAATATAGAAAAGAAGACTTTGCAACATTGGTGACATAATCGTCATTCGAAGTGCGTGTTAGTTGTTACCTTCATAAGTTGGCATTCGAAAAATAAGCTTTGCGGAGTGGGAGTGGTTAACACCTCATCGAGGAAGTTTATATCATTTTCGGAATTAATGACGTTGTATTGTCAAACTCATGTTTATTTTTATTTTAAAAAGAGTTTGTATCTATATACTTATTGCTCAATCATGAGGCAGCAACATGCAATTCAACGCCGTTTGAAATTTTGGTAATCAAACCTCATCTTAAAACAAACGGACTATTGTCTGGAACTTGTTATTTTAAGAATAGGTAACTGTTTCCTAATTCTACAGAATCGCCATTTTTAAAAAATCTAACATTGAATGAATAGCATGACATGTTTAACTATTTCAACTTAAGGAAGACGAATATGGAACGACATTGGCGATTATTTAACGATAAAGTATTGCAAACCAACTTCAGTTAATGGTTTTCCAACGACGCGTGGTTCTTAAATGTGCAGCTGGTATACTAAATGTACTCCCTCTCACCCAAGCCTTGTACTATGGCAGATCTAAGTCTGGCCTAACATTTTTTTGTAGCCGATTGGATGAAACTCCTTAAACTACCAAGGCGCCAAATTTTGTAGAAGTACTGAAGAAAATTAGCAGAAAAGCCAAATGAAAAGGTTTAGTTAAGTTTTTTTTTTATTTTAATTTAGTTAGGTTGAGAATAATTAATTGATAAAATGTACAAATTCCTTTTGTTTCAACATAATTTCTAAGTCTTTTTATCGGTTTGGCCCAGTGCTGTCTAACAGACTGGCATTTTAAACATTGCAGGTACCTACCTCAAAAAGTTGTAACCAATAGGTTTGTTTGACGTGGCTAGCACTAGTACCCACTAGTGCGCACTGAGAAGTGTCAGATGATTTTCACACCTGTTAAAACCCTGAAAACTCGGGTACTATATCGAACGCAAAATATGTTGCCTGAAGTCTGCCAGTTTTTGAAATTGAAAAATATTTATCTTTTGGTGAACGAAGTGTTATCTTCACTCTATTTATTGTTTGTTGTTAAAAATGAATGAACTCAGTTCTTTTGAATACCAAATTTATTTGTATTTACCTTTGTCACGATAAACAAGTGAATGACAGTAAGCGAAATGACAGCGCAACTCAGCACTGAGTGCTTGCCCCGACAAATTAACTGGGGTCAGTTCAGGGCACAACTAGGGCGCCCTAGAAGTCATGTCAAACACAGGTTTTCAGAACTAGGGCGAGTTCGGTGCTATATCGAACACGTTAGGGTTAAACCAGTGCGCACTAGGGCCCACGTCAAATAAACCTAATGTCTCAGCTATACGTCTATGCAAAATAATCTAACAAAAAATTTAACTACAATCTAAAAACTACATTCAAACAAATACGGTGACTGCAGAAACCACCCCAAAATCATGTGTACTCTTTAAAATTCCATCTCAAATCGTCTTCTTTCCTTTGAATTAAGAATTACTACTCATTGCAACTTGCAAGTTTTCAGAAAAGTATCCATCCAAACTCAAGCGCAAGACACACACCTCTTATCATCAGTCCACCGACTAAAAGCTGATTAGTCATTTGTTGGCAAAAGCTCTCATGTCATCGCAGCGCGTTCAGCTACGACGGTACACTTCCCTCTAGCTCGCGGCGAGATAGATATCAAAATCAAATTGGTGGTTCGACTTGGAGTTTAGTTCAGTTTCGTTTGCGACGTTCGCGTTAGTGCACCTAAGTTTTTCTCTGTATTTCGGTATCTCATTCCCTAACGGTCATCACTGTCTAAAGTTGGTCGTTACAACTTGACTTTAACCGCGTTTATCTGCTACCAGTGCTGATATTATTCCAACCACTAAACGGTAATAACAAAATAAATATACAGTTTAAATATTTGAACTCTCCACCAGTAAGCAATTTGTAATAAAATCTATTTTAAGTTTGCCATTCTCTCCAAAAAAAAAAGAAAACGATATATACGCAAAATTTCCTTCAAAACACGATTGAACACCAAAAAGTGTGGGTGTGGCTGTGGTTGTTTCAAAGTTTTTTTTTGTTTCACTGATTCTGAGAAAATACGATTTCTTTCAATATCCATTTTTAAAATTACTTGGATGATCTCATTTCACGGTAGACTGGCACTGCTAGTGATGGATGGACATTGAACATTACTTTCCTGTGCACTGGCAATGGTAAAACACAGGGAGTGTGCAACAAGTGCGCAACAATTTGCAATTTCTCCTTATCGTGACACCCTCTTAAGAAGACGACTTGGCAGGGAATACTGATTAGGATAGTGTGCTTGACTTTCCCTTTCGATCCATATCGGGACATGGAGTATTCAAGGCATGCACGTCGGAGAGGGTTTTTTTTTTTGTCTGTACTCTGTACTGAGTCTGTAGTGCGATTGTGTGCGGTGCCTTTTCGTTTTTTGTTTACATAAAGTTCACATGGTGTTGGTTTACAGACTCCCTGTAGTGTTGTTGTAAGCGAATTACTTAATGGCCGTGTTTTGACGAGCGTTTGGTTTGTTTTTTTGTTTATGGAACGTAATTTGGAGGCTGAATGCTTTGCAAATGATGTCACCGCTTGACTGCGTTTATTGTGATTATCGTCGGAACTGGATAGTAACTATTGAAAATTATGGTCTTCGCTTTTTTTATGAGCTATTTGCATTTTCTAAATGAAATGCTATTATAATTTTAATTCTTAATATTTGTTGTAAAATTGTTTGCGTAGGGTTCTCAGTAAATCTCTTTTCAAGAGAACACACGAGTATACCTACCTACACATATCTTCTTTTTTGCGAGCGATCCAATTTCGTTGATTTGTATAAATGAATTAATTATTAAATTAGGTATATAATCTTTTTGTTTTTGAGGTTAATGAACACCCTATAGTTTGACGCTGTTCGATAATTTTAACACTTTGTCTTACCCTACCATAAGAGACGATAGCATGGGATTTAGTATCAAGTTTTGTACTAGATGAAGACAAACAACCGAAAAAGACTGCAGTAGATATGAGAAGAGTGTGTCAAGTGTGTCGGCTTCGATTTCAAGCTGGACAACAATAGTATATGAAAAATACCTTCTGCATTTTTCCCCTTTATTTGAACATTATTGCTCGTACTTTTAAAGAACATGTCTTAACTTACTTTTAACCGTTGTAGCAACCCTCATTATATCAGTCACCTTTATCAAAGAACTCGTACCACTTGAAAACAAATTCACTCATCTGTGCCAGACTGGCATCGCTGACTTTATCAGTGTTTCATGATACCTGCGTTCATGTAAAACAAGTAAAGCAAATCAAGTTTATCAAGCAAGGCCAGACTGACATCGATGACCTGACCAGACCATGTTTGTTTTCCATGACGAACCACGGACATGTAAAAATAATTCTCCAGCCATGCGATACAGGCAGGGGTACGGTATAGCAATACTCAGATGTGATGTGGGTTGTTATTTAATAAAAACCTTTAAGTAAATAAATAATAGTCCGTAAGAACCCTAGGCATAACTTTACACAACCATTCGTTTCTTGTGAGTTTCCTTTAAGCGACGAATGGAAGATATCTACAATTTTATGCCGAGTCCAAACTGCTAATTGAGAAGCTCTTTCATGACAGTTTTACTCTCGGATGTTTGACAGACGTTTGCGAGAGGCGGCGCAATGAAAAAGAAAAAACCTTTAGATGTAATTTGTGCTTTTCCGAGGATCGAAACTTAAAATAACTAAAATAAAATTGAAAATTTCCCAACGTAGTGCAGCTTAGAGTTTTAGCAATAGTCTCACAAACGAATTTGTCTGAAAAACTGACATCATGACAAAAGAAACATTTCAATAAGTGATTCTTGGAGTAGGTATTTACATACCGAGCTCTGAATATTTGAAAACGTTTACTGGTATATATTTAAGTCGGCACCTGCAGAAAAAATAAAACACGCATGCAAAACTAAACATTTGACTCCGTTGTAACCGAAGGGCTTGCAAAATATTTTTCATTTGTCTACAAGAACTAAAAATAACAACATTGTGATTGTTAAAAATATTCACGCATGTTTCAAAATTTGTATGTACCTCTTGAAAATACATTATTCTTTGTCCTCTGCAGGAATTGAACCTGCTGTTCGCTTCGCCGTCGATTGATTGATAGCAACTACATGCGCCACCTGTATGGTAAACACTAGGCAACTAATTTCTTAACAGAACATATGGATTGGCAACGACGGCATTCTCGACTATGTTAAAAAATAAATATAAAATCAGTTCTTAGAATGGAAAACTTTCAACTACCACTTCGAAATCACTTCTGGTCAAAACGATAATAATGGTTTCCTATCATTCACTTTTCCCATCTACCCTTTTTTGATTATTAGTATTTTAAAAATGAAGTAGAACATAGGGAAGTAATACTCACAATTCACATAAATAACAACGTCTTGATAAACATGCTATTTTTTATTAATAAGTTTCTGTATACTGCTTCCTGTTTGAATTGAATATAAAATTAGACTGCACATGCAGTTCAGTGACCATTTCTGACAGTTACTTCTGTGCAGACAGAGTCATGCAGTGTTATGGGCATATTCTAAATTCTCTAATTGAGTTTTGTCCAAACGCATTTCGGTCTTGACATCTTTACAAACGACCAAATAGCAAAGTACATAATGGAAATAGGGTCAGCGGTTATCCGCTTTTAAAAACACCAAAAAAATGAGGTTATTTAATTTGATTCCTAAAAGTCCTATAATGTTGCATGAATATACGACTACGACACCATTTAAGTCTGATATAACAATTCAAGTTCAACGCGCAAAGGGGTACCCTATACAGTCAAGCATTAATCATCGCCATTGGAATTTACATATTCATTCAGTCACTTATTATGAGGTGAACTAACTTGCCTTTATTAACTGCGCGAAGTTATATATCTTTCTAAAATGCTCAGCGATTCAAACGGCGACTCCTTGGTTATATACTTTTTCCCCCTTACATTTAGGTCGGCTGTCATCACAATCTTTTACTTCCCATTTATTTGTTCGTTGCGGCCCCGACCTCACCCTATTCAAACCTATCAACCATTAATTACATCATTCTGCAGAACATCGCGAAGAAGATAACAAACTCCTTTATACCCCTACCACTCCCATTTACTTCCGGACCTTTCGTCAGAACTCGTATCGTAATGAACTATTCTGCAACAACAACTGGCACCACAACGAGTGACGTCATTCGGAGGCGAAGTTATTTTTAAATTCGGTTAATGTTTGCGCGCGAATAGCTTCTTTTTGTGCGGAGCAAAAGAACAGCAGCGTCGAGTTTCGGTTTTGGTTTTTTTGTATGTCGTTTTGTGTAATGAAATTGAAAACAGATTGCATTCATGTGTATGAGTGGATTCTCATGACCTAAAAAAAACCTCATTACTGGAGAAGCAAGCAGTAGGGGGTTTTCGATTTCGATTCAGATCTGATTGTTCATCATTCCCAACCCGAACGCATTGTTTGGTTTCGATTGGCGAAAAAGTTTATTTATTTCTGTTGTATTTGTTGGCATCTTGTTTATTCACAGTTCCAGGGTGTGGGTCTACAGGATTGAGTTTTAAATCTGCAAAAAATGTACGCGCATTTAAGTAAATCACTTGAGTAGGACTTACTTTGTATATGTACACATAGATGTAAAGACTTCCAATCGATCGGCTTGCTACAGCTAGCGGTGGTATTTTTAGATTTTTTGAATTATTATCTCGAACTGTTCGTTTTAATGTTTTCCACATTGCTGTTGTGTGTACATAGGATACAGGAGAAATTCTGGTGTTTTTTTTTTTTTTTTTCTTTTTTCAAGTACGGAAGCTATTTTGTTTTCATCTGGTAATTATGGGGTGTCGAAGGTTGGCCTCGCAATGCGTTTACTTTCAGATTTTTGTTGAGAGACAGAGAAAAGGAATTTTTGGATTATTACAAAACCTGATAGGATGAGTTTTATGTTGCTGGAAACGATGGCGGTTACGAGGGAAGGTCTTCGCATTGTGATTATAAATTCTCTGGAAAGCATTGCGAAAGTAGTTCTTGACGGCAGCAGGTAGTATGGAATCTGAATTGCTTTGTTATTCAATGGCTTACGCTTGTGACATCACTCTTGACTAAATTAATATGTAGGCTGTTCCCAGTCGTTTAAACAAAATTCGTGATGGTAATAGTGCGTTCAAGTATCGCGGTAGCTTTACATGAATAAAGTTTATTTTGATTTAAAATGTTGGCAGGGAACGAGCTTAAACTACAATGCGAAACCCTTTTTTCTGCGAAACTATTATTTTTTGTTTCTACCAATATAAGGCCTGTTTTTTGAGCTTCGTTCTCAGCAGAGAAAAGTAAAGTAGAATTTTCAGCACGAAATTACAACAACTATTGCGAGTCTCGAAGTGTCAAGTAGAGCGTAGTTGTTGTAATTGCGTTCTGAAAATCCGACTTTACTTTGCTTTGCTGAGATCGAAGCTAAAAAAAACACGCCCATAGTTGAAATTGATGAGAAATGTTACGTATACGCCCCGAAGTTAAAAAATAAGCGAGGGCTAGAAAAGTGAATGTGTGCTTCATAAGTAGTTGCGCTTTTAGGCACATTTACTTCAACATTATTTGACAATGATTTGCTGTTGAGAAACAGTCAGAAGCTTCCCCCAAATAGTGACTATCGATATTGGGTTTGTTTTCGATTTTACACGACCGTCACACCTGCTTCAGAAAAGTTCATCCAAAGGCAAACCACAATATATTTACCAAGTTTCAACTTACTATAGTTATGAGATAATTTTTGAATGTGTCTGTGTCACCAGAATACCCTAATCATTAATGGTACAATATTGTTCTAAGGGTGTCTTTTTACCGATCTGGGGTTATTTCATTTGATAATAAAAGGATTTGTATCAAATAGTCCCGTCTATATAGTAGAACATGCTAAGCCAATAGTTCACATACGCCGTTTGTTTGTTTTCCACTCGCACTAAACAAATGTATGCAAGACTATTCTCTAGCAAACATCAGATAATTTTGATAATTTTTTTAGCTTGTGTAACAAAAGATCCTCTAAAAGGATCTAATTATAGAAAATTTAGAACCATTCATATTTTTCACGATATGGTTTTCAATTTTAGTTTTATTAGTTACACAAATACCCTTCAACTGCATGATGGTCAACTTAAGCTCATGTCTCCCTCTTTAATGTTCCGAAATAAGGCGTTTCTCTCTTTTCCTCAGAGAAGATTTTTGCTTATGAAATACATTTGAGAACTTAGCTGAAGGCCAGACAATAGTTTCTATGCACGTGCTATACCTTACCTATGGCCTTAATTGAACAGCATAAGATAAAATATAAATTTTTAACAAAACAGTGTGTCCCAAATTAGTTCATCAAAAAAGTTCTATTGCCATTAATTGATTAGTCCAATGAATGTGTTCTTAGACTATATTTGAATTGCACTGCATGCCGCGGCAATCTTATCTTGACAGCACTAATGTTCTACAATACTACATTTTTAAGATTTCAAACATCAAGCTGCGAACTTCAACAAACTTTATGTGTGACAATCAATTTCACATCATTTCTATTTTTAATTTTGGAGAACTATTTATGAACAGTCATTATTCTGAACTATGGCGGATATGAAACGCACTTATTCTTATCAAACAACTGAAAAAATTGTTCATTCAACAATACAAACAAAAGGTATCACAGGCCTTAATTTGTCAGGAAATTCGGTCTCGACAAATGAGAGTAAAATGCCATGAGTCAGAACATACAGAATGACATCAGAGTTACACCCTGTTGAATGACTTAAGATCACCAAAGGTATCAATCAAACAATTAAATGAAGCTTCATACTTGCATGACGTGATCTCGAAAACTCTGTACAAAGTTGCTTTAATATGGGTTCACAATGCTATTTGGATTTTTAATTGATGACGACATTCAATGACGTTGACCTCCATCATTTATTTTCATTCAGTATTCAAACTTCATTTATATAAACAATACAAAAGCATTGATTACGCAATTGTTTAACAATGTAGGTATGCAATCGTGATCTTCAAGATCAACATACGAGTAAATATTTCGTTCTGTTTTGGAATTTTATGAGCGCCCGGATTTTCTCTTTTTGATAGGGTAGGAGGTAGGTACATGCTAAAGACTGATATCTAGCAACTTCACGTTCTTATGATGTGATGTCACTACAGCGGAAACGAAAGGTTTCTTTTTTGTTTGATATTTTTTTATTTCATTAGATTTTTTTTTAGAATATTTTTCGTATTGCGAGTTAGACTATCGATTCTAAATTTTGATTTGCTTTTGGGTAGCACTGTTGACAAATTTATTGATTCGTTTAGCATATGAATTGTGTGTAGAGTTTTCCTTATACATAGCTGGTTGCGATTGTTTGTGACCAAATTGATGTTATTCGTTGTATAGTTATCCGTAATAAGTTGTCCATGATACGTTAGAGGTTAGTTTATAATCATTATTCTGTTTCACGGAAGCCATTATTATGAGCAATGAACGTGTTTTTGAATATTTTACCACGTTTAAAATCAACATGTAAACGTGGTCATACTGAATGAGTGTGGCTATATTTAATGGTGATAAATAATTTGCATATTAATAATTGAGACAAAAAAAGGGTAAACATTGAAGTGTGCGTTTGCAGTCCATAGGAGCCTTTTCAAATGTCTAGCTAGATCCAAAAATTAAATTTTATTTGGTTTTTCTTAAGTGAAATTACAACAACTACGCTCTTCTTGACAATTCGAGGACTCACAGTAGTTGTTTTAATTGCGTGAAAATCCTACTTTACTTTGCTGAGATTCAGGCTTAAAAAGCGCGCCTGATATTGGGAATTCGCGAACGTTTTCACTTAGTTAGAATATAATAGCAAATAGAGTACTATAAATAACAATAATGATAAATTTAAAAATATGATATTAACGCGTACCTGATATTAAATTTTGACAGTGATGAATTCTGTCCAGTGCAGCATATATTATGTATCTATATCTTTTTTTATTTTCAGACGAATCTCTAAACCGCCAAAATGTCTCACTCAGTAACAATTACAAGGACTACAACCAGCACCACCAATACCTCATACATTGTACTTAACACCGGGTACTTGAAATCATTTCCAGGAATTTTGAAACTAGTCGAACTCGTAAGTTGAAGCTTGCAAAACACACCCACAAAGATTTTAACCATAATCCATTTGTTAGTTAATTGGAGCAGCATGTGTGGGAATATGTGCACACTATGCTGACTACAGGGGCTTCTTACACACAAATGTTTTGTTCTTCTTCCTCATGGTCACGACTTTTATGATAGCAACATTCTGCCTCTTATTATCTTGTTTAACCTCACTTAGTACTGGTGGTATTATCTCAAAAACGATCTATGTAAGTTCGAACAGGTTTCTAATTCAATCCACAAATTCTAATGGTATTTATTTTTGCAGGAACTCATTTATCATAGCATTGGTGGTATTTTGTTGCTGGTAAGCTCCGCATTGTTCCTTTACAAATTGAACAATAATTCAGGTTACAAGGGAGACAAGCAATACGATGCCTATCTGGCTGCTTCCATTATGGGTCTGGTCAACAGTATACTTTACTTCATTAGTACATTCTTGGCACACAAGTCTTATCGTGGAATCTAAGTGAAAAATATGAGCCTTGTAAGCAAACGTCGTTTGTGACAACTTACACCAACATCTGAATAGTTATGTTACAAAAATTCATATACAATACATATATTTTATGTTTCTTTTTATTTTTTCATTATTTTATTATTATTTATTTAGACAGTTAAGAGATTTTAAAGTGTTCTAAAAAAAATAATTGTTTTTTACGCAATACTGTAGTGTTATTGATATAGAACCTTTTTGTAATTGTGTCCGCTAAAAATAAATGAATTTTTTTTCTATGTGCTCTTTTATGGAGATGAGTTAAGGTTGTGTCTGGGATCGCACAAATTCGCAGCTTCTTATTTAGTTTCGATTACTTTCCTTATATGGTAGATATTCGATTGGTCTTCCTCAGATTTTATATTTCGTATGTCTAATCGATTTGCGATTTGAATATGTGTAGCCTTGGATACTTTTCTTCGCCTTTTCCATTCACTGGTTAAATTTTATATTAAGACATTTGAAATTTGCGTCCCGATTGATTTCTTAATATTAATACATAAATAATTTACAGAAATGGATCCACCCGATGCAATGCGTTTCTTTGTAGTAGACAAACTTCAATAAAACGTAAACAAACTCCACCAGTTGTCAAACTCAAACGCACTTGTATTGGTAAATCTAAAACTAATCTGAGAAAAAAAGATCAAGATTCGCAAAAGTGCTCTGAAATCGGAAAAAGATTGTTTTTTTTCGTACCAAACGAACGTAAAAAGTGACCTGTAGCAAAAAAGTGTCATGAGAGTGCCCAATCGAATACAACATTAGTGGGTCATTTTTTGATATTTATTTTCGTTTGAGATTTTTGTGCGAGGAACAACTTTTGCCCAGCAACATTAAAATTTGAAAGCAACAACATCTTGCACGGAAGAAATTGTATGGACGTATTCAACTTCAAAAGAGGCAATAAACACCCAACACCATAAGGACTATAAAAACGGGGTAGTTTGAATTACATATTACTATTAAAAAATTGCTATTCTTAATCAAAAACGTTGTTCGCGATATAGGCCATGAAACTGATCTTATCCAATTCCAAAATTGTGAGGGGGTGTCAATAGGTCTATTCGCGAACTTTCGCGAGCCAAGCACTATATAAACTCAACAAATTTCCCTCAGAGAGCTAACAATATACTCCAAAGAACGTGGTAGACTTCGAGCTACTTTGAGGCACTTACATCTTTGACGAATCATCCATATCACAAAAAAATACATAACTTACCTTTTTGCAACATTCGACCACTTCCGAATTTCTTTTATTAGTATTTTTGTTCGCAACTGATTTTTATTAAAGACGGATTTAACTTTGCGCATTTGACATCTTATTATCAATACTTGCCGGTTGAAATTCTCTGACATCTTCTGAGCTGTTTCGAACCAAGAGAGAAACCCGTTGAACTCGACAATTTCACAGTTTGATTGTGTAGGTAGGCTCCCCTTGTTCTGACTACAAACTAATCAAAACTGAATCGAAATGGAACAAAATCAAAATACGAATGGGGCAAATGCTATTCAAGTTATGGGCTTAAATTTAATAACGATTTTGGGAATACCGCAAGTTCTTTTAGGGGTAAGCTATCGCTAAGTCGGGAAAAATAAAATTTATGCCTTATAACCACGTATTTTTCTACAGATTCCTTGCATTCTGGCAATGACATTTCTATGTTTGTACGGTACATATCCCCAAGAGCTAAGTGTTCTCTATTTTCAAATGGCGTGCTGTGCAACAGGTAGTTTAAGCATTCTGCTGGGACTGGAATCGATTGTGTTTCCGTCGAAAGAAGTTCGAGGCATTCGTAATGCCCTTATATTTGTATGACAGGCTACAGTTGAGTAAAAACGTCATATAAAATGAATTTATTTAACAGGATATAATAGTATTAACCCTGCTCGGAATCGTGCTAATAGTAACAGCTCACAATTTCGCTACGACATATCTTGGAGAAACCATCATGGGCTCGGAGCTGGATCTCTGGGAAGATTCTGTTCTTACATTTTATGAAATATGCTACTATTTAGAAATTGTCGCAAGTTTTGTTCTTTTTTTGAGTTTGTTACTTTCGGGTTTTTTACTTTACAAAAATGTTAAGGGAGAGTAAAAATTAGTTGAGATCATTTGTTTCATTAATCATGAAAGGCGTATTTTTAGTACGCGTTAAACGGTAGTTTTTATATTCGTAGACAGTTCTAAGATGACGAAGAGTTTGTTGGTGTGTATATGATTTGAAATGATGTTAGTGTGAACATGACCTGTGGACAGCTTTTGGCTGTAGAGAACTGATGTCTCGCAGGAAGTAATGGTTTTTTTTTTGACGTTCGAGGGTTGCTCTAAGCCAGGCGTTAATCGGATAGTCTAAAATGATTCTATTTGGCATGACATGTTCAAAAATAATTTGGTTCTATTCCTTAGCAACGATTGGCATCTGTCACCTGCGCCGTTAGGTTTGAAAGTTCGCTTTCCGTGGAACTTTTGGTTTTTTGAGCTTCGATCTCAGCAAAGCAAAGTAAAGTAGGTTTTTCAAAGAGTCTACTTTTTTTTTTTGATTTAAGCGTGGACATAGCCACACTCCTTTATAGTATTCGTTACAAAGTAAAGGCAAACTGTCTACTATTTCTTATCATTTAATTCGTAATAATCTTAAATTTAAAAGAAGGCTTTCTTCAAATAACAACTGATGCAAACTTCAAATGGAAAATGTACGAATTTTGAATGAAAAGCAAAATAAACATTGGGTATTTTTATCTATCTTTTTCGCAAAAATATATAAGCAAAATACAACGTCCAGTTAACTGTCAACATAATTAAACAAACAAAAATATTTCATGTATACCGAAATCGGCTTATCCCCGGTTTCATGTAAATTAAAATCCAACAACGTCGTAAATATGAAAAATGAAATTGAGCACTAAATGACACAAGGGGTAAAGTTCTTTTTGGTCTACTAATTCTAATCGATTCTTTCGTATGTGTATTAAAAACAAGGGAACAACGATTTTTATACAATTGCAACTATCCTACTGGCAGAACTTGACCCCAATATTGTCCGCTCTCGTTCGCATGTGCTTCATCACATCCTCCGCAAGCTCTTCGACAGTTGTGTAGCGACTTCTCTGGAAGTTAAAGATGTCGGTTAGGAAGCCCATTATTTCCTCACGGAAGTAATGGCAAATACTTCGAAGATTTTCGTCAGGACCAAAGAAGCCCCAAGCCATCAGCGGTGACAGTTGCTCCGAAATAATATAAAAGTGTGACATGAAGCCATTGGGGAATTTAAGCATTCGCCGCTTTGCCTTTAAAACAGACCAAACAGCTGTAGTCAGGGCCTGAAATGACACATTCGTTAGTGTTATACAAAACATACAACTCATGATGAGCTACAGTCTCTTTGAATCCATTCGACAGGAAGCGATTTTGGACCACAGCTGTAACGCTGGCTGGGGGGGCGTCTAGATCCCGGAAGGCATCTAAAATGATGTAGTCTATGCAAATGTCGTAGAAGGTCATCGCTTTGACATTGCGTGCCTCCAGTTCCCTCTCTATATAGTCCCAGTTGTTTTCGTCTTGTATGTAGTTGATCATGTCTTCATATCCGACGAGAAAATCCTTTGTATCCTTGTCGCCAAGACAGAGAAGATCTGTAAGGATCTGTCGGCCGGTATCAGCTATCCACTGTCCCACCTTTGGGTCCTAAAACAGATAAAATACAATCACACCACTTGAGCAGTAAGAGCGTAGAACACAATTCACCTTAAATAGATATTGAAACGCCAACCGTATGCAATGGAGTTTGGCCAAGTACTCAGTATCGGTAGCGCAATGCAACAATTCTGTTCTAATATGCCGATAGGGAATGGGTTGTTCCTCGGACTGTTTAAGAGCACTTTGATACAGGGGGTACTGTTCGAATTCAGCAAATGCTTCGGTAAACTCCTCAAATTCTCTTAAATCAGCGACTTGATCCAAGGCCGAGGCAAAGCTTTCAGCTGAATCGAAATTCGGATCGGAACCGGTGCGGCTCATGGTGGACCTTCGACTACGGGCCGAGGCCATTTGTTCCTCATCCTCCTCTTCGATGGCTGCTTCATCGCGGAACAGCACAGATCTCTGGTCGAGGAATAGTAACTCACTTTGATCTTGAAGCGTGTACGCCATATCAAGAAGATTTTGAATTTCCCGACAGAATTCCGATTCTTCGGCTGTGGTTAGGGCTGCTGGAATACCACCGGGAGAGTAGTGTGCCGCCAGAGCATCTTCCCAGTGATTGATAACAGTGTCCAGGGCCTCCATGCCCATGACACCGAGCTGTTGTGCTGTAAGCTGTTGATTTGCAACGGCGACAGAGTCAATTGAACCGGATGCCAGTGATAGACGGTCGGAAAACGTTACGGTGGAACCGACAGGGCTGCCCGATCGAGCGGATGCTTTCGATCCAGCAACCGACATCAAATCGTTGGGACTGCGCATGCTGTTGCGTGTGCGCCGACCGACATACTTTCGAGGTCGTCTAGGTGGGCGGGGAGATTTTCGACGGCGCAAAAACCGCGCCAGAACTCCTAGAAGAGCGACACCTGCTGTCAGAGAGACAACTACTATCTGTAAAGAGAAATAAAAGAATGCATGAGAAAGTGAAAAGCGATGTTGGGGCAGCTGAGCAGAATTACAACGTCCCAAGCACAGCACCAAGACAAATTATTAGTGGTACGAGATTTTTAAATTTCCGCCCACTTTTGAAGTTTGATGGAAAGCAGTCTCATCCTCTTCTCTAGATCCAGCCATTTTTCACTAAATATCGACTTTGGCCGTCCGTAGTCATATAATTTGAATAAACTTTGAACTGTGGCTCAGCAATATTGGCCTCGATGGAGAGCTTAAGGAAAAACTGAATGATAAATACACGTATTTACTACATACATGTACATGTACAATGGTTGTTACATCCAACTGGTCTCACATCATCACATGTACCTATTTACAATATTATATAAATCTCACAATGCCGGCTATCTGCGGGTAAGAAATTCTGTTGGCACATCATAAACAAATGACGTAGGTTAGCATACATGACCCACTGTCTTCAGCAAAGTAGAAAAGTAAACGATAAAACGACACTATACCATTGAATGCGAGAGTTGTATAATAAATGTTAGGTGGGGGCAAAGCTGCTTTTGCTACATGAAACTATCAACTAATTTCACTTGCAAGCATGATACACATTTTTTTAGCTGATAAAATATGATTTGTGCGTACCTTTTGTGAAGTTGACATCCTAAACGGAAGAATCCGACCATCCCATCGAGCAGGCAGAATAGCTTTGAGCATCTTTTAGCTAATTGTTGAACTGAATTGTTGATGATATTTCTATATTCACCGGCGCAAATGACGATGGTACGAGAAAAGGATTTTGTTTTAATTTATGTGGAACTCCCAATTGATGTGAACTCTTTATGCTTTTTAAGTTTTCGTGGAAACATTTCTAGACACTAGTATATCAATTGATTTTAATTTTGAGGTTATATTTAGACTGCAGTCAGGCTTATTATGTTAAGTGGACGACAATATAAGAAAGATGAACTGCTGCCGTTTAACAAATATGATTAAACTCATTTATTACGAATTAGTATAAACATTATTATAAATCTGCTTTTAATTGAGATGGGTGCTAGAGGAAATTTTGTTATCAATTCACTTCCTCTGGCAAAATTCCGACACTTGCACCACTTGTGTCTGACAGTTTTTATGACATATTTTTGAGCGTCAAGCGAATTTACTCGAGTTGCTCAATTTGACAGTGTGACTTTCTACGGAACACAATGTAGTAGATTGTTCATTTCAGTGGTAACGTACCTACCTACTAATGTGGTATACGATTGGGCTTCTTCAGATTTGCTCTCAGATTTAAGATTTTGTGTGCCTAATCGAACATAAAAACGCTCTTGCTCTTTTTTGTGTCGGTATTCATGCGACTTGACCTTACTACTAATGGCTGTTTTTTATTTTAAACATATTAGGTATTATCTTTTATATGTCATTGATTTCCATGTCAAGCGATCCTACTGATATAATCCATGTTGTATGGGTAAAATAAAAACGCTTCTTAAAAGGCATTTGTATCGTTTTACATTTTTACTTGTATTGTATTGAGCAGAGGTATTGAGGACGAATTTTTGATTTGCAAAAAATGTCAGAACTTCTTTCGAAGTCGAACAATGGGTGACTTGTGAAAAATAATTTTCCGCCTTAGATCAATTGAAAATATAGAAAATAATCTTATTTAAAGCACTAACTCCATTTGTAAATTTGTAAAAATCGACAACTGTACTAAGGACTATTCATAGCGAATTGAGAGCTGCAAACGAATATTCTGACCTGATTCTGACATTCTCTCATATGGCAGCAGTTGGCGCATTTCAATCTCAATCTCAATTACTATTTTGTAATGTACCTATATAAATAAAGCCAGTCAGTTCATTTGACTTGTTCGCAATTCGCTCTCATATGAATATCTATTCGTTGGGGTACCTACCTACCTCTACAAACATCAATCCAATCTACTACCAAATCTGTTATCAATCTGCGCAACTCTAGTGAAGCACGATTAGAACAAATCTGCAGAGAGTCAGCTGGGTTGGACGGTTCTCGGTTGTTTACCCTTCAGAAAACAGCTGTTCCCAATTATGCCAAACAAATTTTAATTTTATCACAACCGGTGAGTTGGCTAAAAACTAGTTTTATCTTTTATCTAGATGCTAGATGAGAATCTACTTGGGATTATATTTCTTCTTAAATTAAGGTAAGTGTTTTAAATTAAAGTAATATAAATAAACCGAAACGACAAATGAAAGTGCACGAACTTATTTTGTTTGGTGTACACCTACCTCTTTAAGAAGCTATTTTCGTACTTTTGTGGTATCATGCAAATAAATAATATTAATTTTGTTTTGCAATCCACTAAAGTACGATAGTCTTAAAATAAAACTATTTTCGTCCAAATCGTAAATTCTAATAAGTGATTTTATAAATTTTCAGAAGACTACGCCTTTATTCTCTTACTAATTATCTTTATTATCGCCTGCGTGTACTAGGTAGACCCATGAAATCGGTCAGTAATGGCTGAGACAAGCAAAGGTAAGGTAAGAACACATTTTCTATGGAAAAATATTGACTATTAACAAAACATTTGCAGCAGTCGCTCGAGCTTCACCGATTAATCGACCACAGAATATTATTGCGAACAGTGTATTTCGACGACAACGTAGTCTCAAGTTGAAAGCCCTTGAGAGACTAAAGAGCTTCTCTGAAAAAACAAACAGAAAGGTAAGGGAAATGATATCTTTCTGTGAGCTTTAATAGAAGGTCTTTCATTTGTAGACGTACATGGTCATCATTTTCTCAGATAAAGCCAAAACCTCAAGATGTGAAGATGTAGAAAAAATTGTCCAAGAATTCGGTATAATTACCACCCTGGAAATAGTTAGGTAAGTTCGAAGAGTCCATTGAAGGTCCGAAGATGAAATAGGACAAATTGCAGCAAAACAGAGAAATATTTATACCTTTCGGCATCAACTGATACCCTTCTACGACTAGCCGATGAGGCTGAACTTAGCAAGATGACCACTACTGGCAGTATGAGAAAGTTTAACTACTTTAGCATATCCGACTATTTAATTGGCAATATGACAAAGCACGATATTCTACGAAACGGTGAGCGACCGGTACTGATTAAGGACACAATCAAACCATCGCTAATGTCGTACATACGCAATGAAACTATAGAGCATTTCTTCCCTCTGCATGATCTTGTAAGTAGCTATCAGTAATGAGTATGTATTCATCCATAGATTATATCAAACCACGTCCAAAGTGCGCAAGGATTTTGTCTTAGCAGATTATGCTGTTGGTGTTCCCAAGCGTTTCGTTTGTCACTTTTTTGTTATTATTTCTTAACACAGGAATACCTCGATAAATTTCAATACAAACTAGGAACGAAGCAACCAATTGAAGACATACGCGACTACTATGGCACTAGCATTGGATTGTACTTTGCATTTATTGAATTCTACACAAAAGCACTGATTTTCCCAAGTATGTTTGGCTTGTGGCAGTTTGCTTTCGAATTGAATTTGTCTGTAGTTTGTGGATTCTATGTGATTTGGACAACTGTAAGTTAAGCATCACCAGTAGGAACTCATTAATTGTTCCCTTAGATCTTCCTAGAGCTGTGGCAACGGGAATGCTCACGTCTATCATATTGTTGGGGTACAATTGATATGACCAGCTTGGACAAACCGAGAACAGCTTACCAGGGTATAATGAAACCCGATCCAATTACTGGCAAACTGTCGCTCCAATATCCGATGAGGTTCACCTATTTACAAATGTATTGCCTGTCATATCCGGTGGTGTTCCTTTGCATTATGGCAGCTGCTTACTTTGCTTTGTACCAATTTCAAATTGAAGCCGAAGTTTTGCACGATTTTGGTGAGTAGATAGCATCTTGCCGCATCCCATTTTACAAATTCCAAACTATGGCTTATTTGTTTTTTTTTTTTTTCTCTCTCTCCTAGGACCCGACTCGTTGCTACTTTACATACCCGTGATAGTGCAGTCAATTCTCATTGCGATATTCTCCTGGGCTTACGAAAAGCTCGCAACGTTTCTCACTGACTTGGAGAATCATCGCACGCGTAGTCAATACGATCGCCATCGAGTAAACAAACTGATGCTCTTCGAAATCGTAAACAATTTCTTTTCCTTGTTTTACATCGCATTCGTACTGCGCGATTTGAAACAGTTAAAGTACCAGCTAATGATGCAGTTGATCATCTTTCAGGTAAGAAAACATTTTAAAGTTAATTTACAGCTGTAGACGATTTGATTTTGTACAACTTTAGGTAGTCTGCATGGCACAGGAGATCGGAATACCCCTGCTGGCAGTGATTAGACAGAAATTCACAAAATACATAGCCAAAGAAATGGACGAAAGCAAGAAGTCTACTATAATAGACATTGCGCGCTATGAGCAGGTAGAGTTTTGTTTATCCAACTGCTAATCGAAACTTGAATCCTAATGGCCTTCTAGGCTTTCTATGAAGCCGGGTTAGATCAATACCAAAGTACGTATGAGGACTACCTTCAGATGTGCATCCAGTTCGGCTACGTTGTTCTATTCGCTGCCGTGGCACCTTTTGCGTCGATTGGAGCTCTGCTAAATAACATTTTTGCCCTGCACATCGATCTGTTTAAGGTAACTTTAATGTTCTTAAGGTCTAAGCCTCTTGATTAACGTAAACTCCCTTTCTAGTTGTGCAATATATTCAAGCGACCCTTTGCACGTCGTGCTAAAAATATCGGGGCCTGGCATTCTGGTTTTGAAATACTTTCAGTTCTATCTATACTCAGCAACTGTGGACTGCTGTACCTTCAGCCAACAGTCAGGTACGAGCAAAAACTCAAATCTCTTATTGCCTAATTGCATTGGTATATATGTATTTCCATGACAGAGGTTTTGTGGCCACTCTTTTTCCAACTATACCGAATCTCTCGTTTATCATTTTCGAGCATCTTTTACTCGGTCTCAAATTCGTCATTCACAAAACAATTCATAAACGCCCACGTGCGGTGCGCATTGCTATGCTAAAGTCGGATTATGAATCCAGTTTGGCTTATAAGGATTTACGGTATGTACTCTATTAACGTATCTTTCTCAGCGAAATCTATTTTAATGAATTGGTTTTCAGAAAACTAAAATCGGCATTTAAAAATCAGAAAAAGGAGGAATGAATTACGCCCGCGGTATGCCAAATGAACTTTTCAACCAAATACGTTCTTTATACAATGAAAGCCAACTGTCCAACTTACTGGATCTGAGGATTGATATGTTTATTTTCCTTTAGTGTTTATTCTTTGGATATTTAACAGTTTTTTGATTGCTTGCTAACAAATACTCTGCTATTATGAAATCGAAGTGCTTTTATACACAGTGCCTGGAGTTAAACATGTTTGATATTTCCAAAGTAAAAATACAATTTTCGAGCAAAGTCTTAATTCAATTAAGTGTTTTATTGAATACGTAAGAATTTATTGAAAGAAACAAATTTTGGAGAAAGTTTCTCATTTTTTTGTTACCTCAATTTTAGGCATACATCAACAACCGCCTTCAGTTAGGTCTAAATGTTTGATATGTAAACTTTGAAACCACAGATTTGGATGTACAAATTTGCTAGGATGTACAGTTATTGACTTGAGAAATATGCGACGCCGAATGTAGCGGTATATTGTAGAACGAAAGTCCACCTCTATTATTTTTATACCTTCGCATCATAAAAATGTAATTTTGACAAAATAACGTTCAGTACTATTTGATTAGAAATATCCCTGCGTTTTTTTTGACCAAACGCTCCCAGTAATTGTGAACATCCCTGTTCCAAATTGTCCAATTTGTTTACCTGTCAGAAAGTCAGCTGCTGCGTAGCGATCTTCAAGAATTTTTTTCTGGCATAAATCGTTCTCTAGTCTGTAATGGCTGAAGAGTGCAACGGTAATAAAATTTATTTTATAATTCTTCTCGTATTCGTAAACATGTTGTAATAATTTCTATATAGGTGCTCTTTGTTCCCTGATAAATCCGCCAAAAAATATTATAGAGAATCGTTTATTTTGTCGTCAGTGGAGTCTCAATAATCCGTGCAGTCTCCAGAGGCAGAACTGCTGTTCCACCGAGAACAATACAAATAAGGTAAGAAATTGCCATGTATATTCTGTCACTACTTAAATCTTATATATTAATGAATTAGCTGAATCACTCTCGGCGTTCGCAGCTAGTCATAAATCTTCGGCTGAGACGACTCGAGAAAAAGACCGCCCCCGTCAAGGATGGTAGAAAGGTAATCGCTGAAATGTTTGTTCTTTGAATCAGATTTGCTAATTCATATCTTTCAGACATATCTTGTGATAATATTCTCCGAAAAGGCCAGAATCACAAAATGCGTGGATGTCGAAAAGATTATCCAGGAGTTTGGTATACTCACTACCCTGGAGGTGGTTAGGTAAGTTCGTCTATATGCATGATTAATGTCAGAAATGTATGCAAGTTGAAATTACAGCAAAACGGAGAAATATCTGTATTTGACGGCATCTACGGATAAACTTCTTCGCTTCGCGGATGCAGCTGAAATCTGCAAGATCACTGTGACTGGCAGCATGAGGAAATTCAACTACTACACTGTATCGGACTACTTGATCGGTAGTATGAATAAACGTGACATTTTACGCAGTTGTGAGCCGCCGGTACTTATTAAGGATGCAATCAAGCCATCACTGATGTCGTACATACGCAATGGGACTATAGAACACTTCTTTCCCTTGCATGACATCGTAAGTCAATACATTTCATCCAAATTTGGAAAACAAACAAATCTATTTAAATCGGGTCGTCAAGTGAGGCACGGCGGTGTTTGATAGTACTCTTTGAAATAGAGTTGGCAAAAGGCCAAAGATTTTTCATCTTACAAGACCACGCTAGACACGGTAGTCTCGCTACGTCGGCGTTGAACACACTTATTACGTGTGCGCATCCGGAGCGATGACCTCAATTTTGTTTAAGGAAACTTTCGAGCAACACAAAATATTACATGGTGCGAGAGCAATTCAAAATAATTGATTTCTAATTGGAAATGTGCTCTGTGCGTGTGGACTTTAAACTTGAGGTGGAAAAAGACGCCCTCAGTAGAGCACTGCGAGGGTAATTTGCTTTTGTTTTCGAAACGAATATCTGCATACCTTAGCAAGCATTTGTATAATGGCAGGAAAGTAAAACGTTCGGTAAAATTAAGTGAAGACTGTCTTGCAAATTTAATTGCTTGAAGTGTATGAATTAGATCTGTTAAGAACACGTTTGTGCGTTGTTGCAAACGGAGGTACTTTGTGGAGTTGTCTGCAATTTGGTGCAATGCTCGTGGTTTCTGCATAGCGAATGTTTTCATTATCGGAAATTATTTTACCTAGCAATTGGTATTATTTGCACTTATATGAAACTAGGGCCGGATCACGTCATCAGTAAATGAGTAATACGTATCGGAATTTGCTGTTATTTCGGTTAAAAAAATGGCTCAACTTAGGTATAGCACGTTCACGGATACCTTGCTTAGTGCTTGAGGAATCTGTAATCAATTTTCAGATATCGGATAGATCTCTAATATTTTCTTGGATAAATGAAGGGACGGTGAAAAATTAAGCTTCCAAAAACACCATCTTCCTTGTTAAACAGAAAACTCAAATAAACACCTGAAAACATATTGTTTGTTTCCATAGGAATTCCTAAACAAATTCTCGTATAAGTTTGGCTTGAAATTGCCAATTGAGGATATTCGTGACTACTACGGAAGTAGCATTGGACTGTATTTTGCATTTATTGAGTTCTACACGAAAGCCTTGGTATTTCCGAGTCTGCTCGGATTGGTGCAGGTGGCTTGGGAACTCAACCTGCCAGTAGTTTGTGGATTTTATGTCATTTGGACAACTGTAAGTA
The DNA here is from genome assembly GCA_963082955.1 of Cheilosia grossa. Lineage (NCBI taxonomy): Eukaryota > Metazoa > Arthropoda > Insecta > Diptera > Syrphidae > Cheilosia > Cheilosia grossa. Next base: position 40,705,706 of record OY720145.1, on the reverse strand, counting down.
TATTTTCGATAGAATTATTACCACACTACCGCCATAATTGGTTTTTGTAGGTTTTCCTAGAGTTGTGGAAAAGAAAATGCTCTGGCCTATCGTACCGCTGGGGTACGATCAACATGACCAGCTTAGATATACCGAGAACGGCGTACAGAGGTGAAATGAAACCCGATCCAATTACGGGCAAAATGTCGCTTCAATATCCGATGCAACTGACATATATGCAGATGTATGGCGTATCATATCCAGTTGTGTTCTTTTGCATCATAGGTGCTGGTTATTTTGCTCTGTACCAGTTTCAAATCGAAGACGAAGTGTTGCAGGATTTTGGTATGTAGAACAAAGCTGCGAATTGATTGCTGTTTTCTTTTGCGAGTTAGCTACCAACTAAAGCTATTTATTGTAGATTGTGTGTGAGCTGCAAATCTAATAATGAAAATGAGAAATGCTTTTGCTTTTCCGAAAGGTAATACTTTCAACAAATGTACATGATTGAGGTGTTGACAATTTAAATGAAACCGGTTGCTTGATGGACGGTTACGTATAGTTCTCAATGCGCCAATCGAATTTAGTTTCAGATTTCTGGTTTACATTTATACTTCCCGTCCCATTCCATTCGCATGTCCTTGTCAATAAGGGTTGTTTCCAACTCTGTTCTTTATATGCACTATATTATTGAACTCTGGTCTATTAAAGCAGGTAGCGACTTCGAAAATATTTGAATAATCAATGACTAATCAATGCAAGCGTTTGGTTTTAATAATAAACTTGTGTCGCCTTCGTGTTAAGAGACGATTCGCATCATCCAGAAAGACGACGGTCCAACTAAATGTGTTCCGACCTATTGGAAATGACCTTTGTTCGAGCAGCGTCATAAGTACGACATTACCTACGAAGGATACACAAATTGGAACATCCACTTCTGTTATCTGTTAAACAGCGATGACGACCACCACCGTCTTTTGAGTTATGAACGATATGAATATAGCTTTCATTACTCTGTATGTTCCTGTCTACTAACTCTGAATGATCCGATTAAAACGCGTTTCCTGCATCCTGCCTGTGCTTCCTTGCTTATTAATCCTTCAACCTTCAACCCTTTGTTATTCCTTTGTCTCAGCACCGACTTCATTCCGATTATTGATTAACTTTCGGTTTTCTATCTATCCGACATTTAACATAATCTCTGTTGCTCCTAGGACCCGATTCGTTGCTACTTTACATCCCAGTCATAGTTCAATCAATTCTCATCACAATATTCTCGTGGGCCTACGAAAAGCTCGCAACATTTCTCACTGACATGGAGAATCATCGCACGCGCAGCCAATACGACAGTCACCGTGTTAATAAACTAGTGCTCTTCGAAATCGTCAACAATTTCTTTTCACTTTTTTACATCGCATTCATTCTGCAGGATCTGAAGCAGTTAAAGTATCAGTTGATGATGCAGTTGATTATCTTTCAGGTGAGTCGGATCGCATAAGCTCTTAAACCCCCGACGAGCGTAACGTTTAACACTTTTAGGTCTTCTGCATGCTACAAGAAATCGGAATTCCTTTGATGGCTGTTATTAGGCAGAAATTTGCGAAATACATTTCCAAAGAAATGGACGATGAGACGAGGGCCAACATTAAGGATTGGTCACGTTATGAACAGGTGACTTTCGTTTTGTAAATATTCAAATGGAAAACAACCTGATATTGTTTTTTGATTGTTTTTAGACAATCTATGAAGCTGCCCTAGATGAATACCAAACAACTTATGAGGATTATCTGCAGATGTGCATTCAATTTGGATATGTTGTTCTGTTCGCCGCCGTGGCTCCGTTTGCAGCGATGGGTGCTCTCCTCAATAACGTCTTTGCCTTGTATATTGACGTCTTTAAGGTAAATTGAATATATATATGTAAAACACTTATTTAACCGTGAGGTGTCTTTAAGCTGTCCAACATATTCAAACGTCCGTTCGCCCGGCGAGCGAAAAACATCGGTGCCTGGCAGTCGGCCTTTGAAATACTCTCTGTTCTGTCGATTCTTAGTAACTGTGGTTTGTTATACCTTCAGCCGACGGTCAGGTAAGTTGAGTATATTACATCGCTTTTAAATTTTAAACACTGTATTCCTTGTAGAGAGATTGTAGCTAATCTCATCCCGACTATACCGAATCTTTCGTTTATCATCTTCGAACATCTCCTACTTGGTCTGAAATTTTTTATTCACATAATAATCCATAAACGACCTCGTTGGGTGCGAATCGCGATGCTTAAGTCGGAATATGAGTCAAGCAGTGCGTATAAGGACTTGAGGTGGGTTTTTCCTTTTATCTAAGTAAATCATACTACCAAATCCATTAATTTTTTAGAAAACTGAAATCGGCGTTCAGAAATAAAAAGGAATAGTGAATGGCAGCGAATTCCCGATGAAACTTCTTACTTATCCCTCTATCTCAAGATCCAATTGTCTTTTGTAGATAGTACAAGTTTAGTTTGTTATATTTCTTTTTTTATTTGTGATATTCACTCGTGACTGATGTGATTGTCTACTAAAATTGTATCGTTTAATTTCAATTAAACGATATAAAATAAAAATGTGCACTTTACAACGAATTAATAGTTTTGTTGGATATTACTTACGCACGTTTACTTGCGGTCAGATTGTCCTTGCCGTTATCGATGCCATATTTTTGGGTTATTTCAGGTGAGTCAGAGTGTAAACCTTACATGGTGCTCCAAGCACATCTTTATTATAATTTGCTTTGTTTCGTTTACGGTTTTCGGCAGTTCGTGTTGATTGAATCTATTATAATGCGTTTTCTTTTCCCGAGACAAACTACTCAAAGTATTTACCACACCGCCGACAAGATTAAACCAATTTTATCATGAATAAATACTGCTTTCGAGTTTTTACACAGCAAAATTGTTCAGAAGTCTGGCGTCAAGTAATTCGGAATGGACTATAGGTACTCACCTCTCAGTAAATTAAAGGAATGCTAGGGAATGTTATAAAATGTTTAAACAATCTTTGAATACACAAAATGCTAGTTTTACTACTTAAAACATAGGTATGTACACTTCATATCACAAATTATCGGTATCCTCTGAAATGCTTAAAAGCGAGAAAAGCGTCTATTCCATGAACCATTGCAGCTGCATAACCTAAATACTGAATAAATGGACGCATTTATACTGTAAATTTTTTAACAATTACGCTTTCTACCCACGTATGCAGCCGTCATAGAAGGATAAGCCCAAAATCCTGGTCTTATTAGAAACTGTGGATGTAACCATACTACGCAAGCAAATCCCATATAACTAGCAGCACTGAAGTACATACAACATGCCACCGCATTGAAAAGAGTTTCCTATAAATAACAAGCCTGAAGTTATTTAAATCTCCATTAAAATATCGCAATAGCTCTACTTACAAACAAAGACTGCCGAATGAGATTGTAAGACTTATCCGAGAAACAATAGCACACCACAAGTATTGCTGTCGTCGTAAAGCAGTACGCTGTGGTTGTAAGAAAACTCGTTAATGCCTGACCAATCGAATCCGCTGCAGGTATTCCATACCTTATAAGGAGGCCTTCGCATACTGTAGCAAAAACAAGCTCTAACAGCTTTAACAGTCCTGATTTTGATGTAATAAAACCAAAGTTGACACAGGTGCAGATTCTGCAGCAGCAAATGTTGATTCCACCGTTTTGGTTAAGGCCACGAATACCAAATGAAGACATTCTACGAAGCACTGAAAAACACAGAATTTCTTTCGAGCTCAATAAAACCGAAGCTGTTCCAATGAAAACTAAATCTGAATGAGATTTTGTAGTAAAAATGAATAGAACTGCGTGAAGAAGACCCTCACAGCGGTGATCTAAAAATAGATAAAGGAGTTTTCTTGGATGCAATGTCTTCAGAGTGCATCTACATCTGCAAAAAATACCATACGACAATACACGGTCATAGGGTCGTGTTTCTGGAAACATTTTCGAAATACAGGCAGCTAATTTTAGATTTCAGATCCACCCCCGCAGACTAGGTCAATCAACCAGGACTTGATCTTCCCTTTGTGGAATTGTTCTGGTAATAATATCGCAGCTGGATATTCTCCAATGGTGGATATAATAATTTTTATCATCTCAACATGTGTTGCAGAAAACATAGTTTTATTCAAAATTGTAACAGACGTTTCTGAGAAGACTGTTTACACGGATAAGTGCTGATGGGCAAGTAGCTATAATTAGGGAATCATTGCTTAGGAAGCAGGGTAGTGCCTTTATTCTTTTTGTTTAATTTGTGTTTCCTGTTTGTGATTTGGGTAAGGAATATCTGAGAAAATCAAAGTTCCAAGGATCCACGACTGAAGAACAAACTATTTTTTTTCCATTTTCCACAGTGCAAAACATCATACAATATAGCATAGCCGGCATCAAATTTTCTCCCGACCGGCACATATCATAAAAGAGTTAATAACGCAGTGTTTATTAATATGGCGCAATGTGTTTAACAGAGTCAGCTAGATTATTAGATCCATTTGTTATAAATGTTTTATTCGATTAGGCTTTTTCAGATTTCAGATTTTGTGGGGCCTTTGACACTTTTCAAAGCGTTTTCCATTCACTGGTTGAATTTTATATAAAAACATTCGAAATTTGATTCCTAAACATTTGTACATAAATAACTAACAAATATCATATTTGAAGTTGAAGAATTTCACAAAAACATAAACAAACTCCACTAGTTGTCAAACTCAAACGCACTTGCATAATATGTGAATCTGAAGCAACTCGGAGGAAAAATACAGATTCGCAAAAGTGCTCTGAAATCGGACAAAGATTGCTTTCTTCGAACCAAACGAACATGAGAAGTGACCTACAGCTAAAAAGTGTTCTGAGAGCAACCAATCGACAACCACGTAAGTGATATAGTTGTAAACAGCGGCGCAGGGACATAAGTCCCGAAGACATAAGTCCCGAATTCATTTTTCGGGAATTATGTCTCACCTAAGTGGGTAATAAGTTCCGAAATCAATTCGGGATTTATGACCCACCTAAGTGGGACATAAGTTCCAAATAAAAATGTGGGGCCTTATGTCCCACCCAACAATATGAAAATTAAACAAATAAATACAAGTAAAAAACCTCGCACCAACCCCGTAATCCAACAATAAACCCAAGCAGGGGGGTTGCAGGGGGGCAGCATGCTCCCCCATACACATTTCATAATACAATGGTAGCAATTCGCGTGGCCCCAATTTGATGTATTCGATACCTAATGCAGATCCACAACATTTTGCTAAATATTATCTCTGGTAAAATTTGGGACTTATGTCCCATCTTCGACAAAACAATTTTGGAACTTATGTCCCAATAGGGTGGGTCATAAGTCCCAAATTCGATTCGGAACTTATAACCCACTTAGGTGGGACATAATTCCCGAAAAATGCATTCGGGACTTATGTCTTCGGGACTTATATCCCTGCGCCGTAAACAGCTCCTAGTTTTCATGTATCTAGTACCCACCAAATTATCAAATCTACTACATATCACTGTCAACCGATTGACAAAAACAGAAAAACTCGAATAAATAATCAACCAAGGTTTTATTCTTATTTTTGCGAATTGTATTTGCTTGTCTTTACAACTTATCTACGTACTTAGTTTGACACAACTTATGTCAAAATAGCTACACGTATTTTCCGAGATATTGAAATTGAAGGTTAAAACATTAGACCCGAATATCAGAAAAATTAACAGAAAAGGTGAATCGTACAATCACACCCAAACCTCGCCTACCGATCTTGTGAGATGGTAATCAGTTCTTATTCAAATCGGCATTTGAATATTTAAATCGGGGCATTTATACATATTCTAAAGACAATGGGTATTGAGCCAATAAGTTTGCAAATCAGACCGTTCTTATATATTCATTGATTAAACCAGTTATTATAATAGTAACAATGTTTCACCATATTATAATAACCCTTAAGTAAATTTACTTAAACTGTGTTATACTCCCAGCAATATATTCATACAGTCCCGGCCCAAGCCAAAGTCAGAGAACTTGTAAACGGCGTTCCGTATAAATTTCGAAAGCATTACATAAGGGCATACGGCTTACAGCCTGGGTCAAAAGTAAAATTAATCGGTCCGAGGTAATTGGAAGTGGCCACGTAATGCAGCACTTTTGTTGCAATAACACGAGTACATGATGTAATAATAATAACTTAAGCATATGGGTTACAAACATTGGTAGTGAGGTGCCAATTGTAATGTGGAGTCACAGTCAGTTCATTTATTCGTTTTAAATATTGCCTGAACTTAATTGATTATGTTACGATGACACACGTTAAGTGCTTTGTTGTTTTCATAATATTTTTTATTTGAAAATCCGACGAATTAAGTTAATTTCATGAGAGAAGAGTATGCACGAGTATATATTCCAAAAATTTACACACTTTTTGTTGAATGTTAATTGCCTATTTACGTAGATAATGCTGATTATGCGTGGTCACGCTAATAGACCCAATCATTGGAAGGAATGATTGTGAAAAACTGGGCCTAGAACCTTTTAATATCCTCTTGGCCTTTCTATTTATAAATTTATTATTAAAACTCCTAGATCACAACTTAAGCTACGATCAGACGGTTTGTATATACACAAATTTCATTTAGGTATCGCGTACACTAATTTTATGCACTAATTCTATACTGTGTTTATACACAAATTCGATTTGTATAATTTGTGGTTCAGACGGTTTTTACACATAATACATAAAATTATTCACAAAATTGTGCGTATACTCAAACCGTCTAATAGTAGCTTTAGCTTTATATTTCTACATACATATTATATTAAACGCCCCAGTGACAGTAGCTTGCCGCACGTCAAACCAATGCACAAATGTATTGAGTTCTAGAAAATGGCTGCATTTATCTCAAAATTCTTTAAAACTAAAAAGAAGGAAAATAAATCCGAACTGTCAATTAAAACCCAGCGATTCGCATTTCTTTCGCTTTCCACTTATTTTGTTAATGGTCAGTACACTATATCCTTTATCTCGAACGTTGACATATCGACGGCTATTAGATAAAATCCACGCGAACTAAATGAAAGCTTCTGTAAGAAGCGAATCAAGGTTGTAGATCGAAAGTATTTTGCCATTTTCACTATAAATTACAATCTTATTATTTTCTTATGTATAGCTTATGTCTATTTCGACTGGGACAGGAAAAGCACTTTCTTCAGATTCAGAGCAGTGTTTCTACTCTCGAAATCAGCTGGCTGTCAGATATCATGTGGCCGCAAAAAAAAAGGATAGAGTCAAAGTTTTCAGAGTCGAGGCAATTTTGGGAATCTCGATTTCTCGTCTTATGTTCCATTGGGCCCGAAAAATCAGAAAATCCCAATGCAAAGCGACTTTATTGTGGAATTCTGATTTGCTGCCGGTGACTTCAAAAATAATTTTTACGATTCTTGACATAATTTTTTTATTTAGAATCGTTCAATGGTCCTTCAGAAAATGACAGAACACCTACAACCCCCGAATTTTAATCGATATAAATAATTTGTTGCTCACGATTTTAACGTCTTTTCCATTGACAAATATGAAAAAACAAAAAAACAAAAAGAACTACATATTTACGAGTGTTAATAAACAAATTGTACAATGACACATAACGCGGAAACAATCGTACAGGGTGTTCTTAATTGTTTGATGCCACTCATTTGTTGTGTAAGATCTACCTGCAATATTTTAACTCTAATAATTTGAATGTCCTTAGGTTCTTGAATTTGTCGCAATTACAAATGTAACAAGCCAACACGAAAGTATTTGCATTCAAGCCCGTGAAATTTCTGTGGAAGCACAAACGTTTCTTTTACTCATCAGTATCGTGGTTGTACCGGATCTTGCATTCTGCCTAATGGTTGTCTTGGACGTCAGGAGTTCGGTTCGTGCATTTGTAAGGAACTCTGATACATTTTGTGAGAAATATCTGCAAAATATTATCCTTTATACAGGGACTTTTCTATCATGTATGTGCAACGGTGATCTGTATTTGGGCTGCGATATCTTTAAACAATGGAATAACCTACTGCGGCAATGTAGCTCAAGATAAATTCTACACCGCAGTGGTGCTAGCCATCACAGCTGGGCTTATACATTTCATCTATATGTTCATAGTAGGTTGGCAAATGCCGAAGATGGGAATTTGCTCTTTAAAATTCAATAAAGGTGGCCAGTGATTTTGGTAAATTTTAATTTAATACTCGTATATGTCAAGCAATAAGGTGGAAACTTGGCAAATTGGATGTTTTTGTGGGCTATTTCCCCCGTCAAAGCAAATAGAGAAATTGGGCAGGTGAACGATCAAGACTAATAAAGAAAAAAGAGTCAAGCGTTGTTAAGTTTAGTAAATTTGTAATCCATACGTTTCACATTGGTAAAGGTTTGAATACGTTTGACATTTAAGACTAAAGTTTGCACTAAAAGTTCGTTTGGGAGTATGTATAGTTCCTAACTTATGGTGTTTTGGATTGAAGAAAAGAATTGCCCTTTCTATCAAAAGATCAAATCTATAAGTGTTCTTTCTATGTTTTCTATGTTTCAATGAAGAATAAAGGGCATTTCCAGTCAATTCTTAACACGACAGAAGTTTCCGGAACAGTTTGAAAGAATTGCTCTGAACTCACATAACACAATGTCAGACTGAAATACCGTAAGTTAAGGTGATAGTCACTTTTGTGATAGTCAAATGCGATAGTCACATCATTCTGCTTCCATGCATCGACTATGACTCGGACAGCAATTTAGGCTGCAGTACGCTGACCTATTGATTGATACATCCCAATCAGCACCAAATAGCTTTTTTTAAGTGACACCTTCGAAAAGGATTACGGTTTCATTAAGTATAAGAAATGTGAATATACGTATACGTAGATCTCTACTCATTTATTATTCAGACAAATCAAGCAACGTTAAGACCAGAGACAATACACAATACTGAGATCCCCAACTAGCAATCCTCTGGCCCCTAGATTTTTTTTTTCAAACTCGCCATTTTGTTTTCCCATCGGTGTTAGGTATGTCAATTTATAGACACGCAAAAACAGAAAAAAATAATTAATTAATTCTGCCAACCATGGGAGAATGTGATAGAGTTCGGGAATACCACATTTTAGCATTAGTACTGAAAGCTTAAGTTATTATATATATTTATAAGGGGAATAATTTAATATCTTTGGTTAATAAAACTAAATGAGACGTTTTATATAGTAGAAACTTTTTAGGACAAACACAGTTGTGTGTTTTCCTTTTTTGAATATACCTTACTTCAATTTCATGAGTAAATTTTGCTTAAATAACTGAAGAAAAATTACTCAAAATGTTTTTGTTTTCCTTCAACCAATCTTAATTATTGATTTTTCATAAATATTTTAAGTAAAATCACACAAGTTCCAAAAAAAAAAAAAATAGTAACTATCCACACGTAACGTGTGTTGGTGAGTCAGAATTTTTGAATTTTCGTGACATTTGTCAATACGAATGTCTATGTATCAATACTAGCGCACCAAATCGTGACCTCTCCGCAAAAATAAAGCTTGTAGGCTTAATAACGGGAAATCAGCAGAAGTTGGACGTCTCTGTATTGTCTCTGGTTAAGACGTTTAGAATTGCATCATTTGATATGGACATTTATTTTATTAAATTTAAAAAGTCAAATAGGTATCTATTAATGGATACTATAATGAAAATATAGGTATTAATACTTACGTTGCATTTTTAAGCTCAATTATATTTGATTATGTTTGGATTTGATAGAAAATCAACAACACCGAAAATTAATTAATAAATGTAAATCAAAACTATACCTAAATTGGTGTCCCACAAAAGCAATCGAAAAAAAGCGACTATCACTCTGATTATCACCTTACTTAGAGCAGAAAATGAGATTATGACTTTCAACTATCGCAAATCACAGAATTCTACCCCTGAGTATGTGTATTGTGTATGCATAAACATATGTAACAAAATGTTCCCAAATAGTTTAGTATAACTGAAAAGTGGAGTGTATGCTTCAAAATCATCCTATACTTGATACAGAAAAGATAAAATCCACTTCCTTTATATAATTTTAAGGACAGAAACTTATCCATTAAACTAAGAGATTCGTAAACCTATTTACCAACGGCAATTAGTACAATTAACGACACCCCGAACATAGTTTGTTAAATCATTTACAAAGTTTATAGCTATATAAGATTAATACAAAAGTTTATCTATATTAAATCATATGGCAATTGTATTTCCTTGAAACAAATGGAAGCAAATGACATAGCAACAGAAGGGCAATAACATATCCGACCCACCAGTGCGAATTTCGAAGACGCCGTTTAGTATCACAAAATGTCTCGCAAGTGAAGACAGCATTCGACTTGACAGCTCCTTTTTCTGGTAACTATAAGGTGTGTCTGTACAGATCTGACAATTTGTACGATTTCTCACAGCCTTGGGCACACTGTCCTTCATTGTTTCATTCCCCTGTAACATCATTCAACCTCCATAATCTACGAGTACCTATCCCTAATATTTATGAGTGTTGGAAATCCCGCAAATTAATTACTACATTCACGATCTTCTATCACGATCGGAAGTTTTTAGAAGCTTCTATTGCGAAATGCAATCGAATCCATAGTTCATAGTTCATTAGAGAGAAGAGATTGTATAGATTCCTGTACAGGAAAGCTTTTACTCGATCTTCCTGACCTTCACTAAGACTCTTTCAAAAAATCGAACACTCACTGGAAATCGCTAGAAAACACTTTCAATTTGATTACTCAGAACTGCATTTTGTTCATAACATGCTGTGCGAATTTATAAAGTCTTCGTCCTTCCCTTCTAGGCGCTATTGCATTTCGTAGTCATAACTATTACGTACATTTGGCAAACAATATAGCAATTTTACCAATATAATTATCATCTGGGTGCTAATTATCTCGCGCTAAATGAACACCATAAACGCCAGGAAATTAAATAATACCCGATACAGACGACGACAGATCCATCGCGTCGTATAATGAAATTGCCGGTATATTACGTTGTTCGAATGGCAAGTACATATATACATAAAGCCACTATGCCGGTGATGTCTTGACTGGGCTTAGCATCGCAATCGTGATGTAATATCGTATACTGGGTATTGGGACCGGAATGGTGGTATTGCCTTGCCGCTCCGGTCAATATACTTGAGGCACGACGTCGAACATTATGTCACGATTCGATGCGGTGTATATTATGATTGCGCACGTGAAATGCATGCTTTTCCCAATAGCTATTAATGGATACGCTTTTTCAAGTTCAGGTGGACTTGGAGCATCAAGCATCATGTGTATTTCGAATTAATAAAGTGTTGATGTGTTTATTAAACGGCGATGGATGCAGGTGATTCCAAATTAATGGAGGTTTAAACGTTTTTAGATTTAGTGATTGAGGGAATATTTCTTTTGCGTTAGTCTGTCTAGAGGGCTTTTGATTAGTAAGTACTAGTGTTTTCCGACGAAGGCGTCACTGGCTTAAAGCATTATAATATTCTATTCAAAACTGTCACTGTACCTAGTGTAGGTACTAAACACTGCTTGCGATTTCAGGACTCCATCAGAAAACTGAATCATGACACGTGTGTTTTATTGAGCATCTACAAATAAAAATAATAGTATAAAAATAGTATAAAAATAGCAACAGGTCCGTAGGGACCCAAGGCCTAGCTTCTCACAACCATTCGTTTTGTGTGAGTTTCATTTTTGGAAGCAATGGAAGGGATCTACAATTTTATGCCGATTCCAAACGGCTAATTGAGAAGCTCTAAAGACATTTATACTCTCGGATGTTTGTCAGACGTTCGCAAGAGGTGGCGCAGTGGAAAAAACCCTAAGTTGGAAGTTGGGTTTTTGCGGGATTCGAACCTGGGACCCCTCGCTTAGTAGTCCAACACACTAACATCTAGTTCAGCAAATAAAAGTAAAGTAGAATCTTTTCCAACAACAGCATTCTGATTGACACTTCCGAGATTCTCACTAGGTATTTGTTCCAAGTATGAGTGACAGTAGAAGTTTCTCCTAAAAAAGTATTTTTTTGAGATGTTTTCAATACTGCCCTCGTAAATTGTTAACAACGCAATCGACAAATCGAGACTGACAAAAAGAAAATTGTACCAATTCTACCTTTGAGAAAGTTCTCACAAAAGTGATACAAAAGTTTTGCTGAAATAGATGGTCAATGAAATGCGCCTTATAGCAGTTGACATTTTTCCTAGAGAAGGTTCCAATAACAAACTACTGGACGGAGAGCAATTAAAAAAATAATTCTTGATATTTGAAAAGTCAAATGCGTGCTTGGGAGAGATTTCCTTGACTTCTCATGCTTAAACGTCAACAGATTGCATTGAGAACTACTGTCACATTTGCTATAGTAAGCGCAACAGGGAGAACATTTAGGCCAGTTTTATTAAAAACCTATTTCTAGCAAAGTAAAGAAATCGAATCTTCTATATATATAAAAATAAGTTGTATTGTGTTTGTCGCCAATGTTCTCTGTAATGAGTAAACCGATTTTGATTTTGGACATTTAACGTTTATATACCATGGTTTGTAAAGATATACGGTTTTTGTAGGTGTATTGATTCATGAGTTATAGGGGCTGTACCTCGCCCATACAAAAAAATGCATTCAAAATATTATATTTAGAAAACAACCAAATCGATTGAGTTCAAATTTACACACAATCTAAGGTATTTGCCCAGGAGTATATCTGTGAAGATTGGTAAAAAATGGACAAAGGGGCGTGACACCTCCCATACAAAAAATACATTCAAAATCTTATAAAAGTGATTAAAACTTATTCTTTTTCGTGGACCAACATCCTTTGCAAATTTGAAAACAGTAGATCGATTAGAGTGCCCAACTTATTTAATTTAGCAAGCAAATAATGGAAACGTCCAGCGAAGCGGACGGGGTACCGCTGGTTTTAAATAAAAAAGCTCAGAGTGAGATTCATGATAAAGTGATATAAAATGGTATAATTTGTTGTGTGTCACGGTTTTCTCCTAGTTGTCTCTCGCGGAAAGTAAAGAGCGCTAAGAACAGTTTACGAACAGTGTCATGAACATATCACAAGAAAGGTGTCAACAGGAGCTGTCAAGTCATTTATACTTGGGATTAATACCTAGTGTAGAGTGCATTTACTGTAATTGTGTGATCAATACTTTACTGAAATAGATGTTCAATAAAAACCAAACATGATATTTTAGAGCCTTTGATAATGTTGAGAGAAGGTATCGAGCAGTAGATATGTCAAAAATAGGTACTCCTCGATTTGATGATATCTTAAACACCAAGCTTTTCTGCAACTCTAAAAATAGATTTATGCAAATTAACAGTAGTTTTTATTTGAATTGCCAAACAATCGCCCGAAATGTCGAAACGCTTTTGTAAAACTGTCAGTTACTTTCCCATGTTATGTTTTGTATGCTCGCAAGTTGTGTTAAATTTAATTAGCTTTCTTGAATAACTTTTCAGATTTTGGAACTATAAGCCGTTTTGCTGATCTTAGGAAATAATCAAAGTATTTGCATTCAGGCCCGCGTAATTTCATTTCAAGCAGATGTCTTTGTCCTGACCCTCTGCCAGTTGGTTGTTCCTGATTTTTTATTTTTCATATTGGTCGCTATGGATTCAAAAAACTCTCTTCGTCCTTTGGTAGGAGTAGAAAAATATTTTCTGCAAGAATCAATTAACTCTTTTTAATTTCAAGGGTTTCGTCTATAATATCTATGCAACGGTGATGTGTATTATGGGATCCTTTGTTCGGCACTAACTTTCTGCGGAAATAACGCGCAACTATTTGCGGCACCTTTGCTGCATGCTCGCATTTCGGTAGTATATACGAAGTTGCAATGCGAATGCCAATAACGGAAAAGTTTGCAATGGACAGATAGTAAATGTTATTCATCCGCCGAATTATTTATTTTTCCAAAATGCATTTGAACGTCAAGTTTTGACATTACGATTATGTACCATCCGAGAATCAAATTGACAGTAATTAGTATGAAATGCGCATCTTTTTATTTCTATTACGTATAGTGACAAGTAATGTTTGTCGTCATTTTAGTAGTGTATATATGTACTTAAATCAAATCTCAACTCAGTTACTTAGCATGGAAAATTTCCTTGCATCTTAATGTGCAGTTAGCTACGTAGTGGAAAACAGAAAATATCAATCATGCGACAGATTGACATGTTGCCCACACATAATTCACCAGCTAGTGTGCAGTGGTGGCGTCTCCGTTCCACAGAGCTATAGAATTTTCCACGCGAACATATCACGGCAAATTATCTTGTCAGATAATAATCACTTGAAGTGCTTTGCAATTACAGTTAATTGGCCAGTTAAGGCATAGATTTGTTTTCTCCCGCGATCAAGTGCCTGATTGGTGATGGTGTAGGAGAAATAAAATTAATGTGAAAATCTTTATTTTGCTGTGTATTGAGTTCTTTTTTTCTGTAAATTCTGAAATTCATTTTTTTGGCACGAACATTCTTTTTCTTTTGCTCTAAGATTTAAAATTTTTCGTGCCCAGTGGAATATAAAACGAGATTTTTGGTGGCACGTGTTTTAAAAGTCAGCTGTTTTTAAATTGCAATTTGTGTTTATAAAAATATATTCAATCTATTTTAATATTTTTCACAGACTTATCGTCTCTAAAAACATAAGATAACACACTTTAAAGTTTGACAAGTACATAGGTGTAAATCTCGCTCAAAAATCGAGACTCGCAAAATCTCAGCTTTTTTCCCGCCAATGGAACATGAATTCTAACAGCCTTTCGAGAGCAGAAAACTGCTCTTAATCTGAAAAAAAGGTGTTTTTTCTGTCCCAATGGACATTAGTAAAAAAGTCATCGAAGATTTAGACCTCCGACTACGAGCAGAGTGACATATTAGAAGTACAAGTTAAAATTTGCTCTATGAAAATTTAAAAATGGAAAAGTTTGAAAACTCTATCTGGTAGAAAACGTCAATATTAACGGAACCGTCGACGCGACGGATGCAACGGATTCTATGCACTGGGTCCTTAACATCGAAAGCCCAAACTGGCAGCACACGTTGGTAGTCTCATATACCAGAAACGATTCTACCTCTCTTACTTACAAAATGAGAAATATTGCAGGCTGGAACTATATTTTTTTCTAAATGTAGTGGCGCTACCATGCATCATCATTACTCAGTAAAATCAATAAAAAAAAAAAACTGATTAAAGAATACTTAATATTCGTATGCTTCATTACTAGTATGACGTGTGCTCCAACTAATTTGCGTGCAGTGTAATTTGTGTATGCAGCACAATTGATAGCTTTGTGGGCTTTAAGGCGTACACACATTAAAATTAAAAGTCTACGCCGCAAAGCAGTACCCTCTTCCTGATGTTTGTAGCTCTAATTGGTTTTAAAATACAAGTCACGTTTTTAAATACTCGTACACACGTTTCTTTATCTTTTTTGATCAATTCCCTTTCAAAACATCATCATGAAATAAAATTGTTCAAATTATTAAAGTCTGCTCCACTAAAGACCGCTTAAACGATAGCTTGAGCTTGGGCAGAGGTACCCGCTATTTGAAACAGCTGTTCGCGTGCAAACGACAATGGGAATCGCCGTTTTGCATCTGTCTTCTTTGTCTCATTGTTAGCCGTTGGTTGGTCTTTGTTTGTGTTCTGTTTGTCATCATGTTCTGATTTGCATTTGCTTCAGTATTACACTTGTTAAATGCATTTGCTTCTGAAGAGAAACACACCGCAATTCGTCGATAGAGAAATTCATAAGAAATATCCAATATTGCTAACAAATTGCACAAATTCTTTTGACTGATTATTGTTATTTATTGCTACAAACGGTGCTAAAAACAAAAGATAATTCGAAGTAAACAAATTCCATTCGAAGCAGCATACAAAGGCACGTACCTACATGCACGCCAAATATGTATACTTTTAAGTGTTTGTTGATGGTTTTTAAGAAATCCACCGGTATGTGTCGGCGCAGCGCGTGCTGTTGTGACCACCTAAATGCTTTGAATTTGCACACATGAATACATATTGAAGAAATTCGTCGCACTCGGAGCGTATTTATGTTTTCTGAATGGTCTGTGCTTTAAAGCAACGGTTTTTAACTCAATTATTGTGGGTGTAATGAGCTTTTACCTTTCCATGGTAATTTCATCGTTTTCACTTTACTAACTGTAATAAATACTTTGTGCAATGCACTTTCTTTGCAAAAATATTTACAACTACAAAAATGTGGCAGCCGTAGACTAAGATCAAAGATGAAGAATATCTCCTCATCGCTAGCTTACATTTGAGCCGGAGAGTTCTTAACGCTGCATGGAATTTCGTTAATATTTGTAGAGAAAACAGTAGCGTACCAAGTATGGAACCCTGTGGAACCCCTCTTGTTGTTTTAAGAAAGTTCTGTCAACTCTATCAATCACAAAATTTAACCACTTGTATTTTATTTGTTATTGATCGAATGAGCTCAGCTTTACTGTTTTGAATTTAGTACACGTCTCGAAAAAATCCACTCGTAGGTAGGTAGGTAGGTAGGAGTGGCGGTTTTTATATTTTAAAAACCCAAGTAGCACTATGTGCCGTTTTGTTACCACAACTCATTTGACCTGGTTGTTTACGATTGTCGAATAGGAGAGTTTAGATTCGGCCTGTGGAATTCAAAAATGTTATCAATTCCCTAATACTACTTTTCGAGACCTCCTCAAGGGAGTCGAAGAAGGGTTTACCCACAGATCGCTGTCTGACCCTAGCTAGTGCTGGGCAGGCGCAAAGGTAGTGAGTGAGTGTTTCTTTTTCGGCTGCGTCATTACAGCTGCGGCAGTGTGTATTATGTGGGATGCCTAATCTGATTGCGTGTTCCCCTATTGGCCAATGGCCTGTGGTTATCGCTGTTATTCTGGCAATATCTTTTCGTGATTTACTTAGAAGGTAGGCCGTTTGGATATCCGATCAAAAAAATATCGAAATGAATAGACTGCAAAGCTATTGCCAATCCGAAAAATAAAATTTAAAAACAAAAATTTCCCCGAAAAATATACTTTCGACTTTATTAAGTAAGGAATATCCAACCGGTTAAGATGTGTGTTTGCGATGTGTGCTAACTTTATGCATCAACTCGAAGGTAAAAATAAGACAAATTTAGGTCAAGATCGTAGAGCGACCAATACTTAATTGCGCGTACTCTAAAAATACATCGAGAAGTTCACTGTCGAGCTGTGAATTTAGCCGCAGCTAGACAAATATCAACAACCACGTTGAATACGTGCGATTTCGTAAATTTGTACAAACGTTACTTTGATGTAAGAATCAGGAATTTTTTGAGGTTAAGGGTTTAAGGTTTACGTCCGTATTTCCAGATTTTTCGAAGGCGTTTCGATTTTTTTCAAAACAAACAAAACAATGTTACTGCTCGCCTACATCAAAAAGATCACGCGGCCTACCCTTGCATTGACCTAAGCGAATCCAATCGATATTCAAATCAAGCATGTGTATCGAAAACAAAATACATAATAAAGTAAAAATAGTTCTAGGGGGCGTATGAGCAACATTATTCTCAGCCATTTTCTTGTTTTTATCATTTCTGTCTGAGATCACTCTGAATTTGTTATAAACAAAAAAACATTTTGCATTGCAAACTTTTGGCGCTACACATGCGAGGCAGTGTTTTTCACAAAAGCGAATCTAAAAATACATTTTCTTTTCGACACCTTAGTTTTTTCCCATTCTTTCTTGTCTCATTTAATTAAAAGAAAATCCATTTGTCAGTTGCGAATATATTTTCTACTGCAAAATTTGTTACTGTGAAAAAAAAAAAATACGCACTCGCAATTCCGAGTGTTGCAATAAATTGCAAAAAGCCAATACCGCAAGCGCACTAAGTCTACACGACCGCGACGACGACGTGTCATAGTGATAATCATGCTAATTGAAAATAATAAAATTTGTTCCCCTGAATAAGAAAAACAAATATTGCTGCAAGTGAAAGTGAGAACTGAACGAGGATCATCCTTCAGCTGATGTTGTGTTTCGTAACTGCGTTCTTAGCGGCGTCATAAATAGTTATTACATTGTTTGAAAGAGTTATACATTTGTAGAAGTTTGAAGTGGCGGAAATTGCATACACTTATCGTCTGGGACGTCTCACAGATTAACTGCACGATACAAATCCGTTGGAAAAATTCATCACAATTGTTTGACAACGAAACTCACATTTATCATTCGACTCTGATGTATGTATGCATTTTCCCCTGTATAGATAAGAGGAAATATTATTTTTAAGGAAGTATATTATGGACAATTGTTGTTATGTGTGTGTGGAAACCGTAACCTTCGTGCGAAGACGATTTTTACCGGCAATAGCATCTGTTTTATAATTGCTTAGCACATTTCCAATGCGATTATCTAATTCAGTAGAAAAATAAATAAATTAAAGCTTTGCCATGTAGTGAAACTAAATAGTCACCATAAAACAATAGAAAAGGTAATACAAATTAAGTAACTTTGCACTATCAAGATGGAATTACTTTTATAATCGCTCAATGGCTGAATGTAATTAATTCAGATAGGCAAGCCAGCGCAGATTTAATTGGCAATAGAATTTCGATGTACAAATTACTGCAACAATGATTATTTGGAGTTGATAGTTTAGCGCTCGGCTGCTGCATAAATACTCCATAAATAATGTTAAACTGCATCGTTATCAATTCGAATGCAATTCGAATTTTTTATTGGCGCATTCTGGTGAGTTACTTTGTAGTAGGCGCATCTGAGATTGATCACAGAACAAACTAGTACAGATAAATCGTTTTTAATCGCCTGACGTTTACTGGAAAATCGCTATCACATTGTGGCAAATACATTTTGTTCGTTTACTTTAACTATATCTCCTATAAAAGGTAGTCAGTGCCGTGATCTAGGTGATGTAACTTTTGTTAACATGTAGGGAGCAGAGGCGCATGAGTCTTTCGTCGTTGCTTCGCAAGTTCATCTGCTTTCTAAGGATACCAATATACTCAGGCATCCAACATACAGTCTAGCGGTTTGTACGAGTATAGTTGTTATTTTGTCCAATTATTCCGTTCCAATGTTTTACAGTAGAGAGTATATACTTGTTTTTTATTTTTTAATACGTTGTCCTTTCGTGGAGCTAAATTTAGTTTTAACTTTTGCTACCCTGTAAAGTAGATAGCTTCATTGAACAGGGAAATCCCTCCTGCTCAGGGGTATCATAGTATTAGTACAGGACTACACAATGCAGCTCGTCAAGTGGGTCAGACGTGTTGAGTTGAGATCGCAGTTCATATCTGACTTTCAAGGGCGCTTGGCAAGTTCGCGTAGTGCAACATAAATGTTGTTTATACTTTGAACAATCATTGACAATTTTGATAAAAACCCTCTGACTCAGTGAAGGAAATTCACTTCAAATATTTAGATACAGTGGGGAAATTACTGTCCAATTTTATTTACTCTTGTTATTGAAAGAACAAAAATTGATTTTGATTTCCTCAAAAAATCACTTTGATTGGAATTGCGGAAACTACTTTCCATTTCGGTGCTTGTTCTTGGACTGCTTAGTTTGGTCCATTATTTGGTTATCTGGTTTTCTAATCACTATTGAGATTGTAAACAATATAATTGCATTGAGTGTGCCTATGCATAGACGTTTTCATTGATAGTAAATAATTACGTAAGTGCGATGAGTGTTTTGCGATCTACTTTTCATCAATTGGAAGGGAATTATATGAACGGCTCTTCGTAATGGCAACCTGTATCGGGTGTCAACTTTAAGAGATAAGCTCATCAATACAGACATTTACATTTCCGTTTGATATTTTCATGTGTACCGTCAAAATGTATACATGCATTCATTGATGTCGTTTCTCATGAAATAAAAATGACACATCTATTGGCTTTCTTATCAATCGGAAGTTTTTATGCAAACAATCGTGAAATTGTGTGTCTTACAATATAGAATATACCAAATAAGTTGTACAATGAAAATCAAATAAATGTGACGATTTAAACAAAAAAAATCTTAGCTTCAGAAATATTTCCATAAACATGTACCTTCCAATATTAGACAACTGTCAAAAACCGAAAAGAAAAACAAGAATCGGTTATAACGAAATATCGGTTATTGCGAACTTATCTTATCGTGTACTAGCCGAATATCGCTTCAAAACGAAGAATTTTTAGAATTGAAGAAAAATCTCTACCTTTTTTAGAGACCGAGATCAAATTAAGAAGAATTTTGAAGAATCCAACATTAAAATAAAATAAAGGCTGTCCACTTCTTAGTAAAGAATAAAAAATGTAAAATCGGTTATATCGAACTAATTCTCCACTAAATAACTTTTAACTTACTAAAAAAAATGCAACCCTTAGTGGAAATCGTTTTATTTTTTATACGAAGAGGACAGTGAAACGCGGCCATTGATGAAGTCGATAAGATTGGTCTGAACTAGACCTGAACGCAAAAACTAGATTGGTCGGGAACGTCACTCTTCCTACATCAGCCACATATGCGAACTGTCAACTTAGCACTCAGTCACGAATTTCTTGACTAGATTCGTCGGCTGCCCCTCCATAAACGTCAACTAAAACAGCTACTCATATGACCGATTTCAGCAAATGAAAACCGAGATAAATCTAGTCAGACAGCTGTCAGACTTAATAAACTAGAAACTTTAACGTCCTCATTGAGAGTTCAATTACAAAATATGTTTCTGAGGGAGGGGTTTTCGTCCGAAAAATTTGCAACGGATATTGGACTATATTCGCTCCTTAAATACTTGTAAATTGATGTATTTGAAGGAAAAATTATGCGCATTAAAATAGTGGCATCGTTCCATTCCACCAACCGTTGCAACACACTATTGTAATGAAATGATAAAATAGTCAATTTCATCTTCTGTTACGAAGAATATTTTCAACTCCATGGGAATAAGACAAATTGACGCATTTGGTGTGTAGTTTAATGAGACAAGTAAATCTTTATGATTGTGTCAGTTCATGTATTTGAAGTGACTCTGGTGTATTTATAACTACTCTCATTGACGGTATCCAAAAAGTCGAATCAAGATCGAGAACTTTAATTGTCATTTAAAAATCTATTTATTTTTCTGCTACACAAAGAACTAATGATGTTTGGTTTAAGTTTTTAAATTGATAAATCGCTTCCGCTCTTTCCCGGTGTTTGGTCCAATTAGGTTAGATGACAGAATACAGAGTAATCATGTATTTGACATGACTTCGCATATCTAATGGTCGCAATTAATCAAATAATTGTGTAAACAATAGAAAGACGAGCTTTAATGACACAACCTGTTTGAGTTCAAAAGAACGTAGTTCTGCTGATTGTTAAAATTAGAAAAAAGAAATCATCCCCTGATAATAATTAAATGAAAATCCGTTTTCCCGGACTAAAAATTATATATTTATGGGGACATTCCACAAATGGTCAAAAGTTTTTTTCACGAACCTACATAACAATGGACGTTCAAGTATCAAGATTTGTAAATCTGACAGCTGGCTGACTTGATGTGTATCAGTTCTGATTGGCCAAAATCGGTCACATTAATACCTTTTTAGTTGACGTTTTCTGGAGGGGTAGCCGGCAAATCTAGTCCAGAAATTCGTGACTGAGTACTAAGTTGACAATCCGCATATGTGGGTGACGTAGGAAAAGTGACATTGCCAACCAATCTAGTTTTTAAATCAGTTCCAGATGAATATAGTCGACTCAAGATTTTACAATGTGCCTAATGTTTCAATTTCTCCAAATGTAAGTCATTCTCAAAAGAGTGCATTCATCTACAGGAAACACACTTCTCAGGGTCGAACATACCTTTTTACAGTCCTGGTGCTCAGTCATTAGACATTGGTAATAATGTGCTTGTACGCTTTTCACACCGCAGCGAAAACCGTGTTTTTGTTGAAAATTCGTCGACGCATTCACACCGAACACCAAATAGTTTTCGTTTGACATTTCAATCATCAGTGAGGCAGAAATCGTTAAATTTCGGTGCAAACTATTAAAAATAATATTAGCCCATCAATTAATTGTGGAAAATGATTTTAAGTTGTGAGTTGTGACATTTGTTCGGTCAGCTGATCTGCTGAATTTTGCAAAAGGTGTGTTTGTCTCAACAACCCAACGATTGGAAGTCGTTTTCGTGGAAAAGGGCTTTAAACGACTCGCTTTGAATACTGAAATATGGGAAAACTTATGTTTTCGCGAAAACCTGGTTTTCGGCTCGGTGTCAAAAGGGTTTGGAATAGTGCTAGAGATCGTGTGAATCACTTATGCTTGATTTGGGTTTCTGTTGATACTTTTCATTTGTTTTCTACAGTAAAAATGAAAATATATGTGCTCCAAATCACAATATTGCAATAAATACTTGTATTTTGCGCACTTATTTTTATATCTTGGGATCACAAAGCGTGTAATTGGTTTCTAACAAAACACCAAACATAATCTGGCATTTGGAAAGTGTGTGATGGTGAGTTCATGAGGACATTTCTTTGGAAATATTCCGGACTCTTCTGTCGTCTTCAGAATTGACCTGAAATTGCCTTTTTTTCTTCAATGAAACATAGAAAATATAGAAAGAGTACTTCTAGATTCGCGCTTTTGATAGGCACACGCCATTAGCAAACTGGTTTTGAAATATCTTTGGCATATTCAATTAATGTACTCAAGTCAAGGGGCAATACAAAACAAATGTCTCCAAGTATGAAATCAAGCGAAGCAGGCTGACACCATGAGCAGACTCCACACAATTAAATAAATGAAGAATACATTTTGTCACAACATGATGTTTACATTCCAAGCGGATTAAAGTAGAAAAAAAAAAACAAGTAAAATAGGATCTAATTAACCAAATGGATGGTGTACTAGCCGGTTCTGTTCGTTTTCCGCCGAACTTAGAACTGTCAAAATTAAGCGAACATTGGGTAGACCTTAATCACAAAACCTCTTGAATGCAATCACACGCGATTGTTTATGATTTTTGGGTTGCAAAAGAACTCAAATGATAAATCACTTCTCAAGCAATAAAAAGCTGTATTAATGATAATGATACCATGCTTAAAATGGAAGTGTTAAATGGAAAAATGATTGTGTTAAGAAAGCCAACAAAAAATATAAGTTCCTAAGAATCCGATTTTTTTTTCTTTAAATTCGCCTCTTCATTGTAGTTGAATATTCAATTGAAAAGTATATCTTCGAAACTATTCCATCAATGCGCCACTAAGCTCTCCGCTAAGCCACCGACGCTAAAACGTGCTGTCATGTGCAATTAAACAGTCGAAATTAAATCTTAATTCGTTAGATTGTGAGAGAATTTTCTACATTTTTGACATTTTGACATGTTTCATAGCACTCCCCGTATAATAATACTCTTTAAGCCTGCCAAAGCATATACAGACATTTAGCGGTTTAAAAATCGAGAACGTGTTGTAAAGCGTATCCAACGTTCATCAACATTTATTTATATTTTTAATAGCACTACTGCCGTGTGCCGCACCAATTTAATTATTCGCACAAATCGTTTTCAATTGCGTCGCACGTCAATTGAATTTTGTTAATTCTTTATCGAACGCCAACCCATCGCATGTAGCAATCGTCGGCATGCCCAAAATCAGCACAAACTCTCGTCCTATTCGCACAGTTTATCTGCAAAGAGTTGTGACTGTGTGCCTCTCGGCTTGATTAGCAGTGTTTTGTCTTTTCCTCTTCGAAATGGGAAACATTGATTATTTCCTACGGCAACTGAAACTGAAATGTCAACACGATAAAAGCACATTATCGGCAGCGACGCGACGCCACGCTTCGCATGAGAACAAAACGGTCTATTATTCAATTCTAACGACCAAAGTTCGTATCATCCGGCATCCATTGGCAGATGATATAATTAAACCGATAGCAAGTGATTATGGAAACTTCCAAAACATAGAGCCACTTGACCATGATACAGATTTGTATCGTTTAGGAGCGAATTATCAGGACCATGTCATCAGTTTCGATCGCATTGCATACCGGCTACGGCGCGCCAAGTTTCGTTTTGTGTCTGTCCTCCCCCACTTATACAGTGATCATTGCAGTGCATGTTTTATAAGCTACAATAATTGAGCTTTTTCATCGCCTCTGCCGCTAGCTCCAGGCTGAGACTGACTCTCAGCTGGTGGAAATTGAAAGCGAGATCGAGATACTATAAACATGTGCAGCGGCAGGGCACCGGTACGGCTCGTCACTAGAGTCAGATCTCTACTAGGTACTCGTACTTACACTCATTAGCAAGTGAATTTCGTTCTGGGTATCTGTATCTAATCGGGCTATGGTACGGTTTTTCTTTTTATATCATTTTTCATCGTTTATATAAAAGTTGATGTTCTATGGAAAGCGACACCATTCAAACGATCTTCATCCACCGCGACACAAGGAGCAGCATTTCATCATATCGTGTCTGCTATCGGTTTAAATTCGAATAAATTTTTGTGGTTTTCAGTTGTCGAGGAAAAAGTGTAAAAATAACTTTGATTGTTGTAAAAAATTACTAACTGAAGCGTGTTTTTTTGTGAAATAATTTACCATTAATGAAGACTTTTTTGTGTGGTGCGTTCAAATTACTACTGTCATTGTGATTGATGCAGTTAGTAGATTGTGAAATTTTACATTTTTTGCTGCTTCGTGTAATTTCGTTTTTTTTCCTTTTTACACACAAAAAGCGGAAATTAATATTGTGCAATATATACCATCCTCAATTTGCAAAGGTGATTATTTTGACTAGAGTCTGCTTTCTTTTGTATGTCTTTTTTTTTTTTTTGTAAACTTATGTGGTCATGTTTTCAAATAAATTTCAAACAAATTGTATTGTTGCTGCACTGTTGGAAAAAGACTTCTAAGTTGATATTTTTTGTAGGGCGCTGTGGTGGTGTATTGGACTACTGGGTACTGCAAGGGTTCCCTGCGAACATTTTTTCGGAAATTGTCCAAAAATGTTCGAAAGGCTTTCAGAAAGTGTCCCGTATTAAATAAAAAAATGCAATAGCATCGAAATAGTTTGTTTGTTTTTAATTCAGTAAAAGAAAAACGTAATTTTAAATTGATCAAATCGGAGTTCGAAGCTAACACTTCCAATTGCTTTTCTTGCAAATCATTTATTGCAGATAACATAGATTTGCAAGTTTTTATTTTATACCTTCTCATTTGGGACATTCCAAACCCGTTGGTGCGTTGCATTCATTTAAAACAAAAAAATTGGATGAGTAATAGGTACATACTTAAATTTCAATCAAAACTAGTTTTAAGAAATGAACAGTCTTTGGATTAAATTGTTATTGAACGTTCAAAAACTGTGAAATGCTTTTTCCACGGGTCAAATGTAATGCCTCCAATGTACAAACTATTCATTTCCTAATTTTATTTATGAATTGAATAAAGTTTTTGACTAAACAAAGCCAGGTCACGGGCCAGTGAATCCTATACAAAGGTTTGTGATTCGCAGTCAGTTTGGATTGTAAATTTTCAAGTTACATAAACGATCGATTAATTTAACTGTGGATTTGGGAGTAAAGACTACTCGTTTTGGGCATTTTTTTTTCTTGACCCGCAGAGATTTTTATCATCGTGAAACATCGACTTAAAAATACGACTTCAACTTTTATCTGATTGCTGCTTTCGGTATAACGAACCCATAAAATTGTTTTCAACAAAAGCTTTCTGTCATAATGTGTTATCCATTTTATATTGCATCACAAGGCGTTCGAACAGACAAATTTTATTGAAAACATTCTGCAATATGCAGATAAATAAAAAAAATGTATCACAACCATTCGTTTTGTGTGAGTTTTATTTTTGGGTTGAATGGAAGGAACCTTCAAGACAAGTCCGAACGCCTGAATTGTGAGAAGCTCTTTCCGGAAAGAAGTCGTATTCTCAGTTCCGCAGTGGAATATTCCTTAAGTCGTTGAGTTTATACAAGCTGGTGGTTGTTTAATATTCAATTTAGTGAAGAATTGTTGAGAGAAATCTTTCTGAATTATATGACTACTTACTAAGCATTTCGATTTTTCCTTACCTTGCAAAAAAAAAAACCGTCCTGTCGGCTCTAAATAAAAATGTGCAGGACGGTGTCGCGGGAAACTTTGTCCATTACTGCGGCGAGTTACTTTCGATAAGTTGACTGGTTTTCTCAGTGTAATAACTAATAACCATTGCGATCGAATTTCGGGCACGAATTTGCAGCTGTGTGAATTTCACTTTTTAAACTATTGCAAATTGTTGGTTAAATTGAAGAATTTTTAATTTTCAATAGACTTGTAATAGTATGCGTTCTTATTTTGGAGAAAACATTGCGAATTAGTAAAATTCTGTGAGAAGAGTAAGAAAATTATTTGCGTTTGTGTTTTTGAAGACTAAAACTAGTTATTCAATTTTTGCAAGTTGGGCGAAAACAGAAATTTAGGTTTTGCTCGTAATTAATTTCAATGTTTATAAAATACCGAAAGCTGCATGTGCGAATATGGTTTGTATTGTATTCAAGAAATGAAAGAAGAAAGGCCACCACCCATTCGTTGGTAAGAAGCCAGGCTTACTCTTAGCCAAATAATGGGCAAATGCGTTGTACTAGATGAATGCTTCGCAAAGGTGTCATTAGGAACATTTATTTGCTGATCTGAAGAGTGAACTTTCGAGTAGGCTTAAAATTTGTGCTTATGATCTCAGCGGATGACATCTTCTTCCGGGAAACTCGATACGAACGAAATGCGAATCCCCTGGTTTACTGAGTCCAAACTCACCTATTTATTTTGGTACTTTTCCTTTGTTTTTTCCTATGAATTCATTTTTCACAATTCAAATTATATCAACCTCTAGAACAAAATTCAATACCTTCCGTTGCTGTTTGTTTCTTCACGCAGGATTTTTTTTTGTCTTGGACAAAGTGTTTCCCAAGTGCTAGTTATTCTTTTTATTTTAAATATTTGCTCAAGTTTGTTTCCAGTACATTTTTTTTTATATATCCAAGCCAACTCCATTAAACAAACAGTCCCAAACAAAAGTCGCTCCTTTCAACAAAACAATATCGTGAGGTCATTACAAGCTCAATTTTTCTTTTAATCCTGTGACAAAATATTGCACTCACGCATTTATGAATGTCAGAACCTAGTCCCCAGGCTCAGTTTTGCAGTTACTGTTACATTTTCTTTTACTCTGCATACAATCCATTTTTAGATCACATGATTGTGAAAAATAACTTTCAAATTTCGTAACTAGAACAAATAAGGTATTGTTGGTATGCTAGATACACAAATAACCAACAAGTGGCAATTATTCTCATTTGGCATATCTCCTTAAGTACCCTCTAGTTTGAAGCATCACGCGCCAATACTTTTTTTTTCGCAGACATTCTTGTATGTCTTATATCTACACAGCCAAGCACACTTGTATCAGCACAAATTCGACACTTTACGTAAACAGCGATTGAGTTGAATGACGTATCTCTACAGAAAAACCAGAACCAAGCTAATGTGAAATTTAACAAAATTAGAACTTAACTATTCAATGCTCTTCATTCATGTGCTTCGCATCAATGAGCTCGTGATACGAATTTTTAAGAAGCGAATGCTTAAAAATCCAATCCAATCAATCAGTCTTAATGGTTTGTGTTCCATTTGCATTTGAAAACTCCGGGTAAATTTGAATGTGCTACACCGTCAGACGGTGGGGTTATTTGGGGGTTAGATTGACCTACCCCAACCGACAAAAATCAACAAGTATACAAAGTAATGTTACTTGAAATATATAGTTGGCGCTACAGGATTCTATACAATATAAGGTCGAGCTTCTTGTGGTTCGTTTGTGTGAGTTTTAGGTTTTGAGATGAATGAAAAGGCCCCACATTTGTATGCCAGTTCTGCCAAGCTGTGAATCTTTCTCAGGACAATAATTATGCTTGCAGATGTTTGTAAGACGTTCGCGAGTTCAAATAATATTAATGTCTATATTTTATGTTTTTCTCAGCCTTTTAAATATGAATACAATTTCCTGTATCGACTGAAAAAATTAGGCGGAGTAGCACGCAGCCGAAGCAAAATTTGGACAAAAAGTCTTCACAGAATTTCGAATTTAAAGCCTACTTTCCTCTCCATTTCATTTCTCCACAACAAATATAAATGCGCGCTAAATTATGAAACATTATATAGATGGCATGAAAATATAATTCATGACGATTTCAGTTAACGTAATTTGGCGTATTTTTTTCGAATTTAAATCTTAATATCTCCAAAACAATGTTATATAATAAAAAATAAGAGTAACTGCAGAAGTTATTATCATTGCTGCAGCAGCAATCAGAAGATTACATTTTCCTGCTTGTCGCGTAAGTCCCGGTTTGCAAAAAGGCAAACAAATGGCCGAAGATTATTTGTAGCTTAAGAAAAAAAAATATTTTTCATTAGATAACATTAATGTTTTTGTACTCTCGGATTTGGTAGCCAAACCTGGAAATTTTAAGGAGAACTTCCACCTGTATCCTGACACTTTCCAAAATCTCTTAACCAAGGTGGAAAACTTATTTTTACCCAAAAGAAAGTCAAGGCCAAATTAAATCATAAGTCCTCTTAAGATATTCGCTTTTTTATGTATAAATAAGTAAATATTTCAAAATCTCGAAAGTTAAATAAATAATTCGATTATAGTTCCAAAACTTTTTTTTTTTCACATCGCATGGAAAGGTTTTTTTGGTTTGGATTTTTCTTTTATTTATCACGTAGATGTTCTCGCGGGTTCCTTCAAAAAGTCCAGAGTAAATACAACACCAACTTTTCCCCCATTTTTTATATCAGAATTCATCTTCGATTTAATGTACCGGACATTTATTTCTCGGGCTAAATGAGAGGAGACTTGTCATCGGCCCATCTGTATGAAGTTATGCGTGCGAACTGGCATACTGCTTTGATAAACTGCCTGGCTAAACTTAATTTTTGTGAATATTTTTGTATCAGCTTTAGCTAGCGAATAAATGAATGGATGCATAAAAATAAGTAATATATGGTCGAAATCACCAAATGTTGAACTTTGAACTATCAAAATTTAGCGAACATTTAGTTTCCTTTAGCTTACTTTAGGGAGAGACTGAGACTTAATTTTGTGATGAAATATTTGCCAATGGAATCCATTAAAGAGCTTTTCACTGCATTTGAGCAAGAAGTTTGGGAGGTGGGGCAAATTTCCATACAAAAATGTCTCCATAGATAAAACCAAGCAAAAGCAGTTAAGCGGAGTAGTAAGCAGTCTGAGCTAGATTTGAGCCTCATTGTAGATGTAAAAAGTCTCCACAAAATTTAAGATAGCGAATATAATTTCAAAATATAAATTTGATTAATAGAAAAAATCAGGGGTTGAATTATCGCATCCGTGATCGAATAATACGTGACTGAATTTGTTATTGTATTGCTTGTAAAATCCACAAAATTCAGTGACGTATGGCTCGCTCACGAATGTGGAAATTCGGCCAGTATCCACTTCACAACTTCAAATCCTAAAAATACCTACATATACATCTCTTTAAATGGATAACTTTTCTGTTCAAAAAGATCATCAAAATAGAAAAAAAAATTTGTCGATCAGTCTCTACATATATGATCTCCACCTAGACACTTAAAATGCTTATTAGTGCCGCGCTATGTGTTTAAGTCCATGTTGAATCGAAACGAAATTATATATATATATAGTTGGCGCAACAGGTCCGTAGGGACCCAAGGCCTAGCTTCTCGCAACCATTCGTTTTGTGTGAGTTTTATTTTTGGAACGAATGGAAGGGATCTACAATTTTATGCCGATTCCAAACGGCTAATTGAGAAGCTCTAAAGACATTTATACTCTCGGATGTTTGTCAGACGTTCGCGAGAGGTGGCGCAGTGGAAAAAACCCCAAGTTGGAATTTGGGTTTTTGCGGGATTCGAACCTGGGACCCCTCGCTTAGTAGTCCAACACACTAACCACTAAGCCACTGCGCCTACAACGAAATTAGTTATTGTTAAAGCGCAATAAGGTTGCAAGTTGCAACCCTCAGTGAAGTAAATCAATTAATATGAGAAAATTAATAAGCTTCAATGCGAATAATGGGATCATTTAACATTCCAATAAAAGACTATTGCCCTAAGGCTGTTATTAAAATATAATTTTATGTAGTGATGCATATGCGATAAATGAGAGTTTTATTAACAATCTGTAACATAGTTAAATGGTACAGTTTATAAACACTCTACCAACTATAACCAACTATTTTACAACTATAACTATTAATTACATTAAATTGCGATACATTTTAGGTACTTAATTGTTGGCATGATTTGTAATTGAAATGTCTAGGAACTTTTATTTATAAGGTTTCCAAAGTGAAATGCAATCGATCAGCATTCAGTTTGTGAGTCAGGAGTCAGTGTGACTAAACCTTCTCAAGTGATGAATAACAGATATATTTCATTAAATTCTTACTAAAATTTTATTAATTTAGATTTTCTGTTCTTCTTCATCCATTTCAGTTCAACTTATTGTTGATGCGATATTCCCCGAAAAGCCATAGCAGGAAGTAAGGATCGAATTGACGATCACAAGAACATTGCTGACAACTGCACCAGTTTAGCATGGACAACTACTTAAAGTCACCGTACACAAAACGGTACATCATTGAGGACTCAAGTGAGTACATCTTATGCTTTTGCGAGTATTTATCAGTCCTTAATTGTTGATCAGAGATAGGCACTTGATGGTTCTTTTGATAAAAATCGTAGTAGAAGATATCAAACAAAAAATACAAGAATCGTGACAGTTGATAATCACTTTTTTGTAGTTAAATGCGACTGTCAAATCGGTATTCTTCTATGTACAATGATCGTAAAATCCATCATTGATTATCACCTTAATAGAGTAGGTACCACATCCTATCGAGACTATTAACATCAACTATCCCAAATCACCTTCCTGGACTCTAATCCTGTTTTTATCGTATTCACATTGATCCAGACCACCATATATATCGATTCAAAAGCGCTCCGGGACAGAGTTCAATACACTCGCCACAGACAATAATAATATACTGTCAACCACCGACAACTACTGTAATGTATAACCTGAAGTGTGAAGTGCGAGGCTCTACTTGGTCGATTGCGGACTCCAAAAAGCATCTCTGCAAAATCGGTGCTCAATGTCACAATTCACAAACACGTTTGTTGCCCCTGTAAAACTAAGTCAAGAAACACTCAATATCTTCATTGTCAATTGCAAGTGGTAACTACACAAACAAGAATGTCCGCGAGTTCATTTAATGTTCAATGCTAGGTATTCAAGTTGACGGATAAAAAGCTTTTCACACTATACCCAAACAGAGACTATCAGTCGCCATTCGCAAAAGCTCTTAAGCCAGTTGAACACGTTTGCATTCAATTGGGGGATTGGCGATTTTTTAAATCTATAATAAGAACTCGAAAGTCCAAACAAAGAACGAAATTAAAATATTATGAGAATCCCCCGAGCACCAAACAACAAATAATGCAACTCTTGTCCGACACGGAACCTCGATTCCTTTCTACAGGAAGTAGAACAGCGGAAGAGAATAAAGCTGCACCTGTACCATTTAACCATAACTGGGTGCGAAACTTGTTTATGAAACTATACAACTAGAACGCATGTAACTGATTTTGGAACCAGATGTCCTTCGACATATATGTTTCTCACGCAACTCCACGCCTTTACTTATAAATATAAATCTCGATAAACGCAATCGAGTTTTGCTTTTAGGTACTCACTTTTAAGAAATCAGTTAGCACCCGCCACAGTCGTCGGTTACTCATCAAGTTGATTGAAAAGTGCACCATTTATGAGCTTCAACTTGACACGAATTATTATTTATGTTCCCACACTGTATTGGTATGGTTGGTAAGCGTTACAGAGTACACGCACTTAAAATGTTTGCTGTGTGTATTTGAAATAAATCAAGGACTGTATGCACTTGCGAGTGTACTTGAGAATTCGCACTCTGATGCGGAAGTTGACGCACTCGCACGGTACATGCACGCATTCGCTTATGAAGATAATTTACCTATGGAATATACTAGGTATAATACTGTTAGGGTTGACATTTGCCGAGTAGGATTAGTTTTGCATATGTTAATTCTCAATTCTCACTGACATGAACTGTTTGCTTTTACTTTCTTTTTATAAACAATGTTGACAGCGATACAATGAAAGTGACGTTTCTGTATTTTCGCACTTTATAACCGATAGCTATGGAAGAATAATTGTGAGAAGATCAAATTGAACGAAAATTCACCTCAGTTCAATTAAATACTGACTTAAGATGGAGCAATATTAAATTTTACTTTTGTTGGCTTACTCTCTGAATTATTCCCATGCAACCAAATTTTCTCATTCTCATTTGCTATTATGTGAACTGACATTTCAAAAATGAGCTTGTGTTTTTAAATACTGTGGATATGTGATGCGTTCGCGTACTTTTGTGTTAACACAAAATTGTAAGAACTCTGAATCTATTGGCCGAAAAATTCAACGATAATAATCTTTTAATCTTATCCCGTAGGATTTATTCTATAAAAATATCCTGACAATGCGAAAAACCTTTAAGTCGTCTATTAAAATAAAGGGCTTTTGTCTGCGTTGTGTACAAGTATTTTAGCGTCAAAATGTCAATGGATACGGATAGTAAGACATATAATAGACTGGTAGCTCGATGAATGACATTTTCAACTAAGATTGTTTGATGGACGGACTAGAAAACAGAATAAAAAGTTCCCAGTGGGCCGTGCAGCCCCAGTTTTGTCATTATAATAAAACGACGTAATAAATGTGCAGTCGATACGTAACTTTAACCCTTCTTAGGCTGTGATTATGTCTATTTCAAAGTATTTCTTCACTTCATACATTTTTGAAGTTTCGTTGAGAAAATAGAATTGCAATCAAAAAATGCACGAATGAAATCGAAACAGGCTCCATTTTCTCTGCGTGACGTACGAATGAGAATGCGTTACATTTGCCTCTGCTCTAGTCGAAATGTCAAACGCACGAACGAATGAGCCGAGTTTTGGGAGTCAGTCACTCACTCACTCACTTGTTCACATATATTTTTTACTCACTCGTTTATGATGAACATTGATGCCGTTTTCCATTGGTTTCACGATTCTGGACTCTGCCGGACGCTTCTTTTTGCACAATTGAAAACGACATAACATTCGTTAGTTATTTTTTTCAAAAAATGGACATAAATAGTTCGAAATTAGACGTTTGCAGCGGCTAAGCTGCAGTAAAGAGTTCACTTATCGTTATCGACAAAGAAAAGTTATCGTTATTACATTTTATTCAAGAAATTTCACACCTGTAATTTAACTTTTATCTAAAGCTAATGTGGTTTTCCATTGGGACAAAAAATCAATCTTTTTTTTATCTTTAATCACTTTTCATGTTCGATTGGGCAAAAACAAATCAATCTTTTTTTCGATTCGGACCACTGTTTGCAGATCTCGATATTTTTTCAGATCTACACAATACATACTGCCACAATACAAATATGCTTTGCACAGCTGTTTTACGTCATTTTAAGAAGTTTGCTTTCATGCCAAAGGCGCAAAGTTTCGTGAAAACCAAAATAACGAAATACATAAATAGCCATGGATACAATTTGGAGGAATTATTATCTTCTTAGTCTTCCTCGTCATCTAAAGACTACGAATCACCGAAAATATTAAATACAAGGAGAACATTTTTGAAGTGATTTTTGCAAAAACAAGCAGATCAATTTCGTTGCGCGTTCCATTGGCAGCGTAAAATCTGAGATCTGAAAATGATTTCTGGTGGTACCAATGAAAAACGACATTAATTAATGTACGACTGCTTAATGTACGCTGTTTATGGAGCGCGCAACGAAATTGATCTGCTTTTATAAATGTATTAGTGCGTTATTTGGCAGCAATATCAGCTGTTCAAATTGCATTTGTTATTTAGGTTTTCACGAAACTTTGCGCATTTGGCTTGAAAGCAAACTTCTTAAGATGACGTAAAACAGCTGTGCAAAGCATTTTTGTATTGTGGCAGTATGTGTAGATCTGAAAAAATATCGAGATCTGCAAAAAGTGCTCCGAATCGAAAAAAGATTGATTTTTTTGCCCAATGGAACATGAAAACTGATGTAGATCAAAAAAAAAAAATTAATTTTTTGTCCCAATGGAAAACGACATAAAATTGTCACTACGAGTGATCGCCTGTCAAGCGTCTGGTCACGATGGCTTTGTACTCTCACGAGACATATGATTGACAATAGAAAGAGCGAATTTGCGTGACGTCAGCCTGTCAAAATTTGCCACGAAAAATGACACGAGTAATCCTATCTTAATGGGAAAGCATTTAAATTGAATGTATGGTTCTTGATTTGAAATATGCAGATCGATTTTTCTTTAATAAATAAAGCATCGATTTCCTAGCCTTAGTGATTGCCCTGGTAATTAGAACAAGGTTATAATAAAGTCCATTAAGAGGAGAATGAGTGAAAATTGTGACCTCGTCTCTATATAAATAGATAGCTCTATCAAAAGTAGCTTTTACCGAACACTTTATCCGATCGCAGCTTTTACATTGCTTTTGTTGATTAAGTTATTATTATAATGTGCATCAGTATTGGAACAAATCGACTCAAGTCGTTAACCTTTAACTCAATATTAATTACAAGCTAAAAAGTTGTTAGCAGGGCAATTTCAGAGACCGGCAATTATGACAAGACCGACTAAATTTCAGATTTGTATTCACTCTCTGCATTCCTTGACCCAAAACTATATTTCCAATACATAATTAATTAATTTCATTTATAGTTCCCAAAGCTACATCCGATGGTGAACCTCACGAAGTAATGACTCTGGTAGCCGGCCTGTCAGGAATGCTAGCGGCTATTGTGATATTAGGCATACTGATAACCTTAATCGGTTGCAGGAATAAAGAATGGTAAACTTGTAGAATTACCTCCATCAATGTATTCATAATTTTGTATGTTCCAGGAAACGTCCACGAGATGGCACACTGCCGTCGCCGGGAATAAGTGAGATTCCCGATATGGGTTGCCAACGATCATCTATTCTACCACTTTTCAACAAAAGTATCAGCATGGAAGATGCTGGTCCTCGACTGGTATCCGTGTCGGTAATTTCGAATAATTTGGCAAAACTAAATCCGGCATTTGTTGCTAGCGAAATGAGTCTGGGACCGAAAACCGATAAGAATACTGCATCTTTTGGCAACTTGAAAAAGTTTTAAATTGCATTGAAAATGCTTCTCCTCCTATAAGGAAAAACGAAAGACTGATCAGTGTTTAAGCGATGGAACGAACTATAGAGTTAAATGTCGAATGCGCGTTCAAAGTATTTCTTTTTATTTTAGTACTAAAATACGTATTTTATATTTAAGACAAAGTAACTAGCTTTAAAATCTGACCTGTTTAATCTCAGTTATGTACACATATAAGCGTTATTTTAATTTGTATCTATAAACAATTATAGTCCGTGATAGTGTAACCACTTTTAGTTTGGACTTTAACCGATTTGAATTTACGCTAGCTTTAATTTTTTTAGGAAATTCGTCGTTAGTTGAAACTTAAAGGGGGAATGTTAGTACTTGACGCATTTATATTACATCCGAGTGTGCACATCTATATATTATATATTAAAATGTATATAAATAAAGTTTTTGAAAATAATTACAAAATTGATATTGAAGAATATTAATCAGGCGCAACAGGTCCCTATAGGACCATATGCCCAGCTCTTATATCCTTTCGTTTTCTGCGATTTTTTATTTTTGGGACGAGGGCAAGGGACTTACAATATCAATTAACAGACCTCTTTTTCTTCAGGTTGGATAAGAGATAAGGTCATCGACATTTTGTTGTGATCGTTGCCCTCTTTCGGTATCTTCCTGCTGTTGTTCACCGCGCTCTAGTGTTTTCTCTTCTAATTGAATAACATTTAAAGAATACGGCGAATTAATTAGGATGTTTTCCAAACGTTTGACAAAATTAAGTTTGTATGCTCTGAAAAGCACCCACAAGTCTCTGACTCATTGATACACATCTTTTCCTGTAAAATCAACTTTAATAACTTATAACTCTAACGGTGTTGTAAAAGTAGAAATCGTATAAAAAATAAAGTGTAATAGTACATTTATGTAAAAAAAAAACAACTCAGTTCCTTCCAAGTACCATTGCTAGCAGAGCCATACGAATGTACATTCCGTACTCGGCCTGTCGGAAATAAGCCGCCCTTGGGTCAGAGTCAAAGTCTTTACTTATTTCAAACACCCTTGGCAGCGGATGCATAACAATCATGCGTCGGTTAGCCTTTGTCATGAGCTTAGGTGTCACAATGAACTGCCCGCAGCACTGCAATTAGACAAACAAGGCAAATATTATCGCTATTGCGAAACTCATCATCTAAAACCAACTCACCTTGTTGTAGTCTGTCTCTGACGCAAAGCGTTCTTTCTGGATTCTTGTCATGTACAAGACATCTGTGGTGGACAGTGCCTCCTCAATACTGCTCATGGTCGTCTGGTTGATACCCTTCGAAGTGACATAACGCACAATATGTTCGGGCATACCCAAGTTATCGGGGCTGACATATTGCAGGGTCACATTGTACAGTGTCAGGAGGCGTGCCAGCGAATGCACTGTCCGGCCGTGTTTCAAATCACCAACCATTGTGATTGTGAGGCCATTTACGGTGCCGATTTCTTCGCGGATGGTGAAGATGTCCAGCAGAGCCTGGGTAGGGTGTTCACCGACACCATCGCCGGCGTTAATCATAGCCTTGCGGCAGTGTTGTGCTGCCCTCTGTTAGATAAACATCATAAACCACTACTACCAAGTGAATAACTGATTTGACAACTTACACTAACTGCTCCTGGCTCGGGGTGTCTGAGGACCAGAACATCCGAATACCCCGCCATCACAGCTACACTGTCTTCTAGAGTCTCGCCCTTTTTAACGGATGAACTCGTCTGATCCATATAAATAACTCGTCCACCAAGGCGCTGCATAGCTGCGGCGAAACTGCAAGACGTCCTTGTACTAACTTCGTAAAATATGGATGCCATGATCTTGCCCCTTAGTATGTCTTCTAGTGGGCGGTCCTTAGCGACTCGACCTTTGAAAATCTGCGCCAAGTTGAAGATATCATTCAGCTGCTCTTTGCTGAACATGTCCACGGAGAGTATGTGTTTACCGAGCAGTCCGTGTGCAGTGGGATTCGCCGTGCCACTGCTTGTTTTCTGGATAAGTTCCTTAAGGGTTGTGTTCCCAGCAGAGTCACAACGAATACGAGCAATTGGCGATACTGGACGCAAGAAGTTGGGATTTCCTGCAAAATGCACTGCCAGTTTCGGCACTGGATCGGCCAGCAGCTTGGTGAAAGCCTCGTTAGTTTGCACATCCGTAACGAGGTCCGAGTTTCGATTTAGAGCCTCCACCTTAGAAATTACGTCTAGGGCTTCAGTTGAATGGTTATAGTCCAATGATTCCATTGATTGATGCAACAGCGACTTTCTGGCATACTGTGTCCTCACATTCAAACCAAATCCTGGTGGAACCAGCACCTCTCCATCAATGAATGCCACTTCACCACGAACGACTACCCTATGCACGCGTCCTTTCACCTTCATCCCATCGAATGGGGTCCACTTTGCTTTTGAATGCATTTTTTCCTGCTTGATTGTCCACTCCTCGTCCAAATCTACTTCCACATAGGTATTTGGCTGATCGGGGAGGTTAAATATTCTCTTCGGATTGCGGTAGAACTTGTTCTTAATGTCCTCCATTGTGAGGCGACCTTCGTTCACAGCCTCCAGGAGAAGCGGTAGGATTGTCTCTAGTCCCGGGAAACCTGGTGGCGGTTTCTCCGAGTTCTTCTCCTCAATCGTATGCGGAGCATGATCAGTAGCGAACACGTCAATATAATCAATGTTATCCCATAGCGCCTGCTGATCCTCCGGTGAACAGAGAATCGGTCTCACTTCAGCGCGTCCAGCTCCAATCCTGTCAACGTCTTTCGTGGATAGAAAGAGATGATGTGGGCACACCTCACATGTGACTCGAATGCCCTTATCCTTTGCTGCCCGTATTATCATGATCTCCTCTTTGCGGGCTATATGGCAGATGTGAATACACCGGTCCATCATGTGCGCCAACAGAATGATGGCGGCCATAGTCTGCCTCTCTGCGTGACACACAACCGGACTGCGTTTTGGCCAGTTCTGCAAATGTTTCTCCCACACAGTCATATCGGTCATCTTCAACGTGCTAAACGTATCGTTCAGGTACATTTTCAGGCCAGCAGCTTGCGGAGCCAACTCCGAAATTTGGCCCCAATTGCTATCCGAAGCTCCGACATATAATGCATAGTCGCAACGTGCACCAACCCTGGCGAGCTCCTGAAACAAATTGAAGGTGGTTCGATCTGTTATTGACGGCGTAGTGTTCGGCATCGCACAGACAAGCGTAACTCCACCGGCAAGTGCCGCAGCAGTACCACTTGCAAAGTCTTCTTTATGCGTTGCACCAGGTTCCCGAAGATGTGTGTGAACGTCAATGAAACCGGGTAGTGTCACCATTCGTCTGGAAGTCATGCAATCGGTATGGGTCTTCATCGATGGGGCACGACCAATTCGTGTCATAGCTTCCACAAGGAGTTTCGTGCATTTAACATCGGTTACCAAAGATATGGAATAGTCCACAGCCAGCCGGCGCGTCCGATATCCATGAGTCATGAATGATGAAACGCTTCAAATATCGTTAGAAAGACGTTCATAAGAGAGAGATTTTGCAAATGAGAATTCATTCAACTTACCGTCTCGCACCTCCTCCACGCATCGGTAGATTGATCACCATATCAAATTGCTTGTTTGCTAAAAACTCAGCCAAGTGTCGTAGCTCACCACTGGCATCTTCGGGGGCCAGTTTGTCGAAGGTCCATTGCACCGACTTCACCTGAAATACGGTAAAGAGAATAATGCGTGAGTTGTGTCGGTTTAAGTTATCAACTCTTATAAAAAAATTGTTTTCCGCAAGGTAGACGTCAAAATTATTACTGACAGCGTCATTTGTATGGATAGCATTGCATACACGAGCTTATCACAAGTAACATTGAATAGAATTGCACAGTGTAGGCCAGCTTAAGCCAATCTCCAATTATGAACGATATTGTAGGTTCACTCGCGTACGCGGTTTAAATCGAACGCAATCTATATAAATCGATCGCAATCGCAAAAAATCTGTACAAGCTCATCAAAAATTACAGAAAAAGAGAAAATTACCAAAATAACGAGTTCCTCTCTTGACTCGAAACAGCTCAGAGAGCTCAGTGACAAATGCACAAAATCCAAAATCCGTCTTAAAAAATCAATTGCACAGAAAAATATAGTCTATGCAAAAAAAAATCGTTGGTGGACGAAAGCTCTCCTAGAACATTTCACATATTGCTAAAAGATAAGATACATGTTTATTGACATGGATTAGATGTCAAAGATGAAAGTGGCTCAAAAACAAAGAAGCTTGAAGTCGATCCACGTACTTTGGAGTATATCTTCAGCTCTCTGATGTCGTTTTCCATTGGTTTCACTCTGGGATCCACTCATACTGTAATCAAATGGAACAAGAAAACTGCTTCTGATTGAATCTACGAAAGTATTGGTGAAATGCCAAAAAGTAATCTACGGCAGCTTTCAGCTGACTTGAATTATATACATAAACTACACTTGGGTGAGTGCTTCTTGAGTGGATTTTGACTTCAAATAGAAAAGTATTTTTTTGTGCCAATGGAACGGTTCCAGAAGTGATTTTTTTGATTCCGGGTTCTGCCGGACGCTTCTTTTTGCCCAACGAAAAACGACACGAGAAAGTTTCTCTCAATTTTTTGAGTTTGACAGATTTTAAGTGTTTGGGTCAGGAAAGTACGCGAATAGACCTTGTATCTCGTGATCGTGATGACAATGGTTAAATTGACATTTGACTGAGCATTTGTGTCAGTTTTTGACACTCGTCTCAAGTGCCAACTTCGCTTCCAGGCGAGAGCGTGATTGTGGCCTTGTAAAAATAATTGCCAGGCAAAAGTTTTGTTCTCGCTGTACATATACTTTCTGAACGATACCGTTTAGTTTAATTAATCTTAAGGCGGAGTTTGGCTGTTTTGAGGCGAGCGTTACACGTCTGATAGGACTGTCACCATATCTCCCATGCGAAATGCACTTTCTAATGTGAATTGATGCATAAATTACATACAATAGGTACAACATACAGAATACATACATTTACACTATCTTATCATTCGCCAATTTTTGAATTCGCGCTGTCTTTTGTGTGACACGAATTTCTTCCATGTCGTGTTGAACTTCACATCCTAGCCTAGATAATACCATCAGTAAAGAGCTGTTGTAAAATGTTTATGGGGATTGCCTCCGACAATAAATTACTCAAGAACTCTAAGCCCTGATCAGT
This sequence comes from Cheilosia grossa, assembly GCA_963082955.1. NCBI lineage: Eukaryota > Metazoa > Arthropoda > Insecta > Diptera > Syrphidae > Cheilosia > Cheilosia grossa. Next base: position 40,665,052 of record OY720145.1, on the reverse strand, counting down.
GACAAGCACCTGTCCCTCCCGAACCGTATACAAACACCAAATCAGTTTCAAATCAAAAACAACAGGCACTTACAATGAAAGTGCAATCCAGAGCATTGCGACTGCCGCAGAGGTATATAGATAAGCACCCAGGAAGCCAATTCAATCAGCCCAGCGAAACAGTTTCTTCTTCTTTGTTTTCGCCTTCCCACTGACCAATCTCACTGAAACATCATAGCTCACGTATCTATGAAATGCAATCGTCTCTTTCTTCGCTCATCGATAATGGCATTTGTTATCGAGCGTGTAATCAAGAGTGTCATCATTTTATCAATTAGTTAACCAAACGGTTTGTCGCCGCCACTTTAAACATACAGAGAGACATCAGTCTTCAAATATCGGTTGGCGAAAATAGTTTAGTCCCCAATAGACCGAGTCGATTGGAAGGTATATCGCGGACCGGATGTAAATGGTCAATAGTTTACGCTTGTGAACAAAATTGTAATGGGAAGTTCAAAGTCCAAGCCGATAACTCCAAACAATCCGCTGCAGGAGTTGCAGCTTAAGGAGATTCTTCGGGATCAGAAGCTCAAGAAGAAGGAGAAGCAGCAGAAGAATCTTCGCAAGATCCAAGAAAAGAACATCAAGAAACAGTTAAAGCATCAGAAGCACCAGAAACCAATCGGGCGCACAGCGAATGAGCCTCCTCCCATTTATGACCTCAACCAGCAGGAGTACGAGCTGAAAATCGAACAGAGTCTACGATATCAGCTTGACAATGACTTGTGTGGATTTATCCTGAATCAGGCATCGTTTACGTTGCAGTTTTTCGGAAACTTTGAACGGTGAGTGTTGGTTTAGCTACCACTTGAGATGGATACTCATAATAGTGGAATGCCAATTAGTGATAATGAACTAATGAGAGAACAAATAGACCCTGGTAATTACAGTTTTTCTGTGTAGATGTAAATCACACCAAGTGCAGTTATTTATAGTCTTTGTCGTTAGAGGCAGGTGCAACACAGATAAGATGTTATAATGAAAAATCACCGCAATTTTGTTGCGATTTTTCAATTATTAGTTTACATTCGTTGTCCGTGTGACGTCCGACTTGTTTATTTACAAAAGGAAATGACGTACTTCAGGGCTTGTCGTATACCTATACATACCTGCACATTAAAATGCCTACAGAGTTCATTGCAATACTCCTTGCCAACTTTGCATTTAGGTCTTAGACAGAAAGTATTAATTAAGCCTACCAAATAAATTTCTATACATGCATTCAGTTTTGTTTCCAATTCGAATCGTAGGCCGGTTTCCGAATGTTTTCGAAATTCTTTGCGAGGACTAATGGAATAGTATCCACTGGAAACATAGAAAGGACACTACCAAATATTGTTTGAAGGCAAGTCGTATACACTGGAGAGGATAACTTTGCCTGCACTTGTATGTAAAATGATTTTTATGAACTCGAACTTGTTTCGAAATATTCGGCAACATCGGAAAACGTCAGAAAAAAGGAAGTAAATGACATAAACACAAGGCGTTAGTCGTGAAATTATTATTATTATTATTTTTATGTAAATGTCACTAATTATAAGTTGCCGATGACATTTGTCATTTTCCTAACCTTCAAACATGGTCCCCCAGGATGAACTTACACTTTTTTTTTCATTGCCTCAATCTAGTTGCTGCGACTGAGTTTGCATTAATTAGTGGCAGTATAACAAAAATTGGTGAGTCACAGAATTCATGGAAAATTCGAAAATGACCACAAAAATTGGCACATCAATATCGAAATTGGAAATGACTCAGGTCTTTATTGAAAACAAAACGTCACTTTCTATACTTTACTTTTTCATAACTTCCTTGGTCCCGAATATTATTTGTTTTCATATTTTTTTTTGTTTAAACCCAACTGAAATAAAAGCAATTCATTTTTATAGTTACATAAATGGCCGCACACTCCCTCCATATGTTTTTGACAGTTTGTTCTGAATAAATTGGGATCATTTTAAACACGTACCTATAAATTTAAGGCAGACAGCAAAATGGAGAACTTTCGAGACAGGAACATATTTATTACAAAAATTGGTAGCAACTGGTGCTGGTGGTCTATTTGTTAGTAGTTTTTGGTTCAGTGATTGGCCACTTGAACAGTTTGAACTTTTTAGTTGGAGCCAGGTATTTCCAACAAAACTTAGAACCCTGCTCGATCTTAAGCAAATTTAAGCTGCTCTCTTACTTTTCTCTCCAAAAATTTGCTAAAATTCTAGCTTCATTTTGACAAGAGTGCGCTGCGGATATAAGTGTCACAGAAAACTCTCTTCACAAAATTCAATTCACTCTTGTTTCAACTCTTTTCAGATTCTAGTTACTCCTACCTCCTAGTCGAAGTATTCATTAAAGAGCACATCCTTGCTTACTTTCCTGCAACACAAAAGCGAATTGCGAACTTCGAACTGGCGAATATTCGTAGATTCTGACATTTAATTCACATGAAAACTGTTTTTAGTCGCAGGCGAATCATTTGCATTGTTGAAGGTTAGGTTCGAACGAATTTTTCATTCGCGGGTTGGTGCATCGCGACTGTTTTATGTGGATTGTGAATAAAGTGTGACAGTTCGCTGCAAGAATTTTCAATTCGCGGGAAAATTGCTGCAATTGTAAAATTCGCTATTTTAATCAATTAGAATCCGTTTTTTTTAGATTAGATGTAAGATTAATTGAATACAATGCTTTTGTGTTAAAACAAATATCAATTTTCAATTCATGAATACAGTTAAATTGATTTGTTCGCAATTCGCCTATTCGCAGTTCGCGCTCATGTGAATGGTCCTTAATGGGTCGTACTTCTTCATAATTGAAGAGATTATAAATGTCACCCTAAATGGCGAACGATACTGAATGTTTTTAAATACGTGATCATCATCACATTTCGTTTAAACATAACAGCCGGACAAAACATCGAACTGTTTAAGGAAATGCTCCGGGCCGGGGGTCTAAAGAAATAGAAGTGGAAAAAGTTTCGGAAACTAATTTGTTCCCAAAGCAAACACGAATTTTATATTGGGAACATTCGAATTTAAAACGTTATGATGGTGAAATAGGTACTCTTTTTACACCAACACATATTCCTAACACGGAAGATAAAATGGATGCAAAAAGGGACAGCATTACGTAACGTGCAAAAATACTGACACGTATTTTGGTCGGCCATCTTGTTAACGTGATAGCAATTATGGGAAACTTCAGCATCTTCATAATTTGATGGCGATGGTAAATATTTCGCTCTTGGCTCCCGGAAGTGATGAACGGACAATTATGTATTTGTTCAGTATAACTGATTGATAATTTTTTGTTTAAATCGGAAATAGAAATGTCCTCAAGTGATTGCAGAATTGTGGTCGCCGGAACTTGTGTTTATTTCTATTTGACGTAATTACAATTATGGTAAGAACAGCCATGACACTTTCGGCGTCTGATTTGTGATCTCATTAGGTTCGTTCGTGTACTTTCAGCATAGAATAATGTCAAATCTCAAAAACCGCGAGTGATATTTCTCAATTTCAAGAGAAGAAAATGACCGGTTTTCTAACAAATAGTTTAAGAAATGCCATTTTGACAAGGATGCAGCATTTATAAAATAAGTTGGAATCGCATTTTTTATAAGCTAAGTACCTTTTTTTGAATGCGCTGATATGTTTTAGGAGGGCATTCAATTATGACTTCTCCCTCCGACATGGTTGAAGACGATGGAAAAATGGAGTTTTATTTGTCAAACTTCTGAGCTGTCACTAAGTTGTCAGTTTTCATTTTCAATTTTTCAGTAAAGCTTAGTACGCTGCTCGAGCTAAACAAAATTCTCTCCACAGGTTTTTTTAATAAATGGCTCGACAAGGAGTACATAAAATTGGAAATGGATGAAATCAAAGAGAGTTGAATTTTTGAAGTAAGTTATTTTCTAAGAACAGCTGTTTTTTGTGACATGTATCCACAGAGCTCCCTATGTCAAAATTTAGCTAGGACTTTAGCTGATGTTTGGAGACAAAAATTGGAGACCAGATTAAACTTAGTTTAGCTCGAGCAGCGTACTAAGCTTAAATCGAAATTCGGCGAGTAGAAAATTACGAAAAAATTTAAATTTCTCTCTCATTTTTTCTATTTTCTTAGCAAATTTTTAATAATTTCACGTTTGCAAAAAAGTTAACAAACGAAACTAATCTTACGCCTTCATTAGCTTTGTTAAACAAATCACTATACTGTTCTAATCTAATATAATGGCAGGCGCAGTGGCTTAGTGGTTAGTGTGTTGGACTACTAAGCGAGGGGCTCAGGTTCGAATCCCGCAAAAACCCAAATTCCAACTTAGGGGTTTTTCCACTGCGCCGCCTCTCGCGAACGTCTGACAAACATCCGAGAGTATAACTGTCTTAAGAGCTTCTCAATTAGCCGTTTGGAATCGGCATAAAATTGTAGATCCCTTCCATTCGTTCCAAAAATAAAACTCACACAAAACGAATGGTTGTGAGAAGCTAGGCCTTGGGTCTCTACAGACCTGTTGCGCCAACTATATATATATACTGTTCTAATCATATCTAATATAAATGTTTCAAGGGTAAATTTATAGCCACATTCCTGTCAAAATTTCGAAACTTTTCGCCGCGTGTTTTGAAATCTCAAAAATGGAAAAATGGGCCATCTCAAATGAAATGGTGGCTCTTTTCGCACAAAGATACTTCTCGACGTTGATGATTTGTCATCATATATCACTATTCGATTGATATCATAGAATTTGTTGTTTTATTTCGTTAGCACCAGAATAATTGTTGATAAGAATTAAACTGTGTTTTTATTGAAAAGCGGGTATCTACTATGCCATCTAATCGACATCAAACAACTAAAAATTGAGAGATCCGGTGCAAATGATAACCAATGTAACAGTTGAATTGACGAACAAAACGTTTTGTTTTGTAAATTAAAATATGGAAACTTAATATGCTTAAGCTAAGATCACACGTGTCATTTTTCGTGGCGAATTTTGACATGCCGACGTCATTATGACGTAAACACTTGTCCTAAATGTGTACCCACGTGTGATCGCCTGTCAAGCGTCTGGTCACGCTGGCTTTCGCAGCGTATTCTCACGAGAGACACACGAGTGACAACAGAAAAAGCGAATTTTCGTGACGTCAGCATGTCAAAATTTTCCACGAAAAATGACACGTAAACGATTAATCTTAGCTTCACAAGAAACTTACGTACCGGTAAGTTTTAATTTAGTTTTTTTCTAAGAATGACATAAGTTTGAACTAAAATTTAGCTCGAAACTAAATCGAACTTTACCCAATTTGTCCTCGAATCAATGTAAGAGTTAGATGGGAAATTCCCATTTGGAACATGTGAAAAAGTAGACTCTGTCTGACAGTTTTCAGTTCAACTCGAATTTAGCGTTTAGGTGTTGGTAAAGCCCAAAGAGTTTTATGGGAGATTTACATGCATAGAGATAAAGAGAGAGAGAGAGAGAGAGAGAGAGAGGTCTCAAATATTCTCCTCAAAAAGTGTCATGCACGATATATATAAAACGGAAGTAAAACAAGTTCACCGTGACAAAATGTCTGAAATCAACAGAAAACATTTAAATTACTGATCTAAGATAAACCTGCCATTTAAATAAAAAATGCAAACCATAAATAAATTCTCTTACTGTCCGTTAACCATTTTTGGAAGCCATTTTGTATTATTTTAAAGCGAAACTCCGTAGCCAAACTTTCCCATAACTCGTATAACGTCAACAAAAGCCCACCAAAATACGTGTCAAAGATTTTTTAATGTTAGGTCGACTACTTGGTACTGAGTACCTACTTTAATTTTCTTTCGTAATAGCTTTGCCTGCAGATGTAAATGTACCATTAAGCCTTGGCTCAGGTTTCTTTCAGGCGTCATTTCCATTTGTCCCCCGATTAGTTAAACATTTATAGAACCAAGGCTTTGTAAATTCATCACTTCTTCGTTTCACGTAGCGTGGTAGCACGTTTTTTTGGAGTATTTCAAGTACTATTCAAACCGCTTGACAACTCTGACATACATTCAAGCTAACTCTCATAATTTCGGGACAACCCCTTTCAATTTAAGAAACAAATTGTTCTGCATATTTTCAGGGAAATCTCTGCAGCCTATGAATACATATGGAAACAGAAGGAGAACCATCTCAATCAGAAATTCGAGGAACATTCGATCCTCATGGCAAACGCTCTGGACGCGGCCGTCGAGAGACGGGTCAAATACAAACCAATGTAAGTTCAACCTTACGCAAGCATCATCCTGTTCACTTACAACTATACGATTTCAGCCATGGACTACAGAAATACCAACTGCAGCCACTGCAGGCTCAAACTATGTACGTCGTCTTCGAGAACATAGACATCGCCAGGCCAAATGAAGCGAACTACGATTCACTGTCGCCCATCTGCAAGGTGGACATGGAAACGGACTTTTACAAAACAACACCATGCAGAGAGGAATACGCCTCAATACTGAAAGATATTAAATGGAAAGGCTACGTTCGACTTAAACTACGCGATAGCCCTATCGATAGCACCTCGAAGACGGTCGCTGGGCAAAAGCCCCTCTTCGCCGATGAGGGGATTTACTTTGCAAGCGAAAGTACTATCTCATCGTCGAGCAAGCGTAAGAGTGAAGTACGTTACTCGAACAGCAGTGGCTACACATCAGGACCGGAGTACGATTATGCCTACATAACCCACCTGAACTCACATCATCCTCTGGCAGAACTGACAATGAGCAACATAAACGAGAAGGCGAAGGTTGACACGAAAATTCTACCCGAATCATGTATAGCTGACTTAAAGGACTTCATCGAAATCCACGACGATGAGGACGAGGAGGAAGAGGAGGAAGGCTACGAGTTCGATGGTGACGATCCATCAAACACGGACGAGTCAAATAACCGCAAGCCCCAGCTGCCGCAGATAAAGTACTTGAACTCGAAGGAGTTTATGCGATACTTTGGCGACTTGCTGCGAAAGAAGCTCGCACCCAAGCTTGGCCTAACGGCGGCAGACTTTGAAAATGGCACATACCGTGGGGCGTCCATCCACACTCAGACTTACGAGATCATTCCGGCGATTCATGTCGCACACAACGCACAAAACTGGCCCGATTGTGCTTTTCAGTTCAAGAGACGTGAACGACCTACTCGCACCAATCCGCTCACTCGCAAGCAGTTCCAGTGGCCCACCCAGGAGATGATTAAGCGCATCGAGACTTTCGGCTTTCATGTCATTCCGCTGGGATATGCGCCCAAACGAAAGAGGAATCCCTATCGCGAGATCGAGTGGAAGATCATCTTCCCCAAGGCAGAGCGATTCCTGGAGACCACACTGACCAACACTCAGATAAAAGTTTTTATGATAGCTAAGGCTTTGGTGAAGACTTTCGTCGAGCCGCAGGAGAAGGACAACACTTTGATGTTCACTATCGATCACCTGCGAATGCACTTGTTTTGGGAATGCGAGAGGAACTACGTGACCTGGCCCGAAGAGTACCTAGGTGATGTACTTCTACGTTTTATTAAAAGCTTCATGTACCGCCTGCGGACGAAGAGCTTGCCGGACTTTTTCATCCAGGGGAGGAATCTTTTCGAAAGCATTCCCGAGTACTCTCTGATGAGGCTGCACGATGCCTTGGCAGAGATTGTGGCCAACCCGGTGATGCATCTGATAGTGGCTCTGAGGAATCTCCACTTTGTTGAGGACTTCATTCCGAAGATGGACTTTAAGAAGATCTACAACAACCTGGTGGAGAATAACTACTTGAAGCTGAAGACACTCTCACGGAACTCTAAGCCGATTGCGATTGTAGACGACTCCGGCCCGCCGTATCAGGCAGACGAGGATGCCGACATCCAAGGATTGATTGGATACTCACAACAGAAGGACAAGGGCAAGGGACAGCTTAGAAGACGAACTCTGATACTGAAGCACAACATCGAAATGCGTCGCAAGCTGGACTATGAGAAAAGCAGACGATCCGTGGATTCCATCGATCTAGAGGTGAGTTCGACTTTATTTGCTTATTTGCCATTAGTCATTCTATTCCTTTGATAGTTTGTGTTCGCGAAAAACCTCAAAGACTCGGAGAAGAAAAAGGACTATAACCAGGGAGTGGAAAACCTCCGCAGAACCAACATTCTAGAGATAGTCCTAGAGAACCTCATCGCAATGGGAGAGGCCTGCATCGGCGACACAGAAAGTCGGTCAATCTACTTGGCGCGGGTCTACCTCAACCAAGCCAAAAGGCTGTGTAAATTCTACAGCAGCTATGGCTGTGACACGGGTGCGATTGAGTTCATTTCCCAAATCGAGACCATCGAATCGCAGATAGCCATACTCCGCAACACGGAGAGCAATATACCACCACCAGCCCTACCGATCCGCACCAGCTTGGAACCGGTCAAATCGTTTCGGACAAAGGACATGGAGGTTAAGGAACCCAAAGGAAACCTCTACGTACGCCAGGTATCGCGAGCAATGTCAGAGTCGCCAAAGCTCGACAGCGAACCACGACGATCGATTAAATTTTCAAACCCCTTCGAAGCTAAGCCCTTCCTGCAGATAAGAGCTGATGTCCATAGGCCGGATTCCATGAAAACTGATGAAGAGCTGCATAGCCCCAGGGAGCTACGACGATCAATCAAATTCTCCGATGAAGCTCCAACTCCAACGCAGATTTTCCGCTTCGATGACGATGAAGTGTGGCCCGCAATCGACACACAGAAGATTATTATCCGCAATCCTACAACTGCGATCAATTGTCATGCTAGACACACTAACAAGCCTTCCAAGCCGCACACAAAATCGCGACGTCACAGCGAATCGTCGGATTCGGAGACAGACTACGATGAGCCCAAGACTCCCCCAGAGATGCATACATACGAAAATGGACATTGGGGAGCATCCAGACTAGTTGCCATCGAACGACAGCCAATCTCGTCAAATCCGTCGCCGAGTCAAAGACAGTGTCCATCCGCCATCTACCGATTTGAAATTGGATCGAGTCCAACCATAGGTGGAATATCACTTGGAGACAATATCCGACAGAAGCATCATTCCAGAAAAGAGATCACTACTCCCGATATAGAAGTGGCTAACTCCGTGTTAAACCAAATTGATGCCGAACCACATACCCCCACGACGATCCTTCGTTTCGAGAATGGAAAAGTCGAAAGGGCCGATGACTTGACAAATCGTTTTCCAAGTGCAGTCTCCACTTCTTCGCCAATACAAGTGCCAGCAACTTTCGAGGCAAAACGGGCCCTTATCAAACAGATGTTGCAACAACAGAGTGACAGCATTCTCCTGGTGAAAGGCATCAATGAATCCGAAACATCCGAGTTGTAGTTCTTCGAACTGTGAAGGTCTGTACACACTTCTTTGTAAATAAAACTTCAATTGTAAATAACCGATAAATTTGTATTGCCTAGCAAAAAAAAATATACCGAGCGTTAATTAATTGAATTGTAGTTATAATTGCTTCGAGATACGTCTTATCTTTTGATGATAGGCAAACATCTGCGACAGTCATGTTTTATGAAGAAAGAACGCTGATGGTCACACTATGACCAATCGTTGATCTTTGTTACTTCCACAGAACTTTATAGGGGGACGTTATCAGAGAGAGACCATTGCTGATAGTCTATAGGTACATCCGATATCAGATGAGGTGGCTAGAATATTGACGTGTGTTCATATCCTTCGTGGCTCTTGCGACTTAGGCTTCAGCATTTTAGTGGAGCACTCAACATAGCTCCGATCTCCTTACTACTACCTAGTTTTTCTAGTTCCTTTAGTTTAAATGAACTATTGCGTTTCGGTGGGACTGCCGAAATCAGTACCTGAAAACGTCTGTTTACAGTAGACCACTGTGCAAAATGTGTACATTATTATTCATGTATTTACCACATGCAACGTGTATTGTGTGAGTCACGTTATCGTTGTGACGCGAGACTCTTATGGAACTCATAGGTGTAAATTACTTTAATTTATTTGAAAGCTTGCTTTGCACTTACTTTCAAGAGCGGTTGAGACTTGAGAGCACCGATGACTCCTTCTTCCAATTAGTATTAGAGTAGATCTGCTTCACTTCTTCTCAAATTTTAGAAATCGACTCACAACTTTTCTTATTTCTAATTTTTCAAAATCTACTCCAATTTCACTTTCAACAATTGACATAGTTTCACATCTCGCCAGTTGAGTGTTTCGCGAAATTTAAGGCCCGATGTGTTTGAAGTGTTTTTTTTTTGTTTTTTTTTTTTTGGAATTAAATTTTAACAACATAAACTAAAAATGTGTCTTTAGGGTTAGGTTAGGTTATGTGGAAACTAGTTTTATTCATCGGGTAAAAATATGTTGTAATGAGTTCGGGAAACGATTGGAAGGTAAAACTGATCACCATCCGCATAAGCATAAAGGCACGACTACACTGCCATTTTTTTGAGTCATTTGACGCTCTGACGTCAGCAAAAATGTCGCATTAGAGTGATATTCAAGCTACGATTCGTCATTGGTCGTTTGAGAAAAAATGGTGACCACACGAAATGACTATCATCGTCATTTTTGTCCCAAAATCAAATGACGGACACTGCGAGTCATTTAAAATTTTCCGTTGGGATGCCTCAACAAAATGACAAATGTCACCTTTCCTATTATTTCGATTTCGCGTCATTTATCTGTTTTGCGATCAGACGGTAATGACGAATGAGAAAAATATAGCTACTGTCATTTACTGTTTTTTGCTCGGCAAAGACGCATACGTGCGACTTTTTTAATGAAATTAAATAGCAGTGAAAAGAAAAAAATATTTTTATTATAAAATATAAAAAATTTCAAAAATAACTTTTGCGATGATGGTGCGGAAATTGCGGGAACGGCGTATTTTTTGGCAGCGTGTGTGCTAGAAAGCAGTGACGACGATCTTGATTACGAGCCAACGCGACGAAAGCGGAGTATTTGGCAGAAGAGTGGATTTTGTGCTGGATTACTGCTCGAATTGCGCGGAGAAGAACCTGAACTATATCGCAATGTCCTTCGTATGTCAGCCAATCAATTCGATTATTTGTTGAGGTTGGTGAGGCCACACATCGAAAAACAGAACACAAATATGCGAGAGAGCGTTTCAGCGGAAGCACGATCGCTACGATTCCTTTTCAGCGTATCGCAGCCAACGATAACGTGCATCATTCCGGAAGTTCTCGACGCTATTTACAAGGCTCCTGTCGGTGGGTTTATCAAGGTGTGTGCTATTTGCTAGTGAAGATTGAAATGCGACCAATTATTTATGTTTTTTTTGTCGATAGGTTCCGAAAAACGAAGCCGGATTCGTGAAGCGATGCGGTTCAATGACGTATGACAATTTCCGAATTGCATCCAAAAGAAAGCACAGATATCGAGATATCGTATTAAATGCTGCGTCATTTGTCATTTGCAAAAAAAAAAAATTGCATGGAAAGAATTTCGTGCCTTTTATTGACACAAAAATCATGCCATTTTCATAGTCATTTACATGACGCCGAAAATGTTATCCTAAAAATGGCGATCACACAGAACGATATTAAAATGACGGCTTTTTGACGCGATTTATACGTCAGAGCGCCATTTTAATGACGCGAAAAAATGGCTGTATAATCGTACTAAAAAGAAGAAATCTATTACATTTATCTATCCAAATAGGGAAACAAAAACTTTAGCAGTTAAACACCAATACGCTGCTGATTCTGTGAAAAGGCAGCAGAAATAAGTTAGTTTGTAGAGAGATCCATCAGCTGATACACAAGTACGAGTGACATTTGACAATTATAGCAATTATAATAAATATTGTACTGGTACTGGTGGTAATGGTTGTGGGCCATCTTCCTGCTTCAATTCTTCGGAATATCAAAATGCAAAATTTATATTTTGTGCTTGTATAGCATTAAAATAGATGTAAGAAGCAAACAAATTGAGCTTTTTAGTTTCTGCGATAAAAGCAAATCAAATATTGGTCTTTAATATCAATTTGTGTTTTGTTCTACTGATATTTGAAGGTTATCGCCTAGAAAAAAATCATTTTTTTCAAATTTGTGGTTCAACGTGTTCCTTTTCTTTTTGGTTTTATTTCATTTCACGAACGAATTCTCTCGCAATGAGAGAAATGTGACATATTGCCAAAAATGAAGCAAGGGAACAGACCTATTTACGCAAGCAATACCAACCAATCTACTACAATTACCCACTTTTTATTTCGAAGCAGCAGCGTTGACATCGATGTTCTTAATAAACAGTGGCGGCTACTTTTATACAAAAGAAATGATTTCACTAAACATTTTAATTGGGATTCATATGTTTTACAGTTTAATAGAAAAACGTCCAGTCGCATGAATTATTTGTAAGTCCTACCTCTGTATGAAATAATGAAAGTGGTATATTTTATTAGCCGTATTTATTTGATTCCCTTACGACCCCTCTACGGTGTTGTTCAGTTAAACATCGCGTAAAGATTTACGCCACCTCTAAGTAGCTTTATAAAGATTTTTCTGCGGAAACTTTACTGGACGAGATTTCTGTCCAAAAAGGTTACAATTTTGATAAACTATTACGAAATCAGTTACTTTCTGCTCCGAAACCGACATCAGCTGTGATAAGCTTCGTAAGGAAAATCATTTCAAACAATTAAAAGTTAAGCGAACTGGTTGAAGCGGTAAGCGAGAGAGTGCTTTCGAAAGCCCACACGTATGGTATTGGCATCACCTTGCGGCGCATTTTGAAGCATGATTTGTATTTGTTCTTATATAAAGTGCAATTGACGCAAAGAATATTTCCGACAGACTGTCCACTTCGCTTGGAATACGGACAAAAGAGTCGCTCGAATGGTTGGCATTGACTGGCCACCCAGATCTCCAGATTTAACTCCTCCGGATTGCTTTCTGTAAAGTTATTTGAAAAGCAAAGTGTACGCCAACAAGTGTCTTGTTACATAAAAATACCTCATATCCGCCCCGTGCAAGAACGTACTAAATTTATGCTTTTTTCGGCAGAGACAATACTGAGACCCAATGGAAAACGATATAAATCGACATAACACGGACAGGAAAACAAAATGGCGAATTCGAAAAAAAAAAAAAAAATTGAGGGGGCCCAGCGGCTAGTGGATTGCGAATTGGAGGTCACAGTATTGTCTCTGGTTTTTGGTAGGCAACTTTTATTTTAACCGACAGATTTTTTAGCTGAATGCTTTTAGTTGGTATTTAAATTTTGAAAAAAAAAAAATAAACATACAACTGTGGACAAGCCCAAGGTATTGGTCTACAGATGTGGGTGACAGCAGATCAGAGTTGATCTGTGTCCCTTCTGCTTCGTTTCAGTTTTCGGATCTGCGAATACGTGTGGAAATGCAAACGACATTACCGCGTGATATAAACAATTTACTGTCACAGTTGTAGTTAGTGCTCATTGGTGTTTGTATTTTCCTAAACACATGTGTATGGAACAAATTTAAGAGAGCAAATATTTGGTTGTCTTGCTCTCGCCGGATATTCCAAAATATGTAGGGATACTATTAAGAAATACAATAAAGCTATTCAAATCCACTTACATCAACACCATGCTCAGCGTAGAAATCTCCGGTGCCCATCGATGCGTACAGCTTATAGCCCATTTTGGCCAAATCTCTGATTGATGGCAGCAACTCCATTTTATGCTGAAAAACAAAAAGAGAGTCAATTTAAAGCCGACAAAGGCAACACCCACACTCACCTTAAAACTGCCGATCGACAGAAGAATAGCCTTCTTCGGGATCTGGAATCCAGTCGACATCATCGCCTTCAGATACGCTTCGTAGCGATTGTCGCCAAAGCAGGCAACCTCTCCAGTCGATGCCATTTCAACACCCAGTTGAACGTCGGCTCCCGCCAGTCGTGCAAAACTGAATTGCGGCACCTTAACACCCACCTTTCCGACTCCGTGCAGAACATCTACGGGATCCACAGTCATTCCGATGATCGCCCTTGTGGCCGTGGCCACAAAATCGTGATTCAGTGTCTTGGAGACAAACGGGAACGAGCGCGACACCCTCACGTTGCACTCTATCACCTTTAGTTCGTTGTTCTTGGCTATCAGTTGCATATTAAATGGGCCAGTTACATCCAGCAAGCTGGCCAGATCCCTAGTTATGCGTTTGATGTTCTCCAGCGTTTCGTTATTCAAATCCTGCGGCGGAGTGACCAGCGTGGCATCACCTGAATGCACACCCGCGTTTTCCACATGCTCTGACACTGCCATGCAGAGGATTTCTCCATCGGCAGCAACAGCGTCTACGTCGATTTCCTTGGCTTCGGTTAAGAATTTCGAGATGACCACCGGGTGCTCTTTGCTGACCAGGGAAGCTGCATTCAGATAGGCCTCCAGATCTCCATTGGTATAGGCCACATTCATTGCGGCTCCCGAAAGTACGTATGACGGCCTCACCAAACACGGGTAGCCCACTTCTTCGCAGAACTCGATGGCAGATTGCAGGTTTGTCAACTCCTTCCAACGCGGCTGAAGAATGCCCTTGCGGTCCAACATGCGGGAGAACTTGAAACGGTTCTCTGCGCTGTCGATGGACTCGGGTGACGTGCCCAGTACCTTTGCCTGCTGGCGGTGCAGGTCCATGGCGATGTTATTCGGGAGTTGACCACCCATTGAGAGGATGATGCCTTCGCAGTGCTCCATCTCGTAGACGTCCATGACCACTTCGAAGGATATCTCCTCGAAGTACAATCTATCACACATGTCGTAGTCAGTCGAGACGGTCTCTGGATTGTAGTTAACCATGATTGTTGACTTTCCGAGATTTCTCAGTTCCCGCAGGCAGCCCACAGCACACCAATCGAACTCGACCGAGGATCCGATGCGGTACACCCCAGATCCAACAACGATCGTGAAGTTCCCGGGGAAATCCAAGTCGTGCTCAATCGCGTTATAGGTCAAGTAAAGGTAGTTCGTGGCAGCGGGCCATTCTCCAGCCACGGTGTCAATCTGTTTGACAAACGGCGTGATGCCCATCTCCTGGCGCAGTCGTCGCACAGCCAGTTCTGTGCTCTTCGTTGTGGCGGCGATCTGTTTGTCCGAGCAACCCATCTGCTTTGCTTGCACCATCAGCTCGTGGGTGAGGTTTGTGCCGTTGGCCTCGAGGACGCACAAGAAGTCGATAATGTTCTTCATCTTACTCAGGAACCAGCGATCGATTTTGGTCAAGTCATGCAACTTATCGATCGTATAGTTCGCCTTGAGGGCGGCTGCCAGAACAAACGGCCGCTTGTCCGTTGGCTCAGTAAGTTCCTCATCCTTGACCGGTTGGAGGTAGGGATCAAAGCCGCTCACCCCTCCATCGACCATTCGAAGTGCCTTCTGGAAGGCCTCCTCGAAATTGCGCCCAATCGCCATCACCTCGCCGACACTTTTCATCGAACTGCCGATATTTTTGCTCACACGAATGAACTTGGCCAAGTCCCAACGCGGTATCTTCACGACACAGTAATCCAAGCTGGGTTCGAAGCACGCTGTTGTCACCCCTGTCACCGAGTTCCTGATTGTTGGCAAGGCGACACCGAGTGAAAGCTTCGCCGCAACATAGGCCAGCGGGTATCCAGTGGCCTTGCTCGCTAAGGCGGAACTCCTGGATAACCTTGCATTGACCTCGATGATGTAGTACTCCTCGGAGAAAGGGTTGAGGGCGTATTGGATGTTGCACTCGCCAACGACGCCAAAATGCCTAATCACCTTGATAGCTGTTGTTCGCAGCATGTTGTACTCCTTGTTGGAGAGGGTTTGGGATGGTGCCACCACTATACTCTCGCCGGTGTGTATTCCAAGGGGGTCCAGGTTCTCCATGTTGCACACAGTGATGCAGTTGTCGAAGGCATCACGAACCACCTCGTACTCCACCTCCTTCCAGCCCTTGAGCGACTTGTCGATGACCAACTGGCTGGAGTGGGCCAAGGCTTGCTGGGCCAGGTTGCTCAGTTCCTCTTTGTTGTCAGCGAATCCGGATCCTAGTCCCCCGAGCGAAAATGCTGCACGAGCCATCACTGGGTAGCCCAGACGTTCCGCCGCCTCGAGGGCTTCCTCCACTGAGTAGACTGCTTCAGATGGCGCTACCTTCTCTCCGATCTGGTTCACACGATCTGCAAAGATCTTCCGGTCTTCGGTTTCAATGATTGACTTGATGGGGGTACCGAGGATCTTAACCTTGTACTTTGAAAACACTCCCGCCTTCTCCAGCTCAACGCCGCAATTGAGAGCTGTTTGACCTCCAAAAGTCAGTAGGACGCCATTAGGCCGTTCAGCCTTGATCACCTGTTCCACATACTCTGGCGTCAGCGGCAGGAAGTAGCACTTGTCGGCCAATCCCTTCGAGGTCTGCACTGTGGCTATATTGGGGTTGATCAGAATAGTCTGGATCTTCTCCTCCTTCATCGCCTTGATGGCTTGCGATCCCGAGTAATCGAACTCGCCTGCCTGTCCAATCGATAGACCCCCAGAGCCAAGGATCAGCACCTTTCGTGGCCGTTCATCGGGAATGGAGCCCGCTGCAGGCTCATATGACAACTTCTCGGTCAGTTTCTGGCGAAGGCTGGCCCCTGACTTGCCGACATCACGCACCGCATCCAAGAACACGTCAAACAGTAGCTCCAGATCTTCAGGTCCCGCTGTGTGCTCCGGGTGGAACTGTACCGAAAAATATGGCTTCTCTTTGTGGATTATACCCTCGTTGGTCTGGTCATTGGCATTTGTGAACAAGGGCTCCCAATCTTCTGGTAGACTTTCGCTGTCCACAGCGTAGCCGTGATTCTGTGATGTCATGAAGCAACGACCCGTTCCATGATGAACGCACGGCAGATTGTGCCCACGATTGCCATACCTCATCTTATAGGTCTTACAACCAATCGCAGTGGACAACAACTGATGGCCCAAACAAATTCCAAAAATCGGCTTCTCTCCTCCATCGACGATCTTCTTTATCTGAGCGACCGTATCCTTGCAGATAACCGGGTCGCCTGGACCGTTACTCAAGAACAATCCATCGAAGTCATCGGCATTCAATTCGTGATTCCAAGGAACCAAGTCGACTCTAGCTCCGCGTGCCAAAAAGCATCGAATCTGATTCAGCTTTAGTCCACAATCTACTGCACAGATTCTCGGTGATCCAGTCTCATTAAATACCATCGGACTCTTCACGGAACACTCGGCTACGAGGTTTCTCTCGTTCGGATCCTGGAACACAAGGTCTCTAGGATTTTCAGGCTTTTCGTATACAATACGTCCCAGAATCGAACCGTTCTCTCGAATTTTCTTTGTCAGCGCACGTGTGTCAATGCCACTAATTCCGGGAACACCCTCCTTCTCCATCCACTTGGAGAGTGTCTCTTTTGCCCGCCAGTGCGAGGGGGTTTCACAGACCTCTCCTACCACCAGTGCGGATATGGATATTCCGGCGGTCCACTCGAAATGTTTCATTATTCCATTACTGTCCACTTCATCGGTGCTGGGAACACCGTAGTTACCCACCAGCGGGTAGGTGAGTACAAGAATTTGTCCTCGATACGAGCGATCAGTCATCGATTCTGGATAGCCAACCATACCGGTCTGAAAGACAACTTCACCATCTCGTTGTTGACGGCCACCAAATGCGCGCCCGGCCAGAACAGTTAAATCATCAAGAACAAGGTAGCAATCGGGTGTCATGGTGTTGCGTTTTTATGCTGTGGAGTAAATAAAAAGGGATGTCATTTCGAATTCTATTTACAAACGATAGATAGCAAACTTGGCGTATCGCTGGTCAACCGGTTGATAAGTTCTTCACGTCATTTGCTTTTAGAATACATAATTTGAAAAGAAATGTAAGAAAATTTTAAAGTGTCTAAGAAAAGCTTCACCAGAAGAGAAGTTCACATGTGTGACCTAGGAGCAGAGCACCAGTTAAGTGAACGACAAAATTAATAGGTCTTCTTCTTTTTTTGCGTATTAAAATGGTATCAATAGGCGGCAAAATAAAAATGAATGCTCTCCGCGAAATTCTTCCTTGCTGTAAAAAGAGACAATCCGCTCCTTGTAATTTCTAATGGAGCGCCGCTTTTTCCTCCTTGAATGCTTGTAGTTTAATCACTACAAACTGTTTCACATACTCGGATTCATCAAAAAGAAGTTCGATTAATTCCGAATCACTTTAGTCGTATGGTTAATGAATCAAATGATTTTGTTAGTAAATTTAACAAGCTAGAAAGTTTATCAAATATTTTAACGACTTTTCGTACCACTTTTTTGAATTTTTGAATATTGTAGGTATCTGCCATTTTTCATTTCTTTAGATTTCTCCAAAGAAAAACGTCCCCTAAACATTCTCTCTCTGAGATTTATCCCAACCACTGCCATTTTGACAGTCTTTTCCATTCTTACTACAAAAGTAAATGAACAAACCTTATGTGTAGCTGTGGCGAATGTTTCCTGCATTCTTCTCGAGTTACCTAATAATCCACGCTGGTCTGTCATGTAAGGTAACAAGATCGAAATGAAAGAATTAAGAAAACATCTGAACATTATGTTGATATTCCGGGACTGGGCTGGACATTTCAAAGTTGGATGATTTAATATTTTATTAATAAAAAAGGAAGATTATTCTTTTATTCTTTTTTGAACATAAAAATATAAATTTGAAGTCTCTTACAAAATAATAGATAGAGAACTAATTAAGTTCACATTTCATTTCAGTTACTAATTTACATTTACATTTACGTATGCAGTAAATTGCCTGATAGACGGTTTTGTAAACCAGGTTAGCAAATACTTGTCAAACAAAAGTTATTGTAAACCTGAATTTCGTATATACAATTAAAAGGTTCGTTCGGGTACTTTTTTGCAAACGTAAAATTATTAAAAATTTGCTAAGAAACTGTGCGAATGCGACCACGTACTGAGAAAATTGAAAAGAATTAGAGAGAAATCAAATCCATTTCCATTTATTTTTGCTTTTTTATTTTGTTCGTAATTTTCTACTCGCCGAAAATTACACTGGATTTACTGAAAAATGAAAACTGACAACTTAGTGACAGCTCAATAGCTTGACAAGTAAAACTCTTTTTTTTTTTTTCTTCTTCAACGATGTCGGAGGAATAAATTATATAACTGAATTTTCTCCTAGATCCTAGAACATATCAGAGCATCACAATGGTAAGTTAAATAGGCATTTAGCTTTTAAAAATTTCAATTCCATCTTATTTTATAGATGCTGCATTTAGTTGAGAAATTTCTCTCTCGATTTTTGAGATTTGACATTTTTCAATTTTATATGCTGAACGTACATGAACGAACCTAAAGTCTATTCTAATCTACAGTAAAGTTTGCACGAATGTCTTTTACGAAATCAACCCATATACAATTTTGATTGCTTCTTGTAGATGATTACTGTTCCATTTAGTGTTTGCTTTTACCGAATTTATGAGTTTAATTTTCACTCGTCCTTTATGAAGTCAAATGCTAGTCGGTTTTGTTCTTCAGTATAAACCTTCGTTCAATAAACTGAACACTCTTTTGCGAAACGTGTTACTGACGCAAGTACAATTGAAATCAGGGTCTAGAAGTTTTTCTACTCATCGTAAGAATTTTTAAAAAGGGAAGACTGTATTTTGTCAAAAGACACGGTTTTTGGAAGGTTTTTGAAGATGAATGAAAGCTTCTCGGAAAAAGCAGTAAAAGCAGCATAAACCAAGGTATACTGAGGGCTGTAATTGCAGGAAACGCGGTAACCATCTAGCCTTAGAATACTCTTACGTTCATGAGAATTTATTTTTGCTTTTACTTAGAGGAAACAAACCTCGAAAAGAAAAACGAACTGAAAGTTCAAAACAAAAACAACACATATTTCCGGATTTGTCAATTAAGTTCTTCAAGCAATTAACTTATCGCGTAGTCGGGTTCAACTCGAGTTTCACGTTTCGTTAAGTGGATGCGTTCAGCCAAATTCTTAACTTTTTTAAGCTAAAAACATTTTAAAGTTTAAGGAATCCGAAAAAATATGTTTTGCCGAGGCCTTTGAGCTTTTGACTGCACAAATTGTTATTAGCCGCGACATTGGACACGGCTAAAAATATGTGGTCAATACCAGTGAATTCCGGGCGTATAGCAACCTAACTTTTAATTCGCATAATGTTCCCCATGGAGATTGCAATTTTAGTTAGAACGAAGTGAATTGAAAGCGAATAAACTGCGAATCGTCTTATTCGTCGGCTTATTTATCTACTGGTCTTTGAAGGCATTTTGTAATATTCGCAAAAACAGCAACAGAGTGTATGTCAGAAGAAATATTAAAAACGCATAGTTCAAAAGAGATCCCTATTTCCTACATCAAATCATTTTTGAAATAAATTAAAACTTCCCAGCCTGATGACCAAAGTTAATTAATTGGATTTATTTAAAAAATTCCATCAATAAACTGCAAAATGCAAGCTTGAACTCCATGTGTGCAGTAGTGCATAGACCTAAATAGACTTATTCCACTTACAGCAAAACATCACAAACACAGTTTTCTGAACGTGGGTAGGTACTTAGGCTAATGGCCCCAATAGTCGGCCTTTCAACTTTTATTTTTTTTTATTTTGAGTCTATAAAAATCCATTCAACACTTTCATCAAGTATTTCTCTGAATGTTTGAGGTGGATAAATTGAAGAATACTAAGCTTTTATATATTTAAGCTAACTAATGCAACTTTTTACAAAATAAGTGAAGTAGGTATGATTTTGGAGTAGTCGGCCCCCTAAGATTCAGTAGTCGACCCCAATTTAATTTACACATTTTCATAAGAACAATTTCTCTAGTTATGGAAACAAAAATAACGTAGTCTTCAGTAGACAGGAGGGGGCTGAGTAGGATAACCATACAAATATTGTCTCATATGGTCAGCCCCCTGTTAATTATTTAACAAAAACTATTTTTAATATTTTAAGCTAAGAAACAATAAAAATGAACTGTCAAATGCATAAAAACACTCACATAAACCGTAAATGGAGTTGATATTTGTATCATTTTTCCAAAATCATTTGTTCTGCGCTTATAAAAAACAAATAATATATTTTTTAAGCGCGAAGCAGCACCACGTCTGTTGCGAGTTTTTGAAGAAATACCTATCAATGGATCTAATATTGTGATGTACTTTATATTCCAGAGGCTGACTACAACTGACGGTGGCTGAACTTACACCGCCATCACCCTATATGGAGAAAGAGACTGCAACAAAGCATTTTGTATGAATAATTTTGCACATTCGCAAAGATAGAACAAACGCAAGAAAAGGGACTACCTGCAAAGTAGGGCGGCATGTGTCAAAAAAAAAAATCTATTGGAGCAGGGAAACTGAAAATGCTCTCTCTATGCAAACAATACAAATCCCTCATAATATTTCTTCTGACATACTGCTTATTATCAAACTGTCAGCCAGTCCAACTTAACATCAAGAGCACATTCACTGATAACAATCATTGTAAACAAAAATAAAACAGATTAAAGAAGTGAAAGCACTGTCTGGCGGACAATCGACGCTGAGACCGGCAAAAGATATGAGTGTGTTCGTCGAAAGAGAGCTAATTATGCTCATATGGAAGGTACCTATATACCTAATTTATTTATTCATCGGTCCGTCTGGCTCTTAGCTCTTACAACGACAATAGTAAAGGAAATAAAGAGCAAATTTCTCTTAGTAGTTTTGTTATGTTAAATTCTTAATCTCTAGCTCTTCTAGAGGAATGCACGTTTTCATTATGCAAAAGCAGAGTAACTATCTACATGTTGCGCATGGAATGCATGCATGGAAGATGGAACCGGTTATCAAATTTGCATGCATACTGAGTATAAGACGTCATACTTCAAATCGAACTTGGCCATGATAAGGGGTGACTGAATTAAGTGATTAATTTCAATCAACGAATCTGCAAGCAAAAACATGGACCACAAACTGGTTGTATATATGGTAGGCATGTATACACACGAATGTCACTGAACTTGTACAAAGCCGATTTCAACGCGTAGCAATGGAAAGTATAAACCCACTAGGAACAAGAGCACACTACGACATACCTCAAATCGAATTATGTAGGTATTCCGATTCAATATATGTATATCTTTTTGACTTCTGATGGGTATGTCAGTACTCAATACTATATGAAAATGTTTTCAACTTATTTATAAATTCACTTTTAACCCGACAAATCACCCACGTGGCGCTCATAAATTTCCAGAGAGTAACCGTATTTAGAAACAACCTCCCTAATCGGCAGCTAGTCAAAAGCCAACTACTGAGTAGAGTAGAGTACTGAAAAGAATGGAGCTGCGGAACTTGGAGATTGGGAGTACACTCGTAGAAAGTAGTATATAGTAAAAAGGTATTAAAATGATGTTGACGAGTACAAAACAACACATTAAGGGTATTTCTCTTAATGCAATAAATTTATGCACTTATGGAGGAAATTCATAAGATTCATCGCGTATATCGATTGTCAACTGCCAAGGCGGAAGTCGTTTTTCAAACCTGAACTTCAAAAACCTAGGTTATCGCGAGATGTTAGGCGGTCCGTGTAAACTATTCTCCATACAAAACCTGACAGTTCTTTTAGGAGGTGGGTAATTTCTGTCGTTTACGCAGTTTTTGAGACGTTCGCTCCCTTGAGAATACATAAACGCGTAGATAGGTACTCGTAACATATAAGAACGATCATAAAATCGTTCGAGTATATCATACACTTGAGATACCGGGTTGCCGTCAGCGGCCATCAGTATCGCGAGAAAAAAAATGTTAGTTCGCAGAATAAAGCAATGAACAAATACCTATAATATTTCAATTTAATATCAGGGCAGTTATAGTGTATTGGATATAACGCGTATAGGAGCACCACGTCTACCTAGCCAATTTCATCCATCACCGATTATAGGTGGTGCAGCACAAAATTAATTATGCTTTAGCTTTCGGTTTGTATCGGTGTAATAAATTAAAAGTAATAAAATTGATTTCACCTGACCAGGTAGTTAGTTACTGCATTTATTGTTTTATATGCAAATTTGCCGAATTGCATCACTTTCTAATTACGCTTTGACATGGATGAGAAGGAACTATTAGAAATGACTTAAAGTTAAAAACTATATTTTTCAATCTCATGAAACCACCTGGATATTATTTACATTAATGAAGATTTGATTGATGTTTTTCAACCACTAGCTCCTCGGCACAGCGTATTCGACGAAATTGATGGTTTTTTGGAAGTATCGATAAATATACTCAATATTTTGCCTTCAATAGAATATGTGTTCAAGCATCAAGCATCAGGTTCGGAAGACTTCTACTGACAAGCGCACCCACAATACCAGTGATCGGAGTTAAACGTAATTCCCGAGTGAAATGCCATTAAACATTTAATAGAGTTTTGCAGAATTTCTGAGTTGATACAGAGATTAAAAATATCAATTGCTCTGCTTAGTGTTAAGAAATCTCTTAAAGCTAGCGATTTTCACTTGTTTTCCTTAAAATCGTTTGAGCGAGAAAATATGCCGAGTGCGTAATGTCTTCAACGCCCATTTTGTTTAGCTGTCAGTTTAGTTTGACAATCATTTGACAGTCTTTCTTCATTCGTGTAATGGATATGGGCATATTAAAAAATCTATTTATCTTAGAATGTTTTGGACTAGACGACTCTTTTCCTACGTCAGAAACATACCTATTTCATTAGAGACTTGAGAACTTCAAACTTTCAATGTGAACGCACCCTTAAACCCCAAGCACTTCATCGGCAAAAAAAAAAACACTGTTTGATGCGGTTTTCTTTCCGGTGGCGTCATTGGGCCGTTCTTTTTCGTCGATGAAAATGACCGTCACGTTACGGTCAATGGTTTTCGCTACAGATACATGTTGGTACGTTATTTCTTTAAGCAATTGCATGAATTGGACATCAGTGGTATGTGTCAAAAGGACGATGCCACAAGCTAAACAGCGGGTGCAACACTCGAATTACTGAAGTCTCAGTTCGGTGAACGTGTTATCTCGAGAAACGGACCGAGATCATGTGATTTAACGCCCCCAGACTTGTTTTTTATTCGGCTACATTAAAACATTGGTCTTGGCCAACAATCCGGCGACGTTACACGAGCTCAGAGCCAATATTGAATGAGAATAGCTGCCATATCGGTCGAAATACACCTCATCGAAAATTTGGTTCAACGCATCGACCGCTGTATAGGTTCCCGTGGTGAACATATGAACGAAGTCGAATTGCATTCCTAAATGTTTTTATAGTAATTCAAGACAGTAGCATTTTTTTTAATATAGATATAGTAGTTTGCCTTTTATTTAAAAAAGAAGTTGTCCAGTCCTTAATGAAAGACACTTTATAAACCGCAAATTCGCACGTCTCTTTTACATGCTACCTAATGGCGAATAAGTGGGGATTGCTCAAGTGTCTAGCTTAGTAAGTCTGACAGCTGATTCGATGTATATCTGAGTTTTGATTGGCTTAGATCGGTCATATGAACAGTTGTTTCAGTTGACGTTTATAAAGGAGTAGCCGAAGAATCTAGGCCAGAAATTCATGATTGAGTACTAAGTTGACGTTTCGCATATTCTGCTTAGTGGTATGTCGTTTTCCATTGGGACTCAGAGCAGAGTTTTCCATTTCGGATTCAGAGCAGCTTTTCTGCTCTGGAAATCAACTGGCTGTCAGATTTCATGTTCCATTGGCCGCAAAAAAAAGCGAGTCAGAGCAATTTTGCGAATCTCGATATCTGAGGGAGATTTACACCTACTTACACTAACACCAAAACATTTGTTATTAGTCAAACTTTGAAGTGTGTTATTACCTATTTACTTTTTTAGACGACAAGTCTGTGAAAAATAGAAAAAAAATTGCATTTGGCCGCTGCAATGGACATTAACATAAATTGAATAGGTTTTTATAAACACAAATTACAATAAAGAGCAAAGAAATTAAAACTAGATCCTTCTGAGATTTTGTGCGAAATCAATAAAATTCTCTTTGAAGAGAGAGAAACTTTACAGCTCTGACAGGTGGCCTCCATCAAAAGTTATAGCGGTAGGCAACAGAAAACCAAACAAAACACCACACTACCTATCGTTGTTCATAATTAAATATATATTATAAATAAAGGTATGTGGAAACAATTTTCAAAAAAAGCAGCAGCGCCCAGGTACATAATTCAGAGACCTCTACGGTCTGCTCTTCCCGAAAATAGTAAATAGATGCAAGATATATGTACATACAACAAAATGTGAGATGAAACTACCTACAAGCCCAAACAATCTAGGTCAACATTTGTGTCAAACAAGAACAGTTTTAGGTATATACCTCTATGGATTGGTATAGGAAAACTAGAAACGTTCTCCAATACAAAATATTCGATGTTCAAACTGTCAACTAGTTCAACTTAACTCCATACAACACAAAGCAGCATATTCACTGATAACAAGCATTGTAAACAAAATTAAACAGAACGAAAACCATCTGGCGGACAATCCACTCTGAGACCGACAAAAACTGTGCATGTGTTCGACGAAAGAGAGCTCATTATGCTCAGATAGAAAGTATATTATATATTTATTGATCGGATTTCGGAATTCGGATCTGTCTAGCTGTACTCTGAGTTCTGACTCTGCCAATTCCAAATCCAATGATAAGGGAAAGGAAGAGCACATTTCTCTTAGTAGTTTTGTTGTTATATTACCTCTAGCTCTAGCTCTAGAGGAATGCACGTTTTCATTAAGCAGAAGCCGAGTAACTATTTATATGTTGAGCATAGTTTGCATGCAAAGCCTTATGGAACCGGTTATCAAACTTTTATGTAGGTATACCTACCGATACCGAGTAGGTAAGACGCAATATTTCGAACTTCACCCTGATAAGGGGTGACTGAGTTAATTGATTAATTTCAACCAACGATTTGTAGCGAAAACATGGACCACAAACTGGTTGTATGTATTATATTCCAATGTCGGTGAACTTGTACAAAACCGATTTCAATGCGTAGCAATAGAAAAGTATGTATACCCAGAAGAACACGACTTGCCTCTTGCTTGTAATTATTGTATTCCAATTCAATTCAGGCGTAAACTCTAACGTTTTGATTAACTAAGAAAAGGATAACTCTGCACTTGTGATATATCAGCACTATATGGTAATGTTTTAAACTTGTTTTTCCATTAAAAATTCACTTTTCAAGTAACCCACGTGGCGATTATATTTTTCTGACGACCAACCGTATGAATAAAACACAACTTCCTCAATCAGCAGCTAGTCAACTACTGAAGAAAGATGAAGTACGGAGTACGGTACGTGTACGACTCCGAGTTAAGTACTAAAGTATTAGAAGTTCTTAGGCTGTCGTTGTACTGTACTTTACATCGTACTGAAATCGTAAATGCGCACGGACATTGCCTCTTTTTTTTGTACTTTTACTTTAAACTGTGCAGATAACAGCAGGAACACTATGGAACTGTGGTACATGAAAATATGAGGCAAATCATTCTTTTGAATTTAAGGTACCATTCGTTGGAAAGTCCGGATGGCCGCAATGGGCTTGCCAGATTTTGTTAACGCTCTAAGCCCAGTAAAAAACTCTTTATTTAATATTTGCAAAAAAACTGTATATTTAATATTTGCAAAATTCCAGATTTTGTGTCAAGTTTTGCGGTGAGAGTTTCACAGTATTATATCTGTGGATTTAATAAAAACAGCAAAATATTCAAATTTAATATGCTGAATAAAACATACACTGGCGATCACTAGGATGAGCCCATACATTTTGCTTCTTTTTCACTCTTCCAGGTACATATTCTTACAACAGTAAGTCATAAAATTTAAGGGTACAAAAAAAGAAATGACGGCTTGAATTTCCCAAGATCAAACTACTTGGGAAGCGTATAAAAAGATGCTCCACTAGGATGAGGCCACATGCAAAATCTTCGAAAGAAAGGAAAAAATTAATAAAATGTTTACATTTTATTGTTTTAAGACATTTATTTACTGTTTTTCTACCTTATAAAAGTATGCCCACCATTTTTCGATATGACCTCTAAACGCTCAAAAATTGGCTCTAACAGAGTGCGATTTTTGCTCGGTTAAACAAAAATGGATTAAAATTAAACAAGTCTCTGTTGAAAAACAACGAGTATTCGTTGTTAAATACTACCGATTAAAATAGGTAAGATGCATACTGTTAAAAATAACACATTTTATCAGTTGTTAAGAACCCAGTTTCTAGATAAATATCAACCAGCTGGTTTAATTCAACAGAGTTAGTTTGTAATTTACAACCGGGAAAAATTGATAAAAGGTTATTTTTAACCGAGTTTCCTTAAACAACCTGACTCGGCTATTTTTAATCCACTAACTTTGTAGGAGCTGTATTAACAGTACCACTTGGTAGTCTTTAACCGAATGTTGGTTGATTTTAAATAAGCGATAAGACTTTTTGGAATAGAATCATACAGTTTTATTTAAATAATTAAGAGGAATTTGACCCCAGGCTTCGATTAAAGTGTCCTTGCCTTCAAATTGTCTGCCGCCTTCATACATTTAACGAGATAACCATAGGGCGGCCATGGCAACAAAAGTTCTACGTCTTCTGATTGAATCCAATTTCTACCTTGGAAGTGTGGATAGGGGCATTGTCTTGTTGGAATATCCAAGACAGGGGTCCGCAAATGTTTTTCACTTTTGGAAATGACCATTCCAGCAAACAAAATCTAGTTGTTTCCGTTCCTTGAAGTGGACAAAAACTCCAACTCGATTGCGCCATAGTAGGTACTAGCTCCCCACACCATTACACCTGAAGTCTTGCCAAAAAAGCTCCTCCTTTCTTAGATCATACAAATAAAAGTTGTTACCATCGGGGCCGTCAAGGTTAAACTTTTTTCATCCGAAAAGACAACGCGTTTCCATTCACTGCTACAAGCGACATGATCTCTTTGCAAAATTCATTCGATGATCCTTGTGTACTTACCTTAAAACAGGTTTCTTTTTAAGTTTTCTTCTCTGTGTAGTATCACTTTTTCGCATTATCCTTCGGACCGTTGCTATGCTGGCTGATACTCTGCTGTTGGCTCTTATTTTAGTCGCTGGTAGAGCAGAGTTTGGGGCAAGCCACAGAATTAACCGCTTCTCTCCCAAGCTTGAAACTAAAATTTTTCTGACGACTCACCAGGTCGCATGGTTCACAGATGGATTCAAAACAGGTGAAGGAGTTGAGGCTGAAGTACTCAAAGGGATGAGTACTCAAACATTCAACATATGAATATAGGTGGCTCCGTTTCAAAAGATAATGAAAGGCTGCTTAGTTTCTCGTGGAAGGGGTTTCATTCTCCATTGCGAAATGTCGTTGTTGTCTCGAACTTAGGCCTTATATCATTGCTAAGAGCTGAATTACTCGAAAATACACAGAGGACCTAACCAATAAACATTTTTAGCTTCGACTCTTAACTTAAGTAGTTCACAGTTTCTATATTTTCCACACAAGTTTCGCAATAGTGATCTTCCGTAAATTTAAAGTCAAGGCTAAAATTTGTTATTAGTACAGCATAGTGTTTTTAACAAGATCTAAAATTGGTTTGGTTTTAGGGATGGTGAATATTTGAAACGATAAGAATAAAGACGAGACTGGGTTTAGCCCACATTCATATTTTAACAAACACTGTGCTGTATTTTGAGAATTTTTGCGAAAGTAATAGTAGGACTCGGCATACAACTATAGATCCCTCGCATTCGTCACAAAAACTCACAAAAAAACAAATGATTGTAAGAAGCGAGGGTTAGGGTCTACGGACCTCTTGCGCCAACTATTTATTTTTATCGTGAAATAGAAAGCAAAGTAATATGGCAAGCCTGGGGTCGAATTACCGCATCCGTGATGGAGTAATACGTGACTGAATTTGTTACTGTTTTGCTTGTAAAATCCACAAAATTCAGTGACGCATGGCTCGCTCACGGATGTGGTAATTTCTTTCTACGTTTCCGGAAGCTCTCACATTCGTGAGGTTATGGTATGATGTAAGGTCTTGGATTAGGGGCGTGGTACGTGTCTCATTTTTGACAGTTGCCTACAAAATGTATGTCAGGTTTATATTGGTCATATCAATCACTCCAAAAGACGTGGGCTAGATTGGGCACCGAGATTTGGCACCTTCCTTCCCACAAAGTCATTTTAAGGAATGCATATGATACGATGCAGCAGCCTTAGATTTAGAGAATTCGAAAATAAATGCATATTGCCTGTACCGAAGAGGTTCGGGCGTGGAGCGTGGCATCATTGATACAATCAATACAGCCAGAGCGCTTAGTTTGAATAACTATAGAAGCATACGAATTTATTGTCTCAGGCCGTTCTCTCTTGAGCTCAAGACATATCACGACTGGGTCTATGTTCGCTTCAAATGTTTAACTTAACAATTTTTAGTTCATTATTATTTTCAGAACCTTTACATTTTCATCTACCACTAGTTTTTATAGATGGAAGGTTTTTACTATGATTTCACTAGTAATTTCTTAACTGATTCAAAATCACTTACGCCCGTTGCCTGTATTTAAGGCGGAATGAAGTTGGCAGTTTCGTTTGAGCAATGTTTAGTTAAACGATATATAGAACACTGATTCCAACACAACATTCTTGTAATGTTCAAGCCAATTTGTAAAGTGTTACTATGTCCAGGTAGATAATAAGAAGGAAAGGAAACTCGGCAGTGCAACGCAAGTCTAATTTCCATTTTGTCGACCATACACCTGCAGCCATATTGAGATACATTTTAAGCCAGACTCGTAGCCTTGAAATTAATGGATTTTGTGTCCGGAAATTAAAAGCGAAATCGGTCAAAGTTTCGCCCACTTAACACTAATACAAAACACATTTTAAGTTGTATAGTAATATATTAAGAGATGTATGTATTATAAAAAAAAAGTTACATTAAAATTATTTATGTACATAAACAGGAAACAAAAAAGAAAAGGAAAAACAAAACTCAACAAAATCATATGAATTCGACTCGGTCATTTAAAATGCTTTCAAAAAACAAACCTCTTTTACTTTAGTTTAGATGTAAATTGTTTTCTTTTTTCATATTTTTCATTAAATATGCTTTTTTTACAAGCTTTTTTGGTTCAGTTACTCATAGTAAAAAACAAACGAAAAGTACTTAAATAAATTCACTTTCACGATAATTAATTATTGTAAATGCAAAATCTACGCCTTAATAGAGTTAATAAAAAATATTCTTTCTACACTCGCGCCAGGATGAACTTAAACATTGGTGGGTGCGTCCATACCGCAGATGATCGACTTCATTACAGAAGCGGCAGCCAGCGAAGCATAGTTCTGCCATTTACGTGTCGTCATGCCGTCTTTGTAATCGGAGATACCTGGAAACAGAGTAGAACCTTGTGAGTATAGGCTATTAAGGGATTTGTAAAAATAGCCCACCTTTAACCAGAATGAAGCTCTCTCGGCAATTTCCAATAATACTGTCCAGAACCGAGCTCATCTCCACGTCTGTCGCCAGTAGGCCATGGTTTTTCACAAAATTCGTACGCAGGCCGTCGTTGCGCACCAAGTCCCGGCCAGAGCCAATGGGTCCCAAGTGCAGTCTAGATGGTGTCACACCATCAGCTGCATTACCACCGGCTATCGGATGGGCAACCTCAATTACCTCATTGTTACCGATGTTCATGAACAGCTTGTCGGTATTGGCGGCAGGTCGATGGAAATCACTGTCAGTCTTCATGGACAGATTCTTCAGACCATCCTTGAGGTAGTCCTCCCAAGGGCGTTTTCCCTCCATGTTCGCTTGCAGACCCTCGGCGATTTGTTGTAAGGAATCATTCTGCGGGAAGTAGGTCTTCAAATCTTCTCCACTGCTATAGACGTAGACGTATGGCTTTTCGGATCTGCTATTTGCACCTCTGTAAAAAAGGATTGAATTGGTTAGGCAGAGAAACAAGGATTTCCAGTATAGACTTACCGTCCCAATAGCGCCCTATTCTTGTCGACATAGGAGATCACCACATCACCCAACCGCACGTGCTTTCTGTAATCTGTGTAGTGTGGAACACCGCCGGCGACACCAACAATGAAAACGTAATCAACTTTCTGGAATGTGCCCAAAAGTCGGGTTGTTGTATTCCCAGTGGCAGTCATCGCCTCCCGAGTACTACCCACCGATGGGAGTTTGGTGCTGACAATACGATGTGCACCAATGTTGCCCAGAGTATAGACGTTCGACTCACCTTAGGGAATACAAGTGTAGTAAGGATTAGTATTTTTGTAATGTAATTTAGTTACACTGGTAAAATGATCGTGGTTGTGCTCTGTTTTGTGGTGAAAAATTAGACCAAAAATGAATTTTGAATTGAAGAAGAATCAAATATATTTATGTGCTTTTGGGGTTAAGGGTTCAAATACGAACTACTCGAGGGTAAAATAAATTGAATGAATGTTAAATGAAAATGGCGTTTGAACTTATTTACAATTGCGGAGTGGATTGACGACCAAGTTAACATTTAAGCAATGAATTTGATTAGATTGCCGGAGTTGGTTTCATGTGATATTGATCGGAGCTCTGGAAAGGTTCAACTTAACTATCTTACGACAAAGTATGGAAAGTTTATCCCAAATATATAAAAAATAATGTCTGTCTCTATGTTTGTCGCCTATTATTTGATTTTAATTTGTTGCCCGTTTGTACAACAGCTAAATTTTAGGGGCACAAAGGCAACACCGATCCCCGTTTAAATTAATCAGCAACAATATGTTTTTAACAAACAAAGCTCAAACGGAATCCTGATTTACATTTCGTCCTTATACAATTCAACCGATATACTCTTCTTGCTTCGAAAGCCTGACAGTTTACATTTAAGCTTATTCCCAGCCGTTCTACGAAACATTGATAGGAAGTCTGTTATCTCTTTACATTTTTAGTTCTGACCACAGTATAAACAGTTCGGGTACTTTTTTGCAAACGTAAAATTATTAAAAATTTGCTAAGAAACTGTGAGAATGCGACCACGTATTGACCCCCTTTAAATGTTTTCGTAATTTTCTACTCGCCGAATTTCGACTTAATGAAAGATTAAAAATTAAAACTGACAACTAACTAACAGCTCAAAAGTTTGACAAGTAAAACTCTATTTATTTTCGTCTTCAACGATGTCGGAGGAAGAAGTTGTAATTGAATGTTCTCTTGGAACATATAAGCGCATTCACAATGGCATTTCTTAATTTTTTTGTAAGAAAACCTCCTCCTTGAGATTGGAGATTTTTAATTTTTCTATGCTGAAAGTAGACGAACAAACGTAGTACGTGTTTCTTTAGTTATTTCTTTCCGTTCAGAGCATCTAGTTAAGTAAGTCTGACAGCTGTCTGACTAGATGCATCTCGGTTTTGATTGAGCAGCTGTTTCAGTTGACG
This sequence comes from Cheilosia grossa, assembly GCA_963082955.1. Taxonomy (NCBI): domain Eukaryota; kingdom Metazoa; phylum Arthropoda; class Insecta; order Diptera; family Syrphidae; genus Cheilosia; species Cheilosia grossa. The sequence goes on along the minus strand of OY720145.1, from coordinate 40,632,535 downwards.
TTTATGGAGGGGTAGCCGACGAACCTAGTCAAGGAATTCGTGACTGAGTACTAAGTTGACAGTTCGTATAATGTGGCTGACGTAGTCTTCCTGGTCATCTGAAGACTACGAATCACCAAAACTACTAAATTTGAATCTACAACAGGGGAAACATTTTTGAAGTCGATATCCATTTGTGATTTTTGCAAAAACAAATGCAATTTGAACAGCTGATACTGCTGCCAATTAACGCACTAATACATTTATAAAAGCAGATCAATTTCGTTGCGCGTTCCATTGGCAGCATAAAATCTGAGATCTGAAATTTGGCTAATGTGTTCGAATGCATTATCGTTAGGGAACAGACCTAATAATTCCTTCTAAATTATATCGAAAAGTGATCCGAATCGAAAAAAAGCCCAATTGAACGTCAAAAGTGATTTAGATCCCAATGGAAATCGACATGAGTAAAAAACAGAGCACAGAATATTTTGAAAACAAGATTGGTGGTCAGGAATGGAAATGCTGGTGCAAAAAATGAAAAAAATCCCTATTGCTCTCAGCTAGGATAATTCTCATTTTATTTCTTTTACCTTCTTTGCATTTAAAGTTTATCGATATGAAGTACCTATGGCATGAGTGCTTTTACGATATTGTGCGTTTAAACGTTTTTTTTTTAATTATATTAGGGTGTATGTACATAAATAGGCGTACTCTAGTTAGACTTCATTGCTGGTTTGTAAAAAAAATACAAAAAATCAACACATAGCTAATCTACGTAAAAACTGATCTACATGATCCGCTCTGCGTTACATCTCATTCAAATTATGTTATCTGGTTTCGTTCGAAACACAGGCTTTAAGCTTACTTCCCTTGCTTTCATTTCGCACACACTGGGAATTTGCAGAGCCTAACATTTTCCTTAAACCATTTCCATTTACCTCTCCAAATCTATGTGCCGTGTATGAAATGTTCATGCACAAAATGTTTGTTAATGCAGTCAATTGGCCGTTGCTTAGCACAGCCGTTGGGACCATACCGGGTTATCCGTACACGACCAATACGTTTTTTATTTGTATGTAACATCGGCCTAATTTCTTAAATGTATACAGCTCATTCACAGGAGTAGCAATTCGTCCCCCGAATGGATAAAAAATTCAAGAATAAACTCTAAATAGATCTTGCTTTGGCGTTTTAAATCAAACTCGTCAATACTCGAAACAAATTTAAATAATAAACAATAAACGGCAACAAGGAATTTTATACAAACAAAAACACTGGAGGACAACCTATCAGCAGGTACGAATAACACAAAACATTAAGGAAAAACATAATAACATCAGTATGTTGTTAATGAAAACAATATATTGGTGCTCAATAAAAACAAAGTGCCAATCTATGCTTAAGAGAGAAGGGTACACAACAAAAACGAAACAACAAATGAACATTTTTTATTTAATTTTGTTTAACAGAATAATCCATCACCAATTGCACAATTATTAATGTCTGCCACCCAGAGCACACTTAAGTGTATTTGTGTTGGGTTTGCTTTTTTTGCAAATTTACTTCTTACCAAATTTTCGTTTCTTTTTATTTTTCTTAAGTGAATGCACAGAGGGGTCTAAAGGTCAGGGGGCCGTGAAGTAATATTGAGTAAATTATATCAATGGGGGGAGCGATTAAAGAGAGAAAATGTTTTTCATTGATTAGTAAACTAAATTTTTTTTTTTAGTAAAGAGAGACAGTCAAACTGTATAAATGTTTGTTTTAAGTACTTACCGACTGTGGTATAACGAACAAAAGTTTCCTTGTTCTCCAACATGGAATCAACGGCCAACTTCTCGCAGTACTGGGCGGTGATGATGGCAATTGTGGGCTGTTTGTTGGATGCAATTGTTGGCATTTGCTTAACGACCTGTAGAATAAAGTTAAGAAGTTTGCTGTATTACTTAAATCAACTCATCAAACATCGAGTGTATTTAGGGAAACAACATCGGATCTATTTTAGCGGAGAACAGTACGCTAAAACATTTTAAATTTAGCTAGGGCTAAAAGTTTTGCCTCAGTCCGCTCGGCAAGTCGCTGTTTCTTTAATTTCAGAAGGCAATAGAGCAGTTGGCCCTTGTCAAAAAACCTGCGAACGTCTAAAACTTTGACTTTTATTTAGCCTTTGACGATTATCGCCTTAAAAGTTGTATTTTCAGTCTATTGTTGTATTCAAATTATCTGTAGAAGATATTTTCACCCATAGCATTACAACAGACTAGGTTACACGGATTACAAGCTTGTCTGAACCTCGTCTCCTTTGTCGGCGTAAAATTACAATAAATGCTGGAATATGTCCTTATTTGATGTAATTGCACATTGGCACGACTAATTAGAGGAGGATTAGAGGAATTGAGTGAATTATTTTCTCACGCTTCAACAGTGTCCCAATATTCTTGCAAATTGGTGATACTTTTGGACTTAAAGTGTTATAAGTCGTCGTCCTGTAGAAAATCCAGTTTCCAAGTTCGCTTCCCAAGTGAATTTCGGTGTATTGTAGGTGTTTTTCTTTTTGCCTGTTCGGGTCTGCTTTTTCGAAATTTCGGTCTTCAAATCGATTTGGTTGGTCTACGGGCCGCCAACTTTATTGAAAATTGTGGGCTCGTTTTGTGCCTGTGCCTTGATTTGCCGGTAACTGTTGACCCCTTAAGTGTCTATGCCTTTGTTCTTCCCTTAGAATAGCGATCCAAATCCAGCTTACCTTAATTTCCTTATCCTCGTGGTGGATTCTAGTATACGAATTATATTCCATGGACTTAATTAGACCACGATTCTTAAGCGATATGAAGACTTGTATAACATCCTGCTCCTCCCATCCATAGTCCCTGAAAGAATAAAATAAAGTTAATACATTTCATCAGACTCCAGACCAACTTAAACATACTTAGCCAAATCTTCGGGGGTAATGGGATTCGGATAGGCCTGCTCAATCAGTTCAAGCACCTTTTCCGGGGTCAGTGGTGGCGATTCAAATTGTGACTCCTCCATGGACACTAAGGAAATACAGAAAATAAAAATGTTATACAAAATTTGAGTAAACATTTTTTTTTACAAAGGGTGACTGGAGTTGTCTCGAATCATATTCATACAACCCGTCCATCAACATAAAATATATACATAAGTTCATCACAACATAAACAATCAAAATAATAGCAATAAGAGAGAGAGGAGATACGAAAAGAGGAAAGTTAAATAAGAAAACAAGACAATGCTGTATTATTGCGGACTGTCTGCATGATGGAAGATTTAAATTAGTTTGTGATGCGGCGGTGGTATGGAGGAGCGGAGCCCAACTCAGGTTAGTTAACTCAGATGTATTAGACACAACCTCTCACATTAATGTATATTGCATATACGTAGCAAAGCGAAATGGAATTCAATTTGAAATTGAGACAAAGACAATTGTCTGTGGGTAAGAAATAATGTCTGCGGGAGAGGGAGTTTGGTTTGTACGTTTAAATTGGTTTAAAATGATTTTTTTATTTTTTTTTATTTTCCTTCAATTTGAATAAAGATGACACATCATAACAAATATGTACTTCCATTAGAGAATATTGAAATGAACGTCGCGTCGTCCTATGTGCCAGCACCTGGGGGAATAAAACTTCCTCGTGCAATTACGTACTTGGGTGCACTTTGCCACGAGTGGCGAAGATGCATCTGAAGCTGTTGGCAAATTTGTCATGTTAAACCACACTTGAGGTATTGGGTAGAAGGCAATCTGACTGCGAGATGGTACGTAGCAAGAAAAGTGATAATATTTCCTGTAATTTTGATTTGAAGAGCTTTTTCAAGGATGGAAAAAAAATTGCAGGAGCTGGCGAAAATGTGTTGTAAAATAAATATGTTTTGTGAACGACTTAAACGTTGGTTTTTTTACACCTTCTTTAGAGGAGCTTCAGGCGAAGTATTAACATTTTTTGCTGCCAACTTAAGTTTATTAAAGATTAAGCAATCTACTTTCATACAAGAAGGTTTTGAAATGCAGGTGATTAATTCCAAGCAACGTTTCTGATTTTCCAAATAAACCTGATGACGTGTTATATCTCTTAGGGAATATCGGGCTGCCAATATGCAATAAATCTGAGAGTTATTGCAATTTGGCAGCCCAAGAAGTAGATCATAATAAAATAGCCAAACAACAATCCAAGACTTGATCTTCGAAAGAGTGAAAGAAACCTAGTCACTGAAGCGTGCAGCATCTGCTAATAGACTAAGATAAAGGTGATTGCAAGAAGAGTAAATGTAGAACCACTTCCATCCCATTATAAAAGTGGTTGACTTATCTATGAAAGAGAGTGACATTAGCTTTAACAAACCGAATCTGATGATTTACAATAGGAGCTCTTCAAATACGTAGCTAGTGTTTTGGGAGGGGGCAAACACCAAATCATTACCCAAGGATGGGTGAAAAAAACGCATTCACCAATCTACAAACTGACAATCAGATGTCATGCACATAACACATTAGTGGTTCTGCTTAAGGGTCTACAACACACTTGTCCGCCCGGCCAGTGTTTCATGGTCTGATTTTTTGCGCTGTAATTTGTTTAGGTGATATTTACGAGTATTCCATAAAACTTAGTGAAGTGACCATACCGACGGCTTTTTGCTCGCGGACGGCGGTCTTCTATGTGCTCGTGCCGCGAAGCTCGCCTTGGAATAGTTTACCCCAATGCCGTCTCTAACGGACACATTTATTAGAAAATAAAACATGAAACAACGTGTCAACTGTCCAAGGATGAAATTGGCAGCGAATTAGCAGCTTATCATTTTTGTAAAGGTGAACGTTTAAATAGACCACCAAACCAGAGCAAGACAGAGGCATTGCATATACAAGCAACCGGCAGAGTCCTAGCGTGTGGAAGTGTTTACAGATATAGTAGCACCAAACGACTGTTTCCAGGGAACACGGTCGTTTTTGGGACTTACCTACAGATTAAAAATTCAGAGCGAGGATTTTATTGGCCCTTGGAGGAAGCATTATCACCCATTTTAGGGACGACTTTTTTTGTACCCAACTACGGTTGATGAAATATAAACATATATACTGTGGATCAGTTGTACAGTGGATCACTTTTACAGCCGATGGGTTGTATATAGATTATGTAGTTGTTTCGTAGACTATTCACGCGGGAGTACTTATTTCATTGTTCGCTCTCAGAGCTCTTTTTATGTTCGTTTGGTACAAAAAAAAAAACCTTTTTTTTTTTTTCCAAATTTCTGAGAGCTTTTGGGAATCTGGATTTCTCAGATTAACCAATAAAAGTGCGTTTGAGTTTGACAACTGGTGGAGTTTTTTTAGGTTTTCGTGAATTTTTTCTACAGCAAAGAAAGGCTCCATCGGGTATATATATTTTTGTAAATTATTTATTTATATATAATTAGAAATCAATCGGGAACCAGTGAATGGAAAACGCTTTATTGAAAAGTGTCGAATGCTACAAATATTCGAATCGCACGAATATCAACACAAAAATGAGTAAGTGACTTTTTAATGTTCGTTTAGACACATGAAATCTTAGAGCAAATCTGAAGAAGAATGAACAAAACACATGTGCGGAATTCAATGTGCAGCAATATTAGAATACACATGTTTATATGGATATAGTCACACGTAAATTCTGCACTCACTGCAGCACTGCAACATGTCTCTATTTCTAAATTTGCTGCAAAATTCAAGGGTACCACAAAACATTAGAAAATAAATTGCAATTTCAAGTATTTGGCATCATCGCCTTTTGACGCTGCTGATCACGTTTGTTTTGGTTGTAAACACATCAGCTGCTCAGTTGGCGAATGGCCGATGCAATGCATGTCAAACAATTTTCTGCACATCTGTTTTACTGCACTCTGCGCTGGCACATGTGTTTTGGGCATAATGCGCCGGCAGTGATTAGTATCAACATTTCCAAGATCATCCATTCACAACAGAGGGGGATCGCCATCTCTACTCAGACAAAAGACATTTATCAGCGAAGAATTTTGAGATTTAAAAAAAATTAAGCTAAAAGTTCTTTATATAGTGATAACAAGAACTGGCTTTTAAGTTTTCTGGAATCAAGTATTCAGCGTAAGAGTAATATACTATACACTCCATAGCTATTTTCTTACAGCATTACCAACAAATTAATTCTAAAATCAAATTTGAATGTTAAGGTTAATCTTAACCAACAAAAATTGTTGGCATTAGAATGTTTTTTTTTCTCAGTGTTGAAGTTGTCGATGCAATACGTATGAATAAACATGGGCTTGCTGTGACTCAGATGGGTAAGAATTGAAAACGAAATGATGTCATTAAAGCTGGTATTAGATGTTCGCATACAACTATCGAAACAAGTAAACAAAATTAGTAAAACACTCTCATTAGTATGACACACGCTTTATGTATTTTCAGTGGTTATTATTCTTTTATTATATCAGTAAATTCATAAATATTAAATATGGAAATGGGGCAAAAGTAGAACCCATTCGTAGGGTGTATTCTCTTTGGTTTGATTAATTGTTTTTTAACATGCAATATCCTTTCAATTCGAGTTGGGATAGAAACAACTTTTTGTCAAACAAAAACGAAATAAAAAATATTGACATATCACAAAAACAATAAAGAACAACAGGGGAAAACAATTTTTTTTTTTTTCATTTTCTTGTTAGTGTGCTTTCGTTATAGATATCCAACCAAATGGCCTTCATCAGGTCATCGCCATCACCTGTTTGCTTCTGTACCGAAAGGGCCTCCTCGAACTTTTTATTACAATCACCATAACAATAGATAATGTAACCATCTCTAGCTAAAAACGCGCAAAAATTCCACAGGGATAACAATAAATAGAAATAGAGATACAAACAATAGAACGAGATGACAAATTCGATAGAAGACATGATCTACTTACGTGGTCTGGATGGAGGTGCTGATGTTTCCTCGAGTATCCTCAGTTCGATCTCAAGTGATTGTATCTCATCGTAGCCACGTTGCAGCAGTTTCATTATCTTCTTGATGAAGCCAACGTAATCTGCACAGAATACTCTGTTAAAAAAAAAAAAAAAAACTCCCAAATCTGTTTACTTACCTCGAGGGAATTCCTTTGGGCTGACCAATTCTCTGAAGAAATCTTGTGCTATTTGTGCCTGCTTCTCGCCATCCTTCAACCAGTCACGGAACCAAAACTGCAACGTTCTTGATTCCTGTGAGTGATTGCCACTATTCGCACTGACCAGGAACACACGAAATTCAAGTGAAGCTTGCGCTCGAACACTGGCACTTTTTTGGCCGTTCACTGTGTCCTTATTGATGATGATGCCGGTGTGATCTCCTCCAGCCACGTGAACACGGTCATTGATCTCGTCGACCAGTTTCCGTTCGATAAGGATCACTGTGCTGTTGGCTGTTTTACCTTTTGGTGTCATCACGACTTGTTCTCTGTCTGTTTGTGGCGGCGTGTGGCAAGGACTACGACCATTGCCGTTCTGAATTTCGCTAAGACTGTTTGTGCTGCTGCTCACAGACCGATTGCCGTTCATTTTATTTGGTTTCGGCGGTGGTGGTGGGGGCATATTTACGAACGACATTGTTCTTGTTGCTGTTGTTTTGTATTGGTGCTGTGTATATTGCTGTGGCCTGGTTTCCTAGGTATTCGGCCTTGAAAACATCAACCAACTTTGATAACCTGCTGAAATAAAAAAAATATATATAAGCAGGGGGAAAGTTAGTAAAATATGAATTGCGGGGATGTCTAAGGATATTTCGTATTTTGTCAGTACGGTGGGGCTTGTCGTAGTCATGTTCAGAGTCGTGTTAATCATTTGAATTCTATTTGATGGAAGTTTTATAGGAATGCAGTACACAAAAGCACGAAACGAAACAGAAATGGGTGACACAGTGCCTGGCACAATCGGATGGCAATAGTTTTCAGGACTTCCTCAAGTTATGAATATTTTTTTGGGCGGCAGTCCCTCTAAACGGAGGGGGGAGATAATTTTACACAAGGACATAGATGGTGGCGATTCGTGCAGAAAGGGTTTGTGAAATAAAATGTTGTCTGATTTATGGGAACAGTAACAGTTGCTTTTTGCACGAATCCGCCTTTCAGCTCTTGTCGAATGGAGGACGCGTTTACAATAAATTATGAAATATAGCTGGGTAAAACGACTGCGAAGGTAATTGCTTGTTATTTGAAGTCCGTTGCGAGGGTTGGAGCCGGTAAATAACACCCTGTTGCAGTTTTCATAGATTTATACAGGGAATATAACTTCACGACTTGTCAATAAATTGAAAGGGAAAAGGAAAGTTGAACATTTGCTTTTGTTAAACGATTTATTAAATATTAGATAATGTCAGTAGACCTCAACGTCTCTTTTATCGTAACCCCCGACTCTATGAATCCGTTCGACACATTCCATGACGTGTCAAGTATACCAGTGTAGGCCATGCTCGTGCGTGTTATGACAGTTGGAAGAGGAATGCTTTCAGTGGCCAGTTCGCTTCTATACTTCTAAACGATTTCAGTGCGGAGAAAATGGTCGACAGTAACCATAAGGAAGGAGGTCCTTGACCCATGCGCAGAAGGACATTAGTAGTAGGTTGGCTCGATGAAGTTTCAAACAACCAATGTTAAACCGATTTGGACCACACCAAAAGTTCTATAGCACGTTTTTACACAACTGATGTCTAAAGCGATGTTTTAGGATCTTTCGGCCTTTCTATTAATTATTGAGCCCATCAAAACCTATGAAGACCATCAAGTCTTTTGCACAGAAAAAACGGCGTATTGTCCGAAATAAAAACTATCGACCAAAGATGACTTAGTATGGAATTACGGATTCCAGCGGCGCTAACCTAAGCAACGATACTTCTGATCTATAAAATACATTAGAAGGTGGAGATGCTATGAAATTGTCTTCGGTCTTTGGGGTTGATTTCACTGCCCCTTTTGAGGTGAAACTTCATGTTGGGCTGTAATATCAAACAGAGATAAAAGGAAATAATTTATTCAAACGAAACGAAAAAACGACAGATCAGTGTGCCTTTTTCAAACTCCGGTGAGACGAAAAAGCGACATGAAACGGGAGGAAGTGGCGCTGGTAGTGAGGCAGCTCGGACAGAATGAGATGTGAATATAGATGTGGAAACGTTTTCGTCCGCGCATGAATGATTTGCTCTATGTAACCGACGGAAATCGTTCGTGTATACAAAAGCGTTTGAACGTTTTCGCCTTACAGAATGCCGCTCAGCTTTGTTGCAGATTATCCCTGCAAGTGTCACGATTATTGCATTTGTTATTTATCGATTTGAGATTATAAAGAAATGAGAAAAACATTAAATAGAGTGGAGATAATCTGGAAATGCAAATCATGGGTTAATCAAACTCTCAGTCGTGTACAAAATACAGAGATTCACTTCGAGTCCAGCTATCTAGGCTGATGACCATTTTTTTTTTAATACTTCTTTTCACAATGGCGAGCCTCCACATGTTCTTCGACTTCCTTTAGCCATACTCAATGGTTAAAAGTTCGTAAATGTTTATTAAATTTTATAACACAAATCCTAAACCAAAGCACCGCTGATGGCGTCAATTAAGCGATGCAATTATCGCACAGTATGTCATTTGGATTTAGGTGGAAACATATAAAATCATAAAGAAAAAGCCTCGTGAAGAATACAACGATGGGCTCATAAAGATTTATTTATATCCAGACAACAAATAAAGTCAACTACCAACAAAAATGCAACAACTGTAACCAGCCAATAAATGTACAACCCTAATTAGCTCCTAACCCTAATTTAAAACAGCAAAAAGCTCAAATTACAAATTACACATTATTTAACTGTTCATTTGCACATTCCTACAATGCCTCCAGTAGAATGTACAAATATAAAACACACCTTAGTGAAGGCACAAAATTCCATTTAATCGCAAATGAACGCATACATAAAAAATGGTGTAATATAACAGACACCCTTGTATAATTGACTTTTGCCGCACCACCAAAAATTGTCCATAAAACAAAGAGGACAAAAATGCCAACACTGTTTGCTGTATATAGAAAGACGGCGTCACCCCTTATAAATGGATTTCCGCTTAATGACTAAAAAACTTACTCGGCCGAAATAAATGGTGTGCACCTCCCTAACCCTTGTTACATGAAAATCAAGCACACACATAGATCACATTGACCTCAGGAAACTTCTCCTCTGCATGTCATACTCGTATGTCCTGTGACTGTGAGTAGGTGTGCGCGGACTCAACAACCCTATAGCCACATACGACCTTTGGTACTCGAAGCCATGGCAGGTATTTATCGTTTGGTTAATTGGATTAGTCTGAGCCCCACTCACGAATCCTGGATGGTGTATGAATATGAACTGCTCTCCGGAAGAGTTGTGCTCCCAACAACGTAGGACGAGCGGAAGTTGTAAATTAAAATTTTCAAACTGTCTTCTGCGCTCGGAAAGTGCCATAAAAAACGTAATGCAACTGTTGCTTAAGTTTTGCGATGAAAGGTCTAAATAAAACAACGAGACGGTGGCATTGATCAATAACTCAATTTCGCCAATTAATGCAAATATGCGAAGGCAAACTGTCTCTTCTCATTGATAATAGTTTTAATTCAATTATAAGCTCCACATTCACTCACAATGAGAGGAGTGTTTTGAAAAGAAAATTGATTTCAATCATGATTTGATCAGAGCAGCAAACATTGACAATCAAGGAATGGAGACAATGTCATGTGCAGTGACATCACCTTCTCTGTTTTTAACGATGACCAGTCTCCGCAATAGAAGTCGCAAAAGTCTATACGCCGAGCCTACAGGCCGATCCTAAAGACTTTTACGAAATAAACAAAAACCCGGAGAATTCCGTTGCAAAAAGTATGACAATGGTTTTACAAATCGACAGAGCAGTGTGCCAACTGCCATTGGAACAGGAAGAACAATGTCGTGAGGCTCAACTACAAACATATAAAAGTGAGTCAACGTCCGATTCGGCCATGGCATAGTATGCCTATCTATAAGTCGGTTTGCCGTTTAATGCTTACATTAACTTATCGGTCAACCCAAACCCTAGAGAAATACAAAACCTTGTAATGCTTTGTGTCGACTGGCGAGCATGCAGTCTATACCTACTTCCTAATCCTCCTAGCAGCCGGCGAGCTAAAGCGAACTCAGGTACAGCCTACAATAAGCTTTAGTAACGGTGAGATTTTTAAAAAAAAAAACGTCAATCTCTCAGAGAGATAGAGACCCACGAAAAAGTTAAGGGACGCTTTTGCTGACATCTATGAAATATGACAGATAATTCATAAATTGCAGTGGTAAGGAAAATTATTTAAAGTGTTTACTAAACGCGAAGAATTTGCTATTTATTTAACAATATTCGTTGACTATTGCTCAAAGTGATTTATGGAATTATTCGAACTTCGTTTTGATGAGTCCGAGTATGTGGAAAAGTTTGTTCTGACTGAAGTACAAGTATTCGTCCAAAAGCGACACGCATTAAAAAATACAAAAACTGCAGGTGACTGACAGATTTTCCGATTTTTACTACAAGAAATTTCTTGAGTAAAAACTAGGTAGTAAAATTCTCTGTGGTGGGGTAATATCTTGCTCTTTCGTAGCCGCTCTCATTTTTGAGATTTTCGACTTCAGGGACTGCATTGAGTAGAAATTCGAATTTCTTCACAATTAGTAAGAACTTGTAAAATTTAAAAGTACAGGAACAGACCTTTTGTGCACGTTTAATTTCCCCTTCAAATATTCGATATTGATGCAAGATAGCAAACTAATTAAAACGTGTTGTTAGACAGTATTCGTTGGCAAAGTGTTAATGGGTGCGTTCACAAACAGTCAATACGATTGCTAATGAATGCGTTGCTACTTTAGAAGACTTATTTTTGTGAATTGGGTTTTTGTTTGTCACATGTGACATAATTGTTTGTAAGTGACGTTTCGCATATGTCAATGAGATGAGCGCTGTCAAAGTTTGAAAAAGGAAAGGTTTAATCATGATCTGCTAAAGAACTGTTTCGATGCCGCCCAATCAGTTTGAATCCACACTACAAACGTGCACTAAAGCGGCTGCCAGTTAGAAGTCAAAATACTTTGAGTAGAAAATGTTCGATCCATAAAATGCCAGCGTCTCTGGAATTGGAGTGCGTCCAAAAGCTTACAAAATGCGCTACTTCTAAAATACAAAGCTGGCATAAGTTAAAATACGGACTCGCAAGAAACGGAGCCTTTTATATAGAAAATGTCACCTACAAACTCTGATTGGAACTCTGGAAGGCGTGAAGCTGACGTCACACTCACCTTTGACATTGGAGTTAGTTTTATTGGGTTAAAAATGGCGGCATCTTCTATATTTTAAAGAATTGCTACGCCTTTCAAAGTTTTTACTGGAATCGCTTTATTTTTTCTAGCTAGACTCACCTTTGAAAACTATCTCACACGCTTTTGAATACAACGATGTTTCGTGTGAACGACCTCTTTGAACTTTGAATTTCGGCTATCGATAACTTACTCGATAATTTGGGTAAAGCACGAAATCCACCAACTAATTGGCTATTCTACTCAACCTGATTTATTGTTTTCAATCTACAACAAGTAGTAGCCAGCGGAAAAAGTTACACACCCCTCTGTATTTAGTCGCCACACACCGACACCACTCAATCGAAATAACAATTTCATAATTAAGGCGCCCCAACCGTTGTCTCCCTATAACGGAAGCAAAATAATCCCCAATTCGTTGGGTTCACAAATCCCAAAAGCACACCAGAAACCACACTCGTGCAAACAAATGAGTTCACATAACCTATCCCAGAAAATTAAAAAAAAAAAAAAAAAAAAACACCAACTCTTGCCAAGATGAAATCAACCCCGAGAAACATGGGTGGAAACCATCCAACTGCATCGAGCCATGCGACGTTGGTGATTTGAACTCATTCCGTCTTCAGTTGCAATATTGTTCCGGCGGATGTAGTATTGTAACATTTCTACTTTCCATGTCCCAATGGAACGTAACCACAGGGCCAGCAATATGATCGATAGAAACTGCAAAGTCAAGCAATGACATACGGAACACGTGAAGTTGTATTCACCTGATTGCACTCCGTGGCAGTCCATGTGTATTGTGCACGCAGACACAATTGTGGTTGTACTTTCCTCTGTTGAATTGATGTGTATACTCGTAGAAGTATATGCTGTGTGGAAAGTGAGTTCAAAAATGGAGCTGCCATAAAAACGATTGAAGACAGTTCCCTTATTTCAACTAATAGATATACAATCAGATATGGCATGAGGCGCGACACAGAGTGCACTTTGATGACACTTTGCTGACAATAGCGCCGGAAGTAGGTACAAATTGAAGGGCCATTTAAACCAAAAAAGGGCGCGTATTAGAAAGAGTGAAACTATTTTTACAAGTGACTACGTGTAATTCGAAAGGCATTACCATGTGAACCGTGAATACTAAGGCGATCGGGCTAAGCATATGTCATTGAATGACTAATGAGTCAAGTATAGTTGTATAGTTTGGAAAATAAACAAGGGAATTTGTTTGGAAACAACAAAAGCTGGTTCAGTCAGAAAGATAACAAATGCTGTAAATAGATGGCGTTACACTTTTAATCGGCGAAAGTCTGGGCTTGTTGTTGTGTAATTTATATTTATGTACGGATATCATTTATTTGAATGGTAATTCTAGTACGTTTTCTAGTATAACTATATGCAAAGAAATTGTAAACGATTCGGTGTATGGGTAGGTATATATACATATGATGTCAAACTTGAATTCATATTTTTACAATGCCGGTTATTTATGAGTCAAAAAACTAAATATTTCCACAATAATTTAAGGCACACCATGAATTTGTATAGTTACAATGACTAAGGCCCGTTTTCTGATACTCCTCATAGCGTTTTAACTTCCACTTAAAATCGTATGTGCCAGTTTATGACATAGAAAAGGTAACCCATAAAGTATTTAAGTAGAACTTAAATAACTATGAGTAGTATCAGAAAATGGGCCTAAGTGATGTTAAGCAGATTTTTGTTGGATATTAAGCCGACCTGTTCCAGAAACTTAAGGCAATCCACTGGCAACTTACTGTTGTATTATTCCGCTAATGTCTTGTCCAATTTCTCGAAAGTTGTTTAATTCCGTTTGCTCATACAACTCGTGGGTATTTAAGTTCCCCATAAATTCATATGTGGAAGGTATTCCATAAGAAATGCTAAACATAGGTAAAATAATGTAGAACTAAAAATATTTAGGGGTCGCACTTGCAAATGGACCTTAATGAATTTCCGTATGTTAAAGCCCTTAAAAATGCATACATACATACTATAGGAATACATAGCTAAAGTCGTGCTATAACTTATTTGAATGGATGTCAATATCCAGTTGTGATTTGAAATGCTAACTACCTCGTATCGACAATGTCACTGTCAACGACTGAATGAGTAGATGTTTACCATGTGGGAACGTTTTTTTTTTAATTGTACATTCATTTTAGGCACAAGGTCGTCAGCTGTTTTGCAAATTTCAATGACTTAATTTTAAGCCTTCGGAAATGTCATTGCAAGTACATATCCCATTCCGATCCAACTTTGGCTAGGAAAATTATCTACTTCACTAACTTTTACTAACTTGTTAGTAAATTCATCTATTCAAACTTGATTCCAATCGAATTCTAAAACCCACATTACAATAAGTACCGTTGTCGGAAGCCAACAACACCGTATTGCGGTTTTATTATACATCCAACAACTTAGGAATTCCGTGCGATGCTTCACTTAACCTCATTTTGCTTGCGACTTGCAACACACCCACCGACTTCCTCCTGTTGGCTGGTGTGCCTAGTGACCCAGTGCGGACTGAGACTGACTGCCTGTCAGTCACTCCCACAATCACGCGATAATTCCGAATGCAACTTCCAGTTGTTCGATTATAAATAGATTATTTCCACTACGCTTGATGGCGCATAGGGTCTTTATTTATACACACTCGGCATATACACAGATAAAAGTATCTAAAACGAGAGACCTAATTTGAAATGCAATTTTATATTCTCAATTGTGTGCTGATTCAACTGGATGATTGTGTAAGTGTTTTTAAATTATTAAAACGGGCTTTCCTGGACAAAGAAAGTCTCTTCCAGCTTAGGCTGCGATAGTGGGTTTCACGTAATGACATAGTGAAGACTTTCGAATGAACTGAGATGCATCCTATTTAAGGGCAAAGGCACACTTAAGCTCCCATAACAACTATCTGTTCATACATAATGCGCTCTGATTTATAATGGGATTGCATGTGAGAGTGCTCTCTTGCTTGAGTACGTTAAGTGAACCTTACAGGGCGCACTCTAGCCTCAGGATTAGTTGACATGCAACATGCAGTTTGCTAAGAAAGCAAAGTTAAATACGGAACTCTTTGCGCAGAATAACAACCCCAAAGCATTATTCACGAACTTTGTTTTAGCATTTCATTATGGACTACAGTTCTGGTGTGGCAAAGGGTCGCCATTGCAATCTTCCTGGTTTGTGCTGTTGACCTCGGAGTTTAGGCAAATTGCTTGGAAAATGCTTTACAAATGACTGGAAGACGTAAACGTACACAAACGTTGCAAGCAAGCAAGACGCTAAATATTTCCGGGTACATCAGAAACACAACAAAGGTGAAGTGATGCAGGTGTTGCGTTAGAATGAAACATCGGTGTCTGATGACAAATCCAAAATTATTTTAAGTACCTTCTTAAGGAAGCCATTGCACGAATACGTATACTTAAAACAAACGGGCAAACCACAATCGCAACATCAAAAGACAATGAACAAGCAGACTCCCCCTTGGTATACAGTTTGTGCTGCTACAACTGCGAAAGAGACGCAAAGGCGGACGGCACAAACCAATCTTAACTCCCTCGAGTTAAGTTTTTACAATTTCTGTGTGTGTTGTCGTCCCTTTACAAATGATAAAAAACCATTTCAGCCAACGCGCGAGTCATCCGGGTCGAGGATATCGCATATGCACATACATAATCCGCTTCGTTAAACGATCTGATAGACGAGCCGATATTAGTGGGGCGAAATTCAAATCCCCGACCGCAATAAATTTGCATTGGAAAGAAGAGCAAAAAAGAGCTGGGGGAAGATACGTTTGTGGTTCGCCATGCACGTTTTCACTTTTAATTTAATGCAATCTTTAGTGAGGGGTCTGCGCGTCGAATATTTACAATTGAACAGCGGAAGACAGTTTAGTGCTAATAACAACTGAATATACAATCTTATCTGTTTCAAAACGTCATCTAATCTAATCTTTGTTTAAGTGTAAGCAAGGCATTTGACAATATCATATCATGGTTGATAGTGCTGCACTATTTAAATAAACAAAAAAAAAAACAAATAGTTTGCGCAACAGGCCCGTAGGGACAGTTTTGTGTAAGATTTTCATTTTTGGAACGAATCCAAACGGGGTCTTTCGATGCAGTTATACTCCCGGATGTTTATCAGATGTTCGCGAGAGGTGGCGCAGTGGAAACAAAACCCAAGTCGGAATTTTGTGTTTTGTCGGGATTCCAATCTGGGAGCGCTCTTTTAGGCAAGCGGAAAGCTCATGATAACAATGTTCGTTCAGCGATACCACTTTACTTCAACTGAAGTAGATTTACTTAAATTTTGGGAAACAAATTAAAATCTGCTCCCTACTTCACACTATTGTTAAATTCTTTATATCTACTTCACTTTAGAAATACCTTATAATACCTTTAAAAAAAAACCTTAAATCTACTACCAAAAAGAACAAATTATTTAAAAAATGTTTTACACTCTTTCACGTAAGCCCAGATTCACATTTCAAAAGAATAAATTGCATCAAACTTCAGTTTAAACACAAAATTTATTATTATTTTCTGACTTTCATTATTGTTTTCGTTTAAGTTTTCTGTCAAAAAGGTGATACGTTTAGTTTGGTTCCTGTCTGTCTTTTATGAAAAGTTTAGCCAAATACGTGAAAGAATTACATATTAAAAACGCGTTAAAATATATTTGAAAGTAATCAGGAATGTTAATTAAGATTGGTAGGCAAAATTACCTATAAATAATTTTTTGTGACATAAAACTAATATGCAATAAATGATATCATTAAAGCTATGGTTTTGAAATTTATTCCCTCTTCATGAATCTACTTCACTTTTTCGGTCAAATCTACTTCCCTTTTTTTTTAAAGTGGTAACGCTGAGTTCGTTTGCCTTGCATAATATTTGATTGAACTCAAATCGCATCCCCTCCTCCTCCTCCTCCTTTTTCAATACATATGCTCAAACTGTAATTTTCAGATATGGAAACAAAGGAAAAAGCAGCAGCCCTTTCAAACTGTGCGGATTAAGTTCGAAAATAAGAGCTTAATGTGACAATTCTAGACAGCGATGTATTTGTTTTATGGTTGTCGAAAGGGCGGACAATTAGAGGTATTAGATAATGTAAAGGCGATCATGCGTTTTAAATATTACAGCACAACACCGTACATATATTATTTGAAGATATTGTTCTGAACGATTTATACCTGAATGTACAAATGTTCTGTTCTTAAGAGAACGTTTTGTACTTGCTCTGTATCTCATAGTAAGTTATTTTTCAAAATAATATGAATATGAAAATTTTTATCAAAAACATCCAACTGTCATTTTTCTTTCCCAGGCGTTCGAGCTCTGGCAAGCGCTCTTCCATCTGGGATATTATATTATGTGGTAGACGTTAATAGAACGTGACCAAAATGCAGGGAAATGCACTTACATTTATTCATCAAATAAAAAGTTGGATCTAATTTTAGCTCTATTTCCCTTCCGCTATCGTAAAAGCAGCGCAATCAGTGAATAAATAGAGTTGCCTCAGAAAATGTCAGTGTCACTTGACAGATAAGAAAAAGTACAAAACTGGAGATTTCGATTGAATTATGCCCTAGTTATAGCCATACCATAAAACCGAAAAAGTTGGAACAGTGTGAACGTTTAGTTGGTCATTGCAAAAATTCTGTCAGAAACAAATTTACCTGCGAAAACAACCACAAAAAAGCAACCACCACTGAGGGTCAGAAAAAAATTCCTGACAGATGGAACAGTAAAGAAATGAAATACATATTTCGTACGGAAAAATTAATAAAATTTAAAGATTATTTGCTTATTTTTGTTTGATAAACTAACTTTATAATTCATAAGCAACATTTAAAGACCAAGAATGAGTTCAACCATTGGGTTGAAGTGGTCAAAATCAGCAAAAGAACATTTTTACGGTTTCGTTTTACGTATGGCTATTCTTGGGTCTTGCCTACCACAAATACGAAGTTTTCAAAATGGTAAAGAATGAACTTCGTACAAAAGATTTGTAGTGCTCCAATTATTGTTTTTATTTTCAAATTTACCAGCCGTCAATACAATACAAATGTGATGGGTTTGGCAGCATTTGAAGATAAGTCAGAATCAGAAATGTGTGTATGAGCAAAAGACAAATGATATTTTTTCTGTAATTTGTTTCGCACCTTCGTATATTGTTTTTTTTTTCTTCTATCACTAGTTTATAATTGATAGAAAAAAAGTTTATGTACCAACGTCTGCTGGCTGTTGCATTTTGATTACCACTAGCCGATTATATTAAGTTCTCTAACTTCGAGGGGCATGACAGGACAGTTCCTCCTTCTCCGTCAACAATCGAAAATGAGCTCTTTTCAAATCCTTAGGGGCGATGACATTGATACATAATACCTACACTCGTAAATTTAAAGAGATATCGAAAATTTGCTTTTAGTGGACCATTTCCGCTAAGTGATTTGTGAAAACAAAATGGCTGCCCGCGAATTGTATAGCAGTCGTGAAGACCTGATGTTTTTGCACATTTCTGATAAGCTAATGGACTCGGATGTAGCTAAAATGCGTTTGTTCTATTACATTATTTAACTGGTGACAGTAAAACAAAATGGGAATACGTTGAAAACCCTCTTTAAATTCCGTAGGCAAAAATTCTATACCAATGGCTTTAGTCTCTTCACTTCAGTTGAATAAGCCCAAGTTTCGCAATTATTATATTTGAAAGTACCTACGTATAGAAGTACTGCCTTACCCATCGGAATATAACCACAACCTAAACACAAGTAACTTCACACTCAGCTTAAAATGCGTTTGCGGTTAATCGGACCACTAAATGCTTAAGTTGGCAATCGCTTTGATATTCGATATTAATATGAATACCATCAGTGGTTTGGCATAAACTTCGAGCCACTAAATGGCACACGCAATTCATTGCTCTTGATACTTGATCAGTGGCTTTGCGCGGGCAAACAACAACTTCTCAATTTAGGGCATAAGAATACAAAACAAAAATAATAAGACATTTAAATTATCAACAGGTTGACCAAATAAACTCAATGTCAGCTTGTCATGGTCGGAACTGCGGTTCTTAGAACCAACCCCTCTAAGTAACGCCATTAAATCTAATTTGAGGCTAACAATATGGAAGTGCTGCGATGATGTCACATTGCGTTGCGTTGGTTGGATATTTCTCACTTGGGTGTCGTGTTGTTATTTCTAAATGAAGCCAACGACGACGACTTGAAACATATTCTTCGTGACGAATTTAATAAAAGGAAGTACAGTAAAATGCCTCAAGGTTCGCATTGCCACTTAAATAAGTGCGGCGATAAAAACACAAAAAAAAAAAACAACAGCCTGAAAAAGTGTCGAAAAATGGTGTTAAATGGCAACCTCCGTTTCTGGCGGCTGCTTAAATCGTGTGAAGTAGCATAATGTTCTGCAAATTGTTTTAGTCTTATCTAATCGCAGAGTTGGTGTTGTGTTTTTTTCATTAGTTTCCTGGTAGAGTTTCATGTGTTTAGTGGGAGAACTTAGGGTTGACCCATATGTCAACTGGCTTTTTTGATAAGAAAAAGAATTCGGTTTTTTTTTCTCTTTTGAAGGAAGTCTAACGAAGTGCTTGCAAATTTTCTTGTTAGATATGAAGATATGCAACATTGTTTTAGTTTTGAAATCGGACATTTTTAGCACTATGTCAAAGATTTTCATTTGTTTACGGTGCCATCGCGCATGTATTCACGTGCATTTGCTTTTTCACAGCAAATAATTAATGGTTTGTCTTATCTTGTCTTGTCTTGTGTTTGAGTGAACAATTAGCAATTGTATGCTACCTTCAAAGTTAATGAAAATAATATGTGGCTAGAAGTTTGGGGACGTAGTATATGCAGTCAATGAATTGAATGTCTACCATCTTTCGCCAGGAATTGTTAAAAAAAAAAGTAGAAATTTGATAAACCATGTGATCTACTGATATGTTTTATAAACACACCCATACCTCCATCGAGTTCAACGTTAATACCGTAAAATAAAAATAAAAAAACAGTTGCCTGTTCAATAGTTCTGACTGAATAAACTTTGTAAACTAAAATTTCAAATTTCGCAGCCACCCGCTCGGATTCAGTAACACAACTGTGCATTCACATTTTTCATTGGTAATGTTTAATGCACTCCGACTCTTCCACTTGAGACGGTACTTTGTTTAAACCACGCAGTTCCGCTTTCTAATGTTTGAATCGCACTCTATCCACATCCTATAGCCACTTTAATTAGTTTTCAAGTTCCCTGGAGCGAAAAGCAAACTCTAGTCCTGAATACAAAAGTTAAGACAGCCGTTCTCAATTCATCTCTACCTGTGCGACAGCGTCCTGCTGGTGCATACATTATCCTTAAATCCATAAGAAGCCAATATGACTTGATTCTTAAAATAACGTTTTTGCTTCACATAAAAGCAACACGACTTACCCTCGACTCACTGCTAGGCACTTTGCGGAAGGTAATGTCAGTAATGACGGCTTCAATTTAACCCTCACAATATTTGCATGTATTCCGTCATACGAGTGTGACAACTCCAGCTTTTACAACTTTATTTCCACAAGTGCGCATTATGCTGGTTGAATACGTCTGCCTACTCAACTTATCCGTTTTCGTTTCTTAACGAGTCACCGTGTATACAGTTGTCTACCTACCTATATTGAATTTCTATTTTCAAAAGAAGATTGAGCAACGTCCATTTCGCATCGGGATGAACGGAATGAATGCAAAGATACAAGTACTTCTTTTAGTGAGTTTTTGTATATCCATACCTCTTGCAACCAGCATAATCAGTGGGCGACGCGATGACGATGGTACGAAAGCCAATGTAATTACAAAATATATTCTAGACAAGTCGTTGACGTCTATTTGCGTTACGGCATCGTCGCATTACCCTTTCATTTTCCCACTCATTCATAAATATGTATAGGTAGATAGAGCTATGCACAGTAATTGTAGAGTGCTTACGTTCCAACACCAAAAAAATAGTTTAATCACAGTGGGGACTATAATTCCACATTCAATTTTAATGAGCATTTATTTTGAATTATTTTAAGCAGAGTTCATCTGCTCATCTTGCAAAAGGGGAATAGAAAATTAAATAAAAAAAAGTTAATATTGTTTAGAATGAACGTGTAAACAAAATAATCACAAACAAAACTTATACCTAACACTTTCGCCCACTTAAACGGAGGTGGTGACGTGAAATATTGAAAACGTTTACCCCGGCGAAAGATCCACTTTGAACATTTTTTGATTTTTTTGCAAGAAACATCTGCGTATCTTTTCTTCCAAACCAAACCAACCTATACAATACAGATAGTCTGCGATTATATTTATCAAAATGAATAATAATCTTTGGGGGAAATACTTGCAGTTGCAAAATGTTGAGTTAAAATTTTGACATTTTATTCAAACAAAACTTGTTGGTCACAGAATGGCGTAAATGTACGACTATATTGGCCTCAGTGTGCTGACTCGTTTTTGACTCCTACAGGTAAAGAGTTAAGTTGGCTTTACCTACACCACGTACGCATTTTTTTTTTTTTTTTTTTTTTTTTGCGACAATTTGACGTTTTCAAATTCTCAAAATGACTCATTGACAGCTTTTTATGAAGTAAAGGGATAAGCAAGACGGTTTAAGAAACATATATACGTTGCTTGCTTTTATGAAACGTGATCGTAGATTTTGGAAAAATTTCGTTTTTAAATTTTTAAACTAAATGGCAGCGTTCACCAAACACTTTCAGCCGTCGCCATTTTATAGATGGAAAATTGTGAAACAGACAAAATATACGTTTTCGTGAATTAAAATAGTAGATTTTGGAGAATTTTTTTTTAATATTATAAACTTAATGGCAGCGTTCACTAAACACTTTCAGTGGTCGCCATTTTATATACGGAAAACTGTGAAATCTACTTTTAGCCCAGAAATAATTTTGGTAAGTTTTAGCTTTCGTGGAGCGGATTTACGACGGAGCATGGTTTTTGTTTACTGTTCGATAGCCCGAAGGATAAAAGAAAAAAAAAAAAGGATATTTTTTCTTTTAATTAGTTTTTATTTTAATTTTTTTCTGAAAAACGACTGAGCGCGACGCGGTACAAGAAGAGAATGACGAATAGATATATAAGTGAGTTGAAAATGGATAGGCTTTAATGGTATAACGAGGAATGGGTGGAATATAGAGGTTCGATTGAGGGAGTTGCTATTATAGGGAAGAAGGTGTGCGGCATAAATATAAACTGGTTTGTGAGATGACGTAATCATCTATTCTAATATTGAACATTTACTGTATACTCCATTCTGGTTTGCCTATATTGCGATAAAAGGACTTCTGTCACACTGTAGAAGACGTTTTTTCTTTCATCATACTAGAGCTCTTTACTAGTTTTACAAAATGAATGAGGCTGATCGGTAAATTTTTTTTAAAAGTTCGTTAATTTCAAATGCACTTAGCCTCAATGTATGCAATGACTAAGTAGTCTGTTAAACAAAATGTTTCAATATCCACTAACTTTAGGTATATATATACACAATTATAAGCGCTCTGTACCGCACAAGCTGAGTAATTTGCTTTTTATTAATGACGACCTTGATATTTTTTAATTCCAAAACGCCTCGGATCCACTTATAAATAAACAACAGGCGTAAATAGAGTACACTATTTACTGACTCTGGCGCTGACCACTTTCAATTTTATCAAATGGTGTGTCCAGGTTATAACCAAACCGATAATGATAAACAAATGAGTTGATGACGTACAAACAATAATCCACAACAAGAAAGTTGATCTCTTCCATTAGCCAGATGGACAAAATATAAAATAATCTTTCTTCTATTAGATTTCAACTTGTTCCTGGCACAAGGGATGTGTGTTGGTTTCGTTGGAAATGATAAAGTTAGCAAAATTCCAATGCAATGACAGATAATTGTCAGAAGAATAGAAAGAAGTTCGTCGCAGTCCGTGGTGTGATTCAAGGTAATTCCGGAATGAAAACACTAAATAAATGAATTGAAAGAAGTGTGACATAATAAACGTCAAAGAGTGGATTAACAATTGCCTTTTATTTGGTATTTTGCGGGTCTGTCAATAGAAGATATTAAACCGATTTGAATCAAGAAAAACTAGTTTCGATGGCAACATTCTTGATACTGCCATCTGATGTAACATGTTGCACTTTTAAATCCATTCTGCGTACACATTTGAGCCAGCCACTACAAATCTGTCCAATTTAAGAAACGCCATCAGATAGTGGAAAATGTACAGAGTTTTCCAATAGGAGGTGTTATTTTGGTATTCAAAGAAATGCCATTTTTTTAAATAAATGATCGGATGTTTATTTCGTTATAAAGAGGAAGGTATGCCGTTAATAATGAAAAACAACATCAGCCAAATGGCCACCACGAGCACGCATACAGGACAATATCCTTTTCATGAAATTTTCCATAACCAAATCGCAAAGTGGGTGCCCTATGTCCTCGATAGCCTCATGAATTTTATCTTTGAGGTCTTGAAGCGACGCTGGGCTGTTGGCGTAGACCTTATCTATCACGTGGCCCCAAAGGAAGAAGTCGCAAGGTGTTAAATCACAAGATCTCGGTGGCCAATTGTGACCACCTCTTCGAGGGATAACACGGTCCGGAAACTTTTCCCGTAAAAGATCAATGCTTTCGTTGCTTGAGTTCTTGTGTTAACTGAACTTTATAAGCCTTAAGACCCAAGCTTTATGCAAAATACGGTGTAATGACATTTGTGGAATGTCCAATTCCAAAGAACGACGAGGAATGGACAAACCTGGGTTTTCTTCAACACTTTGGGCTACAGCAGCAATATTCTCAGTTGTTCTTGAGCGACGTGCACGGATTTTATTCTTCACATCACTAACTTGTCCCAACAGCTCGAATTTTTCCACAAATTTCTGTATTGCGGTCCGACAAGGTGCTTCACGACGACCAAAAAATTCTTTAGTTATGCGAACTGTGACTGCAAGATTTTCACCATTTTTGTAGTGAATTTTAATAATTTCAATGCGTTGTTGAAGCGTGTATCGTTCCATTTTTAGTAATGGCGTAGTTTCTACTTGTCAAATGTCAAATGTCTTACGTACGTGTATTATACATCAAACTACTGCAAGGCACTCCCAGTTAAATTCCAACGTACGCACAGAAGTTCCTCTCCTCTCTTGGTTCAGAGAATTTTAACCGGCAAGAACTGATAAATATTGATAAATATGTCAAATGCACAAATTTGACAAGAAAATAATTAAAAATTGTCTTGAAAACCAATTGCACAGAAAAACAAAATCTGTGGAAATAAAAATAAAACGGTGATGGTGGTCGAATATTCTCCTAGAGCGTTTCATATGTTGGAAAAATGGAAGTTTTACCTATATATTTATTTGTGACATGGATGTCAAAGATGAAAGTGGCTTACAGTAGCTCGAAGTCTATCCACGTACTTTTGAGTATATTTTCAGCTCTCTGAAAGAAGTTCACATTTGATTTTGACAGATTTTTAGTGTTTGATTCGGGAGAGTACAGATTACGCGAATAGACCTAGTACATTATGTCCTATTAATAAAAACGTTAATACCATTTACTGGTTATTTGACGTTTCTTGGTGCAAAAATTCTTACACAAGTGGGAGCACTAACACTGAAATTGTTAAGAGCAGAGAGTGCAACTACTCGACAATCGTTATTTTACTAATTTGCTCTTTTTCTAAAATTTGTTGATAAGAACATGTATAAAGTTTGTACGATTCGTTAGATTGTACCACTAATCGTTTACGCGAATGAGACCATAAATCTAAAAACATAAAGAAATACCCGTATGTGTCAGAACTCAAGTGATCTTTTATAAAAACAAATGTTGTTTGCATGCAAACAAACAAGCAAGAAAGTGAGACTTTAATCAATAAAGGTATTTGACCATATGAAATTCCTGTAGATCGTATATTTATTACTGTAGAAATAAAAATGTGCAGCTCCTAAAATAGATGATATACCTGCAAGATGAAGAGAAAAATTGCTAAATCTACTGAAGCCCCACCATGAGCAATTCTGGCTGAAAGACTTTAGAATCTTACCTCGAACAGTTTCGTATAGAGTACCCAACACAATTTATAAATAAATGAAGTCCACCATTCACTGAGAGGTGCGTATAGCCTCTCATATTCGTGGAAATTTGAAATTTAGACCTACGTTATCGTTTCTAGACTTACGATCGCTTGAATGGATTGCATAGCCTCGCTCTGTATTCCCCAAATCATTTAATTACAACTCACAAGTGTTCGCAAGCCTCAAGCATCACCAGGTCCTAACCACTTCAGAGTTTTTGCATTGAAATCGGTTTTGTTTTAATACAGATACTACTAACCTTAACCCGAATTACAGCGTGAAAAGTTGAATTATACCTTTCAAGATATAGCATTAGTTCATTTCATTGAAACTCCATCAAAGCGAAGCGTACACATAATGATCATTCGTCTAATAATAAAATCGCAGACGTGATCCATTCGAATTCCACTCCAACTAGAACATTGCTAATACCAGCCAAACTATAAGAAATATGCTAATATCTCGATTTCAAGTTCCTCGGACTCATTATACTACCGATAACCAAGGAAATGACTCACAATCTAAGAATACAATATCATAGGAACTAAAATGACGATACCCACTGGCACAGAGTGTTAAAAGAGTACTCATTAAAGCAATGCACTGCAATATTGCATGTGCTCACTTCT
This sequence comes from Cheilosia grossa, assembly GCA_963082955.1. Lineage (NCBI taxonomy): Eukaryota > Metazoa > Arthropoda > Insecta > Diptera > Syrphidae > Cheilosia > Cheilosia grossa. Next base: position 40,606,376 of record OY720145.1, on the reverse strand, counting down.
GCCCATGTAACCTCCACTCGAGGTTAAGTCATTCACTGATTTAAAAAGCAAACAAAACACTATAGCTATCTCTGCGATGTATCTCCAGTGATTTCCAAAGCAAAAATATTTATTTTGTGCGATAGCCAGGCCGACTCCACTCGAATCGGTAACATATAGAAAATTTCAAGTGATTTTTGAAAACAACCGGTCCAGAAGGATGTTGCAAACAAAAAACCGAGAAGTAGTTAAGTGGTATTTGGAAAAGTTTTTAATTATACTCGATTTTAGTTTTTATCGCACCGCTCAGTCCCGGTCACATTGCAAAGACAGCAAAACCCAGCACGGGTACAACGCGCAGTATCTGGGTGATAATTTTAGATCTGAACTACTTTCTATCATATTGCGAGGAGAGAATACAATTTGGAAATCATGTGAAATGTGTGTTTTCGTGATCTTTTCGTATGTATTTTATTTCAAGTGTATTTAGCGAGAGCAAGACGCGCTGCAGACATTCGATTTGTTCCGAACTATGAAAGCGGTTGGCTTTTTTTTTTTTGTTTTCCAAGTGATTTATAGCGCGGGAAAAGTTGATAAGTTTGAAAAACATATAAATCCGTCTGACCGTACTGGCATTAACTTCCGAATGATTAGGAAACCGCTAGGGATTCCTCGGTTTCTACATCTCGGACGAGGTATCATAAATAAAATAGTAAAATTGTCATTAATTGTAATTTTTGTGGCCGATTATAATTGTATACTAAACTATTTGGGTCGAGTTCCCTGTTTTATTTTCAACATGGTGCTGGTTTTATTTCAATTTAGGCTCAACGCAAATATGCAATCGATTAGAGTCAAGAGTTATTATAGGAATGACGAATGAATTAGCGGAATTAAGAACCGCCACATCATTTTAAATTGCTTACAATCGCAGGGAACTGTAGTTTGAGAGCAGCGAGTTTATCAATTGCGCTGGAATAAGAAGAACTCTCATGTAGAGATACCTGAACTCATGTGAAATGTGGATACTTCCTCAAAGGACTAGCACTTGGCATGCTTTCATATGCACAGATAGGTAAATTCGGTCATGGTTCTTGTCCCAATATAGACGGACGCAGTAAAAACTTTTTTTTTTCATGTCAGGATTTGAAGTGTTAGTCACTATGAACGGACGGACACTACCATTTTGCCAAAAATGTTGCTCGCTAGGCAACAGAACAGAGGAAGTAGACGAATAGTGGGGAAATTAGTGAGCGTGGACGTTTAGTGTTCTGAACCACAAAGAGGGAAGTTCTGGATCCCTGCGCCACCTCTTATGGCGGCTTTCCTGCAAAAGCTTCTCCTTGAGATAGCTATGAATCCCTGGGATGATATAAAATAAGAAAATTTAATTTTATAGCTTTTCCGACAAATTAGACATTGTACTGTTTTGCATCGTATAAAACACTGTCTAGTTTTTAAACGTTCAAATTTATCTTAAAGGCTATTCGTCCGTTACCGTGTTTGACGTTCAAAAGACGGAAGTTAGTTTTTTAGAAATAAATTGGTTCCAAATTGTAGGAGTTTATGTCCAAAAATGCTAAACTCAAGTTTAAGGCCTTTGCGCAAACAAAAGACTCGTCCCACCTTGATGTACTCAGTATATAAAAATACAAAATGTCACTACCTATTTTTTTTCTCAGTTCAATACTTAAAATACTTATAGCATACATTTATATAATCTTGTAAACTTTCAATTTGTAATGAATTTTATAGGAATAAATTGTATCTAATTTTTAATTTCACTTTGACAATAGCAGCAGCATAAATTTTAGCCGTTTAGCGTGCGCGCTTCTTTGTGTTCATTGTGCGATAATATTACGTGCAGCATTAAGCGTTTTTTTTTTATTTTGCCCAAATAGTGTACATAGATCATTGATTTCCATGGTTTACAATAATAATACGAGATCCAAATGTTGTTGTAAAACATGGAAATGTTCAGCTGAGGAACGCCATTTTATAAAAATTCATACGAATTCATTAAAATTTATAAGTAAAAGAAAATAGGTAGGTTATCGTTGTAAGATTTATATGCACTAAATGATACTGGGGACGTTCGGATTTCTATAATTTAGTATCTTAGTCTGACAGTTGTATTCCCGATTTGATGTATTTCAGTTCTTATTGATCCAGATTGGTCACGTGAATAATTTTTTGACGTTGACGTTTATAGAGGGCTAGCCGACAGGAAAATTCTGCCTGCGTAGGTACTCAGATGACATTTCGAAGTGTCAAAATTCAAAATAAACCGAGGAAATACAAAAACAATTCAAGTTGACTACCCACCGCGTTCGTATATACCTATTCCAGACAAATCTTGTTGACGTTTTACCTAAACTAATGTCGTTTTCCATTGGGACAAAAAATAAATCTTTTTTTTGATCTTAATCGCTATTCAAAAAAAATGGGCAAAAAAAATCAATCTTTCTTTCGATTCGGAGCACTTTTTGCAGATCTCGATATTTTTTCAGATCTACAAAAACTGCCACAATACCAATTTGCTTGCACAGCTGTTTTACGTCATTTTAAGAAGTTTGTTTTCAAGCCAAATGCGCAAAGTTTCGTGAAAACCAAATAACGAAATACGTAAATAGCCATGGTTATAATTTTGGAGGAATTATTGTCATCATAGTCTTCCTCGTCATCTGAAGACTACGAATCGCCAAAAATACTAAATTTGTATCTAGTTACAACAGGGAAAACATTTTTGAAGTCGATATCCATTTGTGATTTTTGCAAAAACAAATGCAATTTGAACAGCTGATTTTGCTGCCAAATAACGCACTAATTCATTTATAAAAGCAGATCAGTTTCGTTGCGCGTTCCATTAGCAGCGTAAAATCTGAGATCTGAAAGAGATTTCTGGATGGAAAACGACGAACGTTCCCACTATTTTGACAGCCAGAACTGACAGAAATGGTTATTTGACTGGAATTTTAATAGGTACCTACCTACCAGAGATGAAATAATTAAAAGAGATGGATATCATTCGAATGTGTATCCCCCCAAAACCCATTTGCTTACATTTTTGTTTTTGTAATTTCAACCCCCGTCTGTGAATACGTGTGAGCAATAAAAAAGCATGCTACTAATGGCCGACATCCAATCATCTTGCCATTATGGGTATCGCGGTGTTTAATTGGTTAGAATTTGGTATTGAATTTGTTTGGTTTTTGTGGAGGTTTTGATTAAATTGAAAAAAAAAAACAGTGAAATAGCTACACATTAGAGAATACCGAATTCTTGCATTAAGGTCCAATTCCATGAACTCACATAAGTAGAAAAAAAATAAGCAAGCGTGCGTGACTTCATGATTTTTTGGGGAAAACAACTTGCAGGAAGCCGCCTTTCCACTGGGAATGGAATGTCTTTGTAATTCCATTATCTTTGGTAACTACCACATAATCTGTATTTTTTAAATTCACCCTGAATATTGTGTAGAGTTTAAAAAATCAGTAATCATTTTCAAGTTTTAATAGCCCATACAAAAGTACATATTTGATGGACCGAATTTAAGGATTTATTTCGTGTTACCAGAGTCAAGTAGTTACCGAGTTACTATTTTTTACTTCACCTTCGATGCCACTGACTTGGCTAATAAAGGGTTTTCCAATGAGAGGTGTTATTGTGAATGACCCGCTATTTCGGTAGATGTCACTTTTGAAGCTATTATTCTTTGACATTTGACAAGTAGAAACTACGCCATTAATAAAAATGAAACGATACACGCTTCAACAACGTCTTGTCTTTTCTGATTGGGTCCTTGAAATGCATGAAAATGATCCGGAATTCCATCGAAAAATCATCTTGACTGATGAGGCCCATTTCCACCTCGGTGGCTACGTCAACAAGCAAAATTGTCGCATCTGGAGCTCGGAAAACCCAAGAGCTATTGTTGAGAAAAGCCTCTCCATCCTCAACGTGTGACTGTTTGGTGCGGTTTATGCTCCGGCGGGGTCATTGGACCTTACTTTTTCGAAAATGAGATTGGATCAACAGTTACGGTGAATGGATTGCGCTATCGAGAGATGATTAATGATTTTTTTATGGTCGGAGTTGGACGGTATTCATCTGGACAACGTTTACTTTCAACAAGACGGCACTACGTGCCACACAAGCAACGAAAGCATTGATCTTTTACGGAAAAAGTTTCCGGACCGTGTTATCTCTCGAAGAGGTGATCACAATTGGCCACAGAGATCTTGTGATTTAACACCTCGCGAGTTCTTCCTTTGGGGCCGCGTGAAAGATAAGGTCTACGCCAACAGCCCAGCGTCAATTCAAGACCTCAAAGATAAAATTCGTGAGGCTATCGAGGACATAGGGCAGCCACTTTGCGATTTGGTTATGGAAAATTTCATGAAAAGGATATGGTCCTGCTCTGATATGGTGCTCGTGGTGGCCATTTGGCTGATGTTGTTTTGCATTATTAACGGCATACCTTCTTCTTTATTATGAAATAAACATCCGATCATTTATCTCCAAAAATGACATTTTTCTTTGAATACCAAAATAACACCTCTTATTGGAAAACCCTTACATAACTCACCGTATGCCTATTTTATATCCATAACTAAAGCTGTGACAGCTTAGTTATACAGTTTTCAATTTATGAAAATAATTAAAATTATAAGTAGGTACATAATGTACCTTCATCCTCCAATGCTGTCGAATTTTAAACTTAGTTAGATAGATACCTATGTAGGTATAGACTACTATAATCTATTAGTTCACTTGAATTTCCATATCATGAAAGATGGAAGTATACGTATATACATATCAATAGTTTTTTCCAGTCACTAAAAAATGATCCACGCGAAAACCACCACATCGGAAATAAATGTCATTAACAGATAATACGATCAATTTCCGCTTTTGAAAGTTTTCCACGGATATCCATTAGAGTGCACAAAAAATAAAAATAAATGAACAAAACAGAAAATCTCACGAACTTTAACCTCTTCAAAGAAGCAGCAGCAATACAAAGAGAAAGCGCTAATTTGCTGATTTTACAAATTTGCATCCCCCTGACCCTATCAAATTGGAATGACTCACGCCGCCAAAAATATACGACGACACGACACATGAGACACGATCGCACTATAATTCCATTGAAGAACTGCAATTTCAATTCAATGTCAGAAAGTGTAGTCGTATGAATACTAGGTACTAACTACAACAGGTGAATGTAGCTTATTCGTTAGCGCAATTACGATATCTTTCTACCTCACTTGCGATTAAGTTCGAAATCCCCATGAGTAGTTAGGTATTTGTAGTGTTCGTTGTAATTGCGGACTTTTTAAAAATGACGGCATATCTCGTCTCAGTTTGAGACAGTCACCGGCAGCCGATCGTAATGAAGGTTGGTTGCTTTCGTATACCTAGTGATTTGTATCTCATCGTACTCGTTTCGTATCTAATCAGTTACCAACACTCCCCCCACCCCCACTTACCTGTTTTAAAACAATAATAAAACGCACACCAAATGGTTTATGAATGTAGCTGTGTTGAAGCAGCACTTTTGATAGGTATTTTATTCCAAAGTGCTCGATTCACGGACGTGCTAACTTTCAATTTTTAATTTTTTTTTTTTTATTGAATGCGATCACTTCGGCTAATTGATTCACTGTAAATATAGAATTGACACATTAATAAACTGAACTTGTGATCAATTAAGGACTTGAAAGAGATATACACAATTTTAAATTCAAATAATTCAACAGAAAATTATTTTTGATTTTGAGCACGTTCCACGCGAACTGTGTGTAAATCGTTATCGTTTCGCAACACCTGATAACATTTCGTCCGGCCGTAGATATCCGTTCTATAGACGCGCAATTACATTCACATTTATTGATTGGATTGATTTTTGCACCCTTTGTTCACTGAAATTTCAATGGAATTAGATCACATGACGTCACTAACTGAATATGACATCATCGGATTTGTTTCTGAATATTGAAATGTTGATCTTATTATTATTTTTTTTTTTGTATCGGTTAAAGAACGGAAACCGCACAAATCGACCGTGAAACACACACGAAAAACATAACAGTGGAGAAAAAAAAAATAAACTTGTTTACCTTTCAACTTGAACAGAAAATAAAAAAAGTAAAAAACAAAATGCGAAATACAGATACAGCAAAAAAGTATCAACCACCTTTTCCAGAATTTCACGAGTACAACTCTCCGACAAATACTAACGACACAAACAGTTGTCCGTTGAATGACTGAAATGTTTTGATTGAAAACGATGGCAACCAAAAACCAAACGTGAACGGACGCTGCCGATTCACCGACAAATACATCCACACGCACCGTGTCGACGACTGTTTTGTGTGTAAAACTTGAGTGAAAGTCAAATGAAGCCACTCAAAGCTGTTGCTTCGGTTGAATTTCGCCGGTTATGTTTTTATTCGCCAGTAGAATGACGCAATTGTTATGGCGTAGAAATGGAATTGGTTGGCTTGGTTTTGGTAGTGGATGAGGTAATATTATAGGGTGCGCGATACGATGTTAGGTATTGAATTTAATAATTTTTTATATGATTATTTATTATTCGGGATAGTGAAGGCTGTGTGACCGCAAGCATTCTCCCTGTAAACACTATAAAAGTGTCTGTTCTAATAGGCATCTGCGTTTCATTTTTAAGCTTTTTATTTAGACATAACAGCATCTGAAAAAATATTGAAGCGTCTTCTCCAACTTAAAAGGGACCAAAATAACAAAAAATTCAGGAAGGCGCTCGAAAAAAGCGCCAAATCTCATTTCGACAGTTTCATTAACCGAACAAATTATATTATTCGCCCTTCCAAAATATATAATAACTAACCAACAGCATTCAGTAATGTTAAAATGTGGTATTCTTAAACTCTTTCACATTCCCCCACGGTTGGCAGCGCTTGGCAGCATTTATTTTATATTTTCTATATGTTTTTCCATTTCACACGGATTCTGAATTGACATAACACCGATAGGAAAACACAATGGCGAATTTGAAAAAAAAATTGAGGGGGCCAGCGGCAAGAGGACTGCGAGTTGAGGGTCTCAGTATTGTCTCTGGTGTCTACATCTACATTTAAAGTCGAGACTAAAATTTGTTATTAGTGCGGCGCCTTGACTTAAGGCTAGGTAACAAATGCTGGTGAATAATAAATATTTAAATGCGTTGGCTCAACAACAGGGGCCCAACGGTTTACAATGTTTGTTTTCTTAAATCTATTTTACATAAATTGTGACTTCTCGGACTCATACTTTTCAGAGCACTTTTGCGAATCTAGATATTTTCTCAGATTTGCCCTCAGATTTACCAATACAAGTGCATTTGAGTTTGACAAGTGGTGGAGTTTGTTTACATTTTAGTGAAATATTTCTACAGCAAAGAAATACAAATATTTAGAAATCAATCGGGAATGAAATTTCGAATGTTTTAATATAAAATTTAACCAGTGAATGGAAAGCGCATAGAAAAGTGTCGAAGACTACACATATTCAAGTCGCACGAATATCAACACAAAAAAAGAGCAAGAGCGTTTTTATGTTCGATTAGACACACGAAATCTGAAATCTGAGGGCAAATCTGAAGAAGCCCAAACGAATACCACAGTAGTATGCATCGTTGTCTGGGTTGACCTCAGGGTGTTCAAGTCCGGGTGTTGATCCCCAAAGTTCGAGCTAATTTGAGCCACTTTTATCTTTGACATCTAATTCATATCACAAATAAATATATAACATACCTACCTTTTTGCAACATATGAAACGTTCTAGGAGAACATTCGACCACCACCGATTTTTATTTTTTTTATTTTCACAGATTTTCTTTTTCAATTGCAATTGAGTTTTGAAGACAGATTTTGAATTCGTTTCTTGTCAACTTTTTGCATTTGACATATTTATCAGTACTTGTCCGTTGTAACTCTGAGCTGTTTCGAGCGACAGGAGAGGAACTACTCGTTACTCGTTATTTTGCTAATTTTCTCTTTCATTTGTCATTTTTGTTGAGTGTATAGACTTTGTGCGATTCCGATCGATTTTATCGATCGTGAACAAACCAAGTGTAGCACTCAAAGGGTGTTGAACTTGAATGAAGGTCCACTGCAGACCGCATGCTTTATTTTTCTGTATATATTCAGTAAAGTCAACATTTTCATCAGGAAGGAACAGCGTTCACACTTCAGAGATGAAGAGCATTGATGACATTTTAGAACGTTATTTCTTTGAGCAACTGCATGAATTGGACATCATTGTTATGTGGTTTCAACAAGACGGTGCCACAACCCAGACAGCGGAACGATCGAGTTATAGAAGTCTCAGTTCGGTGAACGCGTTATCTCGAGAAACGGACCCGGCTATTGGCCGCCGAGATCGCGAGATCAGAGCCAGTATTGAATATGAAATAGTGGCCATATCGGTCGAAATGTGCAGCCGAGTCATCGAAAATTTGGTTCAACGTATCGACCGCTGCATACTGTCCTGTGGTGGGCACATGAATCAAGCCAATCAATTTCTTTTCCAGATGTCTCAAGTAGTTTGCATTTGATTTACAAAAGAAGTTGTCATGAAAGACCCTTTACAATTAGGTATATTTTATTTTCTATTGTTAAAACAAGGGTGTGGTTGGCTTTTGGTGTGGCTTTGACTTGATATATAAATAGGTAGGTATGGGTACCAGAAATGAGGCCACGCAATCACCATGAAAATTATTGAATGCGGAATGAAATTGCATAAATAATATGCTAGGAGCAAGTAGGTGACTGCATTGACGCCTGTGTTAGAATTCTCAGGCGGAGTCGCAAACAAAGTGGAAAAGTCATCCTGCTGAGCAAGATTAAATTTCAATTTAAACGAATAATTTAACATTAAATTGTATATTTTATTTTTTATTCATCATCATCATCATCAGAGTCTACAAAATCTAGAACTGAACGCTGACGAACAATACGTCTTCGCTTTTGTGTAATTTCGCAACTTATTCTTGTGCTTTTCTTGGCGACCGGCTCTGGTTCCGGCGTTTTTGTAGCATCCTGTTTTGTTGTCTGTTCAACAACAATTTCTGTAATCTTTTCATTATCTTTAGATGAATGGGGGTAGGCATCCTTTGAGCTGAAATTAAAAGTTATTTTAGTTTGATACGGTATTTATAATTTTATAGTAAGTTGAACTTGAGTCTAAAAAATTAATCTGAGAATTGTATAAGCTTAGGTGAAATCTTAGTGGAACATGTTTTGTAATCTCACAGAAAACATTCAAAATAATGACGGCGTTTGAAAGAAAAATTTCCTGAGGTACACAGTTTGCACTTATTGGTAGGTGGCTTTAAGAAGTACATGATTTTGTTATAAAATGGCCCTATTCCTTGAAGTCCCCAAAGAATTTCATCAAAAATAGACTTACCGGCTTGCTGGATGTAAAAAGACTCTTGTTGAAGCCAGTGATGCTCTGAAAGAATGCAATTTAAGAAGAGTACTACATAAACGAATCTTCTATTGGAATAAACCTACCCTAGATCGATGGTATCTCTATCTCTACTTGTAGTGGTGCATGATGAACCGATGCTGCAAATGGAATCATTGTCGGTTTCCGATTCATGGGATTCATTTGGATCAACATTAGAGCGCACTTCATCTCCGCCTGTTTGTTTTTTCGAAATAAACCATTTCAATAACCCCGGCAATGCAGTTATCTCTTCATGGGGAACTTTTCTTATGGGAATGATGTTTTTCGGTCTTATTATGTCCAATAACGCCTGAAGATCCATAACTGATGGCAGAGGAGACCACTGTCTCAGGTACATGCCGCAAACAATGGTGTCTGTGGGTATCTTGCCCTGAATTATGTAAATTGTGACGATGTCAGTTCTGAAACATAAGCAAAATTGCTTGTTAAAAATCATGATCTGAAAAGGACATCTTTAGTTTACACGATTCAATGGCTTCTAATGTGATGCCTGGCTTAAGTATAAATATACGCGCATTACTCGTTTTTGCAAGCAAATCTTTGTAGCCCAATTTCGTAAGAACTCTTCTTTGATGTTTATTTGGAAAGACATCTTGTGGAAATTCCTTGGCTAAATACACTAGCAGCTTCTCGTATCCATATGTTGGTATTATCACAGCTAATTGAGAGTTGGGATGAGATCTGCGGACAAATTGTTTTTAGTACCATATGAACTACCTCCTATGGCAAAGGCTTACTTTGCGATTTGTTTAATTTCTTCGACGGTTTCGTCGGTGAATATGTACGATGTTCCATTGCATCGTGTCGAGTCGACGTATACATAATCAATGCCCTTTTGGACAATAGACATGAAAAGCTCATTTCGGTAAATTCCGACTATTTCAGTAAACACTCCGGTGTAAAGATGGGTTGCTATACCATCTGTTGTTTGGACATATGTATGTAATATGTTTTACATAGAATCTAAAAAAATCAAGTAACTTACCGTCAAAGAAGAACATGACGGTGTTGGTGATCTCTTCTGTTTCGAACATTGTGACCATAATGGTTTTCTCCTTCGATTTAAGCTTAATGGGGACATTCGGTTGTAGAACTTGAAAGTATTTGGGATACACCTCCTTAAAAACAGAACGGGCACGCAATAGATCATTAATTGAAATTACGTTCGTATTATCGGTTCACTTACAGGGTTTTGTCTGCTTAAGATGTCGAATATAAATTCTGAGGTATAAATTCGGCCTGGCCAATTATCGGGAATATTAAGCATCTCAAGATCCAAGAGATGACTTAAGAAATACACTTCAAAAGGCTATTATAACGACACAAATCTATTAAACAAAACAACGCACATCTCTCTAAGTCTAATGTATTTACATTTGCTTGGCTCCTTATTTCATCCAAATATATAAATTTGCTAAGGTCTTTTATGATCATTTTAAACTTTGCTGTCTGCTCAAATTTATTACAAAAAATAGCATAAAGTCTGGGAAAAACAGATAGGTATCGAGAAATATATATATATTTTTTTTGTTTTCAATTGTCAAAAGTCAAAACAACAATCTGACATCGCACGTTCAGGTTCGCTGCAATATAATCAAATGGACGTATTCAATACTCACTAGTCTTACGTGGTATTCGATTGGGCTTTTTCAGATTTGCTCTCAGATTTCAGATTTCGTGTGCCTTATCGAACATAAAAACGTCACTTGCTCTTTTTTGTGTTGATATTCGTGCGATTCGAATATGTGTAGCCTTCGAGACTTTTCAAAGCGTTTTCCAAATTTATCGTTGGAAGGATTCCTTTTTTGCTGAATTATTCTTTTTACGCATATGGGATCGAGTTTTCATACTTAGTTATTTCGAAATGCAGTATTTACACGGTCACACATTCCTAACACGGACGAATAAAGGGATGTTAAATACTAAATAGCTGTATAACTGAAAGGGACAGCATTACCTAATACGCAAGAAGAAGTGACACGTATTTTGGTCGGTCATCTTGTTTACGTGGTAGGAATTATAGGAAAGCTCCGCATCTTGATAGTTTTATAGCGATGGCTAACGAAATTGAAATGATGAACGCACACTTAGGTATCTATTTATTTCGTATGACTGATTGATAAATTGTTGGTATAATTCACTCATACTAATTACCACTTTCATTTCACATGATTTAAATCAGAAATAGAAATGTTTCCAAATAATTGCAGAAATGTTGGTGGCCCGAGCTTGTGTTTGTTTCCGTTTTACCCATCTATAATTATGGGTAGAACATCCACGACACTTTAGGCGTCTGATTTGTGATCTCATTCTTACGTCCTTAATAGCATTGACTGCGGGTAAAGGGATCACTCTGTTCCGTCTCGTGCAAAAATGCGCGTGTGCGATGGTGTAAATGCAGTCTTAATGTGTGAAAATCAATTTAAATGGAGTGAAATGCATGTGAAAAAATTTTTATTTTTGCGACCAATAAAATTCAGATTTCATGTTCGATTTGCAAGCAGAAATCTACAATCTTAGATCAAAATCTGAAAAGCCAAATCGAAAAAGACATAAATTTCTACATTCATCCATAAAATAATTAAAACTCAAAAAGCTACACACAAATCCGGAACACCACTTGAACACACTCTGTACTAAAAATGGTTCGCGTGACACTGCGCGTGACTTCTGCATTCTGCGTTCAGCGCTGCCTCCCTCTTTTGAGAGCTTTCCTATAATCTATGTAGTTTGACATTTTTCAGTACATTTGGGTGGTGATTGGTAGATTCGTCAACCATTCCAGTTTTTCATTTTATCTGCTCGGAGTAAATTCTCGATCCTCTCGCTTTAACGGTTCAGTAATAGGGATTGTAAATCCGTAAAAAAAAACCTTAAAAATGACTAGCCAAACTCAAGGAATCCAACAATTGCTTGCTGCAGAAAAGAAAGCTGCAGAGAAAGTCTCTGAAGCCAGAAAACGTAAATAAAATAAAAGAAAAAAATTGCATTTTCTGTGGCCCTGATGGAAGTCACATGACGTGAAAAATTTTCGATTTTTAGTCTTATCTTGGTAACTATTTTGCTCTCTACTACAGGCAAAGCAAGGAGGTTGAAGCAGGCCAAGGATGAAGCAACCGAGGAAATCGAGAAATACCGTCAGGAACGGGAAAGGCAATTCAAGGAATTCGAAGCTAAGGTGGGAATTTTCATGTTTTTTATCATTTGTCGGGTGATCAATTGATTTTTTTTCTCTGCAGCATATGGGTTCAAGGGAAGGAGTTGCTGCTAAAATCGATGGCGACACTCGAGTCAAGCTTGATGAAATGAATCGCGCAATTCAATCGCGCAAGGAACCAGTCATCAACGAAATTCTCCAATTCGTGTACTCTATTGAACCTGAAATGCACAAGAATTACCGAAAACAATAGGCGATGAAAGAATTCTGTTAAAAGTATTAATTACGTAGTTACATGTTTGCTGTTAATTAAACAAAAAACAAAAAATATTTTGTGTGTTGAAACATAAATTTCCCTTCTCTTGTTCTTTATTGCAATTAAAACGTAGAAAATGGAAATAAAAGGGTTTTATTGCAGCGAATCATGTTAGGAAGGAAATATCGATAAATAACGTAGATGTAGGTCATCGTCCGTTGACGCAGTTGTTTACGGGACCTCATGTTCGTGGATATTGAGTTTATTGTTTTGGGGCCACCTGTGCGATATCGATAGGGAAGGGATAGTCATTACTCATTAGACTAAGAGACGGATGTTTCAGCCACAAAGTAAGTTGTATAGTGAAACGAAGACATGTTGTTTGCGTAATTCGTGCACATGATCATGTCATTCTCACATGAATAAGAGGTAAACAACAACAAGACGCCATGTAACTAAAGGTAATTGAGAGATTATGACGAATACATCACGACAGCACAATATTCGGACATAATTTGAATGAATAAAACACTAGAACGAATAACATAATGCAAGAATAATCAGAATGATCTTGATCAGGGAAGAATTGACGAGCTTGATTACTGACGAACGATCTTCCCTTTTTTATTTTATTTTATTTATTTTTAAGACTTTTTTCGACATTCAAATTTTCCAAGAATCAGTTCAGATCATTACCACCACCATACACGATAAATATCTTTGAGCGGCTCATCGGTAACATCAAATGCTCAACAGTAGCAAACCCATTACGTTTTGCCACATTTACGAATACAGTCTCTATACTGTGAACCATAAATAACCCATGTTTGTAAACTTAAAGATCGAGTAAAGATCAGTCTTTCCTTGAAAAATAAGTCCCGACTGCTTACAATACTACGTTTTGTCCGATATTCTGCCCTTGGAGGTATTTCTTGATCGCATCTGGCGGGGTATCACGTAAAACGATGTACGTCTACCAAAGGTTCGGTTTGGTGATGAAGTATTTGCCGGTCTATGTATCGGGGTTTGGGCACAGTAACTAACCGCCAGTTTCGTCCCAGGATGAGATGCTTGGATCTGATATCTCTTCACTACCCGTGCGTGTATTGTCCTGAAGATCTAGAGCCGGTGGGTAAAAGCAGGCATTTTACAGTGTTAATTTGGGAAACATACACTCGCAACCAATCTAACGATTAGACGGGACATGGAGAATACTGATGATGGTGGTAATGCGACCTGTTCGTAGCCAGCCTACTAAGCCAGCCTACTAAGGCCGTGCAAACCTAGCCTATGTGCTTACATATTTAACTAATCTTCTCTTTTCCCTACAATAAGACATTAGAGATAACGCTCTTGAATGTCCATTCACATTTAAGTCTTCCAAGTGAACAATCTTTCTATTGACGATGATCTAAAAACAGAATAAGTAAAAGCAAACGGTTTTGGTTTTCGACAACATAATCGATTCGAAACTCGAAAAAAATAACAAACGCCAAGATTCTTAGCTCAATAGAGGTAATTTTAATAAACATAGGTAGGAAAGGAACGTCACGTCAAGTCAATTAAGAGTGTGGAGGATTGACAACCATCGTCACTGCTACTGGTTGCGCTTTCACTAATAGCGGATATGCTGTCACTGCTCTTGCTTGTAGATGAAGAACTACTGCTGCTACTATCCTTTCTTCGTCGTCGTTTTTTATATTTGATTTTCTTCTGACGACTCTTGTGTTTCTTCTTTCGGTGTTTTTCCTTGACACCCTTCTGCTTTTTAGTCAAGTCTATAGTGAGCATATTACCTTCTTTCTTTTGTTTCTTGTGTTTCTTTGAAACTTTTTGAACACGAACACTGTTTAGTAAATGGTTCACTCTTTTCAGATTCATAAGGTACATAGTTAGATCTATCGGCATTGAATTTGGAATAGCTTCGGGTTGCTGTACTTCGTATTGATAGTGTTCGGAAAACCTTTCCTCATATTGCTTTCGTTCTTGGCTTCGCGATTGCGAAGTAGATTTTGATCGATGTCTTCTTCTCTCTAGCTCTTTCAGTTTCCTAGACGAATTATGTCTTTCCTGTGCATATTGTCGCCTATTGTGTTGAAGGACCGAACGTATTGTTCGTCCAAGGAAACGTTTGTTTGGGCGGATTTTTCTTTCAGGAGGTATTCGGCTCTCTAGCTCAAGGCGTTTTTGTTTTTCGATTTCTTCGATTATTTCTTTGACAGCCAAACTAAAATATTTTTGAATGAGAATTTCGTATTTATTTCCTTGAAGTTATTACCTTTCTAATTTCAAGTCATCCATCTGTGAAATTTTAGGGAAACGTTTTCATAAATTTATGGGTACATAATTCCGCAAGACAAATGACATACAATTTAGTAGTTAGCTTCCGTCATCATATTTCAAACAAATGTTTTCTGGAATTTGCTCTGAAATAATTCAGAATACGCATCTATCTAGTTAAAGTTATCAGTATTTTTGCTTTATTTTCGTAGTACGTAGTTCTTTGTGACAGCACTAAATTCGTTAAAAAAAAGCGAAAGCAAACAAGTCGCTTTTTAACTACAAGCTTTTGTGGTTCACTTATTATTCACCACAAGGAAAATATTGGGAAATCAAACTTTTCTAGGTTGGTAGGGTACCTACCTAAATTTCGTAACCGCCAGCTGTGTGTCATAAACATTGGTTTTAGTGAAAAAATCCAGATTTCTCAAAAATAAAGATAGATTTAAAAAAATTTCTTGCCAAATCGAAAACAACATAAGTAGGATTTTCAGCACGCATTATTTGAAATTATTCGTTACACGTGGATAGTATTTATTTTTTTGTAGCAATAAGTGTACTTTTGTTTAAAATATTTATGAAAAATTAACAATTTAGATTGGTTGAGGGAAAATAAAAACATTTTGAGCAATATTTCTTCAGTTATTTAAGAAAAGTGTATTTTTAAAATTTTATTTAATGATATTCAAAAGCGGCAAATACACAATCATGTTCGTCCCAGGTTTGTCCTAACATGTTTTTTATATATTTTTGCATATCATACGGATTCTAAATTGACAAAACACCGATAGAAAAACAATATAGTGAATTTGAAAAAAAAATGAGGGGACCAGCGGCAAGAGGATTGCGAGCTGTTCGTCTCAGTACCATTTGTCTCTGGTCCATAGTGATCGTCCAACAAAAAAAAAAATTTATGGATTAAAATAAAGTTTTAAGAAAAATAAGCACCGGATTCCTCACAATTAATAAATGTTAGAAGTAAGAAAACCGCAACCGGTAGCTGTTAGCCGTGAAACTGGTTCTCTCTCTAGCCATCTCTTTCGAACACACTGGTCCTGTGGAAAAAATAACTCACCACTTCACAAATGTCAGCCTCTCGCTGAAATCAATCCACCTCTCCGATTTTCTTGTATATCGAGGAAGAAAAAAAAAAGAAGTGTTCAAGCGTGGTTATTTTTTCATATAAAAATCGCCCAAATAAAAACGAATTTTACTTCGTGCTAAATATCAGTAAAAAGTTTTAAAAATCGCCTTAATTGTCGGTCTAATAAAAAAAGCTAAATCAATCTTCTCAACCTCAAAAGAAATTCCAATTCAATTTTTTTTGGGAGTTCACCAAAGAGAAGTAGAAGAGAAGAGAGATAGCAGAACAGCAGCCAGAAAGAAGAAGAAGAAAAGCTAGAGCAAGCAGCAAAAAAGTTCTTTTTTTTTGCGATAAAAATGTTGAGCGTGTAGGAGACGGTAATTTGGAATAATTACACCGAATTGTCGGGTAAGTAATGGAAACTGTAATTTTTTACAAATGGAACCAAACAAACAACATCCTGATACCCTACAGCATCGCTCCAGTGCCAGTGACTGTGCCAGTCACTTGTTCCAGATCTCTGCCCTGTGCATTTAGCACAATAGCAAGTCCTCTGTGGATGGATCCTTTTGTTGGCTGGTTTCAAGAGGAACAGGAGGGTCCAGCACTGCGTACGTGGTATAAGATTTGGGAGACCAATGCTCATGAAATGAGCCAATTGCTCGATTTGCAGCAGCAATTTCAGCAGCAGCAACAACAACAGAACAGCAAGAACGGTAACGGCAACAACGTAAACGCAGTAAACAGCAACATGATTATGATGAGCAGAGAACGCGATCGTGATACAACCAATGCTGCCTTCCACCAGATAATGGATCAACAGCAACAAAATGCGGCCGGCAACGAGCAGCGAGAACGTCCGACAAACGAACGAGGCAACTACTATAATCCATCGCGCAGGAAAATCGGACGCATTGTCGACAACAAGGCATCGACATATAACCTCAACCGGCATGTAGAGAAACTGATCAGCAAATACAGAGGTTGCCCTTGGCGCATTCCCGGCTACGTGTACGGACGTGGTGTCATCGGCCTGCACGAGGAGATCGAACAGTTTTATCATTATGTCCTGCCAACGCCCGCCGAACATGCCATCCGTAACGAGGTCGTCCTCCGCATCGAAGCCGTCGTCCATACAATTTGGCCAGCCGCTGTGGTCGAGATATTCGGATCATTCCGGACGGGATTGTTCCTGCCTACGTCTGACATTGACCTTGTCGTCCTGGGGATGTGGGAGAAGCTGCCACTACGTACATTAGAGACAGAGCTGATTGCGCGCGGAATCGCTGAGCCGTCATCGGTGCGGGTGCTAGACAAAGCGTCAGTGCCCATTATTAAGTTGACGGACCGTGAATCACAAGTCAAAGTGGACATCTCGTTCAATATGCAGTCGGGCGTGCAGTCCGCCGAACTAATCAAAGAGTACAAGCAACAGTATCCCCTGCTGGCGAAGCTAGTGCTTGTTCTCAAGCAGTTTCTGCTACAGCGTGACCTGAACGAGGTCTTCACCGGCGGCATTTCATCGTATTCGCTCATCTTGATGTGTATCAGCTTTCTGCAGCTGCATCCGCGGCAAATACACTCGGAATCAGCAAATTTGGGCGTCCTCCTGCTCGAGTTCTTTGAGTTATATGGCCGCAAGTTTAATTACATCAAAATCGGCATCAGCATCAAGAACGGTGGTCGCTATATCCCCAAAGAGGACCTGCAGCGTGAAATGGTTGATGGCCATCGGCCGTCGTTGCTCTGCATCGAAGATCCACTGACGGCGGGCAATGACATTGGGCGCTCATCGTACGGAGCGCTGCAAGTGAAACAGGCGTTCGAGTACGCCTACCTGATGCTCTCGCAAGCCGTCTCGCCGCTCAACAACTGGGCGAGTGACTGCAACGAGCGCTCCATACTCGGCCGCATCATTCGCATTACAGACGATGTGATCGACTATCGCGAATGGATCAAGGAAAACTACGAGCATCTGCTAGTCACAAGAATGTCCCCCGGCGGTGGTGGCACCAACACAGCCCTGATTGTCACAGGTGGTGTCGGTGGCGTTGTCATGGGACAATCACAAAAGCAATATCAACAGCTTCAGCAACACCATCATATGATCGGCGGCGGCGGTGGCGGCAACAACACTAACAATGACTATCGCCGACGCGGCAGTACCTCCAGCGGCGAAGACTCCGAAGACAGCAAAGAAGGCGACATAGAAACGAATATGATGTCTGCACGCGGCGATACATGATGACTGCAGCAACACCAGCCACAGCAGTACCATCAGCAGCCAATTCCTAGTACTCCTTCCATTCAACAACAACATCAACAGCATCATAATCACCAGTTTCAGTTGTCCCTGTCCAAGCAAACGGGCAAGTTGGATTATCATCAGCTGTACTTGAATTAACAGATTCGACCCTTCCCCCTCACACCCTATTGCCCCGACTCTCCCCCCGCTCCCAATTTGTAGAAGTATCGTATTTAAAGTAAAACTAAACAACAACAGAAAAAAAAACAAAAACTTAAAAAAACTCATAAAACAGTTAAAAAACAAAAAAAAAATTTAATAATATATCAAGAAGGCTGTCGTTTTGAAAGAAGAAACAAAAACAGATTTTCTTTAGTCGCATAAGTTTTTTTTCCTTCTTTCTTTTCAACCAACACAAACGTAATGTTAACTTTTTTCTCTCTTTCTGTTCTTGAACTTACGCTATAAATGAAGACAAAACACACGTATCTAGTAAACTAGGGTTAGTTAGGAAGAGCCGCTTATTATTTTGTTTGTAAAAAGAGATTTTTTCCCTCTTTTATTTTATTTGTTGTTGTTAAACGTACGCTGTGTGAGATGAGATGAGAATAGGTTAAGGACGCGCAATAGACAGAGAGAAAAGAAAGAAAAAATAATAACCAGGAATTGGGAGTTGATGGTGGACACTAGACACACACCTGCCTTAAAAAGGACTTAACAGAGAAGCCAAATTTAGCGCGACTCAAATCAAAATAAAATAAAAAAAAAAAACAATTTTTAAAATTTTTCAAAAATTTTACAAAGAAAAACTTAAGAAGAAAACAATACAAAAATTAATAATGTCTGCCATTCGGTTCTCGTTGTCTCCTTAATTAAAATAGAACTTTCCTAGTTTTTACCTAGTTCTTAGTGTTATATCAATTTTTGTTTCTTAAATGTTTAATTATATACAATTATTATTATTATTCTAATGATTATTTTATTTTTCATAACATTTAAGTTCAAATGAAATTATTTCGAAAGTCTTAAAAGAGGAAAAACGATTATACATAAAAGGAAAATATTATTATATAATTATAGTAATTTAATAGTTTTGTAAGTTTCTATTTAAAAACCAACTACGTTACAATGAGTATCTATTTAATATTAATGAGAATAATGCAACAATTTTATGGTTATGTACATGGATAACGCGTAGACAAAAGCTGAGAATTTTACAACAAAATGAATGATTATGAATTAGAACAAATAGTTGAAAAAAAAAAAAAAAAATACTGGAGAAAAACATTCAAAATTCTGACAAGAGAAAATAAATTTGCAACGAGAACTTATAGCATAATTTTAAAGTTTTACTACCAACAAAACACAATAGATGTTAACTCTTTTATTTTTTCTTTGCAAATTATAGTTACACACATACCTAATCAGTTTCATTTTCTTTTTTGTAAACACTTGTTTCAATTTTGTTTTGTGGACTACAATGATGATCTTATATATTATATGTATATATTTTGAAGCTATGCAGATGAATTCACTTGAAGTATTTGAACAAAAAACAAACCAGAATCGATATTATCTAACACAAATACAATTGTTTGGGCGGTAGACAAGACGAAACACACAACAAATTATGTCTTTTTCTTTTGAATATATATAAATATTGATTGTACTGTGAATTTAATTTAGAAAAAAACAAAACATTGCATACATAACATATATATATATATATAGTATAAATAAAATATATTTAAATATATTTTCGAAACACGAAAAGCAAAACAAACAAACAAACATCCTGTAATTAAATACTTATCGATAATTTTTAATTAACAAACAAAACAAAGGAAAAAAATAAAAACCAAGAAAAAAGAGAGTGAAATCTCAAAAATAAAAAAAAACAACAAAAAAAACTAAAAAAAAAACCTATCTGTTAGGTACACGTAAAAGAGGACTTATTTTTATTTGCCAAAAGGTTGGTTTGTTCTTTTTTAAGCGGTGAATCTGAAAAGTCTCGAGATGCACCATTTCAGTGGGCCAACTCTGCATTGAGGTGTGAACGATGAGCTTGGATTTTTAATCATATGGAGACATTCAAGTTTCTTTCTTTTAATTTTAATTTGACCTAACCCACTCATTCTGTAATCCAATGGAACGAGAAAACTGCTTCCACAAAAGTATTGGTGAAATTCTAAAAAATAATACACGTGCTGTCAGCTGACTTGTACAAAATACATAAAATCACACTTGTGTCAGGGGTTCTCGAGTGGATTCTGACTTGAAATCGAGAAGCGAAATTCTCTTCTCAGTATCAGCAGAAGAGTATTTTGTGTGCTTATGGAACGGTTTCAGAAGTGATTGTTTCGATTTGGGACTCTCTTTTTGTCCAATGGAAAACGACACAAGTATCCTTGGCCATGAGCTATTTTTGGTTCATATGGCGGAAGAATGATATTTTGTTGCATAAAAATTAGTTCAAACTCGCAGTTTCTCTACTGTTCCATAATATCATACTAAAAGGTCATATCGATTTGAGTTATAGGCAAGTGTCTCAAATTGTAATGAATTTCATATTTTTCCGTTAAATTAAATTGTTATGAATGACCATGCTATGACATTCCTTACTTTACTTTTACGTCTTGAACAAACAAGCCCCTCCAGCAAGCTCTGTGCCTACGCACACCGAGTTATGTATGACAATAAATAAAAAATAAGCAATCATTAAGGTTTTCAGCAGATTTTGGGACTTCTGCAGTGGATCGCTCTGTTTGGTGGCTCGTATACCAAAATCGACATCTAACCGCTGCGCGAGAGGTCTAACTTGTTCTAGTTGTAAATTTGTTTATAGAGTTTGGCATTAAATGCAGTATTTCACTTCCGTCCAACTTTTGCGTATGAAAACAGAATTTTATCAAATTTGAATAAACAAATGCATAATCGACGTGTTGACAAAATTGCCAGTAGCACTGCTTTGATTTTCATCTGAACCCACACTTAATTTGAGTTGTAAATTATCGTCTCTAAATATCTTCGCCTTTACATACCTACATTCATGTTGTTTAAAACACGTACCTACTTCCTCTCAGGTTTGATAACTTATATGTTTATAAGCAAACATTTTGTTTAAGTTCTTTCTTTTCTCATTAAAATCCCAAGAAAGACAAAAATTCTTAAAATATTCAGTACCAGCTTGAAAAAAAAAAAAAAAACAATCACATGTTGGACTAATTTTCAAACCGGATAACCCCCTACTGTTGGGAATTTTGAACTTTATTACCGAAAAAGTAAACCTGAAAGATGTGTCATTCATCAAACAAATTGTAAACAATATACAAAAAGTCTTCATCAATAGCCACTATACCGTGGCATAACTGCTATGAATAGCCTGGCAGTCGCGTGACCTAATTTATAAGGCTATTGTTGAAATGGAAAGTTTTGATACCTATTGGAATTGAAAAATACCCAATTCGGCCATGAGTACCACGCAAATACTTAGCAAACACATGTGATGATGACACGAAGATTAAAAAGATAACAAAATAAAATCGTACGTTAATGAAAATAGGTGAACAATAATAACTGCACCATTCGCTGGCTAGAATTTCCCCAACACAAATTTTCACCACAATAAAAACATGTTGCTACGTTAACTAAATATCTATACGATTTAGTTATGTGTCTATTTAAATACTCAACATGTTAGCTAGGTACGTCAGATATTTCGCAGGTATTGAAAACGGCTACCTACGCATTTTATAATTGTGTGGGCTAAATAAAGAAGCTACGCTTCTAGATTTTGTGATTTCAAATGAAATTTAGATTAACGAGCAATTCAAGGCCGCGTGAATCGCAGATTTTTCCATAACTGGATATCGGTAGGTACATATATTTTTGGACTTTTTACATAGGGATAAAGTGAACGTTTGCAACTGCTCGAGTATGAATAACTGAACAACAGGTGTACCTATATCTATACTGGATATTCATTGATTAACCATGGAAATAAATTAAGGGTTTTCCAATGAGAGGTGTTATTGTGAATGGCCCGCTATTTCGGTAGCTGTCACTTTTGAAGCTTTTATTCTCTGACATTTGACAAGTAGAAACTACGCCATTACTAATGTGGTATTCGTTTGGGCGCTCTCAGAGCACTTTTTTGCCCCCAGAGCAATTTTTATGTTCGTTTGGTACCAAAAAAAGCAATCTTTTTCAGATTTCAGAGCACTTTTGCGAATCTAGATATTTTCTCAGATTTGCTTCAGATTTACCAATACAAGTGCATTTGGGTTTGACATTTGGTGGAGTTTGTTTACATTTGCGTGAATTTTTTCTACAGCAAAGAAAGGCATTCAATCGGGTGAACCTATTTTCGTAAATTATTTGTGTGCAAACATATAGAAATCAATCGGGACGGAAATTTCGAATGTTTTAATACGAAATTGAACCAGTGAATCGAAAGCGCATAGAAAAGTGTCAAAGACTACACATATTCAAGTTGCACGAATATCAACACAAAAAAAGAGCAAGAGCGTTTTTATGTTCGATTAGGCACACGAAATCTGAAATCTGAGGGCAAATCTGAAGAAGCCCAAACGAATACCACATAAAAATGTAACGATACACGCTTCAACAACGTCGTGTCTTTGCTGATTGGGTCCTTGAAATGCATGAAAATGATCCGGAATTCCATCGAAAACTCATCTTGACTGATGAGGCCCATTTCCACCTCGGTGGCTACGTCAACAAGCGAAATTGTTGCATCTGGGGCTCGGAAAACCCAAGAGTTATTGTTGAGAAAAGCCTCTCCATCCTCAACGTGTGACTGTTTGGTGCGGTTTATGGTCCGGCGGGGTCATTGGACCTTACTTTTTCGAAAATGAGGTTGGATCAACAGTTACGGTGAATGGATTGCGCTATCGAGAGATGATTAATGATTTTTTTATGGTCGGAGTTGGACGGTATTCATCTGGACAACGTTTACTTTCAACAAGACGGCACTACGTGCCACACAAGCAACGAAAGCATTGATCTTTTACGGAAAAAGTTTCCGGACCGTGTTATCTCTCGAAGAGGTGATCACAATTGACCACTCAGATCTTGTGATTTAACACCTTGCGACTTCTTCCTTTGGGGCCACGTGAAAGATAGGGTCTACGCCAACAGCCCAGCGTCAATTCAAGACCTCAAAGATTAAATTCGTGAGGCTATCGAGGACATAGGGCAGCCACTTTGCGATTTGGTTATGGAAAATTTCATGAAAAGGATATGGTCCTGTATGCGTGCTCGTGGGGTTCATTTGGCTGATATTGTTTTTCATTATTAACGGCATCCTTCCTCTTTATTATGAAATAAACATCCGATCATTTATCTCCAAAAATGGCATTTTTCTTTGAATACCAAAATAAAACCTCTTATTGGAAAACCCTTTATAAGAAATTAAAATAAGAATACTACTTTTGTTTTAAATAAGCAAAGGCGAGGTACAACTACTGTTTGCCCCAAAACCAGCAGCAAACTATCTACTGAGCCACAATGAGCCCACTAAAATTGGCATAAATTATTTAGAAATAAAAAACGGGTATACTCATTCCTATCTACCTCGCATGTTTTTCTTCTGCTAGCTCTCATATTCTGCTCGAGTAAATTCATATATCATTTCTCCGAAAGTTTGCATATTATTTTTTGTGTATTCGTATAAATGCCCGCAGTTAGTTCATCCGTGAGAATTTCGACGATTTTTGCGTCGACAATTTCGCTGCCTCCGATGATAACCTTAAAAAAAACAGGCGATTCGCATTACATTCGTTTAAAGTTGAATTGAAGACGGTTTCGCTTTCCAGCTGTTATTTGGGAATACTTGAATCTGAATTTCTTTTATGTGGTATTCGATTGGGCTTTTTCAGATTTGCTCTCAGATTTCAGATTTCGTGTGCCTTAACGAACATAAAAACGTCACTTGCTCTTTTTTTGTGTTGATATTCGTGCGACTTGAATATGTGTAGTCTTCGACACTTTTTTTAAACATAAATTGTAGTTTTGTTTTGTTTATAACAAGAATCTTGTAATCCTAAAAACAAAACATCTTGAACACTGCCTCATAGTCAGCTACTATTTGTGGAACTCATCTGATAACAAATGTCATTCACACTTGTTGACATACGCAAACTGTCAACAAAACGAAAGAAATTTGTATTTAATTTGTTCATTTAATTTTGTTATTAATACTAAACTTAATGTTATCTCTGAAATGCTTGGAAACATAAAAAAGAAATTAAATAAAGCCATCAAGGAAGGAATCTCCATCACTGAAAATATTTCCACACAGTTTTCTCGTGTTCAATCGCCCACTTTTGATACAGTCAATGATCCAGAATTGGGAATCCCCTCGGACATTAACGTTGCTGCGGGCTCAGAACTTCTGCAAAAATATGAAGATGCTTGGAAGGGCACGTACGATGCAAATGTGGCCAACATTAAATCAGCAACCAATATAACAGACACAATTGATAGAATTCAGCAAAGAATAAAGACTAGACAAGTAAACTTGAATGACTTGATGGCTTGTCTGTCTGGACTACCTGCCATCGAAGCCAATTTGAAAGCCAGCTTGGAAAAATTCAATGAAATCGAGCAGTTGGGCTTCGCTGCGGAAGAGAAAATAACTGATTTGGACAAGGTCTGCCAAATGCTGGACACACATGAAAAGATTATCCGAAGGGAATTGGAGGCGAAACGAAAGGAGATGGGTATGTCTGGATGCTTGTCGAGTGATTTTAATAAAACTTGTTATTTACAGCCGAATTGGAGGCTCAACAGCAGAAGCAGGCTGAAGAGCAGAGACAAAAAATTCGCGAGGACGAAGAGAAGCTGAGGCGACTTCATCAAGAGCGACAGGCTGCTTTCGATGACGCCTTTCGGATAGACATGGCCGAATATAAGCAAACGGGGGCCGTAACAAGTAAGTTTTTCTTGTTTATTCTTTTCAATTCGACATTGATTTGGTTTACATGTTTCTTTTAGAAATTGAACTGAAGAGTGCCAGATTGCTGACTTTGGAAGAAATTGATTTGGACAACGATGGTACTGAGGGAGCTTTAGAAGAATTTTTAAATGGTTAATGGTTAACAAAATTGTTAACATTATCTTTGCCAAATCGTGCCTTCAATTTATCGATTGGTTTGCGTGGCCATTCAAATGTAGTTGTAATATAAGTCGTTAATAAAATGTTTACCAAAGGAATAAATATTTTAATTAAGTTGGTTAAAATTAGTCATATTTTGCCTTAAGGGAATATAAGAAACTCTGATTTGATGTGCACTGTGCATTTGAATGTACATGGGTTTTTCGCACTTACAATAAAAGTTGCGTATGCGTCTCGTAGACCGTTTTGATTTCATTTTGTCTTGGAAAATATTCTTTTCCGTTAAGTTATTAAAATAGTCCAAACGAGAATGGTATGCTATAGATCAATGTGCCTGGAACGATTGCCATTTTGTGATATCTTCTGATTTCATTTATCTTTCCAAACATATACAAAAATAAATAGAATAATAATTAAAATCTTAATATGAAAGTTCCATTCCGATGCCGAGTATCTGAACTAACCTTAGATTTGTATTTTTTTTTTTATTGTTTTTTATTCATTTGTAAGGGATGTATTAGCAGTTGGACAAACAATCATTTACTTCGAATGATATGTCATTCTCCATCATTGTCGACAACAATAGTATTAAGCATTAAGTGGATCAAAGTGTAAATCCACAATGCGTGAGTATCTACCTATAAATAAACATGCGCAATTTATGTATTATTGTTAAACCATACTATTCGAAATGCAACTAATTCCCAGCAAAATAAATTCCATACAAATTGTATACGCTTATCATGAATTCAACAAAATATATTTTATATCCTCTTTGGAATTGGAAACACGGACAACAAAAACAACCTTCATCTGGGCTATAAATTGCAGTTAGCAGATAAAGAGCTTAAGGGGTGAATCCATATGGTGTGGCACATGTGGAAATGTACTTTTTATTCTTGTTTTGTTACTTTTTGTGCTTTTCTTTCACCGATACCTACAACTTGCAATAATTCCATTGACAAAATAATGATTTATAACCGGAAGTTTCAATACACACAACCAAACACAGATCTATCGACATGTCCTTCCAAAGTACCTTAGATATTTGCAGTTGTGCTGCGGAATGCAGTACAGTCCCTGTATATGGTTGTATTTGTATCCCATGTTAACGCTTGAACCGAACGAAAGGATTTACCACCCATAAGCAGTGCACTCAATATTTTTTGAAATTTATTTTCGCTGTCAATTTTTAGTTCTGCGACAAATGGCAGTTCTCAGGCACATGGATATTGGTGGATATGTGCAGAATCGACTCCTATATGGATACATAGGGGATAACACATGAGAAGACATAAAATTTCGGATTTAACTGTTTATAAATAAACTGTTTGTGTTAAAAAGATTAATGTCTTGTGGGTATTTATGTATCCAAGGGAATATAGTTGCAATATGTTATAATCTTATTGAAAAGGGCGGACAAGTTCGATGGAGTTAAGAATGGTCAAACTAAGTTATTATTTTTATTGTCAGCGATTTATGCACTTGTGTCGCAGATGCTATAATGGAATTTATTACGTAGTGCCTAGTAGTCGGTGGTGGGAACACTGAGATGGGGCTTATTGGTAGGAAACGACAGAAGTTTGTACTACCTATAAGGTAAGGTCGCATTGGATGGATGCTGTTTGGTTTTCGTGGATCGTTGATGGCAACTTTTAAAAGGTTTTCCCGATAAGCTTTATGATGTTAGTAAGTAATGTTAAATTCAGCGACATTTTGCAAGTCCTTTTGTCTAATTTCGTTTTCCATTGGGACAAAAAATAATCAATTTTATTTTTGTCTAAATAACTTTTCATGTTCGATAGGGCAAAAAATTCAATCTTTTTTTCGATTCGGATCACTTTTTGCAGATCTAGATATTTTTTTCAGATTTACACATACTACCACAATACCAATATACTTGCACAGCTGCATTATGTCATTTTAAGCAGTTTGCTTTCAAAAGGAATACGCAAAGTTTCGTGAAAACCAAAATAACGAAATACATTAATAGCCATGGATATTATGTAGGAGGAATCTTCGTCACCTAAAGACTACGAATCACATCAAGAAATACTCCATATGTATCTACAATAGGGAAACATTTTTCCAGTCGATATCCATTTGTGATTTTTCCAAAAACTATTGCAATTTGAACAGATGATGTTGCTGTCAAATAACGCACTAATCTTTTTCCAAAAGCAGGTCAATATCGTTGCATGTTCCGTGAGCCGCGTTAAATCTTTAAGAAAGAAGACGCTTGACAAGATTGACGTCCGCAATTTTATCGCGGACGATAACTATTTGATTGGGTCGACAAGTTTAGTCCCTCGAAATCGGCGCAGTCAAGGCCTCAAAGCAGATTATTTTTTTAAATTGATGACTGCAACAAACACCTTAGAATTATCCGAATTTCTCTACAGAAGTTCAGCAGGATAACTAAGTTTTCGACATCAGCGCTATGTGGTGCAAAAGCAAAAGTAAAAGTATTGCGCTTTTTTGTTTCATTGTACCATCATTTCTATACACCCAAGTGCTTGTCCAATTTGCATTTATAATGAAATTCTCAAACTTACTGAGGTAATTCGTCTTCAATGTTTTGTAAAACATCTGTCTATTCTCATTGGAAGGACCAAGAACAATCAAAGGACATTTTCCGCAGAAGTCATTCTAACAACAATATCCCCATACAAACCGTAAATATAAAAAAAAATATTCTAGGGATATATTAGATATTAAATAATTCATCTTGTGCTACGGAAACGTAAGTAATGTTAATGAGTTCAAAGGCAAACAGTTAATTTTTGAAACCAGCGAAACATATTCCCCTCTTGGTTACAAATTTACATAAATACCAGCAGCTACCAGCATCCTTTAAATTTATTGTTTTTAATTTAAAGCACAAGGACTCTGCAGACTGCAATAGCAAACCCTCTTTTCGCGAATTGTCTCCCATTCTAAAGCGTCCAACTTTAAAACAAAATAAACCTTTCAAGCATATGCTACTGGTGTTGCTGGCGTTACCACACAAAGGATAATTGCTGCATCCTTTATTAATTCCTCAATGACCACATCTCTGTTAGTATCAATGTGGCATATCACACGTCGCGCCTTGTGTGTGTTGATGAGGAGGAAATTCGCGAGCACAAAAATCCAGCGGACACCATTTTTCGCTTACGGCGCGAAATTCTCGATTTGATCGGCTAGACAAGATAAAAACTTATTTTTGGCTTCCGTTCTGGTTTAATTTAATTTTTATTTCCTAAAAATTGGCCGCCTCTGGCAGCGAACACGTTTGTGGTGTGGTAAGTGCAGATTTTTATTTATTTTTTGCATTTCATTTTTTCATTTTTAACGAAACGGAAGGAAGACTGCCAGACACCGGTTGGGTACGGTACGAGTACTCGCTTCGGTACACAATGAGAGTTCCCATCTGAAGTACACAAGTGGGCGGCTGCGGGAGCCGGTAAATGGGAGCATATTCAAAATATTCCACAACACTGAATGTCAGGATTAAATAAGGCAATAATTAAGAATTTTACGTAATCCACTCTGCTCATTAATTTTTCCAATTTATCAACTAATTAATTGTGTTTACGTGGAAGGACATATGGGGGCAGATACTTCCACTGAATCAAGCCCAAATGGAATTATTAAATAGATGATCGGTGAACATGAACAGCGTCCCGTAGCACTGGCATGCTTAATCGCATTAAACGCGCATAACAATGTGCGCGTCAATTAGCATAAAACCTACTAACAAATGAATTTTCTTAAATGCTTAATGTTTATGCGTACAATTAGTGGGTATTAATAATTATTAAATATACTCGCATATGTGCGGAATTATATAATAATTGTGGGGATGACTCTGTGATGACACATAGCCCCATGACAATTGTTTGGCATCATTATTTAATGTAAATGCTGGTATCAAATAACTTTTAATTAAAAAGTATAATATATAATTAGACACTTTGAATAACGAGTTATATGACAAGGGGGGTTCCTATGAGGTTTTTTATACGACATATTATATGTTATGAAATACTGTCAAAATGGTTTAATTATTGAAAAATGTATTCAAAATAAATTTCATCTTTGCAGAACTATTAGGTTCGTACGGGTACTTTTTTGCAAACGTGATAAGAAACTGTGCGAATGTCATCACGTATTGAGAAAATTGAAGAAAATTAGTGAGAAATCCATTTCCCCTCTTTTAATTTTCTCGCCGAATTTCGACTCACTGAAAAATGAAAAATGAAAACTGACAACTAAGTGACAGGTCAACTAAAACTCTATTAATTTTAGTCTTCAACGATGTTCCTCTAGAATATATCTGCGTATTCAAAATGGTAAGTTTAATACAAGGTGGACCAAAAGAAGTCGTCCGATGTTGTTTGGCTCTAATTATTTGAACCTGTAGAATTTTATTGGCTGAGTCGAGAAGATGATATCGGGCAAATGGGCGCCGTTACAATTGATTGCCATACGGGCTCGTTTTCATCACTTCGGCGAGAACTTCGGGCGACAGATTCTCGCACTCGTGTCGAATGTTGTCCTTGAGGGCTTCTAGGGTCTCGGGCTTGTTCACGTAAACAAGGGACTTCAAGAAACCCCACAAAAAAAGTCTGGAACGGTTAAATCGGGCGATCTTGCGGGCCAGTGCAAATCGCCAAAACGAGAGATGAGGCGACCCGGGAACGCCGCCTTCAGAATATCGGCTGTGGCTCGCGCAGTGTGTGCCGTTGCTCCGTCTTGTTGGAACCACATGTCCTTCAGTCCTATTTCGTCCAATTGCGGCAGAAAAAACTCGGTTAACATGGCTCGGTCGTCGTGAACAGCGTGAACAGCGCACCATGCAGTAACTTTGAGCGGGTGTAATGGCTCCTCGTGCATTACTCGTGGATTTTCGGTGCCCCAGAAGCGATAGTTTTGCTTGTTCACGTACCCGCTGAGGTGCAAATGAGCGTCAACGCTCATTATGATTTTGGTCGAAAAATCGACCAATTCGTTTATTCCGCGTTCTTGGGGAGTGTATCGCTCCATGGCTTGTTCACTTGTATTCTATATCTGTCTAGTCCACAAATATCAAAACAGATTTGACATGTACATACTTACAAATAATCTTCAGTTTTCATATCACATTTTCATATTCCCGTTTAACAGAGTTTTCCACCATTACAACTTGTGATTTGTGAACTAGTAGAAATTGATTCAAAATCACATCCACTCACTCAAAATGTGTTCCCACTCCTATTTAACATTGAACTCAAATGTTTAATAACGACTCCAAACAGACTCACATTCTAAAATCGTAAATATTTCCATCAACTCAACTCCTAAACTCGCATGCAAGTTCCCATTTCGCCAAAGTGTCGCGACATTCTCAGTGAAATCCCCTTTCAACCACTCAAATAGCTTTCAACTCGCGAAGAGTTTTCGGTTGAATTATGGAGAATTCTCCGCCGAGTGCAACTCAATATTGGAATTTTTACCCCACTCCGGGAAAAATGGGGGAAATTCTTCCAAAAACGTAGTTCTCTGTCTTATGCTGTTGCTAAATAAAAAGCCCTACAAAGGTAACTACGCAATTTTGTGCAGCAATAATTATAAATCAGTTCTATTAAAAACTATAAATTCAAGTTTGATTTAATTTGTATTTCCTTCGTCGTTCTTTATTGAAGCAATAAGAATGAAAAACATCGTCCGCATGTGGCGTACTTTGTGGAAATTGGAAATTACAAAGATTTCCATTAGCATTCTCTATTTTCCAATGGTAAAGAGAAATTGTGTCAAGTCTTTGGTTTGGTTGTAAAAACGACTAGAAGAAACAAGAAAGAAGAGTAGAGTGAACTAAACACTAAACTTAAGCGATGCAACCAACCATACAAGGCGAATTAGTTTTGACATACCTAGGCAGAGGAAAGTGACTCCTTAGATATATTTAAATGACAAAGTGCAGTGAATTGACACTTTTGCTGAACATAGGTATACAATGTTTTCTCGAAGTCAAAATTTGGAAACTATTTTCCACCAGAAGTTTTGCTTCGTTGTGTTTCAATTCATCCTAAAGTGCAGGGACATGACATTTCGAGGGTTCTTTTCACAGTAGAGTGAGCATTGTCTAATACAAATGTAAGGAAGAAATACCTACGAATTTGTTTCGCTTGAGTACTGAGTTGACATTTAAATTTTATGGCCACGCAGGAAAATTTATGTATAGTTTTTACGTTTGGGGGAAATATTCATAGTCTGGGCAAATTTAATCTAGACCCAAGATGGCTCGAATTTTACCAAAATCGTTTGTACGCGAGTCTGTCTGCGTAGAAAACTTAATTTTGTTTCGAATCACCCTGTTCAAAATTGATGTTAGTGGTCTTCCTTACCGTCTGAGGAGCATCTGTAAGAGTCTTATAAATGGACCTGTCTAGCCAAAAGCAACACATTTTTATTGTTTTGGAACTACCATTTTGTATTCTTATTTTAAAAACTTCGTCTTAGTTATGTTATATATCTATTTATTTGTTAGAAGTTGACTTAATCTACTCTATGTTAAAACAGTTTGTGAATTTATTTTAAATGATATACCTAATAGTGAATAAAATAGTTTGCATTGAAGATGAAACGTATAAGAGATTTGCGATATTTGTTGGTTAGTGGCATCTTAGAGTTTGTACCTACCAAAACTTTGGCACTGACAGTGACATCTCCCGTTTTATCAAAAGATAACATTGTCCACAATTTTATAATAAAACTTAAGAAAAGGAAGGTAATTATAGAACATGTAATGATGTTCTACATATTTTACCACGTACAGATATTCACCACGGACACTTTTCGTGGTCGTTTTTCTTCAGAAAGGTTATTATTTATTCAGGTTAGTACGCTGTTCGAGCTAAACTAAATTTTATCTTCTGAAGTGAGACTTCAATTTTGACATAGAGCACGCCGTGGATAGAAGTGTCACAGAAAACCGCTGTTCTTTGAAAATATCTTAGGCACTTAAAAAATTCAGCTCTCTCTGATTTCAATCATTTCCAATTCTATGTACTCCTCGTCGAGGTATTTACTCAAAAAGCCCATCCTTACTTACTTCGCCAATTCTCCGCAATACAAAAACACAAGAGAACAAGGGAGCCCAATGATCTGTCAAAATTTAGCTTGAGAAAATGTCCCGACCCATTAAATGGGCGCCCTTAACTTTGACAGACACATGAAGAACATTCTGAAACAAAAGTTTAATTATGGTTCGCTTAAATTGAGCTCAGCTACATTTTGGAGGGCTCTAGCATCTTACTATAGGTCCATCCACATGAGCGCGAACTGCGACTAGGCGAATTGCGAACAAATCAATTTAACTGGATCTATGAATTGAAAATTACTATTTGTTTTAAATTATATTTAATTATTCTAACATTTAATCTAAAAAAAACTCTCAATTGATTCAAATAGCTAAATATACAATTACAGCAATTGTACCACGAATTGAAAATTCTTGCCGCGCACTGTCACACTTTATTCACAATCCACATAAAACAGTCGCAATCCACATACCCACAAATGAAAAATTCGTTGGAACTTACCCTCCAATATGAAACCGATTCGGGGGACCTGCGACTAAAAAAAGTTTTCATGTGAATGAAATGTCAGAATCTATGAATATTCCCCAGTTCGTAGTTCGCAATTCGCTCTCATGTGAATAGTCCTTAAGCTTCAACAATTAAGATGAATCTACATCAGGGTTTGTCCACTTTGAGTACATTTAAGATGTTCCGCAGTTAAAGGTCCTTTGCCTTAATTGCGAACTGCGAACAAGTGATTATTCGTAGTTTCTGACATTTCATGGTTGGTAGGTAGGAGTGGCGGTTTTTATATTTTAAAAACCCAAGTAGCACTATGTGCCGTTTTGTTACCACAACTCATTTGACCTGGTTGTTTAAGATTGTCGATTAGGAGAGTTTAGATCCAGCCTGTGGAATTCATTTCATACATGTGAAAACATTTTTTAGTCGAACAAATTTTTTTGG
The DNA here is from genome assembly GCA_963082955.1 of Cheilosia grossa. Taxonomy (NCBI): domain Eukaryota; kingdom Metazoa; phylum Arthropoda; class Insecta; order Diptera; family Syrphidae; genus Cheilosia; species Cheilosia grossa. The sequence continues at coordinate 40,572,733 of OY720145.1, read as the reverse complement.
GGATTGTGAATAAAGTGAAGCATTTTCAATTCGGGGGAAAATTGCTGTATTTATAAGTTTCGCTATTTAAATGTATTAAGACTCAGGTTTTTGTTTAGTTTAGATGTTAGATTAATTAAATACAAAGTTTTTGTGGGGAACAATTATTAATCCATAAATGCAGATTATTTTGATTTGTTGGTTCGCTTATTCGCAATTCGCGAATTGTCAAGTGTCCTTTCTTGAATTAGGGCTTTTGTTTTTAAAGTGTTTAGGAAACCTCTTCATTCCTTCATTGAGTAAATTTCGCCTAAACTTGTTCAATAGTTTGAACCACCCTTGGGTATTTATTTTGTAATTGCATATAAGTAGATGCAAATTATGAAATTTCAGCAAAATCGGGTGAACATTTAGAACGTTTCCGTAAACGTAACATAACGGGTGATTTTTTAAGAGGTTTAGAACTTTTTTTTAAAAAAAAAACATAAAAAATTCGAAAAAATGAAGAAATATTTATTTGAATCGATAGTTTGAACCTTGCAATTTAATGTTTAAAGGTAATTTCATGCAAATGTTGACCGCGGCTGCGTCTCAGGTAGCCCATCCGCTGAGTCCAATTTTGGCATACTCTTTCACACATATCGGCCGGTATCTCACGAATGAATGCATGGATGTTGGCTTCCAGTGCGTCAATGGAAGCGGGCTTGTCCCTATACACATTAGCCTTGGCATACCCCCACAAAAAATAATCTAATGGTGTCAAATCGCACGATCTAGGCGGCCAATTGACCGGCCCGAAACGTGGAATTAACTGTTCACCAAACTCGCCTCGCAATTGCGCCATTGTTTCGCGTGCTGTGTGGCATGTGGCACCGTCTTGTTGAAACCACATATCATGCAAGTCAAGAACTTCCATTTCGGGCAAAAAAAAGTTTGTTATCATCGCTCGGTAGCGTTCACCATTGACAGTAACGCTGCGATTCGCATCATCTTTGAAGAAATATGGCCCAATAATGCCGCCGGCCCATAAGCCGCACCAAACAGTGGCTTTTTCGGGATGCATTGGTAGCTGTTGCAATGCTTCTGGCTGATCTTCACTCCAAATGCGGCAATTTTGCTTATTTACGTACCCATTCAACCAAAAATGAGCCTCACCGCTGAACACAATTTTTCGGTAAAAAAGCGGATCCTCGGCCAGCTTTCCAAGAGCCCATTCACCAAAAATTCGGCGTTGTGGTAGGTCGGCTGGCTTTAGTTCTTGCACCAGCTGTATCTTAAAAGGCTTTACGCCCAAATCCTTCTGCAAAATTTTCCACGTAGTGCTGTAACAAAGGCCTAACTGCTGGGAACGGCGCCGAATCGACATTTCGCGGTCTTCTGTCACACTAGCTGATACGGCCGCAATATTTTCTTCACTACGCACAGTACGTAAACGTGTTGGTGGTTTAATGTCCAACAAAGTAAATTTGGTGCGAAATTTGGTCACAATCTTCCGAATAGACTGCTCAGAAGGTCGAGAATGCCGATCATAAAATGGAAGCAGCGCGCGATGAACATTTCGAACCGAGCACGAATTTTGATAGTTTAATTAAATAATTTGCAAGCGTTGTTCATTTGTAAGACGATCCATGGTTAAATTGCAAACCAAACTGAAGCTGTTTGACAGTGACACAAGGTACTAAACACACGTCAGCTGTCAAAACCAGTGTTGCCAAAACCAAACCAGCTAAAAAATCACCCTTTACATTTCTTAAATTCAAACAGCCCCTCCCATATTTGTTTTAATTGGACAACATATTTGGCTACTCTTGGTACTCACATAATTTTTCATAGAGACTCAGACTACTAGGTACCTATGTATTACGCTCTACTCTAATGATCCTTAGCGGAAATAACCTAATCTCCTAATAAAAATATCTGTAACACAATAATTCTCTTAGTATAGAAAAAAAAAAAATTGTAACTCTCTTGCCAACACGAAACAAAACGACACAATTTGCAGGCCCATTAATTGTACTGAAACATCACCATCAAATGTAGGATAAAAAAAAAAGTTGGCCGACAAAAAAATCCCCTTAAATTATCTGGTCTAGCCAATCAAATAATCAAGTCCTCTACCATTTATGTGCTGCAAGTTTGCACCCAGTGCAACATTGGGGCTCGCCAAATTCTCAAGCGCCAACAGAATAAAAAAACTGCGAATCACACAGAAAACTTTTCAACTGTGATCCTTATCAGACTGTATTCTCAGTTGTTCTTCTCCCAAATGAATGTTATATGTACGCGGCGGCCAAGACCCGCTTTTGTACACCAAAAATCCTTCAACACACAGTCTCTCCCCGTTCCCTCCGGAAACGTAAAGTGCTACGAACTGCAGTTGGCTTTGTTACTGCCATTCCGGCAGCAGAATCAATGCGATCCTGAAATTGCATCAATTCCATGGCGGGACGCTGAAAACGTATCCTTTGTCACTTATATACACTGAGAAGCCTTTTATTTAATATACATGCATGTGTATGCAATAACTACAATACAATTCGCGAGTAATTATTCAGCTTTATTCATAGCGCCTTCAATATTCGGCACACAAGGATATTATGTGGTGGAAAGCTGTTTGTTCGGTGTGTGTCGGCCCGAAATTTGTTACGAAACCGACAATTCGGCGGTTCAGTTTTATGTGCCCTTTCAGCGGCATTGTGTGCACGGGAAATCGAATTAATTTTACGAATATGGCTTCTGGTAGTTCAGTGAAACAAAAAAATGTTAGCAAAGTTTGCATTGATTTAGCGACGGTGACAAGGTCATGTGCGACTTATATTACATCTTACGTGCTTGTCTCAGGGGACGTCTCAGAATCCAATGAGAAATGTTTTGTCATGCCTAATAAGATCGGCACAAAACAATTTGTCATGTAAGATGTAAGGGATGAGAATAAGCCATTCGAGCTGTGGAAAGTATTTTGCGTAACAGAGAGGGATGCAAAGAAAGAAGGTCGATGTTAATAGCTCGTCTAAGTGGTTTCGATGTAGATACCTATTGTAAAGAGCTTTCATGAATTTTTTAAATTGTTTTAAATAGTAGCATAGACTAATTAATAATAAAGACACACCGCTTCATATAAAGAAAAAGTCACCACTTTGAGATTGCCTCCATCTCATGCATGTTGTGTCTTTAGCTTGTGTTATTTTAAATTCATTTTTATAACTATCATTCATTAAACTTATATGCTAGACAAAAACGATTAAATCTAATTTAAAGCTAACATTTATTTTATTCTGGCTCCAAGCGAGCTCTCTAAACTTATGTCATTAGCTTGTGTTTCGGAAGTTGCATCACACGAAAGTTGTTACAATCGAACACATGACTGATGACTGGCGGTTGTTTTTTTTTACTTTGGAAGTGTGTATGTAGGTAAATATTTCTTACGTTTCGTATATTTTTCTTGAAAGTACCTATGCCAGAGATGAATGATTAAAAGAGATGGATATCTTTCGTACGTCTATCCCCCCAAAACCCATTTGTTTACATTGTTGTTTTTGTAATTTCAACCCCCGTCTGTGAATACGTGTGATCAACAAAAAAAGCATGTTGCTAATGGCCGACCGCGAGTCATCTTGCTTTTATGAGCATCGCAGTGTTTAATTATTCTGTGTTTTGTATTGAATTTGTTTGGTTTTTGTGGAGGTTTCGATTAAAATGTAAAAAATTGTGAAATTCACAGTAGAGAATACTGAATTCTTGCATTAAAGTCCAATTCATGAACTCACATATACTCCAATAGAAATAAGCAAGTGTGTGTGACTTCATGAATTTTTCTGGAAAGCTTCATGAATTTTTGTGGAAAACAGCTTGTAGGCAACCGCCCTTCCACTGGAAAGTTATATATCTCTGTATTCCATTATCTTTGCCTATGCCTAGGTATTCTGCTTTTAATCAAGGGTAGGTGATCTTTTTTAGTATTTTTGCTGTGATTTAAAGGAAAATTTGTGTACAAATGTATGTAGCTGATGGATGTTGATGTGGTATAAAATCCTCTTTTTTTTTCAAAATTAAAGACGAAGGTTATGTATATATATCTATAGTTATTTTTTTACGATTTTTGTTTTTTTATCTTTTTTTTTTACGTTTTTTTATATATATTAAGTATTCAAGATATGTATTTAACTTTTTCGTATTTTTTTAATATTCTGTTTATGTCATTTTAGTAGATTAATGGGTAGGTACCTTACTTGTATATATAACTTGTTTTAAAGTATAGTTTTTGTTGGGAATTATTGTGAGCTTGAAAACAAAAGTTATTCCTGAATTATTTTTAGCTTAGGGTGTTGCTTCGGTACCTTTTGAGAAGTTGCAAGCTTTGCACTTTCCCAGATACAAAATTTTTTTTAGAAGAACAAGAATGATGTAATCTAGAACTGCGATGTGGTGGGATCTAAAAACGTTTTCGTCGGAAAACCAAAAAGTTTTTTTTTGTGTTTTGTTCGGGGGTTCGCTGAAAGGAAAAATCATCGAAAGACATTACAGAGCAAGTTTACGCGAGGGATGCTTCTGCAATAGTGAGGTAGTGTTGTGTTACTCATACATGAGGCAATACAAATGTCCCATACATCTGATCAAAATGTCCCAACACCTCAAAACGAAAATTTGTACCACCTCTTAAATTTGTCACATGGAGCATGGAGGAACACAAAACAAAATTTTGTGACAATAATACATTTCTCTTGGTTGAGAAAAAGAGAAGAGAGATCATAAAATGTAAACAAACACACTTGCATTCGCATGATCCATATTTCAATTATCCATAAAGGCTCACTCTCAAACTCATTCAACGTACGCTTTCTCTCTCAACTCATTTTATGAGAAACACAGAGAACAGAGTATAGATCCAAAAAGCGTCGCTTCACCATTAATTTGAGGATTTTCAGTGAGTGAGGCATTTTTAACTTCAATTGAGTTAGTGAGGAAAAGAAAAAGATTGAAGAATACCTCACTACCTCATAAATGAGGTAATGATAATGAGGTATTTGAGATATTTGAGGTAAAGACCTCACTAACACTTTTGGATCTGCTCATTTGTAATTACATACATACCATTGTACAATATATTATTTCAGATGCAAACCTCAATTGAGGTGAAATACAGAAGAAAAATCATTTGAGCTTTGAGGAGAATTGAGATTTGGTGCAACACGAACACCTCATTTGAGGTGGTACATTGTACCACTTCAAATTTCGAAATGAGTACCTCATACAAACTCATTTTAAATTCGTGTCCTACCCAACACTATAGTGAGGGACTCGAACAACCTCTAAAAAACCTCCCAGGAGGGACTGACTGTCGTCATCCCGAATGGGATCGCACCTAGTCGTTCAACTAATTGGCAATTCATTTTTAAATTATTTTAAAAATTCAGAAGAAGAATCCGCCGGTTGTCGGATTTCGAAACTTTTTTGTTTGAAGATATTACCTAATCTCTTGGCCTTGGCTAACTCTTATAGATCAAGGGGTCTTACCCGCCTCAATCTTCTGATTACATTGTTAGTATTTAATAGTTCTGTAAGTTCTACGTTAACATGGTTGAGAAGCCTACTTCTGTGCCTTTGGGCAACTTTTTTAACTTCATCTTCAACCATTTCAATATTTAGATCTCTATGTAGATCAGCGTTGCGTATGTACCAAGGTGCATTAACTCCGTTCCTTAGTACTTTATTTTGGAAGACTTGAATTTTTTGTAAATTTGGAGCCCGTAGGTCCATATTGGTTTCAAGACTTGCTTGTATAGCAGTAATTTATTGTAGTTGGACAGGGATGAGTATCTCCCAATAAGCCAATACATTTTACTGGATCGCATGTTCAACTCATTTCTTTTTTTCTTTACATGCGCTTTCCAACGCAGTTTAGCGTCTAGGGTCATGCCCAGATATTTAGCTGTATTTCAGTATTCCACTACATTGTTATTAATGTATACTGGAATGTGTGGTACGTTTTTATATGTAAAATTAATATGGACTCCAAAAAGTAAACTTTGGAATCAGATTCGTTTCTATTATAAAACTTTCTATTATTGTAGTTTTAATTTTCTCCAAGTGTGGAGCAGTATTTATATAATTTTTGAAAATTACACATTTCAAAAATTAAATCAGTAGGAGCAATTATGCTGCCAAAGTCGGATGTTTTTGAAAAGTTTTTGTGAAAGAGGAATGTTTCAGAAGCCTTTTTCAATTTAATAGATTCGCCAGATCATTTCATATCGGTGTCACATGTTTTGCAAGGTATTCTAGTTTTAGCCCTTAAAACTGCAGCGAGAAACGAGAAATATCTAAGAGAAAGATCCTCTATTAAAAAATGTTCTTCTAATATTTGCAACTCGGGAGGCTCAGTGTCCTCGTTTTCTTCCAATAGTAGATCATTGTCAGAAAAGCTTAGATTTGCAGTACTGTCATTATAAATTAGTCTATGAAAGTAGGTATAAATAGCGAGTGTTTTTTTTTATTTTGAATAGTATTTTGATGGTCAGTACCGTTTTTCGAGCAAAAGTAATCATATTTTCACTACAGAAAAATAGACTATTTTAAATAGTAAAGACATCCGCATATTGTAGTAAGCTTTCGGAGTATAAAAACACTTTAAAGTTCGGCACACAATAGACTTTTCGTGCAGATCCTGCTTAAATGTTGAAGTCTACGAATCAACTTTTGAAAGCGCAGAAGATCTTTAGTTCGTCACAAACTATCCATTTACCGTCTGACATTCGTTGGTCTTTTGGGGTCATTCTGTGGGGTGGTCTTAGTCATCTGAACTATGGAAAGGCTGCTGGATCAAATGGAATTTCCTCCGAATTTCACAAAGGAACTTGTAAGACGCAGACGTCAGCACAGCCGTGAGGGAGGAGTTATGGTATGGGGCGCCCTATCATATTATGGAACGATCGATTTGGTTTTTGTGAAGTGCAGAATGACAGTACCGTACTACAAGACTGTACTGGAAACGGCTCTACCTCAGTTCCAGGATATTTTCGGACCACTGCCGATCATTTTCCAGCAGAACAATGCGCCAATTCACACAGCTGGAAAAATGAGGATTTGGTTACAAGAACAACTTTCCTGGCCACCCTACTCCCCAGATATGAACATCATCGAAAATGTGTGGGGTTGGTTATACCAACAAAGAGGACCTTATTGAAGGTATCAAAGTGGCCTGGACCAGTGGTTCCCCTGATCTTTTAAAATCATTGTATGATTCTTTTAAAGACCGCATTTTTGAAGTAATTCAAAATAAGGGCGGTTGTACAAAGCATACAATTACATATGTACAGATCAAAAAGGTACAAAAAACACTTAATTTAAAAATAAATTATGTGTGAGGCTATTCATATGTTACGGACTGTATCTTTCTAGTACACAATGACCTGTTAGCACTCCGACATGTGTTGCCATATGTGTTCTGTTGACGTTTAGCAGATATTTTATATCCTGTTCCGTACGGTTACATCAGTCTCTGCAGCGGTAGTGAGAGCCAGTTATATTTGCATTCGGGGCTCAGGAGCTCTATGGCCTATTCGAGACAATTTAGAGAGTGCTTGGAGATCTTGAAATTCATACAAATCGAATCAAAAAAGTGCAAGAGTGACCCAATTCTGCGCATCAAGGACTGTTTCCGAAATCACTTGATGACAATGAATAGAAAAGACCCTATGTGTAGGCGGAGTCTTTTCAAGATCTCCCACAACATGTACAACACAATTAACAAACTCGACATCCCTAAATTCAGCTGTAGGCTTGATGCGACTCATATCAACAGCTAAGCAAACAAGCACAACTTCACATTTATAATGAAATATCTTTCCTACTCTGAAAATTGTCGCCCGAACCTCCATTCAAACGCTGTAAATCAATTGACTATTCAATTGTATCTATACCCACCTTGTCTGCATACAAAATGTATGTCCAACGCAACAGCATGAAGTGAAAAGCTATCTGAAAAATCAACACATTACCCAGAGCAACTCACGAGTACGAGTATATGCACTCGTACGTGAATGCACTGGCACTGCACTGCACAACTCCTTTTCCTAACTAAGTTACAATGCAAGACAACTGCCTTGTCTTACCACCTCGCTCTGCCAGAAGCAATTAATCTTAACATCCACATTTCCTATACAAAGTTGTTTGCTCCACTTTATACGTTAAGTGTAAGTGGTGTATATTTGAAAACGATTTACAGCCGAAGCCCCAGCATATAATATGAGAGCAACATCGAAGCCGACAGCAAGCATATAGGAGCAGAGCAGTCGTTTCCAGTACGCGCCAAACTTAGACTTTATTAGGTAGTCTCGCAGTATACCACACAGCAGAGTACACAGTAGATCCGCATGCCCCACAGTCTGCACTGCGATGGTAATTTATTGGAAGGACGTCCAGAGTATGGGACTTTTCTTATTCCTCTCCTCGTGTACCCAAGATAAATTGCTTGTTAATTTGTAAGAATTTTCGACTTTATCCGCAATTAATTAAAGTTGTAATCCAGCCATAGATATATATAGAGAATACGGGCCGGAACCAGTAACCAGTTACTGGCAACCGGCGAGGAATGAAATTTAGTTGCCGTACAATTGCATGTGGACAAATGTACAAATTTCGAAAATTTGATTTCGCCTCGATTTGAGTTCGCTTGAATGGCTTTATTTATTGGATAGTTTGGAGTTTCGGTGGTTCGCTTTTCAGGTTGGAATATGGTCCTAGTGAAATTCCCAACTGTTGGGGGTGCAAACTGACATTACACTCGCAAATGTGGGTCATCTAGACTTCATCACACAGGACCTAGGTCAGTCGACTGTGGCGGATTACGTGATTGACGGCCTCCATGGGTAAGCTGCGGATAACCCATAAGCAGTCATCTCTTACGAGCAGGCAACATCCCAAGTAGAAATTTGTGACTATTTTCACACGGTATATTTGACTCAGTTTTGTATCGATAAACTCCCTTCCAATTAGTTGGTAACTAAAGGGTGGTTAAGTTTTAAGGGCCGATGTTGATTTTGAATAAAATACAAATTATTTAGGAAATTAATGTCATTTCTTCTTAATATGATAATATTGGTATGGTTCAATTACGTATGGAACAAAATATCGGCCAAATGGCCGCCGCGACCTCGGCGGCACACCTCCATCCGATGGTCCAAATTTTCGATGACGCTGAGGCATAATTGAGGTTCTATGCCGTTAATGTGCCGAATTATCTCATCCTTTAGCTCTTGAATTGTTGCTGGCTTAGCGAGGTACACCTTTTCTTTCAAATAACCCCAAAGAAAGAAGTCCAACGGTGTCAACTCGCATGATCGTGGCGGCCAATTAACAGCGCCACGACGTGATATAACACGGCCATTGAATTTCTCCCGCAAAAGCGTCATTGTTTCGTTAGCTGTGTGGCAAGTGGCACCGTCCAAATCTTCCAAATCGGGGCCATAAAAAGTTCGTTATCATCTCACGATAGCGAGCACCATTCCCAGTATCTGCCCTCCCGGCATCAAAAAATACGGCCCGATGATGCGGCCAGCCCATAAACTGCACGAAACAGTCACTCTTTGTGGGTGCCCTGGTTTTTCGACAACCACTCTCGGAATATCATTCGCCCAAATGCGACAATTCTGCTTACTGACGAATCCACTGAGGTGAAAATGTGCGTCATCACTGAAGATGATTTTCTTCGATATGTATTTTGATTTGAACGCCCATTTTCATAATAAGCCTGAATAACTTTAACGCGTTGCTCGATTGTGTATCTTTCCATGGTTCAAATTGAATTAGTCTGAAATTGAGAAATGTCAAAAGAAATGCAGAAAAAAACTTGACGTTTAGGTGTGGTTCACATTCAACATCGGACCTTAAAATTTAACCACCCTTTATTTGACATTTCTGTTACCAGTAGGTACGTGTCTCAGAGGTACTAATGTTCTTAACTGTAACATATCAAAGCACGCAAAAGCTGTGAGGTTGCTATTTAATGTTACCACTTAACAACTACGCAAATCGACTGCACACAGTCTAAATTGTGACCACCATCATAATATAATATTTTGGCGCTTTTTTCTGCAAACAATCTTCAAACATACTACAAACTATTGTCTGCTGTAGGTGTTCACAGACGAAGTAGGTAGGTACAGCATTTATACTCACACACGCAACATCCTCCTTTAAATGTAGGCGTGCGTAAAAGGGAATACAGGGTGGCATGAAACAAATATCTTGAATAGTTAAATGATGAACAATGAATATAACTAAAAAGAATCGAAATATGTAATTTAGAGACTTCATTATTTTATAATGTAGGTTCAAGGGCACCCTAGAAGTCATGTCAAACACAGGTTTTCAGTACCAGGGCGAGTTCAGTGCTATATCGAACACATTAGGGCTTAACCAGTGCGCACTTGTGCGCGCCCACGTCAAATAAACTTACTATAACCAACAATTTCTTCTTGGGATGTCTTTGGGGTTCGTAATCCTATTTGTCTTCCACCTTACGTTTCGAACGGCTGAAAAACGTCAGATTAGTCGGATTCTATTGAGGAACTCTGCGTTTGGTTGGAATATATCGTTTGATTAGAAATCCTGAACTAGGACCCTTTGTAAAATTTATTTCTATTGTTCCCACACTGCACATACCTAGGCAATTATTTCCCAACTCGAAATCCCTTTCACATAGTTTATACAACTTATTTGCGAAAAAAGGGGTCAAACCAACTCCATGCACATACGCATTCTCTTGTCGGGCATTTCATTAAATATGCGTTCTTCGCATATGAACTTATGTACCTCATGTATACATCCTAGTACAGTAGGATTTACATACTAAAGATCCCTCCCCAAAAAGAGTACATGGCTCGTGTGCACATATGCGCCATTGTTCCGTCGAATGAGTCCCCGGGAAGATCCCTTGTTTTTGAACCGAACCCACACTTGAAACGGCAATTTGTATGCATTTCTATGTGCGCTCGCTGGAGGATCCCTGCTCTGAAAGAATTCAAGTATTTCGACCCCTTTGTTGCATTTAGCGTAAAAACTGCAAAGAAAATTTCCGCCATGTTGCCGATTACCATCTGTAAATGTTATGTACCGCGTCAAAAGTCCTATACCTGCTCGTATGCCTTGGATGTCCCCTCTAATGTCACTGGAATACATAAAAAAAAACCCAAGATGGCAATAATCTGTGAAGAGCCTCTTACCAAATGAAGTGGTTATCATTTTTGCTGGAAACCAGAGCAACACCGGCGCTTCATGCTTACGCGAGTCAAAAAAAATAAAAATAAAAGATGTGTGTTTGCCTGCATTTCTCTTTTGAATTCTTCTGGTGGAATTCTATGGATGCATGTACGCTGTCATCTTAAACAACAACAACAACAGCGACGATGATGACGAGAAAAAAAAATCAAATTCCATTGGGTGATGCACTGAATGAACCAATCACAAAAAAAAAACGGACAAAAATGCGCGAGGACATAAGTGCCCTCATTTGAAAAATTCGCATCCGCACATGGTGGTGGGTTTATATACCGCCGACGACTTTATTATACGCAGGTGAAGCATGCAAAAAAGATGTTTGACAAAATTGTATATCCTTTGTACACGTGTATTTGCATTGGCGTCCTTTTGCAAGTCCTTCAAGTTAGAGTAGGTAGGTATAGACTATTGATGCATCGCAATTGTGTTGTACAAATTGATCAATTCCTTGGGGATGAACTGGTTATATATAGCTAAGTTGGCAGAACCTTCAAAGAAGCCGGTTTTAACTGCGACAACTTTTATGGACCCTACCATAATAAACATTTTTAGTTTCGACTTTAAATAATTTATATTTAATAATTTATTTCACTTAGTTTGTGGACGCTCACTAAAGAGGAGCCAACCTTCCCTTTTATTGGGGGCTTTTTCAAAGCTCACAAAATGCTATTCAGCACGTTGGTGGTAAAGTTCACATTTTTAAATGGTTATCCGCCGTTTTATAAAATGACCCCTCTATCCTTCTTTCAGGAGCAACATGTAACTATAACTTTATAGCCGCTTACGATTGTGATATGCAATTCTGATGGAGAATGAAAAATGAATGGGTATGTATTTCAGGAGATTTTTATTAGTATGCTCGCACTGTCCCCTTTTAGGGGAGTAATGTAAATGGGAGTCTTACTGACACTCCTTTTTAAAAGTGGTTTACCACAGGGTTCAGTTCTTGGTCCTCTACTGTTTTTAATTTACCTAAATTAATGGAGAATCAACTGCATTTGCAGACGAAGACGCCTTTACTTACCATTACCAGATTTATACGGGATACGAATGTATTGCAAAGATCTCGGAAGATCTAGAAACCTCGAGAATTATAAGCGCGAGAGCCAAACTTATGTCTTTCAAATAAATCGAATAAGGTTTTAAATGATTTTAGTTTATGCTTCCATGCTTATGATTGTAAAAAAGTAATTTTGTTCGTAGTTCAAAACGTTAAAAAATTTTTTGTTTTGTTTTTTCATCACAATAAGTTATCATCATAATAAGAAGGTCCTTCAAACCAATAAATCACATATGCTCCTCGTAACTAGCGAAATGCTTACTCTAAGTTGCAGTATGGTATCACACTATAAAATGGTTCTTATAGTAGCTCTTCAAGACCATGATTAAAAGCTTGGAAACATTTTATCAGGATTATTTGTAATAAAAATCTTTATAACCAGAGCTGGCCCTTATATAGAGGCCTTTGTATTTTAACAAGTAGACACCGTTTTTAATTAGGTACTGCAAGCGATAAAATTCCTAGTAGAACTACATAGCTCTACAGTCCAAGTATAAGAACTAAATGCGAAAAATATAAACCCATTTTTCGCATTTTTCACTGCTATCTGTCTCCCCCTTAATGTTCAATCATTTACCATTTGCTGTCCGCACAGTGACACATTTTAATCCGCTTTTAAAAAAGGTTAAAGATTGGTTGTTCACTATTAATTATGACGTCCCTTAATCGTTACTTAATACCAATCTGTTATCGTAATCATCAGCACAAGTCAATTTCTAAGTTTTAATGTCAATTTATAAATTATTAATCCTTGAATTTCTAAATTAATTTTGAATTGCTTTACTTTTTTGTTTTCCTTTGTATACGAATTTTTATAATGAAGTCCAAGAGAAGTAATTTTATAAAAACCAATGTTTCCCCTTCATCAGATTTATTTTAATTTGTTTATTGTATATTAAGCCGCCGCCGCACTGTGGTACAAAATTACTTTTTTGGTTGCAAAAATCATAACTTTTGAACGCGCGAGATTTCGCTACTATATTTTTTCTTCCTAAAGGAAATTTCCAAGCCTAAAAAGATGATTCTTAAGAAAATCCCTTCACAGGGTGTTTCTAAATCTTAAGCTGAAGAAAGTTTTTTCTTGAAAAAGTAATTAACCCTTTCGGTACTTCTTTTTTGTTCTAAGGCTAAAAAAATATTTTTTTTCGTTTTGTTGTTACGGAGGCTCCGACTAAAAACATTGGAACATTATTTTTGCTAAGTATTTGTTCAAAAGTGGTTTTTGAGAACGTTGCCAAATGGCATCAATTGTCTCAAGTGGCAGCAGAACAAAGGACAACAATATTATGTATTTTTATTTTTTACAAAACATTTATTAACAAAATTGAAAAAAAAAAAAATCATTAAATTTGTTTATTTCAAATATAATATAAAAAAATAGGGAGCTTCGAAAATATTAAAAAAACACTAATGTTTATACAAGTACAAAAACTAAAAAAATTAAAAAAATCATAAATTATTGCATTCACACTCGGTTTTCGTCATTTACTTCGAACTCGAACTCAAAATTAAGAATAATTCAGGGTAATATGTGTATTTATATAGAAAAAAAAATTTTAAAAATAAAAAAAATTAAAGAATTCATGAAATTCTTCATTGCTGCTGGGTAAATTTTGTTTCCTTCAAACTAAAGTAAAAATTAAAGATTTTCAAGAGTTTTTATGCGTACAAGTACATGTATTTTTATTCATTATAATGGATGTATATGGATATACTTCCGGCCAATGTTCAAATCCTTCATATCGAAGGGAAACCGATGGAGTTGATTCACATTGATTTCTTGCCCTTGGGCTGTTGCATCAAGCAAGCCATCTCAAAAGAAAAATATTATTGTAATCTTCCAATAGAAAAACTTCGTTGAAGTTTTCTAGTAGGGCATCAAGAATATCTGGCTCATCTGCATCTTCGAGATCAGATATATCCGACTCTTCGAAATTGTCGAAAATATTTTGAATTTCAGATTTTTTCAGTTTTTTTGACATTTTAAGAGCTAAGTAAGTAAAAGGCAAGAAAAACTAAAGTAAAATAAAAAATGATACCGAGCGGCATCAATCTTATCCTCGGAAATGATGCCTCAAAAAGCACCTCTAAACAAATTTGATGCCGATTGGCAACATAGAAAAAGGAAAAATGTGTCAAATCCAAAAAACCAAACTCAGATGTCTATTTTATTTTTTTTATTGTATGCCTGCTATTTCTCATTAAAATAAAATCGAAATTGATAATGTATGTTTCAATTACCAATGTAAAAATGAAATCATAAAAATATTCTTCCGACGAAAAAATTCGAGCTCTACCTTAGACCTTCATTGCACGAGAGCTAAAAGCATAACGATATCAACCATCAACCAGTTTGTTTGCCTCTACTGATTAACAGATACTTCAAGAAGTTAATCAGAAAAAAAAATCGAAAAAATATACTCAGAGAGAGAAAATGGACGTTAGGAATATTCCTGTTGCCATATGGCATCAAAATACCGAAAGGGTTAACAGAGAAAGGAATTAAAGGAAATCTTTAAAAACAGGTAAAATTTTACGACTCTTGTAAAGAAAATGTCTGCGGCTATTTAATCTTTCACAGGGCGGTCCAAAATATATTTTTTTACAGCAGTGAATGCATTAAATTAACAAAATATTTAAGAAAACACTTTTTTTCACTTTGTGGCGCATCAATAGGTACATCCCGTTTGGAAAATTCATATTTATATTTAATCTGCATGCACCGCTCTTCAGTAAAGCTCAGTAAAGCCCAACTAACACCATTTACATTTACATAACATTTGCTTTTATTTAACTTTTTGTATATACAATTTGACTTAAGGCTAAGTAACAAATGGTGGTGAATAATAAATATTTAAATGCGTTGGCTCAACAATAGGGGCCCAACGGTGTACAATGTTTGTTTTCTTAAATCTATTTTACATAAATTGTGGCTGTCTTCTCGGATTCATACTCGTAGTATGCATCGTCGTCTGGGTTGACCTCAGGATGTTCAAGTCCGGGTGTTGATGGATAAACTAACACCATTTACCCATTGTCATGGCTTTTCTACCTGGTAAATATAAGTTTCCCAATGTGGGGTTACAGAGGAAAATTAATATTTATACCTGTTTTATTAGGTCATAAAATAATAATACACGGTTAAATATTTCTCTCTACTTAGGCACTAAATCAATTAATCTCTTTCTTTTGGCAAGTTAATCCAGCTGAATTCTGTTTGACTGAATTTTTGCTTAAATATGTACAGTTATTTGAAAGTGAAAATGAACGTAAATGTAAGGAGACACACTGCAAATAAAAAAAAAAAATATGTAGGTATATATTTATAACTCATAATGGCGTTTTCCATGGAGATTTTCAGATTTCGATCTCAGATTTAAAATTTGTCATACCCAATGGAACATAAAATAAGATTACTCTTTTCTTTTCGCTTCTGTTTTGGTGTGTAATTTAAAAGTAAGCTGTTTTTATTTTTCAATTTGTGGTTATAAAATTCCATTCATTAAAGTTGATAGCCATTGTAACAGCTAAATTTAAATATTTCTCTATTTTCTACAGACTCGTCGCCTATAAATGTAAATACTAGCAAATTCCAAAGCTTGACAAATGTCAAATGTTAGTGAAAGCTTAGAAATCAAGATAAATATAATAAACTATAATATATATATTGTATTACTATAGATTAAAAATCAGAAGTGAGTACATTTCTTTAATCTTGCGAACGAAAACAGTCCTTAAAAGTTACTTACACGCTTGCGGAATCGGAACAAGTCAGCGTATACTTTTTTTCGTGTACTCAAAAAAAGTCACTGCGGAATTTGGCCCCCACTAGCTTCTAAGTGTGCATTTAGACTTGTTTTGTGAAAGATCTTAAGCTCACAAATTGAAATAAAGCATTCATTTTATTTTCACTTAACAAGATGCTTCTGTCTTCAAGAAAAATTAGTTCGAGCAAAATCCATAAATTCGATTGCATAGGTTCTAGCTACGGCCAGTACTAAGAAAAGTCGGTGTATTTCTACGGTATTTAGGTTAGGCGGCTGCCTATAGGCATCGTCAAGGCAGAACAAGACCAAAGTTGTAGATCCATTTTAAACTTGAGATGAGGAAACTGGAAGACTATTCCGGAGGCACGGCTAGGACCACTACAGTCTTCATTTTTACAGCAAGTGATATCTTATATATCTTATATACCAGCGTAGCGTTCTAGAATGCTGAATCTTGATAACTTATATAGAAGGCGCTATAGTTCGGTGTGAACGACAATAGAATTACCTATCTTGGCTTTGCTAGTGTCAAAAATGGAATTTATCAGCAGTTGAGTCAATCGACAGTCGTGGTTTTTGTCACGAGGTGAAACGTAAGCACATTCTCTTAAGCATGACTGCTGCCGCAAAATGTCGAACTTTCAAGTCACCGAATTCTTGGAAACAACTTCCAATAAGTCGCGTCGCTTGATCTAGTTGATTGCCTATCAACATTCAACATCTGAGTTGGTGGTGGCGCTCAAACATGTCCTCCCTCCTATATGAATAGGCTTTCAGTGATGCTGCGCAAGTCCACAACTGTTTCAAGTCTTATGGCCCAAGTATTCAGGTGGCCTCTTATAAGTGCTCACACTTTTTTGTCGAATCTATCAACGTGGAATTACTCGAGCTTAATGTGGTTCTAATTCTGCGCAGAATTTACCTTTTCCCGAAACCACCTTTAAATGGAGTCGTCTGTCATAAACTCCGCTCAGACTCGCAGCCATTAAAAGTGCAGGCGCTACCTTAAACGTCCGCTCCTAGCGCACCCAAAGCTTGTTATAATTGCACAGCACATCTTCGGCTTTTGCACTCCAGCGGTGTTCCGCTGCTACTGGCTACTGCATCCGCACAATACCAATCACCGGAGATAATCCTCCCATAATTTATCGCACCGTTTCTAGACGTAGATGCGAGCTGCCTCTCAATAGGTATGTCCACCTCGAACAAGATGATACGAACGTCCGAACGTCATCTAAGCAACGACAGCAAAAAAAAAAAAAACGAACAAAAAATAAATGCATTCCTCTTCGCTGGCTCCTTCAATTATCTCACACACAAGTCAATCAAACCAATCGTACGAATCCGGTTATTGATTTATCCATCCGAACAGTGAACACCAAAGTCGGGCTCGCACGCTCAACCGAAATCGGCACTGGCACGCACAGGCACTGGGCACACACAAATTATGCCTGCCCCTTGGCTGATTGATCAAAACCTTGATACCGTGTGACACATGTCAATAAATTGATCTCAAATACACATATTTTCCTTGGTCCTGCGTCGCGTCTTCCTTTCCTCTTTCGTAATCATGCCGCATCGTTTAATTATTAATTTTTCTCCTCGCTTAATCCTTGCGTGAAGAAAACACAAAAGGGCGCTCGGGGGATCGCTGAGTGGAGCCGGCAATTCCCGCTCTTTCGATTTCGATCCGTAAATCAAGCAACAGATATACGATTAAGAAGACCGAGATGGGGACTCGTCCTTGTGGTGTACAACTTGCAATCGATATCGCTTTACGAAACAAATTCGCCATCCTTCTCCTTGGCAAGGCACAGTTTTAAGTGCTGCTGTGTATAATCCCTGGAGAGATGCGGTGCTACGCTCGAGCCTTGTATATAGAAATGGAGTTGTACACGTAGCCCCGAGACCTGAACTCCATAAATAAAATTGTGAAAAATGAAACCCCTTTTTGAAATGTGAACTAATCCCGTTTTTTCCGCTCCGTAATACTGCTCTGATGCCTCCCAGTCCCAGCTCCCATGCATTGCGGCGCGCAGGCAGCAGGGAATGAACTTATTGTCCCGCTTTGTGTGGCGCTAAAATCTCATAGGATATATCATTTATTAAATATGAATCTGGGATTTCTTTGTGTCCGTCCCATTGGATGCATTTTGAAATTCAGGAATTTTCCCTTTATATTCGGATGGCAATTTGTGTTTTTTTCCCCCTTCGTCTTCTTCTTTTTTCCGTTGTGAGGTTAAGTTTTGTTTGGTTTTGTTTAGACGCTGCTTGCTTGTTATTGTTGTTGCTGTTGATAGTGGTGTTGGTTGGAGCTGTCGCCAGTGAGCATTCAACTAATGGGATGGAAGCGAAGGAGCTAAGAGCTGGGCTTTGTGCACCTTTTTCGCGTAATCGTCTTCTTCGTACTCCTCAACGTAACGTATAGTCGCCGTCGCCGTCATTGTCAGTTGTGCGCACTCTGCTGGGTCGCTGTTTTAGGTTCAACTGACTGGAGTTTGGTGGTTCAAGTGGTGGCGACGTGATTCTTTTGTGCTTTTGATTTCTATGGATGAATGGGATATTTTACTTGTGGGAAGATGGTTTCGTGTTCCCTTTGTAATGATTATGCGGTAATATTCTTCTTTGACCATGGACATGGATACTAATTAGGGCGCCATTTCGAGAGTGTTGTCTAAGAGGGAGAGAGTAGCAAGTGAGATATGTGGTTCGGCTTTGGCTTAAGGGCGTGCTCTAAAATTTGCACTTGAACGCGAAAACGTTCTGTGTATGAAACGGCTGCGGAGAAACGACTACAGTCGCCAAAAATTGAGGTTGTTAAATTTGGTAACTCCACAAATTGATTGACACCTTCTAGTGACCGTGGTAACGAGCAAAATTTGTAAGTTCTGATAGCTTCCAGTACAAGTAGGAGTTTGTTTCTTTTAGAGAGGGAATCATGAGGTACTTACTAATGACAAATGACCAAACTGCCATGATTTTCTTAAATATTTGTCTCACGACCAAAACATCTGACGTTGGGAAACAAAATCGCAAGTTCTACGGTAGGTATTGCTCAATCCGCATAAATTCTACCTCTGTTTAAAATAGCTTCTTGCGGGTGTTCGATATTTCCAAGGATAGATTGACCCAAACATCGACTCAGATCGGTGAAAGCTCCTGCATTTGAGGAGAAAAGATTCATCTTTATCACTTGCGAATACTATCATCTTCCGTATTCGTTACTTTGATAGTGTGACTCGAGATTTGGTGTGAAGATGCACTGCGTTTTGGACAGTATATACCTAATTTGAACAAGTCTGGTAGGTGCCACCTGACCTAACCTTCGATAGATGTAAGGAAATTTATAGCAAAACACTCAGAAAAAAGAAATTGATTGTTAAGCTAATGTCGTCTTCCATTGGGTCCACCAGAAATCTTTTTTAGATCTCAGATTTTACGCTGCTAATGGAACGCGCAACGAAATTGATCTGCTTTTATAAATGTATTAGTGCGTTATTCGGCAGCAGTATCAGCTGTTCAAATTACATTTGTTTTTGCAAAAATCACAAATGGATATCGACTTCAAAAATGTTTTCCCTGTTGTAGATACAAATTTAGTGTTTATTTTGGTGATTCGTAGTCTTCAAATACCACGAATACTATGAAGATAATAATTCCTATAAAATTATATCCATGGTTATTTATGTATTTCGTTATTTTGGTTTTCACGAATTCGCGCATTTGACTTGAAAGCAAAGTTCTTAAAATGACGTAAAACAGCTGTGCAAAGCATATTGGTATTGTGGCAGTATTTGTAGATCTGAAAAAGATATCAAGATCTGCGAAAAGTGCTGCGAACCGAAAAAAAGATTGATTTTTTCTCCCAATGTAACATGAAAAGTGATTTAGACCAAAATAAGATAGATTTTTTGTCCCAATGGAAAACGATATAAGAGTTCTGGTTTTAACTTTTATTTTTGACAGCAACAACTCATTCTTGAGTTTTCAAGAATCAATTATTCAGCGTAAGAATAATATTCCCTCCATACCTACTTTCTTACATTAATAACAATTTCATTCTTAAATCAAAAACTTTAATATTTGGGTTGAACCAACGTGTTTTTTTTTCCAGAGTCAACGATGAAAAAAAAAAAAGTCGAGTTGAGACATCTCTGAATCTTCAAATAACGTTAAGCCGAAGATTCCTTCACCAAGAACTTAAAACGACGTTAAAAAATGTGTATTTTGCTGTTGGGTTTATTTCTTAGGATCTATTTAGCAGCTCTCGCATTTCTGCTTTATGTGGTTTAAAAAATGCAGGGTTGTTATAATTTGATCAGTTGAATTCTGATAGTCAACTCTATGTATACATCTATTCAACTTGGAGTTAGAATCAGTTTTTCTATGTCAGAAAGACAACATTCACTTCGATTCGCAGTCAATTGGGACAGCGCAGCGCACTCATTGAAAATAAATTAACAGGTAAAATTGACAAAATTCTATTGGAAAATTTCAACAAAATTAGTTTTATTGAACGGAAAAAATATATTTGTAATGATAACTGAAATTTATCAACAGGTACAACTTAAGTTTTATCAATTTGAACGAAATTTTGTTAAGCGGATAAAACATTTCCTACAAAAATACATAATATATACGTTGTCAGAATAACAAAACACAATTTTCAGTTTAATAAATCGATATAGCATCAATTCAACGATTTTATTGTTGAATTCACAGAGTTTTTGTTATATCCAGAAAAAAAACAGAACAGAACTTTTGAAAATATTTGTGAAATTGACAAAATGTATGCAAAATGTTTGTTAGCCAAACAAACAGGAATAGAGAAAAGAATAATTATTAACTGATTCATCGGTCTAACCCTTTTTTTTATATATTGCACCTAAGGAATTTTTTGAAAAAAAAAAAAAAAAACAAAATAATTTTGTGATATTCATTATGTACATCTTTCTTCTTCTTCTAATATATAAAAATCTCTTGTCACAGTTTTAGTGTTTATACTCCTCCGAAACGGCTCGACCGATTTTGATGAAATTTTATACGTATATTCAGTAGGTCTGAATATAACTAGTTTTTATACCCCTAAGTGTTAAGGGTGGCTCATCCAAAAAATTTTTTGTTCAAACAAAGTATAAATTACTGTAGTTTTTTATAGTATCAACTCTGCCGATAAATATGTTATCGAAATAATTTTTTTTTATTATTTTATTCTATTCTTTACCTCAATTGAAAGGGGTATCTACTTCTCTGTTAGAAATATCGTTATGGCAACGCGTGGCCGTTGCATCATCTGGCATGGCGCCAACTTAATTTGATGGAGGCAGAACAGCTCATTCAGTATTTAATGTCACAAACTATTCAAAAAAACCCAGACGCAGTGTGCAACATAAAAAAACAATCGTCTTTGGCCAGTGTTGAAACAGTGTAAAATTATTATCATCTGGGATGAATGCACTATGGCATTGAAAGATATAAAAAACAATGATAAATTATTTGGCGGCAATCTGTTCCTCCTTTCAGCTTGCTTGCT
The DNA here is from genome assembly GCA_963082955.1 of Cheilosia grossa. NCBI lineage: Eukaryota > Metazoa > Arthropoda > Insecta > Diptera > Syrphidae > Cheilosia > Cheilosia grossa. The sequence goes on along the minus strand of OY720145.1, from coordinate 40,551,117 downwards.
ACTGTCTCTCTCTGTTGGACCGATTACAAAAAATCAGAAATGGTAAGCAAAATTAACCCCTACAACCAGAAAAAACATAAATATAAATGTAGATATCCTTAAAAAAAAAAACGTCAGCTGTTATCAGTATCTACGCATTTTTACGCTCCGCATAACTCCTGAGTGTATAGCACAAAAGATAATGAATACACCCACCTAGACAAAAGCCAATGGGGAGTCCAATTCCAACCCATATCCATACGATCTCGCCTGTGGAATGCCATATTTTTAACCACACCACCCCAACCTGCGCTAAACAGACGGTTAATAAATTGTTTCAGTTCCACCACACAAATAGGAACATTGCACAGCAAGGTCATTACTTATGTTCACCCCCGAAGGGGACAGTATTCGCATCCATCTGCCATCTCTTTCTCTGTCGGTGCATGAGTTCGTTTTCGTTTATTCTTATGTGTGGTGTAGGGTTGTGTCTATTGCTACGCAACGCACACAGGAGACAGGACTGCTTAAATTTACTCTTTGCAATTATTTTACAGAGCAGTAAGTTATGGCATCCGGTCATAAATTTGTCGGGGAATTGTATACATCAGTTTGGAAGCGATTTCCTTGCCTCCTTCCGCACACGTTATATACCTTCGCTACAGTATTTGAATAGCCGTATGAAAGAGTTAACATGCTGCTACAGCTCCAGCTCCAGCTCCGGTGTCTGTGACTACGACGACGATAACGACAACGACAACGACATCGACAACTATACAACGACACGAAAGTGCACTGTAGTACAAATAATATGCAACCCAAAGCGGGCTGGTGAATGAGTGGGTGAACTCCAAATAGACCCTCGAATCCATTGTGGGCCAACTAGCATAGAAAGCGCCCTCTGCCCATCTATTCTAGTCGATAAAGTAACTGTGTGTACATAGTGTCATGACGTGGACAAAAAAACACAAAGCAAAAAAACAGAAAGAAAAATTAAAAAAACCAAACGAACTGAACTCGTGATACCAAAGCAAACATCTGTGTCGGACATGGGCATAGACGGCGGACGGAGGAGGATAGACTTTGGACATGGTCGAGGCGACAGACTGACATATGTCTCTGGGGGTCATGTTCCGCAAGTCCCATTCCAATTTTCCACAGAGATAACTGACCTCTGACTGAGCTGTGGTCCATACGGGGTATTTATCACCCGAATTCATTCATTCCTGATTGTTCGATTAAATCCTTCCGGAAATGGCTTTAATCGATGTCTGATGCTGTATCGGCTGCACTTCAATTAGAAGTTGGCATTTAGTGGTGCACACTGTTACGTATACACGTAGCCAGTGTATGGTTGAGTGTTGTACTCGTATATGCATGTGGAAACAATGCGATGTTGTTCAACCCCATTGTGCATACGGGTGTTATGGGAATGGTCCAGCAATCAATAGTGCTGCATAGCTTTTCACAGAATCATAGAGATCAATCAACTTAGGGACACTCAGGGATATATGTGCCAACAGGCAGTATAAACAATATTTTCCCGGAAGGATTATCAAAATAATGGTAAACTGGAAATGGAATTCATCACAAATGGCTTTCACTTTGTATGCATTATGCAATTGCACATGGATTGCAAAATATCTACAGAAGATAAAGCAAATGAGTTGGAAGTGATCTGCACAAAGTCCTCAAGCAACTTATTGGATTTTGATTTTGTTCATTGCTGTGGAGCAAATTTGCTGCGAGTGTTGAAAATGCAAGATAGTTTTACTCGATACCCGAAATAAATATCAAATGCGTTCCTACGTTAAGGATGTAGATCTTGACGTGGGACTTAACCTATATAGCTGTGGAAGTAATTGAAGAAGGTTGAAGAAGTAGTACCAACTTAATAATCAATCGCATCTGCCACATCGAGAGAGCACAGATGTCACTTATCAGCTGGGAACCATATATATTGTTTTCAACCAAGTAACAAGACAAAAATTTCCAATTTAGAGAAAGGGCTAGAAGAGTAGTAGTTTTGTGCAGATATTTTACATGGACACTGTATAATGAGTATTAGTGTCGCCCTATGCGAATTTAAGCTCGAGACCAGTGTTGTTATGGAATTGCTTGAGAATCGTATATTTTCAGCTTTCAAAAACGTATGTACTAGAACAAAAATGCATCTTAATTTGAATGCTTTTTTTTGTAATGCTCGTTAGAAACCGGACAGTTTGATCTTTAATATACTTTTTTTATTATAAGTGTTTCAGCTACATATTTCTAGTTTTCAAGCAAATTTAACTTAGAAGCATTTACTTTCTTACCAATAATATTTATCCCCTTTTAGGGGTTTCCACCCTTAAACAAGTTATTTGGCTAAACTGGAAATCTATTGAAATATGGCTTTTATTTTATAAATATTGTAATACTATTACCATTTAAGACTGCCCATCCCTATGATAAAAATTTTTCGAGGTTCTAGTTTCTACAATAGGGTATAGTTCGCGACAGCGTCAGTGTCACATAAGAAGAAGAAAATGCAAATGACAGCTAAAAAACTAGTAGGAAAATTGAACAGATTTTATATGGTTGTAGTAGAATTCTGTTAAAAAAAAAGTGAACAATAATTAATAAAGTGTAAAAAAGTAGTTAAAAGCATTGTAGAATTGAGAAATTATGTTTATCAAACGTATTCGGTAACAACTGAGAAGTTACATCAATGGAAATTGTGCGCTTTTTAACAATACTTGAATTAAACACTACTCAATAAACCAGCTTTGGTATCCTACAAATTTTCTTTTTATCTTTTGAACAAAAAAGACAGCCCATCTGTGAAAGAATCGGCATCGCGAAGCACTATTATGTATTTTATTAATCGAGTCGTATTTGGGTTTACCCATCGTATTTATGTTTGTATAATATCGCATAAAGTCGTAAATTTTTTTTACGAAATCGTAGAAACTGGGGCGAAACGAGCAAATATCGGAGCCTCGTATTAACCTTCCGAAATCGTAAGATTTACGATAAATACGATCACATAACAACGCTGCTCGAGACTAGAATTTGATATCATTAATAACAAATAATAAAAAAAATAATTTCTTTACTTTTAATTAACGGAAGCTCACAAATGCAAAATTTGTATGGAAAATATAGCTGTCATTTATTACTCATATCGCACAATCATTTTACTTATGGCTAGGGGTACATTTTTAGGAAACCACGTTACACTGGCATGCACCGCTATCACAGTAGCCGCCTTGTTGTTGTCCAGCCTGAAGAAAGCATTGTATAGAGCACTTGCCATCAGCAATGCCCAGCATAGTGTAGACAGCGTTGGCACATGGATCTGAAAAAGGTCTCAATTTAATAATCTATTCCAGGTTGTGAGGAGACAATAAACTACTTACCACCAGTGTTGAAGAATATACGGCTATTAGGGGAGTTGTCAAATTCAGCTGCAACAACGAGAGGGCAGCGTAAGTTTGTTTTCATTTAAAGTGCTTAGCTTACCTGAAAGTGGTTTAGAAGTCGTCGGAGCAACTTCTGCTGGTGATCCTGCAATACAAAGCAGGCAGCAGCCAATTACTACAGTGGTGGCCAGGATAAGTTTCATCTTCTTTTTGTTTGCTTGTAGAACTCTTGGAAGGGAATGCAAGGTACTGTTTGATGTCAGTTGTAAGACTAACCCAGTATTTATATGTGTAACGATTTGCAAGCGTCATGCGCTGCTGATGAATGTAGCAATTAGCTTATCCATAGTTTACTTAAAAAACGCAAATGACTCTATTCTGAGGTATTTACGATAACAATATTACTTGCAATCGTTGGCTTTGATGACTTCAGAAAGGTAGTGATGTAGCAAACAGAACAAATTCATTTTCGAAGAAAAATGACCCAATTATGCCTCTGGACCAAATTCCGCACCAAACAGTGACTCGTTTTGGGTGTATCGGCTTTTCAATGTATGCGTGCGGGTTTTCTGTGCCCCAAAGGCGACAATTTTGCTTGTTTACATACCCGCCAAGATGAAAATGAGCTTCATCTGAAAAGATGATTTTTTTTTGCAAAATCGGCATCTTCTCTAAGTCGAAGATCGTGTAGGCTACTGCATGGCCAGTCGAGGCAGAAATTTGAATGAAATTATTTTCCATTATCAACCGGAAGGATTGTACTTTCAAATAATAAAATAAATTTGAGAAAATATTCAGTAGTTATTTGGCGGACCCTTTAGTATTTTTATATCCCCGCTAAGTCACGAAAGAAATATCGTGAATTAATTGCTTCAACACACTTCGAGGAATCAGACCCTGCCAGAAGTAGTCAACAAGCACATTTGCCATAAGCTTGAGCTGCACACACAATATCCTGCTTACAACGGCTGATTTATAGTTTCTGTTGGTTGGTTTGTTTTTTTGTTTGGTTCGTGCACATAAAATGGGGTACATTTTTGACGGCTTTAAAATCGAAACATATGAGAAACACATTGTTATCGTACAAAATTTCGAACTCGAGATGTTAATCAGTTCTGACATTACGATGATAGAGAAACTCAAAAAAGTAGGTCGCGAAATTCTGCCCGTCTGTCTGGCTGTCTGTCCGTATGCTCCCGAAGCCTAAAGGCTAAGCGGCTGCCCTAATTGGGTTCGTGCTTCGGATTTGGAGTTTGTGGGCTTACAGTTCGGGCCATTTTTTTTTGCACGGTAACATCAATATAAATGGTATCTTTTTCACATATAGAAGTACACTGAAGTGTCTTTTTTTTTGTATTCAGAACATAATTGCAAGGAATTCTGCATTTCAATAAAACGTCAGTGCTACAACCGACCCGGCGTTACTTTCGTACCCACTCTTCCCTTCTTCCCGTAATCCTGGTAATGCTCATACCAGATCGATTTTTGAGCCTATTAAGTGAAGTTTACATGACTGCATACTCAGTTTTTGGCTGAAAAAAAATCAAATAACGGTACTTTTTATATGTTGAAATATCTCGAAAACGGTCAATACGATTGCAAAAATTAATTTCTATGCTAATATGGTCATTTCTAAGTCAATAGGAACATCAGTTTTTGTCTATATTATCGGACAATGGATTTTTGAATAAATTTTTTTTAAAAAACGTTTTACTTAGTTTACCCGAAAACGGCAATACCGGTTTTGACCAAAATGCATACTTAATTTTCAATTTGAATCACCGAAAACGCTAATTTTAGAAACTACTCGTACTCATATCTCCAAAACCCGATTTTAAATTGGGATATAAAACTTTAAAAAGAAGGTAGTGCGTTCTTTTAGTCATTTTTCAGTTAAATAGTTAAAAGATAGTATGTATTTCTCAAAGTAAACATTGTAAAATTTATAACTGTTTTGCCTGCATAATTTCACTAACGACTTTGATCAAAGATAATAAAATAATTTTAATAAGTTTTTCCAAAAAAAAAAAACGAATAAACTCGTTTTTGCATCATTTCTCAAAAATATCTGCTCAAATCCCGATCTGTTTTCGTATATTTTTGCAAGACTCAATGCTGAACTGCCAATAATTATCACAACTAGCAACGAAAAACTTAATTTTATCAAATATTTCCCACTTCTTATTTTTTTTTTCCAACCGAATTGAATATGCACCTTAAAATAACTCCAACCACTTGAAGATTACACAATCTGAAACTCCCACTTCATGTGCAGCCCCACACACGTCCGTCGACAATCGGTATATTCGGCGCTTCTATAACTCTCTAACCAGAACTTGGGGTTTGTTCTCTCCTTTAAGTAGTCAAATACTGCTTGGTGACTATTAAATCATTTCTAAATATTTAGTAGTTTATGTGGACCCAAAAATTTACAATAGCCCTAATTTCGCAGGCCTCCAGGCAATTTTCCGATATGTGTTGGAATTGGAACATGTCTTTCATAGGTGTTAGGGAAGAGTTTGAGCCACAAATTTCTTATTAAAATAAATGCAAAATTTATGGGCGCGTTCACTTGGTGAACCTTTTGTTTTGTGAGGGCGTTCGGTAGAGTAAATTCTCATTTCCTGATTAGGTTCATTTATTTTTCAACATGATGAAAATTATGTTCAAGTTCTGAGGGATGCCTGTGAGCCATTTCTCTTTGGCTTGGAGCATTGAGCAAAAGCTAAAATATATGAGTCAAATTACCCAACGCTGACGTTCTTTTCGTATATATTATCTAGTTTAGTAAGTTTGACAGCTGTCTGACTGATGTATCTCAGTTTTGATTGGCAAAAATAGACCGGTCATATGAACAGCTGTTTTAATTGACTTTTATGGACGGGTAGCCGACGAATCTAGTCAAGAAATTCGTGACTGAGTAAGTTGACAGTTCGCGTATGTGGCTGACGTAGGAAAACGGACGTTTCCGACCAATCTTGACGAAGTTCTTGCGTTCAGGTTACATCTAGTCCACACCAATCTGGTCGGCTAACTTTTTGAATGTTTCCAATGAATTTGTTGTAGAATATGACGAACCTATTTCGAAAATCGTCTCCGGGGCTCTCATTGATCCGAATTAGTCACAGGGACTTTGTATCTTTCAGCAGAACTGGAGCAGCCTTCTTTCCTTCCCTATTGCACTTTCATGTTTACAGGGGTCGAACTACCGCATCCGTGAATGTCACGTTACTGAATTTTGTGGATTTTACAAACAAAACAAATTCAGTCACGCATAGTACTCGATCACGGATGCGGTAATTCAACCCCTGTAAACATGAAAATGCAATAGGGAAGGAAAGAAGAAGAACTATTAAGTTCTGTCGTAGTTCTCGTCACAATTAACTCACAAGATGTCCAATAGGCTGGATTGTTATTTTTCATCTTGGCCAGTAAACTGAATACCAAGGTTCAATATTCAGTCACTGCATGACAGCACAGTCACAGTCACCCTACCAAGGAGCAATTTGTATTTCTCTATAAGTCCGCTGATATCGGTAAAATAATAATGTACCCCAGCCCTCATGCGACAATATTTTATGCCCCCTCATACAGCATCACCTCAGCCGAACAATGTATGTACCTCGCGGGTAATATTCACCGTCGCACCAATGACTTGTAGTCTCCGACTGTAGCTCCATTATTTATGATGATCGATATTTTCACATTTATTCCGATTCACTATCGGTTCCGTGAATTGTATCTTGGTCGAGTGTTTGGTCGTTCTGTGCTCCATTCTTTCTCGCTTAATGTGTCTCTGACGATTCAGTTCACCCCGTCATACATATATATGTGGACACAAACAACATAGTAATAGCCGCATCTTTATTCTGGTTAAATACGTCTCGCTGGATCTGTTCCCAGTTCACACCAGTGAGTTTATTACTCGGTGCAAAGCATGCACACATGATTTTTACTTTACCAACTCATTCCGTGAATTGTTTGGTTCTCGATATTCTCGCCGAGGGATGGGGGACTCGCTCCTATAAAGTCGCATACATAATCGGCTGCACAATCTGCCAAAAGCTAATGCATTCCAACATTATGTGCAAAAAAAAAATTCACATATATAAAACCATCAGTTCCACACTTATGGTGGATCCGTTCCCCTCGCCCCTTCTCATGCTCCCCAGCCACATGGCTTAGTCTTTAGAAAAGCACTATGCGCGCGCTTAACTGGTCACCGCATCGCACTAGAGGACACAGCAGAACAAAAAGTAACTTCTTTATGGCTCTGTTGATGGTATCAAAAGTTAATGCTGATGACATTTTTGCCTGATGTGATTAATTCGCTTTTTGTGAGAGAAGTTGTCCTTGCTGGCACACAACCACCACACCACACCCGTACCATCAACACCATCAGTTCAGCACCACATGAAGGTTAAGAAAGTGTACAAAACGGAACGAGATCTGTGCAGCACTTCACCACAGACCACAGCACTCCGTATAAACGGGGCCTGACTGTGACTATGGGCAAAATGTGCGACAGTGTTGTCGACACTCTTGCTGATTGCAATCGCACGTAATAATTTTCGTGTTAGGTGTTCATCAGGCATCACCCATTCGAATGGAACCAATATACGACCGAAGGACCCAACTCTGGCTGGTTATACGTGTGATTGCCGCGGTGCAAGCGACGACGAAGTGTTGTTGCACAAAACTCTCCCTCGGTCAAAGGAGATTCCAATTTAGATCCAAAAGAAAGGTTATAATTATTACCGAAATAGCAGACTCTTATGACGTACTTGGTATTCCGATTGGATGTTTAAATTGGACACAGGATCAAAGTGGAACTAATTTCGAATCCCTTTGGGATCAGTAGAAAATTGCTAAAGCAGGATAAGTCTATTCAAATGCATTTAAAGCAGATAAAGGGAGTAGAAAAGGACGGCAGAAATCAGTAAGTGAGCAGGGGGAAAGTCTAAGTCAAAGAGCTCACATAATTCCATCAAATTTAAATGCTTTCATCGAACGCTTAAATCCCTTCACAGGTAAAAGAATTCCACTGAAAAATAAGTCCTTCACAATAAAATTCACTTGTCTTCCAAAGCATAAGTCACACACTCACTCACACGTACGCCATAGCGAAAACGCAAAACCATCAGGGCCAAACCGAAATCCAAGAACATGAAATATTCATACAGCAAAAGGACGAAAAAAAAAACACAGCCAACCGTTCGTGAATTGTCATCTTCTAAAATATTAAGCCAATTGAAATATGTCAACTCTGCACGTTCTCGAGGATTATACTTGTCAATGAATGATATTTATTCTATGTGTTCCTGTTCCTTTCTGTATTTGAAGTATGGTGTGTATCCTCGTGGGAGGAATTCGCCTTATGTAATGCGAGACTATACTCTTTTGGTATTTTTCTTCTTACTCGTTTTGTTCTTGCTCTCGTGTGAATTTTTCAAATTTCTAAAACCAACAATGAGTGCAGTCGTTTGCAATGCGATTTGAGGTTATACAAGAGCAGAGGATACAGAAAAAAATCGAGATCTGTATATGTTTTAACCGTAGTCGGTTTGGGGATTGAGGTATGTACGGTGAGAGAAAGAAAGACAAATGCCACAGACAGATTTGGGCAACTTGCAGACAATTTGCAAGAAATATACAGTCTATTATTTTAGTGTGGTTTTTTGCCAGAGGGTGGGTTTCACCTTTAATCTCTGAGACTCTTGTGTTTATTTTAAATTGAGAATGATGCACGTACTTTTGTTACACTTGGCGGAGAAAAGTTTCAATTCCTATTGAAATATCCTTGTGCAATAGCTTTCGAAGAGCATTATGATCTTGCGCAACGAAATGTGTCACTTTTATTTGTTCAAGCACCCGACGCACGCAGGTGAAAGGCAGTTAGTTTTTGGCGACCTTTGGGCAGTTCTGTCGGAACCGCGATTCATCAGAATCAGAACCATATAAATCAATAATAACAGATACTGTTCCAGATTGCCCACGTTTTTACTGCATTTAGGGCCTTTGTGTCCGTTTTTTTGAACTCGTTTTTGGGAGAGCTTATGGACACGTTTTTGGACGGGATTGCTTAGAGACTTCTTGTAAACAATCTATACGCGTTTTTTGGAAAGCTTTTGACCTTTTTTTGGGAGCATTTTAGAAGCATTTTTGATCTTTTTTGGACCAGTTCCTGGGAAAGTTTTAGATGCGTTTTTGAACGCTTCTTTTAGACCCGTTTTTTAAAGTAGTTTTCAAGGCGACTTACGGCAAACTTCTGACTGTCCTAAGAGGCGTGTTCGAGCGCATATGATAAAGATTGTTCGAGTTCCTTTTGATACATATTCTGGACATTTTAATTCGTTTTTAGATGCGTTTTTCTTTTCCGAATGTTTTTGAAAGCAGTTTTCGACTTATTTTTAGATGCGTATCCTTACGTTGTTGAACGCGCCTTAGAGCCCGTTTTTTTTCTCTACACATTTTCGAACGAGCATTTTAAGATGCTCTTTTGTTTTAGTTTTTTGATTTGTTTTCTGAAGCGATTTTCGATGAATTCTACGTGTTTTGATAGCATTTCTTATGGTTTTTTTGAGGGGTTTTTGGGATGTTTTTTTTTTGTAACGCTTTTTCGGGTGCGGTTTTAGATGCCTTCCAATGCGTTCTTGGACGCTTCTAGGTGTGATTTTCGGAGCTTTTTAGATGTGTTTATAGCCATGTTCTTGGACGAGTTTCTAAGAGCGTTTTGGATGCGCTTTTGAACGCATTGTCTGTCTCGTTTTTAGGCTAGTTCTTTTGGCACTTCTGGACGTTTTGAGATGCGTTCGGGAGCGCATTGTTTTACGAATTTTTGAGCGTTTTCGCACGGTTTTTACACACTTTTTTGGGAACATTTTGGAGCGCAATTTTGTAAAGCATTTTTCGCGCGCTTATAGACAAATTTTTGACAGCGTTTCCGAATTCGTTTCTGGAGGCGGTTTTTGACGCCTTTGAAATTCATTTTTAATAGTTTTTTTTTGTGCATTTTTTACTAATTTTCTAGAGTTTTTCGAGAGATTTTCTAACTCAATTTTGGGATTTTTTTAATGCCTTTTCTACGGGTGCTCCTTCGCTTTTGAACATTTTCAGACCCATTTTTTGGAGAATTATGTATGTGTTTGTAAACGTAAGTGATGCGTTTTTGGAAGCACTTTTCTTTTTATTGGAATTTTGGCACCGTTCTTGAAACAGTTTTTTGCAAAATTTTAGTTCCAATTTTAACCAGTTTATAGACGTGTTTTTCGACTGATTTTTGAACGGTTTTAAGGGCGCATTTTGGACGAGAAAATGATTTTTAGGCACGATTTTGGACACGTTTTTGTGATTTTGACGGATCTTAGACGAGCTGTGAAGATTGATACTGAACAGCATCGTTAGCCTGGTTAGAACAATGCAAGACAGTCGCCTTAGATGGCCAAGATGTGTCCAGCTAACAGACACCAAATCCGGGTCGAAGGTTCTCCCCATATTTCAGCCCACCTACCACTGCAAGGAACACGGAACAAGAAAATCTGTCCAAAATCAAGCTAAACGTAAGTTTCCATCCATCCATCCAGCTTAATGCACCTTTCCAAATCCTTTCCAGTCATTATCCGCTTGAAATTAACATCTTTAGAAGGAAACTCATACTTACCGACATTATGGACCAACTGTGCACTACAAAGGACGCCTCATCGCACTATCGCTACCACCGACTCAAAGAGCGCAAACTATTCGCTTCGATTACTGGCATAATTACGAAAGTGTAAATCATCGGATCAATGACAACTACACATGCATACCGTCTTCATTCCATAGAAGCAGCGCAGCACCCGTCACAGCAGCAAAGAAGCAAAATCCTTGGTGTGCCAAGGCTGCAATTGCAATTGCAACCTCAATAGATAGAATCCCACACGAAGTCGTATCGGGCAACGATACAAACACTTTCAAATGCACGACAACAAATCCCAGCGATGATGATTTCCTTTCGGGGAATTCGATATTCCAGTCTCGTGATGCTCGAATCAAACCGATAAATCGTAAATCTTTCACTTTGCCGGAGATATTTCTCCCCGACCGACACGCGGGAAGAAAAGCCCCACCAGGGCACCGAGTGTAAAAAAAAATCCGACACGGAAATAAAAGGGAAACAAAGCGATAAAAACCCAAAGACGGAAAAACTTCGGCAATGCCACAGCGAAATGAAAGGAACTTAGGAGCAGTAGCTGAGCGCATAAAATAAAACCAAGTGCTGGCATGTTCTTCTGCAATTCGACGAGATGTTTGTGCACATCTAGGTCGAGCGGATGGGGGATTGAAGATGGCAGCATAGCGCATCTTTCTTTATTCCCCATATATCCGTTGACTGCGGTTGATGTATCTTGGGCCCTAACTCATCACCGGCATCACTCTCTGTTGCTGTTCGCTGCGATGTGTGTCTCGGTTGCTGTTCCCTTTCGGATTCCTTCTCCATTGGTCATCGTCTACTGAGATGAGGATGACCAATGCTGCCGGTTGAGGTCTTCAAGTAGCAACGGGATATATATCAAATGCAGGAGTTCAGCCATCATCGGGCGCAGAGCAGGCCAGTGGCGGTCGACGGCAGCCCAATAGCTCGCCAGCGCAGCACGAGCAACAAAATTACGTTCATGTTAAGAAATTGTGAATCGATTGGACGCAGAGCAGCGAAGGAGTCCAATCAATTTTGACATACAGAACGATCTCGGGAGGCATTAAATCCATTTGAGGATAAAGTAAATGAAAATCGTTCCTGGTGTACGCATTGTTAGCTGTTTTCTCTTTTTTTTTTTGTTTCCCATCGTCATCTCATCCGTTTTTTTTTTTGCGATAGTTTCTTCGTTTTTGTGTCTCGAATTCAGTGGAAATAAGCCGCAACGGATTTTCGGATTCAATGTGGGAAATGGTTCAAGAGGGCATTGCTCGCGTTTCGGGATTCAGTCGTAATTTCAGGATAATTTCACTGAGAGTGACCGTTTTTCAGCATGCCAATATATTACGGCTTTTTGTCAGGAAATTGGTTAAGAAACACCGCAGGCAGGGAATGAGGCAAAGGTAGGCTGGGTTGAAGTGGCTGTCGACAAAGAGCTGACGCACTTAGAGGCCCTAATGATTCGACATGAGTCCATTCTATATAGGAAATTGTGTCCTCACTTTGTTGAACCATATTGAGGTTCTTATCAAGCGGAGAGGCATCAAATGTTTGTGTGTTGGTGCTTTCTAGTTCGTTTAGACCGTTGAAGAAGAAGGCTGACAGTCATTTAAGTATTGCAGGGAAAGTGGAGAGTGGCCTTCTATTGCTTCTCGTCAATGCAGGCTCTTCCACTAAAAACGGTGACAGAGATGTAGATTAGATTAGATTAGAAGACGGGAGAGCCTTCAAAGGGCTCTATTTTCCGATTTTGGCTCTAGCCTATTGTACCTTCCCAGGTAGGTTCCTAGAGCCATCTTTTCAATCCAGAGGCATTCAGGAAGACAAGGATCTTCTCTGGGTGTAGGTCAGCAAGAGTTGCTGGATCGACAATCTCACTCCCTGGGATGTTTTTTCTAAGGCGGCATAGAGCCGGACAAGCTATGAAAATGTGAAGAGAGGATTCATCACTCTCAAGACAGACCTGGAGATAGGATCCGGTGAGACGCCAATGCGGTGGAGGTGTTTTTTCACGTGACCATGGCGCAGTGGCTTGGTGGTTAGTGTGTTGGACTACTAAGCGAGGGGTCCCAGGTTCGAATCCCGCAAAAACCCAAATTCCAACTTAGGGTTCTTTCCACTGCGCCACCTCTCGCGAACGTCTGACAAACATCCGAGAGTATAACTGTCTTGAAAGAGCTTCTCAATTAGCCGTTTGGAATCGGCATAAAATTGTAGATCCCTTCCATTCGTTCCAAAAATGAAACTCACACAAAAACGAATGGTTGTGAGAAGCTAGGCCTTGGGTCTCTACGGACCTGTTGCGCCAACTATATATGTATATATGGCCACTGATTATTCCTTTAAGGATCCTCAAATTATTTTTATCCAGATTAATTAGGAAGAGCGATTTTCTGGGGGAGAATTTAGGTAGACATTTTTTGGTGCAGATCTGCCCATATGTATTTTTCCTAATCTCGTTCGACTCGATGCGAGATAGATTCTTAATGTAGGTCCTGAAATGGTTTTTGCTGACTCCGCAGAAGGTTTCAGGTCCGATAAGTGGAGTGTTAGCTCCGCTTTTGGCCAGCGAGTCAGCTGATTCGTTACCCTCAAATCCTCTGTGGGCTGGGATCCAATGGAGGATGACTAGGTTTTCCTTAGAGAGTTCGTGTATGGCTAAGAATGTTTCTAAGATAAGTTTTGATCTTATTACAGATGAGTCAAGAGCTTTGAGAGCTGCGTGGCTGGCTGAAAAGATAAATATGGTTTTACCCCGTGTGTTAGAACTTAGATTTATTCTAGCCCAATGGTAAATTGCGAGGACTTCTGCCTGGAATATGGATAAGTTTTTCCCAAGGCTGACTGACAAGTTCACCTGGGGCGACTCACCGTAGATTCCGGAGCCAGTCCTCAAAGGAGACTTCGACACAGTTCGAGCAGGTTTCCATCTGTCATCAGAGGAATTAAAAGCCAAAGTATGGTTTTCGAAATATATCCATTCGTTCGAGAATCCTTTTTTTTTTTTGGTCTTTTTTGTCGATTCTTCTCAACAACTACAAATACTCCAATAAAGAACTTTGCCCCTGAAGAAGTTGGAAAATATCAACGAAACGCGTGGACAGTAATGGAATATTTAGTTTCACATTTTGAGAAGAATTGACCAAAAAGCCCAAAAAAACACACACAAAATTATACTTGGTCAACAAAAGAATCGTATTAATACTGTTTTCATTGGTGATTAGAGTAGTGCTTAGTGCGCGTTCTAAATAGTTATGAGAAAAGAAGGCGCTGCTTGTTTTTAAAGAGTTCCAGCCCTACCGACGGAGTTTCGTTTGTAGGAAAATTGATTAATACAGTTCCTGAGGACTGCAGGTATCAGTGGCGTGCCGTGAACATCAATCAATCATGAACAAATCAATCACATATAAATGTAAAAAACCTTTCATCTGTGCACCTTGAAACAAAAAAATACATTGTAAATTTGCTTTAAACATCAACTAATCAATGTGTTGAAAATTGGGTTCACAATACGTACTAGATTCACTTCAAGTCATGCACTGCAATCTGCCAACTGATTTTGTAAACCAAAACACTCACCTACCTCAACTTGCTACCTGCAATTATCCATACAATGAGAAAAGAAGAAGTAGAAGAAAGTCGAATAGCTCCAAAAAAGGGTGTTACATTATTCATAATCAGCCGGGTTGAATAAAGAGGTGTCAGACGCAGAAGGTACTCCTACTCAAGGAAGAAAAAAAGAGATACAAACAAATGTTGTGTCAAAATCCACTTATTGAGATTACGATCACTGTGTGTCCAAAATTGGATATAAAAATGACCAAAATCCGAAATATTCGTAAACACAGAACAATCAATTCATCACATTATTCTTCATATTATGCAGATAAAATATCGTAAAAAAATTACCAAAATGGAATAAAAAATGACAATGTGACCAAGCGAAAAAAATAATGACCAAATTTGGTCCCTAAATGACCAACAGTGACGCCACATTACAAAATACATGTAGCATTGCCAGACGGTCAAAATATTTCCCTCCAGAGAAATCTGAAAAACCCCGAGATTTGGCTACTTTTAGTTTTAGTGCAACTTAAAAGAAGGAATTTTGAATTTGAAACGAAATCATGTTTTCAGAATGCAAAAGTGCGTGCGCCACATAAGTGCAACGCAAAAAGTCAACGCATGTTGCATTTTTAAAACATCTTGTAAGCATTTATGCAGCCCTTACTAAAGTTGATGAAATTGTTGTTTATAAAAGTTACAGATGAGTTTTTTGCTTAAGTCCGGAAATATATTCAAGGAATTACATTTATTATAAAAAAGAAACTATAACCGTTTTCCTAGTGAAACTGGCACTAAATTTTTTTGAAATACTTGTTTTATAAACAAAAATAGTCCAAAGATATTAGCACGCATAATTTTCATTGTCAAATACATTTTAAGGCTTAAGGATATTATAAACGAAATACAATTAAAATAGGATTTCAAAAACAGATTGCCCCCCAAATTTCCCCCCGTTAAACAAAAAACCCCTAAATCTGGAAACACTGGATGCATATATCTTTTCAAATTTTCCATATCTTTGAATTCCATTATAATGCGAAACGAGAGTCGAACAGGGCCTATAAGCACAACTTCTGTTTTACTAACGTTTCCATCAGCTCTAAAGTATATTAGGGAATTATTTGATAAAAAACAACTGATGTAGGTAATATGTTTTTGGAGTAAAAACAGCGGACAGAAACCTCGCATATTCAATCTTAAAAGATTTTGTTTTCAATATTTTATCGCTTCCATAATTCACTGCAAATGTTGAAACCATATTTTCCGCTGTTAATTTGAATAAAACAAAAATTCGTAGTCGTTTGAGTTGAGAGTTTAATCCTTACAAATTTGTTGCGATTTAATGAAGCAAGTTTCTATGTCGTGATAGGTATAAACAATGAAGGTCTAAGTCATAAATAAATACGTTCGAAAATTACAAAAAAACAATAACATTAACATTCTTGGTGTTTAATGCGTTAGACTACTAAGCGATAGGTTCAGGTTCGAATCCCGAAAAACCCAAATTCCAACTTGGTGTTTTTCTTCCTCTGCGCCACCTCTCGCGAACGTCTGACAAACATCCGAGAGTATAACTGTCTCGAAACTGAAAGAGCTTCTCAATTAGCCGTTTGGATTCAGCATACAATTTTAGATCCCCTCCATTCGTTCCAAAAAATTAAGAACTCACACAAAACGAATGGTTTTGAGAAGCCGCTGAAGGGGACTGAGCCGAAAAAACAATACTAATATTTCAAAAAAAAAAACAAAAAAAAAACAGATATTTGTTCAAAACAAAAAACAATTTTATTCATTACGAAACACTTCTTTTCATATGTTTATTTTCTTTTTCGTTCAATAAAGATTAAAATCTTACTCTAACTTTTGATCATTCTTAAGAAAGGGTCTTGAAGCTGAAAAAAAGTATCCTAAACTGTCGGTCTAGGGTCCCTATGGACCTGTTGCGCTAACTATTTATTTATTAATTTTTTTAATAATTTACTATTTTGTAGAAAAAAATAAATATAAGTCTTATTTAAGGCACTTTAAAATTGTGTTTTGTATTTCTTTCCGTTTATATTTGAAATCTTGATAAAAAGATTTTTTATTTCGGAAAAATAGGATTTTTAGATTTTTCATCTGGGAAAATTGATGACCATGTGGCAAACGTAAGTGAGAATAAGTCGAAGAAAAGCCCGTTTTCTTCATAACGAAGTGGGTGTTGAACATAAGTGGTTTCAAATACAGTGCCCAGGGAAGAAAAAAAGAGGCAACCAGTAAATGTTCTCTCAAAATCAAATATCCAGTCAGTGAGAACTTTAATAACCCGACATATTTGGAGTTACCTTCGTGACGATGACGATGATGGATGAAAATGGCAACAGTTATTTGATGGCTTACGTGTAGGTAGGCTTGCATGCATGTTTGGTTTTCGGTAGATAGTATTGACTGGTGGGAAGTCGGTAGGAATCGGGTTATATGGACGCCACGCCACTGTACCTAAAAGCTTTGAAGTTAAAAATAACCTCCCAATTATCACTAAACAGCCAAGATGTAAAACGCTCTACGGAGTAATTCACAAAGACTTTTTATGTCCTCTTTCATCCCAGACTTTGACGTTCAGTGTTGCAAGCAGTCCTACTCAAAGCATCTTTAAAGTAATGTCCCGCATCCTATTTAATTCTATCAAAGAAATCACCACCATTCAAAGGGCTCAAATTTAAACGTCAGTTTTCGAGAGAAAACTTACTCTTCTGTGACGAGCTCCATTACCGACCAACAACTCGGGTAATCAGTGCAGCAAAACACCAACTTCTACACAGCGGAACATCTGAATGCTGGATGTGAATTCAAACTAGAATTCCATTGCCATTACAATCTTTTATACATTTATTTAAATAAATTGGCACAGTGGAGTCGGCAGTCCTCCTCATTAGTGCATCTCCGCTGAATGTCATCGTGTCGCCGGAAACTTCTACAACTGTACACATTAACTCAAAGGGATCCCGGATCCGCGGTGCGCCTCCGCACCCTCATGCCTTTCAGCAAACTTTCAGGTGATAGTCGACTTTAATTTGTATATCATAAGCTTCCGTCCTGGCCAATAAATGTCATTATCTCTTGCACTGCGCGTTTGCACCTAGCCGCCTCGACACAGATCTCTCTATGCTCCAGCGGGATGTTTAGTGGGGAAAAACTTTCTGCAGCAGAGAAGTCGAGCTGTACGCCGTTAAAAGGAGGTTGGGTATGCCGGCGGGGGTGAGGTAAAACCGTCATTAGAAATATCAACTGGTAAGTGGGCTTAAGAGTTTAATTGCGCTATTGAGAGTTGAAAGAGATTCACTTCCATCGGTGCTGCTGCCTGGTATCGGGAGAGTAAAGTTTTTGCCAAGAGCAGAGCTCCTTTTGTTGTATAGAGAAAATGCTGCGGATTAACCATAAAAGAAGGATTATGGACCAGGTGAATCAGGTTTACCGGGGAATTGCAGAATGACCAAGCATTTAACTTTGAAAATTAAAAGTCCGAACTCTAGCATGCACAGCTCCAGCTTCTTCATTGTTAACGGTGGTGTAGAGTGTGTGCACACTTGCGTGCAGTGTACCGATGAATTAAGGATTCTTAATTATGGCATACACTTGTGCTCTGGATTCAGAGCAAAAATATACCTTAGTGAGGTGTGATTTTCATACACGCAAACCGATGCAAATTGGTTTTGCGGAAACGATGTCAAGTGGTGCGTTTCACGAAGTGTGCTAAAGGACCCCTTTTGAGAAGAGCTGCCCACTTACAATTGGGCCGAAATGAGGATTCGCTATTTTTCAGTTAGTAAAAAGTCGCGAGGTTCTTTTGAAGGTTTTTGATGTAGGCTTTTGTCTGAGCTGAGTTAAGCTCGCCCTAGAGTTTCGATCCATTTGCTGGCCCTTCCCAAACACATCACTCAGTCATAATGACTTTTGAGTAGCTTGTGGAGGTTGAAGTTTCCTGTTTCCACAATATTCAGATTGATTTATATTCTTAACAAAGCCGCTTGCAGGAGGAAAAGCCGCTTATAATGCTTTTATATGGTTTTCCATTTCGGCTTCGGTATAATGAGGCTCTTAACAGCTCGTACCGATTGTCAGATTGCGAGAAAATACGCCGTCCCTATTCGATTTACAAAGTTAGACCAATTAGTTTGACATTTTTCGCTCCAAAAACACTAGAACGAAGCTCGTAACTTCATAAACAGGTTCCCCTTATGTTAATCTTAAAAACGGCTATACCTTAATGGAAATTTAACAGAGACCGCTCTGCACGAAGTATTGCGCACAATTGAGAGGTCAATCTGCCAAGCGGCCATTAGTATACGAGTAGTTTACTGAGAAATTGCCATGCACGCTGCCGAAGGAAATCATTGCACAAAATGCTTCAACTTATTCACTCGACTTTCAGACATGTTTCTGTTGATGTTTATATCCATCCTATGAGCAAGTCCCAAGTTCACAATAGGAAGAAGAGCCAATTGGCTATAGGTATAGGCTAAGGCAAGAAGACCCACCATTCGTGTTTCAACTAGGAGCGGGTCGAAATGCTGCTTTCAAAATTCTGTCTTTTCACACAAAAATTCTGCTTTTAAAATCTAAAGCAATAAGGTTCTGCTTATTGTGTTTTTTCCAACTAACAAACATAAACAAAAAAAAAAAAAAAAAATATGGTTAGGTATATAAGAATTAAAATTTAAAATGAAAACAATAAGAATTAAATTTAATATATATTGAAAAAAAAAAAAAAAATTAAAACAATATTTATTGAAAATTCGAAATTGAATTTAAAAAATGAAAAAACTAAGAAAAAATGAAAAATCCAAAAAACGGAAAATATTCTTTTTAAAACTGTCCAAACCTTTTTTTTATTGTTTTTGCAGAATTTGGAGACCCGAAATTTTATATCTGAATTTTGTAAAAATAATTTCGATCCTTCCAGAATTTTGTCCCCAACCCGTCTCAACTGATATAACGACTTCTTCTGTGAGATATGCTGGTTTGGAGCTTCAATTGAACCAGTTCCGTAAATTTTGAATCACAGGTCGAGGAAGGGATTTTCGAATGATTGTTGTATATGACTCTTCGCATGAAACCGCTGGCTGCGCCCAAGATTCAAAGTTCAAAACAGACCCCAGATAGAAGACATCTTGAATATTTGTAATACGAACCTACAAGTTCACAAATCTTACAGTTGCCAGCTGAAGTTGTTAACAAGTGGTGCGTAGATCAGCATCGGACTTGTTATGTGTAACACTTGTAGGCTCCTTGGGACTGCTTCATAACAACACATTTTTCACAAAATGTAATGTTTCACTATCCCTGTTGGCCAAAGCCCATAAGTTTAACAAGTGCTTATAACCTCCACATTTGACTTGTAGTTTTGTAGTCCAGAATTCATTTATTCACTTGTGCCATAAGTACTTGTGTGTTGAACATCTAATTGAGCTGAGTATACATCAGCGCAAAGCTCATCAGACTGAGTCCCAGAGACCTTCCACCACCACGGACTACCACCAGTCATAGCTGGCTCCATAGTTCTCGAACTCCAACCGAGATACGAAACGTAAGGACTCACCCTAGACAATAGTGTAACACACAACCATCATAACTAAATATAACACCGTCTTACAGTGCAAATAGGGTTACGTCGGAAACTAAAAAGTTGTTCCAAGCCAGCCACGCTGCGGCGCTCATATGCAAATGTGTCTTCACCTCCATTTGCATACCTCGCGAGAATTATTACAGATTTTTGACAGGATATTTTAATTATTACTCCAGCCACCCCGAGCGAGTGTTTGCGTATGCCGCATGCATGCATGCATGCAACCTTGTAGGTCATGACAACTTTTGATATATAACCAGTTGGCCCGCGACAGTGCATGCAGGATCGTGTAACGTACACCGCCTGCTCCTTGTTATGCAACAATTCATGATTACCAATGTGTCTTTCACTCTATTAAAGCCATTTCACCTCTGCGATTGCAATTTATACTTCTGAATAGTTGTTTCCCAAAATCAACATATACAACTAATTATGACAAAGGGATTAGCCCATTAGCGGAGGAAGTTCCATTCAACACACGCCGCTCGGGTGCAAGGCGTTGGCAACAAAAAACGAAAATTATCTCCACCTAACTTGACGCGCTCAAATTGAGGGCGTAATTTAAGTTGCCTACATGCCAAAAGACAAACTTACTAAGACCCCCAGGAAGTTGAACATAAACGACAAGTCACGCCTGGAATTCTTTCGGTGTAATGGCCATTGCCACCGAAGACCGACCGTCAAAATGTGTTCGGCAACAAACTGCGCCAACATGCAATCACTCTGCACGCGATAATCTGCAATCGGTTTTGCCCCGAACCGGCCGATTCCTTATTCGCCCTACCACCGGTGCACTTTCAATATATAAATACCTGGGCCAGACAACAAAGTTTACAACTTTTGCGGGCCCATAAACTAACAGAGGGTATGTGTCCCCCTGGTACTCCTGCTTCCACCAAATGAGCAATAACACTCCATGTAGCCGGGAATCGAATTGCTGTCGGAGCAATAAAGTTAACGTTGGTATTTATTGAAAGAAAATTGAGGTGAACAAATGCATCGTGCCTCATAAAGGCCTACATATTAATATCTGGGCCCGAGGCTGTACCAACGGATGGATGGGGATGCGTGCAGCCGAAGCTATTAGGCCGTCAGTACATAAATGAAGTGATTCTTGATGGAACCTTACGGAGTGCGAGTTTCGATTGATGTTTGTTTTGTTACCAAAATGTTGAAAGCGAAACCATGGGCGGTACGAATCATTGTACGGAAGAGAGGCGCGGGCGTTGTTGATAATAATTTATCAGTTCTCACTGATGAACAGTAGCAGCTGTCGGGGAGATAAAGGGTTCTTTAAGGGTTAAGTCGGTAGGAAGCTCGACTTTAAGTTCTAGAAAACTAGCAAAAATTGAATTCCAAAAACTGGCGCACTTTTGGAGGCTATTTTTCGAGCTCTGATGACCACCTGAACAATGATGGCCCCCTGGTTACTAGCAAAAACAGTTGTCTGTCTAGAGGGGAACATTTCACCTATGTATGTTTGGAAATGCCGATCCCTCTTTGATGCAGCCACCGTATGACACGTAGCGCCATCTTGTTGAAAACTTCCATATTTTCAAACGAAAAATCTGTTATCAAGACGCAGGAACTCCAATGACCGCGCAGGGAAATACGATCTCATTTAGGAGGAAGAAACAGCGTGAAAAGCACATAAAAATATTGCTGCAGAATGATGATATGAAAATTTCCCTAAGGAAAGTTAAAATTTCCCCTTTGCTGTCGTATTATTTCAGCGAAAATATGTACAGATTCTTCCGCTCGATAAAAACAATTGAAATCATTGGAAAACTATTTGTTGGTAACAGGCACCAGTTCAATCGACCACATATTATTGAGCATAATTTTCAAGTGCAAAAGAAATTTGTGATTCATTCGAAAAATGTTTTTTTCCTCGAATATCTACATGGATGAAGGATATTGCGAATGAAGAGCCAGATAATGACAATTTCGCTATTTCAGACCAAACGAAACGACTTCGAAAGTTTAAAAATTGTTTTATCTGATTCATGGGTCGTTAATGAAGCTAATAACTTTCAGGCGCACAAGACCGAATAACATCACTAGAATCATAGACACATTATTACTAGATGGTGCATTTCATATAAAGGAAATGGTTATTCCGAAACACCCCAATATCTAGATGGCGCCACCGTGAAAATATACCTCAAACTCGGATACATGCTGCAAATCACTTTATTTGAGATGTTCTGTTGAGAAACATTTCCAATCAACGTGAACCGTGGACCTCGTTGGCTTCGCAGTGAGGTTCATACCTGATTCTTCTTTATTTTCCTTTTTCGCAAAACAAACAAAATGTTCCTTGGTGCTTACGGCATCATGTATCTTAATGAGACTTTTGCTATTGCGTTGAGGAAATGTGCTTAAAGAAAACCAAAGAAACAAAACAAAAACTAACTACTCGTGTGCCTCTTTTCTTTCTTCATTCATTCTCGCCATCCCCAACCGACGCGACGGTATAAAAAGTCTTTCTGATATGACAAACCAGGGTAGGGAACTGGTTTTGGTTTGGTTTTTCTTATAGAAGAGGAGGACAAAGGAAAGGCGATGCAATATTATGATTAAGTATCAATCAATAGCAGGGTGAGGGAGGATGGTGCAAAGGATGATTCCTTCACACAGAGCATTGGGGTATTCGCGCTAAATTGTATATGAATGGGTATGCAGCTGTATACATTTCCTCAGATTTCATTTCTTGATTCTTTCGATATAGACAACTTAGTGAAAGTATTATAGTTGGCTTTTGCTTTTAATTAAAACAATGCACCAATAAGAGGTGTTATTTTGCTATTCAAAGAAAAATGTAATTTTTTGAGATAAATGATCGAATGTTTATTTCATAATAAAGATAAAGATATGCCGTTAATAATTAAATACAACATCAGCCAAATGGCCACCACGAACACGCATACAGGACCATAGCCTTTTCATTAAATTTTCCATAACCAAATCGCAAAGAGGCTGCCCTATGTCCTCGATAGCCTCACGAATTTTATCTTTGAGGTCTTGAATCGACGCTGGGCTGTTGGCGTAGACCTTTATCTTTCACGTGGCCCAAAGGAAGAAGTCGCAAGGTGTTAAATCACAAGATCTCGGTGGCCAATTGTGATCACATCTTTGAGAGATAACACGGTCCGGAAACTTTTCCCGTAAAAGATCAATGCTTTCGTTGCTTGTGTGGCACGTAGCGCCGTCTTGTTGAAAGTAAACGTTGTCCAGATCAATACCATCCAATTCCGACCATTCATTAATCATCTCTCGATAGCGCAATCCATTCACCGTAACTGTTGATCCAACCTCATTTTCGAAAAAGTTAGATCCAATGACCCGCCGGACCATAAACCGCGCCAAACAGTCACACGTTGAGGATGGAAAGGCTTCTCAAAAATAACTCTTGGGTTTTCCGAACCCAGATGCGACAATTTTGCTTGTTGACGTAGCCACCGAGGTGGAAATGGGCCTCATTAGTCAAGATGATTTTTCGATGGAATTCCGGATCATTTTCATGCATTTCAAGGACCCAATCAGGAAAGACACGACGTTGTTGATGATCGACCGGCTTGAGTTCTTGTGTTAACTGAACTTTATAAGCCTTATGACCCAAGACTTTACGCAAAATACGGTGTAATGACGTTTGTGGAATGCCCAATTCCAAAGAACGACGAGGAATGGACAAACCTGGGTTGTCTTCAACACTTTGGGCTACAGCAGCAATATTCTCAGTTGTTCTTGAGAGACGTGCACGGGTTTTATGACTGTAAGATTTCACCATTTTTGTAGTGAATTTTAATAACTTCAATGCGTTGTTGAAGCGTGTATCGTACCGTGTGTACCATTTTTAGTAATGGCGTAGTTTCTACTTGTGAAATGTCAAAGAATAAAAGCTTCAAAATTGACTGCTACCGAAAATAACACCTCAAATATGAGAAACCCATAACAATATGAGAAAAAAAGTTAAATGTGTTGTGTGCAGTGAAAATTCGAAAGATTTTCCCGAGAGGCAATATTTTCGATCCCGAAAAAAACAAAAGATAGGGAAGTATTTTCGTAATTTTATAGAACTAGTAAACATATATGTAATATAGTATGTAACTACCTGTATATACGTTTTCTTTTGTGTATGATAATTTAAATGAATTCGTGTGTTTCAAACTATACATAGTAAACTGAATTATAATTATAATAGATTCCGAGAAATGTACATTACACTCGTAAATACATATGATAATTGACATTTTAATGTCGACTTTCAAGCGAACTAGAAAGGTAGGTAGGTACCTGCCTATAAATTATTATTCCCTATGTAATTATTTTGTGCCATTCATGCAATCAAAGTTTCAAAGACGCCAATATGAAACCTGAAAATTTACCTCAATAAAAGTTCGAACATAAACGCAATATTTTTCTAGTGGCAATGCTATACCTAAGTGGAATTTAAAAAAAAAAGTTCTGTGTCAGTCAATCATTCAGTTGGTATCTTTAATTTTCTTCCATTCACTTCCCAGCATCAGCAATCAAGGAAGTAGTTATATACCTGTCTACTTTAAATAATTTATCATAATCCCTAATCATGACCTTTGCCAATAAAATATATCGGAATATGCACACATAACTACCTAATTATTTCACATTTCCATAGACACATTCTTTCCACATTGTTGTCTTCATAAGATACTCCATCCCCATCGTCATCAGTATTGTCACGCTAAAAGTACGTTAGCCCTACCACACGCACCATACAACTAGCTATATGCTACATATTATATCAGGAAAAAAGAACTCGATCTCGATTTCCTCATCGATTTCATTTGCTATTTTTCTTCCTCCTCTGCAACATGTTTGTGTATCTTGCAAACACCAATCGACACAAAAAAGGTTTATAAGTTGACCAACTGCATTGGGACGCCATCTATTAGGAGTAAAAGTGTGAGGTATACGCTGTTCCAGGTCGGGGTATGAAATGCACCATCTAGTAATAATGTGTCTATGCTAGAATGCAACAATAGAAAAAAAATACATTGCATATTAATAGGCTGCCGATTTTTTTTCTACCGATTCATACCGATTGTCTATTTATAATACGCAGTGTAATGAAATAAAATAAGTCACGTCCTGCATTAAGATCAGATAATACAAGTTTATTTTGTCGTACCGACTATAGCGTTATTTCAAAACCGACTTTTATGAAATATGAAATAAATGAATGATTAATTTCCGCAGTTAACTTCGCGTGTGCATTTTTTTCCCAGAATGCGGTCAAATTCCGAACGCTGCGTTTTCCCGTAAACATGATGCCAATTCACAATTTTCAGTCGTGCCCAAAACTTGATGGCAATGAACAAATAAAATCCGGTCCTTGTTACATCTCTAGATAGATTTAAAAAATGCATATTAATTGGAGGGTTTCCAAAATTAAGATCAGATTTAGTTTCAGTTAAAAAGTCGGATTTTCTTATTTCCTAGCATTCGAATAAGACTTTTCATCCTTTGTGTGTTACAACTACACAAAGAAGACTATAAAATAAAAACCGGAATCCGCACAAAGCTCATATATGTACACAAAATAAACCAAAAAATAAACACATACCAAAAATGCAAACAAAAAAAGTTACAAATCATCCAATTTTCCGGAACTCACACAATTCGGCTCCGAATGATAAATGATTAATGAATACAAAATTTAAGTCGGCACGTCGATTGCTTCGGGGATGACCAACATTTTTCTCTTTCACGCGACTCTTAATTTTCTGGAAAACCAATTCGGAAATGTTACAACTACTCCTTTTACTTTCAGCCCTGTCTTCCCTTACCACAGACTGAAAATACTTTCGAGACATTGGCCGTGCTCCATTGCCCGCTAGACGTCTGGCAAAAAATATCCCAGATTAAGGAACGCCCGCTTTAGAATGCTGGCGCCAGCGGCAAAATGACATTTGACACTATTTTGGGCAAGATTGTTTCCACACTACAGTTAAAGAAATCATACAATATGTTATAAAAACAATGTCTGAAATCCTATTTTAATTATGTTATTACTGATTTTATCACAATTACTTTGCATTTTTTTTTTATATTGTAAATTTTTTTAACGATTTCCTTTGACAGGTGTTTTTTTTTTTTTCTCTCAATGCAGCGGGTAGATTTGTTTTGGATTGAGAAATTTCCCTGAGAGGGATATTTCACAATATGTGCTAGACGTCTAGCACAAATGGTGTAATGTCGATTTGTTTTATATGGAGTTTGACATGTCGCTAGTCATCTAGCGGGCAGTGGAACGCGACCATTGTCTATGCAATAGTTGTATTTTAATAATTGCGACTCCTGCCCTGCATGAACTCGAAATTGACAAAGTTTATTGGAGGCGGAAAATTAATTTCTTTTAAAATTAAACTCCATCATTTCTTTCCTTACCATCGCTAATAACGTGCTTTCGTCGCTCAAAATTTTGGACACATTCCAAAAATCACAATAACAAGACAAGCTTAGTAACAGAACTTAAACATTATCTTTCACTTGTGAAATAGCAGTTCTATGTTTATTAACTTTAAGTTAACTAAAAAATCAGTAAAATCTTCACAAACTTGAAAATGTCTCCTAAAACTTTTCGTGCAGTATTTTCACAAATTTCCCCTACAAATTTGTAATGCCCAAGGTTGGGTGGAAATACATAACTTAAAATGTTTTAAAAATAACAATTTTGGAGATAATTAAAGGGACCATAAAAGTAGATACCAACCCATTTACATACGTTCCAAATTCTAGCTAAAAGTCAAATTAAAATGTTCGATAACTGTCCGCATTGTCTGATGCCACTTTAAATGAAATCATTTCAACACTTTTTTGTTTTGTGTTGGAATTAACTTCCCTACGCTAATTAGCATGAAATGTAATAAATTGGAAATCAAATTCGGTACGTACATAAATGGTAGTGCAGCACTAATGCTGCTAATTAATTATTCAGACAAAAGTCGAACGCGTTCCCAGTTGATTCTGTGTGTGCTAATAAAAAACCGGACAGATTTTCAACGCTTCATGACAATCTCAATGCATGTGGAAGAGAGACATGCAATTGTGGGAACGGGGATATAATTCCAAGTTGGCTCCATTGTGATCACTGATGTGCTTCCATTACAATTATTTATAGCATTTGTATGAATGAATACACGTATGAATAATAGATGCATGCTGATGCATTTGGGCAGGTTGAAAATGAAAGCTATAATGGAATTTGGAATTGACCTCTTTCTTCGTTGTCCATGGCATAGTTCATAAGCGATTCGTTTGGCATAATTCATGGGGAAAATGTAGTAGTCAGTTGGTTAGTGGGCTTTTTGGTTGGATTTACTTTGGAGATATACCGGTCAGATATACCTGGAGTAGAGGTATAATTTGAAGGTTTCAGAATTTTCAAAACTTTGTGTGAGGCAAGCAAAGCTATTAAATAAACCTTTTAGTAGCCATAGCAATTTAGAAACCATAGCAATTTTTAGATTACTTATGGTACGCAAACATAAAGTGACACAACTTCAATTGTGATTCCGAGAGGCCCTATACGCTTATGAGTGTTCTTATGCAGTGTCACCAGATGGTTGGAATTTTCAGTCCCGAAATGAGCTGAACAGCAACCGGAAACAAAAGCAGCTAAAAGAAGCAAATTTGTAAATTTACCTTTGAAAACTTTACTAAAAACGTTGTTTATTGGTTTCAGAAAATGAAAAAAAATTCGAAAACAGAATGGGAACTTCGGTATGTGAATTTGTCTTAACATCTTTTAATTGACGCAATCATAAGCTGCAATAGATTACCATGCGAAAAGTCGTTCATAATTTTCATTGAATTATAGATAAGGGAGCCGAAGCGCGGTACGTGAATGTATGCATACTCCAAATCAGCAGATCGTCAGGAGTGAATTGATACTCGTATGCAGTGTTGCCATTCCGACCGGATTTCGGTCATACATCTGAACGCAACCTCTTTACTCGGACCGGAGAAAATTGTGAATATTGTTCTATAGACTTGACATTAATATAGTTTTTTATAATTTAAATGAAGTTTTTCCATACTTAAAGTGGGTATGCCATAACATCAATTTTCGCAATAAGTTGGACGACTGGATTAGATTGCAAGTTGTTTTTATTGCAAAACTTTTTAACACAACGCTTTTTAATGAATTAAAACAGGTGTCTTTTTTTATAGGTATATAACGTTAAGTTGGCAACACTATTTTAACTGGCGGCCATTTTGTCAGCTGTCAAGTGATTTATTTTTAGTCTGGTTTGACATTTCACATTAATAGACTGACGCCTAAGCAACGCTTCCAAATTGTGCAAATTTATTTTGAAAATCATGGTTCTGTTCGAAATTGTCATAAGCTAGTTTTGTTTAGCGATGAAGCTCACATTTGGTTGAGCGGATACGTCAATCAAAAAAACTGCCGTATTTGGATTGATGATAATCCTCAAGTATATGTTGAGACACCGACACTTCCACATAAACTGACTGTTTGGTGTGCTTTATATAATAATTGGTCCGTACTTCTTTAAAAACGATGTTGGCCAGAACGTAACAGTCAATGGTGACCGCTATAGAGCCATGATTACTGAATTTTTCGTTCATAAATTGCAGGAGCCATGATGTGCAGGAGCTGTAGTTTCAACAAGACGGCGCAACATGTCACACAGCTCGTGCAAAAATTGATCTTGAAGTCGCTAGAAACGATGGAAAAAGTCATCGAAAATTGGACCCCCAGATAAGACTACGTCCGAGCCAACCGTGGCGGTCAAATGCCAAAAATCATATTAATTTAGTGCCAGAAGATTATCTTTCGAACAAAGTAAATTTCATGCAAAAATTTCATTTCAAAAAAAAAAAAACCTTTTTTAATTCCATTTAAAAGTTCTATGCCTCTAAAAAAAACACCCTTTACAAAAATCAAAATATATTACCAATTCTTTTTCTGACTTGGTCAATAATTCGTAGATCATCGGTCAGATTGACCGGATTCACTTTTTTGTGCAGGCAACACTGCATGTAAACTTCAGTTGTAAAGGACTACGCCTATATATACATAGTTGGCGCAACAGGTCTGTAGAGACCCAAAGCCTAGCTTCTCACAACCATTCGTTTTGTGTGAGTTTCATTTTTGGAACGAATGGAAGGGATCTACAATTTTATGCCGATTCCAAACGGCTAATTGAGAAGCTCTTAAGAGAGTTATACTCTCGGATGTTTGTCAGACGTTCGCGAGAGGCGGCGCAGTGGAAAAAACCCTAAGTTGGAATTTGGGTTTTGCGGGATTCGAACCTGAGACCCCTCGCTTAGTAGTCCAACACACTAACCACTAAGCCACTGCGCCTATACCGAGTTTAAATATAATGATGCCAAACATTTCAAACATGCAAAAACTGCATATAATGCAAAATTAAATTAAGAAATGTCCAAAATTTAAGTTTTGAATAATTTTCGATACGCGAACATTTCCCCGACCAATTCCACTTGTAATTGGGCTTGGTCTATGAAAAGTGGACCTATGTCCAAAATTTAAGTTTTGAATAATTTTCGATACGCGAACATTTCCCCGACCAATTCCACTTGTAATTGGGCTTGGTCTATGAAAAGTGGGCCTATGTTCAATATCACCCACTTATTGTGAAGTGCTTGGTATTTAAAATAATTTCGCGACCCTTTTTTCTGTAATTTTATTGCCATACCTTTAGCATTTTAAATGTTTTTCCCTATACAAGAGGTGCCACATACCCTTATGAACAACTTTAAACATTTTTCAATTTGATTTCAACAGCAATTTGTATCCATTAACAAAATTCCAATGCAAAAACTGCCATAAATGTCAAGGTAGAATAGTGTTCCGAAATGTGGGCCCTTTATTCAATTTTCTATGAAATTCCTATAAACAAAAATGACATTACCATTGACTGTATCAGAAGTGAGATGTTCAATAAATAAAATAAAATAGTATGATTATGAATTTTGAGTGTGGTTCGAAATGATATGTCTACAGTTCTAGCTAAATGTTGTTATTGTTGTTGTTATTATTAACTTCTGTTGTTATTCGTATTATTTCTATTGCTGATGTTAGTTTTCTTGATGTTATTATTGTTGTTGATGCTGTTATACTTCTTATTGTTCTCTACGCAATAATTCCTAGGAAATCCGACATTTTTCTCCACCATAAGCGAGAAAAATTGTAACTTCCTGCGTCTAAAGTAAATCCTACCGTAAGAAATGTACTCAAAACGTCAAATTGTAGCACGGAAGGAAACACCGACACAATCAACTTATGTTGCCTTAAAATGCGTCCCTGCAATTCAAAATCCAACTTCGGTATAATTACATGTTTATGCATAGTACAAGCTTCTTGATGTCTAACAGGATATACCCCATCCTTCGTCTCACATTAACTCATAGTGCTGCAGCAGTCTTACAAAATGTTACCAACTTGGTAGCCCACTTGATTCATGTTAATTATACAAATTGTACTCATTGTTATTGTTAATCGAACTTCCTGCACCCAATTAACTTGAACATAGTAATTTTACCATTATGCACGTCCAAGCAAAAAGCATAAAATAGGAAGAACTCTACTGTAACTTCAGTAACCACCCGTGCATACTGCGCCAGCTTTCATTCTTCGTTCAGCTATTCAAATTCAAAGTTCAAATTCCTGAGATCGGAATTCCATTCCAGCCACTCGACGACTGCAGAGCAGCACCAGCCACCAGCAGCTTGCCAAGTGTAGGGAAGTAAAATCCTTTCACTCGCAGTAATTTGAGAGTTAAGGCGGAACGTGAAAAAATATAAGGAAAAACTGAAATATATATATTCTACTACACTCGTACATTTACGGCACACGGTACTCACGGTTGGGCAAGCTTTCCATCGGTTAATAAGCCGAGGTCAAATAATTGCTTCCTTCCTATCCCATTGGACCCCTTGGCCAGGACGTTGCTGTACAAATTTCTATTGAATCAGGGGATGCTCTACGTCACCCCTTTTGTTTTGCTTTTAATTTTTTCATTCCTCATCCTCGCGCCCTCAATTAGTTGGTTCAGTTACTTGAGGTTACTTGGAAACTTTTGTCCCACTTCGAAGTTTCTTTACATCACGCTCCCCTAGGCTGAAATACTGCGAATGCACCATTGCATGTGTTCTGTGTGTGTGTGTGTGTATATATGCAGGCGCTGTACTCTTCGTTAACTAAATTGAAATATAATGTTCATGGGATACATATAAATGGTCGTGTATGAGCGCGGGTGTATGCAGTGCATATGCATGCCATGGTGTCCACCGGGAGAGGGTGTACCTGACCTTCCCTAAAAATTTGCTTGTTGACTTCACAAGAGGCTAACGTAAGTGTATCTGCAACAGGGAGTTCTTTTAGCACTTTTGAGAGTACTGCACATTTTTTATTTCTTCACTTGCAGGGCACATGCGGTGTTAATGAACTATGGAGTGGTTGCAAATAAAATATTAAAGGACTTGCAGGGGGCTAGCGTACTGCATATTCGTCTTAATAAACCGTAATCCAATTTCATAGCCCTTTGATAGTGTTAGACCCATATTATATTTGTATGGAATTCAGTAAAGGAAATCCCTTTGGCATAGTACCATGTGGAGGACCGGTATAAATAGGGTAAAGGAATTCCCCGGAAAGTTTTTATATCCTCGAACTTGCATGCGCAGGGAAATCATTATTAAATTCGTACCTACTTTAAATTTTTTTATGTCAAAGCAAGAGTTATCCATGCAGATATTTGAATAAGTGCAGCCCAAGCGGGCAAGCGGATTTCTTTGAAGTCCTAGTGTTGACTTCAAACAAATGAGTGCATTTTTGTTTTCGAATTGTTACAGATTTGGTAAAAATTAATTAACTGGTAACTGCAAAGGCAACCTTTCTTCGGAGGCTTTTCGTTCGTTAAGCTGTTAGTCGGATGATTTTCTAACTACAACCAGGACGACCAAGGAGACATTTTTCAAGCCATACAATTACAAATTGGTTGCAGTGGCTCAGTGGTAATACTGACAGGGAGGTTTTATGTTCGCACCCTGGAAAATACAGAAGAATAGATCCATTCTCCCGAATGTTTGTTTGGAGCTGTGCTCAGCGTTCCGTACCTCGTCGTTAGGCAAAGTTCTCATTTCGGTGGAAAATGGTACCTAAACGGTTTTGTGGTATTTTTTTAATTAATATATATTATTATTTAAGGCAAAGTTGCATCCGCAATACCGCCCATAACTCGAGAACGGATCGTCCAATTTCAGCCATCTTTTCTTTGTTGTGTTTGTCTATGCCTAACGAAGGTTCATAAGAAAGGAAATTAGAAGGGAATTGGGAAATTTGTATGGGAACATTTTTCTTTTTAATTTTGATCGCAATATACAGTGAGATTATATTTGTCAAAACCTCTGCCACATTTTTATTATTGCGGAAATTTTCTTTACGGAAACTATTTTTTTGTGCTAATTTGAAATTCGATTTTCGGTAATTTGTGAGAATTGTTTTTTGCTAAGAAGATATATATTTAAGTCTTTCAGCGCTTCGTCTTTCAGTGCTGTATCGTTCGATTTTTTAGTCGTCAACATAGTTTCAGTGATTGCGGTGAGTTTATCGAAAACAACTTTGAGCATGTCGCGAATTCATGCAGGACGAACTTTATAAGACTCATCGCTCATATGACGCATTGCCATATCCACTCATGTTCTGCCATGGAGAGGATGGATATCAATTTAAAATACGCATGATCAATCCATCGACAAGTTAGTAAACGTGTAGTTAAAATGTTTTTCAAGTTTCAGTTATAAATAAGACGCTCCAAATTATTCAAATCAAAAAGTTAATTTTGCACGGGACGAAGTTTTCCAGGTCCACTAGTAACTGAACATTTTCAATTATTTGTTTTATTTGAACACAGATTTTTTATTAATTAAAAAAATATCACAAAGAAAAAGCTTATTTAAATTCAACATAAATTATTTCAGTTCATCCACAAAAAATAAAACAAAATTAAACCTTTAAAGGTTTACATATCAAAATTTAATAGTAGTTCAATAAATACAGACAATTTTGGAAAAATAAGAAATGAGTTATTGATATGAATTTATAAAAAGTAGTGCGCGTTGGATCCAAAGTAGTACCGTACTAAGTTTGCAAAAATTTACTGCAATTGTAGAATGGAATTGTAGGCTGACTGTGCTGAGGATGTCTTAAAAAAAGTAAGCTTTTGAATACGACCAGATTGGAGGGCCCGGCAACTTGGTTATTGGGCTGGGTTGTGACTATAGTGACAACTTTTGGTCAGCTTGCACCTTTTGCCAGGCGAAAGTGATCAATCCGAAATGACTTGGAGCATTCCCATCAGTATGGGGTCTACAAGACATTGGTTACACGCACTAGGACTTAGAAAAGCCCTATGGAGCGCATTTTCAAGAAATGTACCTTGTGTACTTGTTGGAAATGCTATGTACCTGGATCGCAGACAGTAACAAAGCCAAGGGGCTTTAAAACTGTGGATCTTGTGGATGGCTACATATAGTGGTTAATGTCTCTGGCAATGCAGATACTTATCATTCCCAGGTTTGCAGGCAGACTGTTGCTTGGAGTGCGTACCAATGTTATTTCTATCGTCTCTCGAAGATTCGTTGGAAAGTTACAATAGGAACACCATAAGTCTAGGTAGACATTGAGTAAAGAGCGTGGCTAGAACGTGGTGCTCATACCTTTGCTCCTTCTTTTTGCGGCGTCATTAGAAGTCAATTTAATCCGTTTTCTTTAGATGATATCACAGTTTACCCTTTTGTACGTAACCCTTCTTTTCAGTTCTTAAGTAACCTTTTTGCTTAGATATGATCTGAACTCAAATATCCGAACGAAATAAGGGGTACCATTTAGCAAAGTTTGCAAATTCCCATTTCCTGATATCTGACTCAAAGGTGCTCGGATGAGAAGGCTTGTGAGTAGTAGGTGGCCTCTTTTTTCACCGGTCCTATTTATTCCCCAAAACCTATTCTTCAGGAAACGGTGAATGTTTTGTGTTTTGCCAGATTTGGGAGAATATTAAACCAGCTTAAGCCCAGCCGTATGCAACTATAGGTCCTTTGGAGCTGACGAACTGTCCGAAATCACTGCCAATACCTCCATCTGAACTTATAATCCTAGAATTGATCACTTACTTACTTAACGGGATCCCGACCTATCAAGAATCTACTTGAGATAGAAGGGCAAGAAGGAGCTGTCATAGAAAGGTAAAAGCTTTGGACAGATTCCAACTGTTCGATAGAATATGAAGGTCGAACTCAATTCAGTCTCGCAGAAGGTGTCGGCTCAGTAAAATAAACAGAACGACTGTATGATTTAAAACGCGCATATTTCAAGAAAGGGATAAAACGACGACCACTTTTCAAAACAAGCAACATGTATTAGTGAAAATCTTGCAAATTGACAACTAAATTAGCCAAAGCACAGTCTTGAAATGGACGGCTCTGCAAGAAAGTTCTTCTGGCAGAGCTATCTAAAAAGATAGTAAGACATCATTGAAGGAGTCAAACCCTTCTATCCAAGTCCCGCAAACGCACTTCTCAGATTTGCTGGACTCTAGAACAGCGCGCCCATGATGACAGGACGATCGGAAGGCGGGATGCAGTCAAGTAGTAGAGGAAGTCACTTTGGACTGATCATTCGGTAAAAGTTGGTGATGCTGCCGCAGTGGAATAATGAAACACAAATCTTGTAAGGCCTTGGTAAGTGGAAAAGACCGAGTCGTTTAAAGTAAATTTTGGAAGTATGTATGGCTGCCTTTCAATCTCTTAAAACAGACTGTACAGCCTGTATTCGCGTGAAATGGGCGAAAAAATCACCATGGGCCTTGGACAGCGTCAGGGTTTCGTTTTCTCTCCCATACTTTTAAATTTAGTATTGCTACAGTGCAGTCGTGGTGGAGAATGTTTGGAATTCGCAAAACCTAAGAATAAGTGGTGTTTTTCGTGCTGATAACTTTCAAACTGAGCTTAAGCACTTTTTAAAGGTTTCCTTTCCTGCTTATCAGCCTGATAAATTGCAGAAATCCAACCTCAGAGCTATAGCATATAAATGACGGTATAGACTTTGATGCGAAAGTTCGGTCTTCTTTGGGCTTATTCATTTCGAATCTATACTCTTAATGAATTAATCGTGTGGTTGGGTGGAAGTCCAATCAACAAGAATTCTGCTTGGGGAAGTTTAAATATATATCTCGGTACATCCGACTCTTCCGGCGGACTTCAGTTGTGTTGTTAAAGCCACGCTATGAGTCGCATGTTTGGAGTTTGTTGCAGCCATAGGTAAGAGCTGCATGGTCATGAGATTTGGGTACTGAACAAAATAAGACCGCTGCCTAAATTAATTTCCTACCTTGCATTGGTGAGGTGGTTTGAGGTCGTGTGAGGAGGAGAGGACTTTCAAGGCACGCAATGTCGAGCAGCTATACATCCTAGAGCGGATCGGTCCATGCTTCGAGTGTTTGGTCACATGAATCGATTATATCACCCTTCAAAACGTGCAATGGAAGCAGTGATAACTGTCAGGACATTGAAAATGATGAGTCTGAGATGGAAGTCTTCAAACTTTTGTCGGTTTTTATTCTCCCGCATGGGTCAATCTATGAGTGTTCTTGCGACATAAATATCGGTGACAACTGTGATAACTTTCGATTTATTGGTGGCTGTAGTTCAAATCCAGCTCCAAATAGAAGAATCTAACCGAGATATCTTTTTACCCGACTGTACACAGGGAGCGTTATCGCGTGTATCTTATGTACGTTCCTACGGTACGCCCTGTAGCCCAAACGGCTTGACCGATTTTGAAGAGTGTCATAGGCTAAACAAATATATATATAAAAGGATTAATTTAAAAAAACATGTTCACACAAATGTCTGTGAGAAAAGTCAAGATATGGAATACACAACTGTGAAATAAATTACTTTCTGTTGAATTCACAATAGCGGTCTTGCGGAGAGTCTGCATTAGTCATGAATTCATTTATTTTAACTGAAATATTGTTATTTTTATTACATAAGCAGATCGAAAACTCTATTTGCGACCGGCATGAAATAGAAGTGCTTTAAAGATTTTAGTAAAGTGCTCTAGGCACACCCCCAAAACGCTGACAAATAAATATAATGCACACCATTCACAAAAGAAACGGTTTAATACTTTTTTGAAAATCTACATACATTTTAAAACATTCCATGCAATTTTGAATTGTTTTATGGAAATTTAACTTTTTACATAGGTATTTTTAATTATTTGATAAAATAGTAGTTTGCGCCGTACTTTCTAATAAGAAATTTCAAAATCACAGTTGCGGAATTTGTATGGAAAATATAGTCACTGTGAACTACTAAAATTTAGAGTCGAAACAAGCCACAGCTAAAGCGGAAATTTATGCGAAAGGATCACAGTGAAGGAACATCATTAATCCTGGCATCTGACCACACAAAGCCACAACATTAAACGCGCTCAATATAGGTACACATAATAAGAAAATGCCACCGGTAACGACTGCCATAGACTCTACTGGCACTCCTATCTATATATTCCTACCGACGACGACGACGACGATGATGAAGACGACCACGATGGACGACTACGACAATGACAATTACGACTCTCCAATAATGATGATGAGCAGTCCATTCCGATTGCAATCGAACAATGTAACTAACAACTGCTGCGGCACCGTGCACTCGAAGTGGGCACTATCAATTTCACGGTTCCGTAATCCAGATAAACATCAGGAGCCCGTGCAATCGAAATGGTCGGTATGGTGGGCGAGATGCTTGACTACACCCAGCCAGCCGCTCGCTGGTTGGATGGAGTTGGAGAGCAATTCTTCAGGATCTACGGTATCCGATGCATCAGTGCGGTGGCTGCTTGATTTGCAGCTACCCAACAAATTGATGATTTCATTCGTGTAATGGTATGCGATAAAATTGATTTTTGTTTAGTTTAAATTAATTGAGCGGGATACCGCATCCCTAATAGAGAGACTCACCATCGCATGCGGCAGGGCGAACTGAGGGACAACATAAGATACTAGATAGCTCGCAGATATCCACTGCACCAGGAATGATATCTTGGAATTCATTATCTCGATGCTTTTTGATTAAAGTGGAAACATTTCTTGTATAGGTGGCGCACTGTAGTTCCCATCATCGAGTCGTAGTCGCAATCGTCGTCGTCTATTCCACTTCTAATTATTCAAAGAGTCCTCGCCATGAAGCAAAAGCAAAAGGGGAAGCCAACAAACTAACCAAAAAAAAAAAAAAAAAAATTTAAGAAAACACAAACAAAGCGACGAACAAGGACGACGATGTGCGGTTGTGGATGTCGTCGCCCCCGGGAAAGACGCATAATTTCGCAAAGATGCATCTTAATTGTCGTTTTGTTATCGCATCTTGAATTGAAATAGCTACTTAGCATTTGCGTGCTGTTTTCGCTTCGGTTTTTTCTTGGTTTCTGTTCCATTTGAATGTCTCTCTTTGTTTTCCATCGCGCTAATGGTGCTCTGGTGCTGCTGCTGCTGCTGGTGCGCTGGTGGTTGTGGTGGTGCCTTCGGATCGAAAAAGGGTGCGCAGGATATGCGTTGCATATGCATGTTGGTATAGCCAGTTGGTTGGTGCATGCAGTCAGGACGTGCACCTGGCAAAACGTACTTCTGCATTAACGAATGATAAAGCCAGACAATTGGGAATAACTACTGCGTTTCTGGGTCATTTGATTTGTTGGCAAGATATGCCAACTGTCAGTGGAACTGCATCACTGCTGTATGTGGCGCGATAGAAAAATGGGAGCGCCATTCACATCCCACATATTCCAGGATGCAATTATGTGACCTGACTGGTGCCGGATAGATACAGATAGCTATAACTGTCCTCCCCGCACCGACACGTGTAAGTAAATAGTTCAATTTCGTCTCGAACGTCATCGTTTTGATTTGACTGGAACTACACCTTCGTATTAGAAGCAGAGGTCCGTGGTGCTAGGTTTAGTAGTTACATGTCGCTGTCAGTGATATTTCCAAATCCAAAATGGAGATACAAAGCAGAACCTCATCAGCGGCAAAATTAGTGAAACTCATTTCGAGGTGGGCGACGGATATAGATGACTGACTGAGATTGGTGTTGGATCCAGTTGCATGGTCAAACCTAATTAACTCGACATAATGGACGGTCCTACTGCCTGCTCAGATATGATGAGAGGACATTTTGCCAAACCCAACTGCGTATATGCAAGCAGAATGAGCACAATTTCCTTCATTCACTAGACTTATCCGACGGTGTCGGCAATAAGACAAGCAGTCCACTATGGGCACTATGACAGTAGGCTACTCTGACTGATTTGGAGCTGAATATAAGATGATATCGGACTAACTTCTTCACTTTTCCGAGTTGCGCAACTGACACCGGAGAATGCTGTCTGCATGGTTAACAATACATTAACAAAAAAAAAGATTCAGCGAAGAAATCAGAAATCTGAGATAATAATGGACTTACTACTGAAGCCCCTGAAAAAAAAAAAAAAACCGAATGTTGCGTGCAGCTTTACTGTTGCCGAAGGCCCTAGACTGATTTGAAGCTGGCATAACTGCCATCGAGGAAAT
The DNA here is from genome assembly GCA_963082955.1 of Cheilosia grossa. Classification (NCBI taxonomy): domain Eukaryota; kingdom Metazoa; phylum Arthropoda; class Insecta; order Diptera; family Syrphidae; genus Cheilosia; species Cheilosia grossa. The sequence goes on along the minus strand of OY720145.1, from coordinate 40,512,216 downwards.
AAAAAGGGCTATGCCGGTTAAGAACTGTATTCAAAACTTGCTCACCTTTTATCGTGGTTGCTATAAAGAGCAGGGTCAGCGCTAATTTGTAGTCTCCACGCTGCCGCCAATTAGTCAGCGACTTGTGGCAATCCGCATAAAAACTGGATTTACCAAGAGTGAAAATATGACGCTACCATAGAAGAGTCGGCGGCTTCAAACCCGAGGCAAAATTTTGCTCCTTTGGGGCGGCGACCTACATGGCAACCCTAAGCCCGTGAAACTGATATCGATTCCAAGGCAACCACAAATGATCCACTGGCCGACTACTGTGTGTGCTTCACCAAAACATCCAATACCGAAATCACCTTATCTTGGATATGTAGCCTCTTTTCACCCCCTGGGTTATTGTTTGTTATAAGTGATTTTCTGCCTACCTGTTGCATCGGCTTGGCCTTGAGTGTAAAGTATGCGAATTGTCAGAAATGTGAAGCTTTTCTGGAGAGTTGCAGTCAGTCAGAAGTAAAAACTAGACCAATGAAGAACATATCAGGATAACAACGTTTTTATGATAGATAAAAAAAGACATTCATTTGTAATTGAAAAATAGTTAAAGAAAATAAGATTTTTGTAAACAGTGTTTTAAATAAAAAGAACGTAATTCGCGCACAAGTCTAATGGTGCCTCACTCAACTTGGAGGACGTAACTGCAGGCAGGTTTACGTTTAACTGCTGCTGAACTGCGTGGGAACGGAACTTCTGCTAGGTCAGAGCACTCAATTTGTCAAGTAGACCTATGTTAAATTTCTCATAGCAAGATAAACCAATTGTAGATCCGACAGAGAAGACCAGGGTCGGCATTCTGTAAGGCGAAACGTTCAAACGTTTTCGTTTGTACGAAGAAATTTGCTAGTGTAACATAGGGTAAATCATTCGTGCGCACGAAAATGTTTGAACGTTTCGCCTTACAGAATCTGACCCCAGGCTTATAAGGTCTGCAAGATGGTCTAAGTGCCTCAAGAAGTCTAGCTATGGGTGGAATACGATTTACGCCACCATCGCTGTGAAATTAAGTGATCTGCTGGAGTCGTAATATACATAGTCTTGGCGATACTATCTACGCTTCGCCATATTTCATAGACAACATTCCAAGGGAAGGCCTTAGCTTCTCAGATTCGGCTCGCAATACCCTCCTCGGATCTATCGGTCGATACAATCCTCTCAAGCCTTTGTGTCGAACTCCAAACATGTGGAATAGTCAAAACCAGGATTTATTTAAGTCCGAGGATGATGCGCTTAGGCTTTCCTTTAGAAACTTTACCCTTCGAATTAGTTCCGTGGCTGATCTATGTTTCAAAGCATATGTCTTCGAAAGTTCCATCTCATACCGTCGCCAAACAGCGCAAAGAGCATTGCAAATATGTGGAGCTTGGCAAAACCTTTTCGAATGACAATTTAACAGCTGACAACTTATTTTTCTTCACAGTTTCACTTGTCATCACACAGTAAGTGTGATGACAAGTAAGGAAGCAGAAGCTAAATCAATGCTAATGCTTAAGACTGTGTACTATATGTACATGCTGTCTTTCTTCGGTGGTGATCTTGTCATTAATGGGGGCCTTGCTGCGTATTGAGCTTTGAGGCAAGTCAGAGTGACATGGACGAATTTAAATACGTTAATAAATAGCTAGACAAAAGGTCCACACCCTGTAATCGACGAGAGACACTGCTGCAAACAGCGACACAATGAAAGCAATTTTTGACGTCTGTCTTACTACTGAACTCGAAATGGCACAAGTGTTCATCTTACATTCATTCTAAATTCATTTTTATTGATAACATTCATTAAACTTACATCCGAGACAAAAATTTAAAACTAACATTTATTTTATTGTAGCTTTCTGGCTCTCAGCGAGCGCTCTAAGCTTATCAATATCCTTAACATTATTGCCTTTCGGCCTTAAATCTATCTATATTTAATTTCGTTTTTTTTTTGTATTTGCAAGAAACTTTACAAAACTTGAATTCTTTTCTTATTTGTTTTACTACTAAAAACTAACTAAGCCACTTAACCTATACAAATTCAGGTACTTATCCTCATCTGAAACAAGCAACAAACCGTCTTCTAAGGCAATGCGACCTTTCAGCTATTTTCGATCGTCGATCCAGTGATGCCTAAATACAACATATATATTTTTCTAAGATTTTTGAGCTCCAAAATATGTACAAGACCTTTCAGCTTAAATTCATAAAATTTCAAGATTTTTAATATCGATAATTTTCTGGATCTAACAATTTAAAACAATTTTTTTCTATTGAAGAAAAACGTTTCTTATTAATTCCATTATTATGTATAATGTTACTGCTACTGCCCAGATATAATTATCAATTTATAATTACTTCAATTAATTCATTTAAATAAAATAATAATATTGAACTGATGTTATTAGCTAGTTAATCAAATTGAACTCTTATATTATTAAACGTTTTTTATCACTGAACTTTAACTTTGTATAGTTCAAACGAACATTAAATGAGAACACACTGAATGACACTCATATGACACTTTCGTTGAATCCGACAATTTAAATGGGAAGTACCCACAATGTTTCGTTCAGTGTTCCCATTTAATGGAGCCGTGACAGTGTCAGCTGGACAAACTTCTGTAAGTTAAATAATAATTTATCAATTTTCTATCATATTAATTCTTCCTAACGATTTACAGACTATTAAACAGAAAAGAAAACCAAAAGTGCTTTTAAATATGTGTCCGCCTCCGCAGCACAGCCACAGCCCCATTAAGAACAGAGTTTTACTTACGTTTCCATTAACTCTAAGGTTAGGAAATTATTTAATAAATTAACTGATGTAATATGTTTTGGGAAAAATGTTTCAGGCGTGAAAACAGCGGTTGGAAACTTTGCATATCCAATTTTATGCATATCAGGCAGAATTTTTGACGAACACGATCTCACTGTATATTACGATTAAAGTTAAAAAAAAAGAAAATTCAAATACAAATTGTATGGAAAATCAATTTCTACGAATTTTTATATTTCCTCTCAAAAGAATTTAAAACATTACAAAAACTAAACTCACCACTTCAATATATAAATTTGCACTTCAATTGCTCGCAAAATCACAAAACAAAATTAAGATATGGAAAACACAAATAAATTGAACAATTAACCATGAAATCCAATTGCAAATTAAAACAAATTGTTTCCGTTAAGAAAATCTACTAAATAATTAAATTCATGCGATCAAAATTAAAAAAAAAAAAATTCACGTGCAAAATGTATGGAAAATTAATTTAATTAATTAATTAAGTTTTCAATTTCCTTTTTAAATGTTCTCGCTGTATGCACCTTACTTAGGCCTAAAAGACACATCAAAGCAAAGATAGCTCAAATCGGAGAATCCGTTCTCGAGTAATGGGCGGTCTTACGGACACAACTTTGTTTTATAAAAGAGAATGAAGTCCGTGTGTGCGCGCATATCTGGAGACCGGATTGTTCGATTTTAACGATTTTGGGCTTGACGGTTTCGTTTTGAACCAAGGAAGAACATAGGCTACTTTTTGTTGCGAAAACAAAACTTTGAGGGGATGAAAGACGTTATGGAAGTTTGTATGGGGAAATGCACTTTGAAAAAAATAAACTGGATAGAAATCGAGTAGTGACACTTCAAATACATATATATATATAAACAAAAAAAAAATCAAACGCTATTTCTAAAGTTGTGTAATTAAAATTATTCCCGAACGTTGTCAAAATAAAGCGGTTTGCGGAATGAGGTCGGGGCTTAACACGGAAGCCACGGGCAAAACCGGAACGATTTGCCATTCGTATTTAAGCGTCTTCAATTTCACGTGCGTCTCGCTTTCGCTATGACCATTAATAAGTCGCAGGGTCAATCGCTCGAAATTTGTTTTTGAATTCCCATGTTCCTTATTATTTTCATTACATTAACGAATTTGGGCGGAACGAAGTTCGCCGGTTCAGCTAGTATATACTAGATAGATAATGGCTAATGGATATTTCTGTATTAATTGTTAATTTGTAAAGTTTCTGTATAAAGCTATCTACATACTATAATGTTGTCGCGTGTCCAGTTTGCTGACGCACGTTAATAAGCATTGAAACGTAAGACCGTCTTAAGGGCTTATTGATTGATTGTAGACCGATTTTAACCACAAAGATAAAAGGACAACGAACTTTTAATCTTCCAAACTGGAACCGAGGGAGCCACCATATTTAGCCTAAATAATAAGATGGGGCAACGTTATTGCAGGGAAATGCAACGACCCAATGAAAGAGTGGCCTGGCCTAGTCAAATATATGGCACTGAATCTGAATTAAGTGCATAAGGATGCAGGCAGCACCAAAGTTTCAAAACAAGCTTTGTATTATATACCGAATAGACGTGTTTTTGTTGAAGGCGCTTTCGCTTACCAGAAAACTTAATCCCCACAGGTATCAGCAATCGCCATCTGTTCTATAAACATTCTGTGTCTACACTGCATACCAGTCGCAATAATCCTTTTCCCATTCGCTCACACTACATGAGAATTAAAGCAGTAGATACTTGCAGTTTAATTCGCTCATAAAAAAAACCAACACACATACTATACCCACTCAAAGGAGGACCTTAGCTTTTATTATTCTTAAAATTTTGTATTCCTTTGCGGTGTCTTAAGAAATAAGAATTGCTTCCCTCTCGCCGTTTCAATGTGTATGTGTATTACAATCCATGTATGCAGATAGAGTATGCAACTATACCTTCGTGTAACTTCAAGTTAGTAACATGTTCCTTTTAAATCACTTGTTGTATAAGGAATACGTGTTTTTGTTGGTTCCTTTGTATAACAACATTTGGTTATGAAAATAAATATACATATATGTACAGTTTTGCCGAAGGAGCAGCGAGAGGATTGTGCATTTTTTATTTGCCATGTGTGCCTGCTATCCAGCACGTAGGGATGTAAATTTGCATGTAGATTACAAATATGAGAATTGTTTCCAAAATGCAATTTCATACTTGTTGTGCTGCATACATTGAGTTTTAGTTGGGATGTTATTAACGTTATTACATTAACTTGTCAGCGGTATGTTGGTTTATCGTATGGTTTCGGTAAAAGTGCCAACCCTAAGCTATACTTTGAGATTCCTGTCTGGTGATCTGTAGAGACCTGCCGAAGTAGTATCTCTACAAGGAGGACTTAGGACTTGCATACCAAATTAAACATTGAAAGATTACAAAGTCTTACTTTACAAGCTATCAGTAAGATTTTCTCAAACGTTGCACTAACTTTTAACTTTTAAAATCCGAGTACGAACCCGGAGACTTGACCTGCTCCCATGCCTTAAAGAGAGTCCCATTCTCTGAAGCTTTACTGCAAGTTCAATGAGGAATTCGTCTCACTGGATATTATTACACTCATAAGTTTCAAGGTATTTAGTCTTAAACTAAGTTAAGGGTGATCCTAACCTGGTATATCTGATGCATAGTCGTAAGGGCCCTAAGAAGCTTGTAATACGAATTTGTAGGTTGGTAAAAACATTTTTTAATATGCGACCACCACATTCCGAATACAAATACGAGTAAACCTCTGCCTAAAAACGGATGCAGGCATACCTATAAGGATTAGAAGCCAAGTCTATAAAGTACATGCTCGAAAGTGCACTATAGCAGTTAACATGAAACATCGGTCCAATGACAGGATCAGTCTTATAAGGTTAAGGTCCTAGGACATAGCAAGGTTCTTGGGAGGTAGAAAGTTGTTCCCGACAAGCTGTGTTCTAAGAGATTCTATGGCAGTCCAAACTTGGTTCCGCGGGGCCTTATATCAGAGCGTGGGATATGGGGAAGAAAGCTGCCCAACTGGACGCGTGGTTCCGTTTTCACATACGATAAATGGTGGTGTTTGACTGGTAGAAAGCGGCCTTATGAAAAGCTTGTTTCTATTGCCTCATGGGGCCATACAACGATATACATGACAAGGCCCGCGGACCTGCGAAAAAGTGGGTTAGTAAAGTTAATCATGCGGGCCAATTGGCAGACAAAAAAGCGACGTTAAGTGGTTTAACGATCAATCAGGACAATTCTATGGTAAAGATGATTTTTCTGTTAGTCGAGATGGAGACTCAAGAGCTCGAGACCAGCGTTGCCAAGTCATTCTATGGTTCGAGCACTGTTTTTAGAATTGTCGGCGTTAATTTTGACCTCTTGGGCACCAAAACTTAATTTTTTAAAAAAAAAAACAGCTCCAAAGTAGACAAAAAAGTTAAAAGTGAAAAAAACAACAACAAAAGTTCATTCATATTCAGTCATATGGCGGTTGCACAGTAAAATACAAAAATAATGAAAATAAAAACTTTAATAAAACTTAAGAAATAGTAGGAACCTACATTTAATTTCTTTTTTAAATAGCCCCTGTGTGTGCCTGCAAAGAAGGGGAAAAGGCGGTGTTCAGCCGCAGCGTTACAAAAGCACTGAAATATTTTTTTAAGCACTAAAAAAACGCCCAAGAGCTAAATCTACTTTTTGGCACTAAAATGCAAATTTGGGCACTAAAATTAACGCTGAAAGCACTGACTTGGTAACGCTGCTCGAGACTGGTAAGATACCACTCGAAATTCGTGTACGAGTGAAAATTCATACAAAAAACGAGTTGCACAAATGCTCAGTATTCAATTGGATGCAAAATGAGACCAAACTCAAATCTTAGAAATGGGTCTACCGCGCTTGGCTTCCCACGAGTTACTTCGTTCCATAAGAATCTGAATAAAAAGACACGTCAGACCGAAATATCTAAAGTCATAATTCCTTACCAATAATCAAGTTCAGTACGGGAGCTTCCGCAAAGACGCCACACTTTCCAAAATCCCTTTACGATTAAACAATTATAATTGCCAGAATATCGCTAACTTTAGGGTCAAATTTTGAGAAAGCCAAGTTTGTCTCGGGAGCTAGCTAAATAAATCCTGCCATTTTATCATTTGAGGTAAAAAGACTTAAAAAAAAACTTACCAAAAACTACAATTATTGGCACCCAAAAACTACAGTTATTTGCACTCTTGAGAACAAAAAGAACACGATGATTCAATGTGATCACATTTTTCGAAGCATTTTATTTAAAATTATAAAATAATAGATAAATATAGTACATACATATAAAGGAACATTTATTTACTAAACATATATCATAGCTGTAACTAATTCATCAATGCATTAAAAAAACTTAAAAATACAAATAAATGAACATAATTTTTAAAGAAAAATATTATTTAGTTTATTGCAAATTTAATCAATTAAAATATTTCGATAAATAGATAGGTACCTACTTGTTTCATGTTTAAAATATGGAACAAAAGTTGGTAAACTAAATTTTCATACCAAGCATCAGGTATTAATGGCAAACGGTTGAATGATACAACTATTTTAGGAATTATTCAAAAACGACTTGAAAAATATAAAAGGAAGTAGTGAAAACAATCATTCAAAATGATGGGTTATGAATATATTAAAATTTTTTTTTGTTTTTGTCGCGCGTGTTTTCACTTTCATTTATAAAACAGAGCTGAGAAGGAATGTCAGCAAACTAAAGACACAAAAATGCGAGAAAAATGTACATGTCTCTTTGTTCACATGCACATTTTGTCAATAATTGGTTAAAAAATGTGGGGTGCCAATAATTGTAGTCGTTACGCCATCCAAAATGACAGTATTGAATTTCGCAATAGGAGCGAATTTAAATACCCTATGCGGTTCAGCATGAGCGTTTATAATTATAAATTTTAGTAAATTGTAAATGTTTTCTGATTTGATTCGTTGAAATATTCCAATGCAAGTTGGCCAAACACAAAATGTTTACAAAAATATGCACGAAATTTAATAGCAAGTATATTTAAAATATATGTACCTAATGCTTCTCTGAATTTAAGCTTCTGTCGGTTTCTAAGTTTTCCGAATTAAGTAAAAGTACCTACCGAAAATTGTGTCCGATCGAACGATCAGGCATTACTGATTTGCATTGGATATTTGACAGTTTAGCGGATATTTTGTGCATTTCCTATTTGGTGTTTTGTTGTTTGCTTATAATAAGCCTAAAAAAAACCGTTGAAAAATATCGATGGGGCAAATTAAATTGCAATTTATGTGTTCCTTATTTGAAGAACAAAATCCTCGTTGTGAAAGCAACCTTTGACCTAGTTTTTCACGAAAAAAAATTATGAAATTTGAATTCTGCGACAGCGTTGCCAGACGGTCAAAATATTTCCCTCCAGATAAATCTGAAAAACCCCCAAACTTTTTGTTATTATTTTCGTAACATATTTTCGTACGACTTAAAACAAGGAATTTTGAATTGGAAACGAGAACATGTAAGTTTGGTTTTTCGAATGCAAAAGGGTGCACAGCATAAATGCAACGCAAAAGTCAAAGCATTTTGCATTTTGAAATCATCTTGTAAGCATTTATGCAGCCCCTACTCAACTTGATGAAATTGTTGCTTATATTTACAATTTACAGGTGAGTTTTTTGCTTGTGTCCGGAAATATATGTAAGGAACTACATATAATAAGAAAACTATAACTTTTTTCGTAATAAAACAGGCATAACAAGACTTGTTTTGTAAACAAAAATAGACCAAAGATATAAGATGTCAAGATGTCAAATATTGCTTGGAGGACAAATCGATTATTTAACTGCATTTTAAGATAAAACACACATTTTACGGCTGCCAAAAGGTCATTATAAACAAAATGCAATTAAAATAGAATTTAAAAAAAACCCTCCAAATTGATTTCCCCCCCGTCAACCAAAAAAAAAAAAAACATAAAACCCCCAAACTGGCAACACTGTTCTGCGATGACAAAAAATGTAATAGATTCTAAAAAAGTTGCCGCACTTTTAAATGTGAAGGTCAACTTGTTTATTGGTACCATTTCGCAAGTGCTGTACACTTTTACTAAAGCTGGCAGCCAGCTAATTGTCGACATTAGTGCTTCATTATTAGTAAGGCCGAGAGACACCAAACTTATGCGACCCAAGAGTACATAATATAATTTGCTGTTCATGATTTTTGCCCATAAACCTCGACTCAACCAGAATGCCAAGTTCCACTTTTAAATCGAATTGAGCAATTTGCAAATTTTTCCGAATTCTGTGCTGCTCAGTGGATCATCACCCACTCGCATTGTGAGCCGCCCACCACAAACCGTTTGCATTCGCAAATATGAATCCACTGTGCAGCCATAAAGGGATGCAACACTCGACAGGGAAAGAATTGTGAAGGAAAATTCTCCATTACGTTGAAAAGTTCGCCTTTTGTAGTGGCAACAGCAGTAGATCCTCACAGCCAAGTCAACATGAAGTCAAGAAAATTTTCTTATTTACCAAATGCAATGACTCGGGGCACAAATTCAATTTATTCCATGGGAAGCAGGTAACGATGCACGAACTGAAAATAAATCCTTAAATCACCATCCTAAATCTACTCCTGAATGACACCAATTTAATCAAGAAGAGATTTCTTTCTCTCCTCGGCTATACAACCGACTATAGTGAACACTACTACTGTGCATCTCCTATGTAGGTATAGCGTGAACTACAATTGCGAAACGTAACGTCCTTGGACCCGAGCACACACAATTTTTACATGACTCAAAGTTGCATCTCTCTCGGGGGAAGCCAAAGTTTCCATTTTTATATAATTTTGTTCATCCTCCTCTGATTTTCATTTTTTTTTTTATCTATTTTTTGTATCCTTGCTCTGCATTATCCTAATAACACAAAAGTCATCGTCTGGCGGCAGGAAAACTGCACAGAGCGGAGGAATGAATAACTGAAAGTATAAGTCCTACTCCCCACAAAATAAGAAGAGAAGTTGTAAATCCTTAGCCGCACACATATACACATAACGTATATTGTCAGAAGATGGGGAAGGGTTTTGTGCGCCGCAAAGGTCTCCGTGATGTTGATTTACCACCCCCGGTGAACAAATCTAGCAACTACTATCAGAATTTATCCTTTTTTGTTCATCGTTCTCTTTTTTAAACTTCTCAGCAAGAGCTATTCCGTTTCAATTCGTATCCTTTATTTGCGCAGAATGAAATAAACGTCCAAAAGAGGAGCCAAGCCAACGAATATAAAAACAAGGACTCAATCCATAGCGCATTGTTGTCGTGTTCTTTGCATTCCGCAACGAATTCCATGCACTCCTCGTCAAGGTAAACGTTTCCATCAGTAACTGGGTATCCTTTCATTTGGCGTCGCTCCTCTTTCCATTTGGGGAATATAATGCCAAAAGATAGAGCGACTACTACGGCGTAGTACTTGACAAACTACCACAAATTTGTGAATGGTTTACCATAGCACGTGTACGTGTATACGTACGATGCACAATCGTATATGCAGTTGCATAGATACACGTCTAATTGAGCTGAAAGCCGCACCTCCTCCAATGCATTCTTTTGTGGAAGTCGGAGCATGCATGCTTACGGTCTAGTGTCCTAATTGAATGTGTGGAGAATGGAGTAGTGCGGTGCCATTAAATGGCGCTTAAGACGCGCCGCCCCAGCATCGGATATACGAGTGTACGCAACTGACATTTACTAATGACACCAGTCGGTATCTCCGACTTCTTGATAGAGAATGCATCACACAAAACTAAATCTACAATGAGATACATTTCTTTCTGCAGCAATGCCTGTGAATATGCGTCTGAGCGTGAGACCATAATTACCGGGTGAAAGTTTTGCAAACAATTCTCTCTTCCTCTTGCTATCAAATAAGATACACCGACTTGGTGGAGACTTCTTCCGTTGGGTTGTAGTAGGAGCGACGTTTTAGCGCATGAATAAATGCAAAACATTTGAAATGAATAATTGCAATTTTAATTCGAAAGTTTTTTACCCCCCCTTTTGTTGTGGTTTCGGTTTTGTGTAAAGTTCTACAGATGTTGTCTAGGGTGGGGGGACGACTTTTTGCGCAGACCATTCGGTAGATTAAGACTTTGCAGGGTGGGTGGAACCACATTTTCTGGGCGGGAGGGTCCTTATCGGGAAGAAGATTGCATGTCGGAAAGTTACAAGTTGGAAAGTCAGGAAGCTGGCGAGCTGCGAATATGCAATGAATGCATAAACTTGTTGATTAAAGCGAGTTAGTGTAATCTGGGATGTTTTATGCCGTTTTAAAATGCTGCATTTCCAAAACAGATAAATATTCATTTCCTGTTCGAGTTATTTCCGTTGGAAATCTTTTATAGTAAATTTGTATATTCAATTCAGGAGTTCTTTCTGTTAAGACTCTGTTTGCTCATGAGGCTGTTTCTAAACGTACAGACGTACAGCCACGTCCAGAATGAGCTGGATTTCTCAAAAAATAGAAAGAATAAGGCAAATAAAACGCAATGCACTACCTATCTACAAAATCCAATGCGCACAAAATCACAGCGAAAAGCAAAATGCTGTATAGAATGCGACAAAACGCTTTCAACCGCAACAAACCGATATAAATTGCGAAAGAAAATGCGTCGAAATGTTGAAAAGTGCGATGAATCATCAAAACCTATAAGACGCCAACCACAAAATCAGCTACAAGGCGTAATGTAATAACCGATGCAAATGGGTAAAACGGTGGGAAACACAACATAAACCCTGCAAATGGAAAGTCTAAGCGCAAGTAAATGCAACAAAACGCCTCCAATTGCTATTTACCTATTAACTGCAGGAGCAGGACTGCAAAGCGTGCGGTATTCAAGCCAAACGGTAAACAACAAAGTGACAGCGTATTACAAAATTCTACAAAACGCTTGACACAGGGCAACGCAGTACGAAATACAACTTAACGAAAGCTGCAACGCACTATCAAACTAGGCATGATGCAAAGAAATGCAAAAAAAATATTTGAAAAGGCAACACTTATAAAACGAAAAGGAGGCGCAATAAAATGAGATAACCACAAAAAACCCAATAAAACGCGTCGAAACGCCACCAAATGTTTCGAAATGCATTAAAGCGCTATAAAACGCAGCAAAAGGTCACAAAATACAGAAAAAAACATCTAATCGAAAAGTGCTACGGAATGACACAAAATGCTACAAGACACAATAGAAACTTTGCAAAATCAGAAAAGCTCAAATTAACGCGAATATCCACGGAAAACGATACAAAAAAAGCGCATCAATGACTGAACTCGAATGAAATGCAGGTGAATCTCTAAAAAGTACCAAGTACCAACCGATTGAATCCGTTGTCAATTTATTCAACTGATGATGGGTGAAGGGCCAGCCCAAAGAATCCGTTGCATTCGTCGCGTCGACGGAATTCCGTATTCGACGGAACGAGCAGTCCCATATAATCCGTCGCATACGGTGACAGGCAGTGTTTTAAGTACACTATCCTTATTTGACCCAAGAAACGTGGTAATTTTTTCCCTTTCCGCCGTACTCAAATTCCCTTTTAAAAAATTCCCTTGATAGGTACTTTTTTGTGGAAAAACTAACTATGAAAAGTAAAATTTATATTATAAGTAAAGAGAATCACATTCAATAACCTTTGGTATAAAAATCCCGGTTTTTGATTTGTTGATTTGACCTTTTGTACTAGAAAATTTTGGTAGTCAAAAAATCTTGCTAAAAGGCGATTTGAATAAGTTATTTTTTATGTTCATTTACGTGTTGATTATCATGGTGAAATGCACACACATATTTTGATGAAATTTAAAACGAAAGAATGTTTCTTGTAACATTTACGGTCATCAAAATTCCCAAAAATAAAAGAAGAAGAAATCCCACGATATAAAAGCACTGGTGACCAGTGATACCAGATTTTTTTTTGCCAAAATTCCCCATTTTGGGAATTTTTTTTAAAAAAATGTCCCCATTCCGTATCCGTTGTTTCCACAAATTTCTTGTGAATTTAAAACATAAATACTCAATTCACTATACGTTGGCTTTAAAGTATTTACTCATTTTGGATCTGCAGGTAAAACAAAGACAAGTCTTTACTCTTTAATAACAAGCGATAACAATAAATAATAATAAATGAATTAAGAAACACAGACTTAGTTATTAACATCTAATAATAATTAATAATAATTAATAATAATAATTAGTTGGCGCAACAGGTCCGAGGGACCCAAGGCCTAGCTTTTATTTTTATTTTTGGGACATCCATGAAATGAGCTAAAATATATGTATAGAATCTGAATCTTCGCACATTAGAGTTGATTTCGAAATTTGATGCGTTCTGCAATAAGTGGACAACGGGCGTTATACCACAGGGTGATGATCACTCAACTATCCAAAGCACTAACATTTGAATGACTTTGTTTATGATTCGATTTGCGACTTGAAAACTCATACACGGTATAAAATTAATATTTTATAAAATTCCTACAAACTGTGAGAACTGTGTAGGACAAATCTGTAAGGCTTCACTGGAAGTATATGAACAGGTGTGCAATGAACTGTAGAGCGCAAGAAAATCTTTTCTTAGTTCCCTTTCATTACGAAAAGGCTAGATAAATGATATTTAGTCGTAAAACTATACCTAACACAACCTTTAATGCAATGAACGCAGAGTGGTTAGTTTGCTAGACTACTGAGAGAAGGATTTTAGGTTCGACCGCCGGAAAAGCACATATTACATCCTAAGGTTTTTTCCACTGTGCCACCTGTCGCGAAAGTTCGACAAACATTCGAGAGTACAATTGTCATGAAATACCTCTTCAGTTCAACCGTTTGGAATCGGAATAAGATTGAAGATCCCTTTCAATCACACAAATGACCTTTACGGACCTTTTTGGACTGCTATTTATTTATTTATTTAGCCCTGTTACATAAAACGCAGATGCGCGACTAGCCTATGTCGAATAGTGCGAACTTGCAGCAGCAGCCTCCATTAGAGAAAGGTACCTACCCCTTTAAGAGAAAAAGTGTAATGTCCATACTGTCAATTCAGAAATGAGCAAAGTTTTGTGTCAAGCAGTGGTGTCTATTTTTTTATAGGTATTTGGTTGCCAAAACAAAAACAGAAACCCTTAAACTGAATCAAATTGGAGCATCGACGCCTTTTCACAGCAGGCCTATAAAAGTGCCCACGATTGCGGACTTTATCTGGCAAATATTGGGTCGACGCAGTTCCTCAGTGCAAATATTCGGCTTCAAATGGAAGTCTTACCCTTTATATAAATAGCAATGACCATCACCACTAGAATACACAATATACCCTTTTCTGCATCATTAGAAAATAACCTGGGATCATTCAAACCACTCATTCATTCACAATGCGAAAGAACGCTTAAGACAAATATCGCACCTTCGTTAAAACATCCCCATATAGTATATAATGAACCTAAAATTTAACTTTAAGACATTGCGTCTTGTATACATTTTCTGAATGAAAACAAAAGTCAAACCAAGTCCAGCATGAAGGCGGTTCCTCTGAGCTCATTAAAAGTTATCTATTTCAGTAATTAATTCAAACACCCATAACTAACCTCAAACACCTACTAAATATGAAATTCGTAATCCTCCGCAGGATACGTATTCAATTTGAAAGGATTAAAAATTGAAAGCCCACAAAAAAAGGAATACAGTTTCCTGAGAAGCTCCGTAATACCTTTGAACTTTCCCATGAAGGAGCACAAAGCGCTGACACAATCCTTTCGGTGGTGTCAAAGTAAAAAACATTCTTTTACCTCAAAGTCAAATTTTCCTTTGCCAGTGATGTGTTTTTCTTTCATGTTTTCATTTTTCTATGTGATCTTCATTATTTGACTATCACCTTTTGGATGGCTTTCAGGCGACTGTCGGAGACGACATTAACACAATCAGACTGTAGGTACTACCTACACCCTATGGACGTAACATAATTTTTGTACGTTTTGTGTTCATGCGACTGCGAGAAAGTGTCCTTTAATCCAATCAAAGGGCCCCCGTGGATGCGACCGTAAATGTGATTAAGAAGTGCTTATGCTTAGGTATGCAGCACCTACTCGTACTTGTGTCTCGTTTTTCCATTCCAGGAGAGTAGTTCGTTTGCGAATAAATTAAGGCGAACGATGTGTGTAAACGTTCTACTTACGAGCGGAGTGGTGTGTCTCGGTAGAGCTAAAAATGCCGTCTCTCTGGTGGAATTTTCGCAAATCGCATGAGAGAGGTGTGCACTGTACTTGGAAATAAATTATTTACGTGCCATAACATACCCTGTATAGCTGTAATGACACTTTAAAATTATGAGACGAACATAATACCGACTGTTAATGAAGGACAATAAAAATAAATGATTAATGAATGTGAGTTAGAAGTGGATGCAACTGCAAGTACGTTAGGGTTGATAACTTTGGTGTAAATGATTCATACCAGCATGTGTCATTGAATCTTTAAAGATGTGCAGCAGATGCCTTGAAAATGAGTACTAGTTATTCGGTTGTAAGACACCTACATCCAGAAAAATTCCTGCCTCATAAAAGTACCTAAGTACCTACTCTGTAAAGGGTGCAAGATAGTTGTTCTCTTGGCTCCAGGACATGAAAAACATATGTATTTTGTACGAGGAGTCACCTCAGTTTTGATAAAATATGAAAGGATTTGAGAGATAAAAGATGAGAGGATTAATTCTTGAATTAAGTCCTTAAGAGGCTTTTTGTACGGAACCTACAGCTCGGGTTTAGACAATGATGAACAAGACGCGGAACTTTAGAAAAGTTCCCTTTAAGATACTTCTCTATTTATGAAATTTAACCCTGACCAGTGTTGCTAGCTTTTCAAGACTTGAAAAATAACCGAGCCAAAAATAGCCAACGCAAAAGCATGATATGGTTTTATTTTTATTCTTTATGACAAGGATAAAAATTGAACATTGACAAAAAATAGATATAATTTCCTCGTTCCACTCATACACGTAATTTTGCACTTTTCAATGTAAAAAAGCATTTAGCTGGTACAAACAATGGGTTTTAGTAGTTTTTCTGCCAAGAGGTAAGAGTGTGTAGTTAAAAACAATACGACCCAGTTCAAAATATACAAACTGCCCAAAATCGCCAAATCTTAAAGCCACATGGCCTAAATTGGGATAAATACCAAATCACAATTTATGCCAAATCGGCGATAAACATCCAGTGGTGGCAACACTGACCAGACCAGTGCCGCAAACCGACTTTTCTCAATTGTACTGAAAACGGAGAAGAAATATTACTGAAACGTACAAAATTGTACTCTTTTTTTTTTGCTTGAATGCAATATTTATGTTATTCTAACGGGCATATTATTCACTTCGAGTGTAAATTAGACTTAAGCAAATTTTACACCCTACCAGTTAATGCGCATCTTTTAAACGCGTTGATATAATTTTACATTTTTATAATAGTCACTCAAAATCATGCATTAATCCCGCTGGATAAAGATGCATTTAAACGCGGAGTTTAAACCGATTTTAACCCGATCTAAGCCTACGTAAAATAAAAGTTTACTTAAAATGACGTTTTGTTTTTGTATTCCTCTCCTGCAAATTGGTTTGATTTGCTGTGTGCTCAATTTGATTTTTATTGTATTATTTAGCTTCTTTTTTTTAACCGGAAAAATCCAGGACATCTTTATCATTGACTCAAGAACTAGCCCGCTTGTGCATTCAAAGTTATAGTCGAATATGAGGCCGACGTTGATTCACTATCCGCTGTTCCATCAGCTCTTCGAAAAAAATTCGTCTTCTGACGACGAAGACATCAAAATTTCATCTACAACACGGATGAAATCCATTTTTTAGCTTTTTGCTACCTTTTATATTCTATTCCGCTTTTACTTATTTCCTGAGCATAGAAATGTCAATATTATGATTTTGAGTTTTGGCACGAGTTGAAATACTTAAATTGGTTTCGGCAGTGCAGTTGAAACTGAATGTATGTTCGGGTTTAATGACTTAGTATACACTATGGTTAATTTTTGGAGTGAATAAAATGGCCATAAGTAAATAAACCTCATACATTTCGATTTATTTAAAAAATTAAAAAGTACAAATAACACTAAAAATTCAGAAGGTGTACTTGCGCACTCGGAAAAGTCATATCAGTACAATATTAAGCCTTTTTCCAACAGTGAGTCAGATCTGAGCACGCTCAACAACGTTCTGAACGGCGAATTCGCTGGCTTCGGCCCTCTAACGTAACGTATGTGAAAAAGGCCAAAGAACACCATGTTGAAGTAGGGAACTACCATCTTTCCACAAGCCTTTTATGAAGCCAAACCCACGGAGACTTACGTACGATATTTTTTAGAAATACCTTCTTAATTATTTACTTTCTATAGGCAAAGAGTCAAAAAGAAGTGCAACTTCTGTGAGTACAAAAGGATAGCATAGATTGTCCTGAAGACTTTGAAAAGTCATGTCCAAGACTCTAAAACACTTAAGATGCTCCCGGCCTGGTATGGTACTGTAGTTTTATGAGCGTTTGAATTCTCATGGTTACAGATAATCCCGAAATCTGTGGTACAAAAGCTAAACTGCGTTTCGATACTACCAAGTGACGTGCCTACCAATCTGTCCCAATATTGACAGTGCCAGTATAGCTCTTCAATTTTTAGTTGGAGTCGTGGGCTTCGAAGGAATGCTTGGAATTTTTACTGAATGATTTTGTTGATGGTTTAACCGGAAACATTCGCGTCAGCAGTCAGGTAGATATGAGTTTCAACATGTGTAACACGTTTCTGACAAAAGGTTCATCTAGCAAAGACCTAGTACGTACTCTGAAACAAGTCTGTCACCGCTCAATTTTAAAACTCACAAGTGGATTACCGACTAATACGACACAAGCCATATATTCATCACTGTCGTTGGTATATTATTCTGAAAACATGCCTACACTTAAATGGCAAGCCTATACAATAGAGTGCCATGACATTGTGCCAAGCATAATGTCATTATAAATTTATAAATTTGTCACCAGAGGAACTCAGGCAAAAAGTACACCTAGGAGTGCTTTAAGATTGCAATTACATTGACAAAAGATCGATCATAAATGCCAGTCTTATGCTACGTTTCCACCGGGGATTTATAGCGAGATTTAGGCCAAGAGATTACAAATAAATCATGAGGTGTTTCCACCAAGAAAAGCAAGATTAATTTGACGTTTACCAGATGTTGTCAGCTACTGTCAAATAGAACAACCCAAAATCGTGGCAATAGGAAAAAAATAAAAAGATTAAATTGATAAAACATGAGTTCCAGAAATCTTATAATAAAAAGCAATGCAGCATAGGCAATTGATTGTTTTAGTTTCGTCCCAAATTGACTAAAAATGTAATTTCCTCAGAAGTAAATTCGGATGTGTTATTTTTTATGACACAATGTCAAATACAGCTCTGTTTGCTTGGTATTTTTGACATCTCGAGCTGTGGAAAGTGTGTTAACAAACCGGACTCTACATGCAAACTTGGTTGATAATCGAGATTTATTTCTAATCTCCCTTTTCATGAGATTAACTTTTTTATGTTAAATCCCGAGATTTATGCGGGATTTATGGAAATTTTTATTAATCTCGCTGTTAATCTCCGGTGGCAAGGTTTTTTTTTTAACAATTGTGAATCTACCTACAAGCTTCCACGTTTTTTCATACGCACGCTTTAATGAAGGGTAACTTCGACACTACTTCTATCATTTACCTCATTCAGTGTTGTAATTCCCATGGAGAAGTGATATATTCACTGCTCTTGAATCTTGTTCCGCACAATCTTTTGAATTCCATGGACCACTCTGGGTGAAGAATTATGCTAAGGCAGCCTCACCCGCTTTCAATCTGCAAATCGCCTTCTGTTGACTGGTTTTCGGGGTCCACTCCCAATCAACGTATTTCTTAACAAAGTTCTTGTTCAATGTTGGACCAAAACACATCGATTGGCCGAAAATCAATATGTTTCAAAAGTCAAGGTTCAGGTCTTTAAGACTTTCGTGGAATAAAAAAAATTAATGGATACTATTTCGGTCTTCTTTCCTCAGCCTTTATTTGCCAGACTTTTTGTTTGCTGAGCTGTCTGAAATAGGCGTCTGTAAACAGACCTTGGGACTCCTATCAGAACAATAGTGAGAATTGAAAGTTCAGGAAGCACAACTTGTCATGACTCTACCACGACTGCTGCTGTTGTCCATGACATTGTCAAGAACAATCGCGCATCCATAATTTCGCAATAATTCTCCGTGTGAAACTTCCCCAAACGTGCAATTATCCAATCCGAACAGTTCACCGCATTCGAGCAGCTTGTCATTGGCCAGGAATCCATTTAATCCGCATGGTGCCACAACAGTCAGCCTTGAAAATATCTCCCAGCCCGGGCAACAATTCTCAGTTTTGATTAATTCACGTCCGCAATTTATTACCCAAAATGACACCGAACAGCCATTATGATTGTAGAACGAGAACCAACACTTCTGGGAAAACACCCTGACTGTCTATCGTGTCGACTTTGCCGACCACATGTCCATACAGCATACGCAGTCATATCTGACACACGTACCTCCCATTCAATCGAGACACATTCACATACATTCAAAATCATCTTGGCACAGTTCCCAAATATTGTCGCGCACTTGTGCCGTGCCGATCCGCATGACATTTAAATCGCTCAACAAGTCGGCTTCTTTGCACCGCAGCCCCCAGCCACAGGGCCGTATGGAGATGGAGCAGACGGATGCTCCGTAGTCGGTACATGAGTGCGCCTCCCCCCCCCCACCATTAAGCGCATTATTCACTTAAGTTCGTCGTTGCTTGTTATGCGTGCTCATCCATTTATTAGGTTTCTATTCTTCTCCGCATCGACACACAAAAGCACCTCGAAGAGTGAACAACGCAACACAAGAGAAACATTCAACAAAAGTGAAAAGACAAATCTTCAATGAATCTCGCGCCCAATGTTGCTCCGAACAAATTGTTGGACAACAATTGCAATTAATCACTAAGGGAATTCATTCACACTCACACACGTGTTGTCCATGAGGATGGGGGGCATATAGCTCTTTAAGATAAAGCCGCAGATACGAGTGATTTGAAAGACTGCGCGGCAGGCAACACTTGTTCAACACAATCCGGAATCCGCCCACCGCTTAGCTAAGCTGAGCGCGTCCTCTGTTAAGTGATGTGCGCGCCACGAAACGAAAACAAACAACCCTTCGACTCAAACAACATTTAGCTGTAAGTATCTGAATATTGTTGCATCTCCTCCAAACAACACAAAGCGACGCGGCGACGACGACTTGATTAACGATGGTAGATACAAATTTGTCACGAGTCGTTTATTGTTTTAAATTGTGTGGCTAAAAATAAACACCGACCCTGTATCGGTGTGTGTGTGTCTTTAATTGCGAAGGGAGAATTTGTTTGTGTAGCTCCAGCTGAATGTGTGTGTGTTTTTTTTTTGGAGCAAATCCCAGGACTCGCGTTCCGAGTGTACTATACCATTGCAGCGGCTGATTGAAATTTGGCGTGTAATTGATTGTTTCAAGGCGAACTCTACGTTTTGATCAATCAATCAAGTTAATTGGGCTCAAATCGAGGAACAAACTGCCAGGGCGACTGCAGCGGAGCCATTTGAGTGTGTGTGGCTTATGCCTATTTTATGGACTGGTGTGGGTTTCATTAAATCAATCTGGCGCTGGGGGATTAAACATATTTTCATTCAGTTTCAGATACTTCGATGCCGATGCCGATCATCGAAGTGTTATTAAAAATTGATCCGGATCAGTGTGTTTGGGTTGGTTCTTGACTTCTGTTGGACATGTGCTTGGTATAGGTTCATTGGAATTGGAATCCCAGCGTAGTTACACAATCTGGGCTGATGCGCGGTTTTTATTCGGTCAAATGGAATGTCAATCATCGGATGAGGAGATTTTATTGAAAAATCCTCTTATAGGTAGGAAATCCTATACAGGCCGGCTTTCAGCTGGCTCTTGAAATGGGTTTGCTTTGAGATGAATAAGCCTTCGATGTGGATATGATGCAATGTTCCGAACGCAGAAAGCAGCTATTTAAGGTAGAGAAGAGGTATTTTTACAAGACACAATCTAAAGTTTTTGTAGGACAGTTTTTTGTTTAGCTGACTAAAAGACCTGAATGCAGGCTCTTCAAAATAGTCAAGAAAAGCTTTTCACTAAAGTGTTGGCCATAACTAAGTCGGCATCATTTAGTGGGAGTGAGGGAAAAGGAAGATAACACACATGTAGTTCATGAAGAACCAAATTCATTAAATGGAAGATAGTTTTGAAAAGGCTTGAGAACAACGGCCCCGTCGGTTTTGATGGATTGCCAACGGAGCTCTTTAAGTCGTTCACCAACTATGAATGGAAGCTCCAAAGCTCCCTCTTCAAAAGGTGAACTTGAGAAGGCATGTCTCTTCATACTGTCGGATCGAAGATTGTATCCAATTTATGCTGTGTGATCGTCTCAACCTTTCTTGGACGCGAACCGCACTCGTTACGTTGCTAGAAGTGTGGCTTCAGGCCCCGGAAAATCGACTAAAGAAGAAATTGTTAATTTCAGGCAAATGCTGGGAAAGACCGTCAAGTTTCAAGTTTAAGCCCACCACCATTTTATCGACTTTAAAGCCACATCTGTGATGAATTCAATGGGTGATTTAAAAAGAACAGATCTGTTGAATATTTTCGTCGGGACTTATACCCTATTCACACCGCACCAAAAACTGTGTTTTAATTGGAAACTAGTCGATGTATTCATACGGAACACCAACTTGTTTTCGTTTGACGTTTCTATCAGATGTGAGACACTATTCGTGAAACGTTTGTGTACACTATGTAGGTTACAAAATTTAATCTAATTATGGAACATATAGTGCGAAACCCTATTTTTGAACGATCCGTTCAACTTTGCAAGTGTTTATTGGCGAAGTTGGCCATTAATAAAGGCTTTCACTGCGATTACGGAACAGGCGAAGTTGGTCTTGGCGTAAACGAGCGGAAGACTAAGAAGGAACGCAAACTTGTAATGGTTCAGGTTTCAGGAGCTCATTTGCTCGTTAAGTGTCAGAATGATGGTGACGATTGGTAAAGCAACTTTTCTGGCATAGAGGTTTGAACAACAAAGTGTATGAGCCGTAGAAACCTTCTTTTTAAAGATCTGTCAATAAGCTGGAAACGTGATTTAATACCGAACTTGATCGAGAGAATTTTTTTTACCAGCTTTGTGGACGCATTTGCGAAAAGGGTAAACTAAACCGTGAACTCTATGAACTATATGCAAGGATGGGGAAATGAAGCCGCAAAAAAAGGTTGAATAGATTGGCCCAGGCCATGTCAGGCTGTTGTGCTACTATGATGTAGAGAAGAGGATCTTCGTACATATACCCGTAGGCGACTTAAACATAAAGCCTACAAGCATAGTATTGAAACCGGGTTTGAAGAGTTCGGAGAACTTGAATAAAAGTAAGTCAGACTAAAGTAAATTTTCAATTCAATTAAATTTCAAGTCCACGAATTACCAATTATTCACGCGACCCAAGGATTTTAAATGGTCGCTCAGCCTATTGTTTGATTTTAAGGTTTAATTTGATGTCAAATTGTGGTGAGCAGACCTAGACGTAGTCTGACTCCAGATGAACATTTTTTTATAAAAGTCACGCTTAGTTTTTTGGAGACACAATTTTTTTTATCATTTTGTGCAAATCCTAACTTAAGCCGATGAAATTGAAATGATCGAAAGAGCTCGGCGAGCTCTCAGTGTGCATTTGTGACTACTGACATGGAAGCCTCAAATATCATTCTAGCGGCACTGACGGAACCTCTTAATGATCAGCTGTAGCTCTAAAGGTTGTGACAGACTTTGCTCATTTTATAACGATTGGGTACACTCGGTGGCTTAGTGTTTAGTCTGTTGGACTACTCAGCGAAGAGTCCCAGTTTCGAATACAGAAAAACCCCACTTTGGCTTAGCTGAAGTCATCGAGTGTATGTACTTCTCATGATGATAATCAGGTCTTTCGCTTACCAGACTGCTCTGAACTTTATTCCAATTCCTAACAGCGCTGTCAATGACACATAAGCCGGAGGAAAGTGAGGGGTACCTCTCTAGTTTTGGTCATGGGTAGGAGTTCCCCAGCTATATAGGTAGGTAAATGGGTGCTCTTGTGGCAATTTTTGCAACAGCTTCACTTAGACCATCAGTTGGGTCTATTGTGCCCAGTTACGGGAACCATCCAGTGTGACCTGTTGAAAGACAAGAAATAAAGCGCTTTTCAGGAGCCACATAGATTAGTATGAATCTCATGGGTTCTTAAAGCTCCGTTGTAATATGATCCTCTAGTTCGTCCTACGAGTAGCTAATGATATGAAGTCTGTTTACCTACCAGATTTGAGTATGAATCTCAGGAGTACTTTGAGATCAAAATTCTTCAAGTCATCTAGGTCATTGAAGAAGTAGCTGTTCAAAAGCTTCTATCTGCTTTTTTTAGGGGGCAGTGGCAAAGTAGGTGGCGAACAGATTTCTTCAACGTCCCTGCAGCTTCTGCGAAAATCATTATACAGTATCCCCAGCCGTTCCGCATGTACGCCTATCGCACAGTGTCCAGTAATTACTCCCGTGAGTATGCGGGGCTCATGCATTTAGATCTCTTTTTGCTCACCTTTGGCCATAGTTCTTTTGTGAGATTGGTCCAGCGTAGGTTAGTTCTAGCCCCGGATTCAAAGTCAATCTTCCTTGCAAGCGTGCTTGGCGGAGTTCTTACTGATTTTAGGGCCATAGATGCATGTAGCATTTTCACTTGATATAATTTGGTATACCAGCCTTTCGGCACCCAGAGTGTTCGATTTGAACTCATAGAGCCACCTTCAGTAGAGGAGGACTTCGCCCAGGGTGGCTCGCAGAAGTAGATGAGGACCGCAACTCACTTGAACTGTACAACTGTGAAGATAGAAGGCTAATTTGAGAGGCTTGTAGATTTAAGTCTTGACTAGTAAGTAATTAAGTATTTTATCCGTTTGAAAACAGATGATGTTTGTATTCTAAAAGTTTGCCGTCTACAGCCATCTTAAATATGACGAAAAGGAATGGTTCGATCAGTGGACGGGTTCAAAGCATGTATTTGCGGAAGATTCAAAACGTGTCGCAGATGCCAACAAGGTTATTGGCCCTAATCAAAAGACCCTGTTAGACGACCGAAATTCGCTGCCAGACCTGCAGTTTTGAGATCAATTTCGCCCGCAGTGTTTTCCAGTCCAAACACTACTGTGGGCTATAGGCCCTTAAGAAGTCTGTCGGAGGTATAAATTCTTTTGAGATATATATTCGGCAGCTACGACAGCTTCGTTCAATAATTTGCCAATTAAAATGCTATCCAGTTATTCCAAAAGACTGGTCTTAGATATCGCCTTATATGTTTCTATTTTAAGCCCACTTTGGAGTTATTTACTAGGCCAATTTAAATAAAAAAAAATCCTCCAACACTTATGGCTTGGTTAACAAATTCATATACGATTAGTGATAAATATCGACCGAAAAATCCCAACATTACCATCGTTGGCCCCTGCTGCAGATAATATCAAAGTCTTGTCTCGGTTGGGCATACTTTGTGACTGTGTGCTACATCCTGCTGCATATCTGGTATTGTTAGATAAATCGCTGAACTGGAAAACTCCCTTCACAACATCTATCTCTGTTTCTCTGCGCGTGCACAGACAAATTCAGCATTTTCTCGAATTGCTGCGATTGTCTTAATTGATCATTTGGCGATCAAAGAACATCGTTGCCAGAATCGTGATTAATCGACTTAGTCGCATGTTACGGCTGCAGGCTGCAGCCCTATGCTATGCAGAGGTCGCGCTTAACCAGAGTTTCTGCATGCCAAAACCAGAAGTTAAATCCACATTGTCAACGTCCAGATGTTACATGTTCTGATGGTTGGCTGGCTGGCTGGCTGGCTGGCGGTACTGTGCTGTCGTCTCTCTTTCGGTGTATTTTTAGATATGCGATCGATGGCAATGCAAAATCAGAATGAACACAGAACGACGTGCAGAGCTTGGATTTTGTCACGACCGACGACAACAACGCTGAGGTTGCTTTAAATAGAATAAACTCGACTATCCATTTGGTGGATGGCTGTCGCACATAGAAGCAGTCGTTGGGATTGGGATGCCTTCGGTGGCAAATGGCAATATGCTTCTGATTCGGTTTAAAATCGTGAATCGTTCTTTCAGTATGTTTTTGACAGATATACAACGATGCGGTGTAGCTGATTTTGGGCATGAGATTTAACGGAAAAGTCACAATTGTGGTGCATTTTGATTGACAGACAGATTGCAGCTGAGTTTCGAGAGATCGAAACGATGGCAGTTTGTCACGTCGATGAAACCCAAATGGATATGTACGCACTCACGCCTTCTGACGCGTAATTAAGGGAATATGCAAATTGGATGGGCCTCGTTCGAAAATTAATTCAAATATGTAATATGCTAAACAAGGCGTGGAGGCTAAGTGCATTTCGGTTACTAAACTGCTGGCTGAAAAACTCATATGCGGGGGATTGTTTGGTGACTACACGGTGAGAAGTTTCTGTGAAATTTTCCGGAGGAATACCTGTGTATGGAGCTTATAGGCTTTCCAAACCCTTTTGGAACTTTCAATAATGATTAACACACCTTAGCAGCGCCAAGGACACAGGTCTAAGAAATTATAGCACAGCTGCCCCACAAAAGTGTAGACAATTCGTCGAAAATAAGGTATCAAAGTTTGGCATGGAGAGATACGTAACAACGTACAACATGCCCATTTTAGTGACAGTTTGCGATCTGCCTTACTTTTGAATAATTCTCTTAACAAAGACCTATTCAATTTTAAGAGCGGTCCAAAATGCTTTGAACGTAGAGTAAGAGGAGCATTGCACTTGGGCGAACATTTAAAGTCTAATTGTCAACCGAGTGCTGCCTGTCAGATGAGCGGAATGTAAGCCAAGCTATACGCATCAGAGAGTTGGTGACAGGCACGGACCCAATAATCTCATTGGGCCTTACCAATAACCATTTTTAGCTTCGACCTTAAAGTTTAGAAGTTCACAGTGGCTTTATTTTCCAAACAAATTTCGCTTTTGTGAGCTTTCGTAAATTTAAAGTCGAGACTTAAATTTGTTATAAGTACGGCACAATGGGTACCTACCTAAACACATTGCGTATGAAAAATATACATAAATAGTTGGCGCAGTTTCCCACAACCATTTGTGTGAGATTTCATTTTTGGGACGTATGAAAGGGAGTCCAAAGTCTAAACGGCTGTTTGAGAAGTTCTTACTTGTTTGCCAGGCGTTCACGAGAGGTGGCGCCTGCACACATTGCATATAAGCTGTGTCTGAAAAGCCTATGACTTTGCCTACTGCGACAAATTTGACCTCCCAGTCCACGTCCGTCATGGACTGTTAATTCATTAAGAGTATAGATTCGAAATGACTAAGCCCAAAGAAGACCGAACTTTCGCATCAAAGTCTATGCCGTCATTTATATGCTATAGCTCTGAGGTTGGAGCTCTGCAATTTATCAGGCTGATAAGCAGGAAAGGAAACCTACAGCGTATCGTCAATATCCTGAATGTTCCGTCAGAGTGAGGTTTCAGGCGGGAAAAGCCCTCCACTAACCCAGTATTCATATCAAATTGTTACTATTTTCATTTAAAGCAATATTTTAATGATCGTATCGCTTGCCTTCTTTCAAAGACTAACGTAAGTCTTGTCATACCCAGGGCTATTTCCACAGAAATGCAAACCTTGGAGCGTTTTATACTGGCAGGAGCTTAAATCACTTCGGTTCTCAGTACTAGCAAGAGCACAAACCTTCGTTGAGCGATATTCATATTATGAGTATAGACCAATCTTTCAAAAATAATGTCGGCCATCAAAAACAAAGCAGTGTTTAGTTAAAGCGTCCACTTGAACAGTGCTTGAACAGTGAAGCTTGGGCTTTGTCTAAAGCAAATGAAGATATCCACGGTCGGTTGGTAAATTTGTAGTTCGATCCTGCTTTGCAGTCTATATTTATTTCCTAAATATCCTAATGACGAACAGCGACATCGAGCTGGTCAAAAAATTGCACATCAGTCGTCTAAGATGGCTTAATCACATAGAGCGAATGAACATAAACGCTCCCGACCGTGGAATCCTTAATCCAACCCGGAGAAAGACTTAAGCTTAGGTGGAGCGCACTTGTAGTGCGTTCATGACTGTTCTACCCGAGCTTCAAAAAGGTCCCACGCCTAAAGTCGGCACAACTTTAAAAGTTGAGATTCGCATTTCACTCTATAAATCACTGGCACTTAGAAGAACCTTCTCAAGTTCATCTGGCTTTGACAAAATATCTGTAATTCTTCGTAGAAAACAAGGAACAACGTCTTCCTTTGAGATTCGAAAAACATCTATTCCACCATCGATTGCAAATTAATTCAACAGCATATTGAATACCTACTCTTGGAATTTGCTTAATGATCCAGGAAGAAACTTTCACAAACCACCCACCAAACCGACTTATACTTTGAATATTCCACAATTGGAAATTAAATTGCTCACTTTGCTATCCCCCGAACGTTGAGCTCCCTGGACTCATTCATTAAAATCTATAAATACTTCCTCTTAGGTGGCTTTTACTCCTTACTACTACTAGTCGTACGCTACATATACAAAATACAACATGCCAATGCCAACCCTCACTATGAGAGCTTTCTCGTAAAAGCTCCCGGCCATCCCCCATAGTAAATGGAAGACTTTTTAATACAAAAGTAAACAAGATACCTCAAACCCAGTCTAGATCCCCCACTTCACCACGACTACTCCCAATCAAACAACACCGGCTCGTTGACTCGTCGCCATCGTCGTCATAGTCGTCCGTCGATGGGAGAACGGAAGAACTATTTTTATACTCACTGCAACCTAGCATTGCGAATCCCCTTCGCGCATACAGAGACCCGTTCCAGTCCTTGACAGTAATCTACATAAACCGAGCAGCATCTCCCTCCCATTACCCAGGCGCTGAATGAATCTATCATAGGTAAACAAACTAAGAGCCTGTGTGTTCGTTTACCAAACAAATCGCGTATCCGCATCCGTTGCAATGGAATGCTCCGCTCGCCACTTCCACTGCTGGCAGCTCGGGCGGTCGCGCCGCCTAACGCCGCCAACATTGCGTTGCATTTGCCAAGGTATGAATGCGCACCCCCATAGTGCGTGTCATACTACAGCCGGCATGACGTGTCTACTGCGGAGAGAACTTTACAAATCTGCCAAAGTATGAATAATTTCCTTTTTTTTCCGATCTAAAGCTAGACAGACGTTTGTATAATATTCTATCTAGAAAAAATACTCACCTATTGCTGTGTGTGTGTGTGTGTGTGTATTTTTACTGGGGAACAAAAAATTACAAAAGTCAGTAGGTTCGTTCCTTGCTGTTTCCATCATCATCGTCATCATCATCATCATCATCAGCAGCAGAAAGGAGTAAGGTATCTTTGCATCTTTGAACATCCATATAGTCGAGAGCAAGTCGAACAACAGCATCACCAGCACCACCACCATCACCAACAACAACAACAACAGAGTCGCCAATGAGGAGAACAAGAAATGTTGAGCGCGGTGGTAAAATAAAAGAAAAGGAGTGCGCTCCATACAAACCGTGTGGAGGCGAACCGAAACCAACATTATTTGCCAAATAAAAGAAAAATTTGCAACGAAAACGAATAGAAAAGAACAACAACAGCGAACGGGAACAAAAACAAAATGCAAAAGAAAAGAACAAACCAAAAGAGAAGGCAAAGGCACCAGCAGAAGCCAGCAAGCACCAGGCACCACTAACTTGACTGACATCAACCGGCACAACGAACTTCACAACTACAACCAGTCAGCCGAAAAGTGTTGCTGCTGTGGCGTATACGCAACATTCTTCGAAATAGTACTTTCGTAGCCTTGCTGTGAGTTTTTCCAATGTGAAACTTGAGAGCTGGCAGTCGCATGGTTTGTGATGTGGTGACATAAATGTCTAAGTGCAGCGAAGCCCAACGATTAGATATCATCGTTCGGTGAATAATATTGCGGTAGGTTTAACCTGTAAGCTGAACTGCCTGACAGGAAAATCACTTTCTTGGGTGTTTCTGATGATCTCGTCAAGCGATCAGTAGTAATATTGTATATACGCGTAGGGTAATATGTAGCCCACATGTGCTCTTCTCCGTGTTTGAATGGCCGATACCGACAGAAGCTAGACTTTTATTTTTAAAGAAAAAATGATTTTGAAGATCATGGTCGCCTTATTAGGGCTAGTTTATAATGAAGTATTTATGTAACCTACCTTAACACAAAATTGTGAAATAATCTATATAAAGGGTCTTTCATTAGGGACCTGACAACTTCAAACTTTCAGAGTGAAACAAGACGGTGTCATAAGCCACGCAGCGAGTGCAACAATCGAGTTATTGAAGTCTCATTTCGGTGAAGGTGTTATCTCGAGAAAAGGACCCGTCTATTAGCCGCCGAGATTGTGTGATCTAACGCTTATAGACTTCTTTTATGGGCCTACATTAAATCATGGGTCTATGTCAACAAGCCGGCGACGTTAGAGGAGCTCAGAGCCAATATTAAACGAGAAATTGCGGTCGAAATGTGAGGCCGAGTCATCGAAGACTGGGTTAAACGTATCGACCGCTGCATACGCTCCCATGGTGGACATTAATGAACGCAGTCGAATTCTATTCATAAATGTTTTGAAGGTAATTTTTTTTTAGATATCTTAAGAAAGAAGCTGTCAAGTCTTAATGAAAGACCCTTTACTTGGTAACACTTTAGGGTACATATGTATAGTAATTCTGAATATTGGTGGCAAATATAAAAAACCGGGTTCAAGTACCATTAGGAGGTGCGGAACTACATCCAAACAATCAAGAACGAGACAAAACATTAGGCAGCTGCCAAGAAAACTCAAGCTTTTCTTGTGAATACCCGCGTAAGAAGGTTAGGCACGTTATGATTGGTGAGGAAACTGAACGAAATTGAACAATTTAGTGTAGTTGTTATGCCGCGGGCTAAGCTTCAAGTAATATTTAAAAAAAAAGTGGAACAAAGGCACCTTCAGCGAATGGGTAACTGCTTAAGCTAATACAAAGCTAACAAGGCATTAAAATTAAAGCCCAAAAGCAACCTTCATGAAGGTAATTCAGAAATGAAACTCTGTCTAGCTCAATGCCCATCGATTTTGTAGCGACTAAGATGCGAGTGAAACGTGGCCTAAAGTTTCATGAGTCATAGAGTACAAAGTCCTTAGAAACATCTTCAATATTGCTGAATAATTGCTGAAGTTTGCCTCGAAGTATTTATGAAACCAGAAATTATTCTAACCAGATCCCACTTCAACCTACCGTATCGATCGTAGAGCTAAGAAATATATTGCCAGCATTAGTTAGGCTTTCTCAAAGATTGGCATAGAGCTGTCATACCTTCTGTGATATCCTTGATTCCAATTTTTTTTTTTACTGAGATGTTCACAACATTGAAAATCAGTTGGCGTTTAACGTTTTCGCATCATCAGGAATGGACCTACCAAAAAATAAAAGAGACCTCTGGTGGAGTTACAACCTTTCAGTACCAAGTTGTATTAGCAGTGAAATCAATTCTCCATTATTGGAACAATCATACGACTTACTTGAAACCATTATTAATTAAGTTAAAAAGAAACTGTGAAACAGCTGTAGGAAGATTCTTAAAGCTAAAGGACGAATGAAAGGGTCTTTAAATTTTTTCCAGTATCTCAGTAGAGATCGAATAGCGTCAGCCGAAAGGGTCTTTCAATGTTTACAGTATCTGAACAGCGATCGAATTGCGCCACCCATGAATGAGCATTACGTGACGGATGTGAATTCAGACTCTTTCTTGGGACAAGAGGCGTTTATAATTATATTAAGACTTAATTTGTTAGCTTGTAGAAGATGAACTTGGATATTTCGAACGTTATAAAGTTCATCGCATACTTTCTATAAAAACCCTGTAGAATTTACTTTGTTTATCCTGAGATGGCTTAGTTTGAGGCGCCTACTTATTTCTGTAATAATTGTTTATTACTAAAAGATCTTTGTTTTTTTATTTATTCGAATATATATTTTAATACACTTCTTTACAAGTCTCCTGCCCTGCTTGAAGGGGCACTACATAGCGATACCACTTTACTTCAATTGAAGTAGATTTACTTCTATTTTGGAAAAAAAAAAAAAAAAAAATCTGCTCCCTACTTCGCACTATTGTTAAATTCCTTACATCTACTTCACTTTAGAAATCCCTTATTTAACCCTCCAAGTTTTCTGCCTTTTACAATTTTCTGACATTTATTAGTGTTCTCCTTGTAATTTTCTGTCAAAGAGGTGATACTTTTGGTTTGGTTTTGGTTTCTGTGTGTCTGTTCTGAAAGGTTTAGCCAAATACGTGAAAGAATTATTACAAACGCGATGAAAAGATATTTTTAAATAATCAAGAATGTGGATAAAGATTGGTAAGCACCATTTATGATTTAATTTGCAATCAAGACTTGAAAAGACTTTTTTTTGGACATGTTTTATACATAAAACTAATGTGGAATTAAATATATCTATCGTAAATACTAGGATTTTGAAAACTTCCCTTTTCTTGAATCTACATCACTTTTTGGGTCAAATCTGAATAAATCTACTTCGTTTTTTTTTTTGAAGTGGTTACGCTGTGATCAGCCTTCCACCTCACCTCTGTATAGATGGGCGCGTTCAGTCCTTTTTATTGCATTTCATTACATGGGCGCGTTTAGTATATTTCATTACAATTTCTTGATGAAATTAAAAGGTATATGAAAAAGTTTAAAGTGCTTGACAAAGTCTCCTAGAAATTTCGATCGATGCGACGTAATCATAGCCATAGTCGCATATGAATGTGACTTCGACATGATTGCAAGGTATGTTCGAGCAAATATTTGTGATTGGAAACAAGATAAGTTTCTGCACCTAAGAGTTGCTATTGTATAAGTCCCTCAACAGTAATTCAAAGATATTGAGTTCCGTTCAACCTTTTAAAGCAAAAAGTTCCATAGCATGTGGAGCCTCCACGCATTGCGTGTCTCCACCTAAACAAAGATCTTAAGTAGCAATGTGTGTTTTTTTTTCATTTGCCATCACTGACTATGCAACTCGTTCTTCATACTAATTCTACTCAGCACAACATTTATTGTCTCAGTTTACTCCGCTGGCAAAACCGCAACCGAACATCGGCAACTCTTCGGCGCAACCAGACCAGACCAAACAACATTTCGGTAAGCCGGCAAAACTTGAACGACAAACCGAACTTATTCGTTATACGTAACCAGAGGAACACGTTTTTCCCTCATCGTCGACGGCAAAGGCAACGATTCCATTCCATCCACCACTACTGGACTGGCACTGGCAGTGCCGCCTGTCTAGCTAATGCGGCCGTCTCATCAGTTCAATATTTAACTCGACAGTGGGAGGACGCCGTCAGCTTTCCTCTTAGAATACGCGTAGTGTGGTACATCAAACAGACCCACAAAGCTAGTACTGGCCTGACCAATACTTCTTGCATATTCGAGTTCTTCCAGTAGTTTTTTTTCGGACTTTTCGTGTTTTGTTATACTCATTCGCCTTGCGTGTGAGCGCCTATGATTTTGTATGCATTTTTCAAACCGCGGAGGAGGAGCGGCGACAAATAAAGTTAATTGTGATGAATGGAACTGTAAATCGTTGTTGTGGTGTAGTCCGTTCCCTCCCCTCGCCGCTTCTCTAAACCAGGTGGTTGTGGTACAGATGGTAAACATTGAACGAACGGCGACACAGCACAAATGCCATTTTGCCGGCTCGCCAAAGTAAACGCACCCGAGTCTTGTCATACCGCCAAAGTTTGGTTGCACTGTTAGTGTTAATTTGGAGAATTAAAACAAGAAAACTAATTAAAGGAAAAGGAAGCACATTTTCCGAATGAACGGCGACCGTTGGTGGACTTTTCCTATCCGGTTCTTCTACTGAGCTGGTCAAATCGAAGTGACTTTTACACACAGACATATACCGACCAAGACCAACTCCAGATCTATAGGAGTCCCCAAAAACCGGTCCAACCGAGAGGTTACTAAGAGAGTCCCATTGGGGCCGGTGCAGACTTTTGCCAAAAGGAGTTCGGGAGGAGACTGTATAGTTTTGCTGCCGTTGCTATTGCCGTTGCCGCCTGTGGGTTCATCGTCGTGTTTTTCGTTTTGTGTCGTTGTGTTGTGTTTTATTTTTCGTGGGCCATGGACTTCTCCTAATGCCTCGGCCTCCTGATCGCCCACGGCCCATTCCGCGCGCCCCCTTTTAAACTACTCTCCGTGTGTGCCGCGTACAAGTTTGTAAGCCATAGTCGGACGGACCGAAAGTGATACATCTCTTCGTGTGTCGTTTTCGTGTACATTTGGCTGCAACTCCCGAGTCCCAGCAACAAACAGCAAAAGCATCCAGCGCGTTCCTTGCAAGCGACTAATTTTTGTTCGTTTTAGTTGAAGATTTGTGAGCCTGAGCCGGCACTGAGGGCTGAGGCCCGAATACGTGCGATTGAGTGACTAGTGCAAGGTGCGATAATGGCTATATGAATGCCTAGTACCTTCGGTCTATCTTGTTGGCCCATGGGATGCTAAATGCTTAGATGTGTTTCTTCCGTTTTGAAGTAACTTCGTGTACCTATGGCCGTGTGTAGCGCTGTGTGGGTGCCGCGAGCGAAATAGCATCGGGGACGACGTTTTGTGATTTACTATATCTACTCGTATACGTCGGTAGTGAAAATGTTAAGTAGTGGAAACGTATAAATTTGAATACAAAAAGAAAATTCGCACCAATAGAGAGAGAGAGGGAGAGAGAGAGAGAGGGAGAGCAAAAGGAAACTCTACTCGGGGAAATTCTAACAAGTGTAATCTGTGTATTGGTGTTACGTGAATATCGCATTTTGTGTGCGCCCAAGTGCAGTGCTAGTGTGCGTCGTCGTTCGGCGTACCCGTGCAGTGTTTGATTTGAGGAGCTTTACACCGTTGCCAGAGAAGGAATTGTTGCCGTTGCAAATTTTGGTGTTTTGTTTGGATAATAACATTTTTCTTTCGACATAAACGGTGAGTTGGGTTCCTTTATAATAAATAGGTCTAATTGTTGTTAAGAAGTCGAATCGCAATCTTAGTTTTTGTTAAGTTTTACCACGCAGGTGGTAATGCGATTGCATGGGCGTAATCTAGCTTAAGCCGATGTGTGCGATTGCATTGAATCTATATGCAATGATCAACTTGGGATTAGTGGCCTATTTCAAACGTTTGATTGAGAAGATTTTTATTGATATTTGAAGCTAACTGGAGCCCCCAAAATCCTATGAAAGTTGATTCTATTAGATGTTAGACGAACATTTTAGATAGATATTGTCCTTCTAATTTTTGTGCAAGGACGCATTCATTCTTCGGGTTATCTACGGCCCAAGGTCTCAACTAACAATAAATATCCTATACTAAGCTGTCAAAGTTGGTTGAGGTCGTTTCGATAGTTACTAACAGGTAACAGGTAAATGATACCCACCAAAAAATTAAACCTTTTGCGGAGTAAAACTTGCTGCATATTTTAAGACCTTTAAGAGAACGTTAGTCGTTCAGTTCATCACTCAGATTCGTCGAAAAGAGTTTCGAACATTAAGACTACCTGTGTTCGCTTGACTAAATCTATGGACTTGGAGTGGTTGCAATGTCCATTCAAGGTATGCAACTGCCGCAGATAGACAACATGCGCTATCCCGACAAAAAATTGTACTGCTATCTAGTGAACTTCATTCAGCTTTGGACAGCTTTTACTAAAAAGAAACTTTGCAATCCTGTTTATGGTTACCAGCTTTGAAGGTTCTTAAGGCGTTTGTTTATTGTGATTATTCAAACTGACCCATAAGGTAACGTCCATTGAGAACAAGATTCTCGGTAACCAGATTTAAGGCGAGATTCACGAATGAACAAAGTCGACGTCGAACAAATAATGGTCATAACAAACTTCATGGCGGTACCGCTGGTTAATTCTTCAGTCGACATTATGCCATTATCAACCTGAATAACTGCACCTAAGGTTCTCTCGCGACGAGTATATATAACATTGAAAATGAAGCACCTATCTTCAAAAACTCATGTTCTCAATTTAACAAGTCAAAAGAAGGTCAAGCTTGGGTTCCAAAGGGCAAAGCTTGAAAAGTGTTTGAATATTTCCGTGTGATATTTTGAGCAATCCCAATCATAAATAAACTTCTGAAAGAACACAGTTACAGGCTGACTGCAAGTTTCACCAAGAAATCAAAATATTTTCGACAAAAACTGGTAAAAGCTAGTTGAATATTGCCTAAGCTGAGAGCAGGCTATCTACGAAACGCACCTCGTTATTGACAGCTTTATTTGTATCCGCTCTGGATACTGGCTGGTTTAGCGCGGCATTTTTTTTACAAAGGATTTCAATTATTTAACAAGCTACCAAATGACATTAAATATGATCAAAATTTTAAATCATTTAAAAGAAAATGTATTGAATATGTGAAAAGAAATACTTAAAAATATGAATAAGACTGAATTGAAATGTTTTTAATATATAATACGTAAGTTTTTAAAAGTATGAACTACTAACAAATAATCATACATACGTACATGCATAATTTTCACGTTAATAAAATGGACTATAGAGACATGGACTTGCATAGGAATTGACAATATTGCGCTCTTCAAGTTTCACACTATTCTGCGTGGGAACACAACCTTTTGAAGTCGAGCTCAGTGGCCATACTCAAAAAGCTCTGCTCCATTCTTATACTGTTATGACTTTAGGCCTTTCAAAGTGTCAAAATGTTGTGTGCGTCCCGTCTATACATTATGAGGGTCGTGGGATCTTAAGGCTCCTTATAGCTTTTGATATTTCTGTTTGTCAAACACTGTTCTTATAACAGGTTAGGCTAGTCGTAAACGTTTAATATCACTCTTGAGAGGTTTTTATTTTAAAATGGTGGATGGTGGAAGCTGATAACAAAGACCCCTAGTAGACCGTGGGGCAAACATTCTGGTTGTTAGCCGGGATTTATATACATTAAGGGAAGTCGTTGTGCTGGATGAAAAATGTATTGAGAAGTTGGTGAGCTTTCTTGCTTGGTCATTAAATGGTCTTTTAGGTTTTTTAAATCCGCTGCCAATAACCTTTTCCAAGAAAAGGTAAAGAAAGCACTGCCAAGATATAAGAAATTCGTTAATGTTCTCCTATTTGAAGACCTCGGTGTAGCGAAATGAAGTCTGAACTTTGGTCGGTCTTAAAAGTCTGGATTTTCTCAAGGACGAAACGTTTATTTTTAGTCATGTTGCCTACTATTGCTATTGCTATACAACTTTGGTCGCCCTGCCAAGCAAACGCAATAGAACTACTTTAGCGTCGCGCTTAAAAATACGCGGAGGTCTTTTACTGTCTTCAGTCTTATTATGCACTGAATTTGAGCGACTTCATCCATTAGCTATTGTTGCGATATTTTTTTGCAGGAATTTGCAACTCTTCGATCTAAGAAAATTTTCTTAAAAGCGAAGACAAGGTCCGGAACCTCCAACTCATTGCGCGATACCAGTAATCATATTTAATGTCCAGCCCGGGCTTGATTTTACGAACGCGAAATTTTGCGTGTAAAATTGCGTATTGTGATCCTGTGAAGGTTAAAAATTATTATTGGTGAGCCCCATTGAATTCACAGGACGATCTTTAATTGTCCTCCTAAAATCGTTGGACTTTCAATCATGTTTATGTACCCTATTCACTGTAACATTAACATACTACAGGGCGCAAAATGTATCTATACCTCCACTTAGGTCAATGATCCTGTCTAATTATTAGCGTCCAACTCGAAGCTAATCGTTTTGACTGGCTAGCTAAGCCCGCATTTGACGTGTATCAGTTTGAATGTTTGCTTTCGATGGTCTACTTGTTGGCACATGACTCATTCTATACACTCACCCAAAGCTCGGTTATTCGCGTTGAAGTGACGAAGCGATTTTGCCTCGACGGCTGCTTTCATTTTGCCGGATAATTATTCTGAACAGCCATTATTTGCTTTGCAACATGCAGACGCATACCAGAGTTCGATTTTGTTTACATTCAAGTTCCATTGCTAGGTTCGTGTCAAGTTTAGTTTACGTTTGTTTGTTAAGACTTGACATGGTTAGTGGTATTTTAGAAACTACTGTTGTAGTTGTGACTTTTGTTTAGTCTACACCTACACCAATTAAGAATTGTGTATACGTTGGCAGGATTTTCGGCACGAAAATTGTCTAGGATGTTCTTTAGCAATTGAACAGAATTTTCAAGTCCTTTTAAACAATTTTAGTTTTGGGTGTACGACTGCTTTTTACTTGAAAAATTTCATGTACCGTATCGAATTTAATAACAAATAGAAATTGTAACTCGGTTTAAGCCAGAATTGGCACAGCTTTTGACCAACGAATAGATTGACCCTAGATGTAGATTTCTCAATCTCAAACTGCTCCAGGCACGACCAAAGTCGAACACATATTGACCTAAATTGAAAAGCAATCCAAGCGAACCTGATTCCAGATCGGCAGGCCGAATGCAGAAAAAATAAAACCCACCGACTATCGTCATTTCACATTAAACACGAGTCGCTGAAGCCGCCACATTCCTCCGAAACAATATCCGTGGCTCAACTACTCAAAAGTTATTCACGTCATCTTACGTCCGAGACAAGAAAGCAGTGCCCGAACGAACCGTTTAAAAACTTTAACTGACAGTTGCAAATGCCGGAAAGACGTACGAACCGAAACGAATGGATTTCTCCATCGTCATCTTGCTCTGTTCCAGCCAGCCGTCATCATCATCATCGTACATAGTCGTCGTCATCATGGTAGTGATATTTTGTTGTTTTATGAAAGGGCGCATTTGGAAAAGGGGGATGATGACCTTCACAGGATTGACCACCACAATAACCACCACCACCACTGACATGGCGGTTGCATTGATGGATGTATAAACTCAAGGAGCGGTGCTGTTCCAACTACGAGTATATACCATACAGCTGGCTGCTGCTCCTGATGATGACGATGACGACGACGATGAAGAGGAAGAAGTTGATTGCCGCATCATGACTTTTTGACTGATGTTAGTTGGAAAATTAGCAGAAAAACAAACCAGCAGCGCATCATGCACATGTACAAGTTGAGTAAATGTTGTTGTAGCACTATGCAGATGCCTGCAACCATGATGTGGCAGTTCGCATTGGTTGACTTGTTTTTTTTTGTTTGTTTTGGTGCCACAGAGCGTGAGTGTGCCCAAATACGGAGCACACACAAAGATGGGCGAGTAATCGAGTGAATGCAAACTAGTGTAAGGCGTACGCATATCTGGCACAAAACTGAAGCCAGTTTTAGTCCGTGACGCGTGACGCAAAGAATGCTGAATGCTGATGGCTCAACTTAATTCCAACGTGTCTGAGTGTCAGTTGGCGAAACAAGTGTTTATTTTTTTGTTTCTTCCATTTAAATCCCCGCCAGCAATTATTAATTTTTGTTTTTTTCCGGACCGGAGAACCTATCAGTCATATGGTTTACATAACGTGATAACCACAGAGATACAGCCACAATAACTCGTGGCATTGACGCGACAGTCTTCAGGCGGGTGTCTGTTCTGTTTAGTCTGCAGGGTATGTTTGGTTTGATGGGCCGGTGAATTGACAGCGGAAGATAAATCGACTTAGATGTTCAAAAAACAAATTTTTCGCACAACATGTCCACGATGCGGTATGTTCAGAAATTCATCATTTCAAGGGAAAGGTTTAAGTGCAAGAGAAACCGCTCTACCATTTATAGAAACTAAGCAGCAGAGGTCTAAGTGGCAGAAAGTTTCTTGAATGCCTCATTTTAACTAAACAGTAGTTTTCAGTAAACTCTCTTAAATTCACTTGCAAAATTGATCAATGCTCAAAACAAATCTTCAAACCAGTGCCTAAAACTTTCCATCTGTGCAGATCATCGGCAGCTGTCAGTTCGATCATATAAAGGGTGTTTTTTTTATAGGTATAGAAATTTAAGTTGGCAACACTATTTTAACTGGCGGCCGATTTGTCAGCCGTCAAGTGATTTATTTTTAGTTTGGTTTGGCATTTCAACATGAATGTACTGACGCCTGAAAAACGCTTCCAAATTTGTGCAAATTTATTTTGGAATTTATGGTTCTGTTCGAAATACGTATCGCGCACCACGTCCATTTCACGGTCAACATAATCGTCCATCAGAACAATTAATTCGATTAACTATGGAACGTTTTCGCACCACGTTTACTCTTAATGATAACACGCATCCACAGAGACGTCGTACAGTGCGTACAGAACAGCGTTGCCAGTTTAGGGGTTTTCCCATCAGATTTAGGGGTTTTTTTTGGCTGACGGGGGGAAATCTGGGGGGGAGACATCTTCTAGGGGAAATCAGGGGTTTTTCTTTAGTTCGTTTTTATTACTATTTGGTAATAATACTCATTTTTGATAACCTTTGAAATAGCATCCGCATTTTGCGAACGTAAGAAACGCCAAGTAATTTAAACTAAATAATGAGTTATCGTCGACATTGGTCGTTCTTTTCTGTCCACTACTAAATGACTTAAATTTGAAATAAAGGATGAAATAAATGTGTGTGTTTTTTTGAAACACTGTAAAATAATCAATCGATTCTCTTAAGCTGTATTTACGTGTGAAAATTCTGATGCCTGTTTCACCAGGAAAATGTATAGTTTTTTATAATAGTTCGTTGAATATTTTTTCGGATTTAAGCACCAACCTCATCAGTAAATTGTATTAACAACAATATCATGCGTTGGAGCTGTGTTAATTTCTACAAAATGGTCTCAAAAAGCAGCATGCGTCGACATTTTCATCATCATAAATATTTGAGACACACTTTTGCATTCTTAAGACCAAACATGTTCGCGCTTCAAATTTGAAATTCCTACTTTTAAATCTTCAGATTTATCGGGGGGGAAATATTTTGACCGTCGTCATTGCTGATGTAGAGCTTTCCTTAAAAACGATGCTGGCCAGAACGTTACAGTCAATGGTGACCGCTATAGAGCCATGATTACTGACTTTTTCGTTAATCAATTGAACAACCATGATTTGCAGGAGTTGTGGTTTCAACAAGACATCGCAACATGTCACACAGCTCGTGCCACAATTGATTTATTGAAGGAAACGTTTGGTAACCGCAAAGTTTCACGTTGCGGACCCGTGAATTGGCCTCCAAGATCGTGCGGGAACAACACAACATAATTAACCAGGACAGTCTGTAAAAATAAGATCAAGGAAGCGCTGGTGTTCATTATATAATCCATTAATTGACTAACAGTTCATATGTAATAAGTCTATGGTTCACGTATTAATATTTATAATGATGATATTTTCTGTATTGTTATTTTGTGTCAAAGATATGTTTCATAAAATATGCTATAGTTGAAGTGAAGATTCAGTTGGCATTTATAAACTTTATAAACTTTAGGAAAAGCGCCATCTGTGCGTTGCACCTCAAAACATATGAAAGTAGAATTAGACGCACCCAATGACAACACCAACTGTACCCAACTTCACTAACTAAGAATGCGTGTTTGATCTTAGGTTTGTTTGACGTGGGCCCTAGTGGGCACTAGTTTAACCCCAATATGTTCGATATAGCACTGAACTCGCCCTGGTACTGAAAACCGGTGTTTGACATGACTTCTAGGGCGCCCTAGTTGTGCCCCCTGAACTGACCCCAGTTAATTTGTCGGGGCAAGAATTCAGTGCTGAGTTGCGCTGTCATTTCGCTTGCTGTCATTCACTTGTATGTCGTGATAAAGGTAAATACAAATTAGTTTGGTATTCACAAGAATTTAGTTCACTCATTTTTAACAATAACAAAAAATAGTTTTATATCTTCACACTTCGTTCACCGAAAGATATATATTTTTCAATGTCAAATACTGACAGGCTTCAGGGCAACATATTTTGCGTTCGATATTGTAGCCGAGTTTTCAGGGTTGTCCAGGGTTTTTAGCAGGTGTGGAAACCAGCTGACATTTCTCAGTGCGCACTAGTGGGCACTAGTGCTAGGCACGTCAAACAAACGTCTTGTTCATTGATATTAATCCGAGGAAATCCTCCGTTTTAATTAAAATAAATCAAGTTTAAACCGTTTTTAAATGATATCAGTGGATCTATTTTAAGTCCGACAGAACTTAATTTTTGTAAATAATGCTGGGAATTTGGTACGTATTTGTTAATCATGGTGTCTCGTTGTTGTAATTTTCGTGCATATATTCAGCTACCGCGTCTGTTTCTGACGAAGCGTATTCTTGGCTTCCAAATTCAAGCCGCCTTTTTGAGAACAACACAACAATTTCCCTAACAATCTCAACCTCAATGGTTTGAATTTTGGTGCTTTATCAACATAACCCAGTGACGTAAATTATAAGTCTCGCAGATAATAAGCCTAAGCTTAAATTCAACAAGGCTGCTGGACCGGACGGCTTAACTGCCGAGCTGTTTAAGGCAGCGGGAGATGACCTGGTAGAGAGCATACACCAACTCGTCTCCAAGATCTGGTCAGACGAAAGTATGCCTGATGAATTGAACCTCAGCATCGTATGCCCGATCCACAAGAAAGGAGACTCTCTAAACTGCGCCAACTATAGAGGCATCAGACTCCTGAAACCATTCGTCAACGATCTGATAGGTCCCTATCAGTGCGGTTTTACACCCGGCAAGTCCACGACCGACCAAATATTCACACCACGGCAGATCCTGGAGAAAACCCAAGAAGTCCAGATCGATACTCACCATCTTTTTATCGATTTTAAGGCCGCATATGACAGCATTTATAGAGACGAGCTATACAGAGCCATGTCTGGTTTTGGCATCCCTGCCAAACTTGTCAGATTAGCAGAATGACGATGGAGAACGCTCGCTGCTCCGTAAACGTCGGAAACAATCTCACCGAGACCTTTGATGTCAAAAAAGGATTTAGACAAGGTGACGCGCTGTCATGTAACTTCTTCAACATCATTCTTGAGAAAATTGTGCGAAACTCACAAGCCAACACCAGAGGCACAATTTTCCAAAAGTCTGTGCAACTGCTTGCATACGCTAATGACATTGACATTGTTGGCAGAACACAGCGAGCTGTCACTGGTGCGTTTGCAAGTATTAGTACAGAAGCGGCAAAAATGGGTTTAGTGGTGAATGAGGGTAAAAAAAAATATATGCTGTCAACAAGAAGGGACACACAACACCGACGAATCGGACAGAACGTCACGATAAACAGCTATAACTTTGAGGTAGTTAGGGACTTTGTCTACCTCGGCTCCGCTATAAACTCTGACAATGACATCACATCAGAAATTAAGCGAAGAATCACACTTGCCAACCGCCGTTTCTTTGGCCTAAGACGGCAATTGATTGGTAAGGCCTTGTCAAGAAGCACTAAGGAGATTCTATATAAGACCCTCATCATGCCTGTCCTGCTCTATGGCGCAGAAGCATGGACCCTAGCAAAGACGGATGAGGATCTTCTTAGTCGCTTCGAACGCAAAATTCCTCGAGTGATTTTTGGTCCCATTTGCGTTGACGGGCTTTGGAGGAGAAGATTTAACAGCGAACTCTAACAGCTGTACAGCGACATCGACCTCGCCTTAGGTGGCGCGGGCGAGTGGAAGGGGACCTCAACCAACTTGGAGTGCGCAACTGGAGGCAGTTAGCCAAAGATCGCGCTAACTAGAGAGGCGTATTGGTTGAGGCCCAGGTCCACCCCGGACTGTAGCGCCACCTTGAGTAAGTAAGATAATAAGCCTGAGGTGAGGCCAAATGGCATCTTCTAAGCGCCACATAGTTGAAACCGCTTCTAGTCTGAATTATGGTCATGAAGGGGTTTTTAGTGTTTGGACTAAATTTATTTATAGGGTATCAATCACTCAATCCACTCCGTCCAGATATAAATATTTCTGTACATCTTTTCGGTTTATTTCTATCAATGCATAATATATACCTAGTTAAAATTTTTTACCGATTCTTCGATATGCATGTATAGTTCGTGGTTGCGTATGGGGTCGCTTTGACCAACTCAATGCGAATGGATAGTGTTTTTGTTTACAAACTCGCAATTTTATTTATTTTTTATTTGTATGAATTGTTTTGTCGTGCAAAAACCATAACCACCATGTTGTTTTTGACAAGTTCTTCTCATGTCGAATGTCACGTATATATACGTGTTATCATAAAGACGCCACTGCATCAAATTACTTTGCGAAAACGCAAACGTGGCAGGGGCTTTGTGGTTGCCTATACACTCAATTAGTTCTGACCGAGTAACAGAGGAATGTAATCGAATCCTTTGGTAGAAGGGATTTCATCTCAGTACATGCAGGTGCCGGTGTACCTGTACCTATGTTTGGGTATTGTTTTGCTTTTGATGCAATTCCTAGTTAATTAGATTGACAAGGCTTTAGATGGTAATGATGGTCAGGCGTTGTGATTGCGAAGTGCGATTAGTTGTGTCGTAGTTTGACTTTGTCTGAGTAATCTGATAACACTTGACTCTCATTTGGGTTAAGGAACCACACGGGGAGTTTA
This sequence comes from Cheilosia grossa, assembly GCA_963082955.1. Lineage (NCBI taxonomy): Eukaryota > Metazoa > Arthropoda > Insecta > Diptera > Syrphidae > Cheilosia > Cheilosia grossa. Next base: position 40,468,580 of record OY720145.1, on the reverse strand, counting down.
TGACGTCCATTAGTAGGAAGATGAGGGGACTTTATAGGGAGTGGAAGATGTTAAAACGCCAAGCAGCCTTTAAGATCAGAATATGGACTCTTCGAAAGAGAGAAGAAACTTTTACAACAAAGATCAGGAGCCCAGTCAATAAAGAACCAGCTACACTATCCCATACAAGAGAGTTCGGCTTAGCTAAATAACAAAACTACCGACTTCTAAGATCTACTAGGTTTGAGAGATGACGTTAGCAAGACTTAAAAGATAGGATACTTTTGGACCCGATAGGTGGCGCTGTTGCCGATCTACGAAACACTCAAACGAATTGAAACTCAATGCAATTTTGTGGATGGCTATGGTTGGTTGGTTTGGTATGGTTTTAATGATATGTGGCACTTTGCAAAAGATAGGCGCCTTAGGAAAATTCTCCCCATAAAAAAAAAAAGAAGAAAATTCGAACGCTATTCCTAAAGTTATATAGTTAAAATTATAAGTGGCCATTTTCAAAATAAAGCACTTTGCTATATGTGGGCGGGACTTAATACGAAAGGCACGGTCGGGTACCTACAGCAAGATATAAAAGAGACTGACGTTCGTATGTGCACTCATAACTCGGGAACGGATGGTTCGATTTTTACTATTTTGGGCTTGGTGGATTCGTATTGGCCCGAGGAAGGACAAATGCTACTTTTTGCCATGAAAACAAAACTTTAAGGGGATGAGATTTGGAATAGAAATTTATATGGAGAACCGAACTTTGAGAAAAATAAACTGGATAGAAAAACGGATAGTGTCACTTCCAATACAACAAAAACTATTTCAAATGTTTTAATTCTTTGGATACTTTGGGCTTGCCGCTACACAATTGGAAATTGAAAGTCTGCTCAGTTATAATTTTGTTGTGAAACCTCAATGCACCGAAAGTTGGCAACGAAACGCGTTTGATTTCTTTGTGAAGAATCACAAGTCAAATGTCACGGAAGCGACGATTTTGAGTGATAATTTCAATGGCAAATATTCTCATTTCTCGGATTCCGCTTATTTAGAACGATTTGCCATTAGTATATAACTGTCTTTCAATTGCCTTGAGTTTCGCTTTCACTATATGACAAATAATAAGTCGAAAGGATAATCGCTGGATATTTATGGCATCAAATGACGCGAAATGCCTTGAAGGCAAATGTTTCTCGCATGGTCAATTGTATGTGGCGTGCTCACGTGTAAGCAGTAAACAGAGATAGCTCTAGATAGGAACACCTGCCGACTTTTTAGGACAATATCCTTTTTGACAGTAAAATTAGGCGAAAAATAATGAAACCAAATTGAAAATTAAGGACGCAATAATTTTGGAAACGTCAATGTTACTCTAAGTATGCATTTTGGTCAAAATCGTTGGTGTCGTTTTCAGGTAAACTAAGGAAAACATAATTTTTTAAAATGCTACTTTTTTAAAAAATTCATTGTACGATAATAAAGAGAAGAACTGAGCTCGCTATTAACTTAGAAATGAATTTTTGTTACAATAGTATGGACCGTTTTCGAGATACATATTATGAGCAAATTTCAAAAGTGCCATTGTTCGATTTTTTAGCCAAAAACTGAGTATGTAGTCATGTTAAGCTCACCTACTTAAGCCCAAATTGGTTGAAATTGTTAGAGCCGTTTTCGAACCAATCAAACTGGTATGAAAATGTATGGGAAGTAAATACTATTAATATACGTAACCGAGAAAGTTGAAAAAAGCTCAACCAAATCGAGCGAAAATGGAAACAAACTATCCCAACAAGGTAAACTTTGAGTGAAAGCCATAAGCTTTAAATTACGGAATTTCCGCTTCTTAGTCGAATTCATCTCGTGCAGAGAATAAAAGGCTATACAGTGTTTCAGGCAAAGAATCTTTAAGGGTTTTGAGCGACAAGATTGTCAGAAAAATTCGGTAAGCTAGGATAGTTGATAATCCAGCTCAGTAATTTAGATGTGCGAGATACGAGACAAGGTTTGCAGGTTGATTGTTCCCGTTTTGATCTTGAATACTCATCTAGCGAACTACTAGCGCTTGTGTAGACAGCAGACCTCCTAAGAAAAGACTCAACTTCTGGCCAACTATTAGGTACAGATTTTTGTCCAATGCCGGAAATGCTTGCTTTAAGCTTCAACATTACGTCCTGAATTATCTCTTAGGTAGAATTACTGTTGATATAATTGGAAAACCTTTCATGTGGCTCTGCAATTTCAACGAACAATCGAATTTAAAATAAATACCAACAAAAACAAAATAAAAAAAATATTAACACATCACATCGGCAATAACTCGAGTCCTCGCCCCGCCAAAGTGCTTCACAAAAGCCTTGATCTTATCCAGTTAACAAGATCTGCTGCAGCTGCTCGAGAAGTACGTGTTTCGAAAGCACTTTGCGCGGCACAGTATCAAGAGGACAAATGTGTGATCGCGATTTGCGACGCGTAATTAGGACTCTTAAAGTGGTTGCTTGCATCACACGGAATGCTACCTGCAGTTTCCACCATCGCGCAGCATGTTCTCTGTAAATCTTCTTGTATTCTTCATCATCTCCTGGTGGTGGTAGTGCTGCTGCTGCTGCATCGTCATTGTCGTGGCCAAAGAAAGCACAAAGAGAATCAACAGAAAAAAAAAAACTAAACTAAACCAAACTCTGAATATAATACGGGACCGTTAAAATATCTCCAAAAGAAGCAAGACCGAAGAGACGTGAAGTCTTGGGTTTCAACTTTGTCCGTTCATCGCTTCGTCTTCCCAGTCGCAGTCGCAGTCGCAGTCGTCTTCGGTGTTTCGGTTCCGTGCAGGAACTCTTATCCACGGTGATGCACGACAAACGATCACTCCCAAGGAGTCAAAGTAAAAACAAAACAAAACTTCCCCATAGGTATAGCTACTCTGACTCTGAGGTCTGAGCCAATGCAGTATTTTATATGTGTGCATCTCTGTGTGTGTGTAGGGGATACAGACGTTTGGTGGGGTCAAAAACCTCGCATCATTCGGTTTCGTCGTTGTGCAACAGGAACGGGCGGGAGGGCAAATTTTACTCAGTCGCTTTTCTAATCTTGTTCGGCGATTTATTCGTTTTTTATCCTTATTGTATTTTTTTTTTCGTATTGGATCATGTTAGCGGTATAGACGTTACTCCTGTGCGCTGTGTCTGCTGTGGGATGTTTAGTTTCATTATTAATTGCGGGAAGCAATGGCAGCTGTAGTGGGGGCACATATTTTGGCTGAGCACAAACACTGTTCGTCCTAATTCTTTACTTGGAGAGAGATCTCCGATCATATCTGTGGTTTTCAGGTAATTGACTTTTACACTCTTACACGATAAGGCTCCTTTTCAGTTTTCATATTCTCTCTGGCGGCGGAACCACTTATTATCTGTAAATTGGAAGTAAATTCAATTTCATTTTATAAACTACAAATTGTAACTTTCCAAAGAGGTTTGGAGGTTCAGGGGCTAAACTCTGATGAGATAAAAAGAGTGGTATTAGGAATACAAAAGTCCTTAAGCCAAGCACTTAAAATCTGTCAAACCCAAACAAAAATGGACCAAGCGCTCTTAAAGAACTGAAAATATACTCCAAGCTATGTACGTGGATAGACTTCGAGCTACTTTGAGCCACTTACATCTTTGCCATCTAATCTGGCAAAATCACAAAACTACGCATAAAACTAAACGAAATTAAGATACCACACTGAAAGGGAAAACACAAATAATTTGACCAATTAACTTTGAATAAATAGGTAAAAAAGAAAATTAAGAAAATCTACTAAATATGTAATTAAATTCATATAGAATTTTTAGCAGATTAAATCTCACGGTATATTGCGATCAAAACTAAAAAAAAAGAAAAATTGTTGTTGTGAAATGAAACAACAAATTTAAACTGTGGGAACGCATCCACCAGCTGACAGAAACTCACCAAATACACTACTCTCAGTTAGTGTTTTTAGCATAGACAATACTGAGACCCTCAACTCGCAATCCTCTTGCCGCTGGCCCACCCAATTTTTTTTTTAAAATTCACCATTTTGTTTTCCTATCGGTGTTATGTCAATTTCGAATCCGTGTGACATGAAAAAACATACAAAAAATAAATTCTGCCAACCGTGGGGGAATGTGAAAGAGTTCGGGAATACCACATTTTAACCGTACTAGATGCTAATGTGTTTGGTTAATTAAACTACCTAAATGAGACGCATTATATACCAGAAACATTAAGATAAACATTAGATTCGTTCCGGTACTTTTTTGCAAACGTAAAATTGTAAAAAAAAATGCTAAGAAACTGTAAGAAGGCGATCACGTAATGAGAAAATTGAAAAAAAAAATGACAGAGAAATCCATTTCCGCCTCTTTTCATTTTTGAGTAATTTTCTACTCGCCGAGAAGTTGTAATTGAATGTTCCCCTAGAACATATCTGCGTATTCAAAATGGTAAGTTTAATAGGTAGCTTAAAAAATATATTATCCCAACATTTTTTGTAAATGCTGCCTTTAAAGTGAACCTTGTCAAATGACATTTCTTAAACTTTTTGTAAGAAACCCGGTCAGTTACTTCTCTTGAAATTGAGAGATTTGACATTTTTCATTTTTCTATGCTGAAAGTACACGAACGAACCTATGGTTGTGTATTTTCCGCTTTTGAACATTATAAACTTCGATTTAATGAGTGAATTTTTCTTGAATAACTGAAGAAAAATTGCTCAAAATGTACACCTATCCCTAAAAATATAAATATTATCCTCACGTAACGAATAATCTCAAATTTAACGTATAAAAATCTATGAACGCTGCCAGCAGCTTTGCCAACAGCGGAAGTGGAAAGCCGGAATTTTTGAAGTTTTGTGACATTTGTCAATACGAATTTCTATGTAACAATACTGGCGCAGAAAAACGTGACAACGCCATAAAAATATAGCTCACAGGCAAGTAACGGGAAATCGGCCGAAGTTGGGGGTCTAAGTACTGTCTCTGGATTTGAGCACTCTCTCTTTATTTTTCCCACAAAGCGTGGGCATTTTTCCCTTTTCACCGAATTCAAATTCCCTCGATTTGTTTATGAAATTATATTTCTTCTAAAAGTAAAATATATATTATTCGGAAAGGAATTCACCCTAAATTAACCTTCATTATAAAAATCGCAGTTTTTTAACAATACAATGACTTTTTCTTGTTACTAGAAACTTTTTGTTAAGGCAAATCTCTTTTTTTTTATGGACATTTAGTGTTTTTTCGTCAGATTCGTGATATTTCCGCAATTTTGATGCTTTATTTCTGTTTTGCAAGGAGGGTTTTTCGGGCAACAACATTTTTACAAAAAGGTAGAAATTTCACGATGTAGGATGACTGCTGGAGTGTCAGTAATTCATTATACCCCCTCCATTTAAATTTTTTTTTGTCCAACGCTTCACACGTATTCACATCACAGAAAGGACACTTAAGAAGGGATTTTCTTTTCAAAATTTGAGGGGGGAATCGGGTAGGTACGCACAAGCTGCGGCGGCCTATTTAGTACTTAGTTTATGCAAGGAAGTCTACACTCGGGAATAAGCGGAGAGATAAATGTATAGCCCAGCTGACTGTTTACTCAATGATCTCGAAAGGGCTATCGACACATCATGATCGAACCAATTGACAAGGAGAACGAAGTCGACTTCTCCGATTTAATCGATGCTTAGGGATATCACGACACTATATATATAAAATGCCATCAAAGTCCAATGTCCTTGGCTCTATAAATATCGATGAAAACACCTGGACCTCAAAGCGCTCGACAGCCTACTTCTACCATGTGAAGTGGGGCGGGTAGTACTATATAGGCTTTCTTTAAGTGCAGTGAACTTGGATGCTTAAGGGGGCTTTAGGTGGGCATAAGAAACCTGAAGAAGAAAATCTTTTTTAAACCATTTGGTTGATTATTTAGTTTTTTTTTTAAAAAAAACTAATGATTTTACAAACTCCTTAGTGTAAGAGCATCAGAAAAGTATAAATAAAATTAAAATTTAATTTACATAAACAACAAGAACAAAATAAATGAATAAATAAGAGAAAATTTGTTTAATTTAATAATATATTAGATATTAGATTTTAAATTAATTTTGGAGCTTGACAAAGTGTACAATTTGGCGTTTGAATCTGTTGTACCTAGTTAATTTCCAATGTGATTTCGATAGGTAGAGGCTTGAACAACCGAGGCTCGTTGTTGACAGTTTGTAGGAAAAGTGGGGCAGTCTATGAAAGGAAACACCTTTGGACGTATGAAAATGAGATTGAGGAACCCAATGAAAGGGAATTCAAATATCAGACGAAGTAAACTCTAAAGGCCGTTCAAAAGTTAAGAATTCTACATATGCCTGCAATCCGTATGTATCCTGTTCAAGATCAAACTTTTGTGTCTGTTGAGAAATTAAACTTTGAACGCATTTTTGCTAGCAACTGTGGTAGTTTGGGTCTGTGGGCTGCCTTGTTGACTACCTCGATTGAATATCATGTCGAATCCCTCATTAAAGACGACCGAAGCCACCTTCCTTTGGGTTGGTGGGCTGCCTCGCTGACTACCTCGATTGAATATCAAGTCGACCCCTCATTAAAGCCTCTGTGAAAAATTCAAAAATCTACCTCAGACCGATGGGTCTTTGAACAGAACCCATCACACCAACAAATCAATGGGAGAAAATCAATCTCTAGGTGGCCCTCAACAACCTCGTATCACTTCGTCACATTTATGTCAGAAGGTACTCTGCTTCCGCGATTTGTGTACACGTGCAAAGTATTTCCTTCACTGAGCCGTGACATGCCACATCAATTCGTCAGCGTCAGACTTCCTCCGTCTGTTTAATATGGGGCCCAGTTTCATTTTTGTTGAGTACTACGAAAACTATAATTTTCGCTATTCGCATCACCCGTAATGAGTTTTAATCATTTCCGTCAGTACCTCCCCGCCCCAGCGCACTAAACACTAAAAGTTTTTATTCCTCCATCTGTCATGCCAGAGGATGTGCGGGCAATAGCAATCCCCCCGCCTCCCTGTTTAAAAAACCAAATCAGATGTTGCTGGGCACAATTTCATAACTCGCTGCACTCGCGCGGCTGCACAGAAACGAAGACATACGGTGCAGCGCACATAAACAACCCAACAGTTCGCCAGAACTCGTCACGAATTAATATTTTATCGCTAAAAAGCACTCGCCTCAGGACAGACCGCTTATACAACGATCCTCCTTCACTATGGCATCGCAGAAGAGATATATTATATGTACTCGTACCTCCACTATATGGGGATATGACGCGTGTATTGATCATGACCGCGGCGCGCAGTGGGTGCAATGGAATATCCGATACTCTAAATGTTGCACAACATTTAACACGAAATGCAAAGAAATTAAACGAAACAAACAAGAGATACATCTCTGAGGAGGAAAAAATTGATTTGATGCATAGCGCGCTGCGAAATGAGCGAAACCGAATGTGCGCACGGGTATATGTGGGACTGCGGGCGGCAAGGAGTGCACCGTGGACGCTGTATATAGCCAAGCGGAAGATCTGATTGAAAGCATCTGCTCACATTAACTCGCAACGACTTGTGGCACTGACGGGCCTCGCTGTGCTTGCCTTTTACACAAATGCACAGGGATACCGTGCTCGGGTACACAGCAAAAAAAAAAAACGTATAGTTTCGCCCATTTCTTGTTGCGTTGTTTGCCATTTATTTCGGTTCGAAATAACGTTTCCCGCGTATGGAGGTATCTGGCTATTGTGGTAGGCGATGCTCCGATTGTATCCCACTGGTTCGACGGATGAAGAGCCCCAAACAAAGCCAGGAATGTTAGTTATGATCCTTGTCAAGGTATTTTTATTGCCGCTGAGTTATTGTATGATCGGAAATTAATTCTCTTTTGAAAGCAATTAGTGGCAGTTCGGTTCAGTTCAGATTCAGAGATTGAAGCGTCCATGTAGGGGAATTTAATTAGCGATTTGCACCAGCATGACTCTGGGAATCGATTTTAGAGCGGATTATACGATAACATAATTGGGGCATAAAATTAGGGCGCCTGCTAATGGATGTGCTCAAGAGATTGCGGTCAGTTTAGAGCAGCGTCCGAGGCTGAGTAGGAAGATTCAATTCTATTCCCAAGGTAGTGGGTAGATGTAAAACCACACCTTTGGGCTGTGATAATGAGCTGGAATTGCATTTTTCTACGAACCGTTTAAAATTAATTGCAAATCCGGTAAATGTAATATATATACACGATTGAAGCGTGTTGCCAGACCACACGTCCTTATTTCTTGGTAAAAATCCCCTCACATGGCCTTTTACTTTTACAGACTCCTGGTTTCATCTGCTATAAGCTCGAAACAAAAACTCCCTTCAGCTCATGTACCACTCACCCAATCACATTAACACCCATCGTCTGTGGCAAGAGTTTTTCTTTTCGCCACTGGATTATTCCCATAAAGATACACACAGCTAAATATTTCCTTAGACCAAGTCCCGACGCATGAACGTACGTCAGCTCGCCCTTGTGCGAACCATAGATCCGTATTTCCTTCCATCGCTCATCGCATCACGGTTTCACTCCATCAATCCAAAGGAGATCTTAGACTCTAAGAGGTTACATTCACTTTGTAAAATTTTCTCCTCGATATCCCAAGGTATTAGAGATTTCCTTTGTAACTTTTAACAACATTGACGGAGATGCCAAATCCATCCAGAGCTGATCTCATACTTTTTCTATAGCTCGCCGTCAAACGCTTTGATACAGTATCGCAGCCATTTTTCAACAAAAATCATCGGCGGTCGGACGTTGCTCACATTATCCTTTCAAAATTCAAATCTTTTCGCATGCGCTAGATCTGTACCTTCCTATAACGAAAACGAAAACAGATGACTTTTGTAGATTGAAATTTCAAATGGTAGCAAATAATCTCAAGCGTCTTATCTGCCGCCGCATCAATCGAAAAAAACGCAAAATAAAAAGATATATATATTCCAGTCTTATGATTGCCATTTCAACTACCGCTCCTCAAGTGCGTATTTGAATGTGGCCAAGCTGTATACCTATCCTTTGGCTCTCGAAGGAAAATTCCTTTGATTTCATTCTATCGTCGCCGGGTTAATAATCTTTCTATTGCACGAAAAGACCCCGCCCCCTATCATTGAATGCGATAAGTAAGAAAAAATAAAAAAAGCAGCGATTATCTAGAATGTCATCAAGCCGAAAGACCCTCTCCCTGTATACGTATATACATATTTTGCATTCCAACTCACAATGTGTGCGGCTTTTGTTGGTTAAGCACGCTGCCATTATGACTAACCCTTGCGTAAAATTCCTTTGATAAAAAAACAGAACTGAGAAAAAACGCAAATAATTGCAGAAGGATATACGAGAAAGGAACGGAACCCCCCCTTTAGTAGGTCATTCGCATGTGTCACCCTACCACCCACCGTCGCATCGAATCGGAGGTCTTATTGTATTTTCTCTCCTCTGCCGCCAAACTATTCGAGTGCAGGACTAATCGTACTTTTGTGTTGCTTACTCCAAACTACACACACATTTCTTTTGTCTGCATTTGCCACTGATAAATTATTCCTTTGTTTACCATATGCGAGATGTGTGCGGTTGGGTAAGGAAAAATTCCAAAGTCCGGTGCTGGTCAAGTGGGTAAGCTTTTACTGGGCGCACATTGTCAAATGAGTTGAATTTATTATAATTAACGTCAGCAAACAGGGGGAAGTTGTAAATCAAAAGAGAAAGGACTGCGTATGTTGTACAAATGCGGCTATTTGGAGATCTGAATAGTATTAGGACAGTGGAGGACCATTGCTTTTGTCACCAAGTTGCACTTGATTAGGGAGAAGGACTAGGAGTAGGAATAGTGTTTTGGTGCTTGGTAAGTGTCCCATTAGCGAGAGGCGTTCTATATAGTTGCTGCCGCTTACGATTTGGCGCATTTTGAGGAGGATTTCGTTCGCTTTTCCGATTGTGTAGTTATCCTACTCAAATGGAAGGGGCGAAGAGTGGCAAATGCGCGATTTTCTTTCCGGGAAGACTGCTCCATACGATTCGTGTTCAGCTTAGGAAGACTTCTATTATCTGAGCCGTTGTTGTATGACCGCATAGTTTTAGGTAAGGCAAGTTCTTTTAGTGATAGTAGCAGCGGTAACTGATGTGCTGTGCAATCTTTGGGAAGTCGAAAGAAGGTCGAACGGAATGCCAAGTAGACCTTTAGGGTTGAGAAAATACTGCTCTGCCATTGGCTTTTATTATTTTTAGTTATTTAAGTAAATATTTGAAGGCTTACACAGTAAGATATATTATATCTTTTAAAATAGTGATAAGCTGAGTGATTGATTTTAAGGAAACAATGAGGACTACCATTAAACGAAAAGCATAATACAGGGTGGCTGATGAAAGCCGCTACCAAAAAAAAATGTAATAACTTTTTTTCCTATTAAATGAATCTGGTTAATTTTTATTTTGCAGATTGATTTTTAAATTTAACAAAAATTGATAACTGGGACACTGAAACAAGCATTTGGATTGTCCGTCGCTATCACGCACTGGAGTCCGTAGTTTCGGTTCAATGAGAGTATAGGCGCACGTTTGGCGGCAATCCTACGAGCAGATGGACCATAATGAGACTTGTTAACAACTTTGCCGAGCATGGGACAGTCGAAGGAAGACCTTACCATCGAAACCCTTCAGTTCGGACGTAGGATACAATTGCTGCTGTAGCTGCTGCCATACAAAACAATCAAAGAGTTTCGACAAGAAGCTTATCTGCTCATAAAATTCGAATGGCAACAAACTGAACGCAGCAGACTTGCCGATTCGCTTGGAGTTTTGCCAGAAGATGCTTCAAATGGTGGAAGAGGACGGAAACATGTTGAACTGTCTTTGTATGTCTGACGAGGCCCATTTCGATTTAAACGGCAACATAAACAAACAAAATTGACGAATATGGAGTGCTTCCAACCCACAGATGTGGTGTGTAGTTTCATCACGCTGCATTGTCGGGCTCTGCTTCTTCGAAGAAAACGGTCACACCGTTACCGTTACTGGTGACCGTTACCTGAGCATGTTGAGAGAGTTTTTCTATCCAGAACTACGCCGAATGGGAATTTCTATCAACTCTGTGTGGTTTCAGCAAGATGGTGCAACTCCTCACATTGCCCGGTCTGTTATGACAGAATTGCGACGAAAATTTCCCAATAAGCTGATATCCAGAAACTCCACATTCCGTTGGCCCCCCCAGGTCGCCTGACCTTACTGCACCTGACTTTTTCTTGTGGGGTTGTTGCAAACAGGAAGTCTACAAAGCAAAACCAACAAATTTGAATGAACTAAAGCAATCCATTCGAGTAACAATTGCGGCTATTCCTGTCTCAACTCTCCAAGCAGTAATGAGCAAACTTTTTGGTAAGATGCCGCACAAGCATCAAAGAGCAGGGGGGGCATTTAAATTCCATTATATTGAATGAGCTTTAACATGAGCTTTAACATGAATAAAAGAAAAATGAATTGACTGAAAAAAAAAGTTAGTTGAGTTTTTTAATGTAGCAATATTCATCAGCGACCCTGTATTTACAAATTTAAAAATATAAAAATTTGAACAGCCGATTCAAATTCACAAATACAATAAGAATTAGTAACATGTTAATTCAATAAAACAAGTTACAAAAAAAAATCACAAGGAACAAGTTAAATTAACTGGTGGACAAGTAAGATCTTTATTCAGTTGGAAATCTCTTTTTTCAATTTTATTTCTGTAATTTGACGCGGTAGGGAGTTCCGGAGTGGCATGAACAAAAAATTTCAGTTCAGACGCCCTCATATAAGGCAGAGATGGTCGGTCGAGCAGAATAGCGAATCCATGGCGGCGGTTGAAATTCCACACTTCTCACTTATGCCGAATTCACAATGTCGCGTTGAACGCGTGCGTGCGTCGGTGCGCTTTGACAGGCTTTATCGAAATTTTACGATTTTAAGTGCCAAAGCGCGCGAGCAACAATTTTGTAAAACGAAATGCTGCTTTGAAGCGAATGCGCGTTGAGAGAGAAGAGTATGACACATTAAAAGTTCGGTTTGTTTCTTGGTTAAAAAACACAAATTCAGAGCAGAATTAAAATTTCAAGTGTACTCCTTTTTTTCTTTTATCTGTAATTTTTATGCACGAATTGAAAAAGGATTCTCCAAAATACAAGAAAATCATATTTAACATTATATGTATCAAATCAAAAAGCAACCATAATTGGTTAATATTTTTTCTCCAAAAAAATCTAAAGAAATCAGTAGTTGCTCTACAAGAAAAAATGTTATTCGTCATTTCCACACACTGAATTAATTAATTTGCATTGAAAGAACATCATATAGCTCTTTAAAAGTTGTGTGTGATAAACATTAGTGGATCTGTGCCACTCCAACTATGAACGGCACATTCTATGCCTTCAAATCGAACAATTCGAAATTCTCAAGTTTTCAAACGCGCGTGATAGTAGAAAGTAGGTCTACTCAGGCGTCGCGTTGAACTTTACGATATTTACGATCTAAAGTCGACTCAACGCCTGAAGCTGTATTTTGTGTGGCAGCATATGAACGCTTTGTTTCTACATAATCTGTCAACGCACGCGCGCGTCAACGCGACATTGTGAATTCGGCATTACGCTCAAGATCTGGTAGCTTTTTTCCTCTTCCATTTGAAGAAAGGTAGTTTCGGATCAAAGACCTTTCAGATGTCTCAAACTTTTGACAAAATGTCAATTCTGAATATTCCATAATACTTACGGCTAAAGCAAGTTTAAGACCAAAGACCTTTCAGATGTCTCAAACGCTTGACAAAATGTCAATTCTGAATAATCCATAATACTTACGGTTAAAGCAAGTTTAAGACCAAAGACCTTTCAGATGTCTCAAACTCTTGACAAAATGTCAATTCTGAATAATCCATAATACTTGCGGCTAAAGCAAGTTTCAGACCAAAGACCTTGCAGATGTCTCAAACTCTTGACAAAATGTCAATTCTGAATAACCCATAATACTTACGGCTAAAGCAAGTTTCAGACCAAAGACCTTCCAGATGTCTCAAACGCTTGACAAAATGTCAATTCTGAATAATCCATAATACTTGCGGCTAAAGCAAGTTTCAGACCAAAGACCTTGCAGATGTCTCAAACTCTTGACAAAATGTCAATTCTGAATAACCCATAATACTTACGGCTAAAGCAAGTTTCAGACCAAAGACCTTCCAGATGTCTCAAACTCTTGACAAAATGTCAATTCTGAATAATCCATAATACTTTATAACTTTTCTGATTACCTACAAATACTTAAGTCCATGACGTTTGCTTTCTGGCCAATTATCTCTCACTTAGAACCCTGCGTGTTGCTAACTATTTCCGTCTGTGTCAAAAAATACATACGGGAATCCAACTTTCTTTTTGGTCGATATTTTATAAAAATCGATTTTGAAATAAGGTCGTAGGTAATTGAGAAGAAAAAAAAATAAACATTTACCCTATTAATGTATTAATGACTTCAGGTTTATTTAACAAAAATAAGCTTCCAAACCAAGAAGCATTCGGGTCAATCTCGGTCCATTGTACTGCAACACTTCAGCTTGCATGCTATAAAAACTTAGACCTACCCCCGATCTTACACTCCGAACTACAAACTTTCCAATGCTAAGCCTTTTTTACTTCAAACGTGTTGTCGAAAACTTTGACACCTACTTCAGTCAGCGTGACCGTTGTGCGACTTAGGTTGCAATTTGACACTTTTTTTTGGAAGCCTGCTACAAATTTTTGCTACTTTGGCCCTTTTTTTAGTTGGAGAAGGCGCTTGAAACATTGTTCAAGTGGTGTAGTTGTAGTTTTATGTAGTTTTGCGAGCTAATGCTTGTTAAATATTGTTCAAAAATTATTAATTTTGCAGAAATTTGCTGAAATCACTGGCCCTTTTTCTTGCGACTTTTCAGAATTTTCCAACGGTAACACTGGCTACAGTCCATTCGAAAGCAGTTCCACATGGGAGAGGCACCCGAGAACTGACCTCTAAATCTGTTAAGCTTTCGTGGAATTGAAGTAAACTTCTATCCCATACAGGCCCGTCAAATTTTGTGTAGTCAACCACCAATGACTTATACGCTTTTTGAAAAATCTTGAAGTTTCTATAATCTTCTCAATTAGTTGGCAGATTAAGTAAAAACTAATTGTTGCTACATGTTTTACAGATTGCGAGAGTTTTTCTTACATCAGGTCATAACAAATCCATAAGCTAACATAAGCTTTATACCTTTTCACATCCTTTTTAGAGGTAAACCGTGTTTTTGTCGCAAAGTCGTCGATTTCGTTTGACGTTTCAATCACGTTTCAAAGACATTAGTCGTTAAACTTCGGTGCAAACATTTTTGGTTACAAATTTCGATCGCATTAATTAACAAATAAATTTAATTTGGTGCATTTAAAAATAATATTAATTGTGGAAAATGATTTTGAGTTGTGACATTTGTTCGGTCAGCTATTCTGCTGAATTTGCTGAATATTGCGAAAGGTTTGTTTGTTGCAACAACCCAACGATTGGAAATCGTCTTTGTGGTGTTTCCGTGGAAAACAAATTCAAACGACTTGTTTTGAAAACTGAAATATGTATGGGAAAACTTCTGTTTTCGATGAAGTGTTCGAGTGTTTCCGCGAAAATCTGGTTTTCGGCTCGGTGAAAAATGTATTAGGGTTTTGTTCATTCAGCAATTCGCAACATTTCCAATTGACATTAGATTGTGGACTTGCAATGTTTTTTACTCAGTTTGACATCGATTATAGATCATAACTGTCCGTTCGAATCACATTTGGAAATCCGTAAGACATCTTAAAGTATACAGGACTATCTTCTCAATCTTAACGATCGGCTAAAAGCCTACCTGTTGGAGGGGTCATGGTGACAATATATGTGAATGCCAGAGACCTGTAGCCTCCAAACTTTCCCCCTCTTCCAGCACTTCTAAACACCTTCAACACAACTTGTCAGTTGAGCCTTTCGGACCACAGCCAAGCGAGGCTTCTAGAAACAACTTGATTTCCAGAAACAAATAAGTTGTGCACGCTCTTGTCCACTTGGTGCTTTCGACTACGGAATATATATTCTATTTCAACTTTACCCTTCGAAAAACAATGGCACCGGTCAATATATTACCCTTCGGTCTCAACCCGCCCTCAAGCACAGCTCATTTTCAAAGTTCATAGTTTGAAATTCGAAAATCATCCACTCCAGCCCCCGCTGTAATAAAAGCGCCCAGAAACTTATCCCTCTCAATCATCGGCATTTACAATTCAACTGAACGGTTTCAATCGCAAAAGGTCATAAAGTAATTAGCCCGAAGGATTTCTTTCTACCAAAGACCGCCTATGGTGAGGTGGTTTCATATTCTTGCCGTATGTGCACATTCAATACCCCAATATCTGCTGATGCATTTGCAAATAGTACTCGTATAAATGAAGGTATAGCGTTCAGCGATGAAAGGGATTTCCGTTCCTAAACGGAGGTGGGTTCCCAAATCATGAGGGTATTTTACCTACCCATACACAATGCTGCCGCTGTCATGCCTCATGCCAATGCGCATTGCCTTACCTCAACGTGAGCTCTCATATGTACAGCTTACCTTGTGGGAAATTGATTGTTGGTAAATTTAAATTAACTCGAACTGGTATTCGTATTCGTGGTCCCTCCGGCACCGCATACCCGCTTCGGTATGAAGTCCTTGCTGGTTATACAGTGTACGTGGTGCATGTGTGTTTCGCTCTCGCCTTATTCGCATTGTTGAATGAGGCGACGTTTTTAGAACCTCCGACTTGGTCTTGGGGTATGGCGCTTTATATGGGCAAATTATCGAATGACGTGCTTAATGACTTGTAAGAAAGGAGTTTCTGAGGAATTCCAGCGCTACTTGTGCTCGGCATTGTTGCTGGGTTTTTTGTTTTTTTTTTGTCGGATTGTCACCGTGTCGTAGTCGTTTCGTTGTCGATGGTGTGGCTTCCATTTTAACGTCGTTCCTTCCCCGGTCTACCCATATGCATATGGATTGCTTCATTTAGTTAATGGCGGCCTTGCTTGGTTTTTTATTTTTTACCCATTTTCTTTCTCTCACTAGTTTTTGTGTGTTTTTGTGAATAGAGAAAGAAGTGCAGAAAATAATATGCAGAAGCGTCTACAATGGGGCGCGCACAATGCAAAGTGGGAAACTTGATACACTCGTTTGGGGGGATTTTCAGCGTCGTCCTGGGACGTGGATCTTCTTTCAGGTTTTGCTAATTTCAAATTGATGTGAAAAATAATTAACTAAGCGGAATTCCTTATTCAAATTTTTAGCTGTGCATGAGTATGTGCCAACAATGTGTGGCGAGAGAGACGCTTTGATTGCTTCTGTTTGATTGGGCTGTTCTTATTTGGGCGGATAGGTTGAACAGATGGTTTAGGGATTTTTATAGCACATGTGGTCCATGAAGCACGATGTGTTTGTGTTCTGATCTAACTGAGAGGTAATCTGCGCTGTTTTTACGTGCCAGGGAGGAGAAGGCTTTTTTCGGTTTTTGACTGCGGCATCAATGTGTGGACTTTTTTTGGGACTCAGTCTTTGATTGTGAACTGATGCAGTTGGGGCTGAAATAAGACTGGTTTTTAAGGCTGACATCTGGTGCGTGTCGGCTTTACCTCAAATCTGGTTCTTGAACTACCTAACCCGTTGCACCTTTAACGTAGCTCTGACAACATATTTAAGAATACTACTGCCATAAGGTGATAAGCTGCTGCTCGCCCAGTCAACAGTGTTTACTATTACGACAAGTGACTAAACCCCTTCGTATGGAGAACTTCTTTGAGAAGCATTTAAGTCAACTCATTGCTGACTAAAGCGTTAACTACATCCAAACAAATGTGGGAAAAAGTACAAAAAAAAGTGAAAAGCACCGATGGTTCCGCACTTCTCTAGCAGTTGGCAATTGCGAACAAACAACAAACAACAATATGTGTGGATGTGAATGAGTATCCTCTGAAAAAGTTCCAATGAGAATGAGTAGAGTTGAGTATTCATTGAAAATTCCAACGGGTATCGATTAAGAGAACACATCAATAACGAATGAAAAATGGTTAAAAGGAGCGTACTTTGTATAGTGATCGACAGTTTTTTGTAGATACCTTTACAAATTTTAACTTTCCCACAAAACAGTCTTCGGCACATATGTATACAGTTACGTGCTATACCGGTTCTACCAGATGTTGTCTGCAAAGCCTTCTTCGTCAATTAATTTCTCAGATAGATATAGGTAAAAAATTGGTCTAGTTGTCGGACAGACGGACAAAAGCGAAGATAATAGGTTTCCGTTTTTCCCTCTGGGTACGGAGCCTTAAAAAGAGTTTCTCCTTTCAAAACTAACAGGAATTATATGATGGGAACGTGATCTACCGGAAAATCGGTAATGAATTCATTGAGTGTACATATTGACGAATGGAAGAGTTTTCCTGCGACACCTGGAGGATAAAAAAGGAATATGTAGAGACCTATAGAACTTCGAAGTCTGTTTGATTTACAAAAGTATTGGATAAGGAAAACGTGTGTTTTCGTGTAAGACAATTAATTATTCATCTATTAAAAAGTCAACCAACTAATTGAAAACAAACTTAATTTGCAAGTCTGAGTACTACTTGTCCGAAATTTGTACAATGTGAGTCAATTCATCTGGAAAAACTAGCACAAAAGTCTGTTCAAAGAAGTGTTGAATGTAATGTAAGGGACAAATAAATTTGCTTTTGTTGATGTATTTTGGTGTGCTTTTCATCTTATAAAAGGTGTGCTTATTATGGTTATTACTTATATTGCTTAATATGGCAGCTTATAAGTTTCTAAGTGGTGTAAAAAGGCCTATCCGGGAAGGCGAAGAAATAGTGAAAGCTGGTTGATGGATACATAAGATTGGCCTCTCCTCACCTCCATGCGTAGATGAATTTACTGGGCAACCCAGTAATGGTTTTTAATTTTTTATCAGTATCCCATAATGCAGTGAAGCTAGAGAATGGGCTCAAGCATCCATGCACCCCTATGCTACGAACACTTTCATTACAGTTGTTGGATGGTTCTTCTGTGATATGTCATATATGTATACTTCAGTAGATTAAGAGGATAAGCTAAAAGTTTTTCATTAAATAAAAGTGGAAACGAAATGCAGCAACTTGAAGTACCCTCTTCACATAAGAGCGTGATAGTAACCACCTTGAACGTATAATTTCTTTCGGAAAGCCGCGTTTCACAAGTTTGGTTCTATACTGAAAACCATCCCTTGTATTCGGTCGCAAAATGTCTTTATCTCTAAAGTGACATAAGTCTTTAGCATAAAGGAAAACATTTGGGACATTTTTTTCCCTTCCTAAGCACAAAACCCCATTTAATCGTTTCTTGAAAATAAACCAAATCATATAGATATAGATAGATTTAAGGCCGAAAGGCAATAATTTTAAGGATATTGATAAGTTAAGAGCGCTCGTTTAGAGCCAGTAAGCTAGAACAACAATAATGTTAATTTTAAAATAGATTTAATCATTTTTGTCTAGTATGTAAGAAGTAAATAAACATGAATTTTTAAAGTAAAAAACCCCATTCAATCAAAACAACTTTATAGTTCCGAACTTCTTTTGGAAGATGGTACAATGTAATTCCCTCTTTACGATATAAATTGCATTGAGGAACGCTCTGTTTGTTTTCTGCGTTTTCTACAAAAATAAAAACTTGGTATTCATTTTTATATCAGCACTTATCGCACTCACTTTTAAGATATTATTTTTCTGTTATGAAATGAGTTATTTTCTTATATTAAATGTATATTTGGAATTTCTCGCAATAAGTTCTTGGTTTTTCAGCTGTCAAAATCTATAGCAACCTATCGATGGGAAAATTTGCGGGCAGGGGTTAGCGTCCATATGTCGTCAATATGTTTTTAGAACTTCTAGAAAAGTAAAATCTGGAACAAGTTCGAGCTTTCCACAAAGTGAAAATTTTAAATTGAGAAAAAAAAAAAAAAACATATAGAGTGTACTATATGATGGAAGAGTTTAACCGATTTTTTCCACTTTTTTTTGGCTGTATAATTGTATCATCGTTGGGGAAGCTTTGCAAGTCAACACACCTTACAATGAGGTGATAAGCTGTGCATAACAATAGGATGTGCTGAGGCAGTCTAATATCAACCTTCAGGCTATAGTCAGGCGTGACATTAAGAAGGCCATCAAAGAGAGCCAATAGTCTTTAGACATCTCTGTGACGTAGCGAACTTGGCCCTGGGTTTTGGCAAAGGGGATGTTAACAACGGATCTAGCCGGTAGTATGCCCACACAAATATATGTTGCCTGTCCAAGAGGCTACTGACCAAGCCCGTGCGGCTTCTCTAGACCTTTCTCTACCTGCTTTTTTTGCAGTTCGTTTGATAAAAGTAAATCCAATATGAATCTATCCCTATGTCTGTGGTGCTTGGAGGGCAGATCAATGTCTCCAGAAAATAGGACACCTATGTTCACTGCCCTTTCACCGCCCAAGACTTGGTTTTGAGCACCAATCTAAGGATCCAACGAGGCTACCTCATGCACACTTACGAAAAACCAGCTTGACTACGGTCCACCATTTTGTAGAGCTAAATAACTTCACGAGCAGAATAGAAGTGACTTGTGGTCCTTACTGAGTTCGTTGTTTGTTCATTGAATTGAATCTTCAACCGCAAGGTGCGGGTAAATCACACGTCTTCTGCAATATTGTGTCATCAAAGTTCTCCAACGCCATACTCATCTCGTATTGATGGTCGCCTCCTAGGTCTGTCTTTTCAATGTGCATTTGCGTTGCACTTCCCAACACCAAAATTCGATCACGAAGTCTCTCTAATCTATAAGAGCTTTAAAGGCTGCTTTTTGAAAGGATGTGGACGATTGGTATTTCAGACGGGCGAGTACCAAAGAGAGATCGCCTTACCCAGTTTCAACGACTGTTGGACGTAAGGTTCCCATAAAATGAGACAGTAAATTGGTAAACTTTGATGCCCCTTGTCTCAGGTCGGGCTTTTGTCTCCGGATCCAAGATTTAACCAAAGACTCACCAAACTTTGTCTAAGAGGTACTCTTTCTTGAAGAACTTATCATTAATTAATTGCTATAGCTTTAATCTGATATAATATAATTCCTTGGGAGTCAAACTCGATGACGTTGCAACTTGGTAATCGGTGGATTCATTTTTTGTTTTGTTCGGAAAATCCATTTATTCGGATTTTTTCGGACAAAATGGAGAATGCTGGGTTCAGCTGCAGCTAATTATATTATATAAAATAGCGTTGCTTCTGGGAGGGAGGAAATAGGAAGCGGGACGGGAAATTTTTTTGAAGTAGATTTTTCGATTTATTAAGCACAATGAAAAAAATAAAATTTCTCGAGAAAAAAAAAAAAAAAAAAAGAAATTAGCGGAACAAAAATTGGATATTACTAAAACAAAACAATTTTAGTCTTCAGTGAATTTTTTAAATATTTTCTTTTTATGTAGGTATATAAAATAAATTTACCATCAACAAACTTATATTGCTTTTAAAATTTGATTAAATTTATCGGTGCAACATAAAAATCTTTCCGATTTTCTAATAAACATCTTTAGAACATTCGATTTTAAACTGTTCTTGCATTCTATTTCGGAATAAGGTTTTTACTAAATTAATTTCCGAAAATTTTCCTTCAGCCGCTGCAGTACTGTGCGGTAAAATAACAAAGATTAAAGATTAAATTCTTAAACATGAATTCTTTCGACATTTTTGTTATGCTCGGTTAAGGAAAGACAAAATTTGACGAAGTCTAACACGAGAGAAAGACAAACTTTCGTTGGGTAGCGTGAAAGCGAATTTGAAGTTTATTTCAAAAGCAAATCTTCGATAATTAGTGCTGCCACTTAATAATTTTCTGATTGATCTGTACAAAAAAATTGAAGTAGTTTGTTAGCCAAGGGGAGGGCGGCGAAGTAGATTTAAGAGATGTTGCGAAAAGCTATTGACTCCGATAAGAGTAAGGTCCGAACCCTGGTGCTGCCTATTTAAGACCAAGACCAATTTCCAACAGATAATTTCACCTGTCAAATATTGAGACCAGCGTTGCCAGACGGTCAAAATATTTCCAACCAGATAAGTCTGTAAAACCTCCTATATTTGTCTACTTTTTTCGAAAAAACCGCCAACTTTTTGTCATTATTTTTTTAACGTGTTTTTGTACGACTTAAAAGAAGTCATTTGAAATTTGAAACGCGGTCGTGTAAGTTTGGTTTTCAGAATGCAAAAGTGTGCTATAAATAAATATAACGCAAAATGTCAGCGCAGGTTGCATTTTGGAAACATCGATCGACAAAACTGCATTTTAAAATAACACAAACATTTTAAGGTTACCGAAAAAGTTAACCAAATGAAGTACGAATAAATTGGAATTAAAAAAAATCCAGATCTCCCCCGTCGAAGAAAAAAAAAAATCCCTAAATGTGGTAGGAAAACCCCAAAACTGGCCGCACCGTCGTAGAGAAATCACCCCGAATGGTAATCTCATTTCGTTTATCAAGACAGTCTGAATTCTAAGTGACGAATGAAAATGTCCAATGTCACATGATAGGATGTGTGCAATGTGCAAAAGCAGCCTGTGTTGTGTGTGCGGCGGGATGTACACTATGAGGACAGTAACCGCCCTACAAAGTGTATACAGTGGAGGACATACAAGTGTGACGAACGCTCACGTTTTGTTACAAAATCAATCTTTTTTGTCACATCGAAACATCTTCAATTCAATTATAGGGTATATTTGACGGGTACCTTATTTTCCACTGCGCATTTTCTACTTGCATTGTCTTCGAAATTATTCTGAAAAAGCAAATGACCTTTTTAAAACACTACAGTATTCGTCGAAAATTCGTAGAAAAGTGGACGACCCAGTACCTCGCCTTGGTTTTTATTCTGAAAGGCCTACATTGCCGGTTGTCAGTTATAGCTTACCTTCATCTAATGCTAGTCTCTTTTTCTACAGTGTCACTAAATTTATTCCGAGCAAGGTTTACACAATCAGTTAAATCCAATAAAAATAAAAAAAAGACGCAATCGGTCCAACATAAAAATCTGTATAATATTACATCTAGTCACAAAACCACAACGTACAAGGGATCGACTAGTGTGTGGTATTCAAAAGTGCGACCTCTCAGCAGCCCTAATCAGTGCAGGACTATCTCCAAACTGTCAATCGAATGTCAAGATGGAATTAATTTATTGGTGACACATCCGGCCACATAAACATTCCCATCGGTATCCATAAGGGACATCAATAATGCAAACTTGTGCCCAGGTGGCCTAGGGTATACTAGGTGTACGTCAATCAATGGCAAGATATGAGACCTTTTCGCTTCACCTGCACCCAGGGGCAAGGAGTTAATTGCGGAAAACTTCGCCCGTATATAGTGCACATGGTTCTTCCAGGAAAACAATTATCCATCTTGTGCGATATTTTACCAGAAGAAAAACAGATAATTACTGCGCGCACACAGGAAAGCAGAAAAGCCAAACAATATACGACCCAATTTGTGTCCACCGCCCGCTCTCCCCCAATAAGCTATAGCGTTTTTCTTAGTACTCGTACTCGTATAGTTGCAAACAGAGCGCCGAAAAACAACAAATTGTCCATAATGCCACCGCTGAAATGCTCTCGAACAAACAGTATCTGTGTGTGTGTGTGTAGTGGCCGCCATAAAGAAGCCCTAACCCACAAGGGAACAGAACTGCATCGGAAACTGTACTAAGATGGGTCGATGTCGTGCCTCTGTAGCTGTTGCTGTATCCGTTTAACTTTACAACAATAAATTGTGATTTCTTCTTTTTTGTTGTCGGTTGTGCCTTAAAATTATTATTATTACCACGATGGCAGCCTAAGTGGGTGGCTGTGTGCAGCTCTTAGCCCGTATATGCGCTCCACTTAATGCAATACTGCCGCGATAATAGTCAGGACGCTTCGCGCACATCCAGAGTCCTTCGTCTTTAGCCTTCTGGTTAAAAGGTTGCGAGCAAGGAATGCAGCAGCAGCAGCGGCACAGCAAAACCCTCAGGTATGTGTGTTGCACTGGATTTTACACACTTAAGCGAGGGGAAAAACAGTGCAACAGGAGGCAAGATGCAGAAAAAAAAAAAGCAGAAACGAACGACCGAAATGATTGCACTTAATTGCATGTATGTGAGTCCATTAAGCTTGTGTAAAACTACAACTGATAAGAATCTCAGAGCGGACACAGAAATTATGTCCAAGCTGGAAGCACTAAAGTGGCTTCATCCTTTTAGGATGCCATCGCAGCAGTGCATCAGGCAAAGTGTCGTTCGTGTCGTCGGCGGGCGCGCGGTGCTTACGCGGCTGCGGCCGGCTCACACAATGAGTTTAAGTAGCCTTGCCTGTTTCCGAGATGATGGGCTTTTGTTGCTTCACTTTGTTTAATGGCTGGATGCGAAACCGCATGATAATGGCAGCCGCAGTCAAGACCTTCAAACGGCAACTCCACGTAGTATGTCATCGTTTGCCGCGGGACGCGGCGTGACCATGGTGTAGTTGGTGCGCGGCCTTTAAGTACACCAGCACCTCACGCTACCCAGGCCAGGCAGGCAAATTAATCGCAAACAGGTGTCGATAGTTTTGTTAATGGCTGATTGATTTTCGGTCCGTTCACTCCTTGCTTGTTGTGGCAATCAACGCCATCAGCTATGGCGTCAGGCTAATTGATTTCGAGTTTCGACTTTCGAGAGCTGTTGCGCTCTCTCGAAGGCAAATTGCTCTGAGTCTGAACTGAGCCCTGGATAGGTGTGTCTGTGTGTAGTGAGTACCAGATATCAGCGAGATAATCAAAAAATCCAGCTAGAATGTGCAAACGAGGCATGCTCTGAACTTGGTCTGTTGATTTGACCGGCGATTTTAGAGGGAAACAATTTGCATACGGGTTGCTTGTATCAATTAAAGCTGTCGTCGTCGCAGTCATGTCAGCTTCGAAATGGAATCCATGTTGGAAAATGTTCCGAACGAGCAGGAAGGCAAAACAAAATGCATCTAAGGCTGGAGCGACCAGGAGTTAATGGGAAACCAATTAACCCGGGTGGTCAAGCACTCAGCTGGCTAATTCACTTTCTCCGCACGTACCTACCACGGTGAGATCTCTTCTGCAATGTGCGGTTTTGCTGTGTAAATTGTTGCACACATGACAGGCGAGTAGTACCTATAATAGGTATAGGAACGTGTCCGCAACTATGCAGGGAACTTCTCACACGAAGGCGGTTCTATGGAGGGTTAGGTCCTAGCCGCGTGCCGCATTCTGTCATATTGATAATTGACCACAACTATTTGTGTTCCCTTCGGTGTGGTTGCTCTTTCCGATGTTATTGCTTTGTTGTACTTATTGATTGTCCGGTGCTGTTGAAGTGTGGCTTTGTTGCAAGCATATGGGATCGTGATGGTGGTGCAATCTAAACTGATTGCATTTCTAAAGGGCTAGGACATAAATTGAAGTGTGTCGTCCATCTCTTTGTTCCCTTAATTGCACTACTCGTTGGATGTAATAATTGCTCGCGTCTTCATCTAGATTTGAGTCCTGTCGAACGCTTCTCACCTGATTGTTGGCGTAGGGAAACATTTCTCCGCGAAGGCAATTAAATCGTCCAGATGCTCCATCGGAATGACATAGGCAAGATGTGCACTCGTTCACATTAACACAGATAAATCCTTAACAGACCATGGGACTGGACGGGCTGCTTTCTGTTAGAAAAAAACTAAGAAAAGGAAGTAAAACTTGCGGAGGGATTTATGTAGATTTTTATTGAACTATACTTAGAAACGTTCAACTAAGTTTGGTTCTACTATTTGAAAACCAATTGGGGAATGGACTACGACCTGTAAGTGTGCCCTATAGATCTCCTCCAGAACACCTTCAAAGGGAAGCTCGATTATACCCACCCTACAGTGCCCAGGTAATTTTGCGATTTCTGCAATACTGTGCGTGGAATCTGCTCCAAATTATTATATAGTATTAGTAACAAAACGGTCTGCATAGTTCCTACCGAAGACTTTAAAACAAGGTGCGGAATGCAGGTCCCAAATCGACCGAAATAGGAGATGAGTCCAGTATTTGGGTGTGTACATCAGTTGGATCTCAAATGAAGGAATAAACACAAAAAGATCCAAGGCGCAAGCTAAAATACAGCTTGTAGCGGTCGTGAGTTCGTCTTAATTCAGGATGTCCAAACATTTCCATAGCTAAGCCTTATAGTGATGCATAGACGTAAGCCAGTTTGATACAGACTTGATTTGTATACCAGCGGGAAGTTTGTCGTTATCTACCTAGAAAGTGAGGAAAGTTTAGTCCCGGTTGCTGCGAATCTTTTCACAAAAGATTTGTGACTGAGATCAGTTGAGAACTTATCAGTTCAATACAATCAATTGTATTCCTACCTGCCGTTGAGTCTTTGAATAGGCCAAATATGGGTATATCCGCCCAGAATTATGACAAACATTTTGATCTGGACGCAAAAAGAACTAGACTTCCTTTTTTAAATAAAACTTGATTCAGCTTGGGTAGGCGCAGTGGCTTAGTGGTTAGTGTGTTGTTCGAATCTCGCAAAAACCCTTATTCCAACTTAGACTTTTCTCCACTGCGCCACCGCTCGCGAACGTCTGACAAACATACGAGAGTATAACTGTCTTCAAAGAGCTCAATTAGCCGTTTGGAATCGGCATAAAAGTGTAGATCCCTTCCATTCGTTCCAAAAATGAAAAACTCACACAAAACGAATGGTTGTGAGAAGCTTAGGCAAGGGTCTCTACGGACCTGTTGCGCCAGCTATTTATTTATTTTTATTTTTTTGATTCAGCTTCGTTGTGGGAGCAATAACGTCTTTTTGTTCAATAGAATGTTAGTCAAAACAGCTTTTACGCACGCTGTAAAGAGTAGAAGAAAACTTTCTCAATGTTCTACGTACATGTGCAGACCTTTGCTACTTTACCAAAGAATACCTTAGGAAGGAGATTACATATTGGAAGATCTACAGGGACTTGTTCTAAAACTACTGTTTATGTGTCAGACATTTATTTAACTTGGTCTTTTTATCTTCTCTTATATGCTAGCAGCAGGGCTTTACAACCTTCTTTAGGTATATACTCGACGAAAGACTACTTCAAACACCATTTTTTGATCAAAGAAAACACACCGTCCGACCATTCGAATAAAAATGCCGTATTCCATTGTCATTTTTTTTCGTTACAATAATAAAATTAAAAAGAGGCAATTTTGATCATTTATAAAAAAGTGGAACCATGAGGCTCAGAAATCGTTGTACCCAACGTGCCCCAACTAAGACTCAAAGGCTTGAAAATAAGCTTATACTAAGCCCGAGGATGTTTTGGTATATAGGGGAGCTTTCCTGGGGCTCTGGCATTGGGGCCTCTTTAA
Organism: Cheilosia grossa; assembly: GCA_963082955.1. Lineage (NCBI taxonomy): Eukaryota > Metazoa > Arthropoda > Insecta > Diptera > Syrphidae > Cheilosia > Cheilosia grossa. The sequence goes on along the minus strand of OY720145.1, from coordinate 40,442,055 downwards.
AAGGAGCCCCTTTTTTAGTTTAAGTACGATTTTCTTCTATATTGAACGGAACAGAATGCAAACTTAAGAAAAATAAGTGTTTCGTAATGAATTTTGTTTTTTGTTAAAAATTAATGTCATTGTTGTTGTTTTTCCCCTTTTTTTGCTTTATTAGTATTTTTTTTCGGTCCTTTTTTAGTCCTATTTTTGAACTTTTTCAGCTCTACACTGAGCCTGCGTACAACTTCTTTGAAAATTACGTCTTTAAATTTTGAGCTACCAATACTCAAACTAACCCTTAAATATTTAAACATATTAAAACACAAAAAAAAAAAAAAATATATATAAATCGTCGGCTTAATGCTATCTTGTTCAATGTCCATTTTTAAAAAATGTTGGGAAATCGATTTTTAAAATCCAGATAAAAAAATTTTCTTTATATCAACAAAAATTTTTATTGGTATGTATTGATCTTTGTCTGAAAGCATTGACAATTTTGTTCATAAAACAAGTTACAGAAATTGTTTTTATTTTATTTAAAATTAGTTATAAATTAAAATCAACGAGGAATTAATTTTGGATATTGAACAAAGTTGTATGGAGTGACAACAAGTTCTTAAAATTTTAGTGGATATTCAACAGAAAAACTCAGAATTGAACAACATAGATAAAAAACACAAAAAGAGAGGGAACATTTAGTGGATTATGTCATATAGCACAAAATGACATGGCAAACGTTTCATATTAAACAAAACAGTTCTCTGTAACTTGAAAACTAAAAGAGATAGAACAAAATGGTTCGAAAGAGTGTCCCAAAATTACCTAACTCAATTTCGTAAAAAATGTCCTTTAGGGCAAGAAAGCATTCAGCCGACGAAATACTCCGCACCTACCGTAGGCCTAGCTTCTCACAACCCTTCCTTTTTGTGTGAGTTTTTCATTGTCGGCTTATTCATGACAGCTAAACCCTCGGACAGCGTGAACGTTGTGCGACTAAAGTTGCAATTTGACACTTTTTTGACAGCGTGCCACAATTTTAGGCTATTTTTGTCCTTTTTTCAGTTAAAGAAGGAGCTTAAAAAATTTTGCAAATGCTGACGTTTGTCAGACCTTCGCGAGGGGTGGCGCCGTCGAAAAAAACCTTAAGATGGAATTTAGTTTTTTTCCACATATATTTTCACATATTTTCACATAGATTTTTACAACTAAGGGATTCAAAAGCTAAGAGTTAGAAATACTCTCTGTGGCCTAGTGGTAAGTATGCTGAAATACTAAGCGTGGGGTCTCAGGTTCCGTCAGGTTAAATCTTAGGTTCCGACGAGCAAACGAGAGTATATTACAACTGTAATCAAAGAGCTTCTAAATGCAGCCCTTCGGACTCAGCATAAAATTGTCGGTCCCTTATTCGTCCCAAAAATAAGGGAAATTTTGTCAAGGATTGTAAGAAATAGTTCCAAACCTCGTAACACTTCCATAGAGTTTAAGGATTCGTTTCGGTTTGTGAAAGGCAATCCCATCACATTGGGTTCAGCGTCTGGACTTCTGCAAGCGTGCCCGTGGTGGCTATGCAAAAGAAATCGAGTTCCATACATAATGGCATCAAACGTACTTTCACAGGAATAAAGAATTTCATTGATATCCAAAACCGTTTTTGTTTTATTTAAAAAAACTTTTGTAGCGCTCGCATTGAAAAACCCTTTAGAAGCGGAGCACTTTAGAATTAGTAGTCGGAAAGGTGTTTATAGCCTCGTCAAAGCGTTCTGACTATCAAATGGATAAAACTCCAAGGGCTACTGACTGTGGCACAGCTTTTCAATGAAGGCAATGGGTACAACAAATTCAGTTAGTATAGTAACTAGCGGCGAATAACTTTTTACTTCGCGCATTCCCCCCCACGATGAACATACTGAGGCTACTTCAGAATTAATGTTCTGAATGGCATGTGTGGTCATCAGAGAATGACCTCATTTCGGTTATAGGTAGATATCATTAGAGTTGTCAAATCTATCAATTCGACGACACTTGTCTGCATCTGTTTATAAATTGCAGAGCTGTTCAAAATTGAAAGTTTTTGGAACGGTCGTGTAGGAAATAACCTCCCATTTTTCTTGTGTTAATAGAATGTAGTTCTAGGAAATATTGTTGAATCTCTTCAGTTGAGGTACTCACGCATTTTATTTTCCATGGAAGACTTCCCCGTCGTATTTGCCGATGAAAATTCGCACACCACCAAGTGAAAGCGACCAATAATTTAGCGTACTCACTTTTCAGCGAATCTGTCTTATCAAGCTTAGTCACAATGATTGTACAGATCTTTGCAATTAATTCAGTCAACATTATCCCCGTCAATCACAGCAAGTAACTCCTCTTGTCAGTGCTAATGTGTTGTTAATTTTACGAATATCGTCTCTCCCTTCTGGGTGGGTAAATATTTATTTATAACCTATCCGGAATTAAATTGAACAACATCGAGCCGGATAATTTATGCGCCAAATAAACATCAATTATGATCTATGATGCTAATACACAACAAATTGTGTTGGTTTTCCGAAACCACAACAAAAAATTGAAGTTTCCATTCTAGTATCTAGTATCCGATATAGCGACCACATCGTCATACCACCTCCGCAACCGAACCGTAATCATTGCTACCGCTCCAACCCCAAAATTAATTAACTCGAAATAATCACAAATCATTTCTGATTCTTCTCACCCTTGACCCATCGAGTAATTGCAATAATTAAGTTTGTTGTTTTAACTATACACTGTTGTTGAGCGTCAGGATGTTATTTTTTTTTTGTTTCAATTGTCTACTTATCAACGGAAGTGTTGTTTATCGAATACCTCGCCAACGATGTCATTAGCGTTGACATTAAGTACACTGTGAACTGAACAGGGAATTTTATTGCAACTTAACCAACATACGATTACTATCAGGACTGGAATATTGCAAATAGTTTGGTTGCATTTTTACCTTTCCGTTTTCCATTGAACTTGTATTGATTTTCTGTCACAGCAAAACACACGAAATGGCGGCAAATTATATTTGCCATTTCTATCAAGCAACTTGGTGGCAGCTCTGAAGTCAATGCACCTACCAATTCACATATCAAATGAACTGCAGAACGACGACGGTGAACATTCCGATCAATTATGATTATAATAATAATAATAACGACCTCGTATACACGAGGCTCAGATACCAACTCAATCGAACAATGGGCTGTGGCAATTTGTTGTTCATACTTACTAGTCACAGTGTATGGCGAAAGTATTTACACGGGTGGAATATTTCCAGAAAACACAGATGACTGATTTTCATAATGCTGTTTTAGAATTTCGGATTGTTGGATTTTCTCCCTTTATAGAGACTGAGATTTTTTAAACAAATTATTAATTAAAAAATTGCCGGACCATTCTTTCCAATATTAATATATAAACATTTTTAAACACTTATCTGTTTCAGTTTGAAAGATTGCGTATTTGATAATTACGGAAGCGAAAATAGGCTTTTTGTCCGCACTGTAGAAAGTCATAGTGTAAAATGCAAATTGAACAAAAGCCTGGATGATGGGCGTAAGATGATCGATTGACAGGTCATGGCGTTCAATGCAATCAGTGCGCACATCGCTATGACTCTCTACAGTATGAACTAAAAGTCATTTTCAAAATTTTTAAAATGCAGTGAAAAGAGCTGTTTAGTTACAAAAAAGATTTATTACATTTTTGTTTGTAAGGTATTAGAACTTATTCGAAGTGAACTTTTTGCCTACACTGTATTTTCTTTTGGGAGGTCATATGAGTCTTGCGAATGTTTTCCCAGAAGTGCATTTCTTCCACAAAAAGTCAACCTCCTGGGACATCTGAAGAGTTTAAAAATTTACAAAATGATTCCTTGGTTAAAATGTCCGTCTTTGGAAAATCGACTGCGCCAGGAAATTAAAGAGAAATTCTTACGGGATCATTTAGTTCGACGGTTCTAAGATGGGAATTTTAGAAGACCCACTGCAACGGTGCTGGATTTACGTTCCTTTGGATCTTCAAACATCTCCCAAAGATTGCGTTAGCGTTTAAGCTGAGGTGGAGCTGAGTCGATCTTCTCAAGGATCCGACTTAAGACAATTGGCCTTGCTAATAATCATTTTAACCTATTATGTAGGTCGCAATGGGTAGTTTTACATCTAAAATTTCACCATTGTGAGATCTTAAAGTCTAGCTTGGGATACATAATATGAATATATTAGGAGGATATGGAATGCAGATAATCCATTAAATTAATTCTCTTTTATAACGCTGGTCTCAAGCTTAAACTTTTTTTTACGCAGGTCATTCAAAGAAGTGATTTTCTTTTAAGACGTTAGGCTTTTAATTGAGGACGATGACAAGCTGGTTACTCAATTCGCTGAAAAATCATGTCAGCGGAGACTTAACAATTTAGCCCATCTTTCTTGAATAGGTTAAGAAGTAAGCCGCATGTCTGAGCCAGCACTGCCTGAAATCACTTGTGCTTTTAAGGGCACCTAGGCATTAGGTCAGGTCTCTCTATTTGGAGGTTTCTGAAAGAGCCTAGTAGTCATACGAGTCCTAACACTCAAAATGGTCCGCTACAGCTCATCCATGTTTAAGGGCAAATAGATGAAGGATTAAAATTTTGGGTCTACTTCAGGATTTTACATAGGTTTTCAAGCGTCAAATTTCCGTGGAAACAACAAAAAAAAAAAAAAAAAAAATTAACAGCAAAAGTCGACTGCGCTACTATTTTTCAGTCAACTTTTCTCAACATTTACTGGTTATTTCAACTGAGATTCAACGGTACAATTTTCGGTTCCATATAGAGCCACTGAAAGCTCCTTTTTCCAAGGCATACTTACCCGACTTAACCAGTAGAAGTTGATATCAGCTGAGCGTAGATAGATCAAATGAACACCACCACCAGGCTTACAAACAACACCTAATCTACGCATCCTCACAAAGTTCCTTATTCCAACACCCGCGCATGTAATAAACCGAGCTGCATAATAAAACGAGTTGGTGGTTACACTTCTCCACACCGACTGTATACGCGCATTCAACTGCCATCACGGCTGCTCCGTCAGTTGTTGCTGCTGTTGTTCTAAACTTATTGTTCGATAATTGTTTTCATTGTTTAGGAAACAAGCCAAACACGAAAGGAAAAGCAAACTTTTTCGGGTTATTTAAGTCGTCGTCGCATTGAACCCGAAAACGGGGCAATGAGGGGGTTTCCTTTATAGAAGAAACTATTACGCTACTGAACCGCTGCACTTCGCTACTCATTGTGTACAGATGTACAAATTTGTTTGGCATTAAATGCGAACAACAAGCCTCAGCATCCACCACGCACACACACCGAACAACAATGCCAAAATAGCGCAAATGTGTTTAAATTGTATAACAATAGCGTATACAACCCATCGAAAGGGGCAGCATCCAGTGGCGTCAGAACGAAGAACGACGACTAGTGCTGCACAACTGCAACAGCAACAAGACTCTAATTTGAGGTTAGCAAAAGTTCAATTGAATTCCTGAAATTCTATAAAATTGTTTCCCTTCATTTTGTGTGTGTGTGTGTGTGTGAGCCAGTGTTTGTGTGTGCGAGCGCACTGGCTCACATGAGGCGGAAGTTTTGATTACAAAACCGGTTACCGCAAAATGGGAGTTTTAGGTTGGAAAATGCGATGCAAATTGGCTGAAACCCCTCGTCTGGAATAGGGAGGCCCATTTATGCTCACGCAGTAAATGAATTTCTATGTCGGGATCGACATCGACATTGGGTTTGGGATTACGATTGGAATGAAGCGGTTCGCCTGGTGGGCATACTCTTCTAAAATAGTTAACCGCCTCATAAAACGTAATACCATCTCGTCGTAAAGCAGACAGCCGCCGCCGCCGCCGCACTCTGCTGCAGATTCATATGCAGCATATTGTGTGCTTGGAAATTAATTTAACAACAATAATAATCAACTTGTTTTGGAATTAGTTTTAAATGTAATAATTATGTGAAGGCAGGCAGCGAATGCGGACGCTGGGTGATGGAATTATTCGAAATGAGGAAACAGCGTGAAGTGAATTGTTTGTGGCGCGCACACACACACGCACATGCTAATGCGATTTGGGGCTGCAAATAAATATATAATGTATGCATACGTTGATTGTGACTGCATTTTCTCCGGCAGCCAGCAGTCAGCGTTGTGTTATTCTATTAACGTTCGTATGGATTAATAATTTTTGCTAAATTACGCATAACATTTTGATTGGGAAAATTATGTAACACAATTACGCTTTCGGGTGTGGTTTGTTACAGGGGATTGAATGTGGTCATAAATTTGTTACGTTGGTGTAACAATTCGATACCACCTCTTGTATCAACGTTCAGCAGTACGTTTGACTTTTCGTCAGCTCTTTTCAAATTTAGAAGAATATCTTTCCAGATTGCTAATAAATGCTCATCCCCTTCTCACTAAGTACTAGTCTTAATGTTCCAACTGATGGAACATAGTTTCCTAAGCGAGTTTTGAGCAAAACGCCGTGGTTGAGCGACTGAGACTACAGGAAATAACTGCAAGCTACCATTGATGCAACTTAAGTGTAGGTTCAGTATAGAAACTGGTGACACGACGAAAAGCACCTAATAGAGTCCTTAAGAAGTAGAATTAAACCTCTACAGCTGTGTCGCTTCGATTACTTTTGCACTTGCATTGTCCAATGTCAAAGCCATACAAAATGAGTCCCCTCGAACCAAATCGACGGACTACGGAAGAAGACCTATATTACCTCATTTATTAAAATCCACAATCATTGGTAAAAGTATCCTTCACTTAAACATGGAAGGATAGCCAAGCTCAATTCTAGTACCAGGCATAAAAAAGGTTTTTTTTTCAATTTTTCTATTTCTTCTTGAGTTAACCAATCTATCTTACATATCCGTTGAGGATCACAGATGACTGCCTCTACCTGCATTGACATAACTCTTTGAATATTATGTGTGGTACCCGGACGACAATATCTCAAAATGGCATAATTTTGTGAATATTAAGCCCTAGACAACCCCACAGGCAAGCTCCAGTGCAAAGTTTAAATTGTTTGAATAAATGCAATATACCAGCCAGACTCCCATAACTGACGAGACTTACAGTAGAGCATGCGGTTTCGACAAAACATATATTTTCTTTAAAACGATGGACCAATTTAGCAAGAAAGAACAACTTAGAGTTAGATGTAAAGCTGGAAAATGTCAGTAGTTGGCGACTGATTTCATACGACTTCCTACAAAACTTGGACATCAAGCTTGGAGACGAATTCAAATAGCAAGCCAGATCGTCCGTATACAGGAAAATCTCCAATACATTAAATTATGGCTTGGTGAAGAAAAATTAGTTTCAAGATATAAATGTTTCAAGCATTTCAACTAAATTTCAACTAAAGCTAGATGTGAACTGCTCAGCCCTTATTTCAAGGATCTCCCTATATTATGCCGTCTTTGTAATCTAGCAGTACGCGAAGATGTCTACCACTTCCCTTCGGTGTATCCTACGTTGTTGGGTACTAGACAAATCCAATTCGAGAGCACTTTAATATCTATAGAAATGACGTGCAGCTTTCCCAATAGTGACGAAGGCTGGAATCGGCTCCGCGAATGCAAAAAAGCAGCATCCTATAGAGCGAAAATAATAGATTTGGGAATTCGATGCCCAAAAGATCGAACGCTGATGCCAAAACTCGGCGTTATTTCACTCTGTGAAAGCGAAATAAAGCCGAATTCTGTGCGAATTTCGAACTATTATTTCCTCATAGTTCTAATTTCGAAATATTATTTTTTTTCAAATTTCTTATTCTTTGTATTTCAGCCTTTGCCGAATTTCGAACTATTATTTTCTCATATTTCGAATTTCGAAATAAATATTATTTTCTCAGATTTCTTATTCTTTGTACTTCAGCCTTTTTTGAACTTTTATTTTTTATAAGGCTGAAATATAGAGAAAAAGAAATTTGAGAAAATAATATTTCGAAAATCGAAATATGAGAAAATAATAGCTCAAATTCGCCTGAATTTGTTCAAAGTACAACAAAAGTAGGTATATTCCTAAATTTACATATTCTGAGCACATATTTGTTAAATATTTCTCACAATTAATTAATTAATTATATTACTATTAGGAAATAAAATACAATGAAAACCAAATGCTGAATGCGTTTGAAATATGTGTGAATCAATTCAACGGTACATTTTCAGGGGTGCAAATCTGCAAATAGGTGGGAATATTTATTTGAATGTCCCTATAAATTAAAAGCGAAACAAGGCGCACTCAGCTTTATTTCCCTTTAGCAAAGTGAAATAAGACCGAACATGGAAATTCGGCATTATTTCGATTTCACAAATTTCACTGCACCTCATCAATTCTCTTAACTTGAAAACGATTGTTCGCAAAAATCCTTTTGCATAAGTCTTTACAGACACAAATTTTGTACCATGGATTTATTTTTGATTTAAGGAAATTTTTTGAGTAAGAACGACGTATAGTTATTTTTTCTTAAATGGTGGGGAATCGAGGGAAATTTTATCTATTTTTCTGCTCACTCAAAAAAGATCTAAGCAAATGTTTTGAAGCATTAGAAAGTTTTTGCCAGGTGTCCAATTATTGTATACGAATAAATAAAATTGTAAAGTATAATAAGCAAATGAAGAGGTGAAAAACATTTTTTATTATGCATAAGACTTGACATATTCACCATGGTCGCCATCAGAGTCTGGACAAAAAAGTCACGAACGCTCCCCTTTCTACATTATTGGAATAGACTGCCGTATTTTAAATGGATCCTTTTGTGTTGTCTGCTCAACTAAAGTTTTTGTAAAGTGACGCTGGGAATGATTATTTGAGTCTAATTATATCTGTTCAAACGAAGCACAAACTATACACAAAATTCACTATAGTATTTGATAAATATTTTTCCCCAATTATTTATTATTATTATTATTATATTCTTTATTCTCATTTGAAAGGGCAATAAAAAATATAATAAGCGAAGACAAATTATTTTATAACACATTCAAGCGCTCAGCTCAAGTTAGTTACAGTCCAGTTATCGAAACAATATCCTTAATGATTTAATAGCAATGTCAAAATTGAGTCTAAAGAGTCGCTTTGGAAAGGCAAAGGAAAGGCTTACTATTTTTTTTCAACCCTCCAATAGAATTATAAATTAAGCAAGTCGCTGACAAACATCCGAGAGTACCCGTAACTATCATGAGAGAGCTCCTCTCGCCATAAAATTGTAAAACCCTTCCGTTCGTTCCAAAAATTACACACGAAACAAATGGTTAGAAGAAGCTAGGCCTAGGTTACCTGCGAACCTTTTCTGTTGCGACAACTATTTTTTTTTTTGTTTTTAAGTCGCCCTTGTAAACATTTTTTTTTTTGCTAAAATCGAGAAGACTTCTGAAACCAAATTTGCATCAGACAAGCCTCCCAATAAATCCATAGATATGAACTTCATTATGCTTTAACAGCTTCCAAAAATCTTAAACAAGTTCAAGATCTAACTAAATTTACAAAAAACAATAAAGTGTTCATAGATTCATGAACCAAATTTGTAATCATATGCTAACCGAATCCCCACTGCTCCAGCTCAGCAGAGACCAGCCTAAGTAACTCATAAAACATTGGGGATAAATTCAAATTTACTTGCACAAAACTCTTGTCAAACAAACAAACTGTACCCAACTGGCATAAACAAATTTGAAATTGTCCAATCACCCATAGTCCAGCAGCGCTCGATCGATCAACTAAACGGCATTTAAATTGCTAATCAAACACACATCCAATGAATTTGGTTAACAAATTTGGTTCACAAATTCGTCCATAATATGCTTAATCAGTTTAATGGCTGTCCACGTTTGTTGACATGACAAAGTGTGGCATTTAACTGTCACTTAAGGCACTCGGCTCCGATGTTGTGTTCGGATTTTACACTCGCCTTACAAAACTCAACACTAATCGGTGATCGTTGATATTGGAACCGGGAAAATTGTAATTCAATAATTCAACTGCGTGCATATGTGGTTTAGTTGGGAACGAAAATTGTGTGGGCTTAGGTACGGCATTTAACTATAACTAGTTTGGATTGATATAAATTTGACGGTCTTGGGACACGGGAGGCTTATCGCTGCGATGTCAGAGTGGACGATGATGAGTTTGAATAAATTAGCTATAGCATCTTTTCGATGCAGCGTCATTTCCAAAGTAAGTGCGAAAGATCAAATTTATGACATACTTTTCTCCACTTGTGTATACGGCACAAGGTATTTGAAATACCGTATTTTACGATGTCACCATAGGCGTCGGTTGCCCGCATTTATTAACCGTTATAGTTCTGTACTGAAAAATGTTTCTTATTGGTTTATTAGTAACGTGAAGACTGCAAGCGTTTAGTAACTAATAGCATGTGTCGGTCTTGTGACGAAAACCATGTTGCACTGGCTATTTGATTGGTGATTAAAATTTCTGTAGAGACAGTGACATAACTACTAATACGTTTGTTGCTACCCTTAGAAGTTTCGACCACACAAATATTGGAAATAACTTGGGCTGTGATGGTTTCCAAAGGTCAATCGTTGTTAGTTTGTCGCCACAAACCAAGGAATAAACATATCAACGCAATAAATGTGCGACAATGCCGAAGTTATCCGTCAAAAACTCTACAGTTTCCTCCACATAAGACCTCATGCATTTGACCTTATGAAAAGCTTCTCGATTAAGCACCCTTCCATCCGCCCCAAACATAAAAACTCACACAAAACAATTGGTTTTGAGATGCTAGGCCTATGGTACCTATACGGATCTGTTGCGCCAACTTCTTATTTCACTCCAATGTCACCCAAATCCAGGGTCTTAGCCCTGAATGTGCGCTTAAGTGATGCCTCCAGCATGTACTCCAAATAGTTAATTTTTTGCGGATGGAAGAGCTCTTGATGAACCTCTTGTCTTTACGAGACACCTTAAGACCAGAAATGGGCCTTCAACTGACTGATTTCGAGTCCAAATGTGTATTAAAGTCACGGCAAAAGTTATTCCTGTCTGGCTACGATCCTTGCACCAATCATTTTGCAAGTTTTAAGCATTTTTGCATGAATGGCAATTCCTCCCAAATTGTGGACATAATGTCCCCAAGAACTGGTTAGTTATTGGGTTAGTGCTTGGAAATAATAGCCCTTAAGTGACAGAGTCTCGAGCATCAGTAAGAGGCACGTTGAAGTATGTCCTAGTAGATATCTTCATCACTCTTCATCGCAATTCTTGACACTTTCATTTTACTAAGCTGGTAAGGAAGTAATGAGCCGTCAGGACAGCTAAAACCCATCACAACTACGTCGAGCCTCGATGTCGTGCGTTCACTTAAGAAACCGCTACTGCCTACAGTGACTCACTGCACTCCTATAGCTAAATACACTTGCCGGCAGAAGTATTTTGACAAAACTAAAAGGTTAATTTTTTTGAATTCTAAGAGGAATGAAAAAAAAATGTGTACACAGTTTAATTAACAGACCATTATTATTTTTGAATACATTAATTTAAATTTATTGAAATTAACGAAAATAACGTTTTACTATGGCATAATTATTAAAATAAGATTTACTTAAAAAAATATAATTTGGAATTTCAAGGGAATAAAATGAAATAAAAGGTTTTAAAAAGAATATATATAAAAAAAATATCTGCCTTAGCCTCAATAACATTCTGTAATTGTCTTGCAACCGTTTCGACGAGTTTTTACAGCACTTCGGCAGGTACGTCATCCCAAAGCTTTTTTAATACAAAAACGATCTCCTCGCTGCGCCGTGTCAGAAAAACAGTTATTTTTCCTTTAATGCAACATCATACATATTTAAAAACATTAAATCTTGGACAGCTGTGTGTTTCTGGTTCTATATCCCCTAAAATTTAAATCCCCATCCTGTTAGAGTATCAATGACTGCGTAATCGCCAGATGTTAATGCGTCTTTGTTTAAATTTTGTGCTGGATCATCGTTCCTTCGATTGGAACCAAATCTGCACAAACGGTGGACGGTATACAACCCTAAAACATTGTAAACCCGCAACTTTCCTAACTGGTCTGAACGACTGATGCGTATTTTTCACGAGATAGTTTCGGCATCCGAACCAATCTTTTTTACGCTGATCCATGAGGCTCAAATGAACTCTCGTTCATAAGACCCAGTTAGACAACTTCTGGATTAATTTTTAAACTACTCGGCGAATTGCAGCCTCTTTTTTTGATTTTGTTTTCGTAGTTATGTACGGTTCTTTTCTTACAGGATATGTATCCAAATCGAGTTCAGCAATGCGCTTTTCAATTATCCTTTAAATAATCGGCTTTTCAGCACATTTTTTTACATTAGCTCAAGAATTTTATGACTTAAACTTGGAAGTTTGTTAAAACTTCCCCAAAATATGTCTACCATGCTTCTAACTTTTTCGTTTTTTTCTCGAAGGAGGTAAATTTTGCACAGAGATCGATCTTATGTGATTATTGATTTTGATATTTGCAATTTCCTTCGACAAATTAAACTGTTCCCCTATTTTTCTACAGAAAGACCGCAATCGTATTTTCCTACAAAAGCTGTCGATCTTCTATATTTATCTCTGTCGTTTCCCCCATATTTTAATCGAAATGGACCAGTACACAGTATTTGAACATTGAAAAGGGAATTTGTCAAAATACGTTTGCCAATCAAAAAGTCTGACTTTTTCCACAAATAAGCCTGAGCTATCCAGGCATTGTTGTCTGATGATCTTATTTACACACACGTCTTCTATAAATTTCGATGTCAAGATAGACTTGATTCTGCAAAAGGATAAAATTTGACCTCATTCTTGGAGAAAGTCAAATAGATATTTTTATTAATTTATATTTTTGGTTAAACATGAGGAAACCCAACTATGGAAATTAACCTTTCAGTAGTATATCTTCAAAAAAAAAAATCGCCCTCGAAATAACTTCGTAATCGGTACGACAAAAAAATGTGTAGCCTATAACAATAACGTCGAGTATCATCTCAGATAGCGATGAGGATTTCAAATAATAACTCCAATCAAACACTGTAAACAACTCTTGAGCTGTCGTCTCCGAAAATTTCACTAAATTTTCCAACTATTGTCTTTTTCGTAGTCTGTCTTGAGGCGCTTCATATTTGACGGTGAAGATGCTACCAAAGGAGTCCGTATAGAGCTTGTTGTATGAATTAAATGGATCATTTTATAAGAACGTTTTTTCTCATAAGCGGCACTCCGAAGAACGACGTTCTAATGACGTTCGTGGTACCTACCTAAACAGCTGAAAGCCCTTGCTGGTCTAATGCTTTTCCTTGTTTAGTACTTGTTGTTTGAAATTAAAATTTTCTAAGAATAAGGAGCATTTTTTGAGGCCCTGTTCCACCCCAGCCTGCAGCGCCACGTGTGCAGGTAATTGAGTAAGAGCTTGCTCAAAGCGAAGTATACAATTTTTGTGCCTTATTGTAGACTCATAGATTACCAATCACCCACCCACTCCCCAGCCGAAATCAGACATCACTAACGGTTTCCTATATTATATACATATTATCAGCGTTGCACCCTTAAAACGCTCACAGCAGAAACTGCCGCGAATGCCTTCCGCAATTGCCCCAAAATCCTCTAAAGACTATCTGTACCCCTACGAGTAAGATGTCTCCATCAAAGACCAGTTCGTTGCTCATAAAAGGTGGAGCGACGACGACGATGACTAGACAAAGATAATTTCCCATAAGAAGCATGAACCTTCTGTCTTCTCGCACAGAGTGCCTTTCGATTTAAGCCAATAATCCTCGAACTCAAGTATGGGAAATAATCCCTGCCAAAGGAGGAACATCCACCGTCACACATGTGTGTGTGTGTGTGTGTTTGTTTGTGTGCAGGTTTCGGTAGTAAGATATCATTCAGCATGAGCACAAAATTGCATTTTGATTCACTCACGTCATAGAGCGCTCCTTGCTCCCTGTCACTTGTTTCCGTTTCAAGGAATCAGAAATCATTTCTAAAATTTGCTTGCTCCTTTTGTTTTTATTTTCGATCCAGACAATTGGGCCTTTCATCCGATGTCATTTGATCCAATTACAGTTGTCTCTACAAATTCAAGCGTGCACATTCATATCCTGTCTTTGACAGCCAGCCGGGGGGAGACGACTCTCCTGCATCACGGATTATCAAATACACTCCTCAGCATCTATACTGGTGCGGGGTCTAACCTTGCAGTGCCGAGTGCAGTAGGCAGGCATATACACGAAGAGGAGGACTGAGTCAGCACTCTACCACCCATCACTCAACAAGTTTGCACTTGGAATCAAAAAGTACTTAACACTCGCACACCATAAAGATGACCTGGCACGATGTGAGCGTAGGGATGAGGAGAAAATGGGGTTCCAAGGAGTACAGCATGTATACCCTCGGTACGGTTACATGGGACGAAGTTGAAGTTCGTTGAATTCGCCTAGAGAGCTGGGGCACGGGCAAGGATAGGGTGTCGTCGTTGATTCACCTTCCACCTGAACTGAACTGAACCGTACCTAGATAGTGAATATAAAAGCTGGTGGCACTCGGTGTCGGTACTACACACATGAGTGTGTGTGTGCGTGTACGTACAGAGTGGGGTCCACCATCTATAGGTATGCGCACGCCTGCAGACCAAGTTAATGTGGATTCAATCGAATTCGAGCGAAATGTGAGTGGTTCTCGAAGATTAATGGCAACTGATATCTGAACCGAAGGTGCTTGTATTTTATGTCAGTTGATATACTGTATGTGGATGGAAGTGTGTTCATATATCAAAGGAGCCAACGATAAAACAACAGCTTACCACTTAATGCTTCGGTTTTGCTCTATGTGTGTGCGTGCATCAGGAGTCCGATTCATCGCTATAAAGTGGGTACTCCAACTGCAGCTCCAACTCCAAGCTGCATTATGCGGTATCGTTGTTGTCGTCGTCGTGCTCATGGTACTTACTCTGGACTGAGAGGTGGTAATGGAGAATTCAGAATCTTGTGTTTGAATTAGGCTTCTCTGTTTGGGCACGTAAAGTCTTGCGTTACATGCGTGCTGGCTGCTAGGTGCTGTGGCCATTGTGGAGCTCTGCTGCTGTTGCTTTGCTGACACTTTTTGATCGCAAAACGTGAACTGTATAGTGTACACATGCAAGCAAGCTCAAAATTGACTGCATGACACAGTTTGAGATTTTTTGTTTTATATTTGTTTCTGTGTTTTCGAAGCTTCATGTGCTATCTGATGTGAGTATCTGTGTTCACAAGCTGGTCTGGCGTGTTCCACAAAGTGGCATGCAATTAAAAGAATATAGAGTGATTAAGGCATTTCAAAACAATCGGTTAATATACTGAGTAAAGGGTATACTCTGGCAGAAGATTGATGGGGTGGTGGGCATACGCATACAGTCAGCGGACAGAAAGAAAGGCCATGTGGACATTTTAACTTACAATTGTGGTTACTATTTCAAACCTTGGATGCTATGATGGGGATGGAAAAATGTGCTTAGATGTGAGAGAAGGGGAGAAGCTTACTACTAGCCTATATAAGCGTAAAGGCACGGTAACAGTTCTTACAAAGTGGGTCTCATTTTTGACATCTTGCGTCGACAAATTATGAATCACCATAGACTTGTTACATTTTTTTTTTTTCATAAGTCCGGTTTAATTGGCGGATTGGATCAGACGTTTCTTAAATCGCTTTGGGAAACTATAGGTAAGAACTCACCCCACTCCCCCTCGAACTCTTATCTCTTAGGACGTACCCACACGCCTCCTGCAACACAGATAGATCAAGACAGGTTAAGTCAGCAGTGGACCACCAGCCACCATGAGTACGCCTTGTCTCATGGGCAAGTACGCAAAGCCAAATTCGCCAAAGGGTTGGCGGGTCAGGCAGTGTAAGCCTGAGCTAAAGACGAACAAAGTAACACAACCTTTAGAGTTCCAGCTACCCAACTCAACGGAAACGCCAAAGCATTCGATATTACGCCTCCAATTAATAATATGGAGGGCGATTCCCACTGGTGGTAGAGAGATTTCTAATATGGTCCAACTCATTCTGCATGCCCAGAACGACTTTTTTAAACCGGATCGGGGACACTTCTTCAAAGGAGTGCAAAACATTAACACGACCAGTCAGCAAGATGTTTGTATACAATTAGTCCTTTTCGCACCGCAACCGTACTGTACGGAGAACAGTTATCGACGTTCTTTTGGAACTCACTCTTACACTTTTCCCATATCTCCTGGATTGTACTACTGACCAAGGTGTCTCACGTGCGATCCCCGGAAAATCCCAAATTACATTTAAAGGTGCTTTTCCACTACATACCAACTCTAACGTCTGACAAACATCGCCAGAGTATTAGTGTCATGCAAGAGCTTCTCAATTCAGTCATTCGGACTCACCATGTTATTGTAGGTCCCTTCCATTCATCCCGAAGGATAGAAAGTCACAAAAAACGAATGCTCGTAAGAAGCTATAGGACTAATTTCTTTCTTATATGGCGGGTGCGCCCAAAGTAAGACTCATATTTTAGTTATCCCTTACTTTTCTTCAACTTTTCCGGTCGTTTCACTATGGTTGGTCTTGCAAAAAACTCAAGCCTCAATCTTCGAACTCTTCTCATACCCTTCTATATAGTTGCCAACTAAAATCGTTGATGTCCCGTTTTTATTTCGCCGACTGTACAATGCTTCTTCAACGTCAGCTCAAGCAACAATCCCAGTATGTTCGTCTGCAAAACTGTCGGAGAATCCTCGTCTCAGAGAAGGGTGGTTTTATTTATGTGCAAAGCCAAAGCATAAGGATACCCAGTGACGGTATCTAACTCTGTCGGAAAAGTCAGGATAAGCATATAGCTGAAGACAAGAGGTCAAAAGGATACAAGTCGGATTCTTATTATAAATCTACCACAAAAGTAGATTGCTAGCGAGGCGTGTATCCATCCTAACGAGGTACATTTCGCAGTAGCAACATGGTAGCTATGACGATGGCCTCAGGTTGTACAGATGGGTTGGGTTTTGGGTATCTAAAGCGAAGCAAATTTTCGAATTGAAATTTAAGAATTTCATCATAATTTGGATTTTGGGTCAAGGCTGGCATTAGCGGTCCAAATGCGTTTGCGGCTATTTACTTAAATTTGGAGCGAGGGATGTCGAATTGTCGTACAAGTTGAAGAGTTATCCTTTTGAAAGTGATGAGTTTCCCATAAGTTTGACCAGTGGTTCAACTCTATTGTCTTGATTACGATATGGGATAGAAGAAAATCAACGCAACAGGGTAGTTCCGAGGTTCGGTGCAGATAGAGTTGTCTTCATACTGGAGTTAAATTTAAACATTTTGTTCTAAAACACTTTACGGTCTTTATTAGTTTATAAATTATTAAAAGCGACATAGAAAACTCGACTTAAAAAAGTTTTGTTGAAAAAGCTATCCTACAACTCTTTACGGCACATTTTTTGCTGTTCATATTTTGGGCGTTCGTTTATCAGTAGTACATATTTATATAGCACACCCACTGCTGAGCTACTGTTAGTAGTACCGCAAATAGGTAGTAGACCAATGAATGAACAGGGACACACGTCTTAAAACCTTTATCACCATTTCTTTCGTCGCTCCGTGTTGTTGTGTTACTTTTGCCCGACACATTTCGAGGTGACTTAGGGCAGTGGCTAGAAGACTTCAATTAAGCCCAATTTTTATGTAACTACCTCCAGTTGCGCACTCCAAGTTGGAGTGCTTTTCAGCACTCGTTAGATAGATGGCATTCAAATGCCCAATGCGCAATATTTGACTTGCCGATAACAACGAAAAATCCGTTCAGAGGTTCTTGACATTTGCGCAATCATACAGATAGACCTACCAAAGAGCAGAAACAACATCGCCACCAATCGGAGATATGGTCATTTTCGTTTTCAACTAATTGCGAAAGGTTACCAACCTGTAGAAATATTTTGTCAATTCAATTTTAGTTATAACAAATTAAAACAACTTAAATGGTTATGTTCAAGTATCTAGTTTAGTAAGTCTGACAGCGGTCTGACAGCTGTCTGAACAGCTTTTTAAGTTAACGTTTATGAAGGGGTAGCCTACAAATCTAGTCAAGAAATTCATGACTGTGTTCTAAGTTGACAGTTCCCATATGTGGCTGACGTAGGAAAAGTCACCGATAGATAACTAGATTTTTGAATGTGCACCTGCCCATTGCGATTGAGTAAAATGAACAAAAACTTGTAACTTGCGGACAAATTTTTATATAGATACACTGAAAATAAAACACTAGTATATTTGATAAAATTGAGGCTTGATTCATCAATCTTTTTGTCAATATACGTCCAACAAAATGTTTCTATCAGATTGGCAAAATATTAATAAGTTTTATCTTGTCTTAAAACTTTTGTTGTGACAGTAAAAAAATTGTTGCATTAACAAAAATCGTTTCTTGTGCGTATACAAATATTTTGTTGAATTGTTGTTAATTTTACAAAAGAGATTTTCCAATCCTACCATTGTTGTTTTGTCAAATCAACGATCAACTGTTGCTTTTACAAATAAATTTTTCAATTTGGTCATTATTAACAAAAAAATGGTTAAAATAATAGAAGTAGACCAATTCAGTTATTGTATTTTGTTAAATCAACAGCAAATATTGTAGATTGTATCTACAGAAATAATTTGTTAGCACTGCCGTTGTGTTTAACAACAGAATTGTTGAGTAAATATAAATAATCTGTCAATACTTTATTTATGGTTCTGTTGAATTAAATAAAATCTTTTTTCAATATGATTAATACTCACTTGTAGCTGTGCTTTAACCTAATTTTGAAGGTACGAAATAAGTATTTATATAATAAACGAAATTATATGCAAAATACCCTCTTAAATATTAATAAATGATACGCAAAACAAATGTGTAAGTTTAATAATTAGATTTATTAAAAAAGTAATAGTACGAATTAAATGAATCCATAAACTAATAAGAAAATATTTTGTATTAATTTTAAATTTAACTTAATATAATTAAAAATAAAGAAATGATTAAAAAAATCCTTGTCAATGTGCCTTCCACCTCGTCTAAGGTCTTTCCAAAGATCATAAAGGCATTCTGGGAATCTTTGATGGAATATTTTATATGGACCCTCTTTCCGCTTTCGTTGGTCACTGACTTGCTGGTCAGAAAAAATGCGTTTGCTGTAATATACGAGCACATACGAGCATATAACATAGGTTTGGTCGATGAATCTGATTACAATTTTTAACTATTTAATAAGGTTTGATATCATACTTACTTTCCAATACAGATACAGATTTATTCATTTCCTTTTATGTCGCTATGTTTGATGCATCTTTAAGTTTGCACTGAAGCATTTCCATGAAACGATCTTACCTGGTATTTTATTTCTTGTGTAACAATGTGATAACGAAATTGTGTTCATGAAATCCATATAAAGAGGATTACACTTAATTATCGCCAACTATGAGTTATTTGTCTGCAATGATAGTCCTTTCAGGTTGTGACTCTACTCCATATTAAATATATGTACTTCAAGCTGAAATGTTAATCTTTATTCGCCCTCAGTAGTATTTACCTAGGAACATATTTCCAATTAAAAGAAAATAAATTAAGCACCATCGGCCATCAGTAAATGGAAAATTATTTTCATCAGTCAAATGATATAAACTTCCAGCAATCAATTATGGCGAATGGCGGCTGGCGACTGTCCTTGTCCGAATTCGATTTCGAATACTTTGTAACTGAAATTAAATGAGAACAGAAAACACGATGAATTACAATTACTTACAAAGGGACATCAGTGAATTGATGCCAGCATATGACATGTGACGTGACACCAATATTAGGATGGTTACTTAGCTGTTGATGTCCACCTGCGGGTGTAATGCTAATTATTGAAATAAATACAAGTTTCGAATGATGTGTAACAGAAGAAGGGATAACTTTTCTATATT
Source organism: Cheilosia grossa (assembly GCA_963082955.1). Lineage (NCBI taxonomy): Eukaryota > Metazoa > Arthropoda > Insecta > Diptera > Syrphidae > Cheilosia > Cheilosia grossa. The sequence continues at coordinate 40,422,037 of OY720145.1, read as the reverse complement.
TTCAGTGGGGACCTTAAGAAAAATAAATAATAAAAACAATTAAAACAAGTCCGTAAAGGTAAAGCACAGTAAAACGTTTTGTGTGAGTTTCTAATTTTGTGACTAATGGAAGGGACCCTAGAGATTTATGGCGAATTCGAACGGCTAAACGGAGAAGCTTTTTCAATAATCATTTATTTTTTAGTGACAGCTTGGATTTTACCGCCAAAGTTGTGCATACAAATTAATTACCTACAACAAATCTCAGGCTCAAGTAAGACAAGTCAAATTACGGAGCCTCCACTATAGCCAAGCCTATAAATTTGGGGCGCCCTTTGGAGGGAAAAATTAGACGGGACCTCTTTCTATTGGTTTCAGTTTGCGAGCGTCTGGTTGTCAGCTTGTCTCGAATCGCTTTTGAGCCCATCAAGGTTTCTGAATAACATAAAGCTGTGAGTTCTGAGCATTTTGTTTATTAAGCAAAGGTTGGGTTTTATGAGAATGAGTTCCACCCCAACAGGTTAAACCATATTGCAGCGTAGGTTTAAATAAACCATTGTAAACTAGTCTTAAAAAATGCTGACTACAATAAAGGCTGAGATGATAAATCTGTGTTAAAATGATATTTAAGTAGTTGAGTAGGTATTGTTTCAAATTAGAAGTATGATCTTTCCAGCTTAAACTGCTATCCAATGTCACACCCAAATACTTAAAACTGTCAACACGTTCATTGTTAAAGTAACCATCAGAACAAATTGTATTGGAATCGAAAGATGGCTCTGAAAATATAATGTGTGCACACATTTGACAGATTATTTTTGGGACAACTAGGTGAATGATAGGTCATAGGTCTTCATAGATATAACCAAAAATATTGAACATCATAAGTTTAGTTTTATTGTTTTTATATTCAGCTTATGGTTGAAAAACCATTTGCGCAGAATTTTCCAAGTCATAAATAAATGAATGAAAATATTTTTCTTCGGAGTATGATAAAGCCGTGTCATCAGCAAAAGGTGTTATTTTGCCTATAAAACGTTGAATGAAAAGTGAATTCACAAAAACTAAAAATAGAATAGGGCCCAAAACAGAACCTTGAGGAACGCCTACGTACATACATTTTTTAGAACTGAAACTATCCCGAACCTTAACCCTTTGTGTGCGGTCATTAAGATAAGATGCAAACCAGTCATAAACAGATTCTCGAGAACCTGCCCTATACAGTTTTTGGAGTAGCAAAGCATGATCTACCAAGTAAGCCTTAGTAATATCAATGCACAGTTAAATAGCTACCTCTGAATCATTAAGGCTATTATAAAGCTCACCACAAAGCTTTAAAACAGCTTCTTCTGTTGATCTACCTTTTCTGAAAACAAATTGGGAATCATTTTTTATCCAAAAACGACAACATTCTAGATTGCATTCCTTTTTCAAAAACTTAAGAAAAGATAGACAAATTGCTTGCGTAGTCGGTCGATTACGACGACCATAATCATCTCGTAATGCGCGAAAAGCGGCGACGTTTGAATAACCACTTTTGTAGTAAGTTTTAACAATTTTAACTCGTTGTTCGATTGCTAAGCGATCCATTATCGTTAATGGCAAACATTCAACTAATTTTACTACACTTTCAATGACAGCGGAGTTTGACAGGTATTGAATGGCTTCATAATAAAAATAATTCATCATTAAGCAATATATTTAATTCTTTTTGTTGAAATAAAGAAAAAAAAAAAAGGGTTTTCCAATGAGAGGTGTTATTGTGAATGACCCGCTATTTCGGTAGCTGTCACTTTTGGAGCTTTTATTCTTTGACATTTGGCAAGTAGAAACTACGCCATTACTAAAAATTGATACGCGCTTCAACAACGCATTGAAATTATTCAAATTCACTCCAAAAATGGTGAAAATCTTGCAGTCTCATTTCGTAAGACTAAAGCATTTTTTGGTCGTCGTGAAGCACCTTGTCGGACCGGAATACAGAAATTGGTGGAAAAATTCGAGCTGTTGGGTCAAGTTAGTGATCTGAAGAATAAAACCCGTGCACGTCGCTCAAGAACAACTGAGAATATTGCTGCTGTAACCCAAAGTGTTGAAGAAAACCCAGGTTTGTCCATTCCTCGTTGTTCTTTGGAATTGGGCATTCCACAAACGTCATTACACCGTATTTTATGGTCGGAGTTGGATGGTATTGATCTGGAAAACGTTTACTTTCAACAAGACGGCGCTAAGTGCCACACAAGCAAAGAAAGCATTGATGTTTTAGGGGAAAAGTTTCCGGACCGTGTTATCTCTCGAAGAGGTGATCACAATTCGCCACCGAGATCTTGTGATTTAACACCTTGCGACTTCTTCCTTTGGGGCCACGTGAAAGATAAGGTCCACGCCAACAGCCCAGCGTCGATTCAAGACCTCAAAAATAAAATAATATAATAAATTTCGTGAGGCTATTGAGGACATAGGGCTGCCACTTTGCGATTTGGTTATGGAACATTTCATAAAAAGGATATGGACATATTTTAAATATCAAATCTCTGACAAAGCTTCTTATTATTGCGTGAAACACTTTGTAAAAAGACTTTATCTATGAAAATAAAATATATAGCTATTATCTATCTTTTTCAAAAGAATAAGTGGCGAATATATTGAAGACAGTTATGGGGCTCTGCGAAAATTGAGCCCAGCAAATCGGGCCCCAAAATTTAAAATAATTATGACGCATTTTCATGATTATACAGGGTGGGCTAAGTGAAAAACTTCGGTTCTGTTTTTTGATTATGTTTATTTGAACCTTTAGAATTTTATTGGTCAAGTCGAGAAGATGATATCGGCCAAATGGGCGCCGTCCCAATTGATTGCCATACGGACTCGTTTTCATTACTTCGGCGAGAGCTTCGGGCGACAGATTCTCGCACTCGTGTCGAATGTTGTCCTTGAGGACTTCTAGGGTCTCGGGCTTGTTCACGTAAACACGGGACTTCAAAAAACCCCACAAAAAAAGTCTAGAACAGTTAAATCGGGCGATCTTGCGCGCCAGTGCAAATCGCCAAAACGAGAAGCCAAACCCCCTTCAGAATATTGGTTGTGGCTCGCGCAGTGTGTGCCGTAGCTGCATCCTGTTGGAACCACATGTCCTCCAGTCCTAATTAGTCTAATTGCGGCAGAAAAAACTCGGTTAACATGGCCCTATAGCGCGCACCGTCCACTGTTGTCGTTTGACCAGCGGCGTCCTCGGAAATGGCTCCTCCAGCATGAACAGCGCACCATGCATAGTAACTTTGAGCGGGTGTAATGGCTCCTCGTGCATTACTCGTGGATTTGCGGTGTCCCAGAAGCGATAGTTTTTTTGTTCACGTACCCGCTGAGGTGGACATTAGCCTCATCGCTCATTATGATTTTGGTCGAAAAATAGTCCACTCCGATTATTCCGCGTTCTTGGGGAGTGTATCGCTCCATGACTTGTTCACTTATATTCTACATCTGTCTAGTCCACAAATGTCAAAACAGATTTGACATTGGCGGCCATTTGTTAAAATAAGAGCATCTTCCAATAGGGTGATTTCTATAATGCCCCATTTTTAAAATGGAAATTAAGTCACAATAAAATGAGGCTTATGTTTCTAATTTATGGTTTTCAATGCTCGATTTTTTTTCAATTTTTCTAGTACTCGCTTATTGTAAAATGAAAACATTGAGTTGAAAATCGCACGATGTGGTCATCTATTCTTCTGATTCTCGCTTGTGGCTTTCAAGGCGAGGCTTAAATTTTAAATGAATCGCTCGATTTGCTCAGCTATTCTGTAAGCTGCTTAAGGCTTACAATAACTTAAAATGGAAGCCTCTATCTATGAACCTCGTGTGTAGAACCTTCAGCGCTGAAAAAGAATTTCACCTATTCTGTTACGCAATTTTTGTCAGTTATGTGTTGGTTTTTAAACGAAAATGAAATTGGGCTCCAAAAATAATGTTGCGGTCCCAAAAAGTGCAATTGAACCCCCAATTTATGTAATTTTTTTAGCTGTATTTTTGTATGTGCTTTTTTGGGGCCTTATTTAATTTTTACTTTGGGGTCTCATTTCCTGGGGCTTTATTTAGCGGAGCCATAAATGGGAGCAAAATTTGATTTCAACTAGATGAACTGTCCCTGCCGTTCAAGGCTTTGCCAGATAAATTGGCCAAAGTTTGCTTGCGGCGAATTGGGGCACCAAACAATTTGTTTGATTTCACACAAACTTCACATAAATCACACTCCGCACAGCATAATGCCCCAGCATCCTGCAACAGAATCCAACATCCGCTTAAGCTCTGCAGTTTTAATTATAACATCCTTTTTGCAATTTCCATGTCTTTGTTGCACACAACACCGTTGGGTACTCATAGACTTGCTATTGCTATCCACCGCCACCGCCTGCTTTTTGCACCGCGCTACTAAAACGAACTTTGAACTACATCTCTCCGGCGTCGTTACTCATTATTTATTCCGACCCCGACAACATGACATTTTGCATTTTCCTCATTCAATTAAGTTACAGATCTACACAGCTTCCTCTCGCCTTATGCGGTTGCAATTGATTTGAATATGGTAGCAGAAAAAGAAATGGAGCTAAACGTTGCTTTCTTGATCGGTCACCGGGTTTTTTCTCGTTCACCCGCGAAAACCAGTAAATAACTGCTGCCATTGTGGAGATGTATAACCTAACCAGTGAGGGCACATCTACAGAGACGCTCCACGCGAAGTGTATATACATGTATGTATAGTTGTGGACGTGGTGGAGGATTGCAAGGAAAATCTCTGCACGTTTGCTTCCCTATTCGGCTCTTCGTCCTCGCGTCCATCCCTCGTGTGTTTAATTGCACGTTCCTATGACCCTCCCGCGCTGTGGTGGCTGGCATGGCACACAAAGAACTGATGAAAAAGCGCATGTGGAGATGCAAATAACGAAACCATACCATATACTCGTATACATCAGGGCCAAAGACAGTTGAAAGGCAACAGAGCCAATTAAGGCATGTTAAGTGGCTTTCCCTTTCAACGTCATCATCTCATCTTTATCATCGGCACTCGGCAGCGACGCGCCTTTTTTTTTTAAAAGAAAATTCATCTCCTTTTGGGTGAAAAACTGAAAACAATATTCCATCCTTATATACTCTGGCGAATGCGAACATATGCACTGCACTTATAGATACATCTATCTATTAGCTATCCTTCGCCCTGCACATCATCATCATTGGCGTCGTCGTTGTCGTTGGCAACGTTTTTCGCGATCCAAGCAAACGGTGGGTGGATGGGCGCTAGGGGGCACTCTCTCATTTCTGCACTTATCCAACTTAACCTGCTCTCCTCCATGATAGAACCCGAGCGCAACTTGTATCCACTTGCAAAAGAGAAACGCTGAAGATATAAAATGCAATGCGGTGGGGCTTCGCGCTTCCATATTTACATGACATTCAGCCGAGGAGAACCAACAAAACGAAAAAGAACCAGAAGCATACAGAACGCCGAAGAAGACCTGAAGATGCAAAAGAAGTCAGATCCACCACGTCAAGGGTGAGTTTCGCGTTCGTGCAAGGCGAAACAAAGTCATGTGGCGCACGGTACGGACAAAGAAACGCTCGAGGAGCTAATAGAATACCAAATGCAAATGAAGCAACTCCTCTTTTGCCCGGCGGCAGTTACCGGTCCGATGCCAATGCACGCACACCAGGACGATAGCGATTGCTTCGAGACCAAGGAATTTTCGCTGATGCACTTCTGGCTCTTATAATATTTCGCGCGAAACATGTGGAAGGAGCTGAATCTGGTGCGAGCAGAGCGCCGCTTCATTGGGGATTAGCGTATGCGGGACAGATGGGTTCTAGTTTCCCGTGTGCACGAGGCAAAAAGGCAATTGACACTTTTAATCAAAATATACTTGTTCGTGTTCGTGTTGTATATATGTGGATAGGGAGGCTTTATGCACGGACTGCTACTGGATGCTGTCAGAGTGGTATACGCGCCGCAACCTGTGAAAAGGTTAAGGGATTTCTAAAATAAGGATAAATTATGACGACTTTAATGGCATTTGTTCCTAGGCAGGATTACACGTGACCTCTCTCTGTTGGTTCTATGCAAAATGTGCACGGGGAGTTACTTTCGATTATGAATCATGATTTGGGTGCAAAAGGAGGTGGAAGGAATTTTCTCAAGAAACGGTTTCTCCGTCACGTGTCTAAGGACGAAATTATGAATTTTGCTGACCTCTTACAAAGCCAGTGCTGTACGAAGGTGTATACCCTATCGGTTCTCGTTAGGGTTGAGTTGAGCGGTGGATCTGTCGCCTTTGTTAGAATCGATGATGGCAGAAGCTCCACGGGGTGCTGGTGAGGTGAATTTAATGGCAGATAGCTGTTAGTAGCTGCGATGTGTTTCAGTTATTGGTGTATTATTATTGGTTTACCTAATCAGATGTTCTCAGCAGGAGAACTTATTCATTCCCAAGTTCTAGGTGAAGCAGGGTAAAGTAGACGGAGCGCGAGTTGTATGGTTTGTTGGATAATATGTTTCTATGACCACGATGACAATTCTTAGACTCTCTACACTCTAAGACACTCTAGGAGTGGTATAGCTATTTTGAAAAACACCTCTTAACGACCTTTAAATAAACGTCGGACTGTTTTTGACTTGAAACAGAATTCGTACGCCAAAGGTTGAACTGAGGGGACTCTTTATAAATTTTATAAACAACGACTGGAAAGTCTTGCTGGAAATTAAACCAAGGATAACTCTTGCAAATGGCTTTTTTTTTGGACTCAGAAGTGAATTGAGTTGGAGCGCCCCATCTCCAAGAGCGAATTCTGTAAAAGACCCTGATAATCCCAGTCCTACTTGAGGGCTTGGACCTTGTCTCAAGTAGATGAAGATATTATCGATCGATGTGAGGGGAAAAGTCTTCGATTCAGCGACATCGACTTGGTCAGACAATTTGCGCATCCGTCGTCCAAGATGGTTACGTCACGTAGAGGGAATAAACCTCCAGCCCTGCGGTTAACGCAGTGGAAAAGGGCCACGCCTTAGGTGGCGCGCACAAGTAGAATCAGGCCTCACTGCACCCGGACGGGGATCAAAGACTATCCAAACTAGACGGTCAGCTTTAGTGGACCTACGCGATTTCCCCCGCAAATTTCGGATGACAGCCCTCTCCTGCGCGCTCTTTATTTTCTGTCTGTGCTATTAATGACCGCCAAGTGGCACGGTTTCAATGACAAACAATTTGTAAAAGAATTTATTACAGTAAATATAAGCAGAATAAATGTTGAGTTTAGTGTTTATTGATAGCTAGACTTGTTCTCTATCCATCTTCGGCGCCATAAAATGTTCATACAATTAACATTTCAGGTCTCTTCTGTCTCTTTTCGTCTCTCTACCACTATAAATGTTACCCAGATAGACTCTCTGGATTTCTCCAGAGTTCTTCCCTGGGTTCAATTCCTAGTGTTAACGTTAGCATCTGTTTATGTGAGATCTGTTTCATCGACTGGGTCTCCACCCAATGATGTCCCGAGATCCTTATTCTTCTACCAGCCAACGCCGGACATTGACACAGTATGTGTTTGCAGGTATCATCCTCTCTAAGGCCCATCTTCCTTAAGTGACACCCGGAATTACCATGTCCTGTAGACAAGGCCACCACCCATTTCAATGTTCCTCGACTCATGCTTAGAAGCCTTCTTTGAGTGGAGCAGGTCGGCCACTTAATTGCCATTTTTGCCTGTCTACACTGTTCAACGGTTGACCACCTTCTCAGGTGTTCTGCCGTGGTCCATCATCCATTTGTGAATCAGCTGTTCAACGATTCCTCTGCCAATTGAAGAGAATGGTTCTGGTCAGCTGTTTTCTTAATAAATAAGTCTAGGGGTTAGATCCCCAGGATCGCTTCCAATACGCATGTTGCTGTTGTCCGTATTGCACCTGTAACTCCTATACATGACTAGCGTTGGACCCTATCCAGGCGCTTCCTCACAATTTTCTGGGAGGCTTTCGCCCACCATACAACCGAGGCATGGGTGGTAATGGGTCTAGTTATCATCGTATACATCCAGTATGCTGACCAAGGCGAGAGCCCCCACCTCTGTCCACACACACGTTTGCACTGATGTAGTACTCTTTTTGCCTTCCTGACCTTCTCCTCAACATGGTAGTTCTAAGTAAGTCTAGTATCTAGATAGACTCCCAGATACTTAACCTTCTTGGTCGTTGTTAGTTCCGATCCGGAAAGGTTTAAGGTGGTTTAATAACAGTGACCCGCGTTGAATGTTACCTAGGAACAGTAAAAATGCAAGTGCTATTCATATTTGAGGAAAGACTTATTAATATCGGAAAACAAGCTCGTAAAAATACGAGTATGTAGGTATTTAAACTCCTAACAAAAAGAAATTATAATGTGTCATTTATTAAGATTCTGCGATTTGGTTTCCGATTTTAGATTTCATGCACCCAATCGTAAGAATCCAATTTTTTTTTTGTTAATTGTTGGTATGCGCATCATCTACTACGTTTTTTATAGACACATTCTTTTACAAGTTTAATATTTTAATAATTAACAAAATTATTAATAATTAACAAAAACAAGTACACTGTTTGTGTGAAACACAAAAAGTGGTACTATTCCGAGTATTTCACATGGGATTCTTAAATGTTTTTATTTTAATCATTAAATTAATGATTTTAATCATTAAATTAATGATTAAAATATTGCTAAAACTAAAATATCTTTTTCCGAACAAACATAACAAAAAAAAAACGTATTCCCTAACCTGTGTTAAAATACCTATTTTGTTTCAATATCAATTAAAAATTAAAAGCAATAAAATCGACGAAAAAAAAGTGTATTATCTTTGAAATATACAATTAAAACTTGAAGATACAAAATCTCCTTAAAGAAAAGTGCAAAAATCGTTTAAGTTGATTTTTCTCTGATTAATATCATGAGATGGATTACTGCTAGATATTGACAAAAAACGATGATTGTTTTAAGGTATTTGGCATTGTGACGAAATTATATCAGGAATTCCATTTCAAAACTTTAAAACCGAATTACGATGTGAGCAGTGAGCCCCGTGAAACTAATGGGCACCAAAAATGCCGAACACAGTCGCCCCCACTTGAAATCCTACCAAAAAATGGCCTCTCAATTGACATCAAATCCCTCCATAAGATTTTCTAAGTTAGAATGCGTGCGGCAGCAATGGCGCTCCTTTGATTTGTACAGGCACGAATTCTAAGTAAATCCTTTGCAGGGCAGGCAGCTTGAAAGCAAATGTACCGTTTCTGCACTCAGGTGACCATCTAGTTTGTATCATCTTTTCCCGGTACAATTGAAGATTCTTTTTAGTTGAGGCCTCCCGAAGTTTAGAGCCCGCCTAGGGAAGGAAGGAGAACATAAGATATTCCAAATTTCACGGGCTTGCAGTTTTTACCTCTGGTTTTTTTCAGAGCCCCTAACCTTAAAAAGAATTTGGATTCACTTATGAGGTTTCACAATCTGGTGTCCGAAATAAATTGAAGCCTCAACCAACATGCGTCTTTATTAAGCGGAGTCTTTGGGCTTTTCGATGCGATTGAGGTTACAAGTGATAGACTTAGTGGCAGAACTAAGGCCAATGAGCTATCACCAACAGAATAGGCCCGACTTCTACCATGGGTCAGGGGCTTTCGAAAAATAATGGCATTGCCTGAAAAATGCCACCAACTAAAGTGTAAATTTTAGGGAGATTCTCATGGTCCAGAATAAGGTCTGGTTGTGGTATCAAAACCCGTTCAAAACTAGTTGTAACGACGGCCCTGAAACTTGATACATGCAGGCTTATGTAGATAGCAGTCTTCACTTCGTCCTCGTATCGTCTTTTTGACAAAGGGTACGTAATCTTCAAACATCCGGCGAATTCGTTCCATGCTTACCAAGTCAAGGCATCAGATAAGAGGACACTGGGTTAGATTAACCAGAAATACGTTGCAGATCCCCAAACAAGATCAAAATTACGACTTTTTGAAATCCATATGAGAATAAGGAGGGGATCCCCGCTGCCTTATCATCAGAAACCCCAGCGGTAGGAAGAAGAAACTTTGCCTTTAGCACAAGAACCTCCATTCGGGAGCTCCTATACCTCGCGCAAATAAGACACAGTTATAACGCATTTCACCTTTTCCGCTTATTTCCCCCCATCTGAATACAAGCAACTAATCAAATCAAAGAAATGCAAGCATTAAACCCGCTGGAATGCACCAGGCACACACATTTGCTATGTCGCGCAGAGCAGCAACCATCAGGAACCCCTTAACGAATTGCAAATGAGAATTAACGCACCGCTGCTGCTGCGCATTCTATTCGACATTCGACAAGCAAACGAGTTTCGTTTTCAAGAAAATCCGGAGGACCGCATCAGAATTCTTATCGCGCACAGACATTTTTCTGCAGAGCGCAAAGGAACGAAAAATTATTGAAATGTTTCGCCGGCCCCGGTCCGACACAGTGCACCGGCTCTGCTGCCACAGAGCGACCAACATTTATGGAAGATAGCCTTCATTCTTGCGTTCGTGATGTTTAATCTCCATCATATATATGAGGAACAGCAAATTGATGGTGCGGCTGGTGGCTAGGATACGGCCAGAGCCCAGGCCGATAGCCGACTTCGTACAGCCCGTGTATCGAAAATCCAAATCAAAGACCGACAAAAATTCAAAAGTGATGTAGAAAAAAGAAAACCTCAAAATGAAAATGGTACGAATTTTATTTTATTCACATTGGTGGAGTGGGGATCTAAATCGCATTCCCTGGTGAACAACCCACGGCAGTCGGGACTCGGGAGTCGGGACTATACGAGGATCAAGTTCTGATGCTGTTCTCGGCGAGATGTGTGTGCATGTTTAATCGTCCATTCCGGGCAAAGAGAGCACTTGGGTGCGGACAAGTAATTAGAGAATACTTTAGGTGGAGCATTTTATTTATTTGCACTCGCAGTTCGTTCCGCAGTTTGGTGTTAGATGAAATAGTGGCCATAAATTAGCCCCCCTCTTGGCCGGCGGAAATTTATATAGCATAAACGGAGTCGGAGTTCCTCGTTGCCATTGGACTATGGGCCACAGGCACCGGCAGGTAGATGGGAATGCCTGGCGAGGACGACTCTGTGGATGCTTGCAGGAGTCGTGTTTTGCATGTACACGTTAAGTGGTTAATTTGTTTAAACTAACCGCAGTTATATGGTCGCGGTGGGGGCAGACTATTCGGCCGCTATCCTGTATATGTGAGCATTTGATATGAGATGCTGGCGGCGGCACGGTAGCACTAATTTGCTAAATTTTGGCCATTTATTAGCGTGCTGTAAGCTTCTAAATTATGAGGATCAAATTTGCACTTCGAGTTTGGACAAATACAACACCTTTGCTCATTTAAAGTGGCAATTAAAATACGCGGATGGTGAAATCAAGTTGTACAGATTTATGGCTGTGCGCCTGTGGATTGGTGGAAAATATTGCCAGGTTGGATTTGGCCAAGCGCAACGAAATGATCTTGCAATTAAATCGGTTACGTGATATCTTAGTTGACGGTTGCTTTGCCATGCTAAGCAGGCATAGTTTACTATCATTAGAAGGGGAAGGTAACGAACTCGGAATATAATGGAAGGAGTTTGACAAATTTTCAAGTGGGATATATTCGTGCCTCCGTTGTTCTTCGTCTTTTAAAATATGTTCGTCAGACATGAGTATATAGTGGAAACAAATGTTTGTATTCTTATCCGGGAGTTGAACTTTGATTCTTTTAACTTAATTTTGTTTTTAACATCGATTTATTCTTCGAATAGCAACACTTTCTTTCGGAGACAATCAATTCGATCAATTGGTTGCCCTGTATAGGCTGACGATACACAGCCCCAACTGCTCAAAAAAAACTAGCAGAAAATTGGATAAAGGATCAGTGGTGCCTAGGGTGACCAGATCTACTCCCAGCAACAAGAGGACACCTTCGAAAATCCCAAATGACAAATTGAAGAACAAAAAACCACAAACAAAATAACAAAATATATATATTTTTTTCAATTCATTAAAACAAACAAGAAAAATAAATTTTAACAAATTCTATAAAACTCCAAAAGAAATTGAGCTGTCAAATGAGTGGGTCTGTTCAGACGATTGTTAAAAAAAAAAACGATAGATTCAGAAGTGAATGAGTTCGGGTTCAAATATATTTTAGGTTGTGCTCTCACCAGAAAGATGCAGAGAATTTCTGAATTAGTGTTGAAACAAAGTTTTGTTGCAGTTTTTTGGTGTCGAAAAATGTCTTAAACTGAGAAATTCCAAAAAGAGGACGAATTGCATGTTTTTTCAAAAAGATACCGGACTTTTTTTCAGTTGAAAAGAGGACATGTCCTCTTAAAGAATACGTCTGGTCAGCCTAGTGATTGATGCCCGACTTTTAGTACAAAATTTCCCAAAATATTGACCAGAAATTCCCTTCTTGTCCACAAAGTACCATTATTGATTTAGATCTGTGTGGACACCTTTTAATGACGAACTAACCCATTCCTGCCACTTAGACCTTAACTACTTAGCTCCTATTCTAGAATATCAAAACAGATGTTATGATGCTGGAAGTTTGTTCAAATTTCTGAGAAACTCAAAGCATAATTGTGGAAAGTTTATGGAAACCTTATCCCTATAGGTACCCTACGCTTAGCTCCTCGCAATCATAAGCTTTGTGTGCGTTCAAAATCTGAGCGCTTTCTAGAAAAATGTTTAAAAGCAACTTTTATATGGTACTTGGCTTTTCCGTGTTGAAATATATTATTCCTTCGACATACCGCGTCAGTTGTTTTCGAGAGCTTCGTCCATACTTTCGGAGCTGCTTCAATGTTAAGGGTTTGTCATTAAGGACAAGACAACTTCTTTATTAAATGAAAAAAATCAAACTACTTGAGATATCTCAAAAAAAATTTATTGGCTTCAAATAATATAAAAACATTTATGAATGGAATTCGACTTCGTTATATATCCACGACGGGAACGTATGCAGCGGTCGGTACGTTGAACCCAATTTTCGATGATTCGGCCGCACATTTAGACCGATACGGTCGCTATTTCAATATTGGCCAAGACTAATGATTTAATGTAGTCCCATAAAAAAAGTCTATAATCACTAAATCACAGGATCTCTGCGGCCAATAGACGGGTTCGTTTCGATTGTTGCACCCGCTGTTTGGCTTGTGGTACCGTTTTGTTGGAACCACATATCACTGGTGCCCAATTCATGAAATTGCTCAAAGAAATAGCGTTCCAACATGTCTCTGTAGCGAATACCATTTACCGTAACGTGACGGTCATTTTCGTCAACGAAAAAACGGCAAAATGACGCCACCGGCATGAAAACCGTACCAAAGGGTGACTTTTTGTGCGAATAAAGTGCTGTTTCATGAATCAATTGAGGGTTCTCACCTATCCAGTAAGGCATATTTTGCAGATTGCAAGGCCGTTTAACCAAAAATGTGCTTCATTGTTAACGTTAACGCTCATAAGGTTGCGACCACCGACTGGGAATTTGGGCAGTAAATTTTAATTGTTTGTAAATGTTGTTCCTTCGTTTCACCATGATGAAAATGTTGATTTTGCTGAATATTTTGACATTGACAGTTCGGTAAGCGACTTAAGGGTGCGCTCACGCTGAAAGCTTGAAGTTGTCAAGTCGCTAATGAAAGACCCTTTATAAATAGGGTTACCAGATTGAAAAACGAGAAAAGGGGGACATTATATGTACAATTTTACCAGGGACAGCAATTTTAACATTGAGGGCAAACATTTTAACGAATATCGAAATGCTTATGTATTTTAGTTTCTGATTCAAAAAAAAAAAAACAAAAATGAGTTGCCTGGAAACTCAAAATTATATTGTAATTCATTTTTCTTTAAATGTGGAATGAAGATATAAAAAAGAAGACAAGTCACTATTGAAGTTGAAATAGAAAATCTTCAGAGTTTGATCCCCGATTTGCACCTGATTTGAATTTTATACGAAAATCCCAAACAATTGGGACTGCAATAGAAGAGAAAATTAAACCAAAGAAAGACATTTTTTGGGATATTTGATTCGTTTATTACTGGAATTTCCCGCCGGTTCGCAATGAAAAATTTGAATGAAAATTCATCCAATACAATAGGGGAAACTGAGATTCGGAATGCGGCATCAAGTTTCGACGAAATATACAAATCCCACGTATCCGAAGACTTGAAAGTAGAGTTAATCTATCAAACACATTATCTATGAAACCAACTTTGATGCAGACCTCTCATTATTTCCTGAATGCAGTTTTTTCGCATAACTGGGATTAGTTTCTCATGTTTGTGTTGCTGTGCGTGTATTTCGAACCAAACCTGTCGTCCCTTTAGCGGCCTTGCAAGAATACAACTTTTCTTCGCCCCAGCTTTTCACAAGATCGTATTTCAGGACCTACAACTCTTTGTATAGAAGTAAAGGTGCGAGGACATTATATTTCCATGTAATTGAGGTTAGTTTTGCTGCCCGGGAAATTAGAAGAGTTCGTAAATAAAAAAGGAAATTTGGTGGACTACAAAGCAATAAATATTTTATGAATGAAAATGTTTTAAAGCTGAAAATAGAGATAAATTGGCACTTTATACGATTTCACATAAAACTTTTCATGTCAATTTTTGACACCTACCGACGTCAATATGACGTAAATATTTGTCCTAAATTTGTCACTACGTGTGATCGGCTGTCGAGCGTTTGGTCTGGCGGGCTATTGCAGCGCACTCTCACGAAAGACACGAGTGACCAGCGAATGGGCGAATTTTTGTGTCATCAGCATGTCAAAATTTGCCGCGTGCATCTCTCTAAATAAAACTGCGTGCCACCGCGAAACTATTAATCAAATGCAAATCCTTTTTTTTCCAATCACAATTCTTTTCAATATTGGTCCAAGCTGTTCATGCATGCAGAAACGAATGTTCCATCTATAGTCCAAGACCAAATTGAAAGCAGGCCACCTCCATAGTCCCGATATGAGGGTTACGCGCGCGTTTATTCCCAACACAAGATTAATGCTCGCATAAAAATACCTTCGCTGTGAGTCCCGCATCAGAGAGAACAACGAGTGAAAGCCTCAAATAGAGTGTACTGAAATGGAACTCCAACTGAAAGTATGTGTGCACTGGACCTTGATTCTCTTCGCTGAAGAGGCCACCATCGGAAGGCCACAGGAAAACGAGCCCATTAGCCCACTATCAGTGTGTGTAAGGATTTTTTTTAATGCACCTCTTCCCACTCTCGCATTTTGATGTGCAAAGTGCAAACTCCAGCCGAGGCGATGGCCACCCCCCACCGACACGGTACAAACTTCTGGTCTTTACATCTGCACACGTTGCACCCAATCATTGTCACTCCTCTGACTGGGAGCTCTCTTTGAAGGCCGAAAGCCTTCCCACCCAATCCCTCGACTGCTGGCAATAAAATCAGCCAGCTAATGAACAAAAATTGCTGCCGAATACACCAGTAAAAACAAAAACAAAAAAAAAAAAGCCCGAGCGAGCGACTCACCTCGAAACTCGGACACTTAATCCGGACCGGGCTTGCTATTATTAATTAGTGAACACTGTGCGGAGCAGTGAACCCGAAGTGGATAATAATATAATAACAACAATAATTGACGGCGCAGTCTTAAAAAGTGGAATTATTGACATTCCCATTCCTTTGCGTGTGCCCGGGCACATCTGCATCTGCAACGAAGGACGGACAGGCTGCGCGATTGTAAAATGGGCAGGTTCGAGTTCTCTTGTCTCATTTTGAACATTTAGTGTGAAATTTATGGTGAATACACAGACACACTGTGTTCTCCTCGCCCCCAATTGCAATGCCCATTGCCCAACAGACAGACAGACAGACAGACGAACAATATTTAAAGTATAACTACATGAGCCCACAGCCAGACGGAGGTACACGGAGCCGGCTTGTGTCCCTTCGCATGGGAGGAGACAGCATCCAGTGACATGTTATCATTCGGCTGCCATGTGCATCTCGCCCCATAAACATTGCGAAATAATTTTTGAGCGATTTAAGCTGACGATTCGACATTTGGTTTAATGGGCCGTGTAAACAACGGCTCGACGGTTAACATGGCTCTGGAATAAGTTTTCGAATTTTATTGCATTGTACACTGTACAGGCACGCATCCTTTGATGGACATTTAATTGTCTGTCGTCGCGTAATCGCTGGCTGTGCGATAATTGCAATCAGTTTGACGGTATGGGGTGGGGTTGACTTCAAGTCACTCGCTGTGGACTGCCAAAGTGAGTTCCAAATATTTATCTTGACAGAGAGTGGGAACCGACGTGGCTGTTCCTTGTTCGGAGGAAATTTTCCTCCAATTGCGGCTTGTTTTCGCTCATGGTGAAGCCGAAGTCACTTTTTAACTTAATTTCCGGGAACAACAAGCTCGAACTTCATTTGCAGTTAAATTAGTTTGTGTATTCCGAATGGAAGCCGCTTCCTATTGTTCTGGTCAAAACCGGGGAATTAATTCCCACCAAGGTTGCCCTTAATAAATACATCACAGGCAGTAGGACATTCGCTGCGAGGATGTGTTTTAAATGTAGAAACTGCTGGGCACGTGACTGGGGGCTTAGATGTGAACAATGGAGCAATGACGTAAATTACGTTTTATTCGATATTGAAATTAATTGGTAGGACAGCGATGAGTGCACCTCATCCTTCGATATTTTTTAAACCATCTGTGTATATTCTAAAAATACCTAGAAGGGCCGACACACCGGAGCCTCATGGGGCTATGGAAAAAGCGCCATCTGATGAGGGTCCTCTAGATAGGTCAACGATGAGAAGATTCGGTGAAGTCCGACATCTGTTCTCTCCGCGTATGGGGGTTTGCAGTTGAGGATTTAGATTCGCTGGCGGAAGATCTCGAGTCGTGGTAAGTCAATGGGCCTTACCAATAAACATTGTTAGTTTCGACTCTAAATTTTAGAAGTTCACAGTGGCTATACATTTTCCATAAGTACAAATTTCGCTATTGTGAGCTTTCATTAATTTAAAGTCGAGACTTCAATTTGTTATTAAGACGGCGTTTGAGCGTTTATTTCGGTTTCAAAACATTCTTAGGCTTTTTTCCCCCATTTATGGAAGCTGTTTTTGCCTAAAAGTTATTGACAGAGTTTTCGGACGCATTGTGAATGCATTTTGGTGAGAGTTTCTGAAAGAGTTTTTGAGCGCCTTTTTGGACTTTTGGTCCGTTTTTGGAAACATTTTTGGATATAAATATTAGTGGAACTTTTGTACGACGCATTTTAGACTCAATTTTGGCGAAGTTCTTGGACTATTTTTGAAAGCATTTTTGGACTCGTTTTCAAACGAGTTTTTTGAAACGGTTCTTAATGTTTTTTTTAGCGATTTTTCTGACAATGCGTTTTCTTTAAAGATCTGCCAACCTTTTCGATTCCACAATTCTAAAGATAACTTTCGTCACTTATTGTAGATCTACTCAAAAGCATCGCATATTGCTTTCTTGGCGTGCGTCAACCTTTTCAGTTATGGGTACATAAGATTAAATCAGCGTGATGTTTAAAATTCTGGCTCTTAGCTGCTATCTTTAGGAAATTTCGTGTGCCAAGGTTTATGCGACCTGAAGTTAGATTCAAGTCAGAACTGCCCTTTCCAGTAGGTGGTACACTCACTATCTTCAAGCTGTTAGTTGCAAGTCTGTTTATGACTTCTGATAACTTGCGATTAGAATTATAAGACCACCATGTGCCCAACTCCTCGTAGCTCTGTCCTTGTGATAGAATGGAACGACGGATCTATATTATAGCTCCGTCTATGATAAGATCGTAAGAAGACTTTTGCAGGGTTGTCGTCTGATTTTGTGTACATTCTACGGAGTCTGTTTTACGACTAAGCGACCCGGAAGGCAATATTATAGCTTTCCTTACAGAAAAATACTGCCTCTAAGTGTATAGACACCGGCTGCCGGCTGCTGGTCCAATGAGCCCCTGCCCACGTCCGAATAATCAAAACCACACTAGACCGTAACTGATGTCTGTTTGTGCTCTTAAAAAGCTTACCAAGTTTTTTTTGTAAATCACTGGGTGGTTTCCACTCATAGCTGGTTGAGCTCAAATTGTACAGTGGCTCTCAATTTAACCCCTAATGAGACCTCCTCACTAGGGGTTTCTAATAAATCCCATTTGCCCAACCTCTTTACTGTTTACCACTTTCCCCAATTTCTATCTCAGGTTCCATCATCACACTTAGTTCCGGTGCGATGCCACCTGTGCCCCGTGTTTATTTTTGACCAACACACTGCTTCCATTTATCACTAAAATCGACTTTGATGTGGAGTCGATGAAAAACCAACATGGTCTGGTTGGGTTGGCCACTTTAAATTCATATTCCCCTCCCACCTCAACCTAAACTTCGACTGGCTCAAGACTTAATCCCATTACTTGCATTTCACTCTCTCATCATAATGCACAAGAGTACCGTGTGTACTTTTATCGGCTTGTGTGAAGGAGTTTCCCAACTTATCTTGGTCAATTAAAAAATTCCTCAGACTATTCCAAGTCCGAAGAACACATGTGGATGCAAGGAGTGGGTGAAAAGCCCTACCGTTAGTAATGAAAACAGCTTCATATTTCCTTCCTTTCCGACTGTGCGGCGTTGACGCCAAGTGCTAATTTAATGGTCGAGTGGACTGCAAACGTCGATGGGAGGAGCATTTGCTCTAATTGGATTGTGTCACTGGTGCTGGAACTGGATCCGTGGCCAAGAGTTGCTCTGTGGCAAATTGCAAAAATACACATCCATAATGCTGCCAATTAGATTATTATTTTTTGTTTGCCTCGTCCACATCTCGTCTTCGTCTGCTCAAGAGGTTAAACACATTTATGTCGTTTCAAGTGGTAGTGCATGCTGCACGCTGCCGGGAGGAAGGTGTAATTGGTTTTCGTTTTTGGGCGAGGAAATTATTTTCTGCACATGCAAGCCGGGTAGGTACGAGTATAAATGGGTTGTCTTTGAAATGAAATCGCGCGACCACCTAGCCGAGATGTCATGTTGGTGCAAAGGAAGTCTGGAGCACAAGTTATACACATCCTATTGATGTTGTGCATTTGTGCGTGCACACATTTTGCTGCGTATCGAGAGAGACCGGAGACCACCCATGCGGTTCGTCTAAAGAAGAGTTGGCCTAATGGGAAATTGTGTTCTACATTTGCATTTATTTTTGACTTAAATTGGACGATGCAAATGGGAACGTTGCTGTAAAAGCTGCAGTAGTCCCAACACTCCCAATTGGATATAGCTACTAAAGTCGGTTGTACACTACGTGCGAAATTGGGCCAACCAACTGTGCTGGGTTGAGTTTTGCAAAAAATTCAAAAAGTTGAGCAACGCATTGAAGAGATAATAACTAACATTATTTTGCATTACTTCGTCCAACGAGGAGTACGAGCGATTAAAATACGCGTAAATTTGTTGAGCAATGCGTCGAACAAGAGCTTTCCACCTCATTCAACGCATTGCTGGGATATAGTTAAGAATAGAATAGGTTTGAAATCGAAAGTGATGCATTGGACACGTAGTGTTGGACGTACATTGTAAGCTTCCGAAATTTTGAAAATGAAAAGTTTGTCCAACAGTTTGGCCTTCCACGCTTGTAGTACTGATGAAGAAATAACGATGATATCAATAGCTTGTAAGCGGTAGCGCAAACAGAAAGAAACCTTGCGATGCACTATACATTTTTTTTTTTTTAAATTTTAACCCATTCACTTCATCCGTAACTACAACTTTGTGGCATTCCTACATACGCTGACCAAGAGAAGTTCTTCCTTGGGCGCTAAGCTCCGTACTATGTACCGCTGTCTACAGTCCACAACTGCTTACATACGGGGCCTGAACAAATTTAATTCAGCCTGTTCGGCATTACACCTAATTATGTTTTATGTATTTGAAATGAGTCAACATAAAGCTGCTATGATTTTATTTCGACATGTAAACGCACACAAATTGTTAGTAACAAGTCAATAATACTTTTAACAAAAATGTTAAAAACATAGAATGTCAAATTAGATAAAAACATAAGACATAACCAAGAAATACTCACATCAAGTGAAGCTGCCAATAAATCAACACCTTTTTGTATCGAAAAATCGGAATTCCTTTGTTTTATTTCAAGTACAAAGTTGTTTCTTTGTCCGGACATTATAAATATACATATCAAAGTCCATAGTTTTCCTTTGTTCGGACATTATTACTTTATGGACTTAGACTAATTCGGAAGCTAAATAACTTATTCTAACTCAAATGTCCTGTGGATACTTAAGCACAGCCATATAATTCACACTGCATAGCGGCTGCATTAGTGACTAGGTATAGGCACTGCTCGATGTTTTGGAGGCCATTATCAACACCCGGACTTTAACACCCTGAGGTCAAACCAGACAAGGATGCATACTACGAGTATGAATCCGAGAAGACAGACACAGTTTATATAAAATAGACTTAAGAAAACAAACATTACTGTATACCGTTGGGCCCCTATTGTTGAGCCAACGCATTTAAATATTTTTATTATTCACCACCATTTGTTACCTAGCTTTAAGTCAAATTGTATATACCAAAAGTTTAATGAAAGCAAATGCCAAAATGCCAAAGTTTTGGAGGCCCAAGTTCTTTTACTTGAGGTACACGAAAAGTAGTTATATGTATAAGTGTAAAGCCAGGTCCCCGAGAACCACACATAGCCATGGATCTCAAACGTTCTCAGGACTCAGGAGTTGCAGGTCACTCTAAGTAGCTGTCACCTTCAGCAGTCTTGTTCAGTACGATTCTTAGTTTAATCTATCGTAATTAATGCATAACACTCCAAAGGCAGAGCTTTCTTTCTTTGAGAGCGACCCTAAATCTGCCAAGTCAGGCGTCAGGCTCTTCATTATGTAGTGTTCTTGTTTGCAAACTTTTTGATTCCATTACCCATGAACTGTCTACAAAAGATCGTACCTCATTTTGACTATGTTGTCACTAGCTTACTTGGGTAACGCTGCCAATCCGCTCCAGTTGTTACTAAAGGGATTTCGTTTTCTATTTGCGTCAATTCTCGATGTCACCATTCATTAGCTAGAAGTTCTGGGAGTCGAGTGTTTTAACGCCTTTTTTAAAAACATTTTCGACACTTTATGGACTTGATTTTTGAAATATTTTTGGAAAATCGTTTGGATGCGGCTTTGGGTGAGTTTTAGACCAGTTTTTCTTGTTAGTATTGAAAAAATCTAAGCCAAAGACTTCCGAATATAGGTTCAAATTGATTTGCATCGGTGCTTAGGTAAAGACTGATAGAAAATAGTTATAAGTGCATTTAATCTAACTATCTGCATCGCAGTCTCTTTATAAGGGTCGGAAGCATCGACCAGTTAAGAAACGTATGACGAATTGAGACCAATTTCAAGCCATACATACATTGCAACTAAGTTTGGCTTTAGCGTTCTGATTCATCAGTCTCACCGATAGAGGTTGAGCTATACATACGACATCTAACTCTCTCTTAATACCTGACTCAAAAGTACCTACCTTTCTTCAGCAAACATTGGTATGCCACCGCGCTGCACTGCATACCCTACATACTACAGAAACAATACCCAGCAACACTTCTATTCAACTTTTAGGTGCTGCTCACTCAAATGGTTACAGCCACGGCTGCAGCAATCAGTCGAAATCTGATTGCATTTTATGGTACACCATGTAATTGCCCACCTATATTGATGGTCAAACAAGAAACAAATCTCTATCGGGCGTATAAATCTGCATAACAACATTAAGTCGGCGAAACCAAATGCCACTTGCATGCATTTTCGATAATTGAAGGACATGTTTTCAATTGAAATCGAGAAAAGGGTAATTGTTCCGCCGAACGAGATGCATATTCACACCTCAAATCGGGAAAACGTGCACTCCGACCAAAACAGAAGCGAATACCTTTTCACAGCCGTCAAGCACTTGGGTTACACTAGACGGCAGCGAGTTGTGTTACTGCCAACTGTATGTGGCTCGAAGGAGTTTGCCATCTAAGAAGAAAAGATATCCATTACCTTGGTGGCTCCACCAACAATATCAGCATCAGCCAGCCATACTTCTTAACTTGAGTGGAAGTGAAGTACGAGTAGTGGTGCTGTAGTATAATTTTGAATACGGATCGAAGTCGTGTCGAAAGGTTTTCGACGGGTTCTCTTTTTCTTTTGTATTCCGCATCCGTGTGTACTTTTGCATTCCTCGAGTTGAGTTGAGAAAAGCCAACCAAATGACAGAAGATAACATTCTGGTGCAGTGGTAATGTCGATGGTGTGCTGCGCTGGTGCGCTGTTGCTGCTTGCTTTGGCTTCAACTTTTCCATGTTAATTCCCTTGCGGGACAAGTTTAGTGAGATATATAAATGATCGTCATCTGGCAGTATGACGTGTACTAATGACTTTTGAGAATGGTGTTGAGGTTGCTTTGGAGTTTGATTTTATTTTTATTTTTATTTTTTCTGTAGAATGTTGAAAGCTTTTTTGCATGGAAGAGGTTTGTTTAAAAATAAAAGTGGTGCTTCCATTTACGAATTGAAATCGGTTGATGTTTGGTCCCAAGCTTATTAAGTTATTCGTTTTTAAGTTATGATTGGTTAATCGAATTGTTTTGTCTTTCCACTTTTGTTGATCAATTCGCTGAGAGAGTCAATGGAGAAAGTCGCCTTGGAGAAGTTAATAAGTCACCGAAGAAGGGTTTGGTTTTGTGTAAGGTGCAAGCGATCCACAAGGCTTTTAGAGCTGTTTTTAGCTTTTCACCTCTTTTATGTTTCCTGTAGGTACTAAGAGTTGTGGGATGGAATTACTTTCTTAGTGTCTTTCAAAATAGAAGGGATGAATCAGAATTAAGCTCTGATTTACCCCAACAGGGTAACTAAATGCATTTTTCTTAAGCGGTGTATACACTGGTCAAAAAGTCATCAAGCAAGTGAGAGTGTATTCGAAAATTTGGTTGGACGTTGCATAATACACTGGAGGAGGGGTGTATGTGCATGAGTATTCAATCATTATTTTTTACGTTAAAAAGGTTCGGAAGAAACGGGTTTGAAAAATGAAAGATGGTCTCACACGATAATCGTTTATATGAGCTGAGAAACCGTTTAAAACAAATTTCCGCTGTCTGCTTTCTGTCTTGCTTTGTTGCTGTCAACACGAAAGATCAAGCAGGCAACCATTAATATACACTGTCAAGCAGTGGCATAGTATATAGAGACTCGTCTCTAGCACGTGATTGAGCAAAAATGTAAGCATTTTGACCTTACTTAAAGGAGACATACAACGTATGTGGGTCTAATTTCCACACTTGTTGAGTTTTTGACCAGTGTATATGTCGCTTGAGTCAAGCTTTTTATCCCAAACAAAGTTACATACGTAAGATCGCCCATAGCTCGAGAACGGATTCCGATTTGAGATATCTTCTTTTTTTTTTGTGTTCGTCTCCGCCTAAAGAAAATACACATACGGCGAGAACATTATAAAATTATTAAGGGAAATTATTTTCCAACTTTAACTTTCTCTCTTTTTAAATTTTAATCATAGTGTACAGTGAGATCGCATGTGTCAAAAGTTCTGCCTTATTTTGATGGTTTCGCGATATGCTACCGAACGGCTGGACTGATTAGTTTCAAACTTCGGAGTTGAAGTTTGTGGGCTTACAGTTCGGAGTCAATTTTTTTGCACGTTATCCCCATTATTAACTGTACTTGCCATATAACCGTTTTAAACAAGTTTGTTTTTTTTTTTTCCAAAACGGCTCCAACGATTTCAACCAAGATTGATAGATATTTGTGCTTGTGTAGGATCGTAGGCATGATTTACATCCCCGCTTACGCAGTTCTTCGCTTAGAAAAAGAATCGATTAACTGTACTTTCGAAAATTGGACTTATCTTAAAAACGGTACAACGGTTTAACAAGAAATCATTCTTAATGTAATATGGTCATTCCTAACTTGATAGGAATCTCTTAATCATTTAATAATATACTTATCTTGAAAAAAGGTATTTTTTTTAAATTTAGTTTTTTTTTTATAGTTTACCTGGAAACGGCACTAACGATTTGGACCAAAATGCATTATTAGAGTAAAATTGATGTTTTCACAACTATTTCGTCCATAATTTTCCATTAGAATCACCGAAAACGCTTATTTTAGGAACTGCTTACATCTCAAAAACCTCAATTTCGATTTGAAAACCAAGTACTTAATGCAAACATTCCGAACACTATCTTATACTCAGTTTTCAGAGAAATAGTTATTCAATAGTATTTTTCAAACTAAACATTCCAATATTTGTTACTGTTTAGTCTGCATAATTTTACAAAAGCCGCTCTTACTTTTGATGAAATAGACAGTTTGGTGCGACCCAGTCGTGCAATTTATTTATTTATTGATCCTAGCTTGTCCACAGTACGACGCAGAGTTTTCTGAAAATTTGGAACAGTTTTCATAAATTCCAAATTTTCCGAAAACCCTGAAAACCCTGTCTTTTTAAACAAAAGTTGTTCTTTCTATGCAACCCTCTGACAAGAGAAGGCGGTCTTCACTTCATTGGAACCTGCCCAATGCTCATCTCAATCAAGAGACCTTTTTATGGAAAAAAACATTCTCTCTTCGGATAAAGTAGTTCGCATTCTTAACGGAGAAAATTGGACTGTAATATATAATGTTGTAAAATCTGCTCAAAATTACCGTCTGCAAATTATAAAACCAAGCTTTTTCAAAATTGAAAAAAAAAAAAAAAAACTAGTTAAGCATATAATTTTAAAACTCCCTTTTTTTTCCACAGTTTTGTCAAATTTTCCTAAACGATAACATAACTATTTTTTATTGAAACGAAATTTTGAATACTGATTTGGGGTCAAAAATCTCAATCTCTCATGTCGACGGGACATCTCATTCTTGGCACCAATAAAAGGTTCATGCTC
The DNA here is from genome assembly GCA_963082955.1 of Cheilosia grossa. NCBI lineage: Eukaryota > Metazoa > Arthropoda > Insecta > Diptera > Syrphidae > Cheilosia > Cheilosia grossa. The sequence continues at coordinate 40,397,021 of OY720145.1, read as the reverse complement.
CCATTTGTGGTGACGATGTTAAAACAGTTCAAATGTGGACATTCCTTAACAATTTCTGGTGCCATGTCTTGTGCATGTCTGCCTTGCAGATTAAAATTTCATCGCATTATGCCCACAAGTGTAAGTAAGTGTAAGTGTCCGTATAGCTACGGCCAAAAGGTGTAAGGTATCCATTTTCGTTTGCGCCTACTCTAATTCAGCAACATATAGCCAAACATCCTCTTTGGTAATGATCCTTTCCCATTTACATCCAGACACTTTAGACATCATAACCCCGCGTGGAAGAATATTGCAATAAAATTCTTGATTACAGCAATAAATTACCGAAGATAATCCGCTTTAATGACATTTACCATTTCTCTGCTTGCAGTTATACCAACACGCACACAGGAGCAGCACATCTTTACAAAGGAGCTGCAGCATCGACTTATCTCGGAGTAGAAAGTGTAGACTGCTGGCTGGAAGGAGAGAGACACCAAAAAGGACCATTAGACACAGTGTAGCGTAGAATATCGATTCACCATGTGCCATGGAGAATTGCTTGGGAGGACGGCGCAGCAAACAAAAGCAACAGCCACCACCACAGCCCCAACTACAGCAGCAGCAGCAGCAGCAGGAGCTCCAACAAAAACAGCAACAGTCTTATATCCAAAATCATCTATATCCCCAGCATCAGCATCACCCACATTCGCATCTGCAAGCGCATCATCATCATTACCAGCAGAAGCTCCAACAACAGCAACAGCAGCAGCAGTACCAACAACAACACCATCAACTGTTCCACCAGCAACGTCCACATCATCAGAGTTACCAGAAGTACAATTCAGGTGTTATGCCTGATCGGATTCCAGGAGGTGGAGGAGGAGCAGGAGCAGGAGCAGCAGCAGCACAGCAGCAGCACCATCAATCCCAATCCATTTTGTACCCACACTTTCCTCCTCCACCTGATTATCCGTCTCAAATGGGCCTGACAACAAATATGAAACAGATTAATAATACACCTCCAGCCGGTTCAACAATAACAGGTGCTGCAGGTGGGAACGTCGGCGGCGGCAATGTTCATCATGTGCACCCCCACCAGCACCATCATGCTCAGTCGCACCATATGAGCGGCGGAGCTGCCGCAGCCATTGTTGACACTCCGGCCAATATAAATGCATCCAGCATGGAGGCACTAGGTGGTGGAGGTGTTGGCATAAGTCCAAGTAACCGGAGAATAATGCCACGTTATCCCGATGATCCGGATGCCATCGAGGTGTGCACTCAGGACAAAGACCAACAGCAGCCGGCAATATCGATAAAGTCACTTCGGGGGAAAAAGTCGCCCTCAGTGAGTGTACCATCATCGTCGTCGTCGGCTGCCGGAGCAGCCTCGTCCCTGGGTCATGATGCTGCCGCGAAATGGTCTTCGTCGTCGTCGACCTCCTCCAATATTGGACTGATTGAGACGATGACAACAGCAACGATGTCACCTGGACTGCACCATGTGATGCATCATCAAGACTACTCGTATGCGTACTACGAGCCAGGAGCTGCAATGCGCCACTCGAACATTCCACCGCCGGAACAGCTGCCCGGTTCGTCCAGGCCACCGCCACCCAACTCAATCAGGGCGCTCCTCTCCAAGGGCAAAAAGAACAAACAGCTAGTGTCGCCCGCCACAAGACAGTCCTACCAGACACGCTACGGCGGCACCCATGAAAACTTTTACGAGGAAATTTCCGGCGAAAATCGAAGTCAACAAATTTCCGCCGCCAGCGGTGCCACCTCCTCCTCATCGAGCGGTGCGGCTGGTGCCGGGATGAGGGCAACAACATCGCATTCGGCCGGCTCCCTCAATCAGTCGATGGTCGAGGAGGAGTTTCGTCGTGTCCAGAATCGTCACCGGAAGATCTTGGGCGAATTGAATTTGTCCGTAGAGGCGATGCTGATGCCCGAAACACCACCGAGTGGGAGTCCGACGGACGATGATAACCGTTCAACGGCTGCATCGACATCGGATGCCAGGACGTCCCGCAATCGTCATCACGATGCAATTTCCGAAGCGAACATTGCGGAATTGCTAAACACGGTCGGTCCGTCAGACGACCTTTTGTCACCGGTGGCAACGAATACGAATCCGGCGTTCTGTGGCGATTTAGACAGTGGTTTCAGTGGTAGTAGTGGTGCTAGTTATATTGGCAGCCTTCGATTGCATAAGACGAATGCGGCATTGTCGAATTTGCTGACCGCGCGACAAACAGCCACTGCGGCTGCTGGTAATAGCCGACACAATCCGCAAAATTGTACGTTTTTCGGTTCGAATAGTTGTCGTTCGTCGCAACGTTCCCAGGACCAAGAATCGGGAAATAGTGTTTTTCTCACACGCACCTCGTGCGGTCATCGTGTGTTGAATTGTGCGAAGATTAAGGCCGCCGAAGATCCGGGCCCTGTCGTGCCAACTGAATCGAAAGCGAGAAGTTTCTGGAATCGCAAAGGATGGCGGAAGCTGCCTGGATTTTCGTCCACATCCAGCATCAACGATGCGGGCATTTCTGGTGAGTTTTTATTAATTTTTTTTTGGTAGCATTATGCATATGACATTGAAACATTTTTGTGCGCAGCAGAACCTGGACGTGGCGTGGTTCATTGCATTTAATAGTTTATATGGAGTTTGACGTCTTTTAAGCATTTATTTAGGACCAAAATATAATATGATCAGCATTGAAAACTTAACAAGTGTCAATTCATTAAATTTTCCAACTGCCCCCTTTTTTTAGTGGTTAAGAAGTCAACACTTAATGTCTATCCTGTTTCTCCAAGGACACTGTCAGTGAAGACGGGCTCAACTAAACACATACTTCTAAGATCTTCATAGTAAAGACGAGATAGAAGGCGTATATTTTCTTCTGATCCTACATATGCCATCTAGGGATATAGTCCATACACCCATACGTTTTGTGTAAGTTTCTAGAACTAATGGAAGGGACCTACGATTTTGTGCCGAGCCCGCACGGCTGAATTAAGGAACACTTTGATGATACTTATACTCTCGAAAGCTTTGTCAGATATTCGCGTGACGCTCATTGGAGAAGCCCTTAAGATTTATTTTGTGTGTTTTCTTTTGATCAAACTTGCAGCATACTGTCCACTGAGCCACTGCCCTGATAGAAATTTATTTAGGAAGGTTAAAAAATGTTCATGACTGGATCCGACGAAACTCGCTGTTGGTTTTAGAATTTTGCCATAAAAATTTTACTTGAAAACTTTAATAAGCGGTCACAAGCATTTTTAATGTTCCCAACGTTTTGGGCCATATCCATCTCAGTCTTTGAAGACTGTTTCTCCCATTTCATCAGAGTTTTCAACTAAATTCGAAAAAAAATTCTCTTTATTCGGCTAAGTGGAATTTGCACTTGTTTTCATATTGTCACATCCTATTGTAAGCGGCTACCCCGTAATACGTACTGGGCACATTCCTGCATGTACTCGGAGTTAGATTTCAAGTTTGTTTACTCGAAAACAGATTCCGCCTTTTCCAGGAATTGCCCACGCGAATTCTTTTTCTCGTCTTGATCTTTGTGGGAAGATCGAGATAAGGGAAACTGAATTTCGCATTAGATTTAAGTTATTGAGTTCAGTTTGAATAAAGTTCTGAAAGCGAACGGTGTGTTTTACTTAGCTGGTTTACTATATAAAAAAAAATTAGAAAATATACAAATTAAACAATAATTTCCCATATTCAAAATGAGAGAATGCATTCAGATGCCCAAAAAATTTTACCTAGACTTGTTGGGCTGATTTCTTTCATGTGCAATATGAACAATATATTCATTCTTTGAAATTTGTTAGTAATTAAAATATGTTTTAATTTTATTTTCAAACAATTTACGTTTTACGGAGATTTTTGATTTTTCTCCTTTTTTAAGCTTGTCCCCAGGTTGCTACTTTTTCATTGAATTTTTTTAGGCGGGAATATTCAAATATCAGTAAAACTAAGCACAAATTTATATTTAAGAGCAAGAATGGAATTTTTTTTTGAAGAAGAAATTAAACAGTTTAATTCGTTTGCTTCTTACATCTATTTTAATGCTACACGCAGTAAAATCGCTTATTTAAAATCAACCAACTTGCGGCTAAAAACTACCAAGTGATACTGTTAATATAGCTCCTACAGAGTTAGTGGATTAAAACTAACCGAGTCAACTTTTTTAACGAAACTCGGTTAAAAATAACCTTTTATCAATTTTTCTTGGTTGTAAATAACGAACTAACTTTGTTGAATCTAACCAACTGGTTGATATTTATCTAGAAACTCGGTTCTTAACAATAAAGTGTGCATTTAACCTATTTATATCGGCAGTATTTAACAAAGAATACTCGGTGTTTTTCAACAGAGACTTGGTAAATTTTAACCCATTTTTTTTAAGCGATCAAAAATCGCACTCTGTTAAAGCCAATTTTTGAGCGTGTATATAAGCACAAAATATAAATGAAAACAAACAAAAAGTCAGTTACAAATTGGCACTTAAACGATTTGACAACCATCTGTCAGCAATAACCAACTAGCGCAAACAAATTTCTTGCGCTAATATTTGCAGGTTTCTTACGGAGGGAAAATGTTTTTGTTCTCTCTTTTCAGCTCTCTTTTGCCCAACTTTTGTGTAAGGGAACGAAGTTTGACTAAATTTGGCTAATGTGTTCGAATGCATTATCGTTCGGGAACATACATTTTCCGTATCATCGATCACATGTATTTCATTTAAACTGCTTTGGATATTGGATGCACACATGCGTAAAGACAACAAAAAAAAAATGACATACTTTTTTTTTTATCAAAATCGCCTTAAACATTTCAGAGCAAATGAATATATTGCTTACACTTTCATACAGTGTTGCAAGTTTGGAGATTTTCCCCCCAAATTAATGGGTTTTTTGTTCGCCGGGGGGAAATCTGGGGTTTTTCAAATTCTATTTTAGTTGTATTTCTTTATTAATGTTTTCAAAATGCAATATGCGTTGTATATGCGTTGCACACTCTTGCATTCGAAATTCCTTCTTTTAAGTCGTAGATTTAGATTTCGATTTATTGAGTACATGCTAGCACAGTATGAGTACACTACTTATAATTCTGTGATAGATAAACAGTATAATTACATTAGTAGGTACATGTTAAAAAAAAATAATGACAAAAATGTGGGGGGTTTGTTTTTCGAAAAAATAGCCAAATCTGAGGGATTTTAGGAGTATTTTTAAACATATTTCTCCCTGGGGTGTGACCCACAGACCCTATAGGTACAAAGTGTGACTGAGCTCTGCTTTTTCAGTGCGATTCAATTTAATATTATTTTTTGCAGTGTTCTAATTAAAAAAAAAGAAAATAATCTTACTTCTAAAAATAATCTTCAGGTCTTTTACACAGAATTGAAAAAAATGCATTATTCCCTTCTGCGAAGCCTTACCATTCATTAAGTTCATACCTATTACATAAAATAACGGTTTTGAAATAACGTATTGATCAGTACGAGACAGAAAAGCAGGTTGTCAATTAATGTGTACTATTTTTCAGTTTTTCAATGAGATCTGTACAAATCAAAATAAAAGCATTTAGTTTTTAGTATATTAATAAATTCATTCATTGACTTCAAATATTGAATTCTTTTTTTAAATAAGAACGCAATCATTTCCAATCAGTGATGAAAATCGAATTTCCTCAATTGCACTAAATACTAAAAAAAAAAAGGAATAAAAGGACAACATTTTTGGAATGCCAAACATTAAAAATAAATATTCCAATCAGCAAGTTATTACAGTAAAATTAAATTACGTACTCGAAAAAGTCAAATAGTAATGAAATCAGTTTCAGTGTTACCAATCATTGGCATTGTGAACGATAATATCTTGTACTAAATATTTTATATTTACTTCACTATTATACTTCCTTAAACATAACGGTTTGATATAATTTAAAGTGTGTAACAGTCATCATAAATGACGCTATTTTTATTATGAAAATGCTACAATTTTGTTTATTTACACTATTATATAACGTAAAAAAAATACAATACAAAAATGAATTTAAATCACTGTTAAAATTATTTATTAAAGTAAGAATGTAACGTGTAGTTCTTTACACACAAAATAGAACAAACGCAACGGGAGAATAAAAACAACACGCAAGTGACCGTTACTATTTTGTGTATAAATAGCCCACACGAATTAGCCTAAGTCGCAGTCTGTTGAATAAAGTGAGAAATTGAACATACAACCAATCGTTGGAGTCTCTTTTTCCTTGTTCTTGCAAATTGCTTTAGTAAGTAGACAGGCTGAACAATTTCTTGGTCGCCTGGCTCTGATTATCATCGTCGCTGATAACACCTACGGGAAGATCCACTCTGCGTTTTGTCAGTAGACAGGTTGAACAAATTTTTGGTCGCCTGGCTCTGATCTTCGTCATTGCCGACAGCTCGACGTGTTTCCAAACACACAAACACACACACACACACCCCGCAAGCACCCCGCTCGCTTCAATTGGCGCCTAACGTTGTGGCTACTAGTGACGTCTGTCATCACAACAATTTTGGTAGACATTACAGTAGAGCCCCGAAAAAGTGGAATACACTAGAGCCCCGAAAAAGTGGATTAGGGTTGAAAAATTATTTTTGCTCCCAAGGATTATTTTGAATTCCAAAGGAAAATATTTTGTGAGCGAGATCGTACAGTGGAGTCCCGGAAATTTGGACAGATGAGAAGAAGTAAACGTTTATTGACAAAACAAAAACAGAACGATTCCCAAACCTCTTCATCTGAATCTGAATCGCCTGTATTTGAGTCTTACTCATCAGAACTTTCCGATTTCGAGTCTACGATAGTAGAAAAAGCCACACCAAGTACGTCATCAGAACTTTATTGCATCCGATCAACGAGTCCGTCAACAACATCCAAACAAACTACGATGGCGTCGCCAATCAGTCTTTCGGAAGATCAGCTTACACGATTGGTTGCTGCTATTGGCGTTAAAGAGACCCATGGTACGTTTAGCAGATGCACCGCTCGGTTTGATGGCGAAAGAAATACTTCCAAGCTGGAAGATTTCATAGCTACGGTCACTGTGTATAAGAGCTCCGAAAACGTTTCTGATGCTAATGCAGTTATTGGTTTCCCTCTTCTGCTAGAAGGTTTTGCATCAAACTGGTGGCAAGGTGTGAAAAATGAGGCACAATCATTCGATGACGCCATTAAACTGCTACGTTCATCATTTGCTCCACCAAAACCTGCATGGAGAATTTATGCTGAGCTGTTTGAACAAAAGCAAAAATATAATGAGCCTACTGATGAATTTATTTGTAAAAAGCTATCCCTATTTTCGCAATTAACTGATAAAATTTCTGAAGAAATTATGATTAACATGATTTATGGGCAAATTCTCCTTAGAATTAGAGAGAAAGTTCCCAGAAACTCGGTTAAGACTTTCCAAGATCTCTTAAAGGAAGCTAGAGAGGCCGAGATATTAAACGAAGAAGTCAGACCTCCAGGAAAAATTGTTGAGGGTACGAGGAAAAAACGTTGCACATTTTGCAGGAAGAATGGACATACAGCTGACCAGTGTTTCGCGAAAGCTGACAACAACCAGAATGCAGATAAGAAACCCACTTTAAACTGTTATGGTTGTGGAGCTGCTGGATATTGCAGAACTAATTGTCCCACCTGTAGTAACAAGAATGCTAACAGTCCATCAATGTTAGATTTTAACCTGTTTGATTCAACAGTAATCGGTAGAAATGTTCCCACGGTTGACGTTAACATAAACGGTCTCAAGGGTGAGGCTTATATTGATACGGCAGCAAGAACCAGCGTTGCGGGAGCACGGTTGTACCAACAGCTTGTTGAGAAAGGTTGCAAATTTCAAAAAGTCAGTGCAGAGATCACTTTGGCCGATGGAATTCTTAGGCAAGAAATAGTGTATGCTACTGTTGCGGATATCAGCATTGGGAAAAGATTTAGAAAAATTCGTTTTATTGCCTTACCCAAAGCCAAGGGAAATCGCACGTTACTGGGAATTGATTTCCTTGAACAATGTGGGATAGTCCTGAATATTGCTCAAAGAGCATTTCATTTCATTGATGATCCAGCAACCATTTTTGATTTCAAGCTTCCGAAAAGTAAAGCATTGAAGCCTATTGAGACGCGAGTTGAAAGCCATCCTAAGCCACCGCAATTTAAACAAAAGCCAAAATATCATACAGCCCTTCAAAAGGACCATAAATTGAAATCTGTTTCTGCGTATCTTACTTGGGTAGAAAATCGTGAGCCGATAAGTCCTATTGGTAATACACCAAAACGAAAAAGGGTCGACGAGTACTCTCCACACGGAATCCAGGCTATTTTCTCCGATGCTGTACCACGGGAAATGAGAACGCCAGAGAAAAGCAATGAGCTATTCAGCGCACCAATACGAGTCGATGTTTCAAATATAGATGAATGGTTCGAACTCAATTCCATTGACATTAATCTACGCCCAGAAGAAGGACAGGCAATAAAGTTGAGTGAGAAGCATAAGCTAGAAGAGCTGCTCAAAGAGCAAGAAAATATATTTGGGGAAATAACAACCCCGATCCCATACATTGAACATAAAATCAATACTGGTTCACACGCTCCTATTGCGAATGTCCCTTACAGAATTTCACCTGCAAGGAAAATTCAGTTAAAAACGGAAATCGATGGCATGTTACACAAAGGCATAATCGAAGAGAAGGAATCTCCTTGGGCTTTCCCAGTCGTTATGGTCCCTAAGAGCGATGGAAGCATACGAGTTTGTGTAGATTATAGAAAGCTGAATGCCATAACCCTTCCAGACCGGTATCCCCTACCACGGATAGATGATCTTCTCCACGCAGCCAAAAGCACTCCGTACATGTCCACATTAGATCTACGTTCTGGATACTGGCAGATAAAGGTAGCAAAAGAGGATCAGCCCAAAACAGCTTTTATAACGCCTTTTGGTACCTACATTTTCAATCGAATGCCGTTTGGACTGCGAAACGCACCAGCCACCTTCCAACGACTAATCGATAAGTTTAGAAACGGATTACCAAAAATCTTGATTCTAGCTTACCTGGATGATATCATTATATGTTCTGAAAGTTTTGATATCCATTTAGAAGTTCTAAGAAAAGTCTTTCAACGCTTAAAGCATTTTGGATTTCGCCTTAATCGCGAAAAATGTAAATTTTGCTATTCAGAAGTAAAATACTTGGGTCATATTTTGACGCCAAATGGATTTAAAGTTGATCCTGAGAAAACAGACGCCATTTTAAAACGTTTGAGGCCGAAAAATCAAAAACAGGTACTGTCGTTTTTGCAAACTTGTTCTTGGTATAGAAGATTCATACCAAATTTTGCAAATATTTCAAAACCGCTGTCGAATCTAACCAAGAAGAAAGCTATATGGAAGTGGGAAAATGAAGAGCAGAACTCTTTCGATAAACTTAAGAAGCTCTTGACAACCGCTCCAATTTTACAACAGGTAAAGGAAGGTATTCCATTCATTTTGAAAACTGACGCAAGTAACTATGCTATCGGTGCTGTTTTGCTCCAGGGGGAGAATGAAATGGAACACCCTGTTGAATACGCAAGCCGCTTACTTCTACCTGCTGAATGCAATTATTCGACGACCGAAAGAGAAGCGCTCGCTGTAGTATGGGCAGTGCAAAAATTTCGAGGGTACATCGAAGGTTCTGAAGTTAAAATATTAACCGATCATCAGCCCTTAAAATGGTTGATGACCTTAAAATCTCCTACCGGAAGACTTGCCAGATGGGCACTTCAACTACAACCTTATAACATTGAGATTGGGTATAATCCTGGGAGGAATAATGCTGTTGCTGACACGCTCTCCCGACCACCCTGTCCAGATAAAGAACATAATCAAGAAAACTGTGTCATTTGTTCAGTAGAAGTCGATATGCCACGACGAGGATCGAAGGAACTTAGAGAAGAACAACTAGCCGACCCAGATACCAAAGCAATCATCGATTCATTTGAAAATAACGACGATAACTTACTTCGCTGGACTAGTAGAGGATACATTCTAGTTGATGGAGTTCTATATCGCTATTGTCCAGAAGAGGACTCCGAAAATGGTCAACTGGTTATTCCCAAAACAATGAAGTCTCTAATGCTGAAGAAATACCATGATGACTGTACAGCTGGACATTATGGTATTGAAAAGACATTATCTCGCATCTCTAGCCGTTACTATTGGCCTGGCATGAGAACTGACGTAGCCAATCATATTAAAGTTTGCGTCGAATGTCAACGATATAAGACGTCAAATTTAAAACCAGCTGGTCTATTGCAGTCAACTCCAAGTAGCCAACGATTCGAAGTTATAGCGGTAGACCTTTTTGGACCATTACCTGCAAGTGCCTCTGGGCACCACTGGATTTTAATTGTTGAAGACTTGTGCAGTCGCTGGGTAGAACTGTATCCTTTGACGGAAGGCACTGCTGAAAATTGTGCACTTGTACTGTTGAACGAGGTATTTTTACGTTTCGGTGTCCCAAGACGACTCCATAGTGACAATGGAACACAATTCATATCGGCTGTTATGCAGAAACTTACGTTTTGCTTAGGGATAACACAATCCTTTACACCCGTTTATCACCCAGAAGCTAACCCTGTCGAGAGAAAGAATAGAGATCTGAAGACGCAGCTCTCTATTTTGGTTGGAAACGAACATACGACATGGAATCTCAAGCTACCTGCTATACGATTTGCAATGAACACTGCGAAATGTTCGAGTACTGGATTTTCTGCAGCATTTCTTACCTTTGGACGAGAGCTTCGAACTCCTGATGACGTCAATCACGACCTTAAGGCTATCATCCGATCGGAAAACTTTATTCCGCAAATCACCCCGCACTTACGACGAATGGCCGAGTCCTTAGAAGAAGCGAAAGAATCCTGTGAGAAGTCACAAGACCGAAATAAAGTTTATGCAGACAAAAAGCGAAGACCCCACGAGAAATTTGAAGTTGGCGATAGAGTTCTTGTCAAAACCCACCCTATAAGTAAATCTTCAAAAGGTTTTACTTCGAAGTTCGCACCGAAAAGAGACGGACCCTATATAATTTCTGCTAAGAAGGGTTCTACAAGTTTCATCATTGCGAAAGAAGACGATCCAGCCGTACCACTGGGCACCTACCACGCATCCATGCTAACATCATTTTCTGGTGGTTCAGATGAACTACCTACACCTAAACCTCTTATATCTTTCAGAAAACGAGGTAGACCAGCTAAGACAACTGATGACAAATCCAAACACAAGAGACGGAGCCCATCACCAATTGCTGCCACATCACCGAGACGATCTATGAGGCAGAGGGGGAGAATGTAACAGTCATCATAAATGACGCTATTTTTATTATGAAAATGCTACAATTTTGTTTATTTACACTATTATATAACGTAAAAAAAATACAATACAAAAATGAATTTAAATCACTGTTAAAATTATTTATTAAAGTAAGAATGTAACGTGTAGTTCTTTACACACAAAATAGAACAAACGCAACGGGAGAATAAAAACAACACGCAAGTGACCGTTACTATTTTGTGTATAAATAGCCCACACGAATTAGCCTAAGTCGCAGTCTGTTGAATAAAGTGAGAAATTGAACATACAACCAATCGTTGGAGTCTCTTTTTCCTTGTTCTTGCAAATTGCTTTAGTAAGTAGACAGGCTGAACAATTTCTTGGTCGCCTGGCTCTGATTATCATCGTCGCTGATAACACCTACGGGAAGATCCACTCTGCGTTTTGTCAGTAGACAGGTTGAACAAATTTTTGGTCGCCTGGCTCTGATCTTCGTCATTGCCGACAGCTCGACGTGTTTCCAAACACACAAACACACACACACACACCCCGCAAGCACCCCGCTCGCTTCAAGTGAATGATAGTGATTGCTAATAAATGAGGTTGAATTGAAATTAATTTCAAGGAATGGGGATGACTAAATGTGGTAGCAGAGGAACGCAAATGGTTGCAAACGATTGGGAATGGCTTCAAGAAATGCAAATCATTCTGGTCAATCGAAAAAGATACGAAAAAATGATTCAAATGATTTGCTTTAAGTGTTGGATTAATGGAAAATGATTTAATTCCCACTGAGTTTAACGAAGAATTTGGGATAAATTACGCACAAAACACTTCTCGCGAAGGAAATCCATACATTTTCTTAATGAGTTGAGAGTCTTAGACTAAATTAAAACAAAATATGACTAAACATAAAGCCGTATGTTTTTCTTAGAAGTCCATACGAAGTTAATGATCAATTTTAAAGTGATGCGTATTCAAATTCACAAGTAAACAAACTTTATATAGATTCCGGGTTGTTCAACAAGAAAATAAATAATTTTTCTTCTTCCGGTTAAGTGGAAAGATGTTTTCGTCGCCGTTTCCACCTGTGGGTAAATATACCACTCTAAAAAAAATTCGAAGAACCGGACAGTTAGGAGAGAAAAGCCCGATCATGGAGCAAAAAACCTGACAAAAACACATTGCATTTTTATAGCTACACATTTTATAAAGGAATTGGTAGTATTCAATGTTCATTAATAATAAAAAAATTACTACTTATATTGTGACTTACGTTAGGTTACCAACGCGTCAGATCGGACGGTGGGTTTTTAGATTCGGAATTGCATGGCCGGATATGACGATGATTTTTTTTCCTTAAATTTCAATTGATGTAAAAAATCAACAAAAAATAATAATGAAAAAGCCGGACGAAGCGTGAGGCCTGGCCTGTGCCTGACAGAGACCTTTGGTAAAACTAGCCACGTCTGTTTTTGAAAACCTTCTGCTTGCTCCTGTTTGTTCTGTCTACTAGTAAGAAATGATCTTCAAATTGTAGATACACTCTGGAATCTTAAGGCCCAGCACTATAATGTTTCCTTTCATTTTAAAAATTATAAGGGACATTTTTCTAACACGGAATCAACACTATTGTGAATTAATGTAAAACCAGTGCATCTCAAAACACAATTCCACTCCCCCAGAATGCGTAAAGTTCGATAATATATTCCGCTAGAGACTGGCGCCAACAAATCCGCGTTCAGTCCTTAATGGACTTACCATACATCCCAGCATCGAGTGGATTTTCCATTAAATTTCAATTTCTCCAGCCATCCTCTTGATCTGTTCGTATCCCACTGTGTACGCAGTCAGTTTAATAACCACCTCTAACATCTTCACCGTCTAACCATTTTGCTGATCATTATTGGCTCATGAAATCTTTAATCTCCCATTTAACTTGGGGAGCACCATCCATTTGTCGACATTCCATATGTGCCCGCACCGAAACACAAATTACAAATCCACTTGCAATTTACTACACTGCAACCAGTCGTATATGCGAACTGAACATTTTTTAGGAATCCTTATAACACCTTGTTGCCTTGCTGGCTATAGCTGCGCATATTTAATGGCTACGGACAAACGAAATTGTGTAATTATTCACTCTCGGACTAACTGAACGAAATTCAGGAAGGGACTTATCATTTCAAAGTTCATGAGTGGTATTTTCACTTCACCATCTAGCTGCTGCAGGTCTCCGTCTCTCACTGATGCAGAGGTGGAGGAAATCATCGGCCAACTAGATGTACGAATTCAAAAGCCAACTCGAAATCCATTTAGGAGCATCACGTTTTCAATTATAAAATTGCATTGACGCTAAACTCTTCTAAATCATCTGACAGGCCTTTCGTGCCTTGTTGCAAATTCATTTATTTCGTCGAGTCGTCGTCGTCGTCGCCGTATTCACTCTCGTTGGGCCAGTCCGCAGATCCAACACATGGTCGTCGGTCGATCGGCTTGGTTTGCAGAACATCATCGTTTGTTGCGGGCCAAGCGGTGTTTGCTATTTGTTTCTTTTTTGTATTGTATGCTCCTTTATCCTCAAGCTCATGCATGAGCAGAGAGACACTGAACCGAAGTATGAGTGAGGAGGACTTGAACTGCATACATTTGTGGTTTTCATCTAGGCTTTGTTTGGCCGTTCAATAAGGTAAACGTGGACTTCTCCAGAATGCACTTCTCTCCAATTCAGAGCCTGAATTGAAAAACGCAATCAATTAGCAATAAATTCAATCACTCTGACATTTATTGAGTAGAACTGAATGAACTTCTCTATCGTACTCTGTGGTGGCGATGGTGGTGGTGGAGCATGGAGACTGAAAATTGGTTCACCGGCCGCAAAAACGGCAGCATTCAGCATTCAACAACGGCAACTACCGACGAGGGCTATATTTGGTAGTTGATTGGAATGGAAATTAAGGAATCACAGTGACATCATGGACCGATGCGAAGTGTGGTGAGAAAGTCTGTTGCGTATGCCCAAAGCCCAATACACGAGGCACGTATCTGAGTAAGTTATGTGTACCTATACTTAAAGTGGACAGCTCATATACCCTCATATATACATGCAATATGGTCAGAGCAAGTTGATCGACTAGGCGCAGTACGTCACAGCGTAGGAGTTGAGTTTAAATACACTTTGCAGCTGCAATTTATATCAATTAATCTTCGACATTAATCTGTTGTAGTGTCTGACTTAAGGCTTGATGGGCGAAGTACAGTTAAATGGCTTTAAAAATAAATCTGGGCGAAATCGAAACCTGCTAAGTTAACTTTCAAATAAAACAGACGTACAAAAACCATGCACACGATCATCCATTATTTTTGTACATCAGCCTTCTTTAAAATTCAACTAATCAGGTCTTAGAACTCGCCCGAATTTATTTAAAAAAAATTGACTCAGAAAGTGTCACATCAATTTATGGAACCCAATTTAAAATGGTCCTTAAAATTATTGCCTTTCGGCCTTAAATCTAAATGGTCCGAGCTCTTGGCATGGCAGTTCAGATTTATTTATTTGTTCTACAAACGCAGTGGATAGATGATATGGCCTCTGGTTTAACTCCCGAAATGGCACTTCCTTAGGGTTTCATCACAGATAATATATAATATTATCTTTGGTTTTATTGCACAGCGCCACCTCTCGGGAACGTATGCCTGAATTCGCCACTTCAGATATCCGTCATCAGATTGTCGTTTTCATTCGAACCAAAGTAGAAATGTACACAATACGAAAGGCTGATAGGGCAAGACCTTGGGCCCTTATACATGTGGGATTAAGACGGTCAAACGAGCATCACACAAGACAGAACACATTAGCGTGTAACCCACACAGAGACAGACAGAAACAGTAACGAACGAACCGGTTAGAGAAAAAACAGACAAGCAAAACGAACGAATAAAGAGAAGTATTCTACCTCCACAGCAGCTAGACAGACGTTGGCCTTCAGCCTACAGTAAAAGTCGCCAAACTTAAAATAATAAGTAGCTATTGGTGAATCAATAAATGTAATTTGAATTTTGAGTGCGCGCAAGGAAGAGGATTGTAGGATCCTGGCAAAAAAAGACCCCTTTATACATAATATGTGTAAACTTGTAGCGCCAACTATTTTTTTTAGAACTAACATTGTATGGAATGTGTGGTCCCATTCAGAGAGCTATGTGCATATACGACGTCAAAAACATGTCTACCACTTTTATAAACTTTTTTGAAGTTCTTCCGAAGTCCAATGAATAGGTCCACCATGGCAAAGAGTAAAGATTTTAAACTATTTCGAGCTTCTTGTAAAACATTTTTTCAAATGCGCACAAATGACGTTTCTTTGGCGTAGTACATTCTGAGGCATTTATGTATATGTATATGCTTTAGAGCAAGTCACCAGTGCTGGTTCTAAATTATTCAGTGTACCTTGAAGATTTTTCGCACCTGTGAGAGAAGAATTAAGGACAGTAGATGGAGTTGCTTTGGGTGATGATCATTTTTGGGTTTCTTAAGGTTTTTTTTTCACGACGTGTAAATGTCTGACAAACATCCGACAGTAAGACTGTCATGACAGAGCTTCTTAATTCAGCCGCTCGTATCCGGCATAAAACTGTAGGTTCCTTCCATTCGTCCCTAACTTAAAAAACTAACACAAAATTAATGGTTGTGAGAAGCTGTATCTAGGGTTCTTATACGGAACTACTGCGCCAAAAATGTATTTTTATTTATTGAGCTACTAGCGCCGCCCCCATAATGCTTTCTGAAATGGATATATAGCATTTTGACGACAAGGGACTTCGGACATCAGGCGACGTTTTAAAAGTCATATGGTCAAGGGACCCTATATCAGGGAGTGGTCAAAGTTCTGAGTAATATTTTATTTTCGCACATGCTAATGGGCGCAGTGGCTTAGTGGTTAGTGTGTTGGACTACTAAGCGAGGGATCCCAGGTTCGAATCCTGCAAAAACCCAAATTCCAACTTGGGGTTTTTTCCACTGCGTCACCTCTCGCGAACGTCTGACAAACATCCGAGAGTATAACTGTCCTTAGAGCTTCTCAATTAGCCGTTTGGAATCGGCATAAAAGTGTAGATCCCTTCCATTCGTTCCAAAAATAAAAACTCACACAAAACGAATGGTTGCGAGAAGCTAGGCCTTGGGTCCCTACGGACCTGTTGCGCCAACTATATATATATGCTAATGGGCCGACGTGAACGTTGTGCGACTAAAGTTGCAATTATGCATTTTATTGAAAGCCTGCCACACTTTTTTTTTGCCATTTTGGCCCTGTTTTTAGTTGCAAAAGGCGCTTCGCGAATTTTTTAAATTCTGTTTTTTTCGAGGTTAAAACCTTAAAAATGTAACCCAGTTGTTTAGCCAAACAGTGGTTGTTAAGTTACGTTCAAAAATTATAAATTTTGCAGAATAGCTTCATAATTCTTTAATTCTTTTTCTTGCGAGCTTTGAAAATTCTGCAGCGGTCACCCGGGATGGCATCTTTGGTATAGCGGTTTCAGGGAATTGGCATTCCTAAGGTTTTACTTATCGCTTTTTGGCCGACTTTCCTCTATTCTAACTTACGGGAAAAATGGTTAAACTTCGAAGTCACTCGATGTGGAAGACTTGAGAAAGTCTCTTGTGCAGTTGAGTAAACAATTTTAAAGAGATGTCAGATCATGCTTATGTACTTTCGAATCAAAATTAGGTAAAATTCAACAACCAATTTTAAAGACATGTCAGATCAGATTTACTTTCGAATCAAAACTCAGCGCACCATTATTAGAGTTTACAAAAAAGTACTCATACCGCCAGAGCGTCCAAATATTTCAGTACAAAGTCGGATATGGTTAAGCTGATCGGAAAAAATGTTTAATATTTAAAATTGTAACGTTGCTGAACCAAAGTCTTTCGTATGATTTTCAATTCCGTTTGATAAGGATAGAATTAACAGTCAACTTTCTGAACGAATCAAGCTTTTTAGAAAAAACTCGCCTAAAAGGCGGACGCAAGTTAAAAGTTATTTTTAGCAACTTGACGGCTCGACTGCAAGTTGTGGAAAAACAATCTGCTCTAACTATTTTAAAATTTAAATCAACCTGTTCTATATTTTCTAAGCTACAAGTTACCACAGGGAAAAGATTTTAAAATCCAAAAATTGCACAGTAGATGAAAAAAAACATAAACAATCAGTCAACAGGGAGTGAGTTTATTAATTTCTTTCAAATCGTTTTTCCGTTTTCCAATTTCCTTATTTTAAGAGCAACCAAGTAACGTCTGCAGGGGTAAACTAAAGGAGAACTTTTTTTTTTGAAAGAAGTAGCAGGTGGACTCATAAACGAATGATTTTACAAAATCAGACCACCTATTTGACTTTATTTGACATGTTGCCTCTCCAAGTCGGCTATTAGAGTGCGACTGACAGTTCAACAATGCTAATCGCTTGACTTCTGTCAACAACTGGACGTCACTGGCAAAAACACAAATGACTAAGCTGGCATTCAAATATGTACACATCCATGCATGCATGGGCAGCTACACATCCTTCGTATCCAAAGTATACGGTCGAACTAGACAATTTGTGAAAAAACAAAAGTTATCCTCGCTTCGTTCGTTAGTTTCCAAGTAGATAATCCCTTCAAAGTTTCTCCTCTGAACATGTCAAGAGACACTCCGAGAGAGCTACTATTTAAACTAGGTGCCGACGAACTTCATAATTGCACCCTTGTAATGCATATTTTTAAACTTTTTATCTCTGCTGTGTTTGTTTTGTTATATTTTTTATCTTTAATTTGCGTGAGAGAGAGAGAGAGAGAGAGAGAGAGAGAGCTTTTCCTGTTCCGTGCGCGACGACTTTCCTTTCAGTTTTGGCTTTCTGAAGGTACATTGAACCTTTTTGTATGAATTTCGGTGGTGGAGTAGGACTTTGAACAATTCTCCTGTCAACAATGGAAAAGGGTGTGTGTGTGTGTTTGTCTCGGATAACTATGAAAACTATATGCATTTTGAATTTTAGTTTGTTTTCCTAATGGACTATGTCAGAGAATAGAGCTGCCAATTGTCACAATGGAAACGGAGTGTGCTAACATTGATTGTGGCTGATGGGGAGGCAAGAGTGGCCATATCGAGGGTATGCCGTCCCCGAAATAGGTATATATATTTTGCAAGTTAACCATTTCCTTGCAGTTATGTGGACCGCGCTGAATGGAAACTTTCACTGTGCACAAAACTCCACTGAAATAGGTACTTGGTTCGATCATCAAAAATTGGGCAGCACGTTCGATGCAAGCAGTCTCAGCTCAACATCAAAATCGGATCAATAGAATTGGCAAATTTAAAAAGTGGTGGAGTTATTATTATTTCCACTTTGCTAGTTTAAGATATCTTTAGACTGCAGCTTTCGCAAAATGTTTTCAGCCTGTTCATTCGAAGCTGTAACCAGTTGAGTAACATCTCAAACCCAAATTCCGTCTTGAGGTTTTTAACCACTTTCGAGAGTATAACTGTCATGAAAGAGCTTCTCAATTAGCAGCTTGGACTCGGCATAGAATCCCTTCTATTCGTCCCAGAAATGAAAAACTCACACAAAACGAATGGTTTTGAGGAGGCAGGCTAAGGCTGCGGTAACTATTTGTGTTTTTAGTTTAGAACCATTCAAGGTCACCAAAGTATTATAAATCTTTAATGGTTGAGGTCTACTAAAATAAGCGCCAGCATAATATCTAAAATTCACTCAATAAAACTTCCAAAAAGTATGGGGAAAAGCACTCAACTTTGTGGTACACCGACTTTAAAACTGATCTGGCTGCGATTTTAGTTATTTCTCGAACAAAATCATTCATTGTCTTAACGAATTTTACAATAAACTAAGAACAGGAGTTACTATTGATCAAAACTGGTAAAAATTGTGATCCATGTTCACTAAAGGAGCTCGTTCAAAAAAACCACTCGATTTTGAGAAGAGAAGGCCAGCTTCCAAATGCTGTTTCATTGGGCCAACGAATTAAGACTCGGTCGCAGAATTTCTGACAAACAATTTGTTTTTTGTTTTTTTTTCAGTGTAAAGACAGTACCCGCAATGAAAGCAATATCATGTGAGTTTCAATTCCATATAGACGGTTCCAATTACTTTAAGTCACACCCATACCTCCTGCAGAGTATTCAGATTTGTGGATTATAGAGAACTACTTGAAGTAGAGCGGTTTTCACCAATCACCACTCTGCCTGTTAGTTGGAAACTCTGTCACAACTGTGATTCGAAATAAATCGAGTGTAATCTCTAACAAAGTTTACACTACTCCTATCCATTGAAAGTGAGCGATTTCCTTTGGTGCGCATGTAATTATATTTCGCCTGCAAAACTTCCCTCGCCAGCCGTTGATGACGACCACTAGACCTTCTCTACTACTGACGACGGTGACGCTGGCGACCAAAGCAAGCAAATCCTCAACAATTGAAATTGAATTTTGAATTTAATCTCCTCTCACGGAAAATCCAATCCACTTTCGGAATTCTCCAATTCATTATTCATAAATTAATTCTGAACTTCACTCTGGCGCTGTCCTTGTCAATGTCGATGTCGATGTCGATGCCGCTGCCACTGCCTCAATATCTCTGCATCGACTCTCTCGGCAAATCTCTGGACGGTTGGTAATCCATTCGTTTTCACTGGGACCGGAAAGTCCCATAAATCCCCCAAATCGTGTTATATAAGTATTTGTTGCGCCAATTCCGACCGAATGCATTTGCCGCGCGCATTTAGTGGATTTAATCAATTATTTCACCATTATCGAATAAGGACACGCTATACCTACCTACCTACCAATACAGAGCAATTGAGCAACACCTTTATCTGGGGCCAAAAGTCGAGTGTAAAATGCACATTTGTGGTTTTGCTGCCATCAACGATGATTAATCCGTCCAACTGTCCATATAGGATTCATTAGAACGGGGTGGACGACCCCGTCATCCGGTATTGTCTGTGATATTTTTCGGGCTGTTGCCAAACCAATGTGACACAACGACAGCAGCCCCAGTTAACTAAGATCAATTATTCAGTGGTAGTTATGTGTATGCTAATTGGCGGATACACCGTAAACACACAAACATAGTGCCTTGTCCTGGCTAATTTCCATTCAATTTGGAATAGAACCGAGCAGCAAGACTGCTACTGCTGCAGACGCATTTAATGCCATTTAAATAGAGCATAAATAAGCATTACGATTTGGCGCATTAATCATCATCGTGCCTGTGTGTTGTCGTTATCCTCTTTCCTGTGGACGCTGGCGACGCGGATGTTGCATATTAATTTTGGCATCGGTTAACGCGCGCACAAATGTTTAACTTGGCCTAAGATTTAAATTGGTTTTGGCAGATCGTGTAGGTACAGATACATTATGCATCCTAAGCCACCCGACTACACACCAATAAAGGAGCCGTTACAAAACTATATTTGTTTATGAGCGCATCAAACGAACAACACCACAGTTCGGAGACCCAAAGGGGCTTCACTGTAACTAGATATGAACGACGGTCGGGGCCTCTAATTTGGCTAATGAATTTGCGGGACAAAGTTTCACTGCCAAGTGGTTGGTGATTGAATAAAGTTCCTTTGATTAACAACTGGCCAAAGTGTGATTGGGTTGCAGTCAATTTATTTCTACATAATATCGTTGCTGTTGCATCATGTGCCAGTCACGGAAGTCACGATCCATCCTTTTAAGCTTAGGGAAAAGAGAACTTTGAAATAAGTTTTTGTGGTAGAATGTGAATCCTTTGGCTGGCACAGTTTTATGATTTTTTTGTTTTTTCTACCAAAATATTTCAACAGAATCTGATTATTTTATTTACTAAATGAAGGAAATATAAACTTGTTCACGTTCTCTTTGCTTTTCCGTAACAAGAGGCAAAGCAGCAGAGAAAACATGCATACGACGTTGTCTTACATGAACGATTCCGCCACAAGTGGTTTGCACGGTCTCTTATCCAGCGCAGATACGTCACAAAAAAAAGGTACTAAACATCGCACTATAATACGCTTTTCACACAGAGCCGAAAACTGTGTTTTCGTCGAAAACTAGTCGATGCATTCACACCGACCACGAACTTGTTTTCGTTTGTCGTTTCAATCACCTATGAGAGACACTAGTCGTTAAACTTCGGTGCAAACTTTTTTGGTTACAAATTTCGATCGCATTATTTAGCAAATAAAATGAATTCAGTGCATTTAAAAATAATATTAGCCCATCAATTAAATGTGGAAAATGATTTTAAGTTGTGAGTTGTGACATTTGTTCGGTCAGCTGATCTGCTGAATTTGCTGAATATTGCAAACCTTGCCTTTTTTTCAAAACACAACGATTAGAAGTCGTTTTCGTGGAAAGCACCAATTTTGATGAACTCAATTATTCGTTTAAAAATTTAGATTGGTTTAAGCACTACTGTTCATGAATTTAAATAAAAAATAAATGTACAAAATGTTTGTTGTAACACTAGATGTTAACTTTACATGATTTGTCCTGATTTACAAAAAGCAAATCTCCTTTCGTAAATTTTATGAATTCCAAATGTGACACCGTCTTTAGAAGGTTTGGCTTGTTTCCTGAGGCAGTTGCTACCAAAGGTAATAATTGTCATAGCAATGGAAGGAATGTTGGTTATCTTTTAAATATTGGATATTTAAAAGAAATGAAAGAGATTTTTTTTTTGACCAAAATTTGACCTCATAGGGAAAATTTAAATGTTTTTTCCTAAAATTATCATTAAACTGAGATAAAAAAAACAATGTATTACATATTGTTATTTTTTGACCTTTATTTGGATTTCTTCCCAGCTTGTTTCTCGTTCTTTTCTTAGTCGCCTTTCAGCATGCCGTTGAAGATGGCCGCCTTCGCTCTTCCCACATCATTTATTTGCTTTAAGTTGGCTACGGTTAATGCTTCACCTATTCATTTGCAGATTTTTTTGTTATTTTTATTTGATCAAATTCTCAAAAACGTCGAATTCAGAAAAGGACATAAGTGTGAGACAGCCTTGTAATCACTGTCTGTAAGATGTGTAGTTGCTGTTTCACGAAGCTAAATGAAGAGGCAATTGCGAATAAAAATGAATTGTTGTGTCCTTTCCGTCGACAAATTATAAGAAACAGTTGTTTTATTTATTTATAAAACGACCAAGTTTTAACAGTTTGTTGAAAATGTTTGTGTAATTTGTTTCGATTTTTTTTCCTCGTTAATTATGTCTTACCTATCAATTTATAAATCGTTAGTAAAATATAAAATACTTCCAACTGTTTGTTTCATTCGGGACTTGCCATTTTCAACGATAAATATTCTGGACTTATGTCAACGCGATTTTGATTCTAAAGAGAGAGTTGAGCGGCAAGTTGAAAATTGCTTTTAGTCACTACTTTAATTCTCAACTCCTCAGTTGAAATTCAAAAGTAGGTGTACTTGCTGTTTCAGAAATATCCCTGGAATATTTCTGACAGATGACACCAAATATGTCAGTTCAACTTTGGATTTGAATTTCGGCCGTCACTTTCGCATCATACCTTATGATTTTCGTTTTAGGGAGTAGATATTACATAAAAATATTAAATTTTATCGCTCTTGCGAAAAAGTCACTAGCTGTTTGCAGAAGTTCCCGCAAGATTGCCAATTGCTTTGGACACTCGGTACAATAAACAATTTACTCCAATTGAATTGATCCAAGTCCATAGCAGCGTACCAATGACTAATAACTGGGTTATTGGTCGGAATTCACTTGATCTTTCTTATGGGTTGTAATTCGATCTTATGAAGAAGGAAACAACGAAATTCAAAAAATATATACAATAAATTCCAACTTTCACGGTAGGTACACAATATCTTTTCCAGACGCATGGCAACGAATTCATTATAAGATGAAGCACCATCATTGTTTTCCACTTTGAAAGACGAAAATGAGAGATGAAGTCGCGGTCGTACCATTTTTCGAGTCCAACACGTGGTAGCATCTTGTATTGCCGTCTTTCAGAGACCAAATTGCGCTCGTCTTCTTCGCTGGCCGAATCAGACGATGGCCAATCTTCCCAGAAACAATTTCAACGATACGTCGTTTAGTTTCTAAAAACTAATGTTTGAGTATTTTCGCCAGTTGATTTGAAGTTCGCACAGTCAAAAACAGAAATGAGAAAAAAAAAAGATCTGACATTTGACGTAAAAATCCAAAGTTTGCTCTACAACTTCTACTATTTCGGGGAGTTGAGAGAACCCAAAGTTGGACAACTTTCGGTTTTCTAATCTTCGGAATATCCAAAGTTGAGCGAGTCAACTTTGAGTGAATAAAAGTAAATTCTCAAGTTGAAAGTAAAAATCCCCAAGTTGTGTTCAACTTTGAGTAAATAAAACGGGTCCTAGCGAATTTGTTCAGTTTTCGTCCTAAGGGGCCATGTTAAGCTTCTGAAACTCACTCAAGAATAAAATTCTGAAAGAGCTAATGCCCTGGTGTTGCTACTGGCAACGTGTTAGACACTCGCCTTTACAAGTTTCTGCGGGTCTTCTTGAACGAGACTATAGTTGGGGCCCAGCTTCTGCAAAATGCAAAAAGAATGCTGAGGTCTTAAGTTCAATTGCCGAAAACATTCAAATTAAACCGACTGAAAGTAAAGTAAGCACAGTCAATGTGTAATTACGGTTTATAAGACTGGGCCAACTCGCCAATTTGATGACCAGGATTTACTCTATCCACATGGGACCCCAATAATTCGCCACCCAAAAACGACAGTGACATCTATGTATATTCTGAAATTGCATTTATATACAACTCTCTCTGATGGGACCCACCTCATTAGTGACGAAAGAGAGACTGTAGTCCATAAAAGTCTCAAGGAGACCAACTGTCAATAGGTATGTGTAGTCCACAAAATTCTGTCTATATCTTTCACTAGAAAAGCTCATATTACTAAAACTTCTCTACTACACCAACCTTCGCCCCAATCCGAGTAAACTCTTTTAAATTACAAAATCGATAAAAAAAAATTCAACTGCAATAATAAAATTCAATAAAAAATATGCTATCGACAAACGCTAAAATAAATATAAAAGAACTAATAATTGTGCACATTGAAGGCGAAGGATATAAAAATAAATCCGGATTCCCTGTGTAAGCTGAAATGTCCCATAGATAAATGCAGGCATCATAACATGGCTTCATATTCAAAGCACCATCATGTTACCATATTTTTCCCTATAACATGCTTATGTCCCGGCGAGACAAGCTACATATACGTTACGTACAAGCCCTGTCGTCGTTGTCGTAAAAAAAATATGCGATAAATTGCACAAGCCATGTGATTGCACTTTTTTGTGCTGTGCCTTGGAAAATCGCTTCTCTTGTTTTTTATCATTTTACATGCATACCCACACTCCCCTAACACGCAGTAGATACAGCAATAAATATCAAATAAATTAGATTCGCTGTTATTAGTGACACTGAGTCAGTAGTTTGTACGTGGATTTTTTTTTCTTTATAAGTCAAGAGCGACAATGGGATGACAATTTGTTTTGTTTTTCTGTTGGCTAGAAACTCAATCAAATTTAGCATCAGGTGGGCCTGTGAGTCTGTGTTGTCGACATTTGTCGTCATCGGCACGTCCCTCATCAGCATAACCATAAGCCGTTTACAAATGGGCCTGCTAATTCCTTTTTTAACATCCCCGGCGTGATGACTTCATTAAAAGTACAAATCCAACCACCCAACTACATGCACAGTGCAGACGCTTTGTCATTTTCAATTAATTTTGCCACCTATAGTGGGTTTATTATTTTTTTTTGTATTTTTTGTGTCTCCCCGGAACGCGAAAGGAGTAAACATTCTTTCTAAGTTTTAACACACATCCCCTCAATTTACTCATACGTGTCGCACATTTTCTTTTCCATTTTCCACGTGCAGACATCGACCCACGTAGGTATACTCAAACCGAGTCGTACTTACACGGACGGGGTACAGGGAGTTTGCCGAAATTCGGCACCCAAGCCTCAAGCGTTTATCTCGCCGACAGAAAGCACAAAAGAAAATGTCACCTGTGGCACGGCTTGCACGTCCCCTGACAGAACCTAGCCAGCAACCATTTGTACAGGATACGGGTGAGAGGAGGTCCTTCGACCTGACTAAGAGGTGCCTTTAGGAGCTTTTGTTCTGGGCAATTAGCATGCATCCCGTGACAACCAGCCATTGCAGTCGCCTTCCGCACATTTTGAGAGTAAACAAAGTTGTTGCCTGGCCATATAATTATGGGCTCCGGTAGTAGAATCTGTTGATTGCATTATTCCATGGCAGGATATCGGTTTTGTCCTCCCCATGTTCCGGCGGGCTGCGGGTTGTATATATACCATGTGCAGCTGTAAAGGAGTGCGTTGTAATGGAGTTCGTTAGTTGGATGCACAGCGGTGTGTTGAGTATGGTTTTGGCAGGAGACCGACATGCTAATCCTTTGATTGGGGTCATAAGAGGTGGATTATCGATCAGTGTAAGCGACAAGCGAGTCACTGTAATGGTTGAAGTAATAGTTGAATGTCATGTGAGGTAAAAAAGTTAGGACAATGTTTGTCCTACGGTAAGTTGTTGTTGAAGTTTATGTTTGATGTTGAGGGGTGGCCTGCTGAGGAGTGTCCTTTAGTTTATTATGCACTGTCACATGTGCCGGAGATTCTGGAGATTACGTTTTATTGAAATTATGATTTAGAAACGTTTGCTTTGCAAGGAAATTGATTGCAATTTGCATGACTCCTCCCAGAGGATGTAGGCGGCTGCATGGCGCTTAGCACGGTAAGGGACTTATAAGATGGAAGTATAAGCTTATTCTATATTCTGTTCACAGGAAAAATTAATTTTTACTACCTATATGCAACGGATGATTCTTAGACTTCCAATAGACCATAAGGCGTTGCTGCCATGTTAGGCAGTTCCTTGATATCTTATAAATTATAACATATAAATAGGCGAAGGCAACTATTACTGTCTTAAACACAACATATGCGCTAGATTTGTTGATATCAGTATATTCTGTATAAGCCAGGCCCCTTGTATGGTAGAATTTATTCCACTGAGCGAACTCTAGTTTATATAAATACCTAAGGGTGTTGTTTGACAAATGATCATGAGTAAACTTCCGCCAGGAGATCGCTTCCTTCGAAATTATTCAAATTTGATGTGCAAATCAGACGTTTGTTGGGTTCCTGATGAAGAAATAAAGTTTTCAATTCTCGAGCAAAGGAAATCTAGCAGGTGTTAACCTTACTGAACAAATATAAGTACCAAAACTATCTGCGCGGATGCGGACCGCGAACCCGGGAAGACGCCCTGGTCAATCCCAAAAATGATATGAACTCAAAGTGCCTGCCTGCAGGAGGGATTCCTTTGCTCTCTCTCATATGATCGATCTCGTCGTTACTCCCATATCTAACGAACCTGGGGGTTCTTAGTTTTGGATAAACGAAAGGAACTTTAAAGTGGTCTCTTTCATTCCTCCGCTGTCAAACGAATGGACCTTTACCCTTTTTTTTCTAAATCGGCGGTCGAATCGCGTCATCCGTGAACGAGTAGGTATATTACGTGACGGAATTTACTTTCATAATATGTAAAATCGATTTAATTTCGTGCAATCACTGAATAATGTAGGTAATGCACTCTAGGCGTTGTCTAAATTGTCACTCTTCCATTTACATTTTTAGTGGAGAGTTACACTTATTTAACAGATTCGAGTCTCCAATTGGAAGTGGAACTAGTTTGGTGGTAACATTTATTTTCACTTATTTTTAAGAAAGCTAATAAGACACTGTCACACAGTCATTTACTTATTGATCCAATTCATTTTTCATTCAAGAAATTATGGTTAAAATTCGCTACATTTCTTCCAAGTCTCCGTTTTAAATATTAAATAAACAAAAGTGATCAGCTGTCAGATTTTCTATACCTGCAAGTAAAATGCAGATGGATGATGTACAAGACGGTTTTATACTGTTATTTTCAGCTGAACTTGAACTGTCAAAATCAAGCGAACATTTAGCAATTTAGTCAAGTGAAAGATTGGAGAAGCGCTCAATGTAAGCTTTCCTGGAACAGCGCACTAGTCTCTTGTGTAAAAGAAAGCGAAATCATTTAAAATTCAAACTCAATGGGGAGGTTCGGATTTCGTGTTTAGTCTGGCGGTAGTCTGACTTTTGAGTGGTCTAATAAATACCTGCAAAAATGTCTCCTAAAACATATTGTGGCGTGGAATGAGTCGTGGAACCTAAAATGGTCAAATGAAAACAACCCATTCGTCAACAAACAAGTTCCACTTCCAATTGGAGACTGGAATTTGTCAATTCCCCACTAAGCTAATTCTAGAACCAGCCAGAATTAACTGGAAATTTATCAATTGGAATTAGCTAGAAAGTTCTCGAAGAGATGGCAGAGCAGATATAAAAAGTCAGGTTTTAGAACAGGGGGAAAGAAACAGTTGGTTTTTAACAGTGGTTGGTAAATTGTAATCGGTTGTGAAGATAAATAAGTGCTATAATACAGTGAATTAAGTGATTGCTACTTAATAAGTGAATAATCCATAAAAGTTATTTTACTAGAAAAGTTTAACAGAATAGTGTTTTATCTTTTCGAATACCAGCCCAAATGTAACAATATTTAACAATTCCTTAAATCAGAGTAGATCCGTTTTTTAATCAGTAACTATTTCTTTCGACAAATTTTATCAGCAATTGCTGTCCCAATATGTGATTCGCTATGTATACAATGGAAACCCAGTAAGTGCTTGAAAGGGTCACAGCTTTACGCAAGCTATTAGAACAAAATCTACAGCGGACCATCTACAGACTATAAACCAACTGATTGAAAAATGCAACAAGTGCAAACAACCCCTATATCTCCCATATGTCGACTTTAGCAAGGCATTTGACTCAATAGAACACAACAAAATATGGACAGCTTTAGAAAACCAAGGGATTCACGATTTATACATCACAACTCTAAGAAATATATCTATATAAAAACAACACAGGACAAATAAAAGCAGAAAGAACAGGGCGAATGTTCCGCAAATAGGTGAAGGACAGAGTGATCCAATATCACCACCATTATTCTCTGCAGTACTCGAAGAGATATTAAAACAATTTGACTGGGATATATTCGGAATAAATATATGGGGACAACATTTGAACAATAATTTCAGATTCGCTGACGATGTTGTCCTGATATCACAAGTCTAAAACAAAAGCTATGACCAACTCTTCACATAAGGACATTACCCTCGATGGCGTAAACATTAACTATGTTGAGGACTACATTTATTTGGGACAACTAAACGACAATTCTGTAATATGAAGGAGATACTCAACGCAAAACTAAACAAAGACACACTAATTGACTCAGCAATTTTACCAGTTCTGACATTTGGGTTTAGCATAAATCTAACCGAGAAATTAAGGATTTGTCAGACAAAAATGGAGAGGAAACTTCTCGAGACAAGACTAATACAAAGTGTGCGGAACGAAGAAACAAGAAGACAAACGGACTTTCTCGATGTTATAAAAAGGACGAAACAGCTTAAATGGAGCTGGGCAGGACACATATCAAGAATTGCAGATAATAGAGCGACAAAACTTTTGATCAAATGGACACCAACCAGACGACCACGAACTCGATGGGTTGACGATATTAACCAGTTTAATAGCTATCATGACATAAACAATTTAGATTTATCGACAATTATGCGGGAGGCTTGTACTATTTGAAACTAATTTTGAAAACAATGCTTAGACTTTGCCAAATTATGATAAATTTATTTTATGTTTTAAATAACGACATATAAATACTTATAATAACAATGTGATAATAGAAAAGAAACATGTGTCTAATAGTGTGATGAAAATTTAGATTCGAAACTAAAAATGGTTATTGCTAAGGCCCATAATCTTTTCTCTCAAGTCGATTGAGTCGACTACAGCATAGACAGTTGTGACAGTTCAACGAAATTAATTCTAACTGAAAGTACAACAGCACGATTGTGGTTGTTTTGCGCTGTCAACAAAACCTGACCAAACAATTCTTCTCTTGATTGTAGAGATAAAAAAATAATAATATTGGCGAAATTTTCCATACAAAATTGCACATTGTGACCCACAAAATATTTAGTGTGAAGGTTTAAAATGATTATTAGTAAGGCCCTAAGAAGACTTGTCTTCTCTCCAATGTTCTCAAAAGCAACTAATCCACAACGAAATCGTTTCAAACTCTAATTACGTCAAAATTCAAATATTACATGCGCCACCTACATCCCATTCACCACAACTCAGTTGACTTTCGTGCGGCTGGTTATAAGCACCACTACACATCGTCGCTGGACATACCCATTCTTTTCGTGCACCATTGACAACAACCCATCGCACTGGTTGGCGTCTATGCACACCATACGCCAGTGCACCTTAAACTAACATTCTGTGTAAACAACAAAAAATCAAAGTAAGGAATTCACCAGCAAACCCTGATACTCCACCACGAATCGGGCCGTAAGGGACTGAATCAACTGCGCGATTGTTCATATGTAGATGTCGCTAAAGTTTTCCGTTGTGAAATTAAACAAAGCGAAATAACATACAACTAGGCGCACAGAACTTTCTTATTACAAATTATGTACACATTTTAGCATATATGAAACAAAATGGAATAACTAATATGCGGAATTTATAGTAGGCGCACTGTGCGCACAGGATTTTCAGAAATACAATTCTCCGAAAAACTGTGCATGTTTTGCCTTCACCGGACACCACTTTCGGGGTGTACTTCAAACACTTCCAGGATCGTAGTGCCTTCCCGACTAAGCGGAATTCCACCGGATTTTTTTTAACAAACACTGCTGTGCCTCCAATTGGCAAAATCGGTACAATAATTCCACTCTCATCCCTGGCGAAGAACCTTTTCCATTTAACACTATACCCTTGCTACTTGGTGTGCCGTTCCAAATCACAGTTAATCAACTTCTCACCTTCTAAGCTTCGGGGAAACATCTATTTGCAGTTCCATACGGTACTGATTTGTATTATAATTCATCAATTTTCCTTTTCATTAGTCGCAGAGTCGCGACGAAAAATTTATTTTCGGCACTGATGTTATATCTCACAAAAAGACACTTCCAGCTGTCGAAATAGGTATGTATTTCGCAAACTTCTAAATTTAAATCGTATGTGTGGAAAACTGCTCACTCATAACGACTTCCGGTTGGATGATAAGAATCACTTAAGTGGAATGTGCGCTCCTCAAATTGGAATCCAAAGCACTTTGAACAAGTGGTATAGGAGGTGCATACGTTCGTCTTTGAGAAGTGGAAGAGGTAAACACAAACAATTCTCACATCCAACACAACAACATCTGAGCGAGGAACCCTTCCAAACGATCACGGGCACTCTGTCCTGTGTTAGGCAGACCAGTGTACCAGTTCTCCAAAAAAGCAGATAACGACCAGAAATAGTGGCACGGGGCAGGGGATGCGGGATACGGGATACTGCAGCGGAGCCCATAAGAATGACGACACATATGCCGATGACGGTGGTGGCGGCGGCGGCGGCAGTGATTTTTTTTTTTTTTTTTGGATGGCAAACGCGGTCTACTTACTATACACCACTAAACAGAGCACAGCACACCGAGGCGAGCAAGAGTATAGAGATAGACAGAACGACACGAATGCAAGCAGAATGGCCTCCTCATACACTGCCTCGTCAGTAGAATCGATCTTGTCGAAACGATCAAATGTGTTTGTGCGCCGCGTCGGATTTTCACTTTCGCCGTCGACAATATTATATTTATTGTTATTTTTGTTTTGTTTTGTTTATTTTCGAGACGAATTTCATCAATTGAACTAAATGTGGTGTTCAAATAAAGAGGAAAAAAAGAATCCCAAGCCTAGTCGCACAATTTTTCAATTTAAAATTTAAGTGAGGTTTTCTGTTCCCTTCCCTTTATGTACCTACCGAAGAGCTGTATACACTGGAACTTGGACTTATTTAAATTTATTTTTAAAATTTCACGACGACAGTTCATGACCCTCCTCGCTATGGCTCTACTCACCCGAAACACGCGGGGCTATGCCGATGATTGCGAATAAAACTTCAAATTCAAAGGAGAATTTTGTGATTTTGTTATTTTGAAAATATGTCGTCGCTGAGCCACAAGGCTAATTAGTTTGGTAATGTTCTAAAAATATTTCCAAGCAGTGACACAACACATTATCCAGTGAGTGAGTGAGTGAGACGGGTCCGCCGATCGAAATTTTTGTATTTATGCGATGCCAGCGCATTCGGGAGAAGGACTCATACGCAACAGATTTTGATACCCCACAGATCAGTGTTTGTTGGCGGATTGGGATGGGACTCCTATTCCGTTTCGTTCCGCTTTGTTTTTATATCTCATTCTTTCTGTGTTGTTTGTTTGCATAATGAATAGCAGATAAACAATTGTGCGTATAAAAAAAAAATACGTGTATCCAACAACAACAGTGTGTGGTCATGCCGGTGTTTTAATAATTTGTTTTGATTTCGTTTTTTTTTTTTTTAAGTGATTGATAACATCAAGCAGTTCATTTGAGTGAAAAAAAATAGAAGAAGAAAATTATTAAATTGGCATTGAAAGTAAATTTAGTGTCATTTACGAAATCGAAACATTTTTGGTTTGTTTGGGCGCACATTTTAAATTGTGTTCAACGACAGTCGGGATAGTTAGTTTTCGGTCAAGGATTATGACATATTGGAGCACGTTCAATGATGGCGTACAAAATGATCAAATCAGCCCTTGATGGGTCACATCATCACCAGTACAACAATGGAGTTGTTTTAATAAAATGTACGTGTGAGCATTGATTTTTGTTTTTCTATCAATTTGTTGCAGGAATATGCTTGGCAATTTATTTTGACAGCTTGAAGAAGCTCTAATAGGCTGAGTAACTGCAGAATGAAGGGGCTCGTCAACTGTCATACGATGCAAATAATAATAAAAATGGTGACGATTGTTATGTCAATAAAAGTAGCACCTACTACAACGAGGGAGTTATTTTTGAATCTAATGTCGTTTTCCATTTTTCCATTGGGACAGAAAAAGCTTATTTTCAGATTCGGAGCAGTTTTTCTGCACTCGAAATCAGCTGGCTGTCAGATTTCATGTTCCATTGGCAGCAAAAAAAGTCAGAGAGTTTTTGAGACTCGGAGCAATTTTGCGAATCTCGATATCTGAGCGAGATTTAAACCTACTTACACTTACACCAAAACATTTGTTCTTTGTCAAACTTTAAAGAGTGTTATTATTTATGTTTTTAGACGACAAGTCTGTGAAAAATAGAAAAAAAAAACCTTTGGCCGCTGCAATGGATAGCTACATAAATTTAATGGATTTTTATAAACACAAAATACAATTTAGGAACAGCAGATTTTAAGACACGCACCACCACCAAGATAGAAAAATCTCGTTTTATGTTCCATTGGGCACGAAAAATGTGAAATCTGAGAGTAAAATCTGCAAATCCCAATGGAAAACGATATAAATCTGTGTTAGATCCTATGGAACTTTGAACAACAACTTGTGACACAGACATCCAAAAGGAAGCATGCTTGTGTGTTTTCTCATTTAATTCCGTTTTCTATCGGTTTTTCGTGAGCTGCAAGCCTAGTGTAACCTTCCTATCACCCTGCTTTGCATTATAGATGTACAGCGGTCCAACGGACGAACTAAATTGGAAACTAATTAAGTACACGACGGATATAACATCTAAAATCCAAAAAAGAAAATTGTTTCTTATATCCGCACGGCTGCCACTTGGAAATGAAGTTTGTGTCCAAAATTGACCAACTGTAGCTATCTATAAATGACCAAAGTAATCAGACGTAAAGAAATACGCTTTAGGTAGCATAAAAATTGAAGTCGCACGTCTTTTTTCATTCCGTAAAAAATGACCAAATGGAATAAAAAAGGGCCATGTAACCAAGAGAACAAATAATGACCAATCCTCTCCGAGGATTAATTGAATCTTAGCTCATCTTAGCTTCTCACAACAACCATTCGCTTTGTATGAGTTTCTGATTTTTAAAACGAATTGAAAGGACCTTCCATTAATTAGCCATTCCAAATGGCTGAGAAGCTCTTTCATTTATACTCTTGGATGTTTGTCAGACGTTCGCGAGAGATGGCGCAGTGGAAAAATCCTTAAGATGCAATTTGAGCGAACCTGGGACCCCTCACTTAGTAGACCGACACAGTTACCACTAA
The DNA here is from genome assembly GCA_963082955.1 of Cheilosia grossa. NCBI lineage: Eukaryota > Metazoa > Arthropoda > Insecta > Diptera > Syrphidae > Cheilosia > Cheilosia grossa. The sequence continues at coordinate 40,363,359 of OY720145.1, read as the reverse complement.
TTCACTACGCCTACAGTCATCCGCTTATATAAGTGCATAAATAATTTATAACTGCGGGGCTTACCTATCGGAAGCAGAGATTTTACTGCCCACAGGGGCGAATCGTCTTCATCTTGGTTTTGAGAAGTCAACGATGCTTTGACAGACGGACTAGAGTCTAAAGATTGATCTATTTCGCCAACAACTTGCTTGCTTTCTCAATTACTGCGACTGCGAATATGAAAGCAATTGTAAACCTATTTAATAGATATAACAGAAAGGCCGCCGAAACCTCTAAAACCTTTAAAGAGTCGGTTGTCACTTAAACGACATTGTATCGGACTGCGCAGTACCTCTAGAAAGACTTACTTAACTTTACTGGGGTAGACCAATGCCTCAACCAACATAAGCCGCCCCACCCGGCGCAGGGACATAAGTCCACGGGACATTAATCACTGAAGTGGGACATACGTTCGAGATTTTGTTATGGACTTCTGTCCTGTCGATGTGGCACATAAGTCCATTAAAAACATTTATTGAATTATGTCCCTTCTAACATGTTCTGATTTTAATGAAACGCTGTACCTGTTGCCTTAATTACAACAGCAGAGTTGATCAGTCTTAAGCATCCAGCGGCGCCCTTTGTAGTTTTTGCTGATGGTTCATTTAAGCTTGGACTATTTCGTGAATTTTAAATTTGGGCTATTTTGCACTATTTTGCTATTTTTTGGGCGATCTTTTATTTTCTCAAATTTCCGGAAGCTAAAACCAAAAGTTATTTGAGAAAATAAATTGGTTTTTAGCTTCCGAAAATTTGAGAAAATAAAAGTAAAAACTTCGCGCTAATTTGAATGTTATTTTATCTTCGGGCTCAATTTTAGTTGATAGCCTCCTCGACATGTGCCATGTGCGGTGCTTTGTTGTCTTGGGATTGAGTTGGACATTTGACGCTCAGCCAACTTAGAATACAGTGAACTCAACTTTTCTAAACAGAAAAGTGTTGCTGCATGGTTCGTTATTAAATCTCTTAAACGGGACCGAAAATAAGTCGAAGAATGTAGGTTTTAAAGCCTCTGCTTTCGCATTGATAAGTGTCGACAAGGCGCAGTGGCTGGTAGGTGTACTGTACAGCTCAGCGAGAGGACTCAGGTTCGATCCCCGGGCAAGCAGCACTTGAAGGAAATGGACGGAATCTATCCGACTAGGTGAGAGAAGTTCCCTGGTGGCTGTTTTAAAAACTATAGTGTGCATCTGGACACAATTAAGATTAGAAGACTCCTAGAACTCATCGGGATGGCTCTTAAAAGTTTTCTTTTTTTCTCATAGGAGGGCATCCAAAGATTGGCAATTGACCAGAATTGCTCCTCAAAGTGAGCCGTAAATGTCGTCATTATCAACCTTGTCCACCTAATTTGTCTCGTGGGAGCTACAAATCTTCCTCCGCCATAAGCTGAGCTGCAATAAATTCAAAAGAGATCTTATTTATTCAATAAAACTTTTTTTCTGACAACATCGTCAGCTAATACAAACAAACATTGTGTGTCGCTTACTCTGAGTGAGTAGGACGAGAGAAATGTGTGATATTTAGTGACCACCGCCGACTTTGTTGTTTTTCGGAAGGTTTGTTTTTCCGAATCATTGCATTACTAAACATCCAGAAGCCTCACAGCGCAGAAACAACATATCAAGAGGATGATAATTTAGCAGAACAGCGAATCCTGCAACAAAAATGTCGAAAAATGGCAGCGAAGGCACGAAGGCGGAATGACGATCAGAAACGCATTAAAGCTCGTAGTAGTAGCTCATTGTATTGAATGAAATTGAGAAAGCAGTTAACAGATGTGACAGGGCAACCAAGAAAAATATCGAAGTTTTCATACTCGGCTGTAGTTAACACCTGTTGCTCTTTAAACACAAAGGGCAATACTAATAATTAAATTAAGTGTCCGCGGTAGATTTTGCGAACTCACAATTGTGAAGTTTTCCATATAAAATTACCTATTTTGACATAAAAAATATTTAGAATGAAGGTTAAAAATGATTATGAGTAAGGTACATAAAGTTTCACAAAAACAATAAAAGCCATGATTAAATCAAAAATGGTGAATCAGACATATTGAGCTTATTGTGGTCTCCAAAAATTCGGAAAATTCATCGTCATTATGTGCGTTCAGAGAGTTGACAGTACGAATGTCTCCCATCGAAATAACACAACCACATTTTGTCAACAACCAATCTGGAATAGGGCGTCACTGTCACTGTAGAAGATCCACCCTTCTTCTCAGTTGGAGGCCAAAAATTGGCTCCGCCAGCAAACCATCCCGTCGCACACTTCGTCGTCTATTGCCCTCTGTATAAATTGCATTAAATAATGCCACTGGCCGCCACAACTCAGCTCAGTTCAGCCAAGTTGTTTGCTATTCCACTAATACACAGCACAATGACAATCAGCATCATCAACTTGTTTGCCTATTTGATATGATTAATGCATTTACAATGAGCTCATTACAAGAAGTGCGATGGCCAGCCATGCTCCATGCTGCTGCTGCTCCTAAAGTGGTAAATAATGCGGAAAATAATAAAATACCCTCGACTTTGATTAACAATATTGTTTAAGTTGAGCAGCACTTTAGTATCGTTGTACTCGTCGCCTGTATGCTCTCGAGCAGTGCGTGCTTGTCGGTGTCGGTGTCACTGTCAATTGTTGTCTTAGGTCGAAGTAGGACGATTTTTGGGCTTACATTGGTTTTGCAATGTGAATGCAAACAGTACGTCAATCGTAGCTAATGATGTCAGAGTTATTTATGCTCCTTTAATGGGAAACAATCGTAATAGGTCATCGTTTTTCAAAGAGTGCGCCATAAAAACCCGATAGGAAAGGTGTATCTGTATATATTTAAACAGCATGTTCTGCAATAAAAATCAACCACTTTACAATCCACTTACGAGGGACTTGTGGATACCTATATGATTATTCTTGTTAAATGTTCCACAGCCATGTTAAACGATGTGTTCGTCATTTCATGAGTAACAATGCATTGAAGCTTACGTAAGCCCAAGTGACGATTGAAAAGAGTGATTCAGCGAACTCCAAAAATGTGGTTTCCCTCAGCAATGGTTATTCACTAATATACGTTTAGGCAATAGATGTGTTTGCTATATACAATTTTATCTGTAAAGGTTTTTTATATTTTCATTTTAATGATTGACACTTTGTTGAATGTATCATGGATACAAGTGAATTATGTCATCAATTTAAATATTCGTATATATTTGTGCGAGTCTGGCAATGATGCAATAACTATCTGACAAGGGAACGCTATCAAAAAGGATTACAGTAATCCCCGGATATAAGCAACCCTCCTTATAGCAAAACCCTTTTAATAGCAACAAATAAGTCTGTGTTGGGATGCAAAAACACCATCCTATGCATTGCAAGGATCCCCGCTTAGAAGGAATTTAATTGAAAACCCAGCTGCAAGCACCATAATTTTATACCCTTCGCATGTGCTTTTATCTGGAGTGTACTGTACTCCACGTTACTATTCTTTTTTACAAATTTCAACTCCCAAATTTTGTTAATACACTTGCTTAGACAGAGACTCATAATGTTAATGTTGAGCATCGCAATGCCATTCGACAAGAAATCGATACAGTCTAAAGCTCATTGCGATAAACCTAGTTGATCAACTCATTCAATTTCTGAAAAACCTTATACTTCATTCATCTTGTTGATCAACTCATTTAGCGTCGTGGACTTAGTTGATCAAATCATTCAATTGTTGTCTTGTCTAGTACACCTTGTTGATCACCTCATTCAACTTCACGCACTTAGTTGATCAACTCATTTAACTTCTGAATAGACTCATCGGTAAAGTTCGTCCTAAACGCATAGCGATATACCTGGTTGATCAACTCATTTAATTTCTGATAAACTTTTACATCTTGTTGATCAACGTATTCAGCCTCGAGATTCTAGTTGATCAACTCATTCAATTGGTAAATGACCTCATTCAACTTGATGATCCACTCATTCGCACTTATTTGCTCAACATATTCAATTGGTAAAAGACCGCATACATCCTGTTGATCAACTATTCCATTGTTTTAGAGCCTCGTTTGACTTGTTGATCGATTCATAATATTGATCAAAAGCCTCGTAGTTGATCGGTTTGTGTGATTTCGACAGCAAAATCCACCGCTCGAGTTGGTGAACTGCGTTTTCGACATGGTTGCCCAACAAGTTGACGCACAATCAATATTGATCAATCAATACATAATTTGATATCGTTCCTCAATGCGGGGATCAACTTTGCGCAACAAACAACACACTATCCAATCACTTGTCGATCACTATGCCTTCTCCCATGCGCGTATTGAAAACAGTTGAAAGCCTTGTTTAGTGTTGAATGCCGGTAGTGTACGACCGGCATAAAGCTCTGCAAATTGATTTTAAAGGCGATTGACAAGCTATATTCGTAGAAATTGTCACTATTTTGCCCTAAGCTGGGCGCAGGCCAAGTCAGGTTGAGTCTCAGCGACTTCCTTGGGCTCAGCCCCAGACATATTATAGTTAGGACTTAAATGAAACCATAGTTGTTAAAGGTGAATTTGTTGACCTCTTACTTAGCCTTTTAGTAGAAACAGCTTCCACATTATATGTGGGTGCTAGTTTTACCTGATGATTCCATACGATCCACATGAACATTCCGCCCACGGAGCAGGTGTCTTATTTGCGAACATATATTTATGCGGGCTAGTACATACTTTTTGATGACAAGATCAACTACCACTGAACTATCATCAATCAGCGTCATCGTATCACTAGGCTTAAAGATTAACTGCTATGTAAAACCGTTTCCCTCTCTCTTTCTCTCTCGGCTGAAAACAAATAAATTAAATTGATGACAGCAAGCTGTCAGCGAGCTATCAACTTAATCCAATTCATCAGATACATAGAAGATACCATAACAAGACCGTCATCAATTGCCATCAGCATACGACAGTCGGCTGCAACTGGGAAACTCTTTTCTGTCAGATACCTATCTCACAATATAGGTAGCTACAATGTTGTTCTCAGAGTTGCGCTAACTTTCCTCAATCGATACATCATCAGCTAAAAGTGAAAACACGACCGTTCGAGCGGTAGCTGTCAAATGCCAACTGTCATCCAATCTTAATTCAAATGTTCAGCGCGCCAACAATATCCATCATCCACATGGACACAGCCAAAGAGGCAGCGGCACACAAGCATGCCCCGTCTATGGAAGCCTAAACGAACGAATGGAGCCTTTTAGCTGTTCAAGTGCTACCCACTAACCCAATGTTACACATCTGCCTACGAACTCCGTTTGACATTTCACAGTTAAATAAATCGATAGCCCAAAACAGAGAGAATTAGCTGATGGCAACCTGTGAGCAGCATCTTTCGCCATGGCATGAACGGATCTGGGAAGAAGCTGTGCCCCTCTTTTGGGAAGAACACTGACACTTTTTATCTGGTTAAATATATCAAAGTGTCGCTGGCAGTCTATGGTGGCACATAATTAATTCCAAATGTGCGGTGTATTTATCTGGTAGCCTATAGTACCCCCCGCTATTTTGGCGACATACGATTATCCGCGCGTGGTTACAAACATACTTCTTAAATCGAATTCCCGGAACGTGAACATATGAAAGTGAGACGGCGGCGCGCGTTGTTGAAGCCCATCTATACCCAAAGTGATGACCCATTGTAATGTGGGCACTTGAATTGGAGGAGGGGGGGAGGGCCAGAAATTATTTGTGTTAAACATGAAATTCGTGAAAAAGCCTTTTCCCATTTATCAAAGCGCACACTGGTGGTACGAGGCGAGTACATAAAGGAGCCAGGCATGAAGCACAGCGTGTCACTTCAGTGGGAGAGCGTTGAAAGAATTAGGTATCCAGCGGCTAGGATTAGCCCCATTTACATAGCGCGCTGCCGTTTTGTGGGAAATGCATTCGGCAACGACCAGCTGTCACAGCAGATATGCGCTCGCGCGCGCACACACACCAAAAGCAGCAAAAGCACACCGAGAATGTCGTTGTCGTCGAGTACAATAAAATCGCAAGATCGGGCAAAATTTACAACTTGGCAGCATTTGCGGTAAGTAAGTCAACATCAACTGGCCCGCGCTCAGCAAAGATCTCCGCAACAGAGACTGTCCACGAAAATATTTGACACAATTCGGTGGCGCGGCGGTGGTGGATGGAGTAACATGCAGAAGGAGAGGTGCATAGGACAGCTCAACCGCACGAAGTGACAACTTTCGCAGTGTTGCGCACCCGATTCCGATTGCATTGGAATGATGATGATGATGGGGAATTTTCCACGATCATGGGAAATTATTTGAATTTTGCTATCGGCTAGGAATTAGGTTGGCGCTGTTTTGATTTATCAACTTTTTCGGCCTGGGATAATGTGCGGTAACGTAATTCGGTTTGGTGCTCTGTTGCTGTCAAAGGACAGCCTATTAGAGTGGTTACGTGCAATTTAATTAGATGTGTCTCGGTGGGAGCCGACAAAAACAGCCTGTTGCTGTAATGCGGAGACGTGAACTAGGCTTTCCGCATAAAGTGGAGGTATGCCGCGAGATCCTATCAAAAGTATTTAGTATGTAAAAATTGAATAGCCTCTAATTGCAACTAGATCGTGAATGTCGTGGCATAGTTCTGTCTTGTGGCTTGGGTAAAACCAGGATGAACTCTTATTCAAGTAGAAGAATGACTTTTTGGAATGGGAATTTAGTGCGAGCGAAGTGAGATACGTGGGCGAAGATTTATATTGTTATTGGGCAGGGCATATGGCTTTAATGAGTTCTTTTTAGTGGACAAGCTTATGAGCTGTTTAAAAATGTAAATTCAGTCAAAATATTGAGACACGACGACTTTATCACAAAATAACGGACTGGAAGAAAGAAGGCGGTTCTGGTGTGTGTCACATGAGTTGAGCGGCCGCCTTGATTAAACCCTTTCTTAGCTCACAGCGTGAGCCTAGACCTTCGTCTATGCGTAAAGTATAGTTTTCCAGCTTGCAATAAGTCATGAGCCTATGGGTAATTTTTAGTTGGAACGCGCGCCACTGAAATTTCGAACAATTGTGACACAGTAATAGCACTAAGGGCTAGCTAGCTTGTACAATAAGGCAGTGTGAATTGTAAGATAAAATGGCAGATTTTCATACTAAGGAACACTTCTGTACGGATTCATTTGTCTGAAAAGGTGTTTCCCATCACATACTTTGTTATAACACACGTGTTGTTAGGAAAAATAAAACATCGCTAGCGCAAAAATTGTAGCAGTGTTCCTAGATGAAAAATTGTAAAAAAAAAACAAAATTCTTTCAAAATATAAAAAGACGGAAATATAAAACACAAATTGAAGTGCTTTAAATAAAACTTATATTTATTTTTTGGTCAAAATTATAGTAGTAAACTGTATTACATAAGATTGTGGAAGTGATAAAATATTGAAAATAAAATCCTTTAAGAGAATAGTCCAAATTCCTGTTCGCTGTTTTTACTCCGAAAATATATTGGCTACATCAGTTTTTTTCATCAAATAATTTCCTTACTTTTAAGCTGATGGAAACGTAAGTAAAACAGAAGTTGTGCGTGGGCTCTTTTCGATTCACATATTCTACATAATAAGGGAATTAATAGAAATCATTTTTCTTCAATAGAAAAAGTTGTTTTAATTTGTAAAATCAAAAATCTTGAAATTTGATGAATTTGAGGTAAAAAGTACATATTTTAGAGCTCAAAAATCTTGAAAAAAAAGATATAATATGTTTGAATCTGGCAATACTGGGCAGCAGTGCTGCATGCTGTATGTAGTATGTTGCATGTTGTATGTTGCCGTTGGCTATATAACTGTCGATACGGTCAATAAAAATAATGTCATTGTTCTGAATTGGATTTTTATCATCTTACTTAACCATTTTCCATTAACTTCTTTAGAATTTACCGAATTGTTAAGATTGAAATTGAGCGAAATTGCCATTTAAATTTTATAACCAATGTCTTCTTTTTAATTTCAGGTAAGTTATTTGTGATCTGGATCTAGATATATTGTAAGTAAAAATATTTGTAGTGTAAATGGACATGACAAGTATTATTATATTACTGAAGGATGGACCATCGCTGAGATTTTTTATTATTATTATTATTATTATTATTATTATTATTATTTGACTTTTTTAAGGATTTATATTTATGGAATAGAATTTCATTCAAAACGACTGCCTCATGTAACGCCAGTGCAGCACCCTTTCGATATCGAAGAAAGCCCAATAAAATTGTCTCATTTTCGACTGTTTTTTGGAGTTGTTGGGGTAGAGTATAATAACTTTAAAAGTGTACTAACAAAATTGTCAAAGGGTGTTGCCAATTCAAAACACCCACTTTTGAATTGGATAACCACACAAGAAAAAAAAACGACGAGCACTATTGCTATTATCATGCCAATCTCTCCAACGGAAAACGGAGACTTGTTAGGATTATTTTAATGTGTTACATTATTTCTTATTCATTCTATTTAAAAAAAATAATACATTTATATTAAATTAATTCAAAAATAGCTAGAGGATCTAGAGCTATTTTGGTTGAGATCGTTGAAAGCACACTTTATAAGGTTAGTCAGCAATTATACAATAAATTCTGAGTAATTTGGTCCACTGTGCTACCACAAAGAGTCGGTTATGTCTGCTGCTCTGGATACCATTTTAATTTGGGAGGAATAGCCGTGCTAACTCTGTGTCGTGAGTATCTGCTTAGTTGTCGACGAGGTTTTTAACAAGAGTTTAATTTCTTATCGAGCATAATGTCGGACAGTTGCATCGTAAAGGAAGAGGTGTTTCCCATTGATCCTTTTGTAGTGGAAAAATTACTTTCGGGGACGTCTAATAATAGCAATATCTAAGACTAGGTTTTAAAGGCATCGGAATATGATTTGCTAGAGAGCGTACACCAAATCGTTGCCCAGATTTAGTCCGAGGTTGCCGTGTTTTCGGCTCGGTGTGAATAGGGTATTAGACAAGGTGATGCGCTGTCATGTGACTTTTTAGCATAATACTTGAGAAAATTATTCCAAATTAGCAAGCCAACACCAGGGGCACAGTTTTTTAAAAGTCTGCTGAACTTCTTGCGTATGCTAACAACATTGAAATCATTGGTAGAACACAGCGAGCTGTCACTGGTGCGTTTGCAGTTATTACTACAGAAGTGGCGAAAATTTGTTTAGTTGTGAATGAGGGCAAAACGAAATATATGCAGTCGGCAAGAAGGGACACATCGAAATCGACGAATCGGAGAGGACTTTGTCTTTACTTCGGCTTCGCTAAAAACTCTGAAAATGCGATAGCAGAAGTCAATTACACTGCCACTCGCTGTCACTTTGTTTTGAAAAGGGAATTGATTTGTAAGGAGTTGTCGATAAACACGAAGAATCTAAATAGGACCCAAATAATTCGAGTCCTGCTCTAGAGCGCAAAAGCATGGACGTTAGCAAATACAAATGAAGATTTCCTTCGTCTCTCGGAAAGCAAAATTCTTCGAGTGATCTTTGGTCCAGTTTGCGTTGACGAGCCTTGGGGGAGAAGATTTAACAGCCACCTCTACGATCTGTACAGCGACACCCACCTACTTAGAAAGGTTCGCATCAGTTGTCTAAGGTTGCTATAGTTCATGTTGAACGAATATACACCAATGCTCCGACAAGAAGAGCCTATTCGAAGGGTAGGTACTAGGTACTGCCAGTTAATGTCGAATTCCACGGACTTGATTTTCACGTTTCCTCGATGGAACTTTTAAGCGCGGAATAGCTTGTTTCAAGGTTAGCCAAAAGCCTTTTTAAGATAACCAAGCCATTCCTAGACCTTGCTTCGTCCGACTGAATTAGACCGGCCACCAATTTGTGCATAAGTTTAGAGTTCACTTTTGACTAGCTTGGTTGAGGTTTGAACTGAATTGCCCTAGCCGTCAACTGATTTAAATCAGCTTTCTAAATTTGTCAATTTTACTGAGACCAGTTCCGTGTTCACTTCTCACTTCAAGGTCGAATTGGCTTCTCTGAATAAAGTGCCCCATCAAACCATTCAAAACTTTTCCTCCACCTACACTTTGTCTGATTGAACTCTGTCCAATCACTTTTTTTGCGGGGCATTTTCTCTAATTGCCGTTTCAAATTTACGCCTTCCAACTAAACGCCCCCTAACCCATGTAAATTGCCATTCGAGATAAAAATTTCAGCAAAGCTAAACAATCAGCACAAGTATTAATATAGAAACAGAGAGCTCGTACATACAGCCTGTCTCTGCACGGTGTACATATTATGTCTGCGACAAACACTTGTGCGATTGAATAACTGAAGTGAACACAGAAAACATCGCTTGTCGCGTTTTGTTTCCAATCAATTTCCAACAATCTACACGAATGGTGTCCCTACTTTATATTACTGTCCCAATCTACCATTTCAACACACTCTGGGTGGAGATAAGGCCCCACCAAGTCACTATACACCACACACTCATGTTTTTGGCAAAAGAAAAAAAACTCTTTACCGAAAAAATTAATTCTTGTTCATGATATCGCGTTTCAATTCATTGTGAAAACGTTAGGGTGGCCAGACGGCAGAGACTCACCGGAATTGTGCGCAGATATTTGTAGCCTTGTCCAGAGTCCCGACTAAAAACAGTATGTCCAGTCAAAAGCTCAAAGGTATTGTCAAAACATATCTTTTTAAAATTCCGAACACTTTGAACTGTTTTTAATTTAAAAAGGCTAGAATTTGACTCAACTCATCCACATAACGAAACTTGAAACTGAAGTTAAATCCGACTATTTGATGGATGCCAAAGCCGGCAATACCTTGGCTCATCTCCCTTTTTTAAGAATTCTTGCGATAAGTTGGAAAACTTGAAAAAGCTGATTTCAATTGTTTTTTTTTCATTTTAAATTCATTTTTATTACTATCATTCATTAAACTTATATGCTAGACAAAAACGATTGAATCTAATTTAAAGCTAACATTTAAATTAATCTGAATAATGATTTCAATTGTACTTGCGTTAGTAACGCGTTTTACAAACGAGTTTTTCAGAATGAAGAATTTTGAAGAATGACACCGAATAGAATTTTTTGAAATTAAGCTCGTAATAATAATTATCTACAAGAACCACTCGCAAAAATTGCTTGCTATTTTTACTGTAGATTAGAAAACACTTTATTTGTTTACAAAATTCAGGTGTGCAATCATTTTTGTTTGGCAAGTATTTCTGGGTCTAAAAAAACCGTCGGTCAGGCCATTTACTATATAGACAGATGTAAATGTAAATGTAACTGAAAACAAATGTGAACTTAATTATATATATAGTTGGCGCAACAGGTCTGTAGAGACCCAAGGCATAGCTTCTCACAACCATTCGTTTTGTGTGAGTTTCATTTTTGGAACGAATGGAAGGGATCTACAATTTTATGCCGATTCCAAACGGCTAATTGAGAAGCTCTTAAGACAGTTATACTCTCGGATGTTTGTCAGACGTTCGCGAGAGGCGGCGCAGTGGAAAAAACCCTAAGTTGGAATTTGGGTTTTTGCGGGATTCGAACCTGAGTCCCTCGCTTAGTAGTCCAACACACTAACCACTAAGCCACTGCGCCTGCTCTTTGAACTTAATTAGTTCCCGTTTTATTTTTCCTTAACTCTCCATTATTTTTTAAGATATATTTATATTTTTATTTATAGAATAAAACATAAGAAACATAAAACCGTCGACATTTGAAATGTCTAGACGAATCCCGGAATATCAACATAATGTCAGGACATGTTTTCATTTCGAACTGGCAACTCTAGACTACGTACAAGCACAGGCACCATGGATCGTTAGTTCGTTCTGCTGCATAGATCCCAACCACCGGCCAAATGTTGAGTTAGTGGGTGACGGGTGAGATGCGGAGTACGCAGGTGGCATTCGGAATGTGTCGGCGGTCATATGGTTTATGGTCAGTTTTGGCAACTTTACGAGACAGCCAATGCCTCGATGGACTTATCGGCGCGTACATTCTCAAGGCCCAGTTGGGCGCAGACAATCTTTTGTTTCTATCTGTCTAAAGTAGGGCCCCGCGCAAGATGGTTTGTTACATTCAGTCACTTAAACTGTCAATCAACTGCAGTATTATGCCGCTCAAGTGTGTAAAATCGAAAGTGATATCGTGTGTGATGAATTGGACCTGGGCTTGCTGTCGTTCTGTTACATAACACGCGGTTGAGAGATACCTACTGCAACCGAGGGCAGGGATAAGTTGCTGACAACCAATAGATACGAGTACACCTCGAATGTACCCCAATTTAAGACGGTCCCATTTTGACCTTTGGAAACAGGAATACGCACGCACGCAAAAGGCTTTCGCGAAACAACTTTCTATACAGGCGAGGATATGCCTCTTGCAACAAAGGCCAGTTTTGGCTCGTTTTGATCATCCTTAATCCGAAAATATGTTTAAATGCACTTTCATGTCGGCATTGCTCGCATTCAAGCCAACCGCACTGGCAAATAAATCACAGCGCGTCGGTAATTAACGCACCGACAGCACCCGGTATTTAGGCATATCCAGCAAGAGAATGCCTCCGAAACACGTTCGTGTGCCAGGTCAGACCGGCAAACACTTATCAGATACATTTTTTTTTTAAAAAAAGTGAAAAACTCGACATCATTGCGAAACGGGGAGACACAAGAAAGACCATTCAATTGGCATCTCCATGTCCAACCCGCACTTGTGTGTCTGCACCAGTAATTACGTAGTACGCGCTCCATTTAGATAACACGGCCATAGACCGCACTAGCTCGTATAGCTCTCAGATGAACTGACTGCCTGATTAGAGCCAACATGTGATGGCAGTTTTTTTTTTTTTGTCGGTTCCATACATGTTCTAGATTTCGACAGTCGAAGATGCAGTGTAAATCGTAGGAAGGTGTGCGGCTGCTGCGTCCAGCCTGCTGCAATTGCCCTCAAAGCCGTAGCATTTATCAGTATTCGACAGGCTGTACGGCCAGTTTGACTTTGAGACGTGCAATTGCGTGCTCTTTAGGATTGTCGTCGTCGTTAGAATGTTACAACTATTTATAGAGTCGTTCCTGTCTGATAGCAGTTCCCTATCAGTGAGTTGTGATCGCTTCCGATGTGAGGCTGGTTGAGGTTGAGACTGAGGCAAAACCGCGTTCCAGCGATTCTTGTATAATTAAGTTAAAGAGTTAATGAATTTTGTGTATTACATTCGTATCGTCGTCGTCTTCGAATTTGGGTCAAATTGATCTGGAGCGATTTTTTGTTGCTGCTGCATCGTTTACGGTCGGTGTCCGCATGAGAGAGAGTGAATTGAAATGCTTTGGATCGAAATTGATTGCGTCTGGTTTTTGGTTGATTGTCCCGGTACAGTTTTAATTATTAAATTTATATATTATACGTGTGCAGGTTTTCTCCACGAAATTGGTGTGATTGGTGTAATTTTTACAAGTTCGTATATAGTATAGTATTTTTGTATTGACTTTCACACCAGTCTTTTGGAAATGGGAACAGTCTTTATATCTAAACGAGATTAAGCTGCAGATAAGGTAGGTCGGGTTAAAGGGCTTATCGTCCTACTGGCAGTTGGAGATTTCTCTGAAGAAAAGCGTGACCACAAGTTGGGTGGTACGTTCAGGTACATTCATCTACGAATATAGAGCTTGTTTTGTTTTGTTGAAAATATCTGGGGAGGTTTTTCTCATAACTCGTAAAAGCCACTAGATCCTGTCCTTGAAGCTAAGAATATAAGCGTGGGCTATTCATTTGAAAAAATCAGTGAAATCGTTGAGAAATTTTTTTCTTAGGTAAAGGTATATAAGCCTTCCTGAGATTGCCAAGAGTCAAAAGATTCTACATCGTCTTACATCCAAAAAGGGCCACTGTGCTGCCACTGGGAGGGACAGTTACAGTCACAATGTCCGCTCCGGAAACCATTTACATTTTTTTTTTCAATGCACGGCTATGACGTTTGCTTGTTCGGCGGTGGAACAATTTTTTTAAGCTAAGAAGTCTTTCGAGTCGAGTTTTGTTCACAGAAGTTCAATACATTGATGGAAGCTTGTATCTTTAGAGTTATTGACTACTTCCACTCCTAAAGACGTTAACTTAAAGGCTATAAGTATAAGGTTAAATTATATTCGACCTCAAATTTCGTCAAAAAATCTTGACCACGTAGATTCGGCCAAAAACTTTAATTTATTCAATTCGACATAAAAGGTTGTCAAGCCGTTTGAAGCAAATAATTGACATGCAAATTTGATAAAAATCTTAATAATGGCGGGTATGAAATTTTGGCCACATTGGGGTTAGATGGTAACCTCATATTGACTAATTTCGAAGAACGACGGAACGCTAGGTCTAGCTATACTCACAACCATTCGTATGGAGTTTTTGGGATGAATGGAAGGGATCTATAATTTGATGTCGAGTCCAAACAGCTAAGAAGCTCTTAAATGACAGTTACACTCTCGGATGTTTGTCAGACGTTCGTGAGTCTAAAATTAAAATATTTTCAAAATCTTAAAAAAAAATATTTCTTCTTTAGCAATATTAAATTAGTAGTAAAATAAGGTAAAGAAAAAAACTACTACAACTACTACTACTACTACTACTACTACCACTACTACTACTACTACTACTCGCCACTTCACAAAAACTACTTCCCGAAGAAGGAAATAATACAAATTCGTGTAAAGATGGGGTAAGATACCATGACAAATGGCTAGGCTATTGACATTATTTGATAGATAGTTCTATATGCCATTAAGTATTATTTTGAGCAATAAGGCTCCGGGACCGAGTCGAAAAGACACCATACATAAAGTCTAATTTTCGATTCAGTGCAGTTGTATTTTCTTAGTCCGTACCTATCTCTGTAGAAATGGTAGGCCAAAACAAGCCCAAATCAACTCTATGCTGCCAAATCGGAAGTCCCTTAAAATAGTGAGGCCAAAAGTGAAAAGACCCCACATTTTATTTTCTTGCTTACCCAAACGCTTTTGACCGGCTACTTTCCGCAAAATAATATCTTTTTCAATGAAAAATAGTGTTCAAATTAAAACTGTCCATTCGGAAGAACTGGAGTTGTTTCTTAAGTAAACGGTTTAGTTCCCCTCACTTTGCACGAAGAAAAATCACCTGTTGGCTAGGCAGCATCCTTGTTCCAATCAACATGTTAAATTCCAGGTATATTCAGTACTTAAGTCAACACGATGTCATATAACATCATTTATCCATTTTTAACACACAGGCGCAGACAAAACTGGGACAAAAAATAAGACTCCATCCAATCCCAGACAAAACAACCTCAAGTACACAAAACAACCAACAAAACCCAACGACATGGGAATCTGCAACAGCAACTAAATTCAGTTCCCCGAACCAAAAAACGGTGACCCATCAGCAAGCTAATACCGTCTGGCTGGTATATATACAAACCCTTTTCAACCACATACACCCAACCTATAATTCAAAAGATAAACAAAACATCCACTTAGCAAATATCGCGTTCTGGCCGCAGCCGACACACAAAACAAAATGAAATTCTCCAGAACTGAAAACAAACGTTGTTGCAAAATCGCTCCTCCATTATATACTTTTGCTTTTGCGCGTTTCTTTTATTTTCGTAACATTGTGACCAACAACGTTTCACAACGAAACTGAAAGGGTTCACTCCAGATAACTTCCATAGGCACTTTGTATTTGATTTTCTGCATCCATCGGCATCGCCTGGATCTGGATATATCTGGACCAACAACCACATCGAAATAGTTACAAAGTACAAAAATTTGTTTTTTTTTTTATGCAATTCAGTTCGTGCGGTAGACCCTTTATGTCGCCCTCTGCGCGACCGTCACGATACACACCCTAACCCTGTGCGGCACGCCAAGCCAAACAAAATGAAATCAACTGCAACATGCATTTATTTGCACAGTCAAAGAACTTTACCCGCAGTTGAATGGCTCTCTAACCGAAAATAGATTTCAAAATCCACCTCGAACTCAATGTCAACCGCGACCGCGCGTTGGCAATTTGTTTGTCGATTTGTTGTGGGAAAGAGAACTAAATTGGAACCTCTAATGTTGCGAACGACAAAAAATGCAAAACGAAAAACCCCCGAGAGTTATTTTTACAGCCATAAGCCAAAGCAATGAACTGTTTTTTTTTTTTTTTTTTTTTTTTGTTGCATAATATACCTAACTATATTGTTAACAAAGTTTGAACAAAGTCGCTGATGTCATGTTAGTAAAATGCACAAGCTGAGCAAGTTTGGTGCAGAGGAAATTGGGTTACCTGTACCTGTACCTATAGTGCTGGAAAACGGATCGCATCATCAGGAGAAGGCTTTTCTGTAACTATGTGCTACGAGGTCCTGGACCCCAATTCTCAAATTCCGCATAGGATAATTCGTATGCCTAACATTTTCGCATAGCTGTACGGGAAATTTTTTCACCTGTGCGAAAATTATATTCACCTCTCGGATGAGGTAGAATTTTACTGAACGTCAAGTAAACCATTTTGACAGTTTGTGAAAAAAAAAACAATATTCCAAAAACCGAAATATACTGAAGTATCCGAGAGTCCCAAGACTGCTTTGAACGAATGACACTATTTCTGAACATATTTATGTCAATGCGAAAGGATATCATTAAATTGTTTGATTTACTTTAATTGACTCGTGTTTTCTCACACACAAATCGAGAACCAACTCATATTTCCGTATACGGGATGCAAATCTGCGTGGAAAACACAGACGAGTAACATTCAAAGCGAAATTCTCGTATGCGGATTTCGAGAATTGCAAATTTCAGCTTTTCGCACCGCTTCGGAGATTTTGACAGATAAACATATGCGGGAATTTTTGAGAATTGGGGTCCAGTCCAACTTATTCGTATGCGAGAAAGGGGTGGTTTGTGGTCGCCACTTTTAGAAGTAAGTTGAGAAAAAATGTTGTAATCCTGTTTGCATCTGGAACGAGTAGATAACTGCAGGCTGAACGGATGCTTCAAAGAAATGTTGAACTATCGGATATCGACAAAACAAAAATATAATACAAAAACTGCAGATCTTAACTACATTTACAGATAGAGTTTTATTTCTAAAAATTGAGCGCGTTACGTCATATTTACTTTATAATCGGCCTACCCATTTTTACCAAATATTTCATAACGCCAATTGAGAGATGAGAACTCACCGGTCACCTGATCCCTTATATAAGGCATAAGGGTACAAAAAAGATTCAGACCTACAAAGGTGGCCAAATTTAATGCATTGCAACCATACCGAATCAGCGTGACTGTCAGCGCAGACGGTACGTGTCACAAGTGTGATTTTTTTGTAATATGTGACCTCATTGGTGGAGCTCCCAATCGAACATCTCAGCGCTTCTGCTCTGTTTTAAAACAAAATTCTTCGATGCATAGATATGAGATGAATCATGGCTTACCAATGGATTTTATAGCCTTTGCCACAAATTTTTATTATGACTGCATTTTTGGGTTTTAAACTGCCATAGATCGTTTAACGGGCGCTCCTTAAATATTTATACGTAATGGATGCAGATACAGAAAGTATTTAAATTAAACAGTTGTTGACTTTATTGGCCTTTGCGCTAACGCATAGATACAATATATTCTTGTAATCGGTGGTAAATGGTTTTTAATGGTCTTCTTCAGTGAATTGATTGACTTGTGCTTAATTTTAGTTTATGACGTTTTATGGGAGCTCTTTAGAATACATAAAGTGCAGCTGACCCTGATAGTATAGTTTGTGAGTGTGATGGACTAATCAAGAAATATCTGGATGGCCATTGTCAAACTGCAAACTGAAGGTAACTTGGTAGAAGTTGTGAAAGGGGGAAATCCAAAAGAGGTTGGTTAAAAATGTCTGTTTTTAAGGATGCCATTAAATCGGTATATTTAAATTGAGTAGGTCAGTGTTTCAGGTAAATCTTGCTTCGGCTTAAAGCTGTGCAAAATGCAATGAAATTTTTACTTAAAGCAGCTAAATCTTTCCTCGGCTTAATCGATCGTGATTTATTAAATTCGGCGAGGTGCTATCGAAGCTATTTTCCTCTACGCAATATTGACTGCATAAGGCCTATTGGAAACACTTCAATACACCAATAAGACTTCCTGAACAGTTTGGGAAGACCTTACAGAAAACTCATATACTTCTTCTGGATGGCAATTAACGTCCGCGTTAGGCTATTGCTTCGCAAAAGATTAATTTAACATTTATCAGCAGTAGGTTATTACTTCGGTGGGGCCTTACCGAAACTTTATAGATATTCAAAAACTAAAAAGAAAAATATTTGTGTTTTTTATTACATTTTTCAATTTTACGTTTTCTTATCCTATTAATTCTACGACTAAAGTAACTAACCTGATGGATTTTATGAAATATATGGGAGTCACAATCTGCCCAACAAAAAAAAAAAAAATAAGCAAATATGTTGAGGCAGTGAAAGTGGTTCTTATCTATTTCTCTTCGCCTATTTATATTTAAGATTATCGAATGACTTTTTGCAAAGTTCATGCCCACTCGTTATAATTTAAATTTTGCTTACATTCGTCTCACTAACAAGCGAACAAGGTCAGTTTGCAAACCTATTTTATCTACCCTTTCTTTAAATGTTAAGTTCAGTCAACATTTTCTACAGGTCTTGCCACAATTTTCGTGTCGATATCGACCCCAAGGCAGATTTAATTGTATTGTTGGGCGTAGATTTTTTTTATGCATAAAAGTAGGGCCCTTAGAATCCAACCTTGAGGCCCCTCTACGACTACTTTGTACGACTTGATGTATCTCTATTTCTTATGGCGGAAAACTGGTCGCAGTGATTAGTGCGCTGGATTACTGAGTGAGGGGTTTTGGGTTCGATCCAAGTTCAGTGCAGGATTAACCCAGTGCGGGGCCTGTAGCAAATTCTATCAAGGGGCCCTTGGATTTTCTAATATATTATGGTAAATCTAAATACACGAATTTAAGAAGAAAAAAAAAAAAAAAAACAATTCAGTGCAACATAAAAACATAAACATAATAAAATACTAATTTGATTATTTGTCCTTCTTTCACGTCATACAGTCAGATCTTTCAGCCGAACCCAGCAACTGCTCAGAGTTAGTGAAAAGTAATAATATCAATTGGAATATACATAATCTAACTTAGTAACATATGTTATCTCTCGCTCCCACTTTCTGATCTCTTTCATCTTTCTCTCTCAAACGGAGAATTTCCCCAGATTTGGAAGACATGGTTCATTACCCCGGTGCACAAAAAAGGATAAACAAATTAAGTTGCTTATTACCGTCCAATTGCCAAACTCTCACATATGTCCAAACTTTTTGAAAGTATTTTATAAGAAGTCTCAATCTTTCTGAGCAAGTCCCTTATTTTACCCTACCATATGGCATCCTGAAAGGTTGATCGAGAACTACAAATCTCGTCGAATTTGTATCCTTTGCCCTCTCAACCTTGGAGAATGGCAACGAAGTCGGCGTCATCGCAACTTACTTCAGTAAGGCCTTTGATAAGATATCACATCAATTAACCGTCTTCAAATTGTCTGCCCTTGGCTTTGAACCTATATTGACAAAATAGATATCTTCCTACCTTGAAAACCGGTATTATAGCGCCCGCTTTAGGTCCGTACTTTCGTTCTTCTTCTTACCAGCATCTGGTGTCCCACAAGGCAGCCATTTAGGTCCCCTTCTCTTCATCCTAACGGGAAATGATCTTGAGATGGTCATCATACACTCGTCTCACTCTCTGAACGCGGATGGTACTAAATTCTTCAAAATCATCTCTTCATCTCAAGACTACTGTCTCCTTCAACAAGACCTTGATCGTTTTTCGACCTGTTGCCTCAAAAATTGCTTACAGCTCAACATCACCAAATGCCAATCCATTACCCTATCACTCAAATGAACCAATCTACCGTTCAGTTTTCAATTTCAACTGCAGCATTGTCCACCTCAAACTCGATCTCCTTCACCATTCTCCTTATCTTTAAGTCTTAGTTTTAAGGCTCTTCATGTCTTAGTTTTAAGTTGTTACTTTAAGCCTAAATGTTAGTTTTAGCTTGCATTAAGCCAATTATAAAATGAAACATTAAGCCAATAACCAAAATTAAAAATTAAAATAATGCGCAGTTAGGTATTCTTATTTATACTTTGTCCTCATTCACTACGTAAAAACACTACGCTATTTTGTATAGGTATTTTTGAGAGATACCAGTCGAAGTCGGTTGCAAAACTATCATGAAGGAAAATAATATTTATCAACCCAATTACGAAATCACTTTTTATCAGTATAACCCTTTTTAAATTGGTCCGGTTATTACGACAACCTCGATGAAAATACATATTAGGGAATTTTCCTGTTAGTTTTCCAATATTGCCAACTAGCGTTTAGTGCGGTACATAACCTAATTTGTGGTGTGACCAGCTTTCACTGTTAAAAATGTACTAAACGTTTAAATTATAGTTATGCATTTTGATACAACTCTTTCGTACTAAGGACTCTACCTATATTGATTTGAAAAAATATTTTCACTCATCGATCTAATTAGATACTTTTTTACGGTCAGAAAGCGTTCGTGCGCGTGCCCCCCAAGAAAGCTTCCCAATTCAGCTCTTCGGGCTGGGCATAAAATTAGAGGTTCCTTCCATTCATCCACAAAATTATAAACTCACAGAAAACGATTGATTGTATGAAGCTAGCTAGGTCTAGAGGGTAATTATACGGACCTGTAGCGCCAACAATTTATTTCATTTATTTAGATCTGGAAAATATACCAGCGAAAGTGTTCTATTGGCGATAAGAGCCATACCTATAGAGCCGCTGTTATTTTTGCAGAGGTGCCTTACAACGCTGACTTTAGTAAGTGGCTTATGCTCTGACTGTATAATTACATAAGTTACATAAGTTGAATTCCGATAAATAAACAATTGCTTTCAATTGATGGCTGAAGTATGGTGTCGAAGGTGCCATTGTAAAGCAAACAGATAGGAAACCAAAAAGGAGGTTCCCTTTCCTTTCTACAGTATAGGCATTTAGTCTTTGATTACATACAGAGTGCGACTGTGTTTTAATAGCGTTTTTTAAAGTTCTATTCAGGCAATGTTGACAGGCTTATGAAGCTGGCTAGACCCTACGTTACTCCATTAAGGTCCTTGTACATTGTGATGGCCTGGAGTTGGAAATTCCATACGGTCTCGCAGCCTTTCTATTGTTAAGCTTTTAACACGTTTCAAGAACTTCTTGCATGTTGTCATTGGCACCTTACCTTTCTTTAGGTGCGCTATGGCAAACACTTTGACTAACCAGCTGCCTAGGAATATTCGTATTCCGTTTACCTACTGTAGGTGCTTTTTCATCAAATCGCATATTCTTTCGTTTACGAACTGCCTTATTGCTTGCCCCATCCCTCAAATCGGTCGTGCGTATGACCAAAACTCCTACCTCGGCTGTGTGCCTATTTTCCGGAATCTTTAGCACCATCATATGGTGTCTGGTGCCAATCTCACCGAACACCAAGTAGAAGTCTGTTAATCACCTGCTTAGACTCGACATCAGTACCCATAAAAAGTACGAATTCGTACATAAAAATTCCAAGTTTCGACATCAATGACATCCATCGTTCATCATTTGAAACGATGCGTCATAGGCAGTTAAATTATTATGGAAATTTTTCTCCAGTCTTATACATCATAAAAAGATCTTCATGAAGCCACAGACTATTTCACACACCTATACTGCTCGCATTTAGCAGCGAATTTGCCAAAGGTCCCCGTTTTTGTTGGTGGCGGCTTAAGCTATTTTTACTTTACATCTCATTACAAGACATCAGAGATGAGAGTACTGCAACTGCTGCCTGCGCCAAACGAATCCCATCCGGATGAAAATATCGTAAATCTATTTTTAAACTTCAAATAAGCCAGTAACAGCAACAACAACAAGAACATGCCGCACATGGCTCTTTTTGCATTCCACAAAGTCTGTGCAATAAAAAAAGTGCGTTTCCATTTTGCATGGGTTTGCGGGCAAAGTATCTGTTTCTCTGTGGAGTAATTAAATTGGTTATTACTACGATAAAACTGATTAAATGCGCAGTGCATCTCGTTAAGAGACTTTAACACAAGTTACTATATATCGTAGATACAAAATCGACCTCAATGGCATCCTTGCACTGGATTTCCACAGAGGATTACTGAACTGATTATCTGTTGCGTGCATCGTCATGATTTTTATGTCAATGCTTATTAATGAGATGCAAGATATGTTGAAGATCATTTGTATCTATCATTCCTATCTGAAATTAGTTCGGCCCAGAAAACGTTCATCTTGCACATTTGTTCAAGTTCGAGCCTGAATATCAACAACTTTGAGGGGTGATTGTGTGTCCACATTCACATCCACTGACGTGATGGCTTCGTTTGTAGATATAGTTTTTGTCGATGGAGAAAAAAAAAAACACGAAGAACGAGCATTAGTCTTGTACCTGTTGTTGTCGTTCAACATAAACTGATTGAGATAAATTCCTTTTCTATTCATAAAGATGTCGGATGTTGGATTTTTGTATCGTAAATGCGTCACACCGTTTTGTTTTTTGTAAGCTGTATAGAATCTTTTGTGCGGCTTAATATACCCACTCTCCCCCATTGATGTGCTGGCGTTTGCGAAACGAAACGAGGAACGCTGTCCTAATGATTGAAAGATCGAAATTTGTTGACGATTCGTGTATGTGCCAAAAAAATCGACAAGATGATATCACTTTTGCAAGGTCTCTACAGGCAAAGCAGAACGAAACAAAGCCAGCAAACAAAGCATCTATGACACTTGAAAGACACTTTGGGATTTCCTGGATCATTTTTGTAGCCGCAGCATCATAATTCATCATCACGCTTGCAGAGTAATTCTGACAGCAGCAGCTTTGTCGGTCTTGACACTGTCGTTTGAAGATCCGGATGTAGATGTATGATAAGTGGACCTCCTTATAAGTCTATGAACATCTTCGTTTTCTATTGCTATTTGGTTTGTGCAGAACTTAAAGTCTTTCATGACAGCGTGAGAGCTTGCCAATTAGCCTATTAGTGGAGAAAGTAACGGGACTACGGGGTGGAATAGAACGCCTGGTTCTGCGTTTCAATTGCCGGCCATATGGCTCTCCTTGTCACTTTGGGATCTTTAGGCTTGTTTGTTTGACTTGACTCCCTTAAAAGGAGCAAGCAACGTTTATATCGATGTAACTCCTGGCTGTGGACAATTTTTTCTAGTTGACTTATCAATGATTCAACTTAACATCGTTGCCCCTTAGAATAGGCGTTCTTTGGAATTCTCAAACATATGTTCTTAAACCTTATTCCATTAAGCCATGATTGAATGAAGTAGGTCAGGTGAGAACTTTCGCAGAACAAGAACATGGATCTGTTGCTTTCATCTTCCACTGCGGGATACTAATTCTTTAATCTGATTTGAGCAACACGTTCATAAGCCGCTGGCACTTCCATCCCATCATTAACTGCACAAATCTGGTGAATATTTTACTATGTCCTTCACATATTTGACTAATTGTTTGGGCAACGAAAAATGCCCGCTGTGACGCAAATCGGCCGAAACTTTCACCCACACAATCTGAGAAAATTATGCACACCCTCCAACAACTGTAAATATCTTCCTTCCTCAGTGTTCAATCATTAGTCAATTGCAAATCAATTGGCAAAAATCAGTGTGCATCCTGTAAATTTCCTTCTTTCCATTCAATATCAATCAAACAGCATCCTCCGTCAGCATCAGGCAAAGATGCCGCTACCCATCACATACCGCTTGGGAAAGCATTAATAACACTCGCACGCACGCAGAGGACGTATACAATCATTTTGCTAAATAACGGAACAATTTGCATGTACAAAAATTAATTATTTATAACCAGACAATGAATTGTTGTTCGCCTGGCATGTGACATAATTTCGATTCGGGGAATTTATGTGACAGGTGCTGACCTTAAAAAAAAAAAAAACGATCCGACCAGACTGTGTGCACAAATTTATTGACCTCCCTCTTTCGAGGTGTATAATTTACCGCGGAACCTTTCAGTTGAAACCATTCGTCTTGGGGCTTGGTCCATCTTCAGACGCAGATAAATATGTCTTCTTTTTTTTCTTATAAATATTCATGTGCCAGCAAGTGGATTCAAAGTATCGGCACCCAGTCGACTGGTAAATGAATGAAGATCACAGGAATGCCAGAGTGCAGCGCGCTGCCTTAGGCGCACCGAGGAAGAAAGTCTTTTGAGACCAAACTGAACGTCTTGTGTGCAGTCATATAATGTAGTTTCGGTGATTAAGTACACGCGGATACATAGCATCACCTTGCGGCTAAGGAGCGAATATTTTGAATTTGCCATGCAGCCACAAGGAGGAGGAGGAGGAGGAGGATGAATTTGCTTGGAATGCAGTTGCTTCGAGAATGGAATACCGGTTGTCTTCTGGCTGCACCAAGGGTATGTTGTGTCATCCGGTAGGCATTTTCTAATACTGACGTGATTTAATTATTACTTTGAAAGTCCCATCACAGAGAGCACCCATCGTGCGTCGTAGGAGGATGTGCACGTAATTTGGTTGATTTCGTCATGGTCTGACCGGGGCTTGAATTAAATTCATCATCATCTACTGCGCCATTTAAAAAATGTTTACCTTCCATGAAGATTCTAATATCAAAATAAAAGTAGCTAGTCTTTGTGTATACGCATTTTGGCTCCATATAAAATGATCCCCGCACAAGTGGTCGCTTTCCTCTTTTAGATTTGTCTGTTCTTTCTTGTTCGAGTGACTCAAGGATAAATTAAATATTATTCAAGAAATATGAAAGAAATGAACGGGGGTAGGAAAAGATTATTTCTTTAAATTTCTTTTCAATTATTTCTCAAAAATTTATAAATTTTTGTAAAACACCCCACTCCCAATCAAAATGCAATTACAACTTCTTTTTAGCAAATATTTGTTCTTTTTCTGAACCATATTGAATGTGCACCTTAAAAAAAATTCCAACCACTTGACGCCTTGCACAATCAGAAACTCCCACTTCATTTGCACCCCCACACACGTCCATCGGCATATTCGGTTTATAACTGCTAATGCAAATTCAAAAACAAATCTCTAAAATCGTACATGTACAGGGTCCGGCAAATAATTTTTTTTTTTTGAAAATGCTATAAAAAAAAACTACTGAATATTTTCTCAAATTTCTTTTTTTATTTGAAAGTACAATTCTTCCGGTTAATAATGGAAAATAATTTCATTCAAATGGCTGCCTCGGCTGGCCATGCAGTAGCCTACACGATCGGTCCAGTTTTTAAGCACATTATCGATTGTGTGAGGCTATATTTCACCAACGGCTTCACGAATATTGTCCTTTAAAGCGTCAATTGTCTCTGGCTTGTCAGCGTAACACTTATCTTTTACGGCACCCCACAAATAATAGTCCAACGGTGTCAAATCGCAGCTCCGAGGTGGCCAAACGACATCAGCTCTGCGGCTGATAATGCGATCTTCAAAAACAGGGCGCAAAACATCGAGTGTAGCTTCGGCTGTGTGGCACGTAGCGCCGTCCTGTTGAAACCAAATGTTGCCAATATCCTCCTCTTAAATTTTTGTGAACAAAAATTCGTTCAACATGGCCCGATAACGATCGCCATTGACTGTAACGGCCACTCCTTGCTCATTTTCGAAGAAAAATGGCCCAATTTTGCCTCTGGACCAAATTCCGCACCAAACAGTATACGCCCTGTTTTTGGCTTTTCACGCTTTGGTTTATCGATGAGGATGCCAGTTTCTTTCACTTTTTTGACAAGATAACGAACATACGGTGCTTCTCTTCTTCCAAATTCCGTACGCAATTTTCGCACACATTCTGCAACATTACCATGATTTTCAAAGTAATGTCGAAATATTTCCCAGCGTTGTTCAAGCGTATACACAACCATATTCGTTCACCGGAAGGATAAAAC
This sequence comes from Cheilosia grossa, assembly GCA_963082955.1. Classification (NCBI taxonomy): domain Eukaryota; kingdom Metazoa; phylum Arthropoda; class Insecta; order Diptera; family Syrphidae; genus Cheilosia; species Cheilosia grossa. The sequence continues at coordinate 40,337,289 of OY720145.1, read as the reverse complement.
TAATTATCTGTCAAATCAGACATGAGCTAAGTGTTACCATTCGCGAAATAAGCACTAGTTGAAAAAAAAAAAGTTAGATGGCGGACCCTTTATATCTATGCAAAGATATCGATCCACGCCTTCCAATCATATAGACACCTTAAACCAGCGTTACTTATATATTCCAGTCAAAAATAATAACATGCCCCAACAGATCAAAATACATAAGCTCCTACTACGCTTGTCCTCGTACTCAAAAATCTTGTAAAGTGTAAGAGCATATAAAGTAGTTCAGTAGGCACTTGCAACTCCCTAACCAGAACTTGCGACAATTGCCTGTTACTGAGAGCCTCAACTTATAAAATCTCACATTGTATACTCGTTGCTACAGCTGTATCAGATGAAAGGGGATTTTATATTCGTATTTTTCATGAACCGTTTCTTTTACCTAGCGTCGGTTCTCAGATTTTTTCCTACCTACGAAATAAAATAAGAAAACAACCAACCTGGACTCAGTCGTGCACTTTATTTTTTTTTTTATAGTTATCGTATTGCCTTGTTTAATTTTGTTTAAGTTTTGTTTATGCTTTCCACCAACGCGAATTGTTTTATTTTATTTAATGTTTTTACTGTTTTCAAATGAAGCTGTGTGGTTGTGGTTATATTTGCGCACATTTGTGTAGCGATTTATTGAAATTCAAAATGAATCACCCGGCGTACTTAGGCATTCCGATAGATGAATATTGGAAAAGCTGTAACTTCATCTTGAAATTTATAATTTTTAGAAATCTTTTAGGGGCCAGTTACGGACAGCGTTGCGACTTTAGGACCACTATTCCGCAGTAGATTCTCTAAAGAAAATGCATTACATATAATTTTTTAGCAGAAGATCTTAATTTCGAATAGTGGATCTCCAGCAATTGCAGCAAAGTGGCAACGCTGTTTACGGATGAATCGACACACACGACATTTGGCAAGAACTCATGCAGACATTTTCAGCTGCTTTACTTTCCACCGGTCGCCGCACATGACTCACCTCCAAAATTGGGAGAACACTTTTAGTTTCGCGTGAATTGCAATCGATTATTCTTCGCACCATTTATTGTGTTGGTTCTGTGATTGCGACCACAGCGCATCTGTATGTGGTTCAAATCTGATTCATCTTCTGCCAAAAAAATGCCATCATTGTGTGGGCCATATTGCGGTATGCGGTATCCTATCGTGGGAGTAAAGATTCGTTCTCAAGGTTTGGCTGAATTTATATAAATTAATCACTCTAGGTGGCCAGCGCAGCGCTGTGGTCTCTCTGCCTATAGGTGGCATCGACCTGCTTACAGACATAAGTATTTGCAGCATGGTATGGCTACACCAAATTAATTGAAACATTATTTATTACATTCGCGGCTAATTTCACTTTATATTCATTTTTCTGTCTTTATGGTTGAAGGGTTTTTTTTTTGTTAAATAACTTGAAGCACTTGTCAGCAGTTGGCGCAAGAGTACCGCCAGCTTTGTGGGAAATGAATCATCCTGGTGTAGCCGACAAAATCGTCACGATTATGACCTGGATGTGAGTTTTCTCTTTTTTCATATTTTGTTGTCCCAAATAAAATGTTCTCAGCACATTGAGGACACGCTGGCGGCAGTATTATCTTGATTGATTGCGATTAGGAACTTCGAGCCGCAATGCAATAAATATCAATTTACTCGTTGGTAATGCGTTTCATTGTGATTTGTTGAATGAACTTCCTTAACTTTGTAGACATATTTGCGTGGAGTGCTCATGGTAGGGGTATCCATATTGAAACCAGCGAAATGTTGCTGGAAAAGGGTGCTCCTTTTTATTTTTTTACTTTCCCGGTTCTCTGTTCACCAACTGTGGTACCGCCGCCAAAACTATACAGTCAATAATTCTACCTCTAATTTAGTTCAACAAAGTATACTCGTATGTTGGATAACCAAGCGAAATGATAATTCCCACACATAGAACTACAACTGAAGTCTTACACAGGACTGTAAGACAACAAAACGGATACCTTCGATGAAATTTTATTATGATTTTCAATAGTTTAACACATGCTCGTACTGTCAATAAATTTCGCATATGGCACACTAAATCTTGGCCACGATAAAAACCAAAAAAAAAACAAAAATGCGTGGACCAATATGGTTTTTCAAACAGATAACTACTTTTCAATCGATCGCCTATTATAACCGCTTTTGGCCACGCTAATTCCCGCTTATGCACCGGCTCAAATTGGTAATGCATTTCTCTCTCTCTCTGTCTCTCTCTCCCAATCCAAATAACAACGAGATCGTTCTGTAGGTGAGTGGTGAGTCCACCAAGTCCAACTCTGACTGAGAATGCGCTACTTGACAACTTAAATGCTGACCATAAATTTTGGTATTTTATTGAAATCGAAGCTCTTTCATCAGCTCGCAGACAGCCACCAGCAAGAAGTTTAGACTGTAGACTTGCACTGCCCCGCCGAGCATTACCTGGTATAATAAGCAATTCTCATTTTATTGTTCAAATGTGCGTCGTTAATTTTTATGCAGCCATAGCTGGTGTTTATGGGTCGGCGCAAAAAAAAAGTTCCAGCAGCCAGTAGTATGACCGCCAGCGCTGAAGGATTGCACACGCACAGTTTAGGAGGCTTTCGTACGAGTGTAGTTGTGTAGTTGAATATGGGCTTAGGAGTCGATACACTCATGCGTTTCCAATAACTCTATTTGAGGGCCTTTCGTTGAAGAATTCGTTGGTCGATTTTATGCACTTGGTTGCTGGTGGGATAGTGTGGTCAGGTGTTGTGCCGGAAAACCCAACTAAGTAGAATATGGTTAATAGTAATGTGGGGGCTGTTGGTGATCGTATGTGGTGACGTATAGCTAGCTATTGGAAGTTGATAAATTAATTGTGAATATTTAACTTGAAATGTTGATAAATGGGAAGTTTTTGATGGGGTAGCTTAGTGTGAAATATGGGTGGGGAATGCTCAGGCAATAGTTGTTTATATCGGCAGGAGCTGGTTTAGGGATTTGTGATTGTTGCCTATAAGATGTGTTTTTTTTTCGTCGGTAGAACCCCTGCGCCCACCAGAGATGGGTATTTTTTATGAGGCGTGGGGCAGTCTTTGTATGGAATACTACTTAGATGACATGGAGTTGGGGCAAAAGGCTTCGGTGACTTAATATGCGCCTTTCGGTAGTAGGTTTCTAAATGCCAGTCAATTTGAAAAATTCTGTATAATATTCTAGCGTCAAATTAAAGAGGTTATTATAATATTGACTGAAATGAGCAAGTTGTTTCTTAAATATGTAACTCGAATGACGCATTTCAAAAATAATATAATCACTATTAGTATGATTGCAAACATATTGTTTTCAATTTCGTTATTTCAACGTTGGCAAAGTTTCCAGCATATTTCGACAGCAAGGGACTGAGTAAATGCGTTTTTTTCTATCATTTTTAGTAGGCTAATTTCATCAATACCTTTTCCCAATTTCAAGGATGTAACTTTCCCATCTACCTTTAGTAGTCCTAAGAGCAGCAATTTCTATTCCTAATGGAAACCCTTTACAACATCCACCATCAAACATGCGATGAACATTTCCTCGGTTTAATGTAAATTGAATTCCAAACGAAAAAAGAAACCCACTTCACCCTCATGCGTGGTACGGTCAATTGTTGTATGCAGACAATGATGTGGGTGAGTTTTCGGAAATTGGATTTAATTTAAACAAATGATCGGAGCTGCTGCAGTCGTCGGCCACACCCACTCACCATTAATTGAATACATCTTTAAACTGGCGCTTTCCTTCGCGTAAATTGGTTAAATTTTTGGGTAACACCCTTTGTGATTTTAAATTTCGGCTGAAAAAATATTGTTTTTGCTTTCTTAACTGATTAATTGCAGTCGTTTCACTTTCACTTAAAGAGATCACTTCAATTATTGTAAAAGTGACCGTAGAGGTTAGTCCTGAATATGGTGAGTTTCTGGGGTCGGGTCAATATCTCTTTGTCTAATTTTCCAGTTTTTTTGGTTTTAGTTTGACGCTTTTTTTTGTTTAATTCCAACCAAAACCATCCCCGACAGATTGCACTTTTCTTGCAAAAGGTAGACATTGCAGTCGGCTTTTGTTACCTACGGACACTTATTGGCACTTATAACCCCCACTTAAACAGGGTAGGCCAAAAATTATGAGTGGATTTTCAGGTTGAATAGTTTTAAGTTGTCGTCTTCGTAATTTCGACAAAAATATTAGGAGAATAATGGGATCTAAATCCTTGCAATATTTTACGATGTCAATAATGTAAATTTTATAGGTGCGCCCTGTAGCCTAATACCTACTCTTAGTTAGCGCAGAGATTGAAAGATTGAAGTAGAAATATAGGATGACAATGAAGACGGTACATTCTGGGAGATGACTTGTTAAAAACTTTGTTGAAGACGGCTTGTAACACAACAGGTGGACAAAACTGTCAAGATCTTCTTAAAGAAGATAAGGAAAAATGCTTGAAAAACTTGGTTTAGTTAACAGAGAAAGGGTATAGTATTTTATGACCTTTTCCAGATCGTTGATATGATCGCAACTCAGTGCGCTTTCCCAAACAGGATTTAGCCCCGTTCAATTGGTCACTATGTTCAGACAAACCGCGGGTGTGACAAGACGTATGACTGGAGTTCCTAGGCTCATCAGATCACCCGAGAACATTAAGGCAGTGATATCTTCAATCTTGCAAACCCAACGGCGTAAACTGTGCCCTGGTGTAGACTTTTTTCACTTTTTTACACTTGAAAGGCATCGACGGCTGTTTTGAGGGCGGAGTCCTATTTGGAGTGGCCAGCGTTGCGTTTGATAAATAAACTTGTAGAACTTCCGGGACCAAACGACCCTGTTCGTTCCATAAAACGTTCCCACATTTCCTATCTTTCATATGGCAGCATTTACACTCGTATCACTTGCAACCAATTCAGGTACGACGATGCATAAGATCGCATTATACTTGACTTTGTTAACAAATCAATGTCGCACTGTCACTTTTGTCCCAGTAGTTTTTTTTAGCAACCCCAAAGGCTTTAATTGAACAAAAAGAAATAAATTGTTTTCTCTATCAATCCTTTTGTTATAACACACACACAAATGTTTTCTACGCAGTTAGACCGACAACAGCTAAGGAAAGTTTTAATTAATGGCACACGCTCTAAGGATTACAGCCCTAACCTAACCCCAACCTAGCCCTATTATGGTTTCGCTACCCTCAATTACTTTTCTACTCTCTCTCTCTCTCTCTCTCGACAAAGTACTCGAATTTAATGTGTATTGTACACAAAACCATTTGAGGGTCCTCACAGTAGTTTCAACCTTCATCCCCTATGCGATATGGATTGTGTTAGTTACTGCTGCTTGCTTGTTGTTATTTCGCGTTGTTTCCTCTTTTACAAGTGCGGAGATGGCAATTTAAAAAATTCAACAGATGTCAACCCAGTGTTAAATGTTTGTTGGCCGGACGTCATGTGACAGTGCCGTCAATTCAATCGGAAGTTCACATTAGCACAAGTCATTGTTCGCATTAAGCCAACTGCCAATTAATGTAATCGGCAATTTTAATGTGAAATCGCAAGCAAACAGAGAGACGTGTAAACCCGCTAGGACATGCGATTTTGTTGTCTGGATGTGTGATTTTGACTGTGATTCGAAAACGTGTTCTGTGGTCATGGTGGTTGATTTTACGTGGCAGATAGAAGATGGGTGCGACATCCGGAGGGTAGTTTCTCGATCTTTGTTTGCTTTTGGAAAAGATTTCCTCAATCCTCGCCGAAAAATGTCACACATTCAGAAGCGTTTTGAAGGCGAGCAGATATGGTAATTGAAATAAAAAAGAGACAAACATTCAACACAGTTTTGTTTAGTTGGAAAGTGAAAATTTGTATCTAAGTAGCTATGGAGTAAAACAAATGTTATAAATCGTCGAATTGTTATCCTCTGTAAAAATGTAGTCTCTTCTAATAAAAAGATCCTGGTACCAAAAACCCAAAAATGCAAGCAAATTCAAATCTGCCTTAATTAGCGAAGCTTCTGGTAACTGTTCAGTGTTCACCCTAACCAACTGCCCCCTATTGGCTTGGAAAAATAGTTAAAACTGAAAACCTCATATTTTGTATCCTCCCTAGCCCGCACACCCACAATAAAAACATCTTCTCCTTTTTTTTTGGAGAAGTATAAATAAAACCCACCATGCGTCGGCTAAATAAAACATAACCTAATCTATTCCATCTGTGATAATCCGATTCACCCGTGTCTCGTCATAAAAGTACCGAATTTACATAAACGGGATATTTCCAGATATCGCTTTGAAATTGTCCGACTTCGGAGTTTGTCAAACTAAGCCGCACCGACTTTTCGCTGTCGCTGCTCGTAGTGTGCCCTCGATGATAAGTTACTCTCAGTTTTATTGTTACTTTCGTACAATATTTTGAGTGCGGTTACCCATCCCGCGCAGGTTTGACACCAAAAGGTCATAAATATCCAAATTAACAGCGTCTCTGAGTGTTCATTGTGATCCTCAGGAAAACATTAAACGAAATTAAATGTTAACACTCCATTGGATAAGCTGATAAATAATGTGGAGGAGGAGGGAGGAGACCGTAAAGCCGCACGTCCTCTTTCAGCCTAATAAAGTGGTTAATCGTGTCCCTATTCAAATCTTTCTCCTCTTGAATTTTTATCAACTTACTCGGGTTCTATATCACACGACGAGTGCTTGGATATTTTATGACAATGGAGTTGTCCAATGCATGTGCACACACGATGATGACACTAACGATCCAGACCACACACGCCGATTCGGAGGTCCCTTCAATTGGCCTTCATCCTGTTGTATATTTCCTCTCTCTCTCTCTCTCTCTCTCTTATTTTGATACCAAATTGATCACCCATTAATAATTGTCGAATGGCTGGGGCATACATAAAACTTGTTCTTGTCCTTTGGATGCTTTGATGAAATCGGTTAAGTGGGTCTCTTATATTCTTCGAATTCCTTTCGAGAACCAGTGATAAATTATACATTGCTTCAGCTTTTTTGGGGCGGTAATTATTGGTGGAGAAGTGATTTAGTACGACAAACAAGATGCGTCGGTTGGTTATGGTGTTAATTGTTAATTTTTGTGTAACTGTCATACACAAAATACACTGTTGGGTGCAATTACTATATTTCGACACAATTTAGTCTCAATTTACACGAGAGAGAGTATGACTCCTAGTAATGTGCACACGTGCCCAAAATATTTATATACCTTATTTACCCTTAGTTCAAGGTTTGGCCACCAATGTTCTGCCAACAAATAATTCGTGATGTCGAGGCCTTTGACATACAATCTCTTTTATAAAGAATCTGGCTTCCAGGAAGTATGTAATTGTGTGTAGTTTGATGGAGGACTCTGAGTCAGGGACCATCCTTCTTCTCTGAAAGGTCAAAGGCGCAGTGGTATCTATCAGGAACAGATCTAATTTCATCAAGAGCAATACGAATTGTGCTTCATTGGCAGTAACTAGTAACCAGAGGAATGATTTGACACCAAGACAACAAGTTATTGATGAAAATACCAAATTTTATGTTCCGGCGGAAACTGCCATTCTAAAGTAACCTAAGTTTGGCAATTTCGTTCAAAAAATTTATAAGTTGCACCTATATATATGATGTGACACTTGAGGATACGGAGGAAGGAATTTATTCAAAAATCATCTGCTTGCAGGAAAAACAAACTTTGAAACTCGTTTTCTCTAGAAATGTTTGCCAGAAGATTATGTCACACAAAAATGGAAGTCCTGAGCTAACTTCTAAATCGGCAACAGTTCGCCTTTTCCGAAGACAGTATCCAACAAAATTTCGGGTTATTAAATTCCAAATTCCACGAATACCAACTGCACAAGGCACAGAAGTTTGGTGTGCACCGTTCCATGTGTTAATTCCACAAGATCTTATCGAACTCGAATCGAATGGGTTAATCTTCTTGAAGCATTTCAAAAACCACCCGGAGTGACGTTTATGGTCACTCGTTTGATTGCTGCTTCGATAAACATCAGCTAAGCGCATCTGTCGTATACCTACTCGAACCTACGTGCATAATTCACATCCCAATAAAAATATTTCACGCTATTTTCATTCTACCGAACAGAATATAAATGTCGGAAATTCCATCAACTAAAACAACAGCTGATGGTCCCGTTCATTTTATCAACGATACACTCTCGAAAAGTAATAAATTACTTACCGATGCGAACATGCACCCTTAATAGAAATAATTAATGGATTCATTTATGGACACGCTTAGCCATGTGATGTACATGTTACATATGTCATTTTATCGTGTTAGATTATTACAAACAATTAATTGTCCCATGCCTTTGTCCAGTGGATTTATTTTTGGGCAAGTCACCCACCAACCGCACCAGGCAGGCCAAAGTCTAAACAAACGCAGCTGTTTGGAGTGGTGGTTGGTTAGTTTTCTAAGGCAGGCTTTTAGGGGTAGCAAATATGGATCTGCAAAATGTTTATCCTTGAATAGGAATATATGAAAGGCCTTACTGCTTAAGTTACTTAAGCGGAAGGTACTTATCCGCGTAAATGTACACAGAAATTTGTAAAAAATGTATAGATTTGTACTTATACGGGTTTTACTGTATAAATTTAATTTACACGTTCATTTAATTATGCTCCTTATTTTCACAAATCAATTCAATGTGCATATTCGTGTGAGCTTTTTTGTACTATAAAAGACTTTTGTTCTTATTTGCCTTGCCAAATAAAATTGAAATTGAATTGAATTGAATTGAACTTTAAGGCATCGTGTGCGTATGCGTGTACTATGGGTTTTAAGATGAGGAGCCTAAAATATATTCCCACACTCATTTTCTAGAAGATCTGCCTATGTTTCTAATTACTCTCTCTTTGGTCTTGGCTTTGAATTATTTGTCGTCTTATATAGAGGATTGCATACAGAGGACATAATTATTTAATATCATAGGGGAGATGGTAGGGACAGAACTTTTTGTAAAACGGAATGCAGGTTTTTTTAAAAATTATGAAAAATCCGATTAATCTAATTAATTTCCTAAACTTTGCATTCACTAATTATAAACAATGTATGCGCCCTGTCCTTGTATAAATGCCGAACACTGTTTATCAAGCCTCTTATGGTCGAATGTACGAGTATCCCACGAAAATTTCTCGTTCTATATAAATTTGTTCTGAATCCGAGAATTCAAGTTCTAAGTTCATTTTGAAAGCCGTCACTGCTGAAACCGCGCTTTCGACCTTAAAGATTTCTTTATTGCCATAACTTTTAATTGATACATCAGTGGGACAACATTTTTCGAATTCTACTTCGAATCGATGACCTTAACCTACTTGCGTTTCACCCACCATGTTTATCAGTGAGTACCAACATTTTATCTTGGCAGTTTTAGGCAGCATCCCTCCCCTTTTTGTCTTCTGCAATATTGAGAAAACGCTTGACAGTGACATCTTGACAGAAGTATATCTGTATCTTTGTAGGACCTGCAAGGTTTAACGTTGCGATGGTGCATATACGCTTTTAAAAAAATTATTCAACATAGTTCATTCGAGCCGGAAGTGTGAGTACCAAATATTGGTTTCAGGATTTGATTTCATTGAATTTTTATTACGAATGAATGGCTGTGAGAAACTAAACTTAGTATCCTGTGTGGATCTGTTGGGAAAGCCATTTCTTTAAGGAAAAGGGACCTATAAAACAAAGTGGCAAGTCGATAATTCTTACAAGAGCCTTTTGTAGTATTAAACGCTGCTACAGAAATTTGTCGCAATTGTAGAAATTTATCAGCCACTGTCCACTGAGCTATGTTTCCATTTCATCGTCTAAAATCCATCATCAATTTCTTTCCAGCCATTACGATGTGGCTATCTAAAGGAATGGCCGGATCCGAAGGCTATTTCCAAATTTTTAAATTCATTTTAAACTAACTCCATCATTGCCATATGGCGCAATAAGCATAAATGGCAAGTAACATGCGACCCCCGTCATCCACATTTTTTGTTTGCAATTTTACACATATTAACTGATAGAAAAGTCGAGATAGGATTTTATTTCAAAAATTGTCCTGGTGAAATTGTGTAGATGAGGCTTCTTTCTGACTGATCGTGCTGCCAGCCTTGCCCTGCCTTAGTCAAAAACGCCGATCCCAACGTCTGACGTCTTTTTTTTTATATCTTACACCTTCATCCATTTTTCATTTCATTTGAGTATTTATTATTCTTGCAACAATTTAAACAATTCTTTAAACATCTTCATTTGATCTTCCCATCGAACGGTCCATTTTGCCCCACTTTCACCCCTATATCTGTAATAATTACAAATTTATTTACTCGGCTCCATGTCCTTGGAGGAAATTGCTATTCTGCGTAGCATTGACACCACACATTCATACTTTGATGTTTTCATATCCCACGGTCGGATTCTTCTACTCAATTTATTTCATTAACAAGTTCATCTGAAATTCATTTATAAACATGCGTTCAATTGTTTACAGATGGGAGATGGTATATTTTTTGCCTGCGAATGTTATGGAAAGCATTATCCAATTGATCTTCAGAATTCCACCCAAAAGGAAAACAATATCGGTGAAGGTTGTGAGAAAATGTATTTCGCTATAAAAAATAAAGAAAACAGAAACTGTAAAGTAGTACAGCGCGAAATCACTATACTGTACCACCCACTGACTTCCAATCGGGTTAAGGCACTCTCAAAGGAACGGACAATAAATTTTATTTTCGAATTACGCAACGCAATCTGTTTGCTTCGCAACTATATGTGTGCGCGTATCTGTATCTAAATATACATAGATGTAGGTTCTTAAATGTCAACACTGTACAGATGCAGAAAACGAGTGTATTCGATGAAAAAGGAGCAAACAGAGAGAAATCGAAATCGCATATGGAGGTTCAATGTTCGATAGGGCATTCACAGAAGATCAACCGAGAATCCGAGATTGTCTAGTTATATGAAGCTGTACACACAGTTCGATCATGTGGGGATTCCTATTGTGGAACAAGGAACCTGCCTCTTGTGCTCCGTATATAGTCAGATGTATAGGAATAGGAACCTTGGCGTGTGCAATGGTATAGCGAGAAAAAGGCGATTCCCGATGACATTACCTACTATAGCGCTTGTGAGATGCGCATATGTTTTTGCCTCCGGGAACACTGGTACAACTATGGCATTGGCGCTATGGAAGCAATTCCACTTTGAGGAATTACTGAAAAATGCATGAGTTCCTTGGAAGTGGAATACCTCGTATTGCTAGTTCTTTGCCGCTATATACAGCGTTAGTGCCTTGGTTACGTAATTGTAACTTTATAATGAATTGAATTTAGAATTTGCAACTTAAGGAGGAAGGGCGCTCTTACGCTATTCACGGAAACGTATCCCACATGTGCATGCAAGTGAATTGTGGGGGATAATAGGGTTTGTGGAATTTTTATTCCACGAAACAAGCGAACGTTATTTTAGTAGTGTATTTTCATAGACCAATTTCAAAATCAGACTGCTCATTTTTTCTTATATGAGTCGGTAATCCTAGTTTCGGTTCCTCCTTAACGTATGTGTGCCTTGTTATATTGAAAAAATATAACAAAAGGGTATTATGCGATCTATTGGCAACTCCCTCGCTTGTCTATTTTCCATCCACTAAACTCACTGCATCTTGACAGCAGCGTTGCCGCTGAAAATTTAAAAAAATGGGACTAAAAAGGGCCCCGAGCCGAAAAAGAGGGCCTTAACATAGAAAACTAGGTAATAATATGAAAAAACAGATCAGCAAATTTATTTATTTGGAAACACTTATTTTTATATCTTTATTTAGGAAAGTGGGGGCCAAGGGTCTTGAATCTTAAAAAGGAGTCAAACGGCAACGCTGCTTCACAGTTATCAAACGACAAAAACGAACTGAAGCTGCGATTCCTATTGAATATTCATTGGGAAATGTCTGAATTTATAACCTATTTCCATCTTCTGTGAGAAAAGATGTGACGCAGTAAGCGTTTATTGTTTAAGCATTCTCAATCACTGAATCAATGAATATTGCAGCAGTATTAACCCACCGTAACACTGACGTTGTAAGTGAGTAAAACTATTTTATAAAAGTTAAGAACCAGGGGCGCACGCAGAAAAAAATGTCGGGGGGGTTTCGAAAAAAGTGTTTGATTTTCATAAGGGTCCATCAAGCTATCAGAAGCGAAACATGTTTTTCTGTTTCGCTTTGTGTTCCCATATGCGGTGTGATCTGCCCCATAAGAAGATGTCCATTATAATAATAATAATAATAATATTTTATTTCATATCAAAGCAACTAAAAAAAAATTTAATTTTAAGGTTCGATTTTAAAAGTATAATAAAGCTTTTTGTATGAAATAGCCGAGTACCTAAAATCATTTGTCATGATGACATGATGCGAATATACCTATCAAATATGTTAGAAGTAGACAATTTATGGGGAAATTATTTTTAAAATGTAATTTAAAAACAAAGCAAAAATCCAAAAAAAAAATAAACAAAAAAATTAAAAAGAACAAACAAAGAATCCGAACAAAATACCTAATGAGACAACAGGTTTGAACAGAATGAGTTAAAGAAAGTAGGCATTTTTTAACCCCAAGCAAGAACACAGTTTTCGATCTTTCACAATTGACATTTAAGGTTATCAGGTAACATATTAAACTGACGAGGAGCAGTGATATTTTAAAACCGTGAAAAGTGCGTTTCATATACTGTTGGCAGGGCTAGCAAATGTCGGCTGTTGACACTTAAAGCCTAACATCCGAAACCCGAATTTAATAAGAAATATTTTAAGAATTTATACAGATTCCGGATTGGAAAAATTTGAAGATTTTTGAACAGCTCAAAAGTATGAGCTCTGCGATTTATTCTACTCATTATTCCCGCGCTAGCGGGATATTCTATACTGCAGTTTTGATTTCAATAAACCACTGTAGACTAACTTTAAGATAGTAAGACGACAGTAGAGACCAAGATGATAAAGCTGCCTCTCCACCCTATTTAGATATTGCTACCTATGTCTAAAATTAATTGAAGTTCTCACTTGCAGGTCTCTTAACATTTGATATTTTACACTCTCTGCGACACACAAAAGAGTCTTGCAAAACCAATGTGTGCGTGCAATTCTAACAATTAATACACCCCTGCTTCCGAAGTTTTCAACACAGCATCGTCGGTGGCGTGTGTAAAGCAGTGATCCCAGATTGTGGGGAAAATTCCCGCGTCTCATAGTTGGCTTAGCTGTTTAAAAGCTTAAGAACAACAAGGAAGCGGGCTAGGGGTGTCGACCCCCGCCTGCGTTCGCCCCTGTTAAGAACTCTTAAAGCGTTTCTAGTCTTAGGTTCGCCTTTCTCGAGATAAGTTTATTTGAAAAAAAAAAACTAAAGAGCTTCGAAGTACTTGATATAGCTTATCATGCCTATACTGCGGATAGACATTTTTATTCATTTTTGTTTCTGTTCAGTTTAACGTTTTTGACAACTTTATCTTCCAAGAAAATGTTCTATTAATATCGCCATTATACCAAGCAATCTTTTGACGTCACACCACGTATGTGCTTATGATATCAATTTTGCGTTGACAACTGTATCATTCAAGAAAGATATGACTTATATACTTTTGTACGATCAGAAAAGAAGAAGGAACCTGCTTAACAGAACTCGCCCAGATATCGTCAGAGGCACAGCAATAATCACGGGACGTTGGTCAACTGGAGATCATGCGGCCAAACTTCGGATAAATGAGAAAGAAACTCTCTCCAAATGTCAGCACTAGCAAGAAATAGATTGCGCACACTGAACCAACCTCTTTTCGACTATACCTTAGCGACATTTCTAGTGTAAAGGGATATTAGATATAATGCGTTTCCTCAACTGCACAAATTGGATATAGGTACCGAATGCATCAAACCCATCAAAACCTATAGAGTCGTGTGAAAGAAAAGGCACATCAGAGTGCTGCTACTTGGGCTCAAAGCTGTACCGCCACTTCTACGTCTACCTCCCTATACCTATGTTTTCTTGACTTAACAAACTTTGTATTTACTTAATCTACCATAACAATATTAAGTACAAGAATAGGTAGTGACATTTGTATTTGTGTAGTAACAGATAGTGATAATGGGGTGTGGGGTGAACTGTTTAATTAATTTTAAAAGAAGAACATTTTATGAATTTATACATATTTTTACAGAAATTAACAATAAAAAAGAAAGAAAACGTAAATTTAAAAGAACATTAATTTGTACATAAAACAGCATTAGAACAATGTAACGTACATGTTTAGACAACATAGGGCAGCAAAACTTTAATTTCCTCGTGATCAAAATCAAGAAGCCACATTTTTACGTATTTTAGGAATAGGGACACTGATCCTTTTCCTCGGATATTTATACGAAGTTGATTAAATAGTTTGCACGACACGATGGAGTAAAAGTTTTTGAATAGAGTAGTATGGAAAGGAGGAATAATGACAGCATTAGTTGAATTGCTTCGCAAATTGCGATTGTTTGAAATAGGGCTCCGTAAATATCCACCTCTCATAAAAAAGTTTTTGAAACTTTGAAATAGTACAAATGTTATAGTGCCAGAATTTTCAATGCTCTGAACAAAACTATAGAAGGAGCTAAACGATTTACCCCACATACTTTTCTTATAGCACATTTTTGCAAAACAATCAGTGGTTCAATCTTCGTTTGGTAAGCGCCACCCCAGCAAGTTATTCCGTATTGTAGTTTTGATTGAAATATTCCATAATATACTGTTTTCAAAGTATTTTTGTCACAGAATTGTCTAAGGCGATAAAAGCTTCGTACTGAAGATCGTAAATATTGTTTCAGAATCGAAATATGTTTGGACCAACTAATATTTTGTTCAAAAGTGATGCCTAAATATTTAAACTGATTAATTGTTTCAATTTTAAAACAGCATGTGTTACAAGATGCCTGCTCAAACAACATTGTCCTTGTGGCTTCTTCAGTACAGACACAATTTGACGCATTTGACCATTCGCAATTGTTTGTATGAAGAAATTTTCGAAGTTTAGGGACTCTTGCACATTAAGACTGAAGTGAAGTAATTTAGTTTTATTGCTGACAACTAGTTTGTGTTCCGAAAACCACAATCCCAGGAGGTGAACATCATGGTTTATGTCCGCGCTTAAGTTTAGAGGACTATCCGAGTGGTATGCAATGCCCAGATCATCTGCAAAAGCTGTAACATTCCCTTTAAACGGTTGACTAAATAATGAGTTGATGTAAATAAGAAACAGTAGTGGACCAAGGACTGATCCCTGGGGTACACCTAAGTTCATAGTTTTTGGTCTGCTAACAAAGTTACCTATTACAACTTTTTGAGTTCTGTCCTTTAGGTAGGACTCAAACCAGTTGTGCATAAATCCACGAAAGCCTGCATAGTGCAGTTTGTTTAGTAGAACTCTGTGGTTGATCATGTCAAAAGCTTTGGTAATGTCTACAAAAAGCCCGGCGCAACATTTTTTATCATCCAGAGCTTTATAAATAAAGGAGCAGAATTCCAAGAAAGCATCTTCTGTAGAAAGGCCTTCCCTAAAACCGAACTGAGCAGGAATTAGGAAATTTACTTTTGCCAGGTATCTCAAAACTCTATTCTTAATGGCTTTTTCAAAGACTTTAGGGACTGATGACAATAAAGAAATTGGCCTGTAATTATTTTTGTCACTCTTACTACCTTTTTTGTAAAGAGGGATCACATTAGCACATTTTAATTTGTCTGGGAAGACGCCTAGGTAAAACAAACCTAGTCTTAGCATATGTTGCATATCTTTCTCATTAACTTGCATATTAGAGTATCGTTGCGGTTGGTGCACTCTTTTGATCGAAATTAATTTTCAACGTTCGCAAATAAGTTCGCAATATTTCGAATGTTGTTTAAGCATAAAGTGAACCATTTCAGACCATCACCACTGGTGGTTCAGTGACTTTGTTCAACTCTAAAAGGCAGCCCGAGTCAAAAGAACTTTTACATAAAAATCAGGTGGGCCAATTGTGACAATAGTTTAACGAAAGAAAGTATATAAACATTGAATGCTCTTAGTCTTCAGTCTTAAATTAAAGAAAATTTAATAAATACGTTGGCTGAATGACTACATCAGTTGTAAAAGCTTCTATATTGATACGAAGTTCAATGTCTTCAAATAGGATGTCGTTTTTGTGCTGAAGTGTAAAATTTTAAATTTTGGGAGACTAAATATTTTTTTAGACATAAAAAGGAGACGTGTTCTAAGACTACTTATAAAAAATAAAGTGGACGACTTGGTCGAACGAAACTTTCCCGTTTATCAATAGTTTGGTGGTTGTTTTTTTTTATGTTTTTGGGTAGGTAGTTAAAAATCTGAGAAGCGATGCTACTCGTAGATAAAAGAAACTCCCTTAAATATAGGAAAAAGAATTGTGTTAAATAAAACTCACTTTTGTCAATCAACAATGTGAACTTTTAAAAGTTGAACTATAAGCGCCTACCTGAACTATTTTATAAGTTCTTGCTCATTAGAAGATTTTCGAATACCAGCGTAGTGGGAGTTTCTGTTTATTGATCTTTAGGTTATGTTTTTATTTTTGACTGGAATAGATTAGTGACGCTGGTTAAAGAAGGAGTCAATGATTCGAAGTAGGGTTCGTGATAGATCCATGTCCTTATACATATATATTTATTTTTGAAAGAATTCAGAGATTTGTTTTTGAATTTGCATTATATAAACTGAATATTATGCCGATGGACGTGTGTATGGGGTGCAAATGAAATGCGAGTTACTGATTGTGTTTTATTTCCAAGTGGTTGGGATTATTCCAAGGTGCATATTCAATATGGTTGAAATACGAAGAAGTGGGGTTTTTATTGGCTAAACAGAAGTTTTGCGTAGCTGTTATTGTATTTTTATTAGAAGGGGGCATAAGATTATAAGAAAAATGAAAAGTGTGAAAATAGATCGGGATTTTTGAGAAATATTTTAAAACTGATTTCTTCGATTTTATTGAGAAAAACCGAGTAGGGGATCTTGTTTAGAATACTTATATTATCTTCAATATGTATTTTAATCAAAATCATAAGAGCGGTTTTTGTGCAACTAAGCAGGCAAAACAGTAACAAATAGTTCGAAAAATAATATTGCTTAACTTAGCTGAAAACTGAGTACATATTAGATATTGTTCGAGTTGTAAGCATTACTTGTTTTTTAAAGTGTTATCCAAATCGAAAATGGAGTTTTCGAGATATGAACAGTTTTAAAATTAGCGTTTTCGGTTTCGGTATTTCAATTTGAATAATTGAAAATTAAGGACGCAATAATTTTGAAAACATCAATTTTATTGTAAGTATTCATTTTGGTCAAAATCTTCCCGGTAAAATTACATTTTTGACAAATGTTATTTCAAAAATCCACTTTACGGTAATATAGAGAAAAACTGAGTATGGTATTAAGATAGAAATGACCATAGCACCTTAGGAATGAATTGTTGTTAGGTACATATATATAGACCGCTTTGGGGATATGTCCAAATTTCAAAAGTACCAGTATTCCATTTTTTAGCGCAAAACTGAGTTGACAGTCATGTTAAGCTCACCTACTTCAGCTCAAATATCAATTTTGGTTGAAATTGTTAAAGCCGTTTTCGAACACATCAAACTGGTATGAAATGTTTATATATGGAAAGGCCCTTAAACTCCAAATAGGTTTGAAATCAAATCAGTCTGTAGGCCTCAGGAGCATCCGAACAGACAGACACGAACAGAATTTCGAGACACATTTTTTTGAGTTCTTCTATCATCGTAATGTCAGAATTGATTAACATGTCGAGCTCGGAATTGTGTACGACTAAAATCTCTTTCTCTTACTCCGCAGTTGAGATGTTAAAAAAATGTAAGCTTAGCAGCCTAAAAAGAGGCGTCGCCTTAATTTTCTTATTCGACCATCGCAGTATGTTCGAAAAGGTCCTCTTTCTTTGCAAAAACTTGAAACACTGAACTTTTTGCTGTCCAGCGACTTACCAAATGTGCACGCACTTTGGGTTAAGCAATTTTACAGCGCCACATACAGATTCCATTCTTGCAGGCAACTTCTGAAGTCAGAAAACTGTTTGTGACTCAAGACAATTCTCCTAAAAAATGCATAAAAACCACTCTCAAAACCAGCGCAACTGCTTAGCAAGATATACCAAATGAAAACAAAGCTCTCAACACATCACTTGGTCATACCGCACTATAGAGTGCATTTGCGATATTCCTCTTCCCTTTTCATGCACTTTCACTTCAAATTAACTATGCAGTCCACTCAAAATTGACACAGGCATCTGTGCACTGTGCAGTCCTTTGATGCTCCCCTTGATTAAATCCACACATAAACATTTACTTTATTGGATGTGAAAACCAAAAGCCAGAATCAAAGAATCCATACAAAGCGATGCAACGAAAACAAAGATAAAGAGACACCCAGACCTACACCTGTTTCCATTATTTTTCCTCTCGAAAATAACATTTTATCCCTCCAATTGAGTTGAATCGAATAAATTGCCTTTCGAAGATTTACCGCCGCTGAAAAGGAGAAGCAATTCCAAATCAATATCCAATAAAGCGAGTGGAATACCATACCCCACCGGCCACCATGGCATCTACCGAATGCCTGTCATAAGTCCGCTTGGATTAAATGAAAATGCACCAGCAGCATCAGCCTTTATGATGCAACACATCGTCTTCGATGGATGCACCTCCAGCTGTGCTGCACACCAAGTGAATGTGCACAGCATATTTATCTACGAAGAAAACTCTTTCAGTTCTAAATTTGATCGCATTTTCCCTTCCCAGGCTGTATAGATGGTCGGTCGTCGTTGCATCTCCATTCTATGGTGTGTTCAAATTGTTTTGGCGCCGACAACTGATTTATGTGCCTCTGCCCAAACCACGGACCGAAAGAAAATAAAAGATGACAGAGACCTGCCGGTGGAGGAAGCCAGCCACAGCCATAACATGAAAGCGACAGTTCTGGAGAATTCCCAAATATAAAGGAAGACCGCCCGTCGGCCGCACAATCCAGAAATTCAAATGAATGAAATTTAAAAACACACCGAGCTGATGTGTGATCACCGACCCAAGATAAGCCGAACTACAACGAACATCAGGCGGCACTACTAAGTGCGGTCAGACAGACAATTGAGACTACTAATCGGTCGCCTAATAAGCTGACATTGGAAATAAGTTCAGTCAATCCTTTTCAGCGTTTTATTGTCGTGGGACCTCTCGCTCTGAAGTAGTCATAGTCATATATGATCATCATCAGCATCAAGGTGAAAGTTTATCTCCATGCCCCACGTGCCAATGCCATTTAAAGCGAAAAACCACCACCTACTGGGTATTCATGTCTCGTCCTTGCCCCCAAAGAAATCACGTGCTTGCGATTCCATCTCGAAACACGAAAAGTTTTATTACTTTTGTATAGTTTGTGTTGTTGTTGCTGTTGTTGTTGTTGTTGTTGTTGTTGTTGTGGCGGGCGTTGGCTATTTGCGAATGAGGAGTCTATGAAAAGTTTTTAATTGAACTTTTGACGGATTCGAGCGCAGCACTATAAATACGCTCCCCGTGGAGACACACGTACTGTACAGTTTTTGACCTACACCCGAGCAACAAAAGGCACAAAGTCTGAACTGGGTAATGAGTGTTTCATTTTGATGGCGTATGCCACAAGTGGAGTTATTAGGGAATGCGTCATAGTGTCAAGGGACACACATGTCATCGACAACAAATTGTACTATGAGTGGGTTGCGAATCGGGGCGCACGTGGGGACAACTAATACGTGTGCTGGCGCTGCATGGAAGCCTGTGATTCCATTTAGGAGCATTAGAAGAGTTTTATGGAGAAGGAAACTGCTCCATCTGCATTCCTATCCGCTTTCGCCCTGAGGCTGACAACGACTTTCTGGACTGGAAAGGAAACAACTCTCTAAAAATTAACCGAGAAGAACGAACCTCTATCGACTATTTGGTTTCAACTATGGGATATTCACTTTTCCGATAGCTGCAACTCAAAGCCAGGCTAACGCAGCCCTACTCGTTGGACCGCTCTATCATTCATTTGCTTGAAACCTTTCAAGGGCTGTTTAGATAGGACTAACAGCGATTACATAGCGATTACAAACCGGGGTGGAAATCTGAAATCCCCTACAGCCCGGTCCCTAGCTAGCTGCCTCTAGCTATCAATTTGAGGTCGGTCTGCAATTGTGCGTCTAACCTAAGGCGGGGTGTTCTTGACAACTTTCAGAAAAGATTCATTACGATGGAGCACTGTCCATACTCTTTGTGCAACCTAACCTGTTCAACATCACTGTATAAAGATTGACGTTGAACCTCCTCCTCCACACTCCATTGATACGCATAATATCGCCCGAATAATCTCGAAAGTTTCGCAGAAAGTCCTTGCTTTTGCACCACACAGCAGGACGGCGTGGGTTATGTCCAATATCTTCTGGGTTCTGTGGGCGAGGGTCTCACTTTCAGTCCGGAGAAACAGAGCGATTGGCAAAATTCCATCTGTTTATCGTGACGTTTTACCCGAGTTGCTGATGCTGAAAATCCTTCAAGTAAGCTCTTTTTTTTGAACGGATTTTTTCGTAAATATTTTACTTAATTGATGTCTTGTAATTTTCCAACAATTCAAGAGTATTGTAAAAGCAGCTACAGGATAATACGACAACTTGTTTTAAAGTTTCCACCCCGGTATATAATCATATATAAGTCTGGATCGAGACATGATATTATTAACTATCGCCCAATCTGTAAGATTTCTACTATTCCCAAGTTGTTTGAAAAACTAGTTTGTAACAAACTTACACCTCTCTTAAAGAGATTTATCTCCCCGTTTCAACACGGCTTTGTAGCAGGAAGATCTACTACCACAAATCTCTCAATTTTCTGTAATTCTACCTTGAATTTCCTCGAGAATGGCTTACAATGTGATGTAATATATACGGACTTTGCTAAAGCATTTGATCGCGTTAACCACAATATATTGATTTCTAAACTAACTGATTTAGGGCTCCACTCCAATTTCCTAAAGTGGATTCATTCCTACTTAACGGATCGTATCCAGTATGTTCGTATAAATGACACGTTCTCGTCACCAATTTATGTTACCTCTGGAGTACCTCAAGGTAGTCATTTAGGCCCTCTGCTTTTCCTTTTATTTATAAATGACATTCCTGACTTGTTTTTGAGTTCCCAATGTCTTATGTTTGCCGACGATTTGAAGTTGTTTCGACCTGTACGTTCAGTTCACGATTGTATTCTTTTACAAGAGGATCTCGAACGACTTTCCATATGGTGTCACAATAATGATCTTCATCTCAATGTCTCTAAATGTCAAAGCCTTTCTTTTTATCGTAACCTCTCTCCAATACACTTTACATACGCAATCCATAATACCCCTCTGTCCATTATCTCATCCAAAAAAGATCTTGGGGTAATTTTTGACGCTAAACTTAGCTTTTGCAAGCAAATTGAGTCTCTGGTTGCCAAAGGTAATCAGATGTTAGGATTCATATTGCGTAACTCGAAAGACTTTCAAGATCCACATACCCTTAAATGTTTATTTTTTGCATTTGTCCGATCTCATCTTGAGTACTGCAGTATAGTATGGAATCCATATTATGAAGTACATTCTATTAGATTAGAAAAAATCCAAAAGCGTCTTACTAGAGTAGCCTTTCGTAGACTGCGATGGAACATTGAAATGCCACCTTACGAGACGAGGTGCAAATTAATTGGTATCTTACCTCTTTTTAAACGTAGGCAATATTTTTCAATTATGTTTATTCGTGATTTGACAACTGGTCATATCGATTGCCATTTCCTATTATCATTAATTGGATTTTATGCTCCATCGAGAGCTCTTAGAAATCGTCTTTTATTTTATGTACCTTATCATAGAGTTAATTATGGATACAATGAACCAATTTCTAGATGTCTTAGGGAATCTAATAGATATGCTAGTATATTTGATTTTCATCTTGGTAGGGATTCATTTAGAAATAAATTAATTCTGATGTTAGGCTTTGGTGGTCGTTTTTAAGTATATTTTTGTATTAAGTAATCTAGCGAGAACAGTAGATGTACTCATTTGATTGAAATAAAATAAAATAAAATAAAATAAAATAAACGTTTTTCGAAACAGTTGGTTCAGTGGTGTTCTGGACGATTTTGACGTTTCGGAGTCTCTTTTAATTTTCTTTTCCGGGCTAAATGGTAAAAGACTTCCCTGAGAATATCATATTATTCTCTCGAATAAGTTATGAGCATTTCCCCTACTGCATCGGAAATTCTCAGAACTTGTAGCAGAGAATAAAATGTTTTTCTCAAGGATATAAAGATATGCAAGTTGTTGCTTTGGGAGATCTTAGAGCGCCAGCACAATTAGCACAACTAGGACTAATACACTTGTTAGGTTGCGTTCAGGGAGCACCTAGTCGCTGGTTGTCGATTGGGGTCCCTCCCTGGTTGGGAGTTATGTAAGTTTCGAGATGGTTTTATAATTTCTAAAATAATATGTCTTGCCTCGACGAGTGGTGTAAAAAGAAGAATTTATAGTTATGGGTTGACATTAAAGAAAGGTTATATTAAGAAAATAAAGTGGAACTTAAAGCTCCACCGCACAGGATTTAATTCATTTCGAATATAGAACTTATATGGTCTAGTACAATAATTTTAAGTGCATATAGAGATGTGTTTTATTCACACGAACAACACTTATCGGGGAAAGCTAAAAGAAGCTCGGTAAAAAGTCAACAGTCAAGTGCACAGTTTTTCAAAAAATTTCTTTGTTTATTCAGTTGCGAAAATACAAAGCAAAGTAAACTGGAAAAATACACCGCAACACATGAAAGTATCGTAAAATTTCCATCAAATTTGCTTCAGACGACCCTTCTTGACAGTTCCAACAATTTTCTGACATTTGTCCTTAAAACAGCATGCGTATAGGGAAATGCATTTCAGCAGGTGGGTATTTTTTAACCGCATTTAAATAGTCAATCAGTGAAATAATGCGAATCGTCCGATAAAGTAATTTCGGCACGACTTTTGAGTTTGCTTTTTAGAATACTGTCTCAGTGCATCTAAACACGTGTAATTTTGTTCAGTTACAGTACCCTACCCTAAGTTATGCTAAGTGCTCCCTTTTGAATCACGCACGAGGTGCGCGTCAAATAGACGATCATCCCCGGCGATTTAGTCGACATATCCATTCTGCAATTCTGATTACACATGTGACTCGTATGTCTGCATGTCAATCATTCAAATGACGATGCCACCCATCTCTCTAACTATAGGATATCGATTTCATCGATTTGCGATACGTTTCACTTTCTCGTCCCATCTATAACTACGTGTGGAAGTAATCCCTATCTGTTTACAACATACAAATCGTAGATCATTAATAATCCCTCAGTGGACGGGCTCCACATAACTAAGGCGATGCGGAACCGCCTCACAAGAATGTCAGTCAGAATCAAACGAACACTCGCCCATAATGTGTCATATAGTGGGTATGTGTTCTATATGCCATCGTCAATGGCGGAGACCTCCCCAAAGAATAACAAAAAGTTCGTTTCCACTCCTCAAACAAATTGACAGAATATTAAAACGTTAGACAGTGTCTAATAGAATGAATAAACGCCTAGAGCTGGCGTGTATAATGATATTCGTGGCATGGGCCGTCTTTGGTGTGCTGCACTATTTAGTCGGGAAATCTGTTTGGGAAATGAACACTGCACGATGCTGTACCATATGCCATGTGTGGCAGCGGTGGTGGCGGTAAACTTGATGCAAATACGCGTGAACTTGGACAGAGAGACGTTTTTCTACACGACACACAAAAGAAGTTCGTAGATGGATGGGAAAGCCACCCAAGAAGAGCCGCCACTGATGTGGATTCTGGTGTACAACTGAGTCATCATTAATGATGTCACGATGCAGATTTGTTAGCTGGTACTTAAGTGATGCTATTAGCGGAATATTTTAAAATTTTTGCACATTTCCTGTGTTCTTTTAGCTGAGGATTAGGAAAGATATGCTTGTTTTTTCTCTTGGGTGGTTTATTTTTTGGAAAGTCAATATAGTCATCGTTTCGGTTCATTTCATATAAAATTCTGGACCACTACGGCCCGCGCATATTTTCTTAAAGTTCAGGTTTCGTTTACAAAAGCTGTTTTTTTTTGTTTTTAAAATTTATAACAAACTGTGCAAAAATTCAATTTTAACTATGAGTTAATTTGTATTTCTTTTAACATTTTAACTAATTGTTTCGTTTTCGCAGGAAAATCGCTTATTTAAAATCAACCAACTTTAATATAGCTCCTACAGAGTTAGTGGATTAAAAATAACCAACTTGTTTAACGAAACTCGGTCAAAAATAACCTTTTATCATTTCATTCCAATTTTTCTCGGTTGTAAAAAACAAACTTACTCTGTTGAATTTAACCAGCTGGTTAATATTTATCTAGAAACTTGGTTCTTAACAACTGATAAAGTGTGTTATTTTTAGCAGCATGCATTTTAACTATTTACATCGGTAGTAACTATTTAACAACGAATACTAGGTGTTTTTCAACAATGACTTTGTATCGTAGCTCATTTAAATAAATAAAACACAAGAAACTTAAAGTGGAAAAACTATAAAAAAACCACTGTCTTTATTCTCAAACCGTCCGCCTTCAACTCAACATTGCGATTAACTTTTGTTTTCGCTTGTTCGCAGAACAAGCTCGTTCGCTTCGTTAACTTTTTGCCTTTCGTTAAATACACATGTTCCCTTCTTTCCACATCGAATGCAGAGTCACAAATCGCACTCTGTTAAGCCAATTTTTGAGCGTGTGGATTCTGTAAATTTGATACTTAATGTACCTAAAATTTCTTGTGATTTTTGTTAATAAATTGAAAACATATGGGATACTGTTTTGATACTGTTTTCTTCAATTTCATATGGGACCCTATCTGAAAGCCAGGGACTCTTTTTAGATACCTTTACGAACATTTTCGAAGGGAACACTGTCTGGCATCACTGAGTCCACAATCCACATCCTCAGCCAAACTAGTGTTTGTGCTTTTGGTCATCTCCATTCTCTAATTCTCCATTCGAACACGGTTAAATCTCTAAACCGTTTTCCTTCCATTGGAACTTTTCCAATGGATACGCATTCTCACCCACACATATTGTTGATTTTGATTTTTTTGCACAAACATCCTCTCTCTCGGTCATTTCATTCTTAAAGCGTATTCACATTCATGTAGCTTACCTCATCTACAAAAATTCTTCGCAATTTCCAACTCTTAAGAAGTACGGAGCCTGCGGTGCGCGAGTGACACTCGAAGTTTGGCGGTTTTTTTCTTATCTTGTGTGACAAAATATATTTACGGAAGGTAACCTTTGATTTGCTCCATATTTCCTAAAAATCCATTTTGAAATAACGCAATAATCGGTAGGACAAAAAAGTGTAATCTATACCTTCATAAAATAAAAGGGGAGTTTTATGCTTGTTGCTTAATGACGTGAAAACAACAGATTTCGGTGAACAATTTTTGAAATGTTTGAAATGGCTCCCGAAACATAATAGGCACATTTTGCGAGCTTGAAGTATAAGCTATAGAGTATAGATGACTGATTACAATGGGTGGAATGAATTAAAGCAAAACGTAGCAATTGCAAGTCTGCTATTTTGCTGACTCTGACCTTTTGTCAAATATTTTGTCCGCACATTTTTACATAAAACAATCTTAAAAATAAATAAACTGGTCCGAAGGGACTCAAGGCATAGCTTCTCACAAACATACGTTTTGTGTGAGTTTTTCATTTAAGGGACAAATGAAAGGCGTATACAATTGTATGCCGAGTCCAATCGGCTAATTGAGAAGCTCTTTCATGACAGTTATACACTCGGATGTTTGTCAGACGTTCGCGAGAGGTGGCGCAGTCGAAAGAAAACTCAAGACGGAATTCGGATTCCTACGGCAATCGAACCTGGGACCTCGCTTAGCAGTCCAACACATTAACCTCCAAGCTACTGCGCCTACAATAAGGAAGCTTAGCATTGTGAATTTTCATTGTGTTGTTCATAAATAGTTAAGTTAAACTTTGTTTGAACTGAGAAACCAACAAAAAACCTATGACAATCGAAAAAAAGCAGCAATTGTTTTGTGTCATGGGAAGTGTTCTGACACAATCATGTTATATAGGACATCTGGGCTTTTAGGTTACTATTTCGGAACAGCAGTGATACTATTCTGACATTTCTTATGCTAGATCTAGCATTTTCGAAGACTTGAAAGCGTTTTTTTAAAAAACAAAAATGCCAAATGCTTTTTAGCGTTTCCTGGAATATTTTGTATTCTTCGATTTTTGTTCTTTTTTTTACTGGAATTTTAGTCATTCATATTTTGTTTTGTTTTTTCCTGAAGACTCCTACTTTAATGTTGCATAAAAATAAAATTCGTTGTTTCAAAAACACGATTTCTATGTGGTATTATTTTCTGAGTTATATTCAGGCCTTGCTAAAGACAGAGTTTCATTTTATGTTACAAAGATAAGGAGGAGAAATACATTTACATGAAATATAAAAAAATATTTGAAAAAAAGTGCTGACAGAGATTTTGATACGTTTAACTTTTTTTTGGCTTCATATACAGTAGAAATCGGTTATAACGATATCGAAGGGACCTCGGAATTTCATCGTTATAACCGATTCATCGTTATATCCGGTACCTACAATGAAAAAAGGAAACTTTATTAAAAAAATTGCTTCAAATGCTCAAGAAAAATTAATAGGTATGTACTGAACAGTTTTTAGACTAAAATATGATAAATTTTCATCGCTATAACCGATTTCATCGTTATATCCGGAATCGTTATAACCGATAGCAAATTACCTTGAGTTAAACGGAGTTTTGCCGGGACTTTGAAAATATATTGTTATATCCGGTTCATCGCTATATCAGGTATTGTTATAACCGATTTCTACTGTATTTTATCATCTTTTGTGCATCATTTTCCTTTTTGAAATTTTGGCAAACACTGGACACAATTCCCAGCACCTCAAGAAGAAATGAAACATCGAGAAGCTTTTAAGCAGTTCAAAAATCATGTTTCCGAGTGCAGTTGGAGCTAAAGATTTGACACATATTGCTGGATTTAATTTGCTTCAATTTCATTAATTTTGCTCGATTTTCCACCAAAGTCGTTAGAATATCACAGAAAATTCAAAAATACTAATTTACTGGTCAGGTTCGACAGGAGCTGCAACTGCAAGGCAAGTACACGTACAGAGAAGTGAATGCTATTTTCGAATTTTCAAACTTACTTTAGCAAAGTTTTAACCGATTCAAAGTAATTACTTATATTTTTCTATAACATTTTACTCAAAGTAAATGCTAGTTTTTATTCACACGACCTAATGAGACACCTGGGCCAGGTGAAAATGTTACAAAATTATCAAGGGCCATTTTTGACACTCACCTAATTTATTCGAGGTAAAATATTTCTGGTAATCGAGGTGCAGCGACTATGAGCGGACAGTAGTTCTTAGCAAAATAAATAATAAACGCAATTTTGCCCCTGTTAGCAACACTTACCGGCAACTTTCTATGTTCGTGTTGACTGGCTATTTACACCCGACCATTACATCTGTCCGTAGTGCATTTTCAACAAGCTTCACAAAACCAGAAAAATTATCTCTAGTTGCAATGGACAAATTAGAACCGAACAACTAGAACGGATTACATGTTAACAGCAGGAAGTTGATTAAACTCTCATAACTTGCAACCTTAATGTAAAGCAATCAGTATCTAGAAACTATAAGCTGAGACTCATCTTAATTCCATTGCTTCCGTTTTCCTATATACCAAAATGCTGGTGTAAACTGTTATCTCCTCCTCCAGTCATTAGACGTAGATGCGACTGGCTTAATACTTTTTGCTTTTCCATCCAACTGAAACTGAAATCAACTTCAAATACAAGTCATTCCTCCAAATGAAGCAATCAACTGCAGCTAAGTGCTTCTTCAGTTATACGGGCTCTTCTGCTGATGATTAAAAATCAATTGCAATGGCATCATTCGCAATAATCTCCTTTGAATACCATGACAGTGTTGTCACTTTCAATACTGCGACTACACATACGACATACAACCGGCGGGGCTGTTTATCTGCGAGGCATCTTGCAGAGACGTGTGATTATTGTCGGGATGATTTAATAAAACCAAACGACAACTGTCAGCGACAAAAATTACTCGTAGGATATTATAGGAAAAGAAACCGAGAACAGTTTTACATGTATTGCACTGACGTTTAAAGATATGCATAGGGGCATTTGCTGGGGCTGGGTATAACTGCGATAGCAATCGGCCATTTAACGACCAGCCATAGGAATAGGAGAAAAACGGTCGAGGTCAGTCTATGCGTAGAGACGCTTCGATTTACTCGTATGCGTATATGGCAATGCAAATCTGCGAAACTGTCAATCTGAGGCGGACTCAGAAGTATGCATTATGGAACTTGTTGTTTTTATTTTATGATAACAATAATAGCAGTTTCGATGGAGAATACACTGCGAGAAATAGTTTAGACAGGGACATTTTTTCTATGTGCCACTTCACTAGGGGTGACAATCACCAAGCGTTACAACAAATACCTGGAAGTTCACTGCAAGGTTACCTAATCAATCTATTGTTCGAAAACTGCTGAACAGCTGAACATCTTCCACTGTTAATGGGTCGTATGAATAAAAACCAGCATTTGGTTTGAGCAAAACGTTATAGCAAAGCAAAAGCCCTTAGCAATTGCTTTGAATCGGTATGAATAAAAATCTGCTTTGCTAAAGTAAGTTCGAAAATTCGAACATAGCATTTACTTTGCTGTACGTGTACTTGCCTTGCAGTTCCTGTCAAACCTGTAAACTTGAATTTTTGAATTTTTCTTAGGATTTTAACGACTTTTGTGGAATTGCAATTAAAAAAATTAAATTCAGAAATATAAGTGCATAGCTTCAATTGCACCTGGAAATATGATTTTTGTTTGCCAAATTGCTTGTTGATGCTTCATTTCTTCTTCAGGTGCCGAGAATTGTACCCGATATTATTGGATATATTTATTTGTGAACACAACACGCAATTATAGCTTCAATTGCACCTGGAAATATGATTTTAACCGAGATTAAATAAAACATTTCCATCTGAAAGTACTATAAGCCAAATAGTCCAGTCCAAACTTCGCGTGAAACGAAACAATTGCTGCTTTTTCCGTAGGTAATTTGTTGTTTTTTCTGAACAAACAGAATTAAACTTAACTATTTGTAAAAAAAACAATGACAATTCCACATTTCTTAGATTGTTTTATGTTAAAATGTGCGTACAAAATATTTAGCAAAAGGTCTGGATCAACTATGTAGCAGACTCAGAATTAGCATAGTATTTGCTTTTTTTTCATTTAAAATTATATTTTTATTTATATCCTTAATTAAACTTATTTACTAGACAAAAACGATTAAATCTAGTTTAAAACTAACTAACTAAACTAGCTTACTGGCTCTTAGCGAGCACTCTAAGCTTAACAATATCCTAAAAATTATTGCCTTTCGGCCTTAAATCTATCTATATTTAATTTTGTTTGTTTTTTATTCTCCAAGAAACTTTGAAAAACTTGAATTCTTTATTTTTGTTATTTTATTTAAAACTACCTGAGCAAAAATACCTATAATCAGGATGATGAGCAATCTCATCGATTGGTCACCATCCTAATCGCGTCCATGGGCGCCTGACTGCCGCCGAGACTCGAGCAATGCCATAAGCGTCGGTCGACTCTCGGAAGCCCTATTTGCTTTGTCTGATAAGTTTTATTCATACCGATCTGAGTAAAAGGTCAGTGCCGCCGCTTCTCGAACATGTCAAAAGTTCGAACTGACTCAAATTGATTTTTATTCATACGAAACGCAGCAAAAATGCTTCGATGTTGACATCTCTCTCGAGTAAAAGCAAGTGCTACGTTTTATTCATACAACCCAATATGTGGCGAAAACTACCGATGAATCCACCATCCAATACCGCAATTCAATTTCCGGCTGATGTTTTGCTCAGAATTTCTTTCAATGTGCCTTTTTTTTTGCCTGCAAGTGACACAAAACGCGCATAAATCAAATTGTTAACAAAGAACGAACACACTGGCAAACACAACAAATCACCAATGTCTGGGTGGTCTTTCGCGTTAATAGAGCCCCCCATGCGAATTGCAATTCCTAGCCTCTGACTGGCAGCAAGAGAATCTGCAATCCGATGGACGGGCACACAGTGAAACCACTTAACCCTTTGCGCGGCGCTGTTAGTGTGTTCTGTGTTGTGTTACATCGGGTGAGCAAGCTCAGCCAGAAGGAAAGGGTCAGTCCCTGATGTACTGCAACACTATTGTGACAGTGGTGCGCGCTTCGTCACGTCAAATGTATAATCGCCCAAAGGGGAATTGCGCTTGTGTGTATGCTCGAACAGAAATATTTGACGCGCTGATAGGACGAACATTATATTCCGTTTGGCTATTGACGACGATTCTGCATCGTTAATCACTTGACATTTGAAACACTCTCTCTTGGATGGGGGGAGGGCGGTATTGTGGGTGCGTGAGGTATAGGAAATTTCTGCTTTATTTGGCACGCGGGTAGATTTAATGTGTCTTGAACTTTACAGCACCCATGGTGGCGGTGGAACGACTGCGTTTGAACATGACATTTGGATCTACTGGCGGCATACTAATTATACCTCACATGAGGAATCAGGGTGGAGGGCTGTTGTTATTTTGTTGCCCCTTCATTTTGCAATGACGTTGATGAGTTTGTCTTAAAGGCTAATCAGAGTTTGAATTGAATTTCCTGTCAGCAGCATACTGCTGGATATAGGATACGATTGTGCGGGATGTCTTGACTTGAGCGGGTGGATTATGAATTTTTGGTTGGGAATAGGGGGTAAATAGTAATGTAGAGTTGAGGATCCTGGAATGTACATGGTCCCCTGACTTTTTAAAGTACGATTACTCACGAATCTAAGTTGTATTGATTTGAAACTACACATGTCGTTCGAGAAGGAAGCATCATAAGATAAAATAAAATAAATAAAGTGCACGACTGCATCGCACGAAACTTTCTCGTTCATCAAAAGTTTGGTTGAGTTACGGTAGGAAGGTAAAAAGTTCCCAAGCAACTGTAAATAAAATGCAAGAATAGATAGTAATTTAAAGATATGGCAGTACATATCAAATGACAGTATGGCAGTAGGTACATATCAAATGACATGCGAGTTTTTATAGGTTTTAGCTCTCAGTAACAGGCAATTTTCGCAAGTTCTGGTTAACGAGTTATAAGCACCTAGTAAACTATTTTATAAGCTTTTACACCTTACAAGATTTTTGAGAGCATGGACCCAGTTTCTGTTGTTTTCTGACTGATCTGCTGGTTAAAGGTGTCTATGATTGGAATTGGAAGTAGGGTTCGTGATAGACTGACATCTTTTACATAGAAATATTGAGTAAGAATTCAAGGATTTGTTTTTTGAATTTGCATTAGCAATTACAAACTGAATATGCCGATGGGCGTGTGTAATAAATGTACCAAATGAAGTAAAAGTTTCTGATTGCGTAAGCTCCAAAAGTGGTTGGAATTATTCTCAGGTGCATATTGCAAATGGTTGGAAAAAAGAAGAAATGTATTATGGAAGTATTTGCTGAAAATAAGTTTTTCATAGTTGTTATTGCATATTTGTTGGCAGAATAATATTGAGCTTTACAAAAATATTCGAACACAAATCGGGATTTGGATATTCATTTTTTAGAAATAAATTAAAAAGGGATTTATTAAAATTTTTGGAGAAACTGGGTATGGGATCTTTATTAGAATTATTTTGTTATCTCAAATATGCATTTTGATCAAAATCGTTAGAGCGGTTTTTGTAAAATGATTCAGATAAAATATAGTTACAAATTTTCAATATTTAGTTTTAAATATATTATTGACGAACTATTTAGTTGAAAATTGAATACCTTTTATATATTGTTTGGGATGAAGCCATCGTTTGGCTTTTTCCAACTCGAAAATGGGGTTTTCGAGACAGAGCAATTTTTAAAATTAGCGTTTTCTGTGATTCGAATTGAAAATTAAGGACGCTATTAATTTGAAAACATAAATGTTACTCTGAGTATGTATTTTGGTCAGAATCATTATTGCGCTTTTTCAAAAATACTTTAAGCGAAAAACTGAGTACGCAGTCATGCTAGCCGAACCTACCTAAGCTCAAATATCCATTTTGGTTAGAATCGTTAAAAACGTTTTCTAACAAATCGAACTGGTATTAAAAGTTTGTTTGGAAAATGCCTACCATAAATATTAATGTCACTTTGCGAAAAAAAAAAAAACTGGAATTTACCAAATTGCATCAAGCACAACGACAAAACACGGAGAAAAACTATCAGCAGATTTCTGCAAAATTTGAAAACTGGGAACCGAAAGTGTTACCATCAACTGCAGGCACTAACAACTGCAAGAAAAACGGCCTCACATCTTGGTCTTAACCGAGATGTTAACCACGGTTTTTTTGCCGAACCGATTACAGCGTTGTTCTTAAACCTGTTTTTATGAAATTGAGATCAAATGAATTGTAAATTTCCATAGATGAACTCCCCCATGTTATTATGTGTGGACAAGTTTGATTAATTTTAGTTGTAGATACTAGGGACCCCAAAGGAGGTGCAGAGCTTGAGTTAGCAACAGAGACCATCTTACCAATCATGTTGGTTGGGATATTGTAGTTATTTATGTAGCTATAATTACAATAGAGAAGCTCTTGCAACTGACTTTTCAAATGAAGCTATTCAGAGGGCTATGCTCGATTTGGACACGGTTGCAGCAAATTAAATACGTTTGCAGACAACGGACCTTCCTCTTTTCTTGCCTGCACTAGATTTCCAAAGACATTCCACATAAACTGCAATCAATCTCAACGGTATTACGCTTGCAACATAGAAAATCCATGATGTAAAATTTATTTTTGTATCGCCTTTCTGAAAGTTTACTGAAAGTTTGACACGCTAAATCTACAAATTCGACAAACATATCGGTTCTTCTTTACAAATTAGATTTTTTTTTATACAATTACCCAACAGAATGCAATTCATCTGACCAAGTCTATTTGACTAGATGACAAAAAACAAAACAAAAAGGTTCACCACATGCAGCACTCATTGATTTCCGGGCGACCAGGTGAGCCCTTTTGTGTATTTGTTTAGCTATTCGTGAGCTTAAGGTGTGGTGCACGTTATATCGATCCATTGATTTTTCGGAAACCCCAAACAATTTTACTTATGTGTCTCCGTTCATGGGCACTGAAGCAGACGGTGGATGGCAAATAAAAATAAGTGAAAACTCTTCACTACTCATCGTGATATGACGAATGCTTACAATTATTATGTGGAACGATTCGTGTTGTCGTTTCCGCTTTTTCTCCCAATTGAATGTGTCTTGCGAAACTGTCAAAAATCAATTGGATTTAAAAGGCCAAAAATATGCTTTAGGGATGAAAGTACCCCGGAAGGAGAAGATCTAAATTTAGGATGAAAATAAGAGTGAAACGATGGGAAGGCGAATTATTATGGCTGCCTAGGTTGACTGTTTGATGTTGCTGGTCAATTGGTTCTTATTTTGAAGGAACGATTGTAAAGAAAGCGAAAAATTCATAACAGAAATTAAGGTTGAGGGTATGTGGAATTATTGTGGAATTCGATAGGCTTTACGTCACTATACGTACTTACGACTATCGAAAGAATTTAACAGGCTTGAAATGAATGGATTATGAAAATTTATAAGATCGCTATACTTTGCTATTGTTGGCAGAAAGCGTCTTCATAAGGCTGATAATATGAGTCCTGCGACGAAGCGTGGTCTCTGTGACGACATAGATCATGGTTCCTTGAGGCCCCACAGAGAAGCTTAATTTTTCTGGTTGCTACCTCTTAGGAAGAGGGTTGCACGAGGCGTGCTTTAGCGGGGCCCCACAGAAAAGCTTAATTTTTCTGGTTGCTACGTCTTAGGAAGAGGGCTCCACGAGGCGTGCTTTAGCGGGGCGATTCGATGAGCTATGGTTACTGGATTTCAGAAATCTCTTCAACGACAAGCTTGGTTACGTGAAGGCCCAACTTAAGTGTGATTTCTTGGTGGTAGAGAAGCCGACCAACGACGAGATCGGTTTTGTAATGTGACGTCATACGTGCCATCCCACGAAATATATTTCTGCAAGAAATCTTATTCGGACAACTACATTAGGGTTCTAACTAAAAGCGAATGTGAACTGTTTGAGAGAAAAAGACATTTTCTTGTGTCCCCTACTATAGGGATAACATAAACCTCTAAAAATATGTACAAACTTAGTGACTATTGTCGACGGCTTCAATACACTTTTTGGGAAAACAAGTGACAATAATTCCACCTTACGGAAGTGTATATGTGTAGTTCATAAAATTGCCTGCAAAAATCAATAGCTTACCATCATTCGTTGATAGTAAATCCAAACTTCCGACAGAACAGTCATCCGTCACGGATTTGAATGCACAGCAGGCAACTAATTCCCATATGAAACAATAGGATTAGGTATTTATTTTTTATTTATTTTGATTTTCCACAGCACAAGAGCCCGAGCCCAAGCCCTAGCCGAAGCCGCCACTTGTTTTCCCACTCTCGGGCTGGTGATACATTCTATACACGCTGGCTGGTGGATTAAAAACAACTATCGCAACAATTATGGCGCCTCATACAATCCAAACGATTGTTTTGCTTCTTTCCGCCGGAGATAGTGGTAACATAATCCCTCCCAATGCACATACAGCATGTGGGGTAGCCCCCATAAAGAGGTGTCTAAGTAGTAGACACTAGGTGTCGAGTTGGCTAAGTTGGCAGGCGATAATAATGATTGTCATCGTCAACTTACATACACAGGCATTCATGGCGCACGAGTTGATCGACTACAATATGAGGTAATAATGGTAGATGCAACAATTTATCGGATTAAGGTACAGAGATTACGATGAACCGGATCGTGTCGTCAATTTGCATTCAGCAATTAGAATAAGTTGTTCGAGTACAGATGGGCATATATGGGAGGTTTGTCTTTGTATGTTGCAGCAGATGGCTTTTGAATCCTTCCGGTCTTGTTCCGGGGGGCGTATAAAGCATCTTTCATGACCGCACACTTATTGAAATACATTATGGCTATCCAAAGACTTATCTTAACGATTGCGACCACTTCTAGTAATTGGATTGAGATATTCCCCGCGCGACCATATCTCAAGTGATTCGGTTTTGAAGAATTTTTAATTTTTCCCTTTTATTGGTTATGGCTTTGGGAAGAAGTCCCAACGACTTATTGAATTAGAACTTGAAGTGGATACAACTTGAGGGTAGTTGTTTTCGGCTGGCATAAGTTTTGTCAGTTGGGCATTCGTAAAATAAGTGCATAAGAGATCGGAATGAGTTTTGTGGAGGAAATCGACTAAAAGGCAAAGTCAGAAAGGCTTTGGCTGTCCACTTGGTGCGAGTCAAGGAATATCTGAAATAATTTTTTCCACTTTTTAAGACCATACCCCACATACTTTTAATGTTGTGGGAAACAACCTATCAACCGTCTGAAATACTCGCACGATCGTGTCAATTATAACTGTGCTAAGCCTGGGATAGGTAATTGTGAAGTTTTTCACATTTCAATCAATCGAAAAAGGGTGTTTTCAAAAGAGAACTTAGACTCTAGTAACGGTCCACTATACTACCAACGGAAACCATTTTCTTCGGTGCAGTGTTGAAAAGCTTTCAAATGATTTGCTTCTATCTGCCCGGCCTTCGACGAAGGCAACACACACTTACCACTCATTCTCAGGTTCTCATTGGGGACACATGGCTTATCGAATATTTTTTTGTAGAAGTTGCAGAGAATATTCGTCAAAAGAAAATTGAAGACCCCGCCTAAGATCTATCTTAGAAGAACATGCTTATTGTTTGAGGAAGTTTTCACGAACCCAAAAGCTCATTTTTTAACACATAATATGCTAAAGCTTGAATAGAAGCTAGACAATAAATCCATTAAAAAAAAACTGCCTTTAAAATACAAGTGGTTTATCGAGGTTAAACATTGATTCATTGAAAACTATTTTCACATAATCACCAGAAATTCGGACCTAACTTGATAGACTAATAGAAAAAAACTTATGACGTTAAGAAGTTTCGGATATTTTCCTTTTTCTAATTTCGATGATAAAAATACGTTAGAAAAAATAAAAAAAAAAAAAATTTTTTCGCAGTTTAATTCCGTCAAAACTTTTATAAACTTCAGACCAATTTAATTCAGCTAAATTTCGAAGTACATATATCCAAACAACTCAAAGCTTTGTCTGTTCTTAGTTTTTTGCTGTCGATGGCTTGGCCTTGGACCACTAAAATATGCTCCTTTAAAATTTGCTTCAATCAGAATCAGTAGGTTGCCGTTAGCTGGGAAACTAAACGCTGCTTCGTATTAAGCCCGTCGTTTTTCTAAGAAATCGACCTGGATTATTATTAGTTTTATTTTTAAAGTCATTCTTGAACAAATCCATATAAAATAGACAAAATTTAAAATTTTTCTATTTAGGTATGTTGTGTTAATTTCTGTATAAAATTATTTATATTAAATAATGTATGTAGTTTTGAACGTCTGAGGAAATTAATGTGTCCGAGGAAACACTATTCGAATGACATACTTAAACTACCCATACAGTAAAGGACAAAAAATAAAGTCTATATATCTATTGCGTCGGAAACGCTTTCACATCACCGATAATCAAGCAAAGGCAAAAGTAGCAGATATTCTTAACTCTCACACTACATCCGTATAATAACTTCTGAAGACAAACAACGTGATAAATATTCAGCAAAGTTCTGTAAACTATAGGCCATGGAAGGCAGACAAATTTTTAATTTTTGGGTACACTGTGACCTAAAATACTAATACCAACCGATATTTAAACTTTTTGGTTTATTTTTGAAAAGATATCTCTTTGATACGAACGTTTGCGGAAAAATTAGAATTTTCTTTTTCATTAAATAATGCTGAAAAGTCAGCTTCGTGTAAAAGAGATTTAAAGCGTATTAGAAACCACAAATTTTCAAATAAATATATTTTCAAATAATTTTGAAATGTCCAAACAAAATCTGCCAGCAGCTGAGAAATGTGTAGTTTGAATTGGTACAAATAGGCTCAATCCTATCGTAAATGTTCGCTATAATTTTTCATACTGCTCTTGTTTCGTTTGAAGAGTATACAAAATGCAAAAAAAGTCATACGGACCTTAGTTCCATAAAGAATTAACAAATTTACTTAATATACGTAAATTAAACGTAAAATCAATGTATAAATTGGGATAGTTTTTTTTTGTTCTGTAAAGGTCCGTCAAACTTCAAACAGGTTTTTTTCTTATATTTTTTAAAATGAAAAAAAAAAAAATCTTTGGTTAAAGTTTCAAAATAATTATCAGCTCCGTTTTCCTATAGTGCATTCAATATAAGGACAAAATGTATTTTCTTTACATTATCTACGGTTTTGTAAAAATTTCTTTCTTTTTAATTTAAATTATACAGAAATATACAGGAACTGCAAATCAAAACTACAAAAAAACTGAAAGAATATTCAATTGACTATATTAAAACAGAGTAGATCATAAATTTAGTATAGGTGCGTCACATATGAGTTTTGCAAAATGGTGAATCGAAGGAACTTTTAAAATTTTGTGTCGAAAACAGAACTCCTCCATAGCTCTTCAGAACCTTTTTAAGTAACATAAATATTTGTACCAGTGAAATGGG
The DNA here is from genome assembly GCA_963082955.1 of Cheilosia grossa. Classification (NCBI taxonomy): domain Eukaryota; kingdom Metazoa; phylum Arthropoda; class Insecta; order Diptera; family Syrphidae; genus Cheilosia; species Cheilosia grossa. The sequence continues at coordinate 40,299,298 of OY720145.1, read as the reverse complement.
CAAACAGCCAAACTCCAAGGTTTTGATTGCCAGGGACAATTCTGCTGGACCCATACGGTATATTACCAGCCGAAATACAACAACAACAACAACAATATGACTTAAACGCACAAGTGATGTGGACTTTGCCGGCAATAACATGCAATCGTCCATTATTCTGGCACGCATCTATGCTCGATGACTTTGTACTTTACTCACAAAAGCATTTTTATCCCACAAATGCATATCAACGATGAAGTAGAAAAAATAAAAACTTTAAGAACAGATAAGCCAAAGCGAAGCAAATGACTACGTAGATACACTAGGTTCCCATTCCCCGGGAGTGAATTTTTAAAAGTCAATCAATTACAATTCCAATGAATTTATTCGAACCCTCCCTCCCATATCCATTGAGAATTCAATTTCCCCAAATGCATTCATAATCTTTGTGCTGTTATATCGCTGCGGGGTAAGTGTTGGCTTCCTCCAAAAGCACACACACAACATAAGTGGTACATTGAAACGAAGGCAATTGCATATTAATTACACTTATTATCTCCGCAACGCATCTTAAGAATGGGTCACGTTCAGACGCGTATATCTATCTCCGCAGTGCCTCCCTCCTAATGCGTAGCATATGGATAGGGCACACTCCACCATGAAGCACACTCGGAAAGTGGATCAATTCTAAGCAACAAGCAACAAGATGCAGCCTACAAAGTCTGGCTGCTGCCACTGAAAATGATTTCAATAAACGGATCAAAATCAATCGTGGCAGATGGGAGCCATTCATGCTGTGATATTTTATTTTTCCCAAATCAAAGTACGAAAGGATGTCTAATCCTGAGCGGAATATTGAATTACAACACGTTCTCCGATCTCAAAAAATCAAATACATCATAAATGAACGCACACAAGAAGAGGAGAAAATTCAGGGCTTAAGTGAGATGGAAGGTATGAGTACGGCTGATGTTGAAGTAGAGGTTAGGTGTAGGGATGCACGTTCAAGAACAAAGACTCGCATTGAAAATGTGTTCCAATGCTGGAGTAAAACGAATTATCTTCCATTCATCCACCTTGTGTGCCTCGAGCCACTCGAGAATACAATTTTTCGTCAGATGATTCATGGTAGTTGAAGCATTTTTGCTTTGTTTGTCGATGTAGAGCCCGAGCTGGTCTTCCCTGGTTCCGATGAGCCATCACAAGCACCTGAACAATGCACTGGATGTTGTATATGGAACTGGTATCCGTTTTCGGCTGTAAGATGATACCATGACATTGTATATGCGTGTTAGCAAGGCATTGAAAGAGTTTTCTTTATTTTCTGGTCTTTTTGTGAAAATTTGTGAAACGCCATGGAAAGCAGAGATGACGACCGAGGACCGACCTACCGCACGCCACACTAGTGTTGTTGGTTGTAAATGAGTATATGAAGAGGTAACGCCTCTCGGCGACGTTGTTTATGATTGTTTGAGACGCACAATTGATCAAATTTATTTGAAAGAGCTTCTATCTTTATTAATTGATTTTTTTATTAAATGAAAAATCAAATATCCTGATAAAAAGCAACTTCAGGTCGGGCGCGTATAGTCAGCTGGCTCAATAACCTAAGATCACTGCAAGAGAGTGGAGAACAAAGGAACTACTGTTAAAAACGCAGGTGGCAAACACCTAGGTAGTACTCTGAAATCAGATAGTAAACAAAACATTGATAACTCCCTGGAATGGAACAAAACTACCACAATCCTTGCTTTTGTCGCAAAATTTGACACCGAAATGTATGCGAATATACGCTGTTACGTAGTTATTTCATATTATATTGTGGCGGTATCGGTAATGCAAATCGACGTCATGCACTTGTTTCCTCTTCAGCTTTGTCTCTTGGTACATGCCAAGAAAATGCAACCATTCTCTTGCTTAGGAGTTGCCGGAGTATTCTCCAAGATCAACTTTCCTTCTCAACACTTTCGTAGAAAACTACCCATTGACAATTATTTAACTGACTGAATAACTTCACACCAAAAACCCTTCTAATCCCATAAACAAATGATTTCTTGGAAAAGATACACCACATGTTCATATCAATCCAAAAGTGTTTGTAGTTTCCCAGATTGTAGGGTGCTTCATTGATTCCATTCCACTACTGATGCTTATGCAATAAATCTTGTTTCCTTATCCTTCTCGACATTTACCTCCGTACTTTGTTTTACGCTTTGAATAACAGAAATGTACGAGTCTATTGCAACCGTACCAACATATATACATCTTGACATGGTAACGAAGACAAAATCCTTTGCATTAAGTCTAAATCATTCCAGCTCTGTTTGTGTTGTTGGTTGGTGTGCATTTATCTCTTCCATGTGTGAATTACAATTTCCAATTGCATTTGGTTCCTGGAACGAGGGATTTGTAAAGGAGTTTCCTATTCTAAAAAAAATTGACCATATGGTTAGGTAAGGTACCTGTCCTGTTCCTGTTATAGTCTTTTGAGTATAAGTTGAAATGGGAAAATGAAAGGAAACAGCAGTCGGTGGATCTTTATATATTTTATACAAATATTTTGAACAAAATTTAAAACTCCAATCTTTACAGATCAACTATATGTTAAAAGACCACCCAAACACAGTAGGAGCCACTAAAAATAAAATAATTAGCTGTCGCAACGAATCCGGGAACCTGGGCCGGCATTCTGTAAGTCGAAAACGTTTTCTTGTGCACGAACGATTGCAACATCAAAAACGAAAGAAATTCTCGTGGCCTCGAAAAAAAAGCGAACGAACCCATTTTCTTTGACGTTTTAACTTTTCTTGCTTCTGTATCAGTAGGAGTTGCGCCGGTTGAGCCTGGGAACTTTTTGCGGTTGATAAAATGTGTGAAGGTCATTTGAAGGTTGTTATCAGCTTAGTGTTTGGCGATGGTGTGTTTAGTTTGTGGTTTTGTTATCAGCTTTGGGGTGTTGGACGCCAGGCGAGTAAATTTGGCACGCGTCGTGCAGAGGTTATTAATAGTATGTTTGATTATGGTGTAATAGGTTTAAGTTTAACATAAAAGTTGAATTTTCTTATCTTTTTTTTTTCATAAGCATAATTTGTTGGTTGTTCATTTGTGAAGAACTACTAGCTGCGGCATTACGCGATTACATCATAAAATGTTTTGGTGTCAAAAATATTGAGAAGGAGAAATATTTTGTGTGCTATTTTAAGGAGACTATTAATAGCATTCTTGAACATGTTGTAACAGATTTGTGTTAATTTCAGAAAATGTACTTTCGATAGACACTTTCGCACAGTGTTTGGATTTTCTTATCAGAATGAATTTAGGCAAGCCTAAAAAACATCCGTATAAAATTTTGAAGAATGTTAAGAAAACCGCATCAAATATTTTATCTTGTGGTTTCAGAGTACAAAACAGCCAAACTTGTGGTAATTTCAGAATATTTACTTTTAGTGGACACTTTCACACAGTGTTTAGATTTTCTTATCAAAATCATTTAGACAAGCCACAAAAACATCCGTATAAAATTTTGAAGAATGTTAAGAAAACCGCATCAAATATTTTATCTTGTAGTTTCGAGAGTATAAAAGCCGATTGTTGTTAAATTATGAAACTAGTTTACATTCTGTATTCAGCTGTTGAACTTTAAAATAATAATGTCTTTACTTAAAAAACTAAATATAATTGGCAATCGGCAGAGTAGTAAGCCTTTTAAAAGCCTGAAGCAGCTTAAACTAAAGGCAAAGTATAATATACTGCGAGCCACAAAATGTAGCTCACAGTTTGGGGATCAGATAATGGTGGAGCTTCAGGACTCCATCATTTATCTCCCAAAGAGGTTTACAGAAGAACTCTCGGAAGGAGATCTGGAGGAAATGACGAGGTGTGATCTGGAGATAGTGGAGCCAATGGGGCAGTCTTTCTCCATTGCGTTTCACGATCGCAACAAACAACAACAAGCCAATATAGAAGAAGAAGAGCAGGTAGATTTTGGCTTTCAGCAATCGCAGAAGCATTTATTCTATGGAAATTAAATAAATAAAAATTGTATTGATAAAAATGAAAAATGATGTTTTGTATTACTTATTTTCTAACTTTGGTTTAATACAATTGGTTGTTTTTCCTCTTTCTCATGCATTCTCATGTATGCATTTCGCAAATTTGTTGTTCTACAACACCTTCTCTCTTTTTAATTGTATAGCGATTCGAGGTGCTGAATGACTTGGAGTCTCGTATAAAACGATTTGACCTAAAGGGTCGTAAAATCGATTTTAAAATTAAATCCGTCCCCGACAACAAAGAACCAACTTCATGGATCAAGGAGGCCATTAACAGTATGCTTGAGTATGCTGTAACAGGTTTAAGCTCCACAGATAAAGTAGGAATTACTTTTTATGGAAACGGTTTTTCTGCTGAACGGGGAAATGGATGGATAAGTTATCGAAACTGTTCAGAGCTAAAATTCAGCGATGTATGGGAAATGATATCCAAAATCTTCCAGAGCAACTCAGAAGGTCTAAGTACAGACAGCTTTTGTATGACAATAACTTCTGTTAAGCTCCCTTCTGGGACAGGGAATAACAGAAAGCCCTGTAATATGTACAATTCGTTTGATGAAGAATGTATAAGGCGGAGAGGTATAATATTCATACAAAATAAGGATAATTTATGCCTGCCGCGTGCTTTGGTTGTGGCAAAAGCATATGCTGACAAGGAAGTTAATTGCAAAAGGGTTAGACGAAATATTGATAAAATCCAAACCCTAAGAACTTTAAATCTAATAAAAGATGCGAAAATAATTATACCCGATACAGGTTGTGGAATTCCAGAGCTGAGAGCCTTTCAAAATCACTTACAAGGATATAAGGTTACTGCATATGAATACGGAACTAAAGGCCGAAAAGTGATTTTTGAAGGAATTTCAAATGATAATAAGGAGAAAAAAATAAATTTATTATATTGCAATAATCATTATAGTGTAATAACTTCGTTAACCGCGGCATTTTGCTGTAGGTACTTTTGCGAAGTCTGTCATGTACCATATGATACGAAAAGTCATCATAAATGTGTCGGATCCTGTCCACAATGTCAGCAAACACCAAGTTGTAGCAAATCAAAAGAAATTCTTTGTGACGATTGTAATCGAAACTTTAGGGGTAAACCCTGTTTCGACAATCACAAAGCGAGCGGCTCATCAGGAAAAAATTCTGTTTGCGAAATAATGAAAAGATGCCTATCATGCTTGAAAACATACGGAGCAAATAGAAAGCATGTTTGTGATGAATACTTTTGTAAACATTGTCGCCAACATGTTGGAAAAGATCATCTCTGCTATATTCTTCCTGATGAAAGAACGCCAAAATGTAACGACTGTTTGTACATATTTTATGATTTGGAGAGTCGACAAGAGAGAACAATAGGGGAGAAAATATTTAATGGTGAAGATGATGATGAAACAACAATTTCACAAATAAAAATACATGAACCCAATTTGTGTGTATTTCAACAAAAATGTGACCACTGCTTGGATCTTCCAGATTTGTATTTTTGTCAAAAGTGCAAATTGACGTTGAATGTCATTAAGCAAGAAGAAGAAGAAGAAGACGTGGTATCCAAATTTGTAAAACACATACTAAATGTTCGGCACAATTTTAAGAACGTAATTGTGATAGCTCATAATGGACAGGCATACGACCATCAATTCATTTTGAGCTTTATACTGGAAAAAACAAGTCTGACCCCCGAATTGATCATGCGTGGTACTAAAATAATATTAATGCAAATAGGAAATGTTAAATTTATAGACTCGTTAAACTACTTTCCAATGGCTCTCTCAAAACTTCCAAAAGCATTTGAGCTGTCTCCTGTTTTGAAAAAAGGGTATTTTCCTCATTATTTTAATACCAAAGAAAACGCTAATTATATCGGAAAACTACCTCCTGTTGAATATTACAGTCCAGATACAATGAAAGCTGAGAATCGCCATATATTTTTGAAATGGTTTGCAGAACATCAAAACGATGATTTTGACATGCAGCGTGAACTTGTGGAATATTGTATTAGTGATGTTAAAATTTTGACAGAGGCTTGTTTGAAATTTAGAAACCTGTTCCTCAATCAGAGTAATGTTGAACCATTTTTAGAAGCAGCAACTATAGCGTCAGCATGTAATCTTGTATTCAGACGTAACTTTCTTCTACCTAACACCATTGGCTTAATTCCTAAAAAAGGATACAGGTGTGTGGATAATCAATCAACGGTGGCAATCAAGTGGTTAATTTTGGAAGAAAAGAACCGAAAAATTTATATAAAACATGCATCTAAAGGAAGAGAAGCAGTTGTCAACGGAGTAAAAGTTGACGGTTTCTGTGAGGAAAAGAAAATAATTTTTGAGTTCCACGGCTGCTACTATCATGGTCACCCCCTCTGTTTAAAGCACAAACGTGATGAGCCTCTATACGAAGACCCAAACGATACCCTAAATCGTAGATATGAGAGAACGCAAGCTAAAACTGAGCGATTAAGAAAATTTAACTACGAAGTCATTGAAATGTGGTCTTGCCAATTTCAAAGTTCTTTGCAAGTAATGAACAAAGATGACTTAAGTTTCTTAAATACACATCCACTGATTCAAAATTCACCGCTGAATCCACGTGATGCCTTCTATGGAGGGCGAACCGGGAATTCATTTAATTACTATAAATGTAAAGAAGGTGAACAAATTCGTTATATAGATGTATGTTCTCTGTACCCGTGGGTTTGTAAGAATGGGAAATTCCCCATAGGCCATCCAAAAGTCCACGCCACTCCCACTATAAAATTGGAAGGTTTAAATGGACTTGTGAAATGCAAAATTCTACCACCAGAGCATCTTCTTCATCCTGTCCTGCCAATAAAACAAAACAATAAGCTTATGTTTTCTTTGTGTAGAAGTTGCAGTGATAACAAAAATCAAGAAACATTTTGCAATCACACTGATGAGCAAAGAGCTTTATTCGGAACATGGGTAATTGATGAAGTTCTTAAAGCAATTGAAAAAGGCTACAAACTGCTTTCCATTCTTGAAATTTGGGAATATGACGTTGTTCAATATAATCCAGATACAAATTCCGACGGGCTTTTCACTTCGATGATGAATAAATTTCTGAAAATTAAGCAAGAAGCATCAGGATGGCCAAGTACATGTACATCACCGCAGGAAAAAGATGAATATATTGCGGGTTTTCTTGATAAAGAAAATATAAAATTGGAATATTCAGAGATTTGTAACAACCCTGGAAAAAGATCTTTAGCAAAATTGATTTTAAATTCATTTTGGGGAAAATTTGGACAACGTGAAAATCAGCAACAAACCTGTATTTTGAATAAGCCTTCAGACTTGTTTCAACTACTTACACACCCTTCTGTAGAAGTGCTGCATATTCTACCGGTTAACGAAGAAAATATCGTCGTTAATTTCGAAATGAAAGAAGAAGCAGCTGACTCTCTATCAACAGTGAATGTTTGTGTTGCCGCCTATACGACAACCCTAGCTCGTCTAAAGCTGTACAGCTACCTGGAAAAATTAGAGGAAAGAGTTCTTTACTATGATACGGATTCTGTTATCTATGTAAGTCGCATAGGAGAATTTGAACCCCCTACGGGGGAATTTATTGGTGATATGACGGATGAACTAGAAAGCTATGGTCAAGGAAGCTATATAACAGAATTTGTTAGTGGTGGGCCCAAAAACTACGCATATAAAGTTTTTAGCACAAAAGATAATACAGAACATATTGAGTGCAAAGTAAAGGGCATATGCCTTAACTATGAGGCTTCTCAAAAAATTAACTTTGAGTCGATTAAAAAAGCCGTATTAAATTCCTCTTCTTCAGACAATAAAGGTATACTAATCAGTTCAAAGAATATTCGACGGACACGAGAACATCAAGTAGTTACTGTTGCAGAAGTTAAGACTTATAAACCAAAAGCAGAAAAACGGCGTTTCCTCAATGATCACAGCTCCCTCCCGTATGGATTTAAAAGACAACTTTGTAATTCATCAAACTTATAAAATAAAAAACAGAAAAACATTTAAAATTGCTTATTTTTATTTAAAAAAAATTTCACATTTGTTTTACTTCACTTATAAAATTACTTAGGAGATACACGTTTTGAAGCGCGCAACATTTTCCATGGTACATACATTTCATCATTATATCAGGGCAAATTCTTTTAAGTTCTTTTAAATTAGGGCAATTGTAGTTATCTTCAACATTTATGACTTCTACGTTTTCATTATTGAGTACTTCTTTTAACCATTGTTTTTTTTCAATACCTTTAACGTAAACAACACAGTTTTGAATCTTTTCTCGAAGATATATCTTTACTTGAGTAAAACTCGTGAACCCTCCATCCCAGGTTAAACCATGATGATTTTGATATAACCAGCGAGCTTGTTTTCTTAGTGAAGATGGAAGTTGATTAGAACTAAAGGGTGGTGTAAGAATAAAATGTTGGTGTTGTCCATCGTAAAGAACAGCTATTTCCTTTAAAATAAACTCGTTGTTTAAGCCTCTAAAGCCTTGAAAATCTACAGTATAATAATTCATTCTTTTGAAATGATGTGTTTATAGTCAAACGATCTTTGCAACTGTTTAGTTTTATGCTGAAATTACCATTTTAAGCAAGCTTACGAACTTCTCCAGTTATTGGATTGTATTCAATTATACGATCATGTAAAATTAAACAGTAGACTGTTGTTGAAGGTGGGACAGCTGTTATTGTTTTCAGTTCTATTTTTACATCAACGGGTCCGGTTGTAATTGATTCGTTCTGATGGGAACAATCTATGACTATGATTGGTGCGACATCCTTAAATTCTTGTCTAGTTAAGAGTGCTTGTGAATGTTTCTTATAATAGGAGTCTTGAAATTTACTATACATTTCATAGAGAATGGCATACCGATCGTGCTTAAATTTGAGATTTAAGTCTTCTCGGGGGTATGTCTCAGAATTTAAATGCACCTTGACATTACTTAAATCACAATGATCGAATTTGCTAGCATCTTTAGCTTTTTGATTTTTTCGATCGGTTTGTAGAGCGATAATAATATATCTTGGCTTTTCAAGCTGACTTGAAGTCTTAACTGTCCATATATGATCAGTAACCAATGGTAGTGTGGGATATTCGTACATTTCCCAATTTCGAAAGTGAATTTGAATCGTCTTTGATTGTATTTGTTTAAGTAGTGTTAGCTTATCTGAATCAGCCAACGAAATGTGAGGAACTCTCCACTGCAATTTAAAAATTGAAAGCTTTAATTCTTCATTTTCTGTAGAAAAATATGCATTCTCGTTCGACCTTGTTCGAATTAGTATCAATTCATGTCTTGCATTTATAATTATCTTTTTATAATCTTCAGCAAAGCCTAATAGATTTTTTAATGGAACACAAAAATTAAAAGTACCCGAAGAAAGTGATTTGTTATCTTTTCCAGTCCATGATGCGTTTTCCAAATTTTTACTTTCATTTTCATTTAAAGATATGTAATTTTTTAGGGATGTTGTGATGCCAACATTTTTATTGCATTCGATATCCACCCCATTAAGTTCATAATGAATTTCCTCGAAAAGAAATGCAATAGCATTATTACACAATTTTGCAGTAGTAGATTTGGTATCATCTGATTTTGTGAGACCTCCTTCAATGTAAATGAAGCTTTCGCTGGGTAAAATGCACAGGTCCTGTTGATGTATGGGTATACGAATTTCATCACTTGGATTAAAGGTCTGAAGAAATGGCGAGTAACTGTGGTATTCAAATTTGGAAATGCTATTATCATAGCTAGGTTCTTGGCTGATGGTTAATATTTCGTTCATAATTTTTATTTTACGGTAAACCCTAACGACAATAGAAATGCTGAATTTTTAGGGGAGAGCTTTGGTCTCGACAGCTTTGATGCTTTGGTAAAACTAATCGAATGGTTACTTTTGGAGTTGAATATATTATTATAGATCAACATTATCAAGGGGCGGGGACCAAATGCAAGCGAATAGTTATGGTTTCTCCTCTAAAATTAATCAAATCTCCGTCCTGGTCTACTAGCTTTAACGTAAGCGATGTCATTCGCTTGACATTCACGGGTAAATAGATTACATTTCTTGGAACTTCTATGATTTTATACCCTGGCCCTGCTTCTGGTGAAAATTCATGTATTGTGTGCACGAGGGTGTTATTAAAATACGAACCAGTAATAATATTACACTCAATTCGAATAACATTAACTTTGTTTATATCAACTGGTAAATCCGATAGGTGCAGCTGATTTGATTGTAGAATGCGTTTACTGAAACCTAGTAATTTCCCAATAGTTCTTTTCGTATTGAAATATATTTTCTCACTACATTCGATCGCGCATTCCAGAGTATTATTATTTGCTTCTATATTTACAGATGTAGTAGAATTAAGACTTAACAATTTGTTAGCAATATAAAACGCAATGTCATCGATTTCATATGATCCTATCGGGATTTCTATAACATGTTCCCCTACATGAAACAAATTGTTTCGCTCATCGACATTTGGTATAGAATTGTATGTCTGAAAATCAATCAACCCACAAACGTAATCCTGATCCAGGTTCAAAGGCGGGAAATAATCTGCTGTTAGATGAGACGTATTCCCGCTTAACGTTAGTGTTAACGACATGACGACAAAAAACATAATGAAATCGTTCTTTTATAAGCTCTTATTTTATTTCCTTATTTATAGTAACACTCGTATAAGAATCTTAAACATAAATGTCCACAATTCACTGAATCATAATCCTGATACTTAAGATAATTATATTCAATTTTTTCACCCAAATAATTTATTATTTCAACTGGTGGTTGAAGATTTCCAAAACTGTCGAAATATTCAATGTGATTGTTTTTTTTATAATATGCCACCCAATGTGTTCCTGCTCCAGTTGATGAATCTAGATTAACTATTCCACATTCGTTTCTGAAAGGTTTACCACTTGGTAATTCATCGCGCATAAATACTCCTCGAAAATGCGGAATCAATTCTTTTGCAAAATTTCTCAAATCTAGCTCATTCAGTGCACGATTGGGTAGCAAACTTAGAAGTTTTTTGTCTGTGAACGCAAATATAGTCCAAGTCCTTTCCTATATGGTTTCAGATGTAAGCCATGCCCTACTGAAATCGTTTCCATTTTTTGATTATGACGTTTTTTTTCCTCTAGAGTTTTTTTAGCAACATTTACATCGTTAACAGCTTTTACAATCCCCGCAGCTCCCCCTGATAAAGCTCCAAGAGCTGAAAGCCCGGCAAATAGAGGAACAAGAAATGGAATTACTCCTCCAATTTTGGGTACTGAAATAACTCGGGGTGTCGTTATATTATTACTATTATTCTTAATTGCTCTCTTGGTAGATGACAAAGCTAGTTTTATAGCTTTTTCAAGGTTGTGCGGTTTTTTTATTTGAAGGATTTTTCCAACATTTTTAATTACTTTACTAAAGGTGATGGGCCTTTTAGACTTGGATTTCTTATTACTTTTTAAACAGCCCATACCTAATTTTAGTTTAGCCTTCATAAGATTAGTAACCAATATCGCATTTGTTCGCTCAGTTATACCAGCGTCCTTTGATATTACTCGTTGCCAGGCTTTTTCAGATAAAATCCTATCTGCTATATGTCGCTCAGATGAATTTTTAAATTTGGAATAAGATATATCATGCTGTTTACACGCTTGATCTAGTAAATTAATTCCAGGGTCCCCTCTTGCTAAGCGTTCCTGGAGTTTTGTTCCAGGTCCACAGTATTGATATCCAGGTAAATGTAATTCAAAAGGCAATTTATTGATTGCAGAGTTTAATAAACCACTTCCCTTCACGATAAGTCTTTGACTGATAGAGTTTTTCGAAAAATCAATCATTTTATAATATTTACCATCTCAATTCGACAGTTTAGAACGTAGTGATGTTTTCTAATATAATCTTCACATTTATAGGAATACATTTAGTTTTTACCATCATGCGATTCATTAAACAACATCACCAATTGCCAATAAAAAATATGGATTCGATAAATAATATTGAAACAAAACAGAAAAAACATAGCAAACTATTACCAAATAGTATCAGAGGGTTAATTGCAGGTCCTTCAAATTGTGGAAAAACAAATGTTATGATGAGTTTAATACAACAACCGAATGGTCTTAAATTTGAAAATATTTACATTTATTCAAAATCGTTGCATCAACCAAAGTATGAGTTTCTGCGCCGAGCCGTAGAACCTATCAAAAATATGGGTTTCTTTACATTTTCAAATAATTGTGATGTCATACCCCCCCCGAAGAAGTCAAACCAAATTCTATATTTATCTTTGATGACATTGCCTGTGAAAAACAAGACGCTATTCGAAACTACTTTAGTATGGGACGACATCATCATATAGATAGCTTTTATTTGTGTCAGACGTACACAAGAATTCCCAAACATTTAATACGGGATAATGCAAATTTTCTAATTGTCTTTAAACAGGATGGTATGAACTTAAGACACATTTACAATGATCATGTCAATTCTGATATGAATATGTTGAATTCTACCAAGTGAGTCGGCTAATAGCAACAGACTAAGTAGGTCAAATTCTAACAAGTTAGTTGGTTAAATACAACCAAGTAGGTTGGCTAATTTCAATCAAGTGAGTTGGATAATAACAACACAGTTACGTGGTTAAATTCAACCAAGTGGGTTCGCTTATAACAACAGAGTAACTTGGTTAAATTCAACCATGTGTATTAGCTAATAACAACAGAGTAACATGGTTTAATTCAACCATTGGGTTGGCTAATAACAACAGAGTAATTTGGTTAAATTATACCAAGTTAGTTTGTTATTTACGACCGAGCAAATTTGGAGGGGAAATTGATAAATCGGTTATTTTTAACAGAGTTTCGTTAAACAAGTTGACTCGGTTTATTTTAATCAACTAACTCTGTAGGAGCTATATTAACAGTATCACTTGGTAGTTTTTAACCGAAAGTCGGTTGTTTTTAAATAAGCGATTTTTCTGCGTGTGACATTTCAAATATTTAAATGGTATGTACAGAATGCTGGAACACTAAATATGGATTTTTAGTTATTGATAAGGAAAGTTCTTTTAATGAGGGGCGTTATAGGAAGGGTTTTGACTGCTTCCTAAAACTATAAAAAGCTTATCATATCAGCTATGTACAGCATTCGAACTGCTATGTTTTATCAGAGCAGTTCTAAGGTGTACAGCATTCAGTCCGTAGCAGTAAAAAGCAGATCATCACGGATCAAAAGTAGCTGTTCATCATTCAAAAACCGTACACTGAAGATCAAAATTAATTTGAAACAATTTGAAAAACTGTTTCAAAACCTGCGAAACTTGCTAAAAGGCTGTTGTAACGATAATAAATCAACATCATGATACATTTAAATGAAGAGCTAACAAAAGAACTTATTAAGACCACTGATACTCTACGAAAAAAATATAAAGCTCTAAGAAATGGGCGAGAAGCTTTGGAATTTCATTTAGAAGAAACTTTCAAACCAATTACAAAGCCACTTAAAGAACTAGTCGAGAAATCCGCTAATAAACAGCCGAATAAAGAGCAGCAAAATAGTTTTGTGTCTCCGCTTAAGAAAGTAGAGCATGATACTAATGAATTTATCACCCCCGATGTCACCCCCATTTCAAACATCAGTGACATTACCCCTAAAAGCTTTACAGCAACACCTAAAATTAAAAGAAATAGGAGTGAACGACAGCGTCGACGACAGCTTGTTCGCGACTTTGCAGATCAATTAGACCTTGAAAACTTTGGGGAAATCCCTCGCAAATACATAAATTTATATCTGAATAATTCAAACACCATTGATGATGTGTACGGTGTACATATAAAAAATGGGGAGCTTCAAATGGGGGATAAAGAGTTGAAAATTGATGGGACAAACATAGAAATAGATAATAAAACCTATAAAGGAACAAATGGTTTATTTGAACTAATATTCAAAAAAAAACCATGTCCAAGTCTTTACAATAATGAAGATTTAAAAACGTACAAAACCATATTGAATGCTACCAATGCTTATAGACGTTATCACGATTCGGGAAAACAAGTACTTGGACATAGAGGATATAAATATAAGGCGATTATAAAAAAACTATTGGAAGATACTACTACTAATGCCACCTCGTTTACGGGAAGTGGGTTAATGCAATTATCAAAGAAACAAAAAGACTATATCTTCTGGGATGACCCCAATGAGCTCGTAGAGCGATTGAAACTTCTAATTGCTTCACATCAAGCCGGACACAATAATCACTCTAATGAGATTGTTTCAATAATTGAAGAACTAAAAGAAGCCGATATTATTCAATAAATCTACAAATTATATTAAAATGAGCGTTGATAAGTTTGGACGTTTTTCGAATAGGACACACTCAAGAGTTAGTGTAGGACCAAGAGGAGAGCGAGGAGAGCGAGGAGAGCAAGGACCAATTGGGGTACAAGGGGAGCAGGGGGAGCAAGGACCAATTGGGGTACAAGGGGAGCAGGGCGAGCAAGGACCAGTTGGCGTACAAGGAGAGCGAGGCCTGCCTGGGCCACAGGGTGAGGGATTTATTAAAACCAAAACAGGAAATTATGATTTGAACTGGAAACGATTACAAAATATTCGGGATCCTGAAGAAAAAGGAGATGCAGCTACCAAAAATTATATTGACAAAGTAGAAGAACGAATTATACAATACATTCATTTTGAAATTAAAAAAAATATAAAAATGTAAATGTATTCTCAATTGATGAAAAACAAAGACAGAGAGGTGAGCCTCTCATTTTATTTAAATACTTATTTATTATTTACTTGCAATTTAGTCTCTGTTTAAAGACGGTGTGAGTAACAGACTGGTTGTAATGTTCAACATAAATATAACATTGATTTTGAATGAAATCTTGGATTTCATGAAAGAACATGAACAAGAATTATTGGAGGAACACCATGAGTATGTGACTATATGTATATCATTCCTGAGGATGCTTGAAAACGTATCCACCACAACATCGAAATTTGGATACCATTTTGCTAACTGTCCATGGGCATCAGATTTATGCAGGACTGGACCAGATACTTGTTCATGTTATATGATTGAAAATAGAATTTTAAAAATTAAAAAGTTGATGGCATTATACAGAAGATTAAAATAAATATTTATATAATTTAATAGAATTATGAGAATACTACAGTTTATAAATTCATTTTGAAAAATAAACTATTAAAAAGGTTTGATGTTGAATTGTTTAAATCATTCTTTAAAAAGATGAGCAAAAGAGACGTTGTCGATGAACTACATAAGCCTGCTCGAAAGAATTTCAAAAGAAGACGTGTCATTATCAAAGGACTTGATGATTTATGGCAAGCTGATCTAGTTGAAATGGGTATTTATTCGGCAGAGAATGAAAGTTTCCGATATCTTCTTACGGTTATCGATACATTTTCCAAGTTTGCTTGGGCAACTCCTATTAAAAATAAAACAGGCATCAGTGTTACTATTGCTATGAAAAATATACTGAATGAGGGTCGTATTCCAAAGAATCTACAAACAGATGATGGAAAAGAATTTTTCAATACAAATTTTCAAAATCTTATAAAAAAATATCAAATCAATCATTACTCTACGTATAGTGCTCTTAAAGCTTCAATTGTTGAACGATTTAATCGCACCTTAAAAACACTAATGTGGAAAGAATTTAGTACCAACGGCTCATATCGATGGATTGATATGGTAGCAAAATTAACTAAAACGTATAATAATTCAAAACATCGTACAATAAAAATGAAGCCATCCGAAGTCAATGCTGAAAACGAAAAACAAATACTCTCAACAATATATAATCATATCAAGCTTCATATTACCCCTAAATTCAACGCTGGAGACTTTGTCAGAATAAGTAAGTACAAGCATGTATTTGAAAAAGGATATACTCCCAATTGGACAACAGAAATTTTTAAAATAACGAAAGTTCAACATACAAATCCTACTACATATTTGTTGGAGGACTATCAGGGTCACCCCATCAAGGGTGGGTTTTATGAGCTTGAACTGCAGAAGTCAAAGTTTCCTGATACTTTCCTAATTGAAAAAGTACTTCAAAGGAAAAAGAATGCTGTATTTGTAAAATGGCTTGGTTTTTCTTCCAAACACAACTCTTGGATACCCCGTCCAGCAATCAATTCACCATAAAATTGAAACAACAAATGTAATCTTGAGAAATAAAGGTCATTTTATTATTATGTACATGTTTTATTTAAAAAATACTCATTTTATATGTTTGCTTCAGTGATTTAAAATCCAGCAATTCTACATCAGATTTAAAATCAAGATCCTCTTTCATAAAGAGTTCAACTTCTCCATTACTCAGCACTCTTTCTGTTTCATATTCATGGTATTCATAACATTTGATGCTAAGAGTACGCATATTATAATTGCTATCATATGAGCATCGAATTGTTAAGGTTTTGTCATCATCGAATTCTAATTTAAAATGTCTATAAAAAACATCTTTACTTTGTATAATCCCCGATATTTCAGTTTCTTTTTTAATTAAGTCTTGCCTAAAACTCTCAATTGCTTCCTCCACAGTTATAATTCTCCTTTGAACGCTTTTTTCGGTTGTTGGAAGTAGTGAGTCAACATCATTTTGAAGTGCCGGTGTATCCGCCTTTGTGGTGTTGATTAAAGATTTACCATCCGAAAATGTTAATAAACGAAATGATAAGCCTATATGTACTGTGTCATTGTTAGGTAAGCTCAGTGAAAAAGAAAGGTCATTGGTACTGTTTGGTTGTTGTAAGTTAATATCCATCGGTAGGGGTAACCCTAAAATTAAAGATGGAACGATTGTAACAAAACACAGAAATGCTAAGTGAAACATATTGATAGGAAACTGTTATAGCTGGAGCTACTAATAGGTCAAGTGACAAATATGAACTAATAAATCAGACACCATGTATGTGAAATTTATATCATTTTATTTTCATCCTTTTACTATTCTTCTTTGCTCTTAAGAAATATGTGATTGAAATGTGTGATCGTTTGACTGAAAATTTTGAGATTGTCTTAGTTTTCCTTTTAGGATCTTCTGATCATCTAGTAAATCAGCTTCACCAAAAGGACAAAGTGCTGGATATTCGTTTTCTTTTCGCTTCACAGTATTCGAATGGGGAAAAATGGATCCAACCAAAGTTAACTCTCCCCCTATAAGGAAAATATTTTTATTAAAATCTATACTCTTTATCTTTGAACATATTCTCTTACCTAAAATTTTAAATTTTACATGTTGCATTGATTGAAACTGTATTTTAAAATTGAAAACAGGAGACATCGTTTCACCATTCCTTATATGGAATATAGTACATTCTGTTCCATGTTCTGGTTGTACTAGTAATTTCATAGTTTCATTGTAGAATATAGCATCAGTAAATTTTATATCCAACCATCCTGCTTCACAAACACAAAATGTTTCTCCTTCTCTCAATCTTTGACACCAAAACATTTTATGATGTAATCGCGTAATGCCGCAGCTAGTAGTTCTTCACAAATGAACAACCAACAAATTATGCTTATGAAAAAAAAAAGATAAGAAAATTCAACTTTTATGTTAAACTTAAACCTATTACACCATAATCAAACATACTATTAATAACCTCTGCACGACGCGTGCCAAATTTACTCGCCTGGCGTCCAACACCCCAAAGCTGATAACAAAACCACAAACTAAACACACCATCGCCAAACACTAAGCTGATAACAACCTTCAAATGACCTTCACACATTTTATCAACCGCAAAAAGTTCCCAGGCTCAACCGGCGCAACTCCTACTTGTATCCTTAAAAACGAACAGATTTTATCGTCTCCTCGAAAGAAAACAAACGACAGCTATTTTCTTGGCGTTTATCATTTTCCTATATACCTATAATTTGGTGGTGTTAAAATTGTGCTGAATATTTAATTAGAAATGCTAGCAAAGTATTTCTTGTTGACCAGCGATAGCGACGAAAGTGAAGTTGAAAATGAACACGTGAACTTAAGAAAAATTAAATAAAATCTGCGGGTTTGTTCGAATCCTCTTACATTGCATAGAACCGTGGCTTCTAACACCATATAGAAGAGCAAGAGGAAGCCTTCAATACCATTCATTCAAAGGCACGCAGCTTAAAATAGAGCGTTTTAGCGGTATTTTGAAGGGTTACGTAAAATGCAATACAGTCTAATATTAACTTATTTATACGAAAATTAATCTTATAGGAAGATGGAGAACTCTCATACTCGAAAGAAAATGGTGATACAATCCGCAAACTGTATCTCAATTCACCACCGTAATGTTCTGCTCTTCATAACATTTGCATAATATATTTTGTTCCAGTAATTTAAATAGCAATCGAAGATGACCAGCAATATCATTGTCACCTGTAAGTTGTCAAAATAACTTAACGAAAATAAAACGAAATACATGAGACTGGCAAACTATAATTTCGCTGTCACACAGTTTCTCAAATCTTAATGAATGTGGACGAAATAACGTTAGGAGTTATAGGTATGAACCAAGTGTTCGCTTTCGTCTGATTTCTTTCGTTTTTTACAGAATTCCAATACCATCCAACTCCGGTGTAATGACGTTTGTGGAATGCTCAATTCCAAAGAACGACGAGGAATGGACAAACCTGGGTTTTCTTCAACACTTTGGGCTACAGCAGCAATATTCTCAGTTGTTCTTGAGCGACGTGCACGGGTTTTATTCTTCACATCACTAACTTGTTCCAACAGCTCGAATTTTTCCACCAATTTCTGTATTGAGGTCCGACAAGGTGCTTCACGGCGACGAAAAAATGCTTTAGTTTTGCGAACTGTGACTGCAAGATTTTCACCATTTTTGTAGTGAATTTTTATAATTTCAATGCATTGTTGAAGCGTGTATCGTTCCATTTTTATTAATGGCGTAGTTTCTACTTGTCAAATGTCAAAGAATAAAAGCTTCAAAAGTGACAGCTACCGAAATAGCGGGTCATTCACAATAACACCTCTCATTGGAAAACCCTTTATAATACTTCTGTAAAGGTTGTCCCTTTTTGCTGTGAAATCAATATCTTCTCAAACATTTTTTAGAAGTTATAGACTTATGTTTATAGGTAGAGTAAGTGCGGCAAATGTGGCCCAGGCGGGTAATATGGCCTACTCCATTTTTTCCCAAACCAAAACCCACAACGTTATAAAAAATGGTTCATCGCGAACACGTTCAAACCGGTTTAGCCTCGTTCTTTCGAGGTGAGTGTGGCGCGACGGGTGCGGACGATATACGGCGCTGTTTGTTTTTCTTGCTTTCGATGTAATTTTTCGGTAAGTTTTCTTAAGTGTTTTTACATTAAATTTTGTGTTAAATTGGTAACTTTTTACTAAAAGTAAGTAGTGTTAAATATTTTCTTAATTTGTGTGATATTATAATTAAAAAAAAGTTTGTGTAGTGTGTTGAACATTAAAATGAATGAAAAAATCACTGTGCGTTTAATATGGCCTACCCCATGTGTGGGTAATATGTCCCGGTAGGCCATATTTGACACGTCGTTTTCTCGATTGAATTTGTATTTTTTTATTTTTTATTTTGAAGGCTAAAATCTCTAAACAAAGTTCAAAACCACGGAAGACTCGGCGGAAGGAGGACATGATGGAGGTCATATCGGAAATCAACAAAGTTCCTCGAAAAAAAACATTGCTCAGGGTGGGCCATATTTAACACCAGGTGGGCCATATTAGCCGCAATTTTTGAAAAAGTGAATAATGAAGTTCCTTTAAGTTTTTGTCTTTATTTTGTTTGTTATGTGTTTTTTTGCAATTAATGTTTTTAAGGATTGAAATATAAATAATTTCTAAGACTGCTAAATAAAAACAAAAATAATTACACTTAAATTTGTGGTTTTATTTCAAAAAACGTTAAGGGTGGGCCACATTTGCCGCACTTACTCTACCTACCTACATTAAGGTGCCGAAAGTAATTTTGAAAAATTGCGAAACACACATTTTAATACCTTTTACTTCTCTAAAGTTGATAGGGTTGCTTTAATGAAATGTTCTTCTGCCCGTTTACCGTCTTAGAGATTTGGCTGTACCTATGATAGGTAATCTAACTTTTTTTTTCTTCACCACTCCGTTACATAAAAAAAGACTTTTATCTACCAAGGGTTATAATTTTAAATTTTTTTATTTCAGGTAAGTTGCAAAGTTAACTCCTTATAAAAAGACATTACCTACGGTTGTAAGTATATACCCACATACCTATGTTTAACAATAAATTAATATATACCTAATTCTTATAGGTACAATTGTTAATCACCCACCTTGCAGCTAGTTATATATTCGAGGGGGTGGTTTATGTTTGTGTCGATACCATGCTGCCATTCATACCGCATTGACGAGACTCCTAACATAATTCAGTAGAAACGACCTCCCGTATCTATTTTCATGAAAACAATCATCGCACCCACCCGCTGCTGTAAGTGCGATGTTCATGATGCTGTTACTGTTACTGCTCCTCTTCCAATCTGGCTTGGACGCTATAAACCACGGTGCACGATGTTGCTGTATGTACCTACACAATTCTCGAAAGTAATAACGATAATTGAATCCGAGCTGAGAACGTGCCACCTATCAAACGTTAATTATCGAACCGTGGCCGCTTCTGTGCCCTGCATCTACAATATGGTTCATTTCAGTCCGCCGTCACCGCCTATCCGGTGTCTCGTCGCGAATACCGATCACGAATTGTTTTTTTAATTTAATTTGGAAGCCAAAAAAGGGACCTTAGACCCAGGGAACGTAACTAAACCCGAATCTCTGTGATAATAATTCTTTTGCTAATTGACTTCTACAACACCCTCACTGTGCGTGAAGGTGCGTTCGACATGTTGAGCTTTCTATTCAATACGCAATGAGCGGCGACAACACGGTTGCTTTTTAGAACTTCAGTTTTTCCCTCCCAGTTTCAGGCAAAGCAAACATAGAAAACCTAATTTAAACGAAAAAGGGCGTGCTCTGAACAATTCCCACTTCCTGTGTAGCCAGACAGACATGCTCCTCATCCACCAACCAACAAAATTGATCTACCCCTATTATGAAAGATGGTTCATTTTTGTTGGTTATTCAACAGGTTCATGTTATAGCATCTACTGGCATTGTCACTTGCAACATGCAAGGGAATTCCTAGTAGGTACCTGCATAACGTAAACTGAGACGACAGCCGACACTACATACCTACCCTAGTTCAAGCAAACATAATGCCAAACGCAATCCTTGCATCAAATCCATTCCATACCATGCGCCATGCCATGCTCCATCTGACAATGACATTGACAATGATTGTGACAGTTTTTACGATAAAGATTTCTTAGACTAGGAACATCAATGAAGTTTGTTTTTCGTCCTTGTCTATGACATCGTAGGTAAGTCCTGTGAACTTGATACAAAAGGTAAAACCTTTCGTCCAGGTCGAGGTGATGGTAAGGTTACCGTTACGAGTGAGGATGACCTCACTATTCACTGCTTGATACACTTTACAGTTGTATTGGACAATGACAATCAAACTTAACCCCGTCATACATGAGCTGCTGTCGTACCATAGTTTTTCAAAACAAAGAAACAGATGCAACAATTTCCGGTTTTCAATGTTTTTGTGAGCTTCTTTAACACTTCCCATCCCCCCTCCAGAAAGGCTACAGTGTTACCAGATTCTTTCGACGAAACGGTACCGAATGTTCGAAATAGAGCGTTCTATCGGGATTTGGAAGCCAATTCAAGTTACAGCTGATTTTATATGGACAGAACAGTTGTTGATTGTTCTTTCACAAATGTTTAATTTTTACATTTTGCAAAGGATGGAACTTTAATGTTTCCTTTTCACATACCTACAGATTTCAGCAATTTAAAAATGAATATTCAGGGTCTTAATTGTTTTTCTACGTTTTTTTAAAATATTACTAGATATAATAGCACTTTACACAATAATTATAAACAGTCCCGACTTAAGTCAACAAAAATTCAACCTTTAAAAGTGAAAAAGTTATATTATTCTGTAAATTAATTGCATCACTCTGGTCACACTGGTTATGCGGGAGTTCTTTCCTTTTCCATTAGAAATGGCCGGAGTTGTATGTTTTGTGTGTTCTTCGTTTTGTTTCCTGGACGAAAAAGGCAGCAAGAGGAACAAGAAAACGGTCGGAGAAGTTCACAGAAACAGAACACCAACACAGCATACATCATACAATACAAGCACAGTCTCAATTCTCAACTCTCCTCGCATCCTCAAGTCTTCTCTCAACAGTCAGCAGAAGTACACATACACACCGACCAGACACCACAAGAGGAAAGACGAAAGAGGAATAGGAAATAGCGAACAGATGACAGAACAGAACACAGAATGATTTATAAAAAAATTACTGTTTTCGAATAAGAAATAAAAAAGAGAATTTCGCTGAAGTCAATATTTTCTCTTCGGTTTGGTCGAATTTCGAAAATTCAATAAAAAAGGGATAGTAAGAGGAAGAAGGATGGGAGAATCAAAACCAATTTTTGCAATGAAATTATGTACAGTGCTACCACTGTCCCATAATATTTTCCGAAGATTAGTACTGTTTTTGAAGATTGGCAGCTGCTCTAGGACTTTCACCTTAGGTGTTGTGACCTAGCCTCTGGTATTCGCTATGGTTTGGTTTTTGAACGGCTCCCTTGTCGTCTCCTTACTAGAAAGTGTTTTTTTTTTTCAATGGGAACCCGAATGTTTAACATTAATGCTAGGTGAAATGATATAACAAGTTTTGTGCCATTAGACCACTATTTTTGTTCTTATTCATTTCTAAGTTATAAAAATTCATAAATAATTTAAAAATATATTAACTTACATTTTCTCTATTGCATTCTTCTTCTGCAGCGTGTCATGTCGACAGCATGATGACTGCTCTTTTATGAACGCACATATCTACTGCCTAACTTCTGCAATGATAACCAAGTTGTTTTATAATAATGAACACGAAATTAGCAGGAATGCAGCATTTTTATGGACTCGAATGGGACCATTTATTCAATATCTATCAGTGTTTTGAAGTTTAGTTTAATATTAATATTAATAAGTTTAATAGCAATGAGAATGTGCTATAAAAAGCAACATAATCTAACATTTATAAGCACTAAAAGCACGACGTCTTAGAGAAAGGCTGAGTATTGCTTATTCCGATACCGACTATACACAACCTAGGTACTTGTCACAAGTCAAAGACGATTAGTTTCACTTGTAGCATTTAAGAAGATCCAAAAGTATATAGTATCAAACCAAATGTTTTGGGAAACTGTTCGAAATCTGTCGTTGAAATGTGGTATTATGTTCACCGTAAAAGTCAGTCAGCTCATCATTCACCAGAACGATTTGGCAACTGAGAGGACAGCATTTTTTGCTAAGGGACAAAACAGCTTTTTAAATAACACTTAGGGATCACATTCCCAGTGAAATATAAATTACAACAGTATCTGTTTAACCACTTGGGGTTCACTGTAAAAGAAATTAAAACAAATTAAGAAAAAAAATTGCAGCATTAGGAATGAAACGCCACTCCAAACGCTGAAACACGGCCACATTAACATTAGCTAGATAATCGAGTAAAGCTGGTGCATTATTTTTATACCTCACTGTAGGATTAACCCACGCAAATACTGCTCTCTTAAATTATTCGATATCCGAACTCAATTTAAGAGAGAATACTACCATGTTCCATCATCGAACACAAATTCGAAAACGGATTTTTGTTGTCGGTCATTCTGCTTTCGTAAGCCATTCGCCGCAGCCAGTGCCAGTCAGCAGCAAACAAAACGGTGGTAGACTGCATGCAACCAACGAGCACCACTCCAACTCGTCGTCTTCTGAATCCATTCGAACAGTTTGAAATCGTTGAGATTACCGTGTGGTAGTGTTTTTTTTTTATTGCGACTATGCGGGCCGTGTCTTACACATGCCATTGTTTTCTTTTACCCAGTGTGTGCATTTCTGGATAAACATAGTTTATTTTAAATTAAACTAAAACCCCAAACACAAATGATAAAATTGAAATTACTTGTGCGAGTGCCATCTGCAAGAAAAGATTGCAGTAAAGTGTGAACAAAATTTGAGTGTATCGTGTTGAAACCGCATATGGGCCACCAATGCCTGTTGCATCTGCCCCTAGAGCTCTTTTCACAGAAATCTGATTCCTTTTCGTGTTTTCTTCTCGTCCATTTTATACGAATCTCCATTCTGCACTCCTGAAAGAATTTGAATTGTCTTGTGTACTTGGTTCTCCTGCCGTCTTTCGATCCCGTTTTTGGATTATTTTCGGGAGGAATAAAAGGCAAACTGCCGACAACGCCACCCAAAGAAGATGAAAGATTAAATGCGTCCAATCAAATTGTTATTTTTATGTGAATTCGCAGAAAACAAGCCCACTAAACAAAGAAATAGTTCCGCAGCGAGCAGTGGATACGTGAACCCATCCCAAGTGAAGTGAATTTAAACGAAAAGCCAAACACATAAAGCTAGTGCAAATACAATTTTTTTTTTTATGAGTTGAATTCATTTAAACGCGTGAACAAAAGTTAACCGTTTTGTGGTATTCAAATTCAACACTTACACCAACCCGTGCGTCATTATATCTTCTTTATGGAAATTTGAAAAGAAGAGTAATTGACATGAAATAAAGTAAATTTATTTACGAAAATAAATAATTACAAATTGGAATCGGTGTTTAACCATTCGTAACGAAGAGTGCTGCGTAGATCAATTTGCAAGATAATTGTGGAATTTATTGAATGTACCTATTTACCTATATGTGTTGCTCAAAGCTTGTTTCCAATTGAAAAATAAGTAGTTACCTACGTGAAACAATCCTAAAGTGTCTGAAGTCTGTGTTTGAGAGTGTATCAATCTTCTGTTTTTGTTTGAATTGTTTATTATTCGACTGCTGATTTTATGAGTTTCCCTGCGGTGAGATTGGCGAATTTGTGATTGATTAAGCAGCATAACGAAGTGAAATATTTTTGGTTGAAAACTTTTTTTTTTTGTATATGATTCCAAACAACTGGAAATTATAACGAATCGAACTGGCGCTGAATTTTTTAAATAAGGAGTGCATCGAATCGCTAAGGAGTTTTTTATGTAAGTCGGTAATTCAATTTTTTTGCTACTGATCTTTGAACGTTTTCATCAACTTTAGTTATCTGGACGCTAATCACGTACAACTTTTGAGACGAATATCGTCCAAACGATCGACCTGCAAAACTAGCAACTTAACGCAAAAATGATGGGTTCGAGAGCTTCATTTAGTTCATTCACCACAAATGAATTGATAAGTTACGATAGTCAGAAAAAAAAAATAATAATCGGCCTGAAAACAACTTATTGCGGTCATCAAAATTTCAAAAATGATATCATAATTTCTGATATGTCTATAGCTAGGTAGATATACCAACTTGAGGACTTTGTTTATCTTAAACCCTAAAAAAGCGGTTCATAAAATTCTAATTCAATTTATTTCACATTACAGTCCACTCACTTGACTGAAACACCATTTTGCTCTGATTATTTTTTCACTTAAGTGAACTTCCGATAGTTAAAAAAAAAATCAGCGACAAATTTCTTTCAGTTAAGCGATTTTTTCAATAAAGCGGAGTCGATTGTATTTTAAAATAGGTACAAACTAGTATTGGCCCAGTGTGTAGGTGGCAAGATTTGCAACGAGTTTGCCAATTGATGCTCAAAATTCGTACTTCAACTGATAGAGATAGTAGCACCTGCAACAAGTACCTACCTACCTATTTTAATTGGCGTATTTTATGTTTGTTTCAGTTGTTATTTAAAAAAAAAATACCTGCTACTTTCTTTGCGACAGTTAGAAAGTGCAGAATAAATCTCATTTGACACGGATTATCGATGGTTTCTGAATTTTCTAAGCCGTTCTTAGATTTTGTAGAAGAAAAACTTTAAGGTGAGTAACCAGACTTTTATCATTTTATCTGGTTATCAGACTTACTATGATGAAGACAATTTAAAACGATGTAAAGCGTTCGAATGCATTATCGTTGGGGAACAGAAGCTTGGAGTCGTACATCTCGTCAGTGTTGTCAATATGTATGCTGCTGTTCGTTTGATAGACTACTGTCAAACGAGCTATTATGTATAATTGGCATATATATAATATTGCTCCAGTTTTTGCAGTCTGCCCTCTGCCTTCCAAAAAGACAACAGCAACGAAGATTAAACAGCTCTTCGGTTAACAATTCCGTAGACAACTCTTCATAACCTCTGATATCTGATGTAAGTTTGACAAATTTGTTAGGTCACAGTCTGAAATAGTTACATACCATTTCAAACTAAACCGATCCAGCCCTGCATGCGTAAAAAGGTAGACTTGCAACTTGTTGTTACCAAACAAATTTTCTAGTTTAAAAAAAATATTGAACTAGTAAATTTCAAGAGGGACAATAAATACCTTACATACTTGCCACGCAGATCTGTCAGCTGGACAAAAGAATATTTCCCATTAGTCTTCGCATTAAAATGCATGGAATAATTTCACACGTATTTCTAATGCCTACCTACTGTGATTGTTCACGCAAGGAGTTAAACCACATTCCGGCTGATCTTTCTCTATACCCACCACCATCAGTGTTTTTTTTTTTTTTTTTTTTTCAAATCGGACAATGCACAAATCTCATCACTTGTTAACTGTAATAGGTGTGGACTTTGTTGAACATTGTTGGTCATCGTAAAATGCTGCACTCTCACTTTTTTTTTGTGACTGACTTTTGATCTGATTTAGAAACTTGATGACGTCCAAGATGTGAAGTTGAAAAGTTTCACTCGCATTTAAAGTAAACATGTTTTTTTTCCGAGCTTTTTTTTTCTTTTGTTGTTTGACAAAGTGATAATGAAAGTGAAGCATTGGGGTTTCATACATAAATCAAATCAATTTTCTGGATTTTCGTGGCTTAAACAAACGTAAATAGAAGATTGCGCCCAAAGCAATTACATTGCTCAACCAACGTAAAGGTCGGGATAATAATAATAAACACGACAGCGTCCTATAGCTACGACTACGACTACGACCAACGACTCAGAGCGTGAACAAAAATCCATCCCATAAACTGCATTTGTCACGCTAAGCTGAAACTGTTAATGATTTCTCGAGAATCTCTGTCTGTCAGATTCAGAATTTCGATAGCACTTTGCGTTTTCCCTTACTTTTTGAAATGACACACTGTGAGGAGGAATTTTTCCTTTCGGCCTTTTTGTTTTGTATTTTGCTTAACGCACATTCATTTTTTGAAGACTTCCTGCTGTGTCATAATTCGCACCGACTCACTTTAAATAAATTTCAATTCATTGACGTTTTGCCGCCGCTCAAGACTTGCTCGTTTTCTTCCTTTCCTCCATCTGGTTGGTACTTTTGGCACAAATCACTTTGTGGATTACCTCTGACACATTCCAAGTTGCGAGGAAGAAAACAATTTACATCTGACCCACTTGGCGTATTAAATCCATGTAAGTAGCAAACATTCTTCGCAATGTGGTCTAAATCGGTTTATTCGATCTTTAAGATTTACAGTCATGATGGACTTTTAAGAGGCAACACTAAAAAGATCTCTTCGAAACATTTGGCCACTGCAGACAGTAGACTGAGGAAATATGTTGTACCCGTGAACATGGAGGTGGTTGGGTTATAAAGGGTGATTTTTTAGCTGGTTTGGTTTTGGCAACACTGGTTTTGACAGCTGACGTGTGTTTAGTACCTTGTGTCACTGTCAAACAGCTTCAGTTTGGTTTGCAATTTAACCATGGATCGTCTTACAAATGAACAACGCTTGCAAATTATTGAATTTTACTATCAAAATTCGTGCTCGGTTCGAAATGTTCATCGCGCGCTGCTTCCATTTTATGATCGGCATTCTCGACCTTCTGAGCAGTCTATTCGGAAGATTGTGACCAAATTTCGCACCAAATTTACTTTGTTGGACATTAAACCACCAACACGTTTACGTACTGTGCGTAGTGAAGAAAATATTGCGGCCGTATCAGCTAGTGTGACAGAAGACCGCGAAATGTCGATTCGGCGCCGTTCCCAGCAGTTAGGCCTTTGTTACAGCACTACGTGGAAAATTTTGCGGAAGGATTTGGGCGTAAAGCCTTTTAAGATACAGCTGGTGCAAGAACTAAAGCCAGCCGACCTACCACAACGCCGAATTTTTGGTGAATGGGCTCTTGGAAAGCTGGCCGAGGATCCGCTTTTTTATCGAAAAATAGTGTTCAGCGATGAGGCTCATTTTTGGTTGAATGGGTACGTAAATAAGCAAAATTGCCGCATTTGGAGTGAAGATCAGCCAGAAGCATTGCAACAGCTACCAATGCATCCCGAAAAAGCCACTGTTTGGTGCGGTTTATGGGCCGGCGGCATTATTGGGCCATATTTCTTCAAAGATGATGCGAATCGCAGCGTTACTGTCAATGGTGAACGCTACCAAGCGATGATAACAAACTTTTTTTTGCCCGAAATGGAAGTTCTTGACTTGCATGATATGTGGTTTCAACAAGACGGTACCACATGCCACACAGCACGCGAAACAATGGCGCAATTGCGAGGCGAGTTTGGTGAACAGTTAATTTCACGTTTCGGGCCGGTCAATTGGCCGCCTAGATCGTGCGATTTGACACCATTAGATTATTTTTTGTGGGGGTATGCCAAGGCTAATGTGTATAGGGACAAGCCCGCTTCGATTGACGCACTGGAAGCCAACATCCATGCATTCATTCGTGAGATACCGGCCGATATGTGTGAAAGAGTATGCCAAAATTGGACTCAGCGGATGGGCTACCTGAGACGCAGCCGCGGTCAACATTTGCATGAAATTATCTTTAAACATTAAATTGCAAGGTTCAAACTATCGATTCAAATAAATATTTCATTAATTTTTTCGAATTTTTTGTGTTTTTTTTTTTAAAGAAGTTCTAAACCTCTTAAAAAATCACCCTTTATAAAGAAAGTCAGCGGCGTTGATGAAGGCGAATGATTTTGAGACCAAGATATGGCAGCAGTTTGTTAGAAAACGGTGCTTGGTAGGCGCGATGGGTTTTTAATTTGAAGTAAAACGCGCATCAACTTATGCCAAATGATTATTTTATATGGCACCTTTATTTTGGAAAATAATTTCATGGCATTTCAAATGATTTTAATCACAGGCGCACCACAACTGGCTCTCATACTTAGCTGACATTCCAATTTTGGGTGGATTTTTTTCGGGGCAATTACTTATTTTAGCTTAACGAGCGAGCTATGCTAGCAAGCAATGATGGTTTGATAGCATAAATCAGTCATCTCGAGAAAGAATAGTCGAAAGGTATTAAATGACACGATATTTTGGAGGCTTGAACGATCGTTAAATTAGAAAAGTATCAAGCTTTAGAACCTTTTCTCTGCAGCAGAGAGCATTCTTTAAAAGTACAGGAACGGAACGCAAATAAAAAAAAAATTTGGTTTTGAAGGAGGGCAAAAGTACAGATGACTTAATTCATTCGCTCCATTTGAAATATTTCGAACTGACCCAACGCATATTCGGCCAAATGCTGTGAAATGACTGTTTTCTGCACAGAATGCATCGATGCCATGAAAAATTTTGGAACTTGTAATGTTTTCTGCATCAGCTCACAATAGATGCCTCTGTAGACGTGACTTTTGACTCAAAATAGTCTCTGTTAAGAGCAGTTCCTAATGACATAATGAGTTAGACAAACTTGTATAAATAGATCATTATTTTTTTTTTTTTTTTTTGATTGACTTTACCAAAAATGTGAATAGGCTCCAGCTCATAAGTCACTTGCATCATGTGCGATGCCGGGTAAATTACAATAGATATCGGTTTGTAGCTAAGCTACTTTGGCACTCCTTGAGAAATACATCCTCAGATGTGACTGGAAAGTTCACTCATAAAACCGGATTTACTAATGTTTCCTTCTTGGGCAAAGTTTTTCGTTAGCGATTGGGGTTGGCGAGCAAATCCTTGTGATGTTTCTGAAGCACAATTTTACGAATGTCTGCGGCTTTCATGTGATGGTAATACTAAATTTCTAGGGGTAGTAACCACATAAAACAATTCGGATTCAAGTTTGGAGCGGATATAGTTTTGCGTTGTAAACGTTTTTGTTTTTTGACATATTTCGGGCAACGTTTGGAGCAGATTTGCGTTTCCAAATCGGTTTAGAATATCTCGTTCTGTTTCACCATCAGTGGAGTCTATCTATACATCCTGGATATTGAAAACTTTCCACTTTCTCTATCGATTGTCCAGGAGCACATTTGTACTTGAGTTAAAAAGCTGTTGCGGGCAGGCCGAACGTTTTATTTTTTGCTGCACTGATTTTAAACCCTAGCATGACTGCATCTCTGTCTATGTTGCTTGTCATATGTCATAGGGATGTACATTATTCTTTGACATAGTTTGGGTAGCCTAGCTGTGGAAAAAGAGTAGTAGGAGTCCAAAGTCATCACAATACATCACTGACCAGTAAGCACCCAAAAGAGGAAACTATTGGTAAAAGCATACAACCTTGTCTTTCTCCACTTTTCCATTCGAATTCATCTTACCAGCTTCCTATATTCAAACCACTGTGCTAAGACCCATTTTGAGGGGGAGCCTCTTCTGCGAAGAACACGTCAGATAAGTTATCTTTTGATACTTTCAGAAACTTTCTTTCAATCAATCAAAAGCGGGTAAAATGGCGACCTATAAATTCACCGTGATCAACACAGAAGAATCCGATAAGATGTCTAGCTTGTGTGTCTCGAATTTGTTTTTCAGGCTGTCTTCTATAATTTTAGTTACTTACTACCTTGGCTACTGCTGGTGTCACACAGTTCCCTCTTTAGTTTTCTCCCCTGATTAGAGATTTTTTTTCTTTTTATGAACTCGTCTGAGAAATTCACAAGACCCTTAAGAATTTCAGAGCATTCAGACTTGTTTCCCCGGAATATTGAACCCTATTGTATATAGCAGAGTCCCCCATTTAAGTCTACCAACTAAATTACTAAGCACAGCTGCAGTTAAATTAACCGCACGTGTATGTACGCCATCCATCATCTAGTTACTTGGCTCTTCTAATTTATTCGAAACTATTATTTTAATCAAGCACAACAACACCCAGTCAACTTGGAAATATAGTTTTGTACCCGCATTGAATTTATTTTCACATAAAACCCACAAACCCCTCCATCACTAAAGTCAGTTAAAATAAATTGCCACAGCAGAGATCATCCAAGTACGATAAAAAAATATAAAAAATACGGCCACTTAAGCGCGCTCGGAAGCCCCCAGTCAGTGGCTCCAGTTAGACGCGCTCAATCATCTTTTATTCCAACGGTCAAATGCCATCGAATGGCCGAGAACTTCAACTGGCATTTGTTGTATTGAACCTACCAAGGTTGCAATTTTTTTTGCCAGTAACTATTTTATTTTTTTTACAAAAAGAGGCTTAATTATATTTTATACCCATTAATTGGTAATATGTATAAAGAAAACGCACTTACATCACTGATTGAATTAGAGGTATGGTTATTAATGTGCGGTCCTTGGGTTGGCTATGTCTCCCAACAAAATCGATAGTAAATTTGATATGTTGTATTCGTGTGCCTGCAGGCGACTTGTTAATCGAATACAGAAGTCTATAATTATTATTTTTTTTTTTTTGTGGTTAAAGACTTTTTAAAGTGTTGCAAATAAACTTCCTGTCCATTATCTTGTGTATTTATATGACGGGGATTTGGACTAAGAAAAAAAAAAAAAAAACCATTAGTACAAATTTGATTGGCAAAGTTAAGTTCGCAATATGGATTTGGACTGTAGAGTGCTGGTTGTACCGGGTAGGATTAGACAAGAAATATTATCGGTATGCCATTCTTTTTGACACGAATTGTTACAGTTATTAACTGAACTTGCGAAATGTTGAGCAGTGATCAATACACGTAAGGAAAATCCCTACATGTAGGTGGTATTCATGAATAAAAAAATGCCTGTGGGGAAAAAAGGGCAGTCTTAAACCGTTTGCTTTAAACGTAGGTATTTACTATATTTTATAAAAAAAATCCTTATAAACGAGTGCTTGCATGTTTTTTTTTTTTAATTTTCCCACATATCTAGGTTAAATTTTGTCGCCCTTAAATTTAATTTAACGAACTTTTCAAAATAGAAGATACAAATAGATTCAAATTTTTTTTTTTTTTTTTTTTTTTTTTTGTGTTGGGAATTCGCTGGAAGTAAAAAATCATCGAAAGACATTGCAGAGCTAGTACGCGAGGGATGCTCCTGCAATAGTGATGGACTTTAACTCATCTAAAAAAACTCCCGGGGGACTGACATTCGCCATCCCGAATTAGATTGCACCTAGTCATACGACTAATCAGCAATTAATTTTTGAATTATTCAATGAATTTAAAGAGATAAATCCGCCGTTTGTCGGATTTTTAAATTTGTTTTGTTTGAAATCAGTATCTAATTTCTTAGCCCTAGCCTAATCTTACAGATCAAGAGGTTTTATGCGTCTCAATCTCCTGATTACATTGTCATTTAAAAGTTCTGTTATTTCTGCGTTTACGTGGCTGAGGAGCCGATTTCTATGCCTCTGAGCAACCTTCTTAACCTCATCTTCAACCATTTCAACATTTAGATCTCTATGCAGATCGGCGTTTCGTATGTACCAAGGTGCATTAACTATGTTCCTTAGTACTTTATTTTGGAAAACCTGAATTTTTTGTAAGTTTGTTTGGCATGTGCATGCCCACAATTGGAGCCCGTAGGTCCATACTGGTTTTAGAACTTGCTTGTATAGCAATAACTTATTGTAGTTGGACAGGGATGAGTATCTCCCAATAAGCCAATACAATTTACTGTATTCAAATAAATACAGAAACATTAGCATTTGCAGACATCAATTTTATTTTTTCCAAAGATTAAAGGTACCTAGGATTTTTTGGACCCGTGGTAGGTGTTTAAATTTGTTGGGTTTACAATCACTGATGTTGTTTAGTGGAATCTAAACATTTTTGTTTTAGCAGAAGAGTAATGAATTGCGAGCACTCAACTGACGTTTCGTAACTTACACGTGCGACTTGGGTACATATATTTCGTAATCAGTTAACCTCTTTATGGCATAAGCAATATCTGCTTAGTTATAATTAGCGATGTATGCATAATCTATACGTGTATGTTGACCATTGCGAAGATGAAGATTAATGAACGTCTTAGATATAATTTTAAATTTTATGGAAAATATATATTCAAACTGAGCCTGATCTAGAAACACGTGTCAGTAATTACCGCGAAGGTAAATAATGTACCGAATACTCTCAAATTTTGAAAAATATTTCACGCTGCTACCATTGGCTGGTGCATACGTGCGTATTGGAATGATGCGACGACTGTTGCTAATATTTCCATTTTAATAAGAAAAAGTGTGATCTTTTTTTGTTCACTCTATAGGTTTATTTAAATTATAGATCTATACCTATCGTGCTAAAGAAGCCTCAAGAGTCTCTGCCTGAAACAATGCATCTTCCATCCATCTTCTGCCAGTAACTGCTGATGAACATTCTTGGAGGAGAAAAATGTTAACCACAGCTTAAGCCGATGTAATTAACATTTAAGTCCTCACCTATTTCTTGGCGTTATTGAGAAACTAAGCATACTTGAAATTTTGACATAGGTACTCCAAAGGAATGAATCTTTACAAATTTAGAAAATGATTCATATCGTTCCAATGACAGTAAGGCAAAGAAAAAACAAGGGCCTCCAACCTTTCAGCCTGATTGGAAAAAAGATAAAAAATTTGTCGATTTTACAATAATTGCGAATCTGAGTGATCAGTTTCAGTTAACGGCGAACTCATCTCAAGGACTTTAAAGACGCATGGCAATCAACAATGCCCATTTTCTTTAACAACCCTATTTTCTTTAACAACCCATTCTCAGCAATGAAGCCTATTTATGGCTCAAAGGGTTTTTATAATTTTTATATGTTTTTTTAAAGTCCCATTTCCGAAAGTTGGCAACTTAAAATTTTGAGATGTCATTAGACCCACAGGTTCTATGCTGTCCTGCAGTTATTTTTCAGTGATGTAGGCAACGAATAGGCATGTCGCAGATACATCCAAGCCTTTGCTAAAGTTACATATACAATGCCTGTTATTGGAATTAGCTATAGATGGAACTAGGGTGAACACCTAAAACCTTCCGCAAGCAACCTTATTGACCTACGTCCATGCGGTTTCAGATCAGGAAAGTCCACCGCCAATCTAATTCATACAAACTTAGAAAGATCCTGGACACTCATTCCGTAACTTTTCAGGCGATTATCTTCGAAACGACGGACCCCTAATAACTAAGTACAAAATTTGCGAGTTGGAGACCCTAATCCAGTTAATTTTCCACAAGTGTAGTGAAAGCTGACGATAGTCATTATAACTTACTACGGTCATCAAAATACTAAAAACGATATCGTGTCGAAGTCTTAGTCGGTACGCACCAACTTTTTATAGATCTTAACGGGCAATAACTTCACCTCGAGTGGGAAACAGTTTCACTTATTTTATGTGAAGTTATTCCCACTAAATGGAGCAAGAACTTCGCTTTTTTGTAGGATTTTGTTTTCGTTTGCCAGTTTGAATTACTAAATTTCCAAATTGTAGGTGGAAAATAATTTCACAAAATTGGTGGTGATTGATGAATTGCCCACTTGAAGTGGGCCATAACTTCACATAAGAAAAGTGAAACTATTTAACACTCAAGGTGAAGTTATTGCCCTTGAAGTTGTTTCCCTGTACCGCTTTGAGCTACGGTGGCCATATTTTATAATTTCAAATAATGAACAGTACACAAAAAAAAAGTTTTTTGTAGAAATG
Source organism: Cheilosia grossa (assembly GCA_963082955.1). Taxonomy (NCBI): domain Eukaryota; kingdom Metazoa; phylum Arthropoda; class Insecta; order Diptera; family Syrphidae; genus Cheilosia; species Cheilosia grossa. The sequence goes on along the minus strand of OY720145.1, from coordinate 40,264,294 downwards.
TTGAAAACCGCTGTCAATTCAATGCTGTCAATTTAACAGAGACCTGTTTGTGCATTTCCAGAACCGAGTTATGAAAGTTAGAGCCTTTGTTGTAAATTTTACGACAAGAAAAATTGTGAATATAACAGCATTCATTGTTGAACGAACAGCACACATTTCGTTCATTGCACACAATATGCGTACAAAGTACAAATTTCGGTTGTATTATTCACAACACTTTGCGGTCAATGTGTAATTTCTATCGTGAATTGCTTTCATTTTCACAGCTCTTTGGCTTCATTGGAAAGCTATGCTGCAAAATAAAAATGGCAACCAATCTTAGAAGATGGAAAATTACCCGCGAAAAACGTCCACGCCCAAAAGAAATACTTTTTCAGAAGACGCGTTTTCTATAAGGAGATTATTTTCGATTGCATCCCTGTTTAAAATGCAGGCTACAGCATCCTGAGCTTCCGACAAAAAAAGGGCTTACGCTTCCAGAGTTTATGACTAAATATACAAAGGAATGCGTTTGGATCATAAAAAGGTTCTGGCTAAACGAGTCGGTTACAGTTAATGCAGCTGTCGCAGTTTCAACTGAAAATGGTTGCAGATTTGAATGCGTATGTGTTCCGTTTTATAAGTCTTAAGAACTTTCTACATCATTTTGGTTGCAGATCTGACAAATTCGTATCTCTACATAACAAGAAAAATTGACAACGCGCTGTCAATTTTACAACAAGAACTTGCGATCATTTTTACAATTTCATTGCTAAAATGAAAACAAACTCTGCAAAACTTACAATTAACTGTGAATAAGAACGCATTTCCTGTTTATTACAAAAATATACAATTTATTGTAATTTTGACTGTTGTACAATTTACAGTGGAGATTTTTATTGGGTATAGAAAATTAAAGAGATTTAAACAGAATTTTTTTTTATTCATTTAAAAATAAAACTTAAGCACATTTTTTAGCAGAGATTACTTATTTTCTCGTTCAGCAAGTTAGGACACGTTAGCATTATCACTTTGTTGACTGCATCTTGGTTTTCTTATTGTTTTTAAGACTTTAAATGAAATACAGAAAAATTAATGAATAACTTATAAAATACAGAACTTTTATAAATGTTTTTGTATCGAAAATAATTCCTCATAAACATCGTCTTCTTAACAAGCAACTGTTCATTATAATAATGAATCGATTTGTTCACAGTACCTATGACAGCATTTGCACACAGCTTTAGCAACTTAATTGCAGGTACAATCTTATTCCAACACCGGAGTCTATTCCAACAACAGAAGAGCTAATTCTAGTATAATTTTCACTCGCAGTCACAGTTGATTATTTTCTCAAACTCAAATTATCGTTTTCTAATGACTTGAGTACTTAAAAGTTTCAATGAAATATGTTCCGTTCCGTTTTATTGCCTATTAGCACGCTAAGCAAACTTTCCTGAGAAACAAAAACAAACCAAAAAAAACATTCTCCCCGGCAGGGTTGACGTGTGGCTCAACACAACACGACAACAACACAACACAGCGCTATAAAACTTCTTCGATTTGTGGAATTAACATGTGCATTTAAGTTTTGTTTATATTTAACCTTTCGATGATAAAACTTTTTTCGTGCGAGTTCATTAAAGTGCATTTAGCTGGTGCAAGTTCAAGTTCGATGACGCTTCTGTTGGCTGGATATTAATACTCTGTTCTGGTGTGAGAACAAGTTTGTAACTTTGATTAAGGTATTTATTATAACGGGTGATTTTTTAGCTGGTTTGGTTTTGGCAACACTGGTTTTGACAGCTGACGTGTGTTTAGTACCTTGTGTCACTGTCAAACAGCTTCAGTTTGGTTTGCAATTTAACCATGGATCGTCTTACAAATGAACAACGCTTGCAAATTCAATAATTTTACTATCAAAATTCGTGCTCGGTTCGAAATGTTCATCGCTGCTTTTTTATCGAAAAATTGTGTTCAGCGATGAGGCTCATTTTTGGTTGAATGGGTACGTAAATAAGCAAAATTGCCGCATTTGGAGTGAAGATCAGCCAGAAGCATTGCAACAGCTACCAATGCATCCCGAAAAAGCCACTGTTTGGTGCGGTTTATGGGCCGGCGGCATTATTGGGCCATATTTCTTCAAAGATGATGCGAATCGCAGCGTTACTGTCAATGGTGAACGCTACCGAGCGATGATAACAAACTTTTTTTTGCCCGAAATGGAAGTTCTTGACTTGCATGATATGTGGTTTCAACAAGACGGTGCCACATGCCACACAGCACGCGAAACAATGGCGCAATTGCGAGGCGAGTTTGGTGAACAGTTAATTTCACGTTTCGGGCCGGTCAATTGGCCGCCTAGATCGTGCGATTTGACACCATTAGATTATTTTTTGTGGGGGTATGCCAAGGCTAATGTGTATAGGGACAAGCCCGCTTCGATTGACGCACTGGAAGCCAACATCCATGCATTCATTCGTGAGATACCGGCCGATATGTGTGAAAGAGTATGCCAAAATTGGACTCAGCGGATGGGCTACCTGAGACGCAGCCGCGGTCAACATTTGCATGAAATTATCTTTAAACATTAAATTGCAAGGTTGAGGTTCAAACTATCGATTCAAATAAATATTTCATTCATTTTTTCGAATTTTTTGTGTTTTTTTTTTTAAAAAAGTTCTAAACCTCTTAAAAAATCACCCGTTACCAACAGACGAGGTATTTGCTGACGTAGTAATTACTCTCATACCTATTACGCAATACAAAAATAAACTTTCTTGCAGTCGACTCAAATTGTCTACGAGACAAATGTAGCTGTATATATGAAGCACATACCGATACATGCATTGAAGATCGTAAAAAAACTGAAAACTAGATCTACGTGATATAATTTTCTTGCCGAATCCACCGACAGACCAAGACGCAACTGTCACTCGTTCATAGACAGCTGGCACCGACACTCAATTGAAGATGCATACATATAGATACCCTCCATCCGAAAGGACGACGCATTTTCATGCTGAAACCACTCAAAAGACCTGCACTATAACAATACGAGACTGTTTCGCATAGTTACGTGGTTTTTGTCAGCGAAATCATGTCTTCATCTCTGCCTGGATGCGAAATTGCTTACCTACCTAGAGATAGCAATTACACAGTCGTGAGTTTATGGTTACGGCAGAGAGTAATGCGTTTAGCATACGTCCGCCCACGAAACGCTCATTAGTAGTTCCTACCGAACACACAAGCAATGAAAAGAGAGTTTTACGTCAATCGAATACGAAATTCAATTCCTCAGCTCTTCTGTCAGAGGAATTTCAATGAACGACGAAAAATTTGTCGTCCTTCCCTTGCTGAGGCAAGGTACGAGGTACGAGTTCTTCTCAGGTCTAAAGAGACGTCCATCTGCGCATATAGCACGTTTGGATTTTCTACTGCGAATCATGCATTCGTTCACTGAGTGAGCACGTTTCGATACAAAAGTGTATTGTTGCTGATGGTCACGATGCAGCTGGAGATGATGGTCATGTTAATGCTCTCTACAAGAGAAAAAAAAAAAACACAAAAAGCAACAACCTGCCGACAATTACACAATTGTTTCTCGGGTTTGATAAGCATCGAAGTGATTTGAATGTGTTGTTCTGCGGTGACGATTCAACCACCTGTTTGGTGGAGCATCTGACTGTTCTTCCAAATTATTGACGTCCTGCAGTCATAATTTTATTTTTATGATAATTATGAGGAAAAAAACATTCTTATTCTGCTTTTTCCAGAGCTGGCACAAGCAATTTAGTTGACAGCACACATTTAGGCTTAAACGAAACAGAACATGAAAAGTGTTTAGATTCTAATAAGAAACTTTAAATTGTTTAGGGGGAATTAAGAATTCGCTTACCCACACAATAGGAATTAAGAAGAGGGTGGAAAATTAAATTCGTTTACTTCTACGAAATTGATCTCGCTGTAAATGCAGTTGACCGAACGAACTCAGCTGTGTCCCCTTCATTTGTACATTGTAAGTGGCCAGAGTGCTTGGTCTGAGCAACGGAATCGGGTTGTCGCAGACAGACACTTTTCACGCGTCGGTTAACTTGAAAGTACCCTAACTTATGAATGGGACAACGATATATAAGAAAAGTTTTTCCAAACTCATAGTAGGAGCTAGAATTGGAGCAGTACGTCCTAACAATTACCAACAATCGACGCAGCAAGTCCCATTTCTACGATAGCAAAAAAAAAAAAATCGTTTCAAAACATAACAAACATGTTAAAAAAAAACCTGAACCAGGGTTGACTTCATAAACGAACAGCGACAACAAAAGACGCTTAATTATGTTCGTTTGAATGTTCACCGCCACACCACACACTTAACCCGTGAATTCATCATTCAATTGTTCAATTGACAAATTTGACCAATATCTGCGATCACATTGAAAGTCACATCCACATTCTAACCAAACGTTTCCCATGTTCGCAAGATGTTGTGTCGTCGTCATTTGCCAATACTTGAAAATTCAAGGTCTTTCACACATTTAAATGTACGCAATTCGAACGGGCGAATAAACAAATAACACTTTTCTACTACTGGCCTAATCCAGATTTAAAGATGTGTGCATACTTGTCTTCCGTCAAATTTTGCATTCAGTTTGTTCTATCGTTAAAGCACACTGTTGGCAGTTCTACTCCCCAAGCGAGTTCATTAGCAAACAATACTTTTCGAACAAAAACAAAACAAAAACACTAACAGTCCGATTGTACCTTTTCGCGTGTTTAGTTCTATCATACTGTACAAAATTTTTTCTTCTACGTAGGTGGGGGATAAATTGGGTGATAATTGTGTGTGCAAACGTTTGTTGACTTTTTAAATTGCCATTAACAAATTTTACTATACCATGCAATCGTAAGCAGCAGCAGAAACAATAATTACTCGCCGCTGGCAATGTAAACGCAATTCTCCACACCTCAGGCTTCCAATAAATGCCAGCAGGAAGCCATTTTTATCTTCTAAACATGTTACCAAAAGGCAAACAAATGAGGAACAAAAAAAAAAAACAAAAATAAGAAAAAAACAAACTGCCGGCTTCCGGAGGAGGGAGCGTAAATGCCGATGTACCAAGTATACCAAATATATAGCTGTGGAACGAGAAATGTCGAAAATAGAAAGCATCTGTTTACCATTTAGGATTTTTTGTACTTGACATGTCGTCATGTCAAGTTACTCGGTAAGGGAATAAAATAAATACTAAAATCTGTGCCCAACTGCTTGGATAACGAAAATGTTTTTAGTTTTCAAGGAGTTTGAAAATGACTCTAGTTACACGGCCGCTGGTTCTGGTCTATAATTAAATGGCATTTATATAGTTCTCTTACTAAATGGTTTAAGTGCGCCGTGTCATTTTGTAGAATTTAAGCAATGCCGTGGGCAAACTATTTAAATACTGCCACTTGACGGTTGTGTATTTGAAGGAGCATTTTTGTCACTGATTAAATGAATTTTAAACGCAGGTCGCCCGAGAAAGTCGGTGACTTGAAAAAAGAGTAAAATTGCATAAATGTCCGTTCACAAAAGAGCCCTTTTACAGATAAGTTCCAAGGTTGAAGTCCATTGAAGACATTCACAGAATCATAAAAAGGTCCGTATATCGCTGGCTTCTCACAACTATTCGTTTGTGTTTTTTTTTTTTTTTTTTTTTTTTTTCGATGAATGGAGGGACCTGCGATTTTGTGTCGCCTGAATATTGAGATGCTTTTCAGGGACAGTTAAACCGACGGTTTGTTAGACGTTTTGGAACCACTGAAACATACAAAAATTAATTTCATAAATCTCGAAAATAAAACTGGTATCAAGATTTTTTTTCTTCCTTTTTTTTTGTAGTTCTAGGTTTTTTCGAATTTTTGTTTTTAAATCGAGCTTTTTTCAATCGTGATTATTGCTTTCAAGATTATTTTCTTCGAGATTTCGTGTCGTGGTAGATCTACCTTAAAATAACAAACAAGCTTTGATGGGCCGCCAGCTCACACAAATTAAGAGAGCCTGCCTACAAGGTACAAGCTGTTTTCAATGTTAATATGTGGGAAATTTAATTATACGTTGCTTGTGCATAAGATCTAATTGGTGTGTTTTCTGGAAATCGAAAACTAAGCCCTTCGCTTGGCAGTGCAGTACACTTACCACTGACCAAATACACTCCGTTTTTTAACCGCGCAAAATTGAATTTAAAGCTACTCGCTGCGACTAAAAATTGGCAAAAATGAGACTCCAACTCATTCTTGTACCCTGGCCTTTAGCTGACATAAGCTTTAGTACAAAATTGTGGAAAAAATCTAAACGGTCAAATTTCAAAAAGCAGCTGAAAAAATCTGCCACAGGTTAAAAAAAATGCTTCCTCTGTTCACCACAGGGATTTTCTTTCAGATGTACAAAAATCTCTGCCAAGATTTTTAGCTTGCGTAAGAATTGATTGTAGGCGCAGTGGCTTAATGGTAAGTGTGTTGGCCTACTAAGTGAGCGGTCCCAGGTTCGAACACCGCAAAAACCCAAATTCCAACTCATGGTTTTTTTCCACTGCGCCACCTCTCGCGAACGTCTGACAAACATCCGAGAGAATAACTGTCTTGAAAGAGCTTCTCAATTAGCCGTTTGGAATCGGCATAAAATTGTAGATCCCTTCCATTCGTTCCAAAAATAAAAAAACTCACACAAAAACGAAAGGTTGTGAGAAAGCTGGGCCCTGGGTCCCTACGGGCCTGTTGCGTTGCGCCAACTAATAATTGCTTGAAACAATTTCGTAGATCAACCAAATTTTGACAGATTAAGAAATATATAATAACAGTACAGAATATTTGAATATTACTTGGGGCAGATCACTTAAAATGACGATCGTCTAGAAGATATCGTTTTTGAAATTTTGAAGATCAAAGTGAGTTATGTTCAGGCTCATTTTATTTTATTTTATTCTTAATTTGTGGAGAATGAACTAGACGAAACTCTTAAACTCGTTAGTTGCTAGTTTTGCAGGTCAATCGTTTCGACGATAGTCGTCTAAAAAGTTGGGTGATAAGGGCCCTGATTGTCACGATCTTGTTCTACGCAGAAAATAAGGATTGGTTTCGTACAAGTCTGTGGAAACTAAGGACAGCTTTTAGCAACCTCGTGGCAAGGAAATTACGAATGAGACAGGTTATTTATTAGTTAGTTAGTTTAAGCTCGAACAGTTTCTAATGCTTTCGTCAGGTAAATATATAAGTCTTCGTAAGAAATTCAGCCCCATTTGCCTTGGATCGTTTCGGAGAGACGATTGATAGATGAACTGTAGTGCTGCTAACAGAGTTTTATCCAGCTCCCAACTTTAGTATTTTCTGTCCGATATTCTGCGAGCATTGCAGCTCCACGAATCTAACCTTCAATGGCCGTTGCTCCTCTCAAAATACACTAAAAGCATATTGAATGGCTGCTTTTTGATTGTTTTTATAATAGAAGCTGTGTCAGCTGTGTGTCAGAAGCTTTACCATCTATTTGAGTTGAGAGAATGTCCGGCCCAAAAAATTGGACTTATAGAAAAAAACCATCCGATAACCTATTTAATGTTAAAAATGTGTGAGAACATAATATTGATAAGAAATTTTCGAAAGTACGTCCCGAAAATTAGTACACTCCTCTCCTGCGTTCATTTAAAATTAAAACTAACTGAACTCAGTACCAAGGGCTACAAGTTGGGTGCTCAAAAAAATACTATTTGATTTCATGTAGCTACAAATCATGACTGAGTCGCACGAAACTTTCTCTGTGTTCATGTTCTTTTTCATTAATTCTCTTGAGACTTTCTAAAGGGGTCCCCTGGTCATGTGGTGCAGTTGACAAATTTTACCTATACCTACTCGTACCATTTTTGTTTCGTTGTACAAAATTAGGCGAAAAATGTTGTGGGATTATGTAAAAAAAAAAACACAAAACGAAAATCAGTGTCGCATTTAAAAAAACGAAAGACATCATCAAGAAATTCCTTTGAGGATAAAAACGGTTGTAAGTAAGTCATTGAGTAAGATTAACAACTGGCAAGTTCGTAAAAGATACGGATTTTATAGAAAAACTACCTGGACAGGCGTACAAAGGACTGCGATATGAATCTTAACTGTTACCAATTACCCCTAGACAAATGTGCACAGATAAGTAGCTAGCAGACTTAAAAAGTTGGCATACAAAAACTCGACGCAGCGTTTCTTAATACGAATTTATTGATTTAATGATTTATTGAAATTGTTGACGAAATTTGAAAACAATGCTCGACAAGCCCCTGTGTCACTTTCTACACATTTCTTCATGATTCGCCGAATGCTGAGCTTGGAAGGACCCTCATTATGATCGGTAACTAAACCGAACTCGGATTTTTACGTTTTCGACGAATTTTTTAAAAAGGTAGTGGCGTCTCTGACTTTGACAGAACACAATACATGCATTTTGAAATATATAGGGCCGCAGTCAGTTCTTGAAGTTCTAACGGGTTTTCCAATAAGAGGTGTTATTGTGAATGACCCGCTATTTCGGTAGCTGTCACTTTTGAAGCTTTTATTCTTTGACATTTGACAAGTAGAAACTACGCCATTACTAAAAATGCAACGATACACAATTCAACAAAGCATTGAAATTATTAAAATTCACTACAAAAATGGTGAAAATCTTGCAGTCACAGTTCGCAAAACAAAAGCATTTTTTGGTCGTCGTGAAGCACCTTGTCGGACCGCAATACAGAAATTGGTGGAAAAATTCAAGCTGTTGGGACAAGTTAGTGATGTGAAGAATAAAACCCGTGCACGTCGCTCAAGAACAACTGAGAATATTGCTGCTGTAGCCCAAAGTGTTGAAGAAAACCCAGGTCCATTCCTCGTCGTTCTTTGGAATTGGGCATGATTAATGATCTTTTATGGTCGGAGGTTGGATGGTATTGATCTGGACAACGTTTACTTTCAACAAGACGGCGCTACGTGCCACACAAGCAACAAAAGCACTGATCTTTTACGGGAAAGGTTTCCGGACCGTGTTATCTCTCGAAGAGGTGATCACAATTGGCCACCGAGATCTTGTGATTTAACACCTTGCGACTTCTTCCTTTGGGGCCACGTGAAAGATAAGGTCTACGCCAACAGCCCAGCGTCGATTCAAGATCTCAAAAATAAAATGCGTGAGGCTATTGAGGACATAGAGCAGCCACTTTGCGATTTGGTTATGGAAAATTTCATGAAAAGGATATGGTCCTGTATGCCTGCTCGTGGTGGCCATTTGGCTGATGTTGTTTTTAATTACTAACGGCATACCTTCCTCTTTATTATGAAATAAACATCCGATCATTTATCTCAAAAAATGACATTTTTCTTTGAATACCAAAATAACACCTCTTAAAAGTCGCACGGAATTACATTAGTAAATCGTAGATCAATTTTGAAACATGTCTGAAGAAAAGGTATTGTTGTGTAACGAAAATTAGACTACGGGCTAAAACGAATAGATATTCATTTTAAAAACGTGTCAAATGTTGGTACGTTTCCAGTAGATTAATAGGCATCGTGTGTGTAAAGTGTTGTTGTCCGAATCATGACATTTACAATTTGCACAACTCCCTTTAAGCGTTGTCAAGTCTTTCTGGAAGACCTAAGCTTACCACGCAACAAACACCCAGTTCAGTATACGAACTAAGCTTGCGCTATGCCTACCCACTGTGAACTTATGTAATTTAGCTTAATATGAAGCCAAATGTGCATTTAGAGTGGAATCTCTCGGGCGGTAACCCCTTATTATTTTCAGACTACACGCCTCTGGGGTGTATCTTTCATTACGTGCAGACCTGATTAAAAAATGATATGCATGCATATACCCAAATCAAAGGCAGACATTCCAAAACGTGCGGTTCGACACCTGCTATTAGCATCCGAAATACAAAGCCCCCTGGTAAATGTCGACTATTAAAACGGGTTGTGGTAAACATTTTGTAAAACAAAATCCAATTGTTATCAATCATAATTAACCCAAAATATTTAGAAATTACATTTTTAAATGCAATCCAACAAAAGCTGAATGTGGATGCGTGTGCTTTGGGAAACCCTTGGAAACGCAGCTCGTTTCCCAATCAACTCTGGTTCTTTTGGTGTGTGTCCTTGAGTTAAGTCTATCTGTAACTTTGCATCTAAGACTAACAGAAAACCACCAACTGGTTGTAAATTAAAAATGCAAATGTGCTTACATCTATATACGGAGGAGTGATTCATTAATATTCTTCAGTTCTGGTCTTGGGGGATTGAGTGAGAGGGCCACTTGTAGATTCCGACACGCGTCTCTATGTGTATGGCTCGCTTCAGATGAATCATCTGTACGTAGCTAAGCCGAAGCTTAATTATGGTAAGCGCGCTGTGTGTGGGTATCGCATTTGGTTTCAAGTAGTCGAAGGTGTGGATGCTTAACTAATTAGAGAGCTTTGTTCGAAGGCACCGCGTCCAAGCCCACTGATTGTATTTAATTTACGACATCCAATACGTGTGACAGATTCTAATATCTCCTCTGGCAGGATATCAAATCGACTTTTCTTTCACTTTGTCAGCTGGGTTTTTATTTTTTTTTATCTTCGACGATTCTCTGCTGATTGGATTTGTGTTTTTTTTTTCTTCCGATTTCCAATTTTCCCTTTTTTCTGCGCGCAAAAATGAAAAGAATCGATTGAAATGAAAATTCGATTTGGGACAACACAAAACAAAAGCGAAGACGTACAGTCAGTCGCTCAGACGTAGAACGTGGATTCTATACTCTCAATAGTGTACTGTGTGCATGCACAACACCCGACGACCGACACGAGAGGAAATTGACAGTGGCTCCGTGAAAACTAGATCGCGCGCCGGCCTGAAGATTGTTAAATAAAATTAATTAAGTAATTTTATTTTTGTTTTATTTTCTTTAGTGCGGTAATTATGGGTTATCGGCGACGACGCGCGAGAAAGTTGTGAGTTTGGATTGTTGGCGCCGGCTGCGTCCAATCTAATTGTAATCCAGTGGGTTTCAGTTTTTTTTTTGTTATTGATATTATTTATAAACAAAAGCCATGGGTATGGGGATTGAGAAAAATGCATCTCGCCAAAAGAGATAACACTGACTTTGGATCAGTCGTAAAAGAGGTGGCATGAGATGGACTGAAACTGATACTGTTTTCGGGTTGTAAAATAAATAAGAGCGTAGACTCGTATCTCATCGCATAAACAAACAAATAATGCGATCTACAATCTACGATGATGGGGAGATTGCACTTTTAGTTTATGTTGGCAATTTTATGAGAGCAGTTGAGATAAGTTGGCTTTCAAATTGGCGTCGGATGTAAGTGTGAAATCGCGCGAAAAGTCGACTCCATCGGGCTGGAAGCCATAACCAAAGCGGGCATAGACTTGAGCATTTCTACCCGGGTTTGAAAGGCGGAGTTCAGAGTGCTTGCAGTTCGATGGTTCCAAGACAGGAAATGGAGTGTACCTGACAACTAATTATTAATACAGGGTTTCAGCCGAAAGCTGTATTATATTATTTTGTATATTTCATATGCCTGTAAAAAAATAATAATAACAATAATAATATAGGGTTTTAGGTCGTACCGATCGGGGTATGGAGAACAATGCGGCATCGACAAGTTGGTAGAAACCCTGCCTCAACCCGGTTGTTATCCAAGTTCGGCTACGAAGCATTTCCATGACAAATAATGGCCATTACTAAGAATTTATAAGCGACTGCATTTACAACGTTAAAGACTTACACGCGCTATAAGAACGTTTCAATTTCAGTTGCAATCGTTGCATGACCTGTATCAGAATTGATTTATCCCAAACATGCTCTAAAACTGAAGAATTTCATGTTTCTCGGATACAGGTATTTATCGATTTGAATACAAAAGTCAATTAGTGATGGAAGCGTTGCGCTCTCAGAATCGATGATTTCATAATTTTATTTTAAATTAAAGAAAATGTTTGTCATGTTGAAAATGGTTATACTGAGGCAGTAAAACTTCTAATTTACCGTTTTGCTTTCCATGTACCGATATTGACTAGAAATCGTTGTTAGGTTGCCTGCTACAATACCAGTTGAAAATTAATTCGAACTCGAATTATGTTTGATGTGGATAGTTGTATTTATCGAATATTTTGAACTTATTTTTAAACTGAATAGCGCTGAAAGTATTCGAGCAATCCCAGCGACAACCTTCAGTGATAGAGACAGTTTTGTGCGACCCAGTCGTATGCCTTTCTCTTCCTTTGGGTGGAGTTTAATTGTTGTTCTCGAGAATTGTTTTCCTACGTGAATATTATGTTAAGTATTTGATTACGGATCAATGAAAATATTTTGTCAACAATTGAGCTGAGTTCTATTAATTTTTCCATTCTTATTGACACAATTTCTCTCTGAAGATCTTACAACAGGCACTTTGTCATTTGGCACTTTGTGTTATTTTTTTATCACTAATTGGAATTGCCATTTTCGTTTATCAATGCATACAACACACTTTCTTGAGTCCTCTCTGGCGTTTCATTTAATCGCCTGATGAATCTACCGCCAAAATACGCACACACCAATAAAAGTCCGAATTAAGAACATTGACCTCTTTGCAGGAGTGTGATTTTTCTTTTTTATTAGCTAATCGTAAATAGTTTCGTAAATACACTTTGCACATGGCGCACTTCAATTGACATACCACTTGTGCGCGTACCTACAGCATTATTCCTATTATCCGCAAGCCACGAATTTTTGAACGCACATCGTTTTATATTCGTTTCATGCTTTGTTCGGAGACATTTTTTTTTTTTTTTTTGTTTTCTATTTAGTTTTGTTGAAGTCGTTTACTTTTTATTGGGCATGCCTTCTGTTCTTTGTATTTGCCTCACAACTCTGCGCTCACTACATTTAACACGCTTTTGCATAAGTTTATGGTTTCAACTCTACGGATGGAAGTAGTGGTTTCACAGTATACCACGACGCTAAAGTCTGCCAAGAGGCTAGAGCGAAATGACTCACACCGTTCTACGGTGTGTCACTTCGGAATTTTACTGGTTCTCATTTGCAAGTAAAAAGAAAAGAGTGTTCAAATTAAAAATAGTCTTCGAAAGGCGGAACATTGTTCTCACAGTTTGTTTTGTGCTAATTTGAGTTTTTTTTCGGTAGCCAGCTAAGAACTTTTATTCATATAAGAACAAAAAAATGTTTTGTTAAGTGGAAATATGTATAACTCATAAATTCAATTTGTTTCTAAACATAAAAACGTTGCCGTTCCGACAGAGGGAGCAAGTAACGTTCAGCAGCTACCCAAAGTATGTCGGCGTGGCCGGGGTCTTGTGTTGCAAAATAAGTCACCATCACCACCGCATGGGGTCGAGGTATTTTTAAAAGATGCTGCACATGTGTACGGTTCCGAATTTCGGTTATAAGACTATTTTTGGAATTCGCAATGCGTTGAGTAATTTTTGTGCAACTTTATGCAGCTGTGAGTTGTGTTGGAGATCATATCTGACTTATATCACAGGGTCAACATGTATATGTACAGAGAACTTGGAAAAACTGATAAAATGTAAACATGAGTCTTGTTTACATTTTACAAGCTTCATGAACATTTTTTTGTTAGCTATAGCAAGCAAAGGGTGCGAAGAGTTATAAAGGGTGATTTTTTTAAGAGGCTTAGAACTTTTTTTAAAAAAAAAACACAAACAATTCGAAAAAATGAATGAAATATTTATTTGAATCGATAGTTTGAACCTTGCAATTTAATGTTTAAAGATAATTTCATGCAAATGTTGACCGCGGCTGCGTCTCAGGTAGCCCATCCGCTGAGTCCAATTTTGGCATACTCTTTCACACATATCGGCCGGTATCTCACGAATGAATGCATGGATGTTGGCTTCCAGTGCGTCAATCGAAGCGGGCTTGTCCCTATACACATTAGCCTTGGCATACCCCCACAAAAAATAATCAAATGGTGTCAAATCGCACGATCTAGGCGGCCAATTGACCGCCCCGAAACGTGAAATTAACTGTTCACCAAACTCGCCTCGCAATTGCGCCATTGTTTCGCGTGCTGTGTGGCATGTGGCACCGTCTTGTTGAAACCACATATCATGCAAGTCAAGAACTTCCATTTCGGGCAAAAAAAAGTTTGTTATCATCGCTCGGTAGCGTTCACCATTGACAGTAACGCTGCGATTCGCATCATCTTTGAAGAAATATGGCCCAATAATGCCGCCGGCCCATAAACCGCACCAAACAGTGGCTTTTTCGGGATGCAGTGGTAGCTCTTGCAATGCTTCTGGCTGATCTTCACTCCAAATGCGGCAATTTTGCTTATTTACGTACCCATTCAACCAAAAATGAGCCTCATCGCTGAACACAATTTTTCGATAAAAAAGCAGCGATGAACATTTCGAACCGAGCACGAATTTTGATAGTAAAATTCAATAATTTGCAAGCGTTGTTCATTTGTAAGACGATCCATGGTTAAATTGCAAACCAAATTGAAGCTGTTTGACAGTGACACAAGGTACTAAACACACGTCAGCTGTCAAAACCAGTGTTGCCAAAACCAAACCAGCTAAAAAATCACCCTTTAGTTCCTGGGGGTGAAAAACATGTGTATAATATAACATATTTAATGGGGATTTAACGACTTGTTGATCATTGCTAAACAAAAGCTTTTAAATTTCCTTGTGTACATAGTAAGAGAAAGATATTGGTTTAGGAATGCATTTTATGCTCGAGATATTGATAAGTTTATTAGACATGGGAATTAATAAAAGTGGGTCTCGTAATTCTTACTGTCTGTTCAGCTGTCCGTGTTGTGATAGGTGTTGGTCGATGCGGGCTAAACATTTACGATTAGCTTGGAAGTTTTCTATCTATGTGCCTGTATTTAAGTCCCACAAAATTACATCTTAGTGTTTAGTGTTTTTCCACTGCGCCATCTTTAGCGAACATAGGATTCATTCAGTCGGCATAAAATTGTAGGTCACTTTCATTCGTCCTTAAAATAAAAAACTCACAAAAAAACTAACGCTTGTCGGAAGGTAGGCCTGAACCTGTTGCGCTATGTACACTGAACCAAAAAGTTACTCATAGTCATGAAAAAGTTCATCAATATGATGAGAATTCCAATTTTGGCACATGATTCCATTCATCTCTTCTTATTGGTGAATGAATCATCATCTGATGGATAAACAAATAATTCATATTAATTGAATTTTTTTGGTGAAATAAGAAGTAAATACTGCAAAAACTTATAAAAATCCTGCCAAACAATTTGATGAATATTGAAGAACGGTTCATCAATCGTCAAAATGTTTTCATGAATTTGTTCATCTATATAAAAATAAGTTGTATTGTGTTTGAAATTAATGTTCTCTGTAATGAGTGAACCGATTTTGTTTCTGTAAATTTCCAATGAAAGGCGAAGTCAATACCAAGGTTTTTATGCATATATACGATGTTTGTATGGTGGCATAGTAAACATACGTATATGTGTACGTTTGGGCTGGATTATGATGCTGTCAATCTGCGAAACCACTTAACCGATTTCAATGAAATTTTGTGGATGGGTATGGTTCGCTGCAGCTTTAAAGATAGGATAGTTTTGGACCCGATAGGTGACGTTGTTGTCGAGATATGAACATTTTTTTTTATATTTTTCACCTTAGTTTTTGTAGTGAATAATTCCATGGGCACGGCGGAGCTAGGGATAGGATTGCCAGGTATGTTTCTCAACAAATCGGAAGGTTTCGGAAAAATGAAACAAAACTCATTATTTACTGCACAACACAAAACAAGTTTATAGTTTTATTTCAGGGTTTTCTTTAAAACAACAATAGCAAAAACATTGAATTAACAAAAAATACAAAAATGATAAAAGCATAGTTGAAAGCCACTACTCTCTTCGAGCAAACAAATATATTTAAAGAAATGTCAATGTGGCAGTTTAAAAAAAAGGTGCCAAATCCATTGTATAGTTATATTAGGCGCTGATAACATTTTTTCGTCATAAAAGGTTTTCTCAATTAATTATAGAATTTTTGGGAGACCGGGAGATTAGTAAAAAACCCGGGAGACTCCTGGAATAATGGGAGAACTGGCAACCCTAGCTGGGAAGTGAACTGAACTGGAATGTGTTAAGGAAATTATGATATGGCGAGGCAACGGAAGTGAATCCGCTTGAACTTGAATTTATAAAATTAATAAAACTTTAATTTAAACCAGGTATTGAATCTGATACTGTGAAATTCATAAGCTAGGCCTTGCATAGACCCTAAGACTACTGCATCTGTTGATTAGATTAAATCTAATTTGTAACTGTACAAATATAGAACCTGGGATTGGATTGAGTTATACAATTTTTTTAAATGAATGAATGCACTTATCTACTGCGTTGAATAAATATTACTAGCTGACCCGTGCTCGCCTTGCTTCGCCAGAGTTCCACTCCTCAATTTTAAAACAAAATAATTATATAGCGTGATACAAACCCACTTCGCGAAATTTTCTGCTTGAAAAAGAACCATTAATATCGGCTTAGCTGCTATAAGTGAAGTGTAGCCAGAAACAAAGGAAACAATGCCTTAGTTTTCTAATAGTAGGGATTTATTAATTATGTAGGTTTTATTATATGAAAATCTGTTATAGAATGGAAACTATAGAAATTAGAATCCCTATAGCGCATTTTAAATCACAATTGAGTGTGACTCACTCTCAATCGCAGTTACATTTCATACCCTATCTCTCTCAATCCCATGCGCAACATTCGCTCTACTCCTCAACTCATATTAAACTTTTTTGAATTGTATTTATAAAATTTATAGTTTAATTGTTCAACTTCGGGATAATGTACAAAGATGATTTATATCTTAAAATTTTTGTACACAAAGATGATTTATATCTTAAAATCTTTGTAAATAAAGATGATTTATGTCTTTAAATCTTTGTGAATTCAATTGAACTTTATATTTGAAAAAAAATCCTATTTCATTTGGATGAGTCAATCCAAAGCAAGGCGCTAGAAAGCATTCGAAAATAACAACTTTTCTTAGATATCAGCTTAAATCTTCGCTTCCGGACAGCGGATTATGGTATTCTATATATTCTATAAGCTAATCTCGACAATTTTCAATGCAACTGTGAAAACCGGAATCAATTTCGTGCAGTACTTTTGTAGTCTATTCGGAACAAACACCTTCCAGCAGGACAAAAAGTTACAGTTTTATTATAGTAAGATAATATTATAAAGATTGGGCTTTTAAATTAAATTTCTTAATACAATCCAACTAGATACATCAAAATTCGATTTACAATTTCAATTACATATGCATTAGAATTGTATACCTATCCACATTTAGCGAGAGAAGTTTCACCTTTGATGTGTGGTCAGTGGTCACAAGCACAGTCTTACACCGTCCAAACGTAAAATCGCTTTGTCATAAAGTCACAGCTATATGTTATTGTTTTTATCCTCCAAAAAGGATAGGCTCAATATTCACTTCATTGTTCAACAACAATTCAAGTTGAACAACTTTCTGGGATATGGTTAGATACAACAAACATATGTGATTTTTTTTTTTTTAATACAAGTTCATCAAGTGATCATAAAGATGAAAATGGTTTATGTGCTTGAATAATTAATCCGTATCAAACACCATCAACTACAATTTAAACACCTAGCAGGCAGGCGCAGTGGCTTAGTGGTTAGTGTGTTGGACTACTAAGCGAGGGGTCTCAGGTTCGAATCCCGCAAAAACCCAAATTCCAACTTAGGGTTTTTTCCACTGCGCCGCCTCTCGCGAACGTCTGACAAACATCCGAGAGTATAACTTAACTGTCTCAAGAGCTTCTCAATTAGCCGTTTGGAATCGGCATAAAATTGTAGATCCCTTCCATTCGTTCCAAAAAATGAAACTCACACAAAACGAATGGTTGTGAGAAGCTAGGCCTTGGGTCTCTACAGACCTGTTGCGCCAACTATATATATAAATCAGGCCAGGGGTCCGCTGGTTTATTATATTGATGAAAAGTACATCTTTTTGATAAATTTCTGTCGATGAACGCCATTCAATATGAAGACGTCTTTTTTTCAGTGTATCTATTTCATTTGTAATCTAGCTAAACCCTTACATTGTAAAACCTTATAACTTTGAACAGATTACAGAAGAAATAGTGTAGGGTTGCCATGGCTGACTCGCGGTCTTTGGAGGCCATAATCGAAGCCATTATCTAACTTAAAAAAGACGACAAAAAGAGGACAAAATGAAAACATAAACTAGGTCCATGAACTCAAAAAATTTAGAGGGTTGACAAAGCGGAGTCAAATAAGATCTGTTTAATTTTATGTTTTCTATTAGATTTGTATTGGCTATTTTTATTTTTAATTAAGAGCTCGGTGATTTTTTTTATTTTATTTTCTTACTTGTTAGGGGGAAAAAGAGGACAATTTCTTGAAACGTTGGAGGATATTCCTTGCCGGGGTTAAAAAGAGGACATGTCCTCCAAACAGAGGACGCATGGCAACTCCAAAATAGTGTCTCTCCCTGCCCCCAATACTGGTGGGGGGGTGTTCCCAAATACCCTTATACGTAGGTAATTAATATATCCCCTACCCCGACTAAAAATAATGACTCGTCAGTGAATAGAATCCGTAATATCTCGATGTAGACGCATGTAAGTGCAGTGGCCCATTACTAATTTATTCTTTGAACATAATGCTGACTTCTTGTCGTGTAATTGATTCTCCGTTAAGGGCAAAGCTCCATGAAAAAACTAACCCTGAAGGGGTAAACTCAATAAAGTCGTCATTAAACACAGAACAAGATCATAATAAATAGTCATCTATACATCTATCCTATTCTCCATTTCGTAGACATTAACAACAAATGGAGTGACGCCATAAAATATCTGCGTCTGTCTTCGAATGGGGGTGCATGACATCTTTTCCATTCCGATGATGAAAAATTCGATTCTCGAACACGAAATAATTTCTCTTGAGAATTTGCAGCGAAATGCCATTGACACGAATGTGGGAAAGTGTTTTGGCTGATGTACAAATTAATTTATTCAATTTCGGCTATTTATTCAACCAACTATCTAGCGACTGGAATAGTCGGAGTGCTTGTGTGGTGGTTTATGAACGTTAAGTGCGCGCTCCATTTACTGAACTCAATCAATATTTTTGTTTATGGTCAATTGGGTGCCTTTCGAATAAGTGTCGATACTTGACAATTAAGGGGGACAACTCGATCGATAACCCTTATAGGAAGACATTTCGACTGCGAGGGTGGGGATTTTGTGAGTTCCTTGGAACCGGCACTGAACCGTAATTTCTTTGTTGCTTCACAGTGTTACCACTGTTTGTTGATTACTCACCGCATCTGCATGCTGACTGCAATGATACACAGTGCGTGCTGCATATGCTGTTAGCATATATCTCTGCACAATCCTGTCAAATCTGAGCAGAGGCGCATCTCAATCTGTGTCTACATAACCATTAGCAAAGAATTCGTCATAAATATTTGCTCAAGCTCGACACACTTCATATGGGAGGTTGTACGTAACTGTGGGAATGTGTGTGTGCATATGTTCTTAGAGTGACTCACTCGGTGCGCTGTGCACATTCAGGAGATGTGATTTTTGCGATAACATGCGAAAACTAACAAGCAATCTCGAACGTTGCCTACAAGTTGCTCGCACTGCAGAATGCATCAACAGAAGCAGCAGCAGCAGCATAGTTTCCTATTAACGGTTGGTTTTCATCATCACAATTTACTCAGTATTTTTGTTTAATTATTTACCAATAGCTAATTGCGTGTATATATATGTGGGCAATTTACCGTTATGCTATGCCAATGTGTGCGTAATGTACCTCTGGAGAGGAATGCAAAATGAAAACAAATTATAGCGCACGGAAGAATGCACCGTGTCGGTCACATTTGAAAGAAAGACGACTCGCAACAAATATTTTTCATGCATCTTTAAGATGCCATTCTATCATTGTTGTGCATATATATATACACATCTGAATGTCATGTCCTCATCGCAGTTCGTCATGTTTGAAACTTGAAAGGGTAGAAGACGATTTTCAAGTGAACTCGCAACAAAGAATTACGTGTGCGGATGTGCATCTATTTATTATATGCCATTCAGTAGAAGCAGCTTAAATTCTTCTTCATTTTGAAGAGCAGGCATATACGTCATTTTTTGACATGCGAAAGGGAAGGCCTTACGATGATGTGTCATTGGTGGGATTCGCCTCGTGAGTTGCGCAATCGTCGGATGTGGTTTTTGCATGGCTATATCTAAGAAGACGTGTTTGCTTTGAAGGCAGATCTTGTGGCACTGGGAATGGCGATTTTATGAAGTGTGTATGTCGTACCTACATATAACTAGTCGAACTTGCTTAATATTTTTGGCATAAAACTGTCTTAAGAGGGACTAACTGGTATTCTTTTCTTTTTAATTTATTTTGAACCAGTGTTAGTGGTAAGTGTGCGGGACTACTGGGCGTGAGGTCCCCGGTTCAACCCCCGGATGGTGATATAAATATTGATGTAGATATTGCAAAATTGTCTATCTCTTCTTGCCCATCTCAGAATATGTTTGGTTTCAAAATCAGTTGCCAAAATAACAGTTTTCAGTTTCAGCTTTCGTTAAGTGGCGATAATTTATATTTATTTCTTGTTTAAGTTCAGCTCAAAACTTATCGTTTTTATTTATTAGAACACCGCACTAACATGAAATTTTCTTCTTTTTTTCCAGGTATGTACACATATCTATTGATAATGATTTAAAGGGGTAAGACACAGTTTATTTAAGAATACTGACTTTGGTGGCCTTGGGAGGTACCTCTATTGCCAAGCTGTGGCACAACATTTTGCTTCTAATTTCGGTACTTCTTAAGCCTACGAATGTTCTGAAGTATTCACCGACAGCTGTAGTCAAATATGACACAAAATCGTTCTAAGATTCATTTCCTGCCCGGACGCTTAACGGGCGGTCAATATCACGTGCCTTCTGTGGAATTATATATTTTCCCACTGTTTGAAAATGCGATAACATATGTTTTTGCAGAATGACTCTCGCACATGATTTTATCACAAGCGCACATAGTGTGTGCGGTATAAAAGCCAACGTACCTACTTATTGATGTGCATATCAAAAATCTTTCTGAGTGACAGCCTATGACATTAGATCTACTGGGCTAAGTATGTAAAATCTCAGTAAGCTGCCTGCTTCTTAAACCTAAAGTATAATGTAGTATAGTATTCTTGCTAGGCTATGGTTGATGTAGTTTCCAAAAATCTTTGAACATTTTAAAATGTTTCAGATACCGAAAAATTCGATAAACTATCGCATTATATTGACGCGTTTTAGTTTAAAGATTGTTTCACGAACTTTTAAATCGATGTTACTGTTGACACACACGTGTTCTATGAAAATGTCTTCCGCACATACAGTGTGCGATATCGAAATGAACTTAATTATGGGTGTGCGCATAAGCTCTTGTTCAACCGCCGTCCGACATTGTCTTTCAACAACAGGTGCAGTTAAACAGAGGTGGGTGATTGATAAGTACCAGTGTTTGAAGACTCATAACGGCATCGATACAAAATCTGTATGTCATTGATAAGTATCATCTGTGAAACGACGACTGTCAAAATTTCAGATAAATTCATCGATTAGATACTTTTGTTTAAGTAGCAGTTGAAAGTGAGCAAGTGTAATTTTTTCCTAATTATGGAAAAGTGCAGTACTGATCGGTGATTAGATTCTTGTTTTTGGATGGGAAAACGTGAAATTAAAGAAAAGTTGGACACCGTTTATGGGGACCTTCCTCATCGATGACAACAATTCGATATTGGTTCAATGAATTCAACATCTGTCGTAGATGAAGAGCGTCTAGGTTGTCCAATTGAAGTGACTACGGATGAAATGGTGAACTAAATCCATCACATTATGTTGGCAGACCGGTGTGTGAAAATAAGGGAGATTGTTTTGATCATGGGCATCTCATTTGAACGTGTGCAAAATGTATTGAATCAACATTTGGGCATGACAAAGCTATCAGCAAGATTGGTACTCTCCAGATTTTGCTGGATGTGATTTCTTTTTGTTTCCAAATATGAAAAAATGGCTTGGCGGAAAGATTTTCACAGCAAACGAGGAGGTCATTGTCGAAATTCTTGCACAGTTCGACAATGGAGGGTGCAAAAAAGGTGGAATACCGTCGGGCTAAGTGTGTCGATGTAGTCAATCACTTGCAAAATATAGTTATTCTGGACTAGCTTTGCTAAAGACGCTCGTGACGGCCAAAATAACATTTTTTTTAAGGACTAAAGGACTCCACTGAATTATTCTCAATATCGTTAATTTTGTATACGTTTTGACAAAGATCTCCCGACCTTTCGTCCTCTAATTTTAAATATCCGCCCAATTAGCTACATATATTCACCCAAATAAATCAAATTAACTTATTCGGTGGCCTTTGTCATACAAGCTTCATGTTCCGTCAAAGGAATTTATTGTTAGTAACCCATTTACTGCAAGGACAATTAGATATGCGTATTAAATGCGGCCTTCTCTAAACGTAAAGACGCATGGGTATATTTATTTTTCTGTAATTTCGTTCGAATTTTTTTCAGAAAAGCTTACGTGACATGAACAATTTCCTTAATGTATTACTAATATATATTCTATTTGCATGTTCGACATAAAATCAAGTCCATTTTCCCAGTCAAAAGTATTTTTAACAAAATATGTGAGCAATACGTCAAAACCTTCGCAGTCCACATACTCAATCAGTGGAATTAAATCGCATGCACAATTGAGACACAAAACCGACACAACACAGCAGGTGCGCCAAGTTCCAAGTACTGGTCACTGTTTCACAGCTGTCATAACATATACGCACTTTTCAATTTGCCCCATTTAATCCAATTTGCTTTCATTTAAAAAAATAAAAAATAAATATATTGCCAGCGTATACTCAGCGGCGCCGGTGAAGGTCAAACGTCGATGACTTATCGCGGCCGGCATGTTGCTACACATCGCACAGCACGGTGTCAACATTCCTCAATCTCGCCTCCAAAATGAGGCGCCGCACAATAATTGCCGCCTAATTGGTTAGTACGAATCAAAACAATAAAAGTCCACCTTCGGTGCGACTTGAACGCGCCGACAAAATTTGCGCAGCATTTACATCCGACGTGCGAGCAGATACATCGTCAAAAATTTGGCATTTCTCTCAGTTTGTGGAAAAAATTCAATTTCAGCTACTTTTTGCATAATAATGCCGAATTAAGAGCGAAGGCTGAAGCTTTGGCGATTCGTTATGAATACTTTCCATCAAGCGTCGATATTGTGTCATATTATGCCCATTGTATGGTGAAATAATTTAAACTCAATTGTTAAATATTTATTTTACGAGATTTAGCCATTTTTGACGATGGTATCTATTGTCAAATGGGGATTCCGCAATGTGTGTGCGTGAATGTGCTTCAACGCGAAGATGGCAATATACCAATAATGGGCAACCTTGCTGAAAACGAATTGCGATTTTGATTAGTCTAACCGGAAATCTGTTGGCCCTGATGTGAGTATCGAGTGTAACGATTGACATTTTGTTCTTGAGATGAGACAGTCGCTGATGAAGAAACAACAAGTAACGACTAACATTTGGTGGGGATATTTTTGTGTGACCTCATAAAAAGCACGTCAACTCTTCGAGCATGAGAATGGAACTTCAAGGCCAGGTCTTTGCAATTAACTCGATTTCTTTATATCCCTTTGGAAGTCTTTAAGTTTGCATTTTACGGCGGCGTCCAACGAACTTTTGTTGCTTTGCATTGTAACGCATTCCGTTTGGCGTAGACAGTTCCATTCATTTTCTGTATCTCGCTGTGGCTTGGTATTTTGTTTGTTTTATTGTATGCGGCAATTAAATAGTTTCGAACTCGTGGTGCAGATTGTGTTTCAAATGATTGTGTCTATATAGCTGAGAGCGAGGAAACGGACTTGGCAAACTGTTAATGAAGTGATAACCTTTTCAATTGTGGGCCGTAAAAGATGTTGATTGTGCGGCATAAACTCTTGACGACATACGTTCATTCATCTGCGTATTTTTTTGTTACTGATATTGTTTTTCAAAGCGAATTGAATTTGGTTTTATTAAGTAGAATCAGTGGAACATTTCACGTTATAGCTGATTTTTTTTTTGGGCACATCGTTTTTTAAACAAACTTATAAAATTTAAACATGAACTCAGAGACGAAACACTTCGACATCCGCACATCTCGATCTGCTGAGAAGCAACGCAACCCTTATTAATGAGGGAAGGTATAGATTTATCTACATCTGACTCAGACACATCACCTCTGGTTGCCAACTGTAGCGTTGCAAGCTAAAACACGGGCTGCTCTCCCATCAGGAAAAGACTCCACAAATTGTGCAAAACAGTTTTGTAACCTCTTTTGAGAAAAGACGCGTTTTAGAACAAAGCCCTCGCTGAAGGTTTTCAAAAAACCAAGCAATGTCATTCAACTAAATGAACTCTATAAAAGACAAGTGCTGCTGCAGTGCATTGCAAAACCTGGGTCTCAAAAACAAGCTCAACTTTTTCGGGAACCCGATTGCAGTTGCATTGCAGGCAACGAATCTGCGGGGAAATTATCTAAACTCGAAAACAAGTCTGCTTGATTACCAAGTGGGAACACCAACTTCATTTATATCCCGGCGCTTCTAGCTCCCAAAAAGGTGAAAATCTTAGAAATCAAGTCTTTGGAATCTGTGCTCGATAACAAATTATATGTATGGAAGGCAGATTCCCGCTTCAGAAGGTTAGACATTTCATACAATTGATTGACAGTTACAGAACTGTGCCAGCAAGAAGGCTCTGTAACCGTTATAAGTAAGGCGTTATGTCTATTAAGATACAAAAGACCAAGGGGCAAAATGCCACAGTGTATAGTATATAAAATAGTAGGACTGACAGAAAACGCACAAGCCAAACCGCAAGTCGCAACTACGTGAAGCTCTGTCGAGGTATTCCAACAGACGCACACTTGGGTTTTTTTTTTAATACGATAATTTTTCAAAAACTTATTTTGCCTCCTTACTTTTGTGAAAGCTATTACAAATTTGCAAGCAAAAAGAACTGCTCCTGATATATAGTTTATTAGTCTTGCTGAGGCGATATGTTATCCGCTCTTTCAGTACATTTTCACGTTTCTCTAAAATTGTAATGTAAAACTGAACTTTAAGCACTCGAAAGGTCTTCTTGGTTATAAAATAAACAGCCGAGGCAATATTGCCGCAACTATTTCCTCTATGATCGTCCGTGCTTGGAATTTCCGCTTTCTATCTAATAGGCTTCGAATCATGTTTATTCTGATCGAAGGACAACATTAGGCCTCAAGAACTTAGCTTTTCAGACAGATCTAAAAAAAAACTCACCAACTTAGTGCAAAAGTCAAGAGTCTGAGATGTGTATCCACTTGAAAACCAGCTATGAAGAAAAAATCACTTGTTTAAAATCATTCCTCTTTCGGTTAAAAACTACTAAGTAATACTGTCAATAAAACTCCTACAGAGTTAGTGGATTAAAAACAACTGCGTCAGTTTGTTTCATTAAAATCGGTTGAAAATAATTGATTTGTCAATGTCCCTTCAAAACTTTCTCGGTCGTAAAAAATCAAAATAAAACTGGATATTAATCTGGAAACTTGGTCGCTTTATGTAACCTTTTTATCGCGTTAGTTTTAAACAACCAATATTAATTTTTTTAATCCATTGGTTTAACCGAGCAAAAATCGCACTCGGTTAGGGTCAATTTTAAAACATAAATCGAAGAAAATTCGCACAGAAAATAGCTTAACATGGTCGTTAAAATTTGTAGAAAACTCTCCACACTATCCACACGTTGTTGTTTCTATAGGAAAACTGAATAGTTCTCCTATTTAAAACCATAATCAAGGTCATGCGTTGTAGTGTACTTAAAATCCACAGTCGAATTAAATCTTCGACTCAATGTCCACCCACGTACATTTATCCCTTTCATAACAAAATTTGTCCTCCTTTTACACAATGACATTGGAACAGTGATACCATCACATAGCCATAATTTAGGTAATCTTTATTGATGTTATCACATCTTCGCCAACCGAAACAACTTGGTACTTGCAGCCCACATCGGCCACGCCAACCTAGTTCTTGCCACAAGATTGTGCATAGTTCTTTTCAAATAAGAAAAAAAAAAAAACACCCAAACCTCTAATTTACGACTAAAACTGCGCCAATAATTCTCATTCATTGCATTACTTGCGTATAATTCTCTGGCCAACCAAATAAGAAAAATTACAGTGAACCAAAATCGACCGATCCATCGAAGGGCAATGCCCGTTTGCCGCTTAAATTCTACACTATACGCTTGACTACGCGTACTGCCTCACTGAATTACTCCAATTCTTTCATCTGGTATTGTATATTAACGTACGGCGTACTCGACTCGTCCCGTAACTCGTAACTATAGGAGCGGCAATAAGAGCAGAAAACAATTTATAGGGTAATTAACTATGAGAGGGTTACCTCTCCCCCGTCGGCTTAAAAAAAAAGGTGAAAAACTACGCCGAATTGTGGACGTGAAAATGCCTTTTCGTCGTCCATAAATGTATCTGTTTTTATTTGTCTGTGTGACACGCTTCACCGGGCATGATAGTGTATAGTCAAAACCATTTGAACGTTTATCTATTCAAATTGCTGGTACCTATGGTCGATGGCGGTAGTTACTTTTGTTGCTGCCAGTTGCCACCTTAAAGGTTACATCCTATTTTGGGCATGCCATTTGGGTCAAGGCCTATTGTGTGTGTATGTTGTAACTGGGCCAAGTGAGGTGGTGGTCCGCCCGCCCTAGGGAGCCTTATCGTTACTCAGCTATGCATTATTTTAACTTGCATGTGACGACTTATTGATCTGATTTCCGTTCGCAGTTACAACTGGTATATAAAAATATCCACACACTCGCACACAAAGACAAAAACGAAACGACAACTGACTCGAAATCGCCATATGTTCGAACGTCCACATTCATTAGCTTGTTCAATATTTTATATTGACCCAATTGCTAAAATTGCATGCCACTACACAAGATGTGGATGTGTGTATTGTATCGCATATTATACCGTTTTACAGTGCGCCTATCGTATTCTCATGAAAAAAAAAAAAAACAGTTCAACTTGTATATGTTCGTTCGGTCGTCACTTTAAAGTTTTGAGTCATATTTCACTGCATTGGATGGAAGTGTAATTTCTATTCAGATCTCGCGCAACAATTCGCGAACGCATTCCGCAGAGTTTATTTGCGTCATTTCGTGTCGCTCTTTATCCATTGTTTGAGATAAACAGACTTTTAAACATTCTTCCAAAAGTTTGTGGGAAATTTGTATGATTGCGAAGCTTGCAGTTGTATGTGGTCATTGTGCCCATTGCTTAGGAATTTAGAGTATGGCAAACAGAAACATTCACTTGCTTTAGTCCTTGAACAATTTCATTTGAAATTCTTTTGTGTGCTTTATGGAGCCATAACATGTTTGTATATATATATATATAGAGAGACTCCCAAAGGATTCTACATAATTTAATTAAATGTCTCCCGAGGGAAATAAATACCTAGAAAAAATTAATAACGTTAAATTTCTTCCGGTTATGAATACAATTCGCTTGCTAGTTTTTTGCTCGAGTGCATTCTAAATATATAGAAAAAGGAAGTCTTACTTGGACTGCCATGCAATCGATACGTGTTCTTAGTCTCGATGAAACAGGAACCCCACAGAAACCTCAATTAGTCAATTGTAATATTTAAATCGTGATCTTATCGGAAATTTAACCCAATTTTGCATTTGCGTATATTTCTCACATAATTGTTCACAACATTAACGCCACTTTTATGCTAAACTGCCGACTTTATTTATATTATTTAGAGGAATTCTTTAAAGACGAAGGTAACCTTCTTCTTAATAAGCAAACATTTTACGTAACGGCTGTATTTATTGAGTTGATAACTTGTACGCAGCCATTTTTAATAGGTTCTTAAGTTGTAAACATAAAACCTACAATGCAGGAAAAGAAAAAAAAGAAAATAATTCAATTTGAAAAAAATCCACTTCCATAACATTACGTTTGAAAAGGTTGGTGTAATTTTTTCAATTTGAGAAAATTTTGCCAAGGGTTGTAATTTGTTTTTTGTCCAGAAACTTAAAGAAATCTCTTCGCATTTGTATTTTTCATTTTTATCTGCTTTATCTGCTTTATCTGCATGCAATTGTTGCTAAACTGTGCAAATTCAATTATAAATCGTTATCCGGAAAACAAACGCTTCTCTGAGGCTTTTTCCTCAATTCTTTTTGTTTGCAATCAACGATAATGTCTTATATCTACAGCAACTTGTTGTACGGACTCGAACTGTATCTACACACTCTACCTACTCCATTGTCAATTGACAACCGATTCGGACCACATCCAATCAAAAATCCGGTTGAAAAAAGATCATACATCTTTTTCATCTTCGTCACGATGTATTATAACGTGACGTTAAAATGTGTTAACTTGAATATTAATTGGCTTAAAATACATCACATTGACGTGGATTATATATTTATTGTTGGAATTTATTACCTAAGCTAATCTTAAACACGCTTTTATGAAGAAGCCAGAAAAATGTGTTCTCTAGTGAATTGATTACTTCTATTGGAATTATTTGCTGCAAACATAAATTGATCTTGCTCATCATTAGCCCCGAATATTTGTATCAGCTGACGTGGAAAATAATTTTTCCATTATAAGTTTCGAAATTAAACACAAGTGTTAACAGCAATCAGGCACATCCCATGCCTCGTGTGAATTCGTAAACATTTTACGAATTATATACCTAAATTGAAAGTAGATGATGAAAACCATTGTAGTCTTGGAAATTAAAATAATATTTACTGCATAATTTAATTTTGAAAGGTGTTTTGTTCCGGAAAAAAAGCAAACAGCGAAAATTCCTAAGCAAATAGTTCGGTCCATAATGAATTGCGCATTCTTATTTATAGCAAACGAGTGCGTACTTAAGTGCAAGGTTTTTAAATGCTATCCAGTTTAATTGTTGTTAATTAACCTATAGGGGTACACTTTAATAATTAAAGTCAAAAGATGAATAACATATTGAGAGCGCACAGATCTCTCTGCTCGTCGTGGAACGTCATTGTATTCGTATCGAGCGACCTTGATTTTTGCACATTTAACTATAACACTTAGTAGTGTGTGTACACAATAATGTTTCGTATCCAGTAATTTGCTGTACAAAAAAATTAAAAAATTCGATCGCATTTCATTGAAGTATTGCAGATATAGTGGTAATGTTTTTTTTTTTTTTTTTGTAAACAACGAATATTATTGGCAATCACATTTATTTTGTTTATTTCATGAAGCTGTTTTATGTTCTCCAATGATTAGCTCTTAGAAGTTCAAGGTCATTGATGGCGGTATAATTATTTTCGAACTTAGATGAAGGGTTAGTTAGAACATTTGTCGAATATATTTTGAAATTTTTATTTGCGAATTGTAAATTTTTCTGTCCAGATTAACTAGATTACATGTTTGATCCACGAAATAACGCGATATGTTATTACTTTTTAATTTTTTTTATTTATTTACACAACTAATTTTCAAGCTTCGTTCTAACACAGGGTGATGACCGAAAATGATACGCTGCATAGCGTAAAGGCCTTACAGTGAGGGAACTGAGTAACCAATTTCAAACATTGATAATTATTGAATAAATTATTGACTGCATTACGAGTATGTGTTTTAAAATTAAATGTCGGCGTATTGTGGGCTGAATATCAGTCTTGCAATTATTTATTTGTTCCACAATGAAAACCTAAATCTCCTATAAGGATATTTAGAGATAGGAAAGGATAAATATTTTTTCGATAAATGACCCACTGGCTTTTCTATTTTTTGTTTGTCTATATGTTTCAGTTTCTTATAATAAAGTCAGGTTATATATACACAGCTCTGCTACTGACCATTTTAAGTGTTCAACTTAAGTTATACCTTCACTAGCTTCATAGCTTAGTTGTAAAGGGTTTTTCAACAGGGACACTACGAAAGTAGAGCGACAGGGACAGGGACAGCAAACGACGGTGTCCGAACGTGAAATTGCAGCAGTATCGGCTGGACTTCTCCAAGCGTGCCCGTGGTGGCCATGCAAAAGAAATCGAGCTCCATACATAATGGCATCGAACGTACTTTCACAGGAATAAAGAATTTCATTGATATCCAAAAGCGTTTTGGTTTTATTTAAAGAAACTTTTCTAGCGCTCTTATTGAACAACCCTTTATAAAAAGTACCACGTTCTAGGTTGGTTAAAATTGATAAAAACTACATATTTGGAACTGTCAAAATGTTTTCTTTGACAGTCTTGGGTCCTAACCGTTGAGGAAGATTTTCTAAAAATTGTATATATGCAGACTTTACTTAAGTAAGTTTAGTCCTATTTCTTTTATTTTATATAGTAGCCCGTTTTTTAACTGCTGAAAGACTGAAAAAGTTTCTACTTGCATAATGTACCTAATTGAATTTAAAAGACTTTAAGACTTTTTAAAAATACATTTTATAAATAAAAGTAAAATGAGTTCATACCCACATTTTTTTTACAACTAATTTTTCACGTCGAAATGTCAAAAAAAAAATTAAAGAGACTTACAATCAAAGCCAAGTGAACTAGCTTTATAGAGATTTTAGTATCGGCACCTACAAATCAGTCCTTGAAGTAGATTTTTTTTTCACTCGATCTGCGCACTGAAATTTTCACGTTGAAAGTTAATTTTGACATTTCGGCTTGAATTTTTATTATGAAAATTGGTCTTCACGTGGAGAACATATTGGGCTTATATAGGGACATTTTTCCACTGTCAAGACATTTTTCTTTCCAGATTTATTTTTGGTAACTTTTGACTTGGTTTGATAGCTGTATTTTTATTTTTTTGTCGCTAATATTTTGGCAAATGGCAACCATGACTATTTTTGGGACGAATGGAAGGCTCTGCAATTTTATGCCGATTCCGAAAGGATTTTTCAGCTCTTTCATGACGATAAAGGAGGCTCCGGAAAAAAACCTTAAGATATAATTCTTCTTTTTCCGGTGATCCAACCTCAAACCTCTCGTTAAGTAGTCGTATTTCGTATTACCACTTGAAGTTAGTGGGAGCTCCGAGTGGTCATAACTTCCTAAGAAACGACTTAATGAAACTGAATCTCAAAGATGACGACATATGTAGAGGCTGCGAATACGAGGAGGTACACGAGGACACACCTCACTGCCTTTGTCATTGCCCGAGACTGTCACTTGAGGAACAGAACACTTGGAAGTACATGGGCTCACCCTGCTCTACCCATGTTGGTAATGTATTTTTGGTTGGAGCAACGCGTCCCAAGCATTCCGCCATTTATCCTATCTGGAAATCAATGGAGTTTTCTAACTCCATGAGAAAACGTATCCTCAAGTAGCTTTTAATTTCATGAGAATTTTTGGAAAGATTTCCTCAAGCTGCCAAGATACTGGAAAACAAAACAATAAAAATTTATTCAAATTTTGTTTTCAGGTATTTTCCGTGCTGTACACAACGTACCCAAAGGTGAATGGTTTTATAAATTTCGCTTTGTGGTAAACAGTGATGATGTGTGCTACATGAAATTAATTTAATAGTTATTGGCAAATATGACATTAAATAGGACTGTACTTATGATTTTGCTGCTGAGGGATGGAAACTCTTTTACAGACGTATTTTGTATAATTCATGTTAAGAATTTTATACTTAGCGAGGTGTTCTTTCTTTAATTTATTTTAGTTAAATTTAAACCATCGATCCCAAAGGATTATAGGCAGTGTTAACTGTTAACAGAATGGCAACTTGCAAACACTACTTAACCTATTAATTAAAACTATTACACTGAACCAAAAAGGTGAAAAGGTGTATGATGACAATGAAGAAATGCATATATAGTATGAAAAAATCATTGAAATTGAGCTAAAGTAGAAGTTCATTCAATCAATGTATCTCCGTTCACCCGTGTATGAAAATATTCATAATGGTATGAAACTTTCATAAAAGCAATGGATAGAATTCATAAAAAAGTTATTCCTTTGTTTTTGTAGACTTTCATGAATGCAAAGTGTCCAATAATTGTAATCATGAATATTTTCTTCAAGTCTGTTAGACTTTTCAGAAAACGTTTATGGGGTTTATGTATTTATTCAACGAACTTATGCGCAAATTCATTGAAATTATATTAAATGTCACAGTTTATAGGAACAAAGGCTTTCAGGCCATGAAGCCCCTCATTACCTTTATAAACGAATTCATTGTTTCTATATGCATTTCCTTACATTTAAGTACCAAATTATTTAAAGTGTATGCGGCTAAACCCTGCGAAAAAAAGGGTTAAAATCTTGGTAGCGAGCGAGGCGGGTGGATCGCCTCATACTTTAAATACACCACACTTTCTTGCAGACGCCTGCCTGAAAAGAGTCAAAACAGAGTCACGTAAACATTATCAAATTAAAATTTAAAAAAAAATATTAAAATTAAATAAAAAAAATTAAAAAAAAAAAAGGAAAATATTATATTTATGTTATTACGGCCATTTCAAGCCAGAAAAAAATAAAAAAAATCTTTAGTCAGTGCGCATAATGGAAACCCGCCCCTTGAAAGCCTCCTGCGAACTATACAGTAATGTCCTTTTTTAAGGCCGAGATATGCGTGCAGGTACCATATTGACTTCACTCTTGGCGTTATCTAAACTAAAAAAAAAGGGAAATAGATATGAGTTCAAGGGTGCCATATTACAATAAGCTGTTATGTAGATTAAACGAACTACCCTCATTGCTTATCTCGTGAAGGGTTTTCCTTTAACATTAACTTTTTTAAAAGTCTGACTTGCTCGGGCGACGGTCCGACGGTAAGAATTCCTTTACGACTTTCAAAAGCAATTCCAAAGTCCTTGTCAATTTTATACAAAATAGATATAGATGTTATTATAGTTGTAATATTAATTTTAAAAAAAATTAACCCTACCAAACGATATCCACTTCGCTTCTTATGCTCAGGCCAACAAGTAAAGTTGTAGATAATGCTAGTAATAGCCAATTTTAATAAACTAAAACATTTCACATATTTTTTGTTTGCATTAACCTTATGAACATGTTTTTAACAATGATAATTCTTAAGTGAAAACAGTGCAATAACAAATTTACTTTCACTCGAAAACAACCGACTGAATAAAGAAATATTACATTAAAACAAGTAAAGTAAATATTCAAATTATGATAAAATTCATGCGGATTATGAAAATGTCACAAAAAAAAAAAATGCTTACTTGAAATGAAACCATTCATAAAATCAAACAATTTTTCATAAGAAATATGAATTTAAGTGCTTGGTCATACAATGCTAGAGTTAGACGCTGAGAATGAGACTGTACAATTTTACAAAAATGACTCATTCTTCAAAACAGTTGTAGCTTGCAGTTCAATGAAATACTACATTCAAATGATGGTCGCCTTCATAAATCCAATGAATAGTCTCATGCATTTAAGGTTGTCATTCACAAAATGACACAATCAATACTAGTTCATCCAGACGACGCTTTTAAGAATCGTTCATACACTTATGAAAAATTGCATTAAAATTCGGACACCTAATCTTCAACAACAATTTAGAAGCGGAATTATGAATGAATCCAATTTCATGAAGGCAATGTTGTGGCCATAAGACCAAGCGAAATATTCAAGAATTTTGAAAGTTAAGATTTCAGCTCTATGAATAGCATTCATTGATATGATGTAGAAGAATTTTTTCAGTGTAACGCACTTGTTTTTTTATAAATCAATCACTAAAACCCTTTGGATGTTGAGGCCATTTTCGTAAGCAACAGATACGATCCATCAAGATCCATCAAAATTCAGAGACACGATCTCAATTAGTAGTAATCATCTAACGAAAATAACACCGGCAAATCTACACGAAAAGTCGATCTGTGTACAAAGTGATTTAGAACCAAAAATGTGATTTCAGGAAAATATCTGGGTATGACCAAGTGGTTTTACGTTTATATTGCAGCTTTAATATCAAATAAATATAGTTTTGAAATAATAAAATATATAAGAAAAATCAGGCGGCCGAATTTTGATCTCAAATAAGTTTTAAAGTTCAATTCTATTAGTTGCGCACTCCAAGTTGGGTGAGGTCTGAGGTCCCCTTCTGCTTCCAACCACCGTCTTGTTCATAAAATGCCTAGGGACAGAGATTAATTTATTTCTTGGTAGAAACCCTTAGGTCATTCCACAATCAGCCATAATTCAACAAGCTTTATCTTCTATAATATAGATTTTGAGAGATATTCGAATTCGAATCAGACCACTCTCTTTTAGGTATGTCTTCTAAATTTTGGACATTTGTAAGCCCGTCAACAAATTACATTCTTCTAGTTATTCAGGTGCTTTTATCACATATTTCCAGGGGTTTCATATCGAAATGTTCCATGCGATATAGTTTTTGTCGATTCAAACAGTTACAGAATGCATAATGTGATATTATGACATTTTGTTTCAATTAATATCGCTTTTTTTGATAGATATATCGATGCGATAATTACAGAACATGGACACTGAACGTCTCCCTCAAGGTTTGTGAAGCGTTGTTCATTCATCATATTATCTTCCACTGAAAAGAGTCAGGCTGTAAAACGTCTGTCAAGCGAATTCTGTTAACGCTGTGTTAAAACCAGGGTTGCACGCAGAAAAATCGCTTATTTAAAATCAACCAAATTTCGGTTAAAAACTACCAAGTGATGCTGTTAATATTGATCCTACGGAGTTAGTGGATTAAAAATAACCGAGTCAACTTGTTTAAGGAAACTCGGTTAAAAATAACCTTTTATCAATTTTTCTTGGTTGTAAATAACAAACTATTTCCGTTGAATTTAACCAACTGGTTGATATTTGTCTAGAAACTTGGTTCTTAACAACTGATAAAGTGTGCACTTTACCTATTTATATCGGTATAGTATTTACCAACGAATACTCGGTGTTTTTCAACAGAGACTTGGTTAATTTTAACCCATATTTTTTAACTGAGCAAAAATCGCACTCTGTTAGAGCCAACTTTTGAGCGTGTTAAGGCTTTTAGATATTCAAGTCCCCAATAGAGACGAGGTAGGACAGTAAAATGTTATTTGAACTCACCGAATTCTCCAGAATTCCTCATTGATCCAAAACATGCCTTTGTAAATTGCTAACATAAGCCAGCTCGTTTGTCTCTCTTTCGCCGGTCAGGTCGTGTGCTACAACTGTTTCCATGCATAATTGCCCAGCTGCTGACGCTTGTCGACTCGGAAATCTTTCTCGCGCACTTGTCAGTAAAAGCACGTTCGAACTGCAATTTAATCCCGAATTACACATGCCACTGGCAAACGAATTCAAAGAACACAAACAGCTGGTTGACTCAAAAGTGCCAACAACTCTATTCTATTTGCCACATGATGTGTGACAAATTGTCGTGTTAACACCCTTAACAAAGCCTGTCATTGTAAAAAGCATGGTCAAACACAAAGTCAATTTCATTTACATATCCGACATACTACACAATCAACACCACCCCCTATGCACTGGAAATCCATTTCTGAAATCACACTTTCAAAGTGTTTTGAAAAACTCTCAACTCATTTCCTGTTGCCCATGCACACGAGTGCACAGCCAGCACACATTACCATAGTCTTCTCGTCCTCCTCCCGCGCCGCCTCCAACGTGGCTGTTGACACTGACATTGAAGACATACAAATCAGATGAATTATTGTTATATAACGCCGCAACTACCAGTATAGCGTATCTGTTACGTGTCACTTGAAAAATGTTGCAGCGGCACTAATGCCTGTCTCCGGTTTTATCTCGCCACAGCTCAGAGTTGAATATAACATTAATCAAATGCCGGCCGTATGGCAGACTAATTATTATTACAAGCATGTAAATGGACATCGGCAAAGCCACATTTAATCTGGCCATTTGAATGTATCTGACGACTAATTAGCGACTATTTACGTATTGTACGTCCCACACACGACACATCACATCATCCTTGCAGCGGGTATATCGCATATATGCCGATGTGAATTTCCTTTCGGCACTCAAACGCCAATGACATAATCGGAAATTGAAGTGTGCAATGCCACCAAGAGGGGTCGCTAATAGTCTACCAGATACGAGTATCTCCTTCGCACACTGAATTATTGAATAATTATAGTAGAAATCGAGTTCGTCAGAGAGCGGTAAGTTATATGTACATGTATGTCAACTCTTGGTTAATTAAACGCCGTGTGTTGCACTCAAGTTTGTGCAATCGATTTGCTGGAATGGATTGCGATATGCGGCTCATTAGAAAGGTCTCCTCGTTTTGTTCGAATTTAAGATGGTTTCCTACCTAAATGTGCACATATATATATAAATAGAACAGCTTTAGGTTGGTACTTTGAGGTGATTTGTTTCAATGTCGGGAGGAAGTAACAATTACGCTCCTAATAGTGGTGCATGATTTATTTCACGACTCAACGCCGACTTCCGCAGTTGGAAAGCTACGTGTCATAGCCGCTGGCTGGGTGTCTTTGAACTTTTGTCTGTGTCTGTATTCTGTTTTCTGTTTTCTGTGTTCTATGGCTAAACTTTGGAATAAGTAATTCCATCGGTGTCGTCACCGCCCCCTCATTATTCATACCAAAGTCGTCATTAGTATCTATAATGTCATGATCTCGATGCATCATAACCTAAACATAGTCTTGAATGTTACCGAGAATCTTGCGTGTGTGTTTGGACTAAACATATTCACGAATTTATTTCAGCTTTGCTTTTGGGAAGCCAGGCATCTGCCGTAGAGAAGTGCTCTTTCTACATAAATTCGTTTGAGCACATGTATAATTTAGGCACTTTCCGTTCCTAATCCAATCATATTTGCATTCATATGAAATTCTGTGCATCGTTGAGACCGGAAAGGATTAAGAGGACATTATGGTACACAAGTGCTTGCAAGGTCGCACTCACATCGCATACATCAGGAATATGTTGATGGAATTGCCACAATCAGTAACAGGCGTAAAAGGCCATAAAATATGACAGAAAATTGTGTGTACAAGGGTGGTATCTAATAAATACTACTACATTACATAGGAGTAACATAAAGCTGTTCTTTTACGACGAAAATCTACCCCCTACTGATGGGCACTCAATTTTGTTTTTACTCAAACTGGGCAAGCATTTTCGTACAATTTATTTGAGCTTATACAGTCACTGAGATGATGAAAAACTTTTACCGATTAATTTAGATGAGAAAGTATGCTTCATCAACAAAATGCGACTGTCAAAGTTGGAGTTAGGAATTGAAATTCAGCCCACAAAATAATATACAGCCAAAGAATCATAATAGCAAAGTCATGTGTCATGTAACTCCGAACAACAAGGTCAAATATAATACCGTTCTCATACGCATATGGCGCACTTCACTTAACAACACCCACACTTTACAAGTATGTAAATTTATTGACTCTAACATCTTAACCATTTCCTGTTGTTTCTGCTTTGCCACTTTAACAATAGAGTGTGCTACTTATTTTACACTAATCGTGATCGATAACTATAGGAACACTCAGCTGTCAAAATGAATTTTTCTTAAGGTATATTGCGTTTAGGAAGGCAAACTTATGCAAGCTTGGGTGTTACAAAGTAACTTGTGATTCGAAATGATCGCGTAGATGTATAGGGCGCGCAATTTTGTGTAAACAGTCCAAAATATCTGCTCAATACGAATCGTCGCGTCGTTTGTTCTGCTGTATAGATATGTAAATCAGCAACTCTTTGTTTTGTTAATATCGTAATCGCCGTAATCGGTACGACAAAAAAAGCTTGTCAACCAGTGCGGTGATTCATCAGAAGATCAGGCTGAATTTTCCCTTTACTTGATTAATAACATACATCGATCTGTGGATCGTTTTATTGTGTCAACGGGATGGACCTGGGTCTCCACTAACACAGCCCTCCTGTTTCCAGTGGCGGATGTCAATTTGCATTTGAGGAGAAGGTTTTCCTGTACACAGCTCCGCAGTTATCTGAGACGATTGTTTTGCACTTTTC
Organism: Cheilosia grossa; assembly: GCA_963082955.1. Lineage (NCBI taxonomy): Eukaryota > Metazoa > Arthropoda > Insecta > Diptera > Syrphidae > Cheilosia > Cheilosia grossa. Next base: position 40,226,066 of record OY720145.1, on the reverse strand, counting down.
TAACTATAACGTTGTCTCTGTGCAATTTAAAGAAGTAATTGTTAAATTTCCTGGGACGGTTTTTGAGCGAATTATCGATATTTTTGTGTCTCCTTATAAAGGGTAAAGTTGTTTTTGATTTTCATCGACCATAATTATGTTCAAAAGGTCGATATTATTGCTAAACTGCAGCTGGTTATTTTATTTACTGAAATCAATTTGGATTTCTTTATGCCCGAACGAAACATGTGCATGTGATTACTAAGCTGCAAATAACTGATCTGGTAATACAATTCAACCGGTTGCAAATATTTGTACTATATACTGCTACTTAACGACACTTACGGTTGGCTTAAGAACCTTGTACCGGGATTAACATTAAAAATCACTAACTCCTTAGATTTTGTTTTTCAATTGGGATATTCATATGTAGAAAGGATACTACCTACTTCTCTACGAATTGCTCTATCTGGCGGCATCTTCTTATTAACATGTATCTAGAATGTGCTGATATGTTTAACTCAGTTTTTATTATCTATACATGAGTATGATTGCCAGACTCCCGATAGTTACAATAAAAGCCTATGCCATTTAAAAAGAGATCCCAATTCACAACGCAGGTTTTCAAAGCAACTATAATTTTTAGATAGAGAAGAAAATAGGTCCCTTACGATAATGCATTCGAACACATTAGCCAAGGGGCAAAAGTTGGGCAGATGAGAGCCAAAAAGAGAGAACAAAACATTTCGCCTCCATAAAAACCCTCCAAATAATAACCCAAGAAATTTCAGCTTATTGCTGACAGATGGTTGTCAAATAGTTCAAATGCTAATTTGTAACTGACATTTGTTTACATTTATATGTTGTCCTTATATTGCACTAAAATATAGATGCAAGAAGCAAAAGAATTGAATTTTTAATTTCTGCAATAAAAACAATTCAAATATCGGACTTTAATATAAATTTGTTCTTTGTTTTACTGATATTTGAATATTTCCGCATAGAAAAAATTCACATTTTTAAAATTTATGAATCAACACGCTCCTTTTCTTTTAAGGTTATGTTTCGTTTCGGTGAGCGAATTCTCTCGCAATGCGAGAAATGTGACATATTGCCAAAAATTAACCAGAAAGCAAGGGAACTCAACAGACCTAATGTTGTTTCGTTTTCTTCGATATTTATTTGTAAATATGCTATAAGTGCACCAACTCAAACTGCAAATGTTTATTCTTCGTTAATTTGGAATCAATTACTTAAAGACGAATTTTTCTTTTGTTGGACGTTGTGGACAAGGTGGTTCAAAGATTTTTGTTTCATTTCAACTTTATAAGTCATGTTTTCAAATAAAATAAAAAGAAAACGAAAAAGAAAGTTTATCAAACTTTATTGTTTCAGAAGTTGTTGCGTTTTTTTCTTGACCATCATTGTAGAAGGTGCCTTACCGTGAAATTGAAACTTGCAGCGAAACTGTTAATTTTCCAATTTTACCATACATTTTTTTTTAGTAGCTGCGGACAAACATGGTTATGTATAACAATAACCAATTTAAACTTCACAGTTTCCGGCGAACCTTTACGGAGTACATTCAAAATTGTTTTCATTTGTTTATATCAATACCCTTGTAATGAATAAACGGGACATCTGAAAATGGCCTTATAATATCTTATTATGGGCACTTTTTGCACTCTTTACAAAGGACGGCTTAAATGTACATGAATCCGCACCTGACATAAAAAAAAATAAGTAGTTGGAGCAACAGGTCCGTTGGTACCCTAGCTTCTTGCAACCAATCGCTGTGGGATTTTTTTTATTTTTTTTTAGCGAATCTGAAATTGTATGCCGAGTCCAAAGGGCTTATTGAAAAGCTCTTTCGTGATAATTGTACTCTGAGATGTTTGTCAGACGTTCGCGGGAAATGGCGCAGTGGAACAAATATTTAAGAAGTAATCTGGGACCCCTAGCGTAGTAGTCCAGCACCCGAACCACAAAGCCACTGCACCAACCTGACGTAGCATTTTTTTAACATCAGCTCAACTTAGAAGAGCCTAGTTACAAGAACCGAATCAAACTAAAGTTAAATCCATCCTTACTGTATGTGTGCTGTTGACTGCCCCAATATTGAATGTCAATACATCATCTGTGTTTTTTTTTATATCACTCTTCACATATATATACATATATAGTTGGCGCAACAGGTCCGTAGGGACCCAAGGCCTAGCTTCTCACAACCATTCGTTTTGTGTGAGTTTCATTTTTGGAACGAATGGAAGGGATCTACAATTTTATGCCGATTCCAAACGGCTAATTGAGAAGCTCTTTCAAGACAGTTATTCTCTCGGATGTTTGTCAGACGTTCGCGAGAGGTGGCGCAGTGGAAAAAACCCTAAGTTGGAATTTTGGGTTTTGGCGGGATCACTTCTTCACTTGTGTTGGCTTAATATCTGCTTCATTGATCTAAAGTTTAAGGAGACCTTCATGAGCTTTGTTCTCTTGAAGAAAGAATCACTGTCCCGTTTGTGGATCCACTGCATGTTTATTGTATACCCTCAAGCATTTTGAGCTAACATAACCGAAATAAATAGATTTTTAGCGACATTCAAGAGTTTAAATTGCTCCCGTCCTCATTTGTATACCAAATTTGTCTGAAATCTTACATTTAACGCAAAAATGCTTCAACAAGCTTTGACCCACATGTGCCTAACCTAAAGGCTCCTTTATATATATTTTCAATGTATCTCAAATCCTATTCAATTAACTAAAAGAAGAGGTACTTCATGTCGTCACCTCCGGCACATATCTACAAAATCAATGTGACATTTATGTAACTATCCATTTTCCAGCTCGTGCACATGAAATGTTTTCGACGACAATTCCAAGGACACTCAGTTGACATGGGAAATCTATTCACAAAGTGAAAGGTACCTATAGGTACTTGTATTCACTTTATAATTAGCAATCACAGGACCCCCTTTCAAAATAAAGCGTATAATTTCGGTTGCTTAATATCAGCAGCAGTAGCTTACATTTCATGTCAGTCGTTACAGGGATAATGTTCAAATTTCGTAACTTACGTCGAAGTAATTAAATTTAAATGTAATCCCACAATGTTTATTCAACAACAAGCAATCTCATAATCCGCCAGAAATCCTGTCTGTATCCATTAAAAATCGAAAACAGAACATCAACACTAATCCTCGTGAAACGTTTAATTAAGCTTATTATGCAATAATAAAAACAAAACAAAAATTACACAACTTACATACTTTTTTGTCACCTTTTCTGCCTCGGATTTACCTAATTAATTTCATATCTTTCTCTTTTTACTTGCAGGTAAGTAAGGAGGGCGCAAGTGGAAACCCTATTTTCCCATGAAGTAAACCGTTTCGTAAGTACCTTCGCCCTTAATGGAATCGACGCCGAACGTTGTGATAACATTTTCTTGAGTCTATTACTCGCAGAGATATCGATTTTGGTTTGTATCTTTTGGTTGTGTGAGAAATTTCCAAATAACCTACATTAATCTAATGACAGAGCAGCAACCATCCCCCCTTTTGAATAGATAAGCAGACAACATTTTAATTTAGAGGTATTTGTCAAGACATGCGTAGTCTTTGTTGCAAAAGGGAAATACCAATTCTGGCCATGATTTGAAACCATACCACGAGAGCACTTGATATGGTTCACCTCAACTTTCAATCTTAGTAGGAAGCGTTCGCGAGCCACTACACACAGACTGATCTGTTGTACCAATTGCTGGGCGGATGGCGGCTCACGGTTCCGTCTTCCTGCACATGGTAATAATATTTCCTAAAGCCATTGTGCGGATTCGCGAGTTTATTTCCTTTTCCATTTTGCACGCGTCCACACTGCCTATCAATCGTGTATATGGGTAAATGCGTCTTATCGTCAAGATATCGGATATAAATCATTTTCATGCATTTTCGTGTTGCCCTTTTGAGCCTTCAAACGGCTGTGCGAAAATGGCAGCGCACATCGCACCGCCAACACTTTCACCACCACCACCATCGACGACTGCGACTGCGACGACGACGACGACGAAGTCGCGTAATCGATGTATAACAATAAGCCACCGCGATCATGTCGTCGTCATAATAGTGATCATCCTGCGGTGGAAAACCTTTTGCACATTGATCCTGATCTCTGTATTTCAAAAGAAACGTACAATTTGCAACCGCACGCAGTATAGGTATTTTTGGGGGGACACGGATTCGATTATATCGCCTCACTATGTCAAAAGTTTCAGATCAGAGTGTCTGATTGGAGAAATTTACAATCGGGTACAAGTCTTAAATTTGTAATTGCCATGATTGAAATTAAATTGCTCGGCATAGTGTAGTGCAAAGCGCCATTGAGAAAAAGGTTTACAATGAGGAAATTGCTGCCATAAATGTGTGCTGATTGTTGATTGCGGATTTTACCGTATCCGCGGAGTCGTATTTGGCATACAAAATGCGATAATTGCACAACCACTGCTGGAAATGGCAGCGCAAAGTGTGAAAGTTATATATATTTAATTTTGCAGTGGTTCTCTGAAAACGCTTCTTGCTGCTGTTTGTGAGCTAACGAATCCAGCCATCGTTATTCAGAAGTACTATAGATTGATAGAGTACATCAGTTGGGACAATATTTTCCAATCACAATATTTGAAATGATATTCGTTTCTTTCGGCAATCCGTTATACTAATTATCATTTCTAGTGTCCCTGACATGGATAAATGACAAACTGTTTCATACAAAATTGCATATTGTGACCTACAAAATATTTAGTGTGAAGGTTAAAAATGATTATAAGTAAAGCCAAATATTTCATCTCATTCTCAAAGTCCAAGTTCTCAAGTGAGGTCCACAACGATCGATCTGTCGCCAACGAGTCTAAAAAGTATCAGGAACAATCCATGAGGGTTTATTTGATATTATTTATGTCATTATGTCGTTAATTTTTCGGTCCTGTGCCTACATAGATGACAGCTGCTTAAAGGCACTGGTTTTGACAACAACTTCTGACAACAGGCAATATACAATATACATGCATTTAATAATTTTCGAAGCTAAAGCCGCCATTGGTGGGAAAATAAGCTTTTTTAAATGACTTCAAGAGGTGGCACGCCCCTAATTCCGCAACTCTCCCTATATACTGCTAGGTACATCCTCACGACCCACGTATGTTCGCAGGTCCGTTTGTATACAAGATTGAATAAATTATTTGGAAATGTACATTACCAAACGGCTATTGCGTTCAATAGTTGTATAAAATATTTAACATACTGTGAACTGTGTCTTTCGGTCGATGTAAATAACGACTTTTCACCATGTTTTTGGGGCCTTAATTGTGCGAAGCATCGTAATTCAATGCGCCGTACTTATAACTAATTTTAGTCTCGACTTTAAATTTACGGAAGCTCACAATTGGAAAATTTGTATGGAAAATATAGCCACTGTGAACTACTTAAATTTAAAGTTGGGACTTAAAATGCTTATTGGAAAGGCCCAATGAGTCTCTTGATTACTGGGTACAGCGAGGGCACTATCTCAGCACGTTTTCGAAAACCAGTCCTTATTGTCACACGTTGTGAATGGTACGGTTATTAAAGCCTGAAAAGTGCGAAAGCAGATTTTCTGTCTCTTCTCTACTGTGAATCTCTTTAATACAGTTTTAATTAATTTATTTTGTTTTTTAATTTAGTTCACAGTTGCTTGATAATAAATGCAAAATTATGTTCATATTGTGAACTACAATATGTTAAAAGCGAAAACAATTTCCGATAGTAGCCGATAGAGCCTTACTAATAATCATTTTCAATCGTGAACTTAATTTTTTTTAGGTCACAGTGGGTAATTGTATATAAAATGTCGGCGTTGAGAGTTTGTAAAATATAGCCTGTCCACAAATAGAGGATATTTGCTATCAGGAAGTACAAATTTCCTATTCTCCGCGTTGCTTCAAAAAAACCTACAGTATAGGTATTTTTGGGGGGACACGGATTCGATTATATCGCCTCACTATGTCAAAAGTTTCAGATCAGAGTGTCTGATTGGAGAAATTTACAATCGGGTACAAGTCTTAAATTTGTAATTGCCATGATTGAAATTAAATTGCTCGGCATAGTGTAGTGCAAAGCGCCATTGAGAAAAAGGTTTACAATGAGGAAATTGCTGCCATAAATGTGTGCTGATTGTTGATTGCGGATTTTACCGTATCCGCGGAGTCGTATTTGGCATACAAAATGCGATAATTGCACAACCACTGCTGGAAATGGCAGCGCAAAGTGTGAAAGTTATATATATTTAATTTTGCAGTGGTTCTCTGAAAACGCTTCTTGCTGCTGTTTGTGAGCTAACGAATCCAGCCATCGTTATTCAGAAGTACTATAGATTGATAGAGTACATCAGTTGGGACAATATTTTCCAATCACAATATTTGAAATGATATTCGTTTCTTTCGGCAATCCGTTATACTAATTATCATTTCTAGTGTCCCTGACATGGATAAATGACAAACTGTTTCATACAAAATTGCATATTGTGACCTACAAAATATTTAGTGTGAAGGTTAAAAATGATTATAAGTAAAGCCAAATATTTCATCTCATTCTCAAAGTCCAAGTTCTCAAGTGAGGTCCACAACGATCGATCTGTCGCCAACGAGTCTAAAAAGTATCAGGAACAATCCATGAGGGTTTATTTGATATTATTTATGTCATTATGTCGTTAATTTTTCGGTCCTGTGCCTACATAGATGACAGCTGCTTAAAGGCACTGGTTTTGACAACAACTTCTGACAACAGGCAATATACAATATACATGCATTTAATAATTTTCGAAGCTAAAGCCGCCATTGGTGGGAAAATAAGCTTTTTTAAATGACTTCAAGAGGTGGCACGCCCCTAATTCCGCAACTCTCCCTATATACTGCTAGGTACATCCTCACGACCCACGTATGTTCGCAGGTCCGTTTGTATACAAGATTGAATAAATTATTTGGAAATGTACATTACCAAACGGCTATTGCGTTCAATAGTTGTATAAAATATTTAACATACTGTGAACTGTGTCTTTCGGTCGATGTAAATAACGACTTTTCACCATGTTTTTGGGGCCTTAATTGTGCGAAGCATCGTAATTCAATGCGCCGTACTTATAACTAATTTTAGTCTCGACTTTAAATTTACGGAAGCTCACAATTGGAAAATTTGTATGGAAAATATAGCCACTGTGAACTACTTAAATTTAAAGTTGGGACTTAAAATGCTTATTGGAAAGGCCCAATGAGTCTCTTGATTACTGGGTACAGCGAGGGCACTATCTCAGCACGTTTTCGAAAACCAGTCCTTATTGTCACACGTTGTGAATGGTACGGTTATTAAAGCCTGAAAAGTGCGAAAGCAGATTTTCTGTCTCTTCTCTACTGTGAATCTCTTTAATACAGTTTTAATTAATTTATTTTGTTTTTTAATTTAGTTCACAGTTGCTTGATAATAAATGCAAAATTATGTTCATATTGTGAACTACAATATGTTAAAAGCGAAAACAATTTCCGATAGTAGCCGATAGAGCCTTACTAATAATCATTTTCAATCGTGAACTTAATTTTTTTTAGGTCACAGTGGGTAATTGTATATAAAATGTCGGCGTTGAGAGTTTGTAAAATATAGCCTGTCCACAAATAGAGGATATTTGCTATCAGGAAGTACAAATTTCCTATTCTGCTATAATTTTAGGTTATGAGGCTAAAACGTCCACTCAGTGAGCTTAAAGGTCCACTGTGAACCCCCTGTTAAGACTGCGACTGGAATTGAGGAATAAACCGAACTGAACGGTTTGGGAACTAGTTAGTTGTGAAGTGCAGACAATTCGTCATCTGGAAACCTGTTAGCTCCGCGTTGCTTCAAAAAAACCTACATCCACGGACGCGTTATTGTCGTTCTTGCAGACCGGCATGGTGGTAAACAAAATGTTAAATTAACTTCACCTTCATTTACGGAGCATGAAACCAATGGCACTTTGTCCCGTGATTCTAACGCTCTGATAATACGGATGGAGGATCAAATTTGTATCCAACTTTTTTAATTTTCCAATTTACTGCACAGTGCTTAAAGACAATGGGCCTTACTTATAAAAAAATCATTTTTAGCTTTCACCTTATATATTTTGTTTGCAATTCTATTTTATATGGAATTTTTCGCCTGAAACTTATTACTATTATCGCGGAATGATTCCGATAAATTGAGCTTATTTCTTTTATGCTTTAGACTAAGCTAAACATTTTTACAATCGGTGCCAGTATGGATGTTGTCACTTCCGACCCCATTCTTGGCAAAGCATCCGACATTTTTACCTTCTTTTTATTGCCTTGTGCAAGAACACATCAGATTTTGATCGAATCGTGATCAGTCTATCGCGAAATTTCCTCACCGCATTCGTTTTGAAATTATTATCTAAACCTAATCGATTTCAGGACTGCTTGAGGTTTGACTGTTAGGGAAGTCAGTTATAAACCCGACCGAGGAAGGTGACTGTCTTCTTTATATCTTGATCAGCTTTCCTTACCCTGAAATTCAGCGAAAAATGCACTACACACTTCTGGTTATCTGAAAGACTCTGTTTTTTTTTTAAATTCTCCTTCTGTATATATATCTCCATTTTTGAGATGTCATTTTCGAAATAAATCCTATCCGTTGATGCGTTTTCGCTACACCAAATTATAACGACTGGCAAAAATTTGTCAAAATACCGATAGTCAAACACTTTCCAGAATAGGTTGACACAACAATTCCGCTTCGTAAAGAAACAGAGAAACCTCCTTAATCCCAAGTAGACATCAGCTTATGACGAGCCTCAGGCGACGACGATGCGAAGTTAAGAGGCTTCTTTATCGATAAAACCTATCTGTTCTAATTACCTACTTTCTTCTTCGTGTTTTGTCTGTTTCTCTCTCTCTATCTCTCACTCACTGTTTTTGTTTACCTGAATGATATATAAAACCTCTGTGCCAAGCACTTGCAATGATTTAATATCGTATCGATCGAGATGCCAAACAAACAAGATAACACTTCGCTTATTAGCACTCTAATCGCTTTAATGATAAGTCAAATATTGTGAAATTATTTACACTTTTACCCTCCTAGATAAGATTGAACCTCTCTGGCAGTGTCTCTATATGTAAATTTACACTAAGGGATATCATGGGGCTGTGTACACACATTTTACATAGACTTAGGTCATTTCCGTAAACAGAATCAGTGTATATAGAATTTCTGCATTGACATACTGCAATTACTATCTTATCAGTGTGAACGACAGGAAATTTATTCATATTTGTTGAATAAATTGTCGTCAGAGAGGGCCAAAAGAATTTTCCCCTTTCACAAACAAACTGCGCTGGGATCGGCTTTCACTTTTTCTTTCGAATTGCTTTTAATTTTTTTTTTTTCTTTCTTATTTACAATTTCTCTGAAACCGAAACTGAAATCGACACTTTTGACACCTAAGTTCTAAAGCTGTTCCTATTTTTAGAATATTACCGTATGGCCCACAGATGCATTTGCATAGTGGAAGTTGAAATGTTGATAAACCAGATTTATTTGCATTTCATTGTGTCTATCGACGGTAGTCATTACTTATGTTTGACAAGACAGCAATATGGTTCATTGTGTTTGAATACTTGTCTGTGGGAATGAATTCGGCCGTTAATATGTATCAAAAGTCGGTTGATAAAATAGAAATAAAAAAGATTGTAAGCGACTCATTTGCATGGCCTGGCATAAAAAATCCCTTTTGGGTGGTCAGGTTCCCATAGGTCATTAGCATAGATTCGAGTATCGTATGAGTTGACAAACTGTAATACATTTTTTCTCATAATTTCAAAAGATTTAACCTCGCTTGATTGATGAACGAGCGTGGGATGGAGGGGGACAAAATAAATGCCCCCTTTAGCCACAGACTTGCGTTTCACGAGTTATTTTGAAGATTATGCTGACACATTTGTCTCAGATTGTGATTTATAATGGAAACCATAAAGTAAAAGTTAACACAGGTGGTTTGCGCAGTCATTCATGATGAATTGGCTATTTGTGTGTATAATACGTAGTTAACTTTAAACGCTAATGGTTATTATTAGATTGGTGGCTGTTAAATTGGAGATGCATGTTAACGCAATGTCATCTGGTGCCAAGCGTATCGGTATATGATGGATTGGAAGTCTGTGCCAATGTCGGAGAGTATTTGGTCTAGTTTTCTTCAGCCAGATGAGTGGGGGCATTTATTTATTATTCGTTGTAATGTATACCGTTTAGGTTTTTTACGACTATTTATCATAATGTGATACAATCTGAAGCGCAGACGGTACTGTGCCCCCACAAGTGTGTAAAACAGTCCTTTGGTCAAACAATGGCGACAGGTCTACTTTCACAAAATATGTGATGATGGATGTAAAGCTTTTAAAGCGTGCTGAATTTATTATGAAAATCAATTTTTCGTAGCGGGCTCTTTTTTTTATAGGAAAGCTGGAGGGTATGTAGATTAGGGAGTCTTGCAAATAAATCAGACCTGCTCTAAATATATTTTTTGGTCTACTTGACTTCTAGTCAAGCTAAGGGTGATCAGATGATCCACGCCCAGCAAAAAGAGGACACCTTTAAAAATGAAAAATTGAAGAACAAAAAACAACAGCCAACACAATAACATTTGTGAACATTTTTTTATTTTATTTATTTTTACAAGTTCAATAAAATAAATATAAAATAAAAATAAAATAATGACACTGATTAAATTATTTTGTTTTTTAATTCACTTAAAAAAACACACACACGATGCCTAAACAAAACAAACCGATGTATTCAGTTTATGTCGTTTTCCATTGGGATTTTCAGACTTTGCTCTCAGGTTTCAGAGTTTTCGTGCCCAATGAAACTTAAAGCGAGATTTTTCTTTCTTTGTATTCGTGGTGGGGCGCGATTTAAAAGTTAGTTGTTATTAAATTGTGTTTTTGTGTTTATAAAAATCCATTCAATTTATATTTATATTCATTGCAGCGGCCAAATGTAAATTTCTCTATTTTTCACGGACTTGTCGTCTCACACTTCAAAATTTGACAAATGTTTTGGTGAAAGTGCAATAGGTGTGAATCTCGCTCGGAAATCAAGATTCGCAAATGGAACATGAAATCTGACAACCAGCTGACTTTGAGAGCAGGTAAACTGCTTTTTCTGGCCCAATGGAACACGACATTAAACAGAAATTGAGCTGTCAAATGAAACGATTGTTTAAAAAACAAAATAAAAAAAAAAAAAAATGGTGTTGTGCTCAGAAGTGAATGAGTTCGGGTTCGAACATATTTTAGGTCGTATTCACACCACAAAGATGCAGACAACTTCTGAATTAGTGTTGAAAAAAAAACGTTTTGTTATAGTTTTGTGGTGTCGAAAAATTCTGTAAACTGAGAAATCCCAAAAAGATGACACATTGCATATTTTTTCAAAAAGATATCGGACATTTTTTTTTAGATAAAAAGAGGACGTCTGGTCAGCCTAGTCAAGCTACACAGATATGGAGGAATCACAGGGCTGTTTGCATCAGTTGTAAGCACAGCTCTAGTAGACTTGGTAAAAAGTTTTATTGTATTTAGTTTTGTGGTGTCGAAAAATTCCGTAAACTGAGAAATCGAAAACAAGGTGTTGGCATAACCAAAGTCCCAGTTGACTAATGTCTGACGTCGCTTTTTTCTAATCATGTAGGTCGCTTAGTTATCAATTATGTGAAAACTTTATTCGCATTTTAGTCCACTTTACTGACTAGTTCATTCATCGATTTAGTTCAATTAGTTCAGGTTATTTCCCTCCGATTAATATGTTTATTTTGTTCAATAATGTGTAGTTATTTGAGTGTAGTTCACGTAGTTCAGTAAGTTCACGTCTCTCATAAGCCGTATGGTACAAAGTAAATTCCCTACCATAAATAAATAGGTATCGTATCTTTTTCTAATACAAATGTTTCTTGTTTTCTAACCTACAGGTTACTTTTAAATTAGATCTATTGTACGACTAACCTTTCTTGTACCATTAACTTATTAAAAAAGGTCGTAAATCGATAAGTGCACTTAGTTCGTTATATTCTGCTCTTATACTGAGTATTAAACTGTCATCTTTAAAATACTCTTTGTCGAGTTAGGTAGTTCAGTAAGTTTATGTTTCTTCTAAGCTTTGTAGTACGAAGTAGGTAAGGCAAGCACAATAAGTAGCTGACACAAGTTACTCTATCACAACATGGTCTTTGTCTGGTACAATATTTGGCCATACATCAGTGTCAACTTGTACAAAATAAATCACCGTTTTCAATAGATAGTGTCAACCACGACACAGAGAATTGTGTTCGCACAGAGAACTTTTTTCCAAAATGCGCGCAACTGAGCCGAAAACTATAAGCTCTCAATTCTCCGTCAGCAATTATTAAATATAAAAAAACCTGTCTTAGTTATTATTATTTAATAAAAGTGGTGCTAGGAGAATAGTTACTCTTACCCGGCTTGCGAGAAGAACTTCTCTCAACACCTGAACTAACAACTAATTGAACTATACCCGTTCGTACGAGTGCATTGAACTTCATAGAACTTGTCTTGGCCTTGTCATCATATTTCCAACATTTTTCTGTTTAAATATCTTTTCGCAATAATTACATTCTCACAATAGACTGTAAACTGCACTTAAGCTGCCAAACACTTTCGCTAGAAAATGTGTCAGGCTAAGCCATTCACCTATTAGACAAATATGAAGTTGATATTGTATATCACATTGCCCCACACTCATGGGGTGTCTGTCCAAATCCCAATGCCCTAATGGGGAATATTTGCATTTGGTCATACGACTGCGCATGCTGTTGTGACTCTTTCGTTTCAAATTCCAAAGAAGTGTCGTTCAGTACGCGCACCGCCACCAAACTCACAACCCATAACCGGCAACCGCATATTTATATCTCGTGCATCTTCATCATTCATTCATTTGTTTGACGTCTTTGTTTTATTTATTTATCTTTCGAGAGTAAAAGTAAGAAAATAGACTACAATGCTGTCAGTCAACCGAAGCAAAATATGTGGGTACTACTACTAGGTACTTTGCTGGGGTTTATTTTTATCTCTTTAACGTGGTTCTCATTTTACACACCATATTCCGGCAACGACGCAAGTTGACATTTTCTACTCCAAATACTAGCAGGTTTCTGTTGAATCCGAGGAAGAGCGCGACCAAAATTCGTTCACCTATACACCGTCGGATGGGGACGGAGTTAAAAGTGAATGTGTTGTCCCTCCCATCGCCCCACAGCAAACAAAGAGTTGTGCCTTGATTCATATTGCTCATATTAGATGCCGCAGCTTTTTATCTTCTTCTCTTTTTTTTGTGTTTGTAGTGCATTAACCCAAAGGGTGTCGTAAAGTCACCGTACCACACGAAAGCGGTCCATTTATGGCCCGTAGGTAGCCTCTTGTAACCACAGATATAGGATGCAACGTGCATCTTCTCAGTTATAAAATCCGTGTCAAGAAGTTACGCTGTTTGACTTGGGTCTTAGGAACTGCAAGCGACTGTCTGTCTACTAAATAATCTTCAGCTTCCGCTAATGGTCTTGACAAATATTACCATACCTACGGCAGAGGTGTGTACACCTGAGTAAATTGCTCTCGGTGTGTGCTGTCAGCGCAATATATCTGAGATTGCCAGTGTCAACCAAAGAAACCTTTGTCTTGGGTAAAAGCCAACTGTTATTGATGGCTCCTTTTCGCAATTGAGCAACTGCGCCAGTTTGCTCAACTTCTGTAACAAGTAGGTGCCGACGCAATCGCCGCGCCGCCACCGCCATATCAGCACACATCTTCTAAAACCAAAAGTGAATGTGTTGAGTATTGAACCACTTCTTTTGGATTCGTTTATAGCGGTTTGTTGTGGTGTACTCCTTAGATAAGCAATTGGAGCTTAAGTAATTTAATTTTTATTGATTTTAATTTGGGGGCGAAGCTAGATAGATGTTGCAACGTATGGTTGCACGATAGAGTTGATTTCTTTAAAATGTATATTGTTGCTTTTTTTTCTATTTTATTTTCATCCGGGTTTAATATCCTCTGCTAATTGATTTTATTCAGAGGTTTTTTAGGTATGTTTTTGGTCCAACACCTGCTGATGACAAATGACCTGATGTCTATGTAACAGGTGAAAGTCAAAAATAAGGTGTATCTAAAGCGAATGCGCATGGAAATGATAATCCTATACATGTGCTCTTATCGTATGCGCATTTTAAGGTGAAGCCTCGTGACTTAGAATACGTGTCGTATTAATTTTGAAGGGTGTGCTCTCTGACGTGAGGACGTATTTGTTTTTCGATTATTGCATTTCTTTGCACAAGAGATTTTAAGCTTGAACTCTGGCGATCTGCAACAGTTTTTCGATTTCATCAAACATGATTTTATGGTAGGAAAATATTGCTCCTACCAAATTGTTCATATTTAAAATTCGTTTTGCAGTAAACTTTTTTGTATACACTACAGTCAAAATCGGTTATAACGACATAATAATAATAATTAGTTGGCGCAACAGGTCCGTGGCCTACCTTCTCACAACCATTCGTTTTGTGTGAGTTTTTCATTTTTGCAACGAATGGAAGGGATCTACAATTTTATGCCGATTCCAAACGGCTAATTGAGAAGCTATTTTAAGATAGTTACAGTGGAAAAACCCTTAGTTGGAATTTGGGGTTCCGCGGGATTCGAGCCTCTCAAACACACTAACCACTAAGCCACTGCGCCTACGACATCGGTTATATCGAAATATCAGTTATTGTGAACTTATCTTCAAATGCCGGCCGAGGTTCATACGGATTGTACTAGCCGAATATCGCTTTTAACGATATCGCCTATGTATAACGAATTATCGCTATTAAGAACAGTTTTAAATGAAATATTGAAAAACCTATCGGAACAGTACAAATAAAAATTAATTTGGCGTTGCAAATTTCGTGCATTTTGCTGTTTTTTTTTATGCAAATTTCGCATTGTGTTTTTGAGAGGAACTGGAAAAGTCATTTCTTATATCAAGGAAAGTTAAAAGTGTTAGTTTATTTTTGAAAATGAGTTCAACACGTAGAGTTTTTACAATTGAAGAAAAATCTATAATAATTTCAAGGCTCGAAGCTGATGTTCCAATAAAATGTTGGCTGCAGAGTTTTCAGTAACAGCTTCAATATATTTAAAGACCGCTATAAAATTAAGAAGAATTTTGAATAATCCAACATAAAAATAAAAAAATTTCAATGCAGTCTAATAGAAAAAGGTTGTCCACTTCTTAACAAAGAAAAAAAAAGATATATAATCGGTTATAACGAACAAATTCTCCAGTCCCGTCGAGTTCGTTATAACCGATTTTGACTGTAATTATGCGAATTTATTGAACTAAAAAAAATATTCAGAGAAGAAGTAGAATTCGCACTATTTTCTGACAGAATTTGCAGTTGCCAATTTTCTTTTTAAGAATTACATGTAAAATGTTCAGAGAAAAATATTACTTAAAGACAAACTTCATTCAAATCAGGTGGATGGATCGATCGTCTGGACGATTTTCAAAATTTTTATTACCATAGAAAGCTATTTTCTGGGCAATATTATTTCGATCATCATCAGTTTTTATACACCTGTGGCGAATGAACTGGATGAAGCTGTCAAACTAGGGTTTTTTGTTTACCCAATTGCTAGTCTTGGAGGGATATTGTTTCGACGACAGTCGTCTGAAAAGTTACGTGATTAAGGTCCAGGACTGTAAACTCTTCAGGAAATTGTCGTCGATACAATATGTTCGTACAAACATCTAAGGAATTTTCCCACAAGGAAATTATAATATTTTTTTGTTTTATTTTTTCAAAACCTAGAATGGATATAGTCAGCACTTATTGGGTTCAAGCCAGAACATTTAATTTAATCCAACTCGTTAGAGACGTTATCGAGCAAATTTGTCGTTTCACATTTAATTCATTTTTTAGAAATCAGGTTTAAAAATGTACTTTGTCGTCAAAAAAGATCTCACGTTAGACGACGGTTTGTCGTGGTTTATTTGAGTAGGATATGAGTCTTATCGAAATCAGCTTTATTATGGAAGTTTTTTCTTTCAAACCTTTGTCCTTTTCCAAATATCTCGTGTAGTTTTTGACGAGAATCAGCTTTACAAATTGGTGTAACCACATCCAGCCATGAATAAAATTTTATGTGTAGATAATATTCCAAGTAGGTAAATGAATAAATCTAAAAAATTTGAAATCTAAGATTGGTCTGATTGTGTGTGGGTTTGAACTCACATCATGTTAGAACTACACACCTCATCCGTATGAATTTCGCAGAGAAACATGGAGCTTAGTACAGAGAAAAAATTAATTGAACTGATTCTAATTTATGAAAATTTTAATGTTTTAGTCTGCGCGTAAAAAGTCGGCGACACAACTAGTTTTGCGTATATGTATATTAAATTTAAATAAATTCGACTGTTATAAGGCATTTTTTTTTTTCGAGAAAATATTTTTTTTTTATCTTTGGTTTCGAAACGGGTCCCGGCACCTTTTTTTTATTTTGTGATGCTGTACATAATATTTTAATTTTTTCCTGGGTGCAAACTCTCGATCTGCGTTCATGTCAACACGGTCGACAGCGCCATTTTATTAAAAAGACCTCCGCTGTTTGTCTTAACACTCGACTTTTAGTTTTTTAGTTTATGCATCTGCTTCACCTTGTGGAGGACAAAAATAGAAAAAAGGAAAAAAAATAAAAAAATATTAAAGAGATATGAACCCACTCGTGTATGCTGAGAAACTTTGAACTAAATTTAGACAACATAATATGGAAAGCGTAAGGTGACTTCTTACAAATGAATTGATTTGTCAACGCCATAGCTTTTGTATAACAAACGAGAAATATTGTTGTATATACATAAATTTGATATCGGAATGTCTTCCTCTGTGCGTATTCAGCTGTAAAATTGTAAAATTAAATACGGGTCTGTCCTGGTTAATTTTACCCCATTTTTTTTGAGCTCCTTCCTCAAGATGATAGGTTGTGAGAATCTAGAACATTTTTATTTTTTGTTAAATTTGGAAAATGGAATTCTAAATGACGGTATTACTTCAGCTATGCCCTTTCAATCGTGGGTTCTGTCTAATTAAAGACTCGAAAGCAAAAACTTATTGTGTTGTCGTACAGTTTTTTTTTTTTCAAATCTATTTTAATCTTAAATTAAAAACTGGAAAACAACCTCGCAACTAGAAGCTGGCAAGTCCCCGAGATAACTCATAAAAGTCGCAACGTTTCTAGTTATATAAAAAAATATGCATGATTTCTGAAAAACATCCAAGAGTATAACTGTTAAAAAAAAAATAAATCAAGGTTTTTATAACCAACGGTTAAGGGTTGACATTTTTGTTTAGTGACAGCCAGAGGTGTCCGTCTGCGATCATAGTTTTTCGGCCATCTGGCGTCTTTCTATATGGGAAGCTTCGGATGGACAAGTTGTATCAGTTTGGAACTACCAGCTTTTGACTGCAGGCTGCAGCCCTTTCTCAAAGCGCATTACAAAGCTTTGAATTTTACCCAAAGCTGGTCGGCATATACTCGTATGATCGCCCCAATGAGGTTATTCTATGTTGTACACGTACATTTGTTTATGTCGCCGTTGTCAAGTAACACTCATCTACATGGTCGACGCGACGCTCTAAACTTTTAAGCCTCATTAGAACCTCAAGATCAACTTTTACGAATGCAGTAATTACCACAGCAAAAAATGCAAGTCATACCAATTATTGCCGGTCAGGGTGCTGATAATTTGCCCAATCACTTTTTCTATTCAGCAAATCTCTAAAACATGTAATTTGAGGTATGAAAAATTGGCGGTATTGAGAAGGTTTAAAAGATCAAACGATACACTCGATAACCCTAAGCTCAAAATTATTGTTCACCTGTGATCTCAGTGTAACGAGGCACTCAGAATACACTTCGCATATAAAGTGCTTTGCAAAATGCATTCATAAATCATAGCCCAGTGTGTGATGACCCAATTTCGAAAAGATTTGAACACGGTTTTGATAAATTAACGCATGACCCTGGATTGGAACATGTTTGCTATTTGAATAATTTAGAACATCGACATGCTAAGTGTCGTAAGTTGTGGAGAACATATTCGGGAGAAAGCTGTTGATAAAAAGTTCCCTCAAAATCTAAGCGTTGATGAAAGTAGGTGCAAAACCAACTTCATGAAATTTAGGAAAACCCAACTTCTCTTTCTTCTACCTCATTCAGTTTGCTTCATTCTATTTGGAACTTTATGTGCTAAAGAATGTAACGACATCAAACTTCCACGTTAAGGCGGGCTTGGCAAATATTACGCATTCAAATTTAATGAAGTTTTTGATCCTCCATCATTTTTACATAAAGCGACCGCAATAAAATGCCCACTAAAAAGAGCACTCAAAATATTATTACCCACTACCAGTTCTTGGTCCCTTTTAAGGATTGGACCTGAATATGGCATTCACTTAAGAAAATACGTAATAAAATCTCCACCCTCTGAAAAGATTTCGCACATTAAAAACGCTCAACATATTCAAAGGTCATTATACCGAAACCGGAAAGCTGACACTGATAAGGCACTTGACAAAAGCCGCCGTCATCGATAGCATACAGTCGTCGACTTAGACTGAGTGTCTGTCGCTGGCATTGCGGTCCATAACGATAACGACTTAAATGCTTTTTCTAAGTAAAATGTGGAAAAAAAAAAAAAAAAAACACACACGCTGACATGTAATTCAAATCAATTGTCAGATTGCTACGCTTCCTCTGCGTGTGCACACATCTAGAATGCTAAGTAGTAGATTGATAACAATCCGGTACAAAGTTCGGTATATTGAGTAATTACATAATACCGTAAACCAGTTATGGACAATGCAATGACGTAATCCTGTGTGACACCTAGTTTGACAGCGATCCAGAGACGACATTCAATTAGATTCCAGAGGTGTAATGAGTTTAGAAACAAAAAGAAGGTGGGAAACACGATGCGTTTGTTATGAAACCCTGTTGTGTGTCTGATGAGATATAGGCGGACGGCAGGGCTCGTTTTCGTTGTTGTGCTTCAGTTTCGTTGAGATAACATTCAAATGTGTTTAGCCAAGAGTGAAATTACTTCCAATATAGACAGATCATCGCCGACACGCTGAGGATTACATACGAGTATATCCATTCTCCATGGGAGCTTCTCTCCGAAAGTGAATATTTATTAAACAATGAAATTGATTAGCAAGTGGCGAGCATGTTAATTGTACGTGTTTTTAGCATTATTTAGCAATGAGGTGATTTTTGGTTGTTCGTTTGCTTGCCATTTTTGAATACAGGGTGGCCAGTTGTACGCGAAGTTAGTCGTATAAGATCTAGGGTAGGCAATAAATAAATAATGAAACCTTCCTTGTAATCAATTAATTGTCTTATCCATATTCGCCTTGCACCAACTAATGTTCTGTAAGATTGCACGGCTATTTTTCTCCTGTAGGTGCGATAAATATAATAATCCAGGGGGGTTTTCGCATTATTATAATCAAAATACTTATACACTGGATTGCTCTATGGTGTTTCGCCAGGTACTGAAGCCTGTTTGTTCGACATTATTTTTTTTAAGAACAGCTTGAGGTATTTTTCTGTAAGCTTCTTAGCATTAAATTAATGTGCAGAATATAAATGGACTGTGAAGTTCAAAAATAGAGTTCTACAGAAAAGATGGCCACTCCGTCAACCTCGATAGAAAAAATGCTAGTATAGATTGGTACAGCTTCTCCCAGTCAATTGTTTCGTTGAGCCTTAATTTCTCTATCTAATGGACCTCGATATCTTTCTTTCGTTTTGCGCAGCTTTTAAGGAACCAACTGTAGGCGTTCAAACGATGAGTCTGCATTTAGGAGCGAGTTAAAAACTGCGACGGTGCTGTGAACAGCAATATAGGAGTATGAATGAACTTTTGAGCTCGCGCAACAGCCTTGAGAACCTTTTCACTGTTACACCGCACTTCATCATGTTACCTTAGCCTAGAAGCTTGATGGTCATATACTCTGCTTATATTCTTCTTGACGATTTTGTGTCGGCTTACACAAAAAGCCACAAGCCCTCAGTACACTGATTGAGGGTATAAGTATTAAGCTTCTTTAGTAACCTGATATAGAGGGGTAAGATTTTTTTCCGACTCATTGGAGCCCTAGGCCTGAGGTCATCATATCTTAGGAAAACCGCGCCAATATATAGTAAATATGGCGGAAAGATCAGAGCAGATCTCATTAGAAGCCTTCCGAAGGTTTTGTCTTCGCTTTGCCACCGGTTAGACTGAATTTCCTTTTCTAAAATGATAGATAAATATAAATATTTCAGGAACTCCATCCTCCATCAAAACCTTGCACTGAATTTGTTCCTCGAAACTATTTTTAGTCAAAGAGTCAACAGGGGCCTAGTAAAGTATCCTTTTGTTATTTTGTAGCAGTATCGGTGGGCTTGCGGGTGCACGGCGTGAACTCGTCGGTGGGGTGGAATCTTGCTACTATTTACCCTATGCTTACTAAAATATGGTACCGAAATTAGGAAGAGGAAAAACAAATGAAATTGTGACATAAGGGGCAGTGATACTATTGTGTAATGAAAAGGTGAATATTATGAACGTTCTTGTTATTTGATTATGTCTGGGGTATTATGGCACCTGGAGGAACCCTCCCCTTGCGGCTGACTGCGGCCATCGCACTGTTGAATAGTCCCCAACTCGCGATAGCAAACACTTTTTTCAGCGACTCATCTCAACGACAAAAAAACTTGCTAGCACACGCTTATTTTTATGTCATGCCATGAACCAAAGAAAAACAAAACTGTTTAACATTTCAATATTGAGAGCATCAATAACCATTTATTAGAAGAGACAAATCAAAAACATATGCACGTAGTATGTGAGCATGTGCATCTAACAAAGAGCTCCAAATATTGCTCTTAAATCTATGCAATTTTATTATAGGTATATCAAATAAATTCATAGAATAATTTATATTGATAAGGCGATTTAAGGTATTCGAATAAAGGCGAGAACCTCAAATAAACGAATTGAATATCTTCTGTTATGAAATAAATCTAAACTGTATATATAGGTAAATCAAATTCTAGTAAATAAGTTGATATTTAAATGTAAGAAGTAGGTATAAATGTAAATTCAAAAAATTATATTTGTAAACGAAAAGGATATCGTAGCCAAAGAAATTAATCGTTCTCAGTCAAAGTGAATAGTAAAATGCGTGTTAAAATAAGCTGAAAAGGTCAAATATATAATGAAACTGATTATGTGTAAAAGCTTACCTTCGCGTGGTAGTAAAAAAGATAACCACACGGATTTCTGCATAAATATACGGTGGTCTAAGGCAAACTATATTTCTGCCGCGTATGGAGGATTTTGTCCACAGATTCGAACGTGTTATTCGCCTGTTCCTATACCTCTTTCGTAATACCCACTCTATATAATCAGAAGATTACATTAAAATCTAAAAACATTTCGAATGAATGAATTAAAAAGAAATTGCAGACGCGAAAATCCAACCTCAAGATAACTTACATCGTGCGATGCAATTGCCCAGCCTCGGTGAAAAGTTTTGCTGTAGCAAAGAAGGAGAAATAGTTGAACAGTGGCTTAAATAGGTTTCGAAAGAAGGTGACAAAATGGCTTTCGACATCGAAAATGCTACAGCAAAATGGTGTAAACCGCCATGAGCAGCGTTCATGCAAATGGATCCGGTTTCCGTGTCGGTTAGGAAGATTGACGGTTGAGTTTAAAAAAAAATTATTTGCAGGGAACTTAAATTCATAACCTTTTTATTTATTTATGTTTGTGTATGAATATGCCACATGCCCACATTTTAGTAAAGGAACACCAACTTGGAAGCTAGCCACAAAAAAAAAATGTTGTTGATTGGTTTCTGTTGCACTTCATCACCCGCCAGTTTTAAAAAGCTCATGTTCGAACAAAAAGTCATTCACAGGATCAACATTTGTCATTTGATATTCGTCGTAGTTTCGTGCAGTCATTTGTCCACCAACGCTACCCTCGGTAGACCGTCAATAATTGGATTTTCAAACATAGGGATTATGAAACTTGGACGTCTCTTTAATGCCACCAAGCTGATCTACCACTGATGTACAGAAACAACCGGCTTCATTGATTCGTGGTTCGATGCTGAATTGGAACCCAAGTGATCTTCATTTGAGAAGCGCACGCTTGTGAAGAAATTAAATAGTAAGATCAGTAAGCGATCACGTTTGTGCTCGAGCAGTATAGCTAATCACTCAGTGGCTTCTAGGTTCTGGCTGCTTCAGAGTGTGAATATTGGACCAGATCAGTAAGAGATCACTTGGGGATCTGCCAGGTTTAATTTTAAACGAGAGGCTTTTTTAAGATGATGTATCAGTGCGTTACACTTTACCCTGTCGTGATCAGCAACTGGCAAGCCGGGGTTTTCTATGTACCCGGCTTTCACTAACATCATACGGTGGTAGATCGCTTAGGTGGCCTGAAATTTCCAACGCGAAACTAATTCACATTTGTAGATCGTATCATAAAACGTGTTTCAGTAATAGAGTTTAAAGCCTAGATCACGCGGGACCTAAATAGACTTGAAGTGCACGCTTACCATTGTCGGTAACTGCGCACCGTTGTTCCGCAGTGGTCCTGGAAGCCACTTGGGTAAAAGTTGGAGGGCGCTGAGTTCTATATGATCGTTTGTGCCACATGTGGTCACAATTGGATAACTTTGGTGTCGAATTCGCATTACAACGTTGCCAAGTGGTTGCAAGTGATTTGACTGCGTGTTTTCTGTCGCACTTCGAAAGTTCAACGTCAAAGCATTGAGATTGCTGGAAGTCATTTGCACGCATTCGTTTTATCTAGTTCGTAGCTCGGGACTTTTATAAAACCCAAAGATAACCGAATTCAAATGAGATCCACAGTTAAAGCTTATCATTTCACTTTTGAATCGCAAAAACAGACACTGTGCAGCTTTGCCATGATACACTACAGTAGCTTTTAGACGTCTGTGTCACTCGCGCGAGATGTCGTACCGCTAACTTAATTTCACGTTGGTGCTATGTACTGAACCATGGTATTCCCACTCGTGCTACTAACCGTTTTGTTTGCTTGGTGGTCATATCCCATTTTAAAATTATACACTGAGCCCTATGCAATTTGACCAAGATGCCGGCATTTTTTTCATAGCTTGCAGTTTTTGTTCTCACTCAGCTCCCAACCACTATTTTGTTTAGTACCTAAGCTGTCTGTCTGAACCATTCACCGCGCTAACGCGAACTCCAAGTACATCGCCGTAAATTAATAGACGGCATGGATAGTTGCAGATGAGGTGCCTTTCATCAGGATGTAATCCCTAGTGAAAAAGTGAATATTCGCTGCATAAACAACCTCACTAATCATGTTTTACTTTGCAGGCTAAGCTATACATGACTATTATCGTCAGCCATAGTCTCTCGCGGCCGCCCTACCACTACCATCGCATCATCCCCATCGTCATCAATGGCCTTCGTCTTGCTACACCCGACTGCAGCAGCAATATACTCGTATCTATCCCACGTAGATTATGGACAGCCTCTCGGGTAGAGCCATTTAAATGGCCACTAGGTCTTTGGGTTGGCTCCTTTTTAAGTAATCTGCGCCTTGTCACCATTTGTTTTGTGTGCGCGGCGAGTTCTTCTACTCTATTTGCCGGTGTTGATTAAGTGCAACCTGGTGTGCTGCGATATTGATCGAGTGGGAAGATAACTGATCATCTGGTGTCCGCAGGTTAATTTTTCATCGCCATCACTAAGTGGATGCGAATAGTTGCTGATACTTTTTTTTCCCTGCAGTTAATCTGCTTCGTGGTGTTGTTGGTGCTTCTGGTGTTGTGAACAGTTCGATTTTTCATGTCCAATTTTATCTAGGATATGTAGATACAAATCGATTTTTCATGTCAATATGCGATATCTTCATTTGGGTTTCTTTCTCTGCCTCCGCCGCCAATGATGATGTGTAAAGTCTAAAGTGTACTCGTGTTTTCTTTTTTCTATCTGTCCGTTCGCTGGATATGGTGTCATGTGTGTGGTTGCTTATTAAATTTCTGAGATGCCAACACAAGAGAAAAGTAATCACAACAGAGGCAATAGTGACTTCCACGCGTCGGTTCAAATATAGGTCGAATTTCCTTTGGCAAATCAGGATAGATATACATTTATACAGGTTCATCGAGGTTATCTGTCGGATATGAGATTTTTTATTAGCTGCCGAATGTGTTATCAACCCACTTGGATTTGTGTGTGCCTTGCCGTCAGAAGGTGTTGATTTCATGTATACGGTATACCCCACATGATTTTTATTTATTTTTTATATTTTTATGGACCGTTGAACCTGTGTCCAATTGGCATGGCAAAAGGACGTGCTGTGCAGCTTGCAATTAATTTACTATTTAGCGTAATTAATTAGTGGATATGTGTATACATTTTGGACACAATCTGGAAATGCCTATCTCGAAGCGATAAGCAGCGCAGCAGCAGCCGACTGTTAAGATACGACTGAGTGAATGCATTTGTGCCAGAGCGCATTGGGTGGAAAGTATGTAGTTATATGCACCAAATTGATTAATGAAAATAAGATGCGATACTTGCAGCGGCATCAGCATCACCATCGCATCAGCAGCATTGCCTTCGAACAGAACAGAAAATCAAAATAAAAATCGTTTTTTAATTGAATGAAAATGTGAAGAATGCGAAAGCGCGATTTAAATTAATTAAAGTGAAATTTTAAATTGTTTGGTAATCTGATTATGTTCGCTGGAAAAATTTATTCATGCTATCCTGTTTGAGTGAGGAGGAGAGAGTGCTTTTGTACGTGCGAATTATTTAGGACATTTTTGTTTGCCCTTGCAAGTACGCCACCTGACTGTGGAACTAGGTGAACATATCATTAGCACGACACTTGTATTCACTGGCGTAATTTGTTGGTAGTTGGTATAGAAATGGGTGACGTTGTGTGCGGTGGTGAACACCCAAAATGTATTGATCACGTTTCTGTCATGATGACGTTGTTGTCCTTTACTGGACGTCGCGTCGGCCGGGTTTGACTACCACCTGAACTATTAGAGTGCTTTTTTAAGTTTTTTTCTTTTTCAACGGTAAAATTCTCGTTTGTTATCGCATACGTTTTACAGACAAAAAACATACCTCATGCATCTACATGTAAATGTCATGGCAATTATTTAACAAAAAAATTTTGTCTTTACAACATGCCCCAGCAAGTGGGTTAAAGTCATTCTTTTTGACCTGAAATTGTGAAAGCGCTTTTATGCAGAAAATTTTTATTTAAATATATAGTGTTGTTTTATGGATTTATGTACATATTTAAATCTCAGCTTGATATTTTAGGTACATTTGTCGTCGTAGTTGTTGCTTGAGAGTATTACTTTTGGTAGTTATTTATTTGCATGTACACAGTTTGAATGCGATTGGAGTCTGTAGTGTTCCAAGTGTGAAGTCAGATAAACGAATTTCATAAAGTTTTTGAAATTTCACTTAGCGGTATTTATACAATCAAAGCTGTGAGTATTTTGGAAAGTTCGTCCCAAACTCAAAGGCCTGTGGTTTGTGGTAATAATGGTAAAATTGTAATAACTTATGGGTAGCATCACAAGGAAAAATTAGCCTGTGGCGGCCATGTTCATTATAATTAGTATGTATTTGTTAAAAATTGTCAACGAAAACTTACGATCAAATTGGTCAGGGAAAATTATTTCGTAAAATAGTGGAAACTCTGTATTTGTTGCAAACTTTTTGAATTATTATTTAGTAACAAAAATCGGTGGCCTGCATTTTACCGCGTTTAAAAGAAAAGTTGTAACAAAAGAACAGATGCGGGATTTCATTTCACATTTCGAAAAATCGGATTTGCGATAACACCGCAACCGGTACGTTAAAAAAATTTGTTTAGCCTGATTTATTATTAAAAACTGCTTCAATTGAGCAAGTGTCCGCCAGTCAAACATTCAGTGTTCAGCGAAGTGCATACGCATCAATTGACTGAACTATTGACGTTGTCTGAAAAGATAAGTGACTCCAACCAAAGAATATGTGCGTAAAAAAATGTCATTGTTTCTCAGTAAAATTGTCATAAATTTTGGCCTTATATTTTTTAAAATGGAATTTTTCAGGTTCTCTTTGCCAGGCGACAACCGTCACCAGGGCTGCCAAATTATTCTGGAGCTTGAGCACCGTTCTTAGAATTTTAAGCGTTAATTTTGACTTCTCGGGCACCAAAATTGTCAGATCCAAACGAGTAGCAAAAGTAAAAGAAATCAAAGTAAAAAGTAGCATTAATTAGACACTAGCATTTGTTGTTCCTTGCTCTCTCTCTCTCTCTCTTTCGCTCGCTCTCTATCTCTAATATTTAACTGCTTGGTTATATAGAAATATGGTTATAAACAAAACATCTGCGAACTACAATTGATCACTAAAAATCAATTGCAATTTTGGACTATTAAATGGACTTCTTTCTCTACAACTTTTCGCTGTCAATTTGTATCCAATCCCCTAAAAGGGAACTGGAATATTTGCGTATACAAAAAGAAAGAAAGCAGACTTACTTTAGACGCAATCAAAATCACGAATTAAAATGCTGGCCCTCTGAGCTATTCTAACTTTATTACATTTTCTTAGTAAGAAACAATCTTGCATAGAATTTTTTTCTCGATTATCACCAAGAAGCTGTGAAAGCTGCTTCACCTCTATTTGTTTTTTTGCATAAGAGTCATGGGAACCCTGTGATGATTTCTGAAATCCCGTGCGATTTTGCAACTGGTTTTAGGCATTTCGAACCTTTCTATCCAAAGTCTTAGTTTGAGTCGATAAACCTCTGTGGGAGTTTTGGACTTTTGGACCCATTTTATGTTATTTGTCGGACATCTTTGACTCTAAGAAGTCTGATTACAAATTTTGAAGAAGGCTCAAGAACTTCAAATCGATAACAACTAGTTAGATTTTAAAACAATCGTGTATAATATTGTTCTACCTTCTACCTATGTAAAGCCTATTCCATTAGGTGTAGGACGCCGTTCTCGTTTTTTTCTTTTATCTGCCCTTTCTGCTATTCATAGGGGGGTATTTTTATTCAATTTTCACTGAACACTATTCAACTTTTCATTCGAATCGAATTTGGATTCACCTCGTTCATGTCGGTAATACTGCGCGGTATTCTCTTATTCACGTGAATGCATACATTCTATATACAATTTAGATCCGAATATCAAATGATGCGGTTTTGAAATTAAATGGATTGTCTGTGTGGTTGGTGGTTGATAAAATGTAATTAACAACTAATTTATTGCTTGATTATTTGTTTGTAAATAAAGATTATTCATTTTTAGGGGTAGAACAACAAATACAGACCAGTTTACTGCTTTACTGGAATTAATTCTGTTTGAAAGTGAAAGCAAAAAGTCCAATACTATCCATACGGGATTGTTTAAATATTTTTTGTTTTATTGAAAAAAATTAACCAAAATAGTTTATCGAACTTTCCAAAGATTTTCATCAAATTGAATACATTTGCAAAAAAACAAACTTTTTTTGATTTTCACATGAACAGCTGTTAACTTGAATGTCAAATTGGTTTGGATAATGAAGTTCACCCGGACAACAGAATGGAAAGGCAGAGTGAAGGGGAATGGGAATCGAATCAGAATAGGGCTGTATATATTTTTTTTTTCGATGAATAGAAGACGCCTGAAATTTTCAACTGTTTTCGAACAGCCGTTGTAAAAACTATACGTAAAGAACTTCCAAAAATATACTGTCAGATTAATTTAAAATAGTTATTGGCGGTTTTGAGGAAAGCATTGCACTTGTGGGTTTGTGATAGGGACTTCAGTTTTTCCTGTAGGGCTAAGCTTGTTCAGAAAATGCCCTATCCACAAGTTGGAGTTGTTGATAAACTTTTGACAATGAGTCCCGCGCTTGTCAGACATCCACAAGATTTGGGAATTTTGGCAGTTTCCTGACAGTCAATATTCACTCCGGGTGCTATTTTGCAAGCACTGTGTATTATTCTTGATGTACCTTTTCTCATGCTTTAAAAGTAAATAAATCCAATGAAACACTATCGACTATAACTTGGGTGAACTTATGGAACTTGGAAACAAAATCGTTCGTCGAAGTGTAGATTTTGACAAATTTCAACGGAAAAGTTCTCTTTCCAGATATGCTCGTGTTTAGACCTGCTAAGGGTTTCCGAGATTGTATTTAAAGCTAGACGCGACTCATCTTGCCTCGCTTAAGCTAAAAATGTACATATATATATTTAGGTACTGTCATTGTTGCTTATCACTTTTAGCTTTGTCCACTTGTTTTATCGAGAAATTCCGAAAGGCGACATAGACGTAACCCATGTCCAAGTTAGGCGCTAGATCCATCTTGTAGCCTTCTAGGTCGAGATTAGGTTACATCGAATCGTTCTTTTCGAACGAACTTTTTGAAGTTTGCTTGTTCTCCCTGGTACAACAAATTTGTAGCCCGACTTTAAAACAGTTTTTTTGCCAACAATACTAGATATTTATTAAGAGGAAACATCACTCCAATGACCATGAAAGTCTGAATCTTCTTAAATTTTATATCGTCTATTTGCGTAGACATTAATCACATTTACTCGAACACTTACTCATTGCCATTCACTCATGCAACTACCTAAGTGTTTGCTAGGTACTAATGCATTTTTTCAATTGTGCTGCAAGAGCTAATCGAGTGTCATGGCAACGATAAGACAGACACATTTGAACACAATGTCACCACTTAAATCTTGCGTCGCAACATCGACTGTAGGTTATCATAACACCCAACTGCCTTCTGCCCGAAATAAAATTAAATAAATCCGACAAACTTATCGATACTTGTAATTGCCAGATGACCTCACCTTGCCAGAGAGTTTGTCTTTAAATCCATTAACCGCTTCTGGCCAGCCTTCAAGTCGTCTAATACCATATTACACTCGTCTAAGTGGCAATAGTTGCACAACGTCACAATTGGGCGCCAACAAAACTGCATATGCGTCGGCTTGATGAAGCCCTCGCGCGATATTCCCAATGAATATCCGTAAAATTTATGTTCAACTCAAAGTGCACTGCAAGTCTATAAAATACGTCAATAAAATGTCGGAAAACTGCTCCACTCTTGGCGTAAACAAGCCAATGCAAATGTACGCCATAATTTCATTTCCAAACTTTTGCGTTACGAAATCGGCCTATTCCGTGAACCCTATATATACCACCTACGCCTCTGTCATTTTGCACTCTACTCACCTGAAAGTTTGCGCCCCAAGGAATTTACACCATCACTCAGTGCGAGGTATACTTCACTGTTCTAGTGTAGTTCCACCTCGAGAATTCTCTTTTGCACAAAAGTCGAAAAATACGTTGAAGCAAATTTGAATAGAAAGACAGGCAAGCGGCTGTTAATTTTTAGATATCTCTTGCTCGAAACTAATTACCCCGCACACATTGATTGGCTTATGCTGATTTATGGCTCGCGCATTTCAAGTGAGAGGCAACTTAAAAAAGAACACATCCGTGTTTGTGTGCAGAAGCCGCCGAGGCGACGCTACGGATGATGTGTGGGAAACAAAGAATCTAGGCCAGTCTAATCTGCACTGTGAATTTCGTAAATTCAATCGTGCAGTTACCAAACGTTGCAGGAAGTGGAATTTTATGGCATTTTCGGGATGAAAATGTGTACATCAATGCGATGGTATAAACAAAATGCAAATCAAAAAATAAAAGAAGATTGTTTATGGATTCTGGCTTAACAAATCGATCAAATGCGCATATGGGGTGATTTACACACCTTGCGTGAATTAATTGAGGCATAAAAACACAGAGCGTATAGGCGTCAGAGAGCAGTTGACGATCGATGCAATCGGGTAATGTAAACAACGCATTTGGGAAAGAATTTCGGTATTTATGTTTTGTTTTTGTTTGTTTTGTGTACGGCCGCATCCATGAATGGGAAAACATGTTGCATGTTTCAGGAGTGGAATGTTGGACGTGTGTTGTTTCACTACATACGCGATGGGGGAAATCAATTCATTGAGAAATTGAGAAATTATAGCCATCGACTCACTAATTTTAGTACCTACTATTGGTGTTAACGTGAGGCTTTGTCAGTGATTCAAAGTTATCAGAATTTGAAGTTTGTCTGATATCTGTAATTGTGTGTCTGCCTATGCCTGTAATATGATGTCCGGACACGTGCTGAGTCTTTTTAGCACTGATGACAGCCTGAAATAAGTTGCATAGACTTCTGCCTTACAAAAAAGTCGCTCCCCAGTTAACAGAACCAAGTATCCTAGCGGCTAGATTGGGAAGCTTTTCTAGATTTATTATATTCTCAAATGACTGTCGGACGTTCAGTCTGACATCACACTGTACCCATATAAATGCACTCGCTTCAGGTTGCAATACTGAAATGATTCAGTTTTCCACTTATACCCGGCGGTTCAGGTGAAGTTGGGAAAAAATATTACATGCGGGACTATGCAATTGGAATGTGACTTCCTTTGGTCAGGACAAAGCCTCTTGGGCTTGGTATATTTGATATTGAACTCATTTACAAATTTTTTTGGGTGATTATTACCCAATCGAACTACGAGCCTTCTCTATAATGTAATTATACACAGCCTGACGAGTTTTGGCAAAGCTACCTTGTCTGTCTTTAAATTTGCTGTCATACTCTTCCTTAAAACTAGTAATAAGTTTGACCAGCCCGTAAAGTCGCTATCGCGCCGCAGTGTAGCGCCGGCTACTTCGTCTTTGGGTTGACGGTTTTATAGTCCGGTACTAGTAACGGCCAGTAGGCTCAGTGGCCTTAAGGTTAGTTCCTAGTGTGTTGTACTATTAGGCGAGGGGTCCCAGGTTCGATTCCCAGAAAAACATAAAAAAATAACCTACCCAATAGGTTTTTTTTCCACTACGCCACGCGAACGTCTGACAAACATCCGAGAGTATAACTGTCATGAAAGAGCTACTCAATTAGCGATTTGAACTCGCCCAAAGTTTGAGATCCCTTCCATTCGTCCATCAAATGGATGTGAGAAGCTAGGTCTTGAGTACTTTACGGACGTGTTCGTAGAGTTCCAAAACAATTAATTTGTTTTTATTGTTAACCACCCGCTTACTGCTTTATAAAGTCTTGCTCCCCGCAATCAATTTAAGTCCGCTCATGATGTAGTTAATAGCGTAGATGTAGAATATGCTTTCCCATTTCATAACCCGTGATGCCTTCTTTTCCGTTTTTGCGTAAACCTAAGCTACACGGATTTGAAAGTTTTAATGAAGACAAGACATTGCTCATCTGTATAAAGTAGAGTATGTGAAAGCACTTCAGACTTTTGACGACGTCCTCATTCCGACGCACTTCTCAGACTCATCATTAAGCCAGATATTTTCGATAAATCATTGTGGAGTTGCTTATTAATTCGTGCTATTAGGAAGTTAAGTTTGACACGACAGCAGTATTACCGCCGAAGATGAAATAAACACAATTGATGTTTAGTGACAGTGGCAACACTGGGCATCGCCAGATCGATGCCAATAAGTGCCTATCCGTCACACCCAACCGCCATTTTCAATACTGCAATTAGAATTGAATGAGTGCCGTCAAAATCAGTGTTGCCAGATTATTCCACAAAATTTCCCATAAATTTTGCAGTGAAATTCCCTATTGATTTAAGATCTTTTTAACTATAAATAGTAAATGAATTATTAATTTTAATGTCTGGGTATAAGTACTGACGGAACCCTTCGTTATTGTTTGGGTTTTCTATCCAAACAATATACCAAAAATTCCTTCGGCGAATATTTTCGCGTCACGCACTGCATGTGACACCACTCAAACAATTTTGTTTTTGTGTTGTATATTAAAAAAAGAGCCTTAGCTGGGTACACTCCCCAAACCCAACCCACTATCAAATTTGGTCAAGGTTTTGTAAAACACTCCTTGCGATAAGACCTTTTCCGTTGTCTCATTGCTTTAGATTTTTTTCTTAATTAAATTCAAGTGTTTCTACGTACAATAACACTTCGAGCCTTCAAGGCAACATTTGTTCAGTATAATTACTGTGGTTTGGTATTTAAATTTATTCGGATTCCTCGTGAAGTGAAATTCCACAAATGTGCAGTAACATTCATCCGCATGAAGAATTATAATCAAAATTCAAATGAATTCCATGAAATCATGTAAATTCACAAAAGAAATATTTAAATTCTAAAAAAAATCGCTTCTCAGAAAATGGTACCCACATATGTATACAGTCGAAACCCATCACTCTTGCTGACCTTTTCACTATCCAATTTTATGCAAATCTCATTTCGCAGATACTCGCATACTCACTTGGAAATTCATACAACCGGATGAATTTGCCAGAGTTCATATCTATCCTAACAGCATTGCCTTGGCCATGGGCTCTCTGTACACACTCTCTAGCCCAGTTTTAATTACACAACGTGGAACTAGGCCATTTTTATTCCTGTGTCGTTATGTATTTTTTTCCCCTATTCTCGTTTAAATTATGGAAAAGAAAAGAAAAAAAAAGGAAAAACTTGTGTGTGCGAAGAGAAAGAACAATGAAGTTGGGCGCACAAAAAGGCGGACGAATAAATTTATTTGCATTATGCCTCCGTGTAGGAATCCACCTCCTACGGCATGAGGTGTACATGCCATCATACCGATTCGGATGCAGGGTAATTTACATGCTCCTCAGGTTGGTTTGGGGTGGACTGCAGTTTCCAATAAAGGGACAGACATCACCTGTCTTCGGCATAGTTGTTACGTAAATGATCAGCACCTAACGCCATCTCGTCTGGGTATAAAAAGTTATCGTGTTGATAAAATTTACAACAAGTTTGCACCACCAAGCAATTGCATTATGGCTGAGGAATGACTAATGAGGGAGCGATTTCTTTTGACTAGGACGTGCACTTCGGAGGAAATAGTTGAGTCCATGTGACCTTCGCCTGGTCCTGCCAACTAAATGAACTTTAAGTGGAATGCAAATTTGTTGGAAGCTAGTTTGAGAACTTTGCCAGAGTTGCATGCGAAACAACTTATCGAGAAACTGTATAATGAGTGTGTGGGAGGACATTTGCCAGATTTGGGTAGCTGGTTCTGAGAAGGTGGAACTTGGTGGGACATACAATTAATTTATCGGCGTCGCCCAGCTGGTGCTGTTGCAACAATCTCTAGTCATTGATAAATCGATTTTATTGTATGCCTTACAGCGATTTTTTTGAGCGCACGTAACTGGCTTAAATGGCTGATATTTTATGCACGTTTAGCACGTGGGCCAGCCTGCGAGCAAGGTGAGATTGACGAAATATATATCCGCTGAAAGCCTCCGAACGGCATGACAATGGGATTAAATTCTTTAGGCATGAACGAAGGCAGAAGGTCTAAGAAAAAAAAAGGTCCGTAGGCCTAGCTTCTCACAAACATTCGTATTGAATGAGACTTTAATTTTTAGAACGAATGGAAGGGATTTCCAATTTCGGATGTTTGTCAGACTCTCGCACAGTGAAACAAAGGTCTAAGGACAGCTCAATGACAATACACGGTAAAACGCGCACAAGCGACCAATGGTTGTGCATTTTATAAAACGTCAGAGATATCGACAATCTCAGCTCACCCATGGTAATCTTCTCCACCGTAACACGTGTCCACCCCACGACTCATCATATCGCAACATGTCAGGAACACAACTGAATGAGCAGATTTCCTGCTGTCATAACTTATTTTATCCACATTAACTTTAATCCGAAACGATGTAGAGGACAACATGTGTCCGGCATCAATTTCATCATCATTAAGATTTCTTAGGAATTGTTTATTGTTTTGTTCTGAAATTTATTGCACCACTAGATATATATTTTCTCTTTCAAATAATCAATGGCACAAGTGGCTACGATGAAGGCAATGTTATTAGCCGCATCATACTCGTATATAAGTCGTCCTTTCGCAGAAATGAAATCATCAAAGTAAGCCAACTTAGGTTTTGCACGCTGTATGCGCTTCGTTGAGTTCCCAGGAATTTGTGGCAGATTAAAATGTCAAAGGAATAACATTTAAGGACTCCCATGACGTTGCTCATAAAATTAATCGATGATGTTCGAAAAGGAAGAACCAATTAGCGATGTGATGCTGATGGGGGCACATTTGATGTGAAGATTCAAACATGGAGAAGAGCATGTAGACGGACAGAATTTAATACGACTCGTAATTCACGTTTTCAAGCGCAAAGTGCAATCACATTTGCATGCCAACATAAAAGTATCAAAAGACGTTGTAGACGTGTTGCAAACATTTGTACGACGAAAACACATCTGGCATCTATTTCAGTTGAAGTTTCAACATTTTGCAATCATACAAACCCTATATGCCGATAGGCCGAAACTGATATAGCCCAGCATGGGGAGGTATCTTTCCCTAAGACGATTGTTGCGTACCGCTGTGTGATGTCTTGCGCATATTCTGTGCAATGTATAATTCATTTTCTACCCACTCAAAATCTATCTGTTTCACTTGATGATGTTCATGGGAAGCAATGCAACACCCCACTACAGTGATCCTTTTTGACGTGACAAAATATAATCAATTTCGCTGCGTCGTTTTGCTCTTCCCGATCAAAAACTTTACAGAAACCGTCACAGAATATTTGAAGACATATCCCTGTAATTCCCGTTGTAAATTTATTTATTTATATTTCTAAAGCGAATTCGAAACAAACAGCTTGAAAAGCGGATGCCCACTCTTGCCAGACAGTATTTTCAAGTTCCAATTCCTCGCCTTGACAAGACCATTACGCAAGATTGATAACAAACTTAATACGAATGTGGGTTGAACTTGAAAGGACTTTCATTATGTATATTTAAACGGTATTACAAAAAAATATAGGATTGCCATATTACAGCCGTTTAAGGCAAATCGTTTTTTAATTAGGTCTCCAACGTAAAATTAATTATAATTTGGAATAAACTCTAATTAGGTTAATCCAGCGTGGAAAAGACTTCAAGTTTCGAGTTTCTAAGAAAACACGCATTAAAGGCAGACGCCATACAACAAATTTATAAAAATACCAAACACCAAGTACATTTTTTTGACTGAAGATAAATTATTTCGTTGTGCGGAGAACCTTAAACGAATTTAAGTTGTCAACTGATTCAACCGGGAGGGATGACTTCCAGATAATTTCAGAGCTCCGAACGTCTTGTTGGGACTGGGAAGTGGTGATTAACTTATTTTTCATTTGGCGTCATTTCAGTAGTGGGGAATATTGTTATTTTTGCAATCTTTAAAAAGATTACATGCAATGTTTTCAACAGATTGTTGTTCCGACTCCTCGGCATCAGCTAATGTTTTACGGGTAATTTTCTCCGATGAATTGTCACTAACGTTTGTTGGACCAAATTGAACATATCCAATGTCAATCCCATCCTATTTTCGGATCAGGTATAATCGGTCATGCGAAAACCCGTTTTGTTTTCAACTATGCGATTTAAATTTGATTTTATTATGCGATTCAGGTTTTTGATTAACCGACGTTGGTACGGAAGTCGAAATATTTTGTGCGGATTATTTATTTAAATTTTCGTACACATACGCACACTCTGTAGCAGTGAATTAAAATAAACATTTTAAGAGGTACAAATTCTTGTAAGGAAGTGTGATCATTAATGTCAACCGACGGCGGTCTTGCCACGAAATTCATTTTAAATTCGATTCTGTTGGAGATTGTGTAATTAGGGTGCGTATTGTACTCGCAGTAGTAAGTTATTTCATATATTCGATTATTGTGTAGCATGTTTTAAATTTAGACTTTGCGTCATCAAGGAAATAGATGTGTATACGTAAGTGTGAACAAAGTTTTGTTACTTATCGCTTTTACAAGAGATTTGATCATGAAGCTCGGCTTAAGTGAACTCGTTTGTAGTTACCCCTGATGATTTATTTTTACGTCGCACCGTGTTATGAACTCTTCTTACAGTTAAAGTTTTAAAGGTTGTCAACAACGTTTACCTCATGAAGTGGTCATATTTGTATATAAACTTACCGTAACGAAGAGAGTAAGAGTTACGTACTAGGAAAATCCAGCGGACAACATTTTTTAATTTCTATTGCTTATTGTAAATCTAAATATTAGGAAAACCTAAGAAAATCCAACTATACTTTGGTCCATATTTTATAAAAATCGGTTTCAAAAAAAAAACCCGTAACCGGTAAGACAAACAAAACAAACATTTAGCCCTTACCAAGAAATAAGGTGAGAGTATGATTCTTGTTTTGTCAACACATGAGACGAATTATTCTCCTTCGGGTACTTCTTCACATTCTTGCTAATGCCACGTTGATATTTTGTTGTCCTTCATTTATCCCTTTCAAAAAATAAAAAAACAGAAACATTCCTTTACGTTAGAAATCCAGACTTCCACTATATCGTTTGATTTGTTTATGGTCCTAAATTTACATATTCCAATCTAACCGCACCCAACTTCATGACTTCAGGAGTATTTAGCTATTTGTCAGATTAATTCACATACTACAATTGTTTTTTTTTTTTTTGCTTTTAGATGAGCCAAAACTAAACGCTGGCTCCTGGGAAGATCCTTTACCCGTTTCAACGTCGACCACATCCATTACAACGGCGCAGCTACACAATTCATCTTTACGTCGACCGGATCCCCTGTGCACACGATCCTCGTATAACGGGATCGCCAATCAATTAATACTGCCACCTCATCATCATCATCACAGCAAAAGCTGTGGCAGCCCATCCACATTAGGTATTGGTGCCTTAAGCAGCGGTGGTGGGACGGGTGGTGCTGTTGGCAGCGGCGGTGGTGGTGGTGGCGGCGTCGTTGGCAACAGTGGCGGCGGCGCCGACATCACCCCCAACAACAGCAACAACAGTCTTGTTGGTAGTAAATCCGAAACTGGATGTAAAAAACGCTTAGAACACACCCCATCGGCCCGAACGATAAACAGTTCCGAAGACAGTTGGTGCTCGGAGAGATCCGAACAGGAACTATCCTCCGAGGAGGAAGAACAAGAGGAGGACGATCGCAGTGAACGAAGCGTCACGTCTTCGACGGCGCACCAACGCAACAGTCAGTTGCGATCCACATTCAACAAGGCCAAACAGCATTTGTCATTTGACAAATGGCGTACGAGTGGTGGAAGTGCCGGCTCCAACAACAGCAATTCATCGACCTCCAATCAAACAAGCCAACAACCGCAGCAGCAGCAGCAACACCATCATCATCATCAGCAACAACAACAAGCCAATCTGCAGCAACATTCGTCTGTCGATAACATAAGTGCCAAAAGTAGCACAATGCCAACAGCACATCACCATCACCCTGCGCAGGACTCGACAACGCCTGGCGAATCGCCAGGTGGTCGTCTGTCGCGATGGTTTTCAATACGACGCGGATCATCCCATCAGTACGATGTGGGCGGCCGAGATGGGCGTAATTCCTCGTCGAGCAGTATTGACACAACCGATGCTAGTACCATAGAGAATCATCCAACGCCCAAAACTGCGACAGGTGCATTGAATTCATCTAAAATGCCAGAACTTCCAGAGGTTAGTATACTATACGTTCAACATGCTCGCATTAGAACCCTAATATTACTGTTGTTATTTTTCTTTTAGAACGATGATGATGCCACACATGGTTTCGATTTGGATCTTATGATGCCACCCGGCAGCAGAGCCAATGGTACAGCTCGACCCCATAACAGACTGATAACTCCGATGCTTCCGCCTGCGCCTCAAGGTTTGTCTCAGCAACAGCTTAAACGACGCCATATCGTTGCGGCTATTGTTCACAGTGAGAACTCCTATGTTGCAACACTACAACGTCTAGTCAATGTGAGAATTTGTTTCATTCTTTTTATGGTTTCTTACAAAAAATATGATTTTCTTCTATGATTTTCGGTTTTTCGTTTGTTTTTGTTTTTTGTTCGTGTTTTGTTTCGTCTTTGAATCGAAAATAATCTTAGATAAGTTGTAAGTGTCCAAATGCAGACGTTTTTATTTACGTTTAAATATTTAGTGTGTATGGCTTGTTTTGAATAATGGCCAAAAACTGCAGGCCGCCTGTGTCTGTATGGTTGGTGCCGGCCAAAAACTGCAGGCTGCCTGTGTCTGTATGGTTGGGGCCAATTTGTTTGTTGTTACGTCACGTGGCATGTACTCACTTCCGTTTAATGAAATGAAAAACGTTTGTAGCTTCGGTCTGTCAAAAGCACGACGGCGTCGCATACATTGAATGTCAATTGGCCAACGAAGTAAGATTGAATACAAATGAGGGGTTTTTGATACACTTCGAATTGAATTTTAGATTTTATGTAATTGTACCTAATTCTGCTAACGAAAGTGATCACAATATTTAATTAAAGAAATCATGTAGTGTGTGGGTGCATTTAAAATATGCCGCTTGATATTTTGCGATGACGGAAAATAGTGTCAACGACCTGAGGTAGACGATGCCAACGGCGCAGTATGCATATTATTGCTCACGACTAGCGGCTCTCACGCATTAATCGATTTATTTAGAGCAGATGAATCACGGTTGGCAAAATATCTATAGCATTCCCGATGTATCCAATACCATTTAATTGAATGTGTTTCCACGTATCAATGCTGAGTTCCATGTGTACCGAAACCAGGCGACCTCAGAGTTCGTCGTAATAGCCGGTTTACCCTCTGCGGACCTATTGGAGCTCTGCAAGTATACATCGTCTCATTCATGTAACAGTTAATCATATACACCATTTTAGTCTTTGAAGCTAGTTCGATTATTTCACTAATTAAAGTTAATTCTTGTAATAGATACTACTGAACTCGTAAAGTGGGCAATCGCTATCAGCCCAACTTATGCCTATTATTTTCGAGCCGTATTTATTGCAGCCGGCAGGTTTTCACCTTAGTATTTAGCTTTCGGGCATCGGAATGGCTTCGTACAATCAAATGGTCAAAAGCTGGGCTTAGTTGAATTCAATGACATTACCAAATATTGCTAGACCTTGAGATGCAATGCAAGAATTCCTCAAGGTTTTGAGGATTTTTCAATACAAAACATGATCTTTGGAGCCTAAAGCTTGCGTGCTAAATTCTTTTACCTATACTCGTTCCTCTTCAAAGTATTCTTTTTCATGGTATTAAAATTTGAATTGTGACCATGAAAACAACTTCTTAGCTTTTCCGAACATATTATCCTAAAATTGACAAAACAGATTGCCCCTCAACTTTGCATATTTAGAGCTGCTTTCTGCAGGTTGCCCTCTCTCTTTCAATCAAACATTGTCCCTCGGTATTCCATTGGGCCTAGTTCCTTGTTGTAGTAGAGGTACCAGCGCAGAGCGCAATTAGAAAATACTCTGCATTTGGACACCTATGTATTTATTAAACGAAAATCAATTAATTATATCAAAATTAAGAAAATAGAACAATATCATTGCATCTTCATGATTCAATTCAAACAATTGAAGTTCTTGCATCTTACCCTCATTTTCATTTTCATTTTTCTTTTCAATTTCCATTTTCATTGCTCATTCTTTTGTTTGTATTGTTTTTGCATTGGACCGTTCGTTTATTGTATAAAACGCATTTTAGTAAGAGACATTTGTATTCACCTATGAACTTCCTTATCATTCACTGTCCGGATGGTGAAATCCTCTCTATGGGCATTTCGAATCGATTTTATTGTATCTCAAAAGGATATCGTGTATCCAAGGCAAATTCGTTTTCCAATTGAAGCTGGATGGCGCTTTTGTTTTGGAACAAAGCCAATTTTGTGAAAAGAAACCACAAGGTTGACAGGCATTATAGAGCATTGGCTTTGTGGTATTCCTAACACTGATTGAATGAATCGACCCGAAACAGACTCAACTGTATGCTAAAATGTGTTTTAAGGCAACGAAACCATTTGTTGTACCAGTTAATTGATTGTTCCTATATAATTTTGTTTCTTCCATGCATTCTCCACCCTCATTATACTGCTCATAATTAAAATCCAAAATGTTCGTGTAAATGGTAGCCGTAACCACCACCACCACCACAACCACAAAACCTAACCAACCCATTAATTAACTAGATATAGTAACACAGAGAGAGTGTAAATATATGTATATATTTATAAGTCATTGTGCATACATAGACTAACTAACACCCATTCATCAAAACAATGTTAAGTTGTAAAACATACTTGTGACTGACAGACGCATATGTTTTTCTTTCTCTTCCATCTCAATTATAGGATTACAAAAAACCCCTCGAAGAAAGCAGTCCACCAGTTTTGAGTAGTTCGAAAATCTCCACCCTATTCCATCGACTGCCCGACATCCTGCAATCGCACAAAGTGTTTCGCATTGCGCTGGCCGAATGCGTACGCAATTGGGATCGTGACGAGAAGATCGGTGATGT
This sequence comes from Cheilosia grossa, assembly GCA_963082955.1. Taxonomy (NCBI): domain Eukaryota; kingdom Metazoa; phylum Arthropoda; class Insecta; order Diptera; family Syrphidae; genus Cheilosia; species Cheilosia grossa. The sequence continues at coordinate 40,185,483 of OY720145.1, read as the reverse complement.
GTTTGTATGCGCCTTTAGTAAGCCACAAATTTTGGAGGTCTACAGTGGTTTCATAAATAATTTCTCCTCGGCCATGGAACTGGCCAAAATGGAGGAGAAACGTAAATCAGCCCTGGCGGATTTCTTCAAGGTGAAACAGATCAGCGCCCATGATCGGTTGTCGTTTTTCGGTTTGATGGTGAAACCGGTTCAGAGGTTTCCACAATTTATATTGTTTCTTCAGGATTTGCTAAAGTATACACCACAGGGACATCATGATCGCATGTCATTGCAGTTGGCATTGAGCCAACTGGAACTATTGGCAGAGATGTTGAACGAGCGGAAACGCGAGGCGGAACAATATCAGGGATTCAAGGAGATGTTGGGCCATATTAGTGGAACATTCAATACACGATCGTTGACATCAAGTGATAATACTCGACCGCGGTACCTGCTGAGGGAGGACAATGTCACGCATATGGAATTCAATCAGGCTGGATTTATTGTGAAAACAAAGCAGAGACGTTTGTTGCTGTTGAATGATAAGGTGATTTGTGTTTCGGTGGCGCCAAAGCAGTCACATGATTTTGGTGCAACCGAAAAGCTGTCGTTTAAGTGGATGTATCCGGTAACCGATGTGGAAATTGTTGATAACAGTACATCGGCGACGCTGTCCAGGATATTGACTGCAGGTGAGTTGAGGTTTCATATTTCATGTTTTTATTTATAAATCAGAACTCAGAGATCGGAGTGTGGTTGCGTCAAGTAGACAACTTTGATTGCAAATAACTGCAAAGAAGGCTTGAACACTTTCAACCGCATTGTTCTCTATTGACCTGACAAGCCTTCTACACTTCAGCTGCATTTCAATTCAGTCGTTTATACACGCCATTCAATTGCAGGTTTCTTCCACTTGTCCCAAAAATAGTACTTACTCGATAGTGATGTAGTGGTTTATGATTCGGTTGCTTTTACTATTTGTTTCTATTTGTTAGGAAAGGAATAACTATTATTTTGCTAAATAAAAAAAGAAATTTGCAACTGCATTGAAGGGCGGTGTTCTCCTCGCGCTGACAGTAAAACTCGAACAAATGAGTATATCAATAGCTTTAGCTAGTCAACACAGTTCTTCAAATCCTAAAACCATCACAGTTCACACCAACTTAGTGGCTTCATATTCATCCCGTCCCGTCTGATATTAGTGGGATTCTCTTGTGCATCTATTAACTGAACTCCAGGGGTCAAAAGCAAACAATTTGCCGCGAACTTGATTGTTGCGCTACTGGCACAATCCATTTCTTGAATTTCTCTTACCATTAATGTAACATACCGCATCCCTCTTAAAGCACTTGTGCTAACACACCGTCTGATTTCATTCGCTTCCAAACACAAGTTCACATGAAACATGATCATTTGCATGCATCTCACTTTTCTCATCATAATTCCGAATTGATAAAAGAAAACGAGGAAAAACAAAACACATCAGCCGAGGAAAAGAAAAACCCCAACAGACAACAAAGCAAATAAATCAACCGCGAGCAGATCATTACCCTGCACGGCGAATCATAGTAACAAACCGTTGAGGCAGGTTACGATTTTCGCACACACATCGCTATCGTCGCTTGACTATAGTCGACATACATAAATAATCCCGACTTGGAGTCGATTACTTACTTGCACGCAATTGCACTAAGCCTGCACGAAATGCACAATGAGCAATGGCACTCTGCCCTTAGGGTAGGGTGGTTTAAATTCCTGTAATTTGTTACTCAGCTTGAGTACTTCTTCAAAAGAGTAGGCAAACATAATCTGATTAATCAAGTTGTTCTTCATTCTGTTGTTGTTTCGAACCAACAACATTGAAAGATGATGAAGCTCTTGGTAGAAGTTGAGGCAAATAGAATATGCAACTCGGATACCAGCAAGTCTAGGTGAGTTTACTTAGAAAATTAAAATAGGTCACAGACAATGCAAATTTCTGATGCACAGCATTTTAGCTATTCTCCGCGTGACATCTAATGAACGCTAATTAAATTGTTAAATAAGATACGATTAGGTATCTTTATTTACGAAAAGTGCATGCCAATTTGTTCGTCTGACGGATGAACACCTAATCAACAGTATGTACTATGCAAATTCTAAAAAATATACCGACAACTAGAACTTTTTATTTTTCCCTCATTGATGGACTCACATTCCACAGCCTGAATTAGGCAAGACCTAGTCCCTTTGAACCTTTACGGTCCATATCAGCCACCAACTTTACACTTGTGCCAAGTTGTAGTTTTTGCAACTTATCAAGCCGAAACATTTATACAATCGACTAAAATATGTTTGCAAACTTCTGAATATTCAAGTCATGTTTTTATCATGCCGATCAACCTTATTCATAAATAATTCTTATCGTGTAGAAATCACGACAATCTGTGTCAAATGCCACTTATGTGTTTCACTACTAAATCGTTTTATAATTACCACGAGACAAGACACACCCCATTCCCTTGGGTATATGTTTTCTTAAAAAACAACACCCTCCCATTTGAATATCAGACGACACGCAAGCGAATAACTTTATAAACTAACGCAAATGAAAGTTAATCGATCTGCTGCATCTTCCGTTTGAGTCTGCCACCATCTCTCACTTCCATCTGTATCACTTTCCACGGACGGGTTTTATGAGCGCACGCCAACCAAACTCAATAGTGCAGCTAATGATGCCGCACCAAAGCCACTTCTTTTGAGATTAAAAATGCGTCGACTCAATTGTAATTTGATAAAATCGCATTAATTCCGTATTTCCTTTCCATTCTCGCCAACAGGTCTCAATCGAGGAGGAAGTCTTAAATCGAATAGCAGCTCATGTAACAATGATTTGCCAGCCACAATACTGACAAACGGCGCCGACAACCTTTGCAGTGAAATGAGCACCCTGATGTATGACTATGAGGTAATTTCGCGGATACACGATCTCGTTGGCAGCCTAAAGGGCAACTACAAAGAACTCAACTCGAACACCACACGGAATCTGTTGAATACCATTCAAGGATCCATTCAGCGCAAAGACGAGGAGATGGCATGGGTGGATTCGTGTTGTTTGCAATTGATAGCTCGCAACAAATCTGGCAAAGAGGAGACATTTACATTCCAGACACAGAATCCGGCGGTTAAAAAGGAATGGATCACCGAATTGAGATTGGCCCAGTTGGCTTTAGATACGAACAACTCACCGGCATGGGAACTAACCGAGCAGCATCACGACCAAAGACCATCCTCGACCAAGATGCCACTTTTTGTGAAGGCAATGACTGTTTTTAAATCACAGCATCAAACGGAGGTGAGTCCATTTATTTGGCATGCATCGGCCTGTGCGATGGTGTTAATTTTGTTTTCCTTGTTCTAGGTTCGCTGTGGATGCTACTACAGCATCGCCAACGACACAAAAGTGGGAACAGCGCGCCGGCGTTTCAAGCAACAAAACTACCTATGGGTGTGCACCAGTGACGGCACAAGCAGTCATATAGCTGTTCTCTCACAACATCACCAGCAGGCTGGTAATCTGAAAGATGTTGGCTCCTTTGATCTGGTAGAGACGCAAGTGACCAGCATGGAGTTTGTGAAAGGTTTGGAAAACTGCAAGACCAAAGAGGAGCACAACAGCTTGTTGGGTGATCTGATTTGGATGGGAACAGATAGTCGACGTATTCTTATCTATTCGGCTCTGAATCCAGAGCAGGAGGAACAATTGGGATGCTGTGTTGTACCCGCGGTGGTTGTCAAGATCCTCTATCACTTTGATTCGGTGTTTGTTGCTTTGTCCAATGCCACGTTGTTAATCTACAGGCGAGCTTTCGATGGTGTCTGGCTACTGAAGGAACCCCAAGTCGTGCAATTGAATGACAGCGCTTTATCAGTGTCCAGTATTCTGCCAATTAACATGAATATCTATGCCAGCTGTGCAAATCGTGTGTACGTGTTGAATGCCCTAACTGGAGACACGCAGAAGAGCTTTGAAGTCCAGCATGGCGCCACGCAACAAGTCAATTTGATGGCGCACTCCGGAATTGGCCTGTGGATTTCATTGAAGAACTCATCTGTCCTTTGTCTTTATCACACAGAGACATTTAAGCATCTGCAGGACATAAATATCGCAGCAAGCGTGCTGCGAAGCAAGGGCTCCAAAAAGGACAGTGTTAATAACAACTCGATATACGTCACCGCCCTTATGGCATGCAAAGGACTTCTCTGGGTGGGAACAAATGTCGGCATGGCAGTCACTATCCCCCTGCCAAGGTTAGAGGGCGTCCCTATCATCAGTGGTGGTGTCAGTATGTCATGCCATGCTCACTTCGGACCAATCACTTTCCTATTGCCATTAGTAGCTAAACCTCACTCGAATTACAAGCCGCCTTTGCCCGCCGTAGTACCAGTCGAGTCATCGCAACCAAACATGGGCGACGATCTCATCCTTCCCGCCATTGATTCCGATAAAAAGGACTGCGATTTGGATGACTCTGCGGTGATTCTGCGTCGTGACATGAAGGACGATTCTCTAAACAACAGCTTAGACCAAGAATCGCCCAGCCGGGGAAAGTTAGACAAACAACATTCCTTGGACCAATCGTTTTCGGCGAAAATTCGAGCCCAACTAGCCAACAGTCCCGCCCTGAGTCGTAAGCGATTCCGGGACGCTCTGACCGACGTCTCGAGAATGTCAAAAACTCTCCCCCGAGGACTGGGTTCGGCGAGCTTCTTTAACACTTCTGGTCACTCCAATACATCGTCAATCAATCACGGCGATCATGGTTACTGCGATGTGTACGGATTGTATGGCAAGCTGATATTCGTCAAGGAAGACTATGACGCCGAAGAGGGCACCCAAGGCAACCTTATGGACATGATGTACGAAGGGATGCGTCGGTCAGACCCTGAGCTCGCTGCTATACCCGGAAAGGTAAGCACACTCGATCGTCGTCTGCGAATGAAAGCGAGTCGTCCTAGATCGCTAGATTTGTCTAACTGGTCAGTGGATTCGAAATCGTCCAGCCTCTACACATCGTCGGGCAGCGAGGAGAGCATGGGCATTCGTCTTTTCGGCGGCCGCAGTGTTTCTCGCAACAGCAGCAGTGCTAGTCACAAGACCTCCGGCAACGGCAGTGATTTGGGCAACATATCCGAAAATGGAACCATTACTGTTGATGTACATCATAGTACACCGAAAAGTGATGACGGTTTTAAGATTCCCCTAAGTGTCGCCGAATCAGCATCGAAAAGCGCCACCACAAGAACCGGCCAGTCTACAATACCAGCAACGGCCAGTGCCACACTAAAGCGCAAAAACAAGAACATTGCCAAGAATGCAGCAATGAACATCGATGGTCCAAGGACTATTATTACACTGATGGGCGGTCGTGGATATTGGCGCCATGTTTGGTATAATAATACGTCACCGAAAAATACAGCTACAACCAGTGGTTCATCCAGTACAATGTCCAGAGTGGCGAACTCGAACGATGCTCATATTGTTGTTTGGGAGAAGAAATTATAATCAAGGGCTGGGCCAGCATTTTTTGGCCATCGATTGGGATTACGGCGATTGAGGGTGCGATTCAAATGAGTGGTGAAGGGGGTGTTATTTTGTAGGTTTTTTCGTTTAGTTATTGTTGGGAGGAAGTAATTTTTCTGCTAGGCGTGGCAGAAGTGTGGGATGCTGTAACAGTTGTGACAAATGCTCAAATTGGAGAGGAATGCTATGGAGGTCTGTGTCTTCATGACATGTTTTAACGGTCCAATAATGTTACGCTCACTATAGTATAAAACTTGGGACTGAAGATGAATCATCGGTCAAGCTAAATCTGAATGAGTATAGTGTTTCAGGCAAATTATGCTTAATGACAGATAAAACGAGATAATTCTTACCCAGTCGAGCAATAATATTGTCATTATGCTTCGTTGTCGCCGGCGTGAATTGACCTTTGTATCTTCGTGTATTTTGATCGTGCAAACCACTTGACATCATGGGACCAATTATTTAAGCTGCCACATAAACTCGAATCTCTGTTGGCGATCGTCGACTTGGGCTTATACATTGTACACACGAAATACTATTGAAAGCACTTCATTTCCAAATGAAAAATGGGACTATTGAAAATTATGAAGCGAAATGTACAAGCTTCAAGTTGAGCTGTTTCGACGGTTTTTCACACATCAAAGCAATGAGGATTTTTTTCTTAAACTTTTCCAAAAATTACATCTGCCCACAGTAAATTAAGCAACTAACCCACCAATATAATCCACATCTTGGATCATCTAATAGCTGCATTTGCCACCACGTTCCACAAGTTCCACTTTGGGCTTTTCCCAACTTTGTACACTGTCTCTGCACAGTCAGGTGTAAATATATATCTTTTTTGTTCATACACAAAAAAACAATACAAACTGCACATTTGTTTTCACGTTTCACAAGCTCTCCACCTTGTGTTCCAACCAGCGCAGGCCCCAACTTTGTACAAGCTCTTTGGAGCCAATCAGATGTAGATATTCATTTCTTTTTATATAAACAAATTGTTTCGAACAAACAAAAACTGCACACATAGTATATAAACAAGTTATATACACAAAGTTATTTTTTACTCTTTCAGCTATATAAGTTTTTTTTTGTAAATATTGTAAAATTGCAAACACTTAGATAACCTTATGAAATCTACAGTTTTCATTTATATTATTCTATTTTTTATATCTTATATTGTTATTCGTTTACTAATAGTTCTAATGACAGAACAGAAACTTCTTTTTTTTTAAACAAATTGATATATTCAAATATTTTACACAAAACCCTTCGTTCTGTGGAATTATTTTTGGGGAAAAAAGAAAATATTTTTATAAGCAAAAGAAGAAGGGGAGGGATTTTTTTGTATTAAAGTCCATAAACATTACATTTTTATTGAATAGAAGAGGAAGTCTATCTAATTTGTTAACCAACCATATATTAACGTAAGAAAAGAAACAATTTTGTATGAAGGAAACTGCATATATCTATTTTATTTGTAAGTGGAAACATAATTATGTCTATTTTGTTAAATGCATAAAGTTTTTCTTTCAACAAATTATTATTACTACTCGAATAAAAAGGGTTTAGATCTTACTTTGTATATCTTAATCTAAGATTAAGTTACATATTTGCTAAGCATTTCTCACAGTAAATATATTAATTTTGATTTGTTTTTCTTTATGATATATTTTTTTTTTTGTTGATTTCATTTCTATTCTTCGCAGGCATTTATAGAGAAAACAAAATGGAATTGAATTTTCTTATTTGAAGCTATAAATAGATAAACAAGAAGATATTGAATTGATGTAGTGTGAAATATTATACATGTGTTGTAAACAAATATATATACCTACACATATATGTACCAACAGATACACAAAATGAAATGTTTTATTTGGTAAATATTATTGAGAAACGTTATTGTTGTAAGTTACAGAGAAATGCAGATCACACATCATTATAATGTATGAATCTTTAAAAATAAAGAAACAAACAAACAAATAAATATTATTATGGAACACTACAAACATAATATGGAATATTATTAAAATAATAATTATTATTATTATATGAGTAATAAAGATTCAAAAATAAAGAAAAGTAAAAAAAATATGGAATTCGTGTATCTATTTATTTTGATTATTTATTAGGTACCTACCAAAAAGAGAACGAAAATGAAAATAAAAATAAATCACAATTTCACGAACTCAAACACCGATGACAAAAAAAAAATTCCTGTTCCATCAAAAATGCCATCAATGACATAACGAAATTTCAATAAAGTGCATAAGGCCATATTATGCAGGCATTCGGGCTTATTATCCGATTACATTATACGCTATTTGGGCACTTTTATCCGTCAAAATCGGCCTGGTCATATGGCCTATTACATTGTTTGGCCATATTTTGATAGGAGAACTGTCAGGAATTGTCATTTTATAGGTTTGTTTGACGGGCCTAGCACTAGTGCCCACTAGTGCGCACTGCGAAGTATCAGCTGATTTCTACATCTGCTAAAAACCCTGCACAACCCTGAAAACTCGGCTACTACATGTATCGAACGCAAAATATGTTGCCCTGAAGTCTGCCAGTTTTTGAAATTGAAAAATATTTATCTTTTGGTGAACGAAGTGTTTTTCTGTTTATTGTTAAAAATGAATCGGGCTGTTATTTTAAAAATTTGCGTGGGAATCGGGTAGGTGTGCGGGGGCTGACCGTCTTTTTAATACTTAGTTTATAGGACATGTGGCTCATCTCCAATTCCATGGTGTATATAGTCTATCTCTTGGTGGTACGAATAAAACATAGCAATTGCTTTTATTAAAAAGAAGTGTCAAAATCGAAGCACTTGCTATGGTGATTTGAGTTAACACTAACTTTCGAAAAGCGGCGCCAGTTACTTTTTACTCAGATCGGTATAAGACGCAGCAGTTGCTACGAAAATACAAGTCAGCTATTTATAGGTACCTTTTAATTTATAATATTTTTTCTGTACGCACGTTTTTTAGCACAAAACAATATACAAAAAAAATACTAACATCCTTATTTATAAGCCCAGCGAGGAGTCTGCTTTCTCTTTACCCACCCTTCCGCAGGAAAATGTGATTTATAAATATTTTTCGAACCCAAGCAAAGTTGCTTAAACGTAAGTTAAACGCATTCACCGTCTGTTCCATGCGAATAACTTTACCCTATTCCTATCCGGGAGGTCGTCTGTCTTTGCTCGACACCATGGAGCCTTCAAGCCCTTTCGGCGTGCCTCTGGATGATATGCTCCCGGAATACGGCTTCCATAAAAACGTCTCCATAATCATCCCCCCTAAAGAAGACTGGGAACAATATAAACCCAATCCATCACGACTTGATCTCATCTGGTACACAGACGGTTCTAAGATGGAGTCAGGGACTGGCTCTGGAATCTATGGTGAGTCGCCCCAGGTGAACTTATCAGTCAGCCTTGGGAAAAACTTATCCATATCTCAGGCTGAAGTCCTTACAATCAACTATTGCGCTAAAATAAATCTAAGTTCTAACACACGTGGAAAAACCATATTTATCTTTTCAGATAGCCAAGCAGCTCTCAAAGCTCTTGACTCTTCTGTCATAAAATCTAAACTTATCTTTGAAACATTCACAATCATATATGAACTTTCTAAGAAAAATCGGCTGACTCACTCCTATCTCGCACCGAGTCCAACGAGATCTGGCTGGGCAGAACTGCACTAGACAATTTGTCCCCAAATTCTCCTCCAGAAAATCACTCTTTCTGATTTCTCTGGACAAAAATAACCTGAGAATCCTAACAGGAATAAACAGCGGCCACGGTCTCGTGAAGAAACACCTCCACCGCATTGGCGTCTCACCGGGTCCCACCTGCAGACTCTATCTTGAGAGTGACGAATCCTCTCTTCACATACTCACAGAATGTCGGACTCTGTCGTCTCAGGAAAAACATCATTGGTGATGAAATCGCCAATTCAGTAACCCTTGCTGACATAAGACCAGAGAAGATCCTTGTCTTCCTGACTGCCTCTTGAGTGAAAATAAATCTCTAGGAACCGAAAATTTGCGTTTAGAACCTGCGTAGAGCTTAAGTAAATATGTTTTTGCATCAAATGTCAGTTGGTCGTGGTCGAATTGTAAACAAAACCAAAAAGTTTCGCATGTTGTTTAAATTTACGTAGGTATTTCGTTTGCAAATGCTAATATAAATTCTATTTAATAAACAAAAAAATAAAATAATTAATGTGCGTTTGTGGTATTATTTCTTCTTTTTCAGTTTGGTTGCTTGTAGGTGAACATGTCTAGCTATAGCCAGGCATCAGATTTGGTTGTGGTTGTTGGAATTGGACAAGGAATAATATGGATATAGGAAGACACATAGGTAAATGATTGCATTGTGCCAGATAATTGGACTTTTTATTGTGTAAAATGATTTCACTTATGACGCTAATCATAAATCATAAACCGCTGATGTCGGTTTCAGAGCAAAAAGTAATAGATTTCAGTGTTTCCTGTAATAGTTTATCGAAATTCCTACCTTTTTAGACACAAACCTAGTTTAGTAATGTTAGGTATGTACTGTGGAAAAATGTTTATAAATAAAAATTTCAACAAAGCCAAGTAGTGGCATTGGGTATATAGAGACTATAGTCTCTATATACAGTGGTAGAGGCTGCGTGAATCTTTACACGATTTTTAACTAAACAACGTCGCAGAGGCGTCGTAAAAGAATCTAATAAATACCTACTGCTGTAAGTGGCTAGTGTGTCAACAAAAATATTTCCAACACGCCGATGATCGAATACATTTCCCAGAACCTGAAGTAGAGATGAAACATCAACAAGCAAACAAAAATCAAATTCATGTTTCCCATCGATTGCGCTCATATTGCTGGATTTTACTTCTTTATGTCGTTTTGCATTGGTTTCACTCGGGGATCCACTCATTCTGTAATCCATTGCAACGAGAAAACTGCTTCGGATTTATTCAAAAAAGTATGGGTTAAATGCCAAAAAAGTATCTACTGCTGCTGTTAGCTGACTTGTATTAAAAAATACATAAATTACACTTGAGTGGATTCGGACTTCAAATCGAGAAGCGAAATATGTCACAGGCATAAATGCACCCTTGGATTTCGCTATGTAGAAGCGCACAGCAAATCGACAATCCAAATGACGTTCTTTCACGTTTGAATGGTAGATATCTACCTTCCTACCGTCCAAGACTTTATAGGTTCTTTAGTACAATTTCTTAGAAGTTAGTAGTCTGTGTATTAACCAGGTATTAACCTCAATTCAGAAAGTTTTCAATCCTTGTAGCCTACCAAAAAATCACTAGATGGCACCCTAGCAGTAACTGATTTGAGTATTTGCTAGATTTATGTTAATGTTCCTAGATGGCACACAAAAACCGTTTTGATACACCTTCAGACTTCAGACATAGACACATTATTACTAGATGGTGCATTTCATATAAAGGAAATGGTTATTCCGAAACACCCCAATATGTAGATGGCGCCACCGTGAAAATATACCTCAAACTCGGATACATGCTGCAAATCACTTTATTTGAGGTGTTCTGTTGAGAAACATTTCCGATCAACGTGAACCGTGGACCTCGTTGGCTTCGCAGTGAGGTTTATACCTGATTCTTCTTTATTTTCCTTTTTCGCAAAACAGACAAAATGTTCCTTGGTTCTTACGGCATCATGTATCTAAATGAGACTTTTGATATTGCGTTGAAGAAATGTGCTTAAAGAAAACCAAAGAAACAAAACAAAAACTAACTACTCGTGTGCCTCTTTTCTTTCTTCATTCATTCTCGCCATCCCCAACCGTCGCGTCGGTATAAAAAGTATTTCTGATATGACAAACCAGGGTAGGGAACTGGTTTTGGTTTGGTTTTTCTTATAGAAGAGGAGGACAAAGGAAAGGAGATGCAATATTATGATTAAGTATCAATCAATAGCATGGTGAGGGAGGATGGTGCAAGGGATGATGCCTTCACACAGAGCTTTGGGGTATTCGCGCCAAATTGAATATGAATGGGTATGCACCTTGTTACATTTCCTCAGATCTAATTTCTTGATTCTTTCGATATTGACAACTTAGTGAAAAGATTATAGGTAGTTGGCTTTTGCTTTTAATTGTTATTTTGGTATTCAAAGAAAAATGTCATTTTTTTAGATAAATGATCGGATGTTAATTCCATATAAAGAGGAAGGTATGCCATTAATAGTGAAAAACAACATCAGCCAAATGGCCACCACGAGAACGCAACAAGACCATATCATTTTCATGAAATTTTCCATAACCAAATTGCAAAGTGGCTGCCCTATGTCCTCGATAGCCTCACGAATTTTATCTTTGAGGGGTTGAATCGACGCTAGGCTGTTGGCGTAGACCTTATCTTCCACGTGGCCCCAAAGGAAGAAGTCGCAAGGTGTTAAATCACAAGATCTCGTAAAAGATCAACGCTTTCGTTGCTTGTGTGGCACGTAGCGCCGTCTTGTTGAAAGTAAACGTTGTCCAGATCAATACCATCCAACTCCGACCATAAAATACGGTGGAATGGACAAACCTGGGTTTTCTTCAACACTTTGGGCTACAGCAGCAATATTCTCAGTTGTTCTTGATCGACGTGCACGGGTTTTATTCTTCACATCACTAACTTGTCCCAACAGCTCGAATTTGTCCACCAATTTCTGTATTGTGGTCCGACAAGGTGCTTCACGACGACCAAAAAATGCTTTAGTTTTGCGAACTGTGACTGCAAGATTTTGGATTGAAGCGTGTATCGTTCCATTTTTAGTAACTCGTAGTTTCTACTTTTGCGAACTGTGACTGCAAGATTTTGGATTGAAGCGTGTATCGTTCCATTTTTAGTAACTCGTAGTTTCTACTTATGAAATGTCAAAGAATAAAAGCTTCAAAAGTGACAGCTACCGAAATAGCGGGTCTTTCACAATAACACCTCTCATTGGAAAACCCCTTATAACAATATGAGAAAAAAAGTTAAATGTGTTGTGTGCAGTGGAAATTCGAAAGATTTTCCCGAGGGGCAATATTTTCGATCCCGAAAAAAACAAAAGTAAGGGAAGTATTTTCGTATTTTTACAGAACTAGTAAACATATATGTAATATAATTTGTAACTATACCTGTGTATACGTTTTCTTTTGTGTACGATAATTATAATGAATTCGTGTGCTTAAAACTATACATAGTTAACTGAATTATAATTATAATAGATTCCGAGAAAAGTACATTACACTCGTAAATACATATGATAGGGTGATGGCTCCTAAGTTCAGCCCCCTCCAGTAGTCAGCCTCTGACATACAAAGTACATCGCAATAGTAAATACCTTAACCATACCTACATCCAAACAAAAAATATTACTATCTTGGCTAACAGTTCTTCTCTTTGTATGGAACAAAGTTGACTCAATCCAGGTGCTACTTCGTGCGTAAAAAATATAAGTCTGCGTACAGTTTTCATAAAGGGCTGACCTTATGAGACATTATTTGTATGATTATCCTAAGCTCAGCCCCCCCGGCTGACTACTGAAGACTACCTTAATTTTATTTTTTCATAATTGAGTATGCACAATGAATGGAAACTTCAATCAGTCTTAATTCTCGTTAAAATTTCGATCAATTTTCTTTGATTTCCAGTAGTCAGCCTGTACATTTACTAGAGAAATGGGGGCTGACTATGAGAGACACGGTTCCTTTAAACGTTCTCCAGTCGTCAGCCCCTCCTTCTTAAGAAAATGTGTAAATTAAATTGGGGCTGACTAATGGATACTTGCGTGGCCGACTACTGAAGCTGAGGGGGCTGACTAGTGGCAAATCATACCCTTTTCACTTATTTTCTAAATAAATAGTTATAATAAGCTTAGTATTTTCCAATCTACAAACTTCAAACATTCAGAAGAACCAAATACTTTATTAAATACTTGAAGAATGGATTTTTAAGGAGCAATCAAACTCAAAAAAAAAGTTAAGGGGCTGATTACTGGAGCCATCACCCTACCTAGTTGACATTTTAATTTCGACTTTCAAGCGAACTACATAGGTAGGTACCTACCTATAAATTATTATTCCCTATTAAGCTATTTTATGCTATTCATGCAATCAAAGTTTCAAAGACGCCAATATGAAACCTGAAAATTTATCTCAATAAAAGTTCGAACATATACCTACGCAATATTTTTCTAGTGGCAATGCTACCTATAAGTGGAATTAAAAAAAAGTGCTGTGTCAGTCAATCATTCAGTTGGTATCTTTAATTTTCTTCCCTTCACTTCCCAGCATCAACAATCAAGGAAGTATCTATATACCTGTTTACTTTAAATAATTTATCATAATCCTTAATCATGATCATGACCTTTGCCAATAAAATATCGGAGTATGCACACATAACTACCTAATTATTTCACATTTCCATAGACACATCCTTTCCACATTGTTGTCTTCATAAGATACTCCATCCCCATCGTCATCAGTATTGTCACGCTAAAAGTACATAAGCCCTACCACACGCACCATACAACTAGCTATATGCTACATATATCAGGCAAAAAGAACTCTATCTCGATTTCCTCATCGATTTCATTTGCTATTTTTCTTCCTCCTCTGCAACATGTTTGTGTATCTTGCAAACACCAATCGACACAAAAAAGGTTTATAAGTTGACCAACTGCATTGGGACGCCATCTATTAGGAGTAAAAGTGTGAGGTATACGCTGTTCCAGGTCGGGGTATGAAATGCACCATCTAGTAATAATGTGTCTATGCTTCAGAGAGAGATAGAGATAAGAATGTACTAGTCGGATGAAAAGCAAACAAATCTATTACAAATTCTATTTTCATCTAAGCAACATAAATGACTTTTCTTTCGGCCAAACTTATAATCAAACACTAATTTGCTGCCAACTTCAGTTAAAATATACAGCATTATTGTAACGTACTAGTAAATAATTAGACCTCAACATTTCCTAGTACGACAACCTTTTTAAAAATCCATTACATTACATTGTCATCGAAGAATTTAAAATAATTTCATAGTTATTTTGTTTTCGTGGAAAGCAAGGTAAAATTTGTTTCCTTTCATAATAAGGAGGATTTTATTCAGCTAGCGGTTCTAAATCGAAACTCGGAAATATTAAGATACACGGGTATAAGGGTTTGTTTTCTAGGGTTAAAAGAATTAATGTAATTAGATAAATCTACATTTCGAATTATTAACTACCCTGAAAAGAGTAGGTATATAGCAAGATTTTTGAATTTTTCTTAGGCTGATTTATTGATTTGTCTTTCTAGAGGAAAGTACCTATTTAAAAAACACTAAAAACTTTATAATTTATAAATTCGATTTATTTTGGATCTGTTAATGACTGTTGGATGCAACTCATGCTAATTTCTGAGAGTTAATGTGAGACACTGAAACTTACAATGATACCAACCTACATGCAGTGATACCAGATCGTGGGTTATTACCTACCCATTTGGTGGTCATTTTGCCTTTCAAAATAAGCTTAAATCGCGAAAAAGGGCGAAATATTAAATTTTTTTATCGCTCAGAACAACAAAAAATAATGTATTTTGTTCTGTTTTAACGTCGGAAAGGGCAAAAAGGGCATAAATTTGGCTATTTTCTTTCCGAGAAGTCTGGTATCACTGCCTACTTGTAGTAGCTTGTTCAGCTGTCTTTTTTTTTGTGTACTTTCAAAAGTCACTACTCCGAGTCCACCCTCGGTGATGAATTTTTCTTTTTCTGCACCATAAAGCTGTTTACTTTAGAGAAAATCGCAGCTCAGCTTTGACGCTAGACATATTGCTAAGTTACTTGTCCACCAAAGATTGTCACTTCAGTTAGCATCCAGCTTTATCGAAAGTCCGCTCCTTGAAATCGGTAAATTAATAACACAGCCATTTATATAACATGCAATTTTATTATATTTTTTTTTCGTTCTTTTTTCTCAAATTTCTTGTAATGTTTATTCGGGCAGTGATTTTAACATCATCATTACAATTTTGTTTATTAATCAAATAAAAAAATTCCATATCTTAATTAAAATGTACAAATTTTGTTTTATTGGATTTAATTAAATCAACTTTACCTTTACGTGATTTTTCTTTCTATATATATCATTTTTTTTCCTTCAATTTTTTTAATTCGCATTTGTTTTACTTTATTTAATTTATACATAGTTTAAAGTGTTGCGTGCATTCTTTATAACAGTTTTATACTATTTCATGTTTATCGATAGGATTTGGATTTCGAAAACGCATTTAGTTTTTCTAGTTGTCAAATCGAAATAAAATAAACATAATTAAATTATCTAAAAAATTGTGCTAATAAATCATTTAAGAATATTTATATAACAAATAACAATGCAAATTGGATTATACTAGAAAATGTTTAAGGATGTAGTGGATTTCTTTTGTTGTTGAGTTGTCTATCTTGAACTGATTATAAAATAAAAGACATCATTGTTGTTTTTGGAAATCGAAAATGCAAATGATTTTGCAATAGATGTTGATGGTCTTAGCCAAAATGGGGAAATTTTCTATTATGTTTCTCGGGTAATTGATGTTTGATGTTGTTAATTTGTTTTTGCTTGAATCACTGAAACTCATAAATGTTGCAATGCTTTGTTTTGTGTGTGTTGTAACTGCTCTATGAATGGGTGGTTTGTATTTTGAATGTTTCTTTTATTTTTGCAATACATAGTACATACAATCATCGCTTTCATAATTTGTTAATTTCTTGTTGTGATTTTTATATCATCTTTCATTTTATTTATACTACCTTACGAATTAGTATTTCATACACTAAATTAAATTCATTTTAGAATATCTCAGTAAGTCTGTTAGTGATTAACTAACTTTCCATTCATCATACATTATAATAAAACTTATTTCTTACATCTATCATTTTCATAATATTTTGTGTATTCTTTTTTCCTTCATTTATGTTCACCTTTAACGGTTACATTCACATATGTATACATACATTATATATGTATATACTTTTATTTAACTAAACTTACTTGTGTTTTTTTTGTCACTTTTCACTTCTAAATCATTTATTTTTAGTTTTGCGAACATAAAATTCTGTACATATAAATAAAAATAAATTGATTTCAAAAGAAAATGTATTTACATATACTGGATCTTGTACTTCGTATGAACAAAAAATAGCGCCTCTTTTCTAGTTGATATAGATAGTGTTTTATTTTGGGTTTAATTTTTAAAATTCGCTATGTTTTCCTTTGTTATTTCATTTTGAATAAGAATCCTTTTTTTTTTTTTTAAAAATTGTATGTCCTTATGTGGTTACGCATATTCCTTAGTTCAAGTCACAATATTTTGTTATTTTTATTTTCTTAACAACAAGATCTATATAAAAGTTTGCTTAACTTTGTTTAAAACCTGTTTTATGTTCATAAATTGTTTGTTTTATTAAATTTATTTTTTAATTTGATACTCTAGATGTTTTGGTGTATAAATTTAAAAATTCCTCATGTATGTTTGCTATGTGTTGTTGTTTTTCTTTTGCTACTTTTGAAACAAAATTATTTATAAAGACGTCAACGGGAAATTGTTTTTTTTTTTGTTTAGATTTTACAGAGTAACAATTTTTGTTCTTAAGAAACAAATATTGTTTGGTATTGAAATTTGTTCAAAGTGTTAATTTATTTAGTTTACTTATTTTAAGATAACTAGCTATTTTGTTTTTATTTCGATAGTATTTTATTAAATGTTTTGTCTGTTAATGTGGGGAGTCTGTTTATTTTATTTTCTCTTTGTCATTTAAATTTATTTTAAGCTCAATATTCATGTATTTTGTTTCTGTTCTTTTTTTTAAGAAGTACTTTTTGTTGATTATTATTTATTTTTCTATTTTATTGGGGAATAGTGTTTGTTCATTTATTGTTTGTTTGTGAACCGATTTAGGATTCTCTCTCTTTTTTTTTTAAATTTCGCTTGAGTGTAACTGATTTGAAAAAAATCCTACGAGTTTATGCAATAGGAATTTGAAAAGTTTTGTGTTTTACTGCTTTTTGTTTGTGTCAAAATACCAGGTGAATTTTTTGTTACAACAAATAAAATGAAAATCATCAACAATATAAAAATATAAATCCAAAATAAGAAATGTATTTACAGTTGTCTATAGTAACATATATACGTATAATTACTCTTTACATTTATTTAAACACATTTTGTGCCAAAAAAATCTGTGTGCCAAAAAAACCTGTTAAAAATTTAGAATTTTACTTAACTTAAATATAAGAATTGATTAATTGGGGGGATCCCTCCTTATAACATATATCTTGAGAGTACTACCAAAGGAAGAAAATTAAAAAGTTTGTTTATAAAAACTAAACAAATGAATACGGCCAGTCTAGGTGTGGCGAAACTATGCAAATGTTAGACACGAGCCTTTGAAAATATGTTCTAAGATTGGTTAGAGTTAAAGAAAGCATTTAATAGATAAACAACAATTTCAAGCGCATTATTAATGTAAATTATTATTAAATTCGAATCTATCTACTGATGTTGTTAATTTATATTTAAAGCGTCACTTAACATGCGGCAGTGTCACAAGTTAAGTCAGATTAACTGGCCGCTGCTTAATGGGAATAAATTTTTGTTTAAATTGACTTTACTATCGGAATGGCACTTGTGAAAATTTTTTAAATGCAGCGCTTGTAAATGAGACTAAGAAGTTTTTGACAGATGAATAGACTAAAAGCTGGTCAAGTTTGGGAGAAGTTCGAACATAATAAGCTGCATATCTTGATCTATACGTAGGTTGCATAAAAATATCAGATAGCATTAAGTGCCTATCTATATCTAGACAAATCTTGAAGAAAAAGAAACCGTTACAAGTCGAAAATAGGAAACTGTAAGTTGCTTATTTGAAATTCAAATTCTACGAAGATTCGGTGTTTCAGTGGTAGGCTAGGCAGGCATACCCGCAGAATCGGAGTCACCTTCCTGCAACGACTGCTACAGCAGCTTAAGGGACTAGCGACGAAGAGCAAGTACATAATCATAGTCCATATCCTTTGCGAATGCCCAACTCTTGCAGAGGACCAAACTGCATCATTCCCTTGCACTTTTATCCATCTTATAATTCTAAATTGTCTGTTAGTTTAGTACAAATTTAGACGGGTGGATAGTAGAAGATACTATTCTATAGCTGCTTAAATAATTTAGGTAGGGCTCGAACAAGTGTTTTCGGTCCAGTCGTTAATCAACCACCTCTAAAGTGATATCACAAGGAATAATTATTTTCGAAGTGTGTATTGATTATGTTCACATATAAGGCATCCACGTAACATAACGTAAAGGCGATGTAGTGTAGTGTAGTTCTGAGGCTGCAGAAATCGAACAATTTAATTTATCTCAATGCGAGGATAGTGCGATTCGTGTTGCCACCACCGATCCGAATAAATGGAGCCTCAGTTGTACAGGTATAGCCAGTATGAAAATAAAAATGTTGGCATTTAATGGAGCTCGATTCAGAGTGACTAGCAGCATTATATTCGTCCTTGAGGCGCTACAAGGTGTTTAAAGACAAGACTGTACTCTATTCAAGTTGAAAATCATAGTGTAGTGTTGCAAGTTAAAGTTTCGAAAGCTAACAAAATTTGGTTGATGCTGTAAAAACTGTTAAAGAACTACAGATTCAAGCCAATTTCATTTCTAATTTCAAAAGGTATTTTGTACTTTTAGTTAAATAAAGATTGTATTGAAATATTTTATTAAAAATCAATTCAGTATGCAATGCCAATCTCTAAACTGGCATGGAACGAAATGAGTGTTGAAATGAAACAGAAATGCTGCATCTACTCTTATTTTTTTAGGAAAAGACAAACTCATCATGCAACTGGCCTTTATGTAAAAAAGCAAAAAATAAAACGTATTTACCGAATAATCTTTAATATAAATTACATCGCTCTCACTCTCTCTCTCTCTGTTTTTTTTTTATTGAAACATAATTACTTTTAAATACTTTATTCAATCATTTTCATTAAGACGACGACGGTGTCTCTTGTCTGTCAGTCTGTCTCAATTATACTTAGCGATAATATCTGAAACAATAAAAAAGAAAATTAAAAAGGAATTTTATTTCTTTTTGAATGGAATTTACAAAAATAGATAAATTTGTTAGAACAAGAAAACGAAAGAAAACACAAGTATTAGCAAACAAACAAAAGAAAGTTTAAAGTAGAAAGAAACATTGAAACAATCAAATAAAAAACAATTTTCTATCACTAAATATTCTCCACAACGTGTCTGAGGTTTTTGTTTTTTTTTTTTTAGAGAAAACGCAACTTTGTAAATAGACTTTCCTTATACGAAAATAAATAGAAAATAAAGTAGACCCTCAACTTTCTCTATTAAAATTTAAATATATAAGTAAAATAAAAGTAAACCGGAAGAAATGATTGGTTTTTTGTACACGAAAAATCACCTGATATGATGATTGTATCTGAAAGAAGATTTCATTAAATAATTCAATTAATTCTTGTTTTTTTTTTTTAGAAATGAATTAGTTATGCTCATGAATCGAAAGAATATTTGTTCTTACTTTTTTATTTAATTTGAGAAGTTTTATGAAAATGATGGCTTTTTTTGTTGATTATGTTATAAAAATGAGTTTTATTTAATATGTACAGTTAGTTTTTGTTGTGTTTCTTATAGGTGATGATGACGATGTTTTTTTTTTCTTTTATTAATTGAATATTTAATTTTTTTTGTATGGTTTTTAGTCGTGTGATTGGATAGTTTGGTTTTGGGGAAGAGTTTTTTTTTTTTTTTTTTTGAAGTAATAAACCACGTTTTGTTAATTGTTTGGGGAACAGTTTGCACTTTATTTATTTAAAGTTTATTTTTTTGTAATATAATTTTGTGATTTTTTGCTGTTGTGTTTATGTCTCTTGTGTTGTTAATTTTTTATTTTTTTTTTTGATAATTTATCTAAACTTACATTTTAATCGAATCGTTTTCTGTTTTGTTTTTATATATACAACGTTAACAAAATTTGTTTTTCTACAAGACAACTTTGTTATTGTTTTATCTGTACAAAATTATTCAAAAACATTTAAATACATTTTTTTTCTTAAAGTATTTACACTATTTGCTGTTTTTTTTTTTTGTACATAGAAAAATGCAATTTAATACTATGCGTGTATATATTTTTTCCTTCGTTTACTAGACTTTACACTATCGGCCTTTAATTTATAGTTATATTTTTTTGCGGAAATATTTTGACTCTAGTATTCGAGATGGGGCGGTCTGATTGAGGGTCAGTAGAGGCGCATTATTTGTTAAAATGACTTATGACCAGAGAGAAGAGATTTGAAGAATTTTTCTGGTTAAGGTTGCGCCGGGTGAAATCAAGTAGCCTGGCGGAATTACTCTAGAGATCCAGCCTTCTAGTTTGATTGACGACTTTCGGGCATAAGGAAATGCATTAACTGCCTTCAGCTTTGACTGATATTTTCTCGGAGCACTCAGAAGCTGAGCTCGATCCATTGAGTGTTTGGCAAATCTATAAAAGAGCTCTGATGCTTATATTTTCCCTTTGGGATCGAATTATACTATCATTTTTCTGACTCTATTTTAAAACACAGATTGCGATGTGAAATATTGTTATTTACCCAAATAAAATCGTCTTTGTGTAGCTGATCACTATGAAATTATAAGAACAATGTAGTTTTCAACCACACCTGTCAACTCCGTTAACTTTTTTTTTTTTTTCATATTTGAGGACATTTTTCGCTTCTAAATAAGATCAAAGGAGAAAATTGGAGTTTTGACTACTACAAATTAGTTGCTTGTTAGCGATTGTGAAAATTCTGTCCATACATTCACTTGGTCTATTCCTAGAACTGGATTTAGCATGGATGCAGAAGTAGTATGTATCTTTCGATGCTTAAAAGATATTTATGCTTTTTCACACATGTAAAGTAGGATTTACTTCACTAACCTTAAAACGTTACCTTACATAAAATAAAATCATACCAGGAAACTGATTACTGTGCTTGCAAGGTAGTTGTCCAAGCATCGGGACATTTGTTACGTGAGTATAGGAATAATCTGTCGGAAGAAAAGATTTGCTGAATAACTTAGTTAAATCTTCACAATTGTGATTCTCAATGTCAATTCTCAAAGAGAACATAAGCCCCTTCACGCCACTAAAACTGAATTTTAACACCATAACCTGACTTTAAAATATTTCTTTTTTTTCTAATTAATTTTAAGCGCTCAAGAGATGTGAATATTCTTGGGGTGTAGAAGGCCTGATTTCAGTTTTTGCCCAATTGATTTGTCAGAATGGAATCAGTCGCGCTGTCAAAATTCAATACATCTTAAGCAATAGTAAGCGCACAGTGGCTAAGTGGTTAGTATGTTGGACTACTAAGCGAGGGGTCCCACGCTCGATCCCAGAAAAAAACACAAATTCCGTCATAGCGTTTTTTTTCCACTGCGCCACCTCTTGCAAACTTATGACAAGCATCCGAGACGAGACTATAACTGCCATAAAAGAGCTCTTCAATTGTATGTTTGCACGCGGCATAAAATTTTAGATCTCTTCCATTCGTCCGTTAAAATAAAACTCACTCAAAACAAATGGATGTAAGAAGCTGGGCTAAGGTTCGGATCTGTTTCCACAACCATTTAGGTATTTTTATTTTTCTTAAACAACAGTCTCACGTTATGTTATCATTGTTTGGGCCAGGTTCACAAAATTTCAACTATTGGTACGAGTAGTGTTAAACAAAGCGTTGCTCTTTTCTTTTTTTTAATTTTCACAGCGAAAGTGACTTTGTTTTGATTAGTCTATAATTTGCAACTACTTGTTTGGACACCTGTAAGGAAGCGTTTAAATGCTCTTCATAACTAGCCGATTAGATCTTAAAACAACTATTGCCCCACTTTATTTATCCAAATGCATTATTTTTTCGTTGTAGATTAATCTGTTTCGTTCGGAAATAAGTTAGTGCCCACATGAACTTCCTCGTGCCCTACTAAATCCAGCCAGTTTGTATTTTTATTTTTACAGAGTCCGTGTGCATTTTTAACATAATTTTAACTAATCAACAGATCAATCACCCAAAAGAAACAAACAGATCGCCAACCCTCATATCCTTGTTTTGTTATATCTTCAATCACCACTGTACAGATTAAGTTTGAAGTATTGCCAGAAAACCTTGCGCCACTGTCCTAGGGGGTAACAAATCCGTCTACAATTTCTCGACAATGTGGTGTTTGTGTTAACAGCTGATCAAATGTTAAAGTCGATCGTGTTTTTCTTCTGGTTTTGTATTATTCATTTTTCCGATTAATAGAAATAGGTAAATTCATCTAAGTGTTGACTTAACCTAAACATTATGTACATGATTTTGTTTTAATTTGTTATTCTTTATAATTTTCTTATATGTATACCTATATGTGATGTTTATTTTTATTTATTTTGTTTTAATAACGAACCAATTTGGTTCGCAATTAACTGAAATTACTGTTAACATTTTTTTTTAAGTGATTCTTCGTAATATACAGTTGCCTGGGCTTTTTTTTGGTTTCGTAAAGAGGTTTACCTGTTTTCAATTGTTTTTAATTAATTTACCTATAACTATAGACATATATTTATTTTGTTTGTATAATTATACCCATTTGTCACAGTTTTTTTTATTTTTTTTTAATTTTATTTCTTACTTTGGTTTTGAATTTATTTAAAATATTTCGATACCTATTTTTAAAATATAATTTTGCTTCTCTTATTACACTAGTTAATTTGAAGAATTTTGTTCTCTATATAAAATTGACTTTATATTTTTTATTCTGTTATTTCTATGCACTGCTCATTTTTTATTTTACGTAAAAAATAACGCTACTGATGTCAGTTTGAGTTATTTTTAGTTTTCTTCAAGTCAATGGATATAACTCGTGTTGTCTCACCGGTAGATAAAATGTTGAGCTATATTTTGTGTAGTTACATGTATACATAATAAATACTGTGTCTATATTCATTTTAATATTTTAAAACATTAACTGTGTGTTATGTGCAATTAACAATATCTAGACATCGTTTATTTATTTGTTTGCCTAACCTTATAAATTAAATTGCATTTTCATTACATTTTTTGTTTGTTTGTTTATTGTGTTTTGATACAAATTTTTGTTTGATCGTCGTCTCGGTTCAATTGGAATTTATTTAAATCTTCAAATATATACCTACATTTGTGTGTGTGTCTTTGTGTTTGTATGTATAGTAAAGAAATTCATGTTTAATATAGTTTGTTATGTTTAATCGATTTATTTATAATTTAAAATAAATGAAAATCATCACACATGGGGGGCGGATTTATTAACCCCAAACAGTTATTATCAGTGTTTGTATTCAGGATAACGTCCATTCTCCATTAATTGTCCGTCTCCTAGTAGATTTGGGTCTATGTGGGCGCGCCTCAATTGAGGCTGGATAACACTGCCGCTGCTCTCCGTTTCGGTCGATGGTGGTGAGGGGTAAAAGTCCCTCTGACTTACACTTAAACCATTTGTCGCCCCCATTAATGATGGTTCGCCGTGGTGGTGGATAACGGAACTCGTTGAGGCCGTTGACAATTGTCCGACGCCGGGTTGTTGGGAATCCGACATTGTACCTTGCTGATGGTCCATTACCACGACGGATACTACATCCTCACTCGCCCACCGGGCTAACTGTTGTTGAGCTTGAATAAATTCATCACTAGAAAATAATAATCATAACAGGAACAACGATACAAGTAAAATTATAAAACGGAAACAAACAAACCAACAACCCAGAAACAATCACAAATCAAATGAACTGATTAAATAACGAATTTTTTTTTTCGAAAATATAATATGCTATTTTTTCTTTCTGTTCAATTAAAATTAGGAGTAAATCAATTTTGGAAATGTTTTATGGTTAGCAACATAGGCAGGCTTTTATATACGAGTACCTTAAGCAATAATGCAACATTGGCGAGCAGATGTCATGAGTATTTTGTTTGAATATGGTTAGTTAATTGTTGGTATGTGTTTTTGTGTAATGTTTGATCATGAATTTGATATTTTCTACTAGAAATCAATTTATTTATTTTGGAATTTTTGAATTTTGGCCAACATAATATAAGATTTAAGTAATAAGGAGAACCAAAGAACATATCGTACTATTTGAACCAAATGACAATGAATAAATAAAACAGCTTTATAAAAACACGAACATTATTTCCATTTATTAATTATTAAAATTGTACATAGAATGTTGTTTTTTTTTTTTTTTTTGTTTTATGGGGATATACACAGATTTTAACTAAATATAAAACTATATCGCATTTAATAACTATGCCTATTATCAAATATAATTAATGTACACTTTGGTTAAGTGGAAAAATAAATGTTAATGAAAACGGATGTATAATCGTATATTCTCCATTACCGCACTGAATAAAGAGAGGAAATTATTAAATATATCGGCACATGTTTATTTTGTAGGTTTTGGTTTTTTTTTCTTAATTAAAATTGGAATAATGTTGCAATCGCCTTGCCTTAGAAGTCCAGCTTGAGCTCGTGTATTATAGAAAGCAAACTTTTTAGTTATTTCCTTATGAGTTGTCAAAATTTGCCCCCACTTATGTAATGTTGCTATCGTTTTCAATTCCCCAAGTTATTTTAAAGTTAAGTTAAAACTCAAACACAGTTAAAAGTTATTGCTAGCGATGTCTTTTGAGAAGTTTCTACTTTTATTTATTTTCACAAATTACTTAGTCACATTATTGAGTTTTTGCTTAAGTTAAGATTTTCATTATTACAGAAGTCAAATGAGAATAGTTTCAGGGGAAAATAGTCGCACTATCTAACTAAGTGTTGACCAAGCACTGTCGTTTTTTCGAGGAGGTTCCTCTATGCATTCAAACTCAATGATAACAGAAGTTCGAACAGTTTGGTTCAGGCTTGACGTTTTCGACTCACTTAATTGTTCCCGACTTTGGTGAAAGGACCCGTCAGATATATAAAATTCGTTTACATTATCCCTGACTTAGATTTCGTGTATTCGTAACTATTCATAATCATAAACGCTTTTCCCTCCGTGTCCATATAAATCAAAGAGTGTCGTTCCCCTACGGATCGATTGTAAGCCTGAGAGTGAAGTCCTCACCAATTAACAAAACGATCGGAAATTATTTGCGACCGCGCCCAAAGACCAATATGTCCAGTAGAGGACTTCTTAAGGCACTCGTCCCAAAAAATTACGTTTAAAGTCTTAGGAACTGCGGCTTTGTTCGAATCTTCCCAATAGTAATGTGTAATTCAGCCTGGGAACTAAAATGTATAACAACAGCTTTAGGGAAGATAGCCAGCCCTGTTCTGTAGCTTTCTTAAAGTATGGCGTTTATCACAGATTATAGGCCAGAGCCTATTCTTGTCTTTACATGTATTTTTGCTGTGCTTCTCCTCTTATTCATTCGTGCTTATATTTTAATAAAATTAATACTTCAAATTTCGCAAATTTAGCTGTCATTTATATAAAATAATAGCTCTTCACAACCATTCGTTTTGTGTGAGTTTTTGTTGTTAGGACGAATAGGAGGGACCTACAATTCGATTGCGTTTATGTTGCTTCAATAGCTGGTATTTTACAGTTAACTTAGAGCAAAACATTGTTTAAATTGATTAGTTGTTTACGTTTCCGAAAAGTCAATGACGGCTATGCGATGTTCACGCAAATGACTACTAGGTATACTATACTCTGTTTTAGTGGCTGCATGTTAGACAGATATTTTTCGACATACAAATCGTCTCTTAATATATAAATTTGGATGATACTGATGCGGAAAGTTGGAAAAATGTGTGCAAATTTGTTCTTTACCATGTTTTATCTCAGAAAAATACAGTTGATACACTTTTTTGCTGTTTTATTATCCCATATGCCTAGAGTGTCGATTGACTATTAAATCTAGTGCCGAGAATTTTAAAAATGTTAAAACGTGTAAAATTGTAAAGTTAGTGAAAATCAAACCTATTAAAATAATTTACAAAATTTCAACCAAATAAAAGTCTTTCTAAAATTTGATTTTATGACTTAGAACATTAACAAATCCTTCTGTCACAAATTGACACTTTTAATTGACTTCTCTTGGCCTTATTTCACATTTATTATTAAATTTAAAGTTAAAAATGTTTTTTCTACAATTGGTAAAATGTGTTTTATCGACTGACAGTTATTATGATCGTTCTCCTTATTACTTATAAGCTACGACTAAACAAATTAACACACTACACGATTACTAGCATTTAAAACATAAACATAAACATAAATAAAAAAGAACATTAACAAATAAAAAAAAAAAAACGATCGATTATAATTTCCAATGGTACAAAATGCGACACACTTGTCAACAGAGAAACAATTGTTGTTAATAAAACTTAGAAAACACTAATCTAAAGGAAAAATAATGTAAATAAAAATAAGTAATAAATAAAAACATTTCTAGCCGGGATTTTGGTGACTGAAGGGGACCTACCTCTCACTATCGGGAGTTTCACGATCAATCCGGGCATCTACGGTCCTATCATGGTGATCGGCACTCTCGTAGATGCCCTCATCATCTTGATGCAGGTGCGTATGCGACGAGTGATGTGATGAGTGTGGACCATGAGAGACATGGCCATGGGCGTGCGAATGATGCGTATGATGGCCAAAAGCATGAGGTGAATGTGATTGATGTGGATGTCTACTAGTTGTTGGATGCCTATACCTTCCATAACCGAAGCGACTCTCCTCGTCGGAGCGTGGCCGACAGCTTCTGCTGTAAGACGGATGTATTGTTGCAGTTTTCTGTGATTGTGCTAATTGTTGATTTGAGCTGTAAAATTCGCAAGCGTACATAAATTATGGATTATTATTCAATGTTCCAAGTTTTCACGTCATATTACACACAAATACACTTTTTTTTATGTCACAATAACAGAAAACAAAGGAACATTTAAATATTATTAAGAAAAGATGACTAACCCTTGCGAGGATTCACTACAAGCAGCGGAACTATCTAATCTATAATGACGATCGGCCTCCGTTTCGGACATACGATTGTCCTCAGAGCCGCTGGGACTCATGTGCCTAACCGAGTGATGCTCTAATTGTCTAATTAGATCTTCTAGGTTTCTTATTCGCAGCGGACCGGTAACCGGGGCGTCATCATCATCGGGCAGATGGTGCTGCGATCGATGATGGTGGAGTATGGCGCCGGTTTGTGGACCCTCCACCAGCACCGTATGCGGTTGATTTATGTCGCAGATATTCTCCTTGGAACCGCTTTTCGAGCCGCTGCGTTTGTACTCGCCGTAGCTGATTTGGGACGCCGAACAGTCCTGTAGAGTTTTGCGTAGCATCTCTTCGCTGAGGCTGCCACTACCCACGGGAGTATTGCCGGCACCGGTGCCACGATGGGAAGCTGCATTTCGTAGAGCTTCCAGGATATCTTCGTGATATCCGTTCAGGCTTTTCAGAGTGCGCTCAACTTCGGACACAGTTGCACCAGATGCCGCTGCCGCTGCCGCCGCTAATGTGCCATCTTGTTGAGCGATCAGTTCTAGGTTACCCGATTGAATGTCCTCGCCCCATTTGTCTTTCATTTGATCGCCCAGGGCGATTCCGTAGCCGTGCTTTTTCAGTATCCCTTTTTCTGTAAAGTCAGGAGGAGGATTGTTTGTTGTTTTCTTTTTTTTTGTTTACAAATATAATGGTTCTCTTATATGAATGTATTTTCGTTTCAGAACATGAATTTCCATCGAATTTTTAAACGATTTAATGCAGATGCTTTCTATTGAGGATAAAACTTGCAAGGATATGTAAAAGCACACACATTACTGAATCATTCTTGGGAAAAACACGCCATGAAAACAGTTAATCTAATTGAGTTCTTATTTATTTTGTTGGCAACATATTTGACTACTGTATAGATTCGGTTTTTGAAGTGTCCTTAAAAACTTACCTGAATGAGCCTGCTCTTCTTCGCTACTGCCAGTCATTCGTCTGACTTGGGGGGTCTTGTGATCTCTGCAAGATAAGAGTTTGTGATGAATATTTCGTTTGATTTTGTGTTTTATCAATTTGTTTTGTTTTTATAATTGACTGCGCACCTAAATCCTGTCTGATTCTGGTACATCAACTTGCTGGATCCATCCAATGAAACCTCCTCCACCGAGTGATGATTGGCCGCGTTCCCTGCTCCGCCATAGGCCTTGGCGATGGGCTTCTTCGAGTATGGCGGATCATACTTCAGTGTGGTCGTCTTCCTCCTGATTTATTTCGGGGAGTTTTTCATTTGGTTTTTCGTTTGATTTTTTTTTTGTCATTATGATTTAATTTTTTTCATATATATATATTATTTTTTTTTGGTTTTCATATGTATATTTTTTTTTGTTTGATTTTTAGAAATTAATTTTGTTATTTATTTTTTTTTGGTTTTGTTTTTGTTTTCGATGAGAAATGTTTTATGGAAATTTAATAAAAGTGAATTTGTTTAGAAAAGTAATATTATTTTTTTTTTCTGTTTTTATACAGAATAAAACTATAAAAAAAATTAATTTTGCAAAACATATAGTTAATATTCGTCTATGGGTGTGTAAAAGTGTGGAGTGTAAATGTTGTAATGTGGGTGATGTGTGGTATGTACTTTATCTGTTAGTTTATTGATTGGAAAACATTTTACTATGAGACAACATGAAAACTATAATCGTATTCTTTTTTTGTTGTAAAGAAGTAGGTATAGTGAAAAATATGTATATTTATAAGCCATAATGATTTTGTTTTGTTAAATATACATATTAATTACGCAATATAGAGAAAAGGTGTCAAAGAGTAGAAGACAGTTGAATATACACATTTATGCAGCGAAATGTTAATTGAAAAAAATGTACACACACAAATAATTATATTTGACCAAAATAGGAAATAAAATAAATATTATAAATATTCTTTGCTATTAATTCGTTTATTTTTTGAGTCTCTTGTTGTTGCGAGCTTATTTGGATAAGCAAACTAAACTCGTGGTCAATTGAAAGGACCAAAGAGATTAATCTGTTCGCAAGAGAAAGCAATGAAAAGTCCTAATTCGTTTGAATGTAACTAGTCAATGGATCGATTTGCAAAAAACCCCAATCCCCATATACCCAGATGGTTTATCGTTGTTTTGTTTTTCAGTATTTTACTAACGGCCCCGCCGCCATCACCACTTTTGGGGAAGTGAATACAGCAAATGAAAATAAATACGCCGCAAATGAAAAAATAGAAGTAAACAAAAAATACAAGCCGAATTAAAGAAGAATGAAATCCTAGGAATTATTTTGACCACATGAAAAAAACCAAAACAATTGCGGGCAAAAAAATAAATAAATAACTGAATGAAGCAGGGTAAATGAATAAATACTTGTGTTTTTCTTTTAGCAGTTTTCCCATTCCCATTGTTTATGGTGATAAACTAACATTATGACCATCAAGTGGACCCCAGCAATATGTGTTTTAATGCCTTCGTTCAGTCATGTTTTATCCATGATCATTATTCGCATTCATTAAATGTGAATTTATTCAATTTAAGAAAAGTTCTGTTGTCGACGTTGTTGTTTTGCTGAAGAAATTACTCAAATTGCGAAAATGCCCTCGCAGTTAGCTGCGGGGATTTGCCTTCCTCCCGTTCACTTTCAGCTAACAAGTAAGTAAACTCAAAAAATAAAAGTTATTGATTTTAATATCAACTGATGTCAACATGGAGCTGAAATGTGAAGCAGATCTTAAGAGGAGTGCAATATATGTGATGGTGTGCATATATCCTCACGTCATGACATTCTTTATGTACATATCGCCAAAACGATGTCATTTCGACAGAATTTTTTCAATCTATTCGACAAGTGGAAATGTCATTTACAAAACTAAAAAATCGCCATGAACGAGATAGCTAATGACACATGAGTTTTTGTGCTTGCCCTGTTTTTTATATTTGGCGGAGAATTGAAACATATTTTAGGGATTTCAAAAATAAATCAAATAAATCTATTTTACAATTTACTGTCAACAGCAACAACAAAGGCAACTGTTAGTGTCGCGCATTATGGTTATAGAGTAGCATGTGACATAATTTTTTGGCGATTACAGAAGAAGTCTTAACATTTGATATAAGAGTCATGACTAACGCTTGGTAAATACGCAAAACAAGCTCCACATTTGTTCATGCACGATAAGCACGCCAACAATAATTGATTATAAGGACTTCTAAATAAGGGCATCGTTCCGTTTAACAATGCAGATACCTACTGTCTGCCGTACTGGGTAAACTGAGTAATCCAGAGACGATACCTACCATCTTTTTTTTTCGATTTCATAGACAAATCATGCCTGGCTTTGGAGAAGGGCCTGGAAAGTATCAGATATTTTGACCCAGATATTTTGAGAATAGAAACTATGCACACTTTTCGAACGAATAAAATCGAAATAACTGTCCCATGGATGCAGTGCCTTGCAACTCAATTATGACGTCGAAGATCTGCATAAGAATCGAATGCGAAATTGTTCCACTTTTAACAAAGCGAATCCAAATTTTTTTATAATATTCCATTTCAAACGGAGGCGTTGGTTTTGCCACGAGTATGATACTTACTGAATATATCCAATGCGACAATTTATGCACTATTTTTTGTATTTTTGTTAAATTGCAAGCATTTCCAATTTGCTATTACATAGACAATGTAAGTGGATAACTACAAACAAAATAAATACATCGTTTAGATCAAATTCCTCTCATCATGTCCTTAAGTGAGGCACTATAAATATTATAATTGTATCCACATCAAATGATTATATTTTCATGGCATGCTGAACATGATCCCATTAAAACATTAATTTGTAAAAACATTGAATTAAGAGAAGGCATAGTTGATTTTTTGATTTTATGAAAACTGCAATACACACAACTATTTTCGTGGCATGCACGCATATTTTCCACCTTCTTTTTGAAACGAATTCACACATAAATTCTCACAAAATAAAGGTACGTTGTATAGCTGGAATTGTTTTTAGGTTTTAAAAAGGATTTTGAGGGCTTAAAGTTACGAATGAAAACTAAAATCAAATAGCATTTAAATTTGTATTCTCTTAAGCGAATAAAAGCACAAAATGGTAATGGCAGCGAGGCACTATCAAACAGTAGCCCGAAGCAGAATTTATTATACATGCACATTGACATTACTTTTTATTTGTTTATTGGAATTTGGAATAAGTTATAATTTCAATCACACACAATCGTTTTTAGAGTCTAACTTGTATTTTTTAACAAACTGCCGGTGGTAATATTTACCATATTTAACTAGCTTTTGTGATCTACAATAAATACAAGTTGAAGTTTAAAAATGATTATTAGTAGGGTCCAAAGTTTTCAATGAACAGGACAAGAAAAAAGTATTTTTGCAAATAAATTCAATTTAAACATTGCAGTTTTATAAAATTCACACACATGGGCTTAAGATTCCATATAACTCCATATTTTTGGGCCCCATTGTTTGATTAGCCGCAAATATTAAAAGGGTCTTTCTAGGCTCAGTGTAACTGAAACAGGCCTTAAATCATAACAAGAACAGATTGATATATTTCGTTAAATGCCACCCCTTGTTGGGCGCCATTTTTGTTTTCAACGATTCCTCATGCGTTAGAAGAAGTTTTCCTTTGTATTTGTAGAAGTTTTCCTTTACGTATTGCCAAGGCAATGAATCCAATGTTGAGAAGCGGACACACTCAAGTCCTGATTATTCCAATAGAATATTTTACGGATTTCTATTTCAGAAGCTACTGTAGAAAGCAGAAACTGTGGATAAAAACCTTTAAAGCTCCTTGGATTTTATTTTCATTTTAGAGCCAAGTGTCCATCGCCACAAATATAATATACTTAACTAGCTTTTGTCATCCTGGGCCACAATCTATTTGTAGCGTCAATTTATTTCTAAATCGGTTGAGTATTTTTGCAATTAATCATCTATTCGTGCATCACCTCCAACCTATTCTGCTGGAGAAAAAAGTGTCGAAACACTACAAGACCCAAGCCAAATCACGTACCTTTTATACCTTTTTCCCTCACTCACTCATGTATTTATTCTGTATATACTTTAAAATGCTTGGTAATCCCCTTGCAGAATTGAAAAAAAAAGATCTAAAAAACAAATTACACCATAAAATAAAATATCAGAAGCATGCTGCTGACGTGCCCAAAAGCCTTAACCAACTTACAAAAAAATAATACAGCTCGACCCAGTTTACACCATCCTTCTTGGACATGTCCCCAATTCGAAGATAAATAGATATCCCTACTTAGAGTTATTAAAAAAAGACAAAACTTAACTATGAAAAATGGTCGATGGTGAAATGTGTCAGAAATGTGTGTGCTGAAAATTATATTAGACCAAATGAGGGTTGATAAGAGTGTAACACTTGTAGTTACATTATTTACTATTTTTTTTATTTTTTTTATTTGATGTTTAAAAAACGACATTTTTAACTCTACAGCAGTCACAATGACAAATATAGTACATAGTCATAATATTTGAGTACATGCCATGTTCTATATATTGTCATGTGCTTAGCATACGCAATACACAAACAAAACCAATCCGTGTGTGTTATGTCTGTATAAAGGCACTGTGTTTACAAAGTGATCCCGTACAAAGCACCAGCACGAACTCAAAGCCAGTATATTATAAATATGTTTATAATTATATAGATATTGTGCGTTAATTCTGGCCCATTCAACCCCATTTCTAACTGTGGGCGAGGGCAAGCAACATTTAAATACAAACTAAACACAACTAAACAAAAACGAAATTTAACACGTGCCGTTTAAGCTCCCCGGTCCGTTTTGCACTTAACAAAAAAAAAAAAAACAACAAACACAAAAATGCACACATCCAATTTATACATAAAATCATACTTTCTACTTTGTAATTGAAAAAATAAAAAATACAAAAATTAAGGCGGGAAGTTAAAAAATATTCGAGAAATAATCAACAGAAAATCGCATCGCTATCGGACGGAACTTCGTCTCATCAAAGGCAAGCTTAATTCAGGAACACACATATGAATACCGGATTCATTATAAAAATATACATACTATAATGCGCGGGTCATTTCATTAAAAATAAATTGAATTGCATCACACAATGGACTCTGTAGGGAGGTATAGTCCTTCCTATATAAGTCAAAAAAAAAAAAAAAAAAAATTTACTCAAACAATAAATGGGCCGGCTTGTACATAAATATTTCCCGACGGCATGGGAGTATTTTAACAAGCTCGAGAATTTTTTTTTTATCCTGTAAAGAACCGGTAATTTATTCGGGAAGTGTTACAGTGAACCAGGACCTGGGGTATGAGCAAGTACAACACTAGTTCGAGAGTAGGGTGCCAGGAGCGGAAGTTTATATGTATTTTTGAGAGAAAAACTTTTTAATTGAATATTGATTGCGCTGTGCAAAAAATTATAATATTCGGTATTGCCAAATGACTTTAGTAATTGAATGAACGCAGCGTAACATACCTTGGCATGTATGCAAAGGAGTGAGGCGTAAAAAGTTTTCGTTTGGAAATGTACAAATTTTCCGATGAAAAATTGACTTTGAATATTAATTATTGCACCCGGACTGGAGGGTAGGTGTTGCAATTCATTTAGACAAAGTTTCACTCAAGTCGACTTGTGAGGAGGAAATTTAAGTCGACCTACAAAAAAAACACGTAACTAATGTTGTCGAATTTACGTGAATGGATGCCTTAATTGCGGCCTGGACGAAAATAACATATTTTAAAGGAGCCTCTTAAATAAATGAACCATCTGCCTCAACACGTTGAATACGTCTTTGAGTCTGACAAAAAGAAACCACCACCTACTTCCTCGACAGTTTAAGAACCAACTGTGCAGATGGCTGTTGATAGTGTCTAACTCCCATTTGAATCTGGGATGAAAGTCCAGCAGAGAAATATTTTTGAAACATCAGTGTGGGTGTAGTGTATTTAGCGGAAATGGGATCCTTACTACGTAGTAGGCAATATAGTTTCAGAACCTATGTTTATCCAAACTATTGCGCTTCATTGTACAAACGTTTTAACAAACGTTTTATGTGGATCAACGCTCGGACTTGACTGAAGGTCGTCTATAGTTGTAGTTGCTTTTTGGAATCTGCTCAATTTAGTTATGACAGAAGAGAGAAGCCTTATGTAAGAATTGGACATTTTGCTGTTGTGCACATCAAGATAGGTACTTCTTTTAATTGACGTCCATATTTTTCGCCACACGATTTTGTACAGGCGTATAAAGCTATATGCTCGTTGTTTGATGTTAGACTTTCAGTTGATTGTCATGAACGACTTTCATTTCTGAAGACATGGTTCAGTTGGCAATAGAAAAAGTCACCGAACTTACAAAGCCTCACACGGAGTAATAGACTGCTGTTAGAAAGGAGGAAGGACGTGAACATTAAACTTTGTTCATCATAAGAGGCACCTTAGGCACATAATTAATTACAAAGAAAGCCGAGCATAGGTGGTCAAATGTTTCCCATTTACATTAAGTTTATAATGCACTTTGATCGAGCGAAATTTGTTAACTGTATGCAGTGAACAACTCGGAACACTGGTCTCAACCTAGTCAGAGCATTGTCGTCGGGGAAAACATATCAAAAAGGCCCTCTAGTCTATGAAACGACCTGTTAGCTGAAAAAAAAAAAACCGCGAAGCCTATTTTCAAAGGCCGATTTTGAAAATAAGTTGTAATAATCCGACAGCCTTCCTCTGTTATTAGATATTTTTTCATACAGTACAGAAAAAATATATATATGTCAGTGAACTGTCAAAAAAGAGAGCGCAGCTCGAGAGCTCTCATAATTGGAAAATTTATTAAAGCAAGCAAACTACGCTAATATTTAGCTGTCGTGCACAATGCCAAAATCTAAAATCGTTATCACACTGAATCACACTGCCCATAGGAAAAATAAAATAATAATCCCTCGATAGCACTTAACTTTACCATAGAGGCACGACTTTTTCACCACCAATTATATTGACTGTTTTTTAAACGGGACCTACTTTATTTAATTTAACCAATTCGTTCATTAAATAAAATACGTTCATTAAATGCATTTGGCAAATCGGAATATGTAAATATTTTGAGTCAATAAAAAAGAAGAACGTGTATTGAATATTTTGATACCAGTTGCTTGGGAATCACTCTAAAAATTCATAGTCAATGCGATTTCCTAAGTAAAACTGAATACAAAAGAAAATTACAAATAAAATAATCACACAAATAACTTACACTTACCTGAACAACACAATAATAAAAAGGGTGTAGAAATTATACAAAAAAAAAAAAAAATAGGTGTATATGGAAATATTTTGGATTATAAAATCTCTAAAATCGTTATCACACTGAATCCATCCTTAAATTGAATGATTTCGTACTAATTCAATTATTGTTTTCTTTTTGCTATCTATGTTTCGTAAAGTCATCAAACAAAAAAAATTGTTTTTTTTTTTTTGAGTAACTTTTCTTCCACAACTACTCACATAGATGTTAACAGTCACAATGACGACAAAAGTAGTAATGAAAAATTTTTATAAACAATTTTCTTTTAATTTTTAAATTTACCATCAAAAGATTGTCAGTTTAAAAAATAATAATAATAGCAATAATATCGGAGGTATTTTCCTATTGTTTCGCTCTTATTGTATTCTCTGCTTGTTTTCCTTTTGTTTCTCTTGTAGTATAAAAATAAAAACAAATAAAATAAGAATAATTTGTCCAAATCCATACTCGTATGTAGTCATATTTTAATGTTCGTGTTCTTTTCTTTTTATGTCAATTCTGTGGTAAGGGGCATTGTAAGAAGACTAGTTTTAGAGGGGATTTTCAAAGGGCTATAAATATTTGGGGAATGTAAAGTTTAGTTTTTTTTTTCTTTGGTTTCAAAATGGAATATGGGTTCAATATTAAAGGATACACTTTGGTTTTATGGTAAAGCGATGGGCAAATTAAATGAGAGTTAAATATTCATTGCTATCGGGGGCTGAAGAGTTTGGATTCGTTGTTTTGTGTTTTAATGGAACAATAAAAAAATCTAACCATAAATTAACATTGCTTCGGCAGCGGTATTTTTGCAATTACAGAAACCATTAGAAGTTTATTTGGCTCTACTTATTTTATCTTTCAAACATTTTATGGGCTCTAAGCTGAATTTTTGTAATAATATGTACTGGTACATATATAAAACATAAAAACCCTGGGAGTTCGAGCTTTACTGCCAACAGTCTTTTAATTCTTGTAAAGACAATAGACCAATGTTTTACATGAGCAAAATTTGTCAGTGTTTGAGGAGCTTTCTTTAAACACATACTCGCCAGTGCTGCCAGCTATAAACAATTTTTTCAAAGAATTGTTTAAACATTTCGACGAGCAACTTAAGTTATACAAAAGAAAAAAAACGAATATACACATTTTGCCTTTTAAACTGATAGTCACAGGCTTCAACAAATCCGACTGGGGATAGTTTTGTTGCGCTTTTGTCTGCTTTTCTTTGCTAAGTCCTACACAAGTTCCTGTGGGACGTATGCAACGTATTTATAGGCTTCTGAGACATTCATGGGTTGTGTCATCGATAAATGGTTGATGTATTTTCCAACCGTTGATGCACTATCGGTTTGAACGATTGCACAACTCAGATCGGATTTTCATTTATGTTCGAACGCCACGTACTTAAGGAAATTTTACCGAATGCTTAATATCAAGAATTACATCTTAAGACTTCTTATTAAATGAATTTCACATCCGACTAGTGTATTTTTATAACTAACCTACCGTCGAAGCAATGCAGATTCATCTAAAAGGATTTTAACTGGTTGGTCATTACGGCATTTAAAGTTGGTTTTTCTTATTATTATTATGTAGGCTTGTAGGTAGATGTTTATATTGTATTTAAGTTGGGTACTTTTATAATTTTGTTAGTATTAGTAGTAATATTTTTTCTTTGAAACGCTGTGAAATGTTAAGACAAAAAGCGAAGAAAGCTGGTTCTACATATCGTAAATAATAATTCAAATGCTTTTTAATATGCAAGCGTTTTTAAGTGGATTTTTATCTAAACGAGCGTGCCTTGAAATAAGAAATTAAAATAAAATTCAAAGTAAACTTTAAGTACAAAAGCAAATTATAAAAAATGTAAAACTATGATACACAATTTACATGGTATACAGATAGTTGGAAATGCTAAAATGTATGTCGACAAATAACTGCACAGGAAAATGAAAATGCGGAATGCGGTGGCGAAATTTTTCGTTTGTATCTACAATAATTAAACCCAAAAATTTGTTTGTATAATATACAGTGCAGACAATATTTTGAGTAGTGACAAAGCAATCGAAAATTAAAACAAAAATATACATATACGAATACATTGTGTGTAACTTGTGGTGGACTAGTGTATACTGTAAGCAGTAGGGTTATGAATTGCAAGTTTATAGTCTGTTTTTGTATATTTCTTTTTTCTTATTTTTGTCTTTGTATGTTTAATTTGTAACCGAAATTAATTGAAAAATAAAAAGAAAAAAACAAATAATAACACTACCTTTGTAATTTGTTTTGCATTGTTTTTTTTTTTTTTAGTAGTTTGTTTGGTACAAAAAAAAAATCAACATTAAGTCAATTTCTTTTTCTGTGCGTTAGTTCATTTCTTTATCTCTCACAATTCTCTTTCAACTATTTTTCTATCTTTTTTTTTAGTTTTTTTTTTTTTTTTTTTGGAAAAAAAAATAAACAACAATCTTTTTCATTACTTCTTTTCAACTAACCTCAGACACAGGGAGAAGTTTCTATGTACTACAACTGACCTGTAGCACAGTGCCATCAAGGTGAATGTTACAAAAACGAACCCAACAACTGACATTAGTACACCAACTAAGAACACTGTATTTGAGCCGTGGTAGTTCTCTATACGAGTAGAATATTATCGTACATAATTTATATATTTTTATGGAGGATTTTTGTTGGATAACAAAAGCAAAATGATGTTTGTGTGTTTTTTTTTTTTTTGGAATATTATTTTTAATCGTATTTTTTTTTTAGGTTTGTATGTAGGATTTGTTGTTTGGGAATTAATATTTTTGTATAAAGAAATATTTTTTATTTGTTATTTTATCGTAGTGAGATACCATTTCGTAGATAAATCCATTTAGAGCAGCATCAGATGACGAGAATATGGAATTAGTTTTAGAGAAAAAGTTAAAAGTAAAATTATATATTTTTTTTCGCTTGTTTTTTTTTTTTAAATTGACAAATAAAGTTTTATTTTTATTTAACATATAGTAATGGCTATCGCGCTAACCACATGATTGTGTTTCATTTAACTGGAAAGGAAACCTCTATGACAATGGTAATCTCTTTTGGACGCGAGTTTTGTTAATGCCTTGCCGTAATATTTTGAAGTGGTACTATGACGGAATAATATTTAACAAAACAAAAGTTCTTTCCATGAGGGTGTTAGATATAAGAGCCCTTAAAATTTGTGATAGAACAACATGCATGTATTTGTGGTTGTGTTTGTGGAGAGAAAGTAATTTAAACAGTGGTGTTGAGATAGCTTTTTAGATTATGTATTTTCAAATTTGTGTTAGAGAAAATTAAAAAAAAAAAAAACCGAAATAAAACATATTTACATTAGTTGGAAGAATTGTCTAAGCTTTGAGCGCCACCAGAAACAATATCAACACATTAGAGCATTAGATCACATAGATTCCGTTTACCGCAAGTGTATACAATCATACAAATAAAAAAAGTCTTACTTTTTAGTGTTTTAATAAAAATGTTTAATCAAAAATGCAACTAAAGGAAAATGTGAATATCGTTGAAGTTCTTGGTTAAAAAAAATATCAAAATGTTTATAGATTGCTCAGAACTTTATACCACTAGGTATAATACAAACGGAAATAACAAAAAAGTTCACACCAGTTTTTCTTCGCACTAATATTCAGTTTCAGTTTTGATGGGAAATTGTTGCAATTGTTAGATGTTTACATTGAATGCTCCGATGGGGTGGTCCGAGAGATTCACCTTCACTATGTTAAATGTTTGCGCAAGCCTTAAATGCAGACTTAGCCAGGGATTGTCAAATGAACACAGTTGCCAGGGGAAGCAACTTGAGTAACGTCATCTTAAAGCAATTCTATAAGCCCATTAAAAAACGATTGAAAGTAATAGACGTTTATAAACTAGCGCCTTTTGGCGACTATTGACTACCCGGTAGTAGTAGTCTTTTGATTTGTGCATGTGAGATTATCGATCGAGACTTGAAGTCTTGATCTTTTTAGACTTCTCTCTGGCACTTTGAGGCTGACTTTGAAATTGTTATTCCCGAATAATTAGTAATCCAGGGCCCATGTCGTACATGCGTGTTATGGAATATGTGCGTAGCTCCGTTTTTTTTCTTGCATTTCGCAACGTGTACTAAGGCTGTTGGTATTAAGAATTTAAACTTTGGTAACACTTGTGTACGATCCTTTATACCATATTTCAGGTTGCAAAAACAACGTTTTGTTTTTTTACTGATTCTTATCGCTCCCACTCTTTTCCTGAATTTAGTCGGAGGACTGAAAACTTGCAAGATATCCCACTTAGCCACCCTACTGGTACCTTTAAGACCTCCATGTCCATAAGACCATTTTGTTCTGGCTATGGTTCTTGAACTGTTTATTGAGGACATAAAAGACAGACTGAGAATCTAAGCTAAGGGTATTTTAAGCGGCTTGACTGTCTGCATTCACTTTTGGATGTGGACGCCGTTCTTAGTACCAGAGTTGTTTAAATGGTTGGGTATAAATAACAACACATGCATGCAACTCAATGAGACGTAATAAAAATCGACTACATCGGGCCAATGGACAGTAATTCTCCATCTGCGAATCACAGTCCACAGCTCCGATACAAGAAAAACCGAACTTTTTGTTTTAATGATCAAGCCATTGCGGATGTCAGAGAGTTGCCAACTATGGAAGCAACATGGCAGGGATACCAGAGGATAAAAGCTCCAGTCAATTGCTGACCTAAATTCATTTTCTATAAATTTGTATGACTATTGGCACGTAACGTTACGTATGACCTTTGCTTCAAAAGACACCGAAGGCGTGAAATTAGAAGCTCTAAGGATCAAAAATATATGCTAGGTACGCAAAGACTGAATCACTGATAAATATCCCTATATGGACTAATAGAGAAATATAAACTTTATAAAAACCTGCGAGTATAGAAGGGATTAAAAGAAGTACTAACATACATAACGACCGTACGAGATACATAGATATTTTAACCATCTACCGGCGTCACAATGGTTCGCAGTACATACGTTTATTAGTTATTGATTTAAGTGTGTGTAAAACCCATTCTCTCGCCACAATTATTTTGATAATATAGCACAGCGCCATCTATTGCAAAAATCCCGAAACTGTATACAAAAATATGGTGTTACATTTTTGGCAATAGATGTTGTAACGGCTTAAACTAAAAACAAAAACACAATTCGTAATAGGAATGAACTGCAAATCATTTATTTGTTATTAAGAATTATCTGAGTAATGGCGAGTTAAAGGCAGTAAAGTCAGAAAAAAAACACATTTTGGTCAAAAACGCTCCAAAAAATAGACATGGCAATGAAAGGAATAGCTTATATGTTGCACAGAATCTTAAGAAACATTTCAAAAAAAGTTTCATCGAAATCTGTGCAGTAGTTTTCACGCCATTAGGTAACAAAGAAATTGTCTACAGTTTTATTATAAGTATAGATATTTTGTGCTCTCTATAAAACAATAACTTTCCGTCAAACATTGACACGCACGGTACTTTAAGTGGCATTTGAGTAGTTCTAAATTTTCCACAGTGAGACAAAGGTGGGTGCTTAAAGTTTCAACCCACATGAAGTCGCTTGCAGTTTATAAAATGCATAATGTATAATCTGCACCATCATACACTAATTGAAAGAGTTTGCAAGTTAAGAGCTTTGACCACCAACATTTAAAAATATATTTTTTTCAACGATATTTTCACATAAATTATAATATTTTTAATATGAAATAAATAAAAAAATAAACAATGACACTCACACAAAACACCAATAATCCACTTAATAAAAACAGTCGGGTAAAAAGAAAGTTTATTACAAATTTACGAATACATAATTGCACACACATACACATTAATACAGTAAGGACAGAAAACCAAGCAAAGTATCAAACATATATAATTTTTGTTCTTATCACGAAAACAACACCAAGAGTGTGAAAAAAAAAACGACAACTAAGAAAATAATAATAATTCTTTGTGCAAATTTCAATCACTTTTCTTATTTTTGTGAGTAAAATGTTTTCATCGTTAAAAATTTGTATAATAATTTTGTTTGTTAATTTTATTGGTGTTTGTTTTACATAGAAATAGTTTAAAATATTTTCTTTTCGTATACAAAAATTTAAAATAAAAAATAAAATAATAATTGCTTGGTACTCTACCTGTAACAAACCGCCAAAGTTGCGAAACTAATGAAGACACACTTGACGATTACAGTTAATATGATGACCATTGTTAATGTGCTGATCCTATTTTGATCTGTGGAGCCTGTAAGATTTTATTTTGTTTTGTATGCTTTTCCGAGTTTTTTTTAATTGTTTTTATTGAATGGATGCCAATTAGTTTTTAATTAGTGGTAGTAGGTATTTGACAAAAAAAAACAAAATATAAAAAATTTATATTCAATTTCGCTTACAATTTCTGTACAGGGTGTTTCAGATGAATGTTTTGTTGAGTAGATTTTTAAGCGGTTTCGTGTTTCGGTGGTCAGTTTAGGTTTGCGTTATGGATTTGTTAACCTCAATGTTTTTCAATTGTTTTAAGAATATGTACAAACTGCTTATGGAGATCCGATAAATATTTATCATGATACTGGATTCCAGTCAATCAAAATGTTTTATAGAATGCCTACTCTCGATTTACTTGTACCATATCAAATAATAGATCTTTAAAGTAAAGCTTTTGCAAAATGGATTCTGGATTATTCTCTAAAAGGTGCTATCCATTCTGTCCTGGCTTCAGGTAGAGACCAGGATTAAATAATTACAAATGAAGGCAGACATAGTTGGAATAAGCTGCGTACTTACTTGTTATCGTTGTGATGGAATGATTTGTGTTTAGTGACGTTTAGTTCGGAATTGTGAAGCCAACAAAATAATAATGTTTTCTTCTTTCCATCCACAAAACCTTTAGTCAGTCTTAAATATTGACAGTAAAAAAGTCCTGCCAGAACTTATGCGTTACACTTTTTCAATTTGAACAAGTAAATCAAGGGTCGCCAGCCTCCCGTGGGAATGGAGAAATTGTTTAAATTCTTTCAGTAAGTGATATGCTTGACACACACTGCCCTGTTTACACGAACTCACCGACAGGATTTGTGCGTAACGGTAAAATTATACAGAAATGAAGGTTGTGGACCAGCCAACGAAAACCAACAAATTAATATAGTTAACGCTCTTCCACCAAACGAAATTTTTCCGCACATAAACCAAGAAAATAATAGAAGGCTATAACTTTCAACTGAAACACGCTG
This sequence comes from Cheilosia grossa, assembly GCA_963082955.1. Taxonomy (NCBI): domain Eukaryota; kingdom Metazoa; phylum Arthropoda; class Insecta; order Diptera; family Syrphidae; genus Cheilosia; species Cheilosia grossa. Next base: position 40,142,240 of record OY720145.1, on the reverse strand, counting down.
TGCATAACACTGGGAGAGGGACAGTCACACTTGATGAAAATGCAATTAAACGAAAGGTGCTTTCAAGGATTTCAATGGCTAAATATTAAAATGGTAAACATCCATACATATAAATTGCATTTCCATCATCTCCATTCGATTAAATAAACAAATAAATTATATTGATAGTTAAGGGTTCCATAATGTATTATTTTAATTGATTAGTTTCCATGCAATTAATATATACAACTCTGTTCAGTAATTTTCCGATGCTTTAACTGTGCTATTTATTTTAAATTTATTTATATTATTTGTTATATTAAAATTATCCTGTCACATATTTATGTTCGAAATGAATATCTCCATTCCGTTGATACAACTTCATTGATTACCATTGTCATATTTTTATTAAAATATTACATTTGTTGAGAAAAGTAGAAAAAGGTTATTAAAAATTCTTTATACTGTTAACAGAGTAAAGTTAAATAACTACTACAGCAAGAAAAAAAATAAAAAACTTGATTTGTTTTACACTTGTATATACATTTAAGAATTGATTAGGGCAATTTAAATAATTATATCTTACCATATGGCGTTTCTTTTTTCTCCATTTTGATAGTATTTTCCGGTGTCGGTACAGGTTGAGTTGGTATCGGTGTCGTCAGTATCACAACCAGGCTACAATCCATTCCTCCCCAGCCCATATCACAGAAACATCGATTTGTGTTTGTACAAACCTATTTCATAGTAATTTTATGATTTATAGCAACTAATTTAATCAAGTGTTTCTCTGTGCAGTTTAGCATGTTTACTTTCGTTTAAATGTGCTTTTGTAATATCGCATGCAATTGCATAAATAAAAAACAAACGACTTGTAGCATTTTTTTTTGACTCTTTTCTATCGAAATATGATGTTTTCAGAAATATTCTTTAATTGGACTACACCGAAATCGGCAAGTCGATAGTTTCTCTGGTGTCCCAATTATTTGTCTGCAGTTACGTAGACATTCAACAAACGTCAGTCTTTTTGTGAAGTTCTATATTTAAAACTTGCACGACTTATGTATGTTATGTACCTAGTCTTTGCTCATTGCCATTCTTTAGATTAAACCTCAAAACTCTTTGCTTGTTTTACATAACGTTTGTTAATTGTTTCCGATGGTAAGTGACAGACAGTGAAAAGACACAATTTTTTTAAAAACCATATATTTGTGGTTCCTTTTTAATACACAATAGCTTCTGTCGGGATTTATTGCCATTTTTGTATAAATTGTGTCAGAAAGATATTGTTTATGAACTCAAAATAATCAACTTTCAACGATGAGGCTCGAGCTGAAAGAAGTTGGTCTTTTAATTCTGTCAGTCCCCGACTTTCCAGAGAGTTTCGGGCCGACTAGTTTCAAACTTTGTGTATACCTACCTTACCTACAGTTTTGTCGGCCACATCTGGTGAATGTTTTTTTATTATTCTTTCTAGGTTCAAAATTAGTGGTGAAGGCTAAGATTTTTCGAAAAGGATCGAATAGAAAAATAAATTTTTCTAAAGAATTATGCGACCCAGTTGCCCGCTTTCATACGAGGAGCATTTGGCTGTTAAGTGGGAAAAAGTGATTCCTTGAATTTATTTTTACATAATTCAACAAACTTATGTGCTTCCACGACGTTTCTATTACATTCACGCCTAAATGGACTGGTAAGGTTCGAATCCCGCAAAAACCCAAATTCCAACTTAGGATTTTTCCACTGCGCCACCTCTCGCGAACGGCTGACAAACATCCGAGAGTATAAGTGTCTTTAGAGCTTCTTAATTAGCCCTTTGGAACCGGCATAAAACTGTAGATCCCTTCCATTCGTTCCAAAAATGAAACTCACACAAAACGAATGGTTGTGAGAAGCTAGGCCTTGGGTCCCTACGGACCTGTTGCGCCAACTATTATTATTGAGTGAAACCAAGTGTTTAACCCAATCTCACGCAAAATGAAAATGGGGTTTGTTCATTTGCGTTTCCATCCACACGCTGCATCCACCATTAAATGGAGTGAATTGCAGCGAATATTCTATTAGTGCATAGATGGCGCTTTTTTCTATTGGTGATCAAATTTGTCTCTGGGTGCGAGACTTGACATTTAATTTTTCATTGGTTGCCTTTGACTTGTAAGTTAATTTTGCTGGTGGACACTCCACCTTTATGTTTCGATTAAAACAATAAAGTCTACAATTTTGGGCGCCAGCACCACCGTATTTCAAAAGCTTGAAGTTTTTCTTATGGCGACATAAACGCGAACAACCTTAACCGGGTTGAAAACTTTACAAGTTTCTTGCCATATATGTGCAAAAAGTTGAACCACAAACTCTAGATTGAGTACAAAATGTTTGAGCCAATGTTATAGATGGCCCATGGCAAATGAGTTCAAACTTAACCAACAACTGGGTTTACATTTTTTATTCACCCGCAGTCGCTCAATTGAACAAACATTCCCATCTAATAAAAGAAAGCTTCCTAGTTGCTTAATTAGACAAAAATGTAAATGCAAACGCTCCTCAACCCCCACTTTGCTTGAATTACTCCTTCGAATCATCTTATTCTCCCTACATGCCAAAAACCAATAATAATAAAAATAATAATTGAATTAAGTCGTTCGTGGTCGTCGTAGGGAAACATAACCACTGACTAGATGACGACCGTTGCTCTCATTGAAAAGCGAAACTTTTCTTCCCAATTTGCTCTAATACTCCATAATAATGACCGCCTCGTCGGTCGGTCGGCAACCACCACATGCCCTGTGTGATAATGTGTCTTTGAATTTTCTGTGAAAAAGACCACAAGAGGTCGGCACGCCCCCTTTTGCCCAGAGCGTAAGTTCTTCGTTCGTATTCAGCTACAGAATGTTCAATCAAATTCCGTTAGAAATTCGAGAAACTATTTGGCAAATTGCCCATTAATTCAATTAAGTAATTGTCTAAAAGACCATGAAATAAAAGTGAATCCTTGCATATACACGAGTTGGTGTAGATAGACATGAACCTAGTCTTAGTATGTTTGTATGACTTCTTTTTTTATATTTTATATCGATCGGCCGTTGGTCATAAAGGTACAAAGTAACACTCGGCAACACATATTTTATATACGGTCGCAGAGGATGGTCTATTCTGGGTGAACAACAATACTTACCCCATGATCGGAGCACTCTTGTCCCTGTTTGTTGTTTGGACACTTGGTCTGGTCGATATGTGGGAATAGACTAACGCACGTTTGATTCACACAAATCAAATTATCCCCACATGGTGTGCCGTCCTTAACGAGACCATGTTCTGGATATTCATTAGAGCCCACTTGACCGCTTGTTGCCCTGTTGTTACATTGAAGAGAAATAGAAAGGAAAGAAAAGAAGAATTAGATACAAAATCAATTATACTGTGAATGGTATTCACATAGAGATTCCAATTTGTAAATGAAATAGAGGATTGAATGCGACCAAATGAAAAATGTAGAATGAGGAGATGTTTGGGGGCTGGACGGATTGATGGATAAATGCTGGAAAAACGGATTGATTTGTCTTGGAAAACGAATTAAGTTCATTTCATTGATCTGTATGTACCGCGTACGGATGCAGAAAGAAGTGCAATACTGATTCAATCAATTTGACCTCGAAGGAGGTTGGTATACAGCAAGGGCGGAATATACAGTACAAGGTCCCAACTGATGGTTTCTGTTTACATAAATAAACACCGCTCATTATTTTTCACAGTTTGTTCCTTTATGGACAAATATAAGCTTTGTGGTGCTGGAATTTTCTTCATAGTATCCATGATATCAGTGTCGAACTAAACAAAATACATAAATACTTAACAACGTAAAATTGCAGCCCATGGACGGAGGAATACCCGATGCTGGAAGGCCCAAAGCAGGCCTCAGTCGCGAGGAAACCGCCCTCTAAGACTTGCTTACCAATCTCATCGGAGAATGCACATAGCCAGTTTATGACCTGGGACCTACACATGAGTTAAAAAGAGTGCAGCTTTGCGACCGAATTTAAAGAGATGATGACGAGCTAGTATTTGAGAACGGGTGATAGTGTTAAGGAACAGTCTGACTGTCGTTACAAACGCAGGTACTCCGAGCCACTATGTCAACATAGATCTTTACGTGAAAGTTAAAAAAAACAAGGGTATGGCCAGAAACTACTGAAGTCTAGTGCTGTCGATTTCTAGCGCAGACTTCACTGGGCGTAAGACAAGCTTGATGGAGAATCAGGGAATCAAACAGTTTTGACGTTTCGCTCTTAAATATATGAAGAACTTATTCCATCGTGGTCCTATATATAATAGGTATAAAGTCAGACTCAATTCCACAATATCTAAGTGGGATTGTCCAACTCAAGCTCAATATCGATAGAAACAGAAAGTGGGTACCACTTGCGGTCAAGAACCTTATGTACCTTCCATTGCCGGCTGGAAAACGTTCTGCCTAAGTTGTCGGTCCATCGACTTCCATGGAAATAAGGGTTGGATAATGCTGTCCAAAATTAATAAAAACCATTAGATGAGACAAGACTCTTTTCCAAAATTGATGAATAGCAATTCAAAGTCAGGTACACTAAGACAATGGCAATGGACTATGCCAAGGATGCACAGCTTTCTTCCAGGAAGATCAATTCAAGTTGTAGGATATGATGAATGGATGCAATGTCTAATATGCCATCTTTAGTCTCACAACTCGTGTTCATCTCTTTTCAATACTTGTAGGAGGTGTGCGAAGAAAAACTCCAAGAATTAAATATGCTTTTGAGTTGTAACGAACAAAAAAAATGGGTGCCTTATCTCCCGACTTTACCCTTACAAACAGAATTAAGGTCTCTCAATGATGGTCTGGATAGCATTTTGAAAAGGGTAAAATAAAACTTGGTCAACACAAAACACAAGACAGCATTACGAAGAAAAATGCATCGGCTATAACACAAATTAAAATAGACGGCCACCTCACCAACCCCAAGGAATCCGCATGCACCTTCTTGGAGTAACGCAGTCAATCTGGGAATATGTTTAGTCGTTCAACAAAGATTTCTTCCAAACATTTTTCTACGGTTGACAGGATTGCAATTGGTCTATAGTTTTCCACTTTGTTTCCTTTGTAAATAGGACGAATAATTGATATTTTCATTAGTTTTGACACGCAACCTTGTGCTACAATTGATTATTGTTTGCACAACATTGGCAAGGGTTTCGGCGTTCATTTTGAGATCAACTGGTCTAATGTTGTCTGCCCCAGGTCCTTTTTTGGTATTTATTTTGCTAAGAATTTGAATTATCTCCTCTTTGTTGGCTTCTTGTACATGAATACTGTGCTGTACTCTCAAGTTTTCATGATTCGAGGTTTGTGTTTTGATATTGCACATATGAATAATATTTGTTACTATATTTGCGAGTTGATCCGCACATTTTTCTACAATAGTACGTTCACCATATCGGCATTTGTTGTACAGTTAATTTGTATGACTTCATCGACTGAAGTTTTCTTCCTTCCCAATAGCTCAATTAATACATTCCATGTCTTTCGGGGTTTGCAAGAAATTCAAAACTTGATCTCGTTCAATATTGGCCCGGAGCTCCTTTAACTTTGCTATTAGCATAGACCTTAGCTTTAATGTAGCCCCATAAAAAAGTATATAGGCGTTAGGTCACACGATCGCGGCGGCCAATAGACGGGTCCGTTCCTCGCGATAACAAGTTCACCGAACTGAGACTTCAATAACTCGATTTACGCTCTTAAAGTTGCGACCACCGACTCGGCATTTCGGTAGTAAATTTAAATTAATTGTAAACATTGTTCCTTCGTATACTTCACCATGATGAAAATGTTGATTTTACTGAATATTGTGACATTGACAGTTCGGTAATCGATTTAAGAGTGTGTTCACACTGAAAGTTTGAAGTTGTCAAGTGGCTAATGAAGGATCCCTTGTTACATCGCAGCTCAGTGTGCTACTTAGAGCCAAAGAGGTACATCGGAGAAGTGCCTCATTCTCAACGGAGCAGATGTTAGACCAGAACCAGACTTGAATATGCTCCCATATACATAGCTCGGCCCCAAAATTTGACAGCATAGATGGATGGGCAGTTCGCTAAATGCAAATCCTAAACCAACATCAAAAAAATTGGTACCTATAACAAAATTCTCAACCGCGATGATATCTATTTTAAAAAAAAACTCTATTGTTCATACATCAGGACAAGTGTATTTGAAGCTCGCTTCATTGCGAGCTAAGTTATTATTATTATGTCAATATTATTATGGTGCAATGATTTTTAGACCCATTCCACCTACTTGCTCAAGCTGATCTACTTAAGAAGGACATGCTGAATTTTTGGGACTCTCGATTTCTTCAACCACATAAGCATCTTTTACTGTCACTCGCATTAGAAAAGTTTAAAATTGCAGACCCTGAAAAATCCTACACAAATTTTGTACTCAATTCAATCCAATTAAGAGCGACGACGAATTAAAATTGCGTTCAATTCCATCGGACAACCATTTATCCAGCCAAAGGTATACCAGAAAGTCGAAGGAATAATTTAAAAGTAAGAAGACTATACTTACTTGCATTCGTACTCCAAGCCCTTGATCGATATTATTGTGCGCGAATAGAGCTGATCAATGCCATCGTTAATTGGCTGCCGTTCGCCTTCCTTGCATTGCAATGTTCCGCACTGAACGTTCCTGTGAGTTTGTTTAGCCCCAAAAATGATGTAGACGAAGACGGAGACGACGTGAGAAGAGGGAGAAAAACATGGTTTGTTATATGAAAATGTCGTGCAATCACTCGATTATCAAATATGAAAGTTAAATTAAATTCACATCCTTCTCAGCAGAAGAGCCGATGCCGTAGTTTACGAAAGGAAGCACACCTCTCATTTGCAGCTTCCGCTTCTTAGGGAAGCAAATCTCGTTTTATTTATACTCATGTCCATCAGAGTAATTGCTTTCTTGACAGTTTTACTGGTTCATCTCGGTTCAACTGTTTGAGCAACTCGAAAGGAAGTGAATACTGCTGAAGGTCCTGCTGATATCGAAGGAGAAATTCCGTAGGAGGTGTTCTAGTTTTTTGTTTTTTGTTCTCTAAATGTTTTCGGAAAGAAAACTCTCCCCATGAATTGAGGACTTTAGGTATTTCCTTGGCCAAAGATAAACCAATACACTAAGGAAGAGATGGTGCGGCGGATAGTCAGTATTAAACTTACTCTGGTTCGCATTTAATGTAATGCTCGTTGGCATCTCGACCACAATGACCGTTTATGGATCCTTTCGAGTTGAACTGCTCATAACATTGACGATCGGCAGCAGAACCACCATAGCCCCAAATGCCCTCGCACTGCAGACTCAGCGTTGGACAGTCGCCCTGGAAGCAATAACCTGCAAAATTAAGGAGAACAATAAAAAGTTATTCCAATTATTTTGGCATTTTGTGTGTGTGTGTTTGTGTTTTAACCTCTGGCGTGTTGTTTGTACACAGTTAAGGTGGTTGGAATCGGCAAGGACTGTGTTTGGGTTTGTATTTTTTTTTTCCGGATAAGTGGAAAAGTATTTTATGGGAATAGTAAAGCAGATTAGAAAGTTGGTCGGGATGGCGGCTAATCCTCGGTAACCGCGAATTTATACATTTTTTAAGATTCGAGTTGAAGCCGGAGCGCTGCGTGAGAAGTAGTTTTGAAAGTTATTAGGGAAGCAACGCGGTAGTAACTATGATTAAAGTTTCAGCTCCAGGTGGACAGTGAGGGTTTGCAGGTTACTTTGGTTTTAGCTCCACTGCGCTGTTGGTCTTAGGGACCTCTATGCAAACACCTATACCTTTATACTGAAAAGTGTGAAGCGTTGCTTTGGTTAGATTTGGTAGCAAAGGTGGGTAGGGTTAAGATGTGTATGGTCAGAACATAACAAAGACTAGGCGGCACAGCGGGCCCGTCGCCATCAATCGGGAATCCTTTTGGTAGCATAGATAAACAGAACTATAAATCACACTCGATTGCATTTAGACAAATGAGTTAAAAGACTTTTAATTAGACACGCGCACTTCCCTCACTTTCTCGACGGAAATTTGGTCCATGTGTAATTGTGTACATATGATATTCAAAACTAATGCCAGGTGAAAGTTTACAGTCTACCACGGCCTGGCCTGGACCGTAGAAGCTTGGTAGCACAAAGCAAGCACCAACTCATACATATTTCTATAAATATGAAGTTGAAACAACACGGTATCGATATGCGACGGTGTTACCGGGATTTATGGAAAATAAAACGAACTCTAGCGGTATCGGTGCTGTCTGGTGCTTCCCTGTATCGGGAATTGTACACCTTACAGCGACCGAAGCTAGCATACAGCGTCTGAAGTGCCTATCGTATGACATGTGCGGGGATGAATATTCAAGCTTTAGCGCGAAGGGTATTTCAATAAGTTCAATTGGACAAGCTCATATTAAACGGCCCCTTGAATTAAGGCTGCTGACTTTAACAGACCAAGCAAGTTGATTGAGTTCATCCCAAACTGTGGCCCGCATCAAAAGTAAAGCAAATAAAGGCATTTGGTCAATTTGTATTATTGTTGTCGAAGATCTTAGCAACATCTTGCCAAGGGACTTATTGATTTGGATGAGGTATTTTGCTGTTTATCAGCGTATTCGTGAATTCATTTGAAGGGTAATACCAATCACATTGATTCTCAACAACACTTCCAAAATTTGAATTCAAATAAAGCTGAAGGATTTCTCAGAAGTACAAGCAAATATTCACCTTGAAGGCGAATTGCTAATCGACTCTGGGGACACCGCCAAATTCCGTCAAAATATTTTGCCTGTGGAACTTGTGTCTTCACAAAATCCACCAACGAGACTTATCCCGAAGGGATAATATATTTTCATTTGAATGCATTAAAAAACATGCATCCTCGTGAACTAAGAAATTACTGTTTTCTCAAATCGGTCCATCGCCGTCGTCCACGCATACCATTCTAAAAGTTCTTTCAACTTAATTTTTCCACGAAATGCACTCTTAAGGACTGAAGTCCGCCTGAAAACTCCAGAAAAAGGAAGCCAAAGATCGAAACTCCACAGAAAAAGTTACACACAATATCGCAGGTAAAATCAAGCAGGTAAAGGAAAAAAACAACAATATATACGCCCTTGGGGCATGTAATGGGTTTGCACCTAGACTCCCAGTTCTTTTCCTACAGCCAAGGTAGAACTCGTTTGGAGAATATAGCAATTAGATAATGACGAACTTCACGTGCGGTTGCTGAATTTCCAAGCACACTCTTAAGCACTCGTTTATGGACACAAGGGCGGACGGTTGCGCGTTTCACGCCTTAGGATGAATTGTTTAGAAGAGCCCAACTTAAGAGTGGTGGCCTGAGAAAATGCACGAAGCAAAAACTTCTATGCATCTTTAAGGAAACACCGACACTAAAAATGGCTCGAAAAAAATGTGGCAACATTTAAGTAGGTTCTAAACAAAAGAAAGTCAAACATACACTATAATAAGAGTTTGTACGATAAAAAAAAGCAACCTACAACAAGCAGAACAACTACCGACAGACCAACACGACGGCTGGGAAAAGGAAAAAAGAATGCGTGGCAATCAGGACGATGGAAAAAAAGCAAGAAACCTCTTAAACTTAAGCCACACCACAGACCAAACGAAGAATCCCCATCTATTTGTACTTTAAAACTAATTTCTTTTCTCCCTAAAAAATAACAGTGCAAAAAAAGTATCTCAATCTCAATGTATAAGAGATATGTAGATAAACTTTAAGGGCAAAGTTCATTTTGAGTTCTTAACGTTGTTATGGCTGTGGCTTCTGCTCGCCGAAGAAAAACAACTTGTACACAGTTTATTTGCTGTAAGTGAACTTGTGCAACTTCAGTTCTGGGAAAACGAAGAGAAAACAAAACGAACGCGAGGACAGAAATTAACTCCGCCAAAGAAAGAAAGTGCGATGACTTTATACACATAATGCCCGGAGAATCAAATAGGGTTCGCTGCGAATCTATTAAGATGTCAGAATGTAAAACAGCTTCTTCAGACAGTTATTTATGGTTTGGTGGGTAGATTCTGAAGTGTTATACTTATATGTATATCCAGCGGAAATGGTTGAGAGGCAGAGCAAATTAAATACGGCAACCCCTTCGCAGACAGAAGCAAGAGGACATCTTGATGCTGCATGGCTTTTGAGGTGACAGTTAGTGCTACTAGAATGCATCACAACTAATTTCGTGTTAGGAAAACAGACACCTACTTAACCTTGTGCTTTCATAAGTTAAGAGGGGCTGCCTCTATGGAAAGGATTTCAGCTTTAATGCAGGCATAGGGGGATAATGGAGTGGCTCTATGGATTATCTAGATGAGCTGAAGCAACGCGGGTAACAAGAGGAGTCTGTAGGTACTGAGGTATTTTTGTTCCCTGGAGAGGTTGAAAATGTGACATTACTTTTCATTTCTTTTTTTTTTAACTATAGGTGTGCAATGTGGACAACGATAGGCCAATTCAGGTTTGTCACTCATCAAACAGTTCTAGAAAAAATATATAACAAAATATGCAAATATAGTAAAATATGCACAAAAATTGCCAAATATGCCTTTATAGTAAAATATTCACTAACGGTTAGATGCCATTTTAAAGGAAATTTCATGATACGTATACATAATAAGTTGCCTTGCATCCAAGGTGTTCATAAAAAAACATGCATTTGCATGGAAATCCGATCCCTAGTAATAACATTTGCTATTTTATATTAAGTTTTGAGATTAAAGAATTATTAGTATCAAAATAAAATAAAATATTCAGTACAAGCACACAAATACTGTGTATCATATCGGTAACTATTTTGAAAGCGGAACAAACGAAAATGATGAATGAAGGTACATTAGGCATTGACTTTTGAATAAACAAATTTTTGGAACGAATGGAAGGGGTCAAAAATTCTATGCCGAGTCCTAATGGCTCTTACAAGCTCTTTCGTGACAGTTCTTTATACTCTTTATATATTTGTCAGACTTTTGCGAGAGGTGATTTTCAACCTCAATATGCAATTCGTGTTTTTCCAGGGACCGAAAATGCCTCTGAGCAAATGCGATCACAAAAATGCATTAGGTAGGTACTTCTAGGGAACTTTTCAAATAATTTAAAAAAAAAAACAACTGGTATTTGCTGTGCAGCTTAGGATGTTTTACTTTACTCAAATTAACCTCGCCCCAGACCCCATTTCAAATAATAATAGAGCGAAAACAAAAAATAACCTGAGGGCAGCCACTGGTGACTGTGACGGTTGCAGGTGGCTCTGGAATCCAACAATTCTGAGGTAGCAAATCTTTTTTAACATATGGAATGTATTTGACTCATTGACCCATTATGGCGGCCACTTCTGTATGCGGATCGTCACCGAAGTAATGTGCTATTTTAAACTCATGGTTGAGAGAAGATTTTCACAAATCACTATTCAGGCACCTTAGTGGGTCTACTGCCATCTCTGAGTGAATCATCATGGCTTTAGGTCGGGTAAAACCTTATCACGTTTCATAAAGCATTTTATTCCATCTATATGGCCAATGGGCCCAAACTCTTATGAGTTGCTAATGAAGTAAGACTAACGTCAATTTGTTGATTTCTCATCGTTTCCCTGTCCTTTATGTCAAATGTCAATTGGTTTCCTTTTATATTACCAATTTTATTTCTAAGAACAGCAAAGGATTCACTCTTTGGATTTAGATTTCAATGTTCAACTATGGTGGCGCAAGAACCCGTATTGCTTTCATGAGAGGAGCTATATATAGTTAGACGGTTTGAGCTGATGTAGGGGCAGTTTTTCCAGCCGCCAGCTTAGTTTGTAAGCCAAATGGCTGTTAGTAAGAAAAGTGCAAATATATAAATTTGTCCAAGAACTTGCTCTAATAACCACTTAAAGCGGTTTTGGTTTTATCTGAATATATATCATCGATTAATTCTAAGAAGTCCATTCCCAATTAAGGGCTTTCACTTGCTACAGATCTTTTTCTTCTCTCTTCCCGAGAGAGGAATCGATTTTCTCTTGTATTGGGCATTTGTTATAATTGACTGGATGTTTCCTGCTCAGTGTCGACTTATTCCAGCGTATAGTTTAACCTTCTCCCACGTAAACTACTTTGAGATTACAAGACACAATTAGAAACAATCGAGCACATTTGACCTAAGTATAGGCTCTGACAAATGTCAAAGTATTCGTGGTGAAAAGTCTTCTTTATATTTTCTTGACTTTTCTTACTATTTTAAATATTTTCTCTGAAATGTAGTAGACCATAGAAAAACGGAGAAACAAATCTAAATGAAAATAAAATGAACGAATGGGTTTGGCTTAAATGCAAAATGTCGACTTGCCATTATTTTCCTCAGTCAGTTGCTATTTCGTAGAATTTTTAAAGCGGTACCCGGTAATAGGTGTACCTATTTTGAAAGTACTCGGACTGGTGATCTTTGTTAATGCATACAGAGGCAGATGCGAAATAATCTACGGACTTGTGTATAATTGCAGGCTTTACACAGTAAAAGATTTGTGAGTAAAAATGGCGAGGTTTTGCTTACCTAGCAAGTAATCCTTGTGTATCAAAGGATTTATGGTTCAGATGAGGTGAAAGGAGTACCTACCTATTCTCATTTCTACGAAGAACTGTCCGGGGGCTAAGCTGCTTTCCGAGGTCTTAATATGTGTAACGAAAGCATTGCCTTGAATATTTAAATTTACCATAAATGCTTGTTTTAATCACGGAAAGAATTGAAAATAACCAATTGAAAAATTATTAGTTGCATTTCTTGAATTGATACAACAATTCGTTATTTGACTTTGAAAACGGCGAAGCATATCAAATTCTGTCTGTTGTATTTTACAATTAGAAGTATAAATTCGAACTTCTTTTATTTGTAGTGATTGTCAGACTTCAATAGGTCAATTTCTCAAGCACCACTTTACAATCTATAATTGCAAAAAATGTTTGGTGATTTACCACCACTGAATGATGAATCTATAAAATCTTATAATAATTCAACACAAATGTAAATTGAAAACGTAAACTGTCGTAGAGAAGTCGTAAATTGCAAAAAAAAATGTTTGTTATTTCCATGGAATAACAATACCTAACGTGTGGCGGCGGGACACTTTTGCTTTTGAAGTGAAAAAAACGTTATTATTTTAGATTACATTTTATTTGTTCTAATAAGTAAAATATGGTTTAAGTAAAAGTCCTTTAACTCATATTTGTACATTTAATGTAACTTTTTCCAATCAAATTTGTACAACGTAGATATTTAGTTTTCGGATTTTTCCGATACGGTACTCATCGAAAAATTTTACTTTATAAGAAGCAGAGCTCCAATACTTCGATAGAAAGCTGATTCCGCTCATCTCTCCATGAATTCTTCATGAAACTGAATATCCTTTCAGAGCTTGCATTAGAAATAGGCAACGAAAATACAAAATTGCAAAGATTTTCCAAATTTGGTGAGGCACCTTTTTGAAATAACTAACCCAATTTTTCACAACTTGTTTCTCATCCAAATTTCTTAGCTCACATTAAAAAAACTCTTTAATGCAATAAGTTCTTCAAAAAGTACATCTTTATTAATTTTTTGAATTGATGTAATTTTCAAAATTTAGATTATTTCGTAAATTCATGCTTGATAAGTACTAAAGTTTGGAGTTAAAGTCGAAATGTTGTCCTAAATAATTAAGAGCACTCTCATAGAATGAAGCTACTTCTCTATAAAATTGATTTACAATTGCCGTTTATTGCAAACACAAAGTGAAATGTCAAACAGTCGGGTTGCGGCTAACTTTTTGAGTTCAAAGACCCAGACCACTGAACTATCATCATTCGATTAAGGCGCACTTCAAACTCTGTTAATTTTATAGCTAAGCTTACTAAGGCTAGCGCTATATTTTCTATGTCTTATTAATTGCAATTTATTTTATTTAATAATGAAGAAAGGGCGACAAGTTACAAGGCGGGACATTACGGGACAAATTTTTCAGTGTGGGACACTTTTCGTTGCGGGACACTTGCGGGATAAAAGCCTTATATCGGGACAGCCCGAACAATCACCAATTGAGAACGGCTGGGCCGATTTGGTTCATTTTTTTTTTAGTTGTTCGTTATTGTCAGGAGAAGGTTTTAAGGTTTTAACATTTTGAGAAAACCTTCCGGAAAAGTCGGCAGTTTGTGAGTTGTAAGTTTGTGTGCGGAATGTTCCGGAAGGGCTTTTAGAAGGGAACAATTTAAAGTTATTTTTTTTTTTCGACGGAATTTTGCATTTTATCGCATGTTTCACGAAGCTCCTCGACTCAACGGAGCGAAATATGTAGTTCGAAAAAAAAAAAAAAATCTAGCAAGTTGAGAAAAAAGTTGTCGTGATTCTTCGCTTATTTTTCTTGATCTGATTTTAAAAATCACGAGATCTGTTATAGCTTGCAAAGTTTTGCCGGTCCCTCGAGACTAACTTTTTGTCCTATACTCCTTTAACAGAGGTAGTAATGTGTCTAAAATGTACGAGGGACTTGTTGTTGTTAAGAATGCTTTGAAGCCAAAGCTCTTCAGCCACACTAAACACTTGAGAGCTCATAAACGACTGTTATCTTCTATTCCCTAAGCTGCACTTAAAGGTCAGATATATAATTATAATTACATTGCAGCACCAGAAAGCGCAGTATACTAGTAATATTGTCATTAGCATGTAATGGCCTTGTATTAAATTACTACAAACCCCAAGCAGAACCCGAACCCGTCTTTATTCTGCGCGTGTGTTCGTGTACACTCGGCAGCAACCACTTCAATTAAATGCAACCACTAATTAATTGTCCATCGGGGAGGACATGCTCCACTATACTGCATAATTAAGCGATATAATGACAATTACAGTCCAAACCCTCTACAGCACTTAATCAGTACAATAAAGACATTCTTCCCACCTAGAGAAAAAAAAAAAAAACAAAAAGAAGTGCCACGAAAATTCACTAAAAATACACTACCAAGATTGACCGCTGCTCTTTCAGCAAACCCTAATTGGTGCTTATTAAGCTCCATGGGTATATAATGTAAGCAAACAGCCGGACCCGGCGTAGCGCAAGAAATGGCCATTAAAAATATATTTCTCTTGCTCTGAATGACTAAGGACATCTTCACACTACAATTTTGCAGTGGCCCGCATAAATTTCCGAAGCGGCAAAATTCACATGACCAACAGAAGCCAAGTGGGTTGTTGGTGCGAGTCACACAACATAAAAAACAAGAAAGTAACTATACTCCCATGCAACGAGTGCATACTGTCATTGCACGACAAAAACGCACTATATACAGAACCGCATATCTCTCTAAAACTGTGACTGGTTAAGAGCTCTCCGATTCAATTAGGATGAAACTTTTTTAATTGCATAATGAAATGCAACGATAACGCTGACGACAGTCGACAACCGAGAAAGGACAATGACAATGGCGACCGGAGAGAAGATGCGTTGACTGTACTTGTCTTTCGAACACATCCCCGTCAATTAGTTGGAATACGCTTTGCTACTCGCATGCATTAAATTAAATCGCTCTAGGGTTTGGGCTATTTTGTATCTATTTGTATACGCACCAGATGTTCCGGCCTTTGTATGGCCGCATGGTGACCCGTTCTTTTTGTACACATCGACAGGACAATGGCCATTCTCGCCGTCACAGTACTCGGGCAGATCACATTCGGTGATGGAATCTCGACAGATGTAGTCCTTCGGTCGAAGCTGTAATTGCATTCAAATTGAGTTTAATTTCAGGATACAGCCTTGGAAATTCGTTACTTACCCGACACTTATCACAACACATTCCGCTGGCACATTGGGCTTCTGTTTTCAATTTGCACGTTATACCATCACAGCAAGGATCTAAAGCGCATTCTTCGAAAGTCCCACAGTCGCATTCTTCCTCCTCTTCTACAATTTTGTTGCCACAATTTCTTCGCATTTCAATCTGAAAGTGTAGCGTAAAGAAAGTCAGCGAGGCATGGTGATAGAAAATTGATTAAATTGCATTTGCTATAGGTACTAAGAATTCGTCATAGTTAACCAGATTTGATGCTCGTGTAGTATTGGATGGCCATGTTTCGCAATCCGCAAGGTTAGTACGAAACATCTACTTCATATGTGATACGGATCAAGGGGAAGGATCTTCTGAAATTTCGTTTGTCCGTTTTAAGACTCTGAGCGCTCATTGCACATTACGGGAGTGTGCCATCCCGCTTGTCTTTTTTTAAGTTCTGACATTTTCGAAAAAATTCAAAGTGCAAGCTTATGTATTGGAGCAACCAACAATTACGGATAGCGAAGAACAGTTTCTATATTGACCCGCAATCTGGCCCGTGATGACATTTGAATGAGGTTATTATTACCTGATTAAGAACATGAAACGGACTTTGGAGACTTCAAATTGAAATTTGTGTTTCTCGCCTTGGACCCCTCGCATACTTGGTGATGACAAATTTTCCCATCCAACAAACTTACCTCATTTGGCTTGTTCAGCAGACAGAGACCATGTCCAGTTCGTAAAGCATCGATGTAATCCTTTTTACTACACTCGGAGAATTTGTATGGCTGAACGTTCTCCTGCCCAACAATAGATTGAGCCATTATACAACCGTGCCAGTCCCGACAAAAACATTCCTCACCTGTACAAAGTAGAAAACAAATTGTATAAATTTTCGAATATACTATCAACAATTGTGGTAATAGACGAGTACAGAAACAGCCAGGAGAGACGTATGGCTGTCTGAGTGGTTTTACGCACTCTAACATTTAAAGCTTGACTTCGCCGAAAATGATCGCATATACAATGGCCACCTGATGAGTGGTTCTACACCAAGAGAAAGACTTACAATCTGCATTCATACACAAATGTGCACCAGTCCCATCCTTATTTACACCAGTCGGAGGTTGTGCGTCGGAGTATCATTCTCACCTCGAGACTATTATTTGTATATTTTCGTAAAACCTACAAGGCTAAGTGAAGGAATGAATTACAATGACGTTCGAATTTACATGAATTTTTGCTTCAGGAAAAAAAAAAACCCGAATAACGCGTCAAAAATGCACCCAAAAAAGTTGAAAAAACCCGATCAAAAATGATTTAAAAAAACAAGTTAGAAATTCATTCCAAAACTCTCCAATAACCAACGATCCAAATAAATAAATAAATAGCGCAACAGGTCTGTAGGGACCCAGGCTTCTCACAACCATTCGTTTTGTGTGAGTTTTTCATGGCGCAGTGGGAAAAACCCTAAGTTGGAATTTGGGTTTTTGCGGGATTCGAACCTGGGAACCCTCGCTTAGTAGTCCAACACACTAACCACTAAGCCACTGCGACCAACGATCTATTTAACTTTATTTGAAAAAGTGTCAAAAAAATTTGTAAAAACGCGCCTGACTCTGCAGTGAAAACTGGAATTAACTAGGTTTTGAGACGTGTCAAAAAGGAGTTAAAAAAGGGTCAATTTCCATCTAAAAACCTGTTCAAAAACGCGTTAGAAAAATAGTCGAAATCACGCTCAGAAATAAGTCAAATTTCACTGAAACAACCCATCAAAAATCGCTCCGAAAGGCGCGTCAGATATTCAGCGGATAATAAGCGTCAAAAACGCGTTAGAAAAGTAGTCAAAATCACGCTCAGAAACAAGTCAAAATTTCATTGAAACAACCCATAAAAAATCGCTCCGAAAGGCGCGCCAGAAATTCAGCGGAAAATAAGCGTCAAAAATAGACCCGAAACACTCAAAAATGTGTCTACAATTAGCGAAGGTCCTAGATCGAGGAAATTGGGGAAGACGGCACACTGTAGTAAGAGCTATATTCAGTCGTTTCAAATAACATTCACAAAAAGAGACGCTGGTGTGGGATGCTCAAGTAGACCTTCCACAACTCTCGCATGGACCACAGCCTAGCCCAAATGCCTCGCCATTAAGAGGCCTCGTCCCATTTTGACATTTTGTTTCTCTGACTGATAAATTATTACTGTACAGAAAAATTGTTTTTTAAGAAAATAGGAAATTTAATTTCGGTATTTTGTGACAAAATACACGTAAATAAATTTAAGTTTTTATTGGTTCTGTTAGCTGATATGATACTTTGTTCTTCTGAGTAAAAATTGAAACATACGTTCATCAATATTCACATTAAAAACGTAATTAAATATTTCAAAATATTGTTTGTTTTTAAACACCTGTATTTTCCAAACCAGTGTAAAATTTCCAGATCTGTCATGACGCTATTGGTGCTTTGGATATAACCTTTTCGCTGAGCTAGTGATCTCAGATGTATCGTTCCCCGTCTTAGCATCGTTTGGCCAATAGTAAATCATTTTATGCAAATGAATTCTGGGAATTCTTTAAATAAAATACAACTGAGATGTTTTTTTAAAGCTTCCTCCGATGTTTTTGAAGAGGAAATTCTGTTCTTTCAATTGCATTCAGTATCAATTCAATCACTCCAGTTACAACTTATCAGTCAGACAAACAAAATGTCAATTTTTGCACTTTTGCTCGATTTCTGGACAGAGGCCTCTTAAGCAGATTCCTAACAACCAAGTTGGCGCTTCTAAGAGTTTTCTGACTCTAGCCTAGAGCCGTGGACTGTAGTTCCCATTCCACGGAGTGCACCTTCTCTCATATTTTCATGACAGCATCTCAGCACAGATTTGGATTCACATTTATTCAATTTTTCAATTTTCCAACAATTTACGCAATAAATTCACGAAAACAATACGATAAAACTCCAAGCCCGCACTAATCCTATGTCATGTGTCGTAAAGCAAGCAAAAAAAAAATCTCAGTTATTAAACAGGAAACACAATTTATTCTCCCATAAATGCTAATCGCCGGGGATAAATCAAATCCGAAAAGAGGGAGAAAAAGCTTTAAACGACAGAAAAACCGAAGC
This sequence comes from Cheilosia grossa, assembly GCA_963082955.1. Classification (NCBI taxonomy): domain Eukaryota; kingdom Metazoa; phylum Arthropoda; class Insecta; order Diptera; family Syrphidae; genus Cheilosia; species Cheilosia grossa. The sequence continues at coordinate 40,123,286 of OY720145.1, read as the reverse complement.
CAAAGGACCGTAAACAAACAATACACGCAGTCACGTTATAGCTCGGCCCATATAATTCATGGGGACAAATGATTCCAATGCGACTAAACAAAGTCGATAAACATCTTGCAGGCCGAGTAACAAAACTTCCCCAACTCCAGTAATAGGTACCTATACATGAACAGCAAATTGATCTTATGACATTGATTTGCCCATACCGACCGTAGATATACGATTGACATAAATCACTACAAACATAAGGCAAACATTTTTGAGGAAAAAATAAAACCGACTCATCCATCAGCCAGTCAATATTTGAACAGGAAGTGACTAATTGATTGGTGCCCAGGCAACAATACAAAAGCAAAAATAAAAAATCAAATACAAAAAAGGATAATTTTTCAACTTACGTCCATCATCATGGCCCATGCCAATGTTGTGTCCAATCATATGGGCCATCGTCCCGGCCAGCAGATGGGGTTCGTAAACATTGATGTCCACACTTATGCCGACGGCTCGCGGTGTGCAAACCGTCTCAGGTACAGCCATACCAGCTTCGCCTCCGGCAAACGTTTCGCCCCTGAAAAATTGATGAAAACAACGAATTACTCTTAGGGTTTGACAAAGTCTCAAAGTAAAGTTTACTCAAGGAGAAACTGAAGGGCAACTTGGTCCTGTGCGCGGGGCGGGTAACGAACAGCACAACGACACCTCTTTCGGAATATGTGGAGCAGCATTTTTTTTCCCAGCTTTTCAGTTCTCACATATTTTCTCTTCATGAAATATTAACGCGGGCGGGACACAAAAATTTAAGGACAACAACAACTAGCGAGTACTTCAATACGAGGAAGCTTTAATAGGCTAATATTCGGCAAAAAAGTGGAGGTATACGGTGGTGGGGTAAAGGTCGATTATATTCTGTTGTGCCAGGTGTTGATAGTCGTGAACTTTAGGAGCGGTCCTACATGTGTGCTTTGTTTGCACGAAAAGTGGAAAATTATCCTTTCATGTGCAAAAAAAAGTACTCGGGGTAAAAAAAAGAAAAAAAATGTAAACGCTAAGCGCCGGCAAAGGAATAAGGACAAAGGACCCGCGTTGGGTATAGTTGCCAGGGTATATGAGGGTTATTACTTAGAGAGCGAAAAGCCGTTCCAGTGGTGCACAGTGTATGAAAGTTAATTTGCTGTTTCACCTAATTTGAGGCGCTTATCTCTGGCTGAATTGGCTGCCTCTTGTATAGGGTAGTTTGGCGAAAAGTGAGAACCTTTCTCCTTGCGATGCCGTATTGAATAATTTAATGGCTGAGTGGTACAAAATTGAATTTGAAGGTTATGTGGGCGCCGCCACCGCCGACCAGTTGAGTGCACAGAAAGTAGCTATAGCTGTATCGTTAGCGATTGAAGGGAAATTGGCGGAAGTGCCCGCAGTAAAACTATAAAGCTTATGTTTGCATTAGTATTCGGCATCAGAAACTAGAACCGTTTAATGGGCTGATCGTTAAAGTTTGCCAGAAAGGAAATAAGTTTCACAATTAGCGAAAGGCACTCTTTCAAACCCAGACACTGTACGTTTGGTGGCTGTCTATCGTTGATTATTAAGGGACGATGGTATAAGTGCAGTGAAGGCATTCGAAAATTTCTATGAGGACTTTCGCTGCGGTCTTGCTAGGCTTGGAGCTATTTCTGAAAAAAAAAAAAGATGGCAACGCCATTCAAGTTAAATGGGTCCAATGCAATTCAACCGTAAAATGTTTGCGCAATAAGATTCTCGGTGCCATAAGAAGATGGTCATGGGATATTCAACACTTAATGTTATCCGAACTCCAATACGAGGAGTACCAATAGGAAATTGTTTGAGCTCGAGCAATAACAAGAGCATCGAGTCTGAAAAAGATTCCAGCGAGCTTGGTGGTAACCAAAGCGGCAGAAACATATCTGTAGGGTCCTTTAAAGTTTGGCAAACTCTGAGATAGCGAGAGAGGTCGTATTCCACCAATCAAGTGAGTATTGGAAGACAATAGTGGTCTTATTTCAGCCTATTTCTTCTCGAAAGTATAAGTCACCTCTTGGAAGTCAGATAGCGCCTTGAGGTTTCTGACTTTGACTCGACACATCTTGACCAAAAACCAGCTTGCCATAAAGGATTTATCTGGAGCATATCTTACTTTACTTTTAGCACTGGACATTTCAGACCATATCCGTCTTTTAAATGACCAAATTACTTACTAACAGCTGAAAGGTGTGAAATGTAATGAAAAGGTGTGAGCTGTGGTCCAATTCCACAAGAGTTAGTTTTAATGGGTACACGAAATATTGTGTACACTGTCGTCTTTCGGATTCTGAAAGAGTGGGAGGATAACTTGCTTGACAGAAGCTATGAACACATTTATCGTATTTATTCAAGTAACTCCCGAGTGTCTCAATAACAGAGCGAAAGATCAAGCGATTAGCAAACGAGAAGGAAATGTAAACCTTGATTCAGTTTCAGTTCTCTCTACGAGTGTTGTTAGGACTCTCTCTTCGTTTATCCCACGAAGCGTAGTCATTTTTCCCATTTTTTCCCAAATCCCTCGATACTTTTTTGCGAAATAGTAAAATTTGTATTACATGGAAAAAAATCGCAGATTGTAAACATTACTGACTGCTCTCTACTGGAACGAAAAACTCACTGCGTTTGGGAGAGTTGAGTTTTATTATGCGTGTACCTACACATGGGCTGAAAACATACTCTTGCGGAAAAGTGTACCATGGGGAATTATAAGGGAGTTCGTCGTTCAAAATGTGCCAAGTCATATGCAACCTAATTATAGAATAGTACCTCAAAGGGAGTGTAAATCAAATCGAGTCAGTTGGGAATAACTGGCGGCGTAGAAGTTAAGCCCTTTATTCATATATACCGATTCATTAAATATATAACTCACAGACAGCCGCTCAAGGAAGACCCTTCTTAATGTCACCAGAACACTGACTGGAAGTCTTTTACTTATACAAAACTGGTTAAACATGGAATCCCTGCGAAATAAATTTTGTTGCGGTTGCATGGATTGGGAGGAAGAGGAAACGCCTTTCCACCTACTTCGTGAATGGCCGATAGAAAACTTCTTTCCGTGGGATAACACAATGGACGTAAAATTATTTCATACCTTACACGAGAGTTCCGTTCATCGCAAAATCGGAGTAAAAACATCACCTTGCGGACACCCATTGCTACCACCTGACATGACTCCATTAGGACTGTCTTCATGACCTGTTCTGGCCGTAGTTCTGATTTTTTGAAAGCAAGTATTTATCTAGCAACGTGTTGCCTGGTAGAACTGCACAAGTTCTCAGTATATTATATATATTTTCAAAACGAGCCTTCAATACATATGTCACCAAAGATACATATAGCGTGCCTCATAAGTGCCTCATAGTGCCTCATTAATTCTACCCACCAGGCTTTAAAGCGTAGTTTTGCAGGAATTGTTTCTACACTTAGCATTTTGCATTTGACACATTCTGTGACTTTTAAGTGGAAATTCACGGCCTAACAGTGTTACTACCCTGTCAAGGCTTTCCCAGAAGGAAGGAAATGAAACTTAAGGGCTGGAAATTATTGACGAGGCAGTACTGAGAATCTTTGGACTGAAAGTCACTTTTCGAACCTCAGGATTCGAGATCATATTAGTCGAAGTTTCTGCTTCAGCTTTCAACACTGCTGAGCCGCATCATCCGTTGCGACTTAGATCGTGGCTGCCGTTGAAAGCTTTCCTTTAAAATTTGAATGAAAAGATATCCAAACCGCTTGCGGACCGACGGTAGCATGGAGAAAACATCAAAGTCCGCCATATACAGTTGCCGTGTTTAGTATGATTTTAAATATTTAACCAAAAATTCTGGATCGATACCGTTTTATTCAGATATCCACAAAACGAACTCATGTAATATTTAAACAAAAACAAAAAAAAAAAAAAAAACAACTCTGTGGAAATTAATTCCGGAAAAGCGAAATCGCTTGCTCTATTCAAATTGAAAGTACCGCAACAGCATCGATAGCAAAAAAAGTACCCTAACCAGACAAAGAAAACCGAAACCCATCACGCAACCGAAAAATACTATAAAATATTAAAAACCGATTTACTCGAGAGATATATCTACTGCTCATCCTGCTCTCGTGTTGGTGCAGCAACAACTTATTTCAAATAAAGGCAACATAAATATTTAGTTCAAATAGAAATGCGATTAAAATACCAGAATCGAGAAGAGGGTGGGATTTTTGGCCATTAAATACAGCCACCACTGTAGCCATCAGATTGAATTGAATATTCACAGTTTTATTGGAGTCGGACGACTCGTTCGATGGCGATGATGACGATGGTCGGAATAATAACATGCAAAAGTAGTATATTTCGCTTTTATTTTAGTATCTACGAGTGTATAGCGTGGTAGAGAGATTCTGTAGGGCCTTACACAAAAGAGAGAAATCCTCACTTGAAGTGGATTTGTTTTTTTTTTTGTTCAACTCAATAGGCGGGGTAAAGATATTCGACTGATGAAAAAGTGCTCAATCAACATCAGCTTCCACCGGGTTTGGAGGAGTAGAATAAAGAAAACAAAAAAATGATGGTAGTTTGAGTTGTCATTTGCCACCTCATTTCATGTACCACTCTGTAGTCGGTACAGACTGCTGTCTCCGCCTCTGTGGGTCACGTTCGGTAAAATCGATTTTGAATGATCGAAATTGAACTATGTGTGTACCTATATATAGAAACAGTGAGCCTGAGCAGTAGCACAACACTCAGTGGATTGTTTTTTAGTGGTGGGGTTGACGCAGTGCTTCCCGATGGAGGTGGTGCATGTAATGAGGAGCTGAAGGATAGATTGATGGGGAAGTTAATTCCATTTATTAAAATGTCACGTGGCGATGTGCGGTTCTGAGACACGACCGCCTGTTATGTTTTGCTACTACGTCTGGCTCTGGATGAGGGCAATTTTCGCTTACGCACGTATCCAATGATATTATAAACAAAGTTCGAGTTGGCTTCTCTATCACCAACAGAGGCTGGGGTGTTGTTGGTTGTTGCTTTTGTGTGGTGTGTGGCAAATAACTTACGTTAGTAGTTGAGTGGTGTCTCTTTCGATTTGAAAGAGATTCCTAGATGTATAGTCATTGAAATTCGATATTGCCTTGCTAATATCCTTGCTGCCATCGATAATTGCTTGATTTTTGCCCCACGTTTCGATGTATACGACCGATACACGGGTGTTTAATGTGCGGAAATACTGAAATGAGATAAAAAAGAAATTTCGTTTATTTATTTTTCTTAAAAATAATGCTAGCAAATTTATTCATTTTATTTTTCAATTTACACGTTTGCTATGGACTTTGAAATTGGGCCGAATTTAAAATTCACAAATACATATGGGAATAGGTAGTGAGTTCTCGTGGGCGTACTTTAATTTGACAAAATTCATTGAAATTGACAAAATTAGTGGGGTTTCAGGTATAAAGGGTCTTTCATAAGCGACTTGACAACTTCAAACTTTCAGTGTGAACGAACCCTTAAACAGATTACCGAGCTGTCAATGTCAAAATATTCAGTAAAATTAACATTTTCATCATGGTGAAACGTTCAGTCGTGAACGTTATTAAAATCTATAGCAAATAATTAAAATCTACGCGGTACCGAAATTCCGAGTCGGTGGTCGCAATTTTAAGAGCTTTGACGCCAGTTTTCAATTTTAAGCGTTCAAGCGCATTTTTGGTTAAACGGCTTCGCAAAATATGCGTTATTGGACAGGTGAGAACCCTCCATGAAACAGCACTTCATCCGCAAAGGGTTACTGTTTGGTGCGGTTTTCATGCCGGTGGCGTCACTGGGCCGTTTTTTTTTTTCGTCGATGAAAATCGCCGTCACGTTACGGTAAATGGTAGTCAATACAGAGACATGTTGGAACGTAATTTCTTTGAGAAATTGCATGAATTGGACAGCAGTGATATGCGGTTCCAACAATACGGTGCCACAAGCCACACCAGCGCCAGCGGGTGCAATAATTGAAGTCTCTTGGTCGCTGATATCGTGCGATTTAACGCCTGTACTTTTTTTTATGTGGCTACATTAAAGAATTGGTCTATGCCAATAAGGCGGCGAAGTTAGAGAAGCTCAGAACCAATATCGAACGACAAATAGCGGCCGTATCTGTAAAAATGTTTGGCCGAGTCATCGAAAATTGGGTTCAACGTATCGACCGCTGCATACGTTCCCGTGGTGGACATATGAACGAAGTCGAATTCCATTAATAAATGTTTTGATAGTCACTCAAGGCGATAACATTTTTTTTTTTTGAGATATCTCAAGTACTTTACATTTTGTTTAAAAAATATGTTATCCTTAATGGAAGACCTTTTATTTGTATGCTGTCGGAATGGGTGGGGTTACTCATGGGAAACAGACGCTTGCTCGGAAAATATAAAATTCTAGAATCTTCCTCTAGATGCTCGCATTTTCATCTTCCGCGAATGTTTTGGCGAATCGCCGGCCTTTCTTACATTAACATTTTCAGCGATATCCACAATTTATTACGATTCTAGTATCGCCTGGGAGTCCCAGATGAACTCGAACGAAAGTAAGCCAACAACTGAGCGTCACACTCACACACAGCTCTATCCACAGCTATTTTGGATGACCGATTTCACGACTGGAGCGTGTAATTGTGCCAGAAATTCTTTTGAATAAAATATTGTAGATGAAAACAAACAGCAACGAAAATTCCACAAAAAACTACTTCGTAGTTCGACCGAAAGGTAAACATATTTAATTTTAGCTCCACGAGCAGACTTCTCCTCTGTTCTGTTGTATGACTTTCGAATGAGTGAAGCTCATCGTTGGAAGGTAGGTATATATAGAATAGCTCTACGTATATACACATTTTTTTTGCATCCCTTTGCGCAAGGTTCAATCGCACCCATAACAGCACACATATTCACTGGCAAAAGAAGTACTTGCAGGGTCTTTCAGTTGTAGGCAAATTATTTCTCTGCCTCCACTCGTCTACCTATGGTTCATTCGCATGAAGTTTTCGCTCCGATAAATCCCGAGAGACCGCTTTTTTAAACTCAAATAAGTAAAAAAATAAACTTAAGCGTTTTTTTTTTATGTTCCCTCTCATTCGTCTGTATCTTTGTGCAAGCAAGGACATTTAAGTTGAAATGTGGTATCAGCCACCACGCCCACCGCACACGAGCTTTAACGGTACGTATTTGTCTAATTTAAATTTATCGACGAAAGGTATCGGCCAGTGGTCTCGAAATACGATAAAAATCCCTTTGAACTGTTCGCAATTCCCTTGGGTATTTGGGAGCCCTTTTCGGTTTACTTCGTCCGGTTTGGGTGTTGTCATTCGTCGTTGTCGTTGTTGGCATTGTTGTAGTATATATAGTCGTCGTCGTCCTCACTTTCAATTAAGATTAATTGTGACTATAGATTGTCTAACATCGGAAATGAATTTCGGGTATATAACCAACCAACGAATGACAGTGCTGAGCGAGGGTACAATTGAGAGCGTTGCCTCGTTGGTGCGAGGTGGTAATGGTGCGGTGGAACTGGTGATGAGGCTTTGGAAGGAATCCTTTAATTTATTACTCGGTGAATGGAATGTCTTTGCTCGAACCAAAATCCGGTTCAGAGTACCTAAAGTCCAGTTGGACGTTTATAGAGAAAAATCGCCTGCCATATATATCTCTCAGTAGGAGGCGGTATCCTATTGTTAACGGACAAATGGCTTACTTCGCATTGAAGACGGCATTAGTTAGGACTTGGGTCACATCCCCACCAACAGAAAAGAAAAACCAACCATCTCTTGATTTGAACATAAATACATTTCGAATGAAACAGTTCGTAGATCCCTTGAGATTGTAACAAGACCGAGTATTTATACAGGGAAGATTGAAGTAATCAACTGTGAACGCAAGGTGACCGCTGGTATTGCTTTTACGAACTGATTCGTCTGACCTGTGACCTTTACTTTGTACACAAAACGTTTTCGGATGACGTGTCACGCTGGCTTTCTTTCAAAGCTCTAAGCTAGAGAAAGATCGCTCGTTAGGGGAGCTTCTGTCAGGGAGAAAACCTAACTGAAATTAATATACCACAATGCTTAGCCCTATAGAAAAGGTGACAAAATCTGTCAAATATACCCGAGATTCTAAATCGTCGAAAAGCAATAAGCCTGGGATGGGCAACTGACTAGGGTTTATCGTGAAAGTGCGCATTAAAGAGTTTAGGTATCAAGTGAATGGACTGCTAGAGTTTGCGAGTATATTTCTTAGTCTGTGGATAGTGGGAAGCCCTGAGTAACTGCCGAAACTACTTATTTTGTAATCGTCTGTAAGAGATTTAGTGATACGCCAGCAATATCGAGTACTTATACTTCTTTAGTTAATCTTAGCAATTATATACATAAAACTTACTTGATATTTTGTGTGTTTTCGTTTAACTCACGTAATTTTCAACCAATTCACTTGGTTTTTCTTTCAAACTATTCAGAAAAACAATGAGAAGGATCCTTTAAAAAAATATTGACTCTTTCATTCAAGAAAATGCAAAATAATAAATATCTAAAATATTTGTCATCGATTAAAATTTGCATTGAAAACTAAAGCGAGTGTTTTTTTTTTTTTTTGCCTTATGCCAAAGTGACACAGTTGCCAGTCAATTATTATACACGGAACTCCTGAAGTATTACACATGGAATAAATCGACCAAAGTTTTTGAAAGCAAGAGAAATCAGTTCCAAGTCTTCAAAATGTAGTTCAAACCGATGTATTAGGAAGAATTTATTCAATTCATCCGAGTTATGAAGAGTGTTTTTATTAACGTCTTCTATTAATTAACGTTCGTGGAGCAACATTCCGAACTTATCGTGAGGCATGCCGTCGCTTAGACATCTGCTCGAGGACTATGCTCACTAGTCAATTGCACCGCCTCTTCAGATTAGTACACTATTTGCGATAATTATAGCCAACGTGTAGCCCATCGAACCCATCTCAATTATTGTGGACAAATTATGCAGATTTTATGTCGCAAGATATTTTGAATGCGTAGAGCAACATTGAAAATGCATAATGAAGCTCTAATAATGATCGAAGATATTTGGATTACAATTGCAAGCAAAGCGTTATCCCAACTAGGAACGCCATCGCGCCTAGTTGGCAATTACAAACTTTGTATAATCGAGATTTGCTCCGTGAACATGATTTCGATCGCAATGATTAAACTCATTTTTTTCTAACAAATGGTCCAAAGTTAAACGCACAGTAAAAAATATGTTTACTACATTTTGATGAGAGCAATGGGCAGACAAAAGTGGTGGAACGTGTTTCTTAGATACGACTTGTGGAACTAGAAGAAAACTTTCCTTATTTCAAAAATTTTGGCCACCAGTCGTTCGCAAAATCAAATAGCATTGGCACTCGCATCATTTGGAATCGAGGCGACGTTGTTGGACGGTGGCAGAACAGCACATTCTGCGCTCAAGTTGCCTTTGGACATGAACTTCTTCGAAAATCCACCATGTAATGTTACCAAAACGTCAGGAATGGCCAAAGTAAACTTCAACAGTATGAAGTTGTCGTGTGGGATGAATGTCCTATGGCCCACAAGAGATCAATCGTACAAAGAAGGATATGAGAGGAAATCAACGGCTCTTTGGTGGCGCCTTAATATTATTAGCTGGTGATTTCCGGCAAACTTGCCAGTAAGGGATTCAAGGGATTCCCGATTCAATGGTCGGATCAAAGTATCGAAGGACGAGAAAACAGTATTGGTGAAATGGGGTTCAGCGAATTATAAGTCTCAACCGGCTCCTTGTCAGACTCGAAGTATAGGGGCTAAACTTAACGGCATATTATTCAACGAGAAGTTTAGCAAATGAAGCATATTCGGTCAAATTGCCATGATTTTTTTCAAAACTCAAACAAATCATACGAAAGCGAAAATGTCAATAGCTTTCGCTTTGTTCTTGCTTTCGTTTTCAAAGTTATACAATTCAAATCGTTCGTGCAAGAGAAATCAATTGAAGTTAAATATATCCGACATATCTCAATAGGGTTCACTATTTAAATATTGATGTCGAAGAATACAGAAATATTGCATCTTCGTCTGCAACAAATGTTCCACACATGTAATATCCTTTGTAATATTATAATATATTTTCCCGTTATGCCCAATTAAAATTTACCAAATAAATTGCCAAACACATCCCCATTGAGAATTCTTCTGCCTCTTCCACAATGCAACTCATTACTCTTCCAAAATATGCGCTCAAATTGTACAAACGATTCACAGTTGCTGTTGATTTAACCAGACAGTCGCATCTCGTCTGGCTGATTGCAGAAATCGTAGTTCACGAGGCAGATATGCTTTTTCTGTGGGGGGAGATTGGGTGAACACAAACATACGCTCCAACAACAACACACTCTCTTGTATGTGTACATAATTCCAAATGAGTACACAGTGTAGTATATCCGCTATCCATACATAATATTCCTTCAAAATGGGGGGACAAAAAAAAAAAAGCCAACAGTACTCACCAAGTCAGCAATATTCGCCACCTGAATGGCATCATGGATAACCTCAGCTCGTGTGCTGCCATTTCGTTTTTCAAACATTGCCTTGTCAACGATAATAGCTGTTTCAATATATTTGGTTGCCTCACGGACGTCCCTCTTATATCGGCCGGCACCATTCGGATGAATATCATCGATGACGCCTGCTAAATGTTTAGTGCGACGTGACAATCGCCACGAATCGAGATTGCCAGAATTGGCGCATCCTTTATTGGCTTTAGTTCGCGCCTCAAATATCACATGCGGATGCTTCTGCTGAAACAAAGGGTTAACAAATTTTAGAAAAGTTTCTAAACGAATTTATAAAATAAAAGTTCTAGAGTTTTGTACCATTCACATTCATCGTCCACATTCATTTATTCACTATACAGCTGCGGATCACTTCCGAATGAAAATTGTATTACGTGTGCCACAACAAATTATTGGTACATTCATTGCACTCACGTCCGATCGGGTTTCTTGTTTACTTTTTGTAAGTACCATTTCCTGGGCAGCTTTGTCAATCAAGTTGCGCATTGATTTTGTTCGCCCCCTTTAGGGCTGTCTTTTGCATTTCAGCTTATATTCGGATGCCTGAGGGGTAAAACTGTCAGTCTGGATGGTTGCATTTAATTCGATTTTCAAAACACGATACCGGGCTGAACACTGAGCTCAACTAGTTGTGTTTCTATGCCTGATAAGATACAAGTACAGGTCAATTGAATAGAAATGCAGTAAGGGTTCATTTGATTCAGACGGTTTTATCTGCCAGATAACGATTTAATTATTCTGTGTCTGTGATATGCTTTATAGATAGGCTACACACTTAGTTTGGTTAAGAGGTACGGTGCTTATTCAATAAACGGCTTATGACTATCGAAACAAGTTAACCGGCTTTTCAAATGCTAATAAATCACTCACAAAACTTGGTACTAACATCAGAGTGCGATTTTAACACTGCACCACCTGTCGCGAACGTCTGACAAACATCCGAGAATATAACTGTCATGAAAGGGCTTCTCAATTAGCCGTTTGGACTCGGCATAAAATTGTAGATCCTTTGTTTTTAAAAAAAACACAGTTCATCAGTTTAAATCGACCCAGTCTCTAGATTAATATCAAACAAATAAGTTTTATTTTGCTTTTTACGACCTAGAAAATTTTAACCGAGTTCTCTGAAACAAGCTGACTCGGTTATTTTTAATCCACTTACTCTCTAAACAGTACTACTGTACTTAGTAGTTTTTAACCAAAAGTTGGTTAAATAAGTGATTGTCCTCATGTGCTGAGTGTAGCTTACTGAATGGATTGACCAAGTGGAATAGGTATTAGTCCTTTTTTAGCAAAGTTAAGTAGAGGAATGCGCAATAAAATAGTTATAATTTGTGGTAAAGTGTCACAAACTGCTATATTTTGGTATGTGTTTCCACTACTAGTTTGATTCGACGTTCTGCTTAGTTCTGCTAAATCGTGCTCGCTAAAAGGGAATGGCGCTGGCAGCAGTTTATTATACAAGGTGGGCCAAAAGAGATCCCCCTATTGGAAGATGCTCTAATTTTTGCAAATGGCCGGCAATGTCAAATCTGTTTTGACATTTGTGGACTAGACAGATGTAGAATACAAGTGAACAAAGCCATGGAGCGATACACTCCCCAAGAACGCGGAATAATCGAAGTGGATGATTTTTCGGCCAAAATCATATTGAGCGATGAGGCTCATTTCCACCTCAGCGGGTACGTAAACAAGCAAAACTATCGCTTCTGGGGCACCGAAAATCCACGAGTAATGCACGAGGAGCCATTACACCCGCTCAAAGTTACTGCATGGTGCGCTGTTCGCGCTGGAGGAGTCATCGAGACATTTTTTTTCGAGAACGACGCTGGTCAAACGACGGTGCGCGCTATAGGGCCATGTTAACCGAGTTTTTTTCTGCCGCAATTGGACGAATAAGGACTGGAGGACATGTGTTTCAAAACAGGACGGAGCTACGGCAAACACTGCGCGAGCCACAACCGATATTCTGAAGGCGGCGTTTCCGGGTCGCCTCATCTCTTGTTTTGGCGATTTGCACTGGCCCGCAAGATCGCCCGATCTAACCGTTCCAGACTTTTTTTTTGTGGGGTTTTTTGAAGTCCCGTGTTAACGTGAACAAGCCCGAGACCCTAGAAGCCCTCAAGGACAACATTCGACGCGAGTGCGAGAATCTGTCGCCCGAAGTTATCACCGGAGTGATGAAAACGACCCCGTATGGCAATCAATTGTGACGGCGTCATATCATCTTCTCGACTTGAGCAAAAAAATTCTAAAGGTTCAAATAGACATAATCAAAAAACAGAATCGAAGTTTTTCATTTAGAAATAAAATTAGACCCAAACAACATCGTATGACTTCTTTTGGCCCACTTTGCACATACATACGATGAACATTTATTTTCGATCACATAAAAGAGATTTTTTTAATTAATAACTGTCGAGAATGGAAAATGACAGGTTTGATAAAAGGAATTGACCTGGTCTTTGTAAAACAACAGATTCATCATGAGTCATGACTATCCAGCTAACTTTCTAAGAAAACAATTGAGAAAGTACCTATTTGAAGATTCTCAAAAAGAGAAGGAATGGTCACCGTACCTAGAGAGGCTACAGCAGCATGAACAGTAGCTGTAGTCAAATAGAGTGAATTTGTTGTAATTGCTTGCAGAAAATTCTCGCCTACTTTGCTGAGATTAGTGTTTAATTAAACATAACCATTGGTGATTGAAAATCCGAGTTACCCTACTCAGTGCAAGCCGTCTTCGGACAGTCTTTGTTCAAATTTATTTACCGCCTTTCTAGAGATGCATTTTCTAACGGCTCCAAAGTGCGATGTCTAAGCTTCACACAGACAACAACTGTATCCTCACTAGTGCTCGCCGCAGTTGAGGGAAACGATTAAAACATTGAGTCTGACAAAAGATCAGCATCTGCACAAAACTACACCGTGTGTTAATTTCGAAAATCCATTCTTTTCAATTTCCAAATGTCACACACCGAGATTTATTTCGCACATTGCAAAAAAAAGTGCAAAAAACGACTTTGGCAACACAAAAAAAAAAAAAAAAATGTTTAGATTCTTCTCCAACTTTTCGCTCAACAAAAACTAGTTACAGCTTCTGTTAGTTGTGAGCTTTAAAACAAAAAAACAAGAAAAGAAATAATTGCACAGCACATACATATATGGTATGCATCCGTGCCCATATACCAACGTTTACACCCTGACAAAAGGATCTCGCAAAACACGCTAAAGGCGTGGAGTGTAATAACGACAGCAAAAAAGACAACGGGTTTGGGCGGTGGGTGGTGGGTGGTAGGTGGATAGAAAGTGTATATGGCGATGGCGCTGGAAAACTTTCTGATTATAATTTTCCGTGCCAACTCCGTTGTCTTTCCTTCAGCAGTGGAACTGCATTCAAAGCGGAAACTATGCAGATGCAGGTGAAAATTTTTGAAAAAGAAAGAAAATTGAAATGCTGCAATGAGTTGATGATGCTGATGCTGACGGAGATGCCACACACAGAAGATTTTAGGTAGGGCACGGCTAACAGTGCATCCGTAGTGGGTAACTCTGCAATATAACGTGCAGTCATGAGGAAAGTCAGTTCATCTGCTGGATGCACTGCAATTGAATACGTCGTCATCGTCCAATTTTGTTGTGTAATACATCTGTAGTGTGCATCTTGCACTGCACACGTTATTTGGTTCCAATGGCTTTCCAGGAAGAAGAGAGTTTTATCGAAATTTTGCGAATCTTTTGAGTCCACTGATTACATGCAGATGCGATGAACGCACTCTGACGTTTTCTCATCAATAATGTAGGCAGGTGTTCTGTACTTTTTTTTTCAGCTTTAAATATACCAACAATTTACACAACCGAGGCTTCTTTACGGGATGTTTTTTTGTTTAATTGAGCGATATAATATATGACCAAAGTCTGATATCAATTCGAGCGCATAATTGTGTATGCGTATTTATTTTAATTAATTAAATTTAGCATGGCCAAGTAAATACAAAACAGAACAAAGCATAAACATGATGTAACGCTAATCACGTGAAATATTTCTTATTATTTTTGTGCAATTAATTAAAATCAATCAAAAATTAATTACATTAGTACCGTCACTCGTATTACAAATTGTATTTGATCGCATGAATATTGTTGCACCGTTACTGGCAAAACTAATACAACCACACTGACCCGCAACTATGGCCAGAGTTATTTTGCTGACATTTTGCTGAGGCCGTCACCTAATTAAGTCAGATACCTACTTGGTCCGCATTTTTTCTTATTCTGAACCGGATAAATATGGCCTAGCGTTGGTATTGACCATACTGCAAGCCGGCAAATCAAGAGCTGGTTCTCGAAAAGTATATTTTTGACAAACATGGATACATTGAAATTCTGGAATATCATACAAGTTGGTTTAGAAAAATCATAAGGCAAACTGCTTAGCTATGGGGAAATGAGCCCTGACTATGATGGCAATGTTGCTGAGCCTCAATAGTCTCTGATGCAGGCTGCTGTATTAGATAAAGCCTAGTACGCAGCTTTTCCGGGACGAAATTTTCCGGTGGTCTCTAAATGGACAGCGAAACGTCAGCGAAAAGGCAGCGGAAAATAATTTTTGGAGAGTTCCATCAGCTGATACATAAGTTTATCGCAGATTTGGATGCTCAAAACCATTCATTGGCTCCTTACAATTGCCATTGGGGAATATTATCCTAATCTAGGCTATTTAAATTAAAGTTTGGCGAGTTTTAGGCACCTTAGGTATTTATAAAATTAAATCATACTTCAGTTGCGAACGTACTCTTTTCGTATAACTAAAGTTTTGTACAGAACAAAATCTATCAATTCAGCAGTAAAATCATCTCACAAAATATGATTGAATATGAAAACACACTGTCCAAGCGTAGCATTGGAAAATGGAAACTAGAAAAGTCTCGCAAT
Source organism: Cheilosia grossa (assembly GCA_963082955.1). Lineage (NCBI taxonomy): Eukaryota > Metazoa > Arthropoda > Insecta > Diptera > Syrphidae > Cheilosia > Cheilosia grossa. The sequence continues at coordinate 40,107,737 of OY720145.1, read as the reverse complement.
TACGAGTTTGTGCTGTTTTTTTTTTTTAAATTTAATGTTAGCGTCTTTAAAACAATTAAGTCAGAATAAGTGTGCATATGAATTACAAAAGAATGCGGATTTTTTATCTTCATATTTGAGTTTGGGTATTATTGGCTCGAAAATTTTTCAATTTGGCTCCATACCTCTTAAAAAAGCTGGCAACACCGCAGTACAAATGTCAAATTTTCGCTAACAATTAATGACCCGGACAATAAACGTGTACTTTTCGTTGAGAGTGGAGAATTGTACCAAGCAATTTACTACAATTGCCAACTGCAGCTGCGTACTGCAAGACGAACGAACGGAGACCGAAATTTTTCGTTCATGATTTCGTTGTGTCACTTTTTTATGGGATTTTTGGTTCCGGAACAGCTGCGTATACTAGCCTTATGAGCTGAAGTGGAAAAAAACATGAGACATGAAATGTAGGTACATTGCAGTGTTGCCAGGTCGTGGGAATTCCCCTATTTGTGGGGGATTTCATTGACAAATTTAAAGAAAGCGGAAATGGGGAATCTTCCCTCTTCTAGAACGAAATGAGTGGAAAATAAAGAAAATATTAAATGTCAATACTTAACTCCGATATTCCCTTTTAGACGGAACCAAACCTTTTTGCCCACGCATAACTGATACAACCCACATAATATTCCTCGAGTGCAAGAAGGAAGCACTTGTCATTATAATCTTATGTCTGACAAGAAAATGAGCCTTATCCAATATTTAGTTAACTTTAATTTAACTGCGTTTCAGTTTTTGTATTGCAACTTTGGTGAACAATTTGTAAGAAGCAGTCAGTTTACTCAATATGCTGACTGTGGGGAATGCGTGGATAATGTCACCACGAAGAATGGGAACAAATGGGAAGGTCTGTGATGGCGAATTTCACTTAAAGCACCTGGCAACACTAGTAGATGTAGAAACTTTTACGTGTTTCGCATGAGATGCCAGACTTTTCGGACTGAATTGCCCACGACGATTACAATTACCCACGATCTGGCAGCACTTAGTGAACCTCGATCAGTACTCAAAAGCACTGACAGCGTGCATTACAAATTCAAGAAGGCAATCAATAAAACGATGACATTTTCTCACATTTTTCTCCCCTCCTTCTTTTTTTTCTTGTTCGTCTTCCTCTTCATTTCCTTCTTCTATCATATTATAATCGAAGTCTGCCTGTTTAATATTTATGGACGGTCATAAGATATTTGAAGATATTCCTACCGCTGTACGACGGGCTTCGAATTGGGGACGTTACACGTAACAAAAGCGCTAATATAATTTAATAATATTTAAACATATATTAACATGTATATATCCGCACTATAGCTAAGCCGTGCTTTCCTCAATCGGAAAAGGAACTCCAAATGTAGGCGGTAGAAGGTATTCGTGAAATGCTGTCTACCTAAATACGTAAGATCTTTGCTTCAGGATAGCTGATAACAATCAAACACATTCCATCATTCAATCAAAATTACTTTCAATGCACAAGGGAAAACGTGAAAAGTCACATCAAAAATGACAGAAAACGAGAGCCTTGCCTTGAAACAAGTCAGAGAATTTCAACCGGCAAAGTACTGATAAATATCTCAAATGAACAAAGTTGACAAGAAATGAATTCAAAATCCGTCTTAAAAATAAATTCCACACAAAATTAATATCTGTGAAAATAAAGAATATTGGGCGGTGGTCGAATGTTCTCGCAGAACGTTTTATATGTTGGAGAAAGGTAAGTTTATTCCTAGGTACCTATTTATTTATGATGTTGATTAGATGTCAAAGATAAATGGCTCAAAGTAGCTCGAAGTCTATCCACCCACCTTCGAATATATTTTCAGCTCTCTGAACGAGTTTCGTTAGTTTTTTTTGACATAATTTTAATGCTTGGGAAAGTACGCGAATTGTTCTTTGCACAATGTTGCCGAGGTTTTACACTAAGGTGTGTCTTCAAACGCTCGTATATGCACTTATGGTAATTTGTCCTTTAAAATCGAATCAATTGACACACACAAATACTGCATCCAGCATATTTAAAGCACTTTGCCAAATCTAGTCGGAAATGGATAAGTAGGCGTGGCAGGTTAAACTTTCAAAATTCGGCGGAATTGTGCAGCACTTTTCATACAGTAGAAACTAAAGACGTATGTTGTTTAAATTTGAAGAGACAAGAGCAGCTCTTGGCCCTAAAAGTGCTGTGTAATCTTGCAGCTTTCTGCGATAGTAATAATAGCTAAAGTTAAGAAGAAGAACAGCTCTTTAAGTGAGCAGGGAAATTATTATAAGGGTTTTTGGAAGGAATCTGTTTTGCAATCTCGTCATCTCTGTTGCTGGTACAAATATTTCTCAGTTTGACGATAAGTCTATCGATTTATTTCGACTGATATTTCTCCTCGAAATTCAGGTTCCATTTAAAAACAAGAAGACACTGATCCAGCGCAGAGTGTTCCATTGCATTCCGCGGAGACATGGTGTGTATCACAGACCAGTGGATGGCCAACATGTTCAAATGGATTTTATATGCACTGCCAAAGTAGGTAATCTGCTAATCCTAAACACGCACATCTCCCGTTACCTTATCTGTGTGCAGATTAATTCTGCTTTTGCAAGATTCTAATAAAGGGTGATTTTTTAGCTGGTTTGGTTTTGGCAACACTTGTTTTGACAGCTGACGTGTGTTTAGTACCTTGTGTCACTGTCAAACAGCTTCAGTTTGGTTTGCAATTTAACCATGGATCGTCTTACAAATGAACAACGCTTGCAAATTATTGAATTTTACTATCAAAATTCGTGCTCGGTTCGAAATGTTCATCGCGCGCTGCTTCCATTTTATGATCGGCATTCTCGACCTTCTGAGCAGTCTATTCGGAAGATTGTGACCAAATTTCGCACCAAATTTACTTTGTTGGACATTAAACCACCAACACGTTTACGTACTGTGCGTAGTGAAGAAAATATTGCGGCCGTATCAGCTAGTGTGACAGAAGACCGCGAAATGTCGATTCGGCGCCGTTCCCAGCAGTTAGGCCTTTGTTACAGCATTACGTGGAAAATTTTGCGGAAGGATTTGGGCGTAAAGCCTTTTAAGATACAGCTGGTGCAAGAACTAAAGCCAGCCGACCTACCACAACGCCGAATTTTTGGTGAATGGGCTCTTGGAAAGCTGGCCGAGGATCCGCTTTTTTATCGAAAAATTGTGTTCAGCGATGAGGCTCATTTTTGGTTGAATGGGTACGTAAATAAGCAAAATTGCCGCATTTGGAGTGAAGATCAGCCAGAAGCATTGCAACAGCTACCAATGCATCCCGAAAAAGCCACTGTTTGGTGCGGTTTATGGGCCGGCGGCATTATTGGGCCATATTTCTTCAAAGATGATGCGAATCGCAGCGTTACTGTCAATGGTGAACGCTACCGAGCGATGATAACAAACTTTTTTTTGCCCGAAATGGAAGTTCTTGACTTGCATGATATGTGGTTTCAACAAGACGGTGCCACATGCCACACAGCACGCGAAACAATGGCGCAATTGCGAGGCGAGTTTGGTGAACAGTTAATTTCACGTTTCGGGCCGGTCAATTGGCCGCCTAGATCGTGCGATTTGACACCATTAGATTATTTTTTGTGGGAGTATGCCAAGGCTAATGTGTATAGGGACAAGCCCGCTTCGATTGACGCACTGGAAGCCAACATCCATGCATTCATTCGTGAGATACCGGCCGATATGTGTGAAAGAGTATGCCAAAATTGGACTCAGCGGATGGGCTACCTGAGACGCAGCCGCGGTCAACATTTGCATGAAATTATCTTTAAACATTAAATTGCAAGGTTCAAACTATCGATTCAAATAAATATTTCATTCATTTTTTCTAAACCTCTTAAAAAATCACCCTTTATTACAAATTCGCTTGTATACCATTACAGTGAACAAATTTCATTATGCCAATGACATAGACCATTGTTAGTGGCAGATGTTCCGCATTAATATTGCAAAATTTGGTCAAAGTCACAGCTAACCGCGGCATCCGCAGTCGGGAATGTAATTTTAAAACCTACCTACTTCCATAAATATTCTATACACATACTAGAGCCACGCTGTTCTGTTGGAGATGGGTTGTCGGTTTTTTTTATTTTTTTTTTATTAGACATTTGCCTGACAGTGACAATTATGAGAACATGTGAGGAATTTAGTTGACGTCGTTGTCTCGTCCCCAAAAAGCCAACGTCAGGACCAGATCCAACGAACCACACACACACTCGCACATGTAGGTATGTTACGTATCTCGGTAAAATGTGTATGGGTGGTAACTGCGGGTGATACCGTATAGTGATGGCGGGTGGTGGTGATAAATGTGGTTAAGAAGAAACAGCAGCAGCTGAAACTCTGCAAGCTCCACTACACCAAAACAGGATTAGGTGTTGCTATTTAACGGAAAATCATCTACGCTTAGCTGTGATAAAAGCGTATTTAATGCTTTGAAGCGAATATTAATTTCACCTCTAGCAACGGCTGCTTGGATACTTTTGTCAACGACCGAGTTCCAAGAAGAGTAATGGATAAGCGCGCATATTTGGCATATGGTGATGGAAGGCGCATACAATACGCCTAGGACAAGGACAGAGGTTAGATAAAATTTATATAAATGACAATTGAAATGGATTTACGCGGTGTTAAACAAGTGCTTTTTGAAAATATATTAGCAGTGCGATGGTATGCGCGTTGCGTATATATGTGTACTCGAAAACTTTTGACATCAACTGTTTTGGGTGTATAGTATATACGATCGTATATGCAGCGAAGCCTATAAAGCGAAGGAAGGATGTGTAATTGTGTTTCTAAGGACGTTGTTGATGGTGATTAATAAGATGTGTGTGCGGTGTACATGTGCGTGAACGTGTACACGCTTTAGATTTTCTCAAGTGGAATGATGAGCCTTTGTAATGAATATTATGCTGTGATTGATGCTGGGCTCCACAAATTTATGTCGATCATGTGTTTTGGCGGAGAAAAGGGGAAAAGGAGCGACAAACTTAAAAAGGGGGAAAAAAATTACCTCTCTGAAACTTAAATTCTTTAAAAGTTTAAAAGTTTAAATTTTCATTACAAACCAACTGCAAAAATTACTCTGAATGAAATGATTAATTTAAACATCAAGCAGAACAGTACTTCCAACGTCTCCGTAAGAGTTTTTGTGTATCTGAAAGAATTCACTTTTTTTCATTCTAATAAATAGAAAAGGAAATCATTTGAAATTCAATCTTTTGTCCTTTACATGTATATTTTTTATATTATATGTTTATGTTAGGCTAGCTAATAAAAATTATTTAATTTTAATTTTTTCATATACCTTCGAAACTTTTTTTCGAATACAGGCGAAAACTTAAAATACTTGTCCTGATAAAAAAAGGGAAACAAAATCTTCAAAGTCTGAGACCACTGGCCACACAACATTTTAGAGCGCCTTTGATCTGTTCTAAGTGTCATTGTGATGATCTTTGGGGTCCTGGTCTTCTAGTCATTTCAAACACCCAGTGTGCAGTTGTCTTTTCGATCGCACCCACGGTGCACTGAAACAATCTCGCCCATAATATCAATGAATATGCCATTCATAGAGCTGACATCCTTAAATTTGATGAAATATTCATTAACGCAATGTAAAAATTCTTGAATATTTCGCTTGGTTTTATAACCACAGTTAAAAACAAGTTCATAAGGCAAATGCGTACAAAAAATATGTGAAAAGTTTTCTAAGTTTTAGTTTATTAAAATTGTCTTTTACTAGCATATCATTGAGAAAACTAAATTTGAAAATATTGGTACCTAACCCGAAAATTTGTTTCCTACACCCATAACTTGGCAAGTTTACCCATATCTTGGCTGTCATCCCCAAATCGAGGCTATTGTAGCCAACAAAGAGCTAACGTAGCTCTTTAAGGCGCGGTTGTTAACGAACTTAATTTTGGTCAGGTATGAACACCGTACACCCATGTCCTGTTACCCGCTAAGCCTGCTATTCTTGTTTTCAACAACCTTTTATCAGCTGCCCTACCTAGTCGTTACGGTACAAGTACTGCCACACGGCTATGGTAGCTCTTTTCTGTACAATTCTGCTTGGGGTAAGGTTGTTCTGACTCGTAGATTAAGTGACAAATCAGTCGTTTTAAGTATAACAACTCTGACGGCTTTGTGTTGATCTAAGCAATCCTCTATCTTCGTTTCTACTCCTATTAGTATCAGGTAAGAGTTTTTAAATTTTGTTAAAACTGTTTTAAAATTTTGTATGTATTTTAGGAAAGTGGAAAAGAGATACCGACTCTTTTTGAATATAATTATTATATTTTTTTATGCTGCTTCTTCAACAGATATATATATAGTTGGCGCAACAGGTCTGTAGAGACCCAAGGCCTAGCTTCTCACAACCATTCGTTTTGTGTGAGTTTCATTTTTGGAACGAATGGAGGGGATCTACAATTTTATGCCGATTCCAAACGGCTAATTGAGAAGCTCTTAAGACAGTTATACTCTCGGATGTTTGTCAGACGTTCGCGAGAGGCGGCGCAGTGGAAAATACCCTAAGTTGGAATTCGGGTTTTTGCGGGATTCGAACCTGAGCCCCTCGCTTAGTAGTCCAACACACTAACCACTAAGCCACTGCGCCTGCTTCTTCAACAGATAAGGACGGATATTTACGTAGGTATTAACCGGTTTACTTATTTTTTCACATTTGGGTTCACAACCTCCAAATGAGGTTCTAACAGCTCTGTATATGGGTATTACAAATCTGTTGAGAGGCTGTGACAGCCTCGAATGTGTGCGCATTAGCTCTGTGAGGAGGTTATAACTGCTCCGTATGCGGGTCTGATGGCTAAATTGGATGTCTTAAAATATTTTTGGCTGGTTACAACAGCTCTGTTAATGTGCTGTACCCATGTAACTGAAGGCATCACACCTACATACAATATAGGTGGCGCATTTAGTAGGGCTATCTCAGCTCTGTAGTTTTCTGAGTGATCTACAACTTTACTTGTTGGTCTGAGTATAAGATGCGAAGTAGATATCGTTTGGTAAGCTTTTTTTCTTTAAATTAATATCTACATCCATTTTTTAAAGGATTGAAAAGATCTTTGGAATGGTTTTTGAAAGTAGTCCAGGAATCCTTACGTGATGGTCCGAACAAGTCAGCCTTTAAAAATAAATTCCTTTTAAAGGAAAATCTTTCAAGCAATGAGGAAAGTGCTTGAAAAAATGGATGTAGCAGATATTAATAGTGGTAATTTGTTTTCTAATCTACATAATAGTTTCTTCTAATACCGGACACATTGAACTCATACATATTTTCTTTTTTTTTAATTTAGATAACGCAGCAGTGAAGATAATATGGTGCCGGCCAAATTCAGAATCAACAGTTCGCAGGAGGCTTTCATATTTTTGGGTAACAGCGTCCAGGAGATGCATGACCAAGGTATTGATTTGTTTCACTTCTTATACGGTTTAAGGTTGAATATTATTCGCACACTTTAAATAATTTTGTACTTAAATCTATGGAAATGTGCATAGAAACAAAAAATTCGTTTATAAAGATGATGAGAGGCTTCACGTACTTAAAGTCTTTGTTCATATAAGCTGTGACATTTTAAAAAAATTCAATTAATTTGCGCATAGTAAATAGGTACACAAACCCCATGAACGTTTTCCGAAAAGTCTAACAGACTTGATGAAAATATTCATAGAATTACAAACATTGGATACATTGCATTCATGAAAGTTACATATGCAAGGGATAACTTTTTTATGAATTCTATCCATTGCTTTTATGAACAAATCATGCATCTTATGAAAGACTGCAGTGTATGCCAAGCGGAAGTCATGACAGTGACAAGAGCTGCCCGTGAGTCTGCGTTAAAGGCAATACCTCCGGAAGGTATCACCTTCTTTATTGACAGCCAGGCAGCTGTAAAAGCCTTAACTGCCCCAGTAATAAAATCGAAGCTTGTGAAGAGCTGTCGCGTAGGCATTCCAGGCAATGAGAAAGCCTATGAAGTAGCACAAGCCCCTCTGTGTACATCCCGCTCTGTACACTAAAGCTAGAGGCAGAGAAGAAGGCCACAGATGAGGCAAACGCTAGATGGATATCCATGGATACGTGCACTAATGCAAGGAAGCTATGGCCATCTTTTTGTAAATCATGCGAAATAACTCGAAATGGCTCTCTACGCTTGTAGGTATCCTTACGGGACATAACACCCTGCGATATCACATGAAGGAAATGCGATTAACCCAGGAAGAACTTTGCAGAGGCTGCGGTGACGAGGGAATTATAGAGGACACAACCCACTTCCTATGTCACTGTCCAGGTCTCCAACACTCCAGGAACAAATTCCTTGGAAGATACTTCTTCCATAACCTGAACGAGCTATCTAGCACACCAACAGGCAAAATTATGAACTTCATCATGAGGTCTTGAATCGACGCTGGGCTGTTGGCGTACCCCTTATCTTTCACGTGGCCCCAAAGGAAGAAGTCGCAAAGTGTTAAATCACAACCTCTTCGAGAGATAACACGGTCCGGAAACCTTTCCCGTAAAAGATCAATGCTTTCGTTGTTTGTGTGGCACGTAGCGCCGTCTTGTTGAAAGTAAACGTTGTCCAGATCAATACCATCCAACTCCGACCCTAAAAAAAAATCATTAATCATCTCTCGACAGCGCAAACCATTCACCGTAACTGTGGATCCAACCTCCTTTTCGAAAAATTAAGGTCCAATGACCCCGCCGGACCATAAACCGCACCAAAGAGTCACACGTTGAGGATGGAGAGGCTTCTCATCCGAGCCCCAGATGCGACAATTTTGCTTGTTGACGTAGCCACCGAGGTGGAAATGGGCCTCATCAGTCAAGATGATTTTTCGATGGAATTCCGGATCATTTTCATGCATTTCAAGGACCCAATCAGCAAAGACATGACGTTGTGGATGATCGGCCGGCTTGAGTTCTTGTGTTAACTGAACTTTATAAGCCTTAAGGCCCAAGTCTTTATGCAATGACGTTTGTGGAATGCCCAATTCCAAAGAACGACGAGGAATGGACAAATCTGGGTTTTCTTCAACACTTTGGGCTACAGCAGCAATATTGTCAGTTGTTCTTGAGCGACGTGCACGGGTTTTATTCTTCACATCACTAACTTGTCCCAACAGCTCGAATTTTTCCACCAATTTCTGTATTGCGGTCCGACAAGGTGCTTCACGAAGACCAAAAAATGCTTTAGTTTTGTGACTGCAAGATTTTCACCATTTTTGTAGTGAATTTTAATAATTTCAATGCGTTGTTGAAGCGTGTATCCATTTTTAGTAATGGCGTAGTTTCTACTTGTCAAATGTCAAAGAATAAAAGCTTCAAAAGTGACAGCTACCGAAATAGCGGATCATTCACAATAACACCTCTTTTTGGAAAACCCTGTGTAATCAATCGCATTCGCAGGTCGTATTATTGCTCAATACATTCAGTTCAAGTAAGATGCCGTTATTATTGCATTTTGAGGTGTGAAAATCACGCGCTAGTTATATTAGTAACAAATTACGATAGTCGGCATCTGATGGTTAACAGATAGATTGTTCGTTTAGCCTATGGAGCCATCAGCCATCAAACCATATCAAGTACATTCTAACCGTGTTCTACTTTCTGAAATAAAAAACAATCACTCAATTGGATTTTGCACAAACTCCATTATAATGCAGAACCAGAGCTCACCATCAAATTGCTATTCAATCGACAATTTAACTGAATAATAAAGTGAACGCTTTCGAATCACGCCAACTTAGCTCGGCCTTCGTTGTTTTATTTTGTTCGCCCTTTCCTATCCCTCGCTGATGTGGATGAGGATTTGAGTTCGAAAAGCGATAATAAGTGCTTAGAATCTACTCAAACGTGTCTCATTGTCAATTGTATTTTTTTTTATTATGTTCGCCTCTCCGGCTCCTGACACAAGCATTATAACGAACCGATACCGACATCAAAATGTTATTATCAACAGCGCGCGGTGTGACGTGGCAAATCAAAAAACGTCGCCGTTGTCGTCGTTGCCGCCATTGGTTTCGTCGCACGATTGAAAATTGAAATGCAGAAAAAAAAAAAAAAAAGTAAATACATTGAACGCCGCATGTCTCTCTTATGACTGCCGACATAGTCGTCCTTAATGTCATTGGTCCGCGACCCCGATTCTCAATTGAGGGTTCGCGTTTTATCCTTAATCGTTGTTACGTGATGACATGTGCGGTGTTGTCGAAACGGAAATCCAAATCCACGCAATAAAAATGTTGCCACAGGCAAAAGAAGCGGAAAAACTAGAAGTTTTAACGTCAAGAGTGATGGCGAAAAAAAGAGGAACAAAACAAGAACACGAAGGGAAAAGATTTCAAATCAAAATTTTCGCGAAAGTCGACTGTGGAATATTTAATTTTAAAAGTGTCCCTCCTCTCATGATGAGGGGGATGATGACTTGACTCCATATACCTCTGTAGAACTTCCCACCTTTCTGCTTCGCATATTAGCGGTAATTAAATATTAAAATTAGGTGTTTTGACTCAGAGTTCTTTATTGATTGCAGTTATAAATGTAAATTAGTCAAATGTATTCCTGTTGCCTTGTAGAAAAATGAATAATTCATCACTTGACCTAATTTTATTTACTTACGTAAGTCGCGCAACAGTCTGGGGTGGACACAAGAGAAGCACGCGCCCCTCAGTTAGTTGAGGTCCTCTGACACTCGTGCGAACTGCTTTATGCGAGGTCTTCTTCTCTTGCGTCATCTCTCTAGGTTGAATATCAAAGACTCTTCGATCCAAAACGCTTGGGTCCATTCGCACCATATACACCTCCCGGCCATCTCGCACGACGACTCGCTCTTTTCTCCTTATAAGAATATTGTCTTCAAAGGGACCAATAATATCTTAATCAGACTTAAGGTTTCTGTGTCATTACGCAGAACTAGGATAATGACCCAAGTAACAATTTTACTTCGGTAAGTCGCTACAGGAAACAAATCTGGCGCACTTTTATGCAGGCAGGGCAATACCAAAACTTTATAGAAACCTTATAGAAGCTTTATAAAATATGAAAAGAAAAATATATGTACATATAGGTATGTATATATTTTTCTTTTATCCTTAAATTTTTTCAATTTCTTATTTTTTTATCCTATTAACAAACATTATCAATTGACTGCAATTTTCATGCACTATTCTTATAAATTATATTTTATTTACAATGGGGTCGCACTGAGAATCGAACATGAGTACTGCTGCGTAGTAGTCCAATACACTACCCCTAGGCTAATTCGTCATACTTGATACATTTCATTGCTTCTATAGTGCCCCCTGTCAGAAGCTCTTAGGAAGCTTCTCGAATGCGTTCTCGAATCAGAAGCTTTACCGAAGCAATTATCTTTCCACACATCTCCTCAACATTTTCAGAAGTCTAAAAGAGATCTTATCGGAACTTAGTTTCATATCCCTCTATAAAGCCTGTGTATATGCTTCGCAATTGACGTACAGAAGTTATTTTGGAAACAATTACTTCGAAATCGGTCTACTTCGGTTAAAAAATTATATAGAGCCTCTATCGAAACCGTTGCCTACAGAAATTACAAAATTTGAACCTTACCGAAGTGAAATTGTTACACTTTTTCTTGAGAAAGCCTTACATGTCTTCATAGGCCAAAGTAATGACGACAGGTAAGCGTACTTCTTCGCATGGTTTCTACTGTGACCCGAGGTAGATGGAGTCCCTAACTACCTCAAAGTCATAGCTCTGTATTATGTCTTTCCATCCTACTGATTGATGTTGAATAACCCATATGTAACTTGTTCTTACCCTCACTCACGCCCAAGCCCATTTCTGCCACAAGACCCACCTCCTCTCAAAAAAAATGTGTAAATTTGCCTGCGCACATAATATAGGTACATATGCAGCGTTCACATAAAAATCTCGGCGACGGCAACAGCAATAATACGATGACAAAAATTGTCGTCCCTTAAGTACTCTTCGGAGAGTTTTAATAAATTACCAGCTCTGCCCCCAAACGAGGGACTATGGTGAAATTATTACATCATTTTGTTGGCCACCGCCATTATCCTCTTATATCATTGTGACTACTCCTGCGAATCGCTAAGGTAAGCATTTCTTTTCCACTTTCATTGGGATTTCAGAAGAGTTTTCTCTCGTCTTGTTGTTGTTGTTTTTTCCTGCTCACACGGGAAGGCATCGAGTACACCCGGGTGTGACTTTAGGGCTGCATTAATGCGTTAAAGTTTTGGAATTTAGCTGGGTCCGAACCGACAACAAACAAAACATTAGGAAATAATTTATCAGAGACAAAGAGAAGAAAGTTGTTCACACTTTGTCTGTGTTTAACTTTTGTTTTATGACGCTTCCGGTCCTCGGTCCTGTTTTCGGTTTTTGTATGAACGCTTACCGAATGATGCGCGAGGTAATTAGATTTTATTTTTGAATTCGTTTTCTTTAAATTAAAGTGTTTTTGTCTCTGGAGTGGATTTTGTGTAACGAGGAGCACCTTTTAACCTTGTTGAAATATTTACGAGTAGGTCTTTGTGTGTACAGGGACAGGGAGTCACTTGGCTTGTTTATCTTATCAGTATTTTCATTGTACCTACATAATTTTTACAGCGTTTGATAATTGCCCTTTAACAACAGTCAGCGTGTCTCCATAGAGATACGAGTTCCAAGGAAGGAAGGAGGGCATTATGATGTTACAATCTGTTTGGTCGATTTCACCGCCGAAATGGGAGCATCTTTTGTAGTATGCTCGAGAAGCTAAGCCTAGGGGACAACGGGGGCTGTATTCTTGAAAATATTTAGATCTGAAAACCACGGCGGTCACTGCAATGCGGCATCATAATTGCCACTAACGTTAGCCATTCCTCCCGTATTCGATACGAATCACTATTAGTTGAGGTAAAAGAACTCGCAAATCAGCGCCAAAGACTCGCCGGATTCCCAGTTGCCCGTAAAGTAACACAAACTTTTGAGGTATACACAGATTACCTTTTTATAGAACTAACAACTGTAGATAGCACTTCTTGCATGGATCGGGGATTTCTGTAGCCGGACATTGAGGGGTTACGCAACCAAAATAGCAGCGAGAAAATAATTTCGGTGCTCTAAGTCCAATCCCATTGCGCATTTGATAAATTCGATAAAATTCAAACTCCATACCAAGCACTTAAAATAATTATTATCGTCCGATTCTCTTTAATTCCTGCCCCAAATCGTATACATAAGCAGCGTGCAATCAATGTGCTCTTTGCAGGGGTATCTTAGTACCACTTCGTACATAGTATTCCTCGCACAGCATCACTGCAGTGCATCGGTGGAAACGGCTGCAAAACTCCGGAATCTGCAAATAAATCGAGTGCTTAGGGGGTTTTCCGGTTGCACGATGTCCATTAATCCCTTTGATTTCGAATGGAGGTCCACTTGTCTATATGGTGTCAGAAAAATGCACTTCAACCGAACGGACATAACCCCAAAGTTGCCACGGCCGGCGTGTCCAAAACTTTGCAGAACTTCATACTCATCGTCCTGATTGTTGGCTATTCTCGTATATCTGCAACAGTGTGCGCGTTTATATAAAACGGATAATAGAAACGACAGGTGGTGGCGAAACCAAACAGCCGCAGGATGTCTCCAAGTGTGGAACGCAAGGAGGAGCCTGTGGCTCGGATACATCATTATTACCATCATCAATTTCGTACAGCATACGAGTGCACTATACACATGCTCGTAAACTATTTTCCACTCCCAGTAGCTAGAATGTGTAATATCCCTTTTGGCTGAATCCCTGCGTGGGCGGGTGTGGGTGTTTCAGTAGGTATCTGTTCATGCTTCCTGCAAAATAATAAATCCGAGGAGAAAACAAAATTTTAATTGGATTGAAAGTTGTTGACATCTGAATAGAATTTTTGTGTAAAGTTGATGCAGTCCTTTTGTTGTTCGGCGGGTTGAAACGGGGCGTTGGTCGTGTCGATGGCAGCCTGATCTCAAATCCCCGCATACCATCATCGCCGCCGTCAAAACCTATGTATCTGATCAACTTGTTGTAGTCCCATAACGGACGACAGTAGCATTTGAAAACTTTTATTGTGATAAATATGCTTGCAAAAGGATTTCCAGACTGAGGGCGGTTCCTAGTGTATAGGTTCACACCGCACCCATTCCAACGATCAACTCTATACGGCTAGCCGATAATAATTGCTTTCAGTTTTACATTGTTCACATTTTGTGTGTATGTCCACCGAACGTGGAATGCTATATAAATGAATTTGCTTGACGTCCGTGTAGGTAGTCGAGTTAAAGAACTCGTCGAAAAGTGGGTATTGTTCGGCTGTCTGTGGCTCGGGGCGTTACAGTCAACCATCCGGCTATAAACACACTTTATGGCACATCCTCCACTCGTATAATGCACACATAATATCTACATACGTGCGGAGTGAAAAAGTTTAGTCAAGCACTAACGTTTTTAAATTTTGTGCGAAACAAATTAAAACTTAAACTCAAAGCACATAGACCATGTCCGACGACAAAGACGTACATTTCAATTAATATTTAATTAAAGTTCAGCAGAGTCTCCTGTCCTCACAGTTTGAGTGAACCAGAGAGGAGACAGAAAATCATTGGTCAAGCAATATTGCACTAAACAGGAGAACAAAGTGTTGAACCAAAATTCACGAAACCTTAAAAAAGGCCAAAGCGAAAGCATTGTTCCATGAAATACTCGTATATTGTTTATTATAAGACAGAATCTTTCTTTCTAAAGGGTTGATTAAACTTTTAAGCCAATTCTGCGTACATTAAACATAACATGGTTTTGTGTGGTTTTCAATTGATGCATCAGTGGAGTTATTTTATTTCTGGGCGTTCAGTTTGATTGAAACCGAAGCGTGCTTACAATGCTTGTGTATGGGATGAAATCTCAACTCAATCCCACACCTTCATTGTGGACTTGAAAAATTGAACCGCAGTGTCAAGATACGCATTCGGCCGCCACATAATTAGCTACACCTTCAATACTGATAGTACGGAGTCCGTAGTTTTATAATGTCGTCATTTACAGCCTGTAAGGGCTATAGTGGGATCTGTGGACAAAATACGGTTCCAAGATTAGCACACTTGTTTAACAGACATTTGTGAGTTACTTTTCTTAATGTTGATGTCGGCTAAAGTGCTAATTTGAAGAAAAAAAAAACCGACGCAATCGTTGCCTATTTTAATGGGTTTGTTGTTTTTGTAAAAATATTCATTTAAAAGCCTTTCTCACACCTACCAGATATAACAACAACTTTTAGAAATATTATCTTCTTTTATTTTGCAGTATGGGTGTAAAAATCCTTTCTGCAATTCGCTTAACGAAATGGACTGATGACAAATCATCTTTTAAGCGCATTTCAAGCTGCAAGGATTACTCAACGGCCGATAATACTTTCATGCTATCAAATATCGCCAAGATGTATGCAAACAGTGTAAAGAACTCGAACTTTTTTGGATTTTGAAGCTGATTTTAACTCGATAAACAGAAAATGCTCTGTTACGGAACTCAAGTAATGCACGAGATGCAAAAAAGTTCTTAGACATACTGAGAAGACTTTAAAAAAGAAAATCAAAAGGCGTTATGCGATGGTAACTATTTCAATACCAAAATTGGAGTCCGATTTAACTGCTTACTGTGCAAGCTACCCGTCTCAATTTTGAACAAAATAATGTTCAATGCAGGTTAAACATCATTCCGCGGGTGGAAACAGCGAAACACGCCGACATTTGTGCTACAACTCCACTCTACCCAACCTCTTCTTAAATTACACATATCAGAATAAAGTATATTAAAAAGGTAATGGAATGCCAAGACCAGAGACCTCCTAAAATTGTGTCCTCCGTTAGCACTCAACCTCACAGCTTGAAAGGACTGAACTGAAGAGCTGAAGATATCGTGGGGTGAATTAATAGAATTGGAGTTTAAAGCCTTTCACCAAAGGCGCCCATAATAGTGTAACGCCCTCTGGAACACGATCTAGCAAAATGTTCACTTCTTTTTAAATGAGAGGAGAGCTTCTATATCTTATCTTATGTCCCATCGAAGTGGCCGAAGTGTTGAATGCTCACTGTGCATTGTGCAACCTGTATACGCAAAGGAGAATGTGATTCTTTTTATTGCCACTTCTAAGCACATGAGAAGCTTGTGATCAAATTTATCTAACATTTGCTGACCTGTCAGACATTTTAAATAGATAAAGTTGATCAACATTGGTAAGCTATGTAAGGACAGCTTGGAAATGACGCTGTAAAACCATAAGTTTGCAATATATTATTAAATTTTGTACTAACTTCAAATCTAAATCATCTCTTCACGGCTGATGAAAGGTGCTTAAAGGTACCTATTTCTCCTATACCTATATTTCGCCTAAGGTTCGGTCAATCGGGTGAAATGGGTGAATGTGTTTCTAACAGAAATTGGAGCCTAAGTCTTTTAAAAATCTTATATTCTGAACATCATTCTGTTACAAGTTCCACAGTCGAAGTTAGGATTCCTAGTCTCTTGGGTCTTGCCATAGACTCTATGTGGATTGAGATTCTCGATTAATCAGGGTTTTTTGTACGACAGTGTTGTTGTTGTTGGGTCTTATAAAATTCAATTACAACCACTTTGCCCCTAAATGACATCCCACTTCCTTCTTTGACTTGTAAATTCTTCATGAGCGTCATTTGTATTGTTTTAAATTATGGTGGACCTGCTCCATCTGAAGCATATTCCGCAATATTTCAAGCTATAATTTACCTTCATGGAAACATTTCAGACTCAGTATCTTTTCCTTTTAAACCACTGCTTATCATTGTTGTTGCCGCCAAAAATATAATCAGTTGAAAAATTAGATAAGCATTGAATTTTGAATTTCCCGCCTAGTAAAATACACTTTCTTTATGTAAAACTTTGTGTCCATACCGTAAATTTCCCCAAAGATCGAATTCACCACAGTCATTCCTTTTTTGCTTGCTTCAATTGTTACAATTTTGTCTCTGCATTGTCAACCTTTAAAGCGTTCGCTAGAGCTTGAATTTAAAATAAAGTATTATAACGTTTAACGAAAAGTGGATGTGCATTTTAAATATCGCAAAGGACAAAATCATTAAGAATTTGAATAGTCTACTCCTAGTTTAGTACTTCCTCAGTCGTTTAGTTCGAGTTCTGTAGTCTATAGCTACCTGAAATGTTCCTGAAACTTGTAAAAAATTGGCCTCAACTTTTCTGGCAATGAATCCGCTTCTGCTGACTATACATTTTTGCAGCACACTCATCTTCTTGGTTTTAGAAAATATTGTTGGAGCTTGCATGCCTGCCAATTACTAATTTTGTGGGAGGTCTTCTGCTCAAGCATTATGACATGACGACGTAGCTAAGGTGAACGGAAAGAGAGCGCATTCCTGTACTGTGTCCCTATACTAATTTTATAATTGCCTGGGACAGTGGTCTTATGGCACACCACCCCTAAAAACCAACCACTTGGTCCCGCAGGGGGATTTTCCATTGACGATGCCACCACTCGTCTCAAAGAAGCCGTAGTCTTAACCGTTTTAAAGTATTTTCACACATAATTTAGGGTGTCGCCACTATCGAATAATACCCACTTTCCATTTACAAAATTTCCCGATCTTTGGGTTCCACATAACTCACTGGTATGCTGTGTGTCAATTCCCAACACTTATCGTTAGACCATTCATTTGTCGCACGACATTATTTACGAGGGGTTTTCGGGTGATAAAGGTCGCCACTTCTGTGGCAACACACACACATCAAGAGCGAAAAATTCAAATTGAATTTTCATAAATCATTAGATCGGAGGCGAAATGAAAAGGGCTACCAATACCAACCCAACACCTTGCTTTAAACTCATTTAAAAAAAACACAGAATTTATGGTTTTTTATGTCATAACAGCTAAAAAGTACAAGGATGTACACAAATCATACTGTGTACCCAGTATCCCCAACTCCTCCTCTTTTTGATATAAAAATAGAAAAACGGCGTCGCGGCGTTTTTTACGAGTCCCAAGCACCACTGTGTAGTCGTAGTGTGAAATACCCACCCACCCCCTACTAAAATCCGCTTCGTGTCATTTCGAAAAAGAGAGTGTTGGCATTGGTGTTTGTGCTGCTCCTTGTTTTCGATTGTATGTAGAGTGTATCATTTTTATCCTCGGAGAACAAAGTGTTTTATTGCTTGCTCGTCGATACCTTGTTATGCAGAATTCAGAATTCGATGCTGTCGAAAATGGGCGCCTCCTCATTTTCGATTTCCCATACTTAACATGGAAATAGGTTATCACTGTGTATCATCTGTGTTTCAGTCTTTGCGTTTTCGATTTCGTTTTCCTTTCGGATTGTTGTGTCGCAGTGCTTTTATTTTTTTTTTCGTTTTCTTTTTTTTTCTGTCAAGGATTGTTTTATTGATCATATGCATTGAATTCTAATGACTTAAGGAAGATGGATGAATAGCTGGTACATACATGTACTCATTTTGTGTGGCAAAGAGGGATTGTGTTTAAAGGAAAACAAATTTCCTTGACAGTCCTTGCCAAAAATATAAATTACTGCTGTGTTTGCTGAATGTGATGAAATTTCTATATGGAGAGTGCGACCTCTCTCCTGGGAGCTAAAAAGGGAGGGAGAGGCGGGAAGAGTGGGAGACCCTTCACCCTTGTCTGGTGATTTTGTTGTGTGGTAAGACAAAAGCGTTAGATAAATTATCTGCAACAAACTGGAGGCACTCGGAGGCGACGATAACGACGATTAAGGGCATACACGACCGTGGTGTTTATGTTTTATTACATTTTCGCGGTTCAGGACTTGTTTACATTAGTTGTTGTGACGTTGTGAGTGTTTCTTTTTGTTTTTTTTTTTGGCAAATGAAAATGGATGCGATATATTTGGAAACGATATTTTATGTCCATTAAATTTTTATTGGCTTCCGAAGTTGTTCTGGGCGGAATTTCGCTAGCTTTTTTGTGTGAAGATTTGCAGTTGGCGTAGATTATGTGTCACGGTCAGATTGATTACAATGGGAAACTGTAGGTTCTAGTAAGCCTTATTGTGGCACATGTAGTTGAGGTGGAATGGCTTTCTTTGATGTGGTGCGATTTTGACCGGCTTTGTTTTCTCCCTTTGAACTTGAACGTTCATACCAAACTATGACTACACTAACTGTCTCTCTTTCCTTTGTTTGTGTCTAGGTAACAGTGCCTACCACAAAGCGAAAGCTCGCTTATTAAGTCCATCTTTAGATGGAAAGCTAACAATCAAAGCCGTCGCTGTGCACCGCATGACTAAAGGTCACAACTTCCAGAGTGTGTGAAAGAATTTGCTGTATAGCGCTAGATTTGTTGCTGAATATTTTGTGGCAACTTTTAGCCTCGTCCTGTGGAATCAACTGTCAAATCGTTTTCTGCTTACGAGGTATATTTTATACTTTTGCTCGAGCTTCGAATATATTGACAGGGCCAAGAGTTCCGAAAAGTTTGGATCCAATTTCGGGTGCGATGAAACCAAACTATCTCCACGATTCCACCGATAGCGGAAGAAATAGAAAACCCACGTTTGACATAGGCATGGAAGAGTAACCCTTTGCGACTCTTTAAGGTTTGTTGTGCGCCTGAACCCCATATAGACTATTTCAAATACAGCCTTTCTCTGCTCTGACTGAAACATTTTTTAAATCAATTTCCTTATTTGAAATCGCTGCACATTTTCCCAATACATCACAATTCGAAAAGGGAATCCCTTTGTTACACCGCAATGCCTCCCTAGAGGAATCTCATAACCACTGCACAGGTTTACACCTACCGCAAGATCTCTGCCCAAGATATGACGCCGATAGCGAGGAACAGTGAGCAGACATGGAAATCGTCGTGTGATTGAAAGAGATTTCCTCCGAATTTAATCAAAACCTTTTCCATATTTCATTCAGCTCATCTCTCTGTCAAGGCACAATCGTCATTGTCGTTCTTTCATCTCTCACACCTGGCAAACAGAACTGAATATTTCGAAAAGCCACAGTTCTCAAAAAAAAAAAAGAAGCTAAATAAAGGATTATTCTCAAAACCACTTTTGAGTGCATACACTTAACACAAAAAAAAAAAAAAAAATCGTAAGCAAGGTGATGTCAGGTGTACCCATCACAGCAGCGGTTGGTATATATTTTCAACATATTCCTTCCCAAGCAATATTGTGCAGAAAAAAGAGAACACCAGCACAACTCCACAGGACTGAAGCAACCATTCCATTCTTTTGTCCGTTTGATTCCGCATGAACATTGACATCGTCGTCGTTTTAGAAGAGAAATCATCGCACGTACCATGGGAATGTTGGCGTTGGATATGAAGCCCTAGTTCCGTAGTATATTTCGTTGCCGTGCTCTTTACGGTTGAATTTGCCTTCGAAATTCATTTCGTGGTCCGTCCATTCAATGGGTTTTCGCTTCTCTTCCTCATTCCTGCACTTCGTGCTCCATCATCCTTAGGGCGCATTATATATTTCGGAGAACACCGCACATACCCAGCAGCCAACCACCCATAATAGACGCTCAGCAACGTTGCACGGTGAGAGAAATCATCGTAATGTGAAAAAAACCTATGGCCTTGCGGATTTATATGAGACTTTTGAGTTTGGAATTTATTGCACTTGTATTGATTTTGACTTGGGCGCTTTGTTTCCTTTTTTTTCGTGTTTTTTTTTTTTTTGTTGCGTGCTTGGGTCTTTCAATTTGCACTTCGGTTTTTGACTAAAGAGGAAGTCTGTGCGTAACTCAATTATGATGAGGTCCTTGAATGTGTCATGTAGAAGGAGAGCATATTGTGGGCGCTGCCAGTGAGTAAATGTTTGATTTTCTCTGATTGTTTCGGATTTTGATCGTCTAGCGGAGAAAGTCGACAATCGATGTCGTTTGATTCGTTTTTTATTGGTTTGCCTATTGTTGCAAAGGGCTGTTTATTGGTTTGCATACCTATAGGGTATAGACCTGTGGTGGAGGTATACAATTGTGAGGACGTTACGATGCATGATATTCGCAGGAATCCTTGGCTATTGTCGATGGAATTTATGTTAAAATTGAAGGTTAGTCGGAGAATATTATGCCACGAAAGTATGAAACGTGGACGCAACTGGATTTTGAATCGTCAATCAACTAGTGGCGCAGTGGCTTAGTGGTTAGTGTGTTGGACTACTAAGAGAGAGGTCCCAGGTTCGAATCCTGCGAAAACCCAAAAATTTCAACTTGGGGATTTTTCCACTGCGCCACCTCCCGCGAACGTCTGACAAACATCCGAGAGTATAAACTGTCTTTAGAGCTTCTCAATTAGCTGTTTGGAATCGGCATAAAATTGTAGATCCCTTCCATTCGTTGCAAAAATGAAACTCACACAAAACGAATGGTTGTGAGAAGCTAGGCCGTGGGTCCCTACGGACCTGTTGCGCCAACTATTATTATTATTAAACAACCATCGACGCGGCACTCCATTTGAAAAAGGGTCGACAATTAACTGAGATACAGATCCTTTCCTTTGTACAGAATATTAGGTGCATTGAGAGCGAAATCGTTTCTATCAGAAAGAAACTAGAAGACAGGAGACAAATCATAAAACACAAAACAGAAGCAGACTAAGGAATTCAGAGGCGCAGAATACAATTGACAGAAGGCAAAATACAAAAAGAAGACAAATTATTGAAACTAGAAAATGGAAGACAGAAGACAGTTATAAAACATAAAATGGAAAACAGAAGACAAAAGGCAAAGGACAGAACGAATAAGGCAGGAGTCACAAGACGGAATGACAGAAGACAAAAGACAGACGACAGAAGACGAAAGATAGAAGAAAAATAGTGCGCAATCACTCGCGGGAGGTTCACAAACATCTGAGAGTACAAATGTTCGGGAAAAGCATCTCAATTCCGCTGTTCGGATTCGGCATAAAGTTTTAGTTATGGTTAACACTGCAATCGCTGCAAATGATAGCTTTGAATCTTAGAAGAACTTGATGGCCAAGACAGGCCGTACAGTAAGAGCCGTTTGATTTTATTGACACTAAGGCTACCTACCCGGTGAGCAGCGTTGTCGTAATGTGCCAATTGGCCCTCTGTTTTTTTTATTGTGGCCCTTGGCCATATATCTTGTATTCCTTAGACAAAATATTCTAAAAAGCACACTTACTTATTTCATCACAATATTACCAATGTATTTTTTGTGATGAAATAAGAAAGTGTGCTTTTTGGAATATTTTACAACATTAGTAATGTAATTTTTGTGATGAAATAAGAAAGTGTGCTTTTTAGAATATTTTGTTCTACTTCCTCCATAAATAACACAACATATTTAAAGCGACACTGAGTTCATTTATTATGACTGACGTTTTAGTTTCGTTTGTTCCCGTCATAATAATTCAACTTCGTATTTTTTGTCTTTCCTGTCTTGAATATATTTAGTATATTTTTAGAACACAAAAGGAAGTATTAGTGTTATATGTATTTAGGTATATGAATAAATACTTATGTTGCCTTATAGCTTTTTTAGTTTTGCTTCTTAAAGTTTTCTCTGAAGGTTAGCGGCCCGCACTTTTTGGAAATGGCCCTCAATACTTCTTTCATTGTGGCAACACTGCCGGTGAGAACTGCTGGCGATAGTATTTTCGATGGAATAAGCCAAGGAATGGACGAGGCAGCGGGCCTTACTAATAAGCATATTTAATAATCAATTTTGTATGGAAAACTTCGCCATTGTGAGTTCGCAAGATTTTGACTGAACACTGAAAATAATTAAAAGTATCGCTAAGTGTCATTAACCGTAAAATAAAAATGGTCTTCCACTGTAACAAACGTTTGTTGTGGTGACTGCGTGCTGCTGCTTCATGTGCGGTATTACATATTAAGTGTTCATGCGCCTATATAGTTACATACCTAAGTCTTTCATGACTGTCTCCGAGGATTATTGTTGTCTTCTTTGGAAAGAAGTACAAGGACTATCGAGCGATAAGTTTTTCGAATATTATATGTGCACCATAGGACCATACATCTGATTTGCTTCGTTGCTGAAACTAACTTATGAACAGTTTTCCAAAAGTTAGACAATTTCTTAATGGAATTAGTCGCAAAAAAAATCCATGGTGGTCCTCCATCACTGAGTTACTGCACCCATCCTTGCAGACTTAGCAAAGATCTGATTTCTCGAAATCAAAATCAAGAAATAACTCCATGGCCGTCTATTTAATCACGAGGTAAACTTAAACTCCATCAGAAAGACAAACATTGCTTATGTCTGAACACCCGTTACTCGGAATAGAATCCAATTACAGATAATCCCCATTACCTTACCGAAAAGCCATTTCGCCCGCCAGCAAACATTGTCTGTAGGTACTCTGAAACTGGGCAGGTTCGTCTCTGGAAAATTTCCGTTTCATCCTTTGAGTTTTCAATTAAAATCTGAAATCATTCTCTCATCTGCTAACTTGGTTAAAGCAATAACGAAGGGGAAGACGAAGGACCTTTATTTTCGTACACTGGCGTAACAATAAGAGTTTCCAATTTATTTCTCCAATCAGCACACAAAATGGAAATCGGAACCAGAAAAAGAGTAATAATTACAAAAAAAGGCGGTGCGGACAGTACCTACAACACACACACATCTCAGAACATTGACTGGGTGTGCCATATTATGTATACTCAATTGAATTGACTCCAACGGGGAAAGAGAAATCGACAAATAAATTACTCAATAATTTCCACACCCGTTTTGATGGTTCTATAATAACTGTGTGCGCTCCGAAATCAGAATTCATTTTCGAAAGTTGAATCATCATCTCCGACGAGTATCTGAAGACAAGCTAAAGCTGGATGGATGGAACAGAGTGTTATTATGCCATCGCGCCATGTCAGTTGAATTCGATGGAAGAAAATCCACTTAAAATTAAAATTGTTTCATTAAATTTTTAATTACACTCCTAAATCAATAAGCGGAACTCTGAAATGCTATAATAGCAACATTTGTGGAATTGAGTAAAGTCCTGTTGTTGTGGTGGTCCTGGCCCGGCTCTGTGTGTGTTTTTCCTCCGTTCATTCGAATCGGAACAGCCGTGTGCATACCAAAATAATTAAATGTTTGTCCATACACTCCAATTAGCAGCACGATATCGTCTGCTATTCGGGGGATCCGGTATAAGGGTGGGCTTGCTGCTGCCACTGCTCTGAGTCCTTCAGCTATTTCAGGTTAATTGTACGAGGATTCGAATTGAATACTCAACCGTTCCTATATGCGTCGACAACGCGATGTTCCGATTTCATCGAATTTGGTTATTTAATCGATCGAATCAACACCGAAAATTGCAATGAGATGAGGAGATTGGGAGGAGCTTTTACACCTACCAAAAAAACGAAAGAGCGGTTAATTTATTCCTGTTATTGGCGATGGTAGTTAGTTAACCTAATTTGCATTTAGTCCTCGGGTGACATGAGATATAATATTACAACCAATTTATATGTCCTCCATTTGGGTAGCGACAACTAAAAGTATGTGATGGCGTGGGTTGTTTTGAGGAGCATATTTTATATGGCTTTATATATTTCATTATGGGTTGTAAATTATTGAAATCGGGAGACTCTCTTTTTGGCTTAAGTAACACTAGGTACCTATACACATCAGAAGTGCTGGCGATAATGAATATAAATGACAACTTTTTAAGAAAGTTCGGAAATGGCTGTAGTGTCATTTGGGGTAGGCAGGTATAAGAGAGCGCATTTTGGACTTTGGGCTAAAATTCTCAAAAAGTTAGAGTAGATAGAAAATAAAAGTCGCTATAAGGTATCTGGTAACCCTATATTTGAAGAACGTTATCATAGAAAAACTATATTTATTATATAAAACAAAGTTGCATTCATAAGAGCGCCCCTAACTCGAGAACGGATCACCGATTTGAGTTATTTTTTCTTTGTTGTGTTTGTCAACGTCTAAGGTTACGGCGCGAAAATAGGAAAATTTTAAAAGGAAATTGGAAAATTGTATTTTCCATAGGTACATTTTTAAAAAAAAATTGTTTTACTTAATTATTAAATTCGTGTAGAATTTTTGATCAAAATAAGAAAAATAAAAAATTCCCCATGAATTTAATTATTTTGTATATTTTCTTTACGGAAACAATTTGTTTTAACTTGCAATTGCATTTTTCGGTAATTTGCGAAATATTGATAAACTGTGTTCTCCCTTTCAGTGTGGTATCTTAATTTTGTTTAGTCCTCCGCATTGTTTTGTGACTTTGCCTGTGATTGAAGTGTAAATTTAAGTGGTGAAGTGGTGAGTTTAGTTTTTTTAGTTTTCGTGCATTGGAAAATTCTTAGAAATTGAATACATTTTGTACTGGACATTATTTTTTTTTTATTTTAACCGTGAGATCTTGTTTGTCAAAAGTTCGCCTTGATTTTCATTATTTCAGAAATTTTCTTTACGGAAACCATTTTTTGTGTTAAAGAAATTGGATTTTCGGTTATTTTTTAAAACGTTGATTATCTATTTTTGATATCTCAAGCATGCAAATATTTTTAGCGGCAGCAACACATTGTTTCAACTTAGCCTCGAGTTTAAGGACAGTGAAAACGTGTTTTCTCGACACTCATGGCAGCTGAAATCTTGCGCTGTCGAAACAAAGCACTTTGCTAAATGTGAGCGGGACCTTAGACAAGATATTCAAGCAACCATGTTCCTTACAATGGGCAAAGCCGGACGCTAACAGCTAGTAGTTTATAAAACACTAGCTGACGCAGCGAACTTCGTTCCGCCCAAATTCGTTAATGTAATGCAATCAACTCCGAGCAAGCACAATGCTCAATTTTTTCAAATTCTTTTTTCAAATATGTACATTAAATACGGCCCTTAGAAATAGAAAAAAAATCAATTGTAAATTCCGCTCTTGCTAGTGCCCCTAAATTCTAACAAGCATTTCAAAGAAATGAAACAATTTTAGCTAGCCAGACTCACTTTTGTTTTTTCACCAAATTAAATGTGAATTAAATAAACAAAAATCTTTATGATTTCAATTATAAAGCAAGGGGAAATTCGAAAAGGTAAAAACGATTGTAATTTGTCCAATTTGAAAAATGCCACTTTGATTGATTATAAAATAACTATTTCCTAACTTAAAGTAATTTTTTTCTAATTTAGACAAAGAGTTAAATTTTTGAGAAAGGTCGTACCTAAAATGTTTTATTGCTAAAAGGCCACTAGAAATAGCTGAAGTACAGCAATGTCGATGTGTTTAAATCAAACCGCAATTATTCACGTGTCCGCCAACCTTCCGTTTTTTCACTGAAGTGCTTTACGGTACACGACTTACGGAGCGGAAGGTTTGCTCACTCGAGAGCACGCCGCATACAATTGACCATGTGAGGAACATGGGAAGATTGATGCGACGAATATTCAGCGATTATCCTTGCGACTTATTATTTGTCATAGTGTAAGCGAGACGTACGGGAAATTGAATACGCTTAAATACCAATGGCAAATCGTTCTGAATAAGCGGAATCCGAGAAATGAGAATGTTTGCCTTTGAATTTTCCACTCAAAATCGTCGCTTGCATGACATTTGATTTGAGATTCTTCACAATCAAATCAATAGCGATCCATTACAAAGTTTCGGTACATTGATGTTGCGCAACAAAATTATAACTGATCCGACTTGCAATTTCAATTTAAAATTGTGTAGCGGTAAGCCCAGAACACATTATAAAGAATTAAAAAATTAAAAATGTTAAATAATTTTTGTTGTATTGGAAGTGACACTACAGTTTTTCTATGCAGTCTATTTTTTCCAAAGTCTATTTTTTCCTTTAAAGCATCATTCCGATGGGCTTTGAGGAATAATTCTGAGTAAAAAGCATAAATTTTTGCGAAATGTTCTTACCAATCCAACAAATTATCAATCCATAGAAATAAATTTTTTGTTTGGTGAATCTGGTTCTATGATCAAAAATGCATCACTCATCTTCATTCGTAACTGTGCGTCATGCTTACTTTCCAGTTCTTAGCCTTACTTACTCGACGTCAAACAAAATTGTATACAAAAAAGTGGGAACGAAATCTTCTGTTTGCCTCTTGGATTATTTTTATTTTAGGTGGCGCTACTGTTCGGAGTCAACCTGTGCCACTGGGCTTCTTGAATTACAGAGAACAAAAAAATTTTAATTACCTATCGAAGAAATTTAATCACCTTGCACGAAAGGTTCGTTGTACGAGAAAAATTAAATTGATTTTTGCACTTGTTTGCTAAAGGGATAACATATCGAACCTTGCTGTTCTCGCTTGTGTAATTTTTTCTTTATCTTGTATTTTACTTTTAGTTGCTGGTGGACTCAGCACTCACTTGCGTTTGTAAATATTTACTTTGGTCACGGCTAGGTGACAATAACTTAAGTTGTTAAGAAAATAAATTGGTACAGTCCATATAAGAAATCCGGTTCGTTAATTTCTCTATACTGAAACAAATTGAAATAAAAGAAATATGAGCCGGAGTAAAAAAAACAAACAAACCTAAAATTGAATTTATTTTAAAATATTAATTACGCATTTTCCTTTAAGAAGAATACATTTTGAAAAATAAGATCAAAACGTATGTATATATGGGAAGCGCACTGCACACTTTTTATTTTTCTCTGTTTTCTAATTCTGAGAACCAACAGTAAATATAGGAAAGGTACACTGTTTAGGCATATACCTTACTTACGGTTATGGCTTTCCGTATACACACTTTCAAAAATATATCCTCTTTTCTTTAATGAAAACATTTTTTTTTCTTCTTTTTTTTCGACTGTTAGCTGTAATACAGTCGTAGAAGTTGTTGTTGGTTGGCACGTCCTTGATGTCGTCATTTGGCGATTTTTATCAACTCCCTTACAGATTGAGAAAATGACACAGCGTACGTACTCTTATCCGCTGCGGACTTTTGCCCCAAATGAAAGTAGAGTTGGCATCACTTTATTGAGCTGCGCTCACAGTTTCGGGCGGTCTTTCAACAGTTCGCTTCTCCAGTTAGAGCGGCCCTAGAAAGGTGTTCTTCTGTACTATCACCCGAAGGTCAGGTATTCGTCAGGCTATGATAACTACAACCCTAACAGTGGCTTTAAGATTGATAGTCAGATCGGAAGTGGCGATATGGTTGTGTTTCTTCAAGGGTGCCTCTTAGCCTAGTTTTGGTTTGGTAGTGTTAACGGCACTTAAATTGCGATTTGATTGGAGAAAAGAAGATAGTTGCTTACGTTTTAAGCTTTCACAGAGCTAATGCTAAGAGGATCCCAAGACCGATGGTTCAATAGCCGGCAAAAGTCACACATACAGAACAACTGTGAGTTCCAGTACCCATTATAAGATAGTACCCAGAACATATTTTTTACCTACCATAAGGTTGCAGGTTTTTATTTTTCCAAATATGTAATTTCAATTAAGTCCGACTTAACATACTCCAGCCCAATTTGAATACTCTCATGTAAAGCCAATTCCAACACATGCCATTTGTCATCCTTGTCATCACTCATAGAGCTAAATTAATTTTTAAACTCCTTTTGGACACATTCCAATAGTGTCGTTTCTCTTGGTCGGTTGTAATAATGATATGCCAAACCGATACATACAATAAGCAAATGAAAAACCATCTCAGCAAATTTATGGAATATGCCCGAGCATTTAACATATTCCTTAACAACTCGGTTCTTGTCTCATAAATTCCACCCACGGCCGGCCCTGCCGGTTCTACTGCCAAAAGTTTAAGTGCTTCATTTTTGGAAAAAAGTTATGTTCCTTTTCGCTTTCGCCTCTCAATATCTTCATCGTTATCGTATTTTGTCCCCTCTTCGCTTCTATTTTCTATTTATTTGTTTGCTGAACCTTCGTATATCCCACTCCCTCTCCCGCGTGCCTTGTGTCGCCTTGGCCATTATCATGTCAGAGTCAGAGTTGTAAATGGGAATGGAGTTGGAGTTTTTACGGTTTGATTTTGATTTATTCAAGAATTTTTATGAATTTAAAGTAATCGCATTGGAATGGAGCGAGATGGTGTGGGAGTATCAGACCCACTGGGGTGGAAAACGACTGAAGCGTAATTTTGTTCAAAAGAGTGAAATGTATCTCTTGTCAGGACGAAAAATATTATATAGTCCTTGTTTGGCACAATAAGATTTATGTTCTTTTAGATTTTATTTTTAGGCATACATAAATATTTTTTACCGCAGAGTGCAGTCAAAATAATTATGCTAATTTCTTGTCGACAGTTTTATCGAGAAAGCTAGTGCACGTAAAACATGGTAATAAACATTTATTAAAATAGATAACAATCGAGTAATTGTTGGACATTAATAAAATAGAATGGGCTTTGATTGGGCGCCGGAGTAGATTTTTCACGTGCTAACTTTGAATACGAGTCCTCATAAGGATGAAGTCGCAAATTAATTTATTCTGACTGCATGAGGGTATTATGAAGTAGATGCTGCTGTCAAGTGTCAAGTACCTTTGTACTTGCCTTTGGGGGTCCATATAAACGTGTGTATCTTCGGCGTGGCCTTAGTTGCCAATCCAATTTTTAACTGAAGAGCAATAATCGGATTTCGAAGAGCTTGAATGACAAAAGCGGTTTAAGTTTGTCAAAAAATGTTAAGGGTACGCGAATTATTTTCGCGGGAAATGTTGTCCGAAGAAAGACCGACGCATATTTTTTTCTTATGGGCTGTGACACGTCACCTTTAAGATGCAGTCCTAGTTTTAAGAATTCTCAAAGCGCATGACTGGATCACAAGCAACTTTTTCAAGTTTTGTTTAAAAATATGTGGTATAAAGCGCACGATTGGCTAAAACAACGATGAGTTTATGCGTTTTAAGTTTTCAACTTTTACTGAATTTTTCAAACACATTTAGCAGAAAATTTGTTTGCGTGTAACGAGCCTTTAACAAGAATGCTTTACAAAGCAAACATGTTTCCAAACTTAAAAGCTAAATTGCACCAAAGCAACTCTCAAAAATGAGCTTCATAAATTACCTCAACCTGGAATATCTCATTTCCTTCTAACTAAAGAATAGTTACATTTAAAAATCATTTGCGTTTATTTGTTATGTTATCCGATTTAAACGTCCATGTATATATTTTATACGCGTGTATTAAGCAATACAAAACGGGTATATAAGTCTCTTCTTCGAGCAGAAAAAATAGGTAGAATGTTTTTTCTTTTCAAAGTGCATGTGTGCACATAAGCTATTCAACAGAGTTTTGAAGATGCCGTGGAATGAACTTTAAATTCTAGGTATGGAAAAGGGTGTGAAAGTGCAGAAATATAAAGATCGGGACTTGCGAAGTAGTTTTTCGCATATTTATAAGACACATTTATTTGCATTTATTGAAAGTAGATTTTATGCATAGAGTACCTGATTATGTCATATCAAATCTGTTTTCAATTGATTTTTGAAAAATTTTGCAAGCAAAATACAAGTCGTGAAAAGTTCGGGTTTCGATATTTTAAGCTGCAAACTGAGTATATACAAAGTTTTGCTCAGAATGAAGGCAGTAACTATCTAGCATTTAAATTATTGTATCTATTAATTGAAAATGAACATTTAAAAAAAAAAAAACCTTTTCGGGGATTCAAGTTATGTTGAAAACATACACCGAACGCCAAATATGAATTTTAGGCAAAATCGCTGTGCCGTTTTTGGGTAAACTATAGAAACCATTTTTTTTTTAAATGCCTATAATTGAAAATCCGAAAGATAAGATGTGAGGATAAACTAAGTTTACTATCAAGTAAGATTTGATCATAATTATTACCTTAACAATAATAATTTTTTTTACCAATTTCGGGGGAACCGAATTTTCTAGCTAACTTAAATCAAATATTTTTTTGGATCATATCGTCAGAGTCGTTTTTGAAAAAGGCGAACTTATTAATGAGATGTGCCGTTTATATTGGGGCTAAAATGCACAATGAAAAATGCCATAAAACTGTTATCAAAATTTTCAAATAAATCCATTCAGCAGTTAAGCTGTAGGCCTCTGCAACCAAAAAACAGACGGACGCGACGGAGTCACGAACTCACTTTTGAAGTTTTCTAACAAGTCGAGCTGCAAATTTAATGTCACCATCCATGACATCACAGGGTACATTTTCAAAATGAAAAGCTTTTTTGAAATGTAGCATAACTGTGCTTTGAATTTAATTTTTAGTTTCGATCGTAGGTAATGCTGTTTGTGTTTTGAGGTATTAGGTGAAATATCGAACTGGTTTTAATGGTCTCCTCCAAAGCAAACGACGTGGTACTTAGATAAGTTTTGTTAGTTTTAGCCGTACTCTGTGAGGTCCGGAAAATTGGATGGTTTGTAATTTTTTTTTGTACTGTATTCAAATGCAAGAAATAAATTGTTGGTTGTTTTTTTTTGCACCGATGCGTTTATCTTTTGGTCAGTTTTGTGTACATTTTATATGAGTTTCATTGGTTAGTGGTTTTTATTTTATTATAGATTTATTTTATTTTTATTAAATTTCTTTGTACATTTTCTTGTGATATCTTCGGAGCAGACTTTTTTGGTGAATTTGGTAGCTTAAATATTGGTGTCTGTTTTTAAATACATAGGTTTAACTCAATCATTTGCAAAATCGGAGGAGCAGCATTAAATTAAGTAGAAAATATTACTTCTAGCCCCGCTTTCACCTGCTTAAATCGGACTTGGCATATGTCAACATTTAAACAAAACAAAAACTATGTGTAAGGTTAAAATTCACAGCTCATAGTCTAAACAAATAAAATGCATTACCAGAAGCAGGAAATTTCTTACCATAAAAAATACAAAATTACTCATTAGATTTTTCTTCGTAGAACTCAAGTCGATCGAGTTTTAAATTTAAGGCTTACATCGTGTTTAATTTTATTTTCACATATTACTCACACTTATCTAGGTCTGAAATAAACAAAGTTGTAAGAAGGATATAAACAAATAAGAATCTGTTCCAACAAACAGTTCATTTGCCAGTTGCAGAATTGATATTTTGTTTATTTCCACACATTTATAAAAATTTAACATCTTAAGCTAAATTTAACAATGAACAGCAAGACATTTTTTGAGGGACCATTAAGCGTCTATTAGCCTTCTTCTTCTTCAATTATTAGCTATAAACGCACATATGCGAAGTTCACACACAACTTCTCCCCACAATTCGCATTCACCACTTTCATTACTTTTTAATTTGCCATTCGTTTGTTGAAGTACCTTCATTTAGAAGATGTTTACAAAGTCATACGTATATACGAAGAGTGTCGTAACTTCGGATCCTGCTGGGGTGATGAAATTTTGATCATTTCTTAGATATGCGCCAAGAAAGCACATCAAATCTCCCAATTCAATGATACTGCTTAAACACAATGGGATACATCAATCAAGCAGACTACTACCAGTCTTGAGAACACAAATCACACAGAACTGCAAAACAACATGAGATGTTATATCCGATACATTCCGGCATACATATACTCGTAACAATATAATAATGCGAAAATATATAAGGATTACGCTCAAGCATAATGGTGGCCGCAATATTATCTGTATCACACTCGCGCACACATACACACATGGACAAGAAATAGTTTTTTTATAATTTATTTAGACATAAAACAAATGATAACAACATCTTACCGAAAGATCTCCTCCATAGAAGGGATGAATTACGAATGTTTCGTTGCCGATGTGTATAACACCGCTAACGCCATTACACGTATGAAACGCAGCACTTGCTCCTGGGTAATCCTTAACTGTACCATGGTAATAACAATGTTCGATATCCTGGAATGATATAACAATAACAAAACGGTTCAAAAACAAGCTGGCTGAGAAATTGAGAACCCTTATGTATGTATATCCTTATTAATAGCTGGTAGGTGCCTATATATTCGTTTTTATTATTTTTTGTTGTTCCATAAATGGGGCATAAGAAAGGAATGGATTAAAAGGATGCTAAAAACACCCAACCATCGCATCGCGATGGAGGACATTTTGTTTGTGGCAGAACATTGTAAACACGATAATGGTTCGGCTTCGGAGGCGCTAAAGGCAGTAGGGTAATGTGAATAAATAAAATTGTGCCCAAAAGCATAAGGAGGGGCCGCTCTTCTAGTAAACAGGAGGGAGCGTGAAAACAAATCGATACATAATTAAAACATAAAATGTGGTGCCAAAAATTGTGTGCTGAGAGATCCCAAGACAGTGTTGAGATTGCGCTTGTTGTCCGTTGCAGGGAGACGAAGGAAAATTATTTAATTATGGCAGCTTAAGTGGTGTGCTTTTAGCTGACATGCGAGGGTACGTGCAATTAAATGGGGGTTTTGTTAGACTCGACCCTGCATTCGATTAGGGTAAGATGAGGACTTGTGTACTTTCGAGTATTTAACTCTCGCAAATGAAATGGGAAAATGCAAATTCACTATTGGATAGGCATAGTGTGTCCATGAATCAATCAGCTGGTATCACACACCGAGGGAACTATGAGGGCGCTCGCACGCAGGACTAGGCACATATGCTAAAATTGGGTTAACTCCACTTCACCGAGCCTGAAACCAAAACTAGCCTATACCAATCGTTTGCTGGTCATTGGGTGGCATCTGGTTATCCAATTTGATACATTTGGCATAGAGAACGGTTAGGGGATTTGTTAACAAATTTGTAAAATTATTGTTGATAGAATGTCAGTGCCCCTTGATGAATATAATATAATGTCCCTTGATGAATTGGTTCAGCAGCAACATCTTAGACAATTCATACGGCTAATATACCAGGATACTACATACTATCTTCCGCCAACCAATCGAAATCACTGAGGACAGTGCTCACAAAGGCAGAGTAAGGATGTTGGATTTCCAGCCACTGAGTTTATTGCACATCAATGAAGCGCAGCCGAGGACTTGCATTCAACGTTGAATGATTTCTCAAAATTACTCAGGCTATTATTAAAGAATACAAATCCCATTTTGACAGCTTACACATTCGCGGTCTATTTTTTTTTTAGACCAGAAGATAGCTTTAACGCAAGTTAGGTCCTTCTTTCAGTGTAGAATCTATAAAAATTAGTCTATATGTCTTACTCTCAATAGTTTTAAAATACCTCTCCGTATTTGAATATTTATAACGTCAGCCCATAAGCTATACCGGAATCGAATGAAGGCAGGTATGGATGTTTGAATGAAAAAATCCCTTTGCACATCGATTTTACGTGTAGCTTTGAAATATTCCCTAAGCATCTACACAAGATAGCACTGCAAATGAGCTACTACAGGGTGGGACATAAATAATAATATGTGGATCTTAAAAATATATCTTTGTAGTACTGCACAGTATTTTTTAACAACAGATTTTAATTTTGAATTTTATGTTCGGCAAAATCTTTCAATATTAAAAAATGGCTATCACTTCTGTATAGGGACAGTTGATTTTTCAAAATATGCCCTCTTTTGTGTGGCTTCGGTAAGAAAGACCCGTGAACTGACTTGAGTTGTTACGGAGGCAACATAAGTAACACTTTACTATTGCATGGAAGAGCTTGGCGAGAATTTTAGGACGAAATTCACATTATTTTTCAAGGAATTAAAAAGGCTTTACAAGTCGGTTCCTTTTGCCATGCACACTGCCATCGCAATAAAAAATCTTTTGTTATATCGGGCCCAAGCAAATTTAAGTGGTCTTCGAAAGAAAGTTTCAGATTCGCCATCCTTTTAATTGGTTCTACACGGACCGTAACCAACGGTTAATGGGTGTTTTTAACACTTTCCTTTAGCAGGTCAGTGCATTGTGACCGGCTAGTTTTCAAAGCCTAACTGCTGCAGACTTCTTTCCCTAGGTTATCTGAAAGGTTAGGTTTATTACCTTAGATGCAAAAATTAATCGAAAGATTGGAAGGTTGCATTAACGAAAATTGTGGTTTTAAAGACTAGCTAACCATTAATATATTTTTAATTTTTTTAGTAGCATTACCTGTCCGAAGCCGTTGTTTTAATTCACACAGTATTATGTCAGTATAGGTACTTCAGAGTGACTCGACAAGAGATAGAAAAGACGCCACTTCCCTCTAATAGCAATGAAGATGACACACAAAATGTCTGCTCAAGACTGAAGAGAAATGCATGATAAGTTACCGCAAAAATAACGTGCGACACTCTGAATAGTTGTAAAAGAGGCCTACCAAATAGGAGCCTTAAGGTGGATCTACCATTAAAGGCTACGTGTTTGTATTGCAATTTTTGAAAGAAATCTTTTGGAAATCGGTAGAGTATGTTGTAAGAGCATATTGCGATTCTGAAAAATGGTAATCCTGGCATGAAATCGAAATTCCAATGCCTGCATTCAAATATGTATGCACTAATATGACCGGAACGTGCTTAAAGCAAATGTAAAAGGAGCTTTAGGCCCAGTAGCTGAACCGTTTGAGGACTCATGTTGTGCGAAACTAAATAGCGAACGCGATTGAGCAATAATATTGAATAATGTTCAGAGCTTCAGTACCATTAGTCCAGCCAGACCATAAAAAAAGTCTCTCACAACTGACCCCTAAATACTCAGGAGACTTGTTACCTAACGGCCCATGGTAAAGCAAATCCGTTAAAATTGTGCAAAACATTGATGTCCGTTAAATCTGAAGTCAATGCTGAATAATTGGTTGAAAAAGAGGATCGTTAAGCGCCGGCTGTAAACATGCTCGAAAGATAGAAATCAATGAAAAGGTACCCAGTTTGTGCAACAGGTCCGTAAGCTTAACTTTGTACAACTATTCAATTTGTGCGACTTGAATTTTAGGACGAATCCAATTGACCTGCCAATTTATGTCACAAATCAACGAAGTACTCTCTGCCCAAAAGTGCAATTTGCTATTTGAAAAAAAAAAAAACGAAGCCACCTATCGACATCGACTTTAAAAAGTACCGGCCCATGTGACAGAGCATGGGAAATTCCCAGTAGGGCTACTTGAAGCCTCGTTTCCCATGACAAAAATAAAATTAAAAAATAAGAGCGAGGCAAATTTCCATCGAACTGTTCTGTCTGAAAGGAATCTCCATTCCCATGCTTTAAGGCTTTCGTCCTTGACACAATTTGCTTATGTTGTCGCACTCAAACGAGCAAAATGTCTTCAATGGATTACCAAACAGGCGACGAAGGGTAGGTTTTGTATTCCTGTCAGTGGCCGGATTCAAATTTAATTTATAAACCATTTCCATTCTCTTCACTTGGACTTTTGCGTCGCAAATTTTGCGGTGTGCGACTTTTTCACTGACCAAAACGGTATAGCAGCCGCAGTTTCACAACGGTGTATGCGGGACGAGAGAAGAGTAGAATACAAACCACAATTGAATACAATTTTTCTCCAACGTTTCGCTCATTGTTGGAATTATAATTCAACTACACATATACGCAAACGAAAAAGATGTCCAATATTCTTTACATCCAGTCTCTGTGTGCAAATTATGCCGAAGGATAGTCCTTGACACAATATCTTTCTACTTCTATAGTGGACACTCTGAAAGTGCATAAATAAATAAACTGAAATGCAAACATTTTTTCTTTGTACTTTCTCTGTGTGTGCCCTTTCCCGGTAAGGGTTCGGACCGGGTCGATTAAACAAGTTGAAATGCAGATTTTTTCGATGCATATAGAATTTAAGGAAACGCAAACTTGTGCCAGCATCTTTTGGGCTAAGTATTTACAGATTTTATTTTCTTTTGGCATGTCCTTGCTCGGTGTATCTTCGATTGAATAGTTTCCCATCGCGCCGAGGTATAAGTATCTGTGCAGCGGGTGGAACCAGAAAGTTAAACAACTTATACGTATTCCTATTTCCGGGAAAAATTATCTTTGTGTCAGCAGTGAACAACAAAATAAACAAGCGTCGTCCTCGCCAGGAAGGTATGCAGGCAGAGACCGATTTCCCGACTCCCGCAAAAGTTGCCTCTTAACCTCTTACGAGAATGTCCTCGAAACTCTACGTCTACGGTATTCAATAATCAAAGTTTCAATTCAATACCGGAAATTGGATTTGAAAAATAAAATTAATTTTCTGCAGACGAAGTGAAAAGAATGGGCATATGATGGAAGAGTAACAGCAGCCACAGAAGACAGGGAAAAGAAAGCACCAGCTGAACAGGCAGGTACGCGAGGGTTGATTTTGTGGACGTGAACCGAATAGAATCGGACACTGCTAATATTTGAGGCTTTTAAGTTCAGTTCTCACACATCGCACCGGGAAAACGTTTTGTTCTTAAGGGGCTTATTGAATTAAAGATGAGTGTCTTATAACTGAGACACAACACCAGCAATAATCTGGATTTCAGAAATTTCCCAATCTGCAAAAGATATATGGTATATCGAAAAGAATTATCCATGACTCTGGGAACCTCTGGTAGAAGGACTATTAATGGCTTTCTGAACCGACACATGTTCAATTGATTTTCTAAAATAAATTGAATTAGGTAATCAGAGGGGAAAGATGACTGAACGAAGAAATTCTATATACAAACCTTTCAAGAAGACACGTATTATATCGGGGTGGGAATGACGTCCACAAGACTGTTCTTGACGGGGAAATCAGGGTAAAAAAGGCATCCTTGGTTATACAATGTGTATGCGGGCAGAGCAGGCCATACCTATGAAAACAGCGGAACACAGCTCGTACATTTCAATTACTTTGGATTAGGACTGTGGTGTTCTTCAGAACAACAAGCAGTCTAATGACAGATAATCCTCAGGTAACCGGAAGTAGACCACTACTCGGTAGAGTAACAAGCAAAGTATGGATGCGGGTATCAGTCCCCAAAGTGATGCAATAGGAAGACTTAACGTCGTTACGCCCAATATTGCATCGACTGCATCTCTCTTAACCTTTATGGGCGCTCTCATCTCCAGAATCAACTGCATTGTGTGGTTGCTCAAAAACGTTTGCTAATAACTTAAGCAGACTTTATCTTAGTGTGTTCGAGGAAAGGCGTCAAACTTCGGATTGATAGAGGCACTATTTGGCCGTAAAGACCCCTTCATTAGAACGTGCTTTTCAAAGCCATGCCAATTTTCGTAATCTCTGTTAAACTGGTTCTCTTGTATAGGACGAGCACCAAGATTTGAAATCGAAATTTGCTCAATATAAGATCGTACCTTATTTTTGTCTTTTAGATTTAAAATTAGAGATCGAGTTCTTCAAACGTCCAACTGCACTTGCATATGCTGATGATGTTGACATTATCACAAAAACGCGGCGAGCTGTCAGTCAGAAAGAAATCTCAGCATATTGTTGCGACTTGAGCGAAATGTCACCATGGACAAATATGGACAAGTTCAGGTGAACAAAGGGGAAGCTTTGTATTCGGTTCATATCAGGAGGTAGTCGAAAAATATTCGTCCTATCTCGCAAACTGAAAATATTTATTCAATAAACGTATACGTGCTTCTACTCAGTTAAAGAGACGTTCCAGGGAATAGTGAGGACGACGAACTCGCCAGGAAAATTGCTTACCGAGCGTATGAAACAGCAAAAGCTGCACCTTGTAGACTTGTAAAATAAAAACTCTGCGCACAATCCACCATAAAGTGGAAGCTCCACAGCAGCAGTGCTTCAGTGCTCACTGTAAGCCCTTTCTGTGAATGTGTGTTTTCAACAACGTTTTATTGTTTCCGGAAAACAATCCACAGTTTTTCGAATAACAGACTCGGATGGGCGACTATGCCAACTGTAGTTTGAACGTTGCACGGTTCTGGAACATTAAATCCATTTATTTTCAAGCCTAGCCCTGGTGTTAGTCAATGGTTAGGACTAGTATTAGTATATATTGTGTGCGGTTGGAGGTGGTTATCAAAAGATTTAATGGGAGGACATCTTTTCAACTCCTTTGGATAAAGTGAACATCTAACGCATGTACAACCACTTTCACTGTCTACAGTATTATTTTTTAAACTCCTCAAAACGATACCTACCTCAGTGGCGCAGCGTGAGTTGGGTCCGCACGGGGCACACTCAATTTATGCCGCCCCTATTAATTTTTTCATACACTAAAAAATAACATTTGTCTACAGTTTCAACCAGTTTTACCGACACATATGTATGTCAATAAACTTGGTAAAATTTCTACATTTTACCAAGTGTCTACTAAGTTTCCTTTTGCAGTCCTATGCTTTTTTACAATAACAGGAAGGGCTGAGGAGAAAACGTATTTGTTCCTTACTAAGAAGTCGTTTCAAATAATCGGAAAATTTTTGGTAATGCCTACAAAATTTAAATTAGATGTTCTATGCACAGCACGTCGCGTCGGCGCAACACGAGATAGCTGCTTATTTTTTTTTTCATAAGGACGTTTGAAAAGACGACTTAAGATTTCTTATTTTTGTACTCTTATATTCGATATCTAGTACAAATCAAAACATAACAGGAACTTAATCGGAAAGAGTGTGTCCACAAAAAACAACAATTATTTTGTAACTACTGTCAGTTAAGAGAAGAAACACCTATACTTTTTTCAACTACAAAGATACTCGTAGATATAACAAAAGCAACAAAAAACACAAGAGCGTGGACAAGGACAGATAATTAACTGTTAAAAGTAAACACATTATGTATCATTTTATGTTCGAGTTCACTGTTCACATATATCCGCAGTTTGCGAGCAAAAATGCTGACTGTTCGTATCTACATTAGGTCTGTTCCTTTACGTTTGTAGTAATAATGGAAAAGACTGTCAAAATGGAAGTGGTTGGAATAAATTCTCTCACAGTGAGAGCCACTTACGAAAAAGTAAGGGAACGCTTTTGTAGTAATGTATTAAAAATGAGAGATACATAATTCAAATACTCAAAACAGTGGCACGAAAAGTCCGATAAGCTCGAGGAACTTCCTAATTTACTAAGAAAATAAGTTACATCATCTAAGTAGCGATAAAAGTGATCTGAAATTAATCGAACTACTTTTTGATCAATCGGAGTATGTGGAAGAGTTTGACTGATTGAACTACAAGCATTTGAGAAGAGGAAAAGGGATGCTGCATTAAGAACAACATGGTGCAGATTGTTCCTTGCTACAGCGAGGAAGAATTTCGTTGCCGCTTTCGAAAATAATTTTTAACTTTAACTTGTAAATTCATTTTTATTATATTCATTCCTTAAACTTAAATACTAGACAAAAACTTTCGAAAAGCATCTTAAGGAGAACATTCAATTTTATTTCGCCGCCTGTTGATACCATTTTAATACGCAAAAAATTAAAACATTAATGTACGCATTTATGCCAAATAGGGCAACAAATTTCAAATCAGCTGTTAATTGTAAGGTGACTGACAGCCTTTGCAATTCTTACACCAAGCAATTTGATGAATACAAATTCGTAAGATTCTCAGTGGGGAGGCGTAATATATTGCTCTCTCGACGACGATCTCTTTTACGAATTTTTCGAGTTAAGAAACAGCGCTGAGTAAAAATTCGTAAGATTTAAAAGTAAAGGAACAGACCTATTATGTTAGAAACGCTACCAATTTTTTTCTTATTAGGTACCTGGGTAATTTATTTTCAATAATAAGAATAGTAAGGAGCACGGCAAACGAGTAAAGTAAGAGTTGCATATTATGTCCGGCGAGTGTCTCTACTAATTACCTATATTATAAACGTCTAATACCCTAACAGAAACAAAATAACTTATTCGTTCGCAAGAACTCCAGTCTCCAGTTGGGTTGTCATTTCTGATAAAATGTAGTTGCATTCATTGGATTTTGTTTTGTTTTGTGAAAGTCTTATTAATTACTGTGAAGGAATGTTAATGCTGGTTAACTTTGTAAATAAATTCGTTGAACTGAAAAAAAAAATCCGTTTTGTAAGTTTAATATATTTAAAAATTGTAGCCGCTCCAAATTGCCGTCCCTAGCTAATAAGCGCCGCCCGGGGCCTGTGCCCCCCCCCCCCCCGCACTCGCTACGCCACTGACCTACCTCGCTTTACAATGTGCTCGCATATGTCGACACTAAAAAATTACGTTTAATACTTTTTTGCTAGGCAGTTGCCACTTTTGAGAAGGTTACTTACGTCGCATTGCGACTATAGATCATCGTTGAAGGAAGACGACAATATTCAAAACAATTACCTTCAGTTGTTTGACTAATTTCCGATTTCAAGCTGAAAATTGAAGTGGGGAAACATGTAAAGATCCACATTCGTCTTAAGTAGATGCTTGATGACAAGAGATTTTTTTTTACAACAAAAAATCCAACAACCTTTGATGATTCAAATCCACAAAAAAAAGTATCAAAATTAAAATCACCATCAAACGCGTCAGGGTTTAGCAACGCAACTGTAGATATAGCTACCTAACCTGATGGCTGTTTCTCTGCGGAATGGAGCTGTAAGCCGTTGAGTAAATAAAGAGAAAGAAATTCAATTACACTGTGCTAATTAAACGCAGATGAGCATACACTTGCACAGCGTTTAATTGAAAATGAGATGTATCCTTGTGTGTCAAACTTGAAAAACTGTTTCTGTATACAACAGGGATACATCATGAAACCACTCGTCACTCGTGTTGGCGAAAACAGTTTCCATTTAGGTACGACCGACGCGACGTACGAGTACTCACAGCGGTCTATTGGTTTTTGTGGTTTTCATTTTTTGTTTTCTGCTCCTTTTTTTTTGTGTTGCCCAGCAAAAATCAAAAAGGTATTTCGATGTTTAAATGTTCTTCGGATAGCAACTGTAAATAATTATAGAGGTATGTTGATTATTTCCATAACTTGTTTCATTATGGAAAGGCTAATGTAGGATGTAGGTATATTATGTTGCATCAGAAACTTATTTCAGGGCAGGGTAATGGGTAAGTAATATGTGAGGTAATGGAAGCTGCTTATGGC
The DNA here is from genome assembly GCA_963082955.1 of Cheilosia grossa. Lineage (NCBI taxonomy): Eukaryota > Metazoa > Arthropoda > Insecta > Diptera > Syrphidae > Cheilosia > Cheilosia grossa. Next base: position 40,065,751 of record OY720145.1, on the reverse strand, counting down.
AATATGTAATAACAAACACGAAACGTATGAATCATCAGTTCGTGGCTAGTTAGATGCATGGAAAGGATTTTTTTGATTTTTTAACAAATTAAGTAGCATAATTTTGCAGTAATGGATTGGTATTTAATTACATGGGTAGCTATAATTGGCAACATTGTCTGTGTAACATATTTTTGGAAAATAGTTCCTACACATATATGAACTGACATTTGGAAGGCATTGCATGTAGGTATTCTCGGTAATAGCTTGGGTAATTAATGTAAGTAATCAAATCAGAATCACTACAGCAAGTGACATTTTTTACAAGCACGGTCATTTGTAAAATCCCCAATTACTTGTGTCATGCAATATGAGTAAAGGCACTCTGTCAAGTGTAAGACTTTTTTGCTTAACTTCAGTGGGACCGGACCATAAATAAATAAAGTAAGTCCACTATGACCAGTGGCGTCGCTAACAACTACCAACGTCATCCAGGGCAGGGTCTGAATTTTACTGCCGCTCTTCCGGACCAAATTCAAATCTTACAGCGAGTCATTTACAAAGTGGACAAAGATACATTATTATATTCAATCTTTCAAATATCATGTTAACCGCACCGAGGCAAAGAAATGACTTGGTACGCAATGGAAAGAATATCATTTTCAAATTTAGATATTTAGTTTCCAACGTTATTTTTCCACCAATAGTCGATACAAATTGGGTATTTCGTTGAAAGAAGTATTTAATACCACTTCCTGGAGGTTACAATGTTCTCCAACCATACCACGACTCGAAAAAATCAAGTAAATTGAGGCCATTATCTACTGTTGTCAATCAAATTTGTTTTTTTTTGCCTCTCGATAATAGGAGAACTTGTAAGATATCCGGATGTCAAAGTCGTCCTTTCGGCGAGGAGAGATCATATTTAAGAAATGGACGACTGGATCCCCATTCATCATGTGGGGCAGTCTTTTTATTATTTTGCCCTACCAAGACAAACCTTTCAGTTTACCCAAATGTGGAATTGGATGTGTTGAATGTTCCTAAAAATAATATTGTATCTATTCTCAACCAATTACCATGGCAGAGTATATTTGAATACATCCTTAACGTATCCAGGTTCGAGGAGCGAGGACCACCCTGTTTAGTTGTTATGGAGTTTTTTTTTATTCTATTTTTTCCTTGTTGGTCCATTTGGGTGAAATAATAAAAACGAACCGTCACTAGTGAGCGTTGTCTATCAGCGATTACTATGGTGATGAGGCAGATGCGTAGGTAGATACATAAGCTGAAGTGTCAAGCGCACGAGTCCTCGGGGTAAATCGATGGTGCTTCTATAACATTTTGTAAGTTTTTTTTTTGTTTGTGTCCCAATTAGAGATACTAATTAAAATGTTTTTTTTTTTTTTGCGTGCCGAATAACAAGTAGATAAAGACACCCACAATATAACGGGTGATTTTTTAGCTGGTTTGGTTTTGGCAACACTGGTTTTGACAGCTGACGTGTGTTTAGTACCTTGTGTCACTGTCAAACAGCTTCAGTTTGGTTTGCAATTTAACCATGGATCGTCTTACAAATGAACAACGCTTGCAAATTATTGAATTTTACTATCAAAATTCGTGCTCGGTTCGAAATGTTCATCGCGCGCTGCTTCCATTTTATGATCGGCCTTCTCGACCTTCTGAGCAGTCTATTCGGAAGATTGTGACCAAATTTCGCACCAAATTTACTTTGTTGGACATTAAACCACCAACACGTTTACTTACTGTGCGTAGTGAAGAAAATATTGCGGCTGTATCAGCTAGTGTGACAGAAGACCGCGAAATGTCGATTCGGCGCCGTTCCCAGCAGTTAGGCCTTTGTTACAGCACTACGTGGAAAATTTTGCGGAAGGATTTGGGCGTAAAGCCTTTTAAGATACAGCTGGTGCAAGAACTAAAGCCAGCCGACCTACCACAACGCCGAATTTTTGGTGAATGGGCTCTTGGAAAGCTGGCCGAGGATCCGCTTTTTTATCGAAAAATTGTGTTCAGCGATGAGGCTCATTTTTGGTTGAATGGGTACGTAAATAAGCAAAATTGCCGCATTTGGAGTGAAGATCAGCCAGAAGCATTGCAACAGCTACCAATGCATCCCGAAAAAGACACTGTTTGGTGCGGTTTATGGGCCGGCGGCATTATTGGGCCATATTTCTTCAAAGATGATGCGAATCGCAGCGTTACTGTCAATGGTGAACACTACCGAGCGATGATAACAAACTTTTTTTTGCCCGAAATGGAAGTTCTTGACTTGCATGATATGTGGTTTCAACAAGACGGTGCCACATGCCACACAGCACGCGAAACAATGGCGCAATTGCGAGGCGAGTTTGGTGAACAGTTAATTTCACGTTTGGGGCCGGTCAATTGGCCGCCTAGATCGTGCGATTTAACACCATTAGATTATTTTTTGTGGGGGTATGTCAAGGCTAATGTGTATAGGGACAAGCCCGCTTCGATTGACGCACTGGAAGCCAACATCCATGCATTCATTCGTGAGATACCGGCCGATATGTGTGAAAGAGTATGCCAAAATTGGACTCAGCGGATGGGCTACCTGAGACGCAGCCGCGGTCAACATTTGCATGAAATTATCTTTAAACATTAAATTGCAAGGTTCAAACTATCGATTCAAATAAATATTTCATTCATTTTTTCGAATTTTTTGTGTTTTTTTTTTTAAAAAAGTTCTAAACCTCTTAAAAAATCACCCGTTATATGTTGTGCATGCGGGGCTGTAAATATAGAAACATTTTAGTGGAACCAGCAATGAAGCCATTTTCAGAATATTTACTTTCGCCATTGGGTTTTTCAAGAAGTTGCGAATCAATTTGCGTCAAAGGAAGTACTCAGGAGTGCAATCCAATATGATGCGAGGATACAACGGATGTTTAAGGCAAATAAACTAGCTTTTAGGAAATTCTTTCCAGTTTTTAAGAAAAGGTATCCCGAAGACTCCAAATATAACATGTAAAGTAATATGAATTCTGTGATCAGGAAAATATAACACAGAAGACAAGAGAGAGAAGAGTACAAAGAAGTCAGAAAACAGAAATCAGAAGACAATTCAGAAGTGTGAAGAAAGTTTTTGGCAACATTGACTGAGAATTCTACTGCGCAATTAGGGATACAGCGGAAAGGTTTTGGGTTTGTCAGATACGAGATAAGAGCTGTAAGTCTTGCTTGACTGTCCGTGATTCTGGAGAAACATTTTGTCCTAGATTTTTAAACGAACTCGCACATTCCCGGATGCAATAGAGCAATCGAGCTCAGCTCAAAGGCACTTCCATTCTGAAGTTGGATTTAAAACATAAAAAAATCCTGCTGACGCACCAATTTTAGATACCTCCGTACACAAATTACGTTACAAAATTATTAGTTATGTTTATTGTGGGGTAAGGACTCCTTTTTAAGGGATGTGGTCATTGAAGAGCAGACGTATATCTTATCTACTTTCTGCTTCTTTTGCTTTCTATTCGCAATCATGGTAGAACCCAGAAATACTTAGCTCAATCAGTGCTGTCTTTCAACAGGTCACATTGTATGGTTCCCGTAACTGTACACAATGGAACCAACTGATGGCCTAAGTGAAGCTGTGGCGAAATTGCAACAAGAGCACCCATTTACCTTACCTAGCTCTATCAGTATTGAGTAGCTGACCATAGGAAAGGTGAAGTCAGCTTGTACCATCCCTTGGCTTGAGAACAAAAATATATAAGAGGCAACAAGCTTAAACTAGAATTGTTGAAATCCAAAACCACATAGAGGCACAAACCACCTTTCAACACGCAGATAATAATAGTAATGAAAAAACAAAAAAAAAAAAACATGCACCCATTTTCGTCATCAACTTGGGGACCAGAAATACAAATGACAAAACGAATATACAGCCTGATTAGGTATTAGTATTATTATAAGAACTATATTCTAAACACCATACTTACATGTCTATTACCATCCACAAGATATCCACCGACATGGTAATGTTTTTGCTGAATATTTGGCGATAAAAGTTGCCTGAAAAGAAACAGTAAAATAGCAATTTACAACAAATCGATGAGCAAAATTGAAATTACAACTAAAATAGTTTCATTGTGAGTTATTGTTATCGTAAATCAAGTTATTGTATTCAATCAAGGATGGAGTATACGTACTTTCGACTGTTATACGTGATAAAATGTAAAAATTCAACACAGATTGCCTTTATATTAAGCAGAGTGCGTACTGATGCAATGGTATATGACAAACTATTTGACTTAATTGAGACAGTAAGATGGTAGGTTGTAGGTGTGCTATCGGCATGCCAACGGAAATTAAATGAATAGACGAGAGAACGCTGAGGAAGATTAGCTATACCTATACAAATGGGATCGTATGACGATACTTTGATATGAGAATAGAAAATGGAATCAAGAAACTCATCTATCTAGCAGAAGAGTATAGGGTCAACAATATAAATGGCCAAGGGGCTTAAGCTTTTTAAAAAAATGCTCAGAACTTCACTAAGGGTCCAACTAATAATCATTTTTAGCCTCCATACTCTAAATATTTTCTAGTTCACAATATGCAATTTTGAATGGAAAATTTTGCTATTGTGAGTTCCAAAAAATTTGCCTGAACACTAAAAATTATTATTAGTATCGCGGTAAGTGTAGTAAAATACTTGCAGTGGACATAAATCGTTTTCTAGTGACCATCATATTGAAGAACAATAGTTGACGTCTTTGAAAATTTGTCTCGTAAGCGTCTAAAGCAGGAGAGATCAGTATTTAATTGTCCAATTGTATATACTGGATCCGATTGAAAAAGGAATGCTTAGGTAGATATAGCACAGACGCTCTACAATTACCCTCAGAATATGAGAGTTAGATCTGGTAGAGTACCTTTCGCTAGTGGACCTAACCAGCTCAACTACCTCAACCTGTAAGCACTGTGGAGTAAGGTATTTATACACCACAGCACCCGACCTACCAAGGATGAAGCTAGATGTGTCAGAAAAGGTACCGAACCTGCGCAGCAAAGTCTACCCTTGGGGTGCTGAGTTACATTACAAAATTTGGGCTGCAGTTAGCTCTGTTTCGCTCCAATTTTAAATTGCTGGTACAGTCGATCGTGATTGGAAATGTACTAAGGAATCGCTGCCCGTATTTCTAACGCCATCATATCAGACACTCCACAGGGACACTTAAACGATTGCAATAATTCTTACAACCGCATGCTGAGGCGGACCAGACGTCCTCTTTTAAGACGAAATGTCCTCTTTTCATTAGAAAAAAGTGTACGGTATCTCCTTGAAAAATACGTAATTTGTCCTCTTTTTTGGATTTCTCGGTTTACGGAATTTTTCGACACCACAAAACTAGAACAAAACTTTTTTTCAACACTAATTCAGAAATTTTCTGCATCTTTCAGGTGTGAACAGGACCCGAACTCATTCACTTCTGAACACAGCCCCATCTTTCGTTGTTTTAACAATCGTCTGAGCACATCCATTTGGTAGCTCAATTTCTTTTGCAATTTTATTGAATTTGTTAAAATTTATTATTTTTTATTATTTTTTATTATTTTTTTTTGTCCGTATTTTCCCGAAGCCTAAAGCCTAAACAGCTGCCCGGATTTGGTTCAAACTTCGGAGTTTGGGGGTCTACAGTACGGGGGCGTTTTTTTTCTGCAAGGTTACCTCAATATTAATGGTACATACCTACTTTTCATACAAAATGTTCACACTAGTGTTATTTGTTTGGCTCTAACGATTTCAACCGAAATTGGCATTTGAGCTTAAGAAGGCGAGGTTAACATGGTTGCGTACTCAGTTTTTCGCTAAAAAAACGTATACTTATGAAATTTGGACATATCTCGAAAACGGTCCAAACGATTGTAACAAAAATTCATTTTTAAGGTAATCCGGTCAATTCTAAACTAATAGGATACGCATACTCCGTTTTTCTCTATATTATCGTACAATGGACTCTTGAAAAGAGTCGCTTTCAATAAAAAATGCAATAACAGCCTCTCAAAACTTCTTTTTAGAAAATTGTACGCACTTCTTCTTTTTCTCAACGATATGCAACTTCAAATAGTTCCAACAACTTGGAGCTTACACAACCAGGAAGTACTATTTCATTTTCACCCCCACACACGTCCATCGGGATATTCAGTTAATAACTACTAGTGCAAATTATAAAATAAATTTACTATGTACAAATATCTGTCTATCAAGAACCCTACTTCCAATCCTAGACGCCTTAAACCAGCGTCACTAATGTATTCCAGTCAAAATTATAGAAACATGCCCTAACAGAAACTATACTGAGCTTGTCCGTGTACCCAAAAATCTTGTAAAGTATACGAGCTTATAATATTGGACAGTAGACGCATATAACTCTCTAACCTGAACTTTCGACAATTGCCTGTTACTGAGAGCTTTAACTCACATTGTTATTTGATATATCCTGCCCTTTTAGATGAATAACCAAAAAGTGAATTTTATTTAACACTAATCCTAGCATTGCTTCTCAGATTTATATATCAACCTACTTTTTAAAATAAGAAAACAACCAACCAATCTTTTGATCAACCAGAAAGTTTCGTTCGACCCAGTCGTGCACTTTTTTTTTGTAGTCGCTGTCTAAGTGTAATGAGCAGTGGGATTGTGCTACGGAAATGTATACCACTTGTAGAAATTGTTTAGTACCACAAATACTTGTCACATTATGCTATATACCTCAGGATTCTATGGGTTCACAGAATTATAATAGAAAACAGTCCTCTGACCGTGACCGTGTCACTAACTTCAAGGGATAAGCATATTCCATTGGAAGCAACCTATGGCGTTCAATTACAATTATAGGCAAGGAAGGTCTTCAGTAGGTAAAGCATATCAACTGTGATCATTGCCCTACGCTACTTCAATAGCAACACATTAACTTTAATGATGGGAAAGCGTCCAATCTAATCGTTTCTTTTTGCTGACGTAATAACCGCATGGAAAAAAAAAACTGCTTTCTCATTAAGTGAGCCCTTTCCCAGAACCATGGCAAAAATTCTTTAATCTCTCGCAGAACTTGAAAAGGCAATCAAATCCTAAAAATATGTCGCCCCAACAAAACCACCTCTTCGATGTAAATTTCATTTCGCATTTGTTTATCTAATTTAAGGTGCTTGCTTAAAAAGATTGTAGTGCTTAAAATCTAAAAAGAAAAAAAAAAAGAAAAAAAAACACCAACACACTTGTGAATATTTGTATCTACACTCAACATTTGAGACAAAGGAGAAAATCCAATTTATCCGCTAAGAGCTTTCATCTTGAAGCACCCATGTACACAGTACGTATCTATCCATGGATCCACACATAACATTAAAAAAAAGCACACACACACAACATAATGCGAAACAGAACAAAAGTGCGTTTATTTTGAAATGTAATCCCTAATTAGTCTGAAACGGAAAGCGATGCTCTTGTGCTAGATATTGTGTTCCACCATCCGGTAGGTGAAACAAATATATGAATGCTCGCCTGTCTGTTGTTTCTCTAATTGTTTGAGTGGTCTTCTTCTCTTCGGATAGAGATCCCCTCCCCAGTGCTGCGAAAGACGCGTATAATCCCTAATCCTTGAGAGCTGTTGCTCACTTTAATTTGTTTCGAGATACATACTTCCCCCCTAGCTTCAAGGGTACTTGCTTCATTTTTATATTCCTCATTTTAATTGCTTTTGATAAGGTAAACCGAAAAACACGACGCGCAAAATAATCAGCTCCTTGCAATTCTGAATTAACTTTCACACTTCGACCGAACTAAACATTTTGTTGGGCGAAATTCGATAGCGAGTCCATGGTATAACCAAATCGTTAAGTGGAAAATTGCTCAGCAATTTGGAACAACTGCCCTAGAGGATGGTGCGCAGCGCCGCACAACGGCCCCCCACACACACCGATGGAAGTGTTGTTGAAATTTCAATTAAAAACGATGAAAGTGAAAAATGATTTGCCAAAGCAGCTCTCCTCGAAATTGAATGAAAACCACTTTGGTCCAGAAGCTGGCGAGAACACTCGCATATATTTACAAACCGCTGCTGGTTTCGGAGAAAGTTTTGCCGGGCCGAGCAAATAATCGATTGTGGTGCGTTGATGGCGGTCGGTCACCCGTCGTTGTTCGTATACAAAAGCAAATCACTGTCATTGTATAGACTGTGTTTGGGGCGGGCTGATTTTGAGTTTCATTTGGGGAAAAAATGAATTACTATGGCCCAGGTCGCAGGACGAGTAGGTCTTTCTGATTCGACTGAATTTCAATCATACCCAAGGTAGCAATTAAGTTTTACCTACATTTTTGCTTCAGCTTCGTGGAGTATGAGCTCTGGCACGTTTGTTGCACCGCACAAGGCACAAAGGAAACTCTGCTAGCAGGATAGTAAATTATTACAAAACCTGGGCTACAGCGACCATCATCCAAAATCTATATCGAAATTTACCACTGACACACTGGCAGCACAACAAAGCAAAGCATCCATGTGCCATTTCAATTTGAACACCCATTTCAGGAGCCTTGAGTGAACTATAAAGGGAATGTGTACCGTACGTGATATGGGGAAGTACACACTGGGGTTATTTATGATGTAAAGGGTTTGGAATTCGATTTTGAGCTGTTTGGTAAATTTGTGGGGTCTGACTTTAGTCAAGCGTTCTTCCATCAGAATTAAAAAAAAAACAGCAGAAAAACCCATTTAGCTTTGAGCGCAGGCTTAAAATAATGCTCGACCCTTGTAGAGGGTAAGGAAAGTATTTTACAACCCCTTCAGGGCGAGCACGGCCAGCCGTTCCGCTGCATCATCTCTTCACAAGATTCAGAGGTTCTTGGTTCATTTTAAGCTAGCTTTCTTAAGTCTTGAGTGAAGGTGTTGTGACCGGTAAGCCAGTCGTTACAATCCTTTCTTTTAAGGATTAAAATTAAATCGGACTATTTCTGACAGTGATCCGTACGTATGTGTTCTACTTGCCTCAAAGTCGTGCTATTCATGGGGAAACCTAGCTGGAAACAATCGCCCAGCGTATAAGTGCGGAGTACTAGAAACCTTTTCTGAAACCTCTACTGCAACTAATCGGAGAATTTGTGCCCCTTAACCCCTGTCGCAGAACTTTTAGTGGGCTCTTATTAGGGTGTCCTTGTAGTTAAGTGATTCAGTGCAGCTTGGCTGTCACGATGCTACAAAGCCCCACATTTAAGTTTTGCAACCGCAAAAGAACTCTTTTGTTGATTGGACTGTTATAAAGCTAAAATCATGCTCGCATTCTGGAGAGGAAAAGTACGTTTATGAGTAGGAATGCCGGCTTGCATTCAGGGGCTGCTCCGAGGTCTTCGGCAGGCATATAGAATCATGACAGCCTTTAGCATGAGTTGTGTCAGATCAGTCAGCTTCCTTATCATCATCGGCACATTTTGTTTCGTGCATATGAAATGCCCAAGGTTTTTGCATACTTTGTTGAGTAGCCAACTCATTCAATCAGCAAACAAGTGGGTCGTAGTCATCAGGGACATTTGAAGACAGATTCTACTATCTCCTAGCGATTAATTTCGTAATCTCTTAAGGCAAGTAAAAAACACAAATGCTCAATAAAACTATCCCATGTTACTTTTTCTGAACAAGAAAGGCAATCAGCCTGAAAGTCTGCATTGAATTCTGATAAAACGGCACAGGCTGGGCATATTCGGTTCATGTCTTCGATATTTGCTGTGTTCTTGTGATTACGGCACCATCCCCAAATTAAACAAATGTTTCTACGCGGGGATAGCTTCACGAAACTAAAAAAAAAAAAAAACAATATGATTCCTCCGTTAGGCCGCACTGCACAGCAAAACACCAATACCCTACAGGGCGACTTTACTCCTTGCCGGAGTACGTATTTATCAGTGACACAATCAACTAAACATCCCCTTATGACCGTCGAATTCACCCCCTCATTGAATTTTCGTAAAATATACTTGTACACGCCGCTGGCTGATGCGACTCAAAACGAAAACTAAATTATCTCTGACGTTGCCCCCGCCCACACCCGTCCCCCTTTATTCACACAGGAAACGTAAGTTATTGTGCAATTTCCTCTTCCTCGTGTAGCAGCGAGCTTACGGTTTAATGGAGCTCACGGGATGGCATCAGAGGATACTGAAAACCCCTCCGACAGCACTAACACAGCAACAGGCTCGACGATCCCAAAATTGAAGTGCTTGCCGGTATTGTATTTGTATTGAATTTTAAAAAGGACCTTAACCAGTAGTCTTCTTTAAATTTGCACCGCCCCCACTCCCACTCCCTGCTTGAGGAGCCGTTGCAGGGCAACGTAATGAAAATATTTATGTGCTTGTAAAATGTCCTGTTCGAATTAGTATGCAGATGACCGATGGGTGAGATTCTTGCCAAAGCAGAGCAAAACATTGTCGACTGTGCGAGACGATGCTCGATTTAGATATTTCGGGTAGAATGTATATCTAAACCATTGAAAAGGATGCGTGTACAAGAAAATCAATTCAACTGTGCTTGTTCCATGAGTGGAAATTATTCGAAAAATTCCATTGTGCATGCCTACCTACATAGATATATGTTTGAGCAGAGGGGTGGGAGGTTTTCTTTATCCCCACAGATAAGCGTTGTTTATGAGTGTTAAGGTCTTGACGTTTGGAGATTGACGAAAATGGTCAAATGTTGCCTAAACGAGATATAAAACAGGACATGCTATGATTTATGAGTTGCTTTAGAAGAATGGACTTTGCATACAAATTGTGCATTTATTATGGGGTCGGCTTGCTTGTGTGTTCGGTGTCCGGGCTGCTTTTAGGGTTATTCAGGATCTATATTGGAAAAAGTGTCATGATAAGGCGTATTGGTCATTTTCGTTGTGGATAATTTCAAATTGATAGTGTATCGTCTGTTGACAAGGGTGTAGCTACTTGACAGACAGACGTCGGCGAGTGTGCACCCCGAATGACATATACAAGGGAGCAGTGGGGATTTAACAAAAAAAGAATGCAAATTCCAAGGAAGAACTCAGACGAAGCTTTTTAAATTGTTTTTGCCTCATAGCCGATTGTAGTCGCATATTTTTTGCAATCCCACAAAGTGAACACCACAGATTTATTGGATTTATTTTCCTCTTCATGGTCATTTGGGACTATGCAAGTTGGACGTAATAATTACAATTCGTTCAACCACGGGAGTGGGTTAATTTTTCTTCGCTGTGCCGAATAGATGTTTCATATAGATAGATAGATAGAATAGATATGGTCGTGTTTTTCGTTGGATTATGTGCTTGGTAATTAAATCATTGTTGTGGGTTCTAGCCCGCTACTACACCATTAAGATTCCATTCGAAGAACTGCCTCTATCTGCGACTAAAACAGCGCTATTATAGATGCCGTACATTTACGTCCATGAGACCTTGACTCAATATTCTCCACACTTCCCGGGCGGATATAAATTGGAGATAAAACCAATATTCAATACGTAGGTAAAGCAGATTGAATTTTAAGAAGTCTGTAATCTGCCTGTGAATTTTGCCGTTTATTTGTTTGCTTTGAAATTTCAATACTTTTTTCCCAGTGGCAACCAAACTGAAAGCTTTTTAGTTTGCAATTTTACCATGAGTAGGTGTACAAAAAAATGCACAGTGATAGCAGCTCGGAAGACTAGTTGAAAAATAGACCCAGTACCATGCAAACCCTTTTTTAATTTAAAATTTTGATAGTTGTAACAATTTTGTCAGCACCGTTATCTCAATTTTATTTGTTCCTTGTTTATTTTAATGGAACATTGGAACAGCGTATACGTCAAAAAGATTCTGAGGAAAAATTTCAAAAATTAAAAAAAAACTGAAACAGACTTTGTTTTTTTTTTTTTAATATGTACTATCATTAGATACTTTAAGTAATATTTAACAAAAAAAAAAAAAATCCCAGCGACTCGTTGTCTTTTAACTGAACAGCAAACCTTAAAATGCGATTTCCCCAGCGTATACGTTAAACCAATTCTCGGGCGAACGAAAACTGGTCAGGTACGACACATTTTTGTCGTCTCTGCCAGTGGAGACGCACTCGGTTTCGAACTCTCCTCAAAGCAAAACGCTGTAGCATTCGTATGATTGGACATAAGTTAAGCGTTTAAAGATGCTTACAAATTTTTGAATGCATGGCGACCAGCCATGATTATCTCACTTTAGCGCTAAGCAAAATTGGCAATTTACAGATAGTAGATGGAGGTGATAATGACATAGTCACAAGGCGAATGTAACTTCTAGCCCCTTTTTCTTCTGAGCCTAGCTAGGCCCACCCCTCCCAGGTTAAAATGCTTACTGCGTTGATGGAGGTAGAGATCTATTGCCTTCTTAATTTTGTTACCGACTATTATGAAGCATATTTTGGGTGCAGTGGTTCAGTCATAGGGACATAGCTGATTTTCTGGGCTAATGAGGGAGGGGTCTCGTGTTCCCGTTTTTTTCTTTTTACTTTGCATCCACGTCGAACATCATACAAAAGTATAACCATCATAAAAAAGCTTCTGAATGCAGCCGTTCGGATATAAAAATGTATGTCCCTTCCTTTCGTAACAAAAACAAAGTCACACACACAAATGGCTAAAATACTTACTCAAGTGGGAATTGTTGGTTATTTATAGCTCCTACATTTCATATGTACCTCTACCTATCAAAGTGCGTACTGTTTCCAGTGCAAGATGGAACGTTGACCAAAGTCGAGAGTAAGTTTTAGCTCATAAAATCACTATATCGGGAAACACACATAATGGTATTTTGGGCATGACTTGCAACCGAAATGTGACCGAATTTTAGTGAGCGCTCAAATTGGTTTTCATGTGTTTGTAAGGTGGTTTACCACAAATATCAATATGTTGTAATGGCAAAAACTCACGTGCTCAAGAAATATTGAATATTTAAAAAATCCGATTCAATCCGTTCCAGAGTCTTGAGTGCATATACGGACGTATTCTCTTTTAGCTGTACCCACCCGGTTTTGCCCGTGCCTTTCGTATTAAGTCCCGACCTCAATCCGCAAACTGCTTTATTTTAACAATGTCCGTCAATAATTTTAGTTATACAACTTTAAAAATACCATTTGAATTTTATTTTATTTTTAATGGGAGGTGCCACAACCTGTTTGACTATACCTCTAATCTTTTGTAAAGTTTCACCTTTAGGGTCGAAAGCTAACCTATCTTTCAAACTGGAACCAACCACACCCATCCATAAAATTGAAATAGCTTGAGTGGTTTCAGAAATCGATTCATCTTTTAAGTCTTGCTGAACAGTAAATACAGCAATACGAATAAAACAAAGAAAGAATCATGAAAATTGGCCCATTGGTTATCGAGTTATAGTGTCAATTTATGTGTACATAGATATATATGTATAAAGATATATATATTTATATATATTTATATATATATATAACATAATACAATTTAAAATATATATATATATATTTTGTTTTAAGTGTCACTACTTGATTCTTATCCAGTTTATTTTTTTTTCCAAAGTGCATTTCCTCACGCAAACTTTCATAACCTCTTTCATCCCCTTAAAGTTTTGTTTTATTGACGAAAAGTAGCCTATGTCCTCCTCATTGTTTTTCTGAATAGATTGAAAGAAAAACCAGATAAATTTGTTGAAAATTACGTGAGTTATACGTAAACACACAAAATATCAAGTTGGTTTTAATAGAAGAAGATAGACAATAGACCAAATTGTTTAAAATGCAAATCAAAATAAGATCTTTTTTTGGGCGACGGCTGACTTTTATGTTGTCAAATTTTGTAAAGCGAAAACAAAAAGTTCTTTGAGAAAATATATTGAACAAAAATCTCGGTCTAAGTTTATCTTTTAAGCCTTTTACTTTTTTATTTACTTTCGTATTTTCTTTTTTTGTTTTTGTTTTATTTTCAGTTAAAATGAGCGTTTAATTGTTATAAAGGGTCATTCATTTTTCGGTTTCGAAAGTAAAGTTAAATAAAACAAACACAGCGATGCATTTTTCATGAAAATTTGACTTCATTATAAAGTTTGGCCTTTGCCATTAGGTGTGAAAAACAACATCATTCAAATGGCCGCCTCGGGAAGATTCGCAGTGGTAATTTTCAACCACTTTTTCGCACATTTCGGGCAGTATCTCGGCCATAACTTGAGTCATGCAACGCGTAGGCACGGGCTTTTGCATAACCCCACAACAAAAAATCGAACGGTGTCAAATCGCATGATCTTGGTGGTCAAAACGTGAAATTACGCGACCAGGAAACTTCTCACGCAATAAAGCGTATCTACGGCATTATGAATGGTCAGCAGGCTTGAATTGCTGTGTAATTTCAACTTTATAAGGATGGAGGTGCAAATACAAATGCAAAATACGCCATAGTGAGGTGTACGAGACACGTTCAATTTCTGCCAACGCCGGGAAATCGATAAATTCGGATCATCAGCAACACTTGCACTTGCAGCAATATTTTCGTGCGTGCATTTCGAAATATAAAGTGGAGTCTTGACTTTGTTTTATGATAACATATCCTTCTACTTACAAAATGATGGAATTATTTCCCATCTTTGAAAAATAAACAATGGACTTCTGTCCTACATTGGTGGGACATAATTTCACAATTAAATTTTGAACTTATTTACCACCGAAGTGGCACACAAGCCCAATATGAACTTATGTCTAGTTGACTTTTGTCCCTGCGTCTATCTTCTCTCCTGAAGACAACAAATATTTTTCAGCTCTGTCAAGGCTTTACTCTGTCTCAAAAAAAAAAAAGAGTTCTTAACCCATTACAAGTTGTGTTTCAACTTAAATCGATTTACTTACATATACTTTTGCTTCATAAACAGAGAAAATGTTTTCTAAAAAAAAGCTGAAAACTACCCTCCAAATGGGAAAATTCCCACAATCTATCAGCTCTGCCCGGCAATCAAATTAAAAAGCAATCGTTTGTAGAAATCTTCCATTCCACTTTGCCAAATAACAACACCCATTATACTGCTCACGTATTTACATTGCACACGCACACACTCAGCTGAGTCACAAGAAAACCTCGATTGGCCATCAGTGGCCACTCGTATCCATCTTGCTTTGGCTCTTCAAATTAAATTGTTTGCTCGTTATTACCAAGTCACACACGAAAGGCACTCGCAATCTCAATCACCGATTTGAATACATAACCACACCACCTGTCAAAATGTACACACATCTTCGCAATGTTACTCGAACCCAGCGAGTAAACACTTGTCTGCCTCTTCATCAAGTACCTTCGGCTTAATATACTCGTTTCCCTATCACGCACGAAGCTCGCAAGCTTATCAAATTAACTCACATGCCAGTTGTGGTAGTCATTTAATGGTGCCACACCCTCCCAGCCGTATGCCCAGCAGCCTTAATCGTCACAAGGCCACAACTGCTTACAAATTCATACGGTTTTAGAGCGTTAAAAAAAAAAAAAAAAAACACCACCCCTTTCAGAGAGTAAGGAGAACAAGGACAAGGGCCTGAAACAAAACGGTTTGCTTTAATTAAGCTCAATTCTATGACTACAACTTGGAGTGTGGTCCAATTGCCGCACACACTCACGCTCATAATTATTCTTATAACTATAGGGTATTTTCCACAAGGAATAACTAACGCAAGACAATTGTGCCGCACTCACAATAAGGATGTGAAATGGCAAAGGACCACTCTTGATATACCTTCACTACATTATGTTAAGAAAAATACAAGGCACAAATAAAGAAACAAAGAAATGTACACTCCTTCAGTGCGAAAAATCACTGACCAGGACCACACATACTAGAGTATATAGCAAAAGACTTCAGTCTTATGTATAGGCTCGGTATATAAATGGAAATACGCATAAGGCCACCGCAAACGAGTGGGTCAATAAACAAATATTTGCGAGGTTAATTAAAAACGTCAGATTCCTGAAGTGGCGATGGCAGGACAGCCCAATTCGCACAGAATATCAGATTCATCGTCAGATATACACGGCCGCCTCTGTGACCGGCTTTAATGAAATATTTATTAGTTGCCCGGCCCGGCCACTCCTGGGTAGTATTTGCTTTGTTCCTTTGCATTGAATTGTATGGTATACAAAGCAAGGAGCCAGTCGTATCGGGAGCGTGTCTGTGCCATCTAAAGCGGGGGAAATTAAGTGCGCGCCAACTGTGGAGTGAGTATAGCAGGGCAGGCTTACTGAATTTCCTCTTCAGTAAACTTTGAATAATATTTATTGAAAAATTTCGGAGGAAATTGTTCGTTGGACGAAACGAGCGCATGAATAATGAAAATAATGACATAGGTACTCTAGCGGTTTCCAATAGAATCAAGAACAAGACCCCAGTACTGCTGAACGGCAACGGCCGCATGTCTGTCAACTCAAACTCTCAAGGTGATATGAATTACGTGATATTGCCAATAATGGGCGTGAGTGTGTAGCCCATGGAAGGTCCTTTTTGCTATGGCATTACCAACCCAGTGGAACAAATTATATCGTCATGCTGCTATCATTAATCAACTCGCTTTTGGGGTGTTTATCTAATTAGAGGATTTTGCCTAGGGATACAGGATGGGGTGTAAAGTTTATTGTTTTGTAGCTAGAGAAAATGCCACAGCTAGGTGTCAAGCCAAATGAGATTTGTCATCATTAAAAGCCTTTTCGCGGAGACACAGAGGGGCTACAGAGTGACTGTGTCAAATTGCAGTTTGGCACCAGTGGTGGTACATTTTGAAAAAAAAATGAAAAACTCGATAGCCCTGCTCAAGTTCTATGACTCTTGAGAGGGTTAAACACGTTTGAGTGATACCTCTGTAGGACCTACTTAAAGAGATGGCGCAGCAAAGGTCTTTCTGCTTGTGCAGTTTGTGGGTTGCAAAAAATAAGCTGGTCAAATTCTTATTATTGTACTAAAATCCAAGCCTTCGAAGCCTTCGTTTGAATAAACAAACGGTGTAGAAGTTAGTTAGTTAGCAGACGTCAGTATGAGCTTTAATAATTGATGTGTAACAAGTTGATAACTTTAACTGAGAATTAATTAACACGGGGAAAAGTGTCTTAAACGATAAATGGTGAATATTTTTACAGGAGGTTTCTCTTGTGTCGTTTCGCAGAGTTGGAATAGAAGGCTTATCAGGACATTCCATTCCCTCTATATGCCCTAGACATCTGTAAGCTTAGACGAGTGGTTCAAACTGTTCTGCTAGATCTCCTCAACCAAAGCTGATCAAACCAAACGGAACGGCAGATCTTCGTATGATGACTTCTGTGCCACGCTATAATAGATCGTTTACAGTATTTGATATCCCTTTAGGAGATTAAAGGCATAGGTTAGTTTGTAAGTCCGGAAGTTAATGTAAGTCACTCGCTCCATAGTCAAGTGATACAGGCAGAAGGCCACTGACACGTCTTGGGGAGGGTTTCAACAAGATCTGTCCCTGCAACATGTTGGGACGGTTGGGACTTCCCGATTCTAAGACCGTAATAAGTCAGGTCACAGACGAATATATTCTCTGTATTACCAATAGTTTGGATGATTGCAGCAACGTATATAAGAAACTGTCAGTTTTCAATGCATTAGGGGCTGCTATACCAAGGCGATAAGGTTAAAGCCTATTTTGTCGCTTCGAAGAGAGTGCTAGCGCTGAAGCTCAGAAGAACAGTTACAAATCCAGGCAGATTTGTATTACCGTAGCTATTCAGGATGTCAGAAAAACTCCTCTCGTCGATAAAAATAAATAAGAGACCCTTCGCTTAGTAGTCCAACACACTAAACACTACGCCTCTCATCGATAAAATATGGATAAAGACAGTCTTCCGTTTAAGAAAGTAGCTATGATGCTTTATGATGTTCTTACAACCGAGGTTGAAGAAAGATCATTGATTAAACTCAGCCCTGATGTGCTCCGGGGAACTTGCACCTATACATCGCGAATTGAGCTATACTTAGCTACTTTGAAACTCAAATACTTCACAGTAGTAGCAATTAGGTACTTTCAATTACACACGTTCTCTTTCGTTTGGCACAGCAACATGTAAAGTTTGCAATTGACTATTTTTGGAACCGTAAATTTGAATCCTAATTTTGAAGTACTCCACCATCCGACCCGCACAGCCCCCCCCCTATAAAAAAGTCAATTTACAAAGCTCATTTCCCCCATGTGTCATGAGAAGTATATCATCATCGCTTTCTGCCTCCCTATGGCAATGTGTTTTCAAATTTCGTCACATTATACCTAGCTTCCCTTAAATTGTATGTAACGATGTGTCTACGAGTAATTGTATGTTGGCATTATATACTCTGACGGAGGGATGTGCTAATGCTAAGTGACAAAATGAAAGCTCTTTAGTGCCTGTGTTACACTCCAAAGTGGTTTTGTCCTAGAGATCCTTAAAAATTAATTGAAAAATCGCGTTTAATGGCAATTTGATATGGTATAGAGAGCGCAAGAAGCCCAACGCTGAAATGGCTGCTTTTCTGCAAAATGGTGGCACGTTGGTATCGGAGACGCTTCTCTTTTCCAATGTTTAGCAAATTCAACGTGCTGTTGTGTACGTTCTGCTTTTAAATGCGCACGAAAAATCAAACGAAAAAAAAAATCCCTCTTTTTGTTCAGCTACATAGACTAATACTCTTGCATACCCAATATCCGGAACCATCAGAAAAAAAATAGCCACCTCCTCCTATGCAAACATTCGCAAGGCAAATGTAAATTTAGACACGAATTTTGTTCATCTTCGCTGTTTGATTGTTTGATGTTAGGCGATATTCGATGGACAAAACTGGATGCTACCCCTGCCATATTGGATTAGGCGGTAAAATTTTCCAAACAAAATCAACATTCAAAAATGTTGTTTACCAAAAAAGTACCTAGCTACTTTTGTACGTATGTGTAGCGCTTGTTTACGTCGACGCTGAATGTCGTCGACTATTGGATATTTGGATTTCGATTGTGGAGTAAATATTTTAAATGCGTCACGGACAGACCTCACGCCAGCGATACCACTTTACTTCAGTTGAAGTAGATTTACTTCATTTTTGTAAAAAAAAAAAAATAAAATCAGCCCCCTACTTGGCACTATTGTTAAATTCTTTACATCTAATTCACTTTAGAAATCGCTTATTTAATCCGCTTCAATTTGAATGAAAAAACCTTAAATCTACTTTCAAAAAAAAAAAAAAATATTGAAAAAATGTTCATGTAAGCCCAGATTCACATTTCAAAATAATAAGTTTCATCAAACTTCACTTTAAACACAAAATTTATTTATTTTCTGACGTTTGTTGGTGCCGTCCTTTTAATTTTCTGTCAATGAGGTGATACATTTGGATTGGTCTTGGTTTCTGTCTGAAATACGTGAATATTATAATATTACAAACGCGATGAAAAGATATATTGAAGTAATCAAGAATGTGAATAAAGATTGGTAGGCGAAATTATAATTTAATAAACATATCGTTGTGCACCATTTATATATATTTTTTTAAAGTTCTGAACAATCAAGATCTGCAAAAAGTTTTTTTTTGACATGTTTTATACCTATAACTAACATGGAATTAAATATATCATTAAAACCATAATTTTGAAACTACTTCCCATTTCTCGATTCTACTTCACTTTTTGGGTCAAATCTACTTCCATTTTTTTTTTTTTTTTTTTGAAGTGGTAACGCTGCCTCACCTTCCTTGTCATTCGGCATACACGCTCAAGCTCATAGTAAATTAATGACATTTAAATAGGACCAGCGTAAGGACTGGTAATCTGTCATTTGAAAGTTAAAAGTAAATTAGGGGCAGCATTTGACATTAATGGGATAGATTTAAATTCACAAACGAATCGGGTAATGGGTGGTTCCCAAGGTGATACACTTAAATGAAGGAAAGGAAAATCAGTGACCCATGTTGTACTAAGGGCTTCTTACCGAATCGATTAATTACTATGTCCGCCAAAAGGGTTTTTCCTAGGGAGTGTACGGAGATATCGAACAAAAGCGTCATGATAAAGGTCAGCTTGAGTTACAGTAGAAGCTCGGAAATTGGAAAAAAAGTTTTGGCCAGATCTATTTTTCAAATGTTTTCAATTTCCAAGCGCTTTTATTTGAACAGAGGCGACCACTGTACCCACCGATATAACTACTTTCGCTCAAATTGAATAAATCTCAGTAAAATAAAAAAAAAAAAAAAAAAATAAGGAACAAACAGATCCACACAACTGAGTTGTTTATTTAAAAAGAAAAAAATAATACATAGGTACGCAAGTGTGCAAATTGTTTTTTACTTATGTTCGACTGCCTTGCCTTCTGTTTGCCAAGAGCCTAACAGCTTTATCCCGGGCATTTTGAAAGAAAATAATTACTCAACTTTAAAAAAGTGCTAGCAAAAGAATATACTTGGGCAAAATACATGCGTAAATGAAACTGGAGAAGCTTCAACTTGAAAATTGGAGCATTTCTTTCTAATTTGCCAGCAGTTCACACGAAATAAAATTGTAATCAAGTTATTCCAATTCCAATTTCCAAGAGTTCTAATTAGCTATTACCGAGCTTTACTTGTGCCTACAGCATGACGTGTGTAAATATTATGCAAGTTTGAAGCTATATCTTAAGAGCAGATAGATATACGCCATATCACCTTACGGAAACAATACCTAAGTAGGAAAATGCAGATTCGAAACTTTGTAATTAGACTGTACTCGCAAACAAAAAGGGTGCTGACAGGGTTAGTAATTGCCCATATGATGATGGATTGCGTGCCTTGACAACGCAGTGAATGAACTGTAACCACACAGAAATTGGGCTTACTAAGAGGAGGTTTTAGATACCTACTGGCATATATTTTATAGAATGGTGAAACATGCATAAGAAATTAGAGTTGACCACATCAACAGCTACAGAGAACAGAATCAGCCTACATTTGGGGGGGGGGTGTGAATTTATCATAATAAGTAGCAGACTTTGACAAAACAGTCTCAAGATTTTTTGACACGTGAGCAAAGGCTATGCCAAATCACACCTACCTCAATTCCCTTAAATCGGTTGTCTCCAGCTCAATGGAAGAGGGGTGTGCTGTTTCAACTCTATACAGGAGTCAATATCCAAAATATAGCTTACAAGATCCTTAAATCATTTTTTGACGAATTGTCTGCAAAAGCGATTGAGTACTGTACTCAATGTACAGCGTTTTGTAGATATTAGGTCTGTCATTTTAGCTCATTTCTCAGTGGTTAGTATGCTGGACTATTGAGCGAGGAGTCTTAGGTTCGAACCAAATACGATTTATTTTTTTGGGTTAGGATAAGTTACTAATTATTATTACAAATACAAATATTTCAATTACAAATATTCGCCAAGCAAGCTGACAACCTCCAGCCAGAAGGAACCAAAACAGAATTAATTAACAAGATGGATGCGGAAAACGATAACTCGACGAAAAAGGCGGAAACCGCGAGAGAGAAAGACACTTCGCATTTTCTGTTTCGCTGCACTTCGGTGTGCTCGGCTCGTGGGACGTGTTCGGAATGCAATACTCAATGGGTGCATTCAGCAATTCGCGTTTATGAATGTGCAAAACTCAAAAATAAAAATTACACTTTTAATCGGTGATGCAAAAAGACTTTTCTCAATTGTACTGAAAACTAAAAACAAATAGTTCTGAAAACTAAAAAATGGTATATATTTTTTAATGCGATAACATAAATATTGCATTCAAGCAAGAAAATAAAATAAATTATTTCATATTGAATCTAACAGTCATGTTGTTCACTACAAGTGTAAATTAGGTTTACGTTGATTTCACACCCGATTATTTTATCTGAATTTTAGAGAATCACTAGTTTAAATCTGTTTTTAAAATAGTCACTCAAAAACATGCATTAAGCCCGCTGGATAGATATGCAACTAAACGCGGAGTTCAAACCGATTCAAGCCCCATTTAAACCTCGATAATGTCAAGTTTCAGATAAACTGACATTTATTTTTTTGTCGTTTGTCACTTGGAAATGTATTTGACTTCTTGTGTGCTTAGTTTTATTTTTATTGAATTTATTCTCCAAAATGGCTCTTTTTTTTAGCCGGAAATATTTTCCAAAATCCACGACATCGTAATCATTGACGGAAGAACGCTTGTGCATTCGATATAGTCGAAGACGAGGAGGACGTTAATTCAGCATTTTCAATAAATTCATTTTCCGACGACGATCCATCAAAATTTCATCCTCTTCCCAAATGAAATCCATTTTTATAGCTTGTTGCTTCCTTTCATATTATATTTCACTTTGACTTTTTTTCTGCTTCCCGCGAACGAAGAAATGCCAATATTATGAAATTGAGTTTTAACCGAGTTGAGATTCTCAAACTGGTCTCCGGAGAGCAGTTTAAATGCAAAGGGATTTAACGGCGACAAGTGTAAGAAACTGAGTTTATGTTTGGGTTTAACGAATGAATATTATAAACTTGAGTTTACTTTTTGAAGTGAAGGCCGTAAGTGAAATAACTTTACTCATAGCGCCTTACTAATAACCAATTTTAGTCTCGACTTTAAATTTACGGAAGCTCACAGTTGCAAAATTTGTATGGAAAACATAGCCACTGTGAACTACTAAAATTTGTAGTCGAAAATAAAAATGTTTATTGGTAATTATGTTTATTTAAAAAATTAAAAATAGTACAAATAGAACTCAAAATTGAGAAGTGGCAATTGCGTACTCGGGTATATATCGAATATACTTATTTCCACGTACAAGTTAACAACGGTAACCACTCGCACGCGCAACGGAAATGTTGACCGAGCGTCTAGGGCAAGAAACAAATTTCAAGGGAAAGTCACGTTGGAAAATAGAATACAAGCTATGGGAAATTGATATTGTAATAAATTAATAAAAATGCAAACTTTGGTAATTAACTTGAACATGTCTTCATTATCTTTAAGTCAGCCTTAGTCGATACATTGAATAATAAAGGTTAGAGCAACCTGCTCTTAAAAATATTTTTTTAGTAATTTCGGCGTGAATTTTATTAACTTATACAATAGACTGCATTCATCGCACTCACACTTTACCCGCTCACATTTCACTTTTTATGTGTCGAAAAGTGGTGGGAAAATTGTGGTCTCGCTGTACATCGAATGCGCTGTGTGTCGTTTTCTTTGTGAGTGTAGTAATCAAAAGTTTTTCTGTGCAAATGCGCAGAGTCAATGATTTAACGTTGACATACACTGAAAAAAAAAAAATTGCGTTCGTCACATTTCACCAAAACCTGGGTCGGCATTCTCTAAGGCGAAACGTTCAAACGTTTTCGTGTGCACCAAGAAATTTGCTTGTGTAATATAGGGCACGGAAACATTTGCTCGCTTCGCCTTACAGAATCTGACCTCTGCTTCTCCATTTTGGTGATTAAATGTATATAGTGAGTGTAATCATTTGAAAACAAAAAAAACTCTCCTCAAAAGGATAAAATAGTGTGTTGTTCGGTTTGATTCAATATTCTCCCAGCTCTCTCTGAAAGTGAATGGCACCGAAAGCATTTTACTAGCAATGACATGAACAGGAACACATCACCAGGAAGGTTCCAAAATGAACTGCAGCTGCAAAGTCACTTAAATAAATAGATAGGTGAATATCGGAAGAGTCAGGAAGAGTGTAGCTGTTGTAATAGCGTGCTGAAGACTGAAGAGTCCACTTTACTTTTTCTTTGCTGAGGTTAGAGGTTCAATAAAACATGCTTATTCTGAACGAAATGGGGAGAAGATCAATAATCAGTCGAATTCAATAAAAGCGCCACTCTTTCTGACAACTTCAAACGTCCCGATAAAATTGTTCTGTCCCAACAATTCCCAGTGATAAAAACTACTTGTTCATCTTTTAGTTAGACCGCTCTCTGAAAATGCCAAACGATATACACCCAATGGAGTTCCCGCCCTCGTAATGCGTTTATGACTGCTATTTAGGTAAAGTGCTAATAAAAAGCGAAAGAAAGAAAAACCAAAATATGATTTCAATCGAATCTTCTTCAATTTCATTCTTTGATCCTGCATCCTAATGGCCATTAATAAGCATTTCCATGGCGATAGCCGCTCTAAATAGAAAGAGAAATAGTACTGCTACTCATTGACAACCGTCCCTGGAACTCGTCCAAGTTCCCATTAAATAAATTACATCGCCTCAGTTCTTATCGCAGAATGATTTTCTTTAGCAAATTAATCGCACTTTCCGTTTCGCATCGTATCCTTTCAGTATGGAAGTGTATACAGCTCTAGCAACGTTTCAATTCTTATTATTTCTTCATTAAGCTCGCTGTTTTGTCGATATTTTTCCTCTGCACTCTCCCATGCGATCAAAATCAAGAGCAAAGAATTTAAATTAAAAAGAAATACTGTTCTGTACACCTCCTGATTTGCCATTTTGTCCCTTATCCATTGGCGTTTCACTCCTGTGGCGTATTCGAATACGACAAGAAGTGTCCTTTTTCCAGCAATAAAAAGTCGTTTATCCCTAATTATATGCCACCCTCCTGCTCCCTTTTATTCCCGGTCGTTGTCGTCGAGAAGATTTTATTTCAAAAATTAACCATGTAAAATATGGATGTATATGGAGATGGTTTTCCTTAATTTTTGTTTTGGCGCTGTTGGTTCCCAACACAACACTCTGAAACACAACAAATTTCACCGATCGCCGATCGCACGATTTACTATTTCTATAATGTAAAAAACGCATATTTGACATTTTGGAGTTATAATATTGCGCACATTTGGCTGGTCACTGAGATATGGAAACAAATCTCCATTCAAGGAGAAACACATAATCTCAGATGATCAGCACATAATGTGCACAATAAGTAAAACCCTCGCGTCAAAATCTTACGGATTTTATTAAATTAAAACACCGCGAAAAAGACCACGACCGACCAAGCATAATCAAACAAAACACGAAATGTCAAATCGGCGGCTCACAAGAAGGAAAATAGTTACAACAATGCGTTTGTCCCTCTTCCTCTACAGAAATAATAGGAAGGAATCCATTTGCGGTCCCCCTTCAGCCAACACATATGGCAAATAATAGTATAAGAGACAGGAAGAGAGAGAAACGTAGAATCATGATTCGCTCGTCTAACACCATGTTAAATAGGGGGCATTAATGAATGCAATAGACATAGAATGCTTGCAATAATGTTACACACACTGTTCGCCAAACAATAATGTAATAGTATGTAAGAATGATAAATTCAAATTCAAAAGTTCAATGACCAGTATATTCACCACAAAGAAAATATGTATAAAAGAAAGTACAGTAGTAGTTGACGGCGAAGCTTCATCGTAACTAATATGGATTTTTACAAAGCACTTGTCATTCAACCGCGCACCAAGTCGGATAATAAATAAATTATAACGTAAAGCAAGAGTGAAGTTTTTTCCTTCTCACCACCTGACCAAGACATCTTCTTAGGTCAGTTTTACTTCTTAATTCGACTCAATTAAGAACAGGCGCAAAAATGAAAAGTAGACAAACGATGACGGTTCAAAAAGCACGGAGGCGTACCGCATATCTGAAGCAACACAAAATAAAGGCAAAGGGATTTAAATTTATCGAAAGGGGTGGATGTTATGGTTTCGTTTGTGAAATGTTGTCTTTTGTTGTTAAAATTCGTGTACACCGAATAAGGAAGCCAACAAAAAAAAAAGAAGAAGAAAAGAAACAGCCTCAAATGGCTCTCGGTCTCAACTACCTTCCTACGAGCAGCGTTTTCGCAGAAAAATTTCAAAAAAGGGAATAAAAAGGGGCCCGAGACGAAAAAAGGGGCTTCTTCATAAATAAAATAATAATACAATATAGCAATATAGCAAAACAAGAAAAAAAAAAAAACAGAGCAACAAAGGCTCAAAAAGGGTCCGAACGGCAACGCTGCCAACGAGTATACTCATGCTACAGTTATTTTAGGATTTTATCTTTTTGTAAACGAGTATTGATAAGACAAAGAAGGAGCCCCAGCAACGTGACATGAAAATAGCTTACTTCCTTAGTGGAGAAGTTGTCGTCAAAGGCGCTTCTCAATTACCCTAAATTTGAGTTCTTTGTTCGGTGTTGTCGTCGGTTCGGTTAGGTCTTGTTTTTCGCAAACTTTTGTCATGGTTTCCATTCTGTATTGTTCTTCTGCAACTTGACGAATATGGAACTTGTCGTATATTGTTTGACGAGTGTCTTTTCAAGTTGACATTCAAGAGGGTCTGCACTTAGACTCTCCTACAGCAATGTCGGATATAGTTGAGTGCACTTTATTGCTACCCTAAATTTCATCGTCAGCTATAGCGGAGGCAACCTTTGACACACCACAGTCAATAAAGTGGTGGATAGAAGGACAGGAATATTCATAAAAACAAAATTCTGCCACACTTTCTCTTGCTTTGATATTTAACATTCCGAAGACGTCCCAAATCGCTCTCAGTCTTATTCTGGTTTCGATTCAATGTTTTGGTCGAAATTCATCCCCTTTTAGGTCCAATGTCATACCAAAGTTGTTAGGAAGATAGCATTGGTTGTACCTTCGTTTGCAGTGTTGCTATGCATTATAAACGCTTTGGACGTACCTCAAACGGGGCTTTCTAACACCGTTGCAATGAAAACGAGCACAGGGGATACTGCGTAGTTAGCGTGATGGACAGCTGAGGAAGTGCTATCAAGTTCGATCAACTGAAAATCACAAAATACGCCTTTTTACAGGCCCACCTCTAGCGAATGTTTGAAACTGATCTCGTATTTTCTAATAATTAGTGAGAAATGAATAAATAAATATCAAATATAAAAAAAAGTCTGACAAACATACAAGAGCACTTACCTATGTAAGTGTCAGCATAAAATTGTCTCTGCCATTAATTTTAAAAATGACTTAATGTCTTAAAATTTAAGGATTTTATTTAAAATAAGTTAGAAGTTAAAAGAAACCAAAAAATTCCTACTGGTTGAAGAATATTCAGAGTAGCTAAACTTCTAAAGAAATCAGAGTTCCTAAGTTTAAAAATAATGTTAAAATTAGGTTTAATTAGCTTTACTTTCTAGGAACTTTTGAAAAAAAAAAAAAAAAAACTCATCTGGTGTCTGATTGATATTTTAATACATAAATGCGTAACTACATATTTCCTACATGGCAATGCCATATTTTCTATTGATGAATATCATTGGCTTATCACTGATGCCATAAAATCGCTAGCAATGCCCTCAATTGCTCTCTTAATTTGCTTGTCAATGTACCAATATAGAAGAAAAATTATAGTGTAAATGTATATGTTGGCCATTCGGGGAACCTTGGGGAAGGGGGCCCTGGCAAAGATGGTATTGGCACCACCCCTTACTAGGCTTGACTTCGAACACTTCGAGAAAGTGTCTTCAAACTTATTTGTTTTCAGAAAGTGTGAAGCGTCCCTAACCACATCTTCTGCACCAATCTTTTGCCGTAAGTTTAACATTTCTCTGATTTGATGCCTCAGAACGTTAGGCCGATTGTTCGCTCATTTGTAGCAGTCTCTTGATTTTCCGCAAACTTTTAAGTTGCTCACCCTAGAAATCCTTCTGTCTGTAATAAGATTGTACCAGTTCTATAGTGTTCGCCTTGGTTCACATTAAGCTTAGAGAAGGCGAAAAATCAACCAAGACCAAAAACTTTCTCAAATCTTTCTCAACTCTTCCGTGGAGTTCAATCCAACATTTCTGCAATATTATTCAAACCAAAGGGATTTGTTTAGCTTTGCCCTCATCGAAGGAAGCCTAAACAAGTCCATTATATTGGAATATTTGAGCAATGGACGTTCTTGCCCGCAAGAGCTGTACCACTACGCAGGACCTTGTATACTTAGTAAACGTAAATAAGTCGAAATTTACATTACCAAAGTGCAGATGAAATATTCATCACGTTAAATGATGAACGCGGTGAAACAAAAAAGGACAAACCGCTGCAACAAATTAATTCATTTCATTCACGGCCGGCCATTGCTCTGACCATTGGGTACAGTGTCAGGATCTATGCCGGCCGCACGACTCACGCACGCAATTCATACGTACTCACACACTGAACACACACCACTGCACTTATGTACTTCGTTGCGTCCATATTTCCTCTTTGCATTTATTACATCACATCCGAACCGGTGCACAAATGGCTTCATTACATCGGCCTTAAATCCCTTCGGCGTGCAACTATACCTCCCGCATCCAAAGGCTCAATAAAATATGTATTACTGTCGGTGTTTATTTTATTTAAATGAAATTGTTCCGTTCCGTCAACAGTGGTGGCCAGGCCATCTCTCGTCCTTATCCCAATTGCCGGGGACGAACAACAAATTTTAATTTAAATTGTTTTGCATAGAGTGACTTGCATTGATTTTGTCACGAGGATTTGTTTTGCAGAATTCATCGTTTTTTATAAATGTTTTCGCAGGACTCCACTAGCATATGAAGTATATTGTCTACCAGATTATAGCGTGTAAGGATTCAACTTGAATCTGCGTTAAAATGCGCACAGGACGAGTTCAAATAATCCACCAAGCAGCATCAGTATAGAAAATGACAATCGGACAGACTCTGCTTGTGCATGTGATGTGAATGTCAACTGGTATCATTAAATGTGAGACTTTATGGTAAACAGATAAAGCATCTCTACCTACACATCAGTCAATTGCAGTATCCGGGAATGTCGGCTGCAATCAATTCGTATTGGGAACAATTTCCGGAAAACTTTTGGGACAGCCTTGACTGTACGAATGTGTTTGTGTACACAGGCAGGATGTTGCGCAACGTGAAAGAACTGAGAACTAGCAACTCGACAGCAGCAGGGAGATTCCCAAGCGGCAGTTGATTGATTGCTCAAGAAAATTGATCGCCTCCCGGGGACTTGTGTTCCAACAGAGTATAGCTACGCCAAAAGTTGGTGAAATATAAGATGGCATGTGTCTTAATTCGAAATCCCTTGAACGAGGGTATGAAATACAAAAGGTTGAAATCAGGCCGGCAAACAGGGACTATTCCTTTGGCGGCAATTTTCAAACACATGCACATAGTCAAATTTTTGATCGTAATATTATGACGAACTGTAGGCCGCCGCTTTGAATGGAAACTTTCTGGACGTTTGCAGGTACCTAAGGGTTTGGAAATTCATAAAACCCTAAAAGATCTATGTGGTATGCTTTTGACGGTGACCCAGAGGGAAGCATGCTTCCATCGGTGGATTATATACGAGAAGGGTCAGTATCTACTTTCTAAACAAAAGGCAAGGTTGGATATGTATTATATGAAGGTTTATTTTATAACCAAAAGTAAGGGCCCTAATGTCTTGTATAACAAAAGAGCTCTACCACCTGATACTTAATAAAAGTCAAAACCTCGCAGATTCGATATTCTTAAAAATGGCACCAATGAAGAACTTTCAGAACTAAAGGGTCCGCCAAATAACTTCTTTTTTTTTTTTTTGAAAATGCTCAAATTTCTTTTTTTATTTGAAAGTATCTACAATCCTTCCGGTTAATAATGGAAAATAATTTCATTCAAATGGCTGCCGCGGCTGGCCCTGCAGTAGCCTACACGATCGGTCCAATTTTTAAGCACATTATCGATTGTGTGCAGCTGTATTTACCCAATGGCTTCACGAATATTGTCCTTTAAAGCGTCAATTGTCTCTGGCTTGTCGGCGTAACACTTATCTTTTACGGCACCCCACAAATAATAGTCCAACGGTGTCAAATCGCCGCTCCGAGGTGGCCAAACGACATCAGCTCTGCGGCTGATAAATGCGATCTTCAAAAACAGGGCGCAAAACATCGAGTGTAGCTTCGGCTGTGTGGCACGTAGCGCCGTTCTGTTGAAACCAAATGTTGACAATATCCTCCCGATAACGATTGCCATTGACTGTAACGGCCACTCCTTGCTTATTTTCGAAGAAAAATGGCCCAATTATGCCTCTGGACCAAATTCCGCACCAAACAGTGACTCGTTTTGGGTATATCGGCTTTTCAATGTATGCGTGCGGGTTTTCTGTGCCCCAAATGCGACAATTTTGCTTGTTTACATACCCGCCAAGATGAAAATGAAAATTCCGTTCGCAATTTTCGCACACATTCTGCAACATTACCATGATTTTCAAAGTAATGTCGCAATATTTTCCAGCGTTGTTCAAGCGTATACACAACTATATTCGTTCAGCGGAAGGATAAAATTAATTATCTGTCAAATCAGACATGAGCTAAGTGTTACCATTCGCGAAATAAGCACTAGTTGAAAAAAAAAAGTTAGATGGCGGACCCTTTATCTCGAAGAGGTTACGATAGCTAAGAACTGGGGTACAAAAACTCCACCCTAGACTAGCTAAGCCGTCGAAGAGGTTAAAGAAACCAATTTGTATGTTATTGGAAGCTATAACAACTTATAATGGTGACTTCCAAAAATTATTTAAAAAGCTGTATCAACTGAGTTGTGGGTGTAGCAGATTTGGACAAAATGCGGTAGCTTAATATACTGAGTCCTAAACGGTTCCCGTTTCCCAACTTTATATACTTTCAGCCAAGGCAATGTACCTCCTTTTTGGTGAACTATATCAGTCATCTTTCGGATATTACAGAAATAAGATATACAGTTTGGAAGCGAATGAAAAAGACCTGCAGCTTTAAGTAGAGCACTGCAGTTCTCTAATTGTAATAAGTAGTGGTCCGTCCCTTGTATGACTGATTCTGAAAAAAACAAGGTGTACACAAACCCCTTCGAGAGGGAAATTGTGGAAATAAACCCACACACAGCCTAAACTGTTAATGTTGACGCAGAGCTCCAAACTTTTACAACTCACCCCTCTATAATGGAAAATTTCACAAAATTCCAAACATCCAAATTCAATTCCGTTTTATGTGCGCGCCTTTCCCAAATCCGGTTAACAATATTTTATCAGGCATCCGCTTCCTTTATGTTGTGTGTTTTCTATGAAATCAAACTTTTCACTAAGTACGTAAGTCAATAAAAAACAAAGACAAGGACCAGACACGAAAAAAAAAATCATTCATAGGGTAAACTATACCTACATAAATGGCGACTTGTACTCGTACAACGCAAAGCCATTTGTTTATGGGATTTCCATGTATGTGATACAGCATATGCAACGGCAAAATAAATATTTGGCAGTCTCTAGTGTTTTGCGTCCTTTTTTGTTACCAATTTAAATTGAATACTGATTGAAATTGAAGTTATGATTATTGAAAAGGAAATGGGTGTATGGCATGTGAGTGTGTGCATAGGTTCCCATAGGAAAAGGTGGTTAATAGTGAAAATGGAAAGTGATTGCAAACACATGGTACAGGGGTTTATTTGAAGCGATATTCTTCAGTGTTTCGGGATTTATTCTTTTACAAGGATATTTTTATATCTCCGGTCGTTTGGCTTTATGTGGATATTACTGCCTGTGATATGATACATGCAAAGGGGCGATGGCAAACTGAAATCACTGATTTTATTAACGGCCTTTCGATATGTTCTTTTATTCCTATGAGTTTTCCTAGTTAGGTCCTCTGGTACCTAAATATAGATATGTCTGCATAGGTATGGTATTTTCTTATTGATGTTTGAGTAAATTATACGTATAAGAATAAATGGAGAATGGCTGTAGAGAATTTTAGGAGTACAGGAAAATACTGGATTGGGGTTACTTCAAAACCATGTCAATGAGAACTGTAGCGGCAACTTGTCCACAAAGGGCAACTAGACATAATTGATATATCTACCCCAGCAGCTCGTCGATATCTTAAGCCCGTGCGCAAGTGATACAAATATTACAGCGATATAGAAGAAGCTGTTAATTGAAGCAGTCGCGTTTAATGCAGCAGCGCAAGTATACTTGTGACGCAAGTGAATCTCAACGTGGTTTAAGCTGGGTCCGACACATTGGAATTTCGCCAAGCAAAGTCGATTTTTTGCTCTATTCCGATTCTGTTGCTCTTTGGAAAGTGGTAGATTTTGTGGCGGGCCACCTGGCTTGCCGCTAAAGCTGGTTTCGTTATATTGACCAGCTAAAGCTGGATTCGTCATATTGACTTTTGAAGGATTTTATTTCGCGCAAAACCTTGCTCTGGGGAAATGCAAATTTTTGTCTTAATCGGACAAGCCGTTCGTCCGCAATTTCAAATATCAGGGTTTTTTTTCAACTGCCAGTGCGCACTAAACTTTTTTGTTCACAATTTCAAATTTTAGATTTTTCTCAACTGTCAGTTCGCACTTAAACTCTTGTTTTAAAATTTAAAAAAAAAAAATGCACTCCCTAAATCAAAAGAAGCGTATATTGTAGGCTACTAGCTATACTCCATTAAATCATATATTTTGTCGCTCTTCTCTGAATGGGCCAACAAATGTAAGCTAAGAAGTACCAAAAAAGAAAAATTAAAAAAAAAAACAGTTTCGGTGCGAATTCTACACAGATCAAAAGAAGCGTCTGGGTATCAACTCATAGAGTAAAATTATTTCCCGCTCTTCTCTAAATGTGTCAAAAAGTACAAATTTCATTTTAAGACCAAAAACATAAGCTAAACCTTACAGAGCTCTATAAATGGAAACATCTCACCATTAGCGACTATTCCGCTCCCGTTCTGAAGCCGTTGCTAAGTTTGTAAGGCGACTCAGCCCTTAGACGCTGGCTCGATGGTCTAGGAAAACAAAAATGAATGCTAATCGGTGGTACCGAACATGTATCCTACACCATCCACCGACTCTGTTCATGTTTTTGGTCCAATAAAAGATTCATAAAGTCAAAGAAAAAGAAACTGCGGACCGCCCAAAAGTTGTACGTTTCGCGTGATTTCGCTAAGGTTAGGTTATGTAAGGTGGCTGTTCAGAATGGCACACTCAGACCATAATGGTATAGGTCTCTGTGATTCTACAACAAGTGAAGAGAAAAGTAGAAAAGCCCCATGGTACTATATAGGCCGGACATGCTAGTAATGCTAGTGGGCGAAATAACGACCAGTTTTTGATAGAAGCCGGCCAATCTCCGTTTTGAAGCCGAAGCCATAGTGAATGCCGAAGGGCTCCAAGCATCTTGTCAGGGACTAGACACAAGAAGATCTTGAGTAGAAAGAAGGCCCCTACAGTGGGTCTCATAGCACATGAAGATCCAAGAAATATGGAAACCCGCAAGACCGGAACGAAGGCTCTTGAAGTTAGCGAATATTTTGTCTAGAGAACGAACTAGCGACCTGTCTTTAATGCGAAATACCAATCTCCGTTTGCAGGATAAAGCCATAGTGTATGGACTAGGAATTGAAGACTTCAGTATTTCATGTGGGGATCCCCACGAGTCGAGTCGGAATTAAATTAATAGGACTAGTCTCGTCATTCCAGCCTGTGAGCTGTGACATGAATTTCTGCACGACAGTCGAAGAGCCCTACTCTTGTATGATGTATCCTATCGGCCAATTAGGGAAGCTCTTGTTATCCGTTCTTTGCGTGAGAAAAAAGAATTAAAATATAATAAATAGTTGGCGCAACAGATCCACAGGGAACCCAGGCCTAGCTTCTTACATAACCATTCGTTTTGGGTGAGTTTTTCATTTTTGAGAAATGGAAGGGATCTACAATTTAATGCCGAGTCCAAACGGCTAACTAAGAAACTCTTTCATGATAGTTATACCCTCGGATGTTTGTCAGGCAGTCGCGACAGGTGGCGCAGTGGAACAAAAACTTAAAGTCAAATTTTAGTTTTTTCGCTAATCGAATCTGGGACCCCTCGCTCCGTAGTCCAACGCACTAACCACTAAGCCACCACGCCACCACGTCTGCGTATACATGAGAGAGAAAATCTAAACTAAATCTGAAATCCGAATCTCCCACTCAATACAGGTACAAATACAAAATTGTCCACAAAATATTTTATAGAAACAGCTTCCATATGAAGATTCTGATTTAGAAAAAAGAAGCAACTTTAACTTCCACCACATTGAGGAACATGCTTCTTTGCTACTCTGCTAAGTAAGGTTTTCCCTCCGAAAACTAAAGGTCGATATGACGTGAGAAATTACAAAAATTACGTTCAGTGAACATTCTGCATTAGATTCCACTCATCCATCTAGTTACTTCCTATCCACTAGGCCTTCCGAAAGATCGTAAAATGAACATGCAAAGAGAAATCAAATAAGTTTTCACTATCCTTGCTAAAAAAAAAAAAGCTACTAACAAGAAAATAACGTCGCAAGAGTTCAACGAACGAACGAGTAGAACATAATTATTTTTGCTCTGCTCCTTGTACAATACTTGTCCTCCTCCAGTGTGTATATGTGTTGGCAGAAAAAGCCCACGCCACAACATACAAAAACAAAAAATAAAAGAAAAAACACACATAATATCTACACGTGGGAATTATTGCATCTTCCTTATGATGAATACCGTACATTTATCCTCGAAACTTTTCCCAAGATGAGTACACCACCACACACTATCGCAGTGTAATTATTTTTCATACACCAAATTAAATGCAATCCATGCACATTGGTATAGTCCTCTATATACACACATCTTTCTATGCACACCATATACAAAGCATTCAAATAACAAACTCTTTTGTCTAGACAATGCAGACAGGATTATCATTTTTTTCCCAGCCCCCGGTCCCTCATTTTATTTTATATTTTCAAATTAAGGATATATGTATTTAGTTTTTCCGGCTGTCTCTTGTGTACATGCGTGCTTAATATATGATGTGCAGAAAAGTACTTGCGATACTTTTAGTTTTCAAGTTTAATAAGGACGATAAAACATGTTTGCTCATGCGAAAAGCGAATGTGCGTTTGTGGAGTGGCTTTTTGTACAGCGTTTCCTCAAAGCTCACGTCTGGTCTGAGAGCATAGTTATTAAAAAGAAAGGTACGGATATTATAAAATATTGTGTACTTACGAATTTAACTCCAGATCCAAGCGAAACTTATGATTAAATGCCTTAATTAATAGTGAGGTTCGGTGAAAATGTTTCTGTAATGAGAAAAACGGGTCGATCAGATACTTGTGTAACGATTAATCACTGCATAAGCTGGAATATAAGGATATTTTGATTGAAAAGAAAACGTTTCACTAGCCACAGTAATCCACATCGTTGTGATGTAAATTTATGGATACGAAAAAAAAAGCCCACAAAACAAAAGGCAATCGGGATAAGGACGACTCACATTTTCTGTGTGTTTCGTCCGCTTGTAATCCTGGGTAAAAAAAAAAAAACCCAATCGGACACAGGGCCAAAAGAACTACGAAACTGCAGAGAGCGAACGATAAAAGCAAATTCCCAGCAAGTTTACCAAACAGTTATCCATTGGATATAAAAAGCTTTCAAGATATTAGCGGTTTTTGGCCAAAAAGAAAGCCAGCCAGCCAGAGTGGCGGGAAGCAGGAGAATGATTTGGTTTGGCAAAAGGGTTTTATGGATCAGAGTCGCTGATACTGTTTGTTTATTTGGATGTTCAACATTATGGAGGGAGGAGACCGGAGCTGAGATTCAAGCCGTAAGCAAATAAATAATTCCCTTTGACCATATTCTTGTGGGATATAAATAACCCTGGAAGGCGTTATTTGTTTAATTTGGTCCTTGGACTCTGAGTTGGCTGGGGGATGCTGAACACATCGGGATGATTGAAAAATAATTCAATCGAAAGTTGTAGGTATATGATACAAATGACATTTAAATTGGATAAATTAGTCTGCCAACTGGGTTTTTAGTATATAAGGCACGGATTGTTAACTGAGCTTGTGTACAGGTGCATTGCAACATGTGAAGGCAGGTTTGAGGTCAACGGTGAGCAATCCCTATAGTAACATACTAACAATAAAATTTAGTTTTGACTTAAAATTTACGGAAGCTCACAATTTTGAAATATGTATGCAAAATATAGCCACTGTGAACTACTAAAATGATTAATATTATCCTCCCGCGGTCTTAATTCATTGACTAATAATCATTTTTAACCTTCCCTCTAAATATTTTGTAAATCACAATGGGTAATTGTATATGGAAAATTTCACCATTGTGAGCTTGTAAAATTTAGCCAGGACACTAAATATGATTATTAGTAGGTAGCGCGCTATAGAAACTTCGAAGCCATTTCTGGCTGTATGGTGAGTGGTGTGGTGGCGGGTTGCTGTATCTCAACAGATCCAACAGCCTAGTCAAACTAAGAAGATCTTTTATGGGCCATTGCATCATGGGGCGGCAAGCCTCCGGATTTGGTCTTTTAGCAAACGACTTCCACAGCAGCTGCATCGAGGAGGAGGACGAGAAGACTGTTCTGCATCTCATATGCACCTGCGTATAGCTTCCTCAACTCGGAGAATACTTTTTCGACTCGAATCTCGGCGAACGCACTAACATAACCTTGAGCAACATCCAGCGTATGGACTCAGTATAGTTATTTTGGTGGACTACTAAGCGGAGGGTCCCAG
The DNA here is from genome assembly GCA_963082955.1 of Cheilosia grossa. Lineage (NCBI taxonomy): Eukaryota > Metazoa > Arthropoda > Insecta > Diptera > Syrphidae > Cheilosia > Cheilosia grossa. The sequence continues at coordinate 40,029,271 of OY720145.1, read as the reverse complement.
GTTCTATCCCGAGAAATCCACATAGAACATCTTGAAGTTGTTTTTTTTTACTGCGCCACCTCTCGCCAATGTTTGACAATCATCCGAGAGCATAACTGCCACGAAAGGCTTCTTCAATTCAGCCATATGGACTCGGCATGAAATTGTAGGGCTCTTTCGTTAGTTCAACAACTCCTTGTATCCATCAGGATATGCCATATTAATCTCTTTTGTAGCAAGATGTGAACTGATACAGCAGGTGAATGATATCTAAAAATAAACATATGGGTTCACTAGAGAGATGTGGTTCTCTCAGAGTAGCAAAAGTTCTAACCGTCCACTTGGTTACCGGAGTAAATCACATCAACATTCCGCAGAAAGAACTACTAAAGTATTTTGCATAAAGACTTGGGTCTTAAGGCTTATAAAGTTCAGTTAACACAAGAACTCAAGCCGGCCGATCATCAACAACGCCAACAGCCCAGCGTCGATTCAAAACCTCAAAGATAAAATTCGTGAGGCTATCGAGGACAAAGGGCAGCCACTATGCGATTTGGTTATGGAAAATTTCATGAAAAGGATATGGTCCTGTATGCGTGCTCGTGGTGGCCATTTGGCTGATGTTGTTTTTCATTTATAACGGCATACCTTCCTCTTTATTATGAAATAAACATCCGATCATTTATCTCAAAAAATTACATTTTTCTTTGATTACCAAAATAACACCTCTCATTGGAAAACTGTTTACTTTCTTAGTTCAGAGCAGAACCTGAACTGTTAAAGTTCGAGTTTCTTTTTATAGTTCATACACATCAGGTAAAAATGTTTGTTTCTTTTTTCATTCAGAGCATGATCGGAGCGCGCTCTGTGATATCAGAATAAATTGACTGAGCAGGCTGAGTAAAACGCTGATTAAACAAGTACATGCACACTTATAGTCAGAAGATCAGAACGATCTGAGCAGTGCGTAGCTCTGAACTAAAAAAGGAAAACGCCTAATATGTTAACGAGGGAAGTGTAAAGGAGTAAGAGCAGCTCGTGCCGCATGTGCATCACAAGCGAGAGCGTTAGTAGTTATTGTCTCTTTCACTGAACGAAGATAAATGAAAGCATTCAAAAATTTGGAAAAACGACAAAAACAAAAAAAAAAAGATCAAATCTTATAAGCACACGTAAAGGCAGCGTTGGGCGGCGCAGGGACATAAGTCCCAATTTTTACTTTTGGGACTTATAACCCACTTAAGAGAGACATAGGTCCCGAATCGAATTTGGGACTTATGACCCACCCTATTGGGACATAAGTTCCAAAATTGTTTTGTCGAAGATGGGACATAAGTCCCAAATTTTACCAGAGATAATATTTAGCAAAATGTTGTGGATCTGCATTAGGTATCGAATACATCAAATTGGGGGCACGCGAATTGCTACCATTGTATTATGAAATGTGTATGGGGGGGCATGCTGCCCCCCTGCAACCCCCCCGCTTGGGTTTATTGTTGGATTACGGGGTTGGTGCAAGGTTTTTTACTTATATTTATTTGTTTAATTTTCATATTGTTGGGTGGGACATAAGGCCCAACATTTTTGTTTGGGACTTGTGTCCCGATGGTGTGGGACATAAATCCCAAATCGAGTTTGGGACTCATGTCTCACTTAATTGGGTTATAAATCCCAAAAGTAAAAATTGGGATTTATGTCCCGGGGACTTATGTCCCTGCACCGCGTTGGGCGTGCCTACAGCACTAAGTGCTCCCTTCTATACTGCACACAGTTACCCACGGAGATGCCTTCCGTCGAAAGGGTGAACATTAGTCTGTTAAACAAATAGCAGTGTGGCTTCCAATTTGACTGTACACAAAGGCAATTCTTTGTCCCTCCCTCAGAGAACAAAAACAAACAAAATACCTGCGAAAATTAGAGAAAATAATGTGCACATATATTTCCGTCCATAAGTCCCCACTGACCGACGACGTGAACTCTTAAATTCCAAACATTTGCTGAATTATTCGCAAATCCTCAAACAGATTGTCCTTTCCCAAATAACAGAAAATGCTGCCAACAAAATCCTTCAATGAAGTGAATAAAAATTAACAACATTTGCCGCAGCAAGTAAACATTTACTCAACAATTATACGCACAGATGGAGAAGGAATAATTACATAAATCCCCACACACGGGTAACCGGGTATATACCGTACAAAACACACACACGCTCTAGTAAAACACTCGCATAGACTCAACAATTTGCCGCCAGCTTAATAGGATCATATGCCATACTGGAAAAAAAAATGAAACGAGTCCTTTAAGGGTTGGCCAAACCCATAATGGATTTTTAGACCACCTCCTGGTTTCCTCCCCGAGAATGGGGAAACGAACATCAACTGGACAGTCGTAGCAATGAATTGAGAACTAGAAAGAAAATGGAAAGTAAACATCGAATTTCAAACTATTCCCGCATTGACTAACAACTCCAAGCAGGTGTCCCTCCTTCCATAAATGCAGGCAGGTCGTCCTAAGTGCAGCCACATACTTATGGTACCTACTGAAGAGCAGTTGGTTCCGGCTGCCCGTTAAGGCAATAATTTATCTTTCTGGAGTTTTTACCGTGTTTTCTTGTTAAATGCGGTAAATGAAGATGTCCTTCTTCTTCGTCTGAACGCATGCGGCCAGCGGGAGAAGGATTTTCCATTCGCCAATATCCAGGGAAGCATCAAACTTTACTTTTAATTCGCCTCCACTCTGTCCTTTCCCGGTCATGACTCAAGAGTATTCATTTCGTTCTCAATCTCTCAGTGTGTCCTGTTTTATTTTCCATCATTTGCGTTGTTGATTTCAAGTTGGAACTCACTCCTCTGCTGCAAAGGCAATGATGATTGATCGGTGTTTCGCTTTGCCATCGTCTGCTGACTCATCACATATATTTGCTCCTTACAGAGGTTCTATGAATTTTTCTATTTTTCCATTTCTTCACTGAGCATTTTCACTCACCTGGACATGTCCAAATTGAGTATAATGTCCCTGTCCTTGGGAGTAATGTTCCCATTTCACGTTATGACATATTTGTCGAGTTATACAAGACGTTGATTGCTCGAAAGCACTACGAATTGTTTTCGATGTTTACTATGGACATTGTCGGAGGGTTCCCCTCTTTCCAGTTCTCCAATATTTCAGCACTTTGATGGGTGGATGTTCATTTGAGCTCGATAAAGTTACCGCTCCCTGTTCTAAGGGGGACTATTAAGTTTGACACGAGTCGGTCCCAGAGATGGAATAAAAAATTTGTGTTGTTGCCGTCAGTCAGGAATATTTTGATTTTTATGTCATTTCGATTTCGCTTTCATGTTTGGCAGTGTGAGTTCCAAGCGGAAGCATACGGTCGCAAGGGTAATTGGTTTGAAAAGTGACCTGCAAAACTGTTTCCATTATGAAATCATCAGTCGATTGGAAATGTCATTGGGGCGTAGCACTTGGGGAGTAACCTAGATACAGCCGAAATAGGTATTCCTGTGCGCCGTCATTCATTTGAACAATCCTCAAAAAAGATCGTCAACTAAGATTAAATGAGAAGTGTTTTTGAAATGCGAACAAAATGGCTCTCAACACTCTCAGCCCTCTTTCAGCGGCTGTTTGACTACGAACTATATCGTGCTTGACTAGTAGTACTTCGTCTCACACCCGGCTGGTTTAAAATATATAGATAAGCTCAAGAAGCAGCCATTGCTGACTAATTGACTTTCAGAGGTGGGCGGCTGCTGTATGATTTTTTTTTTTTTAAAACCAACTTCGCGGTGTTCTCTTTTGTCATTTTGCACAGCCCCACCAAGTTTGATCAAAGCCTAACAAGGCTCTAGGTAGGTCTTATGGTTTCTTCAGCACCGAGTGTTACAAATTTGAGAAGACCAAAACGACTCTTTAACTGAAAAGATCGACACCCGCTTAAAGTCTTTCCTGCAGGGGACAGTCCCTGAGATCTCTGATCTACGTAGTGAATTATCTGATCATTCTGGAGTAGTAAATTTGATCGCTATATCAATGAATTACTTAAAGCGGAGCAATCTCCAGAAACGGGTGGCCATAGACAAGACGGCAGAATAAGCGAAGGTTAAGCGAAGGTTAAGACAGTACAAGCCATCAACTAGAAAATAACGATCAAACGATCGGTAAAAAGTTCAAGATATGAGGATGGAATTGGGTAGCCAGTCTGAGGAGGAATCGGCTAAGGCTCTTCCTGCAAAAAAGACGCAAGTGAGTATAAATGAAGTGGTAACAGGAGTGTAGGTGTTTCCAAAAAAATAAAAGAGCAAACTAAGTCTATTTAAAAACCTTAACCTAAAATTACCAACAATTATCATTTTTACAACGTGACAGCTGTCTGTATGTTCGCGGTACTATCGAAAAGCAATGATCGGAATTGGAAGCGGTTTTCACTACTTTTGTCTGCATTTACCAGGAATTATTTATGCGGGTTCAAAATTGATTCTATGACTTGAAGAAGCTGATCTTTGAAGGCCTAGATCGCAGAAGGGGGCAAACATCAAATTTTCGCCTAACTTTTTGCACAGCTCGAACAGAAGAAAAGGTGCACCGCAAACTTATCCCTGACTATTTTAAGTCGTATCTCTGCATCGTTCTGAGACTGAGCAATGATCGAAACAAATCATTATATCAGGGCCAACACAGCTGGCTCACGTTTACATAAAATGTCTGGTAAATGTGTCAAAAAATTGTAGTCCGTTGCATAGCGACAGCAAGGTTTTAGCACTTTATCTAGTTCCAACTAACGGCTTCAGTACTCCACAAAGGTGTTTCTCCTTAATCTTGGAATCACCGAAAGTGTCCGAGAGTTTAAAGCTGGATATTTAAAAATGAATACCCAAGTATACAGTCAAAGACAGATTGACAATGACTGCAATAGCAGTTTGCTATTATCCCCTAAATCAAATGCACCTAGTCTACTTTTAGTGCCGACTATGTGCTGAGGAGGCCTAGCTCTATAAAAGAATAGAAAGAAGCTCTTTTTCAGGGAAGCTTAATGTTCAGAGGAATTGAGGAAACCTGCATCTGAAGACATTGTCTGCTACATAAAGAAAGTATAGACTCTACTGGACCAATTATATTTTTTTGTTCAATTGAGCCCCTACACCGCACGTTGATTCCGAAGCTTGCTTGTCAGACGTTTGAGAGAGGTGGTGCATTTGAAAAAGTTTTAAGATGGAATTTGGGTTTTTTTCGGGAATCGAACCTGTGACCCCGAATATCCTCCGCTTCAATGCACAACATCAATATTTCGAAGTATTTCCAACTTGAAACACTTTCAACATCCAAACAGTGAAATATTCATAAAACAAAATATTCCTGATGTTTGCAATACTTTAACAAAAATAAAACACCTCCCGACTAACCATCATCAGATCTTCTTAATCAAGTGTTCAATTAGGAGATACCTTATCTAGCGCCGACTTTTCACACACATATTGCCAAAAATATGCCGTAGATCTAATAAATAAAATTTCCGTCAGCGCCCATCCCCTCTCTAGCATCTTGCATTAAACATTTTGAAATTATGTTAATTTAAAAAAAAAAATCCTTCGACTCCTTGGAACAACTTACACACAAAAATTATGGATTCATGTTTATAGGGCTGTGTATATTGATTCATTGAACCATGAAAAATATGTATGCCTCCATGCCCTGTGCGACACAAAATAGGGTACAAAATAAATATAACCCGAGTGTTTGTACCTATAACACATATATATGTTTTTCTTTTCTGTAACACAAATATCCTTTTATCACATTAGCTTCAGGAAAATTCGCTTACGCAGGAAGGAATGTGTAAGAAAAATACATGTTCGCACCGGATATTAATTTTTACACAAACTTCCAATCCTCTTCTGAACGATAACAACATATACACACAAATGAAATTTGAAATACAGACAAAATGTGGCGAGGGTGGGAAAAAACTGCTAAATGCCAAGTACACAGGATGAGATTTTCCAATCGTGCTTCTTTTTAACAGTCGACATCCGTTGTACCGTCCTGATGGTGCGGGAAGTTACAGCATCCTTCTCAGCAAACTGCAAACGAAGGCAAAGATTGCCAAGTAAAAATAAACACAAAAAGAAGCTACATTGGGTAATGTGGAGCGGATTGCATGATACCCTATCCCCATTAGTATTAACGGTTCATTATCTTCTGTACATAATTGTAGCATGGGGTGCTCGAAAGTGTCTCTTGGTATATTTGAAAAAGGAAATTGTATGAACTGTGAGTTGTTTACTTAAGGGGCTCATATTCCATGAAAAGTCTCTGCCTGATGTAAGACGGCGTCGATCCGCATACCCTAATAACTGCACGCATTTATAGTTTCGATAGTCTAATGTGCGTCACGACTGCCAAAAACACCGGACACTCGTTTCTCTACCAAGTATAGGTACGTACCTTTGTTGGTGTGTTATCAGAGCCAGTGTATTTTTTTTTGCTGTAGACCTTTTAATGGCAAGGATATGTAAAACGTCTATTAGGTGGTGAAACTAGTTTTTCGTTTATCCCAGCAGTGGTATATAACACTAAAGAAAGACTGAACTATGTCTAAGGTAGATGAAGATATCTTCGGTCCCTTTGAGAGGAAGATTCTTCGTTAAATTTTGTTGTTCCCATTTGCATTGGCAGGCTTTGGAGGAGAAAATTCATCGATGAACTATACGAGCTGTAGATGGACATCGACCTGGTAAGAAATGTGCATCAGTTGTCTAAGATGGCTAGGTCATGTAGAGCGAATGAAACACGTGCCTGGAGGGACAACGCAGAAGCGGAAGACCTAAAACGAAGCGTGGAGCGTGCCACTGGAGGCAGTTACCTAGACCCAGGGCTTGTTGAAGAGGCTTCTTGGTTGAGCTTCGCAGTAAGTGGATGTACCATACAATAATGCTAGGTCCTATTTAATCGACACATTTTCCGTGACTCTTTGCATTACATTTTTTTCTTTTCTGACACTCCGGTAGGAAAGTAACTACGAAGCACTACCCCCAAACATATCGCTAGATCTTAATTTTTTTTAGAGCTTACAACAGTTCAGATGCAATATTTTCCTGTCTTTGAGCTTATTTATTTCAATAGGTTTGCAGGGGATGTGCTCCCCAACTCTCGCATGAAATTCAACCTCCCAACTTTAAAAAATTCATTTTTTATTTTTATTTCTTTAAGCTTACACACTAGCTTACTGGCTCCAAGCGAGCGCTCTAAACTTATCAATATCCATAAAATTATTGCCTTTCGGCCTTAAATTTATCTATTCCTATGATTTGTTTTGTTTTTTAGTTTTCAAGAAACTTTAGAAAACTTGAACTCTTTATTATATTTTTTACTTAAAACTACTTAAGACTACCTAAGCTACTTAACCTAGATTACCTATAATCAGGGTGGTGAGCAATCTCATCGATTGGTCACCATCCTGATCGCGCCCATGGGCGCCTGACAGCCGCTCACAAGGGTTCATCAGCGCCACCGAGACTCGAGCGAGGCTATAAGCGTCGTTCGAGTCTCGGCAGCACTATTCATGCTGGCTAGCCCGGCCCCTCCCAAAGACCCCCTACTCTAAACCTTAACCTACCAACTTAATATCTAGCTTAAAACTAGGGAGGGTGCTACGTAAGTAGCGCACCGGCCCGGAAGAGCGTATCCACCCTCACCTGTTCCTCAAGCCACCAAAATTCGGTGTACTGCTTGACCGTATCGACCCTGTCCCTTTGCCAAGATGCCAAGATACCTCACCACGTTTTTCACCGCCAGTGCTCGCCCTGCTGCCCAATAATTGTTAATTTTCTCCAGTTTTTTTCTGGTATCCCCAGAGGCCCCAGCCAATGTAGTTCAGAACAGGATTGTTTCCGATTTTTGGAAATTGATTTTCAACTTCCAATCATCGCAATACCTCTTAATTTGCTCGAAGTGACGCTGCAGAAGGATGTTAATGACCTCGATTTTTGGTCCTGACCTGTACGCCACTAAATCGTCCGCGTACGCTATAGCATGTCTGAGGGAACCCACCAGATCACTTGTGTAAATATTAAACAGGACCGGAGAATTCACTGCTCCCTGTTGTAAGCCGTTTTTAATTTCAAAAACCCTGCTCGGTTCAACCTCCCAAACGCAGGACACCCTACGCTATAAGGCTAAAGAACACAATACTCGCATCCACCTATTTATACATTCAATACACAGAAGGGGCAGGCAGGTGGCAAAGGAGTGCGAAAAAAAGTCGTATCGTTACTCTTAAACTCCTTTAAATTGGCCCTGGCGAATAATGATAAATGCAAGGCGGCGACGTGCAAAAAGTGTACTTAAGGTATATGTGTACCCGAATTTGTCAAATATGTTTCACGCACCACTAGACACCCTCAGTCCTCACGTTCTCAACAACGACTTACCTCCAATGGGTTGATGTATACACCTCAAAGGTGATTGCTATTTTTTTTTTTTTTCGTGGTGCGCGTTTTAGAAGAATACGTGATCCCAAATAACCAAAAGCACTTATTTTGTGAATTAATAAAATATTTCCAAAAAAATTAAGGAACAGAGCAAAGATTGGTATTGAGACGATTCGCCGAGGCCAAAGGTAGGCAACGGAAAAACAATTGATAACAATTCGTTGCATACCTTTTATTTCGTGTATGGATCTCCTGAACAAACAGAAAAAATATGTTTTCCCAAATGAGTGGCATAATTTATAGAGATTTCAATGCTTAAAAGGACAAGGGACAAGCATGGTGTGGAGGTTATATTAATGTGATACGCACGTGGCTAATATTCGGAGCAAATAAATTTAGAATGCGATGGTGTTTGCCTTGGATTCCTACTTAAACGGAATAGTTATTGTTATGCGACGGCGAAGGACAACTTTTGAATGGATGATCGCCACGAATTGTCTATTCTGCTGTGTGTCTTGTCAATTATGAGATAATACGCACTTCCATTGAGAGAAGTTATTCAAAAATTACACCCTGTTGAATTTCGGGAATTGTAGCATTTAGACTCCCACTCGCACCGTTCCCCGAGGAGGGTTACTTACTTAGCAACGTGAATTGCTTGGAGCATAATTCGCAGAGACAACCGAAATGCGACACAAAGATCCCGGTTCGCATTTCCACGTATACTATCTGTTCCGCTGCTCGATTTTGTTCATAGGGCCGTTCAACTCAGCCAACTGATGTCGGATGGAATTGTGCCGCAGGACTGCCTACCCAATTAAGAGGAAAGGTGATACTTTTCTCAACGACATTCTGGAGCGCTGGCATAATTACCATGTACGTGATAGAAATTTTGTTTGTCGTGTGTAGATTTATAGGTATTTTGAGCAGAAAGGATGAAGGAAAACTGTTTATTGATGGGCTGATAATGATCCATCATGTAAATACCATCAGAGGAGAAAGGGGAATCTTTGGGTTTATCCAGAAGGTTCCCATGGAGGTTATCCACTATCCAGTCCATTTGGATCTATTCAACTGTTCAAACACTCGCTTTAACACTTGAACCGCGGCAGTAATGGTGTAGTCCCATCATGCTCCCTTTTCAACTGAAGCCTTTGCAGGTATTTTGGACCCGCACATCCCTTTGTTTGTTTCACATAATGCGTGTCTTAAATTCGTTATCTCATTGGCAGGCAGCATCGACTCAAAGTTCTTATTACGTTTGTAAAACCAAGCGACCGCTAGTGGTCGATTTATCCGAATAGTCATTATATCGCTGTGGCGGACTCTATGGCCGTGCGCAGAACAAATTTAAAATAACGGAAGCATGCTTCACAGTCTTAGAGAAGACCTCTTCTTAGAGTGACAATCGGAGATGTGAACCCTTCTTGACAAGATAGATCGTAGGTGCTGCTCTTCTCTGAAAGTACTACGAAGAATATAAAGAGCCAAAGGAGCGTGTGGTTCGAATTCATTTTTCAAATAAACGACTACGAATCAATTAAGTTTGAAAAGGTAAAGAAAATAGGCACAGGCAAATTTTAGAGAAGATGTTAAAAGCGCAGAATTTTGAGAGCAGTGGAGGCTCATCAATAGCAGCAGGCAACTCTAGAAAATGAACGAGGAAAAAGTTGGAATTTGGGGTTTGAGATCTTTATCTGGAACAAAATTGTTCAGCGGTTATGGATTTTTGTGGAAGGCTTTCCCAGCTAAAACCTAAAAAATTCAAACTTTACTCTACATCCTGTAAAGGTGTCTTGTTCGAGAGTTTAACTCTCCGAAGAAAGCTTCTTAATTCAGCCATTTTGGCGAATAGGTGGGCCTGTGAGCTGTAAAAAAAAAACTTGCAAACAATACTGCAGCCGATAGAATCTTAGACTCACAGCCCCGATGACCAAATTGCTGTTTTGAAGATCAAATCATTGCGAACGGTTCGTTTTGACAATTGTAATCAACGTGCCCTGGTATCCCAGGAACAGACGCTATTTTTGGGATCAAATGACTCAAGTTAGTAACAGAAGATAGATGTGTCCATATGTTGACTAGAAAGTGCTGCAAAAAGCCTTGTTTAAGGTTGGCTTGATAAATTTTACCAATGGGGCATATTTCAGATCCTGGAACTCTCGTACGAAACGAAAACATTGACACTCCCCGCTTCCCTCTTTATTGACAGGCAATATATTGTTATTCCTGGGTATGTGGCTTATCCTTTTGGACACGTTGCGATGCTCTTCAATCAGTTTTAGGCACTTAGACTATGACCTCGTGTGTCGTGTGCCTCCACATTACGATTACTCGACTCAGATATGTGTAAATTGAAACAAGGAGACACGAAAGAAGTTGCTTCTCCTGTTTCTGAAGTGACATAGACTCGACTAGTGATGGTTGAATTAAGATGAACTCAGTTTGGTCTCGAGCTCACGGCAGCTTCTTCATATTATGTGGTCATCCACTGGATGCACTTTTGGGATATTGATCCTCTGGAAGCTATAGCCTGTTAGAGTATAGCTTATGACTTATAGGTCGTTGTTCCACTAGAGTGTGTAAATTAGTCAGTCCGACTTTTGTTCGCGATTTTTTCTAAGTTCTTATTTTCTTCCTCGCACTTACTGTCTCAGACTGCAGCATGGTGGCCTGATCGACTGAAAAGCTATATCGGGTCTATTTGGAGAATTCATTCTTGTGAGTTCCTCAGCCGTCTCATTGCCAACTTTGACTTTATATACAGACGCTGCGGGCCGGTTGAAATCGTATGCCCTTCGATTGGACAGCTCTGGCCCGTTACTCAACGATCGGCTGCATTGCTCAAACCTATCTCCGGTATTATTTTATTTATTAAAAGAGGATACTCTGCACTTGGGCAAGTCTGATTTGGCCTAATGTAACAGGTGGCAGTTGAAAAAATCCACTTTGCTGTTGACTCTCGTTGTTCGAAATGCTTCTTGTGGAATATTCCCTACGAAAGAGGCGCCCGAAAATAGTCACATGACGAGTTTTACACACGACATCTTTAGTGTGACTGTTGCAGGTCTTAAATTACTAGGGCGAATGGACAGGGATACAAGCGGTTCGTCCCGAAGAGTCTTCAAGTCCAAACCAACTAATCAGCGCAAGACCTCAACTTCGGCAAATGTAGAGCGACAACACTGGGCAAAACTGATGAGTCTAAGTGCCCCAATAGCACCGCCAGTTACCTACCTATATATGTACCTATAGATTATCAATTAATGTCGATTTGGCTAGAAGTGTTTATTTTTTGAGGCAGAAGTCCCCTACGAATAATTGCAAGCGGCATTTAAAGAAAACTAAACCAAAGAAATCACTTAACTGTCGTTGTTTACTACGACTCTACTTTTTATTTCTCCGATTCGACCTCCCGTTTTTGCATAATTTTGTCGGTCGCCTCTGTGCTGGTCGATGGACCGACAATTTAAAACAAGATGAATCCTATAACTCCGCTCTACAAATATCTGCGAAAATTCCCGGCCACATGAGCTCACTCAAAGCTACTCACATTCCATAAGAGGAGGGTCTATGCGTGTTCCGCATAGGCAATGACTCTGCCCATATTCCCAACTCCCAAATCCCCAAACATCAATTGTTTATTTTCTGATTTATTCGATCCCATATAAGTCGTACGTCCACCCCCTGCATTAGCATTCCCATGGCTTCCTCGCCAGTGGTGGCACTACCAAGTGGACCAAGGACCATATCGAGTTTCACAAGCACTGCTCTTGCTAATTAACGAAAAACTCGATATCAAATAAAATCTAATCCTCAGCATCTGTCTGTGTGAGTAATGTGTACCAAAGTCAATAAATATTAACGAGACAATTATGATGCTACTTAGTTGCGGGCCGTGTATCCTTGATGACACCAATTATGTACCACATTCTCGGCCGAGCAAATTAGACAAAACACACACACACAAACGGCTTGTGATCAAAATTCACAAATCTTTCACATTCCGCACGCATTCAAAAACAGTCGACAATAATAATTAAGAAATCAATAAGCACATGGGGACAAGGGACGTGTACGTCATATACGTGCGTGTGTGAGAGAATTTATGAACCAAGCATATGGACCAGAACACAATCGGCAGAGGTTAATTCTATTATATGAGTTATTTTGTCAAATCATTGTCATCATGACGAGGACGGAGAGGGTCAAACCAAACAAGAAGCCATTTCCAGCAATTGCTTGATTTGTCAGTCGAATACTAAGGCCTTCTCGCGTGCCCCAAACCAGAAAGGACATCGTTATATTGTTTCTCCCTCTGCCGATAGAAAGGAAAATCCTGCAACTCAAGCCTTTATTTACTTTGGTCCAGCATGACGAAGGAAACGGAAGTTTTGGGGTTGTTTTCATCGACCGTGACATGGCGGTCTCTGTACCACATAGATACACCATCCCGTGGGTTTTACGTCATGCTGTTAGAACGACATCTAATCTGGATGAGAAAAATCCATACAATGTTGTGTGTATCTGCGTTTGGTTTTCTTTCTCCCCCCCAACCCTCCCCCCCTCAAATCTCTTCATGTTGTCGCACGTCTGATCCATTTCTTCGATACGAAGCGGAATTTCCGTGAATTGATTTGCTGTTAGCGGAATTGTAGCAATGGCGGCGGCGGTGACTTATCCCTGGATATGGGGGGGTGGCACGTGTTCCGTATAAATGTTATTACTCCTCGAAATGTGAGTACTAGCACCTACATGGCAGAGGCGGACGAATTGTTCCAAAGCGGAGGGGTGGATCTAAAATACACACCACAAAAAGGACGACAAACAATAGCGAGGTATACACACACACACACACACACACGCACAAACAAGATAGGTGAACGAACGTAACATTTCTATAGTCTGGTATATATACGAGAAAGGATTTTTACTTGTTTTCCTTTGAGATGACATTTTCTGCTTCTTTCGTTCGTTCTCCTGATTTAATGTCACAAAAGGTGGGAGGGTGGTAGGGTGGGCGGTCGCAACAACGACGAGAATCCACACATTTAATCAGCCCGAGGTGACGGTGTTTGTTTTTATTTCAGATATCTTGTCATTTTGGAAGTATAAAGTTGTCACCCGCCTTTCCAAGAGGAGGTTGTTTATAATTTGTTATTATTTATTTATTTATGTTTCAAATGGTGTTTTGCCTTTGATTAGCTTACACCGCACACGGCAGGACGCGGTGGACGATTGTTGATTCTAATTAAAATGAACTCATGTCAGAACAGCTGGGTAGGTTAGGAGGCATATTGTTAGCACTCGGGGATACAATGGAAATTATGTGCTGCTATCTGAGTCTCACTGTTGGAATTAGTTGCAAAGGTTCAAGTATTCGGGGTTATCCCAATATACCGCACAGAGAGATTGCCAGTTTTTCTAGAACAGCCCAATCGAGACGACCGACACTTGTTTGAGGCGACGACAACAACTAACTCACACGTGTATGTGTCCTACCCTATATTTATAGAAAACCAAGTCACCATCTGCAAAGAATAGCTAAGCGGCAATGGTGGCATGTTGGAGATCTGGGAAGCTTCATTTAAATTTAGAAGAGCCAGGTGAAGTATACTCGCGACCCACTGGAGACGTGCATTCGAAAGTTGACAGCGCTATCGTCTGTGGGTATATTGGCATGAAGCTCAAATGTGATAGCGGGGTTAAGAAACTCTTAGATCAATGTTTGGCAAAGCTGTGCGTTTGAATATCAATCATGTTATCAATCCGTCTACGGAAAGTATGATAAGGTGCCATCAAGTCGGGGTTCTTGAGAAAAACTCAAGATAAAGAGGTTGGTTAAGGTCTGGCATCTGTGATCTACTGACGGAAGTCCCCGATCATGTAGATTCGTCGAAGAAAGATGACTGCGTCTTCTTAAATATCCTCCTCAAAATTGCGATGATGGTGTGTATGATGGTGATAAAACCCAGCTCTGTCTGCGCATATCACGACGAAGATTCTGTGAAACCATTTTCGAAATCTATCTTGCATGGGAACAAAACCGAAGAGAGTTGGTAACATGTAGCCTCAGAATTACTTCAAGGCTAGCTTCTCAGTTTGCTACATCTGGTGGGGGGACGGATCTGCAATGTATTAGTGTTTGGGAATGGACAAATTAGACCACCAGCCAGAGTTTTCTCTATTCCTCACCTGAACTTCAGCACAGTAGGCTTTTTCAAGCGCAAGTGAGTCTACGCGAAGCACCTTAAAGCCTTTCTTTGCATTTGATAAATGGCAGAGTCAATCGTCGGAATCATGGATATGTAGTGAGCTATTGTAGTCCTCGTTTGTAAAACACTGCGAAAAATCTTGCAAGGAGATAGCAGACTGTTTTTCAAGTACCCAGTAGTGGACCGATAAAAACTCAGCTTACACCTTATGAGGTTTTATCGTTAGCGTCCTACCAACTCTTTCGAACAAGCATTTGAGTCTATAATTCCCAGGTGGCTTTAAAATGCAACCATTCGGTTTCGGCATAAAATTATACGTCCTTCTTTTTGACCCAAACGAATGGTTATGAGAAGCTAGACCTAGGGTTCTATGTACGCACTTGTTGTGCCAACTATTTTCTTGTTTTTTTTTTTTAATTCAACCGGATTTGCTGGAAGCAGTAAAACTAGCTTTAAAGCGGTCTTTAGCCCCCGCTCTTTATATGTTGTTTCGCATTGGTGTCAACTATTAAGCAATAAGTTAGAAAAAAAGCCCGCCTCGGCCCAAGTATACAGTCGGAATCTATATACGAAGATTGGACTTGGTGTCGGATGATAGTTTGTTCTTTCAGGTTGAAAATGGTTTCGACAAGTGGCAGCACACAAATAAACTTTCACATCGAGCTGAATTTTCCCCATTGCGAACTTGGAGCTTGGGTTGCATTGGTCCAATCCCAAATCCAATCAAAACCTTCTCAGAACAAAGGTGCACAAAAGAACCATTATCGCCGGCTACTGACTGGCCAGTGGCCAAAAGTTGGAACTCACTGTCAGCGGTAAAGGTTGACACCATTGAGGTTGTCAACAGATTGCTAATCTGTCAGCAGAAATAAGTAACAAAGAAACCTTTTTACTTGTCAGCTGTCATTTGTCATCTCTGACGCCCTGGCATAACTGGGGTTCTGCGTTTGGTTCTCGGTTTTGATTTTACTCAATCCTACAAAGAATATGTTGCATACAATGACTGCGTTTGATGGCAAAGTGTCACCAAAGAGGTGGTGTGTCTCTGGCACAGTGCCCCGAAAGCAATGTATCAACTAATGGCAACAATGCTGGCGCTGGGACATGCTTCGCCATCCCCGATAAAGTGCTACAACAATCCGTTATTCGACAGAATCTAAGTCACGTTCAATGCGAAATGCACTCCTCTTTCGTCATCTCATATTTATTGTAATATTTCCTTTTTTTGCTAACATCAATTTCATCGCCATCAAAGGCCTCTGCTATTTGACATCTTTCATTCCAATGCCGGTTTTCCAATATCATCGCTGGGTGAGAATGGGAAACACTAAATATTCATGTGCGATGCATGGAAATGACTTTCACGGCTTCATTGTGTGACGAGATTGTCAGTATCGAACCAGAAAAAAATCAAGATCCAATGTGAAAAAAAAGTGCTACCTACGAAAATAAGTAGGTTTCCATTTCTATAAGGAGTTGGTGCATTTCCATTTTTTTGAGGACGAAATTGCAAACGTCGGCAAAAACTCACAACGCGCGGCTATATATCAGCTCTCCGTGAGCCCATGTCCTCATCGCATCATCGTTCTGCATCTGTGAGCAGCATTTTTTCCATTTCGTGAATTCCTTTGAATGGCGTATTTATGCTGTGGTTTCACGACACACATATTCTCTGTTCATATGCAGTATATACGGATGTGGTAGTGTAATTGCAGCCATATTACGTGGAGGCACTCTTCTCGTCTGTTTGCTATTCGAATTGAAGCGGCGTTATTCTATACACGCCTCTCTAGTGGATTAGAGAAAGGACAAAGAGATTTAAAAAAAAACATACTTAGTAGACCTCCAGGAGCAATGGAATGAAATTGTTCTGCTTAATTTTTTTTTTTGCTCTGTGTATGCGCGGAAAATTGGTAACATGCCAGCAGTAATAGCGTTTGATCTGTCAAGTGAAGCAAAAGGAAACAAAATGACCGACCAGTCGAGTGGTTGAATCCTTCTGTCTGACTTTCTTTTTCTGTTCACTATTGTTGAGAAGTGCACGCGGAACTAAGAAGATTGGATAGCTCGTTTTGCGGTCTAGTTGAATGTTTGATCCCTCCCCTCCTTCCCCTTCTCACTATAATTGCATTGTGCCGAAATGATTGGGTAGTTCAATTAAACCATCATCCGGAATGCATGTGTGTTGTATATAGAGTTGGAGGGCATTCACTTCCAGAACGTGTGTTGTTGATTTTCGATCGTTTTATCACTCGACCGTTGCGAGAAGGATGTGAATAATTGATTTTTGCTGAGAAATGTACAGGGATTCCACAAGTGAACGATATTGCCCCAGTGGAAGGTTTTTATTCCATTTCGTAAGAGAGATTGCTTCTCCTAATTGATTTTCCCATTTGTCCAGATCGCCAATGGCACTGAGTGTCGGGTGTGTGGTCATCTGGGTGCGAATGGTGGTTCTAGAACGACACTACGATACGAAAATTGTTCGAACATAATTAGAAGTCGGTTAGGAGATTTGTGCCAGCGATGCGCGTAATCAATACCAAATAGACTTTGTCGGTAAACAGAGAGAGTCTATGAAAGATGGTTTATCTAACAGGTCAGTCAGTACGTCAGGAGGAAACAACTGGAAACAAGCTGAACTCAAGACCAGTAAGTTCTGTCTTTAGACTTTCTAGTTAGAGTCTACGACGGATATAAGGAATCTCTAAGATCCAGGCACAGTGGCTTTGTGGTTAGTGAGTTGGACTACTAACCGAGGGGTTCCAGGTAGATCTCAGAAAAAACCCAAATTCCATCAAAAGGCTTTTCTCCACTGCGCCACCTCTCGCGAAAGTCTGACGTATATATCAGAGAATAGAACTGTCATGAAAGAGCTTCTCAATTGGCCGTTTGGACTCGGTACAACATTGTAGATACCTTCCATTCATTCTTGAATGAAAAAACTTGCACAAAACGAATGGTTGTGAGAAGTTAGGCCTGGGTCTCTGCGGACCTGTTGCGCGAAATATTTATCTTTTATTTTTAAAAACATTGTTTCTTATATCCGAGTTATTGTAAAGGGTTTTTCAATAAGAGCACTACAAAACAGTTTTGGATATCAATGAAATTCTTTATTCCTGTGAAAGTACGTTCGATGCCATTATGTATGGAACTCGATTTCTTTTGCATGGCCACCACGGGCACGCTTGCAGAAGTCCAGACGCTGAACCCAATTTTCGGTTTTCAAGCATAAATCGGCCGATACTGCTGCAATTTCACGTTCGACATTCGTACGAAGTCCATCAATCGTCGCTGGCTTGTTGGCATAGACCATAGACT
This sequence comes from Cheilosia grossa, assembly GCA_963082955.1. Taxonomy (NCBI): domain Eukaryota; kingdom Metazoa; phylum Arthropoda; class Insecta; order Diptera; family Syrphidae; genus Cheilosia; species Cheilosia grossa. The sequence continues at coordinate 40,011,327 of OY720145.1, read as the reverse complement.
TGACGTAGCCGCACAGGAAATAGTCTTTCGGCGTCAACTCGCACGACCGAGGCGGCCAAGCGACTGGACCATTTCGTGAGATAACACGTTCTCCAAACTTGGTTTCCAATAAATTGATTGTGACATTCGCTGTGTGGCTTGTGGCGCCGTCCTGTTGGAACCACATGTCCTCCAAGTTCATATCATCAAATTGGGGCCAAAAATATTCGGTCATCATTGAACGGTAGCGATTCCCATTCACAGTAACGTGCCGGTCTTGATCATCACGGAAGAAGTACGGCCCAATGACGCCGCTGGCCCATAAACCACACCAAACCGTAATTTTTTCGGGATGCAATGATGACTCATGGAGTACGTGTGGAAACGGCAAGAAATTCGGCGTCGTTTGCTGTCCCTGTCGCTCTACTTTTGTAGCGTCCCTGTTGAAAAACCCTTTAGATATAAGACAAAAAGTCTATGGTGATTCCCCATACTACGTTTCTTTTAACTGATGTGTTTTCCTGTATGAGTGTTTCTTATATTCGTAGCGGACTGAACCATTAATAATATTGCAACAAGCCCATGGATGAATGTTGTTCAAAACATAATAGCGCCAACGCGATAGCACATCGCAAACAACAACAAACCCGATCGTAAGCCGACAACAAACGGCCTCCTCGTGCGGCGCGAGAATATCTTCGTCGCAACAACAATCCAACAACCAACACCATCGTCATCGTGCGGCGCAAAGAAGGAGCGAGGAAAAGGGAGCCGCAGATTACCCGTCAACTTGCGAACCGTTGTAGCGGGACATGTGACCGACGTCTGTGCAATGCGCAGATACCCCACAGCTATATATCGACTACCAAAGATAAATACCTCCAATCAGCAAAATTAGAAATGTTGAGGAGATACAAAAAACTGTATATTTATTAAAGTTTAACATTTATTTAAAATATTTTTTCAACCCAATACTTGTTTTTGGCACAGATTCCCATTAGAAACAGTGCGGCTCAATTTGTTAATGTAGTTTATTTACTACAGCAGATACATGGTTTTTTTTTGTAGCGGGTTGCTGATAGGAGGTAGCGGCAGGCATCAATGTCGTGAAATCTTTATTTAAACGAGTTTTCCGATTATTTTTAAAATTTTTATTAAGAGTTAAGAAACGCACACTTTGTAAGTAAAGATCTTAAAATAATAGTTCTAACGCATGGGAAAAATATAAAAACTTAACATAATTAATTCAGTCCGAAAGGTACTTTTTTTAATAATGAAAGTAAAACGTACCGTCAGGTGTATTCGATTAAAAAAGTAAAATGTATTTATTTTTTCAATTAAGTTTTGAATATAAATAATATTATATAAAAAGGAACATAAGGTAATAAGTCATTAATTCAATCACAGACATATTTCGTATCACGATAAAATAAAATATAAACGCAATTTGTATTCGAGGTTAATTATAAGATAAAATGACTTAAATAACTTCATTGTTGGTATGGTAATTGATCGTAAAAGTATCGACAATCTTCAGGGATAATCTGCTTTAATTGCTGAAGATGATTCCATTTCTGGTTTGTGATGGGAATTCTATTTTTAAATAGTTGAGGAAATTGGAAATTGGCATCGATCTTTTTGGGTCGCACAGGAAGGTCCTGCCATTCGTCATCAAATGCCAGTTTGAACTTCAAGAGTCCATTTTCATAATGGATTGCTCGCAGGTTTGTTACAGTAGGATCTCCGGTTTTTTTTCCTGGACGTATTGAGGTGTACACCATATCTTTGGTGTAGTCTTTGAAAAAATCGTATCGTAAAGATTTAACTTCATAGGCGGATGGATTCTTCCTTGCTTCTTTTGAAATTTTAATATAGTCCGAAGGTAAGTAAATATCACGATTTTTTAATCTCCGTTCTATACAACTATGAACTGAATCACAATCGTTTTGAGTATGTCCCTTTTCTAGTATTTTCTGTGTGATTGGCAAGTTATGTTTTGCAGAAAAATGTAACAAACCATTAGACATAGTGTTATTTCTATTTTGATAAGTGCATCCATCTGAGTATATTATTATCGGTAGATTTTTTGGAAGGCAATGGATTTCTATGTAGTTAATGAGACAAGAAACAAAAGTAGAAGCAACAAGTTCAGCATCAACTTCAGAAAACCAGTAGCATGTTGCATGATGCGTTTTGTGGTCAAAAACTGTGAAGTTATGGCATGACAATTTTGTTTTGTAATAAACGGAGCTCACTTGCAAGGATGGACAAATTTTAACTGCTTGCAAGTCTATAGTTAAAACAATACACGAACCATTCACAGCCAAATCTTTATCATTTTGCATCTCAGTCCTTGCTCTGTTCTTAGCCTTCTGATGTTCGTCATACAAGATCGATGATAGCGTGCCAACTTTATACTGAGCGCAAGTATCACACTGATCTTTTTTAGTTTGATATAACGATATATTTTTTTGATTAAAAACATTTGTAAACTTTGTAACGCTTAAGCAGTTTTCATTGTTGACTTCGCATTCAGTTTTGTAAAACTGATACAGTTCTACCATGTTATGAAAAACGGGCTCTAAAAATAGTTTTGTAGTATTTTTTCTATTATAATGGGATGGAAGCTTTGGAAGACTATTTAAAAAACGATCAAGGAAATTCTTTTCAGCTGCTGACCTTGGATGTATTATTCGATTTTTCTTAACCTCTTTACAGGGGTGCATATTAGACTTACCCTCTTTGACCCAATTTTGTACAGACCATGCTCCTAGATCTAATGTGTTTAAAAACATTTTCTGGCAAACATTTTTTTTTCCAGTATCTGATGGCAATGAATAAGTTAGACTAGATTGCCGCCTTGAAATCGATTCAGTTTGCTTCCTTTTAGTTGGAACCGATGAAACATGCCCACAAACAAAAACTTTTCGCTGCTTCCAATCCATTAAGTTCCAAAAATTATTAAAAATTGTCGTTCTGTGCTCTTCAGTTATTAAAAAACAGCTTCGATTTTTGGCTTTTTTACATAAGGACGAATTACAGAATTCTTTCATTTTCCTTGCTTGCCTATTTTTGGTATGTTTAATAACTCCCTTATTACGGCTATAACCTAGGTATTCTTCCCCTTTCATTCTCAATAACTGATTTTTTTTTAGTTTCCATGATTGCGTGTCAGGACTGCCATTTCGCTTCCGCTTCCGATCTAGTGGAATGTTATCATCAAAATTATCAGCGAAATCTTCATCGCAATTATCAACGCAGTCTTCATCTAAATTATCCGCAAGCTCTTCAACAAAATTATCAACCCGGTCTTCATCAAAATTATCAGCGAGCTCTTCAATACAATTATCAACGCAGTCTTTTTCACAATCATCAACGAGCTCTTCATCAGCGCGACCTTCATCACAGTAATAAGTCCAATCATTGACATAATCAGAACTGCAATCATTTTCAAATTCCCTTAAAGAATTCTTCGAATTTTCTGTATGATCAGTTGCACTATTGGAAAATAAATCCGATGTCTCATTTCCTGAGAAGGACACCCTTTCTATTGATTCTACGGAAACTTTGTGGATACCTGTTAATGTCGCGAATTAGATTCAATTTATAAAATATTCAATTCTTTACCGTTAGTTTTGTTAGTTTGATTTGGATTTACTGACTCAATATTCGATTTAATTAGTATTGTGGTACTTCCATTATCGTTTGAAGATTGTACAGATTCCACAGTATGTATAAACACATTTGGATCTGCAGTGTTAACAAGACACAATTCTACAGGTTTTGGGTTTCTTAGAGCAAGCTCTACAAATAGTTTTCCTCGAGAATGCATCTGCCTAGGAAAATTTATAACCACTTTTTTGTTAGAATTAATATAAATTTTAGTTCTGACTATTATCGTTTGAATTTTTAACAGCTTCTTATGTCATAATAAGCTGATAGGTGGTATTCATTAAGGTATATATAAAAATTCAAACATGATAATACCTTCTATCAGCAAGCATTTATTAAAATATAAATTCTTGCGAAACCTCTAAATAAAATATAAATATATTCAATCGAAATAACAATAGAAACTATAAGGCTACCTTTGTAATAGTTTGTAACCATATTAAATTGATAGCAAAAGAAAAAACAAGGAATTACTTACCAGCACTTCTTTCTCGTACACTTTTGAAAGGAATACTGGATGTTACGAGGTATTTTTGGCGCCAAAATGATAAGAGGTTTGTTTTAATTTGACATTCCGGTTATATTTACCCACTAAGGTGGAAACGTAATGCCTTTAAACGAGGCAGAATTTAATTTCGCGTAGAGTTGAATCAAAATGTCAAATTTGAAAAAAATGCTGATAGGAGGTATTTATCTTTGGTAGTCGATATAATGCGGCTGCGGAGCATTTTTATCATTCTTCAACACCCGGACTTGAACACCCTGAGGTCAACCCAGCCAGCGATGCATACTACGAGTATGAAACCGAGAAGCCAGTCACAGTTTGTGTAAAGTAGATTTAAGAAAACAAACATTGTATACCGTTGGACCCCTGTTGTTCAGCCAACGCATTTAAATATTAATTATTCACCGCCATTTTTTACCTAACCTTAAGTCAAATTGTGTATACACAAAGTTTAAAAAAAGCAAATGTAATGTATTGTTTTTACCATTCTTTCTTTCATTGTGCATTAGTGCGGTTTCTAAATAAACTATCAATGAGCGATTAAATGTGCTTCTTTTTTTGGGGTCACAACGTTCGATCCTAACAAATGTAAATTGGTTATAGGTTAGCAGAAGGACTGAGGTGGGAGTGAGTTTATCTAAATATCATGGGAAAATTTGGCACCAAAAATGAACTTAGAACCTTTTGACTAGCTGTCAGAAAATGCTGAACAACTGACCAATTTTATGAACATTTTTCACGCAGATAAGCATAGAAGTTGTCTTTCTAAAAGAGCCTACAAAATCGCTTGAAACATCTGCAACAACTAGAGCAACTTATATAAGTATTCGTTGAATACTTTCTTTCGTTGGAGCGGATAGCTTTTGTGGCATTTCCAGCAGGTGAAATTTAGCGGTGTAAAAGCATCATGCAACTGTCCTGAGCTGACCCAGGGCCGTTGTTGGGAATAAAATTCTTTAACCTATGTACACTTGCAGGCGCAGTGGCTTCGTGGTTAGTGTGTTGGACTACTAAGGTCCCAGGTTCGAATCCCGAAAAAACCGGCATAAAATTGTAGATCCCTTCCATTCGTTCCAAAAAATGAAACTCACACAAAACGAATGGTTGTGAGAAGCTAGGCCTTGGGTCCCTACAGACCTGTTGCGCCAACTATATATATATAACCTATGTACACTTAGAATCAGACTGAATATAAACTGCCAAGTCAGTACGTCTTCACTTAGTGTGATTGACAGGGTGAAATCCAAAGAGCCGTGCGTACTGGGCTAAGTGCATCTCCAGCTTTCTGTGATAAAATATCTGTGCCTATATTCAACAGTCGACTGGGAGTATCAATCTTCAGCGAGAACAGCAGTCACCCTCCCAAACAAAACTTTTCGAAATCAACGCCTTAGATAAACAAAGTTTCGTGCATCTAGGAATTTTCTGAATGGTCCGATATTAACTTTCCGTAGGTAGATTTTCAGTCATACAAATTTGAGCTCATAACACTGACGGTCAGTCAAGCAGCTCTTCAAGCTTTAATCTTCACCATGATTGACTCCACAACAATTCTATTTCAATTTCGACTGCGAATAAAAATTCCCGAAAAAGTTCGAATCAAAAAAGAGTAGCACCCTTTTTTGAAAACCATTTAGCTTTATTTAAAACAGTCTCAGAAACTTATTTGAGGTCGGCAGTATGAAAGCAGTAACATTTTACCGACTATAAGATGTTTGTGCGGAATAGATTTGAAAACGTCGTTTCAGATTTTTTGACAGCAAGGATATTTAGATTTAGATTTAATTATTTTCTTGGAATTTAACACTTTAAGACAAAATAGTCTTATAAATTATGAAGATTACAAGTTTGAAAGAAGCTGCAAGATAAAGGAATTTCGGAGGGAATACAAATAAATAGAATACGAATATTAAAATGGTCTCAACACAAGTTTCAAGACTTCCGATTATTTACACCACTTCCGATAAATTCGCTGGACTTGTTGGGATTATTTCTTAACATGGGTACTTGGCATAGTAGGACTTCGGTAATGCGTCATTGTTACGGCGACAAAATGCGACGAAAGCAATCTGTTGCTGTGAACTCAAAATTGAAAACCAGGGCTACATAAAAAGTGATTTTAAGGAAATGACTATCCGCAGGACGCATTTCATACACTAATCAAAAACCAAATCTGATGTTTGTCACAAAAAGTAAAACAAATGCGACCAACTTCTGTTAAATAATCCGCCCATAATCCTCTTCGAAACAGAAACTACAAATAGAAACTAAATTGCTACATAAACAGAGTCTCCTAGATGTGCTCTCCAGCATTATCCTGTATTCGTGTACGATTTTCAACTTTCACGGATAAAACAATTTCAGCAAAACCAACTGTAGGTTGCATGTGACACGATCCCCAGCTCCAGCGCACATTGTTGCTGAACTATTACCGAGCACATGTAACGCCGCGGCTCAGACATGCATGCTCCTTGCATGGGATACCCCAGCATCCTATCCCGATTATAAGCCAAACACTGTTAGTTCATATATAGTCCTTTAATAAAGTACAACGCGATCCACTAGTGGTGGGTACTCGAAGTATGGCGGCTGCATATGGGTTATGTCAGGGCCACGATTGCTATTGCTAACGAGAATTCCGCACTTTTGTGGCCATGTTGTACATCGTGTTTGTTTATGAGTGGTGGCGTAGGGGTCAGGTCGGCTTTTTCGGTCATATATAGCGGTAATGATGGTGGCGATAATGGAGTGCCTCATGTATATGCGAGTTCGATATAGGTTGCCACCATTTACAAAAGCAACGTAATATCTGGCGCCATTTACACAGGACAATGCCTTGAAGGGGTCTTCCCTGTCATTGTACAATCAGCAGAGAACCGCAACCATGAATCTCTTATGCGACTGTAGCGATGCTATGACAAGCAAAAAGAACAACTTGTGAGTGTGTTTCTCCACGCCTCATACCAGTTTGGCATAAGTAGGTATGGGAATAGCGTAGGAGGATCAAAAATAATTGAATACCAGAAACGGGTAGAGCTTTGAGCAAACCCAATAGTTTTCGTTGCACTGCAACTGAGTGCTAATGAGAATGAGCAATAAGACTTAGGGCAGATTATATCCAACTGCAGCGGGTAGGTCTAGGTACGAGTATACACACAGACCCACCTATACGCAGCACATTTTTGGGGGGAGAGTATCCTTAGTTCAAGCTATTGCTATGGCAATGCCAACAACACGATGTGCGAATTGAATGTGAGTGCATTTAGTGCTCTCAGCGACGTTGCATTACAGCTTACTGCATTTTATTTCCGATTACTCCTTGTGGGATAGCGTTTGTTGAAGTACGAGATCCGTAAGACACTCTTAAGGATAATGCCTTTCCGTTGCGCTGAATGAAATGAATAAGATTTCTTCAGCAAAGGGAAGCTGTCTTCCATTGCTGGCTGAGTGAGTTGTTAGGTGCAGAATACTATTAGGCTAGCGTTGAGCTTAGGATTAGCTGGCAGAAGGTTTTCCTGTTCTTTTGAACGAAACAACAACCATTTTTTGTTTTTTGATGAAAGCGGTTTAACCTTCATTTACTCTTGTCAGAAGGACAAAGTGATGAGAGGATTTTCCTTTTTTTTTTTGAGGTTTGGAAAGGGGAACTACTTCCAGCGTGATGCAAATTGGAAGCTCATCAGCTCTCTTGATCTGGGACAAAACAAAACTATTTATTTTAAACTGAGAGGCAAGCGAATGTTTCCATCCTACTTACTTACTTAGGTGGCGCTACAGTCCGGGGTGGACCTGGGCCTCAACCAATACGGCTCTCCAGTTGCGCACTCCAAGTTGGTTGAGGTTCCCCTCCTCTTGCGCGCGCCACCTAAGGCGAGGTCTTCCTCTACTGCGTTGTCCCTCCGGGTTGGAGCCGAAGACTCTTCGGGCCCGAGCGTTGGTGTCCATTCGCTCTAAATGTCCCAGCCATCTTAGTCGACTGACGCGCACTTTTCTGATCAGGTCGATGTCGATATCGCTGTACAGCTCGTAGAGTTCGCTGTTAAATCTCCTCCTCAAAAACCCGTCACCGCAAACGGGACCAAAAATCACTCGAAGAATTTTGCATGCCTTTGATAACTTCCATGCTTCTGCGCCATAGAGTAGGACTGGGATGATGAGGGTCTTATATAGAGTCTCCTTAGTCGTTCTTGACAAGCCCTTACTTCTCAATTGCCTTCTCAGGCCAAAGAAACAGCGTTTGCCAAGTGTAACTCTTCGTATGATTTCTGATGTGATGTCGTTGTCAGAATTTATAGCGGAGCCGAGGTAGACAAAGTCCCTAACTACCTCAAGATTATAGCTGTCTGTCATCACGTTCGATTCGTCAATGTTGTGTGTCCCACTAAACCCATTTTTTCCATTTCTGTACTGATACTTGCAAACGCACCAGTGACAGCTCGTTGTGTTCTGCCAATGATGTCGATGTGGTCAGCGTATGCAAGTAGTTGTGCACAGACTTCTGGAAAATTGTACCTCTGGTGTTGGCTTGCGAGTTTCGAACAATCTTCTCAAGAATGATGTTGAAAAAGTCACATGACAGCGCGTCACCTTGTCTAAATCCTTTTTTGACGTCAAAGGTCTCGGTGAGGTTGTTTCCGACCTTTATGGAGCAGCGAGCGTTCTCCATCGTCATTTTGCACAATCGGACAAGTTTGGCAGGGATGTCTATAAATGCTTTCATATGCGGCCTTAAAATCGATGAAAAGATGGTGAGTATCGACCTGGAGTTCTTGGGTTTTCTCCAGGATCTGCCGTAGTGGATTGTGGACTTACCGGGCCTAAACCCGCACTGGTAGGGACCAACCAGATCGTTGAAAAAAGGTTTCAGGCGTTCACACAGTATGGCAGACAGGATCTTGTATGAGATGTTAAGAAGACTGAAACCTCTATAGTTGGCGCAGTTATGAGGGTTTTCTTTTCTTGTGGATCGGGCAAACGATGCTGAGATTCCATTCATCAGGCATACTTTCCTCCGGCCAAATCTTGGAGAAGAGTTGGTGTATGTTCTCTACCACGTCATCTCCCGCTGCCTTAAAAAGCTCGGCAGTCAAGCCATCTGGTCCAGCAGCTTTGCTGGTCTTAAGATGGGATATTGCTATCCTCACTTCGTTTTGATCGGGTGGACAGAAGACTTGGTTTTCATCGTCTAAGTTGGTTCGTTTTGTCTGACAGGGGAATTTGGGTCGTCTTCGCTGTTTAACAGTCCGCAGAAACGGTTTTTCCATATCCTCAGCACCGACTGCGACTCTACCACAAGTTACAAGGCACGAGCTGCCCTCGTCCTTCTGTGCAGCGCCGCTTTGTATGCGATTTGCATGTGCTTGCCGGTATTCTTCATCAAACCAGGGGTTTCGTGAGGGTGGTCCTTCTATCGCCCGTAATTTTCAAGCAATTTATTTTCTTATAATCTAGACAATCACTATAAAGGTTAAAGGTAGAACAAAAAAATCCAAAAACATTCGAAAACATTGAAGAAAAAAAAATACACGAAACCGATTGAGCTCAAGTTTGCAAGGATTCTTCTGTATTGAATTTGTATTGTTCCTGAAAGGCTTGACCAAAATAAGACAAAAGAGAGCGGCACTTCACGTGCAAAATAACATTCAAACCGCTACTGCAGAGAAAGAGCATTTTTCCATTCGTAGGGGACTGTTTTTTTGTTTTTCGTGTGGAAAACCTCTGCGTTTTGACATTTGGTCAGAATTCCACCTTTTGTTTGGCCCATGTTTTATAAAAATCGGTTTTGAAAAAAAAAAAAAATAAAAAAAAAACTGATGTACTAGGTATATGTATAAACAAATATTGTATGTAGGTAACCTTAATATAAATGACCAAACCTAAAATAGACTTGAAACAGTAGGTATCATAATGTATCAGCCTATCTTTTTCTATAAAATAAAAGGCGTAGCTTACTAACTACTGACTGTTGTCGTAAGAATTATGGGACTGTCTACAAGATAAATTTATCTTGCACCGCTGAATCAAATTCACTGAAGCAAAAACATCTTATTTGTCTTGCATAGCTCATATCAGATTTAATATTTTGCACACAGATAGTAGGTACATTTCTGCAATTTAATAATTTCAACATCCTATACCCAGGGAGCACGGAACCCGCATTTATATAGACAACTCTCTCGTCTCTCTGTGGGAATTAATTTCGATTGATATTCATCTTAGATGCTCCAGATAATTTATAATTTTGTGGAAATTTTCCGCCACACGTATGTACGTGTGTCCATCCGATCCCCCCAAAGACCATGAATAAGCTTTAACAAACACCCCCATTCCTCGCATTCAATATTATATAGGCTTGTTCCGTTGAGTTGGGGTGTCTGATTTGAGTCGACTTTATTATGTCCGTCTCCGGCATAAACAAGAGGATGTAGTCGAGGAAATTATTCTCCATATAAGTATAATATGCCCATCATAATGCATATACGATGGCTATAAAGGATATAATCAAAAGGTAGTTGTCGACGAGTCTGTTGTTGTTGCCAAAACACAAGCCATCCAGAGATACACAGACATACCACACGACCGTACGCAAGGTGCTTGCATGTATTTTGAGTTTTTTTTCTTCTCCCTCTCTCGGTTTTCTTATGAGAAATATCCAATTCTTGCTGCAAACTGGCTTATCCACTTCGTAATGAAGCCAACCCTCCTCGTTCGGTATCAATGACGGTAAATAGGCTCTGGCCTTTTCGAGTACACAGGACCCCCCAGGGAGGTGAACAGCATTTGACCTTTCGATCAATTTTAGATAACTCTTGTTCGGCTGCAAGTCTCTGAAGCAGACGCAGGACATATACATGAAGAATCGGTTGGGTAGTTCCTTCACTTCATCTCTAAGAAATGGAGCAGCGTATATACATAAAAAAATCTCTTTAACTATCACAGCCGGCCCCCAAGGAAGGCCAGTTTTTGTTAGATTTAAGGCAAACTTAAACCCAGCCCAGAAGACTGCCAGCAGGTCACCGCAACCGGCAAATTGGTTTCTGAATAATTTTCTTTGCTCAACATTTTGGCAGTTGATTGTATCAGACAGAGAGCCGAGTTGATTACCTTCCTTTCAGATGGGGGCTATAAACATTATTCACAGCACATGGACTCTTTTGACGAGGCTACTTTGAAATAAGATTTTTAGAAGCGTTTTGTGTGAGATTTGTAGTTACCCTAGGCTGCTGTTCTATACCAAAATATCGTTAAGTAAATACTCCCTTTTGCTGAGTAGAACAGTGTGTTCTTAAACTCATATCAAATCGACAGCTTCTTGAAAAAAAACATGGGAAAACACTTGCTTGCACTCAGTTTGAATTAACACCGCAACACGTTTCAAGACCCATCAGCGCAAAATCCTCACAAAAACATTCATTTCGGTCCGTTCCAACAGAGAAAACGACACATAGACATCCAGAGCGCCAACTAAAAGCTTAGAAAATTGAATTAACCGTTGGATCCCTTAATTAGTATGTATATATATAGTTTCTTAAAGTATTGATTAAGAATTTTTCGATTGAATGAATGTGAAGTTAAAAAAAAACACGTTTTGGTCAAAAATGCTTCCACAAAATAGGCGTGGCAATGAACGAAAAAGCTGTTTCGTTGAAGAAACAGTATACAAAAAGTTTTATTTCAGTTTAGTGCAGTCTTTTACTTTTACATGTCTACTGGGAACACGCAAAGGTGTCCCAAAAGTTTCGTCATATGTACTTTTATATAGGTTATGTTTTGCAATTTAGGGCTTAAGAGTTTTTTGTTTTGGTACCATGAAATGATGCTCTAAGGGTCACTCGTTGCTTTTTAGTTTATGAGTCCATTTCTGGTCATTGGTAACAAGATTCTTAAGCATTGGAAGGACTTTCCAAGAGATGATGTTAATAATTTCTTCTAAAGCCTGTCACAAGGAATAGGTTTCGACTTGATGTCCACTATAAGTCCTTCAACATCTGCTCCATATAAGCTTGAAAATAAACTTCACTGTCTCAATAAAGGTCACTTAAAAATATAAAAATAGTTGTCACAACAGGTCGGATTACAGGTACCCTACGTGTAGCTTCTCACAACCACTCGTTTTGTTTGAGTCTTATTTTTGGGACGAATGGAAGAGAGCTACAAATTTATGTCGATTGTGAGTGGCTGAACTGGAGAAGCTCTTTCACAACAGCAGTACTCTCGGATGTTTGTCAGACGTTGCGCAGTGGAGAAAACCTTTAAGTTGTAATTTGTGCGCTTTTTCCCATTTTGAACCTAAGTAGTCGACCACAGAGCTACTGTGTCCACACTCCACAAGAATAGTAGATTCACTACAACAACATAGGATCCCCTTCTCCCTTCTCTGAATTACAATCATTTCTACAAAAAAATACTCAATATTAAGATTGGGTCAAGAGTTGGCGACAACTTTACAATATTGAGACAAAAATTCAGTTCACAGCATTTACAATATTTGGATGAAAAAAACATAATATTACGAGCGTTAAGTAAGATGCGTTATGTTTGGATAACTGTTGGACTGTATATTTACTTGAGTTGAGCGCTTGAATATTTTCTAAAATAATTGTTCTTTACGAAGTATTTCTTCTTTATAATATTTTTTCATTGCCATTCAGCCGAAAATTAAAAACAAAACAGTTTGCGTGTGCAGCTCTTTGAGGCACCAGGAAGAGTCGCATACAACTCAGTCAACGTTATTCGATTTGTTTTTTTTTTTTTTTTTTGCGAGAAATCTTTTAAAAAACTTCCGTTAATTTAATACAACAGAAAATAATCAATCTCATGCACAGTAGAGCATTCCCAAGACCATCCGTTTACAAATTCATTGCGGTAGCTGCCTAAATGAAATAACACGTTCAACCGAACAGAAATTTAAGAGTATATTAAATTAGAATTGCAAGCAATGCTTAGCCAAGTCTACCTCGCCAAGGGAAAAAAATGAGCGTTTTCCAAATGAAACATTTTACCCGCAAAGACCCCCTCCCCAGTGTTGTAAATAGCTAGCTGCCTCTACCGAGCACCCGCATGTACATGCTTGGAATATTAAGCACGAACTATCTGTACTCATTCCCTCGGGTCATGTATTTTAATTTGCAAGGCCGGCTTAATTATAATCGATATAAATTAGAAAAGAAAATAATTACGGTCTCAACTGAATATTTTTACCTACCCCTACTCTGCCGGACTACATTATAGCATACCATTAAACAGAATCCCTCGCCCAACAGAACAAAATGAAAAGAACTTGAAACAAAAGGAGCTCATTTTGGCGTTTTGGGTTTTTCTTATGATTCCAGATATCTGACCACCCCAATTAACATCAACCACCCCATCGGTACACGCTCAGTTGGCATTTATCAGCATAAAATCGAACACTCCTCATTCCGTTCGAAGGACTTCATCATTCGATCAAAGTGCTCAGTACGGTGTAGTGGGGACGAAATATTCGTGGGACCAGGCTTCAAATTGATTTCACTGCTTTGCAGGGATACTGTCCTTTTGTTCTTAAACGAGGCGAAGTGGAAATCAAAATCTTCAATTGGATCGAAACACACGACTTTCTTTTTTTTGAAAAGGAAAAAGGAAATATTCCATTTCGCTTCATCAAGTTGGGACGCGAGCAGGGTTGTTTTTTTTATTTTTTTATTCTATTAATTTTAATAGAGAGTCGTGACATTCTTCGCGCTCTTTGAAAGTCCTCAAGTGGAACAATTTAATAATAAAAATAATTACTCTTGTATTACATTTTCCATTGTATCCTGATGAGTTCTGCGATGGACATTTTTTTTTTTTGCTTTTCCTTTTCACAGTGTTAACGCTTCGTTCCTGCTGAGCAGAGAATGCGGCTACATTCGGATGAGCGATGGGAAACGAAAATAATCTGTATCTAGATTGAGTTTTTAAGATGTGACTGACTTTGTGCCCGGAGTGAGCCTTTTTCAGTGTCATATATTGAATTTTAATGTTTAGATTTGGTAGGTGCTTGTATAGGCATCAGGGATGTGAATCACGTAGCGCGTTTTACATTGTTTCGAGGAAGATCCTGAAAACGAAATGTTTGCTGGGACAAATATGAATTGTTGCACTACATTAGATATTATAGGATGATTTATGTAAAGGGAACCATACCTGTCGTCTAATGAAGGAGGCGTTTATGAAATATTTTCGGTACCAGTACTGTGCACTTCTTTTGGGAAATCATACATTTTTCTAGCCTACTCTGATCAGTTGAAGTTGATGCTGAAGAAATGAGCTTTGATATATTTATGTACCTACCATTGGACGACAAGAACGAAGTTGGCCACAGAAGTAAAGCAATTTTTGAAATGTAATCACATTGAGATAAAGATCAGATAGAGATCAGATCGGTCGCAACCATACCTCGATGGGGAACCTCAAGCACAAGTTTAGTCTTTTGTGAAGAACTAGGTGAACACTATGGATTGATGGACTTGATGAGACTTGAGTGATTCAGACTGGGCCAACGTATAGCGTTTGCCTGTTTCAGCACTGACTGTTCGTTCATGTGAATAGCTTTCCCGACAACAGATCCATACTCATAGTTAAACAAGGAGTGACAACGTGTAAATTTAAAACCGCTCAAGAAGGGCGTGGGGACATCAAAATAGAGGTGAAACTCTCACTTACATCAGATTCATAGTGGGCAAGAACATTAAGTTCTTCCTGACTAGAGGTTCATTGCAGTCTTATTTGTTAACAAGGAGAAGTTCAGGAAGGTCGAAGAAGCTGGATTTTATGGCTTAATTTTTCACTTTTAGGTGTTACCTTTGAAATATGTAGATCTTAGACGGTTAGGAGCGAAATCCAATTTTTCAGTATAGTTCTGTGCTGGGACCAATTTGGTTTCCACATCAAGTTCGGAAGTCATGATAGCAGACTTATTTCTGTAGGAGTATACATTTTTCCGCCGCCTATTTGAAAAGCTGACAATTTACAAACTCCAAACGACAAGTTCGTGGGAGTTATTCCGAAGTCGGATGCCACGAAACAATTACAGCAAGCGAGAGGGACAGCGCTCATGATGGTGGGGAGCCCCAGGCAGAATGTGTTTTGGCCAGTAACTCCGAACTCCGATGAAAAGAGAAAATGTACAGCAAACGATGCAATGAAAAAGTGTCAGTCAGTGAGATGGGTAACACGCGTGCTGGGGCAGTTCGCGCAGATTGTTTGGATTTTTGGGCATAAACTTCGAACTTAGATGAAACAAAAAGGATACACTACTAACAGTAAAATTGTAAAACAATGGAAAACTTGAATTCTATAAATAAACCTACTATACCTATGTGCGTGCATGAATTTATTCAAATTCAAAAGTTGTATATATCTAGATATCCAATCAATGTAACGTAAAAATGCGAAAAGCATTACACAGCAATCGCCATAATCCGCAGATCATTTGTAATTCTACTGCAGCATCATGAGCGGAAATCCGGAAAATAATATCAATTTAAAATATATTGCCAACTAAATCCTTGCCCCAGCAAAAAGGACCATCCAAGTGTGGGCATTAATGCGGTTGTAATTAAAAATCCGAACGCGTTACCACACCAAATTGAATATCCACTTCACGTCCTCGACCAGTGCGATTACATTCGAAAGAAGTTGATTTTCTGTCCACTCGACGATCGCCTGACCGACGACGCGACGCGCCCCACACATCAACGTTAAAAATGATTTATATTCAATGATAGCGATCGGGGTGGTTCCCATACCTAAAAAGGCTTAAAAGTCTTTCATGGCATCATACGTGAACAGCTCCAAGGACGAGTCAAACGAGAAACAAAAAATAAAATGAGACAACAAAAACTATTTCAAGACGCTTAACAATTCCAATCACTTAAAACGTGCTGGCGCAGAACAGAAACTATTTTCATTGGCATTGTTGGAGCGCTTGATTTTGTCCTTTTTTTTCGTCCGAAATCAAACCGAAATTTCCAGGACACGCCTCCCTCCAAAGTTACGTCGTCGTCATCGTGCAAAAAAGAATATATCTACTCGTACATATAATGTGCTATCGGTCGATGGACGGAACATCTTTCATCCAAAGGCATCATCATCGAAGGAAAGACTTTTATTTTGAAACGATGCGCGCCTGCTAAGGATTTATACTGTCGAAGGCGCTGCTACGATGTGTGCGCCAATGTGTGGGAGGGAAAATGAGCTGTTCCTGAATGCATATCACGTTTTGTCTTTTGGGATATTTTTGTTTCATTCCTTCGATTGTGTTAGGGATGTTTGGAATATTAATTGAGTTGCAATAGCAACAACGGCAGCAGCAGAAATCTCCCAGCAACAAAAGCACAAAATGTCCTTTCTAAGCTAAGCGATATATGTATGTATTCGATGTGCACATATTGGTGTGTGCAGTTGGTACATGCACTGTACACGTGATGTGGGTCCGTGCGAATTGATGATTCGCTAATTGCAGAGGCTGTCTGACAACTGCGAGCGCAAACACAATCATTACCATCCAGGATCATCTAATTAAAGTTCAATTGCATGTTCTGCTCGAGGTTAAATATGACACGGTGCATAATACTCGCTCCATGCCGATGTGTTAGGTTGACAAAGGTATGTGTTCCTTCCTCAAAGGCACACATACCTTCCGCGTTTGGCGGTGTTCTATTATGTGTTCAACCGCTCAGATGTGGTGAGGCATCCTTCAGCGCGAAGTTGCGATAGGGACGTTCTGATGTCGTGAAATCCTAAGCATTTTCACATCTAACAAGACCGCCAAGGAAGCCAGTGTGCAAGTGGCGTTGAAAGTTCGAAATGATTTCAGTAGCAGCAGGTACAGCGGGATAGTATGTGCGTCTAAAGCCCAAATTGAGGAGGGTATTGAGTAGAGTCAAACGAGGACACACTGGAAGCCTACCTCTAATCGTATGAATTGATGACGGGGTGAATATCGGTGTCGGTACTAAGACTGGCAATTCCTTTTGATCCAACCGTCAGTTTGAATTGAGCCAGACAAGTTTTTACAGCAAAATGAAATCGAAACAACTGTTCAATAGCCAGTTTTGTCCTGTGGACTCTATATAACCTGCTTTTATTTGCTTCTAGAAACTCTATAAAATTCCTCTTGGTAAATCATTTAAAAAAAACAATAAACTCTTCTAAGCTAAGCAAGATTGAAATTGAAAAAAAATGAAAAGAAACAGAAAGTATAACAAGAAGAAAATAACGAAAGCTTAAAAATAAAAATAAAACACAAAGTGAAATTGAGGACAGTGGATTTAAATTAAGTTCCGCTTCTACACTGTCTGTAAGTAAGATTTATCGTGAGTCGGCGTTAACAACTACATTTCCATTGATTTGTCACTAGACCCCTTTTAATGGCAGAGCGCGAAATTTTAAAGTCTATTTTGCCGCTATGTTTGACTTTACAGTACTGGCGTGGAAATGCACACCTCCCACTCGAGCAAGTACCATTTTACCAACGAGCACAGCCACTCGATCTGCTAACGCGAAACTGAAAAGTTTACAACTACACGCAGCAAAATCGCTTATTTAATTTAATATAGCTCCTATAGAGTTAGTGGATTAAAAATCACCGAGTCAACTTGTTTAAGGAAACTCGGTTAAAAATAGCCTTTTACCAATTTTTCTCGGTTGTAAATAACAAACTAACTCTGTTGAATTTAACTAGCTGGTTGATATTTATCTAGAAGCTTGGTTCTTAACAACTGATTAAGTGTGCATTTACCTATTTATATCGGTAGTATTGAACAAGGCATACGCGGTGTTTTTCAACAGAGTATTGGCTTATTTTAGCCCATTTTTTTTAACTGAGCAAAAATCGCACTCTGTATGCTCCAAATTTTGAGCTTGTAGGGTCTTAGTTCTGTTCGGCGGTATTTGTGCACGTTACGTACAATTTATGGTCTCGAATTCTGCAAAGCAGTTCAGTCGGTAGACTGGGGATCCCAAAGAGTCAAAATTGTAATTCTGTGAAAGACAGTCTACTATAAAGTCGTCCTAACTCGCATGTACCAATAATACGATTTCAAGGCTTAGGCAGAACTTGAGTATGCCAATAACTGACAGATAATTTCGTCCGACTGTCCCAACCTAAATGCCAAAGCTCTTCAATAAAAAAGTAAACCCATACAAAAGAAAAACTACCCGCCCCCCACAACTTTCAATTTACGCACTTAATCTTAATGATTCGCACGCAAGTAGGCAGTCCACCGCCCCGAAGCAAATGTGTCAATCCCCCAAAAGTCACTAAGTAGAATTAAATTGAAGATTACCGTCCACACAAAACTGTGGACAGGTTTTAAACTAGTTGCTATTAACCCATCACCGCCCTCATTGCCAACCCCATCATTACGCTAATCCGCACATTAAAATTCTTAGACCTTTGAGAATTGCTTTCAGCACTTGAACAAATCGAATCCCAAAACCACAATCCTCAAGCGTAACCTCGTCGTCCCATATGCGATTTAAGTAAGTGCTCACAGGTGCAATTTACGAAACCCGCCAACACATTGCAGGGAGAAGGGGGAGTCGCCGTAAAGGAATCGGAGGCAAACGCCTCATACAAATTTAATTATGCATCAGACCATAGTTGTTTAAAGTTTTTGCCAAATACTACACCGCAGAGGCGGAGAAAGAGAGAAAGAGAGACAGAGAGAGGGGTTCTAGGAAAGTCTTGCCATATACCCTTTTCCACTAATCTCAATCAATCAGGAAGTACTTAATGACTTAGAGGCACAACACCCTGAGTGATATGACAGCCTGAGGAAGGAAGGAGTTAATGTTTAACATATGCCCGACACGTTGTGGGGCTCCTCAATCGCACACTCAGGCATGCTTTAAACCAAGCCGACGAAAACATTTACTTTCCGAAAATCCATGCGACCAGTGTGCAGTACAGAAGGCAACCCCGTCTATCACAAACGACCAATCGGCTTAAATGTCATAGATCCGGCAGCACACACTCATTCATCCCCCCCTAGCCAAATGGCCTTTTGACAGTGCCTCCGGTTAAATAACCATCCTGGCGAGGGCTCACAGCCATTACCTGGCTGATGGAGTCGCGTGACAAGTCCGTAATCGTATTCAGCCACGTTAAACCGTTTGCTGTGCAGGAAGCATGCTCGGCGACAGCCCATTGTTGCCAACCTAATTGCCTCGGTTCAAAGGTAAACATTGCGTTCGCAATGAATTTAAACACGCGACCGCAGATAAATTAACTTACCCGGCTATACCAAGGGTATGCTTATACTTTTTGCGATCGTCCAACTATTGGGGGTAGTCCCCTCCATTTTGGTCGTGTATTTGTTTTGTGTTGTTGCAGAAATATTTAAGACCTAACGCAAAGTAATACTTGCACTTAAGAAAGTGCAAATCTACCCATTTGTCGGACGATGTGAAAAAGCATAAGCATACGTTTGTAGGACGATGAAATATCAATTCATCCCTGAGGCGACTTTAACCTGTTTCCAGTTACTCTATACACATTTGTGTATACAAGAGAACAATTCCCACAGATGGGGTTTGGGTGAAGGATCATCGTGCACAGGACAACGGGCAAAGTTTTATTTGTGCTGTTCCGTTTTTATTACTATAGCGACTGTGCTGTTCCTTTTTTGTGTTTCGGTGTGGTGTTGCCCGTAATTGGCGGCTGTGGTCAGTTCATAAATATTCGGTGATTAAGTTGTCGTGCCTATGTCAAATCTTCATAAAAAGGAACCACAAAGTGTAGTAATGATGGTGGAGAAGTTAAGTGTCCTTACCGTGCGCCGGTAGAGCGATTTTAAAGTTGATGAACGTCAATCTCGAATACGAAGACCATTTGGACGAGGGATATTTGCAATGCCAAAATTATATAGATTTACTTTATATATAAAGGGTGATTTTTTAGCTGGTTTGGTTTTGGCAACACTGGTTTTGACAGCCGACGTTTGTTTAGTACCTTGTGTCACTGTCAAACAGCTTCAGTTTGGTTTGCAATTTAACCATGGATCGTCTTACAAATGAACACACTTGCAAATTATTGAATTTTACTATCAAAATTCGTGCTCGGTTCGAAATGTTCATCGCTGCTTTTTTATCGAAAAATTGTGTTCAGCGATGAGGCTCATTTTTGGTTGAATGGGTACGTAAATAAGCAAAATTGCCGCATTTGGAGTGAAGATCAGCCAGAAGCATTGCAACAGCTACCAATGCATCCCGAAAAAGCCACTGTTTGGTGCGGTTTATGGGCCGGCGGCATTATTGGGCCATATTTCTTCAAAGATGATGCTAATCGCAGCGTTACTGTCAATGGTGAACGCTACCGAGCGATGATAACAAACTTTTTTTTGCCCGAAATGGAAGTTCTTGACTTGCATGATATGTGGTTTCAAAAAGACGGTGCCACATGCCACACAGCACGCGAAACAATGGCGCAATTGCGAGGCGAGTTTGGTGAACAGTTAATTTCACGTTTCGGGCCGGTCAATTGGCCACCTAGATCGTGCGATTTGACACCATTAGATTATTTTTTGTGGGGGTATGCCAAGGCTAATGTGTATAGGGACAAGCCCGCTTCGATTGACGCACTGGAAGCCAACATCCATGCATTCATTCGTGAGATACCGGCCGATATGTGTGAAAGAGTATGCCAAAATTGGACTCAGCGGATGGGCTACCTGAGACGCAGCCGCGGTCAACATTTGCATGAAATTATCTTTAAGCATTAAATTGCAAGGTTCAAACTATCGATTCAAATAAATATTTCATTCATTTTTTCGAATTTTTTGTGTTTTTTTTTTAAAAAAAGTTCTAAGCCTCTTAAAAAATCACCCTTTATAAACGGTGGAGAACATTAAGTTATTGAAGGTGGTTTACTGATAAAGTGGTGAAGGGTGGTATGCGGTTTTACTGCGGGCAAAATTTAACATGAGCCTGATGATTTTATTGGGGTTAGACCTGCTTTCACGTCTTCCGGTTTAACTTCTATACATGCAACAATATAGTTACTGATTCTTAGAAAAGGCTCCCCAGTCCTTAAATGTTGACGACCAGACCAAGAAAGATCTTTCAATTTTGTTCAAAGAGGTCACGCCCCTGTAGCTAGTGCTGTCATTTCTGCTACTAAGTACGATATCGCAGGAGAGTCTAGCCATTAATTTTAATCCAACGTAAGGAAACCTTGAAGGCTGTTAAAATGAAACCAATTCTTTTTTACGAAACATTCTCTGGGAATTTCGTTCAGACGTCAGACGTTGCAAATTGCGGTTTTTCGGCATACAGGCCAATAAATCGCACCTAATCTTGGCTTGTTCAGTATCGAGAACACTCCTTTTGACAAGTGAAAATAGTAACGAACCGACACTTAATAGGTGGAGTACCATCTACCAACTGTGTAGTGAAAAGCGTATGAATTTCATCACCATCACTGAAAAATATTATCAATCTGCATGCGACCACTTTGTGTAACTTTTAAGAGAGCTCTCACGCTTCCATAGCTCCCAACATTTTTTCACATGTTTTTTTTTGCATTTGAAAAATAATATGAAAACTGCCAGATTCAAATTTTACAGCAAAAAAGAGGACACCGAAAGTTTTCCTTATTCCAAAATGCAACGGTAGTTTGGACATATTTTTGAGGAGAGTTTTATTTAGTTAAGTTGATTAAAATATTCCAAATGAATTAATTGAAATGCTACAATGAGCGGTGGTACTGCTACATGTGTGGTATATTTTTTTTTGGAACTTATTTGTTTTTTGTACGTTTTGCATATATTTGGGAATGAAAACTTTTCCAAGTACCCAAATGTGAAAATGGTGATAAACTCATGGTTGAAGAGAAGCAACGGATCATGGTTTTGAGTGTTTTTGAACGAGAGCAAATAGTCTGATGACAGCATGTGTTTTTCGTATGTAGCTTTTTGGGGGGCAGAACACACAGGGCCGTGGTTCAGGCATTTTCCGAAAGAAGAAATGTTACAGGCTGCGATATTCTCCATCGAGATACTGACATCAGAGGTAATAAGTATGAGGTCATTGTGATCAAAATGGATTGCCATTTTTGGCGGTAAAAATGTCATCGATATTAAAGGGATTATTGTAGCGAAAGGTGCATTTTCGTTAATTCAACAAAGAAAGAAACTGTGCAAGTTACGTCGATTAGTTACATGATCAGGTTCGAAGGACCGCATGTACCGATAGCTGAACAAAATACCAAACAGCAAGACTCGTATCAAAAACGAAACGAATAGAAAAACCATAACAAAATTTGAAAAATCGCTCCTTGAATCAGAGGAGCAATATAAATATTTCTATAAAGATCCCGTCCATCACCAAGAGTCCACCTAACGAGTTCACCTGTGACATTCTGAAGCCATTCATACCTGTGACCTGTCGCATAGCTCCGATGGCAGCTTTTACAGAACTAACACCTGTCACAAAAGCTAGATGTTGAACTTCCACAAGCGCTAGTCTTTCATTAAAGCGCTCAAAATGAATGTATTAACCGTTCATCAAGGAAGTTGTGAAACTGAAATTTTTTCCCCCATAAACTGTACTGTACCATGTTGACGGAAACAAAAAGGAAGTTCTCTCAACAAAATTTGTAATTAGTCATCGAGAACGTTAGTGCGAATCTGTCAAAGAAAAAACCAAGAGACCAAATGCCTTTCATCCTCTTTTGGATACTTTTTGGACGAGAATCTCATTAGGAGTTATTTTTTGTGCGTCTTCTTGTGAATTTTTCCAATGGTTAGATAAATGAGTATTTGACAATTTGATAGGACTTTAACGTGTATCCTGACCAGCGCCGTCATCATCAACACACAGTCGCATAAACTCCTATGCCGCCCATCAAAGACTGTGGTTGGAAATATACTCCGATGGTAGCCAAGTGTGTGACTTTGTCCACAACCACCCATCATGAGGACCACCCGCGGTAACATCCTGTTGACGATCATTGACTGCTGACGCAGTGATGTTTTCAAAATGAACACAATGATGAGAATCAAAGTCTTTGATGTTCCCTCTTAGTGACGTTATTTGTCCTAGCTCGTATAGCCCCCATCGTCGTTGGCGCGTTAGTGTTGTCGCCATCATCAGCAGAAGCAGTGTAGTAACATTTACTGTGTCCTGATTATCATTATAATTGCGTGTTAGCCTGTGTGTGTGTGCTTCATACATGAATGGGGGAGGGTAACACACTGAAATCCACCCAACGCCAGCAGACATGTTGCAAACACATATTTTATGGCCTTCAACGGGCATTGTGCTTACATATGGAATATGGGTCCGGTGGCGTATACGTAACATTTTTTTCAGCTTTTTTTTATTTCTGCTGAGCGAAAACACTGCGCATTCAATTGGAAACACAAATGAGAGCATTTCAGACTCACGTTATGACTTGTGTCAGAAAATGTCTACTCTCGAGAGATGTCAGATTTCTCTCTGTTGAAGTTAAATCTCCCAAAGCGGAGACAGTGACAATAGTTCCGTGCAAAAAAGAAAAAAGAAAAACGAAACACACTCGGGTACGAGTCTTTTATTTTTAGGGCGCTATGTTGTGTGTTCCTTTGATATTGATTCTGATTTCGATTGTGTGAAATGTTTTTCACTATTTTTGTGCATTTTACCTTCATGCGATTGTGTCCTTAAAATATTTTCTACAATTGAATTCTCGTTTGCCGTCAAGGATATCTCCGAGCTGTTCAGTGACGCCGATTTCTTTTCTCTTTCTGTTCGCTTAGTGACAAAACTTTCTAGGCATTTATATGAGTGAGTATGCTTCTAAAGCTACAGCGTGTTTAGTGTCATTGTGATGAGACTTCTTGCGCATGTATTTGTGCCACATGTCCCGTATGAAGAATCATTATTATTGCATTGCTAAATGCACCTTCTTTTGATCTGGGTTCTATTGTACACCAGAGATGGTGAACAAAACATATCAGCTTTGTATTTAATGGGTGGAAAGTGGAAAAAAAATCTTAATTACGCAGAAACTAAAGTTGGTCGTCGTCGGCGCAAAGTGGATGACAAAAAGATGTCTACCCGGTGCTATATCAATTATGACAAAGTGCAGGATAAAGTCGAGGTCTAGGTTGTTTGAAAAGACACTCTGAATATGTTTTGTGTTCTGTCTTTGACGGAAGTTGTCGCGATACAAAAATAGCAGTGACCTCATTCTGTTTCGCAGAGATTTGTGTTGTAAACAAGAGAATGCCATTTATCAGCATAGTTTAAAAAGAGCCTTTGCACTGGGAGTTTTGTCGAGTGCAACATTTTCTGAGCTCCATTCCAACTCAGCCATGATCATCAGGATTTCGTATTTACAATGATGATGCTAATAGAAAAATATTTAGAACGTGTGGCGCAGTGGCTTAGTGGTTAGTGTGTTGGACTACTAAGCGAGGGACTCAGGTTCGAATCCCGCAAAAACCCAAATTCCAACTTAGGGTTTTTTCCACTGCGCCGCCTCTCGCGAACGTCTGACAAACATCCGAGAGTATAACTGTCTTAAGAGCTTCTCAATTAGCCGTTTGGAATCGGCATAAAATTGTAGATCCCTTCCATTCGTTCCAAAAATGAAACTCACACAAAACGAATGGTTGTGAGAAGCTAGGCCTTGGGTCTCTACAGACCTGTTGCGCCAACTATATATATAAGTGCACTAATGGCAAGCAATTCATTCACGAGAAGAGAAATACTACCTCAGCAACTGTGACTGTTGATGACGGACCCGCTTGATGACCGCAACATTTGCACTGCTTGCTAAATACTTTCCGAAAGGAGCCATTATCACACCCATTAATATTGTCCAAACAGAGATCCGATTAGCAGATATAGTATCGCAATAGCAATGCAGGCCCCATTTGATTGCGAAACCCCACAGACTGGCACCAGAAACCCAATCAACCCACAATCTGATGATACCCTTTGTCAATGTCATTACTCAAAACGATATGCGATTAGCTTAACTATAATTCTCGCCCACATCCAAGCTCATTCTGCTCACTATCACTACGATTCGGGGCTAATCGGTGTGCTGGTCATTTAATGTATTGCTTCGTTGGATATATGTCATTGCTTTAAATTTTTGTTGCATCGGCAAACTGTTAACATAAAAAGGGTTGAGCGACGAGAAATCAAAATACATCTAAAAGTACTCGTGCTTGGGCGCGAATAAAAAGGATTCAGAGAAATCAAAATACATCTTAAAGTACTCGTACTTGGGCGCAAATAGATCATAGCCAGTCTTAATCAGTAATTAAAAAAAGTTGCCGATATTTTAAGTATTTGCAAAATTGTCTAATCAAGCCCATCCACCAAATCAAGTGAAACGTTGCTCAAGACTCAATTGAATGAGTGACAAAAAATCTCCTCTAGCCTAGCTCAAATTTTAGAGATAAAAATATTCCGCGCTTCTGGAGCAGGTCACGCAAATCACACCTTTCACCAATTTTGACCGCAAATTGGGCCAGGCAATTGGCAAAGTTCTCGCTGCTAAAATGTCAAACATCATCAGAAAATATCACATAAATTACAGACGGCACATTCGACACGGCACTCGTATATTAGTTGCGCGATTTCACATGTTAAGCTGCAGTTTGGAATTTCTAAATTATTCACAATGTGTGTTCATACTGGCGATAGCTGCCACAGTGCTACGCGTAATTATAGAGGATCCTGGTTTGGCAGATAGGCCTTTCGGCAATTAATTGAAAAGCGTTTCCGCCCACATATTTGTGTGCAGGAATTATTGCTTCAATCTTCTAGCTCACTTTGATGTGTGTACCAATGAAACAAAGGATGTGCTATATTTTGATGTACCTAACCATGTATAACGGGCGACATTTATTATTGAAAGGACTTCAACCGATTTAATGTGGAATTATTAATCAATTTGTGGTAAATGCAAGAGTGGCTTCCGTCTAATTGGTTATAACCTCCCTATAGAGAGCACGCTTTAGTCTGGGTCCACTTTCCCCGGAGACATTTTAGTGAATTAAATCAATTTAATTAAAAATACAAATAGAACTGTTTTAAAAAAAAAGACTGGGTAACACAAAACTGTCCCGTTAGTTACAGGTTTGTCCAATTTGGACTTAGTTTTTAATTGGAATTTTATTTTGTAGGCACAGTGGCTTAGTGGTTAGTATATTGGACTATTAGGCGAGGGACCAAAGGTTCGATTTCCGAAAAAAACTAAAATTTGTATCTAAGGGTTTTTTTCCACTGCGCCACCTCTCGCGAATGTCTGACGAACATATTACAGACTCGGCATAAAATTGTAGGTCCTTCCTTTGGTCGCAAGAACGAATGCTTTTGTGCATTCGCCGTCAAAAAAAAAAAATCAAATATATGCTCATTCAGAACGAGCTGAGCAGAGTCGGAAGATTAAGAACAGCCGAAACATCGCGACGTTCGGACAAAAGGGTTCTAAGTCTAACTTACATTTTCTCAAAAAATGACTAACACATCCCACCGCAAACCACGAGGTTACTTTAGTTTTTTTACTGATCGTCAGTTGGAGCCGTAATTCGTGAGGTCCTTTAAATTGGATGGGTTGGAACTTTTTTTTTGCTTGTATTTTTGGATTGCCTTTCGCAAGAAATAGTGCGTCGGTTGTTTTTTGTAGCTATGAGTTTTGCTTGCTAATTGCTAATGCAACTCCTCGACATTTCCGCTTTCCCATTAAAATTTAAAAAAAACTGTATGCGTTTTCTTTCCTCCTGCTAATAACCATCTCGCACACATTGCCAGCCACCAGCCGCGGACAAAAAAAAACGCAATAAGTTAAACCAACTGGAACTGTGACTGATTACATTAATTCCACTCGCACATGTGCATGTGCACCCAGGGAAATATAATTTCTCCCACCCAGCTTCATCCAGGACTAGCTCTAGCTCTTGTCTTTGGCCACCTCACCGCTTGTTCTGCTGCGAGAACTTTACCCCTGCAAAACCCAAGCAGATTGTAGTGTGTAGAATATTTCATTTCATATTCCATCATATTTTAATAAATTACACGGGAACATTTCAGATCCAAGCTGTGAATTACAGCCCGACGCCAGGAGCACCTCGACTAATTAAATTTATTTGGGGCGACTTAAAGTCATCGTTTTCGTGACTCGTCCTTACCCCCATCATGATGGTTTAAATCAAAACTATCATTCCTCACTGACAGTGGTGTGTTTTTATCCTGCTTTGGATATTTGTAAGCACAACATAAGAGTAGTGGGAAGTTCCAAAGTTGAGACCCCCAGCCGGGGGCGATGGTTCGGTTAGGCTGCCTGTTTTCAAATGGAAATAAGTTCAACTGGGAAATACCCAAGCGACTACAAGGAACAACATGCCAGGATTTGAATATTCACTTGGGTTGAATAATATGAATAAAATGAAAAACGTTCTAGAATTGCAAACCATATAAAACAGACACACGCACATTTATAAATTTGACGTTCTACCATGAGAGAGAGAGAGAGAGAGAGAGAGAGAGAGAGATCCTTACTTTGAATGGCAAGTTTTAGGCGAACATTTGCTCCACCAAGGGGAATAGGAATAGCAACGTCAACGTTCGTTCGTTACTTCTAATTGAAATGAAAACGATGTTAAATGGCGGAAAATGGTGAAACACACTGATTACGTAAACGCATTAACCAAGATGATGTTGTTCAATATTCTTTGCGGCGTGTACTCTACCCTGATGGGATGAATGTAAATGGTTATGATGGGTGGGTTCTTAGTTTGCACGAGCACGTGTGTGCAAAATAGAGCTGACAACATCATGAGGCCGCACACAAAAAAAAGAGAGAGAAAAAAAAGCAACCCCCCCCCCATAAAGGGTGAGTGTAAAAAGGGTTCTCTGTTCTATCCCTAATCCATTTTCGGTGTCGTAACGAAGGGAAGGATGATTTTCGAAAATAAATCAAAATTTTCAACTTCCTCTTTGATTTGATTATGCGAGTCTCTGCTTAATAAACAGAATATTTGTTTGTATGCAAATTGGCACTATAGAGGGTTTGGGCGAGATTTGAACAAATAGACCAATTGAGGTGAAAAAAAAAAGTTGTGAACATGAGGATTTTCGGTTTGGACGTGGGAGTGAGTGAGCATAATGGGAATAAATCGGTTGGAAAAGGGATAACCAATATGAGCGTCGGTTTTATTGAGACATTGACATGAGCGAAGCCAAAGTGGTTGTGTTTAAAATTGATCAATATATAATTTAAAGACTATGCGACCTATCTAACCCAAGCTCGTGGATAAGCTTGGTTACAGCTTTAATTCTGAAGAAAAGTCTTACAGTGATTATGGTCAACAAATGAATGTTTGAAATGATTCCCTTACCTTTGTCCTTCCTCTGCTAAACCCACCATCGTCGTGTGGTCGTCCTGGACGCTGACCCGGCTGTAAAAAAAAAACAAACGAAAAATTGTTGATGAAACATAATTTTCGATATTTCTCAAACCAAATATATGGTGGAAACACACTCTTGTCCGTCTGTTGGGTTGGACAGTGCGGACGTTGTGTGAAAGTTGCCATTGGGACCGCCAATACTAAGTGAAATGAGCCTACAATCTTCTTCTGTCATTCGGGCTGATAGTTTGCAAATGCAAGGCTGACGTGATTCTGATGTGATTGCAGTGACTGGCAGGTTTCGTAAGGGTGTTAGACTCTGGGAATGGTACAACTTTCCGATTCTGTTCTTGTCAATAAGAACCCGAGTTGCCAAAATAATGAGCGCTAACGTTTAAAAATCAACAGGCACCATCGTCAACATTACATTAAAAAGCCACAACACCGTATGGCACAGAAATACTAGTATAGCGTACAGCAACGATAAGCTTCTTCGATTCTTCGATCGTAGCAATCAAAAGAAGGACATTGTAGTCCAAAGAATATTCCCATGAAGTGGCAGGATCTTAAAAAGATCGCTTCATTTATATCTAGCCATCATATTCAAAAATGTAAATCCATACAAAAAAGCTTAAAACTGTTTTTAGGTGATACTTTTTCGAGTATGTTGAGCTGTAACTCATTTTTCTACTTCGGCCCACTGCTCAGCTACACGAATGTGAAAACAGACCTCATTTGGTTATATGTGACAAAATGAAAGCACGATTGCAGTTTGTTAAACGACTAGATTCGATTTTTTTTCTTTGGAAAACTGGGTAAAATCAGTCTAAGTGCCTGATTATTGCAGAAGATTCGCTCGCGTATATGCCTTACAGAGCCTTTGAATTAAGTTTCCCTCCTCCACTTTGCACAGCATCATTCGTCCAAAACTTTTATAGAGCGTTTTAACCTGGCACCAAAAACTGATGAAAACTAGTGGCAATGTTACTAATGTGCTTAGAACCTAGCTTCGAGCGAAAATAGTAGCGCACCATTGTTCAATTAGAGAAAAAACGAACTGCTACTGAAAAGTGAATGTCCTATTATTCTACCAGAGGCTAAAACGATCTACCCTATAGTAGCGGACCCTTACAGAAGCGCGCAGAAAAGAATATAAGATAGGTATACGATTCAAAGTATAACCGTGTTGACTATATTGTACAAATGCCTCAATTTCTCTTGCATTGAACCACAGCGAAAAGGCCAGGCCATCCGGAGATGTTGACGACCGATAAATTCTCTAAGCTTTGGCAAAGCTTAAAAACTACACAGTACCAGGTTGACAATAAATAAAAGACGACTTACAGAAGGCTTATGTTGACAGGAGCTAGTCAAAGCCAAAAAAGGTTTCGTAGTAAGCTGGTGATAGAGAAATCTGTCAAAGTCCGTAAACACACCGTACCCTTGGATATTGAAAAAGGGTTTAAAAACAGCTGTAGCTTCTTTACATTCATCTTTTAACCAATTGCACGCAATGCAAAGGCTCATATCGAGTCACGACTAACTATAAATCTGCTGGCAGGACCAAGTTTGACTGGATATGAGGGGCTGAGAAAATAGCAGGATACCTGCTGACCGTCGAGATAGCTGGGTTTATCTGCATACAGCTAATCTCTGTACAGATGGACATCCTTTCTCGACTTCTAGTGGTATTTAACAGCGGAAGAAGTGAATCAGTATAAGTAGAACTGAGTGTTCGGAATTGCGAATTAAGTAATTCTATCCGCCAGGGAAGAAGCACTTTACTCGTTTAAGATTCGACCTCGGATTTCGGTAGTCGAAATCAGCGTTCATGTGACAATCAAATTGATTTGACATTAAAATACAAGGTAAGTAGGCAAAAGAAATATGGTAGTCCCAACCACAACACCGCTCTCACAAAAAGGTTGCTATCTTTGCAAATGCAAGAGCTATCCCAATTTGACAACGCCAAGTTGACATCTCAAAGAACCAGCGATGTGACCACATTCAAAAGGAAGCCTCACAACAACTCTTAATGGCGAAAGATAAGAAAAAGGCCAACCGCAATTATAGCAATAAAAAGGAGCAGCCCTCTCTTTTGGCAGCAGATCCCTTCAAGCTTAATTTAAAAAAATACATCACAGAGTTAATTTGCTAACGCAAAATAACACACCCACAACTATGGTTCACCCGAGCGCGCTTCAATCTTCAAACATCAATAATCTCACTGTGGTTAAAAATAAAAATAAAAATGGAAAAAGAAGACAACCCCTCCGAAGACGTTATATAAAACAAAGGCAAGGACAAAACCAATGAACAATATAGCCGACCGTTGTTGTTTTATAGGTCCATGTCAATAAATCTCTATAAATTCTAGAAATGGCGGCATTAAAAAGATTGATTACAACCGAATACGGTTTGATTAATCAGTTTGTCTCCCAATCTGAAACTGAAAGGGCTTTTTGGGTATACCGTATACAGCACACTCTGGCACACACAGACACAGTAAGCCCTTGCGGAAAGCTAAATCCTGATTTATCGTATCAAAGCATTTTCATTTGATGATCCTTCTTGTAGATTTGTTTGCCGTTCGACGACTCGGTTGGGTATATTGTTTCGCTTCTCAATCGCATTGGGGTTGTATCACAGAAGCAGCGGTGGGGTTATACAACTGTCACCTGACATCGATGCGAATTGGACTTGGCCATCGAATTGTTTTGTTATTTATACTGTGGCAGTGCAGCCAAACCCACGTCTTAGCCCCCAACCCCATTGACTGATTATATACTAATCAATCTAACCACATTGGCCTGTTGAAACTTTGCTGGTAGATTTCTTATACGCGCATCTTGTCGCTATTCGTGGTCGGACAGGTATGTGTAAGTGTATGATACCCATACAAGGCGATAAGTAGTCAAAGTTTTGACATCGGAGCGATTTGAAATCGAAGATATTAACGATTTGCTGCTTCACTTGGTTTGTTAGCAGGTGGTTGATTTTTTAAACTTTATCCAGAGGTCTGTGCACCTACCACTTTGAAATATTAACAAATTGAGTGAACCAGACTGATAAGGAGTGATTTATCTGTGTGACTTGATAGGGCTGGTTCCGGCCCAGAAGATCAATGATGGATCCACATTTAACAATGAGACAAATCCTAGAAAAGACTAATGAATTCGAAGTAGAAATATGTCACTTATTCATCGGCTTTAAAGTCACTAATGACAGTATTTATCAGATGGCTTATGTGATTATGGATTACAGTGTAAGGCGTAGTTGATGAACAGCTGTTGTAAAAAGATGTCGAATTTTGGGTATGAGGTTAAGGCGTCATAGAGTAGATAGGGCGCCGCTATTAATAATGTGCTGTCCCCAAGTGTATTAAATTATTATCTATGCACTCCTACAATTTCGACAACTTGCAGTCGATATGAACCTACAAGTCGACATCTTTTACAAGGGCCCGATGTTCAATTTATGTCGTGATAAAATAACCAATGGACTTGTAACTCCGTCCTACAGAGAGATTATATACATACAAACAATGACTTACTTAGAGAACCGGAAAGCGCATATTTTTGTCAAAACCTGCCGACCACTACCCAAAATTAACCTACGGATGCAGTTGTTATGCTAAGACCTCTACTGACCTCGAACAAAGGCACATCTTTAGCGTCGATCGGCCTTTAAAAGGAGCTTATACATCTAACACGCAATCCATTCAAGGCTAATCAAATATTAATAGCTCATAATAGGTTGGGAAATCTCTTCCGACTTGTTAGATAAATGACCATCAGCCTACGACTCGGGATAATAGCATACCTATCTTATCTACAGCTGGCCGCAATAAAAGCAATACCTATCTAACTGAAGATCTGACGATTTTTGAAACACATTCCTGGCCATGATACAGCAGGGGAATTTCTAGAAAAGGTTCGACATATTCTTCAGGAAAAATGGAACTTTCAGTGACTATTCTACCTCGCAAGCTCGAGCTTATAGCAGGGAGAAGTACGAGAAATCAATTACATTCCTTAACGGGGTTTCAACCAACGGACTATCTATTCCTCCGAACGGGGTTAATAATGACTCTGTATTGATAGAGGGTTTCGTCTTCGCCAGCCCAGCTTCAGGCTCCTACAAGCTACAGCATTACTGGAACAACTAAACTTACAAAGCTCCTTGAAGGACTTTGCATCCAGGACTTTCCACGTCCATAATTTTTAACCTTCTTGAGCATCCAATATATATTTTTGCGATATGGGGTCTATGTGATGTGGCATCTTCTTAACGAATTACGACTTGTCATAGGGCAGCCATTTATTCAATAGCATTGTTATTCGTCTGATAATCTATTTTATTAGGTTCAGGTACTGTTCTACTTGGATTGAACTTCCACTTAGGGTTTTTCCACTGCGCCACGTCCGGAGTCGGAATAAAATTGTAGATGCTTTCCATTCGTTCCAAAAATGAAACTCACACAAAACGATTGGTTGTGGGAAGCTAGGCCTTGGGTCCCTAGGACCTGTTGCGCCAACTATTTATTTTTATTTATTTTTTTATTAACTAGAGTATTTATTGTTCGTAAATAACCAAAAGGACAGTCCCAGTTGGTGTTGACATTTAAATGCTGGCTGCTAAGAGATAAGCTCGTCGAATTTGACCCTGAATCGACAAAAGTCGCCTATTGGGTCATCTTACTTGAAATATTGAAAAGATTCGTTCGGGTAGCACAACCAGTTGAATGCCAGAGGGATGAAAAAATTTGTTCTATTTTTTTTTTTCAGATGAGAGTAACCTTTGTGGGGCTCCAGGAAAATTTCAAAAAATTTACAAACACACATAGCCGAAACCTAATATATATACGACATTTTGTATTCATCGTTTTTCATTAGGCATGACTTTAAATTGGAGCTTTGCAAACAGCCTTCCGATATATTCCAATACTACGTACCTAAACGTTCCATGTAAATTTCCCGATACAATATTAAACTTTCAATTTAGGGGGAATTAAACGAAATCTCTCCCTTCAACGTATACCTTTCGTCGAAACGAAACCCCAACTCATGCATATTATTAGGATTGAGTTTCGGATACAATATCTCATATATCTGCAATAGATATGAAGAGCAAAAATTATCATGTCCGGGAGCGCCTTGAATACACGTATACACACGTATAAAGAGCCAGCTTCGCTCTGTGGAATAAACATGCGTCCACCCCGCAACAGAGACGATGAAGTTCAGTTTTCGAACATGTTTTCCAACAAAGTATTGTACACAGATATTTGATTATGCCACCCCGCTATTTTATCAAATTCAATATCCGTTTCATTTCAAATATGTTTTCTCCTGTCCCGTCCCAGGAACAGACGCACACGTTGTCATAGCTGTCAACGTGTGCGTCTGTCATAATGGGCAAGGGACTGTTTTTTTTTTTTTTTCTATAATTTGTTAAAATAGCGCACATTAAATTGAGAGACGCACATTAAAGCCAATTGCTTCTGCAAATGGCGTTCACCTTCACGACAAGATAGGGATGAAAAGAAAAACCTATCTACATATATTTACAGACTTACTCGTATAGCTGGCTAAACAAAGGGGACGAAAACACTTTCAATTTGCGGAAGGAAGCAAAAGGAATTCAATTTTCTTTTCTTGCTTTCAGTCGATGTGCTGTTGTGTTTATGTTCGTTTTTTGTCCTTCTCTGCTATCTGGGGCTTGTCTTCATTTCCATTATCCATTTTCCTGTTGACTTACTTCTTGACCCAAAACTTGAAAATAAGCGAAAGCAACATAAATAGAAACACCAAAACTGCTGGCACAATGCAAATATTCTAATAGTTTCTTGCCATTGTGCTGGGACTTGTTTTCAAAGGTGAGAGGGAGGAGGGACGTACTTATAGATTTATCTATGCGACAGATGGCTCTATTAGTGAAAAGTGTATAAAGTGATCATTTGGTAAGACGTCTTATCATACAAAAGAGACTCTTCGGCAAACGAGTAGTGCAAAGGCACTCATAGAGCGAATAGTTCATTTGCGACGGTTAAAATAGTGGTACGTCATTGCTTCTATTGCGTTTCATTGGAGCTTATGCGGAGAAGTTGCCCACCTTTGATGTCAAAGTTTGGGTTTACCTTTGCGAGGAAAGTCCCTAAGCTCAGTAGAGCACTGGGATAATTTAGCTTTTACTATACCCTGAAGAGGCTGCTACCCATGGCATCACAAATTATATATTTCCCATTGTACCAAGAGCTTAAGTTTAAGCCATATTAAGGAATCGTTGCAAGGATATCTTCCAAATTGAGGCTTTATATCAACGAATACCTAAATGATATGATGAAAAAATTAACGCCCCAAATTATAGTCATCTTTAGTAGATATTATTGTGCATTAAGTAGGAACTCATGTACGAAAACGGTTACCTAGTTTAGAGCTGTTTAATTAATACCCCAGGAAATAAAGTCAAAGAACAGCAGATATTGACAATTTGAAACAAATAAGTACTTTATAGACATGGATTTGGCGGATGTCAGAAATTTACGACCCTTTTTGAAACAATAAACAAAAATTGAAGACCGATTGGTGAAACCATCTTCGCCTACTTATCCTAATCTCCAGATTTTGCTGCATTCTTAGGAGGCAAAACTATACTTTGCGACGAAATTTGGCAAAACCGCCTACCCTACAAATCAAGCCCCAGGAGTTTATAAGATTACTTAATAACCTGGGTTAATATTTATCAAACAAATACCAAAACTCACTGTTACCAAACGTATTTAAGAGACTCTGCAATAGAAGAAATATCCGTAGGTAAATGTCCGTTCGGGAAGAGCTTGCTATCTATCCCCCCGATCCATGTTCATGAGGTATAGAATGCCTGCCAACAATGCAACTCTGCAAAAAGAGTCTGTTAAGCGAAGACCTTTCAGATTCTTAAAAAAATTTTAAGCTAAAAGTTCGTTCTTAAATTATTATTTTTAAACGAGAGTTTTCGAGAGTCAAGTATTCAGCGTAAGAATAATATACTCTTCACAACTATTTTCTTACATCAACAATTTCATTAAAAATGTCGATATTTGGATTCAATTTAACCAACGAAAATTGTTGGCAGTATCATCTCTAACAATAATACGGATTCACAGCATCGATGAACGAGTTTTGCCATAAAACAAATTAGTGACAAAAAAAAAATATAACTACCTAACTTTTAAGAGAAACGATTTAAAGGCGAAATAAATTAATTAGCTAATGGGCTATCCTATTTTTCTGTTTTAATTTTTTCGCCTGTTTCTATGGAAAGCGGATATTAACGAAGGTCGTTAAGAATCCACATGTCTACTCTTGTAAAGGGTGGACGACTTTAAAAAATAAATTTGATGGCTTTACACCGACAACTTAGTATGTTGTTTGCCTATCGACAAATTATCTGATCTAAGGATACCGGAAAGGATTCGAAGAATCGGCTTTTGACGAGTCTGTACATTACTGATTCTCCACAAAAAATGTATAGTAGAAAATATCACAGCAACTAGGATCAGAAAAGTCTGAAAGACTTGGATCGGTTTATCGAATTTGCGACGGTTCGGAACATTTTAAAACCTCAAGATGTAATTTCTGTTTATTCCGGAGATCGAGTCTGAGATCTATCGCTCAATGAGCTACTGCGCAACATTGGCAGAGTACATAGAACAGTCAGTGGTGAATTCGTGCAGCTGGTCTTTCCAATATGAAGGGTTTTCCAATGAGAAGTGTTATTGTGAATGACCCGCTATTTCGGTATCTGTCACTTTTGAAGCTTTTATTCTTTAACATTTGACAAGTAGAAACTACGCCATTACAAAAAATGGAACGATACATGCTTCAACAAGGTCGTGTCTTTGCTGATTGGGTCCTTGAAATGCATGAAAATGATCCGGAATTCCATCGAAAAATCATCTTGACTGATGAGGCCCATTTCCACCTCGTTGGCAAGAAGATTGGCGCATCTGGGGCTCGAAAAACCCAAGAGTTATTGTTGAGACTTATGGTCGGAGTTAGATGGTATTGATCTGGACAACGTTTACTATCAACAAGACGGCGCTACGTGCCACACAATCAAAGAAAGCATTGATATTTTACGGGAAAATTTTCAGAACCGTGTTATCTCTCGAAGAGGTGATCACAATTGGCCACCGAGATCTTGTGTTTTAACACCTTGCGACTTCTTCCTTTGGGGCCACGTGAAAGATAAGGTCTAAGCCAACAGCCCAGCGTCAATTCAAGACCTCAAAGATAAAATTTCCTGAGGCTATCGAGGACAAAGGGCAGCCACTTTGCGATTTGGTTATGGAAATTTCATGAAAAGGATATGGTCCTGTATGCGTGCTCGTGGTGGCCATTGGGCTGATGGTGTTTTTCTTTTTTTGTTTTTTTTTTAACGGCATACCTTCCTCTTTATTATGAAATAAACATCCGATCATTTATCTCAAAAAATATGGCATTTTTCTTTGTATACCAAAATAACACTTCTTAAATCAAAAAATTAAACGAAATACCAGCATTTTTGTTAACCCTAATCCTATACCAAGGAATTTTCGTTACATGCCATTCCAAGGTGAGCCTCTCAGGCACATTGTGTCTGATTAAATAGCTAACTATATGAAATTATGAAACACATGTATAAACAAAATGTTATAACAAAATGTTATATACATTTTGTTTATTTAAACTTTATTTTAGTTGTTTTATGTGTAAAAAAGCAATTGCTTACAATATTAAAAGACACAGTTCGATTAAAATTGTATATATAGAGAAATATAGCTCTTTTAGAATGGAATGTGCCTCCGGGGCACACCTTGGTAGGATTAGGGTTAAATGTTTACCAAGAGTCCGTCCAAATAACGACACTTTGCAGTTAATTGTGACCTTCAATAAATTAATTGTTAATGACTGTATTTGAGGTCTTTTCTTACTGAATTTTCATACCAGATGGCTAACACAGGCCATCGTTCCTTACTACATTCATCACTACATTCCGGACCGAACCTGTACAAGCATCGTCAGTCGCTTCGTTCGCCATTCCAAAAATCAAAAATCAATCGCCATAAGCAGATGTTAGAAAATGTCGGAGAAAACAATAGAAACACAAAAAATATTCATATCTATCCAATAACTGACAAGTCTTCAGATTTCCACCCGATTTGCATACAGATTGCAAGGCGAACTGATGAAAGCCATTGATAAGGGTCCCCCTGTGAATATACAGCACAACTTACTATGACTGACTAGTGAGTGACTGTGTTTGTAACGAAAATTCGTCGTCGTTGCCGTTTTGATTGACGTAAACAAAATGATGAAGAATGGTCTTATAATGTTCATAGACTTCAAAATTAAACCCAACTACACGTTGTACAAACGTTTCAGAGTGAGTACCTATGTCTGTTCAACATGACTGTCTTGTTTAAAGTATCTAAACCAATTTATGTGAACTGTGGTGGTTATGATTCATTTTGGTTTTATGGTTGGGTGTAGGTACATGTACATGTAGATGATGTGGATGAACATACCGTTGTTGTGTTATTTGGATAAATATTACGTTTTCGTATAAGGTTTCGTACCTTTGGTGGGCTAACTTCTCTCGTCGATATGCCCATCTTTTCGTGATGGCGCAGCTGCACCGGATATATGATTTGATAGTAATGGCCGCCGATACGACGCACCAGTTCCTGATTTTGTCTGTATTCCTTTAGGAGTCGTTCAACTTCACCTGCAACGAGAGAGAAAAAGAAAGAAATGCAAATTAAATTCGATACATTCAGCCCTAAGGGTATTTATTTCTGAACATTCAATTGTAAGAACAAGCTATTATTATTATTATTATTTGTGCATTTTTACAAAAATGAAAAGAAAATAATACCGCTTGATTGTGCAGCTGACAACCCTTTACTTTCATCAAATGTTGCATTTTAGTCCCTAAAAGGGGTACACATTCCTGTTTGGTTTGGGCAAATATTTAAACTATCCTGTGCCCATCAACCAAACGATCAACGTTCAGATTGGCAAACAATGTCCTATTTACGAACAGGATATTGTACTCATATGCCAACTAATGAAGGGCGCAGAAAAACAGTCATTTTCCCATCTGATTAGTTCGCTTGTTTTTATAGTTTATTCAAATTGCGGGCACCGACAACACTGATGCAAAATACAGGTACCTATAACGACTGTTGCATAATTTGTATAATAGCAAAGGTTTGGTGCACCATTCCCCCATCGAAAGTTATCCACTTTGTTGGTCGATATGGCTTCATTTCTGTGATTTCCCTAAACGTCAATCTAATTTCCGTTTCTTGAAATTTGAATTCATTTTAATCCGTCTATTAAACCACAGGGGGCGAAAGGACCTTCCCGCTCGACCAGAAGTTCTGCCTGCTTGTTCTTCTTGGAATGTAATAGAATGACTGGGGTTTTGGATTTCCATCAAGGTACACGATACGATAATGTAGCAACAGCGATATCATCAGCATCAACATCAGCTCCGAAGCGAAGTTGGTTGGTCTCTAAGGATCTTAATCATCGTCATCGTCATCGTCATCCTTCTGCTCTCTTCTCCTTCGCACAAAAGGACCACGGAGGCAAATGATTAAATGGAGAGTGGTACTCTTACGTGAAAGATAAATTTAATATTCCGAGGATATTTTACTTCTATCTGTCATCGAAATGATGTACATAGTTGTGTTTGGTTGGGGTTCAGGTTGTGCTGGGGCGGGTTGGGTCTGGTAGGTGGAATGGGCACGCTTTCGTATTTATTTTGAATATAATTTATTGTGAGCATTAAAATTACAGAATAAATAAGACCTTAGGCCCTGTTGGGTATATCGCTTTGATGAAATTATATACAGGAGTCGGCAAAAGTATTTTGACAGAAATGCAAGTCGTTTTTCAAGGCGAATAATTCCTAACGGCTACGGACTTACTGTCTAGAGTTTTCGCTCAGTAATTGCATATGGCGTGGTCTATGATTGTGTGTGTAAATAAGATCTTTTGAGAGCCATGGCTGGATAACTCAGGCTTGTGGTTAAAGTGCGATTTCTTGACTGGCAAAAGTAATTTGACAGATTCATTTTTCAAAAATTTTTGGCGAAAAATACTCTTGTTGTATAATATTGAATTAAATATGATAGATTTGATGTGTACAGCTCGATTTT
The DNA here is from genome assembly GCA_963082955.1 of Cheilosia grossa. Lineage (NCBI taxonomy): Eukaryota > Metazoa > Arthropoda > Insecta > Diptera > Syrphidae > Cheilosia > Cheilosia grossa. Next base: position 39,971,612 of record OY720145.1, on the reverse strand, counting down.
CATTGAAAATTATTATATGATCAATCCAAAAACAAACAAAGTTAAATATATATAGATTTAAGGCCGAAAGTCAATAATTTTAAGGATGTTGCTAAGTTTAGAGCGCTCGCTAAGAGCCAGTAAGCTCTAATTAGATAAATGTTAATTTTAAATTACATTTAATCCGTTTTGTCTAGAATATTAGTTTAATGAAGGATATAAATAAAAATGAATTTAAAATTGAAGAATGGTACATGGTCTGTTTTTAAATTGCGTTGACCTCTGGGCTAGAATTGAGAACTTTGCCGGCGTTAATTCTCAGATATAAGCCCTGAGAACAGTGGCTGCTATAGACAGTATATCAAAAGATCTCTTGGAATACCGATCAAACGTCTTCAAGTAAATATTTGTGTTGGAAAAAAAAAAACAGAGGTGATCACTGGCATTGATTGCTATTCGAAATGTCGAGAGGAAATTTCATTTTCAGAGCCAATGCCAACATAATTATGCAGCATCTCCATACAAAAGTAACAGAATGTTTGCAAATTCTACTAAGGAACGTGAATTTTCAAGAGGACTCTGGGAATCTGACAAAGTACTTGTACTTGTACCATATACATATTTAAGTCCAGTGGTCTCATCAGCCATCTGTGCGTTTCTTCAGCAAAACAATGTCAGTGTCGATGACACTTCCAAGAACTTAGCAAAATACTCACGTCTATCACAGAATCGAACTTCGAAATTCATAGCAAACATTTCCCACGCCGGATTCTATGATAGTTCTTTCGGGGTTCATAGCAAGATTTCAAAACACGATAAAAAACAATACTTTCAAATATTTATCGGCTTGATAAGAGATAAATTAAATTTGTTCATGTTCGGTTTTGATCTGTACCTCAGCCTCCTTGGGGTCTTCAACCACATTTCCAAAAATAGCCTCAAAGAAAATTCTCAAGTGAACAAACCTTGAACCCCCTATAGGTTTATTTAGATACACGTGACCTGAAGGTTCTCCTTAAAAGTGAATACCAAACGTAAGCTGACATTCATGGGCTATGGATTTCAACGGTCCTATGAAGGATTTCTAAATTAAATCGATTCCGATGGAAAGCTGCTCCTTTTTAACACCCGTATGGGGATATACAAAAAATTAGGTACACCCTTCAAGTTTTTTATATGTATTTATAAAATATTGGATATAAGAATCCAAAAATACCTCAGTTCAGCCCATCACTACACCACCGCAAATTCAAATAGCAGAGCGCTGCAAAAAGATAATCGAAACCAACAATAGAAACTCCACCCCTACTACGAAATAAGGAGATCATGTTTTGGACCAATGATTGTCAATTTTACATTTCCTTAAGCTTTAGTCCACATAATCATTTGGAAAACGGGAGCATTGTCCCTAAACTCGTTAGCTCCTTGGTTTCTTAAGCAGGCAGTTCCAAGCCGGCCGATGTAAACAATCACTTATAATTAATTGAGTGGCAAATATTATTTTAAGGCAAAACCATTTTAGAAAAAAAAACCAGGGTTTTACCAGTTTTGCAACGGATTTTACTTCTCCGCTGAAGGCAAGGAAAATGGTCTAATTTTTAAAAACAACAAAAACCATCACTGAAACACAAAAACAAAAATCCCATATAATAATTAATGCAAAAAAGAAGCCCGTGGTCAAATCAACTTGAGTTTCTGCATAATTTGTTCAATCTCTAGGTAGAGAGTATTCGTTTAATACCCTTGAGTCGAAACATTAAGGAAAAACAAAAGAAGAACGAACTGAGAGATTGAATTAAAGGTCTGACGTCAGAGTGTTATCAAAGTCCGATAGGGAGTCCAAACATGTGATTTGCTGACATTTTTTTTAGTATTAAATGTACGCCACAAGGGTATGATTGGAAATACACATTTAAATATGTGGCTATTTTTCAAACAACTTACACAAGGCTTAAGAGACTAGTAACTTTCGCTTGCTCAGATTCCTTTTGAACTCTTCAAAACGTGAATGGTAGGACACAAAAATGAATAGCAAGTCCGCATGACACTTAAATTTAATTTATATTATTTATGACCAAATTAGATGAAGAAAAAAGTGGAATTCTTCTTTCAACGAAGCTTTATCTTTCTTTTGGTAGGTATATATCACAAAATTTTGAAATAACGACTTGACAAAATATTTTGCAGCTTTTTAATATTTTTGTCTACAGACTTGTGGAGCTCGTTGCGAATGATTGGATCTGGAATAAAGTCGACCATTTTGTGGCTTAAGAAGAAGACATAAACGCTATGGAAGACGTGTGGTCGGATGGAAAAGGGCAGATAGCTGTGACATCTATTTCGGGGATCGTATTAAAAACCAGAGACAGGGCTTAGGCGATAGTTCTTAGGCTTTCTGCTAACATTTGCCTACCATGAACTCACGTCCCTATAGGACGAGGACGACGCTTGAAGAAGTAGTTCGGCGGAACTCTTTATAAGCATTCTTTTAGTTTTGAATAACATTTTTAACGACCGGTTGCGGCAAAAAAGAGAGACTACTAAGTGTTGTAACGGCCACACAAGGTAGCTTAAGCGTGCGGCCGCCATGGCAGCAAGTCCACGGTTTTGACCCTATTCTTCATAGTCCAATATATCGAATATAAGGCTGCGTATATGACTGCGTCTGATTCCGTCCAGTAAGAAGTCATAACGCGACAACTTGAGACACCCCATTCAACACCAACCTAGACCCAAAACCAACCTATAGCCTGGACTCAGAACCAACCCAGAGCAAGAATCAACCCAGACCCAGAACCAAAACATGCGACGTTGGATTGAAGACGCACTTATGAATACTTGAAGTCGCTAATTTATGGAAACTCCACTTACAAGAGGACATTCTTCTTTCTACACAACACGTGTATCGTTCAGTCCTTCATTGGTCAACTACAACATTATTTAGTAAATATTGACTACGTATACGAGGGTAGTCACAATAATTGATCATACTGACAGTGTCGCCAAGTCCGGTGACGGTCGCTTGGCATTTGTATCAATCTTGATGATACTTCCATTCGTAAGAAATAAAATATTAACCCCCTGAAAACGTGTTGAACTCCAGTGAATGTGTTCGCATTTATCTCAAAGAATAAAGATGGAACGTTTCCAAGCCGACCCCTACTACTCTGCCCCTAACGAAGAGGTAAAATGAATAGGAAGCACCTTGCAAATATATTTACAAGTGTCGCTGCCCCAAAAGCGCCTTCACACTTTCTCCTCGCTTTGGTGTGTTTGAAATTCATTTGAATTTTAATTTGATAAATGAAGAAGAAGAGGTAGCGGTTGCTCAATCCGCACCCCATTCATCTGGGTGCTCAAACTCCAACCGCCACCGCTCAAACTGCGAACGCAATTAATTTACATCAAACATTTTTCGCATTTTCATTCACCGGATTGCGTACGTTCATTAATCAAAAGAAGCAAGCTACGCACACAACGACCATCGAAAGGGCTGTTACTATAATATACAGGACTATATAGTGTGCCGGCTAAACAGGGTGTGGGTCGTCCTTTATTTAGATGTTGCATATAATTAAATTGTGAAACTTCCAAAAAACCTAATCGCAGTTTGTTCATTAAACTCAGGAATTTAATCACTGCCCAATGTCGTGCCACTAATTTTGCCTTGTTTTTGATTTTTTTTTTTTTTTCCTTTTTCTACTGTTGTTGGCTCAGCGAACACCTTGACAGTGTTTGAAAGGTCCAGGGGAGATTAATTACTGCAGTACCACAAGCTCCCCATGGAGTATCAGATGGCTTATGTAATACAAAAGGACACACCGAAAGTCGTGTCTTCGAACTTGAAACTAATTTTAGATTTACTACGTATATATGTCAGCTTGAGAGCAGTTATGGGTTTTAAGGAAAATCTACGAAAAGGAGGATAATGTCACATCAGAGGACTGTGTCATTAAAATTAAACGAATTGATAGTATATTGTTCTCCTAAACGACCTCATTCACACGTATACACAGTCGCACGCCCATAATCGAAACAAAGGCAAATATTTAATAAATCATCCTCAACAATTGTCTCATTAGTTTACCTGGGGGTATAATGATGTTTTGACAACTTTTATCCTTATTATGTATTATCACCATGACATTGTGCGAGTTGGTAATTTATTTACACAATAGTTTAGGAATTGTGCGCCTAAGCGGAGCCATTGTGCTATGGCTATGGAGATCAAACAGACGAGGATAATTCAATAATCCCGTGGGAACTGGCATTTGCTATGATGATTATTGTTTGAACATGGTTGATTCCACAAGTGCGACTGGATGGGTGTTTTCCAGCGGTGCCGCTGAACATTTTCAAAAAGGGGACAAACAAATACGAATATAGCAAAAAAAACGTTTTTTTTCACAAAAACAAATTTATTCATTACGAAACACTTCTTTTCATATGTTTGCATTATTTTTAAAATATTGTAAGGAATACAATCCTACGTAAACTGAAAAAGGGGCCATTTTGATCATTTTTCAAAAAGTGGGAGCCAAGGGTCCTGAGATTAAAAAAGGTGCCAAGCGGCAATTTCTGATGTGAACCCTGGGGGCAGAGTGCAATAGGACGCACTTGGGAGATCTACTAAAGGTAGTTGTTTTCGGTTTGGCTTGAAGAACAATTTGCGGTATTTTCGAAACCCGTCCAATTTTTAATCCCATGTGAGTACTTCTCAGCAGCGGTTCAGTCAGTATTAGTTCTGCTTCTGCATGTCTCGGAACATGGATTGTCATAAGAAGTGGGACATTGACAACGGATTTTAATTTCAAATGCAATCTAACCAACTTATAAGTCTGTGGGATTGATAGCCAAAAAAACTTATTTTGGGATTATAATCTCACTTTGCTCATCATAGGAGATCCCATTATATTTGGGGAGACTGAAATGGGAGGAACCCTTGAAAGCCTTTCTCTTGTGCAGAGGTGCAAGCTCTTGACGTCTTTTCGTATGCCGATAAATGTTCGGCCCTAGTCTTTTAATTGTTAATAATAATAGAAATTTTGAAAACACATTTAAAAGCCCCTTATACAATTGACATCTTAGCTATCACCGCAGATCATACATAATCGTCAAAATTTATCGAGTTACTATCGAGGTGGGCACTTCTCTCGTATTCTATGTGTTCCAACAATTAGGGCAGTAAGCATACATTCGGACCTCTACACCTTGTTGAGGCCAAGGTACGAATGAGGCTACGTAAGAAGCCACATCAAGAAGGAAGACCTAGCCTTGAATGGCAGCAATGCCAAGGAATTGCTGCAAGCTTTTCTGGTGGTAAATCCCTTTAACCATCGAGAAGTTTTATGGCGGCAGTAGTTAAGGCTCTGAGAACCAGTATAGCAATGACACTACGATTCAAATGCGACGGGCTGGCTCTAAGCCGAGAACTCCCAATCAGCAATTCTAGGCTGTAAAACTACAAAGAGAGACTGCGCAGAAAGTTCGTCTTGGAGCTACACGAGCAAATCGAGATGGACGAATATTGACTTCTTCGGAATTGTGCCGCAAATAACCAGATTGGGGAGGAAGATAGGAGGTATTCCAGGAGCAATATTCATATGTTTCGTCAAAAGAAAAGAAGAACAACTCAGGTCAATAAGACCCAAAAAAAGAACTGAAAAAAAGGAGCTGGAGGAGCTTGGAGTAGTATCGAAGTCGGAGGATATCAAAAATCTTCTTTGGCAGATAAAAAAAAGGCGAAGGCTATAATAGAGTTCAATCCCTATGATACAAATAAACAAAGTATTTAATCACCAATCCAACAAGGCTGCTGCACCAGTCGTCCTACCAGCCATAATGTGAAGGACTGAGTTTTGGAAATTTATAAATACTAAAAACAAAAGTGATGGATTTCTAGCCCCACTATCTTTTAGTGGACATTTCGCGAACTCTCCGACACTATTTGTAATAATTTTGCAAGCTTTTTTCGATCAGAAGATTCGAAAAATGACTTGATGATTGATGAGAATTTTTTTGATTATAAATATCTATTGATGATTCTCCTAATCATAATATTTTCTGAAAATGACGCTTTGATTAATTTAGCAGCATTAATCCTGTACCTGGCGGTCTTCCTTCTGTTTTGCTTAGCAACTGTGCGTTTCCTTTGGATAAAAAATCGTATGTCATATATTTAATTTATCTTTAAAAACTGGTACATTTCCATCTGTTTGGAGAACTTCTTTTATAGTTCCCATTTTTAAATCTGGTAGGAGAAATAAAATTGAAAACTATAGATGTATAGCTATGTAAGCAATCCAAAATTCCAAAATTGTATGCTTCTCTTGTTACTGAAAGATTACATTTGTATTGTAATTACAGTTGACGAACCCGGCAAACGTGACAAAAACAACGAATTTCGGATCTGTACGTGGAATGTTAGGTCCCTTAACAGACCGGGTGCAGCCGAACATCTAGCGGAGGCCCTAAACTGCTATAAAGCAGATCTAACCGCCTTCCAAGAACTGCGATGGGATGGGCCGGGCAAAAATAGCATGAAAAACAGCGGCGACTGCTATCGCCAACAAAAACAGCGCTTATTCGTTTGTGGATTTGTCGTTGGCGACAGACTTAGGCAAGAAGTCTTATATTTAAACCATGTGAACAAGCGCATCACGACAATCCGCATCAAGGCTACATTCGCCAGTATTAGCCTAATATGCGCGCATGCCCCCACGGAGGAGAAAGACGACGACAATAAACAGAGGTTCTACGAGCTCTTGGACAAAACTTACGAGCAGTGCCCTAGATATGACATTTAAATTGTCTTACGCTATTTTAACGCAAAGTTAGGAAAAGAGGGCATCTTCGGTAGTGCCGTCGGAAGATACAGCTTACGTGACACCACCCCCGATAACTGATAAGGCTGATCGATTTCGGTTTCCACAGCGCACTCTGCTACTAAGGACTTATTGACCTTCATTAGGGAGGTACCACGTCTCTAAGATTAACCTTTCCCCATTGATACAATAGATCTTTCAGGTTGCGGTGTCAGCCCACTGGGCATGGGAATATCTAAAAAAAAAAAGTCCAACAAAGGCGCTGGAGCAGATTGCCTAGCCGAACTGTTCAAAGTGGCAGGCGATGACCTGGTTAGGAGCGTGCACCAACTAATTTGTAAAATATGGTCGGAGAAAAGTATGCCCGCTGAATGGAATCTCAGCATTGTTTGCCCGATCCTCAAGAAAGGAGACCCTCTGAACTGCGCCAATTACAAAGGTATCAGTCTTCTTAACGTTGCTTACAGGATTTTATCTTCAGTGTTGTGTGAACGCCTGAAGCTTTTCGTAAACAACCTGAATGGTCCATATCAGTGCGGCTTCAGGCCAGTAAAGTCCACCACAGACAAAATATTCACACTGCGGCAGATCTTGGAGAAAATCCAGGAATTGATTTTCATCGATTTTAAGAACGTCTAGGGCAGCATTTATAGGGACGAACCATACAGAGCAATGTCTAGTTTTGGCATCCCTGCCAAACTCGTCCGTTTGTGCAGGATGACGATGGAGAATGCACGCTGCTCCATCAAGGTCGGTAAGGAACTCACCGAGACCTTCGATGTCAAAAAAGGATTTAGAAAGAATAGTGCAAAACTCAAATGCACCAGAGGCACGATCTTTAAAAGACCGTGATATAAATGGCTCGCTTGCGAGTATTGAGACTGAGGCGGCGAATGCCGCCAAATAAAAAGGACACCCAACACCGACGTCTCGGACAGGACGTCACCATAAACAGATATATCTTTGAGGTGGTTAAGGATTTTTTCTACCTAGGCGCCGCTATGAACTCAGACAATGACACCAGCGCTGAGGAGTGCTCAAAAATCACGGTCCATGCTGCCAAAGGAACAGTATCAAAACGAGTTTGAGTTCCTCTAAGACCATCGCATAAGTAAGTAGAATATTACTACAGGAGTCATAAATCATGTCAGACGCAGATTAATCGAACAGTTCTCTGAGTTGCGAACAAGGCACTGAGTATGACTGGTCAGTGGTCGATCGCTTTGAGCGGAACTAGTGAAAGAAACCCACTGTAGAGGAAGCCATATGGTTAATCAGAGCTTCAAAAATTGTTGGTCAAAAGTGGCCTCTACCAATCTTAATTCATGATTCGACGCAGATGCAAATCAAATCCACCCAAATAAATGAAAGCATTCGAGTAGCGTTCACCTTCGAAAGCACAGAGTTTCCCATTTACATGCGAGGCATCAATACGTAAAACGAACACTCCAAGCATGATGACACTTCGAAGAAAATAGGTCACTTATTGAAGAAAATAGGCAAAAAAAGCGGATATCTCCACCGAGTTATTTCGATTGATATGCCCTTCGTAAGGATGGCAAAAACGTTAACAAATACACACACCCCCATCAATCAACTCTACCAATTTCGATACTCATTCAAAATAGCTGAGCGACTCATAGACTCGTCGATTAAATTCACATAATCCATCAAAGTAACATTAATCCATCCTTCCTGTAGGATTAAAAAGATTTTCGTTTCCTCTGGCTGTGTGGCCCTATTCAAATCAAATATACTGCCCATTCCTTCATCTTCCATACAACCCATCCACTCAGTAGAAAAAGAAAAAAGGAGCCCTTTACCGAACACAGGTTTGCCTTTTCTCAGGAGTTCACATACAACGATGGATACGTAATGAGATTCCACCGTAACAAGGCTCTCCCAACATTACGACCGCCAAAGACGTACCATGCAAAAACAGAAATAAAAAAAAAAAAAAAAAAAAAAACAAGCAAAACTCCTGTGGCCTGCATGGGCATAAACATGAGTGTACGGAATTATAAATCGAGCAGCGCTCATCTTCGGCCTGCACATTATTATTATTATTATTATGATCATCACCATCATTATCACCAAGCACTCGGCTTTAGGAGGTTTTTCCGCTTTCCTACCCCGAGCATCCATCTAAGGCTTCCCTTTACGTTTTATGTCTTTAACAAGTGTGCAGCAGATCCTTCCTCGTCGTTCTCGCATCTAGCTTTTATTGCATAGGTATGATGTAGTTCATTCGCCTGTATCCTCGTTTTTACAGCCACTTCATGTGAGTGCTTTAAAATGGAATAAAGGCTGGGCGCACAAAAAAAAATCTTAAACATCGTTAGGCGTTATTGGGAATGAGTTCCACTATCCGACCTTGTTTCCGCAGCCATTCGTGAGTTCTCGTGCAACATCGCTCCAGTCTGGAATGCACTACTTTCTCGTTGCCCTGCCCCCACCATAAATGGAAAGTGTATATCCTCTGAGCGGATTGGTACTTAACATCGCATTTCAAATTCATGTCTCACTTAAAGGAATGGGCGTAGCATGAAGATAACTATCTCTCTTATAGGGCTTTCTTTGCCGCCATATTTAGCCCAAATAATTTATCGATAGACCCCGTGGTACATTATTATTTTTCGTACATGTATTTTTTGCACCCCCATACCCTCCTTTAACCAAGACCTTTGAGAGACGCTCAGCGTTTTCGTCCTAAGTAAATTAGGAGTCAAGGGCAATTTCACTGATTCCTCTGATGCTTCTGCTAAAAGAAAATCCTTTTGGCTTTTCCCAGTATAAATACCGTGCTTAGTTTTATTTTTTTTTTTGGAAAATGGTTTCTTTTCTCTCCTACAGTCTCCTTGGCTGAGACCAACAAGAAAATCTCTAGGATTTTCGTCAAGAATAAGGAAGAAGGAAAAAATGCTCACAAAAGGTAATAATGACCGAGGCTTCGAGTTTATTGAAATTAGAGTCAATGGCTGTTGGCGTTTCGTACAAGGTGGCATAGGGCGCGGCCCCGTTGTCAGGTCAGAATAAAATTACAATAAATACAATTTAATCATAGTTTAGGGCGGTAATTTAATGGAAATGTTAACGTTTTCATGAGTTGCTCGGTCGGGTATTTTAAGTGAATTAAGAAAGCTTGGATGCTACACCGAAGCCCGTTTGTTTCTCTTTTGGGTTACTGAATGTTTAGTGGGCGAGTTTCAAGTAATGAAATCGATTGCTGGTTGATCGATGGTGGCTGTGGATGCGTTGTCCGAGTGATTGGCACAGATTTACGAAAAATCCAAGAAGTCTTTATAGAGGCGGTTTCTTTTGCACGCATGAAAAATGTAAAGTCACCTACAGAACCATGCGCTTTCGGCATTCTATTCGAAAACCTTTGTCAACTAAAGACCAAACAAATTTTAAACGAATGACAAAGTGCATTCCCAAGTGAGTTAAAAGCCTCAAAAAGTAACCATTTTTCAGCAGAGGTCGAACTACGCTTCAGATAACAATCTTCAATCAACAAAACTGCTGAAAGCAAACCTTTACGGAGATCCAAGAGGATGCACAGATTATGAGTCCATGAGTGTTTCAGAGTCATTTACCTTGGATTTATTTGAAGGAATTTGCACTAAATGGTTGTCGAATTTTGAGCGACGACATTGAGTTCATCCACTCTTGTCTGGCCATGGAAAGGGTCCAATACAGGGAGCCTATATCTACCTTGTGAAAATCGTAACAGATAACGATAATACTTACGAACCAAACATCAACTAGAGTTGCCTGTTGACGAACCCGTTTCTACGGACGCCAGACGGCGGTCATCCCAACATACCATCCCACGAGTGACAATATGCGAAGGTTTTTCTAAAAGGACTCAGATTTGCTTCATGCAAAGTCAGCAACTGCTAGCCCTACAAGTCGGCTATTTTTTGGCCTGCTCACCGCTTGAAAACCAAAATCAAGATCGCTACTTCATTGAAAAAGTAATTATGCCCGGCGAAGCCTTTTTTCACCTCAGTATCTTGGTGTAATATGCTTGTCCCTGGGGGCTTTAAACTAAGAAGGGACCGATGCATACATTTGAGTATCGTTTTGATGGGGCATCTCGATATAGACAAAATCTTGGAAATATTTTATGAGCCAGATAAACTTGTCAAAATTAGTTTAATTTAGCCCATATTACAAGCGTACGCAGGGAACAAACCTGTTAAAGAGTTTAACTCCGAATTTAAGGTCGTGAATTCCCTACAATTATTTAAGTAAGTGAAGTTTGGTCAAAATTGGGACAAAGGAGTGTGGCACTTCCATACAAAAAATATTCAGACACTCGACACTGATGAGTGGTGCTGTTGAAAAATGTTGAACTTTGATGTGCTGCACTTATTTGAACAAAGAAAAAAAAAAAAAATGTTAGGAAAATGGGGATTGGCATACGTTACAAAATGAAGTTATTCAAAATACCAACAAGAGGTGTTATTATGGTATTTAAAGAAAAATGTCATTTTTTGAGATAAATGATCGGATGCTTATTTCATAATAAAGAGGTATTTATGCCGTTAATAATGAAGAACAACATCAGCCAAATGGCCACCACGAGCACGCATACAGGACCATATCCTTTTCATGAAATTTTCCATAACCAATTCGCAAAGTATGTCCTCGATAGCCTCACGAATTTTATCTTTGAGGTCTTGAATCGACGCTGGGCTGTTGGCGTATACCTTATCTTTCACGTTTCCCCAAAGGAAGAAGTCGCAAGGTGTTAAATCACAAGATCTCGGTGGCCAATTGTGATCACCTCTTCGAGAGATAACACGGTCCGGAAACATTTCCCGTAAAAGACCAATGCTTTCGTTGCTTGTATGGCACGGAGCGCCGTCTTGTTGAAAGTAAACGTTGTCCCGATCAATACCATTCAACTCCGACCATAAAAAATCATTAATCATCACTCGATAGCGCAATCCATTTACCGTAACTGTTGATCCAACCTCATTTTCGAAAAAGTAAGGTCCAATGACCCCGCCGGACCATAAACCGCAGCAAACAGTCACACGTTGAGGATGGAGAGGCTTCTCAACAATAACTCTTGGGTTTTCCGAGCCCCAGATGCGACAATTTTGCTTGTTGACGTAGCCACCGCGGTGGAAATGGGCCTCATCAGTCAAGATGATTTTTCGATGGAATTCCGGAACATTTTCATGCATTTCAAGGACCCAATCAGCAAAGACACGACGTTGTTGATGATCGGCCGGCTTGAGTTCTTGTGTTAACTGAACTTTATAAGCCTTAAGACCCAAGTCTTTATGCAAAATACGGTGTAATGACGTTTGTGGAATGCCCAATTCCAAAGAACGACGAGGAATGGACAAACCTGAGTTTTCTTCAACACTTTGGGCTTCAGCAGCAATATTCTCAGTTGTTCTTGAGCGACGTGCACGGGTTTTATTCTTCACATCACTAACTTGTCCCAACAGCTCGAATATTTCTACCAATTTCTGTATTGCGGTCCGACAAGGCGCTTCACGACGACCAAAAAATGCTTTAGTTTTGCGAACTGTGACTACAAGATTTTCACCATTTTTGTAGTGAATTTTAATAATTTCAATGCATTGTTGAAGCGTATATCGTTGCATTTTTAGTAATGGCGTAATTTCTACTTGTCAAATGTCAAAGAATAAAAGCTTCAAAAGTGACAGCTACCGAAATAGCGGGTCATTCACAATAACACCTCTTATTGACATTTATAACAGCTTAAGCCTTGAGATTTGGGAAAAGGGCTGTTGAAAGTCTTTCGAACAATGTGGGCGACATTGTGTAAAGGGCGTGGCACATTACTAGGCGATTTTGGGGGACACTTTCGACGGAAATATTCCAATCTTCTGCCATGCTTCAATCGAAAAAAAATTTCACAGATCTGTTAGAGAAGTTGGAGGACATTTTAGAGAAAAAAAAAAATATACCTAAAGGTTTATTTTATCACGAGGCAAGCTGACATTGCGCAGTTTTTTTTTTCGATTTCAGTTGTCCACCCTTTGATCATTTTAACATGGTTAAAAGTATTTTAGTATATATCTTGTGGTCAATGTGAATTGCCATTTAATTTGCTGCCTGTCAGCTACATCTTATTCGGCATCGCCGTTTATCAGAAGTGACCATTTCATATTCTTATTACTAAATGCATGTCTCTAACGGTCCGTGCTTTGTTCTTTCTACCTTTTACTACAACTCATGAATACCATTCCTGGAGCACGCAGTTCTGCCTCAACTCCAGAGCTCGCTTTTCGTACTCACGAGTGTGCCTTAGCAGGCGTTTGTCATTTTCGTCGTCTTAAGAATGTTCAGTCAAATCTATCTACTGAAACACGGGGAATATTTTAAGTGTTTCCAAGTCTCTTTAACACAATCGTTAGAAGGAGAAATTCTGCATTTTTAGGACAGCTTAGTCTGCCTCTTATATGGAAAATAGAGATTGGTGCCCAAGCTATGTACCGATCTTTAAATCCGTAATTGCTCCAACTTTCTAAATGTTGATTAGGTATCTATTGGTGTTCAGATTGGCCGGGAAAATAAGATCGTGGACGATGAAGCTGCCAAATAGAGATTTACAGCATTGTACCGCTGATATAACTCGCAGAGATCGTATAAAGACCAAAAGAAGACGTAAGGTTCTTAATGTTGAGCAGACTTTTCTGTGGATGGAGCATTTCATGCTTCGACGGTTTGTTGTCTCGGTTTAATGCTAGATATTAAGTTAAGGTATAGTGTGTCGTTCAAACTATACCTTCTTTGACCCGACAATATCATATAGGCTTTTCTGGATATTTCACATTTGATGCCATAGTTTGGCAATTCCTCAAGTAGTTCATCCACTTCAAGGCTCCGCATTAAGGGAGACAGATCCATGTCGGCAACATTTTCTGGTTCATACCATGATGCTTATGTACTTTCTGATGAGTCCTGTATCTCTACTGATCTTTTATCCGCTCACTCTGATACTGTGCTATATGTAGAACATTGAATATGATCGAACAAAATTAATGAATGAGGTATCCGTAAACGGCCATATTCAGAGACTCTCTTTGGCACTCCGGCAGCTTCGTCTGCTCTGTCGAAAGCGTATAGCTTACTGAAATTCTGTTTCGCTCGACGTAGATGGAATATTCGCATTGAGCTAAGAGCTTTCCTATAGTTCCTCGGTACGGAGGTTAAGTAGCTTCATGTGTTTTTTTTATTTTTTTTTTTATATCCTTTCTAAATATGCCCAAATTTGCACTGCTTTCCCATTCTAATCAAACCCGTTCTTACATTTAAATACAACGCCCATAGTAGGTAGTAAAAAAAATTAAATAAATAAAAAAAAACTCAAACAAAAACCCAATTCAGTTTGTGGCCTCATTAGCTTACCTATCTATTAAATATGACCATAATAAAACTTTACCAAAATGTTCATTATCCCAACATCTGGCAGCGAGTGGAGTTCATACCAATCAACACCAAACCCGGCGCATTGTAACACCTCAACATCAACACCCTAGTAGTCGAAAAGAACGAACAGAAAAAAAAAAAATACGAAATTTTATTACCTTTAATTAACTGAAATTACCCATTTGCTACGCTTTGCATATCTTTGCAAAGGACCAAAACCAAAATAAGAAAATATTCCGCCTCCAACATTAAATTTGCCGCTCTCGTTCGCGCTTCGTTGCGCAGCAGCGCTCCTGTGTGTTATGGCGGAGGCCAAATCTTTGACTTTCTTTCATAATAATCATAAAAGCTGCTATGCCAATGGGAGGGGTTCGCTGCCAAAGGACCAAAACAAAAGTGAAAGCATATACCCCACCAGCAAAGGAAAAAAAAAAAAAACAAAAAAAAAACTCCTTTTCCGCTAACCATGACATTTGAATTTTAAAGTCTCGCGGTAGTCGCCAGTCCGCTCCCTTGTTAGGTAAGATACCTACTTTTTGAGCGAGTGTTCGCATGGAGGTGGTAGCAACCCCTTTTTCCGGAGGCCAAAAGTAAACGCTTTGTGCGTTCTGTGCTGCTGCGTATTTTTCCTGTGTTTTGTGTGTTCCGGTGAAAAATTAGGACAGAACTACGCACGTAGAGCAACCGGCCTGGCTCAGTGTGTGTGCGAGGATACGTGTACACTGTACAATACAGTCGTACCTATTCACAGCAGAGTAGGTACACAATAAAAGTGTAACATCGTTTTGTAAATCCTCAGTAATAAGCAGTCCTATTTCGCTCGATAAAAACTGCGCTTTCGTCAGACGGATACTCATTTCTGAGATCCAAAAGGACACACACAAGGAGGACAGCTTCAATTGAAGAAGCAGAAAAACGCAAGAAGAACAAGTAGCGGCGGTTGTGATGTAGCCAAAAAAAAAAAGGAAAAAAAATTTCTGGCAAAATCATTAAGACCAGTGAAGCCTAGTAGTTTGCCTTGCGAGCTAAGCCGCCCACGCCACCTGCCACCCACCTGCCCCATACCCACCCCACAGAACCACTCGGTCGAGGGCTACTGGCTGCTGGTGCTGCTGCCGCTGGTGGTGGTTATTATAGAAGCCGAGCAAATAATATGAATGCAAATTAAATTGAGCGCATCATAAACATAAAAATCCACAGGAGTAGATTTTCCGGACCTTGGTTCGTTAGTTCGCAGTGATATAAATGGATAAAACGAAAGAGAACAGTCGAGGGGAGACTTTTCTTTCTCCTCATTTTCATTTCATTTCTTTTGCGTTTTATTTTTGTATTTTACACAAAATGGCGGATGTTCCATTCGTATTATATTTCTCTTTGCAGTGTTCTCGCTGTTTATACGGCCCAACTTAGCTCAGAAAGACTATTTAATTGGGAACGAGGTGATTTAGTTTTTGGTATATTTTTGGATTTGTTATCTCACCACGTTTAGTGGGTTGTCCTTCTGGAGGAAAGTATGTCTGCGGAAATATTTGTATCATCGTACTTTCTTCTCTAGGTTCGACCGAGCCGTAAGTATCATTGCAAATATTTAAATATTTTAGACACCTGCAAGGTGTGTAGAGGTATATACATTTGGCATAAATTTTGCACTCATCAGCATTCATTGTTGAAACACATCAATTTCAGATGAAGGATATTTGAAAGTATCGTTGCAAATACCAACTGTCAGCAGTTTTAGTTTTGTGAAAACCATTTTACAATGTAGTAAGCCTCCATTGGGTTGGGGTGTATAGGGACGTTTCGAAAAGTAGGTGCGTGAACAAGTCACTTTCCTGAAATGGATGAAGTGCGTTTCCGGGTCAAGAAGAAGCAGTCTGGTGGAGCAAATACAGCAGTGAGAAATTCTTTTTAAGAAGTAAAGAAGACTTTTCGATGAAACGACAAGAAACTTCTTTCTTTCGAAAAGCTATTCCCAAACGATTTGAAGGTTGCCTATAGTAGCATAAAAAGAGGGAGCAACAGTTATGATCTGATATTGTATTCCAGAGAGTCTTGTCAGCAACACAATAGAATCTTATTTCATACTAGCTGCCGAACATTTTGACAGTGGGACTAATGATAAGCACCATACACAAGATATATGTTTCTAAACGTCTTAAATGGGCTTAAGGTTTTATGCAAACCAAATAGGGAAGAAAAGTTTAAGAGCTGCTGGAGAACAAAGTCCATGGAGTATCCAGACACCAGATCGATGTTCTTCAACCTATTCAAGTCAAAACTGGCAGTGATTGTCTGGACTTAACCTAACTGAAGAATGAAATTGAAGTGAAGACTCGCACCAATAAAGTTGCAAGCTATTGCAAATCAACGAGTCAGCGCATATGCAGCGTGCTTATTCTTCAAAAAACTTAACAGTCGCTTGGAGGTCGACAGAGAGCAGAATATGAACATTTAACGATTTAAATTGTTGAAAGGAACTTAGGAAATTGAGCAGATAAACACAATATTTACAATAAAAGGCTAATGTTAGTCAATTCGACGACATCTCTCTTCAACCCAGGGACAAAATAACTTGTCTATTTGTTATTTTTTTAATCGCGCGAATACGTCACTTCGGACATTTGCGGATCTTGTGCAAGGAAAACTTAGTTACTTAATTTAATTTTTATAATTTTATTCTTTATCATGTTATGATTGATTTTATATTAATAAAGAAGACATTTACTTATTTTTTTATTAAAGTGGCAGCACCTTTCTAATGTTTTACATTTTTCATAATTTGAACGAACAAAAATAATTTTAGGTGTTATTTTCTTTGAATTTTGCTGCAAATGTGTGAATAAAATATTTTACAATATGTACGTGGACGAAGAAGTCGATATAACAACGAAAAGTTTTTAACCCTTCCTTTTTTAATGATTCTTCTAAAAGGATCTAAAAATATTTGTGATCCTTTCTAATCTCTTCTTGTTTTAGGTATATTTTATATTTTCCGTTTTATGATGCTTGTTAAAGTATCTGGAAATGTTTATGATCCTTCTTCATTACTTTTTGGTTTGTTATTTGTATTCTTATTTTTATGGCCCTTGCCAAAGGATCTAGAAATATTTATAATCCAATGCAGTTTGGAAATTGTCAAAGTTTGTAAATTTGGTAGCAACAGAATCCTGGGCCTCTGGTGTTCTCGGCGTGTAGCACTCAAATTGTGCATTGTGAACATTGAATTAGGTAATGAAATTAGTTTACCTGAAAATATTTATCCACGAGTTCATGGCAGATTGTATCCAGAAGATCTGGAATGATGGACGAGATCGATGACGCAGGAATATGGAACAGATTTTGCAGCGACCGAAAATGTCCCTCGTAGAGGCAACATAAGCCGCTAAAATGTTCGCACGCATATTTGTTTCTTGCTTTTGGATATCCGGAGTCACTAAAGCTAGACGATCATCGAATTGTTTGGCATCGATACGCAAATAATTGCGAAACAATTCTGGCTCCTCGGTTCTCAATTCCACGAGCAATTTTGTGTAAGGACACCCAATCCTTTGTCCAAACACGCCGATGTTTATGTGGCTATTTATCCTCCTCGCTGCTCTCAAATACGCACACGTCCAAAATAATCGCAATAGCATCTTTTTGTTCCATTTCAATTTTTTTTTTACGTGCTTCTCAATCAAGACTTCACCACCGAATGAAAAAAATAAAACAATTTTGAATTTGTCTGACAATGCCTGCAAACGGATCTGCAAACCGTGTGAACTGGCAATGTGGTATTGTAAGGTAGTTCACTATTGTCAAATCATTTGCAGTTCATTGCCAGATCATTTGTAGATCTGACAATGTCAGATCTGGCAATCGTCTGAACATAGCTTTAGATATATTGTTTACGGGAATAGTGTGAAAAATTTAAAAGAGTGTGAAGAAAAATGGTAACTCTTATGGCTAATTTTGGTTTTCCAAAATCTACTGAACACAACTCCGAAATAATTAGCAAATCATTCTTCATGTGCACTTACAAAAGTAGAATAGCAGAAGCTTTACCCAGTTTCGTATGTAAAGAGTATCGCCCTGGCACCGTGAAAAATATTTGTACCAACCTCACCTAGACTGAGGATATCCGAATAGGTAAATTTATTGCACTGGGCAGCATCATTCTAATAAATAGAAACAGACATAGAGCAAGAAGAGTGCTTGCATTAATTTCATCATGTCACAAAGACACAAAGAAGAAAAAAATCCGACAAAGGATACTCTAATTCCATTCGCAACAATCACATTTCTAGTTTCGTCCAGCTCTCGTTCTCGGTCGTATTTATATAACCCTTTCACACGACAACAATTATTTTCTCTTACAGCATTTTGTCAGCTCATTCATTTCCTCATTTTTTTTTCTGCTTTTTGTTGACTCATCTTGGTTATTAGAGGTGAAAAGGAAAAGTTTAGTTTTTTTTTCCTCCCACTCTTATATAACATCCTTGCTGTGTAAGAAAATTGGCCGTACTAAAAAAGGGTAAAAAGATGACAGCAAAAATGCTGTAGAAATATTTCTAGGATTGTTTACAGTTTCGATAAGTGCGGGCGTTTCGTAGTTGCAATTTTCTATCATTTTACGAATACTTAAAACATAAAGTCGAAGGAGATAATGTAAGAGCTCTTCGGTGACATCTTTAAATGTACATTAAATTAGGCACAATTATGCTTACTCAGCTTTGAAGAAGTTTTCCATAAGCACTATAAAAGGGTAAGTAAAAGGAAGTCAGGAAGAACGGATGACTTTCATATACAACTTTGTGCAATAACTTTATTGGTTGAGTAATTCATTTTTAACCTATACAGCTGCTGGCTGTTGTAGTTTGGTAGGGCGATGGTGTAGGGAGTTGGAAAATATCATCCATTTATGGATTAGTTTTGTGACGACCTCCACCCAGATATAAGTCGCTTTGTCGGGTTGACTTATGATATGGTCTGCCTAGTGACGGACCGTTGGGGCATTTCAAAAATTGATATACCTTCAAAGCTGTGTAGATAGTTGTTGGTGTTATTGATTTGTGCTCGGCATTAAACTAGGAAAAACCTGTTTAATGGCGAGATTTATTTTTATAACTATCAGAGTTTTAGGCATCTTGCTTCGAAGAATTTTCTTTTAGTCTCGGTGCCTTGTATTCGTGAAAACCCTCTGATTAGATATTCGCTTGGATCTCAATTTCTGGACAGGGGATAGCGATGAATCTTTTTTCTCCAATCATCTGACCGGGAAATTTTTCAATGGAAAGGTGGACGCCGAAGCTAGGTACGAGAAGTAGCTTTCCAGACAAACACAGTCGGAAAAAAGTTCTCGTAAGTAGGGTCTTATTTGATTTTTTTTTTAAAGGAAAAACTGCTCCGGGAGCCCAGACATAAAACCTAAATCAAGTAATTTAACAGAGGTGTAGGTGATTAAGACTAACAACTAAAGGGGTGTTATTTTGGTATTCAAAGAAAAATGCCATTTTTTGAGATAAATGATCGGATGTTTATTTTATAATAAAGAGGAAGGTATGGCGTTAGTAATGAAAAACAACAACAGCCAAATGGCCACCACGTGCACGCATACAGGACCAAATCCTTTTCATGTAATCATCGATAGCTTCACGAATTTTATCTTTGAGGTCTTGAATCGACGCTGGGCGGTTGGCGTAGACCTTATCCCTCACGTGGCCTCAAAGGAAGAAGTCGCAAGGTGTTAAATCGCAAGATCTCGGTGGCCAATTGTGATCACCTCTTCGAGAGATAACACGGTCCGGACACTTTTCCCGTAAAAGATCAATGATTTCGTTGCTTGTGTAGCACGTAGCGCCGTCTTGTTGAAAATAACCGCTGTCCGGATCAATACCATCCAACTCCGACCATAAAAAATCATTAATCATCTCTCGATAGCGCAATCCATTCACCGTAACTGTTGATCCAACCTGATTTTCGAAAAAGTAAGGTCCAATGACCCCGCCGGACCATAAACCGCTCCAGTCACATGTTGAGGATGAAGAGGCTTCTCAATAATAACTCTTGGGTTTTCCGAGCCCCAGATGCGACAGTTTTGGGCCGACAAGGTGCTTCACGACGACCAAAAAATGCTTTAATTTTGCGAACTGTGACTGCAAGATTTTCACCATTTTTGTAGTGAATTTTAATAAATTCAATGAGTTGTTGAAGCGTGTATCGTACCGTTTTTAGTAATGGCGTAGTTTCTGCTTGTCAAATGTCAACGAATAAAAGCTTCAAAATTGACAGCTACCGAAAGAGCGGGTCATTCACAATAACAACTCTTATTGTTAAACCCTTTATTTAAGTACTTAAACACCTCCATTAAATGAAGTTACCATTCTTTTGAATTTTAATCTCTATTCAAACAGTTTAATTTAACTTCTATTATTTAATACTATGATCGTTCTCGATGTTAACTTTAACTTAAAAATGACCTCCTACGGTCGCTCTTGATACTCAACTGCCTATCTTTCGTCATCATCGCCTCGTCGTCGTCAGTCAATACGCGTTGGTCGGGTGTAGTTTTCGTTCGTTTCTTCCATCTGTCGGAATTTTTATTTTTTTTCCTCTGTCGCGACAGCCAACTCATTGATGCTTACCGTTGGTGTTTCGCATGTTGTGTGTTCGGCTCGTCATTCTAGTTGTAAACGTTCTTGTGTGTGTGAAGGTTCTCTAGTCGTACTCGTAGTTCGTTGATTGTACCTCTCGTCTTGTTTTTTGGTGTCTGCTGCACAACATATAAATGTTTTTTTTTTCTTTTTTAGTTCAGAACAGAACCTGAACTGTTATAAAAAAGTTCATTTTTCTTTTTTAGCTCAGGGACATCAGAGCTCAAATTTGTGTTTCTTTTTTGGTTCAGAACATGATCAGAGCGCGCTCTATGAGCTCAGAATAAATTGACTGAGCAGCCTGAGGAAGAAGCTGATTAAACATGTACAAGCACAATTCCAGTGACATTTGACAGAAAGAAAAATAGGAAAAACAAAAAAGCATCAGTACGCTCGGTTCAGCACGCTCGGTTCAGAGCGCGCTCATAATGCTCAAAGCTCAGCTCTGAACTGAAAAAGAAAAACTCCTATAAAATGATGTATATGCAGCTGTTCGTTTTGTTCGTCATCACATCTCAATCCTCCAATTATCAATCCGGAAACATAAAGTATTTGTGAACTTTGACTTTTATTAATTTTCGCCCTATTTAAGCTACCATAAAAAGTTTTAGTGCTTATAAAAGTCGCAGTATTTCTTAATAATATAACAATTATAGTTATATTGTTTCAAATATTGCATTACGAATATTTATAAAAACTTCATTCCAAAAAGTTAGATTTGCACTAGTATCCGGACAGCAGAACTTAGTCTTCGAACACTTTGATTTCAGTAAAAACATTTTGTATGAAAATATTTTTATTATATACCTACCCTTAGGGGCTCTTACATTGTTAGTTTTTGGGCAAAGGCAAAAGCTTCTTTTGGCACCATTCAATTCATGTACATGTTTAAGTAGTCAACAAATTCATTAAACATTCGGTGGTTATCATTTTAAAAAAGTATTTTTTCGGCTTAAAGCTTTTATTACGGACGAACTCCTTAAAAAACACCGGGCTTGCAGATATCTGCACACCACTGAACAATCGGCTCTATATTTTTCACTGATTAATCTTTTGCCCTTTAAACGGTCACACAATTTTGAGCGGCATACAATTTACTTCAAAACACATTTAAAAAAAGGCGTCCGGGTACCGAAAGTAAAACATTTCAGTACCCGGACAGACATTATCTCACTTAGCAAACTTTGTCCGAATACTGAAAATGTGCGAGAAAAACATAATTTATTTTTGTAAAATCATGAAGAAAATACATCAGTGTCGTTTAGCAGCATTTAAAATCTAATTGCAACTTATCTAAAATTTCTGCAATCCGGACAGCGTGTTCTTCCTGAAAATGCCCCTTCAATTTTAGTTTTAGCATCCGAAAACGAAAATTTAGGTAAAAAAAATATATTTTAATAAAATTTACTTTTGAACAATGTATGGCTGATTATTTTTAAAAGAAAACAAGTTTCCTCAAAGAATAACAAAAATTAAAAATAACTCATTAAATCACGTTCACATTGTTTTTGTTAATATTTGAGACTTTTTAATTTGACATGACTATTTTTCTCAAGTAAACAACAAAGTGTCCGGACACTATCTAACACTGTTCGTATACTAGTGCCTCTACCCTATGAAAGTAAAAACACCTCCTGATTGAGTTATTAAAATAGATATCATTAGCTGTGTGTACCTAGTTCCGATAACATAATTTCAACTATGCAAACGTAATCAACACATGTCCTTCAAATAAATCACACTCCCGTAAAGCACATGCTGCAGTTAGAGTAACTCCCCCCCGTCAAGTGTAGATTTAGTTGAAAGAATCAATGAAAAATCAATTAGCAGCACCATGTCATCCTACGTCAACGAGTGTAGACGGCGGAAATGTTCATTCGTCCGGATAGCGATTAACTAGGACATTGAATATGACGGTGACTGGTGCCCCGAAAGCACGAGGAGCAACAATCAAGGGGATAACTCTGTCACGCGAAATGTTCTCCAACAATGTAATAGAGAACAGCCAGTCAACCGTTGACGCATTGTATCACAAACATGAAATCGCACCGCACCCCATCCGACTGAACAACAATCTCTCACACGGCATACTGCATACTGCATACACAATGCAATTCCCATTTGAACTATGCAAATGCACTCCTTGATTGAGGACAATTGTTCTGAAGAAAAACAAGAACAAGAAAGAAAATAAAAAAAAAACCAACCAACCAATGATAGCCAAACAAAAAGAGCCATAAAAACCAACAAAAGAAGAAAAGAAATCGAAATCGATTTTATGTCATTAGATTTTTATCGGCTCAACAGCTGGCCGGAGGTTGTGTTGCTTTGGTTTGGGTTATGGGATAGCAGGCCCGGGAATATATCCCTCGTATGTTACAGCGAAAAGGACTTTTATGATCTCCCTCTGGTACAAAGGAGGCCATTAGTCAGAGCTTAAGCAGGAATCAATTTGCGAAACAACTACATATTGTAAGGAGTTGTTGTTTTTCTCTCCTTAAATTTTTGCGGGATTCGATTTTTCCGGTTGAAAGGACTTCGTCGTTTCAATTTTTAACGAGGACAAAATCGATCCTCTGCATCTATCAACTTTCTTGTGGTTAATGTTTGTTTTCCTTAAATGCCAGACATAAAGCATGGACTTAAACAATCAGAACCAGTTGAGGTGGGACAAGCAAGCAGCAGGACTCAGTAACGTACAGCGCTACAGTTCTAGTCCACGTGCTCATTGGTTTACCTATAATATTATTTGCAGGCTACAAAAATAAAAATAAAAAGCCCACACACACTCCGAACGAATAGAGGTTCGACGATGACGACGGCACTCCCTTTTGTAGGGTGATTTATAATGTTGAGGAATTTGTCGGGCTGCAGTAAGCCGCAGGACCTGGGCTGCGACACGATTATTTATGGCTAAAAATAAATTTGCGCTCTAGTACCTACCTATCGGGTATACTATTGTGCTGTTTTCGTGGTCGTAAATGATTTTCTTAATTCTTTATTTGTTCGCTGATCGATTTTCGGAGCACACTACTTCCTGGGGAAACAATGAAATTCGAAAAGCGAGCGATTCGGTGATGTGATGATATAATTATAACAGTTATCGCTATTAATTGTGGTTATTTATAGATGTTGGTACTGACCAGGCTGTGTATAGCGGTATGAGCGAACGACTTGAATATGATCAGTGAAAAATTCTTTTATGTCTTCTTGTTGGATAGATTGGTCCGACGAAAAGATTCCTTGACTTTGTGCAATAGTTGAATAGTGTATGGGTACGGATGATAACAACGATACAATGGGCGAGAATGTATGTGCCTGTGCATCGAGCATGAGCTCATCATGTTGGGAATGATTGGCATTAGGATTGTGTACGACAGGGATTTTTTTTTAATATATTACGTAACCATAAAGATGCCTTTAGGCGACAACATCTGACTGCTCTTTTACGAAAAACGCGAATGCCGAAAACTTAATCTAACCAGCAAATATTTACGAAAGTTGTCCAAACTTGTAACTCACACAAAACGAATGGTTATCTGCCGAGCTCAAACATTATTTTATATATTTTTTATTTTTTATTTAGAAAAGTTTGTTATTTTGAATTAGAATGCAACAATAAGTGTTTATATTATAACAAAAAAAATATGTATGTAGACATAAGAAACTAAAAAAAAAGCATACTAGAAGTTCTCGTTTATCAGTTTTTTTTTTTTTAAATATAAAATATACCTACGCTTGCAGCAAACGGGTTTAAATATTAAGAATCTGTCCTTTTTCCCCTACGGAGTAATTGTTTTCGTCAAAAATTCCAACATGTGAGCATTTTTCCCTACGAGTAACATCACGGACTCGTCGTCAAAAAAAAAAACAGCACAAAAACATTTATTTTTAGCAGAAAGAAAAAAAGGTTTTTATTACAAAACTCTTTTTTTTTTTTTTTTAAATTTTTTGCATTTGTTTTACTTAAATAAATAAGTAAAATCTTGCTATACTGATAAAGGGACCATTTGAATCATTTTAAAAAATGTTGGGGCTGTTGGAGGCTCAAAAAGGAGCCATTCGGTCCAGCAATGGGTCACATCAAACGGCAACGCTGGACTAGGGAGCGACTGTCTATGATGGTGATTCTGCATATTGTCAAAGGGACAGTAGTTGTCGGAGGCAGCATAGACAAATCATACTGAAACCTCCAACTAGCAATCCTTTTGCCGTTGATGGCCACCTCAAATTTTGTTCAAATTCCGCCATTTTGTTTTCCTACCGGTGTAATGTCAAAGTCGATGGGCACATTCAAGAATCTAGTTCTCTTAAGTCGATAAGATTGGTCTGGATAAGATGTAACCTGAACGCCAAAACTAGATTAATTGGGAACGTCACTTTTACTACATCAGCCACATTATGCGAACTGTCAACTAAGTACTCAGTCACGAGTTTGGATTTCAGCCAATCAAAACCGAGATACATCTAGTCAGACAGCTGTCAGACTTAATAATCTAGATACTTGAACGTCCCCAATTAGAATCCGTGTGACATGCAAAAACGTACAAAAAATAATAAAATGAAATGCTGCCAACCGTAAGGGTATGTGACAGAAGAGTTCGGAAATAGCAACTTTGCCCACAGCGGAAGTGGTATGTGGTAGGTGCGAGTGAATTGGTGAGCCGGAGTTTTTAGAAGTTGCGTGACATTTGTCAATACGAATTTCTTTTTACCAATAATATAGCTTCGAGGCAAGTAGCGGTAAATCGGCCGAAGTTGCGGTTCTCAGTATGATTTGCTTACCGCCATTTGGAGCGGCCAATCGATGATGTTGATTGATAGCAATGGCAAATTGCTGCACATTGGCAAATGCATTGAAATTGATGGCCCTAACTTGTTTTATCTTGGGTGATACACTTGTGCTATTATGAAGGTGCGAGGTCGATGTTCTCGATTTTCTGTTGCAGTGAAACGCTTTTTGTGCTGCAAATATGTCATAAAACTCAAGCCCACTAATTTTGTATGGGGTGATATAGTAATTGGAGGAATGTGGAATATGTTAAGAAAATAAAAGTAGTCGTTCTCCAGTCGTCAGACTGTTGAGGCTGACTACTGGATACTTGCGTGGCCGACTACTGAAGCTGAGGGGGCTGACTACTGGCAACTCATAACCTTTTCACTTATTTTGTAAATAGTTTGAATTGGGTAGCTCATAATACTTAATAAGCTTAGTATTTTCCAATCTACAAACTTCAAACATTCCCAAATACTTTATTAAATACTGGAAGAGTGGATTTTTAAGAAACAATCAAACTCAAAACAAGTCAAGGGGCTGACTACTGGAAATCAAAGAAAATTGATCGAAATTTTTGCGAGAATCAAGACTGATTGAAGTTTCCATTCATTTTGCCTACTCAGTTACAAAAAAAAAAAAAATTAAGGCAGTCTTCAGTAGTCAGACGGGAGGCCTGAGCTTAGGATAATCATACAAATAATGTCTCATAAGGTCAGCCCCCCTCTTAATTATTTAACAAAAAACATTTTTGAAAATTTAAGTTAAGAAATAAGACACATAAATTGTGATTATCGTAATAATAATCACAAAATACACATGCCTTCAGTATATTCGTAATTATATCACTTTTACAAATTCACTTCCACTATTTTTTTTTTTTTTTTTGTAAACCACTCGTATCCTACACTTATGAAAACTGTTCGCAGACTTATATTTTTTACGCACGAAGTAGCACCTTGATTGTGCCAATTTGTTCCTCACAGAGAGAAGAACTGTTAGCCAAGATAGTAATATTTTTTGTTTTGGATGTAAGATTAGGGTATTTACTACTGAATGTCAGAGGCTGACTATGGGAGGGGGCTGAACGTAGGAGCCATCACCCTATACACATTTTGCGCGCACCAACAAGCTGGAGATAGCTAGCACTGTGAATATATATATACCTGCTGCTAATTAAAAGACCTCGGCATTTTTGTAGAAAAAGACTCCGCGCCAATTATTCTCATGAGTTTTTAGCATTTCAAACTCACCATATAACCATCTTTTCGGTTGTCATATTGGGTGCCTTAAAACGTGTAGTGAAAGAGTGATAACAAATTATATAGGTATATCCCCGTTGAAGTTTGGGAAGCTATTTTATAGTAAAGTCTTAAATTTCAAACTCCAAACCGTTTTGAAATCGATCTTCAAACATAATGTTTTAGCTTTGTCTCCCGACATCACCAAGTGTATTGAATATTTTAACTTTCACTTCACGTAGTAATAATACTTTGTAAATAGACCCTCAATAATGCGAACTTTAAAAAAACAAGTTTTTAGCCGAGACCGTGATTTTTTTATTGGGATTAAGTTACATCCCAAACTACAAGAGTAGCGCCAAAACTTTTGCGACTCATTAAAATGATTGTTCACTCATAATAATGCTCGCCGCCCTAGACGATAGGGATACTTTTGAACGGAGATGATTCACTTTACCTTTGTTGTTATGAACATATTCTTACACACTTCTTTCTTGTGTAGCTCTTGTGGGAGAACAACATGTTTTGTTTTTTTTTTTCTGAACTGCACAAAGTTTATATCTTTGATACAAGGTTTACCTTTCTCAGAATTTTTGCTATTTTTCTTTATGTAGAGTTTTTAATTAAGCAAAGTTTTATATTCAGCAAAGATAAGAAGTAAATTAAGAGCTCCACTATGTTGTACGAGTATATAGAGGGGGAACGCAAGCGCCTGCCAGTGAAAGTACTTACCAAAGTTTTTACTTATATTAGGTAATTAAGTAAATTTTTCATACAATGGAAGTCGACTTACCTGCAACGAGAGAAAAGGTCATTACAAATTATGTAAATAGTATTTCTAAGGAGTCTATATTGTTTATTTTTTTGATTCAAGTCGCTCTCAGACTTTATCAAATCAAGGGAATGCGTCTCCGGGGTGCAGACGTCTCTGCTTGTAGCCTTTTCAAATTATTATATCTGAGGGCATTTAAAACTTCACTTGTAGACAGGGAAACGCTTGTTTGTGATCGGTAAGTGTTACCATCCGACCGCCATGCTTGCTAATAAGGACTTTTCTCTCATTTGAATATAAAATGGGTATATAAAAAAGGACGTGAAGCTTGGAAAAAAGGCAAAAGACAACTTATTTGGAGACCAACGCGTAGGGCAACGAATACAGGTTCATTGCAAAAAAAAAACCTGCACCAAATTATTAAATTTAAGATAAGGCCTTGAAGATCTTACGCTCGGAGATTGTACTACCAAGCTGCAACCCCCGTTTAGCTATAACTTCGGAGATGCGTTGATAAAGTTTCGCTTAATATGGTTAGTGGCAGCTGGCAGTGCATCGCTTTTCAGCGCCTTGGCTTGACCGACCTAAACCGATCGGGTCATAAACTCGAACCACCGCCTCCTAATATGCTTGATGGCGGTACCAACTTGAAGCAATGCAAATATTTTTGAGCTCTGGTGGCTTTTCTCCACTATACATCAAATGTATTTTACAAAACCACTGTCTTTTTTCACTGTAAAGGCGTTCGCTTCCGGAACCCGAATATCCGTGACAAACAAGACCCAACTAACAATGGGTACAAAATAGGCGCCTGCTTGCATTTACAATTCGAAAACCAGGACCACATATACGCCGCACCCATGGGACATTCCATTGTCAGAGTCTCGTGTGTAAGACACTATAGACCGATACAGATACTGTTCACGTATTTGAAAATGGTTTTAGATTTCTCGGCACACAGGAGTCAATTTCGCTTGATTTGATTTCATTTCATGTGGAAAGAGTGTGAGCTCTGCATCGATATCGGATCAAAGGGCGCTTGTACTCGTATCTTTGTATTTATGTATAGGAGCTTCTAGAGCCGGAAATTCCATTGCCAAACAACACTGTGGAAGCCGAATGAACAAGAAGGAGGCCTTCCTCATATACCATATGTGTTGAGTGATTGACCCGATCCCCTCAAAAAGTAATAGTATCTTTCTATTGGAGAAGACATTCGATTAAGATATCTTGATATGTTAGGCACCTATAGTATTGGTACCTGATGTTTGTACATAACTCCTTTGATTCCCTTTGAAATGCTAGGTGATACTATTTCTCTGTCAAAGTTACTGCACTGTGCTCTCGATACAGACAATGTATCGAGGAAATGGCATATACTGGTATCTCTGGGGTTCAGTCGTTTCGCAAAAGAAAATGTTATCGAAACTGATTAAATTGTTATGAAGTTTCTTCAGCAACACGTATGTGTATGTGCTCGATGACTTTCAATGATTTTCAATTACCCTATTCCATGAGAGATAAGGCAAGAATAGCACCGGATATAAGTAGAACGTCTAGAGGAAGGCAGTTTGCTTTGTTTACAAACTTTATTAAGATATACGTTTAAGTTGTTGCTACATTTCGGTTTAAGTGAAGCATTTATATGACAAAAGAGTTCATCACCTTGGAGAGCATTGAAATCTGCAGATAGTCGTATACAAAAGTGCCTGCATGTGATCTGTTTAGGGAATGTTTTTGTTTTGCAAAGGACTCGGCTGGTGATTTTCGATAGGAATTAAAGCTTGTTTGGTTACATAGATATTTTTGGTATCTTTACAATGTAGAACAGTTATGGAGATGATTTCTTTTGTATGGCAAAGAGAAGTGGGGCCTGCACGTAGCTCAAGCAATAAAGTTGTATACAGTTCTCTATTATATTTGTTAAGCTTGAAATGCGTTTGTTTCGGTACAAGGACTTTCCGGGGTTGTTCAGCTAAGAACAGAGCACTGAGGTTGACGTTTTGTGGGCTTAAGCGGGCGGATTAAATTGTTCCAAAGTAGATAACGTGACTGGTGCGGTAAGATCAGTAAAAATTGAAATTATGAAACCCGCCCAGAAATGGTCAAAATATAGATGTAGGTAGGCTGTCTTCAAGCTTTCGGAGTTCGGGCATAGGTTTTGGGATAAGCACTACGGGTTTTTCACCGGACGGAAGCACAACCGACGGGTTCTTAGATTAGTACCTATACGCGCCTTGGGAACATGCTATATCTGTTCTTGAGTTTGAAAATTCAAGTAACAACTTACAAAGTGGGCGTCACAAACTCATATAGGACCCAAGGCATACCTTCTAACATGTTGTGATATTTGAAATTGATAAAAATCAGACACCGCATCCTTAAGTTTAACAGTATTTCGAAAGCTTTGGGCCGTAGAATCGCACGATCTTGGACGTCAGCTCATAGGACGGTTTCTGGAGGTAGTGTTTTCATCGATAACTTCCCTTAATAACTCGATAGTTTATCTGACAGTAAGCCATTACGGCAAGACGATAACCTGGAAATAAGTACATCTTGTAGGCCATGTAAAAGGCGCCATTGCCGGTAACATTTTGGTTTGCAACATATTTGAAGATCTAAGACCTGACGATGTTGCTGTCTGCTTATTTTCCCCAGCTCCAAATCCGAATATATTCCTTAATTGGGATTACACCGCTATAGAAGGAAGCCATCTTACTGGAGAAGCTTTGTCAAAGGATAAAATAGACTTGCAACTGATGACGTTCCGACTTTTTGCGGATTTGAAATTCTTACCGTATTACATTAAGACTATTTACCCTATATACGTATGGAGCAACATGTAGTTTTTATTTCGTTGCAATCGGCCAACTTATTCTTCAGATATACGTGTTTACTTTAACGAGGACAGATTTTAATGCATCTCGCCCACGTTACATCAACGTACATCATCATCGGTTCATTTAAGCAGAGCTAACAATTTTCCACCAGAGCAGACCACAGTCAAGCCAATCACTTTCCAGTGTGCAAGGAATCAGAGTCCTGATGCGACCAAGGATCAACTCATAGCAATGCTGATCGTTTACGGGACTCTTATATTCAGTGGCATAATTGACCCAACTGATGCTCTAACACTAAGATGATTCAAAAACACAGACAGAGTTACTTAGCACTTTTCTGGCTTTTATAAACTGTGGTCAAGCGCAGCAAGAAGATTGAAAGGGAAATTATCAAGCCTCTGTTCTATATTTCTAACATCTCTAGGACCTACATGTAGCTGCGTATTTTCTGGTTACTGAGGGAGGAAGGTAGGATACTTCTGGGTGGTACAAAAGCTATCATATAATATGTGACATGTAACTTTTTCAACCTCAGACTTGAATAAAATTGTGCAAAAATCGCAAGCCAGCACTAGGAGCATTTGGACAAGGCCCAGGCCCAGAGGTCTGCTTAGTCACTAAGTCGTGTATAAAGTAGTCTATTTAACGTATACAGCTTTTGTATTAAATTTAATACCTTACAACATTTTTGGTCTTCACTTGCGAACAAAAATGAAATTTAAAGCCTCAGTAAAAATCGCGACCGTTTCTGAAGCGAATTCACAAGGAAACGCTGTGTCTGCCTCTGAATATCGGATCTCATAACTCTGTGTCACGCATTAGGTACTCTAAAGTAAAGCAGATGCATCAAAAACACTGTCTATGGCATTATAATGCACTGCAATATCCAAATAGAAAGAGAAACAAATTTCAATATTTAATCTACCACCAATTGTGACCGAAACCGTCTCTGGAGCCATACCGACTGACAACTCCTTTCAAAGTTATTTATTGCTCAGTAGCCGGAACTCTCTATGGCGTAACTTATTCAAGCCATAAACTCTGCTCCAACCTTAATCGAACTCCATTCACCCAACTCCAATACAATCTGACATTTTAAAGCCGATAAATATCACAAAATAACTTCGCGCACAAATTGCATATGTACACACAAATTGCATAAATCCGAACAATCAAAATGAAATTGCATTCCAAAGAATCCGTGTAACATATCACAGCGGATATTTTAATATTTATGCCCTCTACCAGCAATAGTCTGTGTGCATTCGACGTTTCCATAGTGTTCTGCTCCTGTGTACCGGTACCGATATCATAGATGTGCGGCAAAATGAATGGATTTAAATTCATAGATATTTTCGTAATTTTCTATATTTTTTTTTTACATTTTTTTTTGTTTGTTCGCTCATCTTCCTCTGCAAGAACTAGCAGGAAGCCAAATAACTGATGCACACGAAGGATATGTCAAAACCATAAAATATCTCACAAAACAAACACCCACTGAGGTGATTACATATCTCGCCTTCGTTCGCTCCCAACTTCCTCCCATATGCGACGCGAGTTGTGTAGGGCTTGCCACGGAAACATATTATTCCTGTTGCAATATAGAGATTTGTGTTTGGAAAAAAAAGTATCTATTCTCTGAACCAATATCGATATTTTACAAAGAATCTTGTGGTATACTTTGTTGTGAGCATACACAAGAAAGGATGAATACTTTTTTTTTTTTTTTTTTTAATAAAGGTTGGATGGAAGGATTCAATTTTCGGTGGGGTATGGTATTGAAATGGTATTAAATGTTAATTTTAAACTGTCCCCCGTCCACAAAATGTTTTTATTATGTTTACATCGCTTGAGTTATTGTGTGTCTATGACTGAGGTGTGTGTGCTGTTGTTACAGTGATGTAGATATTGAAGGATATGTGATACTAGTAAAAGTAAGCGGCAGAATTTTAAAAGGTTCAAATTTATTTGAAATTTAAAACAACTGCGGTAATTGACCTTCGGAAATTCACCTGTAATTTGGTGCACATTTAAAAAAATCGGGTTTGAATAACCCCGCGATGAGTACGACAAAAAAAAACACGTTAAGGATATAAATATATATACGGTTAAAAATATGCGGGCGTTTTACAATACTCTTCATTAGTACGGGTGTATGCAATACAAGAAAAAAATGTTAGCACAGCGGACGTTCATTATTACGAATATCCGATATTGCTAATTTGCGATATAACGAACCCTTTTCAGATAAACCCACATTAGTGTCTCTATATAGCGAATGGTGCCCACAATTTGCTATCCGATATAAGGAACGTATCTAAAAGTTGGTTTCGAAACCCAGAAAGTATTTAAACGGCAGGACCATCATAAATTCAATTTTAAATAAAATAAAACCATTTAAATAAAAATAGTTTCCAATGACCTTTTTTTTAAAAAAAAATATGTAGTATGAAAAGTCGATCGATATATAGAACGCTCTCGTGAATTACATCAAACATTTTATCTTTCGTTAGACTGGATTTTCACTGTATTTTGAATTTATTACATTTTTTTTTTTTTCAATATTTTAAAGTTCAATATTTCTGCCATTAAAATGGTCCTTTTAATAGGGATTTTCTGAACTTTAATCTTGAAATATTAAAATCTCGTATTTTAGTTCTAAACTCTAACCCCTTGAATATTAAAGTTATACTTCAAACATGAACTTATTTCAATTAAATTATAGATGATTTAAAATATTACTCTCAGTCTGATTGAATTTTAATATGAACTTATTACAATGCTTTTCATTTCAATACATTTGCATTTGGTTACATGCGGTACAAGATATAGGCAAAGGTGGTGGTATACTGAATAATATTGAGTTTAAATATTTTGTATATTGCAAATGTTTGTATTCTCTATAGACTATTCGCGTAACCCTCGAATGTGTTACTTTTCAATAACCCTTGAGTATTACGTTTTAATATTTATAATATACAACTGTGCATTTTTTTATTTTATATTTAGTATAACTCTATAATACTTTAGTATTACATAATATGGGGGGGTTTATTTTAAGACAATTAAACCTTTCAGTATTAGATTTAAATATTTCGGTCTTACTTTTGAACAACAAATTACTACATTGTAGCTTGGTTTTTCATTTCCACTTAGAAGGGCGTCGTAGCCACATTTATAGAATATTTAGTAAATAACTTAAACGAAGTGGAAAAATACATTTAAATATAAAAAACAACATAGCATCGAATGGGGCGATCCTTTTAGTAAGTAGAGGTAAGAAATAATAAATACGAGGTGGGGCAAATGGATCGTTCTATCCGAAGAAGGTACATTTGTTGACATTTTTGAACTAGACAGCTGCAGTATAGAACAGACAAGTAAAGGAGCGCTATACTCGCACACACTGGTCGCGTAATCTATCGATTTGGCGTAATGGCCAGCAAGATCGGTCGATTGTACCATCCCGGACCTCTTTCTTTAGGGCTACTTGAGGTCGCTGGTTAGTGCCAATAAGCCTCAGACAATTGCAGCCCTTACGGAGAATAACAGTTATCGCCGCAAATCTTGCGGAAAGTCATGGAAAATGCGATAAAATGGACACAAATGTGTATCAACACTGGCGGCAGCCACTTGACGAATATCATTTCACTAAACAGAAAAAATTGTAAAGGTCCAAATAAAAATTTCCACTAAACAAAATCATTTGCTTTTGTTAAGTCAAAAAAGAATGCAAGAACGAAATTGGATGACTAATTTTGCGCCACCCTGCATTAACTGCTTTTAATAGATAGCTATTCGAATATGCTATTTTTTTTCGTAAAGAGTGAATACAGTTTTAATTTATTTGATGTCTTCTGTTTTAGGTTGTGTAGAACGAGGATATTCCTGTGAAATCAATAATAACTTGTAAACTAATTCATTCTTGTGTTGCGTTCAGAAACGCTCAAAAAAAAAGTGTAGTCGTCACCCACCTTTCCACCTTCCGACCATTTCATTGTTTTTGACCATTTCGTCCTCCCGCTATTCTCCTCAGGAAGTGGCGTAGCCGATCTTGCGATTAATATACGATCTTGCTCGCCATGACACAGGTGCGTAAGTGCGTTCAGTGAAAAGTCTGAGATTGGGGAAAATCCCAAATACTCGGGCGATTTCACTGAAGAGCGTCAATAATATGATTGAGAGCAAGAACGGGAGTCCGCACGAAACTGCGCAAAAGAAAAACGGAGTGTTGCAGTCGCGGACAATAATATAGTCCCGTTTTGCTGAATGTAACAACAGTGTGTGTGAGGTAAAAGTAAAAAGAGGTGAAACGGTAACAATCACTTCTTTGTTAGCCACGAGATTGACTATTATATATAGCTCGAATCACATCCGTTTTTTGTTGACAACATAAAGTTAATAATTATTAGCAGCCAAGAAAGGAGGAATACAAAGCGGCAGGACAGACACAATTTTACCCACCAGGACAGGTCTTTGGTCCGGTCATTACGTTGGTTTTCGTTTCCGTATAATCCCAGAAAAGCGGGACACGCGACCCGTTCACCCAAACGTAGAAAATTCATTTCTATTTCATCGGCGAGCATCATTTTGTCTAACCACACAACAAGTTCTCTAACTAAAACGCCATTTCTCCTCACGGAGTTTTATAACAAAGAGAAAACCAATTCTTTTAATTTTCCAATTCGTCAAAATGCGCTGCTAACTTTTATCATACTGAACGGTTTCACAATTCCTTATAAAAAAAGATTGTGTAGCGGCCACTATAATCCAACAAAAAATCGGATTTACCATCTCCAAAAAAAAGTTTAAGTACCCATTACGTTTCAGCACACATAATTTTAATTTAATTGTTAAAGCCCTGAACCCACCCCCAGCTGAGTATCGAGCCGGCTACATGTTGCACTTTTCCCCCACCATATATACCAACGGTACCTAAAGGTACCTAATAAAAGTACATCATTTTCGTGGTCGACAATTGAAGTGTTGCTTTTTGAGAAAACTCATTTCGTATGACGTCGTACATATCCTACATATCCCTCACTCTAAATACCATCACTCGATGAATCGTTCCAGCCTCCATTCATATAGCACATAAGCCAAGTAATTTCTTGTACAGGTGGTTGTGTGTACATTGTAATGACATATTTAATACTGGCAAAAAATTGTGTAATGTCCATGCCAGCACGTGCTCCCCAGTAAGGCGCAATGCAATTTCGTCAACCTAATTCCCTATGCGAATGCGACCATACACAGGGACAAGCATCATTTGTCCTTCCATTCAAGGATGTTTTAAAATTATACCCAGTTAAGACTTAAAAGGCACACTCGAAGGCATGCATTGTACTTTTACTTTCCTTTTTTTTTTTTTTGTGTACTGCGCTGGGAAACTCATATGGAGGGACTTTCAACGCCCCTGCCATTGTCTTGAATTTGATTTTCTGGGCATTTTATACAGCAGTGTGTTGCCTTTATTTATAACTGAAGAAGCAGCGCTCGGTTGAATAGATATTTTTCGTTGACGATGACTTCCACTATGGCAGCAGCAGAGGATGCAACTATGACAAGTAGGTGGCAGTCATGCAGATACTGAAGGAAGGTGGGGAAAAAAAAGGATTGTGCCCTCGACGATATTGCAAGGACTTTTTGTCAGTTCTCTTCTTTTCTTTTGTAAACTTTAAGAAGTAAATATAAGGAGAGTCTAATGAAGATGGCTTCACGTGTGGGGAGGTTAAGATTTTCAGTAATTCAAAGGAAAGATAAAAAAAAAAGATCCCACTCATCAGAGCAACATACAAGGATTAACTTTGGAAATCCTTTCACGTATTGCCGTCCATAAATCATGCACCTGAAGTAAGTCACGTGACTGTTATACCACGATGAGAATATAGATTCACTTGCTTGGGAGGCAATCGAAATGGCTGACGCAGGTTGTACATACGTATACGTTTTATGGCCGCAGATGGAGGTTCCCTGATCAATTTTGTATAGACGGTACGAGTGTGTCGATATATAGGTAGATACCTACACTTTTTGAATTACACGTACACCACATTTTGCCACTGCATTTGGTGGTAATGCTGTTCTGTTGGTAGGTCGACGCGAATGCATGGCAAAGCAAATTGAGGATTGATTCGATGCCAATGGGCAGACAAAAAGTTGAATGTCTTAGGGATTGAGGATGAGCCTTATAAAGAAAGAAATTGGGTACTTGAAGGGGCTTCCGAAGCAGTAACTCTGTGTTCCGAAATAAAATTGTGGAAGATGCGATTCCATCACATATTTGCATAACTTGGTTGAATGGTAACCCTTTATTTCACATCGACTGTGTAAAGCTTATTGCAAATGTAAGCAGCCATGGCACTCTACTCGAACATGGCTTAGAAGCATATACTCATGTGAATTTAGTTTAGGGATCTAGTTTGGTTTTGAGTACCTTTGAGTGGCAAGGAGTTTGGATCAATCCAGAAAGGAATACGTCTGCAATTGGATGTGGTTGTCACTTTAAGCCATAGGTTCCATAGATGGAAACGTTTTATTTTTGTAAGGCTTCCAACTTTGGGATACGAAGTGATTCGGATTTGTGTTCGCATTGTCTCTAAAGACGGTCTATGATGGAATACGTGTCATCAAATAGGCTAAATGAATGAAGACTGTTCAAGATTGCCGGCCTTCCATTACACGGATTAATTCTTCAATTTAGTGTCGGTAGCAAAAGATCGAGAGGGATGATCACTGAAAGTGAAGGGTCTCATATTGTGGGCGCTCAGACTTGAAAATCGATCTCTTGGGCTACTTAGAAGAAATGCAATTTCAAGTGTATAGTGGAAGGAGGTTGAGTGCGGTCTGGAGGGTTTTTAACAACCCAAAGCAGTCGACTGCTGGCTTGAAAACCGGATCGTAACTGTTTCAAAACAGTGATGGAAATGTATTTAAGTTGCTAAAAAGGGTTGCCATAAAAAAATTGGACAAATCTGCAATTACGACAAAAACAAAAAATCAGGAATGTAGATTTCTATGGAAAAATCTTACTACAGATTTATTTTTTTATTTAAGTAGCAATATCAAAAAAAAAGGGCAAGCAAGTGTACAAAAAATTTTGAAATGATTTCTTAAAGAGAAAAAAATACAGACAAAATCTGAAGCGCAGATTTCTGGTTGTTGAAAATCTGCAAAATGGAGACAAATCTGCAATAATAGCAAAGCTGTTATCTAAATGGACACATACATGATATATGGAAAAAGGCAGAATACAGGAACGTCCAGGCAATGAGAAATGAGCTATGCCTACGCTGACCATCCATCCTTTATTTAAAAGGACAGTCCTTTCTATTTTACTCCTGTACTATATTTTTTTCTTTTTAATAAAGTATGGATTCTTCTGTCCTTTATTTTTGAAACTGTCCTTTAAAACACTGACAAAAAATTGTTTGCATTTGGAGCAATAAAAAATATTACGTGGGTACAAAAACTATGTTCAGACCATTGGAGGATTCGAAAATATTGTCCGGTCTACCAATGAAAAAGCTGTCCCAAGTGTCTGACAACCGTGTGAACCTATAATTTAGTTTACAAATATTTGTAAGATTAATGTCAGACCGCCATCTGACAATGAAACTGTCCGGTATCTGCCAATCGCCTGAACACACAATTTTATCATCGTCAGACCATTGCCAAACGTTTAGGATATTTGCAGACTATTGTCAGATGTGTTTTCATTTTTTCATTTTAAATTCATTTTTATTTGTATCCTTAATTAAACTTATATACTAGACAAAAACGATTAAATCTAATTTAAAACTAACTTTTATCTTATTCTAGCTAACTGGCTCTTAGCGAGCTCTCTAAACTTAACAATATCTTTAAAATTATTGCAATTTTGTTTGTTTTTTATTCTTCAAGAAACTTTGAAAAACTTGAATTCTTTATTGTTGTTATTTTACTTAAAATTTGAAACTACTCAAAACTATCTAAGCTTCTTAGCATAACTTGTCAGATGTGTACTGCCTACTACATCGGGAGATTCTTAAATGCAATCGGCTGAAGTTTTTTTTGTTTCGATATTTAATCAGAAAGCTTAAAAGAAGGATTTGTGGTGAACCAGGAGCCAGTTGGTAAGGAGTTTTCGAGGAGTTTGCTTATTTTTCATATTTACAAAAAAAAAAAGCAAGTTTCTTAAGATTTTCTGTAATAATGTAAAATTAATGAACTAAATAATTTCGAATACGTGGATGATGCACACGATCCAACATTTCAGGCCGTTGTAATTCAACAACTTTATTCTCTCAAACAATAATTCATAAAACTGACTCCAACAGAATTTGTCAGGGGTCAGCCCCAACTAGCGCGAATCGTTGTTACTCCTCGCTTCCCCACTCAGCAACTTTCGTAGTCGCCGATAAAATTTAAGCCTGAAAAAAAATACCGAAAGTGCGAAGTGTTCATCCTCCTCGCTGCTCTCAAATACGAACGCGCCCAAAACAATCCCATATCCATTATTTCCTGTTTCTCTATCAAGACTTCACCACCGACTGAAGCAAACTATTTTTAATTTGTCTGAAAATGCCTGCCAACGGATCGGCAAATATTTTGTAACAAACATCTGCCAACACTGTCAGATCTGGCAATCGTCTGAACATAACATAACTTTAGAATTTAGACATTTTCTTAATGAATATGAAGACGTTTTGAAACCTATTCACGCTTCTCAAAAATACGACAAGTGAGACTGATTAGTATGTACCTAATTTAAACTAATTTGGTGTGTAGCTTTTAAAATGGTATTAAAAATAGTAACTACCTACCTTTCACACTCTTTATGTGAATTTATCCAATGAAGAAAGACAGTTTATATTTTTTTGTTTAAGAAGAACATAGGTATAATAATGTTAGCTAGTTTCTTTTCTATTTTGAGCTTTAACATCTCCGTGCACACATTTTAAACCAGTTTTTTTTCTGTTGTTGCTGAAAGTGGTTACCGCTTGTGGCCGTAAAGCGACCATATCTTTTATTAATATGCAATACCTACTAAAAACGTTGCACAATTTCTTTTGATATTTTTGTGTTTTTTTTTTTATAAACGAAAAGAGCGACATCTATTTATAGAAAAATACGTAAAAAACGAGCTACTCCATCGGAAAAAGGTTCTGATCTAAGATGATTTAAGGATTTTTGAATACTATGGCGGAAAATTGAATGTCACCAAAATCCTTTCAATTACCTGTTTTGTATGGGGAATCCATAACTTAATTTTACCAGCCTTAATGGTGACATATACCTATCCTTGATTTTTTGTTTGTGCACATCTATAGCACAGTATCTTTCAAATAGCATAAGTTTCGTTTTCCTCATTTCATAATAAATACTAAAAAAGTGTACGAAAACTTTGGATGTTCACGTTTTAATTATAATGATGATGTTCTTTGCTATCCACATTTTGTTTTTTAATAAATACAAACGGTTTGAAAGCACAATAATAATTGTCTTTTATTTTCTTTCGACAAATATGCTCACCGCTTCCAGACGTTTGCACCAAATCATCAACTGAGTGAAAGAAAGTAGCATCACCTATCAAGCTTCACAAGGTTTCCCTAAAACGTCTCTCGCCTCACTCATTGGCATATCCCAGAATATTTATCGACGCGATAAATCGACGCTATAGGGGACCAGAAACAATTATTTCCTA
Organism: Cheilosia grossa; assembly: GCA_963082955.1. Taxonomy (NCBI): domain Eukaryota; kingdom Metazoa; phylum Arthropoda; class Insecta; order Diptera; family Syrphidae; genus Cheilosia; species Cheilosia grossa. Next base: position 39,931,446 of record OY720145.1, on the reverse strand, counting down.
TGTATGCTCCACTCTAAACTGAACTGCACACTCTCAACAGCTTCAGCGCATCTTCTCAGTTCTAAAGCCTCTCACATATTAAATTCAAAACATTCGTGGCCATTCCCATTCCTAATTTCAATCGCAAACTGTCACAAAAGAAGAAAATCCTTAAAGCTCTGCAAACACCATTCAAATGGACCGTTCCCAAAGCCTACACATTGTGTATCCATCAAACAAACCAACAAAAAAGTATAATACCAATACATTGCTTTTGCTACCAAAAAATAAAAATAAAATAGAAATATAGAAAGATGTGCACAAACAAGGAGTAAAAAATGGAAAATACGATCCGAAAAATAAATAAGCAAAGCAAACACGATAAAAAGCAGTCAGTAAAAAAGTAAAATTGAAACATGTGCACCGCCCCCGTCTTGTGAAAGCAAACATAAAATAAGAATCGAAGAAGCTATGGTCAAGACGACAACGAAGACGAAGCGCCTTTTCTATTTGCCAATGTCAAATGTTTACCCAATTGTCGTCGTCGTCGTCGTTGGTCCCGTGCTGTGCAGAGAGTGAAATTGCATATTCAACATCGACATCACACACAGCCATAGGTATAGCTGGTAGCCGCCATCGCAAACACACATCTGTTTCTGTGTCATGTCGGCCGACAATTACACAAGAACGGAAACCTTTCAGCTCTCTCTCCAGCTACAGTTGAATTGTAAAAAGGAACAGCGCACATAATGGTGTATAGAATTGATACGGACATACGGAGACAAGTCGCAAGTCGTATATGGGCGGTGGCCAGGCAACGCTCTAAAAACGCAATATACCATCCTAGTCTGCTATACCGAAGCGCGACAATAAGTCCAATTGGGTTTGTCTCGGTGTTCTGTCTGAGAATGAAGAAGTAGAAAAAAATTACTCAGTCGAAATTGAATGGGAGTCCCATTATGATGGCCCAACGTTTTGTTTCCCTGCTATCGGCCTTCGGAGAGAACCGGATTTGCTCTGTATAAAAACAATTATTTGGTCAAATGACAAATTAAAAAAAAAATAAAATAAGAGAAAACTACCACCTACCCCGAAACTGAAGAGACAATGGGTGGACCGACGACGTCCACCTTGAAAGTTATAATATCTGGCAACAATAATCGACCCGGAAACAGTTTCATTAGGGTGACAGTTGCAGAATCGGCTGGCAACGGCGAATCCAGTTCTAATATTCTTTGAGTTACTTTTGTTGAGGATGCTGTGTGAGTGCAGTTCTTGCTGAGAATGCACAGCCATTATGAGTTGTAGATATAAGGTCAGCCCTGTCAACAAAATGTGCACATGTATAGAAGAATATATTTTACACTTTTGCAGAGCTGTATGGGTATTGTCTGGTCTTTTGAGACAAAACGGAAGTTAATGGGGGAGGAGAATGGCGCTCGGAATTTAGGTTAGTCGGCCATTTCATTACAACAGTGTTCTCCGACTTAGCTGTCATTTCTGCTGATTTAATTGCATTCTAGGGCAGCAGGATGTTTCTCAGCAGCTATAGAATTGTGGGCATCATAGCAGAGCAATGATTGGTACAGTCTAGGAACCTTCAGTGTGCAGGACCTTTGCGAGCTTTATTTTTCTAAAGACTGCTTTAATTGAGACGGGACATAAATTAATGGGAGCACTTGTTACTGCTGTTCTTTCTGCTTGAACGTCAGTTAAATGAACCTAACTTAAAAGCTTACTTTTGCTCCTTTTGAGTGGTATAAGCAAAGGGTAGCAGGGAAGTAGGAATCCCTTGAACCAAAAAACTTATATAGCGATCTTGAAGGTAGAGACATATTTGCAACAGCTCTCGGGAAAAATGTCTCATTCAGACGATTCAGTGCTCACCGCGTGCCATCTTAAGTCTGTCCTTGGAGTCATATTAGATTCATTCGAAATAATTATGCATAGGTACTTGCACATTTTCGGAGTTGTAACATAGTGAGAGCTTCTACTGACGTCGCAAGCGGGATCCAAACCTTGATAAAGGTTCCAGGTTTGAATGCACTGCTTTCAATACCTAATAGACCAGACTAGTATACCGCTATTTTCGTTCAGCCATTTTTGATCCATTTTTTGACACTGCCCGTATTTCATACCGCCCACAATTTGTCAAGTATATGGTGTTTTATATATCTACTTTAATGTTCTAAATTGGTGGCAAATGAAATGGCGACGCCCTGTTGTCTACCACCGCCCACACCTCGCAAAATCTTTCTGGTGGGCAATGATAGTCCACTTTAGAATTTTCAAGGTCAAAGCTGCAATATATGCCAATAAATAGACTTTTAAATGCATTTGCTGTACGTGAGGTGCCACGCCCCTTTGTCCGACACTTTCCACATTCTAGGAAGTACCCCGTGCAGTCAAAATAGATGTACCGAGTTTTGCAACAACAGTTCCCATAGGTCAATTGGTTTTTCCTTTTACTTTTTTATATCAAAATCAATTTTTATTATATATGAGAGATGCCACGCCCCTATGTGAAACCATTTATGCAATTAATAATTCTTCTACATACTGACTTTGCTGCTGAGCTAGGTACACTGCTAAAACTATTGACAAAAATAAAGATAAAACCTTTGTCAAGAAGTCTAGAAGTCTAGTACCAGCGATGCCTGGACATCAGGAATGCTTTCTAGGTTAAGTGGTTAGTAAGAGCACATGTGACAAGGCAACGTACAGCAAAGCTGCTGCCAGATCATCGGCTTCTCTTGGGCCTAAAATTAAAAAGTAAGAAAAAAACTAAAGAGTGGATTTGCATTTACTTGGGTTTGGTGGCTCGCTTTGCTCGCGTCAAGGGCTTCAACTTTTGACAGCTTATTTTCCACAACTCAGTTTTACTATCCATCTTGTTATTTAGCAAAACTTTTCAAGAGGAAAGTGCATGAAGATGCTCTAGTCGCTAGTCCGTGTCGGGAGAAAAATTCAAAAAATTCTTCGAAAGGTACCTATTTGTTCCCGTTTTCTTCTGATGGGTGTTAGAGAGTGCGATTTAACGAGGAACACTATGATCTGCAGTATAGGGACTATGGCCTAGTGAAAAATCAAATCAAACTCTCCAACCCAGAGGCTCAGCACAGTAAAGAAAGACCTCGCCTTATCTTGCGCATCCTATAGTAGAAAAGAAGCACAAAAAATGTTTGAAGTGCACAACTGGAGAAAGTTTTATAAGAACAACTATCTTTTGAGGCCATGTACCTAGATGGATGACTGCCTGGTCCACAGCGGTCTGCCGCGCCACCTAGAGAGGCAATTTAGTTATGCTTCTAATATGAACAGATTTTACTCACTGTTCAACAAGACAGTAAAGAATGGAATCGATTACCCCCCTAATACGCTTGCATTCTATTCGTGTGACACTTTTCACTCCATCCCTCAACGACCAATTTGATACGTTTCACTGCAGTATCGCTTGCTTTTAATTAATCCATAGCCACTCCGGTTTTGTAACATTTTCTATTGCTGAAGAAATAAAAATGTCGCTTCTTCGAATCGCCTCAACTTATACTGCCCGATTTTATTTGCCCATTTCGGTGAAGCGTATAGGTGGATACCAACCACAGATTGCTTATTGCAAATCGATACACCTATCTAAGAGTAGACCGACCGCTACTAAGCCTATGCCAATAATACAACACCCTTCATCAGTATAGGGTCGTGGGGAAGAATTTTGAATTTCAAAGCATCGATCTTATGACACATTGAGTGCCAGCACAATATTACAATTCTGGAGAGCTTGTTCGAGTTCCGTTCCTTTCCATCCGCATGTACACATAGTTTTACGACCCTAATAACCATCCCCATCGATAGATGGATCCAGAATAAAGGGCAACGGAATTGTATGTTAACAGTATCACTACAAGCCAGTAGCACCTTTTCTAAAGCGGCCATTCTCCACCTACTCACCGCATCCTATATTATGCGTTAGGGATGGAGAGGAGGTGGCACAGGAGTTGTAATAGCTTGAGCTGTGCCGATATCATTCAGCACTCATAAACGTAATGTTTACATTCTCAAAACATGTTCAGTTGAGATCCAGGGATTTACCAACATCTGCATGGTTTAACCATCGACTTTGCGTATCCGGTGCGCTCACTGCATATATACTTATACTCTCATGCTCAGATTCAACAACTGGCGGGATGACAAGTGCTTTGGGGGTGTGATGGACTTCGTGTACCACGTATATGTGCGGAAGCTCTGGTGAGGATATGCCAGCAGTGGAGTGTGCGTGTGTGTCCGTTGTGATCTCGATTTGCATGCCAGAGTATATTTACCACTTTGCTATAAAATGGTAAATATTTAAATTTGAAATAAGTATCCATAGGTATGTGTAGGTGTAGGCGCAACCCCGGTTTGTGAGTGTTCTCTTATTTTTCGATTGTATATCCGTATTTAATCTTTGTAAGTATTCAATATATTCAAAGTAGCTATAGCTCAGTGGTTGGACAACTCTGTTAGGGGTTACAAATTTAACCCACAAAATTTAAAGGCATATCGCTTTTTGGCCATCCCATGTAAGCGCGGAATGCCACAATTCACAGTAAGAAATACGAGGTTATAGCAGGAAAAAACATTTCGATGGGGACGCCAATGACGATACATAATATACATGGCAAATGCAAACAACAACTTTCAAGCTTTGGAGTCTTAAAGGGTTAAGATTACTTTACACGGAACTACTTGTGGGTTCAAAAAATTTCGTAGAAAAGCAGACATTCGAGATAGCAACGAGGGGTGTATACAGATTTTGCTGCGATATGCCTTCGATAGCAAGCATCGCACGTTATAAACGAGCGCGTAGACACCTGCAGCTGATAGTAAACGTAGGAGTGCTTCAGTCTTAGAAATAAAAGTGCTAAAGGTAATAAAAGACGCCCATGCAGAGCTGGCTTAACCGTCATCAAAAGTCCCTTCCTGCAGTAACTTTTTAACTCGTCTAATAAAATGAAAACCGACGATTTAATGGACACCATTTGTATTAGGTGTGGAAGATTATATCCTTGAAGCGGCCGGCTACCCTTAGAATTTATGAACAATTCGGCTCCTTTGGGCAAAATCTTGTTATCATAAGCCGATTTAAAACCTGAAAGCAAAAACTAGATAATGTCATCAACGTCGTACGGGCGCACAGTCTCAGTCACGAATTGTTTGACTAGATCTTTGTCGGAGATCCCTCCATAAACGTCAACTGAAAAAATGTTTGCCACCCGAATCACTTTTAAGACATATGGCCCATAAACCTTGAGCGGGTAACAGCGTGGTGGAGATTTTTGTGTATCTTCTATTTTTGTTATTGAAGTCGTACTCAAATTTTCCAAAAGAAAACTCAACGATATTTAGAATTGTTCTACAGTCACAATTCAGTTTTTCGCAACCGGGAATGGAATATGGTCAACAGCGATTTTCAGGCCGTGTCAAGCGAACTAAACTGCACCAACGTCATGTTCAGGAACACAGAACAGCATTTCAACGATGTCCCGACACCTTCAAGAAGATCAACAGAATTATTGGTAAAGGCCAAAAAATGCCGGACGTCCTCAACACAAATTCAGGAACCGCCACCTCAGCAGACGAAAAGGCAGAAGTATAAGCGGACTACTTCGAAGGCAACTTAAAACAGTCACCTCCCGACGACCCAATATTCCTCACAGAAGTCGATGCCACGGTCAGAGGCATCGAAGAACTGAGAACCGCCAGCACCACATTCAGCGAAGCAAATCCAGCAGACGATCCCCAGGAAGAAAGCAGCTTTTCAACGCCTGAAGACATCGCTGAAATAATTCATGGAAGTCACTCCAAGAAATCAACCGGACCGGACAACATTTCAAATTTCGTCCTAAAGAAGTTACCACAGGTCATTATGATCCTGCTAGCTGTAGTAATGAATAACTGCATTAACAACTGTTACTTTCCAGCACAATTGAAGACCGCCCGCTAAGATAATAGCCATAACAAAAAAAGGCGACCGTAACAACGTAACTGGATTCAGGCCAATATCGCTCCTCTGTAGTGTGAGCAAAATACTTAAAGAACTGATTCTGCGGCGAGTAAAAGATGTATGCAGCCAACTCAACATTATACCGGACGATTTATTTGGATTCCGCGAAAAGCACTCCACATTACACCCGCTAATGAAATTTCATCATGATGTCACTATTGCTCTCAACAACCAACAGGTTACAGTCGCATGCTTCCTAGACGTGGAGAAGGCATTCGACTCAGTATGGATTCAAGGACTTGTCCACAAATTAAAACAGCTATGTTTTCCTTACGCTCTCATTAACATTATTTTTAGTTTTCTTCACTCCAGGTCCTTTTTTGTGCAGATTGAAGCCCGAAAGCGTCAGAGCTGGTGTCACCCAAGGATCGAAGCTAGGACCACTGCTTTTCAATATTTTCACGTCCGACCAACCTCAGCTCGAAAACGCAATTAAAAGCTGCCTATTCGCCGACGACTTCGTCACATACAGCAACTCGATGTCCCCAGCTATAGCAGCACGAAGAGTAAAAGCCCACGTTAGGAAGCTACTACTACTTAAGATGAGGCATAAGAATCAACACGGGCAAATCTGAACTGATCTGTATAAGAAGACCCGTCAGAGGAACCAGAGTAAGTTCGGCCACCAACGGATCATCACTCCCAACCACAAGCAACATAAAGTATCTTGGAGTCAACTTCAACGAGCGACATACATTCAGCCCACACCTGAACGCTGTTCTCAGGAAGGCATTACTTGCATTTTACCGAGTTTACCCGCTGATGAAGAAGTAAAATGGACTTAGTAGAAGAACACAACTGCTGCTATACAAACACCTCATAAGACCGGTAGTAACCTACGGATTCCCCATCTGGTTTACCGTCTCCAAGACATACATGAGGAAGCTAGGAGTATTCGAAAGAAAACTCCTGCGGATATGCACAGGACTGCACTACGATCCAATCCGGATCAAAAACGCCAGAAGTTCAAGACTCTATGAAGAAGCCAAAATCTTACCGCTAGAAAAGTAGTCAAACTTTTCCAGAAAATACTCGGGAATACCTCCAGCCACCCAAACCCACAAGTCCGAAGAATTACGGACCTGCCACACATCCCAGAGCATCGGTACCTTCACGTACTGGCTCTGCTTAACGAGGAATTATTCCCAAGTGACACAGACAGGACAGAACTGCTCTTCTACGAATCGACCGAGACAACCCACCGTCGAAGATAAAACCAAGATGACCAACGACCCCAAAACCACAAGAACATCAACACCCAGACTTGAACACCCTGAGGTCAACCCAGACAAGAAAATAAACATTCCATACCTTTGGGCCCCTATTGTTGAGCCAACGCATTTAAATATTTATTATTCACCACCAGTTGTTACCTAGCCTTAAGTCAAATTGTATATACCAAGTTTAAGAAAAGCAAATGTAAATATAATGCAAAAATTTCAGCTTTTGGATCACGTGGGTTTTAAAAGATTAAGGGTTCACTTTTTTTTAACTGTTCCATGCGGTATGCCGAAATTTCGTCATCCAAGAATTGGTTTGACCTAAACGATATTTTTCCGTTTTGGGGAAATCGCATCTTAAGGTTTGAGGTTCAGTGAAAATGAATCGTTTGGATTTTCATGTTTCTGTTTTAAATGTTACTTGAAGTATCTACTTTTTATAGTTTTTGAAAAACAAAGTCCATTTCAGTTTTTATACGCCATCCAAAATCACCTTTTTCTTGCTCTTATGCACGTACATAAATACGTCTAAAAATATCTTCCTGTGCTACAATGTAGTTGTAAACAAAGAACAAATTAAATTAGATGCTGAATAAAATGTTACAATGATCAAAATTTAAAATAAAAAATGGTTTGGGTTTACCAAAAAAAAAATCGTAAGTTATCAAAAGGCAATTCATAACAGCCAATGCTATATTTTTGTTAATGGTAAGCTCACAGCCTTGAGATGATGTTTTTTCTTACTTTCTGTTTTATGGCAATACCTAATCAATAAAAAATATCATTTTTCATTTATGGCTGTCGGGTGTTTGTAGCAGGGTGGGGACTGGCAACTCGATGGCTTCAACTTCTATTTAAGGCTCTCTTTCTTATGGCCACTCATTTAATCATCAAGTTCATGCCTCAGCAAAAAAAAAAAATTACTGGAAATGCATCAATCAAAATGCGGAAAAAGGTCCGACAAACTTTTGCGCTTTGTCTTTGTCTATGAGCAACCATTAATTTTATATACATAATTCATCTTTATTTTTAAAGTCTTAGTACATCGTGTTGTCGGCTCTCCAACCAATCGTTATAAACATATTTTATTTTTGCAAACAGTAGGTAATTTTGAAAAGTTTTAATATCCAGCCTTTGTAGAGTAAGCCGTAAAGATGCTAGTTACATCTGTTCAACTGTTTCGTAGGGCAGGCTATATATTTCAAGACATCGAAGACGTCTCTCTATTCAACAGTGACACAGTAAACCTAATGAATAAGAAAATAATAATAATAATTAAATGGCGCAACAGGTCCGAGGGACCCAAGGCCTAGCTTCTCACAACCATTCGTTTTGTGTGAGTTTCATAAGAATAAGAAAATGGTGCTACAAATTTCTAAATAACTATCCTCAATTTTGAAAAAAAAAATTCCAATTATTTCACTTCAAAGAGTGATGAATTCAACTGTAGAGTTTTTCAATGAAAGTTGAAAAACTACAACTGCGATCGCTTGGGAATCTCATTCCAAAACAGTATCCGTTATGTTAAGAGTGAGTAAGTTTGCTTTTTTGTTTAAGGATAAAACTACATACTCTGGATGTGTATTCTGTTGGTCAAGATCTCTTTCGGTTTTCAAAGACATAGTACTGTAGTAATATTGATCGTTCAGACTCAAACTGTGACGAGTAAAAAAAAAGCGTTATTCGTATAGGTGCCATGCACATCATACGTCAAAATAGTGCGGAATACTGTTTCACATTTTGTTGATGTTCGTGAACATACGGCCAAACAGTACTAAACAAAAAATATATCCGTATACGTACATCCACAAAAATGGAGCTTACTTCAAATCAATAATCAAACTTGATAATTTTGCGGTGGATTATGTCAAAATTGACACTAGGTATAGATATCAAATGAGTGGCTATTGATATACCCAAATAGATGACATATTTGGAAAGAGCGGACGCGTAAAATTCACGTTACTGTACGTTTCATGCCTATCTCCTACATTGCTGCACAGGTTAAATTTGGCCATCATAGCACGAAGCTTTTGCAAATATTTCGAGATCCATAAGTAAAACGCCTTGGCGGATAGCGACTTTTCAAAATTCCAAACGCGATCAAGAAAAAAAAAAACACTATAACCTTCCGCAAAAGGACGATAACACTATATAAAAAAATAGCCACGTCCTTTTCGAGGGCTGAGCAAGCTTTACAAACACTGTCCACCGTAAGTCCTCACTTATAGTAAGCGAAACCTAAAGCTGGGATAACCCTCCGGATTTTGGTCTGATTATTGTGTCACACAGTCTAAGAGTTCCCTTATTTAGAATTGACATACGAACAATGATTGTTCAACGCGACACAATAATTCGCCAATTTGAATAAGAAGACTTTAGGAGTATATGCTTCGAATGGATTAATAACCACGCGACAAAGCTGACCACCGATTCAAAATTGGTCCTTGAGTCAAACTTGGTCCTGTCAAACTTGAAAATTTTCGTACACATAGCTCTCCTAACTTACTCCAAAGCATGCGATGGCTTTGTCTCATTGGGATCATAAAGGAGTTACCCTAAAGACCTCGCCTTTAACTGCACATAAAAGCAGCTTGAAAGGTACAACTTAAGTGCTCAATGCATCGCCCATATGGGTACTCTGACTATTGTTGGGCTGACTCGCCTGTGAAACCGTTGGTATCTATTATTTAACTGTGTACTGTGCCGCGCATGTTTATATATTTGATACATAAAGATTTATGTCTGCTGGTCGAGATCTGATGAGAAACCCCCCCAACGCCTGCCTTTTGAATCGGGAAGCAGCCATTTCCCGTCCTGACGATGAAAAACACAACTGCACAACTTATTCCCTTTACCAATAATGGAAGCTCAGCCAGTTCGCAGAATAAGATATTATCGCACTTACACCACCGAGAGTCGTGTTCGTCCAAGCCCCAAGGGATTAATCAACATCTAGGAGACGAGTTACACGTGCCGCAAATAGTCACAAGCCTTTTAATTTATGTAAGAACCACCGAAAGCACGACCCAAAAATCATCACCCCACACTCGTTCACCGCATCCATCTTCAAGGACGTCAATCATGGCACAATCGGCGAATTTCCAACCAGTAATATGCGGATAAAATCAAAAAGCACTTCACAATAGTTTTGCATTATTTATCATTTCCAACCGATGCTCGCCCACACAAATAGAAGTCCCATCGATTGGAGAGCACTCTCGAAAATTGAAATAATAAAACTCAATTACACTGAATAATGATGGAGGATAAATTTTCGATGATTTTCCAAAAGCCAATTAATTCAAATTATACACCAAGGAATACGAGAAAGGAGAACGCCAACGCCACGCCATCCATTTTAATGTGTGTGTTCACGGGGTATTCTGTTGCTTCCTGAATGGAAGATGAATGCTGCGCACATTGTTCGGGTTTTATTTTTCTCTGTGCACAACTCAAATAAATGAGTAATTCCCAAAACCATGGATTTCTTCGCGTCATTGTCTCATACCTATACTGGAATCGGATGATAATGGCTGGTGATCATTACCGCAATGCAGTTTACGAAGCCACGGACACTGTCGCACAAAAGAGGACTCACCCACAACAACTGATATCGATATTGCTGTTTTCAAATGCACTTTAATGTTTGTTCTCGCGCTTAGAAAGACTGTCCTTTTCATATGTAAATCCGTGTACTCCTGTGTAGGTACGTGCAGGACAATGACAATGCATCGCAAACAAAACTAAAAGAAACAAAAAGGACCATAAACTCCCATTTATTATTAACCTGCATGTTGATGAAATGCGAGAACTAGAAACAGGGCGTACTTTGGGTTGGGCGGGTGTCACTGTCACTGTCGTCGGTCGGCCAGATATGGGATTGTGCTATGCAAACTCTGCACATTTGCGGCAGTGGGTACAATACCGTGTTTATGTTTATGTTGCGCGAATGCAACAAAGGAAAAGTACTCCCTTAAATCGAAATGACCACTGGCGCAAGCATAGACACAAATAATAATCAGAATAATGAAAATATCGCGTTTTGTTGATGGCTTTGCTGGATAATGCCAAAAGAATCAGTGCCGTTGGGATTTGTTGGAGCGCAGTGTTCTATTGGTTTCTTCCTTTATTTGATTCGGTTTTATCTCTATTTTTATTTGCACACTAAAAAGTGTATTGCTTCGTTTTTAGTGCGGACAATTTCAATGGATATTGTAGCAGTTGCCCTATTGCGGGATTTTTTACGTTCTTTTATCACATCGTGGGTTGTGTGTACTGTAAATTGAAAGTGCACTTCGGTAGAAAAAAAAAATACCTACCAAAATTACGTGATGAATTTAAGTTTAAATTTTGTCATAGGGAGATGTGAAAACTATTCTAGTACATAGCGGACTGGCTCGACATAATTTTCATTGTCGTATTGATTACGGGGGTGTTTTAAATTAGATTCTTATCACATATGAACCAAATGAAAGGAGGATTTCAATAGGCGAATTTCCATACATAATGTATTGTTTTGTAACGAACGATAGTTTCGGGTAGAGTAGAGACCAAGCATAGTTATTGGGTTTACCTGATATCTAGAAAAATATAATACAGAAAAAAAAAAAAAAAAAAGCGAAAACAAAAATTTCCGAATGAAAAAATCTCGAGAGATCTTGAAAAAATAAATCTCGACCAGCTAATAATAAAAGCAACTGCCCAAATTTGTATTAGTTGATTTTTTTGAGGTCGCAGAGTCGCACTGTGAGTATCTAAAATTGCCTAACATTTTTCAGTATTGCATGAACTTATAAAAGGTACGGTCGATTTTCGACCACAAGCGAGACAGTCTTGTCTGCATTATTATGAAGTGAATATCAATTGACATGAATGCTAAGTGTGAATATCCAGCCCTGCAGAAGACAGTTTTGTTTTATGGCCCCGATATCCTGGGGTAAGTTTATAGAAAGAGTGGTACTGAGTTTCACTGTCCGTTGGAAGAAACAATCTTCAAAAGATTTACGTATTTGCATTTTTAAAATACATTTCGCGCTACTATTTACTTATCATATTAAGTGTCCAGACTCGACCTCACAATGGCCATGTAAAGTTGCCCATTGACCATGACCTCTTCTTTAAATAGAATTCATTTGGTCCTTCTTATTGATGAGAATCAAGGGAGATTTTTCAAAATGACAGTCGACTACAGAACGAAAAACCAGATTTGTTCCATATCCACAACAAGTTGATTTCCATATGGAGTAGGAGTCTGCGTCATGTGGAGTTACATATATATTGGTGTAAAGTGAGTGGAATTAAACTCGTTTTCACATAAATCAAAGTGAAACATTTGGGTAAGAGCAAGTACTGCGCTTCTGAAAAATCATTAACATCTGATGCTACATTTCAACATCGCAATAGCTATTTAAATTCACACCACATAATCAACTTAGCCTCCGGGGCCATTCGCTCGGTAACCAAATTAATTATTATCAGTTCAAATATTTGCCTGGCATTGTAGCTTTAAATAATTTCTTTTTTCTTTTTCGAACAATTAAATTGACAATGTTGACAGAATATAAAATGATATTCCATTATTGCGGAACTAAATGCGTTCATTAAAATAACAAGCGACACTCATTTGCTAGTGCAGGTGGACTTTATAGCAGGCAACCAATAATCGTGTTGGCTTAACTGTAATACACACAGGAACTTCCGGCAGTAAAAACAAAAATACAATGGGTTCAACAACACACACAACAACAAAAAAAAAAAAAAAAGCACGACCGCACTTCTATGAATAAATAGAATTTTCAATTAACCAGACTTTGGCGGCCTATGTAACTGCCCAAGTGCTATTAATTTACTTTTGAATGAATTTAATTTAATTTAATTTTTCCTAAATTAAAGTATCTACGTAAGTATTCATGTTATGCTGGAAACATAAAAAAAGAACCAAACAAAAAACAGCTCATTTGAATGCGTGTATTCATTTTGTCCCATTTCAGTCATATTATTGCGGATGGTTTTGACAACGCATTCATAAATATTTTATATTGTATGTTTTTTTTTTTTCCATTTAAAAAGGCGAGGTCAACAAATTGAATTTAATTTAAAAAAAAAATCAGTAGCTGCTACCTACACCTGTAATTGAAAGCTTAAATTATATTTACAGTCAAGTGGGGTAGCTGGGAATAAATGGTTTCGCGAATGTCAAAAGTTAATTGAATTTTTGTCAATTGGCTGATATATCTGGTTATACATTTATATTATGTTTGTCCACACTTGGAGAGTGCAGTGTCATCGAGCCAAAAAAAAATTAAACACAAAGAAATGCCAACAAAACGTCGTAAAATAGCAGATCGTGACATATATGTATATAGACTTGACGAGTTTTGCCAATCGATATAGGAAAGGAAAACATAATTAAAGGACTTTCTGGGATAAGGAAGTCCGAAGTGAATCTGTTTTCGCATTCATATCGAAGACCTTACTGACCCGGAAATCAATGCACTTTCTCCTTTTCTATTCGATTCAATATTCATTTATTTATTGGAACAGACCTATCATAGACAGTTTTGGTTGAAGGTCTTAATTTACTAGATTATGAAGAAAATACTTGGGAACATGGACAGTGCACAGTCGCACTTTTTGATATTCCAGAGTTGAACTCATTGGAAACAAAGGAACGCTCCTTATCCCAGAAGCTGTTTCATTGATCGCAGTTTTCGAAAACATACCAGCATAAAACCTTTTGAAAATGGTTCGCTAGCTCAGTGGTTAGTGTGCTACTGAGCAAAGCGTCTCAGGTTCGACCCCCGGATAAGCACTTTTTCAAGATTTTTACACTGCGCCATCTCTGCGAAAGTCATTCAATAATTCAGGCGTATACCTATCATGAAAAGCTTTACAATTCTGAAGTTCGGTGACATAAAGTTGTAGATAATGTCCCTTCCATTCGGTCAAAAAATAAAAATCAACACAAGGAATGGTAAGAAAAAGGCGAAGCTACGGTATAGGACCGTAACTAAAGTTCCGTACCCGCTTTATATTCATGAATAGTACCATTTCGTGGTACCTATGGTCTAATGCAAAAGAAACAAAGCAAACTAACTACGGCGTTGTATAAAATTGATTTTATTCATCAAAATCATTGACAACTTACATTGTAGGAAATCTGGAAAAAGTCATAAATTGTATTGATTAGCTTTGGTCATACAAAAATAGGTTGAGTAGAATGAGATGATACGGCGTGATGGTTCTGTTTGTTCATGGTTTTTTATTTGACGCAAACTAAATTTTCCGTAAATGGATGTCGTTTTGCTAAACAAAATATGACAATCAGCAAAGATCTGGGATTGAATTACCGCATCCGTGATCGAGTAGTAAGTGACTGAATTTGTTATTGTTTTGTTTTGTAAAATCCACAAAATTCAGTGACGCATGGCTCACTCACGGATGCGGCGATTCGGCCCCTGAGTTGGTGGTAAATATGATGAAGATATGACATGGAGCTTGATTGAGTGAATTGTAAAGAATTTTAATTTGAGCTTCGCCAAGTTTAGTCCCACTTAGTCCCTCAAAAGCTATACGATATGCAATGGATGAACAATAATGTTTTCAGAAGAAAAATATTTGTGTCATCTTGGAAATATTTGCGAATACATTTTCGAATACATTTGTTTCGAACAATTCTTTTCGGTTGCAAATTTCCACTTTTGGCCTTCTCGTCATTGATTTTAGGAATCTTTATGTAGCCATATATTAAAATAAATGCGTAGTGGAGAAGTTTCAATGGTATTAGCATCTCACAATCTTTCATTTCTTTCAAGTTTTTTTTTTTTTCGTTGACAAATGAAGGGGACCTACCGCGTCCGAAGGGCCGAATTGAAAAGCCCTTTCATGACAGTTCCCACTATTCCATTTCATGTAAGCATCATCGTAGGTCTCATCGATGTCATCAAACAGTAGTTACTTGGACATCAATTTTATCGCCGCACTTCTTTGCGCACCATGTTCCTCGCTTTGTTATATATTATGCAACGTATGGCGAAACCATAAAAAAAATATATAGAATGTCCATAATGACCCTAAGCATCCCTTTCAACAACCACCATTTTTATTATGACGATGAAGCTTTTTTTTTCGACAGATTTGGACCAAAAACTCCTTGCTGCATGTGTGTCATGACGTATCGCTATACAACACCCCCGTTCATGGAGTAAACCAAAAAAAGAAAAAAGAAAAGAAAGAAGACTCGTTTGATTAATGGTAGGGAAATATATGATTATTTTTCTCCCTTTGTAGTCGACGACGAGACGTCCCCAACATTGCCTCCATCCACTTCCATGATTCCTTTGAGATATTAGTTGCCTTTTTATGAGAGCTCACCAACACCGACACCGATTACCTACGGGAATATTTTTTCTAGGTCCTTCACGTTGTGTTTTTTGTTTTATTTTTCGTCTCCTTCTATAATATATAGTGAAGCATTTCGTGGATAAAAGAATATGACAAAATGCATGATGAATTATTTGCGATTTGTGGGGGTTGAATTGGAGTGTATGTCAGTCAGTAAGATGAAATGGATGCATAAAATAGGGTTGGCTCACGAAAAAGATGCTGACGGATATGGTAGTGCAAAAGACGAATTGAATGTTTGCTCTACTCATCACTCAGATAAATATTTAAAAGCTAAAGGCAGTAGGGTATTTCTTGTGCACTATGCCATTGTAGGGGGCTTTTTTTTTGAAATAAAGTTCAAAGTCTTCTCCCATCATTTAGTATAATCAGTTTGACATTTTTGGTATTGCACAATTGAAAAATGCGATCAGTCAGATGATTAAATGACATCGCTTGTGACTAAGGACTATATACCTACCTAGGATAAAGTGGTTGTTTGTATATTATGTTAATACATAGCAAGAGGAGATGGGTATTATAAATAAACGTAAGCTCTCCTTAAGTGTACCCAACAATTTGAATCATTTTATTAATAGGGTACACGTTTTTTTGTCGTACCGATGGGGGAGTTATTTCAAAGCCGATTTTTATAAAACATGAACCAAATGAAGGTTGGATTCCCGTGGGTGAATTTGCGCTTCCAAAAATAAAATAAAGTGTTGCATCCCGAACAATGCAATCAAGAAATGATGTTGCTGGAAAATTTATCGAGGCTTAAACACATAAAGTGTCCTTCGAACGCTACTTGCTGACTCGGCGTTAATAAAAAATATATTAGGAAGCTGATCCCAATTTTGGTTCAGAAAACAATTGTCAGTTGTGGAACAATGTAGTCACAAGAGTCTCCGACACAAGAGGTGTGTATTTCGGCCACGACAGCTGTTTGGAAATGTGTTGCATGCTATTAGCAAAGACAATAAATAAACAGATCTCTTATGCCCGTACAACATTTTGGTGCATATCTGTTCCTTGCCAGACAACATCTTATAATATGTTCTTACCAGAGTGCGGGATTTACTGTGTTTGTGCGTTTCTATTTAGCCGACGTTTTTTCTGTTGTTTGGTAGAAAATATTGGGTAAATTTCAAATTAACCTTTGATGAGGTGGTTCATCTTTGAGAGGAACAGAAACCTATTTTATATGTTTTTCTGTTTGTGGTTAGTAGTTTTATCTATTCGTTTCGTCAAATACGAAAAAAAAAAAACCAAAAAAACAACGGCAACACTTACAATAAAGTACTTCATCATTTCTGAAATATAGGAACCTGTTCTTTGAAATTATTTCTAAACCAAGTTATTGCTGCTAATAGTTTTTGAAAAAAATACTTTCAAACTTGAAATTTAATGGGGAAAAAAAAACACTCAAATTTGAATGCTGATTTTTTCAAAATTGTGAACAAAGACACTAAATTTGTTTCTAGTATTTTGTATTTACTGCACCTAGTAATTCTTAATCGAGTAAATTGAAAATAACGAAAACTACTTACATATTTATTAGATTTCAATTTAATTGATATTGGATGAGCTAATTTAGATTGAAGGAACTCTTCATATAGATACTCAACCTCGCACCCAGGAGGGGCAGGAGGGCAGCATAACCCCCATACATATTAAATTTCAAGTTTGAAAGAATATTTGGTTCAAAAACTATTAACAACAATAACTTGGTTTGAATATAATTTGAAGGAACAGGTTCCTAGATTTGGATAATGAATATTCCTACATTCAATCTGGTATATTTAATATCTGTGACTGTTAATTGAATAACATTCTACAGGATGTTGATGACGCGAGTTCAAAAAGCCTACCTTAACCTAAAACACGCACTGCAAATCAATCCATGAACACATGTTTATTATCTGTGCACCAAAGTACAAACATGATGACAAACACACATCCACTAACATTTTCGCATGGGTACGATTCGATCCGTGCTGAAACAAGGATACAAAACCCACCCCTAGTTAACGAGCCAGCCATCGGCACAGACGCACAACAAAACAATTTTTCTTTTTTCCCACCGCACCTTAGCAACTTGCGACGTTGGGTGAAAGTAGGTAATAATGGCAGAAAAAAAACGATTTTAGGGTTTCTGTTTTTCCATGTTTTGAAGGCGAAATGATGAAGCTTCTTAAAAAGCTTTTTCTTGAAGTAAATTTCGTTTTCATAGCCCATTTCTTCCCACATGGATAGGACATCTGTATATTTATTGTCTGTGCTGTTAGGTTAAGATCCTTTCCAGTAGTAACCTTATCCTGACTATTGCAAAACTAACTTCCTTTGCACAACGTGACCAAATAATTTAAAACATATAGGTATGTCGTCAGTCTCCATAAGCTTTCACTTGCGGATAACATTTGCAATTGTTATTATTAATGGCATCCATGCAAAGTTTAATTGGCAAACATTAATATTGAATTAAGCCCAAAGTATCCATTCAAGGAGCTCATTCATAACTTAGATTTTGTCGTTCATGCAAAGTCTGCAATGCCTCGCCTGTCTTCCTCCCATCTCAATTAACTCGCATGCATGTGCCTTGTTCCCCGCTCAGACCCCTTCGAGGACAATGAATTTAATATTCATATGCGTTAAGCGGGAGAAAGACAGTATTAAGTCCTTAAGAAATTTACTCACTCAATTACAACGTTGAGTGTGTGTAAACAGTCTTCCTCTTAGGTAATACGTCATCAGAATTATGTCACATGTTGTTATTCTTTCAAATATTTTTAGCCTATGGTAGCTTGCACCTCATTATGTCCTATACATATACCCATACTATCCGCACGTACCCTTATCAAAAATGCCATCGAAGACGGGAATTATATACATTCTTTCACTGAGTGAAGAGGGCGCCGACAGTCTTTCGCGATTGATGGGACCAGCTCTAGTTTGACAGGTAATCTCGCATATATTATGCTGTAAACAGTTTCAACGTCACACGCCATATCCTAACGACTTTATCTTTCATTAACCGCATGAGGTTTTCTAATTCACCCCCGCCCTTGTTTACAAAGAAATTCCTTATTAATACTTTCGAGCTCTTAATTTCATTCCAAATCCGGGTGCGCTGAGACATACTCGCTTGTCTTTAATTGAACAATTTGCTTATGGTAAATGGCAAGTGCGTGTGACTGGCATCCTTGAAGAGTTACACCTTCAAATCAGAGCGCTACTCGTACACACTGGGCGGGGGAGGGGAGCGTACCAAACCGCAGACAAGTCATCAGAGGCAGAGAGCGACTGCGTTTGACAACTTCCATCTTGGAAGTTCTATCTGTCGACATCTTTTACCGCACAGTTTTTTTTTGTTTCTCCAGTATCAAAGTATAAAAAGGCTAATTAAACACAAACATGGATGTAAACTTCCAACATCGCTCATGTTAGTATTTTTTTTTTTTTTTTTTTTGTTTGCATACCTAAGCAATTAAAATAAGGTATACATGTGTAGAATCGCTTTATCATCAACTTTAAGACGCAAGCCCGCACACTGAGAAGGGTGGTGCTGTGGATTACAATTGGGATATACTTTTAAAATGTCTATATGAAAATTATGTCTGACGGCGCGCTCTGATCCTTAACTAATTAAGCAAGGCAGCAGTCGGGTCTGTTGTTTGAAGGCATTCCACTGGAAAACACTTTTTCTTTGGTATCAACATAAGAAATATACAAATGAAGTTCACCATTTTGTTTAACGCGACTTTCATGTGTTTTTAAGTTACATCCGTTATTCTTCCGAAAGAAAAGTTGAAAGGAGTTTTACTTTGTTGAAAAGTTTCTATTGTTTTTCTTGTGTAAGATAAGTTATGCGGCTGAAGGGAAGCGTGCGTGTTTTACTAAGGGCGTATTGGGCCCAATTCTGCTCTGACGTGTACAATTGTTTCGAATAATAATTTATAACTCAGAAGAAATTAGAAGGCAGAGCCGTTGACAGAGATGCCGAATGTCCTTAAAATTGGTGAAAATTAACTCGTGGGTTGTATAAAAAAACAAGAAAATGCTAGTATCTGTGTATACAAGAATGTAACAACCAAGATCATAGCCATATTTGTCGTAGGTAAATCTAAATACGATTTTTTTTTTGAAGCAGTTATGACGGAAAACAGAGTTCTGCTCAATTTTGCTAACACACCTTAATCGTGAAAGTGGTAATCGGGATATTTAATAGACCTGTCTTAAACTGAATACGAGTATGTGTTTACCAGTGGCGTGGCGTCCATATAACTCGATTCCTACCGAGTTACCTTTTGAAATCTCCACCAGGCAACACTATCTATCTACCAAAAACCGAATATACATGAAACACTACCAAATGAATGTGAATACTCACCAAATGGTACACACACAAAAGCAGTCATATAAAAATCGTGTGTGATCCATTTTCATACAACGTCGTCATCGTCTCGTGGCGACAAAGCGAAGGTAACCCAAAATAAGTCGGGTTATTAAAGTTCTCACTTTATAGTTCATTTTGAGAGAAAATTTGCTTGTTATCTCTTTTTTTCTTCCCTGAGTACTTTGTCTGACTCTGACACCTCTTTGTTCAACACCCATTGTAGAAAATAACCCGCTTTTCTTCGAGTTATTCGCGGTTCTCACAAAGTTCATTTTGACTGCTGAGTACTGAGTGAACATTTGTTTGTATCTCTTTTTTTCTTCCCAGAGCCAGAGCTTGTTACTGGTACTGCCCATGGCCACTGGGTTGTGTTTTGGGTATGTCGTATGTGTTTGTTTGGTTATGAAATGAACAAAATAACCCGCTTTTCTTCGAGTTATTCCATTTATTCTATATTCTGCTTGTCTGATTGTGAGGATAATTGCAGGTAGTATGTTGAGGTAGGTGTAAGTGTTTTGGTTTACAAATTCAGTTGGCAGATTGCAGTGCATGACTTAAGTGAATTTAGTAATGTGAACCCAATTTGCAAATGTACAATGAATGATTTTCTTTCAAGGTACATAGGTGTAAGGTTTCTTATATTTATATGTGATTAATTTTGCTTCGACTTCCCATTTTAAAACATTCACGCCACGCCACTGGTGTTTACTAATATCGCACTTTAAAATTGCCACAAAATGTTGAATTAGAAATGTAGTTCGGGAAATAACTCGAATAAAACTTCGCATAACAAATTTCTTATGCAATTTTTCAATACCAAAAATGGTTCCGTTTGAGTTATTTCTTTATTTCGAAATTAAGGCCCAAGTGATTTTATTAAAAACAAAAACTTTTTTCCCGACGTTTGCCTAACCTTAGTTCTGATATGAGTTCGGCTGGTTAAACTTACAAAAATCCCTTCACCAACAATAACGAGACTTTTTTCTAAAAGGTAGGTAATCAATAACAATAAATATTGAACACAAATAAAAAATCGACAATGCTGTTGAAGTTGCTGTTGCTGATGAGTTTGCATCAGTACTGATTACAGTTCGGGAAAGTGCTTGAAAAACACTTAGATTAAGCTTCCAAAATCGCAAAATAATCATTCAATCGTACTTTATCAGCTCTGCGATGGTACCAAAAAAATGTTTTCCGGGAATGCATTTTAACTCTTTGAGAAATCCGGATATTTTGGCAAAACGAACAATTTACTTTTCGGCATAATATTTCGAGAACAGCAATAAATTACTTTATTCTATGAGATGTATGTTTTTCCGACCATTTCAGGATAACACTCACTATTGGCTTTATAATAATAATAGTTGGTGCAACAGGTCCGTAGGGACCCAAGGCCTAGCTTCTCACAACCATTCGTTTTTGTGGTAGCTTCATTTGTGGAACGAATGGAAGGGATCTACAATTTTATGACGATTCCAAACGGCTAATTGAGAAGTCTAAAGACTGTTATACTCTCGGATGTTTGTCAGACGTTCACGAGAGGTGGCGCAGTCGAAAAAATTCTAAGTTGGAATTTGGGTTTTTGCGGGATTCGAACCTGGGACCCTCGCTTAGTAGTCCAAAACACTAACCACTTTAACTTTTTAACTTTAAAAATTCATTTTTTTATTTTTATTTCTTTAAGCTTACACACTAGACAAAAACGATTAAATCTAATTTAAAACTAACATTTATCTTATTCTAGCTTACTGGCTCCAAGCGAGCGCTCTAAACTTATCAATGTCCTTAAAATTATTGCCTTTCGGCCTTAAATTTATCAATTTCTATGATTTGTTTTGTTTTTTAATTTTCAAGAAACCACTAAGCCACTGACTTTACAGTTACCAAAGAACATCCGATCAGAGACCCTTTAAAGACTGACTGGCAAAAATGCTCTGACCTAGTCGAACATCGACTAAAACCCGATTCAACAGGTAACTTGTCGAACACGAATATGGACAACGATTCTTTTGAAAAATCCTGTCCTATTAGTCGACACCCTAAAAGATCACACGCGGTGTGGTGGAACGCGGAACTTCGACTTCATAGGCAAAAAAACGGGAAACTTTTCAACAGAGTGAAACTGACAAGAAACGAAGAAGTTTCGTGCGCATAGCACTAGTTTCTGCGTGTTTAAAGAAGAAAACAAGAGCAGCAAAACGAACACCTGAGCAAATTACTGTTCCAGTATCGAATCTACCACAGAGGCGGCTGGATTGCGGACAATTCTAGCTACAATCCTATCCTCTAAGTGTTACCTCTCCAAGGATGACAACAGCTGGGCGGCCAACAACCAGGAAACCTTGGAATTGCTTCTAGAAACACATTTTCCGGGGTGCATAGGCACACTTAACAGAAAATCAGCTTTCCAAACCTATTACCAACGCTCCCTCACTTCGGGAGGAGGAACTTGCAAGATAAAAAAAAAGATAAAATAGCATGGGCCCTCAAATCCTTCCAACCCTACAAATCTACGGGACCGGACGGTATTCTACCATTCATGCTACAAGGAACGAGGGAAACGACTATCCCATGGCTACAGGCAATATTCATAGGTTGTCTGAAATTGGGATTCATTCCAGACAGCTGGAAAATAGTGAGGGATGCCTTCATCCCCAAAGCTGGGTAACCTAGTCACTCCAAAGCGAAGGTTTACAGGCCAGTAAGTCTCTCATCCTTTCTTTTGAAAACATTAGAAAGACTTTTGAACCTGCAAGTAAGGAACAATCTAGATACTAATGGCTCCTTATGCTAAAGGCAGTAATATGGAAACAGCACTACATGAGGTCACGAAAACCATTGAGAAGTCTTGAGAAGTCGTTAAACCTCAAAGAAGCTACGTTTGCAGACTTTCTAGATATGGAAGGTGCTTTCAATAACCTAAACACGGGAACCATTTTATCCTCACTTGAGGAACTCGGCTGGGCTCACTACCTGACTAACTGGGTTAAGGAAATGCTTAACAGCAGAATCATTAACAGCAGTCTTGGAGAAAGTCCGATTGAGAATTTGAAAACGATATCGAATTTGCAGCTCTAACAAAAAATTTACAAAACGCATGTCTTTTAATTAGCAATAATTTGCATTAAGAAGCTACTTTTGCACCACCCTGACAGGTTCCAAAAAGAAAGTAGTACGGCCTGCGAACTCGACAGACATAAGTTTGATTTAAATTTGGATTGCGAATTCAAAATTCCATGTGCAAACTAAAAAGAAGTAGGACAGACTTACAAGTCTGTCGGTAGTCTGCTTGCAGCTACAGTTAATCCCCAAAATGAAGTTTAGAAAGAAAGGCAAAAATTTCCAAAAACAAAAGGGACCTCAAAACCTTGTTAACCAAATGACAAACGCAAAGACGTTAAATCTCCCCACCAATCTTTGCATTTATTTTCATAGCCATTTCCTTTCTTTTTTCTCTCTTTTTGTTCCTCCCCATTGCCATGTCGCAATCCTTAAAAAATATGTGCCACCAAAGTACTTGTGACACGAACCATTTCGCCATGTCCTAAAGCTATTGCAAAAATTCATTTCACAGCGAGAGAAATAGGAGAATTCCAAATTGTAGTCAAAGACTGGAGAAAAATTCCATAATAAAGTAAATTAATTGAAAAAGAGGCAAAAAGAAAAAACACAACTAGACCACATTCACACCTACCGCAATGGCCGATTTAAATTCTTGGCTTACTATTTTTTCACTTGGAAGCATGCAGTTTTATCTCAGGTTACGGAGCACATATTTTTTGCCAGCACACACATCGTTACGCATTCCAACATAGTCCTCCAATGGCCCACACAAATTTGCAAATATTATTCGTTTTGCTTGACTATTTTCCTGCTTTTAAGGATGGTATACGGCGCAGTGGCATTTCGGTGGCATTTAGATAAAAGTCGCGGTTGTGCAAATGCCCAGAGCATACGTGTGTTCACATCACTATTACAGCGTTCAAGCCAGAGGCAAAGCATTTCCGACGTCCTTTTTTTCTTCAATGTATAGTATAATTCATCCTTCACGAAGGGAACTTTGAATTTATATTGAGGACATACCCGAAGGTTAAATAGAATTGGATGGGAAAGAGAAAGACTAGATTGTTGTGGGTTTATTCTTTTGGAGAAAAAGTCTTTTCTCTGTGGCTGCTGAGAAAAGTATCTGATAAAAATAATGTCCGCAGGAATAGCGCGGGCTGAGTATTTGGCGTCTAGAATGCTGAGCGGTTGCAATTTTCTGCACGTTACATTTTAGGCAACAGCGTTAATTTGCGACTCCGTTTGATTTGATTTCGAACTCAACGCAGCATGGACTGGTTGCAAAAAGAAACTAAGGGTACTTGTGCTCGCGTATTGCTGAAAGTCTGAATTGTTAAAAAAGCAGCACTTGCTACAAAAATCCCAACGGATAACAAAGGGTGACCTCAGACATTATAGAAAGGTAAACTGTGCTAAAACAGGCGAAGCGTGCGGGAAAAAAATTAACAATGGTCCGCTTAAGGCTCAATTTCAGGACCAGCGCTGACAAACCCAATTGGCTAATTTGGTTCAAGAGCTTTGACTTAATGCTCAAAGGGAAATGGGTCACATTTGTCACAAAACTTGAACTTTCCTAAAAAATAATGTTGACTAGTAAAGTCATTTACTCGACTGAACGCCGTCACAAAAATAATAACTGGTTAAAAGATTCACCAAGTGAACCCATAAATTTCCAATTTTATTTTTTTTACGAAATTGCAAAGAACTCCCTCGTCCTTTTCATTTAACTAAAACGGCGGAACTTCAAAATTTCTTCAGAACCCCGCTAGGTCTAGGACCCAACTTATGGAAGGTATGATGGAATTTCAGTCTTTTCCCCTTCTGGCTGATGCAACACCGAAGTCGAAGATTGTCCTGCTGACAATGTGGGATACGCATTGCCATTTGGTGTTTTGCTTTCTCAGGAAATTAGAGCTACACGGAGGAAAGGCGATATTGCAGCATTATGGACTCGCTTTGCCTAGCAGAAGGAATATCAGGAGGCAATAACCGCAGACACAGTTAAGTGCTTGGTAGTTGAAAGCCCGTAAACTTCAGCAGATTAAGTTAAAAAAAAATCTGAAAAAATCCACAAACACACACATAGTTGTTATCCGGAGGCAAGTCGGATTAAACTTCCTAAAACAGTAACGCTACCAACCGCCAACCAATAAAAATATAGAGAACCAAAGGCAGCGTTACAGCGAAAAGGAGTTCCTGCCCAGCAGTGGAAGTCCAGCTGTAGAGATCTCAGTCAATCGCCTTATGAAAAAAAGAAAAAGTATGTAAAGCAAAGGTCAAAAGCGGAAGCCAAAGGGAATACCCGACTGTGCTGGAGGAGCACAGAAACAAAGTGAAGGTGGACTTCGAGATTGATATAATATATCGCGGAACAACTGCCGAATCTGATTCCTTACCGATCTTCAACTAAGATTTGTACAAAATTGAAAAAAAAACCACTATGACTCGGCTCAAGAGAACTCTGAACTCAGGTTCTTCGGATGCAGCAGATGCCGTGCAGAGAGTCAAACTCTGGAAACAGACGAACTCCAAATAACACCCGACGGTGTGGCTTAGAAAGTCGGAGCCGAGTTTGCTCCTATATTATGGAGAATAAGCTACAAGTAAAGAGACGAGTACTCAGAACAGTACCAAGTCATGTACCATGATGATCTGCTCTAGAAAGATGCACAACATTGTAGTAATGCAAGAAGGAGTTCCTTGGGTTGAAGGAGAAGGCTTTACCGCAGGAGTTTTGAGTTAAAATGTACCCCACAAAAATGTACGTTTATCTACAACATCAGAACTTCGTTTAGTCCAAAAAGGAATGCAGTGAGTCACATACTCTTAGTCTAAAAGCCGCAATTCAATCTTGTAGTCCGCAACTTGTTCGTTCCAACAGTCATTTCTATTAATTACGGTCCAGCTTCGGATAAACGACCAAAAAACCCCAATATATTTAGCTATGGGGTCTTGCACCAACTAATTGGAATTTGAAATTACTTCCGTCGAATTTTTTTAAATCATACGACTGTAACATGAGTCAAAGGCACATATACCTACACCACCCATTGCTCAGCATAGATCGCAATCCAAAAATTTCATTAGCCTTTTGGATTTCCGAAGAATTGACCATCCGGCAGCTTTCTCTATTTACATATGCACAAAAATCCTGTGGACTTGTCCAAGCAAGACCCCCGGCAGAATATTGGCTGAATTTCCATTAAAATTTAGCTCTATGGAAAATCGTTGTAATAGTTCCGTCAAATTCCTTGCACCCTACTACATAACTTGCTTGCAAACTTTTCACTCACAAACAAATTTAATGGAAACGTCCATTCGAAAGGGCAATGTGTCCTCCTCACCCACGCAGCTGAGTGAGCATGACATTTTATCTGTTTTTGAATAATTTTAGTAAAATTTTCCACTACCTACAAGTTTCTCAATGGAAATAACTCCCTTCATCGCACAGAACTATGCAAAAGAAACAGTGGCATGGGCTAAAGGTATATAAACTTTAGCATAACTCATCGCGGTTCTTGAAGCCAAACCCTCTATGACCAATAAAATTGCTCTCACTCTAGGTTATTTCTTCGTGCAGCTCTCGAAAGTTTGCACACTTCTTCGCAAGTTGGGCGGTGTCCCTGGGGTTAAATGGCAATACTTGATCCTTTTTACACTCAACTCTGGGAACTTAAACAATAACAACTGTGAGTGTCATGAGTAATTATTTTAAAACTACATATAATATGTATGGAGGAGATTTTCGGGGTACAACGAGTTGACACATGTTAGCCAAGAGGGTGCTGAATGCACACACGGTTGTGTTCTATGACTGTCATCATGTTGGCCGCAAATCTCAGTTAAATGGAAAAGTAAATGTTTCTGACACAAGTTTTGCGTTTTGTTATGATGTGCGCACATGGGTGACTATAAGCTGAAATGAAACACGTAAACGTTCCTACAAACACGAGTCGTATGGAGTATTTGATTTGATTTTCTATGATGGCACATCAGCAGTGACAAAGATTTGGTGAAACTTTTCGATTGCAATGAAAAGTTCAAAATGTCACATAAAAGTGAGCCCACAAAAACACTTAAAACATCGTATGCTGTCAATATCATGGGATCTTTGCATTGTGACTGTGCCACTGGCAACAGCAAAACGCTTTAAGGAGACATTTTGGGCATCAGGTTCAAGATGAGCCAATGAAACTAGTAAACTGAAAAATTAAAAAATAAACGCGTAAGGCACGAGTTGTTAATCACAACTAAACATCCTATGACCGTCCACAGTAAAATGGCTTCTCGTTTATTCTAAGAATGGCTGCAACATTATTTTCACAGTCGGTCACAGATCTTCGCCTACTGTACCTAAGGTTGCTAGTATTTATATTAAATTTTCTCGCTGGTAACTTTTGCGATAATATCTTTTTTTTTAAATATAGGTTAGGTTAGGAGGGCAGGTGACAACATCCGAAATTTTCAGAGAGCGTTTAAGCTTTTCGAGAACCAAGCTCCCGTGCAAAAGAACTACATTGTTGAAGATGTCGGACAGTGGCAGCAAAATTCCTCATCATGCTTACGCAGAAATTATAACCATGTCCAGCCTACTGTTAGACTCTCAGTTCTCAGCTTACGTTCCTATTTCTTCTCTGTCTTTAAGCCAACTGCGTAGCTAGGTATAGATTATGAAGCGGGAGAGCCTTCAAGGGGCTCTGGCACTGCGCCTTCTCAAAGTGCCTTCAGCTAGGTATAACTTTAATGACAATATTGAGGAAGACCCAAAACCAATCCCATCTGTAAGGTAAAAAGATTTCCAATTGTTTGTCAAAGTGGCGCCATTGGTTTTTGCATCAGTGAGTGGCATAAAGTGCGCAAGTGGCCGATTGAATTCGGCTCCCCAATTGTGTTCCCCATTAGTCAAGTCGCACATTTAGCTACGACCCTCTAAATGCATTGCATTTCTTGTCCTCATCATGGACAAGAGTCAAAGTTGTTTTGAAATTTACTAGGTAGAGAAATGCCAAGGTTAAGTAAAAGTAGATCAATTTGAAACATTTAAAAATTGGAGTACAATTTGCCGATGCAGAGTACTTTCGGCAGCGCTGCATAAGCCAACAAAGAACAAAAGCAAACTAGGAAGAGGGAAATTCCCTTTTTGACGAAAGTTTGGAAGATAAAAGTGCTGCCAAATTTGCATTAAATTTGAAGTGAATTAAATAATGTATAAAGGTTGAAATTACACCTTGCTGCAAGTGTAAGATATTTAAGGTCTTTAAAAAAATAGGAGTACAAATGTGAAAGGAGGAGTAGGAAGTACGGAGTTGTTGAAAGTAGTACAATAGTCCTATGAAAGTACTTTCGGCAATACTGAGTCAAGCATGCAACTGAATCTCTGCCGCTTCCTTTCTCAACCTAATGATTCTTCACGGGAAGGAAAACTAATTTGCGGCTGCGAAAAGTATTGTTATAAACGGACGAAAAATATATGCAGCGACTATGTTAGTGCTGCTTGAAGGATTTCCATCAATTGAAATTCTGAATAGGTACACAAAATCAAAACTCGCAAAAGAAGTGTGTATTTTCGCAAGTGCCCGTACCTACTGGAATTAATTCCGGACACGGAACATTTCTTTGGTCTTTCTCCATTTCATCACATCGCACAGTTACTGATCCATGCAATCCCATTGAAAATACACCACCACGCGACGCCCCTAGCTTGGAATTAAACCCCACAAACTGTAGACCAATATATATATGTAGCCTAACAACTGCCAAGCGCAAAGCACATTTTAATTTCCTAGAAGTGGAAATTATTTTCATCCAAGGAAACCATAAGAAATCCCCATTGCCTGCCAGTGTGCGCCAGCGTGAGTGTGGGCGCTTCAAAAATAAATAGTTTTCACAACGCAGAGCCAGCTTATTCCCAACTGCATAATCGTACGTAGATTATAGGGGGATGTGTGTTCAACATACAATTCAAATGAATTCTGGCCGAATTTTGATTTCCAGCTAAAGGATCATCATGATTTTGAACAAACAAACACAACCGCACCAGACGCACCCCTTGAGAGTTGTACACTCCGAGTTGAGAAGCTCGTCTAACTCGCAAGGGTAAAATTTAATAACGACGCGCAATACTGCTCAACCAATTTCACTATGGCTGATTAAATTGTGTGCCAAGAGAGCTGTGACTATGTGTCTCTGAGTGGGTGTGCAATCAGTAGGGTCTTAATCCTTTTGATAACTTTGCTTGGGTGTGTTGGCACCTAGTGATTTGGCTAAAACTATGTTAACCTTCTACAGCTGGTGAACATCTAATTTCACTACTCAGCAACAGGACATATACACACACACAGCCATTATATACATACATGTCGACAAAACGGAGAATGTAGAGTGGAAAACATGAAATCCTTTATGTGAATTGAATTACAATGAAAAGTAATTAAAAATTCCCAAAAGGACCACATCACGTAGTGTAAATTAGGGTTGTTGTTACGGTGAGTTGGACAAGGCTGATGACTGTATGGTTTTGGGTCTGGACAGCCAAAAAGGAAAAAGGGTACGCCAACAATTCGTCCAGGATATAGAGGTCCTCTCGCAAATAGAGCTCTTGATTGTGGAGGATGCCTAATGGCGTGAAGATTTTTGTATCCAAGGCAGCTGGCATCTGTTGGGATGTCAAGGTGATATGCCTAAAGGTGGTCGTAGGTATGGTCTTTAGTGGCGTCCGCAAAATAGTTTCTGGTAACAGATTGCTCTCCGTATCCGTAAGTGGTAACCTCATTAGCTGGGAATACGCAATGGGAATATTTTATGACTCGACCAAAATGGTACGGAATAGTGTTTCGTGCATTATTATTTTTATGGCATGAATTGCAAAGTGTGTTTTATATTAATTGGTGGATTTATATGGGGGAACTGGCACAGTTGGTTTGAGGACAAAAATCAACGGCTCACTTTGTGCCATAGAAAGTTATTAAAACTATAGCCAGTCAAAACGGGAATGAACTATTGTCGTACTGCTGGTTAGTGAGAGTGACGAATTTCTGTGGGTAGCTGCTTTTCCGAGGACCTCTAGTGGGATATCAACTTTTGTGCAATATTGGTCACATGAAAATAGGCGCAAATGTTAAAACCGATCTATAGCAAGCTACACATAGTACATAATGGGAAAAGGTACGCCCAATGCAGCCCGTTTGATAAATCACATGTCATCTGTGCAAATACCATCTTTACTCACCACTTTATTCACAATGCACAAAATACAGTAGCGATTCACAAGCCCGCGAATAAAAAATCCGTTCGAACTCAACCCTTAAGAATGAAACTGAATCGCGGGTATCTGTGACATAAACAAATGTTTATATTTGAATGATGTGTCCGAAACTTCAAACATTCGCTTGTTCAGCAGTTTGCAATTGGCTATGAAATGAAAAGTACTGGTAGTGTTCACATCTGTTTTCACCTTCCGTCGAACCTTTTCGAGCAACAGCATCTTGTCTCTAGATGGCGCTTTAAACACAACGTGGCTTTTGCACAAACATTACCCCGTTTTGTAACACAAAGCAACGGTGCGAGCGATCATGTTCATAAAACATGACTTTAACTACCCGGTAGCCATTTTTTTTTTTTCGTTTTCATTCGTGATAGGCAAATGCCTACATAAATTTTAAAGTATTTCTTTCTCGTGGTCAACACTTGAATACACTGAGGTCAACCGGGACAACGATGCATACTACGAGTTTTGAATCCGAGCAGACAGTTACCATTTATGTAAAATAGATTAAAGAAAACAAACATTGTAAACCGTTTGGCCCTTGATGTTGTTGAGCCAACACATTAATATTAATTATTCACCACCATTTCTTAGGTAGGTAGCCTCATACCCTAATTGAACAGAGCCGACAACCGGGTTTTCGCGAAAACTCTCGAATATTTCATTGAAAACAGAAGTTTTGCAATACATTTTTCAGTTTTCAAAACGAGTCGCTTTAAGACGTTTTCCACGACAGCACCACGAAAACGACTTCCAATTGTTGGGTTGTTTCAACAAACACACCTTTTGCAATATTCAGCAAATTCAGCAGAACAGCTGACAATATCACAGCTAGCAACTTAAAATCGTTTGCCATACTTAATTGATGGGCTAATATTATTTTTTAATGCTCTGAATTAATTTTATTTCTAAATTAATATGATCGAAATTTGAAGCCAAAAAAAAATGTACCCAGAAGTTTCACTACTAGTATCTCACAGCTGATAGCACCTTCAAACGAAAACTAGTTCGTGTTCGGTGTGAATGCATCGACTAGTTTTCGACGAAAACACAGTGTTCGATGCGGTGTGAATAGGCTTTAAATCAAATTGTGTAGGTATGCAGAAAAGTTCAATAAAAACAAATGTCTAGTATCTTGTACTGACTTTGTATTGTTATTTAAAAAAAAAATAAATAAAAAAACTACAACAGGACACCGCCGTGTGCGCCAAAAGTGTGTTTTTTTTTGTTGTTTTTGTTTTAATCGATCGTATAGATCGACTAAACAGTATTGAGTGGGGAAGTGAGGCGAATAAGCTGCCCATAAGAAGAATCTCAACAGGTAGAATTCTTGATCATGATCGCATGATCCTGAACAACTATTCCCAACAAATGTTAGCACCATAAGAAATAGAACCCCAGGCGGGTGAGATTCTATTCTACGTTAAAGATGTTTGAGCGATGTTTGCAATAGGCACAAATCGAGTTTGTGGGAAAAAACCAAAAGTTACTTCTGCTGAAGCACGTTGACCAATAGGTGCCTATTTGCCCATCAAGTGAGACCAGTAAAGAAGGTCATCCTTATCACTTTTAAATATTGCGTATCTCCATCACGCAATCACGGATATTGAAAGCTTGACCTAACTTTGGATCATCCGCCATCGACTGAAAGAAGAAAGATTTCGGTCTTGAGCCAACCATCTAGTCCTATAGGCCTACATAGGACGCCCTTCTAATGGCTCCGACTCAGAATAGCACATCTTAGAATTCGTAGTATTATTAGAAGGCCAAGGAGCTCCTGTAGCATTTCCCTTGGAACGCTTCTTCTATGCTCTTAAAATACACGTCCAACTTCTTTTATGATCCACAGGCGTTACTAGTCGCATTTTACGCGTATAACATAAGACTTTGACCGTCGGCACTTTCATAAGACCTTGCCTACGTCTAGATTTTGTGTCCATCCCACACGTGACGAGAACATTTGGCGAGCTGCACCACCGTCATTCGAGCACTTTTTCCCCCAATTAAACCCTTTCCTACTTGCTTTTTAATAGCAGAGTCGAGAGTAATAAAGTACTTCACATCCCAGTTGCGTTGCATATATGCCGTCGAAAGGAACAAGTATGTGCTTATTTCTTGCATCACAACTCCAAATGCGCACACATATTACGTGGCCTATATACGGTCGAAAGTGCACATGAAGAGTTCATTGAGCAACATAGTGCCTTTGATCGTGTGGGGCATGTGTGTGGCTTACATACACTGGCCTCTGCGGGCGTCACTCGCATGCTCCGGCTGCACCCGCTCCACCCACCATCAGCCACCGCTTCTCTGACAGTGTGTTTATGATGTACACGTTGATGTTGTACTTGTCGTATTTGAAAATGCCTCCTCGTTCTCTCCGGGACACACATAACAAACACATGGGGCAGATAGTTTATGCATTACGGAATAACTTTATTGACTCACACATAATGTATGCATCCCTTCTGTGTCATCTATAGGTTCGGTCGTATAGGTATAGGTAGTTATAGTCACATGCATAGGCATAATGGAAAATTACAAACTATGTAGAGCTCGTGCTCGATTTTCGGGGGCAGGCCAGAGGGTAAGAGCAGGCTAACCTCTTGAACTTTTCGGATGCATTGCCCTGGCTTACATCCTGCATTTTGAGGATATCATTCTGTTCTTCGTTGGTTTGGTGAGGGTTACACTTTTTTTTTCACTTATTTCCTTTTTTTTTTGCTTTTGCTTGCCAGCTTCTTCTTATGCTCTCCAGTGGCGAAATGCGAAGGAGCAAGAGGATGCGAATGTCTAACTAATGCATGATGGCTTTCTGTGTCCATGGCTTCGCCTGTTTATGGGCAGGTTTTGGATGGTTGCTTGGAATAGAATGAAGTAAGCAGCTGGAGCATATAGGTTAGGTAGGATTTATTGGGATTTCTGTGTATAACTAACGTGTGGTGTACCAACTACTAACTCATAGCCGACATTTTCGGCGTCGCACCAACGTCATCAGATGACATGTACATAGAATACGTGGGTGTGGTGCTCCGGATTAAAACGACAAATTGTATTATTTTGATTTTGATTTTGGTTACGGTTTAGTGAGAGTAGAGGTTTTTTCTTTTGGCAAAGAGGATTACCAGACGATTATGGCGCTTTTTGCTGCGGTTTTCATAAGTGAGGGATAGTAAATTCTGCAGCCCGAATATATAGTTTCTGCTGGGAGTGTGTGGCTTAGATAAAATGTTGTGTCAGAATTGGCAATAAGTGTGGTTTGGTTGATACGTAAGCATATCGTCAACTTAAGCAGTGGCAGTGGGCTTCCAGAGTGATCCCGAAGGGCTGAGTTTATATATTTCTATTGCAAGGTGTTTTCAAATTTTCGGACAATGCTTACAATTCGTGTGGCTGCATTTTCAGGCTCAAATTGATTTTCATTTGTCCGCCGGAACATATGGCGAAAATCAAGAAGAAATTTAATCGTCCAAATTGTGTCTTTGGGCCTACAAAAAAATATAAACAAATTGTTGGCCATACATAGGATCCATAACAACGCATGAGAACTTCAACAAACATGAAGCCTTTGTGTCGGTATGCAACAAGTATTTTTGCCTTTCGGGACATGGATGAGGTACAAATGGAGCTATGAAATATTTAGTACTGAAGCGATTAACAAAATCCGTGATGATTTTGTCTTTTATATAAAAAATCCGTGAAAACTTGTTGTATTTTTATTAAATTATATTTAATGCAAAAGTCAAGAAAAGAAAGAAAAAAGTCAGAGCCGGACGACCAATTTATCGTTTTGTCCCTCTGCTGTCTAAAATATGACTGTATCTTATTTGAGTTTACGCTCCCCTTTTATACCCAGAATTTTACAAAAATATTACCGATAAATATTGGCTATTTTGCAAATGATTAATATAGTAGGACGGCTGTAACAGTTCTTCTGACGAATGGAAAGGGAAATCTAAACGTATCTTCCTTTTATCGCCCCTAACAGACTTAATATAAGTCAAGATCTACTGTAGGTGTCAGAGGAAAATAATACCGACTTCCCAAAGTTTTTTTTTTATGTATTTTGAATGCGTCATTGACACTTTGCCAAAGGATTCGCACATTATCTAGAGCATGTATGTCATCGCAGAACCGAAAACAGAATAAGAAACTTCGCTGTCCAGAAGCTGCCTATTCAAAGCTCTAAACAGTGTAAATATGGATAAGAACTTTGTTAAGTTATGCATCGCTCAGCGTCTGACAAAGTGCCCTATTGCTATACACTCTAAAGAGATGAAAAAAGTATAAAGCAACAGGGTTCGAAACAGCCGAATATACGTCGAAAAGAAATCGCAGTTTCGTGTGGATTGGATACGCTCTTATGGCGAATTAAAATTCTGACGGGTCAAGGAAGATATAATCCCTACATTGACTCTGCATTCTATGTTCACATATACGAATACCAGACAATGGGCTAAAGAGCCCAATTTGGAGACTCGCCCACCCGCGTTAGTGCCGCAAATGATGGAAACTTGTTAATAACGTGGCGGTAAGAATACGAAGCTATCTTAGGCCTTCAGAAACCCAACGTATTTTGTATTAGGATCAGGAGTGAGCTAGCTAAGTATTTATTGTTCCAACCTCCGCGAAGTTGGTGGATTTGAGTTCCTCACAATTAAGGTCCACATTTAAAAAAAAAATTGTTTGAATTGTTTCGTTTTACTTTTTTTTAACTGTAAAACCAAAGATCCTTCTCAATTGGAAATCTCTTCTGGCTACATTTCCTCATAAGCTTGCCAACAACCTAAATTGCAAAATGTCAATCAGGTGCACATACAACGGCCGTCGCTCGATATTCTCCTCACAAAATACCGAACAATCGTCCCACCCAAAAAGTTACTCCAATTAAGTCTCTTCCATAAATCTTAATCCATCTCCTTCACGATATTGATTTGTGTCGAAAACTTTTTAGTCGAAAACTGTTTACCATCACCTCCGAAGCCGCTGCAAATGATTACAACAAATGTCAGACTAATGATAAAGTAATTTTACGCATGCATAATTAATTAATTTCCTGAAACCCATCTAACAAACTTTTCTTTGTTCTCTGTTTTCATTTTACTTAATAGTTGTTTGGAATTGAAATACAGATTTGCAAACAAAAACAAAAAAACAACCGATAAGACCCAAAAGATGGAAATCTTGCACCTCAACTTCCCAACGGAAGCTACCACTGAAGCTGCTCTAGGTACTGTATCACTGTATGCGTCTCGCTCTGCACTGTGTGTGCATACTTGAATTTATTTTTCTCTTCGTCGGATTTTGGCTTTTCCACTTTTGGAGACTCATTCGTTTGGCATATTATACGAGTTCTCTGGCAACGTCGTCGTCCTTGGTCGTGTCATCGTCATTGTTGTTACTGTATCATGTTAAGCTGTACGACTAAGATTTGATGAAGGTAGCGCCTTGCTACGGAAAATAAAACAAAAAGCCCTCACACCCACGCATTTGATAGGATAGGGATGGTTAACCGCGCGGCAGCCAGCGCCGCATCGCAACTCTACTTGCAAGTTATTCCGAAATGCCGCAGATGGGATTTTCATGTTCGTTATGGTGCGGTGCTGATGTAAAATAATTCCCATCTACTTTTGAAACTATACGTTTCCGTATTTGAAATATGTTGCTCGCTTCCGCATCTTGGTCGCCGGGTCTAGGGATGTGATTGTGCATGTTGGCTTGGCGTGCCTCGCGTGCGCAAACGACATTGTAATAACTTTAAGTGTTCGTAGGGGAGGTTTGACTCACTGCTAACATATGGTGGGCTGATGGGGGTAAAAGTTTTTCTTTTTTCTTTTCTCGAAATGGCTTGGTATGGCAAAATAGTTTTCGCTTAAATGGGATGACGGGTGTGTGACATTAAAGGTGGCTACGTATGTGCCTGTGGCCTGTACATATTTCTTTATTAATAAAGTTGTTGGAGCCAAGGGATTTGGAGTGATTACAAATTAAAGTCTCCCAGACAGTGTGAAATCTGTTTGTGGAAACAATAATCCACCTCTTGCTTGTGATTCGTGTAGTCGGGCTAGAACGCGTATAAGGGGATGTGATAGTGGCAGTTATATATATCCCACTATACATCCATCTTAGTCTGAGGTAATCAGAATGCCAATAGGAGAGTGCATCAGTGCATCAGTGCAGTTGGTTATCTGTCGAATTCTTCGCTTGGCAGTTGCTATTTAATTAGCAATAATCCGTCCCCTGAAACCACAGGCAGTAAGTTAGATTTGCTTTGACCTAGTTGTGTTTGAGTTAAGGTCTGGTTTTAACAACAATGGTAGAGACTAACTCTGACTTTCAGGAGCTTTTGGAAAAGTCGATCAATGGGTACCAAAGTGTGTGTTAAGAATTGAAAACTGGTATGCAAGCTATATAGTCAACTATTGAAGTAGTATTTGAATATTCATAAATTTTTAAACTTATAAAGATCCATAGTTTTTTACCAATGAACATAAAATTAATTACTTTAGTTTAAAGCGGTCAGTCGTTAGATAAAATTAAGACGTTGAAGAAGTCTTGTCTTCTTAGTTTGATTTATTCCTAATAGTCTTTGGTATTATTCGCAATATCAACGTTAACACAAGGGAACGTAAGTCCGTACACTTAATGGACAACATGAGGGTGTCAGTGTGCGCTGACATTAGAAATGCATATTTCATGACCATGGCGAACATAGAATCGATAAATTAAATAAAATGAAAATGTCAATGACCGATTCGCTGTAGTCAAGTGTGATTGAGCCTCGTTAGCACGTTGTTAATGGTATGCTGTTCCTTCAAGACGTAGGTAGTTATGTAACTGTCGGCAGTCATGGGCCTTTGAACTTAGGCATTATACACTTCAAAAAACCAAAACAAAGCCGGCTTTAAATCGCACGATTTGGGTGGTCAATTCTGATAACAGAACAGAAAATCAAGTGCTCCTACATAACAGTTCCCAATAGAGGTTAGAGCTCTTCTGATCGATTTGGCAGAAACATAGACGCACGTTTACCGATGGCCTCGATTCTTATACAAACTCTGCGAAGAGTCCGTTTTCTGTTCCCTGCTGTCCCGCCAATTAGGCATTATATAAGTAGTGTAGCTATTGAACTATTGTTGAGGAAGGTAAGAGTTGTATTTTAGTCTTCTACGAAAGAAAAACTCAAAAATAGACACATCCTCGAATTCGCTTGCAAAATACTGTTTCTTCGATTCGTTATTTCTCAAATAAGAGCTACATTGAAAGCGGTTGGTTAAATAACTTGAATTGTCCCGATCATGATTTCAATGAAAATCTAGTAGTCGCCCCTGGCTTTGGTCTCGTTTTTTATTCCTGCAAGGGCCTAATCAAACATTTCAGTTCCGATAAGTTTTATAAGAAGATAACTTTAAGTCTCCAAAAGAATGCTATAAAACTGAGGTTAAGTTCGGAGGGCAAACATTTATCGATGGTCTTTTAGGAGCCATATTTTAGAATCCTACATCTAATTTTAATTACTCTTTCAAGCTTGATCTTATTTTTTTGAAGTTCTTAACTGAGTTGTAATGCAAGTCAAGACTTTGGTGAAGAGCTTGCCCCTCCTAAAAGCCTGGGAGTAGCCTCACGTAAATTGAAATATTAGTTGAGGAGCTTCTGGATCACTTGCTGGTTAAGGCACCTCCTGGCCTACGTGTTTTTGTTTCCAGTATGAATCTACAAAAACTAATTCTTCCAATATCCCCATTTGGCTATTGCACAAAAATCTAAATCTCACAAAACACTTCAAAATGGGTGTAACTATTTTCGACTATCTAGGTTAAAATTGCACTTCGCTGTGGTTAATGGTTTAATTGGTTAAGAAGTTGCATGGTTTAAAGAAAAGAAAATGCTTTTCATGTGTACCTACCCTTGGAAAAAAGAGTAGAGGGACCATTTTCAAAAACAGAAGTTTATCAAATATCAACTTTGCGTGATAAAAAAAAAGTAGGTATATCCGTTGAACGCAAACAGATTTATTTTGAATTTTGCATCGATGCTGACTCTTACAATAAGCTGTCAACCTTTGCCAAGCCACCTTCTTCATATTTTGAAGTAAGAAATGTTTTTAGTTAAGAAACAACAATTTTGAGTAAAAATACAGAAAAGAAAAATTCAGGCATCATATAAACCTACATAATAAATAATGAACTTCGTGATTTTCCTGAAGACCTAGCTACTCGTAAGTATTGTGATTTTTGCTAAGTCTGGCCAATGAAAACATGGCGAAAATTATGTACAAACTGCACAGCCCTAACCAGTGTTACTTCCTCATTACTAAAATGTACACGAAAGGCTCTTCGAATTCATTTTGCAATGTAATTTCCAACTCATCCTGCAAGACTGTGTAAGTATCCCCGAAAGTATAATTTGAAACCATACGCTACAACCTCACATTGCACTGAACCACACAATTTGTTTTTATGTCCAAACTCATCCGACTCATATACTCATACTCGCACTCGTGCTCGTACTCGTAACACCCACACATCCAACAACTTGCATCCTGCCACTGAATATTAAAAATGCTCTTAACAAGTTGTTTTATTTTATTCGAAGCTGCCTATGAGGGCCACTTAACAATGTACTTATGTACCTAAGAGATGTATTTATCTGTAAACACGAGGCTCATCTTCCATTACATAGAAAGAAGAAAAAAAAAACATCACCACTATCCCAAACAACTGTAAAAAGCTCGTTCAAATAATTGTCATCGTTTATTAAATAAATTATTCCCACAGATGCACGAAACTTTTACATGATGCAACTAATTCACAGGATACTTCCGTTTCAGTTATTGCTGTTCCATTGCAGACACATAACAAGATATCATCGCAAACTCTTCAAGACCTTAACACAATATGAATGCGTGCAGAACATCTCTTGTCATAGAAACCAATGGCCTTGTTGGTTTTCCCCCTTCCTTTCTAGCCGCATGGTGTTTTCCAGTTCGTCTCCTCCTTACAACTCTTTCTTCACTTTCCCCCGAAGAAGGCACACACCAACTAGGTATAATACTTTATCTCGCCTTTGCGTTGTTGGACGATAAAAAAAGGACGAACGACAGAAGAGGAGTACAAAAAAAAAAATGGAAACCAAGACATTAAGCTAAGTTATTGCAAGTAACGTCGCTGCCAAACGATTTGCGGTCGCCATACATTAGAGGATCCTGCCGGCTTCCTCCTGCATGCATCGGACGGTTGACGGTGGTGGTTCTGTATGACACTGGATAAAGTTGGAGAGGATGCGTCTCGCTTGTGCAGGGCTGCTAAATTAAATTACAACCTTCTGAGAATTATGCATTTAATGCTCCTGAGCATTGCAACAGTATACCTAAGCAGCATGTGTGTGTGTGTGAGTATTCTGTTCTCCTAATGGTGTTTTGCAAACACATATTATATATTTTATAATCCCGCTACAAGAGTACATGTCGTGTAAATGTCGCACGAATGCTTTTTCCGTAATTGGAATGAATCTGGATAAAGAAGAGCACTTTGCTTGTGGTGGATATTTTCAAGTACTTTTGTCAGAAGAACTATCACATGGAAATGACTTAAAAAAATGATACCAGTGATGGCAGGAAAATTGGAGATCCTTTTTTTTGTATTGCTAAAAAGCTCTCAATTAATAATTGGCTGGGGATAACCTTGTGTGGGCGGTAAGCTGGGGTCGATATTTAATTGATTGAAGTGTAAAGGGCCCAACCGATAGAATCCGTCGCGTCCGTTGCGGCCACGTTTTCGGCTGACAGGTTGATAGAATACACAGTAGCTTATGGAAGGTGACCCATAAGCAGCGCA
Source organism: Cheilosia grossa (assembly GCA_963082955.1). Lineage (NCBI taxonomy): Eukaryota > Metazoa > Arthropoda > Insecta > Diptera > Syrphidae > Cheilosia > Cheilosia grossa. Next base: position 39,891,260 of record OY720145.1, on the reverse strand, counting down.
CGTGTCGGATAAAGTAGGCTTACTTTCTACTTTTCTGTCCGCCGCGGCCGTTGACAGTTGGCACATCGAGAAAGGAAGCCTTTTCATTGGTGGAAATATTGAGAGCGTGAGAGAAACTGTCACCGGCTGTCACCAGTGTTCTTATATCGTGGGATTTTAGATGACCGAAAAGCCTTTACAATATTGAAGGATTCAGTATTTATTATCTACTGTGTGGGTGTGCAGATCATAAGCTAAGTATTAAATAGACTGTCAGCTCCCGCGCACCTACCCCCCGAAAATTTTGAAAGAAAAATTCTCTCTTAAATTACGGATACGAAATTTTGAAGCCGCAAAAAAAAAAATAATTCTAAGTGGAGGGGGTATAATGAAATAATGCCACGCAGCAGTCATCTACATTGTGGTATTTCTACCCTTTTGTAGAAATTTTAATGTCCGAAAAACTTTCTGCGCAAAACAGAAATAAAGCATCAAAATCGTGTAAATATCAGGACTCTGACGAAAAAACCTTCGAACTACATTGCAACACAATAAATGTCCATAAAAAAAGGGATTTTACTTTTAGAAAAAAAATGCTAGTTCCAAGAAATAATCAATATAATGTTAACAAACTGCGATTTTTATACTGGAGGTTAATTTCTGAATTTTCATTTTCTGAATAATACAAATTTTACTTTAAAAAGAAGAAGATTTTTTCATAAACAAATCCAGGCAATTTGAGTTCAATGAAAAGGGAAAAATGCCCACGCTCCGTGAGAAAAATAATGAAAGGCACTGACTAAAAGTAGGTAACTATTTGGTGAGTTTCTGTCAGCTGATGGATGCATTCCCATTGTTTAAATTTGTTGTCTTATTTCATCACGAAATCATGTATTTTGCAAAATAGTTAATAACTAATGTAGGTACCTAATCTTCTATATATATAAAAATGGATCTTGGTTTGTTCGGATGCTTAAAACTCGAAAACGACTGGACCAAATTGGATACTTCCTTCTGCGGATTTGTTCGTATTTACTCCGCGAAGGTTTAGGAAAAAAGAAAAATTGAAAAATTCTCAACAGGTGGCGCTGTAGGCGGTCATTCCACAGTATATGTTCTTTGTGATTTGATAATTTGGGCTGTGTGGTCACGGAGGAGGGGGGGCGGGGGGGCAATGAATTAACTAATGTGTACTGATAAATAAGTTGTACCCTTTTGTAAATCAAGAAAGAAAAATAAAACAACATTTGAAAGAAAGTCAAATTAATTTTAAACAAAAATTTTTAAATTTACTATTATTATTATTGTTTTGTTAGATCGTTAAGTGTTTTGTTCTGTTTTTCCAGTTGTATTCAAAATTTCAATTGCACCCTTTTCGTTCGTTTGCTTTCTGTATTTTGGCTATTTCAAAGGTAAGTTAGTGATTTGTGAAAACTGCGTGCGATACGTTAAGAGCGTAACGTCCAATTTATGGTCGTCATCATTTCTGGCTGAATGGCTTCGTCAATAAACAAAATATGCAGTAATGGTCAGGCAGAAATCCACACGTCATCCATGAGTCATCATTGCATCCCGATAAAATTAGGGTTTGGTGTGGTTTATGGGCCGGCGGCGTCATAGGGCCGGACTTCTTCCGTGATGATCAAGACCGGCACGTTCCTGTGAATGGGAATCGCTACCGTTCAATGATAACCCAATTGGATGATATGGACTTGGAAGACATGTGGTTCCAACAGGACGGCGCCACAAGCCACACAGCGAATGTCACAATCAATTTATTGGAAACCAAGTTTGGAAAACGCGTTATCTCACGAAATGGTCCAGTCGCTTGGCCACCTCGGTCGTGCGATTTGACGCCGTTAGACTTTTTCCTGTGGAGCTACGTCAAGTCATATGGTCTATGCCAACAAGCCAGCGACGATTGATGAACTACGTGAAATTGCAGCAGTATCGGCCGATTTATGCTTGAAAACCGTCGAAAATTGGGTTCAACGTCTGGACTTCTGCAAGCGTGCCCGTGGTGGCCATGCAAAAGAAATCGAGTTCCATACATAATGGCATCGAACGTACTTTCACAGGAATAAAGAATTTCATTGATAACCAAAACCGTTTTTGTTTTATTTAAAAAAACGTTTGTAGCGCTCTTATTGAAAAACCCTTTACATTATCTATTCCACATATCTACATAAATATAATATAATTATAACTCGATATCCACTGGGCCAATTTTCATGATTCTTTCTTTGTTTTATTCGTATTGCTGTATTTAAAAGATAGGATGAAATTGAAAGTCGGTTCAGTTATAATTTTGTTGCGCAACCTAAATGCTCCGAAAGTTTGCAACGGAACGCATTTGATTTGATTGTGAAGAATCTCAAATCGAATGTCATGCAGCAAACGATTTTGAGGGAAAATTTCAAATGCCAACATTTTCATTCAGCGGAATCCCCTTATTCAGAACGATTTGCCATTCGTATTTGAGCGTCTTAAATTTTCCGTGTGCCTCGCTTTCACTATGACAAATAGTCGCAAGGACAATCGCTGGATATTTGTGGCATCAATTCAATTCCCATGTTTCTCACATGGTCAATTGTATATGGCGTGCTCACGTGTGAGCAAACCCATCGATATTGCTATAATATGTACTTCATTTATTTCATAAAGCAGCACGTGCATTCTGCATGCTCAGAATTGTTATTTCTATTAGGTACATTAATGAATTTGGGCGGAACGAAGTTCGCTGGGTCAGCTAGTCAACATATAAATAAAGGAATAAACTGAGAAGTATTCATTCGTAGAAATAAAATAGGACATTTTTTTAACCTACAATTTTTTTTCTTTTCGTTTGTTGTTTTTGGCGAAAAGTTATTAGGCAGTCGAATGCCGACAGAAAAAAGGCAACGAATTGAGAGGGAAAAATTGATAACGAATATTAAAATTTAAAATATGTTTGGGGTTCAAAGGAGAGATGTGAATTCATTAATTTTCCGCATAATAACAGAAAACAAAACGGCAAAAAAAAATTATTACCAATTTTCAAACAATTTACCTAATATACAAAAGAATTTCAAACTAGCGTAGTTAGCGAAAACAATTGAGTAAGCGGAGAACAGCCATAAATAATGTTTATTTAGAAAAGAATTTTTTTATACTAGATATTTTGGTGCAGTTTTGTTTTTTTTTTTGAATATTACCTTCCAAAATGATGTGCAACCTAAATTTTCTAAATTTTCATTGCACTTTAATAACAAAAATTAAATTATTTTCTTTAATCTGTTCGGGAAATAACAGAAACTTAAGTGCATAGCAATCAGTAAAATTCAAAATAATTATTTGTAGATATCTACTGATTTTATTTTATTTTTGCAGCTGATCCCTATATATATATAGTTGGCGCAACAGGTCTGTAGAGACCCAAGGCCTAGCTTCTCACAACCATTCGTTTTGTGTGAGTTTCATTTTTGGAACGAATGGAAGGGATCTACAATTTTATGCCGATTCCAAACGGCTAATTGAGAAGCTCTTAAGACAGTTATACTCTCGGATGTTTGTCAGACGTTCGCGAGAGGCGGCGCAGTGGAAAAAACCCTAAGTTGGAATTTGGGTTTTTGCGGGATTCGAACCTGAGTCCCTCGCTTAGTAGTCCAACACACTAACCACTAAGCCACTGCGCCTGCTGATCCCTATAGTTTATCGATTTTCATTGTTTGCAACCACAATGTAATGTATGGATTACCTAGGTCAAATAAAAAAAAAATGAAATATAAATTGGTACTAAATTCACCACACCATACCCACAGTTTTCTTAACAAGCTCCGATAACGGCCAATAATTTGAATTATTTTAATTTTTTTTCAATGTCACCATAGAATGAGTTGTCAGTCATCTGTCAGTTGCTATGTGCAAGTGTATGCGCGCGTCTTTCATACATACTTTCGCACATAGAAATACGGAAAACAGCGTGTAGGTAAACGCTCTTAAGTTGGCAGAGCTGACGTTCTATTCAACTTGCAGAAAATCCCCATACTCTCTCTTCACAATTGCTTATTTTCCTTAAAAAGTACTCCAAGCAGACATGGAAATGGGAAATGCGTTATGAGATCTGCTGTTTGGGAAATCATAAAGTCTATGTTTCAGTGAACGTTTGTAGTTTTATTTGACTGGCATGCGATTTTCCAATTCGCCATGAAGGTGGCATGATGTTGAAAAGGTGGGGAACATCTGTACTAGATGAACTTGCGGCTTCTACTAACATGCAGCACAGAGCTTTCATAGTACCCTGTAAGGAGGTATAGTTGTCCGCACATTTGCATAGACAGTGATGACGAACTTCCGATCTTAGAATGTTTCTGTCTATTGCATAAGCAATTCCATGGGCAGAATTTTCCAAACCTTAAGGATCGCCATTTTACGAGAAAGTGATTAAGTTTAGTAAGAAAGTTTAAGCTCGTGATAGCCGATTGAGTATTTGTCGAAACACCCCAATGTCGGTCGTTATGTAGCTCCATTAGACCCATGATGTTGGTCTGTTGCGCCACATGAAACTAGGAGAGTACAGTTCCGAAAATAAGTCTTTAAAGTCCTCGTTGTACAGATCTATTTATTCATCAAGCAGGACGGTACTCGTTATCTTTAATCTGTTATATCTGAAGACTGTAGAGTCGCATATTATATGATCGAAAGGCTCTGTCAATTGAAAGACCCTACAGCTTATATGGTTCTTACATTGAGTAATAACTCTAGCAGCTTTGAATGTTAAACTATGGTCTTGCCAAATTTTAACCTCTTAGACGCTTAGACGGAATTCTCTAGCATTTCTCTTTTCTTATACTTTGGGTCTTTCTATCTTTGGCACAAGTGTTTTCAATTGAGTGGTCATCTTCCTTGTAAGTTCATCCGATTTCTTCATATCTAATGCCACAGTTTACAGCACAGAGTTACCTTGTAATAGTTGGTCCAAAAAATATTCCTCAACATGGTCCTTCAATTTATTTGAAGACAGCTGACTACCTGGAGCGTTAAAAAGCACTAAAATCACTAGTGACGCTTGTGCCCAGTGGTCCCAGACTTTGAAGACTGTTTTTTATTTTCTTAGTTTTCCTTAATTTCAAAAAAATTAAGTTTCACAAAGATTTTCGATGTTTTACCCTTTTCTAAGCTGTCCCTCGTTTTCCCCTTTATCATTATAACAGCCCAAAAATTGGCGTTTTTCCCCTCAATCTGGGGAGCACTGCTTGTGCCTAGTTGTAGGGTATTGAAAGATATCCCTTTCTCGTCTGTGACTGCATTGTTGACCCGTTCCTTTTGGAATGAGTCCTAGTAGTAAATCTTCTTTGTAAAAGAGACGGTAGGTAGTCTGAAGTGGCTGGTAGCCTCCATTGTTATTCAAACGAATCGGAAGTACTTCGAATTGACTCACAACAACTGAAAGTGGTATCTGCTCCGCATTGGATTGTTAACCTAATGATTCAAATTCACATGAAGATAGTCAAAAAAAAGTAACAAATTAGCTTAAGTATGCCCTCGTACATAAAATTCCCGAGCATCGCATGATTTCCAAAGCAACCGCATCCACACCACAGTGTTCATGATACAAACGAAACAATTCCCTTAATGTTTTTAAAAACTAAAACATATTGTAAAAGTTTCCCCACCAGAATTTCCTCCAACACGAGTATTTCTCTTCTCCAATAAAATCAAAAACGGTTATTTTCCTTCTGTCTGTAAAGTTGAACTAAATTTCGAAAAGTCGCCTCAAGGCGAAGATTGGCGGCGCTTTCCCGATCTATCCTCACCACATCCGCGCACTTATACCTTCCATACACGTATAGATACATTCGGTTTGAGATAACCACTCAAAATAAAGACTAACAAGGAAAAACTGCACCCAAATGGCAGAGGAAGAAGAAAACCAAAGATGACATAGAATCCTTTACCTCATTCTTTACCATTGGCGAGCGCGGTAAGCAGGGCAGAGCCCTTCTTCATTTTCTTCTTTATAGTGTCAGGGGTAGGTACTCCTCGGCTATTTCTTTCGTACAATGCGATAGACTGTGCCCGTCGACGACTACTACCAAACCACTAAGTATCTACACAGTTAGACATTTTATTTTGCACTTCTAACTTTATAGCATCCACCCGCTGACCTCCTCCTTCCCCGCGGTGGGCATTTTTTTTTTTTCTCTTTTCTTTTTACAGGCCTGCTTTTAGCAGTTGATTAGAATGAGAAAAAGAGCTCAACTCTGGATGTAGGTGCGAGTCCTTATAGTCGACACAGCCACTCACACACAGACCTACCTTCAGTGACACACCAAAGAGGGATGCAAAGAATAGGAATTGACAGAATGGCAGTGAAACGAGTGTGTGCCCGTGCGGAGTGGTGCGGGGAATAAAACAATTATCAAGCTGTAAGATTGTAGACCTCTTAGACTATTTGTACACAAAAAGCGTCCTCATGCGCCTGCAAATGAATGGTGAACAGGATGTGGCTATATATGCGACGTTGTGAGCTATGCTGTATCATTTATAACTGAATAAAGGACTAAGAATAAATAGTTGGCCAAGAATTTAAACTTTATCCTGTAAGAATGCAGATGCAGTATTTTTTATTCTCTCTCACACACATTCGCTCACCCTTCTCTGTACCCCGTTCGCACACAACAACAGTGCTACTACTTCATATTTTATTCATCTTTTGCTGCCCTGTTTCTGTTGGGTTAAGTAGGGGAAAACTTGCGCTGGGCGGTGACGGGCGGTGACGGGCGGTTTATGGGGCAACATTTTCAAATGCCTGAAGAATGCTTCAACTTGAATGGATGACACAAATATAGCGCATATTATAATTATGTAGATGGCGGGGAGGCCACAGCTACAGCCACAGCAACAACAATGAACGGTCAACATAACAATATTGTCGGCTAAATTACGTTCCAAGTAATATTTTAATTTTCTGCACGTGTTTGCTTTCTCTGTCAGAATTTTGCGCAGTAAACTTTTCGCCTGCACCTAATGTTGAATAGTAGTAGTGACTTGAAATTTTCCCAGCAATTAAGTTCTTTGCAATGGTGTTCCGGAGAAGGAAAATGTTTCCGGGTGAAATGGCGCACACACACACACACACACACACTATTCGAATACATTGGCTGTCATCTCAAGCACACATTTGTTTGTTGTGAACTTTGGAATGTCCTTTCGGCTATTTCCGCTCCGTTTGAGACTTTGAATATTTATATGTGCGCCCGAGGGTCAGAAATCGTTTGCTCCATTGACTGTTGTAGTTCAATTTAAGTTGAGTTTTAGTACTTGTTTATCGGGAGGGATTGCTTAAAGTGACAAAGTCCAGAAGCAATTCCATAAGTGGACTTTCTAGTTGTTGAGGGGTGGTTTTTTAGGATGGATGTAGCTGGAGGTTTTGCAAGGTCCTCTGCTGTCTGTACATGAAATGTGTTGAGTATTTATAGAAATTCGAATAACGACGAGATGCTTCAATAGCATATATAAGAAGGCACTACCGATTGCACTTTGTGATTGACTGAAGGTGGGCCTTCGAAATAGGGTTTTATTCGGGGGTAAAGTTTGTACATTTTAACACTCATTATTGCCGAAATGACCGGGATTTATATCCCTAGGTAGCATATATATTGTGAACAAGGACAAGTAGTTTTCAATAAGTGATGTGCTGAGTGTCAGTACTTAATTTCAACCGTAGTACAAGTAAACGCATGTACAGACTCCGTATAAGTAGGTACGTTTCTTCGACAAAGTTGGAAATGAGGGACTGTTTTTCTGACGCGAAAAAGAAATAATATCAGTATCGCAAGTCAAGCCTGGTGATAACGAAAATCTCTCCATTCATTACATTTTGCACTGCCCCAACTACGCATGAATCGACATTAACCTGTCATCAGTCATAATCATAAAGTGGGTTTTTCGGGAAGTAGTCCTTTGTTTGTATTCATCCATACCTACAGTTCAAAGATGCTCTTAATTGTGACAATTTAGACCTCCCATATGGTGCTCCCACTTATTGCAAATCCAACAAATGTTCTGTCACCAAATTTATTCAGTTCATCGATCAGTTAGTCATCTAAGAAAAGTGAATGACCATACAAGTACTCCGGCTTGTAGAGTCTTGCGAGTAACGAGGAGAGGGTGGAGGAAGACCGAAGAAAGAGACTTCCACGGATTTGGAGCAGGGTTGAAAAACGAGTTACAATCGTAACTTTTAAGTTACAATGGACCTTGAAAGAATACAAAATAGAATCGCCCCGAAAAAGTTACCCTCAAAGAGTATGTTGAAAAAATTCATAATTACACTCAATGTCACCTAGCAAATAAAACATTTTAGACATTTTGGCATTTGACATCTTAGTCTAAATTATAAGAAATAAAGCATTTAATTTGACTTTAAGTTAGGAAATAGTTTGATTGGAGTCACCGCTGACTCAGTCAAATCTAAAGTGGCATCTGTCACATCCAATTAGTTGAAGTTCCCACTGAGCTGCAGTGGGAGTTCCAATCTACTTATTGCTAACTAAATTAATAAGCAAATTAATAATCAGTTTGGAAAATTGTAGCACATATAATTTATAATATACAATAGGCGCAGTGGCTTAGTGGTTAGTTTGTTGGACTACTAAGCGAGGGGTCCCAGGTTCGAATCCCGCAAAAACCCGAATTCCAACTTAGGGTTTTCACAGCGTCACCTCTCGCGAACGTCTGACAAACATCCGAGAGTATAACTGTCTTTAAACAGCTTCTCAATTAGCCGTTTGGGATCGGCTTCCTTCGGATCCCCATTCGTTCCAAAAATGAAACTCACAAAAAAGGAATGGTTGTGAGAAGCTAGGCCTTGGGTCCCCCGGACCTGTTGCGCACTTATTATTATTAATTATTATCTACTTTGTGGCACTTGCGCTGCAGCAAGTTATTATGCATTTCACTCTCCAAGACATACCAATTTTACTTCATCAATTTTTCTTATTTTATTTAAACCTATAAAACAAAACCATAGGCGGCTAAAAATATTTTTTCGTCAAGGAATTCTAAATTTACCTTTAATTTGTCCTAAAAAAAATAGACAAGATGAAATGAGAGCAGACACTACAGGCAGATAAAACAAAATTAATGGGAATAACCCTCGATTTGTATTCCATCAAGCACTATATTCTTTTTCCAAAGAGCAGCAGGACATTCGATTCATATTGAGTAGAAGAAGCATAGGATATAACAAGAGAAAAAAAATCAGTCATGCACGAACGATACACATCCAAATGATACGCTTGCATTTGTATGAGTTCAATATGCATGTTACAGGTCCGACTTCGCGGAAGGACAAAAATTACGAATAATGACAGTGATCTAGTCTAGTCTCTAGTGTATGCAGTGTACTTTATATTTATGAACAATTGAATATATAATATGTTCTATACTGTTGTAGCAGTAATGTGTTTGGGTTTGGTTACCTACGCTTTCTCTCTGTAAAGGCTTTTAAGTAAAGCTTCTTAATGTTTCGGATTTTGGTTTCATATGACAACAGTTCCTATTGGACTTCGTCATCTAGGTCCTTTTTAAAATCAAAATTGAGTCACAATAGCTAGCAGAAGTTGACTTTTGTAATTTGTTTCATTTTAAGTGGGATATAGAGCGCACTAACATCAAAAGATTACTTTCGAGCCTAGTTTAGTTTTTTCTATTTCTAAGGACCATTGCATATTTTTTTGATCCGTTTTTTTCCATAATTCAGGGACTTTATTGAGCTTACTTTATTTATTGCACTTGATTTCTTTAAAAATGTAAGCATGTGATCGCAAATAAAGTGGGAGGTCTTAATTTGTTTGACATTTATATTCCAATTTCAGCTTCCAAAAATTATCTTCTGTAATATTGTTAAGCTAAAAATTGAGTTAGTATACAACGTATTGTTGAGAATGCAAACAAATTTATCAAAATGCAAAATTTGGTGTTCAATATACCAGCAGTTTCTGTTGTTGCTAAAAACGAAAGACGGAATCATTTAAAAATTTAAATTGTTTTCGAATTTTGGATAAAATGAACCGACAGACAGACGGACAGAATTGCGTGATGTGAGAATGGTTGAACATTTCGAGATCATTCGAAATTTTGTACGAAAACGATATCCAACTACGTTTACGAAAAAGTAAAAAATACAATTTAGCTCAAAAAAATACAATTGGAATTAAAATTTGCTAACACTCCAAACAGTTAATTTGTCACCCTTGATTTGGAGTGCATAAATGGAGGCAGTTAGCAGAGCAACGTCCTAGTTGCAGAGGGTTACATGTTGAGGCCTGCGGTTCACCCCGAACTGTAGAGCCGCCTTAGTAAAGTAAGAATCAGCTTTAATCATATAGTAGAACTAACAGCATCGATAACAGATCTTGTTCTTGGAAAAATGTATGTAACCAACCTAATCCCTGTTGAGACACGTTTGCAAAAATTTGCCATTTTTTTCCGTCCGATGCCAGTCTACATAGCACACAAAACGGAACTAATAAAGCTAAAAGTTCAAGTTTGTACTTTCGGAAAGTATATTGCGACACCTACTACAGTTAACCACGTGTACTAAAATATGCAAATCTCAGTAGTAATCCTTTATTTTCGTCACGAACTGTAAGTAGGTACACTATACAACGCCACACTCTTGTATCTAAAGCGGCCATGTACCGCATTCCTATACACAACAGCACCTACTCTATCACATCTTTTCGTAAGGGTTTTGCGAGTTTCCCGCAAATGTAAATGTAATCCTTCACACTCGTACTTACTGGAGATAGTGTGGGCTTCAAAGTGACACATACAAAGGCGCATTAACAATGGTAACCCACTACCAGCACGAAGAGTAAATTAAGTGCCAGTGTGTTGGTGATTAAGAAGCACTCATATAATCGTACTTGTACTTGTATGGAATTATGGAAGTAGTGCACGAGTTCTCTACTTAAAAAAAAAAAAACCAATAAACATGTGCGTTGTCTGAAACACTTTTGCAAAAAACAAAAAAAAATAAACGTCACCTTCCCATGTCCCACGCGTCCCTGTACTACTTATGATGAGTAATAATACGAACACGAACATAATAACAACAAATAATGGCAAATGCACAAAAACACAAAACGGCACAGCGAGAGAGTGGCTTCTTTTTTTATTTCGTATAGTTTATGATTTTTATTGTTATCCATTTGTCAGTATGTGAACAGTTTCCTTCTAAACACAGAAAAGTTATCATCCGGATTCCAGGCGCGCGGATACATAATGTAGGTCACACTGTAAACACACACTTTATCATGACTTGAGAGCGACTAAATCTGGTTTAAGCTACATGCTGCTCTCACACATTGTTCGGAATGGATAAGAATGTAATTCTGCGTTTTTTTAATTGGGTACTTACCAACAGGACTTTCTTCATTCCAAAATGAATCGTCCAGGGTGTAATCAGCTTCTGCAATTGAAAAGCAAAATTTATTTTCGTTAGCAACTTTGATAAATGGTGGTTGGTGCTTGGTGATTTTCTTAAAGCTACTCGTATTAAAATGCAGCATATTTGGAAATTCATCGCGTTTTTTGTGCTAGACAAATTATTAGGTTATTCAAAGCCGCTGGGGGATACCGAAACCGATAATGGATGCACGTGCTTGGTCAGCGATACACGTTTTCAGATATTGCAGAGGAAGATGGAAACTTGCAAAACGTCCGACCAAACGTAACTATTCGGTAATTTCTCTGCTGCATGTTTAAAGAGGAAACACTACTTGTCGGTGGTTAGGTACGGAACGAGTACCTACCTCGGGCGATGGAAGAAAACTAAACCAATTTCTTTTGCATCTGTTTCAGCCATGGAATTTGGTATTACCTTATCAGCACGACTGTGGAATGTTAATCTTGTCGACTTGTGGTACACATCAGTTGGGTTTGAGTGTTTTAATCTAATACAAGACAAAGTGGAAGAAGAAGAAGAAAAAAATATACATAACTCATCGCAGATTCAGCGGATAAGAGGCGTATGCAAAAATTATGCGCGAAGCTGGTGTAATGGGACTTTGTTAGGAATCCCTGAGCGGCTTTGCAAATTTTCTACCTAAATCGGAGTGTAGTGTGATTGCCGCTGGATGGCTGTAATTTTCCAACGCGTTTGCCTTGTGAGAGCGGATCTTTTTCGGTATTATTTCTATTTCCTTAAGTCTGCAATTTCCAGTCGTTGTAGTGAAAGATAGCTTAAAGCTTTTAGATATTATAAAAACCTCTAGGTGGAAGGAATTTATAAGAACAGATACGTTTTTCCGGTGGATTTTTTGAGCAATATTTTCAAAAATGTTCCTTAGTTATGAAAATAATAGGCAGTCGATTGACTATCAGGTTGCTTGCAGAAGCAAATGCGGGGCCCGAATTACGGCATCCGTGAGCGAGCCATACGTCACTGAATTTTGTGGATTTTAAAAGCAAAACAATAACAATTTCAGTCACTCGATCAAGGATGCGGTAACTCAGCCTTAGATTCCTTGCGGAGGTGGACGCGCAGTTATATCATTCTAAAGCCTAACCCAGTCCAACTTTACAGAAGGCTACGTATTCGTTATAACCGGATAGAATCCGTGAAAAACAATGCATTGCGTCAAATCTATTTGACTATTTTCTTCGACTGTTTTATGCCACTCAGTTTTCTGGGACGTTCAGCCATTAACATGTACATAAATCGGTCTCCTCCGCTGCTGGCGACAGCAAAATGTAACCGATTTAAAAAAGCAATCTAACATCGTGCATCCCAACATTGGGGTCCTGATGCAGTTGGATATTGTACCGGTGTAGGCTCAAGTCCCGATGAAAAATTCGTCAAGTTGAAGTCTGCGAAATGCCGACGCCTTGTGCTCGGGGAGCAATTGACTGCCCTGGGTTACCCTGTATACTTTGACGGACCGCTAAATGTTGTCGTCCAGTCTGACGGGCGTTGGCCGATTGTTTACTGAGCTTGGCCGGTAAAGGTTGGAGAGTCGACTTTGAAGGGCCACAACGTTTGCCCTAACGAACACATTCCACATTTTGAAAATGAAGTTTTATCAATTGGATTGCACAGCGCAATCGTGTATCTATCGCGCAATGGTGATTTTGGAACCATATGCGTTTGGCTGAGTTTTACATTTTTTGGACGAAGAACGTAGGGACGTACGATTTTATGTTGAGGGAGAATTGAGAAGCTTTCTCTGGACAATTATTCTCTTCGCTCTTGGGTATTTAGCAGACTTTCGGCAGAGGTAGCGCGCAGTGGAAAATACCTCAAGGCGAAGGTAATGTTTTTCGGGGGTTGAACCTGAGAGACGTTTCACTGAGACACTAAGGTATGAAATGGGTAATGGATAGTTGTATTTATAGACAGATCGACCCATAAAACAAAATCAGTCATGATAGGCATCATATCGAACTACCTAATCTATTATGTAACCGGGCACGAAGCCCTGATTTGTACCATTAAATAAACGAATTCCGAATTCATGCATTTTCAATACCTTAGATCCTGGGTTCCGAACCTTGGGCCGATACAGATAATTTTCAGGAGAAAAATGGCTGATAGATGATACATATTTTTACACTCTTATTGAAACACAAATTGAAACCGAACAAATGGTTCGAGGCTTAGATGAAAGAAATGCACAAAGGAGAAAAGTCTTTTCCATAGCAAGGAATGCTTCAAAATCCAGAGTGCTACAGCAGCGGAAATAACGAACGCCCTTAGAGACTCAAAGAGACAAAGGAAAGAATAAATTGTAAAATTCGGTCTAAAATGCAGGGCTAAGTCGCAACACAATCGAACGATGACTATTAAGAGGCCTCTACCCAGAAATCGATCAAAAGTGCAAAAAATTATGTTTTGTTTCTCTGACTGATAAATTATTACTAGAGCGACTGAATTGAAACAGAATGCATTTGAAAGAACAGAATTTCCTCTTCAAAAACATTGGAGGAGGTTTTTTTAAAAAAAAGCTCAGTTATATTTCATTTTTAGAATTCCCAGAGGTGTTTGGGAAAATTTTAATAAAATTATTCACCCTTGGCCAAACCACGATAAGACAGGTCTAGAAATTTTACACTGGTTTGCAAAATGCATTTGTTTGAAAACAAACTATATTTTTAAATATTAGACTACGTTTTTCATGTGAATATTGATGCACGTATGTTTAAATTTTTACTCAGAACAACAAAGTATCATATCAGCTAACAGATCCAATAAAAAAATTACATTCATTGATAAGTATTTTCAAAAAAAATATTCTGTACGTTACTTAGTTTATGCACATTCGCCGAAATTATGTTCCCTTAAATACATTCAGTTTCAATTCAATCGCTCCAGGAATAATTTATCAGTCAGAGAAACAAAATGTCATTTTCACACTTTTGCTCGATTTATGGGTGGAGGCCTCTTAATAAGCTACCGCATGAGTATTAAATCAAATTTGATGCACACACTGAAACACAATACGAAATAGTAAGCCGGGTCAGGACATCACATCAATTAGTCTGAGGAAACCTATTCAATTAATCCTCCCATATTCTGCATACCAAAGCCGATCTAATCCACCGGCTCCTTTGAAAATTGCATCTCAATATTACATGGATGCCATTACAATTTCAAGTTTGAATGAATTTTCAATTTGCCATCGCCACCGCCATCGCCACCCAACGACATCATAATAACGTCTATATGCAGCCACCGTCGTCATCTAAATAGCATCGCATCAGCAATTGGAATTTTCTTCAAGGAGGACACCGCTACTTTGCTCCTTGCCAACATCGTTGTATTTGTGTGCAAATTCGAAAACCCATTTCACGCTCAAACCGTCACCAAACTAAATCTCATTCCGAATTTCATCAATATTATTACGGATATTTTGATTCATCTATATGATTGTAAATATATAGGCACCACTAATGCGAGTATGTGGGCCGTAGTGTCTCTGTCTAGTAGGTGCAGAGTTTAAACTTACAAACGTGGCTCGATTTAAGGCCAAAATGAAAGTATGCATACGTAATTGGTTTGACAAAAATATTGAGAGTGCGTTTTCAATATTGCAGATTGTTTTATTTTTCACTGATAGTATGCTGCGCTGTTATTTTGGTTATGCGAGTATTCTATATACAGTATACAGTTCAAAAGCCAGACGCAAAGGAAAAAAGAGCTTAGTTTGTTTATTGTAGGCCATAGTTGATCAACCAAGTTTTATGTTGCACCGATTACGGCGTTTTTTTTAAAAACGATTTTCAAGAAATATGGAATAAAAGACAGGTGAATCTCCTTAGGTCAATTCCCGCATATATTTCTTTTGAAACGATCGAGTATTAAGGAAAAAGACGTGATCGCAATTTTCTAACGAATTTAAGATCATTCAAGGAAAAAAGTGCACGACTGGATCGCACGAAACTTTCTCGTTCATGTCAACAGATTGGTTGGTTGCTTTTAATTTTTTTATCGCAATCTTTAGCTGGAAAAATACTATCTGTTTGGCTAAAAATTGAGTACAGGGTAGTATTCAGGATGTAAAACATAAACAATTTCACAGGTAAAACAATCCTTGAGCATGCACACATTCAGGTATAAGGTATAAACAATGACAAGGATAAATGGTGTTAGTTTTCAAAAGGCTTTACTGCAGAGTGGAGCGTGTAAATTAAATATCAATATCAATATCAACATTCCGAACAGAACCATTTTAATCAATGTTTCAAATTCTAAAGAATTTGTAGTTAATTTGGTTTTTAAAGTTTCCTCAAAATATAAAATGGGGTTTTCGAGATATGAGCAGGATTTTTAAAAGAACGCAATAATTAGGTAAACATAAATTTTGCTATACATTCGTATGGACCGTTTTTCGAGACACATATAAGTCCGATTTTCAAAAGTAGGACTGTTATTAGATTTTTTTAGATAAAAACTCTGTATGCGACGTATTGCAGCCGTTGTCGAAAAATCGAACTTACTTAAGACTGTTATATGGGAAGTACCGTAAACGTAACGTAAAGCAAAACAAAATTGGCCCCGAACTGTAGACACACAAACTCATAATACAAAGTTTGAACCAAATCCGACGCTCAGTCGGTCAGAATCCACTTAGAACCCACTTGTGAACTTAAAATTGATCAAAATCACGAGTTCGAAATTTTGTTCAAATATAATGGGGACGTTCGGATTTCTAGATTAGTAAGTCAGCAAGCTGACTGACTTGATGTATTTCAGTTTTTATTGCCGCAAGTTGGTCATGTAATTGTTTTTTTTTTGAAACAGGTAGAAAATCCTGCCTGCATTTCAGCTGACATTTCCAAGTGTCAAAATTCAAAATTAACAGCGAGAACACAAAAACAATTGAAGTTGACTAGTCAACGCGTTCAGACAAAGCTAGTTGACGTTTTACATGAACTAGTTATCCGAACGTAAAAAATATCTTCCTCCTCTAAATTTCAGGGCAAAGTACGGAGGTGAATTATAATATTAAGGCACCAAAAATTATATTTACGCTAAAAGGTATTCATGAGCTACCCCTCCCTTAGAGATAAATCCTATCACAGCTTTTAAGCGCGCCATTTTGCAACGCAACTGCGGAAACGTGGAATATTTTTTAAATTTATTGCTGACAAACACCTTGTACTCGAAAAAAAATTACAATTTTATTATAGATAGAAATAATAATATTATTCTGCAGTCATTTACGAAGAATTTTCTATACCGACTCGACTGCAGAGTTAGTAACTGACATCACCCGTACGCAAATACTGTTCTATTCTCCCTGCTCAAGCCTGCCACCCCCAGTCAGTTCTTTGTGTTTTCACAGTTGCAAAAACATAAACCAAGCGAAAAACATTAAAAATATTGAAATTGAACTCGAAAATATTATTTTCCTTGCATAAATGTAATTATACAAAACGATTGTTTTAGCTCGCCCTTAGTCCTTCGGTTTGTGCGAGGCTTATGGAAACAAAAAAAAAATCATTTCTCTGCAGTCGCCAAATGAATTTCCCATTTCCAAATGAGTTTCACTTGAAAGCGTTTTGTCCGTCCTCGTTTTCATTTCACTATGACGAAGCCGCCGTTGGGAAAATTAAGCGTTTCGCGCCGAAAATTAAGAGCTCTCCTGTAGACGAACCCCGCGATGATAGCCCGCTTCATATAGCGACGATTCCCCTTCGATTGACTCATTCAACTTTGACAATTTACGTTTTAATTTGCTTGACAAACATATTCCTGTGCGAAGTATCTTGTAGGTAATAAACTGCCATCCGCAGGCAGCAGCGCTGTGCAAACTTTTCGTTTTCATATTGCATTCTATGATGGAACAATGGCTGAGCAGATACGCTTCGGTGGCGGGAATAATTTAATTCCAAAAATCAACACACACGAAATGCTGTAAAAGAGCAAGACATAGGAAAGAGCAGCAAAGAAGAGAAGAAAAAGAAAAGTGAGTAATGGTAAAACTAATTCCAATCATATCATCTAACCCGCACACATAGGATCAGGTTCTCATCCTGCCCGTTCGTATCATTTTATAAAATCAAAAGTTTTAATCAAGTTTGTGCTGCAACACAAAATGGCATGTAACCCCTAAAGTACTGGGCTCAAGGTATATGAGCACGGATACACGGTGTGGTATTTTCTTTTGGTCTCAAGAGCAGCAGTAGCATCGCATCCTTCTTGTCGGAGCAGTCGTTCACGTCCGATGGGCCTTCTGCTGCACATTATGTTGGGAATTGAAAGATGATGATTTCTGAAGAGCTATGGCGGGGCAGAATAGACGAGAGGACACGAGGGGCGTGGGATCTAAGAAATTGTTGCATGAGTTCTTGGGTTTTCAGTACAAACTTCCTCTCGGTTGTCTCATTTTTGCCGGCGAGCTACCCCAACCTACTCGCCGGCACCTCAATTGCGGAATAAAGTAAATACATAAAAGTTGCTGATTGGAAAATAAAACTCCAAGGACGACCCCCCACTGATGGCGCTGGTAATGGCAAAACTCTAAATCTCATTAAACATGTCTTCTGTGGCGCGTTATAGTCTTGTCGGAAGTGATGAGCACCTTGCACGGAAACTATTTCGTAATTCTTTTCGGACAGATGATGTGCGCTCTCAAGGCTCATGATACAGCAGATACAGCTCGTACATTGTTGACTGGCATGCGATGGCGCTCAAGTCAGCGCAATTATGATGGAGTAATTGTCGTTTCTTAATTTTCGATTGCGTGAGAGGAATCATGTACATAAACAAAAGAAGCTGCTTGATAGAAGGGTCCTTTAATGAACCTTGCTTTCTATAAATAGACGGAAATTTCATTAATGAGCTATTCGATTAAGGGACCAAGGATGGCACAGTTTAGCAATCTGCTGTACTAAACTAAGATTGCCAACAGACAGCTGAAAAGTAAAACAGTAAAACAAGGGCGGGTGGAAATGTATTCAAAAGGATTGGAACCCATTGGATGGCGTTATCGAAAAGTGAAAGTGACCGAGGTATAATCATGATATTTTCCCATACAACATTCTCAACTATAAAATCCAATTCCTTATCCTAAAAGGTAGCCTGGCACTGTACAGAATGGTGTAGAGATGAAGTAGGAAACTTCGTAGTATACAGTCGGTGCTGAGAATATGAAAAAATGTGCTCTACAGACTGTATAACGTCGAAGCAAGACCAACATCGGGTTGTTAGGCAGAATGAACCATTTAACATATAGACGATGTGGTAAGAACTGCAATATCAAAGCTGCAATCCGACAAATCAGCTCTACCTGATGGCCTCCAGGTAGAGTTGTTCAAAGCAGCTGCAAACGACTTGGGCAGGCACCATAATGATCTATTAAATTTGGTCAGACGAGTGTATGAATGGAACCTCATCATGGTTTGCCCGGACCCCATTATTACAGAGGTATTAGTCGCCTCAACCGTTATTTATTTCCGCCTGATTCTGATCCTCGTCCACACCTCTATCGGGCCCTATCAGTGTGGTCTCTGACCAGGAATGTATACAGTCGATCAAGTTTTTAAAATTGTGCTTAGGGGCTTGCGCTTCCTAAAACTTCTAGTTTTCAGATAATTGTGAAAACTCTTTGATAGACTCCATTGGCAAACATTTCACTACAAAATTAAGAAATATCCTGCGGACGCTATTTTTACAAAGTAATCCGCTCGTGAAAACACAAATTAAAAACTTAAAACTTAATCTCTCAAATACAACTTCAAAGTATCCCCCGCAATTGAATTGCGGAATTCTTAGAAAAAAAAATTCTTAAGCCACTCGAAAGAAAAAGGAGGACAATCCTGTTAGTTGTTCAGCAGCACTCGTTCTCTGTCAAGTGTTACATACCTCCCTCGTTCGCATTCGTTTCTGTGCGACTGTTCCAGAGGTGTCAATTCAATTCGTTAAGGTCTTGGATTTTCCATTTCCAACCGTGGCAAAGTTATAGACGAATGGCGAAAGAGATCCACCCCACAAGTAGAATGATTTCTTTTCTTCCCACCCCGCCATATATTTTCACAAAATAGTACAACGATGACGAAGGCAGAGGACTCCTTTGGCGCTTCTCATTAAGCAGCAAATTATTCATGAAGCAGAAATTAAGAACCCGTAAATATTATGTGCATCTTACTTTACCTCTCTCGGTTTGGGCTCCTTTCACCCGCCACCCACCCTTCCGTTTAGCAATTCTAAATTTTTTCCAGTCTTATCTTCTTTTATTTTATTTTATAAATACAAATAGAAAAGAAAAAATATCAAGAATAAGTAAACTCGAGAGCGCGCACTCACAAAGCAAAAAGAATTAATTCACGAAAGGATATCCTTTGAAAGGAAAAAGCAAGGATATTTGCTATAACCTCTACCCACAATATAATATATAGATATACCTATGTACATCGATTCGAATGCATTTCTATGTGAAATGGATTTTCGTTTGTCTAATGGTCGAGGAGATCCTCGCTCAGCCCAGTAGCCCAGCGGGAATGCGGTGAATAAGAGTACCACACTGACTGCGGTTCTTGTTCCCTGTGTCCTCTTTCGATGTTTTTATACCTTCATCCGCTTAATGGACAACAAAAATGCCCACGGGTGTTTTAGAAAGTGCTTTGTGATCACAGCAATATTTCTTCATATTGCCCGAGGGTTTGGTTGGGGTGGTGCCACTGCGACTATGGCGATGGGAGATGCTACAGTTACAATTTCATTTACAATGGTTCTGGTCGTTCAATCGAGTTATCAACTGATGTGGGTAGATTATTTTTGAAAATTGTTATTGATTTTCAGCAGAATAACAAAAATTAGGGACTGTACGGGTAAATGGATTTATCAGGAAGTATACGTGTACCGTCTGTGTTGGTGTACGTGGGAGTTATTTGTAATTGAAGGCTCAACGAAGTTAGATGAATTTTTCTAAAGAAAACATACTTTCGAGTGGGGGTTCTTGTTCTTGAATTTTTTTCACAATAATCACTTTTAACCTTCAGCTTATATATTTTGAGGGTCGCAATGTGCAATTTTGCATGGAAAATTCCGCCATTGTGAGTTCGAAAATTTAGCCTGGATACTTAAAATGATTATGAGTATCGCGGAAAGTGTTTAATTATTTGCATAAGCATTTACTTTTCAAGTCGTTTGTGGCTATATAAGAATATTCTAACTAGTTGTCTCCAGGCACGCACACCAAGATGGTTGAGGTGGCTTTCCAATTGTGCGCATTACCTTAGGAGCAGACTTCCTCTGCCGCATCGTTCCTCCGGCACAAGCTCCTAATAACGCCGTGTTGTTGAGGGGTTTTGTAGGGTATTTTTGTCGGTTTATGACAGAAGGCTTGACTTCTTAGATGACTAACAGTTCAACCTCTTAAAGGGCAATAAGTCTCTCCACTTTTATCAGTCTGAAAGAAAGATAGTTGAGCTTTTTCATCGGGGGCACTGCTCCACCAAAAACATTTGATCTACAGGTCGTCCTTTAGTTTTTCTAACCTGCTTTTGACATCCATTGCGTCATTGGTTAGTTTAGGTGTCACACCGTGTCTCTGAGTTTGATTACAGGTTACTTACACTAACGCGTGTTTTTTAAAAGCTTCTTCAAGTGTCCTATTTGGACTTGTGGGACAACTAATTATCGCGACCTTCAACACCCTCTTCACAATAACTGATTGGATATACTTCACTGTCAAGGAGTCCTTAAGATTTATATCAGATAGGTTGCAACAAAAGCCTGCAACTTTAAAGGTTACTTCAGTATGCAATATCACGAATTTAGATTTTTATTTACATATTTATTTATTTTATAGTTGGATTCGGAGTGTCTCAAGTGCGTTTGAGATTTACATTGAAGTCGCTGTTGGAAACAAAATACCCGTTCCATAAACATTTGGCGCAAAACCTTTCATATAGTTAAGGTGCTCAACCTTCTCAATGTTGGAGTCTGCTTCAGAATAATACGTTTACATGTGCAGCGACCTGTGCCCTCTGGTAATTATTTACATCTCTTTGCCGTGGGCCCTTAGACCACCCGATTCCCCATTCCCAAGCAGTCATCGATACATTAAGTCTAACTCGATCATGTTACTGATGATGATAGATCAGGCAACTCCATTATATCCCGTTTCTCTTATGCACCTATGGTGACAGTCAGTAGCAGCACGTTTTCTCACCCCCTGATTTTAACGATTCTTCCTTCCATAACCCATAGAATCAGTGATAGACTATAGAGTGGTTCTTCGCTTAGTCTCTGCGCAACGTCTTTTTGCGATGTTATAGCATAAGCATCGGGTTGACGAAGTGTTTGTAACTACATCCAAGTTGAGTCTGTCAATCGCAAGTTTTGTCCGAGTCGCCAATGTTTATTGCCCTATATTAACTATGTCATATTATTTGCGATTTTTCGACGTTAGCCTTAAGCTAACGACTTTAACCTCAGTTTTTCGGTCTTGTCATTTGAAAACCATTTGCTGATAACAAATTTTGGATTACAATTTAAAAAAAAAATGGCCGCAAACTTTCCGAAGCTCTGATCTTTTTTTAATGTCTGCTTGTAACTATACGAATGTGACATTTGGTGTACATACTGAAACTGATGCTATGCTCGGCTAATTCGTTTCAGAATCCAAACGCTTTGCCAGCTTAATATTACGGTAAAGCGTAGGAATTCTAAATCAAATCAAACGAGATCTTTGTAAAATCACTATTAAGGAAGGAATGTTATCCTTTTGATATTTGTTGTTTTTTCTTCTTCTATATTTTCGTCTTCTTCAACTGCTCAGCCATTAAGATTTCAACAGTTTCGATCGAAGCACTCCATGTTGGTTATTTCCTTTTCTACTTGTATACGCCACACCCTTCAAGGTTTTAAGAATCGAAAACTCTCTAGCACGAACCTTTGACGCTCAAAATTTAAACGTATAATGTGCAACTGTCGTTTTTACAGCTGGTAAAGTTTATTGCTGCATAGTCTTCTTCAAAGAAAGTCAACAAAATCGAATGTCTTACAAAGAGTTTTCTCCATTTACCTCCATCACTTTAGAAGCCAAACATAAATTTTATTATTTAAGAATAAAATTGTTGGCAATGATGTAAGAAAATAGTTATACGGATAAATTATTCTTACGCTAAATATTTGATTCTCGAAAACTTAAAAACTTGTTCTTGCTATTAAAAACAATAATATATAAAGCAACAACTTTTAGCTAACCGCTTTTTTTTTAAAAAGTCTCAAAACTCTTCGCTTAAGAAACTCTTTTTTTTTCTGCGTGTTCGTAAGGGTGTCAACTATTTCGTTGGATATAACTGCTTGTGAGTTCCATAAAATGTAGGCTGACAACGAAAAGTCAGTGCCAAGGTACGTCTCTATCATACAGTTATTCAAAGCGTGCAAAATTTTCAATGTATGTCAATGTTAATGAACCTCTCATGAATGGCATTGCGGTCACACAGAATGCGGCAACGGTCAGACCCTCTTTTTTACCAAGAAACTGTCTCATTTTGAATTTGAAATTCTAGTCTACTGAGTACCGCATGGACAAAATCTTTGGTGTGTTTGATTTCCATTCCCGAAAAACCGCCCAGACTTAGAGAGAATGTCGGCCGCAAACATTCGTATTGGTTTGTGTGGCTGAAATTCTGTGTTCCCTTTTTTCATGCAATTCCTATTATGTATAACTTTTTTAGCACAATTCTTATAGAAATTCAAAGTATATCCTTGTCTAAAGGAGTCACCTGCATGAGAAAAAATTGTTGTGCATAATGCTTGGATTTAATTTTGTTTCAATTTTATTTGTTTGTATACGAATAAGCCAAAGAGACAGAAGTTGCCAGAATCACCAAAAAAGGCTGTGAAACCGTTTCGAGTAAGGCTCCTCCAAAAGACATAAGTTCAAAAACAGTGCTATCATTTTTATAATTCATTGCACAGCCTTGGACTTTGAGTCCCCGTTCGCTGAGCGCTCCTACGGAATTGGTGAACGGACATAGTTGCTGAGCATCGTAGACAATTATTGTGATCACTAATTTTGAGGAAAAAGCTTTTTCAACAATCTCTGTGAAATCGAAGTCACCAGCACACCTAGAGCCATCATCGTCACACGAGCATCTTGTGCTTGTGCTTCCATTTGGTCGCGTTCTACAGGCATGCAGAACTGTTGACAAGGCACCCTCTGTCAAAAGTAGCTTAATGAGTGTTTTGACGCCGAGTCCCTTATATGCGACCTCTAACTATTGTGTGGTGGACTACTGAGCGTGCAGTGTCAGGAGAGAAATAAATTGAATTTTAAGACTTTTTCCAATGCGCAAAGTCTGACAAACATCCAAGAGTATAATTGTTATGAAGGAACGTCTCAATTAGTCATTTGGACTCGGCTGAAAATTATATTCTATGTCCCTTAGATTCGTCCTAAAAATAAAAACAATCTCACACAAAACGAATGGTTTCTCATAACCTAGCTAGCACTAGGCTACCTAAACGTATTTTTCTTCTCGTTAATCTAACCTATAGAGGAGAGAAGGTGTTGCTTCGGGTTGAAATACCTCTTTGCTTTCAGTATATACTAAGCTGATTTAGCGATTTTTGATTGTCAAAAATGAAAACTAATACAGGGTCCGCCAAATAACTTTTTTTTTTTCGCGAAGCGAAAACGCGTTGGATGGTCATTTGCTTTCAACTCCTGAACCAATTGGACTTTGTATGGCGTCATACCAAGGTCTTTATGCAAAATTTGTCTCAATGATGTCTCCGAAATGTTCAATTGTTGAGAACGACGCTGAATTGATGTTGATGGCGCTTCACGCACACTTTCTGCCACAGCAGCAATTTTCTCGGGTTTACGCACTGTTTTTGGCTTTTCACGCTTTGGTTTATCGATGAGGATGCCAGTTTCTTTCACTTTTTTCACAAGATAACGAACATACGGAGCTGACGGTGCCTCTCTTCTTCCAAATTCCGTACGCAATTTTCGCACACATTCTGCAACATTACCATGATTTTCAAAGTAACGTCGCAATATTTCCCAGCGTTTTTCAAACGTATACACAACCATATTCGTTCAGCGGAAGGATAAAACTAATTATCTGTCGAATCAGACATGAGCTAAGTGTTACCATTCGCGAAATAAGCACTAGTTGAAAAAAAAAAAAGTTAGATGGCGGACCCTTTAGCTTGAGAGCAACATGATCACATAGTCAGCGTGGGTCGTTTTTTTCCAGTTAGTTACTGAGTTCCT
Organism: Cheilosia grossa; assembly: GCA_963082955.1. Lineage (NCBI taxonomy): Eukaryota > Metazoa > Arthropoda > Insecta > Diptera > Syrphidae > Cheilosia > Cheilosia grossa. Next base: position 39,866,556 of record OY720145.1, on the reverse strand, counting down.
AAAATACACGCAATGTATGCCTAAGTCACTTCGACAACTTGACGTGGTCACTGGCCATATCTACTCCGATGTAAGTATACCAAATGCATTACATTGAATTTTCGAAACAGTCAATGATTAAATTCATTCATCATTGATTCATCATGAGTGTCCAAAATCACAACTAGACAACCAGGCTTCATAAATAAATTGTACTTTCCCACGTTCCACATCAACGGAGATTAACTTGTAAAACCGCAAAATTTCACTTCATATCGCAATTATTAAACCATTACTCTTCGTCCTGCCAGATAGATAGTTTGAATTGTACTTTCTGTCTGTGAATAGATTTGTGTACACGTACGTTGGAGCATTAAAGCTCTGACATCGGCGCTGTCACTTGCCGTCAGGTATCGTTTAGAATTTTGCATTTAGAATAGATACGGATGCTCTTGCTAAGGTTGCAAAGTCTGCTTGCGTACAGCCACGTGATTGTTGTACAATTGCATAATATTATGCAGATTGAATGTGTGATGACGTGAGGATAGGTGTGCTTTTGTACCAGCCCTCAAGTTAAAATGTGAATTAAAATAGTACGTACGTATACGATAGCGAATCGAAATGAAGGTGGTTTTCGATATCGATTAGTATTTACCGTGGCTTTAAGTTCGCCTTCGAGTTGTTGGTCATCTTCGTTGTGAGTCTCTCAATGAGGACTTTGGATGATGATGAAAGTGAATTAAACTAAATATGATGGCACAAACACAATGGGGCCTATTCATAGTTATACTATTTATAAACCTGGGTCTAACTAAACTCGAATCTAAAGTTAACCCACAGGTAAAACACAAGTGCTATTCATAAAGAATTTGGTAGCTCTGTTTAATTAGATCCGAGTCTAATGTGTATTCTACTACAAATCTATTACATAAATACTTTCTGACAGCAAAAGGCCGAAAGGATTTAAAACTTCTAATTTGCGTTTTGTTGTGGTTCTACTTGGTTTTTGCGTTTTTTTAAAACAAAAATAAGGTATGCTATAAACAAAAATTTTAAAATTGCAGATGAGCGGCAAAGAAAGTATTAAAAGAGCAAGAGAAGAAAAATGCTCGGAAACAGAAAAAGAAATGCTAAGTGAGTTGGTCCAAAGGCATTTAAATGTTGTGGACGATAAAAGAAACGATGTCAAAATGATATCGAAGAAAAACTGCAAAAATTTGACTCGTTGTATTTCTCAATTTGTAGATGGGAATGAAACAAAGTTTGGAAGCTGTAGAGCCAATTTATGTGATGTCTGTGCAATAGCTCGGCTAACGGTTGGTTGGGAAATTCCATGAAAGTCGCCTTTATTAATGAATAAACATAATAGTTATCACATCACATTGGTTAAATAAACTTCACGTTACCTATATCACTTTGATTAATATTTCGACCAAAAAATCTCAAAGCCAGATAAAGGAAAGTCTTTTTTTTATTTTTCTTTCTTTAAGCTTACACACTAGACAAAAATGATTAAATCTAATTTAAAACTAACATTTATCTTATTCTAGCTTACTGGCTCCAAGCGAGCGCTCTAAACTTATCAATATACTTAAAATTATTGCCTTTCGGCCTTAAATTTATCTATTTCTATGATTTGTTTTGTTTTTTTAATCTTCAAGAAACTTTAGAAAACTTTAACTCTTTATTATTATTTTAACTTAAAACTACTTAAGACTACTTAAGCTACTTAACCTAAATTACCTGTAATCAGGGTGGTGAGCAATCAAATCGATTGGTCACCATCCTGATCGCGTCCATGGGCGTCTGACAGCCGCCCACAAGGGTTCATCAGTGTCACCGAGACTCTAGCGAGGCTATAAGCGTCGTTCAAGTCTCGGTGGCACTATCATGTTGGCTAGCCCGGCACCTCTCAAAGACCCCCTACTCTAAGCCTAAACCTACAAACTTAATCTAGCTTAAAACTAGGGAGAATGCTACGTTAGTAGCGCACCGGCCCGGGGGAGCGTATCAGTGAACTGCTTTACCGTATCGATCCTGTCCCGATCCGCAATTGCGGTGCTAAAACGGAGGAGCTCCTGAGCATTGGCGGCGTACACGTCGTGGATGAGCCGCTTATCCCTCGCGCCGCGGTGGCTGTGGTACAATACGGGCACACCATCTTTTGTCTGGACTAACCCTTTCATGTCAACATGAAGAAACGCCTCAGGCGGGATAAAGCCAGACCGAAGCGTACTCTCGTGGTACATTAAATTGGGGTAGTAAGCCCCTGAGATCGAATTATTATCGCTGGCCATCGCCCTTGCAACGTGCCTCCGAATCACCTTAATAAGGAAATTATCAATCCTATTCAGACGAGCCCCATTGTATAGGGTCCTGTTGGGATAGTATTTTATGTACTGAGATTCAGGAGTTATAAACAACCCTAGACAGGCCCTGAGACATTGTCTCTCAAACACCCGAATCTTTTCCATATAGGACTGCGCTATATTGAACCACATGGGACAGCTATAAGCTATGATAGGTCTTATAAGGGCCACGTAGCAAGTCAAGTCTCTCTTGGATGGTGTGTCTTGAATGTTACACAAATCAACTATAAAAGTTGCCGTATCTTTGTCGAATCGTTATCTTTCATAAATTTCTTCATTATATATATATAGTTGGCGCAACAGGTCCGTAGGGACCCAAGGCCTAGCTTCTCACAACCATTCGTTTTGTGTGAGTTTCATTTTTGGAACGAATGGAAGGGATCTACAATTTTATGCCGATTCCAAACGGCTAATTGAGAAGCTCTAAAGACAGTTATACTCTCGGATGTTTGTCAGACGTTCGCGAGAGGTGGCGCAGTGGAAAAAACCCGAAGTTGGAATTTGGGTTTTAGCGGGATTCGAACCTGGGACCCCTCGCTTAGTAGTCCAACACACTAACAACTAAGCCACTGCGCCTAAAAAAAATTCTTCATTAGTCAATGATTAAAACGGATCGATTCGGGTTCTGTCGCGCTTCAGTCTTCTAGTTGGTGGTACCATAGCAATATCTTTCAAAATATCAAAAGCTTCCTCAATGTTGTAATCGACCGACATTTTTCCTTTACTTTTTTTGCTGAATAATTACGCGCTACGTTATTTTATTTATTGTACACCAAATATGAAATTATTTGCGAAATTCTTAAATTTTCTTTTCGTTCACTTGGTTTTGACGTATAATTTAGTTAAAAAATAACTTAAACATACGTTCTGTCGTGTTTAATGTTAGACTCGAGTTTTTCGCTTAGACATGGGCTTAAATTGTCTATGGATAACATAAACTCCGGTTTAGTTTAGTTATAACATAGTAATAGCTTATCAAAGATCTATGAATGTGCCCCAATCAGTGAAACACAGAGTATAGATGACAAGACTCAGCAAAACATAGCTTAGACTCGGCTTTCATCCTTTCGACTGTAGTCCCCACGTATGACGCAAACTTTGACATAGAAAAGGTTGTCCTTTTTTTTTTTTTTTTTTATTATCATTAGGGAACAAATCGTTTATATATGTAGAAAACAACAAGCATAGCCCCCGGAAAAAGAGATACTCTTTGTATACTTTTCAACTTGTGTACATCGACATCTACCCACTATGTACATCGATCCTCGCTCATCGCGCTGTTTTTCTATTTTCATCGCATACATAGATATGTATGGCATTTGGAGCTGGTTCATGTTGTTTTTACCAGAAACATGGCAAATATGTGCTTGTATCACATCCATTCGCAATATTTTGCTATCCTTTCGTTGGTATTGTTCCCTTTCTATATAGGTATATAGAAATGTAACCAATGTGCAGTATTTTATTTATTTCAGCTTTATTCACGTCACGATTCACCTGTATAGGTACTTGAAGAAAATGGGAAATGATGAGAACATAGTGTGTTTAGTATCATATTTCTATACGTCCATACTGAGGAGCACTAACATTTGTCCTGTTGTTATTTCTATTATCGGGCAGAATTGTTGTCATTTTTTTTTATGTTGGCAAAAGACAATTATACTAACTATATCTGGTGCTATTGTGGGACCGGCATCATCTTTCCATTATATGTTACTTTATGTTTTGCGCGCACACATACACATACTCATGCGGAAATAAAAAATAGAGAGAGAGATATTATACGGGGCACAAATGATGAAGATAAAGTATCCTGAGTATGCACCCTTGAAACAATAGTATTGTTTTTCTGCAATTTCTCTGTATATGCTGGATTAATGTATCCCTACACGTATATTTTTACACGTTTCGTTCTTTTGTTTTATAATCCAGCAGACGATATTTATGTTTTGGATGCGTTGCCCTTCGCAATAAGGAATCAAGTGAACCAAGGAAATGATAGCCAACAAGGGGTATAAAATTCGATGTACCTATGGCCACGCACATCTGTTGCTTTGGAGATGATATTGAAGAATGGACTATTGGAGGATTGAACTCGCACTTATTTATAATACCGTGGCCATGAGGAGGGTTCGTTTTTATTCACGAGTTGATAAGCTTACCTCGGACGAAAGAACCACAAGGCTAACAGTGAAATTTGATGTCGCGTGAACTATGACAATGGCCATGATGACATAGAGATGTAAGTTCCAGATCCATTTGGAATATCGGTTGCCAATAGGGATTGGCTAAGAGTGTGATACACATAATGATGTACATAGTTTGGTGTTGTTCTGGGTCAGTAGCTAAGTGCGGAGATCGACCGGCGTTTGTTGGATTACTTTGGAGGAGAATGCCTTCAAACCCGAACTTGGGAAGTAATTTATTTGTTATTTTGATTGCAGGTTGATAGGTTCAAGGAAATATAACTGACGCATCTCTGGATGTGCTGAAAAGTTTACATCAATGATTTTCCTAGACGTGGTTAACTTTTAAGAAAAGTTCGATACAGCTTGAACTACTTTTTCCAGCCTGTCAAGTAGCTCTTCGCTAAACTGATCAGCTTAACATCGAACTGTTATGGCATCGACAACGTTAAAGCAAACTTTTCCCTTGTCTATCACTGATGATTTTAAACGTGCGTCGGCCATTGTCTTGGAGCGAGAGTCAAATAGGGAATCAAAAGGCGGAGCCACATATTTTTATTTAATATTTAGAGCAAAAGGTACCTTGGGTCTAAACATTTAGAAAACTAAGTGGCAGATCACTTAAGATGATGATCGTCTAGCTCTAGGCGATATCGTTTTCGAAAATTTTATGATCAAAATAAGTTTATGTTCAGGCCCCATTTCTTTTTTTTTTGATTGTCGTAAGTTTTCAATAACTTTGTGGAGAATGAACTAGATGAAGGTCTTCAACATGTAAATTTTAATGTCCATCTTGGAGGTATATCGTTTCGATGATAGTCATCTCAAAAGTTACGTGATTAGGGAATATGTTTTCAGACTAGGGCTTGAAAGTGGTTCACATATATCATGGGGCTTGGCCCTAGAAGTATATTGGGAGATCCTAAAAGAGTATTGCATTTTCCAAATATTTCAAACTTCAAAGCGAAATTATTCCTCGAAATGCAGCTTTTGATGCACAGAAAATCCCTATTAGTGCACTTGAAAATATTCTTTCCTTAACTCATCTTGTGTCAGGAGATACGGACTTAATATAATTCGCTTTATCACGAGTTGTATTTTCAGATGTTAACAAGTAACAAATACTAAGTTCGGAACTCAAAACTGGGCTCCAATCGTCTTGAGTTGAAGTGATAAACTTTGTCTTTCTCGAGAAAAGAATTTAAAACAAATAAAATAGCTCAACTCAAGGACAACATTTTTTTTCCCAATCGCTGACATTCTGATAAGCGTTTTTGATTTCGATGAGATAGGGTCAGCGTTATAGAGATGCAACATCGCACTAGTCAACGTATGTCCCTGCGGCATGTAAATATGCTTCTGAAATCAGTCTCAAATACCTGTAATACTTTCAATGGCTGTGCACCAATTTAAACTTATTTTACTTTTCAGTTTGTTCTTTTTTTTTCTGTTGACTTTGATTAAAAAAGATCTATTTTGCTGGATCAAAACACTCGTTGTCACCTCAAAACATTTACAAAATAGAAAAGTATGTTCAATGAATACTCTTTATCCAAACAAGTTTTTAAAGTATGATGAAAGTTTAAGAAAGCCACAAAATAAAGCCTATAACGAGAGGCGAAAAAACCCAAATTCCCACTTAGGGTTTTTTCCACTGCGCCACCTCTCGCGAACGTCTGACAAACATCCGAGAGTATAACTGTCTTGAAAGAGCTTCTCAATTAGCCGTTTGGAATCGGCATAAAATTGTAGATCCCTTCCATTCGTTCCAAAAATGAAACTCACACAAAACGAATGGTTGTGAGAAGCTAGGCCTTGGGTCCCTACGGACCTGTTGTTGAAACTCCTTCCGATTGGGCTTAAAAAGGTCCGAGAACTGCTGTGAAGTGGTCATTCTTTGTCATGCCCAAATGCTTCTGCCATATATTCTGCACACGTTCAAATGAGATGCATATGTTCTATATATGTTGTCAAGTCACTTCAATTGGAGACTTGGACTCTCTTCATCTACGACGGATGTAGGACCACGCTTGAATTTGAATGAACCAATATCGAATTGTTGTAATCCGAGTAGAAATGTCCCCATCAACGGTCGGTATTGCAATTTTTCCATGATTAGAAAAAAAACCTACACTTTCAACAGCTACTAAAACAAAATTAAGTCATCAATTTATCTGAAATTTTGACAGTCATTTTTTGACAGATGAATAAGCAAATGCATACAGATTTTTGATCAATTTTGTTATGTGTCTTCAAACAGGGGTACTTATCAATCAACCATCGTATATGCAGTTAAAAACCCGGGAATATTTGAATGAGGTTGTTGCAAAATTCGTTTGATAGTTTCCGAGTTTGCTCCGGACATAGATACATATTAGTAGTTATGTCTTTCTACAATAGTACTGAAATCAACCAACACTCCCTAGCCGATACCTAATTTATATGTTTTTAACGGATTGCACTCTACGTCTCTCAATAAGAAACCATCAAAGGCCTTGCGTGTCATAAAAATACCGACCACCCACCTCCATATCCTCACCAGAGTATAATCACGGTTGCCACATTGGTCATTTGTTACCAAATTTGGTCATTATTTTTTCTCTTCTCTTTTTTATTCCATTTGGTCGTTTTTTTTACGAAATGAAAAAAGACGTTCGACTTCGCTTTGTGTGCAACCTGTGGCGTATTTCTTTTCGTCTGATTATTCTGTGTTAACAAATATTTCGGACTTAAATAACTTTGTCATTTATAGCTACAGTTGGTCATTTTTATTTCCAATTTTGGACACAAACTTTATTTTCAAGTGACAACCATGAGTATAATCTTAAGTGGGTCTGTTGGTTATCAATTAGGAATGTTGCGAAGGTGGTTTTACCGGAGTCGGATGCCTCATACCGACCTCCGCGGAGTCGGAGTTGAATCGGAGTCAGAGGTGGGGGTCGCAAGCAGACACAAATTATTTAAATATAAAATTTGAAAAGAATCCATTTTTATTAGAAAATTTACAAAAAAGAATGTATTGTCACTAAATCTCACGCACGCACTCTCAACTCCTGTAAAATAAATAGAAGAGTGAAAAGACAGTCGTATCGTAACATGTCGCAACTCGATAATTATTCTTTGTCGTTCTTGTTCATTGCTCGTCGCGGCACCGATGGTGGTCCGATAAACCTCCGATGTGATTATATCGGAACCGAAGCCGGATTCGGAGGTGCAATTTAAACCGGAGGTTCTGACATATCGGCTTTAGACAATATGCCTAGTTTTTAAGGTGTCCGGCCACTAGAACAATTTTTTACCTAGGACTTCTCAGAAATTAATTGACGTAGAAGGCTGAAATTTGCACACAATATCCGGTATATCCTCTAGTTAAACGGCAAATCCAAGCAATACATCGGCTGGTTTTAGAGTAATAAGTGATTTTGTCAAAAAACTATTTTCATTCGCACAAAAAGCTGTTTAAGTGTTTATATTGATTTACAGAATAATGGATATACACCTTCTTTATAGTTTTTGCTCGTAGCTATGTATGTGCCGAAGAATGTTTTGTGGAAAAGTTAATATTTTAAAAGATATTTCCAAAAAACCGTCGATCACTAATAAAATATGCTCCTTTTAACCATTTTTCTTTCATCAACACTCGTACTGGAACACCCTGAGGTCAACGCAGACAACGACACTACGAGTATGAATCCGACAAGACAGCCTCAGTTTATATAAAATAGATTTAAGAAAACGCACGTTGTATACCGTTGGGCCCCTATTGTTGAGCCAACGCATTTTAATATTTATTATTCACCACCATTTGTTACCTAGCCTTAAGTCAAATTGTATATACCAAAAGTTTAATAAAAGCAAATGTAATAAATGTAGTTACCATTTTTCATTCGCTGTTGGTGTGTTATCTTAATCGATTCCAATTGGAATTTCCAATGAATACCTACTCAACTTGACTCATTCTGATTGGAACTTTTCCAATGGATACTCATTCTCGTCCATACATATTGTTGTTTGTTGTATGTTCGCAATTTCAAACTCAAAAGAAGTGCGGAACCTTCGGTGCGACACTCGCACTTGGGCGGTTTTTTAATTTCGTGGCGATAGTTCATATAGTTACTATCCATTAGGTGGCGCTGCATGCAATTTGGTAACACATTCTTTATTAATGGACCAAAATTATTCATTGTCACAATACAATTTTGGGGCAAAAATTTACGTCCGGAGCAGCAGAGAGCAGCTATTACTTCTACTGATATAAAGATTTATGTAAGGACACATCGGCTGAGCTTAGGTAAATCCTAAAATGCCTGGTGAATAACGTATGCTAGGTATAGAGATTTCTAAATCCAAAAAAGTGGAGTATGCGGTGGTCTTCGTTGTAATAAGACCCTCAGTGACCCGATAAATACACTGACATAACCCATAAGTTTCATAGCCATACATATATGAAAACCTAGTGAAATTTCACGCCCTCAAAATGACACGATGTTGCTCTTCTTTGTATAGTCACACCAAAGCCCAATCCCTTTCATGTATGCCAAGGTTCCTATCTATTGTTTAAAAATATGTCATGTGATGATTTCGAGGCACCAACGACTCGTTTTAATGAACTAGGTCACGTGGATGCGTTTAAAATGCACAAATGCTTCGATCTGGGTAACTGTTTTACACGCTCCACCCAAATGTCAACTTGATTCCTAAATGCACTCGTAAACCGGAACCGTAAAGAACATAACTATCGTCGACAAGCACGATTCCCTAAAGCACTTAGTATCCAATCCACAAATTGGTTTGATGGTAATAATTCGCATCGTGTCGCGCTACTCCTGCAGTACACCAGTTTAGTTTATTTATTTACAGAGGACCTCCGCAGAAGACTCCAACACATTCCGCTTACCGTATAGATTCACTTAAAACCATCAGCTGTGTGAAAATTCACATAATAAATAATTACAACGTTTCAAATCGGACAAAATCCAATAAATCAAATCACTCGAGCCATTGTTACACTTGCTGATCGTTGCGTCGTCATAGCGTTGTAGTAGTAGTGGTAGTGATGTGTTTCACATCACCATTAATTAGCCACCGACATTAATTCTGTCGCATAATAGCAGGCAATGGCAAACGCGCATTTCCTATACATAATCAGCGTTTCAGCAGTGTATACTGTATCGGTGGAGGTACCTGCAGCAGCAACTACCCTGGCCCCAGGGACAAATTGCATAAATCATAGCGTAAATTATATTCTGTTGGACGGCGAATTGATTGACAGTCGGCAGGCGAAGCAAAAAAAAAAAAACGCCTCCATTCAATGACATATCTGGTCGTTAAAATATCAGTTGGGCTGTATCTGATGATGGGCTCAAAAAGTGTCTAAATGTATGCAAAAACTGTCGGCCACAAATAAGATTTCGAAAGCTAATTCGATTTACTAAACCGATTTGAAGCGGAAAATAAAAGCCCTTACAGAATGCAAACAGTTTTCATTTCCTACACATGATTGCATTGCCGGACGCTTGGCCATATTTTAAACGCGTTCGCTGTGGTCAATTCAGAAGCCAACAGTAGTTGCAGTATCGTTTAACAGTACAGCCTGGAGGGGGTAGCTGCAGCGTGGCTAGTGGCAAACCTCAAACTTCTATTCAACATTTATATGGATGTGTGTAGTCAAGTATCGGTTTTGGGGGCAGGAAACGCCTCCCTTCAAAAGTCGACCGCTGATGGGTCATGCGCGTCGTATAATGCTCCACGGTGTACTAAATGTAAACTCGTTCTGTAATAATTACTATTGACAGAGACCAATGCTTTTACCATTTTATAACACCAGTGGCGTTTTTTGTTTTATTTCTTTTTGCTATTCACGGGATGTGGTGTGATTTTGAAGGGTGCCCCCAGAGAGAAGGTAAAGCCGAACAATTGAAAATGCAATTAAAATCAGGTTACGCTGCCCGGCCGTGTGCACGTGGGTGGTGGCTGCACTTGTACAATGTACAATCCATATCTGTTTCGTCGAATTAAATATGCATAAAATGTTTTCAACCGTTGTGAGTTTTAATTAAAAAAAAAAAATGAAGAAGAAACAAATGCCACCATCCCTTGCAAAACAATACAGCACACTGTGGCGAGCTCAATCTAAACGTGTCTGCGTCACTTAACCGAATTTTTATTTGATTCGACTGGGCGGCCGTTGATAGAGCACACTGTGTGATATTCGACTTGCCAGTTAGATGAATATGACATGAATTTTAATTGTCAATGTTTGGCTGTTTGGGTGGAAATTTGTTTAGCCATAGAATCGGCAAGTTCTGGCTGAGCTCTGTGATGCTGAAATGTCACAGGATATGCGATTGTTGGATGATTTTATGCTAGGTACATAACTGATTCGGATCTAATGGCGGGTATCTAAAAAGGATCTGCATGTTTAGCGATGCCGATTTAAATATTTGATTGAAGGAAATTAGTCAAATGAAGCATTAATGACGTGATGCATAATGCAAAATGGGTAAATTCATGGGGATTATTGAAGCACGTCCTTCCATTGCCGCTATTTATGTAAGACTATGGCCGCCTTTGCAGCATGTCATTTTTGTTAATGAGAATCAAAAGCGATGAACAACACTGTTTGAAAAAGTCGAATTGAAGATCTCTTTCTTGAAATATTTCTATTGCTGTTTTCGTTAGTCTCAAAAGCCAACTAATTCCAAAGATATTGTAAGTTGAATATTTAGTATCAAATCGAAACGTATATTTAGTCCTTATTACGTTTCCTAGTTAAAATGAAATATAAAAAAAAAAAACAGTTTTTAATAATTCGAAGTCAACGTCCTTAGATTTTTATTATTTTTTTAATAGCTCCAAACTAGTCAAAGCGGAATATCTATACGTTGATTCTGATAAGCAGCCCCAACAAGAAGTAAATTAAGATTCAATATTAGGTGAGCAAATTATAAACAGAGGTTCCCTTAAACTTGCAAATAAAACTTATACTCAACTGCTTCATCATCACACGTCCACGATATTCACTCTCGTCACGCAGTGTTGCCAGCTCTGGCTATTTATCGCCGATTTGGAGACTCGAGCTGTTCGCTGGCTCCTTAAAATTGTCATTTCGGATTTATCCCAATTTAGGCTATTCACTTTAAAGTTTGGCGGCGTTTAGGTTCCTTAGGAACTAAAAAAATATGCATAGGTACTTCTATTGCGAACATATCCATTTCGTATAACTTAAACTTTCTAAACAGTTAGTTGTAAATAATGCAATTCCATTTTCAAACAGTTTTTGAACAGAGTCTCACATCTCAGCAGTTAAATCATCTCACACGATATTCATGAATATGAAAACTCACTGTCCACGTTTATCTAAAGGGTTTTCCAATAAGAGGTGTTTTGTGAATGACCCGCTATTTCGGTAGCTGCCCTTTTTGAAGCTTTTATTCTTTGACATTTGACAAGTAGAAACTACGCCATTACTAAAAATGGAACGATACACGCTTCAACAACGCATTGAAATTATTAAAATTCACTACAAAAATTGTGAAAATCTTGCAGGCACAGTTCGCAAAACTAAAGTATTTTTTGGTCGTCGTGAAGCACCTTGTCGGACCGCAATACAGAAATTGGTGGAAAAATTCGAGCTGTTGGGACAAGTTAGTGATGTGAAGAATAAAACCCGTGCACGTCGCTCAAGAACAACTCAGAATATTGCTGCTGTAGCCCAAAGTGTTGAAGAAAACCCAGGTTTGTCCATTCCTCGTCGTTCTTTGGAATTGGGCATTCCACAAACGTCATTACACCGTATTTTTTGATGGTATTGATCGGGAAAACGTCTACTTTTAACAAGACGGCGCTCCGTGCCACACAAGCAACGAAAGCATTGATCTTTTACGGGAAATGTTTCCGGACCGTGTTATCTCTCGAAGAGGTGATCACAATTGGCCACCAAGATCTTGTGATTTAACACCTTGTGACTTCTTCCTTTGGGGCCACGTGAAAGATAAGGTCCACGCCAACAGCCCAGCGTCGAATCAAAACCTAAAAGATAAAATTCGTGAGGCATAGGGCAGCCACTTTGCGATTTGGTTATGGAAAATTTCATGAAAAGGATAGGGTCCTGTATGCGTGCTCGTGGTGGCCATTTGGCTGTTGTTGTTTTTCATTATCAACGGCATACCTTACTCTTTATTATGAAATAAACATCCGATCATTTATCTCAAACAATTTCTTTGAATACTAAAATAACACCTCTTATTGGAAAACCCTTTAAATTGTAGGTAAGCCCCCTTCCAGCAAATTTTTTTTTTCTTTGCTTAGAAAATGGAAACTATAACAATCATTTTATATTAAAATCATAACTTTGGAAAGTAAATATCAAGACATATATGAATTACTTATTACATTTACTTATTATTCATTTTTGTTCATTTAATAATAACATATTTTGAGTTATATAAGTTGCACAACATGAATTGAAACTGAAAAATAAACATTTTGTAAGACACTGTAAAAGAACCGCTTGAACCGATTCAAAGCTTTCAAAGTTTAACAAATAGATAAAAGCTCCCATGGGTTTTGCTATAAATACCGGCAGCCGAGACGGCACGGACTGATCTTTCTGGCGTTTGGCAGCTTGAAGTGGTCGACAGTACACTACCGTCACAAAAGAAAAGTTTCACACTCCAGCGCGAAAGTAAATACTCCACGACAGCATAAGCAAAGAGAAAGGAGAATTGTTCACGCTTTCCTAAACGTCATAATAATAAGGATTTAACGTAAACAAAATAAGAATCTGTTTGATTCGGCCAACTTTCTGCGGACGATAGGAGGTCCGTTACAAAACTAGAAAAGTCTTGCAATTAAGAGTTTGCGTTGTGCTTTGTTTTTTTTTTTAAATTTAACATTGTCGTCTTTATAAATATTTTATTCAACGAATTACAAAAAATGTGCATTTTTTTTCTTCATGTTTGAGTTTTTCTGTTTTTGGTTAGAAATATTTTTCTAGTTTGACTCCATACCTTATAAAACCTGAAAACACTGTAAAATTTCCTCAGAAGAACTTTGTCGCTGTTGGTAACACTCCCATACACCTCGCATAATTCTCCTTCATTCCGCTCTAACATTTATAGAGAACACAAAACATGATACACGGTGATTTCAACTTGCTACCCTCAAAGCAGAATAAAGATTCCACCAAAGGTGGTTGATACTCAAAACAAAGAAAGTGTTGCCTCCCTTGGCAGTCTACTCTCTTTCCGTATTTATTTAGAATTATTTCGGCTATGTCAAGGTAAGGACATAAAAGTTCGAAAAAGAATACAAGTTGGTCAAAAACAGACCCAAAAAGAAGGTGTCTTCGGAGTCTTCAGAAATATATCAAAAGAAAAGACTCATCGAAATCTTCCCAGTAGTTTTCGCGTTTACCGCGGTCAATGCAAGGGTGTAAGACAGGCTGCATATTGCCGAATGTAAAAGTGTAAGGACAAAATTGGGACAAATGTTTGTGTAAGCTCGCTTCATCGAGTCCAATTCATCACACCGCCCACACTCTAACGCCGCCACTTTCCACCAAAGATAATTTGATAACATCAAACGCCCCTTCCCATTCAACTGACCCACAGGTAATGATTTTTAACGATATCCAATAAGTTGTCTGGTCGCACTTTCACATCAACTTTGTCTCTCGCTTAATTTCCCAAGCTGGTCAAACTTTTCCAAAGTGCCTACCTACTTAGATGAAATCACCAAAGTTCGGGCGACTGTGCTCGCATATCAAGATGACAAAATTTAGAGAAGCGAAAATAAAATCCCCATCAAGCAATTTCCCCGAGTCTGTGCAGTAACGAAGCATAGCAAACAAAATGGGAAACACGATACATGTATCGCAACTGAAACATCAAAATTAATTTGTGTCCTGTCCGCACGCTTGGGTGAATCCGACACTACTCATATACGCTATCGAATTAGCCAGGCGATGCATGTACATGTACAGTCGTTTACCTTTCAATATGCGCACACTCTCGCACACACAGACATCACTCCTTGTTATGGAAGTAATTATGGTCCCTGTCCACTGGGGCAAAACTTTCTGCCCATTCCCGGCCCGATACTTTATAGACTTTGGTATTAAAATATTATTTGTGCCAATTAGAAGTTGACCAAGATCGTAAAAGTAACAAACCAACTTATACAGAAGATAGTTGTGCTATAATTCATGTCCCATGTCAAAATTCTGAAAGCGATACGGTGTGTATCTCTTTTTGGGGATTGCCACTCGATTCTCACACACTAGAGTCTGACCCATCCCATATAGTGCATGAGTGACACTTTGCCGGGCATCCTCAGCCTAAGGACATTTTATAGTGTTAAGCCATGGAGGTCACATTGGATGATACACTGGCAGGGAATGTGTAAACAGAGGATGGGAATGGGTATGGGGTAATGAAAGTGACAGTGGTCGGTTGTGGCTTTGGGTGTGCCGACATTTTGTCCAGCTAAACATTTGGCATTATAATCAATTGGCGTCAGTGTGGTAGTTGCTCGACTCGATTTCATTGCCTTTTTGTGCTGCTCTTCTCTGGGACGACAATAAAATTTGATAAGGCACTCAACTTTGGTCTTGGTGGTGGTCGGTCTTTGTCGGTCAACCTGAAGTGCTGACGTTAAAGTAAAGTCGATTTATGCCTTCTGACATTTATTGTAGCACCGACGAAAAAGGTGGGTTGCTTATGACAGTTAGTCATCTTGTGTGTTAATTCTGTAAAAGCCGGCGGCAGGCGAGTAACATTTCTTACACAAGTCATTCGAATTATGCTACCTAGCATTGATCTTGACAACTACATTCAGTCGCTTGATTTTACCTAATTGATGTGGAGGTTCTGAATTCGCAAACTATACCTACCTAATAAACCAAAATGAAAAATACACAATTGCTACATTAGTGGGCAGTGACAAATATCCATTGTGCGTATTCAGAAGATATTTGACTGTAGAACTTAACTGAACTGAACTAAAGTCAGTTTACTATTGATTAAGGACTAAGGAGCATAAGGTTCAACCTGTCTACTGAGAAACACAAAAAAAAATATAAGTGGGTTACTTTCGCTAACGTCTGTCATGCATTCGAGAGTATATGTAAAACTTTTTTAGGACCCTTCCATACTCTTAAGTGAAGAGCAAGAAACGTTAGAATTTGTGAGTAGTTTTAGCTTCTTTCGACGCAACCTCTTAATATTTGTAATAGTATATACCTATAAATAATTGACTTATGTCTCACCGACTTATTTAATCTTGAATATGAAAGCTTCACTTACCTGAAAAGAGAAGATTATGAAATGTTAATTTAAATATGCTGCAGGTAGTCAATGTGGAAATTTGTCTGTACAACATACTCTAAGAAATCTATATAAAGGGTGATTTTTTAGCTGGTTTGGTTTTGGCAACACTGGTTTTGACAGCTGACGTGTGTTTAGTACCTTGTGTCACTGTCAAACAGCTTCAGTTCATCGCGCGCTGCTTCCATTTTATGATCGGCATTCTCGACCTTCTGAGCAGTCTATTCGGAAGATTGTGACCAAATTTCGCACCAAATTTACTTTGTTGGACATTAAACCACCAACACGTTTACGTACTGTGCGTAGTGAAGAAAATATTGCGGCCGTATCAGCTAGTGTGACAGAAGACCGCGAAATGTCGATTCGGCGCCGTTCCCAGCAGTTAGGCCTTTGTTACAGCACTACGTGGAAAATTTTGCGGAAGGATTTGGGCGTAAAGCCTTTTAAGATACAGCTGGTGCAAGAACTAAAGCCAGCCGACCTACCACAACGCCGAATTTTTGGTGAATGGGCTCTTGGAAAGCTGGCCGAGGATCCGCTTTTTTATCGAAAAATTGTGTTCAGCGATGAGGCTCATTTTTGGTTGAATGGGTACGTAAATAAGCAAAATTGCCGCATTTGGAGTGAAGATCAGCCAGAGGCATTGCAACAGCTACCAATGCATCCCGAAAAAGCCACTGTTTGGTGCGGTTTATGGGCCGGCGGCATTATTGGGCCATATTTCTTCAAAGATGATGCGAATCGCAGCGTTACTGTCAATGGTGAACGCAACCGAGCGATGATAACAAACTTTTTTTTGCCCGAAATGGAAGTTCTTGACTTGCATGATATGTGGTTTCAACAAGACGGTGCCACATGCCACACAGCACGCGAAACAATGGCGCAATTGCGAGGCGAGTTTGGTGAACAGTTAATTTCACGTTTCGGGCCGGTCAATTGGCCGCCTAGATCGTGCGATTTGACACCATTAGATTATTTTTTGTGGGGGTATGCCAAGGCTAATGTGTATAGGGACAAGCCCGCTTCGATTGACGCACTGGAAGCCAACATCCATGCATTCATTCGTGAGATACCGGCCGATATGTGTGAAAGAGTATGCCAAAATTGGACTCAGCGGATGGGCTACCTGAGACGCAGCCGCGGTCAACATTTGCATGAAATTATCTTTAAACATTAAATTGCAAGGTTCAAACTACGATTCAAATAAATATTTCATTCATTTTTTCGAATTTTTTGTGTTTTTTTTTTTTAAAAAAGTTCTAAACCTCTTAAAAAATCACCCGTTATAAGAGAGTGACGCCCGTGTGTGTAGTAATAACTCGAAAACGAATCGTTAGGTTTTCACGATTTTGGGCTGGGTTGATTGATATTGGTAACATAACTCGCTATGTTATAACTTTGATAGTGTTGCTGTTTGGGTTTTGCTGTTTAGACGGAAAGAAAATTCTGGAAAATCGCCCTACGATCTAGATTTGGCATCCAATGATGATAAACATTTATTTTGACTTTTCTATGTAAAAATTTATTAGCAAGCTACGTATGTGCAATATTATTTTGTTTTCAAAAAGTAAATTTAGAAAGTCGAGAATTTCAGATGAATGTATTATACGTTTGTCAACAGTGCTTGTTTTGTTTTTAATTTTGTGCATCGCTTCAGCACTTTCATCGCATTTATACAGTTAATTAAAGATAAAAATGACTGAAAAAAAGATTTAAAAAGATCAAAGAAAATCACTTCCATGTATAACCAATTGACAATCGGTGACTACCTACACAATCTGACAAAAATATGCGCAGTCTCCGACTGCCAGTTAGTTATACTTGAAAGTATCGTGTTTTAATCTTTTTATATATTTTTTTCAGTCAGTCGGGTTTTTTGGTTTTTTAAACTTACTTTTTTATTTTTTTTTTTATTTTTTTGTTTATTTTCTTAGCCTATGACACTTATAATAGTTGGCGCAACAGGTCCGTAGGGACCCAAGGCCTAGCATCTCGCAACCATTCGTTTTGTGTGAGTTTTATTTTTGGAACGAATGGAAGGGATCTACAATTTTATGCCGATTCCAAACGGCTAATTGAGAAGCTCTAAAGACAGTTATACTCTCGGATGTTTGTCAGACATTCACAAGAGGTGGCGCAGTGGAAAAATCCCTAAGTTGGAATTTGGGTTTTTGCGGAATTCGAACCTGGGACCCCTCGCTTAGTAGTCCAACACACTAACCACTAAGCCACTGCGCCTACAGCCTATGACAATCCGGGAAAGAATACCAACTTGATGATAGCTTCAAAATCTGTCAAGCTGTTGGGCTACAGGGCGTCACGTAGGAACGTACATAGGATACGCGCGAAACACATAACCCTCCCTAGCCCTTTTTTGTTATCAGCCATTATCCATATAGATCATCGATTTACATGCACTTACAGCAACAGCATAATATGATTCTGCTATTCATCGAGATCACGAATCATGGTCTGAAAATTTATTGTACTATTCCACACTAGGTGGCTTGTTTCATTCTTCAATGTTGGTTGCCTGTAAACGATGCCAAGCCACACAGTCACTTTGCCAGACTAAAATATTCAACCGTCCTTCGAGATTGTGCTTTTTCATTCTATAAAAGTATGCGAAATATTTCGTTTCACAAACATTTATTTAGCAAAAAAATGTTTATGAAATGTTTCGCAGTTCGTTAATAATTTGTTTCACAAGTTTCCCTGCAGAAAGGTGAGAATAATTTTTCTTTTAACAAAAGATACAAATGTGCAGAAAAACGTGGAATAATGAAAAATCGAAACTAGCAGGCTGAATAAATTTAAATTATTTTCGGAACTAATTATCGGGAAACGCATTTCTTTTTTATCCTAAAATATCAAATACTAACTAGCTTCTGTTTGTTCTTCTGGAATTTCGAGCCCAAGCCGCTGTCATTAACTTTGTCTAAGAATACCAATCTGAGCGGACCAGAGGTGCAAAGGCAATTTGCAGTAAGATTTTCATTACATTTCGAACTGATTTTAAGTACACTCATTTCCTTTTAGAAAAAAAACACAACATATTACGGAAGCGGTGTTGTTGTTTTCGAGCCTCCGGCCGTGAATATCCGATAATAAACATTTAATAAATACTTAATTGGCGTCTACACCGGTAACAACAGAAATGTTTGAAAAAAATATTGATGAAATGTTTCTGAAGCAAATCTAGAACATTTCATAAATGTTTAAAAAAAATATGTCGAGAAAAACCGAAAATATTGTTTATTTGTTGCATATTTGAACATAGAATTTTAAATTAGTTTTAAAAAAAAACTATCAAAAATAAAAATTATTAATTTGATTCATTATGGTAACACCCCCGGCAAGCAAATGAAATATCATGTCGATTTACATCATATTGTGACGTCACGTTGTACAAAATGTTTGCAATATGGCTGGTGGCAATATCAAGTTTGTCATACTCATACAGTATCCGTCGTGTTTTGAAAGCAACTGTTGCCACAACTCCAAAATAAAATTTTTCTATGATCCGTAGGTATTGTTTTATTTTCGTGATCAGATTCGGATCAGATCACGATGATAATAAAATACGGCAAATGTGTCCAGTCGGGAAAAAAGTTTAAACGCGGACGAAATGAATAAATTTCAGTAATTTTTTTGAAAATGCCGAAACTAACGCGGCCAAATATTGGCCGACGAACAAGGCAAGCAAGTCAGTAAAAAATGTATCAACGAAGCCAAACTGAAGAAGAACGCGAAGCACATAGAGAAGTTGATAGAATGGGACATTGCATAAGATCAGAAAAGATAAACAGGCACGCAATTTGATGAGGTATTCGATTGGGCGCTCTCAGAGCACTTTTTTGCTATAGGTAGGTCACATTTTATGTTCGTTTGGTACGAAAAAAAACAATCTTTTTCCGATTTCAGCGCACTTTTGCAAATCTAGATGTTTTCTCAGATTTGCTTCAGATTTACCAATTCAAGTTTGAGTTTGACAACTGATGGAGTTTTTTTTTTACGTTTTGGGGAATTTTTTCTACAGCATGGAAAGGCATTGCATCGAGTGAATATATTTTTTGTAAATTATTTACGTATAAATATTTAGAAATCCATCGGGATATGAATTTCGAATGTCTTAATATAAAATTCTCCCAGTGAAAGGAAATCGCTTAGAAAAGTGTCAAAAACTACACATATTTGAATCCCACGAATATGTACACAAAAAAAGAGCGAGTGACGTTTTTATGTTCGACTAGGCACACGAAATTTGAAATCTGAAAGCAAATCTGAAGAAGCCCAATGAGAGTGCATGTAATGAGAATTGCGCCAAGTCGTACTGCTGCTGGGAGAGGAATTCCAATGTTTAAAACGGCGATGGAGAAAATGAACTCAGACGATCGCAGATTTGTCTTGAAACCTGATGATAGAACATAGAACCGCGCTTTGAAAAAAATAGATCGGATAGAAAAACGGGTAGTGTCAAAATTATTTAAAATTTGTAATTTTTGAATTCTTTTGATGTTCCGTTTCCGTTGAAGTTGAAAAAGTCGGCTCAGTTGTACTTTTGTTGCGCAACCTCAATGCACCGAAACTTTGTAACGGATCGCGTTTGATTTGATTGTGAAGAATCTCACAGATTCCGTTTATTCAGAACGATTTGCCATTAAACAACTAAACTGAGTCACAATAGCTAGCACAAGTTGATCTTTGTTAAATTTGTTTTATTTCTATTAAATTCAAGGTGGAACCTTAGAATCGAACTTTTTTTTTCCAAGTGCCATCGTATTTAATATAACTTTTGAACCAAGAATTTTAATTGACCGAACTACATAAAAACACATAAATGCATACTCGGAATTATTATTTTCATTACATTAACGAAGTTCGCCGGGTCAGCTAGTTATTTATTAAAATAATTACTAAATATAACCAGAAGCCCCTTCCCTTCGAAACCATGCAAAATTACGAAATGTCGCAATTAAAAGATAAGATATATTATTTTCTCAATAGGTTTTGGCTGTCCAGAGTCGAAGGTCGAAGCCGATATGTATAAAGGCAGGGAGTATTTCGAAAATAAATTCTAGCTACAAGATCAATTATGTTCAAGGATTTCAAAACATAAACCATCTTCGTACGTTTGTCGGGAGTTTGAAAGAAAAAGTATTAAATTAAAAATTGTATGCATTTCAAGAAAATGCAATATCATTGATTGAAGCTCGGTCGTTGGTTTTTATCAATTTGGTCAACAAACAGTGAAAATAATTTCATGGGTTCAGTTTTTCCTTTTATATCTACCTCTCTGTTGCAGTTTTCGGTTTTTAATAACTGTTTTTTTTTTTTTTTTTTTTTTGAAATTTAAACTGACGCCTGAGTAACAACGTACAAGATTGCACGCAGTAAACTTAGTACCGATCTGGGTTCCATATGCAACTTTAAATCGGTCGGTGGATTGCAACAAGTTATACAGCCTAAACGGCAAGTTCGTTTCAAATGTTGAAACTTACAGCAGTGCTTTTATTTTTTATAGCCGAGTCCGAACCTCTGAGTTGAGAAGCTCTTTCATGACAGTTTTGCTCTTAGTTTTTTGTTAGACTTTGTGCAGTGGAAAAAACCGAACACTGACCATTGGGGCTACAATGCTGCAGTAAGCTATACAGCGAAGCCTTCCAATTCCTGAAAATAATTTTTACAGCTAAGGTGGCGCCAGCATACATACTTATATAGTCTCTGTCAAATAGTGAACGTGGTTTTGAATCCGAATATTATCAAAGGGTACCAGTAAATATTCAAAAATTGCAAAATCTTACTTACTAAGTAAGGTAGATGTAGCTATATGTTGGCAAGTTTGCTTTGAAAGGCCATACTTTCTGTTGAATGTAACATATGAATCAGATCAGTCTTGAAAGACTGTACTTTACGAATTAGTTAGTAGATCTAATGGCACCCGCCACAGAAAGGAAGTTTCAGTATTTCCATGACTGTAGAGGACACCAGATAGCGTGGTATAGACGAAACGTCGCCTTACACGGCGCCACTGATTATATGAATTTTAACAAAGTATGGTTAAGTTGAAGTCACTTTCGGTGAGGAGTCACTATGGCCGACTATAGACTGTATGAATCAAATCAAGAATGTTACTGTGCTAAGAAAATTGGTGGTTTCCCAGATAAAGCTCTTAGATAATGGCCTTTGGCTTTGTTTAATGATTATATTTGCGTTTCGAATGGGCCATGTGAAGCCGGCTGTCGCTCCAGGTGAGTTAATTTATTCGTCGACTTTATCAGTTGTTTATTGCCATGAGTGTAATTTTTTTTAGAAAAGAATCCTTAGATCCCACTAAGCTGCATTATATAAATTTATTCAATTTCTAGCTGAGAAGTTCGATTGCTGCACGGACTATTTGGCACGTAGCGGCATTCCACTGACAGTAGAGCCCACTTCCACGTCCTCCATTTTATTTCACTATACGATACGACGTATGTACAAATAATTGGCACAAAAGTTCCAAATATAGTAGCCTAAAACTAGCTCCATAGAACCTTTTACTTGTGATACTCGTAGTTATAATTTCTGCGACGATGCATGCAAAGACGTATACCAAATGGTGCTACATCTAACCCACTCTAAAGGTATTTTTAGAAATGAAGAAATTTGTACGAGTCTCGTTTGCTCCTATTGGAATATACAAATTTTCAGTTTTTTTTTTTGTTTTTTTTGAAAACTGCCGACAAAAGTCATGATTTACGCAGCCAGAAATGTAGATTCTACATAAACAATTTAAAATCTGCTCACTTCGAGTTGACTCGGCTCCACATAAAGTGCACAAGAAATAGAAAAATAAAACACTCCGGTTGATTTCTCTCCGCTGGTGTCTATCTCAAGTCTGCTGGGAAGAAACCGAAATAAATACAAAGATAGAAAAAAACTCTATTATGCAAATTTAAATACGTATTCGCGACCACTTGCAAGCTCATGGCAAACGCTACCACGCTCCTGTTATCCCCACACCAGAAAGAAC
The DNA here is from genome assembly GCA_963082955.1 of Cheilosia grossa. Classification (NCBI taxonomy): domain Eukaryota; kingdom Metazoa; phylum Arthropoda; class Insecta; order Diptera; family Syrphidae; genus Cheilosia; species Cheilosia grossa. The sequence continues at coordinate 39,843,680 of OY720145.1, read as the reverse complement.
GCGAAATGATGATTTATTTCCATAAAGCAATTTGTGAGTACATTCGGTCCTACAGAGAATGGTGGTAAAACATAATTTACATTCCCTCACTGAATCCTGAAATTAGGTTAGAAAAACGCTTCCTCGCTAACCATTCGCAGTGCAATTGCCCGCATATCTATTTACCAGTCATCGTAGATCGTAGTCATTTTGCATTTTCGCCTCGCATAGTTGTCCGCTGAGACGTTCACCCGAGAAGTGCGTATCTCTTGCTTCAATTTAGCACTTTGATCCAGCGAATTGCTCTAATGTCACCGCTGAATTTTGATGCTCGCAATAGAACACCGATTGAATGAGTCCCCTGTTGCACTCCATCAGCGGTTTCGCTATAATAAACTAAAAATTATACCCCACACAGAGAGTTGAGAGAGTTTAAACTCAACGTTCTTGCATAACTCCAAGCTCCAACCGGTGTGGGGGCGTAACTACCACCGATATTGAAAGAAAGTGATTTTAAAGTTGAACAATTTCGAGGATAATAAAAAATTATGTCCTTATCTTTATCGCTTCCATGCGAAAAGTTAAAAAGAACCTCTCAAAAATAAATTTATTACCTTAGTTCTACTCCACAAGCACCATATACTATGTATACTCGTATAATATCGTGCTCTGTATGTGCGAGGGAGTGAAAAAAATCGTAGCGTATTTTATTTTATGCGCGATCATAGTGCAGAAGTAATCCTGTCTTATTCGGTGCTTTTTCTTCTCCACTCCAGTCAATGGCTTTTGCAGAGTTTTTCTTCTCAATCTCTGTGTATCTGGATTTTTTTTTGCTGCTGTTGTCAAAAGTTTTTCGCAATGTTTCTCAATACCAGTGGCAAGTAGTTGTATACCCAATAATACTTGTGCTCGTTGTTTTGTTTTGTTGCGAATTATCCATCCTTTACGGTGAATTTTTCAATGAAAAATGCCATCGGATATACCTTCGGAATAGTTTATTGTACAGCAAAGCTCAAGGATATATATGTACTATTTTTTTTCCTTCTCTTTTCCTTATTATTTGGCTGTAATCCTTCCAATATTCGGCAGGAGATCGATATCGGGAAGTGCATTTCATGAAATTTATTGTTTCCGATGGTCTCGCGCTGTTGGCGGTCTAGTGCTTTGTACATATTTTCTGGTTTGAAATTTTCTCAAACTTCAGCGTGTTTCACTTGGCTTGACATTATGATGTATAGAGTTTTCGTAACAGAATTGAGTTTGCTTTCATTTATGTAAATCGATCGAGGTGGTATAGGTGGACCTGGTCGTGTGCCCTTGGGCAAAAGGAAAAATCGAATCGAATCATTTTTGGTCAATTTAAAAGTTTAATCTGACATACAGAGCGCAAAGGATGAAAAACTTTTACGTTGTCGAGTGTAGATAAATGACAAGCTGAGGGTTGAATATCGACTCGAGCGGAAATGGTATAATCGGTATCGGTACCTTACGAGGAAGGTTGCCTTAAAGCCAGAGAGGAATTGGGTGAGTGTGTGTTATTTTTTTTATTTTTTCACAAGAAGTAAGAAACAGTCCACTAATTTAGGTAATTTAAAGATTTTCAGTGATGTTATTATGCAAGCACTTGGATGCTTGCATGGTGTCCCTGACAAGTACATACAGAGCGAGAATGTGTGTCCCTTGGAAAAAAAGAGCGCCATAAACTCTTCGTCTCGTATTCGTCAAGGGTAATGAGAGGAATGTAAAGAAATAAATGGCAAGTATCACGCGAGATACATATCATTCAACGTTGGTGGAGTAGTGCACCACAAAGTCCTTCGTCGGGGTTGAAGTATCATCTATAGCTGGAGCAAACATGATGTGGTTGCTCTAATGGATGTTGTGCAATTACCACTGAATATTATTAATGTTGTCCCTAATTAAATTGAAATTTTAAGGATGATAAAGCAGTGTCATTGCGGTGGTTACATTCCAGGAGTAGTTTCTTGTCTATCGGACTGCGCCGAAGTTTGTTAAAATGTACTTTTACTGTTAAGGATAATTGAAATATAAAGAAGTTTTAACAGCTCTGGTTAATGGCGGTCACATTCCTCAGGCTCAGAGGGTAACCTTTCAATAATACATGCGACGGCGTATATACGACGAATAATTTTGCAAAACCATGCAATAGTACATTGTCTGTGTTGGGGGACGATGAGAAATCTCGCGGCTCCATAAAAGTCAGCAGGAAGACCACTAAAACCTTCAATGTTGAAAATTGTTAAGGCAAGGCGACAGCAGATGTCTTTGTTGTGAGGACAAAAACGAAATTGTGAGAAACTCACAAGCCAACATCAGAGGTACCTACAACCTTTTGAATGTCATTTGCATAAATGCCGAAAGATATTGTACGAAACTTTGATCACACCGGTTTTTCTGTGTGGTTCCAAAGCTTTATCTTATACAGCTGCTGAAAACAGCTTGAAACGTTGTAAGAGAACTTTTTGATTTTCTAATGATTCTAAATCGATGGAGTGGAAAGCTGAAAAGTTTAGGCAAACCCTACAGGGTGAACAGCGACGTCGATCTATTCAAAAAGCCTTTAAGTTCAACCCTGATGAACGTTTCCTACTCACCCATGTAGCAAGTGATATTCTGCTGCACGCAGCACAATTTAATCATCTTTTGCCCACGCACATATCCACTCAGACTCACCATTTATCATCATTGTCGACCAGAAATCATCGGAGATATTCCACCTTGACATGGACTTTTTTTCCTGCACACAGAAATATGTAAATTAAGCCTCCATCACGGGGACTCAAACCTCTAAAGCAATCAGAAGAAGTGATGGAGGACATACTTTGCCATTTAAATCGTTCTGAAGTACACTCTTGCAAAAAGGTAAGAAAATCAATGAGCGACACACCGACTTCCAAGGATACACACATACAGGATACAGGATACATTGCACATATTTAGAATAAATCTATATTTGAAGGTACAAATTGTGGGCTCCATGGTGACTGTGCATTTCTTAGTTTGGTCACGTTTCGAATTACAGAAAATATAAAATTGAAACATAGAAAATTATAGGCTAAAGCGCTTCGGTCAGTTTTGTTGTGGCTTCCAAGAAAACTCTGGCGAAATGAAAACACATTCGAATGACCGCTTACTCGCTGCCCAATACCGGCGGCTTATTCATATTTTACACTCTGTGAACTTTCGTCCAGGCGATACAAACAAACTGTTTGTATAGGTAGTAGATACTGTTGAGTTTTGAACGTATCTCTTTCTCGATCCATCTCGCTGCATCTATTGGCATAAATAAAAAATGCAAATAGGTCGGACGTCCCGATTTTACCCTATGCACAATAATGAAAACTCAAAACCAGATAAACTGTCCGAAGGGCCGGCCAAATGAAATACACAACTAGACCAACACATTTTGTGAATAGAATCTGCACCGTCACACATGCAGAATTTTTCTCAATGTTATCTCTAACTTTGTTTTGTGTGTTATTTTTGAACACACCCGCTTTTTCGTTCATTTGAATATTTATGTTTGGATTGTGGCGGTTTTTCGTTGGCAAAATTAAATAAAATAACATGAAAGTGTGCGAGTAGCAGTCCACTATCCATTCCATGTATGATTCTTATGCAGGATATAAGTGCGCATAGGTGTAGGACATCACGATTCGTACATGTGAAATTCTAAAGCGTGTTTGTGTTAACTATTTTTCCGCTATGCAGATACAAGAAGCCGTGCAAAATTTGCATTCATAACTTTGTGTGTTTTGTTTCAACGCGATGCTGTTTTATACTCTGAGGAAGTATGTTTTCTATTTTGGCGTATACAGCTAATTGTTTTTAGTAGTTTCTAGACGAAAGCCATACACGCTCAAAAATTGGCTCTAACAGAGTGCGATTTTTGCTCGTTTAAAGGGTTAAATTAACCAATTCTCTGTTGAAAAACAACCAAGTTTTCGTTGTTAAATACTACCGATGTAAATAGGTAAAATGCATACTATTAAGAATAACACACTTTATCAGTTGTTAAGAACCAAGTTTCTAGATAAATATCAACCAGCTGGTTAAATTCAACAGAGTTAGTTTGTTATTTACAACCGAGAAAAATTAATGAAAGCCTAACTCTGTAGAAGCTATATTAACTGTCACTTGGTATTTTTTTTACCGAAAGTTGGTTGATTTTAAATAAGCGATTTTTCTGCGTGCAGCAGTCTCAGAGTGAAACGATATAAAACCGTAGAAAGGATAAAATGGACAAGAACATTTATGTGAAAGAATGTAATTAAAAGAAGCTAAATGAATGACAGTAGTTGTGGGCGAAGACCAGGGTTAGAATGATAAAGTCTACAGGGTCGAGTAACAAGTGGTAGTATTGTGTCAACATGCATTGAACTATGTATTAGTTTGGGTGGGCTCCGCGTTTTAAGGCCCCAGGGAATAGGGACCCAATAAAATGAGGCTTATTTTTTCAAATAATGCTTTTCAACGCTCGACTTTTTCAGTTATTCTAGTACTCGCTATAAACTAACTATTAAATAGACTGACAGCTTTCCTACGTCTCCCCGATTTCCCCGCAAATTTTGTCATTACAAGCCCCTCATCCCGCTCTCATTGTACTGTCTGTGAATACGCGTGAAGCAGCAAAGCAGCTCGTAGTATCTCGGCCTTTTTTTGGGAATTTTGATTTCCGAAAACTTTCCGTGCGTAAAAGGGAAAAACTTCAAAATTGTGGGAATTCAAATAATCTGACAAAAAAATATTTAAACTGCATTTCACCACGAAAATGTCCATAAAAAGGAGATTTGCCTTTAGCAAAAATTTCTAACCATTATAATGCTAACAAACTGCGATTTTCTTTCCGCAAAATACGAATTTTACTTTTAAAAGTACGATTTTTTTCATCAAAAATCAGCTGGTGGATGCGTTCGGAGAGTTTAAATTCTTCGTTTTATTTCATCACGAAAATATGTACTCTTCAAAATTGTTTATAGCTAATGTATCAATATAAATAAATAAAGGAATAAATAGTGAAAAATTCATTCGTCAAATCAAAATAAGATAAGTATTCCTACAATAATTTTTGTGTCTGTTTTCGTTTGTTGTTTTTCTGGAAAAATTATTTCGCCGGGAATGTCCACAAAAAAAGCGGCAGGGAATTTAAAGAGAAGGACCGATGACGAATATTAAGATTTGAATTATGATTTTGTAGTTATAACTTTTCATGGAAATTCCGTTTAATTATGAAAAAAAAAAAACACATTAGTTATCAGATTTAATAAGTAAAGCTATATAAAATAAAGATGCCACCGTGAGTGTTGAAGATAAGCATCCAAAGATTTCTTGCAAAATGATGACTGCACATTTAGTATTGTTTCTTCCAACAATTTATTATAGGAAGCTGATTTTTTTGTAATTTGTTTTATACTTTTTAAAACGCTAGTACAGCTTATCAGTTTTGTTTAATGCTGCTGTTAGTTGCTTAGCAAATCGATAATTTAAAAAAAAACAGTCGAAAGAAAAATATTTGACGAATACCGAAAAAAAAAAAATAAAAAAATAAGAATGTAAAAGGTGAAATAGGTTGCGAAACTCAAAGGAAATTCTATGGCGAACATGGGGACAATCGATTTCATAAAAACGATAGATATTATGTGTCCAAAATTCCTTATGGAATGATTTACAAGAATATTCCCTTTAAAATTTAGAGTCGAAACTAAAAATGTTTATTGGTAAGGGCCATTGTATGGTCCAATATCCATACAAGTGTCTTTATACAAGAAAAATAAATAGACTTTAAGGATTTATTGTGAAGAGTGAGGTGTCAGAAGATTCGAATTCGTTATTATTATTAAGAGTCACAAATGGTATGCAACTTGTATTAATATTAATTTGTATTGAAATTCGTAATAGCCTAAATCGTGCAATGACGCCGAGTGACTTTAAAATGTGACATTTTTTCACTTTGAATGTACTACTCTTTCAGGGAGTCATCGCATCTCATCCCTGGACAACTCATCCCCAGCATCTAGCGGCATCTACATCTCAACTCTGCAACTGGACTCTTTTCCTCTCACTACCCTTATCGTTCGAAATGTATAAATTAAGTTTACTCGCACTTTTCCTTTCAAAAAACTAATAAAATCTTTAAAAAAAAAGCGCTACTAACGAAATCACAACAATACTAACGTACCTACTTACTCTCCGACTACATATTAAACTAAAAAGCTAGAAATAAAAAAGTTTATTTAAAAAAAAAAAAAAAAAAAAAAAACCGACCGAATGGGTCTTATTCCTGAGGTTTACAGATTTCCAGAAATTTTTAAAATACTCCGAGATGACGCAATTAAAAACAGAAGCCAGACAACCTCTGGCCCTTGCGTTCTGCGGATTAAGATTACAGGCTTAACAAACATTGGCAAAAGCGGGACCGGTCAGGACCTGCGTGGTGGATAAGTCTTGTATAAGTCATTTAGTTCGTCTGAATGATTTGGTTTAGGATAAACTCGCAACCCGTTATAAGCTAACCTAACCTAGCCTAACTTAACGCTTGTGCCAACATTTCACGAAGGTTTGCAACCTAGCAATATTAAAACATATTATAGAGCTACACAATCAATCCCTAAAATAGGTAGAAGTTATAAGCCACGAACAACATGTTTGTCCATACTATATGTTGATGTAAGCTTAATTAAAAGTCACTTACCAGGAAAGATGGAAGAAACTTGGCGCCCTATACTTCAATCTTTAAGACGAGTTTATGATACTTTTATTACGCCTCTTATTTGTTTAAGTCATGACTGTTGCTACCACCCTATGGTTCACTAGACAAACCTATTCGCGAGTCGAGTATTTGCGCCAATTGGATTCATCGTAAAACGTCAAAGAAAAAAATATAATTTATAAATAAGTATACATTTTTGATCTTTGTCAGTATTCGGACTTCGCTCGCAAAAGAATTTTTTATTTTCTTGATCTGGGAAAACGCTGTTAAAGCGGTACCAATGCCAATGGTATGATTTGTCCGCTGAACAACTATTTAATTGAGGGGTCCCAGGTTCGGAGAAAACAACACATACGATACTTTTTTCTCAGTAAAAATTTAAACATACGTCCATAAATATTCACATGAAAAACGTAGTTCAATATTTCAAAACATTGTTTGGTTTTAAACACATGTATTTTCCAAACCAGTGTAAAATTTCACGATCTGTCTTGACGCTATTGGTGTTTCGGATACTACCTTTTAGCTGAGCTAGTGATCTCAGGTGTATCGTACTCCGTGCTATCATGGTCTGGCTAATAGTAAATCATTTTATGCAAATGTTCCCAAATACCTCTGGGAATTCTTTAAATAAAATATAACTGAGATGTTTTTTAAAAACCTCCTCCGACGATTTTCTGTTCTTTCAAATGCATTCAGTTTCAATTCAATCGGTCCAGTAATAATTTATCAGTCAGAGAAACAAAATGGCATTTTTTTCACATTTGCTCGATTTCTGGGTAGAGGCCTCTAAAACGTCTCACTTGCAAAATAAAATAGAAAAAATGCACTTAAAATGTTTTTGCACTGAATACATCAGAAGTACGAAATATGTTAACAAATGCAGAAGGTCCGAGGGAACTCTTATTAAGAAACAACTGTATTAATAAGCAAATGTACAAAAGTTAGTAAGCTAGTAGACGTCAATTAGCCTATACAACCATTTGACTAAACAGTTGTGTAACCGTTTGATACCTTTTTCTAGGCGGGCATTATTTATTATGCGCAATACCAATCCTACTCAATCGCTATTGATGGTAAAGTTTTGATTTATGTAAACCGGTTTGAAAGTAGCAGACCTCCTGTCCAGTAAGAACTTCATTACTTATTTCAAGAATTCCCTGCCATGCGCTCTTCAATTCGCCATCATTATTGTACGTTGTTGTTGTTGTATGTACGACAAACAAGGACTTTATTGATTACATTTGTGAAAATTCCACTCAAAGACACTTATAAAAACTTGCATAGGATTAGTGTTACATCCACGGATTACAAATGAAATACCGGTCTTAATTCAAAATAGAAACACCGGTCAACAACAACGCAAACGAAAGCTCCTTAAGTATTTGGTTTTATTCATTTTTCGGTGGGTTAACTGCTACCGCTTTTTAAGAGGGTCACGTAGCTCCATTTCATAGATTTGTAACGGTTGACTTGAAATGGATTTTTTATTCAAATTTTGCGGCCTCATTGTCGAATTGATGGGTGGGACTCTGGGTATATATTTTGTTTATAGGTTCCAAGTTTATTTTTACGAACTTTGTCTAACAACTTTGCCAGACAAATGCCAACAAATTCCTGCCAATGACTGGTAATTAATTTTCTGTATTTATTTATTTATTTTCTTTTTTCTTTTTGGAACTGTTATTTTATCGACTTTGTTCAGTATTTCTTCGAATCACCCTCGAAACAACACTCTTGCTATTTTCATAAATTATTTCGAGTTGATTGTCCTGCTCACCTTCACCGGCACTTGGGATAATTTCTCAAAACTTTTGTCATTTACATGAGAAAGAAAGACAGATTTGATCCACACATACGTACACACATACGTACACACTCGAGGCAATTGAAATTAAGGAAAATAATATGTACGTACACCCGGCTCTAATTGGAATTGCATTTTTCTTCTATACAAGTTCGTTCGTTGTCGTATTGAAGTCGTCCTTGTCACAGCCGCATGATGTTGAGAAAAAAAAAACTTTTCCATTTATTGATGAATGAAAGTGCAGAACCACCGGAGGGTTGGCGCTGCGAACAACGGGGACAGAAGGTGAAAGCCGAAGTAAAACTTTTCCAAACTGTATCGCAATCGATGTCCATCGTTTACTTTTCTGTAATTGAATTTCGGTTAACGAGCTGTCAGCCCAAAGAAGATAGGTATTCTTGCAAAGAAAAAAAAAAAAACTTTTATTTCTTCTGTCGATATTATATATACATATAAATAAGTAGATATATACATTTGAAGATATATATCATGACACCTACTCACAATTCTCACGTGCGAACATAAATGGAGGTTGATGTGTAGATTATGACAAACGAAGGTCGATCGAATGAAAGCGCGGATAAGTTTCAGGTTGGTGGTGGGACTTCTGTTTTTCCATGGAAAAATCTTTGTGTGGAAAAAGTTTGCGAAAAGATTTCGATCTCATGTCTAATTTCTGTTATTGTCGAACGGAAAAATGATTGATTTGAATTTGTTTACGCAAAAGTCTGCCAGAGTTTAATGGGAGGGAATTTAAATTAGATTCGCGTTGGAGGATTTTTTTTCTGTTCAAGTGACTTTTTAGTTCTTTAATGAGATTTGTTTCATCTTATTATAATTTCTATGAATGTGTCATCATTTGCCAGCAAATCAGCCAGCACGTTGCTGCATGTATTTTCATTGTAAGCGACAGCAATTACATGTTTGTTACTGGCTTTCGAAATAAAATATTTGTCTGACTATTTTTTAAGGTAACGAAAACACGATCCTGTGATGTTTGACTAATAGATAATTTGTAGAGGCATTATTTTAGTAGAAGCAAAAGTTGGACAGGATCAACTTATTAAGTAGCGAACGTCAAAAGAGTACTTAGTCGACAGTTTTATGTCAAAAGTTCTGTTGAACTTTTAGAGCACCTAAGTTTCAAAATTGTTTCCTTGAACCGCTGGAAAGCAGCTCACTTAAATGCAATAAATAATATCTGAGAAGATCTTATCTGACGATAAGATTCAGAGGCCAATGGGCTTAAGCGCGTCAGTCGACTGTTAAAATTAAAGTGCTTCGGCTGTTATTCTTTAAAAATCAACAATAGACACATTCAGAGTTCTGGTTACGTAGGCGATTTGCCCTCAGAACAACAGAGCTCTTTGACATACAAGTAAACATAACGCAACTTGTTTGTTGTAGGAAAGATTTTGTTGACAGTTGTTAAAAAAAGACAATTTCAATGTCATTTATGTGAATTCACAAACGCATACAAAATAAAATTATTCCATATTTAGCTATCCACCCATTCGGCTATACTAATTTATGTAGGAATGTATTTCACTCATCACTCTCCATAACAGCAGAAATATTAATCAGCATAAATCTTAAAGTTGAATTTGCAAAGTTCATTAATTTATAATATTATATTCTCCGATTTTCAGAATTATCTGCTGCGTTGTGCGTGTGAATAAAACATTTAACGGAACTCGAAAACTTTGATTAATATCGCAGCAAAAGGGGAATATTGCGCAATACTTTGAGCATGAAATCCTTATGTTAAATAAAATCAAGAAACCTAGTTAGTTCCACCTCTGTAATCAGTTATTATTCTAATGCTCAGCGGAACACCAGAATAAGTTACATGAACCTAATTAAAATGCTCACTAATTAAAACTTTACACCAACTTTCTACTTTGGGAGATTGTGAATTTAGCAATGCAAAATGAAAAACAACAGGACGACTAAAAGTCGTTTTCTTAGACATTTTCGTTCGTTAAAATTAAAGACAAGGATTATAAATAAATTTTAACACTTACACCGGAAGCTTGGTTAAAACGAATGTGGTGGTGTAGGTACTTTTTCTTTTTTAATTATAGGGCAGTTCGAGATCTAAATATAGATATCAAAGAGTGATTTGGCTAGGGATTTGTGGATCTTCATATAATAATTGGACGAAAGTTAATTGTCGTGCCTATTAACATTTCTGGCGATTCTTTTTAAATTTGTCATGTGTGGGAAAGGAATCAGACATACGACGCCAACAGTGGAACATGCATGTATTTTCGTGAGCAGACAGAACTGGACAAAGGAACGGACACATTCATAAAACATATTCAAACCGACGTCGCAGTCGATAAAAAGTAAAATGAACAATCTTGATCCACCAGCTGCAAATAATTATAAATATGACAAATGCGTATAAGCATAGACACATTATTACTAGATGGTGCATTTCATATAAAGGAAATGGTTATTCCGAAACACCCCAATATCTAGATGGCGCCACCGTGAAAATATACCTCAAACTCGGATACATGCTGCAAATCACTTTATTTGAGGTGTTCTGTTGAGAAACATTTCCGATCAACGTGAACCGTGGACCTCGTTGGCTTCGCAGTGAGGTTTATACCTGATTCTTCTTTATTTTCCTTTTTCGCAAAACAAACAAAATGTTCCTTGGTTGTTACGGCATCATGTATCGTAATGAGACTTTTGATATTGCGTTGAGGAAATGTGCTTAAAGAAAACCAAAGAAACAAAACAAAAACTAACTACTCGTGTGCCTCTTTTCTTTCTTCATTCATTCTCGCCATCCCCAACCGTCGGTATTTCTGATATGACAAACCAGGGTAGGGAACCGGTTTTGGTTTGGTTTTTCTTATAGTAGAGGAGGACAAAGGAAAGGAGATGCAATATTATTATGATTAAGTATCAATCAATAGCATGGTGAGGGAGGATGGTGCAAGGGATGATGCCTTCACACAGAGCTTTGGGGTATTCGCGCCAAATTGTACATGAATCGGTATGCAGCTGTATACATTTCCTCAGATTTCATTTCTTGATTCTTTCGATATAGACAACTTAGTAAAAATAATATAGTTGGCTTTTGCTTTTAATTAAAACAATACATATTGTAAATGCACCAATAAGAGGTGTTATTTTGGTATTCAAAGAAAAATGTCATTTTTTGAGATAAATGATCGAATGTTTATTTTATAATAAAGAGAAAGATATGCCGTTAATAATTAAAAACAACATCAGCCAAATGGCCACCACGAACACGCATACAGGACCATATCCATTTCATGAAATTTTCCATAACCAAATCGCAAAGTGGCTGCCCTATGTCCTCGATAGCCTCACGAATTTTATCTTTGAGGTCTTGAATCGACGCTGGGCTGTTGGCGTAGACTTTATCTTTCACGTGGCCCAAAGGAAGAAGTCGCAAGGTGTTAAATCACAAGATCTCGGTGGCCAATTGTGATCACTTCTTTGAGAGTTTACACGGTCCGGAAACTTTTCCCGTAAAAGATCAATGCTTTCGTTGCTTGTGTGGCACGTAGCGCCGTCTTGTTGAAAGTAAACGTTGTCCAGATCAATACCATCCAATTCCGACCATTCATTAATCATCTCTCGATAGCGCAATCCATTTACCGTAACTGTTGATCCAACCTCATTTTCGAAAAAGTAAGATCCAATGACCCGCCGGACCATAAACCGCACCAAACAGTCACACGTTGAGGATAAAGAGGCTTCTCAAAAATAACTCTTGGGTTTTCCGAGCCCCAGATGCGTAAATTTTGCTTGTTGACGTAGCCACCGATGTGGAAATGGGCCTCATCAGTCAAGATGATTTTTCGATGGAATTCCGGATCATTTTCATGCATTTCAAGGACCCAATCAACAAAGACACGACGTTGTTGATGATCGGCCGACTTGAGATCTTGTGTTAACTTAACTTTATAAGCCTTAAGACCCAAGTCTTTATGCAAAATACGGTGTAATGACGTTTGTGGAATGCCCAATTCCAAAGAACGCCGAGGAATGGACAAACCTGGGTTCTCTTCAACACTTTGGGCTACAGCAGCAATATTCTCAGTTGTTCTTGAGACGGGCACGGGTTTTATGACTGTAAGATTTTCACCATTTTTGTAGTGAATTTTAATAACTTCAATGCGTTATTGAAGCGTGTATCGTACCGTGTGTGCCATTTTTAGTAATGGCGTAGTTTCTACTTGTGAAATGTCAAAGAATAAAAGCTTCAAAAGTGACAGCTACCGAAATAGCGGGTCATTTACAATAACACCTCTCATTGGAAAACCCTTTATAACAATATGAGAAAAAAAGTTAAATGTGTTGTGTGCAGTGAAAATTGGAAAAATTTTCCCATGAGGCAATATTTTCGATCCCGAAAAAAAAACAAAAGAAAGGGAAGTATTTTCGTATTTTTATAGAACTAGTAAACATGTAGTAATATAATATGTAACTACCTGTATAGGTAATAGGTATACGTTTTCTTTTGTGTATGATAATTTAAATGAATTCGTGTGTTTAAAACTATACATAGTTAACTGAATTATAATTATAATAGATTCCGAGAAATATACATTACACTCGTAAATACATATGATAATTGACATTTTTATTTCGACTTTCAAGCGAACTACATAGGTACATATACCTATAAATTATTATTATTCCCTATTTAGTTATTTATTGCTATTCATGCAATCAAAGTTTCCAAGACGCCAATATGAAACCTGAAAATTTATCTCAATAAAAGTTCGAACATAAATGCAATATTTTTCTAGTGGCAATGCTAAATATAAGTGTAATTTAAAAAAAAAAGTGCTGTGTCAGTCAATCATTCAGTTGGTATCTTTAATTTTCTTCCATTCACTTCCCAGCATCAGCAATTTATCATAATCCTTAATCATGACCTTTGCCAATAAAATATCGGATTATGCACACCTAACTACCTATTTATTTAACATTTCCATACATAGACACATTCTTTCCACATTGTTGTCTTCATAAGATACTCCATCCCCATCGTCATCATTATTGTCACGCTAAAAGTACGTTAGCCCTACCACACGCACCATACAACTAGCTATATGCTACATAATTATATCAGGCAAAAAGAACTCGATCTCGATTTCCTCATCGATTTCATTTGCTATTTTTCTTCCTCCTCTGCAACATGTTTGTGTATCTTGCAAACACCAATCAACACAAAAAAGGTTTATAAGTTGACCAACTGCATTGGGACGCCATCTATTAGGAGTAAAAGTGTGAGGTATACGCTGTTCCAGGTCGGGGTATGAAATGCACCATCTAGTAATAATGTGTCTATGGTATAAGCGAATGAAGTATGGCTCAAATATTATTACATGCACAATTTTCTTACAATTCTCCCCAAACGTCTGTCTGACGGTTCAGGGAGTTTACGTATAAGCTGCCAAACCAGTTTGCTTTAAACTTACCGCGGTCACTTTTATATTTTTCATGACAATTTAAAAAAAAAAAAAACTAAAAATACCTGAGTTGGCTTTTCTTCAGGTTTGCGGCATAAAAAAAAAACATACCGCTTTAAGAAAGTCTTATATTCGCTTGATTTCTCACCATGATATTTTGTTCCAAATTGACATTTACTAAAAGCAGTCCAACATAGTTTATACCAAACTAATCGTTCTTTGATAGCTGCCTAGTTATTTTCTTCTTCAATACAACACTCTTAATTTTTCTACGAAATATTAAATGAAAAATCAACTAACAAGACATTTTCTTTAAGCAAAAAGTGTTTCTAAAAAAATGTCTTGAAACATGTTATGTAATAGAGTATCCTTAACTCTTAAGATAGGTTTCAACATTTAAAGATTTGGTTTTAGTTCAATTTAAAAAAAAATCTGGCTTAAATCGCCAAGCAAGTAGTTGTAATTTATGGCAACTAGAGAAATGTCTTAATGCAACTTATTCCTTTCTATGAGCGGTACCTGTCCAAACATAAAATTGAATGAAAAAATTGTATGTCCGCGAAAATCTCACGAAGCATTGCACCGATACACAAATTTTATTTTTTAAATTTATAAATATATATGTGCGTGGCTATTTTTATTTTAAAAATACAGCATTTATCATTTAAGAAAACTATGTCTTCGCGCATTTAAACACCTAGAAAAGCAGGCGGGGGCTCGCCAGTTATACACATATTAGAGAGATTCCTCCCAAGGGTAACTTGACTTTTAAAATGTCGTAACATCTGGGAGAATTTTTCTAAAAATCCGTATTACAACCACTAGCTCTCCTAAAGTAAATCTGAATTGACAGTTTAAAAGTCATCTTCTTTAAATTTTTGGAAAAAAAAAAAAAACTCCGCGAGAGTCACTTCTTTTTCACAGTGAAAATTGACGGACAGGTCTACGGAACGTTAATGCTTCATCCAATTTTTCAAAGCACGTTATTTATAGATACATACGTGCAGAGCTTTAAAATCAAACAAAAGTTTATAAATGTCATGGTTATTGTTGGTTTGAAAAATATATAATTTTAAATGGCAACAAGTTCAAAAGGACTCTAAAGAGTTTGAGTAAATATAAAAATGTTGAAACGTATCTTATATCTTTTTCTCTATTACAATACAAGTTAAAAGAGATTTTTCGTAACTAAATTTTACTTATTGAAGATTGAAACACTATTTCCTTGAAGACTAATTTTAGAATAGTTTTTCAAGAAACTTGTGCCGTAAGTCTTTATTTGTTGTGCAATGTTTAACAAAGGTGTAAATAAAGCATAAGTCAGTTGTCAAATAGGTTATCGCTGAAAAAAGTATTGCCAATGTGAAGAAGCGAACCTCTTACAAGACATACCTACTTATTTAGAATGGGCTTTGAATGAGAACAGCCATGTTTTGGTTGGCTCCTTATTTATCAAACACGTTATTTTCTATAAAGTTAGTCATTCACGGTAATGGGTAAACAAACAGCCACTTTGGCATAGGAGAGTGAAAATAATAAGTGATAACTCCATTTGTGTCCAGCCAAAAAATTGAAACATAGCTATCACGAAACTATGGCATTAAAAAGATGGAAGAAAGAAATAAACAGCAGAGGATATGTGAGTCACCCGAGAAATAAGAAGAAGAAGACACCTTGTGGGTACTAAAAAATAAATACTAACAGGGTATGGAAATCGCAAAACTGCTGCTCTGTCCGAACTTATCGGTCTTGAGGTTAGATATGGCTACCTTAATTTTATGATTCGTTTGCCGAAAGCCTTGGCTCAAAAAAAAATATATATTCAACATAACGACGGAATGTTTTTAATTAATTTGTTAACATTTCCTCCAGCGACTGCATGACCTTAGGTACCACATTTTTTTATCTGCTTGTAAAACTTTTCTATTTTCTTGTAAAAAAAAAAAAAAATTCCTAATTCGACGTTAGCAAATATAAAAGCAGGTTCTTTTAAGAGTTTCACAAAAACTTCTTCATTTATAAGTACATCCTACGAGCTTAGCAAAATGCCACTCAAATTTATTTCAAAATACGCTCCCATCATAACAAAACCCAAACCAACCAAATGTCAAATTAAAATATCTCCCTCGAAACACAACGAAAAATCCATCTGCACTAGCACTAATTAACTGCCTTCCTATTGATATTTACCTTAGTTATATAACCAACAATTTCACTTCAATAATTATTCAATAAAATATGAAAATAAATCCATCGGAAGCAAATATTTTACTCAATTACAATCCAAATGGAAACAAGCCTAGCCTGGTAAATGTTGTACAGCTCACAAAAATCTCAACGACTCCATTGGCAAGTCATAAAAATGTTGTCAGGAAAACATATGAAATTAATGAAATAAAGTTCGCCGCAGCAGCAAAAACAACAACAACAGCGTCCACAATCAACAGCCAAATTATGCGCTTCGTTGAGCCATCACACATCCTACGCACAATCCACACCATGCAGTTAACAATACTGTAAACCAAAAATGGCTTTCCGATGATAAAAATAAACTTCAACCCATAGCCATAGGAGGCGAAAGCGTATAATATTTCATTGAAATGCTGTTCAAATTAATATACCAGCCAGTGACAATAATTGTGTCTGTTTGCCTATAGCGTTTACCTACTCGGTATGGAGAATTTATTTTTGCATATTTGTTTTATTGATGGCGGACAGCGTTTGAGGCGAAATCATGACACTTGTCACTTGCGGGCCATTAAGTTGTATTTTAAGGGATGTCATTGGTGAGAAATCTACTTTTTAACTTAAATTTATATAAATTTAATTTAATTTAATTTAAATTTATATAAATTAAGATAAATTTAGATTTAAATTCGGTCCACTAGGCACCATCTCTGTGGAACTTAAGTGAGTTACCTACTGTTGCGGTGAAAAAAAAACATTCAAAACACTTTTTTTCGACACTCATGGGGCTTTTGTCATGTGTTGCGAGTTTTCGAAATCTGATTATTGTGCTTCGAACAGCGCATATCAAATTTGGGCGATGCTGGAAAACGGAGAGTGGCGCAGCTTATATGAATTCTTTTTCTCAAATACTATATGCTAACATTTATTGCAGCTTTAGCATTTGAATCTGTAAGATTCTGTTCGACTTCATATATTTGAGTGTAGGAAATAATAAAAAGAGAATGCAAAACTTATTACATAGACTAGGTAAACATGACATTGTACAAGATGAGCATGAGGGTTGCCACTTTACATTATTATTAATAATAATACTAATAGAATCCGATAAATGTTGTTAAGATTTAGCGAAATGTGTAAGAGAAATTCGAAAATGCGGCATGGCTCCTCTCACACAACAGAGCAAGGTATTTAAAAAACAACAAATAAAAACATTGAACTTGCATAAATCAAAAAAATAGTTCCTCCAAGATTGAGCTAAGTTAAAGTAATCTAAGGGACCACATAGCTTATCACAAACATTTGTTTGTTTGATCGCTTGACACCATAATACACATAAAGGTGGTAGTTGCAGGGGTATAATTTATGAGAACGACCAGGGCTGTCGTGTATCCATTTCACGAACTTTTTTAATTTAAAATAAATTGTTAGATAATTTGATTTTGGAAGTTGGATCCAACTCCGCTATTTAATGGACTAGCAATACATAACCTACTTCCAAGGGCCACTTAAGCAGTACTGCCTACAGACGCGGCTTTGAAGGATTCCTACCGATATGTGGTTGAACTTCCGATGAGCTTTGAGTTTTGAAAATGAATAAGAAGCAAAGCGATACTTTACCAATTTGTTGTTGGTAGTTAGCTTTAACAGGCAGAACTGCTGAGCAGCAGGATACATACTTCATACTATGATATGTGATGGTGCATTTTTTTTACAGAAACCACCTGGTTTAAATGTGGTTTAAAAATGCATTTAAAATTGTATGCAATTATTGATAGATATGAAATGGTTTAACTTTTTCCCCCAGGTCAATGTTGGCTAATGAGAAACATTTTAATAAATCAAATTATGTAGCTAATATATTCCCATACGCATCAAACACTTTTGTTGGGTCAAAATGATTTTTAATGACATACCTACATAATAACTAATTCATGCCAAAGGCATTAGCGGGTATTATTAAATCTGATATAAGCCTTTTCAATGTGATTCTAGGCGGAATAAATTAAGCAAAGGCTAGATATTCCTATGCACAGTTATTTTTTTTTTACCTTAATACATAGTTTGTGTTAATCATACGCTTGGTGGTTCGTTATGACCTGTCCACTGATTGGGAGCGAAACTAATGGTTGATCAAAGTATAAAAGTATAAATTGCACCAATAATGCAAGAAAAAAAAAAACATTTAATGATTATAATGTAGACATTTACCTAGATGAACAGCTTATTATTATTGGGTTTTGTTACTTTGTGTTGCATTTTTATATAATAACAAGTAGGTATATAAAATCTCAGAAGGTTGAGATTTAGGCAACGCCAACCGTGGATCGATAATTTTCGGCTTATGAAGGATTGCCCCAGAAATATATTAAACCAAAACTGAAAAGCTTTAATGACAGAATACCAAAGAAGTATGAATAGATGTCCAACTTCCGATGAAAAATTGCAGTGGCTGCCTGGTCGACTTTGAGAAGGCCTTCGATACCGTATGGTTGGAGGTGCTCTTCTATAAACTGACCAGATTGGGCATTCAAAAACCTTGCTATATATGATTTATGACATGCTTATTGGGAAAGAAGTTCGTTGTCAAAGCTGGCAAAGTGACTTCGAGCAGGGTTTTCAAAACTAAAAACGGATTACAACAGGGAGCATTGAATCCTCCGGTCCTGTTTAATATTTATTCAGACATGCTATAGCGTACGCAGACGATTTAATGGCGTACAGGTAAGGACCAAATATCGAGGTCATTAACATCCTTCTGCAGCGTGACTTCGAGCAAATTAAGAGGTATTGCGATGATTGGAAGTTGAAAATCAATTTGCAAAAATCGGAAATAATCCTGTTCAGAGCTCCATTGGCTAGGGCCTCTGAGGATATCAGAAAAAAACTGGAGAAAATTAACAATTATTGGGCAGCAGGGACGACCATTGGCGGTGAAAAACGTGGTGAGGTTTCTTTGGCACCTGGCTCGACCAGTATCTGTATTTTGAGAAACATATAGATGCTTGTCGCGCTGGGGCTAAGAGGGCCTACGCTCTGACAAGGAGACTGTTTCGCATGCAGTCAACTTGATTCCAGGGTGAAGCTCATTTGCTACGTGGCCCTTAGAAGGCCTATCATCGCTTATGGCTGTCCCATGTGGTTCAATATAGCGCCGTCCTATATGGAAAAGATTCGGGTGTTTGAGAGACAATGTCTCAGGGCCTGTCTAGGGTTTTTTATAACTCCTGAATCTCAGTACATAAAATACTATCCCAATGGGACCCTATACAATTTTAATTTACCCATTGTGGCCCACAAAACATTTAGTGGGGAGGTAAAAAATGATTATTAGTAAGGCCCAATGTTTCCGAGTGAAGTGAATTATAATGCCAATATCAACCGCAGAAAACCGGAAGAAATGTAAAATGACTGCAACTCTAGAATACCTACGAAGTGCAAGGATTCTCCAACGACCAAAACTTTTGACGAAGATTACATCCGTGAATTTTATCACTTGCTTTCAACGGCTCATAAGAAGAAGTCAACTTGTTCGTTCTGACATTAGCTGTCTGAAGATCGTAAAATTCACAAAGCCGATGCTCCAGTTCCATTGTCCCAAATAGCTCTGAAGAGCGGTGCTTTCATGCAGACCGAAACACAGCGCAAGCCCTTTCACCCTATCCTCATCTTCTTGACTCTTTCCAAGTACCTATACGGAAAGGAAAAATCGCATTTATCCATCCAGTTCCAAACGACGCGGTTTGACGAGTTATCCGCCCGAAGTGCGTTACAAAGCTCTTAACAACTCTGGTGGAGTGAAGACTATTGCGCTTGACATTTCGAATGCATTTCATATCAAATCAGGGTCTTTTGTTGCTTGCCATTAGTTAAACGCTACTCTTCTTCAATGGGTAAGAATCTCAACCTCTGTGGAGGATGATGATTGTGCAAGAAAGGCCACAAGTTCATCTGCGACTAACCTACAAAGTGTGAGAAATACCAGCCCTTAATGAGGACAGCGATGGAGTTGATGCGCATGCGCAACAGCCCCATATGAGCGAGGCATGATGACATTATACTGGAGAAACAAAAAACACTGCAGCATAAAAGTGTATTCACTAAAGAAACAACCAAGGTAAGTGGTCAAGATCTGCTATTGCCAATGAAAATCCACTACAAAAGTGCGCTGTTCCCAATAAGCGAAAATCCTTTTTTACTCATTAAGTAAAAGTAAAAGCACTTGCAAAAAAAAAAAAAAGAACTAGATATACGAGTACACAAAACTTACAACTACGACCTTCGAAAAGCTTTCATTTGCTCATATCCCTATAAAGACGGGGTTTCCATCAAAGTTTGAGGTAACCTTATCCGCCCCTTCGTTGGCAATAGATTTTTCCTAGCAGTCCTTTTTAGTATACGCCATTCATTAGAGTGCATTGCTCTGGGGGGTTTTGCACAGCGAAAGCTGTTGCAACATTACTTGTCCTCCTAGTGGCAATCTCACAAATGGAAATGATTTCATTTATTCATAGTAAAACACCATTATCATCATCATCATCATCATCGCCGTGAGTATGGAATGAGAGGTGTGTAGCAAGAAGTAGTGACATTAATAGTAACAGAAGCATTACTTACCTATGCCAGTGGCACAGCCAACAGCAACAGTAACTTTCCGACCCATTCCCTTCATACTGGCGTAAAATCAACGACGACGTCAACCCATCTCAAGCATCTCCTGTAGGGCCCCCACCTTGGTCTTCAAACTTTGCATGCGAAGCAGTGATTCAAGATTACATTATATGTCAATTCAATTACCCCCTGGAAAATGGTTGCAATAAAACAAAACATCAAGACGAAGCAACGAGGAGCAGTGCATGTCTGAAGGATGTGCTGTTAAAGGTAACATCCATTCATCACTCAGTTCCCTTTTGAATGCACTCCATTCAAAGTGGTTTCTGCGTTGGCATCGTTGAACCCTCCACCACGCGAAACACCCCGAAAAGAGAAGACCAATACAGCCAGAGACTGCATCCTTTGCCTGTAAACTATAACTCAAAGCGAATGACTTTCGAATTGGGAGTCATTCGTCATATTTAAGGCTGTGAAATATTTTCGGACCATAAGACAGATTCATCCCTAACCCATATAAATGGGGTCCCATTTCGATGGTTGGGGGGTGTTTTTTTTCTGTTTGCTCTTGCCGATACCCTCAACCCTACGTCCTTCTCCGTTGTTGTTTTGTCATACCTTGCTTTGGCCAAGAGGACTAAACATTTAATATATTGCCGGTGTGAGGCAACCTGCTCTTCTGTGTCAGCTGCCCGACTTCTTATCGGTAAGCTAATTAAAGTAAAGCACACCTTTATATTATTTTATGGCAGACGAATCTATCATGGCGACCATCTTAATTATTGCCACATAAACTTTTTGATTTAGAGTGCGGGCTGGAATATTGGCACACAACCCTGCGGAGAGTTATTGAATAGAAGTCGCTTTTTCCGGTGTTAAGTTGTTCTGATAAGGGTTAATCGGTGTTTTAATCGTTTCCTGTTTCTGCCATTTTTGTTGAACGATAAGCTAACGGGCATGCGGGTGTTTCCAAAGTCTGTTTTTATTTATTTCTTTCACAACGACCGCAGGAGCATTGTATTAAAAGAACAGTAGGATGTGAGAGCGAGGAACGATGGTTGTGATTGATGTCCTATTTATCGGCATCCGATTGAGTGGGGTAGGGTAAATAATTTTATTTGCTGTTGTTGTATTGTTGTGGCTTGGAAGTGATTTGTCAGCCGTGCAGAGTTGGTAAACCCCTTTGGCGGAAATGTGCTCAAGGGTTAGGTATGCAGTTCGATAGATAATTATTTCAGTGAAAGTTCGTCGGGTGGTTTTGGGAGACTCTTAGTGGGACTTTTAAAAGGGTACGACAGCTGAAGTAGAAGTTGCTGTAGGAGTTTTACAGGAAAAGAAGGTTAGTCGAAAGTGCTGGATGAATGGTATAAGGTCCATGGCAATGACAAGAGTTTTCTAGTTATTAAGACATTGAAAAGTAGGCCTGAAGCGGGCCACAAAAAATTACGTCCATTGTGAACGTTAGGCGGTTCCACGTGGATGTTGGTTTGGGTGCGGTCTTACTGATCAATTTGGTTTATGGTTTGCTCCCTGTGACAGTCAAATAATGAAGATTGAGGTGCAAAACCTTTATTCTGGGTGCTATTTTGACAGATGCCAAAGGTTCATTTGGACTTTTTTTTTAATTGGATGGTTTGTTCGAATTGGATATGTAGGACAAATAAAAGCTGCCAACTTTATATTTTTATGGTTAAATTAAGATTATATTTCTTGGTATTAACGTAACTGCTGGCACTAATTAAGTCAATATTAATTAATAGCTATTTATAATATTAATTATGCGGCTAATGAATAAAAATATTAAGTAGTTTTAAAATGAATAAGAATTCAAACACAAATTTACATGTGACATAAATTAATAATACAATTTTTAAGCCAAAATTAAACCATCCCTTGAACATCAATTGGCAAAAGGACACACCCCAGGAATACACTTTTTTAATCGGACCCACCCAGATTTTAAATGCATTCAGGAGTCCAGAAAGCTGTGTCTTATCCAAATACTCCAATGACTGTTGAGACTCCTCAATATCATAATTTTAAGTGCTGGCTTTCTGCAAGTATATAAGTGGCGAATAGAGACCATTTCCTCAACGTCCTCTTACAGCTTCCGCAACAGTCATTGCGCTATTCACTTTACCGCTGGGCAATCGCACAGTTCCTGTGAATATATGATTGTTGTTTAGGCTATAAATGACCTTCTAAGTCTGATTATGGCGCCTTGTCCCTATACAATATAGGTTCAGCAAGGTAAGAGCTAGCATTATGTGTCTTGTTGCGGTGTAGGCCAGTTTACAACATATCTCACGTACTCGATAAGCCGTTCTCTGCAGGCCTCTGGGACATATCAGGCTGCAATTTCGATATCATCGTTGACTTCCTCAACTTGATTTTAATTTTTATTCGGCGTTTTATGTTTCCTCCATAACCAACTGTGAGTACCTTAATATTTCTCAGAGTTAAGTAAATTGTTCGAGAACAAATTGACTGGAAGAAAATCGATTAAACAATCATTTCTTCATCCCTGAAGACCTTCTGTTCGTACATTTTGTAATAAAGATCTGATCCTTTTCTATTTTCGAGAAAAGAAATACAAGTCGCTTTATTTTTAACTCCCTATATATTTACAACCCGACAGAAAATTCATGTATGTACTGCCAGTCTATTCCAACCTCCTACTGTGACAGCGACTCAGTGAAACTGGACAGAGAAGAAAGTTGTTTCACGTACCATCCAGAAAACTTCAAATTATTATCCGTTTGGTTGATTCTGTTGCTGCTGTCATAACTTTTATTATAAATCGCACCATATACCAGCGGCAAATAATGCGCCGAACAAAAGAGTCAAAATAGAAAAAATAACATTTTTGGCAGAACTTCTTGAC
Organism: Cheilosia grossa; assembly: GCA_963082955.1. Taxonomy (NCBI): domain Eukaryota; kingdom Metazoa; phylum Arthropoda; class Insecta; order Diptera; family Syrphidae; genus Cheilosia; species Cheilosia grossa. The sequence goes on along the minus strand of OY720145.1, from coordinate 39,820,017 downwards.
AGATAATCACATAAACGTTTCCAAACTATATTCCCTTTGTTCCATTGCAGTGTTTTTATTTTTATTTATTTTCATCTTGTATCCTCTACACGTCTTCAATCGTGATTTGAAAACTTGCCAAAGTATATTTGTACATAGGGGAATGTCATAACATACCTATATCCACTTACGAAGGCATTTTGACGTTTCTCCAATTAAAGTGTGTTAAGAATATTAATACGGTTGCAGCTAGATAAAAGGTATTGGAAGGAGTTCAAACAAAAAAATTGCAAAAAGGTCAGAAAAATGGACATATTGTGTTTTGCATGGAATCGACTGTAGAGTGTAGAGTCCTTTTTTAGAATTCCGAATTCGCCTTGTGCATAATGGACGATCGAGTTGTCCTAGCCAACCGCGCAGCGATAATGCCTTATGCAAAAATAACCTTTATCAGTAGAAGGTTCTTCTGTGGCCACACCTTTAATTGTAAAGGCGCCCCGTTGAACATGGAGTATCAGCCCACCGCCAGGATCGCCACAAAGCCCCACTGCGTTTTCAAATTAATAAAAATAAATGTATTAGAAATACCTTCCGAAGCAGTGATATGGATGCCAGCACATTGGAACTTTCAGCCTATAGTTTTTTTTTTATAAGAAGCAGATAGGTGAAACCTTAAGCCAGCAAAGGGAAGAGAAATTGGTAATATCTTAGGTAGGTATTTCATAAACTAACCTAATTTAGGCGTTCGATCCGTTTCGACAGCTATTAGATTGATGTCATAAGAAATTGGTCCCACATTTATGGTGGTAACTGTTTTTTGTCGATATTCACAAGTCTTCAAATCATATTCTCGTGAACAGCGTACAGCATTTAACTGCCTCTAAGGAAGTAGCAGGACTAATTGTTATTGTCATCTCTCGAGAACCGCTGACAAACATCCGAGAGTATAACTGTCAGCCTCGCAATTAGCCGTTTGGGATCGGCAGACAATTGTAGGTCCCTTCGATTCGTCCCAACTTTTTTTTTTAAGGAGTAACTAGGAGATTTAATTGAAGTTTTGTTTGTAGTCAATATATTATGTAAGGAAAGCATATTCAATAGAATCGGTTTGAATATTCCCATAGCCTGTTTATATTGCGATTTTACATCTGATCTGTACAAAGTTTCTGCGTCGAACTTTTGTAAAACCATTTTTTATTCGTTTTTCAATCAAAGACTGATAATTCAAAATACATTGCTCCTCGGGTGGAATATAGAACTAAAAAGTGGATTCAACCCTGTGCAAGAAGGTCGTTTTAATTAGAGTCTCCTCTAGATTTCACGGCCGCAAAAGAAAGGGACAACGTCTGTTAAGCCCAACATGGTTGAGCTCAAGTCGATTGCATCTTAGACATAACTAAATCACCAGAAGAGCACGTTGGGCTTACATACAAGTACTTCCCATCAGACTAGACTAATCAACTAGATAGCCATTTGATCTGAGTCAAATGAAGAAAGCTTTAGAGTCAAAATTAAGAGCGAACGCATATAAGTTCTATAATGAACCGGGCGATTAACTCCGTTCGTACAGTTGAAAACGGCTTCTGAAAAATATTGTTTACTACCGACAACAAGATCACCTCGATTAAGAAGCAATTACGCTCAATACCATATAAAAGGTAGCCGTCTCTATACCAACTGCGAGTCGGTGGAAACGGTTATAAACACTTTATTAGAAAAGTAAACAAAGATCTAGAACTATAGTAAGAGCTGCAGAAAGCTGTAGGCTCTCATAGCAACATATATAGATGAAGGATAAAGAAACCTTTTAGACCCTGGACCCAGCTTCTTTTTTGTTTTTATTTGCGGCGAATTTAAGCAAACTTCAGATTTGGTAAGCTTATAGTATTTGATGTTTGATAGACGTCGTTTTCCATGGACTTAAACCTTAAGTTTTAACCCTTAAACGCCCACTCAAAACAAGTCACACCACTGACACAGATGTACTTGAGGGAATAAATGTGCATCCGTGACGCATAATTGACGTGTCAGCAAATTATTCCCTCGGAATAAGCTTTGAACCTAATACAAAAAAAAAAAAAAAAGGTAAAAAATTCGACTGCCATCGCCTGGTTACAACTGAATAAGATACCTCTACAAGCAAAGTCCGTATTTTCGTAACTGAATTAATAATTATTAAGCCCAGCTGCTTGAGAAAAAGACACTTCGACTTTTGTTCTACGTTCAAACATCAGTTATCGCAACTGACCCAACCATAGTAACATTGCTAATCACATCCCACCATTATGCGATTGAAAATCCTTTCCAACTTTCATCCTTTCATTCTTAACTACAACAACCATTCCCATAGTCCGTACGTTATATTTATTGGCCAAATATGAGTGCAATTTAACTGTGATTTAGAGTCCCGGTGAAAAAAGAAATATAAACCACCACCCATTTCTACACAAAACCTTTACCTTTATTACACTCTTCCCAGCTTTCCACTTGTGCATGGCATAATCTATAAAGGAATTCATACAGAGAACAGATATGAAGATCCTTCCGGATTCTATTCAACTAGGGATAGAGAACGACTTCCCGCCGACGACAAACTCATTTGAACTTTGCATCGCTATGTGCGGTGCCCCCGAGCCATATGTCAGTTAAGAGGTTGGCTCGAGGAAAAAAAAAAATATTGCGATCTATGTGCCTCACTTCCTTCGCTGGAGCATAATCCTTATAAATGCGTGTGCGCTGGCAAATACCTCCACAAAGATAATATAGCACTCAAAGGAAGTAATACCGGGTCCAATCCACACTTCACACTTACTCGTATTTTGTCGTTATTAGATTTTATGCGCCCAAAGGTGCTGCATGTCAGCTCAATTCATAAATTCGTTCGCCTCTTTGATTTCCGACTTTGTGCCGGGGTAAAGGAGCGTTTGCCTCGCACCTTTTTTTATCGCAGACACAAATACATATTGTCTCTTCTATTCCTTTGTGTATGCAAGGCTGTCGAATGCGTCGCAAACACATTTCATATTTTTCTGTTACCTTCCTCTGAAGATTGAGAGTCGATTGCAATGTCCTTAAAAAAAAGGGTACATAAAAAAAAACCAAAGGGTGATGGCATTTTCTTTATGAATTGACGACCGATTGAGGATAAGGTTTGCCATTTTCCAATCGAACTATGCTGCTGTTTGAAGGTATTGAAAACAAAATCGAAATTCACTGTAAACAACGACTTTTGACATTTTCATATGCAGTTAGCTCCGGTATCTACCCCTAACACCGGAAATAACCATTCGACAAATAATGTTTGTCTTCACATTTACTGCAGTGGGTGTGAACGTTTTCACAGCAGCGATGCTGGCAAGATTTAACTTTTAATTAAGTTGTCAAGAAGTAGAAGCACCCTTTTGCTTTTGAACCCTTGTCAGTTTGGTATTTCGGTAAATTTAATAATTATGTGTAGTTCTTGGTTTTATTTTTGCAGTTTTTCTTTAGCTTTAGGTACTGGTGCGTACATCGCTCTTCTGAATGGATTGTAATTTGAAGTTCTGCTGCATTTTGTTTTTCGTCTTTGGAGAGCTGTTGGCAGCGACATTGCGACGACGATGAAGAGAAGAGGACATTTTAAAGGAAACTCACTTGTCAAGAATAAAATAAACTGTGAAGGGTTGTTTCGAGAAGTTCTTCGCCTTTGAAAGGAAATAAACGTAATGAAGTCTTATCGCTTTACGTGTAATTGGCCTGGCATTTCGCATGAACACCTTGGCAAAGAGGAAAATTAATTGCAGAGTGTCATTTTAAATCCTTTGTATAACTTCAGTTGAAGCGCCCTTATCCATTATCGATTAGTCAGTGGTTATAACACCTGGATCTAGTTCATGGGTGGCTTGAAGCCAAGAGAGGTAGAATTCAGACTTGTTCTTCGAGGTTTCAATGTGCTCATTTGACACAAAAATTAAGGAGAAAAAAAAATGCGTTTAGGTAGATGAAGTTCCTTTCGATTTCGCAGATTTTTTTTTTTAACAACCGACTAAAAATGATTATGTAAGTGGACTCAGGTTGCAAACGTTTTTTTATAATCGAAACCAACCTGCATGAGGATGCTTACAAAGGCTGTCCGAAATAACATTAATCATTTTAACAACCAACAAAAGCATTTTTATTCTATAATGGTAGGTCTGAAACTTATTCTTTATTTTTATATATCTTCCACGAGCTGAATAGGTTGTTCTACTTGAAGAGCATGGACTGGACATACACGGCTTTCCAAAGACTTTCCAAATGAAAGCCGTGTCCAATAGAACAGATTTTGATTGAGTGCAAAAGAGAAGGCTATTCACCGCAAAATGAACTTTCTAAAATAATTCCCGTACGGGCATAAAAGTTAATTTCCTCACCATGGTCCTTTTGCTATAAACCGTCATTAGGTATATGCGTTGAGAGAGTGAGGGTGGGGAAAAGGCGCTCCACTTGGTCTTTCCATGTAGGTTTTGAGTGTGTTTTAGATTTCACTACTCTCCAGCCTACCAAAATGTCTTTCATAGTGACGTCCGACGCGACAGGACGCCATGTTTCTGTGGGTAACGATCATGTAGCCTTGGTCTTACTATAGTAGACTAGAGAGTTAAGTTAGGCGTTAAGAAATTCGAGACAATAGTTGACAAAGAAACATACAGCTTATGCGTGTCAGTAAATTGTAGGCTCCGACAAGAAAATTCAACGAGTTAGCCAAGTCAGTCCCCATTCGTTTTTCATCAAAGGTTGGTCATCAAAAGTTTTGTTTCTTCTGTAAGATTTTACGACATTGCGTTTTCACACGTAGGTTAGGTGACAGACCGAAGAGATAGTTTTTATTTCCAATTTGGCACGCGAGATCTTTTTGGGTGAATGCAAGTTGGTGGGCTTTTTTATAATTAACAAAAAAAGGAGCAACAGGTTCGTATACCCCAGACCTAATTTCTCACAACAATTCCTTATTTTTTATTTTTTTAATTTTGCGACGAATGGAATGGACCTACAATTTTATGGCTAGTCTCAACGGCTAATTGAGAAGCTCTTTCTCGACAGTTTTCCGGTGATCAAACCTGAGACCCCTCGATCACCAGTCGATAGCACTAGCACGGGGGCCAACTTTTTTACGAATAGCCTTTGATTAATCATAATCATTAAGGTCTTCGTTTGTAGAGCAAACACAAATTTAACTTTTTTTCAAAACTCAGTGGGTAAATATTTTGACACACAATCCGCTTTGGATGTTTGAGCACGTATACCAGTCACATCCCACTGCTGCAAACCAATTCGAGTTAAATATATCTACATCAAGATGTGACAACCTTTGCCCGTTCTGCCTATTCCATCCTCATTTATTTCGTCTTCACGAAAAACAGAAGAAAAAAAAAAGCCCAGAAAAATCCCCGCAAATATATTTAATCACGAACGAATCCTTTTCGCCTTTTAATTTAATAAAAGGATTACTGCGTTCACTTTGCCACTTGTCCTAATCCCTTCGGATGAGACAACAACTAATAATAATTTCTCAACGATAACTCGTCCCGGGCCCATTATAAAATCTTCCCTCAACCCTGCCCATCCCTATTCATAGATAAAGACTGAAAAAATACCAAGTGGATGCACAAATAAAAAGCAAAACAACAACACCCAGTAGGGGTACGTATACCATTATGAGGGAAACATTATTTATATATATTTTTTTTTTTATAATTAATGCCGTTAATTTACAGCAGTAATAATAAATACGGGTTCGCTTAGCGAAAGCCTTAACTCATTACGAGAGCAACAAGATTATAGTGCACAATAACAACAAAACCTACACGAACGGATGAATAGGCAACAAGAACAATACAGCCAGCTTCAGCTAGATGTATTTTGTAAGTCCTTTGAGAATATCCCATAAGGATTTCCTTCAAGAACAATAATTTTATTACCCAAGTCACTTGCTAAACGTTTTTATCTTTCAGTGGCAATTTCTTCTTAAATTTTTCCATTCAGCTAAGGATATGTACTTATTTATTTATGTATTTCTTTTCTTTTCTTTTGTTCGTGTATCTACTTTTCCGTTGCTTGCCTCCAGTTTCTATGCGTTTCTATTCTCTCGCCTATTCCTTATTTATAAAGTTTTTATAGCAGAAGCAAAGTTAAGCAAACTCAAGAAAAACAAACAACATGATGGAATGAGGCAGAGCATTTCTAACTCCTGGGAATTATATCAGGAAGTTTCCCATTCGCAGGATATATATTATATAATAGTTGATGTGGAGAAAACATATAATACGAAATGAGATATATCAGGAGTTGGATAAATGTACTCTGCTTCTGTCTTTGGTTGCTTGGTGAAATTAAGAAATTGAAAGATAAAGTGGGGGATCGACGCGCTCGGAACCGAGTTTGTAAACGTATATGCCGACAAGTTGGGTATCGTATAGCGCTTCGGTTAGAATGAGGAATGATATTTTATTACAGATTTGATGTTTTGATATGGGATATATTTTATGGACCTAGAAGATGATGAGGCGGCCTTATTGTTTTCATTTGTGAATTTCGGTTGGACAGTTGAATTGTCTTTTATTTATTTTTTATTTTTTTAACTCAATCAGGACTGCTGTATTCTCATGAATAATTGACAGCGTAAGCAAATCCTTAATAAGGATAATTGTGAGTCTGATTCTGCTATCATTTTGGCAGGGATTCATGATCATTTCTGTGGAATAACGTTTTTCTTGCACAAAAAATGATTCTTTCTAATGACTACATAATATAATTCATGGTCAAACCGTATAGCATGAACAAACTTAAAGTAGACCGAACACTACAGACCTCATTACTGAGAAGTATAAGATTGATATTTTCATTACAATTGTTCATCTAATGCAAATTTTCTTTTATATCGACTGAACAGTTTTAAATGCGGATGCAAAAACTAATGCCGGCTGTCCACTACGTGCGTGATTTATCAATCAATTTTGTTCAACAACAAAGCAAATTTATCAGTTTGTACACTAGTTCCAAACGCATAATTCAATAATGTCGAACTACAAAATTCCAGTGAAAATTTAACATTTTATCGTTGAAGGCGTCAACTAGTTGACCAACTTATTCAATTCTTGAATGACCCTGTACACCTAATTTATCAACTTATTCAATTGTTAAAAACCTTATAAATACAACAAACTAATCGCATTGTTTCATTTTGTCAGCAAAAGTGCCTTGAGTTAGTTAACGGCTTTTGCATTGAGATTGACAACACAATCCAGGTCAGTGAGAAATTCATGAAGTTGATCAACGGGTTGAACAGATAGTGAGTAGTGTACTATCGGGAAGTCGTTGGTCAACAAGATGAACACCCACTTTAAGGTACCTTATGTGCTACTTTTGTTATGTCATAAACTGTCACATAACATTTTAAGTGGAACTTAAATCGCTATGTGAAAACGGGCCTTATGAGCAACACTTAGGTCCATTTGTTGAGCAATCAAAGAAGTAAGAAACCCAAAATATCCTGAAACAAGAGTCTTGTCATTTTGCGTTTTCTATATCAACTACACACAGGCGTTAAGTTTAAAACCTTAAGTCACCGCCAATTCGTGGTCATTTTTGTGTTACAGTCAAACATCCATATGTTTTATGACTTCGATAGTTTATGGATCTTTCCAGCTATTTATTATATTTGTCAAAAGACGGTATGAATAAAATGTCGCTTAGCATAGCCTGGTACTAAATATCATTATGTTTATTGTTTACACTCATTTTTTCGTACCGATAATGGCGTTTTCTCAAACTTGAATTTGGTAAAATATGGACCAAATTAAAGGTAAATTTCGGTAGGTGATTTTTCGCATAGTTTCACCGAAAAATTAGTAAATCATTGAGCAAAATCCTCGAGATCCATATAAAATTGCATAGAGATAAGTTCCACATGATTAAACCACCCTTAAAAATAATAACTATTCAACTTTTCCCTAGAATCTGGTCAAGTTTTGGTCTGGGTTGGGTTTTCATGTTCAATTTGGTGCACCACCAACTCATATCAATTCTGAAAATATTTATCTTTGCCAATCACCAAAAACCAGCCACACAAATAGTTTAAGCTATTTAACAAAAAAAGATATATAGATTCCTTAAGTTTATAAAATATTCTTATAAATAATGATAAACTTACCTCCAGCCGGTGCAACAAAATAAAACAGATGGGCTATCATAAGAGCCCTAAACGGGGCAGTGATTCTCATGACGGCTGTTGCAATAGCGTTTCTGCTTGGAATAGTAGAACGCTATGAAATGAACGCGACCTTAGGATTCTTCGTTGCCATTCGAATAGGAGGACGACGTTGATATTATAAATGTAACCAACACGATGTAGCGCATTGAGCAATTGTTTATTGTTTGTTTTCTATTAATAAATGTTCTAAATTTTGGTTACAGTAAATTTTCTAGGATGGCAATAATTAACTTCACTTGTAGTTATTTTTGTTTTGTTTTTTATTATCTACACTAATACGCGATTTAAATTAAATATTTTCATTTTGTTGCGGAGAAAGAGGAAATATTTTTTTTTCTATTATTATTTAGTTTGTTGAGGATTTTTGCCTATATTGACAGTTTTATTTTGGTTTGTTTGTTATTTCTCATGTCATGTAAATTTGAGTATTGTTGAATTTATTGTTTATGCGGAATTACTCCGAACCCGTCACAACGGATGTGAACATTCAGGGGAGAATGCCAGTTAAGTGTTTATCATCTCTGTGTGAATCTGAAAGAAAAATAAATAAACGAGTGAATAAAAGGTATTTTGTATTTTTTATTTATTTTTTACTCAATCGTATCACTACTATTTAGACAGTATTATAAAGGTACCCACGTTCAAATGCATGGATTAGAGGCGAACGTCTAAAACTAAATGTCCCTCCTAGTTTGGCGAGCATTTGCCACCACACAACAACCCGAAAAGAAGAGAAAACTTGTGCTATTTCGCTGCGCCAGTGGCATAGTGAAATTGATAAATTGAAAGGACTCCATGAAAGTTTGTTCAGCAGTCGTGCAACGAATGAAAAAATACAGCAAATTCAAATAATTCTCCAGTCCATTCAAATTGGAGGTGCGCGCAATTAATATTGATGACGGTGCGATTTAGTTGGGCTTTGACTTTTATTTAAGTATCGGATTAAGTCCACACATAGATATTTATTGAAATACACTTTCGATTGACGTAGATTGAATGTTTTCACTGTGGGTTGGGGGAAAAGCGACTGAGATTAATATGCTAAGTCGCAACTATACTAATTGCTTGCATTCGAAATATTGGTTTCATTTGTGTAGTTTTATTGTGGTGGTTGAATTGCCTGACGTATGCTATACGAACACGAAGCCGATGCCATTAAGCAAGTAGTAGTGTTATTGTTACTCTTTAGAAATGATTTGCACAAACAAAATAATGAAATATTGGATTTGAGCTGTGCCATTTTTTTAGTGGTTTGTCTGTTGGACAACTAAGAGAGGGTTGCCAGGTTCGATTCCTGAAAAAAAAATTCCGTCTTTAGGTTTTATTCAACTGCGCCAATCCTTAAAAAACGTCTGACGAACATCCGAGAGTATACAGTCATAAAAGATCTTCTCCATTCGCCGATTGGACTCATAAAATTGTTGATCCCTTAGTCCCACAATAAACTCGAGCAAAACGAATGGTTGTGGAGCTAGGCCTAGGGTCCTTATGGACAAACTATTTAATTATTTTTGTAAGTACTCAACTTAAGAACTACACACAAGCACTCGGTAGTGACTCCATAGAAAACATAGTTCTGTGCCTGCCTAAGGCTTAGGTATGGTTTTGGCTGAGTTGAATAAAGTGCAACCTAGAAGTGGTATCTTAGACTCATTTTTGAGCGCCAACGGTCATAAATAGTAAGGTTAAACCCATGCCTTCGAGGTGGGTTGATAAACGTATCTAACTTACTTACAAAACGATGACAAATCAATACTGTCAGCTACCTATACCTATAGCAACAAACAGAGTGCCGTTCTCTTATCATTTAAATAAAAGAGTTTGAGTTTGTTCAGTCCAAAATCGACCTCATGCACTAAGGAACAAAATTCGGTTTCCAGCTCCATCACGTGCGACTCATGAAATGGTCAGTAGACTTCAGATTTCCGAAGTGGAATAATTTGAGCTTTTTACAGAAACAGTCTATTCGCAAAATGTGTCAAATTCAAGTGAAGTTAAAATATTCTCATTCGCAGTTGACAAATTAAATAAACGAACGGGTCCATTACAGGTTCCTACCCACAGCCCAATTTATCACAACCACATGTTCGTGTGAATCTTATTTTTGGGACAAAGGGAAAGAACGAATCAAATTTGAAAGTGATTTTGCACGAAGCGTTTTCTAAACCTACATAGAATTATTTGGAACTTTCACAGGCACTTCAAATGAGCAAGCAGAACAGCGAAAGTCAAAACTGTAACACAAACAGCGGCCTAAGAGCTGATGCTGCTGTCGGTCTGTAAGTCGAACTGGACGGTGCACTTTGCCTCATGTAATGAAGGTTGTCGTATCTCTGATTTGTTTCACTACCAATGCGATAGCTTTGTTGATTGAGACACTTATGAGGCCAAAAATTATCCTCAGCTCTGAACATAATTTCAAAACGAAGTCGTTTAAAAATTGCACCAATCGACAACAGATTTTTAATATGAATATGTCCACTTGTAAACAATTGCCTGACCAAACTGATTATAATCTCAATACCTACTTTGTAGAATTAAGCTAAGCCCAATAAACAGTAGCGAAGACTCTAGGAGGTATAAAGAGAAAGCACAATTTGACTCGTCTTTTGATATCTTCAGTCAGTGTGAACTTGTGCAGCGTGCAGCATCTAAGGACAACGACATCAATATAAAATATACACTTACTCAGTCAAGGCCCGAACTTGACGAGATCTTGAAGGGCTCTTTATCTAGCAGACAGGACTGATTCCGTCAGTAGCTAGCACTGTCGTTAAAGATATACAATAGGTATACCTGTCTTCATTGAAGTCTGCTGTTACAAGTCTTATCTGAAATACTGTAGGCCTAGTTATAGAACGAAGTTGTTAGATTTAGAATTGTTGGTATGCCAGAGAATTAATGAGAAACCCTTCAAATAGGTGTTGAGAATTGCTGGGAAGTGACGAAAGCAACTCTAAGGAAACTCAGACAGTAGGTACAATAAAATAGTTTAGAGCAGTGCTGCCGCTGGAAATTTACAAAAAGGGGACTTAAAAGAGCCCGAATCGAAAAAAGGGGCCTCCACATAAAATACTAAAAACAAAAAAACAGAGCAACGAAGACAGAAAACACAAATTTATTCATCAAGAAACACTTCTTTTTATAGGTTACTTAAGCTGAAAAAGGGGCCATTCTGATCATTTTTCAACTAGTGGCGGCCGAGGGTCCTTAGGATCAAAAAGGGGCCAAAACGCCAAAGCTGGTTTAGAGAAATTTATTCGGAAAGGTGGTGTGATTCGGGTAGTTCCTCTTCCGATGTTAAATGAGCGATGATGGCTATTTCCATTTAAATCGATAAACGTACATAGGTAAGTTATTAAAACGGTGTTTGATGTGGTATTACCGACAACAGATCCATAAGTAAGTGCACGGTACTTTGTTGACAACAAAATTGAGGTGTCCTGACAAAACCAATTCGAAAATGTACACCAAAAATAAATTAATTGGTATGAAGTAAAAAAAATAATAATTAAAAACGTCCGCCACGTAAGCTACAGAGGGAAAAGTTTACGCTCACCATTTCCGGACTACAGATAATGGTGGTTGCATAAATAATACTGTTACTGTTCACTTTAAAGCTGAAATTTGAATTGCAAATGCTTCTTTTCTTGGTCGCTGCCGTTAATTCCTCCACTCACCATTTCCATGTCCTTCTGCTGAAAATCAGCCGTTGATCAAAACTTTTTCTTTAAAAAAAAAAAAACTGTTCCTCACTTAATTTTTCTTTTCTTTTTCTTCAAATTGGAACACACATTTCCTTTCATTGCTTCGTTTTGTTTTCGCTTTCTCCCAAGACACTGCAATTAGTTTCTGTTACTTTACACTGTGTTGCATAGTTCTTTGGAGTATCACTTAAAAACTTTTACCCAGCGACAACAACGAACGAAAAAAGTCACTCGCCGCCCCAATACAAGGGCCTTTGTAAATTATTGATTAGGAAAGAGAATCCGCTCTAAGTGGACGCACCAGCAACTGATATGCCAACCATTTGCTCGTGGAATCAACCAAAAGTTCGAAAAAGTTTTGCCAAAAAGTAATTTATAGTTTTCCGACCAAAAACACTTTGAAACGGTTTGTTCATGTGCCTCGAGTTTACACCCAATTGACGGTTAAGGCAGAGAAGTGGTAAAAAAAAACAACCTTTGAGCAGGAGAAAAAAAAAAAGAAACTCTCAGATCCCGTAAAATATTCTATGCGTTTCCACGGCTAACACAAAATCACTGTCAAGACTAATGAGAGTGGCTGCAGAGGGTGTCGCAGCCCGCCAACAAAAGGAATATTGTTGGACAACAATCAATTATGCTAATTGCTTGAAAAGTCGACCGAACATACAAATACCACTGCAGCTTGAACATCATAATCATCGTCGGCGGATGTATGCCGCCAACATCATCATTATCGTCATCATCACCTTCATCTTATACCGCTTGAGGATTGGGGTTGGGGGATATGACTGGGTGACTCGGCTGTACCTCTGTCTATGTATACACTGTGGAGGACTGCTGCTGCAGCCGTTTAGTTAGAATGGAATCTCCATGTTGGATAACAAACGCTACATAGGCGAACAAACGATAAACTGATTATCACCAATGTCTCTGTCAGTGACGATAGGCGGCTCTTTGTGTGTGTCTGGTGTATACAGAGAGTCGGAGGGGGACGTGTACTCTCTTGAACGTTGTGCGAATTAATTATTCCTCTGCAAGAGATTCATCTCAATCGCGCACTACTGCTTGATGCCACTACTGCGAACCAGAGTATTTCTTTGCGTTGTTGAATAGATTTAGATTTTTTTTTATGTTGGCTTACCATTCACTATCCAACCTCGCTTGGAACAAATGATGAAATTGTTAATTAGAGGCGCATAAATTAGTGCACAGGGTACACACTGATTGATTGTTAGATGGTGGTCAGTTGGGCACACAGTTTTTTTTTACGAGTATTCCATCTGTGCATGAGAGGAGGTCAAGTGGCAGAAGTTTACCATGCTTTGTTCCGTGCAAAAGGGGTCTGCCACTGAGTGGATGTGGTTGAAGCTGCTGCTGCAACAAAGTAAGAAATGTGTATGTGTAGGTTCTTTTTAAGTTTGGTATTCCATTCTTTTTGTGTGTTTTTGCTTAGAACTTATAATTGGCAATTTAAGCTTAAGTTTTCAGTTTCAGTTTTTTTTAGTAAAATTGCAGCTAGTTTTCTTCAAAAATTTATTTTAATTGGACAAACTAGTGGGCAACTAGTTATTGTGTTTGCCAATAGTCGAAGTTATGAATTCGATTATTCAGGAGGCACAGGAAGTTCTTGTTAAAAAGCGGGGATTCAAGAAAAGTTGCAGGTATTGAAGTGGCTCTAAGTTTATATAGATTGTAATTGAATCCGTTTTTCAGTGGTTTGCATTCGATGAAGGTTGTGCAAATTGTTTGACTGAAGGAGCAACATTGAATGTCTCTTTATCCGGCAGCTGCCATTAGTCGCTGCAAATGATGTAAAAAAGAAATTCGAGAGGAATATTGTTGACTATGGAACCGCTTTCAGCTAAAATGTAACCACCCTAAAAGAAGCGGCAAGAACAAGAAGATTTCCGGTGGGGGTTAAGGGCACCCTTCCACGGAAATCTAATTTTACTTTTCTCTTAAACTCTTCAACTTATTTTTAGCACTGTGGAAAAATCCAGCGAAGTCAAAATCAGCTCGACGCTACTCGTGCTTCGATGAAATGAATGTCAGGTAGTAAGGGGCCTTGTCTTAGCGGCTTCGCTACGATTAAAATAATTTTGTAAAAAGTTGTAAACTATTGTTTCTTTGGCTAAAGAAGGCAATTTCTGCGCAGTTTGTTAGTTGGGTTAGGGATAGCCCTCGATAGGGTAAGCTTAGTAGGTTCAAGTGCACCCCACTTGAAAGGGAGAGGTGCGGGTCACGCTCTTATCAATTACACTTTTTAATGGACCTGCCGCATAGTTGCAAACGTGAAATGGTTAATGACTTAGCCACGGCCAAGTTTGAAATGCACAGATTATTGTGTCTTCTTCTTTCCTTTTCGTTTAAAAGTCCGATACACATGAGAGCCAACTTTCACACTTTATTCACAGTCCATAAATTCTTGTCGCGATATAGAAATCTGGGAATGACAAAATCGTTCGAACTTAACCTCCAAATAGTAGACAACCGCAACTAGCAACTGACGACTGAAATTAGCACCAAAAAAAAATTGTTCAAGTGAATGAAATGCAAGAATTTAAGAATATTCCCTAGTTCCCTGTTCGCCATTTAGGATATTATTTAAGGGTATCGAAGTTGGTGAGGTATTTTTGAAACGTTGCAATGTTTGGTATCAGCTAGGTAATTTTCTGGGACTTCACAATGACCCGTAACCCAGGAAATGGCGACGAAAGACTATATGTTTTGCAATATCTTTAGCAGATGCGTCGCAATCCTGCACTTCCTACGATTTTATTCTGCCTGATTTTATGGATTGTATAGTAGCCGCTTGTCCTATGAAGATTTTCTTTCATTTTGAACCCCTCATTCTCAAAGTAATTTTGTGGTGACTTAGATAAGGAGATCTTAAAACGAACTCTCCACGAACTGGCGGCCAGGATCCGTTAAGCAATATATAGTTATAGACCTGGTGGAGTGTTCCCAGCTTTCGGTTTTCCCCCCAGATTTAGGAGTTTTTTTTAGTGAACGTTGGGGAAATCTGGGAGGAGAAATTGTTAAGGGGGAAATTTGGTGTTTTAATTTTAACAAATTTTATTTTATTCGTAAATATTTCATTATAATATCTATTTGGATAACCTTAAAATGTACATCCCCATTTTGCGAACGTAAGAAAAACTAAGCAACTTTAAATTAAGACGTAGACGCGTAGACAACCGTCGTTCTCTTCTGTCCACTACCAAATGGTTCAAATTTCAACGTGACGACAATCGAGGATAAAATAAATGTGTGTGTTATTTTAGAATGCTGTGAAATTCTAATATTTTTTGACTATCTTCGTTTACAAAACATGTCTTCCAAGAAAATAGTTAACGCCAGTTTCACTAGGAAAAAGTTATATAGATTTTTGTAATAGTTCCTCAAATATTTTTGCGGATCCAAGCACAAACCTGTTTTGTAAATTTTATTAACATCAGTTAATGGCTAACGGTGAAAGAGGAAATTATAAATTTTGACATTTCATTCATGAAAGTTTCGTTGGGGCTGTGTAAATTCCTACAAGACGGTCTCAAATATCAACATACGGTGTTTTCAATTGGGGTATTTATTTGGCGTACACTTTTCTTTTTGTAAGACTGACTGAACATGTTCGCGTTTTAAATTGGAAATTCCTACTTTCAGTTTCAGGTCGTATGTAAAACATATTGTTAAGAACATGTTAAAAAAAAGTCCTCATACGTTTACATCAAATGTTTGCGTTGTAGTTTTCTTTTTGTCGCCGCCATAATGCCATAGTAACGTATTCAAATATTATACAATCTTAGATTTGAACCTTTTTTTCGAAGGAATGCCGACCTTGATCTTACGTAGCGACGCACGAGAATACCTAGCAACGCACGTGAAGTGCATTCAGCTGAAGACTTTTGACAGGCAAAGTCCCTAAATCAACCAAAGGTTCTCATTTATTGTTAAGACGTGTCTGATGCAATCTAAAAAGCTATTAATTCTTAGACCAATTTTTAGATTGCACCAGACAAGTCAGACTCTATAGAGTCTACGCAAAAGGCCGTGTTAACGCGAATATCCCCGAACTCTAGACGCATTAAAAACAAACCTTACTCAAGTTATCGCTGAGATACCGCCCGAAATGTGCGAAAAGGGGTAACAAATTACCTCAATAGAATCGCATGCTGGGAATCTTCCGGCGGCGGCCATTTGGATGATATTGTTTTTCACACTTATTGGCAAAGTCCAAACTTTATACAGAAATAAAATTTTTATCAAAAATGTATCGCTGTGTGTTTTTTATTAAGCTTTACTGTCGAAACCGAAACATTAATGACCAATTTTTGAACTCTGGGAGTTTTTGGGCTATATTTCTTTTCTACATGTATTGACATCGAAAAGTACGCGAAGAGTTGAACAACCGGTGGCAGATCACGTAGCACAATGATCGCTGAGATGTTGTCGTTTTTGAAATTTTGATCATCAAAATGAGGCTGATTTTTTATATTTTAATTTTGTGATTTTTCAATAAATTTATGGAGAAGGAACTAGATGAATGTCTTAAACTCGTAATTTCTGCACTTAATAGTTAGTTTGGAGTTCTATCGTTTCGACGATAGCCGTCCCAAAAGTTATATGACTAGGGCCCAGGATTAATTTGAACAAGCCATAAAAAAAAACAGCAAATAAGGTACGCACTTGAGCAAAAATCATCTAAATATTGATTTAAAATTAAAAATCTGTACCATTAACAGTCACACCAAAACTATGACTCCAAAAAATGGTGCACCTGTAATTAGCGCCTTCAAAGTTACATTGTTCTCAACAGTTTGTCGAACGTAGTGCATAGAAACGGAAAGAAACCAAAACAAAAACAAAAATTACACTTTAGTTGCAAGTGAATTAGTTGGATCTTCTTTTTCCGCCTTCCTATTCATTATTATCTGCGACCCATCAACAACGTCATTGGTAACATTTCACTTCATCCATAAGTGTATATACATACATATACCTATACCCATACCCACACGAGACGAGCAAGACGACAAATGATGCTGGCGAGTGGGTGGGCGAGATTTTAAAAGCTTTCACCCTAATGACAGTCACTGGTGAGCGCACGGTACGGTGATTTAATTACGGCTGAAGGTAGTGTTTTCTGTCACAGCAGCTGTCAGCAGCTACAACGCAATAGCAGGAGGAGCGCAGTTGTGCAGAAGAATCCAGCATTTGCTATGTTGACCCAATGTTTGAATGTGGGTATAAAAGTGGGATCGGGTGAGTTGGTCTGTTGCCTGGTGATAGCGAAACTTGCGGAAGGCTTTTAGCATGGAGTCGTTGATACGGGGCGTCTGTGCAGTGCACTGTGCACGGGTGGGAGTATCTAGAGTATGAGTCACGTATTTTTGGTCCCACAGCAACAGTCTACAGAGCACTGTAGCATTTAGTTTGTGAACACATACACAGACTTTGTTACGTGGCACTTGCAGCAATGATATCCTAGGGCGTAGCGAGCGCTATGTGCCGTTATTAGTTCGCAATTAATTGTTCCACTTAATTGACACAATATATATACTGGGTTATTAGGCAAGGATAAGACGTTCTCCGCCCTACAGTTGTGTGTACGTACTTACATTTCAACGTGCACCTCGACGGAAAGGTGTATGCGCATTAAGGTCGATTCTCCCCGGTATCCTATGACTGATTTCATCTCTTTCGCTGGCTTCATTAACGTGGAGATTACATAAAGTTTGAATCAATTTTGACTGTTCTATCACCAGTAATTGTTGGGTGTTCCATAGGAGAGGTGAATAATAATGAAGATATCGTATTGATGACACGGGCAAAATAAATCATTTCTGCGGTAGTCTTCGAATAGTGATTCGTTTTAAGGTTTAGTTTTCGATTGGAAAATCATAAAGCTTGGTAGACGTCGCGCACATCGTATAAGCCCGCACCCGTCGATATGGAACGAGTATATCCTACTCTATCCACCAATTTCACACAGTCGAGATGCATGTACAGGACGTATACAAAATAATACGTAGTTCAAGCATGAGTGTCTAGGATTTCATCACTCATTACAGTAGGGCGTGAAGATGTGCCCAATGTTAACATTCCGGCAGATCTGGTGGTCGGCTACTGAAAAGCCCACCCACCTCGTTGAAGAAAATCGCATTTTTGTAGGATGGAAACTTAAATTCTCCAACATTTCCATTGACTTTTAATTTAATTTTTTTTCTACATCTTTTCTTGACAAGGAAGTAATGTTTGTGCTGTTAAATCGACTCTACCTTTATAAGTATGTAGTACTGTAAACGTACCACGATATTCGATATTAATGATGTATTTTTTTTATAAACGCAAAAGTGACATCTAAATATCGATTGAAAATAAGTTTTACTCATGAATTACATTTTTATATGCCACTATGAAAATTTTGAGCAACAAACTGCTGTCGAAAAATATTTTCCATAGTACTGAAATAAAATTATACAGTTGTTTGCATTTAGGGGTAGATAAATTGCTTTCCTTCGAAAGTGGGTTCTAATCTATGATATTTTATGGGTATATTATTCGAATACGTTACTATGGTATTGGCATTTAAGCATTTTGTATGGGGAATTATTGACTTAATTTTACCAGTCTTAATGGCGACATGTACCCATACCTTTCGAATGATCCACGTTTCATTCTGATCATTTCATAATAAATACTTGAGAGTGTACGGAAACTTTTTTTTTAAGTAAAATGGAAAGGAAATTTCAGAAGAAGAATTCACCCGGATATCCCTCCATTTTGAGTCCAAACCAAGTTGTAGCCATAAAACGAAAACGTAAGAATGATGCTTTGCCTTTTTGGATTACGTAAAGTAAAATAGTTTTCCACAGTCTTTGCCCTGGCCTAATCTATCAAAAAATAATTGATAATTGATTATAATAATTGAACCATAGATCTTTCCACTGAAATGGTTCATTTTTCACCAAGGTATAGAGACCGCTGTAAAGCGTCATCCCGTAAACCCCTTCAAAGAATACCTAATTATTACCCAAGAACCTGAGAGGACAGACGGCACCGGCCGCCATCTCTTAAACCACCTTTACCAGGCAAGGAGAAAGACCTGCACTCAGTCATTTCTAAAGCACAGTCAAGTCCTACATTTTGCCCACCCTATACCCGAGGAGGTCGTTACAAATCCGTCCGAGGTCCCGGGCGAAATCGATGTTCCTTAAAATAAATGAAACACTACAAAAGGATTACTCCCGATACCCTCACCGTATTGATTGTCGTCCCATTCATAGAAAATAATTGAAGGATTATTCAAATTTCAGTCAGATACGAAAACTGACGATTTCTGGAAACCGATCTGAGCTCTTCGCTTTACCTCACCGGACGTAGCTTTCCCGTTGGATTAGCGAAAGTTATACAATATTGTTCAGGTTCAGTAGACGAGTTTAGATGACTGAATTTTCGCCCTTTTTGCAATAAAATTTGATGAAAGTAATTTTGCAGTAATCCTTTAAAACCTCCAAGCTGGTTAGGAAATGGAGGAAGTGCGTTATAAACTTTCCACAAATACACAGACACACGGCTGTCCTGATGTTGATGTATACCTACCTGTGTGGTGTTGGGTGGGTATGCACTTCTGTTAATCTACCCAGGACCATTGTCTGTTGTAGCGTCCTTTTGACATTTGTAGGTATACTTTTTTTATTTTTGTTATTACTGTAGTTGTGTGTATCCCTGAGCAATATCGTCCTGCATGACAGAAATACAATTGACACATGAATGCTAAACGCTAACTCTATTGTCCGTTGGTCTAATTGGTAGCCGTTTGTTTGAAATGTTGATTTCGATGATGATGGATGCTAGAGAGGTGTAGCGGTGCATTGGAAAAGCTAATCTGGCCCGGAATGGTAAATGCAATTTTTTTGTTTGACTATTTTAATTTTATCGGGAAGCCAGCTATGCAAAAGTCTCATCAGAAATGATGGCAATAGTGAATGGAACAAAGTTTTAATAAACGATTGATGGGGAGTTGACCAAGGAAAAGGATATATATATAACGGATAGCTGCAGGCTGCGGAGCGGAATAGTGTTGCTGGGTTTTTTGAAGTCACTAATTGGTTACCATATGGGGCATGGTGGCCGATTTGAGCTTCTCTTTGAAATGACGGAGAAACTTTCAATTAAAAAAGAAAAAATGTATTTCTACTTGACCAAAAAGGAAAAGTTTACTCACAAAGTTAATTGTTTATAGAATTTTTTACATTTCTTTTCAACTGTCATGAGTGTTCATCAAGAGAGACTTTCTCTTATTATACGATACGAAGGAAAAAAAAACAGTCATCACAGACGACATCACAAGGTACATGTTAAAGGGCTTAGATGGCGATAAAAACCATCAGGAAGTTACCAAAATGATTGTAGGCTGCTTTGTGATGTTGGAATGGCTCTTTAGGTATAAGGCTATGTAAAATGATTGAATAGTTGGTGCGACATCGGGCCCATTGGGGACACATATGGCCACCTTTTGTTCGTGTACGTTCTAACTTTCGGGACTGATGGTAGTAACCTACAATTTAAAGCCCAATCCGAACGACCGCATTAAGACCACAATTTTAAAAACAAGAATGCATCTGGCGTCTCATACCTAGAATTTATATTTTGACCGTGTCCTGCTTTATTGCTCTGCAGGTTCAGTTTCAAATTAAGCAGAAAAAGAAAATATCATCGGTTGTTTCGAGTGAAAAATGATCAGTCTGGTTATCTTCGATGGGCTTTGGAGGAGAAGATACAAGCTGTATAGCGACATCGACACAATTCAAAAATTTCGCCTCAGTCGTCTAATGTCAAGTACACGAAGAGCCTACAACTACAATGTCTCATGTGTCTTCAAGTCTAAGGCAGAGAGTGACTCCGTATGTAGAGGAAAAGTTTACCCTAAGTGGCGCGTACGAGTAGAAGGTGACTCAACAGACTTCGACGGTGAAAACTTAGGTAGTTGTCTAAATAAATATGTAAATAAGTTGGAACTGGAAAGCTCAAGGTTCGGTTCACCCCCAATTGTAGAGCCGCTTAAGCAAGTATGTACCTAAATGAAGTATCCATTTTACTGTGTTACAATTTGATGAGAAACAGCTGTTCAATGTAGGGTTGCTTGTGATGCAACATGAATCTGGGAAATTGGGTTCTGTTAAACCAGTTTGAGCTTGGTGTAGCGACTTCGATGGTGTGTAGAAGACTTCCAGACTGAATTGAGAGACCCCTGTGCACAGAAAGTGAAGAATAGATAAGATAATTCAGTGTCCAGTGATTGTAATGCTTTGTTGAAATCTATCCAAGAAATTCTGTACCACGTCTCCAACGAAGCTTGTTATGGGAGTACCTAAATAAAATGAAGAAGTAGTTGGCGAAACTGGTCCGTACAGGTACCCTAGCTTGATTTTGTGTTTTAATTATTTTTTTTATATCTAAGACGAATGGATGGGACCTACAATTATGCAAAAAATGTTGAGCTTTCAATGAATCGAACCTGAAACTCCCCACTCAGAAGTTCAGAACACTTGCTACTGAGTTCTGACCATTATGTACCTTTGTTTGCTAGAATTTGGCACAGTCATCAACCCTAAATAATTCCTAAGAGATATGAGACTGTCTTATGCCGAGGGCTACTAAATATAAAGTAAAGTTCATAAAGACTGAGTCACTGGATTTCTGGCTGACTGCAGCTCATTTTTTCGCGACTCGTTTCGCCCAAAAAAATGCTCAAAAACACGGAAGAAAATGCTGAGATTTGTTCTACTGTCCCATCTTATAAGCCGTTTGGTCCCCTTTTAGGTTATGTGCTGCTTGCCTTGGTAGGTTTCCTAAATTAACCCCCCCCCCCCAGACTGGGTGTAATTTGAGCATTGAATTGACCAAATCGCCAGTCAAAGTTGACCAGAATATTCGCAGCTGCAAAGGAATCGACGCGACGTCTAGGAATGCGGAATACTCCCTTTGATGAAAGGAATCCTCGGTGGTACATGATAAAGCCATTTCCACTGATTTATACTTGCAGTAAGCATATTGAGCAGCCAGATGATCCATCTCTCGTGAATGCCTGCCATAAAGTATTTTATGTCGAACTTTGGAACATCATATATTTTAACGGCCCGTCATTCGCCCCAAAAACAAAACTCACAAAAACAATTGGTTTGCGAAAAGCTACCTATGTGTAGAGGTTGATATTTTTTTATACCGACTGTGATTGGGTTACCAGTGAAAAAGTCGGTTAAGCCTCTGTTAAACCTTTTTCCCTCCTCACGTAAGCTGGAAATTGTGTAAAAGAGTAATAAAAGTCGTATGGAACTGAAAAATTTACTTTTAGTGTACTATCGTGTTTCCCTCTAGCACAGTGTCTGCCCTTTTTGAAGCGCAATTCGTGTTAATCCGCTTTCAATGTCCATGCCGAGTTCCGTGGACGATTATCAACAATAAAAAAAAAACCTTTTGCTGTGCAATTTCTCACGTTCTTCCTTGATACAATGTCAGCTCAGTCCACATCCGACACGTATTAGAAAACAGAACTCAACCAACCAAGTCCTGTTTCCTGCCAGTGGAAAATACCAATTCAATTGAAGCTCTCTCGCGTCCGACAAATATTTCAACTCCAGTACTGTTCCCCCACTCAGAGGCGATACAAAAGCTCGTCAATGTATCACTTAATACATAGTTTCAATTTTTCACACCACTTTTCACTTGATCCAGTTTCAAAGATAGTAGCCAGAAGCACACTATACGTACATATAAGAGAGCATCAAAAGCAAACATTTCATTCCATCACTCTGACTCTTCCGTGCGCCATCACAATGGAGCACACAATGGCAGAAATAGCGCCTTAAGGATTCCCAAATACTGCACCCAACAAAAGATTGAACACAAGCGAAGCGCACAAAACACAAGCAAGCATTCTTAACCGCAATTGAATCGAAAAATGTGCCCCCTCGCTCCCCCTTGCACAGTTTGTACCGACATTTTATGCAATATTTTTGTTGCACTGCAGCTCTTGTCATCTTCCTGGAAGGCTACTTCTCATATACACACTTTCTTGTTCATCGTCTTCCATACCATTTAAGCAATGACCAACAACTTACGTCGGTTTATTGTTTAACAAAAAGCAAACTCAAGCCGGTGTGTGTGTGCAAGGAGTGCAGAAAAAAATAAAGGAAAAACCTCAGCAGTATACAGTCTCTTGCAACAATTGTACGTGTCTACACCTCAAAGTTGTCATTGTTTACACCGTGTCCTACATTCCAAAAGATATAAGAAAAAAAAGGCATAAAAAGCAACCAGAAAGCAGAAGATACATAAAGTTCTGCGCTAAGTTGTCCCCTCTGGCCGTTAAAGGATTTCGCACACACAAGCGCTAGCTTGAGCCAACGACGACATCGGAGATACCGAGAAATAAAAGCCATTCGAGAGCAGCTCCTGGAGATGTGAACAAAAGCAAAAACCAAAACACTTAAACGCGAGAATAGTTTACGGTACCATGCTGGATGGACAATCGGACAATGGAGTTCCTCCAACCCACACGTTCATCGGTGACAATTGGAGATCATCGAGAATGCCAATCCGGGAGCAAATATAGTTTTCAATGCTGTTTCGTGTGTGACACACATTTCCAAAGAAAATCGGAAATGAATCCAAAGATAGGACACGACAAATCTACAAGGACCCGACCGATGGAAAAACCGTCCTATCCAGGGACATCCGTATCACGCATTCGGAACCGATGCTCGAGTGACACAATTTGCCACCGGGGAGCGGACACCGCATATGGTCGAAATTTATTGGAATCTCTGTTGTAACCATTTGTTGGCCAAAAGGAGTGCATTATTGGTATGTGTGTATGTGTATATGTGCTTCCTTTCATTCTTGCATGCTTCCCCCAGCCCACCCACAATCGTATCGATACGGAGGTGAACCTTTCTCGGCCAATTATTTCATCCTTGAGATGCTGATGATATACAGAGGCAGATGAAGTTGCATTGACTGAACGGAGAAAAAAAACGCATTTCCTGTTTGCTCAGCTTTATCGTGTAAATATTGAGATCCTTTCTGTCTTTTGCTTGAGTGGAAAATAAAAATGACAACATGTTGTTTGTGTACACTGTCGCTGTCGTAGAGTAGTCGTCGTCGTTGTCGTCATAGTCATCCACATGCAGGTTTTGTCTATAATACCGTTCTCAAACTGCTGGGGTTGCAACAATTCTCTGTTTGTTTTCTTTACGTGTTTTCTTTTTTTTTCATTCTATCCGTATGTGTTGGTAGGGAGTTACGGGTTACGCAAGGGTAAGCAAACAACAAAATGCATCATCACCAGACGGAAGATGGGAATCTCGCTCAAGAGAGTTAGATTTTAATTATACCTGATAATGTTCATTTAAGGATCAATAACCTTCGTGCCAAGGACACAGTACTGTAGTGGATGTTTATAATAAATTGAATGAGTTGTGGCAAATCGATTGTTTTAATAGTGACCACTTCAGTCTTGCTATAGTTTCGCATACCTACAATGTGAGAGCATTTACACCTAACGAACTATCCCCTTTTGCAAAATATGTTACTTTACACATGAAAATTGTATTAGAACTTTAACGAAAGGAAGTAAAAGAAAAAATAAAAGAACCTAGGTAAGATCCAAAGGAAGACAAGCTTTGCCGCTAGTTAGAAAAAGCGAGTTCCTTCTTTTCATTGTAGCGTTCAAGATCAAACGAACAACTCGAAAAAAAAATTAATTGCAAATTGGTCTAACGGCCTAGGTATCTCAAAAATACCAATACAATTTTGGGAACTATGGAAAAAAAAATAAAAAAACCGCAATTCTACAACTAGCAAGGGTACGAACGCATTAAGAAATAAAATAAAAGAGAACAAATTATGTGTGTATTAGTTAATTAAATTATTACATTTAGGCCAACCACACCTATCTTCACTTCAGTGTGGCGGAGAGATATAACCGAGGAGAAGAAATCCGATATCTCCACGGAATTACTCTTCGATTACTTCCTCAGATCTCATACCACCCCTCCCGATCGACAGACGAGAGTGAGAGCGAATAAGTACTTGATCCGCTCCCCTACGTAATCAACCATCTTACGGCCACGAAAGTCAATCTTTTCTTTTTCATATGTGAAAGTGAGTTCGAGGAAATTGTGAACAATCTTCAGGTGGGGACCAAAGAAATAATTATGATTTTTGGAATATTTCAGATCATCGAATACAATTTAGGATATAACCACGTATGTGATATCGTTTACCGCAAAAGAATATATAATTCGTAAGAATAAGTCTATATGCAAAATTAATTGTGTTTTCCATGAAGTCAACGTAATTTACAATTGACCTTGAAGTCGCAACGTTCGATTCTTAGACTAGCCCATAAATGGTATTTCGTTAATTCTAAAATCCAAAATGTACAATAGATTTAGTTTGTTTCATTAAAGTACTGGAATTTATTATCTAATATGAGTTGGTATATTTTCTTATGAGGTTGGTCCGGTATCGAGCGTAATTTCATGGCAATACACGCTCAAAATGGGCTCGGTTAAAAAAAAAATGGGTTAAAATTAACCAAGTCTCTATTGAAAAACACCAAGTTTTCGTTGTTAAATACAAATGACAAAAATAGGTAAAATGCATATTGTAAAAAATAACACACTTATCAGTTGTTAGAACCAAGTTTCTAGACAAATATCAACCAGTTGGTTAAAAGAGAGTTAGATTGTTATTTACAACCAAGAAAAATTGATATAAGGTTATTTTTAACTGAGTCTCGTTCAACAAGTTGACTTGGTTATTTGTAATCCACTAACTCTGTAAAAGATATATTAACAGTATCACTTGGTAGTTTTTTATCGAAAGTTGGTTGATTTTAAATAAGCGATTTTTCTGCGTGAGGGTAGTTATCCTACCCATCCTGGCCTAGGAGCAGTACTTATTTTAGGTACTTGTATTGTCACGGTGTTCTTTTATAAGAAATCAGTGTGGGAGAAGTGTAGATCAGCAATTTAAAACCGTCGTTGCCTCCTTAAGTGGTTTCGGTTTTGATCAACAAGGGTAGAGTCGTTTGTTGCTATTTTATGTCTTGGCATGAATTGAGTTACTTTTATATTCGTTGTTGTTATACCAGCAATTGTAAAGGCCTAATCCTTTTAGTAAAGCCGAACCTTGCCGCCAGCATGCTAAGCACGGCCTTGAAATTAATAAAAAAAAAAAAATGAGTGGCTTTGTTCTAGGTTCATAGCCTAGATCCAACAATAAACAACGCAACCTGCTGGAGTGGTATCAGTAATTCTAATTTTTTTTGGATTATTATGCGACGACTGTTAATTGATTTATTTTTTTTCCTCAATATATTTATCTTATTTTAATTGCTAATTATATTATTCTATTAAAGCTCATCACCCTGTTATATGGACTAGATTCCGTGCGTACTGGCCTTTGGCAATGCATTTGTCCCATTCTTTTGTTGTTACTCTGCTGTTAAGGTCAATGTCAAAAAATGTTAAAATAAAAAAACGTGTAGATCGAGGTTAAATCGAAACGAGAGAGGCTGGTTTCTTTGATCGATTGTTCTAGTTAATCCTAAATCCGGAAGCTTTTAGCTCTTTGGTTGATAGGGCATACTTGGCAATAGGACATTCTAGCAACAATTGAAGTGTAAAGGCACATGTAACAAGTTCGACCAAGTCGTGTAGATATTTTATATTGTTTGAATGTTATTCCAAAAGAAAAGGAGGATTCAGATTGTTGGCCGTCAAGAAAGCTCTGGGCGATAGAAGAGAAACTCCATTTAGCTCGGAGTGGCGGTTTTTATATTTTAAAAACCCTAGTAGCACTATGTGCCGTTTTGTTACCACAACTCATTTGACCTGGTTGTTTACGATTGTTGAATAGGAGAGTTTAGATCCAGCCTGTGGAATTCAAAAAGGTTATCAATTCCCTAATACTACTTTTCGAGACCTCCTCAAGGGAGTCGAAGAAGGATTTACCCAGAGATCGCTGTCTGACCCTAGCTAGTGCTGGGCAGGCGCAAAGGTAGTGAGTGAGTGTTTCTTTTTCGGCTGCGTCATTACAACTGCGGTAGTGTGTATTATGTGGTTATCGCTGTTATTCTGGCAATATCTTTTCGTGATTTACTTAGAAGGTAGGCTGTTTTTTCTGTGCTGTAGTTCGGCCACATCCTTCTGGATATGATACAGTTCGTCAGCCTCCTCCATCTGAGGTTTGCCTTCGATAAGAATACTGAGGAGATCTTTGCTTTGACTGCTCCGAGCGGTACCTGAACCGATTCCGCCAGTGAGCAGTGAAGAGCTGAGCCTTACTTGGCCAGCTCGTCAGCATGTTCATTTCCGTAAACGTTGCTATGACCTGGAACCCAGATCAGGGTAACCTTGAACTTGTCAAGCGGGTCCAGCTCTTTACGACACTCTAGAACTAATTTTGAGGTTATATTGACTGAGGCGATAGCCTTGATGGCAGCCTGGCTGTCAATAAAAATGTCTATCTTTTGCCTCGGGGCTATGTTTGGGTGTAGTTTGATTTGACGACAGGCCTCGCGGATAGCCAGTAATTCCGCCTGAAACACACTGGACGTATCCGGGAGCCTAAAGGATTTTGAGATGTTTAGAGGCTCAGAAAAAACACCTGCACCTACTCCACAGTCCATCTTTGAACCGTCTGTGAAGATTGCTAGATTCGTATCCCTGTTCGCCCGGCCATCTTGCCAATCTGATCTTGAAGGGGATTCTACTTTAAAATGTTTAGTGAAAAGCATTCTGGGAGTTATATAGTCCGTTGAGGGTGGTCAGAAACACAAAGATCCACCGTTTATTTAAGAACACTTTGAAAGAAGGTCCTTTGGAAGGATCTCAGGGACATTTAGGTAAGACTTTGTGAAATTTGAATGTGAAATATGTATTGATTTTACGGAAGAAGAAAGAGCACGAGAAAATTCGAAAGTTCTATCAAAAAGCACAACGATGCTCCCGAGGATGAAAAGTCTAAATCAAAGCCGGCAGAGGTGAGCATTTAGGGACGGTAAAAGAAAGTTCTGCAAAACTGAGCCGCTTCAGCAACCCACAGGCAGACGGAGTCATCCATTGCGTTGATGATGAAACTAAAGTGTCCATTCACCTGATCTCACACAAAGTAAGTAAAACGAAGGACAGGCTCAAGAGAACAATCAACTGATGATGAATGGAGGACAGAGGTTAAGGAAGTGTGTCAAATACGGTAAATAACTAGACCCAGTTATAGTTCTAAAGAGGGAAAAGCTGAGACATATCGCTAAAAATCATGTACTGTCAGTAGCCTCCTCCTGGAACTAATGACACAATATTATGAGTAAGATGCTCCTGTCAAGACGGAAGAAAAATAAGCTGCGCATCTAATTGAATTATTTCGAGGTGTGCTCCTGTGCCTTACAATTTCCTCAGTTAGCTCAGCCATACAAGAACAAAAACTGTATGAGTTTAAAAGTAGTTAAACATTTTACAAAATTTTACCCCGTTATGCGATATGGAAGTTACCTCAATTCAGTGAACTAAGAAGAAAGTTGTGCAAATGTGTCACCAGATTAGAAATCTAGTTTTAACCAATTCAGCGAAAGTAATTTACCTCCCGCAGTAGGGAAAACGACACTCCTTGTATAAAGTCGTTCGTATGTTCTTTTGGGGAAGTATAAACTCACAATTTGCACAATCTAATCAAAAATTATTTTACTCCATTCAAGCGCACTTAAAAATGCACTCTTCTGTTTCATCAATCCATTTCAGATTTTTATTTTTCATTTTGAATTCGCATTTTGCATTCTTGTTGACGATAACAATGAACAATGTACCTAGAAACGGAAAAAAAATCACCATCACAATATACACAAGAATAAGGTCAAGGAGATCCTTGCGCTCTGTGCAATGAGAACAAAAAATCCATAAATCATCGCACATATCGATCGCTGGTGGGCCAACATCAGCCGCATCATCACATCACCGCTTCAAAGGTATGCCCATTCGACCGAGATATTTGTATTGTTATTCCACCACTCGCTGTATACGCATTAAATATCCACTCACAGTTGAACAAACATTACAACACAAACAAAATAATGCTTCTTTCAAGTTCACATTATATATATTACGTTCATGATTTGTGTACGGGTGGTACGCGCTTATGTGCGGCGTTTATTCGGCTTATTGCGAATGAGCGCGCTCGCTCATGATGAAAACACAAATTCTCGACATTATTGCTGGCGATTTGCATCTAATTAGTCTAAAAGGCTTTCTGCTTCCATTCAAAGTCATTCACCCACACAGCATAAGTACACCCCCCGCCGATGCTAATCCGCAGCAGCAACCCCTTTAACAGCACAGAACTTTGCTCTTTGCGTGATTTATCTTCTTTTTTTCTGGTTTTGTTTCTGTTTGAGACTTATATTGTTATTCGACGAAAAATCAATTTGGTTAAGTATACGCCACCGACACGACGCGCCGCCTCTGCCATTTGTTTTTCTTTGTGTTTTATGCGCCTCACAAATAACTACAAAAGCAAGGGGAAAACAAATTTTAATCAACACACAATTTTCCGACTTCCATTTTAAATAAACTAGCGCTAACGCTTATTGCATAATTCGCGTTGATATCTTCGACAAATGTATAAAGCACACACAATCTTGATGTTCATTCTCATTAGGATGCATTTGGCGTCAATTTGCAAAAACATATCTATAAAAAGAGCTGCACACAATGTTCGCAAAAAAAAAAAAAAAACACAAGGACACCTACAACAACCTCTGACGGGACACGTTCGCATGGTATTGGCTATTAAATAAATGACATCCTTGATTGCGAATCAGCATTTAATATGTGCAATTTTCCGAAGCAATTTTATATATACATATATTACGGGGGGACATATCCTCAACTAGCGCCACCGGCAGGTGGATGGATGCCTGGCTAGATAGGTGCACGGATGGGGTTGTTGATGCTCGTCCCCCCACCCCGCACGCTGATAATCTTGCACTGAACTGGAAAGAGTAAATATCGAGGACAAATACGCGCACCGAATAGTTTGCGAGCTAAATGGCAGCGTGACAGGGATGCGAGGAAGCGCACAGGGCACAGCCAACCTGGACAGAGGGAGAGATTTTTTAACGTCACAATCGAAACAAAACTGAAAGGTATACACCACGGTTTCTGTGCGATCAGTTTTGCCATATGAATGAATGTGGTGGACAATTGTTCGACAGTCGCATTTGGATGGATGCTAATGGGGATGAGTTTGGAAATTGCGGGAAATTGCGATATTTTAGAGAATTTTAATATCTCTGATTGGTTTTGCAATAAATTTGTGAATGATTTCTGTGCGACAGCGGAGAAATCCTTTGATAAGTGAAAATGGACGAGAGTCCCGGTTAAATGGGGAAAATGCGACAATGTCAATCAAACATGACGTGTAGCCTTTAAATCAGCAGATATCCTTAAATAGTACAAAGAAGTTACCACTTCGTCTAGATGGCAGGTATGCGGTGCTATGAGTTGTTGAAGCTCAAAGATTATTGTTCGTCCCCTTAAGATGCAAATGCCTACAAAGCACGTGACCCACACAGAAGATGACAACATGATTATAGGCTGCTATACATAGGTACTAAATGATTGATTGGATGCTGGACATGTGGACATAGTAAGTAGGGAAAAGGAGTGTCTTTAAACATTTCATCCGTCTTTCGACTGACCCATGCAGCACTTGCCAAGCATAATCGTTATAAAAGCCTTCTAAACTTGTAAGCAGGCACAACAAACTGTCAACCCTTTGCCGAATTTTATAATTTTTTATAAAGGCTTTTGCAACTTTTCCATTCCGAACCTGGAACACTGAGTAGGTATAGGAGTTCGCTCCTGATAGATAGTCAAGTTGCTCAAAATTAAAAAGAAGGTAACTTTTATCAAAGTATGGAGCATGCAGAGTAGATGCAACACCTTGTTGAAAGTTAAAATCCCAGCTTAGCTAGTTCTGACTATTTTTAAAACAGCAATCTCCTCCTAACTCCTGTCAGCGATGACACAGTTAACAGGCTGCCTTTAAACAAACAGAATTTACTCTGTGTTCAGCATAAAAAAGACTAGCTTGTTGGTTTGCAAAAGGATCACCCAAACCCCTCTAACTTCTCAGGTCTATCTAGCTATCTAGAGCTTAATACGCGAGTGTCTAGCAAGAATCAATGCAAGTACGTTTAAGAGTTGGCGTCTTTAATCCTGAGATTTCCTTAAACTTAAAAATAAAAAGTAGACAGTTTCAGACTACAGAAGTAAGACTGAGACTGTACTCTTCAAAATAAAGGAAACACATATCCACCAGCATTGAAGCTCTTCAAATTTGTACTGTCGATAAGTTTATACTTTTTTGGATCTTCCAGCTTTTAAAGATTGCATTCGAAGTTCTGATCTTAACGTTTTGGTCCGAGCCACCATCAGAAGATACAATACTTCGCAGACAGCAACACTGTTCGATTGTCTCTGGAACGAAGTGGCTCATTTTTTAGTGTGATGGACTACTGAGCAATGGGTCTTAGGTAAAGAGGATAAAGATAGGACAAACCCTGCGTCAATAGAGCTCTTTTAAGATGGGTTGAAGAAATAAAGATCATTCCGGACAACCAAATTGGCTTAGGAGCTGTAAGCAAAACAAATAATAAAGAATTCAGGTTTTCTTAAGTACACGCATGTACACAAGTTCATATATCCCACTTTCGGTATAACATGCTGTTCTTTAACAGATTCTGCTCTTTGCTCCCAGGCCGAACGAAAACCATAAGCCTCTTTTAGAACTGATTTGAAAGAGGCGCAATTTTATTCTGGCAGTAGGTACACATCTTTGACCGTCCAAGACAACGCTAATTCAGATATAGCTACACGGGAGAAGAATACTGATTCGATGAAAGCTAGGTAAGCTCACAAATCCATAAACCAAAGAGTGTATTTTATGCCACAACACGCAACTACCATATAAGATCTCAATTTATAAATTTCCATAGCCGGTGACTCCTAGCAACACATGTTTTATAACATACCTTAACGGCAGACCCATAAATTCCAAGTCATTGTTATTACCAGACTGTAAGGCTGTTTGTTTTTATTTTACTTTTTCCTCTTTGAGCAACACTTGTGCTAGCTAGTTATCAGCAAGTGTCACCAACTCAGTCGCTTAATATCCGGGCACTAAAGCGATTTTCACAATTTCCGTTTTCCTGACTACATATCCCATCGGTGAGCTTGGCCCTTTCGTGACTTTCGTTAAACAAAACAATTAAACAGCCCGAAAAAGAATAAAACGTGAACACCATTAATCGAATGCTGGCAAATAAATTATGTTGCCGTTTGCTCTTCGGTGTGATTACTCGTACGTTCGTGCTGTAAGTTCATTAAAATCAAATTTCAGCATTAATCATTGAGAGCCTGTGTCCTTTTGATGAAACGGGGTATTAAACAAAAAAATGATAAGCTTGTCTAGAACACGCACAGGGTAGTATATCGCACCATTACCATCTATGAGCCCTCTGTGTGCAAACGAACTGTTCTTTTAATAATGATTGCACTGGCACAAATAACACTTCTTGGTGGGGGGCGATCTTGTGCAAGCACTAGAGGGTTCAGAGGCGCACAAGTCCTTTTGCACCGTGCACATTAATACAAACACAATGTTTTAACCACACACTCAGGACTCGGGACCCTGGAAGATCCAGTAAAGTTTGTCATAGCATTTTCATAAATCAATTTCGTACCACCCGAGGCGTCGTTTGCCATCAACAGAATAGATTACTGTGGCTGGGTGCTGGGTGCTCTGCTATATAGCGATGGAGATTGCCCTTATGTTATGTAACATGAGTTGACGAATATTTAAGCCACTTGACCAAACTAAACTAAGCCAAGAAAAAGGTGATAAACAAAATGAGTCGTGAGTACGCGTTTCTCTTCGCAACTATGACAGGAATGCAGTATGCGGTACTTGCTCCCGAGGTAGTACTGTTGTTTTACCCGTGTGAATTAATTACTTTCGCATCTGATATGGAGGGAAGAATTGAATTAATTTCTTCATAGTTTATGCTTATCTTGTTTTGAAATGACATGATAGGAATTCCGCAGCATGTTGTTCTGTGACGTTGTTTTCGAAACTTTTCAGTTTAGAATGGATGGTGGGATGTCTTGACATATTGAGGAATATCTTTACTTGTTGATTACAGAATATAGTAAGGGATGTATCGCGCTACTCAAAGAACAGAACAAATGTGACAGTTGCAAGGAGCGCACTTTGTTGTCTTAGTATTTGATTATAACTTTAGAATCACTGACACAATTTGCATGTTCCTTCCTTAGATTACAGAACTGCTTCTTTAAACACATGTTTTTTGACTCTAAAATGCACTTGAACCAAATGAGTTGCCAAATTGTCGTCATTGAAATTTGAAATAAATACATTTTGTTGTTAACTTGTGATTGCACAGCCGTGATAAGAGCTTTTGGAATAGAGAACAAACTGTTTGGAGCAAATTTGACTCCAACCCTTTGCAGCGATAAGTCATAAGTTCCTTCTACAAAATCAAGGAACTGAGCTAGAGGCAAACTTCTCCATACATGTAAGCATTCAAAAGATAATCTACATATACTTATAATAAGACAGTAGGCGTTTTCATGTGTTCTCGGTTGGAGTGAAAACTACTTCACAGATTTCAATGAAACTTTTTTTGGAAAGTTCCTTAAGATTCAGAGAAGGGCTAAGGCTATTCCTTTCGTTGCCATGCCTATTTCTTGGGAGCGTTTTTGACCAAAATGTGTTTTTTTTTTTTCTGACTTTACTATCTTGTACCCGCCCTTGCTCAAACAATTCTTAATCAATAATACTTAGAGAGCCAACACTTCTATAATTATTTCAAGCCATCAATCAGCTTTCTGTGTCATCTTGAAGCTGAGTTAAAACTCAAAATCGAACATGAAAAAACTAGATTTATTTTCTCAAATCGAAAACTATGAGCAACCGTTGTTCTTGATCGTTGTTCTGCTGTGGGATGGTGGGCTGGCCCATGCGCACATCGCACACGCACATTCATTGGAACAAAAGCAAAAGAGAAGTATGCGAGGTGAATCAGGATGTAATCTATATGTGTATAAAAGAGGAAGAGAAAGACATCCTTATGTGCGCATAACTCCAAAACGGGCCTGACGGTATCGTTTTGGACCAAGGAAGGACATAGGCTGAAAATTGTCGCGATTAAGCGATAGGATATGTTTTACCATTATCCGCTGTCCGGAGCGGAGACCTAAGCGGAATATCTAAGAAAAGTGGTAGTTCTCGAATGCCTTCTAGCTCCTAGCTTTGGATTTTTTTTTTTTGAATATAAGGTTCATGTACAAAGATCTTAACATGAAGATCATCTTTGTACGTTATCCTGAAATTGACCAATAACCATTATGCTATACATTTTATACAATTCAAAAAAGTAAAATGTTCGATTGAAGCTAGATCGTTGGATTTTCCCAGCGTGCAGTGGATTTCCTTTGTTTCTGGCTACACTTCACTTATAGCAGCTAAACCGATATTAATGGTTCTAAATCTATCAGAAAATTTCACGGAGTGGTTTTGTAAAGGGGTGTTATTTTGGTATTCAAAGAAAAATTCCATTTTTTACGATAAATGATCGGATTTATATTTCATAATAAAGAGGAAGGTATGCCGTTAATATTGAAAAACAACATCAGCCAAATGGCCACCACGAGCACGCATACAGGACCATATCCTTTTCATGAAATTTTCCATAACCAAATCGCAAAGTGGCTGCCCAATGCCTCACGAATTTTATCATTTAGGTCTTGAATCGATGCTGGTCTGTTGGCGTGGACCTTATCTTTCACGTGGCCCCAAAGGAAGAAGTCGCAAGGTGTTAAATCACAAGATCTTGGTGGCCAATTGTGATCACCTCTTCGAGGGATAACACGGTCCGGAAACTTTTCCCGTAAAAGATCAATGCTTTCGTTGCTTGTGTGGCACGTAGCGCCATCTTGTTGAAAGTAAACGTTGTCCCGATCAATACCATCCAACTCCGACCATAAAAAATCATTAATTGATCCAACCTCATTTTCGAAAAAGTAAGGTCCAATGACCCCGCCGGACCATAAACCGCACCAAACAGTCACACGTTGAGGATGGAGAGGCTTCTCAACAATAACTCTTGGCTTTTCCGAGCCCCAGATGGGACAATTTTGCTTGTTGACGTAGCCACCGAGGTGGAAATGGGCCTCATCCGTCAAGATGATTTTTCGATGGAATTCCGGTTCATTTTCATGCATTTCAAGGACCCAATCAGCAAAGACACGACGTTGCTGAAACGTGTATCGTTTAATTTTTTGTAATGGCGTAGTTTCTACTTGTCAAATGTCAAGGAATAAAAGCTTCAAAAGTGACAGCTACCGAAATAGCGGGTCATTCACAATAACACCTCTCATTGGAAAACCCTTTATAATGCTAATTATGTCATTTTAAATTTGAGAAGTGGAACTCTGGAAAAGCAAGGCGAGTGTGGGGCAACTAGTTTCAACAATATGAGTTTTCCATCATGATCTTGCTTATAGGGGTGTTGGAACGGAACGAAAAATAATTCTTGATGTGATGAAGAATTATCTACAGGTAATTTGAAAAGATGAACAGGTAGTTTCTGATTTCCTTACTGGGCACGAAAATTCTGTTGCAAGACTAATAGTTCAGAGCCAAGTACCTATAGTATAGAAATGATCTCCAACTATCACTAAAGTATAAAGTATATCTGACTTTACTTTCAAACTAAACCCAGTAGATCTTCTGTAGGAGTTCCTTTCACCACAGTTAAAATACTCTGCCCTGCTTTTTGTTGCCTGATACTTTTTACGGCTGTTATCCCTCGCCCACCATACCATAAAACGATTCTTGTGGTCTAGCGACACAGGTCAGTAAAGACTCCATAGCAGAAGTATGCTAGTCGCCTGTAATGCGGTTCCATTGCAAGTTTTGGGTCCAGTACAATTACGCGATTCTGACGCATTAGAATGCTCCCACCAATGTGCATGTATATTGAGGGGTTCTCTTGAAGCGCTTTAGCATTGTTTTTCCCAAGAGAAATGCTAGAAAAGTCTATTCAACTATTGCGGGTTCAAAAACTTTCGATGTTCGGGCTTCCAGGCAGACTTAGTTTTGCAAAAGTTGAGGCAACAAGTTCAAAAACCCAGCAGTACGGTAGGAGCTTGAACACCTTTTATTGCTGTTTTAGTAGACCTGCCTTTTCGATAGGTTTTTCAATGAATAGGCGAACGTATACCGCTTCAACAGAGCCTCGTGATACTTACAGATAGATTGTGAAATAGTTTGTTTAGCCGAAAGTTTGAAAGAAGCCTTTTTCGGGAATTGAGGTTGACTAAGTAATCTTTCAAGATGTCCGTAAAAGTATGTCATAGGGTTAGTAATAATAATAATTAGTTGGCGCAACAGGTCCGAGGGACCCAAGGCCTAGCTTCTCACAACCATTCGTTTTGTGTGATTTTCATTTTTGGAACGAATGGAAGGGATCTCCAATTTTATGCCGATTCCAAACGGCTAATTGAGAAGCTCTTTCAAGACAGTTATACTCTCGGATGTTTGCCTAAGTTGGAATTTGGGTTTTTGTCATAAAAACATAAAAAGGCAAGGAAAGCGCAATTAGCGCTTCGGCGATCTTTTGAGACTACAAATTTACGGCAACTGTAGGTAAAATAGAGGAACATAAATGTTAAGTTGCAAAGCAGCCTTCCTGAGTTAATGAAGGCGATAATTTCAGTGGAATTAATGCCTGAGACTGCCGCTGGGTGATCGGAGAAATGGTTATTTTGTGTGCCCTGTCTGGTTTCGGCCACTCACAAAATATAAGCAGAAAAGTAGTTCTTCAAAAATTTACTTACTTAGGTGGCGCTACAGTCTGGGGTTGACTTGGGCCGCAATCTATACGGATCTCCAGTTATTAACGCGATCTTTAGCTAGGTAGTAGTGGAGTTAAAGAGTTAAATTTCTTCCTAGAGCTGATTATGATTGCTTGAGAATTCCAAAAAAATCATCTCGTAAAAAGTTTGCATTAGCAGATAGAAGACAGTCTGCAATCTCAACAATGCGGCAAAATTATTTAACCCTCCACTTTACCTCTGCCAAGATATAAGTTGGTAATGCACATAACTTTTATATTTATGACTGAGTGACTGCTCTTCTTGCACATTATCATCAGCGTGACCCCAAACTCTGAATTTGACATTTTTTTGATTTGTAACTATCATGAGAAAATTCTAAATTTCTACAAAGACCAAGCGGAAGGCTACCTGGAGCCGTTATGCAACTTCCGCGCCTCCACATTCCACCAACATTTTGGCGTAGCACAATTCACCTCCATCTCGAAACCCTACTCTGGAAAAAGTAAATTCGAGAACCTTAGACCTTAGGTTAGATTAGGTTTGTGGGCTGGCGAGGAAAAAAAAGGTCCGCCCCACACTCAGGTCAAAATTGACCCATTGTGTCACCTTAGACCTTGCTTACTCTTTAGTCTGAGTTTTATTTTCGGGACCACAAAAAACAACTTATATACATCCATCATCCAAAGAGCCCTTTTCCAAGACAGCTGAGCTCTTGAATGCTCGTCAAAGGTTAGAAGAAGTCCAAAATACCTTTTATTGATATATGTGTAATTTGTTGTAATTTTTCAACAAGAATATCTTTTCATCCAGATTTCCGCCCTCGAACTAAAATTGCAACTAAGATTGCAAAGGCAAACTTCTAGGCTCTGCTAAAATGTATCTTTATCTTCTTGTGGCTGTCATAGATCTTTCGTGATACAGACCACCGTTTGTAATGTTGCCTCT
Organism: Cheilosia grossa; assembly: GCA_963082955.1. NCBI lineage: Eukaryota > Metazoa > Arthropoda > Insecta > Diptera > Syrphidae > Cheilosia > Cheilosia grossa. The sequence goes on along the minus strand of OY720145.1, from coordinate 39,782,170 downwards.
CAAAAATTTGTGTATATTTGTAAACCCTACAGTGATCAAAATTGCGTTCTCCGCACTGCTTTTCTTTTTATCTTTGCCCGAATTCATGTCCACGGGATCTAAATTGCCATTCTTCCACCTTAAGAATCAATTTTGATTACATTTTCAAAGAAAACCATTTCTCCCAAAATATTTCAAACACATGGCATCAGATACTCACCTCAATTATAACAAAACATTCAAGACGTCCTCAGTTTGGCCATTTAAAATAGAGCATTTCATGAACACACCCGTTACCGAGATTTCTAAGAATTATAACTCAATTATAATTGCCCCCCTTTGGATAGGCGAAGGTGGGTGGTATACTTTAAGTGGCGTCATTTGTTGCGTGAGCAACGACCAGGCGCTCAGGGGCACGTGAATTAGCCAGGTGAGCTACCAGCAATCCTCTTGACTGGCTTTTGTTATGCTCACAATAATAAAGGACTGGGGGAAGCAGATTTCGTGAAAAAAATGGAATAACCCTTTGATAAAGGATTGCGGTACAATGAGTCCTTGTCCTCGTAAAAATGTGTTTATGACAGACGACGGTTTCACTTCCTTTGAACTTGTGCTACCGCAGAAGTGTGTACCAAATATACTAACTTTACGTCGGCACAAGTGCTCGATTCGACCGGACCTAATTTAAACGCATACACCTATACCTACCTACCCTTCCTTTTGTAAGTTCTGGCGAATTGCGTGTCAGCCGTATGCTTTTAATTATACCTCAGAAACATGCCTTCAACTGTGTCTCTGGGTACACACAACTTATTACCAGTAGCTTAAATGTTTTGCTTAATTTCCAAATAAAGTGCGAGCGGAATATTAACGGGAGAGGCAGAATGGATATGTGAACATTTAGAACAGTCGGGTGTCGGAAGGGGGGGAGGGGGTGTGCGCTAAAATGCCACACCATAATCAGATTAATTGTGATTTACTGTACTGTGTTGTTGTATGCGAGCGACCTGCCACCAATATTTCTGTTTGTTCCTTAAATGCGGAGCACAGCATGTGACAGCTAAACACGATTTCAGCCGAATTCGAATGAATGTTTTTTGCACACAAGAATCGTGGGCATAGCAAATGACATCGGGCGACATCTCTCCTTCCCCGAAGCTATTAAATATGGACACACGTACCTGCACAAAAACCACCATACAAAAACAAACAAAAACAGTTTATCTTATTCAAATGTGCCCAAATCATGTTTACAGCAAATCCACGAAATTTACGGTTGGGTATCAGTATCTGGTATCACCAAAAACAAAAGGACGAGAAGCAAACGTGAAAAAAAAATTCATGATCGTAAAATATTCATGCGGAAACCCTGTGACTTTGTAAGATTGTCACACAAAAAATAATACAATTCGAAATCATTTCCATAACCCGGTGACATTTGACCAGCATAAAGCTGCCTGAATGTGGTGCCAACTTTGAGGAATCCAATAATAAAGTAATCACATCTAGATAGTCGTATTCGTACTCTATTGCAGTGCGGTAATTCGAATGTAAGGCAGAAAACTTTCCATCTTGATATCGGTGATTGGTGAGAGTTAGCTTGTAATGGCTGCTGGGTTGCGTGCTCAAATCCTGACTTCGAAGGCAGTTGTCACTCCTTTAAGTTTGAAAGTACGTCGACACCTTCGAAATTGAATCGGAAGGTGGTCCGACTGCGAATTGGGTGGAATTAATGAGCTGATAATATCTGTTTTTTACGAGCTACCTGGTTGTGCGACAGCATACCTACCTATAGACTTTAATGGTCGTTTTAGATTATGAATAAATTATGTAAGCATTTTGTTTGACGTCGTTGAAACTACTTTGTTTTGCTTTTAACGACTGTAATTGCTTAATGACCTTAGGTCGACTATTTGCTTGTTGGGCGAACCAAAATAAAGTGGTTTGGCTTGGGGAATGTATTTATAGTTACGTCGTTTGCCTTTACCTCGTTAGGGTTAGGGTTGCGTGCTTTTGACGAAACAGGATATGGCTTCTGTTTTGAGTGTGATATTATTTCAAAAGGAAAAAAAACGGATATGACATTTCTACACGTAGGGATTGATGCATTCTTCAACTATTCTGGTTCTAGAAGAAGACAAGAATAACACTTCAACCAGTCATGAAGGGAAGAAAGTGCACTACAAGGTTAGCTGGGTCCTTTTTTTCATTGTGTAGGTAGGTACCTAAGAGTTCATCTATACCTTATGCGTAAAATAAAGAAAATTAGAAAAAAAAAAAACATTTGGTTAAAATAAAGTACACGATCTTACTCGTATAACAGTCGATTTTGCAACAGTTTTATGTCTCGCATGTTACTTGACTTTCAGATGGAATTTGTCTTTTTCCAGAGGAACGAATCCCTGACCCTTCCTTCGGGCATGGTCCAGCACACTAAATACTGACCCACTGTGTCCGTCCACAGTGAAGTTTGACGAATAAAAAAAAGTTGGCTGCACTTAAGCGATTGCAGAATGTAAAGAGTGCCTCACAAGATCTAGGATTAAAAGTACAGTAAGGGCTGTTGATCTGACAGAGGATACTTTCAATTGAAGTACAATGAGGATAGTCGCTTGTTGTGTTTGTTATGTGAAAATATTTGTATTAACATAAAAATAAAAAGGCTTGAATGAAATGGTTCAAATCTGCAACCAAATGGATGGGCTTCTTAAAAAAGAACTTCTGCAGAAGCTAAACAGACGAAGAGAAAATAGAATCTATGCAACATCTCCTGAGTCACTGTCTAGTGTCCAGCCCTCGAATAAGGCCGTTACTCTTTTTTTTTGGTAGTAATTTACTTCGAAAACTTGGAAGATCTATACGATACTTCGCAAGTCCTACAATGTGTTATAAAATGGTAAACACAATGGTCCTCAATGGCTTCTGGCTGCCAATAATGCAAACTTGCACTATAACCTATAACCTAACTAACCTAACACCATATTTCTGAGAAACTTGTGCCTATCTATACGTAGGTACTTGAATCGTCTTTAGGAAAACGAAGGAAGAACCGAATAATTTGAATTTAGAGATTCATAATCTTTTAAATTCAGTGGTTTTGTGGTAACCGTTAGTGGCACAACAACCATGAAATAAAAAGACACTCCTTTAACTTCTAAATTATAAGATATATTTAATTAATTATTAAACTGGAGGGAGCTTGTTTGCCCAGCACAATTTGTTTCTACGACCGCACAATAGAGATTAAAAAAAATTTAATTCTAAAAACGAAGGTAACCGCCCGCGACGACTTGACTGACAAAACTCAATTGTCAAAAGTGGACGAATCGAGGTGATGACTTATGATGGTTGCGTTCAACGCACAAAAATAATGAGCGCACACGGCGAGCAATTTTCGCTTTTCCCTAATTTCTTATTATTTGAATCGGACAATTTTCGAATTTGATTCTTCCTCTACAGTTTTATGAGTTACAATTTTTGAACTCCAGTGCTAATTGTGTCGGAATAGTGGTCTAGAATTTTCCATACAATCTGCAGAAGGTATAAATTTATAGAGCTGGTTGCCTCACCTTTTGCCCGTCATCTGAGAAACATCCTAAACAGTGCTGCAGTTACAGTGTATCTATTTTGCGCAGACAAAAATCGACTGTCACCATATCAAATCTACTATCTACTGCACTCTTTCCAGTTGTCTCTAACCAATACATCATTATAAAATTATCATCGCAACCAAAACCACTATATACCTACTTGTTTATTGAACGGAGTCACTAAGCACACCCATTCAAACCTATCACAAATGAGGTCTTCTTTTAGCACAAATTGTTGTCTTCTTATAGCTTTTGCTATAAATAATAACGTTTTGTGTTTTAAAATAAGCCGTGATACCAAAATAATCTTAAGTTCGAACTCACAATGGCGAAATTGTCCATACAAAATTGAATATTGTGACCCACAAAATGTATAAGGTGAAGGTTAAAAATGATAATATCTGTTTTGCGTAAAAGTCCATGCTATGGTTCTACAGCCCAACTTTTTGCTGTAGTGGCAGCACTGATCCGAAAAAGCCCACAATTTCGGGTTCATGCTATTAAGTCTTGTTGTAAATTAACAACGAAGCTAGACTTGCCTTCCAATCGTCCATTTGTAGACCAGTTGCTTCACATTATAAAGAATTAGGCATACTTAAAGGTTTTGTTTTATTCCGCATAAAAGTTTTATTTTCAGTCACAAAAAAGGGAGACCTATAATAAATTTTTTTTTTTTATTTTTCATGTCCGTCCATCAAGTTTATGGTTAGTTTTATGGACGTGCGGAAAGTTAATTTCTGATTTAAGTTCCATTCTGCTTTATGAATGGATTTGGTAGTCTTTCTAAGGTCGCATTGCCGGACAAAAATAAATGTTAAAAAGTATAAAACTAGGAAAATCTAAACTAGGCAATATTTTTATGTATACTTAAAAAATCCAATTTCTGCAAACTGACCGAGAGAAGTGAACACACACCTTTTCATATGTTCTACTACGAGATATTGAATTTGACATAACTGCTCGTACCACACAAGCATAATATAAGTTTAAATTTATAAAACAATGTTCATTCAGTGAATAGAGTAATCCAATATGCGATGAAGCAAAGCATTCAGCAGAATTTGGGGATAAGGACATAAATAGGCGAATTTTTTGCTCATTCGCTTGCCATTTTGTGTGTAGGTACAGTATACCTACCTATTTATAGTTTTGTGCCATTGATAAATGTGCACCTGAGGGGAAAATATTATTTTAGGATTTAAGCACCCTTCCTCTTCATTGAATGAAAATAGTTTTTCCTAAAATCATAAATTTATGGCCAGGTAGGTTAGTTATAATTGTTGACACATTTGAAACTTAATTTAAGTGCATTTAATCTTGATTTATATTTTTAAATCGGGCACATTAACAGAATGGAGATATGGACGGTAACTAGTTTATGTTTGTGCAAGTCCTAATGACTGGAATAATGAATATTAGTTGTTCAATATTGAAGAATTTTTTTATTGTTACTTTTATTGAATCAGCATAAATAATTTGTAGGGCTATTATATCCACAGGTAAATCATTCGTGGAATTAATAAATATATATGAGAACCCTATTATGGGAAGGTAGGCTTAAGGGTCCATTGTGGTCCTGCTCCTTCTAAATATATCTGTCCATAATCCACTAAGAGCAGGCTCATTTACACAACAGACAGTGATATAGTAATTTAGAAGTGCCGCTCACTTGAATAGAGCCCACCGTTGCCTAAAACTGAAAATAATTCGAGTCTCTGAATATGAAACGGTACAATATGTTTATATTCATGCATCGGAAATGTCCCGTCAGCTAATTTTTGTAATGTTGTTTAAAATTATGCTGGGAAATAGTTTTATTTTGGTTCACTTGAATAGAGCCCCCTCTATTATCAGTATTCGTATGGAATCCAATTTAGGTGGATTTGCAAAAATATTCTCTAATATCTTTTAGTCATTTCTAGTTAATTTTAGTTAAAATGGGTTGTGGTAAATCATTGACAGAGGGCGAGAAGGTAAAAATCAAGGCTACAAAGAGTGTTGCCTGTCTAGTCACCAAATAGCTAAAAAAAACACAGCGCAGCCCCAAAGTTATTTCCACATTTTTACGGAACGAGCAAAAATATGAAAGGACGAACAGTGAGTGCCGTTACCCCTGCTGGAAAATGAGCAATTCTGCGGCTCGCGTCTATTTCACACGGCAGTAAAGCGGATTATTTCGAAGGCAAATCACTTGAAGTAACTTAAATTGAAGAAAAAACCACCGCTTAACCCGTATCGCAACGCCATAATTTCGGCCGTGATAACATGACATGCAAACAAATTTTATTTCGAGGGTCCTGACGGTTTTAACTATTACTTCCATGATTTGCGGAACGAGGAACATCAATTGGATCGGTTACACAGCCGAGTAGGCGGTGTTATGGTTTGGGGAGCTACAACTTACTATGCTGCTTTAGAGTTGCAGTTCCTTACTCCACGTATGAATGCACAGTCCTACATTGGCGTACTCCTTTCCATTACTGTATTGTTTGGTGATTTGCCGTGGAAATTGCAACAGGTGGTGGAACAATTTCTTGAGCATCAAAACATTTTCTTTGTTGGATTGGAAACTCGCCAGACCTAAACATTATAGAAAATGTTTGGGGATGGCTTGCTCGGAAAGTGCACGAGTCAGGGAAGCAGTACTCTAATAAGGAGAAACAAATTGCAGCAATTAAATGTAGCTGGGCATCCATTTCGCTGAACTACATTAAAAAAAATTATGATTTCCTATACCTAACTGGATGTATGAGGTTATCACCAACCCGTTACTAATTTTTTGTTTATAACTCAAAAAATGTATGATAACTGTGTTCCTAATACATTTTTTAATCTTACAATGTGAACATTTTTTTTATTATTTTTATGAATTTTGTCGCATATTTTTTGAATCTATTCGCTTCAAAGTTTATAAAAAAAATACCACTTTAAAAATGGATTCCATTCCTTCTGTTTTATTTACAGAATTTGATAAACTTGAATTAAAAAAATAAAACTAGTCATTTTTTATTATTATTTTTAATGATATCAAATTCAAAACTCACATCATATTTTAAGCAGTGATAAATTTTTCTAAGTTTTATTGACACGATTATTGAAACGGGCTGAGTTGTCATTTAAAACCATCGACATAAATTGGCGAGTTTCACTTGATATTATATAAAGCAAACAAAACAATATTATGGGGTAGGTAATCATTGAACCTTTTTAAAAAAAAATTAACTCCTTCATAGCATCAGATCGATTTTAGTAACATAATATCAGAGCGGTTCGGTTAGCCTCTAGCACCTTCTTTGAGGAAGTAAAAGCGAAAGCATCGGCGAAGATTAACCAAATTTCAAGGGAGACGAAATGCAAACTCGCTGTCGATTATGCGAACTATACTATTTGAGTGTCAATTATAGATATTACATATAAAGTAAAAACAAAGTGCTTACTACATTCTGTACATCGTTTTGATTTAGTGTATACATTTCTTCCTTTAAAGGAAAATTTAAAAATTAAAGTAAGAAAATAAACAGGGAAAACTTTTCTTCTTTTAACTCAAATTAAAAACCATATTTTAACAGTATAAAAAAATAGGCAAACACGAAAACACCAACTATCAAATATAGAAATCCAGAAGTATTAATGATTTGGCAACTTTCACCCATACATAGGTGTCTTAATTCGGTCAAACAGAAACTCTGAAAAAATTAGTTCAACAACAAACAAGTTCCATTTTTATTAAACAAGGTTGATTGGCCATTGCTCGTAGTCTGAACCTCGGGCCCATATAAATAAATATCTAGTCCATTCGAATTCATTTAGTTATTCAAAGGAACAATAGATAGACAGACTGACCTGGATACTTTGTTCTGCTTTGTGACGCCCTTAGATCTATTCTCTTTGATGGAATTTATTTTCAATTACACGCTTAAAACAAGATATTTTAAGTCCTCCATTCTACTGCTGAAGGTTTTCATTTTCGTCTCAAGCTATTTATTTCTCACTGCAATACTAATTGACATGACCCATTGCAACATATTTCTAGAAGAGAGATAGTAAATTTATTTTATCACTTCCTAAGTTTTGCTTAGTTCGGTAGTTGATTTTAACGGAAAAATATCTATCTTCCTTGCAGCGAACTTACGATTGAGAGAATTATGTGAGTATACATATACATCCCATTTTCAACTTTGTCATATGTCATATCGGTGTAGTAAGAAAAAGGTTTTGTATCTTTGAACAAATTTCGAACTCGACGGAACTCAAAAAAGTGACTTTGCCAAGTCTTTCTGCCTAATGAGGCTGAACGGATTTGTTTCAATTTGCGTTTATGTAAATTGTGGGCTCACAGTTCGGGGTCGTTTTTTTGTTTCCATAGATTTTAAGCCCAATAATAACGAGTCTTCCCATATAAAGGTTTCAAACAAGTTCAGTTGATTTTGTGAGACGGGACGTTTTCCAATTAAAACGTTAGAAATTACAATGCTACATGATTAAGTAAGCGTATTACACATCTTCTAAGAATAACGCCTTTGTGACTACAGATACATACACCAGCTTCCTAGATTTACTGTGGCAATAAGTTGAAGAAGCTTATGTCGACACAAGCCAAATTCGATTTTTTACATTACTAAGTTCTCCTTTTCCTTAGCTTTTCTTTTAGTCCAGTTCCCACTACTCTACAGCCATTTAAAACCGTTAAATTTGAAGAAAAAATTACAGCTTAAGTTTATTTGGACTAATGTAATACAACAAATTTAAAAACCATGAGATAAATTTATTTTGCTCACACTGAAAAACTACCAAATTTGACATAAGCTACCTACTTTAACTTATTACCACATACCTACTTATTCAGAGCATTTGCCTTATTTTTTTTAATGGTAATAGACAGAACTCAAAATGAAGAAATCGTCAGCTAAAATGAAGAAAATAATGTCAATCACTAATGAAAAACCCAATAAAGTGATGCAGAAGCATTTGGCAAAACTAAATCAAATAAAAATAAAACAGCTGTAGCTTAGCACAGTTTTCTGTCAGTTCTTCGCGCAATTTTAGTCATCTTGAAGTTCATTATAATATTTGCAATATAGAATGTTCTAAACTTAAAAAAAAATGTATTTCAATTTCAACTTTAAGTGTCGCATAAATATACAGAACTTTAAAATTGCATTCTGAATGAAACTATTATGTTAAAAAGTTACAAAGCCCTTCCATTTCAATTGAAGCATGAACTCTTATCTTTTGCTTGAAGACAAATGAATGATTTCATTGAAACAGAATTTTTAAACAATTTGTATCTACTATATTAATTATAGCTCGAAAATGGACCACATCTTGGTTAAAAAATAATTTCGCACCTTTAAATACCTAATGGTAAGTAGGTATAGAAGGAAAAATAAATCTTTTAAAGCTGATACAAAAGTGCACAGGCTTAAAAGTGTACTTTAAATTTTTTGCGCCAACTTAAGTTTCGTATAAATAAAAAAACCTAAATTTTATTGTAATTTACAAATCATAAATTTTGTGAATTAACTAGAATATGAACAACAGCCATTCTACTGATGTTTTACTTAGTTAAAAGAAGAATGTAAAAATTCGGCTAAAGCCTGTTCGCAGATGGATGTATTTGCCCGAGGGCTGGAGTTGTAATCGAAATTCGGGGAGAGAAAGCCATATTTCACTTTAATGCCTACATTTGTTAAATTATTACATTTTTCATTGTTCATGATTTAAAAAAAAAAATAAAGCGTGGATTTTGTGAGATAATATTCTTTTTGATTTTAATGACGTATAAACTAAGAGAAAAATAGTGCGGGTTGAGCATTTCTTATGTTAAATCATAAGATCTCTAAAACCTTGAAAATATTTAATACCTTATTATATGAAAATATTGTATTTTTTCTCTAAAAAACAACCAGAGAAAAAAACTGACACCTCTACGATATGTCCCTTGATTTGAGAAGTCATGTACCAAATTAAGACATGCATCGTCCTTTCAATGGAAAGTGGATTTTATTAGCGCAATTTAAAAATCTCACAAGGATTCTAAAACACTGAAGGACACTTAAAAGAATTTTACGATTGGCCTGGCGGTGAATATCAGCCCAAACAAAATTTGTGGGTTTATTTGCTTTTGTATTATGCCCGACGTCGTTAAGGCGACATCGAGGCCTGATAACCTGATACCGGCTGCAGATTTAGTGCCAACGCGCTTAGTGGATGGAAAATAATTTTAAAAATAGCTCCGGGGCTTGTGCCCCCCAACAGCGTTGATGGATTCCATTGGTGATCATTTCACCACAATATTAAGTCTTTTGCAGTCAAGGGTCGTTGTCTTGAATCGAGGCAGTAATTATGATTCGTATCGATTTGATTCCATTTTATGTAAAATCTATGAAATGAAAAATGGAATGTAGTTTAAAAAATCCGGTGTTTTGGACAGTTCATTATTTTGAAAAGCTATCGCCAAAAAATTACAACACATTAGTTTTTCCGTCTTTTTATCGAAAAGACATATCTAGTGAATGGGTTCGCGCATTTTTTTTTTTTTTTTTTTTCATTTTTTGCAAGTCCACAAGTGAGATTTCTTAAAATTGCGGCCTGATATAGGATTACTTATGGGATGAGTAAATACTCCTTTGAAAATATTGACGACAGTAATGCCGACGGTATGTGGTAAGACTATGTATCATACTGCCCATAAAACAAATAGGTATGTTGCAACGGATGTTTCATCAAATGGCATCTTAAACTCAGCTGTGATATAGGTCACCTTATTCTGTGGCCACAGCTATTTTGAATTGATTTTGACAGTCTTATGGTTTGTATTATGTTCGAAAATGACTAATTTTTGTGAGAACAAATGGTATAGGTACCATGCATTTTTTTTAAATGAACGTTGGAAACCGCACTGTCAATTTTTTGTGATATTATAACATATTCATTTGGGACCGACCTGACAACCTACTTAGTTAAATTTATATAAATAAAAGGGACACAAAAAGAGGTTTGTAAAGTTCCGAAAATAAGTTTTTGTTAGAGAAGTTACCAGTGATCACATGCAGAGTAACTAATCCTTGGTGAAAAATAACTTGACAAACTTAAGGAGCAGATAAGTACTCGTATCATGGCTAAATAGTATTTTGTGCAGAGTAAAGGGACCCATTGGAGTAGAGAACCAAGAAGTCCGACCTATTGTAAATATTAAACGAAAAAACAAAAAAAGATTTGAAGCTTTGAGTAATGTATTTCCACTAGAAAAGTGGCTATACTTTGATCACTGTGAGTTCCACATGACATTTTAAGGCTTCTTTTCTACTAACAAATTGGCATAACTTTTTTTAATCGTCGACATAAATATAACGCATTTAAATCAAGGAGAGCGAAGATTAACAGCTGTGAGGGCTTAGATTCGGAGATGCCCTAACATCTTCATGACCTGACTTCAGAATATTATATCTCACAACCAGGTTCCTTGACATAATTTTTAAAATAATTATTTTTCAATTGGGTGATGGGTATAAGACCTTTTTGTGGTAAATAACTCGTACAGATAAGAGCTTATGACTACAAGTTCCAGTATTAGCAACTTCTGTCTGAAAGTTATCAACTAGTTATACAGCAGTAACGTCAAAGTTGTAAATGACAGTTGACAGGTGCCAGCAAGGTAAATTATGTAGATTCGGGGTTAAAGTATAGTTGGATATGATGTACACTTAAACAGCAGCAGAATCTTTAAATATTGAAATGGGAAAAACCAACTTACAGTTGGATTTTAAAATCTATTTAAATCATTATGAAGAGGATTACATTTTTATGTTAAAAAATCTCGCACTCAATCTAGTAAGAAATATACCACAAGAAAAAAATCGTAAAAAAAGAATTGAAAAAGCAAAGTCGTTGTTAAGCCTACCTATTGAATAAAAATGTTTAAAGTCATATGAGGAACCTCAGTAATGTTTGGCGGTCCAAAATCGCAGATTTGTGAAAGTTACCAACTAGTTAGGTTCAAATACAATCAAACTAATCATACTTCCGTTGAGAAATTCAACCAGATGTACTTAAATAGTGTTCCATCGCAGGTTGGGCAAGTAGGTACTTAAAACTCGAATACTCGACAACTTGGTAGCAGCTTAAACATGTTGGTTACACGAGTGATAGGCTAAACTATTTCATGCCGTATGCTTGAAAAAATGACAACCATACAAATAAGGAAGACAGGTGAAGTCAACAATTTCCAAGAGTCGTTAAACCTTATTTCAAGTGTCAACCACACGACATAAATGCAGCCATACAGATTACTGACCTTAAAACTACAAAATTAGAACAGAACTCACATTAAACACTCGCAAAACGGGTTCATGGTAAATATCCTTAAATTCGTCGTTCCTTATTCCAGTATCGATTGTAGATGTTGAAGGTGATTTATCTTTTGTTTCGGCGCTAGTATTCGGGACTTATTTGTTATTTTGAATACATTTTCATAGAAACCTTAAAACTTACACATTTTCGTATAATAATATAATTAGACTTGAATTTTTTTCTCACTCACATTTATGTTATAATTTATTTATATTCCTATTCATAGTCTAAGCTTATGCGTATTATTTCTGGCTTAAAGGATGTTGTTTTGGGGGTTGATTATATGTATGTATTTTTTTAATTTTTTCTGATTAAACGTGTGTAAAAGGGCGAACTTGTAATTTTCACTGGCGAACAAAACTTTAACCGACTTTTGTCATTTTCTTACATACATGTATATATATATTTTTTTCTTTTCGATCTGGGAAAACAATGACGAACAACACATAAATTGTGAGCGCACTAGAACCAACCACACATCTCTGTTCAAACACACGTATGCAAAGATGTAGTATATTCACATTTATATGGCAATCCCTTGAGATACGTTTACTTCGTGGAGCCTTTGAGCCGCGACGGCGAGGTTATACGGACTAAAATTTGATATCACAATATTACGTTGGTGAATTATTTGAAAAAGACCAAGGAAAGTAAAATGAAATCACAAACGCACTGAATTAATATATTTTCACTGTTTTTGTACGATTCGAAAATTGAACATATAAAAAATACGGGAAAATCTACGTGTGTAAGAAAGGACGAAAACGGAATACAACGGCATCCGCAGATTGAGAGACGCACCACCTCGAATACGAATATTTATCCATCCAGTAGCAGGAGCAGCATACTCATTATTACATTTACGCATGTACCACTATTTTCACAGAAGAGACGGAGACGATGTTACGGTGACGGAGGCGGAGGCGGAGGCGGAGACGGAGATGGAGACCAGGATCATCACTTGATTTTATATGTATGTTAAACAGGCATGCTGGGTGTATGCGTTCCCCTACGTGTGTGTGTGTTTGCTATTTTTAAAATAGGTAATCGAGGAAAAAACAAATAAGAAAAACACTTGCAAGCAAAATCCGTCTTGAAAAACCGAAACTTTATCCAGATGACCGAAACTCCCAGACTCACACGGGTTACAATACGCCCGAACACAGTTACCGAAATATCCACTATGTGCCCATTTGGGAAGAACTACACAACACAAGAACGTTTGGAATGATTTTCACCAGTGAAAATAAAATATTGTTTAGCCCTCTCACTGTAAGAAACACCACCGCCTTACTTCGCCGAGAGTAACCGATTGAGATGAGATGCTACTGCACGATGTCTCGTGGCAAATGGAGGAAAACTCGTTCGTCTACGGGAGAGGTTTTTTGCTAATAACTTAAAGAGTAGAGCATCCTTTTGGGATTACATCCTTTTTTTTTCTTTTTTTTTGTTGCCTTTCCGTGTGCGGCGGCGGTGGTTGTGGTGACGAGGGCGGGGGGTTTGTAAACTTGGTCGCTCTCTCTTTTGGTTTTGCGTTATTTTTTTTTCGAAAAGGGGAGTTAAACTTTTCGGGTGGTCGGGGGACCGTTAAATCTATCCACTAGCACTACTGGTCTTATTTTAATAACAAGGGAGATAAATTATATTTGAGATTTCTTTTTGATTTTTTTTTTCTTACGTTTGCTTAGGAATACATGTCCTCTTCATACCACGTGTCGCGCCCAACTGTACTTTTACTGGGATCCTGCGAGAAATCCTCGAATTCGAACATTTTCTCACCAGTTTCACACAAAGTTAGATTGAGTTGAGAATTGAGATGATGAAAACGGAGAGCAACCGGAGCAGTGCTGTCGTTTTAGAAACAACGAGAGCAGTACATTAAATTTTTTTTTGCATAATTTTGGGGAAAAAGCAATACACATAAATATATATATTTTTTTAGTTTATTTATAAATAAAAGTCTTTGTTTTTTTTTTCTTTTTAGTTTTGTTGAGGCTTAGATTATACTTCAATTTAATAAATTAGGATTTATTTTTTGAAAATAAAAATGTCATAATCCATTACAATTCATTTTTTTGGTTTTTATTGAACACATATTTAATATGCAACTACTCCATACAAATACTTGTTTCATAACGGAAATCACATAAAAAGACGACATTAACGTTAAACTATTTATTACGACCTTAATTTATTTGTAGTTTGATAACATTTCTTTGGATGGATTCCAGTCAATAGCGCTACTATGCCTTATTAATTCTTTTGCCATTAAAATTGAATTGACAGTGGATGTCAGCAAAGAGTTTCTTTTTTTATCTTTAATCAATGCTACCTGAGAAAATATACGCTCTGCACTGGCACTGCTATGCGGAAAACATAAAATAGAGCCTACAAATATTTTTAGGAGGGGAAACATGGGAGTGTTTAAAGACGTTTTTAAATTGAATGTGGAGCACCAAAAATCTTCAAATTTAAGCTCGCTTCTGTAAAAGTTTTGATGCAGAAGAGTTCGCCATTCGTCATCTAGATCATCTATGAGTTTTTTATCAATTAAATTTGGGAACAATTGAATGAGTGGAGTAAGACTTGGTGATTTTTTTTGCGGATTTATTATTTGTACGGCTTCTAAAACTTTGTCTTGAAACTTTACCCTTTTCCTTATTTGCGTACATAGTTCAATGTAGTAATCTCTACACTTACTTTTTACATTTTTTATAGCTTCCTCTGATAAGCTACCATTGCAAGTTAAAAGGTTAGCTTGTGCCCCTAGGTAAGTTTCTTTTAAATCTAAAAAGCAATTTTCATTGCAAAAATTGATTGTATCCAGAGAGGCGTCATTAATAAATTCGTTTTTAATGAAGTTCGACAAAATCGTTTTAAAATCCATAGTTTTTTTTTTTAACTCGTATGTTGTTGTAATGTAGTCCCTGTTGAACACAGCAGCGCAACAATCACCAATAAAGCACCATCAGAGCCAAAGATATTAAAAAAAAATTCACTTCACCGTAACGCGTAAAAAATGTTATGTTATCGTTTTCTTTATTTAAGAACTGCACCGCGGAATTGAAAGAAATTATTTTCCTTTGAAAAACAAATTTAAAATTTTCGTACGCAAAAAACACAGCAGTCGGAAATCGCAATCAAGCCTACGAAAAACAATTGCCAGACAGAGACGGAGACACAGGCAATAACCAAATAGCGGTAACCGAAATCAAACAAAAACTACCCCACTAACACTGACAAACACAGCGACAGCGGTTGTTCTTGTTAGTTGGGTTGGATGGACGTTTAAGTTAAAACAGTCAAGCAACATGATCTTACTTTTAGACAGGGCAAGCGAGACGAATGAGACATGGATATGACACTACAGTCATTTCAAATTGTGTTTGCATGACAAATGCAGCAATATAGTTACAATTACTACTAATAAGAAAAAAGCTGGAATGTGATATTTATGAGAACATAAAAAGTGATGCCAGCTGTACTGTTTTCTTCGATACATTTATGAAAACAACGAACACTACAAAAAGCAATACAAAAAGGAAAATGCAGTACAAAACAAAAGTGAGCAGTACGGCAGTACGCAGCTCCCGAAAGCAATACAAATATTGCTTTTGCAGTACGTTCGACAGCACTGAACCGGAGGACACGAAAAATTATGATAAACTTTCGGTACCTACATATTTCATATAGGTTACGTTACGGGATGGTTCGGTTGTGTCGGGACTCGGGATAAACATGGGGCTGTACGCTGTACGTGTAGATGATACACAAGCTGCTGCTAGCATGGTGTAGATGCCTGCCGAGTTGGGGAAAGGGCTCCAACACCGTGTGGACATGGACAATTGAAGATGTTTACCGTACGATATTGTACCAAGAAGGTGGTAGGCGAAGGCGATTGCGTTGCGATAGTTTCGAACAGAGAGGGAGAGATAGAGAGAGAGAGAGAGTCTCTCATTACAATTGTTCGAAATCAGTATAAACTGTGTTTTCCCAGCGCATGATATACCAAAAAGCAAAAGGAAGCTTATAGGCTTCGAAATGTTGAAAGCAAACCGGTGACATTTCGAAAATGTGGGTGCACATGGGCAGCTGTTTCGGTGAAGAACTTCGGTCGGTGGGTGTTCAAAAGGTAAGACAATATTTCAATTCCCATTGTTTGACAGAGGGTGCGTGGGTAAATTGAAAATCGTGGTTGAGACTCTGCTACACGTCAAATTCATCCAGATGGAAAAATTATAACACGCTTATGTGCCAAGTTGTCCAAAACCACGCAAGGTCGCGTACAACGGTTGGCATGTTAATGTAAATATAAAGTTAACGATCTTAGTACTTTTACGAGTGTGCCGAAGCGGAATTGAAAATGGATCGGTTCCATTAAGAACTTAAAGACAAATTTATGGTGGATGGTCTTCTCAGAAGTAAAGTCTATCATTCCAAAAACAAAACAAAAGATGGAGAAACAAATACCTACCTCACTGTACAAATCCCAAGATGGTAGCTCTGATAAGGGTGCTGTAATGTTAAGTATGAGGGTTTTCTTACAGGTAGCGCTGGCGACAGTCAGGCAGTGACCAGCAGAAACTAAGTGAGGTTACATTTCCTTGGGTGAAAAGGTATCAATTGAAGTCTCAAAGTTTGTCAGTGCAAGTAGCATTTAGGGCACTATTGCTGGGAAGGGAAAACAGCATGACCGGCCTAATTGATAGAAAGCTAAAATGACGTAAAATCAAAATGTTAATCGAAAAATGTTGATCTTGAAGCGACTGATATGCAAATGCGTATAACAGCGATTCTCAAAATAAATTGTTGCCTTAACTTCGACACTATAAAAACAGGACTTCCAGATGACTTGTATTGGCTCTGCCTGGCTGTAAGATACTGTGACAGTGCTGTAAAGTAAATTTCAAACTACAGCTGCCATACGATGCCAATACACGTACACGCCCTTGACAGAGCGCCTTTCTTTTTGGTCATTTTACTGCCCAAAAAACACTACCTACCACTGAACTACTGTACTTCCCGATAACATCCCTGTTCTGTTGCAAAGCAGCGGCCGCCATCAAAATTCGAGCTCGAAGCCCATAATCCGCCCTCTTACAGCTCATGCGCTGATATTTGATTTTCGAAACTATAACTGTTGAGTATTGACAACAACATACGAAACCAACACATGCAAGTGTTAAACAAACAAAAACACACCCCTCAAAGCTTTCGCCAAATGTTTCTTATCAGTCAACTACCACTGAGCAGTGAGCATAAATAGAAAGCTTACTCTCACTCAGAATACCAAATGCCACCCATATAGAATCGCTCTCTATCACTGGCTCCCCGTCCCCATGCTCAAACTTGACGAGAGTAGATCTTCGAAAATGCATGGAGTTGATATTATGGTGGCCAAAGTTATTGCCTCGTTGTTGTTGTTGTTTTTGTTGACGGACAAATAGTTGGATGGATGGATAGGTACAGCAAGTGGAAATGAATGAGGTGAGATTCGTGTTTTGTGAAAAAATGTTGGTATGCGTAGGGAGAGCGAAAAAAAAAATCATGAAAAATCTGATCAGTATACCTACCCTTCGGTTGCACTGCTCCCGAACGACGCCGACGATGACGTTAATGATGCTCCTGAAGGATGGCAAGCTCGCAGCTGCACGCCTGTCTAATGCCACTGCAGAAGTTAAATCCGTCTACTCAGCTTTTCATTACATGATGTAACCAAAAACCTTATGCATTTTCCCAGGGTTAGGTTTTAGGTGTGTGTGTATGTGTGTCTGTTTTTTTCTTCCTCTGCTCCTCCTTTTTTTCCCATCGTACGATTGAGGAAGATGGAAAGCTTCACAAATTCCAGGGAATTTTGATTGAAATATCAACAAACTATAGAATTGCTGTCGTATGGTTGTATACAATTATATTGAATACGAGAGGATGTGTTAAAGTGTGCCTTTTAGGCAATATGGCGATGGTTCTTATTTGCGGACGTGTAGGTATACTTTTCACCAAATGGATTCATCCATTTTGCACAGACACAAAAGCAGCATAGGTATTTGATTATTAATGCCGGTCATACTTTTTTGTATGTACCTAGGTATCCTGCGGCCGTTGGTGACACTTGTAACACGTGAAACTTTGAACATCCAGGTCCAGGCCCCTGCCGCTGGCGACACCGCTTTAATGCCATACAAATAATCTGTTAGAAAGTTTGGGCATTAAATGTTATGGCTGAGTGTTGTTGCCTGAGTGTACGGCAACAATATGACAATATTTATCTAACTATTAAACAGGACGGCTATGTGCGGTACAAGAGGTGTGCAAAGGCAAACAACACGCACAGTTATAACTCACAATTAGAAAGTTTATCGACAAGTAGGTAGCGAAGCTGTATAAACACAGAGGGAAGAGCTGGACGACTGGCGCGGCGGTAAATTTATGACCTATTCTGGGCTATAACCAGGTTGATGGTTCGATGCCATCGAGGTCCTCTTTTCTAAACATGCGGGATTAAGTTTTTAATGAGATTTAATGAAGGACACATTTAATGTTTATTTATAGAAGGGGGTACGTTTGTGTTGTGCGCTCATGCGAGTGGTTACTGTCTGTGCAACGGATGGGGGCACTAATTAGATAAATCAACAAATTATTTCAAGTACAAAAGACTGACTTGGGAATGCCAACTTACAGGTTGTTTAATGTGAGTGGGGGAAAGACGTGTAAGCTTGGAGCTATGGAAATAAAGCAAGTTATGGTAATCGTGAATTATACGTTCAATTTGTTGGACAGGTTATAGTTTAAACGGATAATTGGGTGGGCCATATTACAATAAATTGAATGCCACGCCAAGATTCGAATGAATATACTTTCGAATTGCCATCCATTAAAAAGTTTCGAAATTGTTAGCACAAGTTTTTTTCGCATAAAACGGTTGTTTATCCGAATAACGATACAATTTTTATTAAGTAAATGGTCGACTGTTTTTGACGACTGCAAAAAGCCAACTGAAATGGCCATGAAGTTGGGGTAGATCGGGGGCACAAACGCATTAGGTATACAAGGTAGAACGATAAGACTAAGACCGATCCAACTAAGCGGGATGCTGAATGATTTCGATATCAGAGTGGGAAGTGCTACTGAAATCTAACATTTAGCATGATTCGGTAGAGCCGAAAGGTGGGCCTCGCTCGAATATAAGAGATTTTGAAAATGGCTTAGAAAATTCATTTGAATATACGAAAGTTGAAAATTTAGCTCCCTGTGCCAAAATTGGACAAAGCCGCAAAGAGATGCTGGAGGGATCCAGCATATTTATAGTCTGACCGTTCAGATCACAGGCTTGGAGAAAAGTCTTGCTGCATTTTTTATGTGAGAAGGAATAGATTGACATTTTGTAATATCCAGCTTTCAGCTATTTTTTTAGTCGAAAAACTATCTACATTAATTAATCTTGCTTAATTCATCTTCCACTAACGCCTCAAAGTGCACAAAGTATATCTTCCCAGGTTACTCATGTGCAATTGCAGTGAAAATTGTTTTCTGATAGCCAAAGTTGATCAATTTAAGTATCAGGGGCTCACTTTTGATTTTTAGATGAGCTTTATAGATCATACGAAGTCCTTAAAGAAATATTGTCAATGTGCTATCTGAAACTGTTTTTACCTAAGCAATATTTGTTCAAAACAACTTCTAGAATCTATTTCTTTCGCCATCTTTCATTCGAAATTTCAACATGATGTTACTTGTTGGGAAGGTACATGCGCCAATAAAATTAAGTCTCTTTTAATTCTGCAGAAAATTCTAAATATCAAAATACTTCCAGTTCGTCATTTGTACTTTTTAAAAGATCTTCAAACTTTCTTAATTGCAGGTAAGTCGCAGAAAATAAACTACGTAGAAACTCGTTTAATGTTTAATCGGTGCAACTGCTTTTAGTAATTATTATTTGGTTTCATCTTGTAGTCTTTTTTCTAAGCTACCTCTTTCAAGTAGAGTCGCAGCATTTTCTGGAAGGTTTGAAAAGTCTGTAAAACATTGGCTTTTTGACTTTAATTACACGGAATTAGAATCAATTTTCTCTAACAATCTGGTTTAACTTAATGTTTTAATAAAGGGTTTTTCCAATGAGAGGTGTTATTGTGAATGACCCGCTATTTCGGTAGCTGTCACTTTTGAAGCTTTTATTCTTTGACATTTGACAAGAAGAAACTACGCCATTACTAAAAACGGAACGATACACGCTTCAACAACGTGGTGTCTTTGCTGATTGGGTCCTTGAAATGCATGAAAATGATCCGGAACTCCATCGAAAAATCATCTTGACTGATGAGGCCCATTTCCACCTCGGTGGCTACGTCAATAAGCAAATTTGTCGCATCTGGGGCGGGCTCGGAAAACAACCCAAGAGTTATTGTTGAGAAGCCTCTCCATCCTCAACGTGTGACTGTTTGGTGCGGTTTATGGTCCGGCGGGGTAATTGGACCTTACTTTTTCGAAAATGAGATTGGACCAAGAGTTACGGTGAATGGATTGCGCTATCGAGAGATGATTAATGATTTTTTATGGTCGGAGTTGGATGGTATTGATCTGGACAACGTTTACTTTCAATAAGACGGCGCTACGTGCCACACAAACAACGAAGGCATTGATCTTTTACGGGAAATGTTTCCGGACCGTGTTATCTCTCGAAGAGGTGATCACAATTGGCCACAGAGATCTTGTGATTTAACACCTTGAGACTTCGTCGTTTGGGGCCACGTGAAAGATAAGGTCTACGTCAACAGCCCAGCGTCGATTCAAGACCTCAAAGATAAAATTCGTGAGGCTATCGAGGACATAGGGCAGCCACTTTGCGATTTGGTTATGGAAAATTTCATAAAGAGGATATGGTCCTGTATGCGTGCTCGTGGTGGCCATTTGGCTGATGTTGTGTTTCATTATTAACGGCATACCTTCCTCTTTATTGTGAAATAAACATCCGATCATTTATTTCAAAAAATGACATTTTTCTTTGAATACCAAAATAACACCCATTATTTGAAATTGAAATTATTATTATTTTTCTTTTGTTTCTTTTGTAAATGTAGTTATAATTTTATTACTTTATCATATCTCTGAGTATTATAATGTATAGTGGCATTTTGACACTATTTTAATAGCCACTAAAAGTATATATAAATAAAAAATGTAACAGCTAATTTATTTCATTAACGTTGTTAAACTTATTGAATTATGTATTGTATTTAAAATTATCTGAAATAAATTTATCCATTTGATCTATATCTACTATAAAGAAGGAAGGATCCTTGTGACAAAATATGTTTGAAGACGTTGGTGTGGAGAAGACGACCCGAGTAACAGACAAAATAATAAAATCGCACTTTGGTTGTCATCCTCTCAGCCCTTTTCTATAATTTGTGGCCCAGAGAACATTGTTCGGTATAGACAGAGAATGGTCAGCACTTTGTTAACATGCCGCGAAGTATAGATTACACTTTCTGAAGGGGAAAGACATGGGGGTCTATCAATGTTCCAAAGGTGTGATTAATTCCACCTTAAGTTCACAAATGGCAGGATTCTTGAACACTATATAAATTTTTTTTTCGAAAAAGACCAACAAGAAAACGTTTTGTACGGAAATGGGTTCAGAGCTGATAGCAGACAATTTGAAATGGATTAACTTTCTTATAAAAACCATTGTCAAAGGTTATGAATGCTTTAAAGCAGATTTTAAGAAATATTGGTGAAGGGTGCAAATTTGTGAAATGTACTAATTTCGAAGCACCAATTCGAGGCAGGCTCATGCACGTGTGTAAAGGTTATAAACGATAGGCAGACAGCATTCCGCCAATACTTTCTGCTCATTCTGCAGTTTTATCGCCGTTGATAATAGTAAGGCTTAACCTTAGGAACAAGAGTATTACGGACCTTGTTTTTGATGTGTTGAAATAATTTATTTCTATTTTGTAAAGCATTTAGATTTCCCTCAATGGTACCACTCTATATATAGTTGCATATACCCTATTTCCTCACATGCTGTACCACTTTCTCGCACCTTCGTGGCTAAAATAGTAAAATAGAGTTAAAATATGCACAAGCAGTTCTTCGGGATAACAATTCGTGTGTCGTAACTAATTGGGGGTTGGAATTTAAAGTTCGGATAGCAATTGCAATATAGCAGTCATAACTAAGTACTTTTCGCTTCCAAGAATTTTGTGAGAGCATCTGACTTTCTGAACATAGAACTATGCATTCTTCTGCACAGGGTGAGTTCACCGTAAAAGTAAGACCCTGGCAGAATTTATGGTGACCCGAAATAACCACGACTAAGGTAGGTACGTAATACGAAATTCAACAATCCAGAATAATGTGAGTTTTCCCAAAACATTTCGTTTGCTCTCTGAATTCTATCATTTGAATAATCATTCAAGTGTTTAATGTTTTTTTTTCCGGCAATTTGTAAGCTTCTTCAAATTCAAATACAGTTTCACAGTAAACAGAAAACTATTCTTCAACAAGTTTAGTTATTTCCGGAGAAAGTTAAAATGTTTCCCCATAAGCTGTATCACTTGTGATCTAGCAAGCTGTTTCAATACAACTCACATACGACATACAACTTGCAAACGTTTTTTGTACTCACCACCGAAGGGACGATCAACTTTTCCCTTACGTCAATAGAAACAACATCATTCGTAGAACTGAAAAACATTTAATTGGAATATTTTCTCGAGTAGGTACCTATACCACCAAACGGTTTTGATATCACATCATGTTGTATGCATTTTTTTTTTTTGGACAACAACTACCAATCAAGTAGTACACTGGCGTATAAATTGGTGTAAATTCATTAATTTTGGTTCAAAATTGAGAAAACTGAGGAAAAACTAAACTTGTTGGTGATTTGTCAAAGTATACCGGTATAAAAATTACACCATTGTCTTTCCTGTGTAATATTTCAACATATCCTATGAAATTCGGTGCATGAAACTATTCGACTCTGAAACCAACCAACATGGCATATTTTGAACACTTTATTTTGTAGATAAAATACGCCATTTGAAATGGCCAACTATATTTCGGTGAAGGATTTACGCGTGAAAAATAAACTATTGTTTATTATTTATTTTATTGACTTCAAAATAAAAAACAATTTACATTTTCTTAACTCTTAGTTTGACTAAAGTCCTTAAATGGTCTACCAGACTGACATTAATATCATAATTTATAAATAATAAATTTATTGTTTACTGAGGAATTTTTTAAAAAGCTTATGAACTATACATTGAACTATACATGTTCTGTAAGGAATAGCGCTTAAGAAATATTGATAAAGAAGGTCCCAGCTTCACCGGTCAAGATGTTGATCGTTACCTCTAAATTAAGCCTGGCTACACCAAAGAAGCGCTTACGGAAATCCTTGAGTATAGGGCAAACTGCCAGGAAATGTATTACTTCATCCCGTTCTTTACGATTGCACAAATCACACAATAATGGTAGCTCTGGCCGATGGGGAACATAGTTCAAACTAAGGAGTTCTCCTCTTACTTTGAATAGCACGCTGATTTTTTCAGAAGTGTTGTCAGCTAAGAAGTAGCTTTTTTGCTTTAAGATGTGGTTTACTTTACTGTAGTAAGTCTTGTATATTGACGATTCAGCTTCTTAAATGTACCTACCATACATCATATTACCAGCTTTCTTCAGCAAGTCCTCAAATTTGCGTTAGTACCAGTCGTGGAATCCTTTCTTCGCTCATCGCCATAACTTTTGCCACTTAGTTGAAATGCATTTTAAAGGTGTCCAAAAAGAGGGGTGCTATTCCCGTTTCAAGATATAATATATAGTTTGGTGATGTACTGGGCAGTCTGAACGTACTTTTAATAAAAATAAACAACCAGAACAACAACAACAAAATGAAATTATTTATAGTCGCCACTGCGTTTTTAAATTACCAAATATGGACAAAAATAACTACCTCGAAGTTTAGTAATTATTAAAAGTGTTGTAGTAGAAGGAAAAACTTTTTAAAAAAAAATAAAAAAATATTGTCAAAGCAGATAACAACATCCAGCAAAGCTAGTCAAAAACACGAAAAAACAATTCAGACGAAGAAGGCAACTTTAATCAACGCTCTTTCTTAAGAAAGTGCTTATGGAAAAAAACTAGAGAAGAAGCCTAACAAGTTTTCCAATCTAAGTGCTGTTTTGTCTTCATTCAGAAATGTTGTAAACGCAAGTATTGAGGAAAAAATTGATTTGAATGGCATCCAAAAATACTTTGGTGATTTGTCAAAGAGGAAGGGGCACAAAGGGTTAGCAAAAGAAAATAAAGTTCAAAGAAAATACGGACAAAGAAGATGAAGAAGAGGAAGCGGATCCGGAACCAGAAAAGGCCATTGAATGGAAAATGAAACCGTAGTCGTTGAAGAGCAAGCACAGATAAGATACCAGCGTTTAAAATTGTAAAAAAGTGTATAAAGTGTATTTATAATAAATATCTACTTTTTTTATTCTGACGAACCAATTTGTTTTTTTTTTAACAAACTCTTAAACATTTCCCACACCATTTACAGCAATTTAAATACATCGGAAAAAAAAATTTTTAGCTCTTTATCAGTACGTAATAAATATAAGCCTTCTGAGTATATTTTAATTTCTAGAAACGAAAACAATTTTTATACCACTGCCACAATTTATGTACCGAAAATCTGTATAATTTTTCTACAGTCGGCTCTAATTATATTCGAGAACACTGAAAAGTACCTTTTTTTTTATATTCAAAATGTAAAGGGGCATTCATTTCGAAAGTAAAGCTAAATAAAACACACACAGCGATACATTGTTGATGAACATTTTATTTCATTATAAAGTATGGACTTTGCCATTTGAGGTAATTTTAAACCAATTTTTCGCACATTTCCGGCGGTATCTAGACCATAACTTAAGTAATGTTGGTTCTCTTTATGCGTCTAGACTAGGGGACTATTAACGAATCTACTGCGTAGCCCCACAGACAAAAAATCAAACGGTGTCAAATCGCATGATATTTGTGGCCAATTGACGTCGCCAAAATGTGATATTTCGCGACCAGGATACTTCTCACGCAAAAAAACAATAAATGTTCGTGTTGTGTGGCTTTCTGTCCCGATTTGTTGGAACCACATATCGTCATGATCGCCGGCCAAAAAAAAATCGGTTATCATTCGTTCAATTGCCGCGAACGCCGGGAAATCGATAAATTCGGATCATCAGCAACACTTGCACTTGCAGCAGCAATATTTTCGACTGAACATGCATTACGATGATGCACAGTCCTAACATCAGGAATGCTTCCACGCTCTTCAACTTTCTTCCTTATTTTACCGATTGCTTGCTTTGTCGGTCGATTATGACGACCAAAGTATGGTTACGTTTGAATCAATAATTGTTGCAAAATTTTAACGCGTTTTTCTTTTGTCAAACGATCCATTCTCGTAAATAGCAAACATTCAATTAATATTGTGACGCGTCAAATGACAGCTGAGTTTGACAGGTGTCAAATGCCAGCGCTACCAAAGAAAGAATACAGCAAATATTTGTTTTTTAAACTTCTGTGCTACTAGGGTATGCGTCACTTTATTGTTTCTATTGGATTCATAGAAATAATTAAAAAAAAAACAAATGAACAACAGGTCCGTAGGGACCGCTATCCTAGCCTCTCACAACCATTCGTTCGAGTGAGTAAGGGATCTTCAATTTTATGCCGAATCCAAACGGTTAATTGAGAAAGAGCTCATGACAGTTATACAGGCGACTGTAGGACTGCAAATTTGAAGTGAAGAGGTACATAAGTACATAATACATTTTACTAGAAATCTTCCTTAACTCCCACGTGTAAAAAATGTATCGTTTATTGAACTATATTTTCGAATTTTTCATTCAACAATTTCACGCTCATAATTTGTTTGAATCGATTGAACTCTCTCATATTACGAATTGGGGTATGGGAGCTAAGCCTGTACTAATTCACTTATCTCAAAATGTTTAACTTTTCTTTGATGTGCCTGTCCTCATCATACCAAATAAATAGGCAGATACATGGGCTTATATATGAAGGTGGGGTCGCTATGTAGACAGATTGTTGAGTGTAAGCTCTTATGTGTACATAAGTATATTTATTTTACAATTCAAGAATTGCGACCATCCTTGAATTGTAAAATAGAAAACGTTTTGCTGAATTTGTCTGGCATAGAAGAGGGAGACGAAAAAAAAAGTCAACATTATATTTATCCTGCTTGATGATGATTGTATATCCTGCAGTAATGGTTGTGTTTATATTTTATTTAGTAGGTATACGAGAGGCATTCCATTCCTGCTGATGGTGACTACTCAAGCACACGATATAAATAAATTACCGAGAAGAATACAATATTCAAGTGGCGGCAATTGGATGAGCGCAATACTGGAGACAACCTCTTACAGGATAATTATGTTTACCTTATGGTACTTTTTTTTTATAGAAAAAGTGGAATAGAAATTGGTTCGTTAAGCGCTTTGAATCCTATTGGACTGTTCTTGCGCAATTAACTTGGACTTGCTTAAATGTAGGACGTAAGACGTAGGCAACATAAGCCGGTTCATTTCGTGAAGTTCAACAAACGATAAATTTTTACACGTGGGAGTTAAAGAAGATTTCTAGTACTTTTTTTGAAGGAGATTTTGTGGCAGAATAAATACCGACGAGTGGCTTCCTAGAACTGATACAAAGCAATGGGGGGGAAGGAGCTACAAAAAATTGAATTACCTAAATAAAGTGTAAAGAACACTACATAGACCGAAAAAAACTGGTGAATGGAAATCAGTACA
The DNA here is from genome assembly GCA_963082955.1 of Cheilosia grossa. Lineage (NCBI taxonomy): Eukaryota > Metazoa > Arthropoda > Insecta > Diptera > Syrphidae > Cheilosia > Cheilosia grossa. Next base: position 39,755,421 of record OY720145.1, on the reverse strand, counting down.
AAAATCAAATTTAAAATACGCAACAAATGCAAAATAGAAATCCTAGGATTGCTAATGACTTGTTAAGAAATTTTCCATAAAAAAAAGAGACCAAAAATGCCCCAAAATTTAATAAAAGAAATATTTGAAAATGCGTGAAATATGTTCGAAAAGTGTGCCAAAAACCAGGTCTCAAAGCGTCTCAAAATATCCAACAAATTCTTGCCGAAAAACACTAGCACCAACTTAAAATGCCAAGAAAAACGATCCATTCAAAAATGCTATAACAAACAATCAAGTCAACAATTAATAAGAAAGCGCGGAGATCTCTACAAGAAAAAAAAAGACCTTTCCAAATCTAATACCAAACATGAATCTGAAGTGCATAAGAATCTTGGCAAAAAATATGTCAAACGAGACAACAAACCCATCAATAAATGGATAAAAGTCAAAAATGTATCTGAATTTTCCACATACTACGCGTCAGAAATTTATAAAATAAACATAAATGGCGGCATCAAGACATCGGGACAAAAAGTGCTTTAAAAAATTCGATAATTCTGTCAAAAACTCAGCAAAAAGTCATTTTAAGAAAAAACCGACAACAAGCACTAGGTGCAAAAATAAAAGTCAAAAGAGTTACAGACGGCGATCTAGTTCGATAGGTCGGTACCAAATATGCCTTTTTTTTAAGTCCAATATGGCAAGAGTCCATTTTCTGTCGCTAATGTTTTTTTTTTTTTTTACTGGATAACATAAGGTACCAATTTTTTTAAGGACTGTGTCGCCGTGATTTGTGTGTAGAGAAAAGTGAACTCCTATAGCGAGTTATGTTTATGAAAATGCATCTAATAATTGGGGAAAAGAAACTGTAACAGTAACTAAATAATACATAAGTCACTCGAATACACAGAAATGACTTAACAATGAATGAATGTAGGTACCACCAATTACATTAATTACGGAGAAAAAAAATGCATCACACATGCTTCCCTCTCTTGCAACAATGAAGAATAAAGGCGGCCATATTTTAGTCAAATGACCTTAAATGTAACAAAACTATCGAACCGATTCAAACCGAACCGCCAGCATATCTGTAAAAGACCAATCCTCAACCCAGTGTGCCAGAATATGTGGTGATGTCAAAGCTGTTTGGTTTCGGCTTGCATCAAAGTTACCAAGGTGATGGAATTTCACCCTTTCACAGAGAAAAACAAAAATGCACACGCAAAAATATGGAGAAAAATAAAAGTGCAGACAGCACAAACACCTGAAACTCATCTGCCGAACGACAAGAACGACAGAAAATGCTGCCACCGATGTGTTATTGACATCGTACAGCAGAAACAGTGCCACTGGCAGCAAAGAACATAATGTCGTGTCCCGTACTCAAACTGACATCCCTACGAACGATTCCATATATGGCCTTGTAGCCGTGTGTTGCGTGTGTCAATCGCCCCGCTAAAATCATCTCCCTTTCTCACGCCCAGAGGGGCGAGCAATTGTTGGCGTATAGATAGATAGCTTGGGCTGAACCTGAACGGCGAATGGAACGGGTTGAAAGAGCATATATGTAGAGGGCGTCATAAGCACAACAGAACTCAAGTTTGTCGGCTGACTTCATGCTCGTTCAATTGTGATAATCGTGTTATCATGTGCAATCGCCAATTTAATTTTCGATAAGGTGTACCTATTTCCATCCCTTATGTGGGGCTTTTAAGATTTTTTTTCCCCCTTTTTGTTTTGTGTAGTTCCACCATCAGTACCAACACTAACCACCCAATCAGCAATTCGAAGCTGATGCTGACGCCCGCACGTATTGAGGCCATATGTGTGGCATTTTGAGCATAGTAGACCTACGTTGCGAGGGAATCTGTTTTTGTCTTTTTTGTTTTTTTTTTTTTTTTTTGTCTGACATGTTCTCGACAAAAATTGAAAAAAACAAAAAAAAATATAATTCGCCCCGTAACCATTTGGGTTCTTCTTTTTGTATCTCCCTGGTATCCACTACCCTGGGCATAGCCGACGTCATATCAAAAACATACTCTGTGATGTTTAACATTGAATTTCCACACTGATCCTTCTTTCGTCAGTTTTTTTCCTCTCGTTTTTAATGGTTTTGCATCTAAGAATCGGTTGGTGTTGTTGGTTTAGTGCTCCCTTTTTTCTGTTTTGGCAAGAGGGTGGCTGAAAGCCGCTAGGCCCATTCGAAAAGGGGTTAGTGGGTCTGAGCGACCGAAAATTTCCCTTGGCCCCGTTCGCTTTATCGATTTGTGCGAAATTTACAAATAAATGTTACACTTACTTACGGTGAAAGGATAAGCAACGGGCGAATGCTGAGCTGAGCCTCCATCGCCCCCCTCATCCAGCGGCATATAGTGTAAAGTTAAAGATGATTATTGGAGAAGTTTGAAAGAAGAGAGAAAAAAATACGGTGAAACAAGAAATAATCTCTAAAAACCTATTTTGTGTAATCGGTGATTTAAGTGAAAAGGGTTGCGAAGGTAATACCCGCCAATATTGAATAGAGCTCAGTTTAAATTCAAAAAAAAAAAAAAAAATAAGGAAAAGGGGTGCTTGCTGCCGGGGACTTTGTTTGCGTTTCATTTAAGTCGTTTGTAAATTTTGGAAAATCCTTTTATTATTTCCAATTACTTAAAAGAAATCATTCAGACAAAAAGAGGAATGGTTCGCCTATATCGTCAGAGAACGTTGATGTTGAGATTGTGGGGTTGCATCACTAGATCTTGAATTGCTAACATTCTTTTTAATTAACGATCAAATGTGTACGGGTTTATTTTTTTATTTGTTGCGGGCATTTTTTGGCTAATTACATTTTGTTCGAGTTGATGTCTTTTGAAGGGGTTGCCGTCGTCATCGTCGCCGAATGAATTCTCGAAAGGATGACTATGACGATGACACGCGCCAAATTCAGAAGGGTGGTTCTTAAAAGGATAGATAGGATTACGTGGGTTGTAAGAGATTCGATAAGGAGATGCAAAATATCCAGATCAGCTTTGTGGTTTATTTAGGAAATTCGCGCTGATATTTCCTTCGGCAAATTAGGAATATCTTTCGTATTTAGAGTTTATCAGTGATTAGGTTTGAGTACGACAAAATAGAGGGCGAAAAGCGGGCGAAGTTGGTGTGGCGTGGGCGCTTGTATTGATTTCTCATCAAAATGGGTTCAAATGAGCTATATATATACGACTATCTTCGGTAGAGTTTGCAAATGAAACTGGCTGTCAAAATGGTACTGTTTCAAAAGTTAAGAAAGTAAATCTGTGATATACATCTAATTATCTGGATTTTTAAGCAAGCTGTTTTTCATATTTGCGCTTGTTATGTGTCTCGATTTGGCAAGCAGGGCTGGTTTGATGGAGCTTCCTTTGGATCTCCTCAGAATGGGGCCTTGTCTTGCGACCCACAATGAAGTTTGCCTGCCTTCAGAAAACTTTAAGTTCGTAAATATCTTATAATAAACAGGCGAGGGCAAATAGTTAAGAACCGCTTTCACCGCGACCTTAAACTTTACATTTTTGCTTGTATTTTTTTTTTATTGGGAAAATTGTGCAGAGGTGGGTGGAATGCTGTGTGTAATTTGTTTTAAAATATTTTGTGACTTCTACCAGGATACCACTTGGCGAACTTTATTTAAATTCATACTGATTATTTTTGGAAATTGTCATAAAAATGTAGACTCCTGAAGCTTGTAAGATTAAGACAGATTTGAAAAAGTGCATATAACACCAGTCTTTGGTGGTATTCAAGGTAGTTCATATAATGGTGTTAAGCTTGCCGTAAACGGCTTCGGCTCAGGTGCTCGTGGTAGCCTTTTGTGTGCACTGAAACGTCTATCAGAGAACAGAATGGATCGCCAAAGGTTCTTGCGGACTTTGAAACCTTAGTTACCTCAAAAATTGTATGCCAGGTCCGAGAGATGGAATTGAAATTCCTTTTCCGGACAATATTCTTACTTTCTGATGCCTCTCAAACGCTCGCTAAGGGTACGGGTAGGCAGCGACAAAAACTTCAAACCCCTTTGAACTCTCCAGGGGTTCAGCGGGCAATTCACTGCATTCGTCCAGCACACTAAACATCCGTCATAAGAGCCCATTAAAAGAAAGCAATTGCCAAAGCTTAGAAAAAATAACGCGAGATTACTTTTCTAAAGCATTTATTTAAATATGGGGGTTGGAAATAGGAGACAACATAAATGGACATCCTCATTCGTACTCTTTTAGTGATCAAACACATGATTTTGCTTTTCATGTACACTTACACCTATACGGCTACGACTTTGGTTATGCGTTAGGAATTAAATTAACACAGGCAACAACAGTTCGTCCACCGTACACCTATATAACCTAAAAGGCTGTGCCCCAACATTATGCCGCACGCATATTTAATCGCATATAAATTTCAATTAATTACAGATTTCCTATCGTTATTTCGAAGAACATACAACCAAAGTAATTACATCCGCTTTAATTACACCCATGTAGATTGTATGTATCCTTAATCGCATCACGGGCTTTCATGTTTCGTATACTAATCAAGAACGGCTAAATGTTAATATGTGTGTATTGTGTATTTTTTAACCCCGCTTTAATGGTGGTGTAAGCGGCTCTTACGCCGCCCCACATTCCATATGCGTTCGCAAGACTAAGCCTTTGCCTATATATATTGAATACGTGTTCGAGGAGCTGTTCACGTGTATCACGCGTTATTATCTGTATGGAGACGCTAAGCCGATAATGGTTGCACAGTTTTACATGATAACGTGGCCCACCATCCGAGTCGACTGCGTCGCGCTGTACTTGTGTGTTATTTTAAATAATTACCAACCAACTATCAGAATTTAATCGATTCGGGATTGCACACAGTATTCCGGATGGAAACAGTTTCCTTCTGCGGCGTTAAGTCCTTACGACAACACACACTCATGGACCGCTTTTGACTTTCGTTCAAGCGTATGTGAGCTCGTGCATCCGGATTTTTGGGGACAAAACAACATTGTACGTGTATTGGGTGTGTGCGACGGTATACCTACGCGAACCACAGGCGCTACGATGGAATCCAGAAGCAGGTCAAGTGCCAACGGCAGGTGACGAGGCAAGCTGTTGTGGTTGACGAACGTAAACACAGCTCCCTGGATGGAGCAACGCTGGTTGTCCGCACTATAGCATCACAAAAACACCGCACAGAACGATTATGTAAAGTACTTTTTAAGGATTCTCGTCCTCTTTTTCTTTAATTTTAATGTGTTTCTTCTTTTTTTCGCTTGCTTGCTGATTTTTTTTTTGCTCTGCTTGTCCTAATGGCTGGAGTTTTCATTTCCATTATGGCATGGAATAGGCCACGGCATGAGGGTCAGTGGTTTGAATTTTGTGCGAAACGTGCGCCGGCATTAAGAAAATATAATATGAACCAAGTCAAGGGGAAGTCGTCTTAATTTATTCCAAAATGTCTTGAGAAACTGCTTGGTGACATTAAAATTGTATTAAAAGATCGCACATACTATATGTGGATGGTGAATTTTGTGTACAAAGAACAAAGTAAAATGCAAAATATATTTTTTCCTTTACGTCTGGTCCAAATGAAATATATTTCTAAATACAATATGTGATTGAGGCGTTCCTGGCAAGCGAACTGAAGTGCACTTGTCGTTTGTACTCATTTACGTTTTGGTGTTTCTTGAGTGAATTCAAGTGTATAAAATGTCTTCTCTGGTCTATTTGAATTTCAAGGACAATTAGAAACGGTTGATTATAAGGAACTGGCATGGGGAAGGACTTGGATTTCTCTACTCAAGTCGCCCTGGAAAAGAATCAAGTGTTGATAGAGTCGTTAGTCCATAAAAGATATTTATATGATAAGACGCACATGATGGGGACACACAAATAAGGCGAACTATATACAGCTACTTTGTTCAAAGTGCACCACATCGGAGACCACTGCAAATCAGCCGACCTTTAATTTGGCGAACTGCTTATAAATTGAGAAATTCATCTACTTGACATTTGACAAGTAGAAACTACGCCATTACTAAAAATGGAACGATACACGCTTCAACAACGCATTGAATTTATTAAAATTCACTACAAAAATGGTGAAAATCTTGCAGTCACAGTTCGCAAAACTAAAACATTTTTTGGCCGTCGTGAAGCACCTTGTGGGACCGCAATACAGAAATTGGTGGAAAAATTCGAGCTGTTGGGACAAGTTAGTGACAAGTGTTGAAGAAAAACCAGGTTTGTCCATTCCTCGTCGTTCTTTGGAATTGGGCATTCCACTTGGGTCTTAAGGCTTATAAAGTTCAGTTAACATAAGAACTCAAGCCGACCAATCATCAACAACGTCGTGTCTTTGATTGGGTCCTTGAAATGCATGAAAATTATGCGGAACTCCATCGAAAGATCATCTTGACTGATGAGGCCCATTTCCACCTCGGTGGCTACGTCAACAAGCAAAATTGTCGCATCTGGGGCTCGGAAAACCCAAGAGTTTTTGTTGAGAAACATCTCCATCCTCAACGTGTGACTGTTTGGTGCGGTTTATGGTCCGGCGGGGTCATTGGACCTTACTTTTTCGAAAATGAGGTTGGATCAACAGTTACGGTGAATGGATTGCGCTATCGAGTGATGATTAATGATTTTTTATGGTCGGAGTTGAATGGTATTGATCGGGACAACGTTTACTTTCAACAAGACGGCGCTCCGTGCCACACAAGCAACGAAAGCATTGGTCTTTTACGGGAAATGTTTCCGGACCGTGTTATCTCTCGAAGAGGTGATCACAATTGGCCACCGAGATCTTGTGATTTAACACCTTGCGACTTCTTCCTTTGGGGCCACGTGAAAGATAAGGTCTACGCCAACAGCCCAGTGTCGATTCAAGACCTCAAAGATAAAATTCGTGAGGCTATCGAGGAAATTTGCTTGTGTAATAAAGGGCAAATCATTCGTGCGCACGAAAACATTTGATCGTTTCGCCTTGCAGATTCTGACCCATGTATTTTGATCAAAAGCGTTAGAGCGGTTTCCGTAAAATTAAGCCGACAAAACTAAACAGAAAAATAATACCTATTGCTTAGCTATTCAGCTGAAAATTTAGTATTAAATATTGCTTGGGATGTACCTAGGCATCAGTTGTATTTTAAAGTTTTATCCAATTCGAAAATGGAGATTTTGAGATTCGAGCAGTCTCCAAAAATTTCAGTTTTAGTGATTCGAATTGGAAATTAAGGGAGTAATAAATTTGGAAACATCAATTTTACTCTAAGTATGCATGCAATAATGACAAAATCGTTAGTGGCTACGAAAACCAAATTTTAAAATATGAATTTTTTCTAAAATGCATTTGTACGATAATATAGAGGAAATCTCAGTTTCCCATATATTTCGTTATACTTTACCATAATACATTTGGAGTGCATTTTTGTTGAAATCGTGTGACCGTTTTCGAGATACATGTGTCCAAATTGATATTTTAGCCAAAAACTGAGTATGCAGTGATGTTAACCTCTCCCACATCAACTGAAATATCAATTTTGGTCGAAATCGTTAGAGCCATTTTCGAACAAATCAAACTGGTATGAAAATTTTCTATGGTAGGTAAGTACTATTAAAAGTGAGGTTTCCTTAAAAAAAAAAACACAGGCCCCAAACTGTAGGCCCACAAAACTCCAAATCTGTAGTTCGAACCAAATCCGGGCAAGCGTTTAGGCTGTCGGCCTCAGGAGCAAACGGACAGACGCATAGAATTTCGCACCCACATTTTTTAGTTCCTCTACCTTCGTAATATAAGAATTGATTAACATCTCAAGTTCGAAATTTTGTACAAATACAATATATGTACAGTACGCCCTCGGTAAAAGCAACCCTCGATAAACGCAATACCTCGGTTAAAGCAACACCTAAAATTTTACCATTAGTGACTCAGTAATTGCAACTTTTGAAAAAACTGTGACTCGATAAACGCAACTTAACATCCATGCTCTTATTTCATTTAATTTTTGTTTCGTTTTTTTTTGTGATTGGTTTTACTGTAACTGGGCAGTTATTTTACAGCTACTTCTCGCAGAATTTTAAACACATAGATCGTAGGTGCATTTTTTTTTTTGCATCATACAAGAATAAGAAAAGGAGGGGAAAATGTTTCGTATTTCTTATTATAGTTCATGAGATTTTCTCGCGGTCGGTATTTGTTTTTTTTCGTGTAATAAAGAAATCATGGCTATGGTTTTCACCTTAAATTCTAATTCAAGGCACATTTTTTTGTGACTCGGTTAAAGCAACACCCTCAATTAACGCAACTGCTCGAATTTCCATCGGTTGCTTTTACCGAGGGCGTACTGTATTTCTTTTACTACAATCATAATTGTTAATAAAATTAAGAAAGTTAATACGACGTATCAGAAGGTTGGATCATTTAGAGCGCCCGGTGAGCTACTATGGGTAGGTATATTATTTTATGTAGGATGAGCCCATATCTGAATAGGAAAAAGACTTGACAGCTCTCTTTTGCCCAATCTATAATAATTAATAATTAGTTGGCGAAACAGGTCTGTAGGACCCAAGGCCTAGCTTCTCACAACCATTCGTTTTTGTGTGAGTTTCATTTTTGGAACGAATGGATGGGATCTACAATTTTATGCCGATTCCAAACGGCTAATTGAGAAGCTCTTTCAAGACAGTTATACTCTCGGATGTTTGTCAGACGTTCGCGAGAGGTGGCGCAGTGGAAAAAAACCCTAAAAAACCCTGGGACCCCTCGCTTAGTAGTCCAACACACTAACCACTAAGCCCAATCTATAGGTACTGCTAAAATACTTAAAGACTTATGGTTCAACCATTTAAATCGGTGGCAATTAAGAGGAGGTAACCAAAAAGTGCAGAAGGTAATATAAGTCAAATCCATCTTAACAGATGTCCTTATTCCACAGAAGTAAACATAATATTTAATTTATACTCTCTACTGAATAATTTGAATACTCCCAGCTCTGGTAATTCGGATGAGTGCGCTTAGTATAAATATTACTGCACTAGCCCTTCCATGAATATTGGATGCGATTCTGAACAAATACAATTTGCAGCCATTGTTTGCCAACATGGCAACCCGTGTACAATATTGTGAAATCCCCTCCACACAAAATATACCTACTCTCAATATCAATTCACCATAATTAAAACCCTGCACAAATTTATCAGAATAATTTACCAACTCTCTTTGACTCTATTACCATACACACAAGGCCATCCCACGTCTCCCTAATGTGAATATTTCACTAAAAAAGTATACCTACATTGACAAACTTCCTTCCCAATCTGATAAACTTACAGTCCATCCTCCCAACCGCCCAAGCTTGTGTATTAACGCACACAACTTGTCACAACTCGATTGCAATTTCATTTCTCCATTTGTTGGTATAGGTTTGTCTCTAATTAAACCACAGCCTACCTATAGGTTGTGTGTCTGATTGCGTTATATCGCTTAGCAACGCTGAGAGGGTTAATACCCGTAATCAATTTTAAGCAGCACAAATCCTGATTTGGGACCTGGACCACGGCAAAACAGTCGCCCAACAAACCACCTACGAGCTGTGAACGGCAATTGCATTTGAATTCGGATGTAAGTCCACTCTCTACCTGTAGGTGTACAGGTAAACGCCCCAAAAATTGCACATCGAATTAGAAAAACTTAAAAAAAAAAGCTTCGAGCCAGAATTTGCTTTAAATTCTCCTTTACACAGTATTTCTTCATCCGCTTTTAATGATCGGTCGCCACCTCCGCGACCCATGCTTCTTTGGGCAAAGATCTGAACTTTACCGCCACTGTTTCTGTTTCCTTTCTCTGATTTACGAACATAATATAAAAAAAAACTGCATGGCAGTGTAAAAACGTCCATTTGTGTAGATTTCATTGCACTTTATTTTTATTTATTGTTACACACGTTATTAAAAAGAAAAACATAAATCTTTTAAAATATTCAATTAGCTACAATAGGTTTGTAGGAACCTAATCAGTCTTTAAGTAGTTAGATCAACGTCTACTTTATAAAATAAAAGAAATAAGACTTAACTAACTAAAAATGTAATAGTAGTATCTACTTTAAATACTTCTGCTGACCAAAAACATGATTTTCTAAACTCAAATTATTTTATTTGATTTTAAATTTGCTTGTTTAAAAAAAAAACATTTATAAAATATATGACCTTTTAATTCAATAAGAAGCGTAGTAGAAACTTTGTCAGTCTTTGAACAAATAAACAACGTCTTACTTAGGTAGTTAGCTTAATAAAACAATACTTTTGCTGACCAAACAGAAGGCTTTTCGTTTTTCCCGCTATAAAGCTCTTTAGGCAACATAATATCATTTATACTTTCAAAGTTAAGCTTATTTCTTAACTTAGTTTTAATTAAACTCAACTCAAAAAATGTGCCCTCAGCAGCTGCAGATCAGAGCTATGTGATAAGGACATAAGGTTCATAACAAAACTGGTTAAATTTTCATTCAGTCATTTTTTTTGGAAAAATCTCCGTTCACTCAGAAACAGTAAGGCAACATTTAAATGAGGTGATATTGAGTTCGTATTTTTGGTGTTCCAGCTCAAAAGATAAAAACTACCAAATTACCAAAACACAGAAAGCAAAAAAAAAATTTCCAAATATGGCTAAAAATTACCAATGTGGCAACCGTGATTTCTGCCATACGTACAGAATGTCCAATTGGACATTGACAGAGAGGGAAAAAATCTTCCTGTTTACTCCAATTGGAATAAGTATCTACGAAAAACAGAGAATTCCAACCCACGGAAAATGGGAAAACACACAAAAACATATATGTTAAAGTTTTTGTTGTTATTGGGCACGGGCAGTGCCGAAATCTTGCTTTTCTTAGAACTTAGAGCATGGAAATCGAGCGATCTGGGTAGTGATGGGGACAATGTGACACTGACAACCCAATGACCAGTAAACTCTAAGCTGTGATTCTGATGGTGTGCTCCTTGACGACATGATTCTCGACAGGGGATGGAGAGGCAATTAGAGCAGAAAAAAAGTCAAGATTCGCTGATTGATTGATTATTTACCGGGACCGGGTGATGGTACACAAACTGAGATAGGGAATATCCTCACAGGATTTCAAGTATGGTTCATCGGAGGGAGAGTGAGAGCTCAAGAAACAAGGTCCATGCTCCAAGGTGTGTCGATGATGTGTTGAGATTTTCTTATACATAAAATCTATAAGTGGATGCACAGTTGAAGAGAAAAAGAAAACTCTACAGACCAAAGAGAGCCGGGTGCATTCGAAATTCGAAAACAGAGGGAAATTACAAAGACTTCCATGGAAGTTGGGAGTATTACACAGGGGAAGTCCAAAACGAGTAAAGAAGTAGACCAAAGCCAAGATGACAAGTTTAGTTTATGTAACTTTAGGTAGGTGGATGCAATGTTGAACTGCAAGGGTAACCTACTTAAATTGTTTCTGAAATATGCTGTATCTTGAGACGGGGGAGTTATTGTTAAGTGCAGTTCACCAGTGCGCAGACGAAACTCGCATTGTGCACAACCTTGAGGCGAAACCCACTGAACTAGAACAAACCTAAATCAGTTCAGAGTCGGGTCTAGTGCGATCTCCAATTTTCACGTACAAATTGTACTTGCATTTTATCGATGACCGCCATTTGATGTAATCAACTGATTTCCGAGGCATTGGTGCTTAAATAGAGGAGATACTACAACAAAAAGCTAGCCAATCATGTGAAATAAATATGATATACAATAATATACAAGAGTATAAGAGTATAAGAGTATAAGGAGGTTACCATAAGTTGGGCAGATCCTGTACCACAGCTCCAAAAGTGGGTACACAGAACAAGTGCTTTTCATAAGTACAGCTGAGTTTTGAAACATAAAGGTACAAGTCTAAAGCTGAGCTTAACATCACTTGTCGCCAAATTGGAAAAGTAGATGTTTGATTTGCTTTAAAAGTTACTAGCTGACCCGGCGAACTTCGTTCCGCCTAATACCCTAAAAGTGTTGTTCTCACGACAAAAAGTTGCATAATCCTTACGCATCCACCAAGCCTAAAATCGTAAAATTCGAACAGTCCGTTCCAGAGTCTTGGGTGCACATATGGACGAAGTCTCTTTAATAGCTGTACCCACCCGGTTTTGCTCGTTCCTTTCGTATTAAGTCCCGACCTCATTCCGCAAACTGCTATATTTTGACAATGTCCGTTAATCATTTTAATTAGAAATAGCGTTCGAATTTTTTATTTATTTTTTTTAATGGGAGGTGCCACAACTTGTTTTCCTATCCCTCTGATCTTTTGTAAATTGACACCTTTAGGGTCCACAACTATCTTATCTTTCGAACTGGAACCAACCATACCCATCCACAAAATATCATTGAAATCGATAGAGTGGTTTTGGAGATCGACAACAGCCCCAATTATCGGGTCCAAAAGTATCCTATCTTTTAAGTCTTGGTAAACAGTAAATATAACAATACGTATAAATGAAAGTAATAATCATGAAAATTGGCCCAGTGGTATCGACTTATAACGTCAATATATACGTATATAATTATGAAAAATATATCTATAGTAAGATTTAAAAAAATGTTTTTTTTTCTATTTGAAGTGTTAATACTCGATTTCTATCCAGTTTATTTTTATCAAAGTGCATTTCCCCATACAAAATTTCATAACCTCTTTCATCGACTCAAAGTTATGTTTTCGCGACAAAAAGTAGCCAATGGCCTTCCTTGGTCCAAAACGAAACCGTCAAGCCCAAAATCGTTAAAATCGAACAATCCGTTCTCGAGTTATGCGTACACACACGGTTTTCATTCTCTTTTATATAGATAGATAGTTAGGAACTGACGAATAGGTCCATATAGAGCTCTAGGACTAGCTTTTCACAATTATTATTATTGTTTTTTTTTTTTTTTGAGGAATGGACTCCAATGGCTTGATCAGGAAGCTTTCATAGTTTAGGTTAGGCCTTCGGATATATGTGAGACGTCTGCGAGAGGTTCATATGCAATTTGAGACGACATACGATGGATCTTGAAATATTTGTAAGTCTTACAACCTCATTGTAACCAGAAACTAGGTCTTTCTTACATGTCCTTGAGGTGAGCAATTGAGGAGTATCGATATAAACAGACGTCTCTAAGGGATGCCCTTTTGCATGTTTGTGGATTGCAACACCTGCCGGGTCTTGCATCTTTTTAAGCTTAACCGACTCATTCTAGTGTCTCTTTAAGTATATGTTAACCATTAATGATCACCCCACACGTTTCCAGTGTTATCCAGTGCATTCCATTCCATCCTTTACGATCAAATGCGTGTTACTAACAGTTCTGTAAAGACCAAGTCCTCTAGCATCCACAATGGCTTGGTTTTTACAGAGGAGTTGCGGCCCTTTTTTGATATCTTGAACTTCGGTGCTCTTCTTCTTCCTTACTTGAGCATTATTTGCCAACCGCTCGATATGGTCATCCATAGCTTGATACAGCTGAAAAAGTTTGGAGTTGCTTTTCCTTTTCAAAAGGAGTCATCTTTCGGTTTCTGAACTGTTCATTGCACAGCGTGTTTTCAAGACGTTATGGAAAAGGTTTTGATTTGTTAAAATTTCGAAATTGACAATTGCATTTTATATTTAAAGTCATCGGGCAGTGACCGACCATTTTCAAAACACTTTAATATAGGAACGCTCCCCATTTTTAAGTACGTATAACCGCATGCACAGTGACGTATACGCAACTGCATTGATGACGTACGCTTCGACTCATTACGTGCCCTTACCCGTGCATATGACGGTTGTATAGTGTACACCTAGGTCATGTGCACTTTAAATCGCAGCTCGATTTATGTATAATAGCTTTGGCAACATGCACCTGCAGCGACAGCGCATGTCTGGCCAGTAGAAAAATTACTGGGAAATTTCCATCTCTCAAATTGGACCAACTGATAGACATGCGCGATCTCAGGATAGGGGTATCAAATTCTCTGGTTCACCTATAGACCGAGAGGGAAGTTCGAAAAAAAAGGCATTTCTCACGAGAGATTCCGTATTCATCAGATGATGACACCTCCTCACTGCTAACTGTGACAGGGCAACGTACAGCAACAAGCTGCGAGATGAGCCATACTCACTATTATTCATATTGCTGCTATAGGGCGCTACCCATTTACCATTCGATTGGAGAGTGCAGTGCTACCATAGAAACCCTTTCGAATTCCCTGCACAAAATGGTCATGATGTGAATGATGACGATGGTGGTTGGGGGGGTTCAAGATGAGAGTGCCCACTGCAATGACGTCATACTTAGCATTGCTTACGGCAACAGCGCATTGATAAAGAGCACAAGGATACACGGCAACCGGGATTTTTTGTTTTACATTGTAAATTTACGCAATTCGAGTCCTGGCAAGGCGATGATGCATTATGTATGTGTGTAGTGAATTGGGGCATCAGATGATTCTGATTCTGAACTGCACTGGGAGAGCTCTGATTGTGACGCTTTCGCGCTGGTTGTTGGTTGAATAAGTTGAGTCCTGAATTGATGCATCGACGGGATGGGTATATGCCAGGGTACCGCGTCTATTAACGGCGAAGGGACTTTCGCAAACTTGCAATGCGCACGATGGAGGTTTAGATGGGCATCGACACTGGGGTGGTATTTATGCGCTGCAGCATTGTGCTATTTACGTTTCTTTACGCGTTTCTCTCCTAAGGCTGATGGTGAAGTTGATTTTGGGAAATGATGGTTGGGTGTTTGTCTGTGCTGCACGATGCTCCCTGTTCCCTGTTGTCCGCAAGGATCAAGTGATGTTCCATATACCTACCGTTGACATCAGTTGCGGCAAATTAGTTTCGAACAAGCATGCTGAATTTAATTAAATATTGAGGCGCCCTCCCAAAGGGCTGTTATAATGAAGAGCTCTTTGTTTTGTTTTCCGTTGACTGGTTCGCTCTGTAAACGTGTACACAATGGTGAGGTGACCATGTTTGCTACCTCCATTCGTGATGATCCGGCTATTCAAAGTAATGATGGGCCAATTAGAGGATTCCGCTAAAATCGATACCAAAGCGGGCCGTTCGGAGATTCTTTGCCGAGCAGGAAGACGCTCTAGTAGAATGGCATAGTGCGAACTTCACCCAAAAGGCAGACACCGAAGCTAGGGTGACTTGGCCACACTGAATGCGAAGTACTCTCGTTGTAGCTAATGGAGGATACTACCCTTAAGGCAAGAATACAGAAAGTAGGAGTATGCTTTGCAAGTAACCGTATATGCCATTCAAAATTATAGTCGCCGACTAAAAAAACTTACATCGCGGGAAGTTAATCTTCGGTGGAATTGAAATTAGTGCCGTAGTCAATCGTACTGACTAGCATTGCCAGAGAGGTCTAGGATTTAAGATACAATTTCGGTTGTCCTGGGGTGCGATTAAATAAAAACAAAATAATATCTTATAAGGTACCTTAATTAGGTATGTGTTCTTAGTTTGTCACGGGAGAAACTTGGAAATCCCGGGCTTTTCCATATCGAGCCGCGAGAAAAACCTGGCAACTCTAGTACTGAGGTATTTCTTTTTAACTTCATCCCACTGAATGTGCTTCCTTGCAGGGATGGAAAATGGCATTTTCAATTTGTACTAAAAACTCTTGTAAGATTGTACTGAAATGGAGTCAATTGTATTGAAAACTATTTTTCGTATAAAAAAATGTTTATATATAAGTCTATGAGCTCGTCAGGCTTAATACTCTCATTCAGTGTTGCCAGATATGATTAAGCGCTTTGTCGTAATTTGGGCTACTTAAGAACAAAACGATAGAAATGTCTTCCATAAGCGCCCAACACATTTTACAAATTTTGCGTTAATTTTGTTTGTTTTTTTGTGTTATTCCTTCACAAAACTAAAAAAAAACGAAGATATTTTTGGACAAACCAGCACTTTTAAACTTGGCAGCACTCTTGCTGTCAAGAAACATCGAAAAGCAAGCATAGCAATTTATTTTGCAGGCCACAAAAGCCAATTGCAGAAGATAGAAGTCAAATAAAATGCACGACGCGAATAAGTAAGATGTGTTAATTGGAAAAATACCCAAATTTTCAACTATTTTTGGGCTTGATATTCAAAATATTGCCCTAAGCTTGAAAATCATAACAGGATGAGTTTCTAATGAAAAGTAGAATCCATGCTTTATGTGAAACTTAAAACAAATAGTTCGTTAGTTGATTTGATTTTCTATTTTCGGAAAAATAATAATTGCAAAGAATTTGCAAAATACAGATAGATAAATTGTATCGAATTAAAGCAAGTTGTACTTTTGTACTCTAGCAAACTCATTTGTATCGAATTCAATACAATTGTATCGACTTTTCCATTCCTGCTTCCTTTTTTTATTCATCATGAGGTATGAGATTAGTTTCTTATTTTTTCTTTCTAATAATGTGTTTTAAGATCTAATACATAGAATGACTTCTTATTGAATTCAGCTGTCACTTCAGTGTTTTCCTCGTCCAACAAAATAACCTGTGAGCAACTCCATCACCGCCATTCAAAGATACTAATAACTATTTATGCAAAGGTAAATAAATAAATCAAAAATACTATCAAATCCTATATTTGTTTTCACTCTCTCAACGCATATATCTACCACAAGCAAATTTGTACTGAAAGTTAACTTGTTCATTTGAAGATGTCTTTGTTTCCGCTGCAAAACAGTGGCGCGTCTGTATTTTTGGAACATGTGTGAATTTCGCTTGGACTGCTAGTCCATGTACGGTAGGGTGTCCCGTCGCTGTATGAAGAAAAATTGTTCTTCGAATATTTCATCGAAGTTGCGTATTGACGAGAAGATTCCGAATGTGTACTTACTTTCTGATTACGGTATAACTTTTGGGCCTCTACCGACATTTGAAGAATAGGGAAGAGTAACTAAGGCGCTTACATCTATTCAATTTTCTATTGATTCAAAATTTTGTGATTATTTAATAAATATATAATTATATAAATATTATTTGGAGCTATATCAAAATAATAAAAATTCATTGGCGTGTAATCAAACAATTTTAATCAGTGTCAACAAGTGTTTTTAATTATTAATTCTGAACTGTCTGAAAAAAGCGTTATAGCGCTTTCTATATCGTTCAGAGCATCAGCAGGTCACGCTTCGCACTCTTAAGCTTCGAATCTTTTTTTTTTTTTTCTGAAAGCTAGTCTGATTATAAATCTAACGACGCAGTATTTTTTGCATTCAAAAAATATATTTTCTGATGAAAAATAATGACAATTTGGCGGATTGTAAAGGTGTTCTGATTTAGTCATATTAGGACAGCTAGTGCTCAAGTGTCTTTCATTTATAAATCTATAAATGCTCTGAAAATGCTCGGTGCAGTAAAGACTCGGTCTGCTCAAACTCTTCTCAGTGCTGCACTGTGAACGAGAAACGAAAGCCAACTAGTTATACAAAATTTGAAAGCAACCACAAATATTATAAAAACTACCAACAATCGAACAAAATTTTTTGTAGCATAATCAGAACAATTTCAGTTACCAGAAAATATTTACAAGTTACCTAAGTTTAATATAGTGTATTGATGAAAAACGTTTTTGGCGTCCGAGCAGAAACCTCAAATTAAATATAAAAACAAAACTATGGGCAAGACAGTTCCGAAGAATAGATGAACATTTTTGGTACCGACGATCATCATGGCCTAAAATGAAACCAATCATATAGAAGCCCGAAATGTATTAAATTCAACAGGTTCAACAGCACTTTTTCTTTTTGCTCTTTGGAAAATAGCCCCACTCATTCAGTACTATAGTGACAGCCTAGTACCAGCGATATTTCATATACTCGGATTGCTGTCGCTGGATATTTTCATTCATCTCTTTGCCATAATCTCCATACACTTCACAGATTATATAATCCTTTGCAGGTCCCAGCTTTTTGCTAATGGATTCAGTGCGCTTATGGCTGCAGTTCAATTTTTTTCTAGCTACTTTAGAAGGCATCCTTTGTAAAACTTTGTCCAACCTTTTGTTGCTTTCATCTCTCAGCTCTCGGATGATATCGCTTATACAAGTCGCCGCCGATTATCCCCTCTGTCATTTGCAAATCTAAAATATAAATTCAGAAACTACTTCCTTTGAGGAAAATGCTGAAAGTTTTCTAATTTTCAATTTCAAAGTCAACTACTCGAAACTACGGTTGAAGAAGCCTGCGAGCTCGAAGATGCACTGTTTAGTATTTTCTCTTCTTAAAAGGTAAAAATCGTAAAAACAAAAACGCAACAAACACTGATACACTGATACTGATACCTTAGAATCAAACACATCGTTCTTGTGGATTATACATCGGCATCTATACAAAACTGAAAATAAGAAACTGTGGGTAGAGCCAGCTGTACATATATTTTAGTTCGCTGCCCTGTTGTAGGAAATGCGGCGGCACATATTCACCCATCTGCTTCCGAGTAATGGATTTCATTTTGCACAATTTCCCCTATACAATCTCAAAGTGAATAAAATTACGAAAACGGAAACGGACGGCAAAGTTTGTCTTCCTTTTTAAAACAACTCAAAAACCATCACATCCCGTAGACGTGTGTCATTTATTTCGGAAGCATTTTTATATCATTTTGTATTTTTTTTTTTTTTCACTTTTTTTTTATTTTACCTCCAGTGTCTTTTGCGTCTTAGGTGTACGATGCCAGTGGGGTGTGGGGAATGTATCTAAATACTTGTCTGGCGATGTTGGGTGTTGTTAGTGTGGTATAAGTCTCACCGGTAAAATTCTGTTTGTGGCTTGTAGTTGGTGTAGTGGTGCGCCCGTGTGGTTGCTTTGTAGGGATTCGTTAGTTCAGAAGTATTGCAAGTGCATTTTCAGAAAATAAGACAAATTTTTTTTTTGTTTGAACAAAAAAAAGGAAAGAAAACATACAAAACGAAACTCATTTAAATTTAAATTGAAGACAAGACATTAGGAGGTTTCCTCTTCTACTTTCCTTACAACATGTTCCGGTGCGATGTTTAGAGAACTCGTCTGCATTTCAACACGGGCGAGAGATTTCTTGCACAATAAAACGAGTTCACAGGAAATACGGGGGCGCTGGGTGCGTGTGAGTGGAAATGAAGTTTAAAAACGAAAAGTTAATTAGGATTTTTAATGAATACCATGTACACAGCATTCAAGTTTCAAAGTTAATCACTGATGCTTGGTAAGCTGTTAAATAGATTGTAAATGGCATCCCAGATGTGGGGGTGGAACTTTTTGAGCCGACACCAGCTAAGGTTTGTTCATTTCTGAGCAAAGGGGTGGTCGGATTAGATTACGAAGGAGACCAGTTGCTCATAGAACAAAAGTCACAGAAACTTTTCCTTTGCTCATATTGGACTTCAATCGCATATGGCAGGTCGAAGGTATTTTTACTAAACTTTGTAGATCAGAGAGTTTTTTCCTGTCACCAATCATGCCAAAACTAGACAGCTCATCCCTATAAACGCTGTCAAAGGTGAATTTCGATCAGATAAGTGTTCAAAACTCTTGTCTCCGACACTGTTAGTCGGTTGGTTACCAAGTGGAAAGCATCAGCTGAGCACTCTTTTTCAGACCATCGTAATATTCAATTTAATTTAGCCGATGAACCTCCTTGCCAACTTCCGTTCAGAAATCCTGGTAAAACAAATTGGCCAAGGGATACTCTGAAACAATCAGTTACCCCTTGTAACACCAATGAGCTTGATCTTAAAGTCAAGAATCTTATGTTGGCCTTTAACAATGCGATGCCCTACTCATGTCTTCTTATTCTGCCTAGGGGAAGGAAAAAGCCGCATTGGTGGACGTCAGATTTAGGTCTGAATAAGTCAAATTGTAGAACATTTTTCAATCGTTCCAAAGACACAAGGAAAAGCTTCCGACTGGGATTTCTACAAGGAAGCCCTAAAGAAATATCAGAAACAACTTAGAAAAGCCAAGCGAGTATATCTTGGAGACTCTTCTGTGGTAAGATAGAGGAATCCTCCGAGGATAGCCGAGCTACACAACATCTAGGATATCATCTTGCCAGTGCTAATGATAATCCTTAGAAGCTGTTTAGATCCGGAGTACATCTCTCCTATGCTATGGAGAGAAGTTAAAGTGGCATTGGCAGCTCAGAACGTGGATGCCTCACTTGGCGAGCTGATTAATTTGATGCTCATTATCCGAAGAGACCAGAAGATCTGTCAGCAGAGGAACCCACCAAGGTGGCATCCTATCTCGGATGACGTTGCTATTGCTGTGTCAAGTACCTAAATACTTTGGGGTTTGGGTGTTAACCCTCACAAAACTGTTCTTGTCCTCTTTTCTAGTAAATACAAGATTCCACATATTCACCCTCCATATATAAATGACACTAGTTCGACATTGTCAAATGAAGCTAAATAGTTGGGCCTTATTTTTGACAGAAAGTTAACCCGGAAGCCTAACATCCAAGAAAGAGTTAAAAAAGCCTTTCTCTGGCAAAAAAAGGCATAGAGAACAAAAGGGGCTTACAGCCTCGTATCACTCACTGGCAATACGTCTCTGTCATAAGGCCGATACTCACGTATGGTGTGGTTGTCTGGTGGACTGCTTTGAAATCAGCGATCAATCGAAATAAGTTAAGCAAAGTCCAAACAGCTTGCTTGTGCATCGGCGGGACTGTTCGAACTACCCCCTCTGCTGCACTTGACATCCTGTTTCATCTGGCACTAATTAATATCTTCAGCAGGCAAACGGCAGCTTCTTCAGCCGTACGCCCCAAAGCTACTTCACAATGGACCAGCAGAACAATTGGCCATGCTGCTATCCTGAACGATTTTAAGAACCTTCCAGGAAACATCGACTACACCACACCCAGAACTACAGTACGATAAAATCTTCCAGGTCTCCACTCCGACTAGATTGTTCTGGGAGGAGGAAGCATTCCTGGATGAAGAATCGATCCATTTCTTTACAGATGGTTCGAAAACAGATCTGGCCAAAAAGGTGTCATCACAGGACATAGGCAGGCATGCAACAAGGCTTGGCGCATTTTCAAACGATTTTTGCAGAAGCTGTCTTGACAACGAGGAGGAATAAACTATTCTCCATCCCCTCTGTACTTGTCCGGCTCTCTCACAAAGACCAAAACTCATTTTGGGAGTGTTCTGCTATAGCGATCTGAACAATCTAAAAAAAACGCAGACATCCGAAATCCCTTACGCTTCATCAGAAGCTCCAATTGGTTTAACGAGTAGGAAGAATTAAATTTTAGATTCATGTGGTGTCACAAGGGACCTTATAATAGTCGATTTTAAAAGATAAATTGAAAATAGCACCCTTCCAATGATCTTTCCCTTTTATATTCAACAAAAGAAAAGACGAGACAAGGTTTCAGTCTTCAGTTTTTGATTCAGGTTTTATTAGTAAAGGTACTTGCCCAGCCAACAATTTTTCAACATACAACACCAAACAACAGTCTACCTGAAATAATATCAGGGCGCTCTTGAAGCGTTATAAGTTCGTCTTTCATGAGAGAAGTTCTCTAAAAACAACTAAACAATTATCAGAGCGGAATTAGAAAGCCTCTGTAATAAGTTCCGGTCCACCACAAAATCGGCCTCCTATTACCCCGCTCTTTTTTGGGGAGTATACCGAAAGTTCTCTATCATGGTAAGGCACACATTTCCGCACCCATGTCTTATTTCGCCTACCCAGGTCCTGATGGCGTGTGAAATTATAAGATGACATCTAACCTGGGATCTAAAAGAGGGGGCATCAGAATACCCGACATCTAAAAACCTTGATTCATACCCATAGGCAAGTTTCCTCATGACAGTTTCGAAAACAAGTAACTTTTAGTATTGGGACTAGGTCGATCTCGCTTTATAGAGGTCGTATGGGTCTTTGTTGAAACGACATCTCCAGTCAACGGTCAACGCCAAAGGGACCGAATATGTTATGGAAAATCTAACTTTCGAAACGGTCTCTATTTGAAGTTCATACTTCGGAGACTATCGATGCATGCTTCGATGGATTCGTCACTATAAACGCATGTCCCCAACTCGGATTTCAAGCTGTACTTAGTGAATGCGTGCCTCTGATGATTTGGATATAGATTTCCAGAGGGTCTACTTTAGCATATACCACAACCGCCAAAATCTAATGCAAAGAAGCGACTTTTGAACACGAATGAAAAAGCTTACACATAAGAAGATTCATAATTTATTTTAATCAGCCCGAAAAGATTCACTACTATCATAGTACTAATTGACACCACTTGTGAAATTCAAAATTTCGTCTTTAACTGCATATAAGACCCAATACCTATAGACTTGTTGGCATAGCCAACGTCGTTGCACTAATCGAAATAAAATATGGTTCATGGGTAGCTCTCCCCATTTCGGATTGATAGGACGTGGTAGAACTGAAACTCCTTATACCAGGCATTAAAGACTTCTTCAGAGGTTGAACGAAGTGCGACAAAAACTCTTCCAGCTGTTTTCTACCATCGTTGACCTTTCGCGCTATACCTACTTCCTTGACACTGATTTGTACAGAGGTCCCAAGCTAAAACTTTGTTACCATGTAACCAAATAATCCGCTGCATTGGGATACAAAGAAAAAACAACTCATATTCCTACACCAACTTACACATCAAGTTCCATCTATCTACCAACAGCGATAGCACAATGGTTTAGTAGAACGTCCCAATTCACTATTTATTCCATTTGCCCTTTCAAACCCATTTCCATGAAGTTGCTGAACCTTTTTCATCGTTAAGCTGACTCTGGTAAATGCATCTTAAAATGCACGTTCAAATAAGCCAATTACCCAAGTTAGTTAACGCTGAGTAGCCGCATATAAACGAGGCTCAGCTCGCCCCCCTGGCACAGCTTTCAGGTCTTCTTATTATTATATTTCTTTTTCATTCGTCTTTACTTCCACAGTCCTACGGAACTCTATTTTACCTTACTATTTTTTTTTGCAGACGGAGATTTTAACTTTATCCGCCGTTAACTTTCTGGGACACTGCCACAGCTTCAAAGTCACAAAATCAAATTAGGTAAAAAAAAAGGAAAAAAAAAAATTAGCCATGCTACGAACTGGCGAACGATAATTTATGCACAGCAACCTGGATAGTAGTCAACTTACCCCGACCAATCAGCCACCAACATCACCCACTGGACGACACGAAAACATACACCGGTATAGGTGTAGGTGTAGGTGGGGGACCTGGACGAAGGAGCTTTTTGCATCAAAAATCGAATGAAAAAGTTATAGCTGGTCGACTGCACGTAATTTGCGATTGAGCAACGGGGATGACACAAAAAATATCCCTTGACGGACAAAAAAGCAAAAACAACTCACCCAGCTCTTCTGTATTCACATAGAGGGGGACGACAGGTTGATGTTTGGCAAATGGAAATGGTGCCGGGGCGGCCGTGACAGTGCCGCTGTAGGAGTTATACTTCTATACGAATACTGTGACGACGACGACGATGATGATGATGATGATGGTGATGTTGCTATGAGCCAGAAAGTCGATCTCGTTGCGATGTTGTCCGCTCCAGTTCACTTTGGTCTTTTTGATTTTTGCCCCATTATTATTAACCAGTTTCTGTTTTTCTCCCTACCCTGGCTTTCGTTTTTTCGTTCCCCCCCTTGCTGTCACTAACGCCTCCTATTATAGCTTGTTAATTTTTGCTCGATGTTAGTACAGAAAGGTGGCCAGTTTCGCTTATTTTCAGTTTGATATTTTTTATACGATGCAACCTGAAGGCCGTTTTGCATGCACCGCAAAATTATCTTTTAATCAAGTTAACTTGGGAAGTCATAATATCGAGTTGTGTCGATTGGAAAGCGCTGTACCTACTCGCTTGCGAGTTTTGCTGTGAGAAGAATTATTCAATTTATTATTTTTCCGAGTAGTGTGTAATTCAATCGGCAGATCCAGTTGAGGTTGGCCATTTCATTACGCTTTTTACGGACAATTAACTGCGAAAGGTATTGGGTACACGGTTCAACTATACTACACATGCGACACCTAATTTTTAACCTAATCCCCTAATCCACATTATATACCCAAAAGTGTAGGTACTTAAACAACCATTTCAGGTGGACCTTTATCCTGTTATCACGAACCATTAAAAAAAAAATCAGCAAAAACAAGTTAACCGTCGCAGATAGAGTAAAAAATTAACAAAAGCCACACAAATGACCCAACAGCAACTTTTCTTCCACCCGCACATCGATGAAAATTGCGAGAGAAGGAGGCGAAACAGAATTACCTCTGAGACTGTGATATCCGAAAGGATTTGCCAATTTATGCACACACGAAAAGGAACAAAATAAAACGTAAAACTTCTCCGAGTTTAGACAATGTTATCCCTTTATAGACGTCCCCGTTGTTTGGCAGGCATTTGGACAGCCAAATGTGTTTAACACATTGCCAAGGAATTTTTCAAAACAAATAGTTTTTTTTTTGTCCAGCTATCCCAAAAAAGTCCCTGTCCTTACCTCGATTTTTTTCCTAACTTTCATTCCGATACATCTATGATTATATAAGTGTATGCTTTAAGGATATAAGGCGAACCAACACACACAGGTGCGGACGGTGACGGAAGAGAGAACCAACTGGAAGAAAAATCGTCCACCGTATCAATGGACCTTTTCTCAATACTGAACATGCCGAGTGGAAAGGTTAGACGATTCATGGGCTGGGTGCGGCTAAACACTAGATCTATATACATAGTGTGAAATCTGTTTTTTATCCTTTGAGGACAATACGAACGACTAGTGAATTTCGTTGTCGCATTTCATCTGACCGTACTGGAAAGTAGAGGAGTTCTTTTTGTATTTATGGTAAAAATTATTCAACTAAAACACACCCGGTATCGACATCTAAGGATGTCCGAGAGAATTTTTCGGACTCCAGCCCAAACATACGGATGACTTCGGATGAGTGGTTTCGCCGCACACTGGTTACTTTCGGTAGATATATGTGTGTTAGTGTGTACATTAGCACCCACTTGGTCGAATTGGTTTTACACTGAGAAATTATAAAAAAAAGGTTGGGGGTTGGGGGTGCGGTGAAAATTGGTCTGAAACTTTGTTTTTAATTTAAGGGTTTAAATTATTTTAGTTTTTCCTGAAACTGAGGAAGGTGGAAAAAACGTCGGTACAAAAGAGCTGGAAATGACATTTTTTTTCTTTCCGTACCTTTGGGTGCAACTCTTGTGATTGCTTTGAAATTGGATATCAACAGCAAATTCTAAAGAAATTGTTTTTGGACTATGGAATGGGAATAAACCTACTTCCCAGTAAGACATACTTGTCAATATTGGTTGTGTCCGTTTATTTCACTCGGTTGAGCTGGATTGCTATCCGAAAAGAACGTAACTAATATATGTTTCGGTTCGTATCACGTTCTAATACTAAGTACCAGTTTGACCGGTTAAGAGTTGTGTACTTTACAAATGTTTACACTTGAAAAGGTTCCTATCTTCCTACCTTAATGTTATATTGAAGTCTCTCCTAAAAGCGATTTTCATACCCAAAACAGGCAAATGCTCTCATGTCATGTGCAGATCTCACCGCTTCTGACTGAGTATAAGTCCAATTGTAGAGTGTTGTAAAAGTATTTCAGAAAAAGAGCCGCATATTGCTGTGATAAGGTATATTTAATTAAATAACATTATAATCGTTAGAGTAACTTCGATTTGCGATATCGTGTACAGGGCCATCTTAGGCTATGCCTGGGCCCTTGGACATACAAGAATTTGGGGACCCATTCGAAAGTAAAAAAAGAGAATGACAAAAAAATGTTTCCGCTATAATTTTATTATTATTATATTACCCAACAAAAGTTTTCTATAAGAACTCTGAGAAGCAACGCAAGCACGACTCAGCTATTAACTCTGATAAATAGAATAAAAATAATCTAATCATAAATATTAACGTATATTCATGGAACTTTAGTTCAAGACTAATATCATTTAAATAAAAACTGTAAAGCAATTATACGACTTTAATTAACTAAATTTAAATTTTGGCAAAAGGTTTAGCGATGAAAGAAATTCTGTCAGGAGGTTCAGTGGCTCAAATATATTTTTTCAGTAGATTTAACGGCGAAATTTTGAACTTAAAAATTCTAAAATTCTATTTAAAATAATTGAAAACAAAAAAAAACTTTACTAGCGGACCACGCCTGCTCTGCCAGGCGTTAAAATTGAAACGTAAATAAAAGTTGATAGTATTTGGTACGGATCTCTTATTCAAAAATATAAACCATTTCCCTCATTGTGATCACTTGATGAAATTGTATTAAAAAAAAAACACGTGTGTATGTTTTATATAACCATATCCCAGAAAATTGTTGAATTTGAATTGTTACTGATCAATGAAGTGAATGTTGGGATTGAGACTACCTATCGCTATTTGAGGAAAAAGCTTTTTTTTTTTTATTATTAAACGGTCTTTGAAGTACGGACAACATTTTTAAGTCTATTATTAAAATGTTTTCTAAAATTAAAACAAAAAAAAAAAACCTTTCTTCTTTGGCAAAATTAAATTAAATAACCTACGATAAAGGCCCTGGAGATGGGCTGCATGTGCCCTTATAGTAAAGACGGTACTGATCGTGTATTCAGTTGGAAAATATTTTATTTTTATTTCTCATTTCTTCCTCGATAACTCGCATTCGTTCTTTTTACAAACTCTTTAGTTCAGTCGGGAACTCTTTATTTTGGGAACTTCTTAAACCACTAGAATATAAGAAGCAGGAGCGTTTTATTTTTGCCATACCCGTAGGAATTGCTGTGAGAAGCCCGGTTTCCTGTATCCACTTGGATATGTCACGGCCACTATTCAACTAGCTATTTATTGACCTTTTTTTTAATTAATGTACTAAAAAAAAAAACATGAATTAGCCAAATAAAAGATTTCCAACACCGCTCCAACATGAAATCATGAAAATCATAAAAATAAAATTAGGGTAAAATTCAATTTTAAATAATAGAAAAATATACTAATAACTTAGATAATAGTTTTCTTTTCTCAATAAAAATAACACAGAAAAAAGAAGGAGTAAGAAAGGACTTCTAAATTTATTTCCTATAAGTTCTAGATTCGATGAAAATGATTTAAATGAAAATCGAAGAAAGTAAGTAGCTAGGTAGGTACTTGACATCAGAAAACGGACTTTTTAGTAATGCAATATGTTATTAATAAAGGGTTTTTCAACAGGGACGCTACAAAAGTAGAGCGACAGGGACAGCAAGAGACGCCGAATTTCTTGCCGCTGTTTCGACATTTCTCTTCAGTAAGGTTTGCCATTTCATGATGGAAAGATATACGAGCCAAAAACGAGTCGAAATTATTAAAATTTACTACCGAAATTCGGAGTCCGTGGCCTCAACGTTAAGAGCGCTACGTCCAATTTATGGTCGTCATAATCGTCCTAGCAGATCAACAATTGAGCGTCTAGTAGACAAATTTGAATCCACAGGCACAGTACAAAATGTTCCCGTGCCAGTGAGACAAAGAAGTGCCCGTAGTGTCGAGAATATTGCTGCCGCTGAGGCTTCAGTTGAAAAAAGACGCAAGAACTGAAGCCGCTTGACCACCAGAAGCGTCGTATGTTCGTGAATTGGGCTGAGCAACAACTTGAAAATGATTCGGATTTTCATCAAAAAATCATCTTCAGCGATGAGGCTCATTTCTGGCTGAATGGCTTCGTCAATAAACAAAATATGCGGTATTGATCAGGCAGCAATCCACACGTACTCCATGAGTCATCATTGCATCCCGAAAAAATTACGGTTTGGTGTGGTTTATGGGCCGGCGGCGTCATTGGGCCGTACTTCTTCCGTGATGATCAAGACCGGCACGTTACTGTGAATGGGAATAGCTACTACAATGATAACCGAATATTTTTGGCCCCAATTGGATGATATGGACTTGGAGGACATGTGGTTCCAACAGGACGGCGCCACAAGCCACACAGCGAATGTCACAATCAATTTATTGGAAACCAAGTTTGGAGAACGAAATGGTCCAGTCGCTTGGCCGCCTCGGTCGTGCGATTTGACGCCGTTAGACTATTTCCTGTGGGGCTACGTCAAATCTATGGTCTATGCCAACAAGCCAGCGACGATTGATGAACTTCGTACGAATATCGAACGTGAAATTGCAGCAGAATCGGCCGATTTATGCTTGAAAACCGTCGAAAATTGGGTTCAGCGTCTGGACTTCTGCAAGTGTGCCCGTGGTGGCCATGCAAAAGAAATCGAATTTCATACATAATGGCATCGAACGTACTTTCACAGGAATAAAGAATTTTATTGATATCCAAAACCGTTTTTGTTTTATTTAAAAAAAAAAAAACTTTTGTAGCGCTCTTATTGAAAAACCCTTTACAAGGAAATTCTTTCTGATGTTGTTGTTGTTGCGCCTCTCCAGTTAGCACGATCTTTGGCTATAACTGCCTTTGAGTTGGGCACTCCAAGTTAAGGTCCCCTTCCATTTGCGCGAGTTATGTCACAACCTCCGATACGAAACAAAAATTCAAAACCTTTCAAAATTTGCTAAGAGTCAAATGTCAATTTTATTTTATTATTTATTAGTTTTATGCTTTTTTATTTCTTATTTTACAAAAATACCACTGGGTATTATTTCCCTTACAAAACGACAACAATATTTTAAATGTTAACTCGGTAAGCCTCCGAATCAGACTGAAAACTATTCGCATTCAGCAAAATGTTCCTTATCTTTTAAATGGAGAAAATTTGGCCTTGATTACATGGGTTTTCTCCAGGATCTGAATATTATTGTATTGTGAACATTTGGTCGGTTGTAAAACTACCAGGCCTATAGCCAGTTTGATGACAT
This sequence comes from Cheilosia grossa, assembly GCA_963082955.1. Classification (NCBI taxonomy): domain Eukaryota; kingdom Metazoa; phylum Arthropoda; class Insecta; order Diptera; family Syrphidae; genus Cheilosia; species Cheilosia grossa. The sequence goes on along the minus strand of OY720145.1, from coordinate 39,726,525 downwards.
ATGGTTTCAGGCGTTCACACAGTACGGCAGATAGGATCTTATATGCGATGTTAAGGAGACTGATGCCTCTATAGTTGGCGCAGTTTACAGGGTCTCCTTTCGTGTGGATCGGGCAAACAATGCTGAGGCTCCATTCATCAGCCATACTTTCCTGTAACCAAATCTTGGAGACGAGTTTTAGTATGCACTCTACCAAGTCATCTCCGGCTGCCTTGAGAAGCTCGGCAAGTAAACCGTCTGGTCCGGCAGCTTTGTTGGACTTCAGCTTGGGTATTGCTTTCCTCACTTCACGTTGGTAAGGTGGACGGAAGTCTTGGCTTTCATCGCCCCGGTTGAATGGTTCTTTCTGATGGCTCATATATAATTAATCAAATCAGTTTCTTGGGTGAAGGAAACCTATGATCGATTTAAAAAAAAAAGCTTTAATGGAAGAAATCAATTCTTGAGACTGAAAAGCTTATTAAATATTTGATTTCAAGAATACGTTTCTAGTTTTTGTATTTATTTCTATAGTTCTCGACTCATGTGCAGAAAATGTGAAAAATAAGAAATAATTTGCTTCTACAATAACCGTACTGTATGTTCTTGTTTAAGAAACTTCTACTTCCAGTTTAGAAAATAATTTTTTCCTTGCAGGTAACTGTCTATCACTATGGATGACAAATGCAAAAATATTCAATGGCCACACTGCAAAACTCTAGTCGGCCTGAACGCAAAAGCCATCAGATTGGGTCGGTAACGCCCCTTTTCTTATAAATATTATCCACATTATTCGAACTGTCAACTATGTAATCATTTACGTAATTCTTGCCTGGATTCGTGGGACATTGTGGACAGGTACCATAAACGCCAACAGCCGGCAGTCAGATTTAACTTAATTCGAAATTATTTCCAGTGAGTTGTTGTCATTGATTGTGGTACCACGTGACATACTTCTCCAACTTGCAAATTATCGTGATAGATATTCTATACAAGAGGATGCCCTGACTTTCTCTTAGCACACAAGTCGAATACGGAATTATTGAATGCAGTTGAAGACCTTCACTGTGTAGGCTTTGAATACTCTCTGCTAAAGCACAGTTTCTCATTCTCCTGTTAGGTCAATAGCTTTATTGTTGTTATAAACCACATTGATTTGGAAACATTTTGATCACATTGGCAGCAACAACTGCACGCACGCTGTTCAGAAGTGAAGATCTAAGCCAATATCTAAGGGCGCAAGCCCCTAAATTTTCTTCTGTCATTTCCCTTTTAATCACTTCAATCGGCGACAAAAAAGGCCCAACCCATAGAATCCATTGTTGACGTCGCTTCAATGGATCCGTTTATATTGACGTATAAGATGGAACGAGCATTCAGATCACAGTTTCTCTAATGCCCTCAATATTTATACCAACGAAAGTGCTTCCTAACACGTTGGGACATCTTTCAAAAGTGTCAATGGTGAAGTTGATGCGTCGCATCTTGCAAGTGCGCTGCTTATGGGTCACCTTCCATAAGCTGGTGTGCATTAAATCAACCTGTCTGTCGAACTGGGCTGGGCCCTTAACGATCCATACTTTTTCGTTCATCAAAAGCTTCGTTGGTTGTTCTCTTATTTTATTAGGTAGGTAAGTAAAAACCTGAGATACTAGATAAAAGAAAATAAAATCAACTTTTTTGTTAATCATCTCATATGGCAGTTTATACCCAATAACAATGTGAGTTTTTATAAGTTTGAAGCTCTCACTCTCTCAGCAACAGGCACTTCTGGTTGGAGATTAGAGATTTGTAATCGCCCAACGCCTAATGTACTATTTTAAGACTCTTACAATTTACAAGATTTTTGAGTACAAATTGAGTACCTTAAACAGAAACTCCTGCTAACATGCGTAATAGACCGATATCATTATATAGATATACAGGTAGATATGTACTCGTAAGAATTCAGAGATGTTTTTGAACTTGCATTAGCAGTTACTGAATATCCGGATGGACGAAGTGGGAGTTTCTGATTGGGTGGGCACCAAGTGGTTGGAATTATTTAAAAGTGCACATTCAATATGGCTGAAAAAAACAAGACGTGGGTAATATCTACTAAAGAGAAGTTTCGCGTATAGCTGTTATTGGATTTTCATTGGAAGTTCGCCATTGAATTTACAAAAATGTACCGTGTGTGAACACAGGCTTAGATTTTGGCAGTCATTTTTGGAAATATTTTTATGAGGGCTTAATTTGCATTTCTAAAGAAAAACTTAATATAGGATATTATATTAGTTAGTTAGTTGAATTGACTATTAATTTCATAAAATATAAATTGTTAACAATTTTTCATTCTTAGTCTTAATGTGTATTTCGATCTAAATCGCTAGAGCGGCTTCTGTAAAATGATGCAGACAAAATAGTAAGAATTATTGCAAAGTTTAGTTTGAAAAATACTATTGCTTTACTATTTAATTGGAAACTGAGTATATGTATAAGGTATTGTTCGAGATGTAAGCATTAGATATTTGGTTTTTCTGGTTTTATTTAAGTCGAAAAATGGCTTTTCGGAACATGAGCAGTTCCCAAAATTACCGTTTTCGGTGGTTCGAATTGAAAATTAAGGACGCAATAACTTTTAAAATACCAACTTTACTCTAAAAATGCATTTTGGCTTAAATCGTAAGTGCCGTTTCAGGTAAACTAAGGAAAACCAAATTTTAAATGTTTTTTTTTTTTTCTAAAACTCATTTGTACGATAGGTAGAGAAAAACTGAGTTAAAACTATTGTTACAATCGTATGGACCATTTTCGAGATATTTCCAAATATCAAAGTGTTAAAATTTGATAAATATGTAATTTATACCTATACAAAAAACTTAAAAAAAAATTCTAAATATAACACATTTTTTAGTATTATATTACTTTTTAAGCCGTTCAGCAAGTAAGGGCACATTAGTATTAGACGTGCTTTTTTTAGCTTCGATCTCAGCAAAGCAAAGTAAAGTAGGATTTTCAGCACGCAATTACGGGACACTTCGAGGACTCACAGTAGATGTTGTTATTGCGTGCTGAAAATCCTACTTTACTTTGCTTTCCTGAGACCGAAGCTAAAAAAAGCACGAGCATTATCATTTTGTTTATTGAATTTTGGTTTTCTGACTGTTTCTAAGAATTTAATTGAAATACAGAACAAATAATGAACTATTTATACGTTTTTGTATTTATTTATATGTTATACGTTTTTGAAGTTCATTATGAGCATCAAATTCAGAACTCTTCGTTATTGGTATGAACGGATGGTCAACGTAAGTATAGACCACCAACTTTACAAATCGACATCCATTAGTGAAATTGATATTTGGTAGTCCGAAAATCAGGATAACAATTACATCTCAAAAGGAAAAACAGTTTTTCCCCAAGATAAATTTTATTGAAAATTGTTTTCCTGAGGCCTTATATTTTATGAGAGTCATTTACCTGACGACTATCCATTTTCAATGTCATCCCTCTGAATCATCTTCGGGTTTGTAGGTAAAAGCCGTAGGCACACCGCACACCGTCTATTAACGTAATTTGCGTGGCAGTTTGAGAGAATCGAAAAAGGCGAAGACAACAAAAACACCAGTAGGAAAACAAAAAGCTGTTTGCCATTTTATCGTCGTATTTATTAGGACTGTGTTTGGTCGGCTCCCATTGCGTGGATTTTTAGATTCAAAACGATTTGTCACAGCAAGTGAATAAGATGGCGCTACTTACGAGACAAGTGAAACATTAGTTCCGTGCCACCTAAGACGTGTGTAATAATATTTTATTTTAGTAAGTTTTAGTAAGTTTTGCGAAGGGAATTGCTTTTATACTATTGTTTTGCATTCATCATATATCACATATATCACATAAAATATGCATTTATAAATATGTCAACCAGCCTGACGGCTTAGCCATAGCTCTTAAATTCATATTTTGGACTTTATGAATGCAAATAAAGATATACACATAAAGTAATAAAATGAATAGCTTACAGTAAGTAAGCTTGTTTTGATTCGTCGTCCCTCATTTGGATCTAAGGACGACAAATTTTATTTCTATTAAGGAAATTACTGCAGCTTCTGTTGGATGGTGCGTATGCTGCTTTCGACTTGAGTGAGTTTCATCTATAGCTGGTTTGATAAGTAAATTAGAATAATATTTGTTGTGGCTGCGATTTTTTGTCTTATCGTGCGAGGAGCCAAGGGTATACCTACTCTTGGGAGTTAAGTTCGGAATGATTATGGATAGCAATGGATGTAGGTATTGCAACAGTAAGAAGAATAAAAGATAAACCGAAAGAAACAAGGGCGTTAGGGTTCTATCGGTGCAATAGGCAGGGTATACACATTAACTGAGTTGCAGTCAATTCATATAGAGTAGGATTAAGTCAGTCGATGTAAACCAATTGTAGAGTACAGACGTATTAAGAAGAAGAATAAATTGTAATCGACTTGTGAAGTGGTTTGCGGTTTATTTCGCGAATTAAGTAATTTAATACAAAAGAGGCCCTGTAATTGTATTGAATTGAATTGAACTGTTTGTTTAGACAGTTCAAATTTAAACAAACGCAAACTTATGAACTGAATGTGAGTCGCGATTTGAATTATGTCGAGGGTAGGTGGGTTCAGCAAAACAGAATATATAATTTTAATGTTTGTGCAAAAGGGAAACTTGTGCGGTTGTCATATAGTACTGAGAATGAGAAACGAGTTGTTGAGTTGAAAATGTGTATCATTTAAACAAAAAATTGTTTCAATATATTTTCACTCACATTTTCAGTTTTGTGGTCTACTCAAAAATCCCTTTCCTCATACAAAAGTGCGAAACAATTACTGAAAAGTCTTTATACCTTTACATTTACAAAATGTCTTGTAATGGTCTTTGGTTTTGAATGTCCAGTCCATGTAAAATACGTGCGACTACACGCCCTGGAGTAGCCAGTGTAATGATATCTTATAAATTACATAATTTAAATAAACGAATGGCATACATATCTATATAGGAAGCTAAGACTCTCGGCTGGTTATCAGACGTTCGCGGGAGGTATGCACAATGATTTGGACTTATTCCCATATAAAATTCAAATGGCCAACAAACTGAACACAGCAAACTTGCCGATTCGCTTGGAATTTTTCCAGAAGTTGCTTCAAATGGTGGAAGAGGACGCAAACATGTTGAACTGTCTTTTTATATCTGACGAGGCCCATAACGATTTTAACGGCAACATAAACAAACAAAATTGTCGAATATGGAGTGCTTCCAACCCACAGAAACTCCATGAGATGGAATTGCATCCACTTCGTGTCAGAGTGTGGTGTGTAGTTTCATCACTCTGCATTGTCGGGCCCTACTTCTTCGAAGAAAACGGTCACACCGTTACGGTGACTGGAGAACGTTACTTGAAGATGTTGAGAGAGTTTTTCTCTCCACGCCGAAGGAAAATTTCTTTCAACCCTGTGTGGTTTCAGCAAGATGGTGCAACTCCTCACATAGCCCGGCCTGTTATGACAGATTTGCGACAAAATTTTCCCAATAAGCTGATATCCAGAAACTCTACATTCCGTTGTATAAAATAGAAAAATATTCTTATTAAAATTTGCCGGACTTTTGTGGAGAAGATTCAATAACGAACTATACAGCGACATCGATCTGGTCCAAACAATTTGCGTCGGTATAGTCTATAAGTTATAGGCCTTGTGGAACGCATGGACACAAATGCTCCGGCTCGTAGAGTCTTTAAGTAGATGACCCCATAGAAAGAGAGGATTTTCTTCTTAATAGACGGATGGATCGAACAGAAGCTGAAAACGTCAAGTCACAACGTAAATAACTTTATAAGGAAGTCCCAAAGTCTTTAAATTATAACGTACGAGCAGCTTTGGCACCCTACGGATATAGAGAGGTACTTGGTAAAATTTGTGGAAACTTCTGAATGTAGGTAGCGATGCTTGTACAGCTTTCAATTTATTGCCTCAATAATGGCGTCAGATTAACGTACTGTCCCCGAGACAGTCTCTGAGTAAGGACTTGGGTGGTTGGTTAATGCGTCTGTTTTCTTGCTTCCCAGTATAGGGAAAAACGCGCTATTGGCCTTTTTGGGACCACAGTTCACTGAGTAAAGTACTTGCAAAGATCACGCTCGACCTTAAAGCTGCTGCTATGTGGTGCAAAATTTCTTGTAGGTAATTTCCCAAATCCTGGATATATATTTCGAGAAGCGAACTCAAAGGTTTTTCGTTCCATAGCTAAAAGAATTTTGAAAATTGTGCTTTCCCCGCAGTTGTTGTTGTTGTTTGATTCAATTGAACCCCTTTAGATGACTAGACTAGACTTTCGGAGTACGAGTTCACCCATGGTGTGTGGCAACTAAACAGTTCAGTTCCACTGATCTTTGCGACGTTTTCTCTTGGAAATGCATCCATATTTGAATACCTACCACTCCCTCGATTACTTTGCCCCAAAACTCGGTCTTGTACTATTTTTTTCTACCAATAAAAGAAATGATCAGTACTTTAAAGGGAATAGAGCTCATAACGTATTCGATATAGCAATCGTTCCAAGAGCAAGGACTCGTCTGATATAGGTATCAAATTTGGCCCAAAGTAGTCTGTGAAACCGTCTGTTTTACAGAACAATATCCCGTTGTGACATCACTCAACTGGTGTGAATGTGAAATTTTGAGAGGTGCATGAATACACCAGCCCCTACAGCTGTACAGTTGACATTAGTCGAGAAATTCGCATCACTACAATCAGCTCATGGGTAAAATGGGAAACAACACACACTCCGATTTTGGGTCAGTTTGCCCTTCACAGGCAATCTTGCGTTCCACGTGATGCTAGGTCAAATGTAAATTTGTGACACATCTTTCGATTATACTGACATAACCTTTTTCACATCCCCTACCAAAAAAAAAAGAAAAAAACATCTTAACGGCATCTTAACCTTTCGACCGAGCCGACCCCTTGATGTCCATAACTCAAATCCACCAACAAACTCTGTCGATTGAAATTGAAAAATTTAAATGTAGATAAACTAAACCTGCCCATCCTCTTACCCCAAGTTCATAGTCTAATCTCATTCAATTTGCTTCACCCATCTATTCAATTTACGCTTGCATGGGGAAAAGTAACCAACAGAGAAAAAAAAAACTAACATAAATTTACCGGCAGCATTTGCCGTACCATAAATTCCCAACTTAAGTCTGATAATGAACATCAATTGACATTTTTATTTGGCATCACATGGATAAGCACCAGTAATTGTAAAGCACTTTAAGAGCTTATTTCGATCGTTAACGTTGCTGAACGCCTTCACAGCCGATATATAGACGTCATTCGGATTGTGTGACGGTAATTGGAGTTCGAATTAGAAATCGCATCGAAAGGAAGGAACATCCTTGAATAAAAATGAAGAAGCACAGAGCTATGCACTTGTTCGCCCTGGAATTCTGTATTTGAAAGAGATCAAAATCTAAAGGAAGTCAATTGAAATGTACAATTGTACATATGTGTGCAGAGTGACTGAAATGACATAAGAAAATCAATGCCAACATCTCATGTCATCCTTCAATCAACAAGATAAGAATTATATATTATGTACTCGTTGTTACCCCACTACATGGTATATATATATTTGGGACCATTGGCAAACCACTCGACTGTTTTTGGGTTTATAGTTCACATGAAAAGATGTAGGCCGTTTGGTTGTGCCTTGCTCAAATTAGGATCCATCTCATTTCTGACTGACTGAGATTTGTGTGCTGTCACAGTAAACAGAAAAAAGAGCATCTTCTGGATTTCCCTAGAGAACTTTATTTCTATGTTTGTTCTTCATCGTGCCTTCCCATGCTCGTTCCTGTTGTGCCTTTGCGGCCTCCTCTCGACCAATCATTGATAGAGTCATCAATGGCTGAGGCGGCGGGGGCGGCCTGATGTGCCTCAGCCCCACTTCACTCGTGGCCGTTCTAAATGACCTCGTTCCCCGAAAGAATTTCCAACGAAGATTTCTTGCATTCTTTTCTTCGCCTGTGTGTGTATTAATATTTTATGCTATCTGTGTGATTTGTGGTAATTTGGAAAAAGGTTTTGTATCCGTCCGGGACTTTCAAATTGATGTCAAAGCGGATACACATGCAGAAGATGGCCCAACGTATATATACACAAATACGGAAATGCCCTATTCATAAGGATCCAGCCAAGTCGTACACAGTTTGGATACGGGGAAGGAAAAAGTTGTATAATATGATTTTTGACTTTCGAAGGAGAAAATTGTTATTGATTGTATTATCCTTTGGGTTGAATATTATTTAGTGATCTGGCTGTTTTAAAAATCGTTTTACTGCAAACTTGAATTTGATTCGCTTTGTGTTGATTCAATTTGAGTTGTGCGATGAGTGGCTGTGGTCAATTGTACCCAATATGGGCTCTATAAAATTCTTGCTTGGCTTGAGTGTGATTTGGTTTGTAAATTTTGATGGGAGTGTCCCTCGATTTGAACTCAAATTGTTTAACTGAGGGCATGTCGTGAATACGGAGGACAGTAGTCGTATTATCGATGTAAGTATATATATTTTTGTTTTTCTATAAAATTGACTGTCATCCAATGATGTCACCAGATCAAACCATTCACCAAATTTATCACATTGCAATCGACACAATATTATAGATGTATGAGCATTACCGGCTGCACTGCCAACATTTACAAGCTCCCCGGCCAAGTTCCAAGTGCAACGGAACATTTTTGATTGCAAGCCTCTCAGAGAATGTAGGTGTTCGGATTCGGCACACAATTGAGAGTCAACAAACAAAAATATGTGTAACAACACACATGGACATTGGACATACCTACGGTAGCTTTAAGCCAAAACCAAGTACGGTCCAAAACGGATATAAGAAACACGTTTATGAAAACTAACCTTCATTAAGAAAATCTACTATTTTTTGGATTTCGGAATTTTTCTTGTATCCTTGGTGGAAACCTGTATGTATGAGACACCAAAGTTTGCAAAGGTGAAATGAGCTCTTTAGTTTTTATGATTTCATCTCGCTTTTCTTAACATCTACCTATCTGAGTAACAGAATTGACATGGACAGTTGTGGCAGCTTATTTTAAAAACTGTACGCATTCCAGGAAAATTATTATTGTCCTTGCTAGTTCCTCTTCATTTGTCCTAACTCCCAGAAAGTCTTGTACTTTTATGCTGAACTAAATTAAGATATCAATAAAAGTGGCCCAGTGGTTAGTGGTTATTGTGTTGGACTACTAAGCGAGGGGTCCCAGATTCCAACTTAGGGTTTTTTCCACTGCGCCACCTCTCGCGAACGTCTGACAAACATCCGAGAGTAAAACTGTCTTGAAAGAGCTTCCCAATTAGCCATTTGGAATCGGCATAAAATTGTAGATCCCTTCCATTCGTCCAAAATGAAACTCACACAAAACGAATGGTTGTGAGAAAACTCACACAAAACGAATGGTTGTGAGAAGCTAGGCCTTCGGTCCCTCGGACCTGTTGCGCCAACTAATTATTAATTATTATTAAAAGTTATACCCAATAAGTGCTGCGTCTTACAACAAGCCAAAGATATTTCACAGTTTATACACGGACACTATACTTCTACATACTCACTGACGTCAATTACCTATAAATAACCCTTTTTTATTATCAGCCATGATCCGTATAGATCATCGAAATACATGCACTTACAACAACAGCACATGATCCTGCTGTTCATCGAGATCACGAATCATGATCTGAAAATTTATTGTACTAGATGGTTTGTTTCATTTTTCAATTTTGGTGTGCCTGCAAACGATAGCCAAGCCACACAGTCACGTTGCCAGACTAAAATATTCAACACCCTTCATAACACAAAAAATCAAAAAGCATTTTTTTCAAATCGAATAAATTTCCCATCCTTCGAGATGATTTTGCTTTTTCATTACATAAAAGTATGCCCAGACCAGCGAAATATTTAAGTAAATGTTTCATAAACTTTTATTTTAAATGTTTATGAAATGTTTCGCAGTTCGTTAATAATTTGTTTCACATGTGTTTTTTTGTTCTTTTAACATAAAATATAAATGTCCAGAAAATCTTGGAATAATGAAAAATCGAAACTAGCTACCTGCATAAATTTAAATTGTTTTCGAACCTAGTTATTGGGAAACACCCCTTTCTTGTTTATCACAGAAAAATCGAATTCTAACTTCATTTTGTTCTTCTGGAACAGTAAAAACTATTTCATAAACGTTTAATAAATACTTAATCGACGTATACACCGGCAAAAACAGAAATGTTTGACAAATGTTTATGAAATGTTTCTGAAGCGAATCGAGAACATTTCATAAATGTTTAAAAAAATCATTCGCTCGCATGAATACACCGAAATACACAAATACAGCAGCAAAATATTGTTTATTTGTTGCATATTTCAACATTGAATTTTAAATTACTTTTTTTAAAAACAATATCCAAAAATAAAAATTATTAATTTGATTCATATGGTAACACCCCCGACAAGCAAACGAAATCTCATGTCAATTGACATCATATTGTGACGTCACGTTGTACAGAATGTTTGATTCGGGTCAGATCACGCTGATAATAAAATACGGCTAATGAACCAATCAAACAAACTTGACACTGAATCACGAACAGTGATGCCAGACAACAAAATATATATGTGCAAGACTTTTTAACTCTAATTCATAATATTTGAAGGTTTTTGATATCAATCAATTTCTAAATGTAACAAATAAGAGCAACTTTTTCTATTGAAAAATAAACATTTTCTATCAATTCCATTATATGTTTAATGTGAGTCGAACAGAGCCCATACATAACTTATGTTTTACTAACGTTTCCATAAGCTTTAGGTACCCAAGGGAATTATTTGATAAAAAGAACTGATGTATTTTTGGAAAAATGTTTTAGGAGTAAAAACAGCGGACATATTCAATCTTGAAAGATTTTATTTCCAATATTTGATCGCTTCCACATTCCTCTGGAAAAAATGTTTAAACGATATTTTCTGCTGTAAATTTAAATAAAACAAAAATTCGTTATCGTTTGATTACTGAAACAGTTGAAAGTTTACAAAGAATTTGTTGCGCTTTATTGAAGCTAGTTTCTATGATCTTGATAGGTACAAGCAATGAAATTCGTATTCATAAATAAATATGTTGCAAATTGCAAAAATCAATAACATTAATAATTTAAAAGCTATATTTTTTTTTTGTTGTAAGTACCTATATATTTTACCTACAATAATTTGGCCGAAAAAATAAATATAAGTTTTATTTAAAACACTTCAAAATTGTGTTTTATATTTCTTTCGTTTTGTATTTTGAAAAAAAAAAATTGTAAAAACGATTTTATGTTTCGGAAAAACACGATTTTTTGATTTTTTTATCTGGGAACACTGATCGCGAATGCAGCAAAATTGTTTTGAGAACACAAAATTTCAGCGGTATGATAACAGTTTTCCAATTAAACTGTACAGTAAATAAAAACAAATGCACGCAACGAAAATAAACAAACAGTGCAATGTGCCTATTTATAGATAGCAAACTGTACACATGACATAAAGTTTGCTGTGTTGAAAATTATTGGCACAAACAATGTCACACTTTGGAAAATGCCCTTTAAGACAATTATTTAAGACTCACTGCGAATAAGAGTACTCCATCAGCATAACGAGTATCCCAGAAAAAAAAAGAAAAAATTATTCCACATATAAATTTCATGTAACCACTTATTCGAAATCAAAGTGACATAAATTATGGATCAACACAAGTGTATACAGGGGACACCGCACTGTCCTGTCAGTATTAATCATTGCCAACTTCAAGCATGACTGATTACGAGTCAATATAAATGTAGGTACTACTGCCTTGGTCTAGTGGCGCTCAATGTCTTGGCAAATTGGGAACTTGTTAAGAAGCAGACAATTTCTTTTTTTTTTTGTTCTGTCCTTTCACGCAATATCCACTTGGAAATAAATCGGTAAACAGAATGGTTAATTAATCAAGATGTTCTCGGAGACAGTACGTATATAGGTAGGTAAACAATGTCAGCCCGTGTCTGTCCCATCGCGAAATCGTACTACCGACGCGCACCACACATACCTAATGTTGGACAGATTCGTTTTGGCATTTTATCTGACGGCGTTTTTGTATTATTGCATAACGAAAGAACGACACACGTCCACGTCATATACACAATCAGAGAATTTATATTTTTAATTAAGGAACGTTTCCCCGAGTTAGTGTGTATGGCTGCATTAGCCGGTGGATAGAGAAATTGGAACAATGTCAGCATAGAAAAGTGTGGGCTATTGTGTTTATTGTGATCATGTTCACACCATTTAGGAGAGTGTTTACCGAGCAAAACTGTGAGTCGGGACGTTGCTCTGCGGGATGGAAGTTAAATGAAATTTAAAAATGTGCTGATTGGAATTCAAACTTACGAAAGACTTATTTATTGGCGCGAGGTCTCTCTTTACCCGACTGGACACAGGGAGCAGTGTTCCCGGATAAAAAATATGAAAATCTTGATTTTCCGAAGTAAAAAAATTGTTTTCAAGATTTTCTCAAAACATAAAAAGAACGATATATAAAATACAACTTTGATGTACTATAAATAAAACTTATATTTCATTTTTCATACATAATACATAAATTAAAATTAAATCAAATCAAACTTTGGTTTGGCTTTTTGATATTTTGTGACATATGTATTTATTTATACATATTTGAATTAAAATGACTTAGAATTTCAATGCTTTTATCAAGTTTATAGCAAATCGCTTCATTAAAGGGCAACAAATCCTTTGTAAATAATAAACATTCAACTGTTTCAGTACTCGAACGATTACTAATGTTTCTTTTATTTAAAATTACAGCAGACAATAATCTATCAACTGTCTTTTAAGATTGTATATGCGAAGTTTGGCAGTCGAAGGATGCTCATATTTTTGTAAGCTGCGTAGGCTTACCTAGTCTCCGACTGTCAATTAGTTAGGTACACTTGGATGTGTCTTGTTCATATCTTTTTTTTTGTTTTTTTAAATTAATGTTTTCTTTTTTTATTATCCCACAACAACTGCTGAAAAAAAGAAAATTGTGTAGGGGTTGGTGCAATGGAAAATTCGTATCCATAGGCGGCTTCCCAAAAATAATTACGGGGGGAGTTGACAGAGAAGTGTCTGTTTGATTTGAGCGATGCAGAATTCTATCATCGCAATTTAACTGTGTTGAAATTCTGGAAATTTTACTTCGTCAAGGACAAATAGATGTATTCTTTAGTTTTCCCTTAAATATTACTAAAATCGATTCAAACACTTTTCTGTCAACTCTCCTTACGCCGGTTAAACAACAACAGTGTCTCAGTTTTATTGTAACGTCATTGATTTTGATGACTTTAAAACGCTTCGTCCGTCTATATTCAATTGAAATAAAGGTCGAAAAAAGAACCACAAAACCACATTCCCCTTTGGCCTACTAATCCTCACATCCCTTAAAGAGTTTGGTCAAGACCGCAACTGAAATACTGGACTGCAATAGCTGCATTTATGGAATACAAGAACCTATGATAAGGATGGTGAACGCGAATCCTTATTCCTGTGTATTGCTCTCATAATTTGGCACAAAATGCTAAACTGGTTGTGAGCAATAAATCTATTTGCCCTCCCCTTGGTGATCCGCCTCTTCCCTCCAAAGCTAATAGTATTATTTTCTAGTAGTCAGTTTTGAAATTGAAAGGACAAAGGCCATTGGCCACAATGCAATCATCACCCTAGGCCATCGTATGTATTATATTCATGGCTTAGTGGTAGTGACTGCAAGCTTATAATATAGATACACGCTACCCAGTATGCAGTACATCTCAATGGAACATCGCACATATACAAACACGAGTGTGTGCTACAGTTCCCACTGATGCAGTTGTAGTCCTTCCATGAGAGATTATTACTAGCGTACTTTGTGTTTGTTGCAAAACGTTGGCACATGCATTCATCATCGGCTCGGGCCCGAACAGCGGTTGCTCTATAGAAACACAAGCAAGGCAAGCAGCACGACTGCGATATGTATGGGATAATTTTCGAGACACAGGCTGGGCCAGAGACGATTTTTATGATTTATAAAGTCATCAGGCATTCCTGAGAGTCGTAAATTATGTTTGAATTTACACGAGCCGGATACTGCTGGGCCACCATGTTCTTCTTCGTGTCATTGGATAAGGGGTTAGCTCTCTGTGTTGATTGGTTATTTGTACGAAGTGAAAAAGAAAAATAACTCTCATGAAATATGCTTCCTAATCCTGTGACACATTATGTGTACGTTATTTTTGAAGAGCAGAGTTTTTTGCTCAAATTGGAAAACATTAAGAATGACAACATTAATGGTAGGTATATATATATGTAGCAAAGGGAATTTATTTTCGCTTTTATAAAAATGCAATCCCTGTGAGACTGTTAGGATTACAAATACCCGTCCCTTCTCGATAAATAAACCTCCATCAACGGTCCAATACTTTGTGCAGTGAAAAGGGTATTTCATCATCTACAACCGACATCCTCCAAATGAAAGGTGATCGAGATGATTTGTGAGCCTCTTCTCCATCAATTCGAAAGAGATAGTGATACTGGCACTTGAATGGAGTTGAAAATTAAATTCCATTTCGCATTGAGTTATTGGTTTTAGCGAATGGTTGATGCTGAGGGTCAATAGTGACAGGAAGTCCTCATAGGAGAAGATTAATAAATGCGGGGCCATTGAATAAACACATAAACTCAGGAAAACTGTGGTCGCAAAACCATTATTGTCAAAAGTGTAGCTTGTCGAACTTCTCTCCTTTAACACACTGATCGATTTGAAGCAACAACATAGAGTTGGATAATATTTGCACGTTGAACAAGTTTAAGAACCAAATTCAACATTTCAATCTGGGAAAGTTTCATTGCAACCAAATGAATATTTAGTGGTGCCTCGGTAAATGCTATGAATGTATCCAGATCGACTGCGGGCAAATATCTTAATGGAAAAAGTTATTAAGTTTCAACATCATATGTTTGTTACAAGTATACAGGTCCCACTCTCATCAGGCATCTGTGCATTTCCTCTGGAAAACATTGTCGCTGTGATTACGTTATTAATTCCGCTCCTAAAGAAAAAACGACAGAAAGTTCCTTGTTCCAAATCAGAACTACTATCAAAAAAAAATTGTTGTGATATTTTTTGTCGAGCCTGTGATAATAAATGCACTTGATTGTGTCAGTAGATATTATATATATGTTATGTCAGACACTACTTGTGCGTCCCCACAAAATGACATAGCACCAAGCAAACCCACGCTTGACTTCAAATTCAACTAAATAAATACAAATCTAATCTACAGACACTATAAATAAACCACGCTTAACTTCAAATTCAACTGAATGTAACCTACAGATATTGTAAACAGATAAGCACTATTATAAAGGGTCCATCTGACCATAGAGAACTCAGTCCTGTATCACACTTCGTTTGAGCCCAAGATTTCCCCCCACCAGCGGTAAGGGATCTGAAGCTAAATAAAAAATAGAAAATAAAAAACTTTTTTTCTAGTGTTCCTCAATAAACACTAATAAAAGTTATTTATATGTATAACTAGCGGGCAGCAGCCTGCTTTGCTGGGCGTTAACATTTTCATTTTTTCAAACTACATAAATTTTGCTTCGTTGAATCGACGAGCTTCGATAAAGGTTTATGGACGCAAAATGTCTTGAATCACAATGAATTTCACAATTATCCGAAATTTTCCAAGATTCACAATGAATTTTCCACCTTTTCCTCCACTGAGGCGATAAAATGCAAAATTTCCATTTTTTTCCATTCGAAAAGCCATTCCGGAACAATTGCACACACATTTTTTTTTCCAATTTCCCGACTTTTCCGGGGGGTTTTCCCAAAATTTTCTTTCGTAAAAACACTCTCCTGACAATTATGAACAACTGAAAATATGATGATCCAAATCGGCCCATCCATTCTCTGGGCTTCTTGATGAATTACGATACATTTTTCACACCATTTTTATATACATAGATTTTTTTAGCAAGTTAACGTTAACCTAAAAAAAACAAAATAGTTAGAAATATTTATCATACGAAAAGTTATTATTTTTACAAAGAAAACAGGAGGTCAGTATCTGGCAAGCAATTATTCTTTAAGTAATAACAATTAAAACTAAACTTAACAGCAACACTTGAATTTCATTGTGGTCGAAATTAAAAAGCCAGATTTTTACTTTCCACAGAAAAGCGTACTTAGTTGTCATAATTCATTATATGTTAAAAAAAATTGTGGGAAACAATGAAGTAAGAGTTTCTATTACTAGCGCAAGACGCCGGGATGATAAAACGAACATGTGAACTATTGCGTAAGATATATCTGTCCTGAAAAAGTAAAACATCTTATGTCTATTTCTTATACTTTTCAGGAGAGCAATATCAAGTTTGCATACATTTTCTGAAAACAATCATGTGCCGTAGAAAAATATGACCATAATGAATATTGAAAAAAAATTAGATCAGAATCTAATAAAAATATTTCCGTTTAACTAGTCAAAAATCAAGGCTCTTAAATTAACCCATAACTTATTCAAATGGTTTTACCAAACCAAATATGAAATGGTTGTAAATCTTAAGTTACTTAAGATGCTTTTGCGTTTTAAATTTCAAATTACCAAAACAAAGAATTCATTTTTGAGCCAATGATACATTTTTGCCCCATTAAATAACCGAAAAAATGAAGACTAATACATGCAGTTCTTTTTTATTAAAGGAAAAAAGCTACAAAGCAAAACCAACTGAATTACATAAATTCATAAGAATTTGTTTTTAATCACTTAAAAGGTAAGAACTGTATTTTCCATAATTCACCACCTGTTTTTGTTCCGAAGGTAAGTTTTGATAGAAGTTATGATAGCTTTTGTCTATAAGGGGAAGAAGATCTAACAAATCTGCTTTCTTCTCATTGCTTATTTTCAATGGCTCTGAGTAGCTTAATGGAGCATCTGATGGTTTAATTTGTGAAATTCCGCAACGTTTTAAAATTAATACTTTAAATGGCTCCTCTTGAGAAAGTGAATTCTTGTTGGTATTTAATAATACCGAAGTTGTTTTCATATCGAAGCCACTGAACATTTTACGAATGAATTTTTATTCTGCCCTTCGCAGCAGTCTATATAAAAAGTAACCTTAATCAATTCAGATACTCAAGAAGGCAGGAAGCAATTTCATTCCCACCGCGGCGTGCAACCCCCTCGTACCACACAAAACAGAAAGGCTGGTTTGTTGCACCATCGTTGACCGTCAAAACAAAAGGCCATAACTGTCGTTTATAGAATGCAACATTAGTCCTTAGAAATGGTGTTGGCAAACATTGATGCAGATCAAAACTAAAGACTTTAATATTGTTGCCATATTGAGCCCCAAGATTATCCTGCGTCTTTGATTCGTATGCCAAATCTGCGGCTTTTTGGTATTCGTCCAATTCGTTTCTGATTATAGCCTTTTTATTTCCCTCGTAAGATTTTAATTTCATGTTCACTTTTTCGCAAAACACGATCCGATTAAGTTGAGGGTTACTAACAAGGGAATAGAAAATGTATGAAAACAAATTACAAGAAGGGAAGTAAAAGAGAAAGATGATAACTTGCTTAGTTTGACATAATAATTACTTTGTTAAAAGATGTCGCATGAAAACAATGGTATAATTCAGGGTGTTAGCAAATAGAAATAGAGTGCGTTTAATTATTGCTTCAACACAAATAAATTTATAATTTTCGATTCTAACTACACACTTTCAACTTTCGCACTCGAGGTGAAGTTATATCCCATGTGAAGCTATTGCCTGTGAAGTTATTTCTTAGTTCCCTGCACCAGTTTGCATGATAATTTTTCAAGCAGCCGTCAACGAGATATACTTTCACTTTAAATGGCGAAACTAAATCGCATATCGCCCTTAACAGACAAGACGCCGCTTCGGCCTATTATCGGCTCTAGATTTCCTCAGAAGTCGACATTGCTCTAAGGTTGTTTTTAGGGGGGAGCTAAAAAGCCTGCCAAAAGAATGCCAGTTATTAATAAGGGCTAATGTCAGCTGCAGTTATCCAAAGAAGTGTATCAACGATATCATGACAATCACTGTACAATTTTGCGAAGAATAGCTGTGCATTTACATCAAGAACGGTAACAAAAGCGGGCGTATCACTTAGTTCGATGCGTGTTAATCTTTGACCTAACTTCAGAGCTACAACTTAGTATAAGTACAAGCCGTTTCGCGCCTACTGAAAGGCAATTTCATCTTACTTGTTCTGCGCGACCGGAAACAGCTATCATGGATCTAGCTGGGTGCTGAGACAAATTTATTAAGGCATATGCTTCCCTCGGACAGTCAAAATTAGAGAAAATAAGGTTTCAAAGCCGCTGTGGCTCACCAATACACGTTCAATAGATTTGCAGTTTATCTGCTGTATGAATAGATATACTCCAAAGACAAGTAAGTAAGAACAAGTTCAAGAAGAGAACGCAAAACTGTATCAAACTCTCCCCAGTCAGCCCTTTTGCATCATACATTACCCTACATGAGTCGGTATCTTCCTAATTAACGAGCAAAAACTTGTGTTTTTAAATGACAACCACTGTGACAGCACACTACTGTGCAGACAAATCTCACATAGCATATTAATCCACAGATAAAATTCATCCTTCTTCCGGCTGAGACCAAATGGCTCTAAAATCACATCGCTCTCATGTGTCAAATTAAAACTTAAAATTAACTCAAACGAGTGCACGAGAATCCAAATCAGATCAGACTCTGGCAGAATGGAGACGGAGAGTACCTATACGTATAGGTGCTTACCTGTACTTCATGGCCAAAAGGATTGTGCCAATTAAGCTCCGACATCACCTTTCCAGTCTTTGCAATTCTCCCCCGCAGGGTAAATTAAAATTATTACCATAGTTAGGATTCAGTCTTCTTTTCAATTTGGTGCACCATCTTTTGTATGCGGAAATGGTGGCAATTGTGAAACACATGGGCATGGGCGATGGGTGTGTTTGCACAAACAATGCATCTGCGATGGTCCTCATCATTCTCGTAGACGCAGTCAAAGAAAATTCACCCCAGGCGATAGATCACACGAGCAGCAGCGTATAAAACAATTGCAAGTGTGCAACGAGTCACGGTAAATGGCTATAAATCGTTCTTGGCCATGGATAAAGAACTGTCAGCAAAAGACAATGGATACCGCTACTCATTGTCACTTGCAATTGTGTGCGATATATTATTTAGATGGGAGTGAGGGAGTGGGCAGTACCTATGCATCTCTTTAATAAGCACAACATTAAAATATCCGTCAAAGGATCTTCTGTTTATTGGTTACGTCCAATCATCCAAAGGGACACCGTATGGCTGGCAGATATGTGCCTATGGTGAAGTAAACAATGCCTAATTTGACTTTTATTTTCGAAACACAGTCTTAATGTGTATCCGAAAGAAGGATATAGCTTTGAATGTGAGCCACCTACGACGGTGCTTTGTGCGCTCACTCTGTACAGTGTGCAGCTCTCATACTCCCTTCGGTCCGCCTTGCCATTGTCTATACAATGAAACTGCAAGGAGACTATAGAAATACGTGAGAAGAATACCCAGGCTGAGGTGGAAGTATAGGTGAGACTGGCAAGAGTAACTGTGCCCCTGAGTCAAGTCCTATTATCCTTTGCATAGTCGATGAGAGAATTGAAAGAGATATTTTTAAATGACAAAGACCCACATTCCCAGGCCCAGATAGGTGTGTATATGAAGTGTTATAATACTTAGCACGGGCTACATTTGTTTCTTAAGTAGGGGACCGACTTTGTTTGCAATTTTTCTTACTCCCCCTACTCTCTGAGTGGCTTCGAAATGGGGAAAATTTTGAATTTAGTTTAAAACTTTGTCTAGCACTATCGAAGGGGGGCAAATATACCTACAGCTGGGTATTGTGGTAGTCCTTTGTATCGTTCAAGTGTCGGAAGTGCGACGAATTCAAAAGAAATTATGCAGAATTTTAAGGGAAATTTATTGCTAAATGCTGCCGGTGTGTATGATCTATATGTCGTACTTAATTAGGCTGAAGTATAAAGCTTGTGGAATGTGAGAGGCAAAGGTCAATTGAGGTGTGTTCAGTTCAGATAGGATTTACCTGGTAACAGACCACTGTAATCCTTTCGTGTCTCTTTAGATAACAACTCACATAGCAACAACAGAGTGCCATTGTCTTGGGGTTGCAGGAGAATTGGGAAACTTTACCGAACTCAGTGTCAGTAAGTATAATTTACCCTAAAGCACTTGATACTGATATATCTTCGTTTAATACGTTTTGAAATTTTAGCACACTCAACACCGTTTGTGTCCCAGAGGCTATGCCCTCTGCTGCTTAAGATATTAAATGTTGATGTGCCTCCTACATGTCATCCGATTCATCATACCTATCAGGAGCAATAAGACATCTCCATGACAGTGGGGGCATTAACTCTTTGCTGTCCCATGGTAGTAAGATTCAATGATAGGATGATATGATGCCGACGCGAGCTCTTACATATTTGATTATGGATTGACCCGCCAGCACTTCACAGAAAATTCCAAATAATTTCCAACTAAGATATTATAAATTTATGGAAACCATGATGAAATTGTTTTAATTCGAAATGCTTTTGAGGATTGGGCGAATGCGCAATTAATTTTAAAGAGCGTCATAAAAGAGTGAAACATGCGAAAAAACATGCTAAAATAAATGGAAAAATGCGGCCAGAAAAGCAACTGAAAACAAACAAACAAAATGTGTCCCAGAGGCTTCTAAAAAGGCTAACAAGCGCACGCCACAAATTACTCTTAAAACGAGTCCAAGTCGAGTTAAAAATATTCAAAAATTTTGTCCAAGAAGAAGTCAAACATCAACTTTAGAAAGGCATTCAATATGGATCATTTAATGAGTTAAAAACCACGTCAAAACGAGTTTAAAAACGAGTCCAAAAACACGTAAGGAACGGGCCTTAAATCAAAAAAGCGTCTTAAAATGTCTCCAAAACAAAGCCAAAAAGAATCCTTCTAAAAAGAATCCAAAAACCTCGACAGAAAAGAGATCAAGGAATGAGTCCAAAAACACGCCAACAAGTTTAAAAATGCGACTAAGAACGCGTCGAAAAAGCGTCTAAAAATGTGTCCAAAACACTTAAAAGAACCCATTCAGAAAAGCATACGAAAACGTGTCAAAAAGCATGTGAAAAACGAGTTCATAAACGTGCACAAATTAAGTCAAGAAAGCGTCAAAAACGTGTCTGAAAACAAGTCAAAAAGCACATTCAGAAACTATCCGAAAATGCGTCTAAAAAATTGTCAAAAACTATTTTCAAAATTGTTTGTAAAATGGGTTTAATGTCCAAAAAGAAGTCAAGAATCACGTTCTGAAAACCATACAAAAAAACCACCTAAAAACGGATCAAATAACGAGTAAGAAAACGCGTCAAAAATAGCTCTAAAGAAAGCATCCAAATCGAGTCAAAGGCGAATTCTTAAACGTTTTGGAAAATATCAAAAACCCGTCTGAAAACTGTTTGAAAAATACTTGAGATAATTCCGCCATCTTATATACTAAATGTTATATCTTCTGTGTCCCATACCTTCTTTTTAACAAAGGACTTGGGCAAAGGTATGAAATATGACTCAAACGCCCATTCATCATTTGCATTACAGTGCGCTTTAGGTACTCAACAAATGCACAAGGACATAGTAGATCAACATAATTCCCTCTTGTGGTAAGAATAAAAAATTCATCTGCGGATCAAAAGCAAACCCAACTCAAGAGGACCGAAACTTCGCAAAAGATGTTGTTTGCTTACACAATCCAGACACAGTTTCAACAGATTCTCAGAGAACATTTGAAATTATGTCGTCTCCCCATGACAGCATGCAGACAACGTACACTCTGCCACTATTAATCATACGACAATGTAGATATACGTGCTTCCTGGA
This sequence comes from Cheilosia grossa, assembly GCA_963082955.1. Lineage (NCBI taxonomy): Eukaryota > Metazoa > Arthropoda > Insecta > Diptera > Syrphidae > Cheilosia > Cheilosia grossa. The sequence continues at coordinate 39,704,475 of OY720145.1, read as the reverse complement.
AACAAATAAAAAGATCCCATACATCCGTAAACAAGACACTGATACTAATTTCGCAATATTCTCTCCATACCAGCGCCGCGCCGTTTGTGCTCAATTTAATTATAAGCCGAATGATTTATACTGCCGTCCTTGGCTGTGAAAGGAGCTAATCCATTCATTTCCAGGCTCAACAAGGCGCAAGTAAATAAAACAATCACAGTTTACTAACCAAAAGTAATTTAAAGTATTCCAACTGCCAGTTCAAGAGCAAATCCTCCTCTTTAACACGAAATCCATGCGCATAGTCATAAATCTTAAATCTAATTTACTTGCCGCCTAGAAGGAGATGAATCCTTCGGCGAAACGCTTCGGTTATTTATATTTATGTACCTACTTTTTTGTATTTTTTAGGTTGAGCTTTGTGTGTTTTCGTTTCACGAGCCATCAGGCGTGGTGCTAAACTCTTCTCAACGGTCAGCCATAAATTGTTTTGTTTTAACCCAGGAACGGGCCACAGATCCAACGCATATATATCACTACACATCAAGAAAGTGGGTGGCGTGGGGTGGTCCTTAATCGGGGCTACGATACTTCCCGCCTACCAGTGTACTTAATCGAAAATAAAAATTACTTTTAAATATTTCGGCAGCGCCAAGAGAGCCGACAAAGTTTTAGCGCGCGAGACAGTGGGTGTATGAAATTGAAGACAGAATGATTTAGGATTAATTCAAAGTTCATTGGGAGGACAACGTTTTAAAAGTTTCAGGCACTAAACAAATGCTTTAAAAATTTCCTGAAATCCTTTCAGGGCCAGATGCTGTTACAATAATTTGTTCATCCTTAGGTTGGGAATGCTTTTTTTTATTTTTCACTTCCTTTCTCTGTTGTTATTCCTGCAGTTTACCACAGAGATGCTCGAAGAGAATTTCTTTTCTCAAACAGTTGAATGAGAGACAGACCACAGAGGAAAATCGAAAAACCCTCTAATAAAAGTTTTAGCTCATCCAGTGTTATATCTCCGGTCACATTGCAGAGAGAACATCACCTAACTCCTGTTAGGTATGCCCGCAATCGGCATCCCTTGAAAGGAGTTTATAAGCGTTAAAACAAAATCTTCGAAAAGTTTATGTCCTGATTTTATCGTATCGTTGAGTACTATGAGCCTCCCCTCGCCACTGTTGTAGTTGTGTGATTTATTTATTCCTGATTTATGGACTGTGTTTTCGGAGAACGCACACTGAGCTCACAAACACATATAAACAGTAAGGCAGGAGTTTCTTTGCCTTTCGCAAAAACAGAATACAAGTGTAGCTTTGTGTCGAAACAAGAACGAGCACGAGCAGACGTTATAGACGTTGTATACCCACTTGTGCATTGTGTACGAGTTTGGCCTACAATTTTAATGTAAAAGTTGTTTTCGTTTCATCACCTACTTGCGTGGTAACGAAGATTTTTGGTAATGGAACGTTAAATGAGGCTGGTAATGTGTCAGCATCCTTCGATTTATATGACATCCAATGACCGTGATGTTGATGGTTTCACATAAATAATTTTGATTGTTGGAAAACACATGGGAATGTAGGAAAACATGTGACCTTTGTCGGAACAGGACGAAGTCAGGCATGGAGGCAGTGGCAGTAACTATTCTTTCTATCATGACCTCCCAGCATCACAGAACTCTGTTCAAAGAAACTAAAATTAGCGACTCATTTGGATAGGGGACATTTAAACTTTGGGACTCATGTGTTACACAGCGAGGCTGACACCCTTCCTCAGAATAAAGTAGAAGAAGAAGTGTAGTACTGGGGACGAAAGGTTGTGGTAATAAAAAGAAACCTGAAACAGGAAATTGTTTCGTGGTTTTAATTGAAAAAGAATTATTTTCAGATATATAATACATACAGGGTCCGCCAAATACCTTTTTTTTTTTTGAAAATGCTATAAAAAAAACTACTGAATATTTTCTGAAATTTCTTTTTTTATTTGAAAGTACAATCCTTCCGGGTAATCATGGAAAATAATTTCATTCAAATGGCTGCCTCGGCTGGCCATGCAATAGCCTACACGATCGGTCCAATTTTTAAGCGCATTATCGATTGTGTGCAGCTGTATTTCACCAATGGCTTCACGAATATTGTCCTTTAAAGCGTCAATTGTCTCTGGCCTGTCGGCGTAACACTTATCTTTTACGGCACCCCACAAATAATAGTCCAACGGTGTCAAATCGCCCGATAACGATCGCCATTGACTGTAACGGTCACTCCTTGCTCATTTTCGAAGAAAAATGGCCCAATTATGCCTCTGGACCAAATTCCGCCAAAGCAGCAGTTTTCTCGGGTGTACGCCAGTTTCTTTCACTTTTTTCACAAGATAACGAACATACGGAGCTGACGGTGCTTCTCTTCCAAATTCCGTACGCAATTTTCGCACACATTCTGCAACATTACCATGATTTTCAAAGTAATGTCGCAATATTTCCCAGCGTTGTTCAAGCGTATTCACAACCATATTCGTTCAGCGGAAGGATAAAACTAATTATCTGTCAAATCAGACATGAGCTAAGTGTCACCATTCGCGAAATAAGCATTAGTTGAAAAAAAAAGTTAGATGACGGACCCTTTAGTTACATTATTTCTACAGAAATACGACTACAATTAAGCCAACACCTATCTCCAGGCATCTCGGGGTTCTGCTTAAAGTTGCTGAATATGCAGACCTTGGAAAAACGAAGAGAAAAATCAACTAGACCTTTATTCTGAGTTCAATAAACTTAAATACTAGACCGAGGACAACAAGGAATCCAATATTTCTATATCAAAAGACGTTTCTATGTAAACCACAGAAGCAATGGCCCCATAAATAATTTCACGAAGGATTTTAATAAGTCCATTCATGTGATTGATTTCAACTCAACAGAATTAAATTCAAAACAAATATTATGTTTAAATAACTACCATCTTTAAAAAATGATTAATAAATGATTAACTGTGGCTTAAATGTTTGGTAGTTAAATAAATAGAATTAATTTAACATTAAATTAAATGAAGTCTTTTTCTTGGGATAGTCGCTAGAAATGTTTTCCATTTTTTATCGATAATTCCAGCAACTTGCTTGATTTGCGGGTGGCCGAATGTAGGGGCGGGTGTTTATCTAATCCCTTGTCCTATCCCGCACCATGACAAGTGCTTGTTAAACAAGTGAAATTCAACGACTGTTGAGAATTTGTGTAACACGTTCTCGTAAGTGTTGGGCAATTTTTCAAAAGCCGTTGAATTTCACTTGTTTAACAAGAACTTGTTGTATCGGGTTATAATAACCGATAACCGAAGTGACGACTCCCCCTTCCCCTCACCCCCTCACAAAACGGAGGTGGTAGCTAGAAGGTAGGGAATAGCTGTCGATTCTCTTCTTTTACCAGATTGTTTTATTTGAATTTTTGTTTCACTTTCCTTCCCAGCTTTATTTTGCTTTAGTACTTTTAAGCGTAGCAGATAAGTGTTAGAAATTCAGAATTAAGTGGACATGAGTTGTGTGTTCTGGAAATAAAGTCAGCCTTGGTAGTATGAACTACAGATCTTCTGGTGGTGCTAATTGTGGTTATCGTGGTTGGCCTGGATGGTTTGGTAAATAAAGAGGCAAGGGGTGGGCAATTGACCATGGATAAAAGTAAGTGAGGTGAGCCTATTTATATTGTATATTTAGGGGTTACCATACACACAGGGTGAGTGGCAACCATGGAACCCAACCTAGCCATAGGAAGGGTAGAGAGGAGGGTAGTTCGTCGGTAACGGAGTCATCATAGTTACCGAACTTTGAGAGAATCGAGGAAAATGGTTGTTGAGTATGGTTCGCCTTCAGGAGGTGAGTATATTCCCCCGCGTAAACTATTTTCCCTTCCATTCCCTTCCTGATCCCCAAACCCGACCCCTTTTCCCGACCCTTTTTTTCTGTATTTCCTTCCCCAACATCCAATGCTTCCTGTCCTATAGGTGAAAGGACAATAATGAAACCAAGACCGTTACAAATGAATCATAAAAGACTGTCCATAGGTCGGTTATTATCGGTCATTCTAATGCAGACTCCATGAGGACATCCAAATGGAATGCACTCTCGCTGTATTGCATCATTTTACAGAAGAGTCACAAGACATAAAAGTGAATGCATATAGATCGAAAATAAATTTTGGTGGTGAACTAAATGATATGCGAATGTCCAATATTCAATGTCAGCATTTGGGTGTCCAAGTCCAAGCAGACAACAATTGGGTTTCACCCATATGCATCCTTAAAACAAAAATATTTAAAAGTTGGTAGTACTGAAAGGTATACCAGATGCCTTGCAGTGGCCCCAGCTACTGTTATGTGTTTTCAACTTGCTTACTTTCCTTATAGCCAGAAGTCCAGTCCAGTCCACCAAAAAGCATTCATAACAGTGAATGCAGTTCGCCGATTTTTTTGATTTTTTTTGTAATTAAGTACCTACCTACCTGCCATTAATTTGCTTAATTCCATTATATTGTGCAGAGAATCTGTCAAGCCTCGCATGAAAAGGGCCCGTGTAATTGTCACACATTTTGTATGTCCTGTGCATTAACGGGCGAAAACTACCCACAGTAACCACATGCAATAACGAATCCTTGCAACTACGTACCTATAACGTTTAAAATCTACCTATGATAAATTAAATTCATTTAATTGTCCATCAGTTATTATGAAACCACTCCATAATCAATGGGACAGATATTTAGAACAAAAGCCCACAGCGCTTCGATCAGGATGGTGTGGTGTGCAGTTAATCTACGCGCTCCGTTTGAACTATGTGTGCCTTCGGTGTAACGGTGAAATGCGCGCACACCCATGGTCACCGCCCCCGATCCCCAATCCCTACATATACGCACTTTATTAATTGCGTTGCCTGTGTGACAAAGGATTACGTTTTCAATTTTGAAAATCGAAATTATTTGCGAAAAACCACACCTCGGCTGCACGATGCGGTTCATGGTCCTTTTGTATACTCATCAGTTCTCCTATGCTAATTCGATACTCGGCATGGGTCACGGTTCAGCTCCTGAATTCTATTTAAATAGAATAAATAAAAGAAAAAAAAAAAAAAGAAACCGTAAGCGCTTCAGCATATTGTAATTCATATAAATAGAACCATTTTCGACAATACCTCTCCTGTGGATGTGGTTGTGGATGGAGCTGGATCCGAAAATATTCAAATGTCAGCCAACCCTATATACGCAGACTGCATGGTGCGTCCCAGTTGTAGTTGCTCGTTGTCGTCTAATTCGAAATCAATTTCCATTTTAATTATAAATTCCCTTTTGCCCAACGAGAGAAAGTTTAATTTAAATGAAATTTTCAAGTGGAAAAATGTTTGTGACTTGCGTTTCCTTTATAGACAGATTTTTCGCTCATCCTCCTGCTGCTGATGGCTCCCTTTTATTGTGTGTGAAAGAAAAGCATTTACTGGCTCCCGGACTCTGCCAGTGACAATTTGACAAGGTCAACCACAAAATCTAAATTTGCTAGGACGCCAGGAAGGGCGCACACTGACCGTGGAAAAAAAAAAAAAAGTTTAATATTAATCGTAAAAAATAAACGGGCACTAGCACGTTAGAGGTGGGCTATACGTAGCCCGGACAAAGTTGTGGTTCATTCGGGACTGCGAGATATCGTGGAAAAACTGAAGACGTCACACAAAAGGTAATTTACATTTACATTGGAGTTTTGAGATGCTATAGTGTTGAAGCTTGACACCGGACCAGGGATGTCTATCAACACTTTTAAATGGGAACCTTCGTCAGCTTTACCTCGTATTGTACCCTCTGTTGGGATGCCAGTTATCTTTAATTTTGATGAATTGCCACTCGCAAATAAAAAGTTTGCTTTCTGCCTAACAGATGAATGAACACCGATTGTGGGGGTAGTCGGTTGACTGGCCTACCTTTTGTTTATTTTAATGAGAGCATCCCTTCAGGTTAATTTCATTTAATTTGCATCATCTTATTCTATTTTCTAAGTAGTGGTCTGTGCCGCTGTGTAATAAGCAAACAATGGTGCTATTCAACTTTGTCGAGAATCGGGCCAACGGCGGAAGCTCGGAGGCTTCCAGAGACGAAAAAAAAAAAACACCCAGGCATCCTGTGCAGGGGTTACTACACTCCTTGGCTTTTTGTGTTGGCTTAGTCTCTTGAGATTTTAATGAATTAGTTTGCCGCCACACCAATACACTGTTATTCTTTTGGTAGGACTTGAGTTTATCTGGTGCTTATTTTCTAGTGGATTTAGGGGGAAACGGTTGTGGCCAGCTTACTCTTATAGCAGGAATGAGTTTAAGAGAACCTTTTAAACTTCCCTAGCCTGTGTGTTTTTTCTGGTTGCCATTCCATCATAGTCGGACCATAAACTAAGTATTAAATAGACCGTCAGCTCTTCGAACTTAAGAGATTTTGCTTACAAACTGTTTTCCGTGTTCCTATGTGCGAAAGTATGTGTGCCATGTTAAAGTACATTAGACGCACGCATACATTTGCACATAGCAACCTGACAGCTGACTGACAACTCATTCTGTGGTGACATTAGAAAAAATTCAAATAATTCAAATAATTGGCCGTTATCGGGATGTGTCTAGTAAACGGTGTGTATAATGTGGTGAATTTAGTTACAATTTCTATTTAATTAAAAGGAATATTACAAGGACTTATTTTATTTTACCTAGATAATGCATAAAAACCAACCAACCAAAAAATTACACTTTGTTTCTCTGACTGATTAATTATTACTGGAGCGATGGAACTGAAACTGGATGCATGTTAAAAGACAGAATTTCTGCGAAAGTGCATAAACTAAGTAACGTACAGAATATTCTGTACATTTTAAATTCATTTTTATTGATATATTTCAGAACCTATGTAAGTTTAATGAAATGTCTCAATAAAAATGAATTTAAAATGTACAGAAAATTTTTTCGAAAATAATATGCAATTCAAAATCTCTGTACTTTGTGACAAAATACACGTAAATAAATATAAGTTTTATTGGATCTGTTAGCTGATATGATATCTACCTTGTTCTTCTGAGTACAAATTTAAACATACGTGCATCAATATTCACATGAAAAACGTAGTTCAATATTTCAAAATATTGTTTGTTCTTATACACCTATACTTTCCAAACCAGTGTAAAATTGCAAGATCTGTCTTGACGCTATTGGTGTCTTGGATATTACTATAAAGATGAGCTAGTGATCTCAGATGTATCGTACTCCGTCTTATCATGGTAGTAAATCGTTTTATGCTAATTTTCTCAAACACCTCTGGGAATTCTTTAAATAAAATATAACTGAGATGTTTTTTAAATACCTCCTCCGACTATTTTGAAGAGGAAATTCTGTTCTATTTTCGCTCCAGCAATAATTTATCAGTCAGAGAAACCAAATGTCGTTTTTAAGGTTCCGTACCCAGAGGGAAAAAACGGAACCTTATTAGTTTCGCTTTTGTCCGTCTGTCCGACCACTAGACCAATTTTGTACCTAGGTCTATCTCAAAAACTAATTGACGTAGAAAGCTGAACTTTGCACACAACATCCGGTATAACCTCTAGTTAAACCAATGTTTTACCAATATTAGCGACACATCGACCGGTTTTAGAGTAATAAGTAATTTGGTGGAACAAATTAATTTATTTAATTCGCACAAAAAGCTGTTTATTTCTTGATTTACAGAAAAATGGATGTGTACCTTTTTTGTAGATCATGCTCGTAGCTATATATGTGCCGAAGACTGTTTCGTGGAAAAGTTAATATTTTAAAAGATATTTACAAAAAACTGTCGATCACTATATAAAGTACGCTCCTTTTAACCATTTTTCATTCGTTGTTGGTGTGTTCTCTTAATCGATTCCAATTGGAATTTTCAATGAATACTCAACTCTACTCAACTCTTTACATTCTCATCCACACATATTGTTGTTTGTTGTTTGTTCGCAATTTCCAACTCTTAAAAAGTGCGGAACCTTCGGAGCGCGAATGACACTTGCACTTGGCCGTTTTATTTTTTTGTTGCACTATTGCTCGATTTCTGGGTAGCGGCCTCTTAATGGTAGTTATTTTTCTGCTCCGTATCGGAAGCACAGATATATATGCGGTTGAGGTGGCAGAAAGATTCAATAATCCAAGCAAAATGAGCCGATTCGATATGAGATGCCGATTCCGTAGGTGGATGCAGCTATTGACGACGACAGATGAATCAACAGTCCACCTGCCAATTTCTCTCTCCGAGTCTTTGTTTACCGATTTGCAAAGATTACTTTTTCCTAAAGCCGATATTATCCAGAGGCCTTAAATAGAATAGGGAAGTTCACAAAGGCAGTTGTGTTTAATTTAACAGACGTTTTCTTAATCGCTTGCACGTTTTGTGGATCTTTTTGGGAGCTCTACTTACCTACGCCTAACTACCGATGTCGCCTAAGGAGATGAAGATAAACTGAATAAACCTATAGAAAGACAGCCATCTGAGTTGTGCATTTAAATAATTTCAAGATGCTGTCTTCCGAGAACATGTCCCCACGAATTAGAGTGAGCCCATAGTTTCAGACAGAACGAGGTGAACTGGCACCCAAACTCCAAGTAATGACATATTTGTTAAATGAAGATGAATCGTCGCCTTCTCTGAAACTAAATATGACCATTTGACTTGCACACTTTCGACTTTGGAGGATTGAGGCACAGCACACAGCACAGCTAGTTTATTTAGCTGGGGGGCTTGTTTGGCTGTATTCTGCAATTACTTGGCATACTTTTTGCACTTGCGGTAAGAAAAAATTTTAAATTTAAAAAAATAGTCAGCTTCAGATTTTTGAGGAAAATACATAATACGGATCGGAACAGGAGCTCATCAACGCTGTAATGTAACGCAAAATATATATTTATTTCAATATAAATTCGTAAAGTTTATACAAATCAATAAATTAATACATAGAAAAAAAAACTTCAGTAGCTTGGCTTGTTCTTTATACAATTAAACGACTCGGACACAATTGTCTTTCCTTTCGCTGCTGCATTTTGTTCGCTCAGTCGAATACAGCGCTATTTGCCTCGTTCTCTCGAATCCGGAAGAAGGCCTTGAACCCAAAAGTCCCTTCGTTGGTGTGGATTTTACTACACAAGTAAATTTCTTCACCAAGCGGTCAGAAAGTCGCTGATCCTAAAGTAAGAAAAAAAGAGGACATCATAATCCTCATCAGCTTCGAAGCTACTCCGAAAGCTGCTATAGATGATGAGACTGCGAATATCGGTTCATCTTGCCTGCTTGAATTGTTGACGACATTGATATCCGCACTTTATTACCCATAGAAGCCAGGTCGTGTAACTTTTAAGATGATCGTCGTCAGTGCAATTTATTCCTAACATTTTTCTTTGTAGTGAAGGTGTAAATCCCCAAAAACTTCATGGGGTAAGTAAGATGTATGGGGTGGCACTCTTTCTGGACTAAAAACACAACCTTAACCATAACCAACCAATGAAATATTAGCAAATGATTTAAATTTCAACGTTTAGTCACTATCACTGACACATGATACATCAACTGAAGTTGAGCCCCACTATCCGATAAGTTTTTCAGCTTAATATGTTTTGTTTTTGCGCTTTCAACTTGCTGTTTTTCGAGGTTTTGTTTCTGCTAATACAAAGTAGGTAAAAAACTAATAATCTAATAATCATTTTTAGTGTCGAGGCTAAATTTCTTGTAACCCACAATGGCGAAATGTTCCATACAAATTCGCATATTGTGACCTATAAGATAATTAGAGTGAGGGTTAAAAACGACTATTAGCAAGGTTCTAGGTTATCGTGTTTTGCTCTCAGTATCCTTTAGCTCTCGTTTATACTGATTTTACTGGTGTTTCCGAGAACCTTTAATTCATCTTCCAAAAACCGGGTCTATTGACAAAATACAGGCTCGCCTTCTTAAGAATTCTTTGGTTGAAATGAAAAACTTGAAGAACCTGTTTTCAATTATTGTATTTGCGTCAGTAACCCTTTTACGGAAGAGTTTTCAGTTTATTGAACAACCTATTACTGAAGAATGAAACCAAAGACATGTTTTCAATTTCTAGTGTAGATTAAAAGAGACTTTAACTTTATAAAAAATGTAGGCTTACAACAATTTTGGCTTGGCAAGTCTGTTATGGCTTGGTTTAGAAAACCGCCTATCAGGTAATTTACTGTATAGTTTAATGTAAACATATACTGAAAAGAAATGTTAACTTAAATTGTTTTCGATTTTTTTTCTTTTTAATTCTTCTTTATTTTTAAGAGTTTATTGTTATTTGAAACTTGAAAAATATATTTAAATATATTTAAATATATTTTTATTTCCATCATAGAATTAAGAAAATAATATCCCTCTTTATTATAAGAAAATTAAATCTTCGAACTTTTTCCAGATGAGTCCCGGAATATCAACAAAATGTCCAGATATGTGTTCATTTCAAACTGGCAACCCTATTTCAAATACAACAAAAATTTTATAAAATTATTGAACAAATTCGCCTAGTCAGCTAGTTATATTTATATACTTTAGTATACAATATTGAATTCAAGTTGAATTAATACAATTTTCAATTGGAAGGTTAAAAAATTTTCTCCAGCAATATACCATGATAATGACCTTCATCCCCATAGGTACATACAAATTTGAATGGATTCCTCTTGCACCTGTTTCATCGTGGCCCTCACTTGAATTGACAGAATAAAAAGAAGCATTCACCTATACATAACTAACGCTTTGAATTGACTCTATAAAGTTCTCTGATTTAAAAAAGGACGCTCAACAAAAGGATAGTGAGTAGTGACAAATTGAAATTGAGCGCCAAGAATAATTTGTGCTATTCGGGATATCCCTTGACAGCATACACAGCAAAGTCAGTATACTAAAAGCAAAGCCAATCATCCACCAGTGTATAGGGAGGAAAATGGAAAAGGATTTCAATGCGAAGTTTACTCAAAGCGCAGAAATTTTAATCGCCATGTAATTAAATTTCGTTTTTTTATTTTTATTTTCTAGCTTTGCATCTCTTCGTAAAGTTTCCTGGGCACCAGCGGAACAGTTGGGGGATAAAAGACATACTCTTATGTAAAAAAAAAAACGAAATAACTTCTGAATTGAATTTTATTTGTTCGAAAGCGTAAGCTGAATGAGCTCTTGCTATGTTGTACCCTCGGAAGTTCGATTGCAGTGATTCCGATCGAAAATAGAGGTTGACTCTTCTTTCCAAATTGAGCCGTAAAATGAAATGCATTCCGAGCATTGGAATCAATAAGTTATGCGATAAGAAGCAAATTAAGTTGCTGAGAAGTTTTTTCTTCCCCCCAACATTCTTGTGTATTGGAGGCTGGGTATATACAAATGTTATACAAATCTATTTTTCTGACAATTTGAACTATCTAATGAACTTCAAGAGCTTTGATATCGAGATTTGGATGAATAGATTTACAAAGATGTTGGGAAATAAATTCGGTTGAATATTCACGTTTCTTCATGGGAAGGGTAACATTTATGAACTGAACTTCTGGACAGTGTGCGAATATCAAACTTACGAAAGTAACCCTGTTCCTATGGAGAAAATGAGAATACACTAAACTACTCACGCCATTCTAGAGAGCGTGTCCATTTTTAAGTGCTTACTTATCAACTTTGCTCATCATCTATGAGGTATTTTCTTTGGACCTACTTTTATACTGAAAGAGGGGTTTCTGTCAAAGGGCCAATCGTCTACGTAAATTCATTTTATTGACGTTAAAATTTGTCAAGGGAACTGGGGAATTGGGATAGAAGCTTTATGACCGCAAAGTGGTCTTATTGTGATCAAGAAGAAGAGCCATTTGTTCAATTTTTTTATTTTTTTTTTCAAGTATATTTTATGTAGTTTTAGTTGAAATGAAAGTTGTTATTCAAATACAATTTGATTGTAAATTCTGTTGAGAACAGAACTGGTGTGATAAGGGTGGTGTGTAGGGTCACCATGCGGGGTGTCGATCTTAGAAGAAGAAACAGCAATCGACAGGTTAAGCTTTTTCGATACATTTTCGAAGTGATGTCATTTAGGTATAGAGTTTATAGCAAATCGTGACTCATATTTAATGACTCGTATTCTTGTCCTTCATTTGAAAGAGGGTGCGACTCTAAACTTGAAGTTGCAAGGAATCAATCTGACAGTTGGGTCTTCCCCCTATAAGTGTGTTAGCTGGTTTTGTGTGACTTTTTATGTTTCTGCGATAGATGGCGGCATTTTACAAAACTATTTTCCAACAATAGTTTTGACTAATTAAACTTTTAGACGGGACATTCCTCTTTCGTAATCAGAAAATTATTACGCTCGGAAATCGACTGCGGAAAGTTACGCAAATCTACAAATGCGCGTTGTGTGAATTTCTTTTCAATACTTTATAGTTGCGTCAATGACGGTAAGAATTTAAATAGAAAGATATTTGTTCCATTGATTTATTGCAATGGCATTTCCGAGGGGTGTTCACTTAAAGCACCGCAGAAATGTAGGAATTTACGAGCTGCATAAAATTATGAGATTAAGTGAATTCACTTAATATAAACGTTTTTACCTGGGAATAATGGATTCAATCATATATATATCGATTGTGTGAGTGTATCTGGTATATCCTGCTTTATGTTTCTACTCCAACAAGGAATCATCGGCAGCGGTACTCGACGTCAAAACTTCGAGCCGACAACGTTGGGTTCAAAACGAAATACAAACTGCCCGCTAAATAAACGGAACATTTTCTGGGGCTTCATTCTATACACCTACATTATGCCTGATCTGCGGTGACTTGCAGAGTGAGCGAGGTTGTGTATTGTGGCAATAGGACCATAACAAAAGGAAATCAATTTTTTCACCATTTCGAAATTCTTCTCTCTTTTTGGGTATATTCTCTTGGAAATTCATTCCTTCCTGTTGTGGTTCAGCGTGTATATACGCTGTACGATTGCGACGGCAGCGGTGTCGAAAGAGGGTGGGAAATTGGCTATTCAATTGAATTGCCTTCACCTTCGTTATGACCGCTCCAGTCCGGAGTCGTTTTGTGTACACTTATTTTATGTCAATTGAGGGATCAATCTTTATGGCACCGTTGATGTTTTTTTTTTTCCTGCTGGTTGCTTGATTTTTCCCTGGCATTTGATGTTGAGTTCTGTTCCAATGCGTTGTTGTTGTTGGCCCACACTGGACATGGCCATAATTCGGTACGATTTTTTTTGCTTGCCCATTGTTATAGAAGTGGCTTATAGTAGAGACGGACTTTCAGTCCTTGGAGCCCCAAAGGCAATTGGTATGAAAATTTGTTGTGCGGTGGACTGCAGTAACATGAATGTTATAACTCAGGCTGAAAGTAATCTAGTTTTTCAAGAGCAGCATTTTTAAATTTTTCTTACGAGGAATGATGACAATTTTCAGTGCCAGCAGGTACCTAGGCGTCCCATGGTGAGGATGGATTAAGTCACACATCTAGATTCTGCAGCTCCAGATGATTTATAGGCTGGCATTTAGCTGACATTGTAGCTAATACAAAGGCTCTCAAAGGTTGCAAATGATTGGCCGGCTGACTAATAAGTGCATATTCCTTCCATTCGAAGGAGTTCTGTTTACCAATCTCTACACAGAAATTGATTTCGGTGCAAATTCAGATTTCTTGGCTGCCAACAGAGGTAGTTTGTTATTTACACCCGAGAAAAATTGATAAAAGGTTATTTTTAACCGACTTGACTCGGTTAGTTTTAATCCACTAACTCTGTACGAGCTATATTAATAGTATCACTAAGTATTTTTTAACCGAAAGTTAGTTGATTTTAAGTAAGCTATTTTTCAGCGTGTAACTGCCCTGCTTTCCGTTCTGCAATTTAGTTGACTCACATCCGTACACGGAAAAGCGTCTCATTAAAAACCCTATTGTCGTTGATTCCAGGTACAACGCCCCATGGTAGGGCCAAGGGGAACCACTCTTATTGTTCAACCAAATTCGGCCACCGATAAATCGCGTTCCATCGGAGGACCTTACGGAATCACGATTGTAGCTGAGCTCATTTCTAACAGCCTCTATAGTCTTTGGGCCTTCGCTTTATTAACATCGTAGGCTTAACACTAAGGATTTCGATATCCCCTACCATTTTATATCGTAGTTCTAAAGTCGCCCAATACACTTATTGAAGTCGACGAGGTCATCGCTATCGTCGTAATGACCTAACTTCTGATAAAGCAGATAAAGTGCATCTTCTACATAGATCTGAAACCCTTCTTAAAATACTGCGGGAGATTACCTACTCTTTGCATAAGTCCCTGTGGATCGATGGGTCAGAAACATGGGCGCATTCTCTGAAAATCGAGATACACCTCTCCCTCCAAATCCAATCCTCTCTTGCAGTCAGTGATTAAAATGAAGCGCGCCCCATTATATTTGGCCGCCCCCAATACCCAATATGAAATTCCGCCCCTGACTGCGAGAGGCTTAACACTCTTCTGAATTATGTAATCTCGTTGAGAAGGCCACGAATGGGCGAGACCAAAACGAAGATGAAAAAAGCGTCCACATAGGAACAGGACGTATACCTATGTATTTACATCGTCTATTTATTTATGTCCTTCCGTATAGCGGAAATGCTAGCAAGGCTCAAGTGTACAACCAACGAGTGGCATTATTACACATAAAAGGTCAGCTAAAGACGATTGTCAGCAAGGCCTAACATACGCTTCTTTGTTGTCCTCCACCTAAATCTAGATAGAGTCGAATGATTGCACAAAAGTCGTAGGTAGGTGAAGATATACCTATACCTATACACATGTGTTTGGGAAAAGGTCCAGCAGTTAATTAGATAAATTTTCGATTTTATTCCCGATGTGTATGTGGTCGGTACGAAGCAATTCTCAACGATGAGACGTGTGTTTACGATCCTGGGGTGTTGAATGGTTTACTCAAAGTGTAGTGGAAATGTTGCGGTTGATTGGAGCGTGTATACCAACTGGTAAAGTGTGCGTTTGGATATGATTACCTGTCGTAATTTTTTTTTTTTTTTAAATTCGTTTGATCAACTAATTGGCAGAAGGGATATTCAAATTAAATTTGTTTAGTTTTGTTTGTGGTTTCTCAAAGGCCGATTCAAAAGGAAAAGTGCTTCTGGGGCGCATTCTGATTCCAAAAATTGGAAAGCGGGATTATTTCTCCACACTTCCAAAAAGGGTGTCCCTTTGTGACTAAGATCGATAACTCCCTCCCACGAACGTGACATTAACAGTTTCAGGGAGAAGGGTTAACTTTTAAAAAAATCCCTTGGCATAAATACGACCCACTGTAGAAATAAAGAAGATAAGCGGCCATAATAAGCCCACCTCCAATATACTGCTTAGACGGGGCTTAATTTTATTTGCACAAATAAAGAAACTTTTAAAAAAGATGACCATTGGTGATAAAATTTACCACAAAATTTCAATTCACCCCGTGCTTACTCATGGTGTTCTGCCTTCAAGCAAAGGGTTTCCTTCCGTTCACCTGCTAATTTTCGCACCCTTTTTTGTTTTATTAATTTTCCGTCACCCGGACCAACTGAAAAGCTATGGTAATTAGGTGGCCTGACCAAAATAATAAAAAGGATCACTCCCTTTTCGTGGGTATGTGTGAGGAGTGTGCTGGCACTTAGTTGAAATGTTAGTCATAACATCCATTACACTCTTTTTGCACAACTCGATTTAATTATTACCTAACTTGATCCCGGTTGATCCTTGAGTGGATTTTTTTTTTGTTTCCTTTGAATCGCCTATCTCATTTAAGGGGCTCGCCGTAGCGTCAGTCGTCCGCTTGGCTGTAGTTTAGATATCCCCACACTCTTATCATCCAACACCATTGGCAAATAAGTTAATAGGAAAGAGGGAAATTAAACACAACGAAGTGCCTACCAAACTGAGACAGCAAGAAGTGGAAACGGATGAGAAAGTACTGAAATATTCAGCAAGGAAGTGATGGTACACATTCGTGTGCTAAATCAACTCTCATCGGTGTGGTATTGGGACGACGCGGGTTTTAGGTCGATTATTTGATTGGATGAATGCCTTCGGGATGAGTGTTTTATTTCATTTGTTTGCGCCGTCCCCCCTTTGTCCGTTGTTGGCTAAGAATGACGCCGCTCTTAGTCCCCACCAACCATTCCTACTTCAGTTTCAGCGCGTTGATTCTCGCCAGAATCCTGATGGAATCATTAGGGATATTGTCTGCTCGTTTTCATCATTGGCAGTCGGTCCGCATTTACACAATCTATCGATAGAATAATTTCGTCCTGTTACGACTGTGCCACTACTATACATACTTATACACAAAGCGGCAGCTTTTGCTGGGTAAAGTGCTTCGCATTCGCAATGGATGCCAGATGTCGGCTGTCTGTTACGCTCGAAATGATTACATAAACTTCGATTTTCTATTAAATTATCAGGATTATAGCGCCCGCGGAAGCGGATTCTCTATTATTGGGATACTGAGACTCTCTATTCTTCAATTTCGGAAGGTTCGAAGGATGTAGACTAGAGAGATGTAGCAGTGTCTCCAATTTACAGTTTTTCCTTAACAAATTTAACATTTTTTGTCAGACGATTGGGGCGTGCTAAATGATTTGGTGATTGCCAGATATGAACGGATTTTAGGACATTATACTATCGCTGCAAGCTCAATTACTTAAATGGAACTCGGTGTTACGTTCCTATGTCAGTTTATGACAGTTCTAGATGTTAATTAAATGTAATGGTTTCATCAGTATTATTTTAGAGAAGGCGAACAAAGGGGTTGGTTTATGTAGTCCAACAACTAAGAGATGTGAATTGGAATTCACACGGTTGAGACAACCGTCAGCTGAGGTCACTCTAACTAAGGGCTTTCAATACTAGTCAGGGTGCTGAAGGAGAGCTGGTCATCTAAGGAATTTCTGGGGGACCAACAGCCATAAGTTGCAGGTAACTTCTCCACCATCACCGAGATACAAATAGAGTAATAGTGAGCAAAAAAACACTTAAATTAATCACTTTTCAACTCATATTCATCGCTATCCGATCTCTGCTCAAGAACGTCGGTCTGAAGCTGATGATACCCCATCATTGCTTCTACAATTCGCATGTTTATTTGTTGTTACGATTAGAGAGCATTCTCGTTTTAAGAAGCACGTTCTTGATTTATAAATACTGAGTTTTCATAAATGGACCTGATTTAAGAATTTAAACAAAAAGACAACATTCAATTAAGAAACAATTTTATTTGTTTAATAAACAACGTTTGTAAATAGGTATACAAGTTAATTTTAACTAGTTCCGCTTGTGGTCGAAAATCGACCCTTGTAAGTAACTATATTTATTATTATTGCGGCGTGCCACAATTTTCGATAATGATGATGTTTTTATAAACGAAAAATCGAAAAAAAAATGCACCCCTTTGAAAATAAGTCTTATTCATGATTTAAATTCTGAAACGTCACTATGAAAACTTAGTGCAAAAAATTTAAGTCAATATTTTCCATAGTTACATCCTTGAAACAAAAGTGGGTCCTTAGATAATGTAATGCCTGTGAGTTAAAATTATAAAGGGTGGTTAAGTTTTAAGGGCCGATGTTGATTTTGAATAAAACACAAATTATTTAGGAAATGATTGTCATTTCTTTTTATTATGATAATATTGGTATGGTTCAATTATGTATGGAACAAGATATCGGCCAAATGGCCGCCGCGACCTCGGCCGCACACCTCCATCTGATGCCCCAAATTTTCGATGACGCTGATGCATAATTGAGGTTCTATGCCGTTAATGTGCCAAATTATCTCGACCTTTAGCTCTTGAATTATTGCTGGCTTATCGACGTACACCTTTTCTCTCAAATAACCCCAAAAAAATAAGTTCTACGGTGTCAAATCGCATGATCGTGGCGGCCAATTAACATCGCCACGGCGTGAGATAACACGGCCATTGAATTTCTCCCGCAAAAGAGCCATTGTTTCGTAAGCTGTGTGGCAAGTGGCACCGTCCTGTTGAAACCACATATCGTCCACATCCATATCTTCCGATTCGGACCATAAAAAGTTCGTTATCATCTCGCGATAGCGAACACCATTCACAGTAACTGCCTGACCGGCCCCATTTTGGAAAAAATACGGCCCGATGATGCCGCCAGCCCATAAAACGCACCAAACAGTCACTCTTTGTGGGTGCATTGGTTTTTCGACAATCACTCTTGGATTATCATTCGCCCAAATGCGGCAATTCTGCTTATTGACGAATCCACTGAGGTGAAAATGTGCCGATTAAATTGACCGAAAAAATCACGAAGTGCACGATATGCATTTTGATTTAATCGCCCCTTTTTATAATAAGCCTGAACAACTTTAACGCGTTGCTCGATTGCATATCTTTCCATGGTTCAAATTGAGTTAGTCTGAAATTGAGAAATATCAAATGGAATGCAGAAAAAAACTTGAAATTTAGGTGTGGTTCACATTTAACATCGGCCCTTAAAATTTAACCACCCCTTACAATTGCTTACTTTTTGGGGCATGTAAATTCCGTTCCATTGGAAATAGGTTCGAATACGTTACTATGGCAATATGGCGAAGACACATTGAATGTAACCAAAATTCTTGCATTTAACTGATAGCATTTTGTATGGGGAATTGTTAAATTAATTTTACCGGCCTTAATGGCGACATTACACCTACCGTTAATTTTTTGTTTGTGCAAATCTATGGCACAGTACCTTTCGATTGTTATGACTTTCATTCTCCTCATTTCATAACAAATGCTTAAAAAGGGAACGGAAATCCGATGCTCACGTATTAATAAAGGGTTTTCCAATAAGAGGTGTTATTTTGGTACAAATGATGATAAAGAACGTCGCAACTTGAGGAAAAATTAGCTGTTGGTAAAAGAGCTGTCTGTTCGATTTGAGAACGTTGCTTCAAATATAAGTAAATATATCTCACAAAGTGCAAAACAGACTTTGTTCCATTCAACTGCAGCGTCGATAATGCTGTACGGAAAGGTATGGGGCTACAAAAGCCACGATACTGTGGACACATTTCTGGGCTACTTCTTGAAGAAGATATTCGGGTTAAAAAATACCCCGAACTATATGTTACATCTTGCAACGGGAGCTCCTCCTTTGCTCTTGTACACGCTCAAAACGCATTTCAACTATATCTTAAAAGTACTAGAGTTGAATGAATGCAGAATAACAAACGAAGTTTCAAGAAATCTAATTAGAACAAACGAAAGCATTTGCGAGGAATGGAAGAAAACAGCTGCTGAATGCGGAGTAAGCCTGTAAATTCAGGCAAACGAGCAGCCTTATCTATTAAGAGAAACATTAAGCTCGCTTGTAGAGAAATTTGGTAGACATACATTATATGATAAATATGCCGAAGAGGCTGAATCGTCACTGTTTAGGAACTACAACAGCAAACTAAACAATTTCTTTAATGAGAAAACGTACTTCCTTGACAAATACGGAGTCGACAAAATGAGTACCATTTTCAAACTGAGAGGTGAACTCGTTCAGTTAAACTTTATGCCCCATATCGACCAGATTCACCAATGACCTCTGCAACATGAAGGAGAGGGAGGATACCTTACATTTTCTTGGTGTTTGTCCGATTTTAAAAGAATTTCGACTATCAACGTTCGGAAAACATGTGCTAGACGAAGATGACCATCTTAAATGGAGAAAAAGGTTGGGTGATCTTATATGATTACTCAGTAGCAGCACTTTGTTATAGAAAGCGTATCAAAGAAGGAGATTTTTGATGTAAAACTTAAGTTTATATTTTGTCAACCTGGAAGACGGCCAAAGGCCAAACCAATAATGACTTAGGTCAATCTTTACATTGCGAAATAGTTATTGAAAATAAAAGTGAAACTAAACTAAACTAACTAACTAATGATAAAGAAAAGGGAGTCATTGAACATTTATGTAGCACAAATAATGTTTTAGAGTTTTCTCTTACCAAACATGAACAAGAAAGAGGTCCTTTAAAGACGGAATGAGGTGAAGAAATCGCCATGCAATTAAAATTGAACTGTCAACACGTGTCATCCTTAATTGCTTGAATTCCATACTTGATTTAATTCCACACACTCTTAACTAACTAACTCAGCCAAATTCTGTTTAAGCCCTCGTAGGAATCATAACGGGGCACAACACTCTGCAGTACCACATAAAGAAAACGCGCTTGACGGAAGAAGAACTTTGTAGAGGCTGCAGTGACGAGGAAGCTCTTGAGGACACAACCCACTTCCTATATCACTGTCCAGGTGTCCAACAGAGATTCCTATTGAGACACTTCTTCCACGACATAAAGAGACAAGACTATGAGCTATATTAAATCAGCATGATAATTTGTATGCAACAGTACAGTGAGTATTTAATTATATTTTTATATTTTTAGACAGGGTTATTATGGGTAAGGGAAAACCTTTTCCTGCCAAGGGCATTACAATGGGTCAGTGTTGACCTGAGTGTGGCACGGAATACACCTCGCCAGCTCACAAACCTAACCTTACATAACTAATTCTTAAAATTAGTAAATTAAATAGAACAAAATTTTATTTTCACTCGTGAGAAGAAATAGAGTAATTTGTTTAGTCTTCTTATTCTCAAATTCCGAATGTACGAATAGTCATGAGACAACCACTAAATAGTGCATATAGTAGGAGAGCCGACCGCATGATGTCCTAAGGCATAAAACAATAAGATGAATCTGAAAGCTTGCAAGTAGACTAAGAGAAAAAAACAAAGGTTGTCGGAATTTTTTTTTTTTTGTGACTTTCATAGGCATAAAATAATAGAAAACATTTATAACCATTCAATAGACGGCATTAAATACTACTCAAAGGTATAAGGTTGGCAAGCACCAAAAGACCACTAACCCCCGACAACCCTGTATTTAGTGAACATTTTTTTTCGACTGACCATAGCCAGAAAGGAATAAGATCAAACATATACCAAACTAAAGGTTAGAACTTATCGTTTACGAATATAAAGGGTTGTCTGTGATAAATT
This sequence comes from Cheilosia grossa, assembly GCA_963082955.1. Taxonomy (NCBI): domain Eukaryota; kingdom Metazoa; phylum Arthropoda; class Insecta; order Diptera; family Syrphidae; genus Cheilosia; species Cheilosia grossa. Next base: position 39,683,405 of record OY720145.1, on the reverse strand, counting down.
AGCCAGGCGCCTAGACAACCTTTCTTCAAGCTGTGTTATTAAAGAATATGAAACATTTGCATTTCAGCGATTTTCTATGAAATTTTGATTAGAAAATATAAATTTTTTTGATTATTTTAATTTTTCATTTTGTTATTCCTTATTAAGTAAATTAATAAAACAAATTTATTATAACATTTTTGTCTAATACAGTTATATCTTATATATTAATGCACAAACCTAACTAGTTTGAGTCAGAGTCTGAATCATCAATATTCTAATCAAATATATCATCACTCTCTTCTTCTTCGGATGTATTTATTTCCAAAATATAGTCCACATTTGAAGGAGATGGGTTTCCTAAGAACCACAGTGGTTCAAGACTATCTTTTAAGACACATCCACATTAATGTGCATTTACCGTAGTGCAAGAGGAATTTGTTGCATTTTGCAACATTAAAGCAGGTACCCGCGAAACAGTTTGATTGTTGAAAGTTAAGTTCGAGAGAATTTTTCATTCGTAGGTTTGTGGATCGCGACTGTTTTTTGTTAATTGTGAATAAAGTGGGAAAGTTTGCTGCAAGAATTTTCAATTCGCGGGAAGATTGCTGTAATTGTAAATTTAGCTATTTAGATTAAATGTTTGATTAACTAATTATAATGCTTTTGTGGTAGAACTAATAGCAATTTTCAATTCATAAATGCTGTTAAATTGATTTGTTCTGAATTCGGCTACTCGCAATTCGCGCTCATGTGTTTTTCTTATGATAATTAATTTTGGAAGTTTGGCTCGAGATCACGAAAAAGATGAAAAATCTAGTAAATTCTACAAATAAATTAAAAATCCTTCTCATTCTTAGAAAATTTAATTGAGTGCATGAGTAAACTTTGCATTTTCCTTGTCACTATTCACCACTCTCCATATCAATCTATTTCTCAATAATATTTAATTTGCAAAGTTTGGTTGCTTGTGGATTTATACTCGCATGTTAAAAACACTCACACAATCCGTGTGGATATTTGTGAACCACTTCGAACTTAAGAAGGAGCAGTATTTAGTTTCTATTTCTTCGCAATCTTCCAACTGACTCTGATTGACGTAAACTTTGCGAATGTGTCACCTCCACACGTGTCTCTTATTGGGAAAAGTTTGCACATCGAATAGTATACCTAATCGAGTTCGGTCGGTTGTTGCTTCCTTTCCATGGACAAACGCGCAGTTCGTTCATACGTTGAGGTGCGACGAGTGCAAGATCTTATTGCAAATGAGCATAATCGTTTCCAACACTCAATTCAAATCAATTTTCGTGGTTGTAACTCCCCCAATGTTTTGATACACGCCCCTCGGGTAAGCATCGATAAAACCGAAAATACCCATTACAGAGGTTTGATTTAAATATAATAGGTACCACAATAGGTACTCACAACACGAACGATGTTTTTTCACATAAACTTGTAAGTTCAATTTTCATGACTGCACAAAACTATCGAAAGTCTGTAAATGCGATAAAATGTGGCGAAAATGTCCTTAATCCTTTGCAAAGGACATGTCCATGAATTTGTAAACCTCAATCACTCAACGTCCCCTACGCAGATGCTACGATGTGTAACAAAATGACTTTGGCAATATTTTTTATGCGCTCAGCCAAAGTACTCGTAACTACTGCCACGCTCTAGCCGAGGGTAGTTGTGATACCAATAAACCCGGCGACGACTGACGAAAGAAGGCAAACAGCAGATTTGATCCTTTGCTGAAGCAAAAAAAAAAAAAATTCTGCAATAATAAGCGACCGCCATTATATTTTTTGAAACACATCACTCGCTGCCTTGGCACGAAGCGAAATGATTGAGATTCAGGAGCAGGACGAAAAACAGAAAACGATGACAACATCGGGAGTGAGATGGGTGTTCTGTTGAAGGAGGTTGACATTGTCACCAAATTTTACGAGTATTCAGAAAATGCACACAACTCCGTGGGGGACAAAGAACGAATTTAATATCTCATTGGAATCTGGTATGAACTTGTCTGTGGATAGGTGGTTAGGTGGGACTTTACGATGCACATACGCAGCCATAACGTCACCTTTTCACTTTCGCAAATTGCATCGTTAAAACGCGCTCTCTCGAAGGAGTTGATTATCCTTGGAATAAATTCATATTGCAAGCGATGTGATGCAACATATTGATCAGTTGTATAATAAATGAGCGATTTTATTAACTGAAACGATGAAATTTAATGAAATGGATTTTTAATGACAGATGCAGTTGTTGCGGGCAAAGTTTATTAATCGACCTTGAGAACGAATATTTTGAGAAAGTGATTGCCATTTGAGAGATGAAGTACCTACCGTTGGCACGTAATGAGTCCATTAGCTATATGGAGTTTCTTTTTAATAGCCATTGTGACAGTATTTTGCGCAATAAAAGTGAGTGTTGCCAAATGGATGGGCTTGGTGAATTTATAACTTTTATTAAATGGCTGGTGGGACGTTACTTTCGACAGGAGCTTGGTAAATAAATTACGATTTATGTTATTTATGCAAGGTGTAGTGTTGGGAACAAGCCCGCCACCGAGTGTGAGAAGGGCAAAGCCAAATGTACATAACTCCCTTGTGGCTAAATGCTAAAGTGTCAAAAAAGGGCGGTTCATGTTTCAGTTAGGTATGAGTTTATCTAAAACATTTAAATATGTACCATTTAATAATGAACTCTGTCCACCAACATGTAGCATTTATCGCAGCGGATACCCGTAAATGATACCTACCTGTTCTGGTGCCAACCGATTTTACAGGCCGTCTTCAAAACCGTTCCCGAAGTGTTGCAATGCTGAACATGTTTTTTTTTTTTTTCTTTGAACACACTCAGCTGTCGATAAAATACATAAAAGTCACTTTGAAGCCTATATGAGTTTAGCCATTAGGTATTGGGTTCGGTTCGCTCATGGATATTGGATTCTTCTCCGAAATTTTGATAAATGACAACTGGTAACTTGCATCGTTTTTCGAAATCCGAATGTGCAATGGGCTGAAATGTGTTTTGGAATGGTATCTTTAGAAAAGCCGACTAAAAAAAGATGCTGCCCTTAGATGCTACTCTTTGCTATTCAGGGGTATACTTGACGTTGACGTTGACGAGGCATTGGCCTAAGCTCTTGTAGCCCCCTTTAAAGATCTCCAAGTTTTGGTAAAGTCTCTTGTTCGGCAAGCTCCCAAATACTGACTACAAGGATTGTATCAATCTTAATTAGACAACTCTGCGAGTAAAAGAAAGCAGTAATTTACTTTATTTAGAAAGTAAGAAGTGTTTTGCAATGAAAAAAATTGTTTTTTGCTCTGTTTTGTTTTTTCTTGTTTTGCTATATTAGTATTTTATATGGAGGCCCCTTTTTTCGGCTCTCTGGCCACTTTTAAGTCCTCGTTTTGAAATCTTTCAGCGGCAACGCTATTCAACGGTCACCCTTCTTAGACACAAAACGCCTGTTAGTCCAAACGGAAAATTGTGCTCTCCCCAAAATTATTAGGTGCGCTGGTATTGCTACACAGAAATTCGAATTGACAAGCTTATCGTTAAAAAACTGCCTGAACGTACTTATATTAGATAAAGATTCATAATGACGGACTAACGAGGAAGAAGCTGAGAGATGATGGAAAAATTCAAATTAAACAAAATACATACATATACTTTTCGGTAAAAACTAAGGAGACTAGGGGTAACCATTGAGCACCAACGGCAACGCGTTTAGTCTTGAATAGTTGAATCTGATTTGTTGGCACATGGCAAAGGACCACACCCATAAAGGTCTTCTTGTAGGTAATATCTTAGCCTTATTCGAAAAGTGAGTATTTTTTGTAGTCACAAGGCTCTGGAAGTTCAATTTAGCTATTCGTTCGGCTGGAAGTGGTCTTTTCAATACACGAATATTTTGATTCCGGATTAAATGGTAGGTAGCTGAGGTTATTATGTTTTGACATATTGTGTTCAGTGAATCTGTCATTTTCCGAGCACTGTCGGATCACACATTTTAGCTGGCTACGTATGAGAGATCCACATAGACCTGGGCTCCGAATACTACTTTGAAGCACTTTTAATAACCTTTAATAGTTTGGCCCGACTAAAACTGGTGGCGTCGTCATCAATTAAGTACTCCTTATTCATGTCTCGTCCCGTACTAGATATCTGCCCATTACCAACTCGAAGATAAGAAAAGGAGGCCAGTTGAACGATCTCAAACTTCTGGTAAAGACTTGTTGGTCTAGCTTCCAAATACTGACTATGATTAATTTAGTTTCAAGTTTGGCAAGCTAGTGGACTTTCTTCTTAAAATAAAACAAATAGCTTGAGCGTAATCACGTCGATTTATTCACTACAAAGTAGACAAACGTCTGACTTAAAGGACACGTCTGTCTCCTTCAGCGGCTGTTGAACGAATTCCCTGCTGAGAGGACCGAAGGGTAGTACACGATCGGTTCCTCATACACTGATAAGTGTGTTGAAATGTGTGTGCAGCCTGTCTCGCTTCGACATCTCTTTCGTTGCGCATGGATAGACACACACGAGTAACCTGAACACAATATTTGCAGGAATATTGAACAGACTACAAAGGATGAATCAAGATTACAGGCTGAAATGAGCTTTTGATTTCATTTATCAGATGCGTCTGCGGCCTCAAATTGGAACAGACCCTGTGCCGCTCACCATCCACAGATACCATATAATAGAGCGGACTGAAAATTTGATTCTAATTCAGCTAATCGCTCGCCATATATCACTGCATCCTTTTACAACGCGAAAAAAAAAACAGCTGGCTGCACCGCACTTTTTTACACATCCAAGGCCACTGTTCCGGTTGATAATGGAAATTTAAATAAAAAATAAACCAACAATCTCCTGTGCTCAGCTAGTAAATAAATCTCCGGATGCTTAGCTGCTGCTAATCTCCTTATCCTTGGTGCAATGCACGCACCCAGCGTAACGCTCAAATAATGCTCTATTTCATTCGAAAGCACCACTTAAAAAGCCAACTAACAAGTAGCAGTTTAAATCGTTCGTTTGCTACAGTGCACTGCACAGCAGCAAATGCACTTGAATATAATTAATTATTAAGTTCATAAAGTTTCTAAAGGTACATCTGTCGTTGCTGTGCAACGTTAATTTAATTGAAATTGCAAACCAAAAGCTCATGACATTTACACAATACCGTATACTCACATCCAGGACGTGTGCTTGTACTTATGCCTGCCCCGGCTGTATGTATTTATATATTTACTCTTAATGGTAACAAAGGAGGAACAGTAGTATAACAACAACAAACGATTTATCCCCCGAAGACAATTTCTTTGACAGTACGCAGCGTTAATTCGGTCGCAACTCGATGATAAAATATCTTTAAACCTTTGTACTCTTTGCAGCAAAACTTTGGCCCAAACAAGGCGCCAGCAATGGAGGCATGGGTATTGGGTAGTCGCCGAGGACCATGATGGAGCAAGAATATGCTATTACCATGCCGGGTGTGGCAGAGGTGAGACGGCTGGCATACCCACACACACCCAGAGCTAGTGACAACATTATCCCATCATCGGTATTGACTGTGAATCCGGTGACAGTCAGGATATAATGTGTACACGCTACGAAATGGCAAAGTAAATTTTAAAGTCGTCACACACATTCGACGAGTCGACTGGTGGGCCTCCAACTGGGACAATCTAGACACTGTACCTACTTGTTTTACTGAATATTTGCTCACGAGTCACAAAAGTTGATTTTAAACTTTCTGATTGCCAAATATTCCATCCCCGCACTTAGATGGCTGGCGGAGTGGGTGTGTAGAGCAACAACAAGAAAGGGTTCTAGTTTTGGATTTGGTTCTGATTTCGATTCCAACCAACTACTCACCACCACCGCACACACGGCTGCCACAGTTGTCGGTTGGCATTGTGTGTGGGTGTGTAGCGCGTATTTGCAAGCTGTACGTTTTCCCTTTTATGCTCAGCTGGGCATGGAGAGTCCTTTTTTTCCATCAAGTCGTCCTTGTCTTTGCCTTACCTAAACGGATGGCTGAACTTCGTTTAGGGAATTGATTCGTTAAAGTTTCGCGCTGCTGCAGCGGGTGAGGGCGCCGCGCCCGGTTGCTACCTTTAACCATGTGTGTGGTAACCTAAGATTCAACTCGCGTTGCAGGCTATGGCAGGAGTCTTACCGTTTCCGCTACGGTGGCTGTGTGAAGGATATATGAATGCTCCAACCATGTATAGGTGCTTCGTATCCAAGTATGGTTGGGGGTGGTGCACCCAATTATACTCGTATAAACTCCTAATCCGTTTTGAGGACACCCTCCCCCCAATGGAATACGTGAACAAAGTTGGTTTTGGGCTAACGCGAAAGCGACTACATCAATTGCCTTCATAGCTGCAATTTCGGTTATTAAGTAATTGTGAGTTTTCAATTTTCTTGTGGGAGCAATTAGGAGACATTATTAGCGCTTGGTTGCTGCGAAAATGGAGGGGCGTTCCTGCCAGCTGCAATTTGCCGCACTCTGCAGTTAGCGGTTCTGTGTAGTCACCTTAGTTATGCATCACATGCAATGAGTTTTTTTTTTTCCATGAAGCTAATTGGAGTTTTCTTCGTTTTTGTTTTTTGTTGAGGCATTGCTAACGTGTTGCATTGGGAAATGTGTGACGTTGAAGTTTGTGGAAACTTCACACACGATATTAGATATAAATGTGTGTACGTGAGGTAAATGGTAAGCGAAGAGGTATCTGGATTGGGTAGCATATGGCAGGACTGCTGGTGGAAGTGGATCTATACTTTTCTGGCAATATTACGGCTGCGAAAAATGGCGCTTCTTTAAAAGTGAATGATATGGCGTTGCACTGACTTTGACTACCTTTATAATGGCTGCCCTTCCACTTTATTTCGGAAGGAAATTCTGCGGCGACTTACGAAAGAGTGGGAGACGCTAAGAGGCGTTCACACCATTAGCTCTGATTGAAAGTAAGTATGAAGAGCCCATGCATCATGGTTCTTTGAGGCTTCCAAGTTATCGTACTATCTCCAAGATAAAGCCTCAATTTTGTGGCGGGTGTCTTGTTGTCTGTTGTCCTTTTTAGCCACAAATAGCGCAGGCAATTTCAAACCGCAAGTTTCGTCAGTTTCGGTAGCACATATCCCCACTCCATATAGCTAATTCTGCTCATAAACCATACTGCAACATTTGCTCTGTTTCATCGGTATTTTAAGTCTAGATCTCGAATCCGTTGTCTATCAAGCAACAATGTCCATTTAATGTTGAATGTCTCGAGAGGTCCTACTATGTGTACTCATGCTTCGCCTTACTATCAGCTTATCTAAAGTACCCTTGTCGTGGTATCTTCAAAAAGCTCCATCTGACACGACTTGTTAGTTACTACTTTGATACATATCGGTGATGCTATAATGTTTCATTGACGGCAGCACTAGTCCGTTTTTCTTTCGAGCGAACGAGCGACATTGCATGCAATGGCTACCGTGTCTTAGACTTATTCATAGAAACGATGCCGATGATATCTGTCTGTTGGGGAAACGTGTGGTAGCTAGAGATGTGTCAAATGGTAAACCGATATGGAAGGGTGGCTGTTTTAAGGATCAGACCCGCCAAGGACAACAAATATTGTAACACTGAAAAGTGTCAACATGCTCAAAAATTGGCTATAACAGAGTGCGACTTATGCTCGGTTAAAAAAAAGTGGGTTAAAATTAACAAAGTCTCTGTTGAAAAACACCGAGTATTTGTTGTTAAATACTACCGATGTAAATAGGTAAGATGCATACTATTAAAAATAACACAATTTATCGGTTGTTAAGAACCAAGTTTCTAGATTAATATCATCCATCTGGTTAAATTCAGCTATTTAGAACCGAGAAATATTGATAAAATGTTATTTTTAACCGAGTTTCCCTAAACAACCTGACTCGGCTATTTTAAATCAATTAACTTTGTAGGGGCTATATTAACAGTATCACTTGGTAGCTTTTAACCTGCTCTTGCAAGTTTTAAAGACAGTTAGTAACGACTCTGGTTAACAGTCTGTATGGCTTTGAAGAACCAAGTTCGGGTCTCTCACTGCTCAACTTTTCAAAGTTACATTCATTTAGGTCACTTCGCCATGGTAAGCCAGTTTAAGAAAAAAAGTTTTTGAAATAAAAGTAAAGTTCTTCCGTATTCAACATGTCCTTTCTTTGATCAAAAATATTTTTTTTTTTGTTTCAGAAATAAGTTATTGATCTAAGAAGATTCCTTCCTATTTAACTTAGGTAATTAAGTAATGGTTTATGATTTGAGTCATGAAAACCTATGAATGGCTTAAGAAAAATTATCTTATGGGTATTTGTTTTTTTTTTAAATCAATAAAAACTTTCAAAGCGTGGTATTTTTTTCTCGTTCTTGACTCATATACGTACCTTATTTTCTTGTTTTATGCAACTTCTACTTCCAGTTTAGAAAATATTTTTTTCCGTCAAGTAAAACCGTTCCGCACACAAACCGTTTAGGGCATAAGTAGACAGACAAATCAATTACTACCGTTCAGAGGTCAACACGTCTTTAAAATAAAGTTTCGGGTCAGTTTTTGAAGCCAATTTAAAAAATTTAAATTCTTATCATATTAAAGCAGTTTTACAGATTAAATTTCATTTAATTGACTTTAAATCCAAAACTTCCCTACATCCTCTTAACCACCCGTTTACATACATCCATACGTAAATACACATATACATCGTTCTAGACAACACGTTGTTAACCATTTGCAAAGTCGCAACCAACAGTGTATATCTGTACTTGTGGTGTACTCTATACACCGGGTCACTAACAAAGTCACAACCCTTATACACCTCCGGCATAATCCAAGCCCTTCCGCAACCTTCATCTCTAGGAACAACAGCAGCAGGAGCACTTCGTTTGTGTCACCTTACCAAGCTATACCATAAAATATTACACGACATCTAGCAAGGTGACTCTGGCTTATTACCACAATGAGTTATTGGTGTAAAATTGTCATCTTTTCACATCGAGCACGGAAGCTGTTGTATACAGCTCGAGAATGGCTGCTCTCATCTCTGGCACGTCTCCCATTTACCGCAACACATATATGCACTGACTACCAACCAAACCACCGCTAGATTCTATATGCACTAACTCATTAACATACATTAACCCAAGAGTTATTGCATTTCGCTATTGTCCTTGACGATGCAAATCGTATACACGCACGCACACTCACATTTCGACTTCAGCGTCGACTCTCTGTTAAATGGGATCGGGGGAATGAAACGCAAGCATTTACTTGAACAAGAACACTTGTACAAAAGCCTTGTAGATGTTTGTTTTGGAACTTCTTCATTTAACTTTATTCTTTGTCGCAGAATGGGCCAGAATGGGCCGGAATGTGGGACGCACAGCGAAAGGGGATGAAGCAAATTCCAATTATTCGTTGCAAGGACGAGGATCAGGTGCACCTACTCTGGAGTAGTAAAATTAATTATGAAATTTCAGTTTCACCATGTTATCACCGCCACTTCTCTCAGGAGGCATGGCGCTACAATAAGCTTTGTGCCCTTGTGGAAAATGAATCCTACACTTCAAGAGTGCAGTGTTCGCTTGCCGATGGAATTCATTTCAAGTAGTCTGTCTCACTTGGAGGAAAACAAAGAGATAGTACCGGAAATCTGTTTGGATTGTCATCTTGCACCTGAAAGCGCGATAGAATTGTTTAAGGACGGATTAGTTAAGGAATCATTCGTCAAGCTGAAGTGATATCTATCATTATTTTGTTTGCAATTGAGGTGTCAGCGAATGAAACACTCCTGGCTGCATTGTAATGTGGTTTCGTTGCACTGGGAATATGTATACCGCAAATATGGACTTGTAGAAGACTGGTGAATTCTATTACAAGAAGTATAGGGGTTTGAATATTCTCACTATCTGCGGGTAACTTTGTTCACAATTCTTCTTACGAATAGAAGTCTTTAGTGCTTCACAAAAAACTGTCCTGTCCATGTCTTGAAAGCAACAATAGATTTCTTAATAAAATTAGCAGCAATGAAAATAGTAATACTGCTGGTTAAAATGAACTTGAAGTGAAAGTTTTGTCTGACCCAGTCATGGACTTAGTCTAGCACAAGCAGATTATAGGCTGAATTTGGGGTTTTGTACTATGAGTGGACGGATTTATGAAAAGGAGAATACGCTCCGTTGCCACATACACTGAAAGCTGTTGATTTAACCAGTTTTCCTGAACACACTTTGTGCACTCCTTTTTATCGCGAAGTGGTTTGTTCTGTCAATGCAAAAAACTACTCCAAATTCAGTGTCGAGAAGTGCCTTTTGGTAATTTTTTCGTATGAAAACATGAACGTATCAATTGAGTGGCTACTTTTTGAGTTTTACAAGCCAAAACATACGCGGCTGAATACCTGCAAAGTGATCAATTTTTTCCAGAAGAGACTGCTAGAAAACTATGCTGTTTTTAGCCTTCCAACCACAACGACTTTGTTCTTAATTTGGTTGTGATTGGTCAACATTTAGTTCACCGTATGTTAAAAACAGTTTGCTAGAAAAAATTACCCCCCATTCTAGGCAAGCATCTCTACTCACATTTTAAGTAGCCCTACTGATGAAATGCAGGAGGGCTGCGCAGTGACACAGTAGATGTTGCACGTTTTTTATTTCCCCTTCGTCTCTGCAACTCTGCAGAAGTCATTTGTAAGGACGCCCATCATTTTAGGCATGTTTCCAATGATGTGTCCAGTTATTACCTCAAAGAGCATTTGGATTTGGTTTCTATGAAGAATTGTAAGGATCCTTGGCCTTAGTAGCAATTGTGGGCCATAAACTACATTTTATGATGCAACTGTAAGTGTTGTTCCATCGATATATTTGCAAATTTAATGTGGCACTATCAATGAAGCTCTTAGCTGCGTTGAACCCTGGTAGTACTTCTCCTATGTCATCTAATAGTTTGTCCATTTCAGAGCCTCATCTGGCCAGTTTATCCGTTGCCTTGTTCCCTTCCACGCCAACATGTCCAGGACCCCAGCAGTATTGAAATTCACTCTACTCACTTACTGATTTTAAGTTAACCAGACTTGAGTTGATCGCCTTAAGTGCTGCTTGGTAAGATAGTTTGAACCACTTTCTTTTCCACTGATCTCTGCCTAGAAAATACTGCAATGGCTTGTCATTATTCGGTATGACCGAGAAGACTCCGGCTCCCGTTCCATTCTCTGTCTTTGAGCCATCTGTGAAGATAGGTTCACACCTTTTATGACAGTACTCCGGGAGATCCAGTCCTGCCTGTCCGGAATACAGACTTCAAATTTCTTGTTAAACTTTGGTCTTTGCTCAAAGAAGGCAAGTATGCGCGAGTGACTGAATGATTCGGGCTTTCAAATTTTTTTTCTCTCTTATAGTCTGAGAGCACATTTGTCTGCGACGTTCTTAGTGTAAAGCTCGATAGGTGGTAGGTTCAGCAGCGTTCAATGCACTATGTTCGGTTGTAAGCCCCACTTCTTCCCGAAATCTTTTTCGCAGGCGTAGAAAGCCATGAGTCCTTTCTTCATTTTTTCCTCCGGATTCCGGATTGAAGTCGAATTTGATACTCAGGTATTTGGCTCCGGATGAGAGATTAAGATGAATGTCAATTAATTTTCGTGGCTCTCATGTTGTTATTTTATATCTTCTGGTGAACAGGATGAGTTCGGTCTTATTGTGGTTGATCGATAGACCGTTGCTCTCCATCCACTACGATAGTTCTGATAGCGCATAGCTTCACTAATAGTGGTAATTTATTTTAATGATGTCCTTGTTGACGAGTGATTGAAGAAGTTTGTTTTTTGAGATGTTCCATTCGAGAGGAGATATAACGAGGCCTTCCTCGATTAACCGATTTCTCAATAGAGCTGTCCCCAAGACTGCTGTTAATGATTCTGCTGTTAAGCAGTTCTTTAACCCACTTAGTCAGGTAGTAAGCCAAACCGGTCCGTTTAGGTATAGCTTTTCACAATCATTCGCTTTTTTTTTTTGAGACGATTGGAAGGGACTCACAATTCCGATTGGCTGAATTGGGCAACTCTTGCAGTTATTCAATCGGATCTTTGTCAGAGGATGGCGCAATGAAAAAACATTTATGTTTCTGCTGGGATCGATCCTAAGACACCTCGCTCATTAGTCCAGCACACTAGCCACTGAGGCACTGCGCCCACTTGCCCCATTAAAATGCGACTCCACACCAATAAAATCTTAAAAAAAATATTGCATATTTTAAGATCTTCGTTTAATACCAATCCAATGATTTCTAATTCGTTTCTGGATCTCCTCCGCAAGGACCCCTTAGTTTCAGGGAATCAATTTCGGCAACAAAGACAATTCGAAAACCTTTCAGCACAATTATAACACCCGACTACCTTATTTACTCTGTGAAATGATGCCGCATTCGTAAGTTACAAATTAATATAGCATGCTTCAAGTGTCGTAATCATCGAAGAACTACTCTACTTTCTGCACATGCCCTCCCCCTATCCCACCATTTCGTCATCTAGCATCACTCTCGTTAATTGGTTTTTATAATTTTGCACAAGCACCTCTAATATATTATTCAACAGAAATCTTGCATCGCTTGAACCTGAACAACTCTGGAATTACTCAAAACTGCAAGAGTTTAGTTTTGTATACATTGCAGCCTTGAGTTGCATTCAAATACTCTCGTCTATGCTGACGTACTTCCTGCACACTCAAGTGCACAAAAAGTAATAATAACAGCATTAGTAGAATTGACTTCTTCACGCTGGCAGCGGCAGCAAGGAACCGGATGACGAAACCCTCGCTCCATACCAGAGAGATTGTAGAGAATTTTCTTTTTAATACTGCACACAACTACTTTGATGATGACGAAGTCTGTTTTCATCTCGGCGAACAAAGATATCCATCCCCCCCTGTATCTACCACTGCGATGCACTCTCTCATTTAGGAGCAAAACAAATGAAAATTATGATGAACTCAAAGAGGGATAATGAGTGACCGTATTCAAAGGCAAAACGAAAAGGAGAAAAAAATAAAAATCCCGCTCGAACATGAAGAGTTTATTGAATTCAACTACAGTATCCTGACTGCGCAACGAAAAATTGAATTAAAATAAAAAATTTAATTAATTTCCTAGAGATTTATGAGTATGCAGGAAAACCATATAGTTGCAGCCCATTACCCACCGCGCACCAGCATCCAAATTGGAAATAATTTCTCAACTTCAGCACTCTATAGTATAATTGGGAAGCCAAGTGAACAAACTCTGGTCAGTTGGATACACGAAACTGAATGCTGGCGTGGAGGTCGCTTAGCGCCTCGAAGCTCGAAAGGCGGTGCAGTTTTTATTATGGAAAGTAATAGCCTTAGGCAATATTAATTAGATGGCCTCTTACAAGGTTAATCCTTGTACTGGCTGGCTGTTTCTGCAAAGGATATTTATTGCAGTAGTTATTTCGGTTTGGGCATGGGGGGCAAATTATTCATCAAGCCGTCACTCATTCATAAAGACTTTTTGTGTGATATAGAAGTATCGAAGTGGAAGTGCAGGATAAATATCTATCGTGCTTGTTTTATTGAGGGGGTGGTATATCCGGTGGTAGAAGGGTTAATTTGCCGGAGAAATTGGCAGAGTTAATTAACTAGGCACGAGAGAATTACAACTGGCTGAGAGTTAAAACAGCGTTGGCGTTTTGAGTAGATTTTTAACTTTCTCGATTGTATTCGTACAAAATTTCGAACTCGAGATATTAATCAACTCTGATTTTATACGATGATAGAGGGACTCAAAAAGTGGGTCTCGGAATTCTGTCCGTCTATCTCTCTGTCCGTATGTCCCGAGGCCTTCAGCCTTGCTGACCGGATTTGGTTCAAACCTTGGATTTGGAGTTTGTGGGCTTACAGTCCGGGCGGTTTTTTTTTTTTTTGTTTTTTGTATGGTAACCTCAATTTTAATGGTACTTCCCATGGAAAATGTTCATACCAGTTTCATTTGTTCGAAAACGGCTCTAACGATTTCAACCAAAATTGATATTTGAACTAGAGTCGATGAGGTTACCATGACTGCATACCCAGTTTTTGAATAAAAAATCTAATCAGTTTTTCTCCTTTTTGAAAAAAAATGAATTTTTAAAAATGTAGCTTTCTTTAGTTTGAGTAGGTACCCCAAAACTCTACCAAGGATTTTGACCAAAATGCATACTTAAAGTAAAATTGATGTTCTCAAAATTCTTGTATAATTAATTTTCAATTCGAATCACAGAAAACTGTAATTTTAGAAACAGGTCGTGTCTCGAAAACGGCATTTTCGATTTGGATAAAAATAAAAGCATGCCATAACAGAACAGATAACGGAAGCTCCTGCTACTCAGAACTTGCGACAATCGCCTGTTGCTGAGAGCTTCAACTTATTAAAACTCACATTTTTATTTGTTATATACTGCCCTATCAGATCAATAAGCCAAAAGTTGGTTTTACTTAACACTATTCATCAGTAGTGGCGCAGTGACTTAGTGGTTAGTGTATTGGACTATTAAGCGAGGGGTCCCTGGTTCGAATCCCGCAAAAACCCAAATTCTAACTTAGGTTTTTTTCCACTGCGCCACCTCTCGCGAACGTCTGACAAACATCCGAGAGTATAACTGTCTTGAAAGAGCTTCTGAATTAGCCGTTTGGAATCGGCATAAAATTGTAGATCCCTTCCATTCGTTCCAAAAATGAAAATCACACAAAACGCGAATGGTTGGGTCCCTACGGACCTGTTGCGCCAACTATTATTATTATTATTATTATTATTATTCATCGGTTCTCAGATTTTTACCTACCTATCTAATAAAATAAGAAAACAACCAGCCAAACTTTTGATGAACGAGAAAGTTTCGTTCGACCCAGTCGTGCACATTATTTTTTACTTCGTTTTTGTTGAGTGAAAAGTAGACTAACAGCAACAGCAATCAATCAGATGGGTCCGATTTCAGAAGAATTTGAATCTTAGTCCAACGATAGTTTAGGCGGACTTTTATGGCATTTTTGTAAATGCAGTTTGCATGATCCCAAGAAGAGGCATCATTTGAGAAGGTTGTACAAAATATTACTAAGAATCCAATAAAAACCATACCATACACCCGTTTGACGTAAGCCGTAAGTAACATATCACTTATTAAAACCGCATGTCCTTTACATAGCTCGGAATTCAGTTTCTTACATTGAACTGGTACATGCAATGAACACCTTTAACCCGTAGGTGATTTTCAATCAATATTCCTGAACCCCAGATGGTAGTAAACTTGAAACATGTTACTACGGACACGGTCCTTGGGGGCTGCGAATTTCGATGTCCGACAACTTGCTCAGACAAAATGATGCTGTTTTCATTGTCAACCGTAATTTCAGTCTACGCTCCAAGACTCCAAATGTCTTCTGTCATCATCATGTTACGGTTGGTCAGTCCAAACCGTCTAGCATTTTCTCTCCGATGTTATTCCCATAGAAACTGTCGACTTGAATTTTCCGCGCAACACAGTTGCTCATGGTCTGGAAAAGAACACTCCTTCGTGCCGTTTATTTGTTGCGGTACATGTCTAACCCAAGACACTTTTTATATTCGAATGAACGTGTGAATATAAACATAAATGTGAGATTCGTTGGATGTGTCGGCTTTTCAATGAAAATGGGCGAGCATTGTGTGGCGAAGGACATTCATTGGATTTCAATGCTAAAATCGTGTGTGGTTTTATATATAACCTTGGAGGGAATCTGTCATTTCAAAATAAATTAAAATTAAATTAGTTCGGTGGCGTGTTAAATTTGGAATATTTGTGACAGGAATTTTCAAATCACTTAAAATGCTTTAAACTCAATTAGGTAGGTGTCGGTAGGAATGGAGTTATCCTTCTATAATGAGGCGACATAGGTCCGGAGCTTAATAAATGTCAATGAGCATGTATCCATTTTCATACCGAAGCGTTCTTAAGACCTGTAACAAACGATGTGGTACTACAGAGTTAGGTGGATCCATGACCACCTGTCGGTTCCTGTTAAGTTACATCTTTCTGAGCTTCTACAGAGCGCTTCCACATGGACAGGGCATTTATATAGTAAGGCTTGTCGCACACAACGCTCTCTTTTTCTCACCTTCATGAGATGTTGGTGGAACTTTGCTCGCTTCTTCGTACTACTGGATTAGGAAGAAGCATTCGTCGAATTCTTAGACAGGTAGTTATATGATCCGGCGATTGACTCACAATTATCTCAACTGCAAACGCAAGACCGTTCTTCGTGATACACCCATGGTGTTGGTCACAATAAATCTTTTCACTCTGTCTATAAACATCGGAACTGATTTTACGAACAAAATTAAGTGTCGAGGGCGCCTACTACTGGAATAAATTAATGTAAATCTCCCCTCTTGTTGCTCCGTTGCTATCTGTAGCTCAACTCAAACTCTCAAGGGAACCCTTTTCGGCAACTCATGTTTTTGCCATTTTTAATTAACTTTCATAAAGCGCACAAAATAAAAACTCAACTTAATATTCAGATCATGTATTTAATAATTTCCCATAAAAAATGTACAAGCAAATCCCTCGCTTGAGAATTGAGATTTAATTCTCGTTGTTTTGCTCTTCCTACGACTGCCTAAAAAGACAAAAAAAAAAAAAAACAACAACAAAAAAAAACAAATTTAAACGAAAAACACGAGACACGACACACTCGGAGCTTAACGTGCTCGGCAACCAAAAAATACTCTCCAGTGACACCGTCAGCCAACAGCCACCAGCGTTATGTACCACGAATCCAGTGAATTCGAGCTGAAGCTTGTCATAAAAACTTTATAGCCGAAGGAATGCTGTAAATTCGCCGAAATTGTTTTATAGCATTTCTCCGCTTGCTGCCAAAAATAACTGTACCACAGTACTCGTACTCGCTACTCGTATGTCGAGCTATTGCAATAGTAATCGTTTTCAATGTGAACCATACCAGGGCGCATCGTGGTAAGCGGATCGTCGTATTTTTAAGTCGCACAAATTTATATTCAATGTTCATCTTTTATGAATTTGAAGGCAACGAACGGATTGCGAAATGAATTTTCAAAGTCTTATTCTGGGGAAGAATAAGGACTAGGACACGTCAAGGGCTGCACACAACTCCGGTGTGATGAGCCTAAATTATGCGAAACTTTGCCTATTTTTCCACTATGAAACTAAAAGTATATAGCAAAGCCCCAATGGAAAATGTCTGGAACTAGTGTACACTGTACACGTCCATGGAATATTAAATAAACGGCACACCTCTTAGTTAGTATTTCATTGTCGTTTCGCAGCGAATATTGAGCGCCTGGTGAAAGTAGTAAGGACTGGTTTCTTAAATAAACATATAAAATACGAGTATGTATATGTTAAATGTGTGCTAGTTTGATTTTAATTTATTTTAAGGGGCACGTATAACAGGCAGAAGTTCGCACTAACAGAAGGAAATATTAAATAGCAGGTGATGTTTTTAAGGATGGTTGCTTTTTTGAGAAGATTTTGTGAAAGGCGCTTAAAAACATTTGTGCACTACTTCAAGTTGCTTTGTACCTACTTTGTTTTTTTAATTTTTCTACCGCAATCTGCTGTTACCTATATAATATGAAAGTTTTTCATTTACAATACTCAGAGTTTACAATTTCAACAGTCGTATCTCAGAAGCTGTGGTTGTTCTTTAACCATCGGATTGACATAGTAAATATATTTAGTTCCTTTTTTAAGAACTGTAAATTCAAATAGGGCTCTAGAAGTTCCCAAGAACACAGATAGGAAGAGGTGGTAGCTTTGAAAAGGTATCAGTTTATACCACAAGATTTATGTGACGTAGGCTGTACATAGGTAAACTCAATAGACCATGTGGCAGTTTATAGTGTTGCTGAATTTTATGTGTACAAAAGCCGGGATGATTACTTTTTGTAGCTAGATGAGCAATTTCCTTAAAACTAACTAGACTTCACTACTCGTTAGGCATGGGTCGAGTTTTTAAAGAGAGATCTGTTCTGTCCTAATGGCTGCAGACCATATGTTTTTTAAAATTGCTGACGTCGTAGTCCACGCCTGTTTCTATAGTTAGGGTTCGGTTAGATCTTTCCTATAATCCTGTAAGGCTAGAGCGTTCGGAAAGCCCGTTTTGGAAATCGGATGGAGTTGCTAGGCTAAGGTTATTTTGTCGGCACCTAATAAATCCGCATTGGGTATTTATGTGTCCTCGGCGAGGGCCTATGGTGTTTCTCATGAGCGCATTTGTGATTGGAACGGTTTTCCAGAATGCAGCTAGACTAAGAGCATACTCTCAAATGTCTGTAAAAAATCCGCTGCATTCTTGCCGTCAAAAAAGATTGTATAGGCGTCTTTATTTTCAAAGAACAATATTATGAACTTCTAGAACGAACCTTCGGAGAAAGTCAATGTAGTGCTCGGGAGCAGCAATACTAAAATTAAAGACGAAAAAACTATCAAGGGTTTAGTTAGCCAGATTCCGACACTAATAGATTTTCAAGCAACTCGTTAGGGTAAAGGTTGTATCATGCAACACCGCCAATCAAATCAAATATTTGCTGATCAATGCTATGCATGTACTCAACACCCTCAATGTGCACACGTTCAGAGACCACCAGGCGACTCTTACCATATTCTATTTCCAGCCGATTCAGAGATAGCTCGATTGGCTTACCTTCGCCGGAGGCCGTAAAATGCCCTTAAGAATTAATTTTAGCTTGAGTATACAGGCAAAGTATACAAAACGCAACGCTCCACTGATATACTTAACAGCTAATTTATTTGATGGACTTGGGGCCTGTTGGGCCTTAGCCCTAGGAAGCTGAATGAAACATGCGTAGGAATGTAGGCACAAAAAATGTGTGAGGGAATATATGTTGGATACTTAAGAGCCAGATAAATGTTGTGTAAGGCAATCTCCAGGTTAACCTGTCTGGCATCGTACGTTGACATCTTCTAATTCCTATATTTCATAACCAAGAGCAGCTTCCGAAGTTGGGCCTCCATACTGCAACGATTTGTTTTCATACTACAGAGGCCAACTGCCATTTTTCTTTTAATATAAACTAGACAGTAAAAACCTCACCACATTACAAAAAAAAAATAATAATAATAATCTCAACTGTCACCCGCAACTGAGGGGAGCAAATATGCTTCCAAAGAAATCAAACATAAATTTCCCAGCTCTACTACTACTATTTGCTTCCATTGGCTGGCTGAATTCAACCTCTCTGTTGGTCTACTTCCCTTTCAACTGCGCTTTTCGTCTCATCAATATAGACTAATAATAATCTGAGATTGACTGAAAATCAATTTTCATACAAATCCCAAACAGTGAACTAGCTATTTGATGAACGGCAGCACACCATATTCGAGCGACGACAATTAGGGGTTGCAACCCTTCCAGAACACCAATCCCACAAAGCATTCCGACCAAACTATTATCTCTCGTAGAGATTTATAGCATTTTATTCGAGTTTTTGCCCGCCAACGTATCGAGCATAAATTTTCCGGTCTACTTCTGTCACGCTTTCGCAAATCGATCATAAAAACGACGACCGAACCGTTTACATCTCCGATTGTCAGCGGGCTAGATTTGTTTGAACTTTTCACTCGGATGATAGCGGGGTTACCCTGATACGCTGCGAGCTGGGTGCAATTATTTAACAGACCAGAAATAGCTTCTTAATGGCTCCATTTGCTTTGATACTCCTTTCCACTGGGTACGCGTGCTAACTAGCCTGAACGTGAGGCATGGCCTTTCGTTTTTAGGTGGATGATGGTGGTTTCGTGTTCGGCAACAGCTGGTGACAAATGTCAACGTTAAATTTGCTATCATTAATTTGGTATTCACGACCTTTGATGCGGTTACCTATACACAGTGTGCCAGACGGAGAATGGCGACAGGGGTATTACGAATTTCAAATGCCAGCCTCATTTAGCATTTCATCGAGGGCTATTTGAAAATCGGGTCTAGCATTTGATGAAGGTACGGTGTCGTTTGTGTTTGGCGGGTAGGTGGCCGGCACAATACGAGCGGGTTAATAGAAGAACATTTTGTTCTAACCCGGTTGGTTAGCATTTCTCACTAAATGTTCGACGTAGTGATGGATGCCAGATGAAAGCATGGGGAGGAATAATTTCTGGTGATAATTTTTATTTAAAATCTAATTAGAGGCGAGAGAAATTTCGAAATTAGGGTTAGCATATCGAAATTGGTTGTAGGGAAAATTGTACAGGGATTTGAATTAGTTGTGACCTACTTTTGGAAATTCAAAGCGGAAAGGTTTGCGGACAAGCGGCTGTGCTGTCACTCATTATAGTGGGGACAATAATTTGGTACTCTCTCCAAATGAGTTTAGCGATCTACGAGGTTTTTTTTTTACACATCCTTTAGAACCCGTTAAAAGGGGGGGCTCTTTTGTGGCAGAGTATTATTCGTTTATCTGGCTGTGGCTGGTAATGCTTTTTCTCTTCTTGTGTGCAGCCGAATTTGGACTGACAGTTCTGAGCAATCTGTATAGATTTCTTGTTGTATTGAACATACAATAAAGTGTGTTATATCAGTAAGTTTAATTTTCACTACTCAATGTCCAAGTTAGTCCTGTTGAGCAATCTTTTATCGCTTAGTAGGAGGGACTGCAATTCACGCTGAGCTGGTCAATGAAATGGAAACAGCATTGTTAATTTAAATCAACACGAATGAGTCAAAAAATCTCAACGTGAGAGGACGAATTTAGAGTCCCAAATCGTATACTAATTCGATCGAAATAAGTGCAGAAAATAAAAGTCTCAAAAATACCCAAAATCAGAACCGAAAACTTAAAACCCTGAAGCCGAGTTTAATAAATCAAAGCTTAAACATAAGAAGCGAAAAATAGTGAGAATCGAAAAATCCAGATCAAAAATTGACGTTTAAATATTGGTAAATCTGGTTAAACTTCGCCTCAAGACGTAAGCACCGCTGTCGAAAACCCATTTAATAATTGAATGACCCGAAGAGCTCTTTGATGGCCAAACTAGTTGCTGCCAGAAAATGAATCGCACTCAAAATGAATCACTCAAAAGTGATCGCTTCACATGCAGGCACGTAACCGACTTTTTTTATAGCGAATCCTGAAGCGCACTCAAATTCAAGCAGCTGGGCGAATTTGCATCAAACCGCCTTTCTGATGTTCATACTCCGATTTGAAAGTATAATTTTTATCTAAGATTAAGCAGTACCTGCCAATCACGACTAAAAAATAGAAAAGCAAATTACGTGCGATCCACTCGTTCACATTTTGTTGGTATTCTCGTATTGTAGCTCTGATAGCATTCGTTTCTCTTTGTGTAGTGTTGGCCATCGCTGGGACTCAAACTCAAACCTATACCACTTGCATTACAAGCAAACTCTTCAAACTGGTCATTCCAAGGTGGGGCACGTCTCCCAGAGGTCATGACGACTGTAAAGATAAAGTATGGACATAATTTAAATTGTGAATCTTTGTGGAAAAAAAAAAACGAACACGTGTCGATGTTAAAGGCTGTTGAATTCAAACCACTCTTCACTTTGAACAAGAACAACTAGTTGAGTTTCTCTGTCTAACACTTAAAACAAGGCCACCACCAAAATGATTGGTTTGGGTTAGTTTCAACAAATTGGTTGCTAAGCTAGAGGTTAGCAAGCACAGGTAACCGGCCCATTTCGAAAGCCTTTAAGTTGTTGATCTTTGGTGCGAAATATGTATACGACGTTTTTCAAACCTGAGCGTAAAATGGGCCAATTTTTGACCATGGGTAATAGTTACTGTAATGAAAGCACAATATATTTTATTATTTTGTAATGGCGAAAGAAAGCACAATTTATTTTAAAATAATGTTTTTGACTATTTTTATTATTTAATTGTTTTACTTTGTATTTGGTTTTTAATAAAGGGTGGTTAAATTTTGAGGGCCGATGTTGAATGTGAACCACACCTTAACGTCAAGTTTTTTTCTACATTTCATTTGACATTTCTGAATTTCAGACTAACTCAATTTGAACCATGAAAAGATACACAATCGAGCAACGCGTCAAAGTTATTCAGGCTTATTATGAAAATGGGCGTTCAAATCAAAATGCATATCGTGCACTTCGTGATTTTTTCGGTCAATTTAATCGGCACATTTTCACTTCAGTGGATTCGTCAATAAGCAGAATTGCCGCATTTGGGCGAATGATAATCCAAGAGTGATTGTCGAAAAACCAATGCACCCACAAAGAGTGACTGTTTGGTGCGGTTTATGGGCTGGCGGCATCATCGGGCCGTATTTTTTCCAAAATGGGGCCGGTCAGGCAGTTACTGTGAATGGTGTTCGCTATCGCGAGATGATAACGAACTTTTTATGGCCCGAATCGGAAGATATGGATGTGGACGATATGTGGTTTCAACAGGACGGGGCCACTTGCCACACAGCTTACAAAACAATGGCTCTTTTGCGGGAGAAATTCAATGGCCATGTTATCTCACGTCGTGGCGATGTTAATTGGCCGCCACGATTTGACACCGTTGGACTTCTTTTTTTGGGGTTATTTGAGAGAAAAGGTGTACGTCGATAAGCCGGCAATAATTCAAGTGCTAAAGGTCGAGATAATTCAGCACATTAACGGCATAGAACCTCAATTATGCCTCAGCGTCATCGAAAATTTGGAGCATCAGATGGAGGTGTGCCGCCGAGGTCGCGGCGTCCATTTGGCCAATATTTAGTTCCATACATAATTGAACCATACCAATATTATCATAATAATAAGAAATGATAATAATTTCCTAAATAATTTATTATAAATCAACATCGGCCCGTAAAATTGGGATATTCTGCTTCTTCAGATAAATTATTTCATCAACTAAAGATGATGCGTTTGGGTCTAATTGGTTCATCGCCTTCTATTGTTAGCTAAATGTCGCTTACTGGGAGTGAGGTTATGATGTTCTCTTTTTCTATAATAAGACTTCGGCGAGTATCTACTCTCAACAGAGATGTTTGACCAGAATAGAAGTTAAAACCGTACTGCACGAATTTGACTCCGGTTTTCACAGCTACATTTCAAAATGTCGCGATTCAAAGACAGGCTATATTTGATGCCTTACGCAGAAGCGGAGATATAACTTCATATGGATATCCAAGCAGTATTAACAAAAAAAAAAAAACTAGTTATAGGAAAATGGTGGTTGTAAAAATGTAATTTTCCCAACAAAACAGATAGTGTTTTTAAGACCTAGTCTATTTTTAAAATACGACAGGGGAGGCATCAGAATATATATGTCAAACCTTGCTCACCAGACCGTCACCATTGCACTTAAAATCAGCTGTCATGAACTGAAGCTAATATAGGCTACCAAACCGAAAGAGCCACACCCATATACCTATGTCTATTCCATTCATGTTCCATTTTAGTGAAACCCGAAACCAATAAGCTCCCAAGAAGCTATTAAACCACTTTTGTTGAGCAGCCCTATACAAAAAAATAATACTTCAACTTCTACAACGTGCTGAAGGTATTTACTTGTAAATCGAATTCGTTCACCCAAGAACAAGTTCGCCAAGCCCAGGTCTCAGACAACTTCATCGTGCATTCACAACTAAAGACGATAAAATGAATGCCTGCCAGGGGGATTGAGGTGAATGTAAACCTCAACTTCTCGTGTATACGTTCAAAAAGGCGCACCCCTCACTTCCGTGCGCTTGAATGCATATTGCAAACAGAAAAAACAAAACAAAAAAAAAAAACATTTTTAATCACGTCAGCACTAAAACTTTGATTTGAGGTTCGAGCGCACAAATTGGGGGAAAACCGAAAGAAAAAGAAAAAGAAAAACAACAGAAACGATTACACGAGAAAATGAAAACAGTCCTTTGACGCACTTATGTATGTACAGTTATAGCTGCTTTTGTTAACTGATTTTGTTTGCCAACCGAAATCACTACACACATGTGTTCGAGTGTGCCAGATACCTATTTCTTACAATTGAGGCAAATCTTTGTAAGCTGCACTCAAAGGACACCATCAGATGCTGTGCCAAGTAAAATCATGATTCAAGGACTTCCTTCCACTTCGCTTTGTTTTCGCTTACTGTGACAGGGTTTTCCTCTGTGTGCGCAACGAGAACAAACAAATGAAAATTCTTTTGGTAATCGCATGTCGTTCTGTTTGTTCATTTGTCGTCTAGGCAACAGTTCTACTCCTTGATTTCATTTACTTTCAAACGTCTGCCACTTTAGACACCCCAGTGTGTACCATAGTAATGAGGATGCCGAAATAGGCGCGAGTTAAGTATCCATAGCAAAACATATTGAGAAAAAAGATAACATTATTTGTATTCAATGATATCTTTAGTCTCTAGTACAGTCTTGCACACAACGCTACAATGATAACATATGTAAAAGAGATAATATCGTTTGTATACAATGTTGGAATATTATCTCTTCTTCATTATCAAGCAAGACGATTGTACGCTTGGGTCTCCTTGTAGATAGATAAGAAAAGTATATAAATACGACTGTATGATGAATTTATCAACAGTCTTATTGTAACTACATAGTAGCCTTAAGCTCCTTTTAGAATTAGTAAAAAGTATTTCAATAATAAAGGACATAGTTCCAAATAAATATTGTTTAATTTTAAAAGTAAGAAACAAGTGTTTTAATTGGCGATCCTGCCAGGAGGTTAAATATACTTTTTAACTTCAATCGAGCGGACCTCGGGAACAAGTAGTGAAATCTAGTATAAACAGAACACTCGCGTTACCGGTTACAAGAATTACCTAGCATAGCAGGTACAAATATAGCTTCTTCGTACGAAGCAGCAAAGCAATTCAGTGAAAGTGTATATGTGGAGAAAAAAAACACACAAATTCGACGACAACAGACACGAGTTCAAAATGGAACAACTCGCAGTATTAATGGCAAGATTAGAAGCTTTAGAAACCAGGAGCAACACAGTAACACAAACCCTAGAGCACACACGCACAGAGAATGCAAGGTTAGCAGCAATAATAACTAACCAAAATCAAATAAACACTAATTTAGAAACAAAACTAAATGAAGTAAAATCTGGATTAGGCATAGTACCAAACATACCTGTGCTAGAGGAAATAAGAACCACATATACAGATGGTAGTGAAATACAGTTAGACGCATTTAAAAGCCTACCTATTTTCAACGGCGATCAATCAAATTATCGGTCGTGGCGCGAAGAAGCATCCAGATTAATGGACAGCATTAAAAACTTCAAAACACACAGTAAGTACGCAGCAGCATTGACTATAGTGAAAAGTAAAATACAGGGTGCAGCCGCGAATGTGTTAACTAATTATAACACAATTTTTAATTTTGAGGCGATACGTAACAGATTAGATTATACGTACTCTAATCAAGAACCTCTATACGTGCTACAAGACATGATGAAAGCCATCACGCAAAAAAGAAGCACACTGTCTGAATACCACGACGAGATAAATAAAAATCTCAATTTAATAATATCAAAAATCACTATGTCAGGTGATCCGCCGAATATAATCGACAGACTAATTAAAAATGCTAACGACGACGCAGTTCGTATATTCATTGATGGTATGAGTGACAACTTTACAAGAGGATCATTATATTCAGCTACAATAAATGATCTAGAACACGCATTCGCAATTGCTCGCAGAATAGAACATGATAATGTGCACAGGCATTTACATCTCACTCAGGATAAGCACCACAAAAATATGCCACATGAACGCAGAAACGAAAGAAGACCAAATTATTCGAGCCAAACAACGAATTATCAACCCCAGAAGCAATACGATAATATGCAGCAACACAATCAAGGACCACAGCCGATGGAGATAAACTCGAGACAAATTGTACATGCACAGCGACAAAATTGGAATCAATACAAACCCGATGTATATAATCCACCAGCGAAACGTGAACACAGCGGGAGTTTCAACACACACAACAGACCGCAACGATCTTATCAGCAGAACTTCAAGCAGCAGAGAGTAAATAACTCCCGACAACAACGCAGAGACGATGTCAGCAGTACATATGCAGAAGCAGATGAAACGGAATGTATGGTAAATAATAACATAAGAATAGATCATTTAAACTAGTAGACGGGTTGCCCTGCTTAAATTTAACTAGTACTATTTCTAAGAAAATTTATAAAATTCTTATTGATACTGGTGCAACCCATAATTACATTAATAGAAAATGCGATTCTAGCAAAAAAATTAAAATTAAACCTATAAAAATAAAAACAATGCATGGTTATTCTATGGTAGATACAAAGAAAGTAGTTAGGATATTAAAGAAAAATATAACATTTTTTGAATTAGAGGATATTCAGTCTTTTGATATGATATTAGGATATGAAGGACTTAAAGTTCTAAACGCGGAAATAAATTTCAGTAATATGACTCTAACTACCATAAGCAGTGTCGAATCTATTCAGAAAATTAATTACATAATTGGGGAAAATAATATTTATAAAGCAGACATAGATAGACTGATGAAGATTAATAACAGCATAGGACCGTTACCCTTTACAGATACTATAGAAGCAAGCATTAGGACGACCAATGATAATCCGGTTTATGTTAAACAATATCCATATCCCATAGCAGATAACGAATTCGTAAACAAAGAAATACAGAAACTCTTACATGACGATATAATAGAAAAAAGCCATAGTCCTTATAACAGTCCCATATGGACAGTACCTAAAAAAGGTTTGGACGAAAAAGGAAAACCAAAACGGCGCATGGTTGTTGATTTCCAAAAACTTAACGCTCACACTGTAACAGACAGATACCCCATTCCGGATGTCAACATGACAATTCAAAATTTAGGTAAAGCCAAGTACTTTACAACATTAGATTTGGAGTCAGGTTTCCACCAAATTAAAATCAAAACAGATGATAAAGAAAAAACAGCTTTTGCTATAAATGGCGCAAAATATCATTTTAAACGAATGCCTTTCGGGCTCAAAAATGCACCAAGCATATTTCAGAGATGCGTGGACGACATTTTGAGAGACTTTGTAGGTAAATTCGTACACGTTTACATTGATGACGTATTGATATATTCTTCATCTGAGGAAGAACATATACAGCACATAAGTCAAGTATTCGACGTACTCAATAAAGCCACATTAAAAATATCTGATGAGAAAAGTAAGTTTTTTCAAGAAGAAGTAGAATACTTAGGTCACATAATCAGACATGGTAGAATCACTACGAACCCTGAGAAAATAGCAGCTATAGAAAATTTTCCAGTCCCACAAACGGTAAAGGATTTGAGAGGATTTTTAGGTCTTACAGGTTACTATCGTAAGTTTATAAAAGGATACGCAAGCATAGCCAAGCCCCTGACATTATATTTACGAGGAGATAACGGTAAAGTAAACAAAAAACAAAGTAAAAATATTAAGTTAAATCTGAATGATTCAGCATTAGAAGCGATTAGAATTTTAAAAAATTATTTGAAAGAACAAGTCGAACTTTTTCAACCGGATTATAGTAAACCATTCGAGCTTACTACTGATGCATCCAACATAGCTATTGGAGCCGTACTAAGTCAGAATAAGCAACCTATACACTTCTTGTCAAGAACACTGAGTAAGACAGAAGAGAACTATAGCACAAACGAGAAAGAGCTATTAGCGATCATATGGTCCTTACAAAAACTCAGAAACTACATATATGGTATAGCAGACTTAACCATATATACCGATCACCAGAGCCTTATATATTCTGTATCAGAAAAAAATCCCAACACAAAGCTGAAACGTTGGAAGGGAATCATTGAAGACTTTGGAGCAAAATTAGTTTATAAACCAGGAAACCTAAATCTTGTAGCTGACGCATTATCACGTCAACGCATAAATACTTCTACCATAGAAACAGCACATTCAGCTGAAAGTTCTTCTAATGATATAATAAAAACTGTGAATCAGCCTTTTAATGCATACACTGCACAGTTCGAACTTATTGAAGATATAACAAATAATATCGAAACACAAATCTATTTTAGTAACAAAATAAGACTCATAATAAAGTTTAAGGACAAAGACTCTTTACTAAGGCAGATGAAAGAAGTTATACAACCCCAAAAGATTGTAGCTTTGCATACGAAATTTGAAAACATATACAAATATGGTGAAAACATAAAAAAAGAATTCCCACTAGTAAGATTTATATTCACACCAAGAAAACTTCAAGACGTGACAAATTTGGAGGAACAACTAAAACTTGTAAGGGTAACTCACGAAAGAGCACACCGAGGGTTACGTAACAATATACAAGAAATCTCAGAGAAATATTACTGGCCCGATCTAAATAAACAAGCAAAGAGTTTCAACAGAAAATGCATAGCATGTCTATTTGGAAAATATGAAAGAAAACCTATCAGAGAACCTCTGAATAATTCAGAAATACCAACACATGTGGGAACACACATTCATATGGACATATACTTCAACGACAAGTATACTTTCCTTGTAACAGTAGATAAGTATTCTAAATATACAATCCTTCGGGAAATCGAAACTCGAAACAGACTGTACGACGTTATGGAAGAGGTCTTATCTAATTATTTCCCAAAATGTGAACGACTCATGACAGATAACGAGAAGGGATTCAAAACAGAAATGGTGAACCAAATGTGTTTGAAATACAACATAACTAAAGTAGAAACTCCAGTATACAGATCGACAGCGAACGGTCAGGTAGAACGTGTAAACGGTACAATAACTGAACTGTCTAGAATATTCACAATTCAGAATAAAACAAGACTTATCGAAGAAATATTTAGAACAGTGCGTGAATTAAATAATTCTATACACTCAGTTACCGGTTTGAAACCTAGAGACATTTTCTTTAATCAAAATAAATATAGCAATAGTGAAATTATAATAAATAAACTAAACTCAGCATCCAAAAAAGTGATCGAACGTCTAAATAAAGGAACTCGACACAGAGAGTATAAAAAAGGAGATAAGATAATGGTAAGAATCACAGGTCTTAGAAAGAAATCTAACGCCAGATACACGCAGAAAAATCGCTTATTTAAAAACAACCGACTTTCGGTTAAAAACTACCAAGTGATACTGTTAATATAGCTCCTACAGAGTTAGTTGATTAAAATAAACCGAGTCAACTTGTTTAACGAAACTCTGTTAAAAATAACCGATTTATCAATTTCCCCTCCAAATTTGCTCGGTCGTAAATAACAAACTAACTTGGTATAATTTAACCAAATTACTCTGTTGTTATTAGCCAACCCAATGGTTGAATTAAACCATGTTACTCTGTTGTTATTAGCTAATACACATGGTTGAATTTAACCAAGTTACTCTGTTGTTATAAGCGAACCCACTTGGTTGAATTTAACCACGTAACTGTGTTGTTATTATCCAACTCACTTGATTGAAATTAGCCAACCTACTTGGTTGTATTTAACCAACTAACTTGTTAGAATTTGACCTACTTAGTCTGTTGCTATTAGCCGACTCACTTGGTAGAATTCAACATATTCAATCTGTTGTTATTAGCCAACCCACTTGGCTGAATTCAACCAAGTTACTCTGTTGTTATTAGCCAATACACATGGTTGAATTTAACCATGTTACTCTGTTGTTACTAACCAACCGACTTGGTTGGATTTAACCATGTTACTCTGTTGTTACTAACCAACCGACTTGGTTGGATTTAACCATGTTACTCTGTTGTTACTAACCAACCGACTTGGTTGGATTTAACCATGTTACTCTGTTGTTACTAACCAACCGACTTGGTTGAATTTAACCATGTTACTCTGTTGTTAGTAACCAACCTACTTGGTTGGATTTAACCATGTTACTCTGTTGTTACTAACCAACCGACTTGGTTGGATTTAACCATGTTACTCTGTTGTTACTAACCAACCGACTTGGTTGGATTTAACCATGCTACTCTGTTGTTACTAACCAACCGACTTGGTTGGATTTAACCATGTTACTCTGTTGTTACTAACCAACCTACTTGGTTGGATTTAACCATGTTACTCTGTTGTTACTAACCAACCGACTTGGTTGGATTTAACCATGTTACTCTGTTGTTACTAACCAACCTACTTGGTTGGATTTAACCATGCTACTCTGTTGTTACTAACCAACCTACTTGGTTGGATTTAACCATGTTACTCTGTTGTTACCAACCAACCTACTTGGTTGGATTTAACCATGTTACTCTGTTGATACCAACCAACCTACTTGGTTGCATTTAACAATTCCAATTGGTTAAAATTAGCCAACTTTCTTGGTAGCATTTAACCAACTAAAAGTTAAATTTACGTAACTTACTCGGTTGGAATTAGCACATCTACTTGGTTGAATTTAACCAAACTACTTACTTCTTATTAGCCAGTCCATGTGGTACCAATTTACCAGTTTACTTGGTTGAACTTGAGTGCACCTGAAAATTGAACCATCTAAAAGGGATAATTTTATCGTAAAATAAAAAAAAAATCTTTTTCATATTAAGTACATAGATTTTTTATTATAATATCGTTTGTAATGTATTTTTGAATACAAAATATATGTTTTCTGTTTATTACATGTTTTTATTAATTTTAATGCAAAACTTAATTTTACTTAAAATATATGGGTCATAAATTTCATCATTTAAAAAGAAATGTGCAAAATTGTGTATTTTTATAAATTAATTTACATAATATTATTTTAATTAGCATATTTATGAAATCTGCAGTGTTAAAGCGAAATCATTTACATTTATAATTTAATCTATTTTTTATTTATAGTGGACTTCTTAAAATAACGTACTGCTTGGAGTTAGATAAAATATTTAAAGTGTTAGGAATTGGCGATAGAAAAAATTCAAGTGGAATAACAATTTGTTGAGGTATTAATGGAACTTCTACCTCATATGCATAGTAGTGTTCATCGAAACATTTAGTTTTAAGTACTATACCAACAAAAATCAATTGACTTGAGTCATACAAATATATTTTTTCCAATACAAAAAAGTCGTACAAATAACAATCTGAACTAAGACTTTTTACTAAGACGGATCCCTTTTTATAATGTACAGAAGACATGGTCGCCCAACTGACCATAGTCAACGTTTTATTAGGGTCCAGTGATAGCTGTGATCGTATATTATCAAGTTCAAATAACATGCCATATTTTTTGGGTCCAACGTCAAGTAGATTAGAAAGTTTTCCCCTTAAAAACATTTCATTAAGTTGAAGTTGATGTTTCATTGCTAAGGTTAAAGTGATATTCATTCGGTTACATGATGATCTAGCCGACATTTTGGATTGCCTATGCTTAGCTTCGAACCTCATTGACCACAAAGATGTTAATGGGCCGTATTTTTTAAAAGCGGTATGGTAGTGAATGAGATTGTGGAACTTTGGCTTAAGACAGTCCTCGGTAAGTGTAGTATATTGTTCATTAAGTTCAGCTATTAATACTTGCAAGAAATCTTCTGTTCCAACAGAAACATTTATACTAAGAAGTATGTCAACAATTTGTCTTAATTTTATATACATTTCCCAAATAATATTACCCCTCGGCACAAAGTCACCTATAAGTAAACCCAAAAACCGCAAAAGAGTAAGCGTTTCTCCTGAAGATAAACGCACATTTCCCCGCCTAAGATGTTCTCTTTCGATAGGGCAAGGTTTGTTTTTAGTATCAGGGCCATATGAGAAAGCTAATAGCTTATCATTGAAAATTGTTAAAGAAAAAAATTTGTTTTTTTCGGTATACTCTGAAAGTATAAAACTCAAAATGTATTTGGCAACACCCTCTAGCATATCATGCATAATATCGACGCCCACCTGTTGAAACAAGTCGAAGTTGTTTATGCCCAGAAAAACGCACTTTTCCTTAATGCCGGTTAAAGATAAATTATTTAAAGCCAGATCTGCTTCATAGCTTGCCATTGTTCGAAGAAGTGTTGTATCTTCGTAAAGTTGCTTTTTCAATACATCTTTTGTAACTTTGCACACTCTACAAGAAAAATTTGCTGAAAAGCTCTCTACGAACCCAATCAGAGAGTGTATTCCTAAATTGTCACCAAGAATCAGAGCTAGTTCAAAAAATAAAGATCCCTTGAAAGATGGAATATCTATTTCTATGCCCACTTCGCTTAAAAAATTAAACTCATCAATAATTGGTTGAAATATAACATTATTACCAAAAGATACTCTGTCGGATGAATGAAATAATAAAATAAGGAATATGTTGGACAGAACTGAGGAGCGCCAAGGTGGAAGACATGGAACTGAGACGTACACAGCTCCTAGTTTGTGAACACCAGCATGACTTCCTAGAACGTTTCCGATTTCATAATCATCGAAGTACATAAATAGAGGTAACACAATGCGATTTGAATGGTGCTTAAGTCTTTCTTTCCAATGTGAACCTTGAATAAAATTTTCCATTCCATCTTTATTTCGAAGACTGTCCATATATTCAAAAGTTTCCGAAAGTACGTTCTCGAGGGAGAAAAATCTTTGCAATATATCTCTTAAAGATATAAAATGTTCTTGGCACGGAATAGGTTCCATACGTGTTATTCCACCTTTTTTGACATAATCGAACCTTTGGCCGATTATTATTCCCTTAGGCTCAATGTATGATTTTTGTTTTGTGAAATAAGAAATTCTTTTTTGTTCTGTTCGGAAACATTCTAAGGGGGAGGTGATTGAAGGAACAAGTGCTTGCATTAATTGATTTGAAACATCATTAGATAGAGAATGCTCAATACATATATTGTCTACACAGTTCTGCAAATTTGAACTTAATGAACCGAAATATTCTGCTAAGCCATCAATCACTTTTTGCACTACGTTTCTAGGCAAGATCACATTTGCATAAAGGGATGCTATAAAAAGTGATAGTGATTTATCAAGTGACAGGGTTTCTGTATTTTCAGTTTTATTGGTTTGTTCTAATTGTTTTTCTGCAACAACACTTTCATTAAGTATATCCGCATTCTTCTCAGAATTTGTTGGATTATTTGAACATTGAAAATCGTGTTTTTTTTTAAAGTGTCTTCTAAAGGAATTGAAAATTGGAAACGATCGCTTACAATCTCCTTCGCGACATTTATAAGTTGTGAAGTTATGGTCACTGTGATTGAAATCAAAGTGGTGCCTTAGAACTTTGAGATCCTTTAAGTAGGATCTGCATAAGAAACAAACAACCATTGTAAGAAAATGAATTGGAAGGGGAAAACTCTAACTTTCCTTGACACCTAACTCTCCCAACAAGGTATTGGCCGCGGTAGATTCCTTATCGAACTCTGTCTTAATTTTAAAAAATGCTTTTTGAATAAACAGCCAAGAACATCTACTCTCTGGCGGATATTCAGCATTAATAATAAAAATTAGTTTGAAACAAACATCTACTGCCTCTAAAATGGTAGGTAGTAAATATTTAGTTTCATCTACAACTACAAAATAGGACCCAATAGCATCGATTGAGTTACCTACTACTATAATGAAGGGCTGTAATGTAAGGCCAATACCTTGTAGTTTTTCTCGCCTGCTGGTAATTGCTGCATCTATCTCTGCATCCGTTGCAACTCTCGTTATGAATCCATCCCTTGCTTCCGCCTTAGAGGGTCGCCAAATTTTCTGCTTCGATCCTTTGACCTTAACGTTTGATGTGGTCAACAATGAAGGGATTAGCAGGAATGCCGCGAGGTTGCTGATCTCTTCAGAAACTGAGAAAATATAAAATAATAAAACAATTATAAGTCATATGCGTCCAATTAATTTTTCTACACAAAATGTGTGCAAATCTGATTCGAAGAATTATACCTATATAGAGAATGCGCTAAAAAATATAGAGAAAATATGATGCAGATTTGTTTTTTTCTTCTAAAGAAAACATAATGGTCAAAACAAAAACAAATTTTTCGGAACAATCTAGTAAAGCTAAAATATCCACGCTTTTTCTGAAATTCGATCGAATCGGAAATTCTTCGATTTATTTCGATTAGCAGGTTATGTATTTATTAACAAATGACGTTTTCTTACGATTTTCCCGAGTCAGCAGGTGAGCGAAGTATTTATCCTTTCCTCTTACTCCTTTTCCCTTGCTTCTAGCAAGTTGGAAAATGTCCTTTTTTAATTTTGGAAAATTTTCAACCAGTCCGTTGCAGTTGTCGCTGTATATTTTATCGAAATCCCTTACCAGCTGTAGAGAAAAGAAGAATTACATAATATTATATGTAAAGAAAAGCCTGAACTATATCCAAATAAAAAGAAAAGATCGAAACTCATAGATAACGCAAGCATTTATGTGACAACTATGAGTAAAATCTGAACTAATAAATATAAGAGCTTTTACTTGTGAAACTGTAGTTCACGTTAAAGACTAAATATATGTATAATGTATTTCTGATATAATTATACTTCTATGAAATATTACCAGTTTAAATCCCAATGGTTTTTTTAAGGCCGGATATTCCTCAAAATACTCGGATATGCTCATATCCTTTAAATGGTGAAGTCGGGCATGGGTCGTTTTCTCCCATTTGTCCTCGGTTGTTTCCCATGGATGGCTAGAATTTTTTAGCCATTGGAGATCTTCTTGGAATTGTCCTTCGAAGTCTTCGAAATTGGCAGCTGTTGCTAGGCGCTTTATAGGATGTGATACTGATGCGGGAGAGGATACTCGACTGGAGGAAGGTGACGACGTCGCAGAAGCGGAAAACGAACGCTTCCTTTTAGTGATAACACCACTTTCCCGGTATTTTCGTTTTAGATTGTGGATGTGATCTGGCAATTTTCCAGCCAATCTGTTTACAACCCCACGACTCGAATTTATCAGCTTGTTGTGAAAATATACCGATCTATTCTCGGTAGGGAACAAATGAACAATCTGATTTGTCCAGTGCCCATAAATTTGAGCTGTGATATTTTTTTCCGGGTTTTTCTTTAAAATGTTGGTGCAGACAATACGCACCAATCGCAGTCGAGCAACGTTATCCAGCGGTCGAGTTTTATCCAGCGACAGTAGACCGGTTCCTTCCAGTGAGCTTTCGAGCAGCTTGTTAAGTTCCTAGTAACAAAATATTTTAATGTGCATATAAATATAAAAAATTAGTGAAATATATTAATAATTAATAAAATAAGTGAAAAAAAAAACCCTTTGTACTATCGGCTAAAGCTATTAGTGGCAATCACCTATTATAATCACCTTCTCTTAGTTGATTATAAATGCAGTGTTTTTTACTCAAACTGATAGATAAGTCAATTTATTCTGATTGATCTCTGAATGCATAAAGAAACGCAAATTGAAAGCAGAGACCATCAATCAACACTAATCACCTTTCCGATTTAAACCCTGTACTTACATCTAAACTTTCGCTGAATTGATCATCAGCAACAACGCTTGAAGGGGAATCTAGTGCATCCCCTCTGTCGCTAACAGCGAAATTTGGCAGAATCTCACTAAAAGAGAAATTAAGGCAGTCGTTTTGTTCTTGTGTGTTTGTAGCAAGAGATAATTCTGAAGTTTCAAAAGTCTGAAAAATAAAAAGACTTTATTTCTACCATTTCAAATGGTTAAATAATATGAACCAACCAAAGTCGTGGACGCATTAGGGTGCATAGCTTTCCGCCATTCTTCGAAATTCCGTAAATTCCGTGTAAACAGAACCCGATGCCCTATAACTGGGATCATTTCCTTTATCTCTCTGGCACCAAGCAGCGCCAAAGACATTGAAGTTATAGCATTTTCTGTTATAAATGAAAATTAACCAATGTCACGTAGTTAATCACTTGCAAAGTATAGGTTTTTATCAGATATACAAAATGGCGCAAATTTAATCACCCTTTCGGAAGATTTTATAATTTTTGCAAATAGCTTCGTACGTCAATCAAATTAATTTAGCAAAAAAGTAATTCAAAAACAAAATTGGAGGATTAATTTTGCACCACCTTGCATAAGAAAGTCGCGTATAAGAAAGAATCGTCTGTGAAAAACACAAGCTTCTAAAAAGCTTTTCAAGCGCAAAAGAATTTTCGTGCCGTAAGGAATCGAAATCAAAAATGCAAAACACATGTGTAGCAAAAATACTTTAAGCAAATTACAACTTTCTTATATGCGAATAATATTGTATAAATTTACGTTTTGGTATATAAACGAACCTTTAAAAATGTCTACGTAGGCTTCCAGGCCCCACTCCTTTAGTAAGGTTGACACTTCTTCATCCATTTTAGATAACTGTGAAGCACGTGTTAATATGAGCATGTGCATATCAAAATACGATCATATAATTACTAAATTACTACTGACAGAAACATTGAGAACTAAGGCTATGCCTGGTTTTAAGACGATGTTCGCCATTTATTGGTGACAAACGATTCGAAATGATGAAAACATAGACAGAAATCATTTTAAATAGTTCGTCCCAGAAAAGTTGCGAACATCGCCATAAAAGAAAAAAAAAGCCCAAGAAAAACAAAACTAATGCACTCGCTAATGAAGAACCTGAATCCCAGAAGAAAAAAACATGTCAAAACACGATACCAGACTGAAAGGGTTGATATTAACCGAGTGTTTCTCAACTCGGCAATTATTAACCGAGTACTAGGTTGAAATTCTTTGCTTTGGTTCTATTTTTTTTTCACTTGAATATCACCAAAATTGACAATAAATTGTTTAAAACTCGAGAAAAACAACATAGTTAATGCACTCGCTAATAAAGAACCTGAATCCCAGAAGAAAAAAACATGTCAAAACACGATACCAGACTGAAAGGGTTGATATTAACCGAGTGTTTCTCAACTCGGCAATTATTAACCGAGTACTAGGTTGAAATTCTTTGCTTTGGTTCTATTTTTTTTTCACTTGAATATCACCAAAATTGACAATAAATTGTTTAAAACTCGAGAAAAACAACATAGTTAATGCACTCGCTAATAAAGAACCTGAATCCCAGAAGAAAAAAACATGTCAAAACACGATACCAGACTGAAAGGGTTGATATTAACCGAGTGTTTCTCAACTCGGCAATTATTAACCGAGTACTAGGTTGAAATTCTTTGCTTTGGTTCTATTTTTTTTTCACTTGAATATCACCAAAATTGACAATAAATTGTTTAAAACTCGAGAAAAACAACATAGTTAATGCACTCGCTAATAAAGAACCTGAATCCCAGAAGAAAAAAACATGTCAAAACACGATACCAGACTGAAAGGGTTGATATTAACCGAGTGTTTCTCAACTCGGCAATTATTAACCGAGTACTACGTTGAAATTCGTTGCTTTAGTTCTATTTCTTTTTTCACATAAAAACCACCAAAATTGACAATAATTTGTTTTAAACAAGAGGAAAACAAGATAATAATATTATGTACTCACCAATAAATATGAATTTTTTATTTTTCCTTGTCTTTTTTGTTTTTTTTATTTTCACTTATCACAGATTTCACACCACCAGCCACTACAAAGGTTCAACACTTAATGACTCAATTACTAGTCGCGAGCAGCGTGCGTCGTTCATAATTCGCGATAGTATGCGTATGCGTATAACACGATGTATGTGTTAAAATCAACCGAGACACACTGTTTTACAGATGAACGAGAAGCCTTGTGTTTGTAGATATTAACCGAGTTGACTGTATCTGCAGCCACACACATATTTCTACCTACCAGGAATGTAAAACGAGTTTTTGGTATTGTACCCAAATGTTTTCCATTGTTCGTGAATGATCTGTATCAACAGCCACACACATATTTTCTACCAGGGATGACAAAACTGATTTTTTAGGTGCTGTACCGAAATGGGTTCAATTGTGCGTGAATAATTTGTGATCGCAAAGGCCTAGCAAAGGCAGCACAGCAATGAAAAAGACGATTTATTCAAGGCTGCTCCTGGAAGTCGAGATTGGTTACCAATACTTCCTTGGTTTCTTCAAATTCTCCTAACTGTGCTTTACAAGATGGTATATATAATTTTCTGTTTGTATCTTTATTTTAAAATGTGTATGTACCAATTGCATTATGAGTTTAGTTATTATCAACTCTCACAAAACGCATAGTTCAAAACAAGTCTGGTACTAACAAATTTTGAAATAAAGTGATAAATGCAGGACTATATATACCATATTGTAGAGCACAATTAGATGAAATCTCAGAATCTATCTTTTTGATTCCGGACTCTGCCGGACGCTTCTTTTTGCCGCGTGGAAAACGATATAAGTTTTATTATTATCATCTCTCACCAACGCATAGGTCGAAACGAGTTTGGTACTTACAAATTTTGAAGTAAAGGGCTAAACTAAAGACTATACCATTTTGTTCAGCATGTGCAAAAGTGTAGCTTTTTTCATTAGCTTGGTTCTCAAAATGATTGAATCGCAGAGTGAAAAATTACTTAATTTTACTTCATTATATCTACAGAAACAGATTAGATTAATATTGCGTTAAGGCCATTATGTCAATTGGACTCAATAAAAAGCTAATATTTATTTTGCATTAAATTTGTACCTTTGGCAAATTTTCTTACAATTAGATACCTATCTTAAATTAGTTTTCAAGTGCCTAGCTACAATTAAGAGTAAAAGCCATATTTTATCAGACAAAAATGTAAAAAAAAAATTGTTGCTTTGGCCATTTTTGTCTGTGTTCTTTTTTTCCTATTGCAAGCCAAAAAAGTAGTAGAGAAAACTTTGTTTTTAAGGCTGTATTAGCCTGTTTAGAATTTAGTTTGTTCGTGAAATGTGAATGTACTAAATTCGGAAGGAATGTCGGAACGTATTTTCAGAAGTAGAATATATTCATCAAAGTTCTGAATTTGGGCAAATCGTACTTGTATATATCTTTAAATCAACTGTGTCGATAAAAGTACAATTGCGATTATTTTTTCATCCCTGGTTTCTGCGTTTTGAAAAAGCAGCGTCGTAATTCGTGGTGTGCGTATAACTTGTTAAGAAACAACAGTATGTGTTTGTTGAAATTTACCAAGTTGAATGATAAAATTAACAGATACACAATTTCTACGTATAACAAATATCAGATAGGTACATATTTCGATGAAAATGTTTTATAGAATTGTTTTATGGAAAAATGGAATGTAAAATAAATCGAGGAGAATTCTCTTTTTTTGAACAGAATGTTACTTTATTTTTGGGAAATTCTCACGAGTAAAAGGGTTAAAAACAAACAAGTCATTGGTTGTATTTAAGCAACGTTTATTGGTTGTTTTCAACAGAGAGCTTGTTAGATTTTAACACACATTCGCTTGGTTAAATTCTCACGAGTAAAAGGGTTAAAAACAAACAAGTCATTGGTTGTATTTAAGCAACGTTTATTGGTTGTTTTCAACAGAGAGCTTGTTAGATTTTAACACACATTCGCTTGGTTAAATTCTCACGAGTAAAAGGGTTAAAAACAAACAAGTCATTGGTTGTATTTAAGCAACGTTTATTGGTTGTTTTCAACAGAGAGCTTGTTAGATTTTAACACACATTCGCTTGGTTAAATTCTCACGAGTAAAAGGGTTAAAAACAAACAAGTCATTGGTTGTATTTAAGCAACGTTTATTGGTTGTTTTTAACAGAGAGCTTGTTAGATTTTAACACACATTCGTTTGGTTAATTTTACATGAGTAGCACGGTTATTAATAACCAATCAATGTGTTAAAACCCCAAATTTAGTAGGTTTTTCTTAACCAAGATACTTGTTTGAATTTAACCAAACAGGAAAACGAGACTGGTTGGTTAATATTAACGAAGCAACTTAATTGATAACAAACATTTAGTGTGTTATTTTTAACAACATGTATTTAACCTTTTTAACACGGTAGTTTTTAACAATAATAACTCATTTGTTTTCTACAGAGACTTAGTTGATTTCAACACATTTTTTTTTAACCGAGCGAAAATTCCACTCGGTTAAGGTCAATTTTTCTGCGTGTACATAACAAGAATAGTAGAAGAAGATAAAGGAGACACTGTAATCTCTAAAGAAGGAATAAAAATTCACAAGGATAACATAAAGAATTATCATTTTTCAGATGACGAAAATATTAATATTCCTAACATTACTAGGAATTGTACAGAGTCAAGAAGGGCAAGGAAACGTTCAAATAACTGAGTTACTAAACAAGAAGTTTATACTTACGCAAACAGATGACGTGTATTTATTCAAAGAACAAACTTATTTGTTACATGCCACCAACCTGACTTCGATATTTCAACCTTACGTAAATATCGTAACTAGTAAATATCAACCTACACAAGAAGAAAAAATTTGGTTGAGTAAAATTAAGAATTTAGCAGACCAATTACAAGAACATACTAGGCATACTAGATCAATTAACTTTTTAGGAACAGCTTTCAAATATGTGTTTGGTAATCCTGACCATTATGACTTAGTTAACATAGAAACGAGTATAAATAATCTCATAGAAAACAATAATAAACAAAAAACTATAAATTCTAGATTTGAACAAATTTTGCAACAATTCGAAGGTCAGAGCCTTAAAGAACATTTAGTAATAGAACAAGTGTACGAACAATTATTATTATTGACCAGAACAATTAATGCAGCAAAAAATAATGAATATTTATCAGAAAGCCTAGACTTAGATGACATTAAAAATATTATTCAACATGAAATAATTCAAGTACCCATAATAAATATACTTGAGTACTCTAAAATATTATTAGCTAGAACTGATGAATTCTTCATCACAATATATAAATATCCAGTTCTAATTAAATCATGTAAATTGTATAAAGTAACACCTTTAAATTCAAAACATGGAAAAATCATTACAGATAAAACAATTGCCTTATGTAACCAAACTTATTTAAGAACAAGAAATTGTCAAAATCATCTAAGTAAAAACATTTGTGAAATTAACTTTGAAGAAGAAAATTGTCTTATTCCACTTTTAAAGAATATAACTTCAAAATGCAACATTAAACAAGAATACGATTACGACTTAGAAATTGAATCCGGTGTTATGTTATTAAGCGGTAAGCATAAGTTAAATAATCAAACAATTAATGGTATAAACTTAGTTACTTATGAAAATACTATAAATCTAGACGATAAAATATACAAAAACATGCATAAGCAAATTAAAGAAGTTATATTAAGAAATCATAATTCAGAGTCTTACATCGACCAAATAATTAAAGAAGATACAATGTACAAATTCGATAACATAGATACTTTAAAAAAACTAATTATTCCTTTTGAAGAAAAACCGATATTATCAACTATATACACAATTGTAACACTGATTGTTATTCTAGCATTTACGTACGTAATGATAAAAACTATACAATGTATAACAGATCGTCAAAAACAAAAAAAGATTGACGCATATAACAAAACTTATGAAAGAGAAATGTTAAAAATAGCGTCGAAAAATCGGGACGATTTCGTTTAACAAGGGGGGGAGTTAAGTATCCATAGCAAAACATATTGAGAAAAAAGATAACATTATTTGTATTCAATGATATCTTTAGTCTCTAGTACAGTCTTGCACACAACGCTACAATGATAACATATGTAAAAGAGATAATATCGTTTGTATACAATGTTGGAATATTATCTCTTCTTCATTATCAAGCAAGACGATTGTACGCTTGGGTCTCCTTGTAGATAGATAAGAAAAGTATATAAATACGACTGTATGATGAATTTATCAACAGTCTTATTGTAACTACATAGTAGCCTTAAGCTCCTTTTAGAATTAGTAAAAAGTATTTCAATAATAAAGGACATAGTTCCAAATAAATATTGTTTAATTTTAAAAGTAAGAAACAAGTGTTTTAATTCGCGTCCTTATCCAATAAATTACACAT
Organism: Cheilosia grossa; assembly: GCA_963082955.1. Taxonomy (NCBI): domain Eukaryota; kingdom Metazoa; phylum Arthropoda; class Insecta; order Diptera; family Syrphidae; genus Cheilosia; species Cheilosia grossa. Next base: position 39,641,497 of record OY720145.1, on the reverse strand, counting down.
AGAATCAACGATATGTTTGGTTCGAATTATACACCAGTTACAGATACACTCATAGTAATGAGCCGAATTACTTCCGTGTCAAGGATGACATAAGAGTTACGATCTTGCCCGTGACCCTGCGTCTAGTTTAAAGTATCACACTCGCGCGACGGCTGGACGTCTTTAAGTGCAGCCGAGGGAGGAAAAAATATTTTTATGTCATTATATCTCTTGGTGGAAAGTCGTCCCTGTCAGGCTGGACCAAACTTTTGCTCTGCGCAAATACTCTTTAGTTTCGGTTGTTGGAAAACTTTTGTTACATGATTTATATAAGTGTTTTTCTGCCCGCATCCGAGAATCTCATAATAGTCTGTCCTTTGTCGCTTCCTCCCGATATACCAGCCAGTGTCGCACAAGTAAACCATAGCCTGGATTGGGGGTGGGGAATATGTAAGAGGTGGGCGGCTTGCAAAACTTTAAGCCCAAATGCAATTTTGATAATCCACAAAAGGACTTGACCGCACGCTTACTAACTTATCTCATGATGAAGTTTTGCACTCATCGCCTTCGTTGTTTAAAGGGTTGGCTGTATAGTAGTTGTCCTTTTGCGACGAGTTACTATAGTCATGGATACTTCAAGCGTTCTGCTACTCTCTCTCCACTGGCCAGTGGCATGTGCGAACAGTATCGTCTTCCTGTCATTAACGTTTCCATGCTGTTGATATGGGAAAAGTCTCCTGGTGGTTTGTTGGTCTCTTTTACAGCAACAACTGGCAATGATAATTATTATTCTGAGGGTATTTTGTTGTTGAAAAACCTTTTGCAAGTAATATTTGCTAAGGTACTGTCCAGCTGCAGAGAACATACCCAATATTCCCATCCCAGTTAAGACATTTGCCATCACTGGTGTGCTGATGGTTTATTTTCTGCCAACGTGATAAGCAGATCTTAGAAACCGGAGGCGGTGTGGGGCCAGCTCAGGCAAGTTTTATGTTTACCCGTGCATGATGGGGATTTCATTCTTATGGTAAAAGCTTTGTGTAATGATATTTACAACACACATACATTACGCAAATGAAGGAGATAAGTTTTTTCTTCTTGCCATGGTGATTTACATAATTTAGGTGAGAGGGTCGGTTACATAGACGACATGGAGCCAGAGGGAAGTTTGCCGTAAACTATATACTAAGGCTTAGATGCGTCTTAGAAAAAACCTGTATAAAAGCCTGTAGTCCGAATCTTTCTGTTGGTGCTCGTTATATATATTAATCGGCTTGGAAAAACAATGGACTTATGCAACAAACAAATATAAAAATACAAAACTGCACAGAATCATCGACTAAGAGCTCGAGCCGGCCGCAGGTGGACGCAAGCGATTTAAAGTAGTTATATGTCTGGACAAGTACAGATACCACAGCTGTTGAGTACTTTAAAATACTTGCTCTTCTTTTATAATTAAGTAGGCCACCCGTGGAGAAGTCAAATCATTAAGTAATAAGCTGAACATTTTTTCGTCGAACCGATTAAGGCTTTTAAGATTATACATATTCACTTTTATAAATTTTGTCAAAACTGATGAAAATTACGTAAAGCCTTTTCTGAAGCTGTGAAAATATTCAGCTTCTAAAAATGTCCTACTTCCTACATAATAATATAGAACAATAAACAGAGTCTAACATAAGGCGCAAAGTTAGAAATATTAATCGCGCTGTGAGCTGCATAATAAGCAAAAAACTTCCGCCCATTATATGGCTATACAAGTATACATGAGTCAGTACCTGTTGGTTTAGTTTTTATTTTTTTCGCCAGAGTTTTCTAACTGAAAGCATTTTTGAGAGGCAGTCTTTAATGTGAATGGCCACACGATGCCAATACTTTCATCTGACCAAGTTTTACAAAAATAGGAAACCCTAGGCCTATAGCTTCTCCCAACCATTCGTTTTGTGTGAGTTTTCATTTCTGGGACGAATATGGAAGCGTCCTACAATTTTATGTCGAGTCCAAAAAGCCAATTGAGAAGCTTTTTCATGACAGTTGTACTCTCGAATGTTTGTCGGACGTTCGCTAGAGGTGGATCAGTGGAAAAAAAAATCTTAAGATGGAATTTGGTTAATATCGGGAATCGAAGAAGGGAACCCTAGTTTCGTAGTCCTATATACTGAGCCACCGCGCCTTAGTTTTCCAACTTAGTTCGTAAAAATGCTTCCCATCAGCCAAACTACCGCTGTTTTATTAACTCGACTGTATGCCAGCATAGTCTTGTTGAAATTAAGTTGTTTGAGATCGGAAATTTTGACTAACTTCGTCACGGTTGAAACGATTATGTCACCTTCCAGCTCACCGCTTGCTACGAGTACATAGTGGTTTTTCCAAGTCATTGGAACTCACAGTAGACTGGGCTAAACCATCATTATCAAAGCCATAGTTCTTGTACAGGTTCTTGTATACTTAAAAGGATCATTTTATCCTTTCGTAGGATTTTTCTTAATTTTCTTTCGATATGGCAAAAAACTTGCCTGCATTTATAACAAGTGTTCCAAAAATATTCCGTATTGAATCCGGAAACAAGTTGAATTGGAAGCCTCTTGAAAAAAATGCTAAGAACCTTGAAAAAAAAGTACAGAGAGCTGTGCTGACGCTGGTTATTCGATGCAACAGTGGCGTAGTAGGATTGATACGATACTTGGAAAAGAAAGTTATACTTAACGAAAATCATGCGATTCCCGAGCTTGATGAAAATGAACGCGTACAAATCGATTTTTAGAGCCCGTCAACAGCACGAGCCTTCATATTCCCAGAACTTATAATTAGACACAACTAAGTCTTATAAATAATATTCACTCCCAACGGAGAGAGCAAAAGAAACTCAGCAAAATAAGCCGCCTTATTATTCCATAAACAACCCTCAACGGGCTGTATGCTTTCGATCATTGGGAACCACTCACTCCGTTATAGAACATCTTAACTAATGGCAATCCGATTTTCAACACCACCACCTTAATACCACTTGTGCAATGACAAATTGCACTTGCCGGTTGCAGCTAGCAACGCACAAGGACAGTGTGCGGTATGGTACTGCGGCCATCGCTAATGCTGATGTTGCCTCCCCACTATACAACCTAATTTAAAACTACTGCTATCATCATCGCAACGCAGGACTTCTTTTGTTTTGTTTTATATTTCCCCTGCTCATCTATGGCTTCTGTATTCAGTTTTCGTCGCCGAATGCAGCTAACGTCATTTCGGCCAGCACCTGCAGGAGTTCTGCTTGTCGTTGCTTGTGTTCGGATAGTGAGTGGAGTAGAACGCGATATTAAAAGTGAAGCAAAAGGAAGGTGTCATCAGTGAATGCCCGCTGGCCATGGTAACAGAATTCGGACTCGCAAATGCCAACTAACAATACCGGGCGCTGCTGGAAAGGACCTTCGTTTTCAGGCACATAAAACGTTCAGTATCTCCAGCACGCCGTTGTATGTGCACTGATGCCAATGCTAATGGTGGTGGTGTTGCTTACAAATTAAAGCTTATTGTAACGCTGCGGTCTAGGACTGCTGCTAGTGCTGCACTCACTGCCCCCTCCCCGTGGGGGTATGCTTCATCCACGAGGAAATTTTCGGCAAATTTTATTTGCGGGTAGCAACGGATGCCACCACTAGCATAAATGCAAAGATCATGGGGTTGTGTACGATTTGAAGAGGAAACGAATGCAGGGTAAGCACCTACCACCTAGCATGGGTAGGAAGATGGCTGCGCCATGCCATGGACAATCGGGGACAGCGTTCGGTTGCGGATTCAAAGTGTGAAATAATTGTGAGGTGTACAATGTACATTGTTATTTTGTTTTATCATACGTATGCTATCATTGCCGCTAATGCCACTGTTGGTATGTACTACAAAGCGATGAAAATAAATTGTACACACGAATTTACATAATAGCTGAACTTAAAGCTGCACTCTCTGATTACAATAATAATTCGGGGCTGTACACTTGCACACTTCGGCTGCTACAAAAGAAACGCTTAAGGGACACCGAACCAACGGAGATGCACAAGAGATTTTGTGTGTGTTTACGAGAGAAGATGATACTTTAATTATTTTACCAGTGTTTGCTTAGAAACTTACAGGATCTCAGTTTGTTGTAATTGAAACAGCAGCAGGGATAATTGCGAAAAATAATTAGGGTGTAGCTTTAATAGGAAGTCGTATTTCTATTCCCATAAGAGAAATGTATACAAACGTCAACCAAATTCAACCAGGTGGTCTTTGAAAAATCCGATCGGAACCTTTGTGCATTCTCAGAGTCATAATCAGACTTGCGTCACGGTGAAACTTCTTTATGTTTTGGGCAGTAATTTCAAACTCCAATGGCATGGAAAAATCTATACAATGAAACGAAAAAGCGACAGGCTAGTTAGCAGTAATTCTGAATTACGATAAAATGAAAATAAAGCCAGGAGGTTTATCCGCGTGGTGAGATACTCGTACTAACGAAACGAAAAAGGGGCAGGGAACACGAGGGAATCGCGCTCACCTAAGGCAGCTTGGTCCTTGGGCCAAATCCACTCCCAAATCCAATGAAACGAAAAAGCGACAGTGAACCCCTTTCGTTCACGTGGTAGGTAACTCAGCTTGGAAAGAATGGCATGTCGGTTTTGGGTTCCATTGCTTTTAAAACGCTGCACAATCTTCAGAGGATAGTAGTGCTCTGACAGTCGCTCTTCAGCATCCATAGTGAACAGACGACTTTGTTAGTGAGAAAGTGTAAGCGAAAGCAAAAATTTTAAATAGTGTTTTTGGACATAGAAACCCAACAAGCCATTTGGCTCAGCGGAGTTAAGCATAAGCATGATAGTGCTGCCGAGACTCGAGCGGCGCTTATAGCCTCGCTCGAGTCTCGGAGGCACTGATGAACCCTTGTGGGCGGCTGTCAGGCGCCCATGGACGCGATCAGGATGGTGACCAATCGATTTGATTGCTCACCACCCTGATTATAGGTAATTTAGGTTAAGTAGCTTAGGTAGTTTTAAGTAGTTTTAAATAAAATTAAAATAATAAAGAATTCAAGTTTTTCAAAGTTTCTTGAAGAATAAAAAACAAACAAAATTAAATATAGATAGATCTAAGGCCGAAAGGCAATAATTTTAAGTATATGGTTTAGTTTAGAGCGCTCGCTTGGAGCCAGTAAGCTAGATTAAGATAAATGTTAGTTTTAAATTAGATGTAATCGTTTTTGTCTAGTATATAAGTTTAATTAAGAATACAATAAAAATGAATTTAAAATGAAATGAATGAAAATTAAGCATAGGCTCTGACGCAAGAGGAGCCGAGTTCAAGTCCCAGTGGGGGGAACAATTTTTTTCAATAATACATATAAAAAAAAAAAAAAAAAAAAAAAAAAAAAAAGTGGAAGTGCAAACACGCGATGGACACTGGCCAACCAAAGGTCTCGCAAGGTGATGCCCCGTTGCCTAAACGCATGACCAGGCAAACAGCAGCATCCACAACAGTAGAAAGTGCGGCGGCAATACCAGCACCAACAAAAACAATAGACATAAATAGGCCAACAACAAGTACCGCAGCATTGGCACATGTACTTGTACAGTCACCAGAAGTGGCAAAAACAGAAAAACGGAGAAGGAAGCTGAAGCCGACAACAAAGCTTCAGCATAAGAGGAAGTTGAAGACAGACGAGGAAATGACGTCACGAGCAACCTCGTCAGCACAGGAGACAGAGGGCGACGACTCCGATGGACTCAGCTACTCGTACGAGTCCGAAGGGGGCGAGGGACGTTATGTAGGCGAAGGTAATTCGTTCCAATTACTGAACGCCGAAGAAGTTCAACAACAACAAAACGACAATGAAGACGAGGAAGCCCAGCTTGATCGGCTGATCAAAGAGCTCCTCGAAAAGAGGGAGAAATTGCGCCAGCAAAAGTTGCAACAGCAACAACAAAAGCTTAAGCAACTTCAAGCTGAGCAGCAACAACACAAACAACAACAAAAACAGCTTAAGCAGCAGCAACAACAACAAGCACTGCTTAAGTATCCGCAACAACAGCAACAGAAGAAGCAGATGGCAAAAAAACAGCCACTTCAACAACAACAACAACAAAAACAGCAACCGCTGCAACAGCAGCAGAGACAACAGCCGCAGCAGCAGCAGAGACAACAGCCGCAGCAGCAGATACAACAACAACAACAACAGCAGCAGAACCAGCAGCAACAGCAGCAGCCGCAGCAACAGCAAGAACAACAGAAACAGCCAAAGAAGGAAAAAGTCCCACCAATCAACGTAAGTCATCTAGAGATTAGTGATAGTATTAAGTTATGTAGGCTAGTCACTAAGGAATTTTATATTAAAAGGCTAAACGCCAATAAACACATTATTATGTGCAGTAGTATGGAGGAGCACAAAAAGTTGCGCACCGCTCTGGAAAAAGCGAAAACCGAGTACTTCACGTACACTCCAAAAGGAGAAAAGCGACAAACTGTGCTGCTTAAGGGTATCGATCCCAATATAAAGATAGAGGAGCTCGAAAACGAGCTTAAGAATTATGAGTGCGAAGACCTTAAGTTCGTGGGGGTCAAGCCGTTTTCTTCGCCTGCGGACAGGGGTGGTAGCCGCAAATTACCATTCTTTTTGGTTCAATTAACCCCCGACAGCAAAATTGATAGTCTGAAAAGGATCAGATTCCTGTACTATCATGCAGTACGTTGGGAAAAATTAAAGAGGACAGATCGTGTACTTCAATGTATGCGCTGCCAGAGGTTCGGGCACGCCGCAGCTAACTGCCACATGCAGTTCAGGTGCGTTAAGTGCAACAAGGACCACAAACATGGGGAATGTGCTTTAGGTAGCGATAGGGTAGAAGATCGAGGCCAGCTCTCATGTGTACTCTGCAACAGCTCAGGACATCCTGCTAATTTCAGGGGATGTCCCAAGTATCAGCAGGTAAAACAGAATGTGCAGGCTCGAAAACAGAGGTCCGAAGAAGAGAAGGGTCGAAAGAGTCGCTCGTTCTCTAATTTTGTTGCACCCAATGTGTCCTTTGCCCAAATGGTATCTGGACCGGGTAGCACAATCACAAAAAGCGCGCCGAAGGTTCCTACACCGGAAGCGGATCTGGATTTGAAATCGATCCTTCTGTCACTGCACGGAAAGATCGACAATTTCCAGAAACAATTAAATGAGCATGCGGCTCGAATAGACATGATCTATTCGACGCTGTTTGCCGAGTCTGCCGCGCCATAAATATGATGGGTACGCTGGACGAGGTAAACTTAAAGATCCTTGCGGTGAATGTTAATTCACTAATCCGGATCGAGAGAAGGATCAATCTTTCCAATCTGTTGAAAGTCGAAAAGCCAGATGTACTTTTGGTTAGCGAAACTAAGCTAACGCCGAAGCACAAATTAGGCTACAAAAATTATCATGTAGTTAGAAGAGACCGGCCCAACTCCACACAGGGAGGTGGTGTCGCTATCTTAATACGTAAAGGCTTGCGCCATAGGGTCATATACAGCGGAGACGTGCGCAGGTTCCAAGTGTTGGAAGCATGCATCGTATGCATTCCCCTCAATACCCAGAGGCGGATGTATGTGGTGTCGCTTTACGCACCGGAATCTCCTCGACGCATTGAATTTTTGAATGAGATCGAGACGCTTTTTCGTTGCTTAGAGCTTCAATCGGAAGATAATTATTACTTTTTGGGCGGAGACCTCAATGCTAAACACGCGGCATGGGGAAATGATATTCCGAACCCTAGAGGCAACCAGTTTCACGACTGGTGGCGTCATAATATGATTGAGTACAAACTCGAGTTGTACGCGACGGATATCCCGTCTTTCCCTAGAGATGGTTCTTTCTTGGACTTGGCGCTAGTTGACGAAAGACTGGAACTAACAAACATTGATCTAAGCACGCGGAACTGTTTACGAACGGTTGAGTACGATAGTGATCACTACGGACTTGCCGCCGTAATACGGATCCCGAACGAGCAGACGCAGCTGGAGCAGTACGACCAAGTGCGTTCTTTCGATTACCGAAAAGCGCGGTGGTCGCGCTTCTCCAGAGTGTTAAAACGCGACATACGCTCATGCGAGATCGACCCACCGACAAACAGGAACCTAACAAACGATGAGATCGACAATCATTTACGACAAATGAATGTCGTCATCAAACAGACAATGGAGCGGACTATCCCCCGGGTAGGACGTTCCACGGACGAAGAACAAACTAAAAAGTATCGAAACCCGACAATCGATGCTCTGTACAGACATAAGAGTAGACTGCTCTCGAGGCTTAAACGGCTACACAGACAGTTCACTGACAGGAACGATCCCGAGTTAAGAACACTGAATTCGATGATCAAAAACTTGAAACAGTTGATCGCCGAAAATTACAGAAAATCTGTAAGTTTGTATTGGGGCAATAAAATTCGGGCTATAAAAGCCAGTAGTCCGAAAATGTTCCCGCAAATAAATAAACTGTTCAGGCGGAAGGATCATAACGACATTTCATGTGTTCGAATACCTCGGACGAACGAGAACAGACAGACACTATTGACTGCTGGCATAAGTCCGGAAAGTGCCGACTCGAACGACGGTTTTTACGTGGTCGAGGACCCGCAGGAGAGAGTGAACTTGATGGGAGCTTTCTTTGAGACTGTGTATACGGTGAACAACCCTGTTCGCCGTAACCGTGACCTCGAAGAGAGGGCCTTTCTTAACCACTTTTATCTGCGGACCGAAATTCAAGATTGGCGATCCGAGAACAACGGTTTCACCGGGTTCAATGACGACAACCGTGCAAATGGCACAATCGCCGATGAAAATACTCACCTGTTCGTGAGTAGAGATGAACTTCGGTGCATCTTTGAATCACTTAAAAACAAAAAGTCGGCGGGAGTGGACGGTGTCCCAAACGTCGTATTAAGACACCTGCCGCTAGAGGCGATAGATATCTTCGCCACGCTATTTAACAATGCGCTGAATAATGCATATTATCCGGAGCAGTGGAAAATAGCGGTGGTACACCCTATCCCGAAAAAGGATAAAGATAGGACGAACCCTGCTAATCTCCGGTCAATAAGTTTGCTTCCGAATGTTAGCAAGGTATTCGAAAAAGTCGTCAATAGATCTCTTTTGAAATGGGTTGAGGAAAATAAGATCATTCCGGACAACCAGTTTGGCTTCAGAGCGGGGCATGACACTATTCATGCCGCGTCGAAACTGGTTTCCGACATTCAGTGGAATAAGAGTAAGAAGCAATGCACGGGTGCCTGCCTGGTCGACTTTGAGAAGGCCTTCGATACCGTATGGTTGGAGGGGCTCTTCTATAAGCTGACCAGATTGGGCATTCAAAAACCTTTGCTGTATATGATATATGACATGCTTATGGGAAAGAAGTTCGTTGTCAAAGCTGGCAACGTGACTTCGAGCAGGGTTTTCGAAATTAAAAACGGCTTACAACAGGGAGCAGTGAATTCTCCGGTCCTGTTTAATATTTACACAAGTGATCTGGTGGGATCCCTCAGACATGCTATAGCGTACGCGGACGATTTAGTGGCGTACAGGTCAGGACCAAAAATCGAGGTCATTAACATCCTTCTGCAGCGTGACTTCGAGCAAATTAAGAGGTATTGCGATGATTGGAAGTTGAAAATCAATTTCCAAAAATCGGAAACAATCCTGTTCAGAACTCCATTGGCTAGGGCCTCTGGTGATACCAGAAAAAACTGGAGAAAATTAACAATTATTGGACAGCAGGGGCGGCCGTTGGCGGTGAAAAACGTGGTCCGGTATCTTGGCATCTGGCTCGACCAGTATCTGTATTTTGACAAACATATAGCTGCTTGTCTGGCTGGGGCTAAGAGGGCCTACGCTCTGACAAGAAGACTGTTTCGCAGCAGTCAACTTGACTCTAGGGTGAAGGTCATCTGCTACGTGGCCCTTATAAGGCCTATCATCGCTTATGGCTGTCCCATGTGGTTCAATATAGCGCCGTCCTATATGGAAAAGATTCGGGTGTTTGAGAGACAATGTCTCAGGGCCTGTCTAGGGTTGTTTAGAACTCCTGAATCGCAGTACATAAAATACTATCCCAACAGGACCCTATACAATGGGGCTCGACTGAATAGGATTGACAATTTCCTTATTAAGGTGATTCGGAGGCACGTCGCAAGGGCGATGGCCAGTGATAATAACCTGATCTCAGGGGCTTACTACCCCAATTTAATGTACCACGAGAGTACGCTTCGGTCTGGCTTTATTCCGCCTGAGGCATTTCTTCATGTAGACATGAAAGGGTTAGTCCAGACAAAAGATGGTGTGCCGGTATTGTACCACAGCCACCGCGGCGCGAGGGATAAGCGGCTCATCCACGACGGGTATGCCGCCAATGCTCAAGAGCTCCTCCGTTTTAGCACCGCAATTGCGGAACGGGACAGGGTCGATACGTTGAAGCAGTTCACCGAGTTTTGGTGGCTTGAAGAAGAGGTGAGGGTTGATACGCTCTCCCGGGCCGGTGCGCTACTATCGTAGCATCCTCCCTAGTTTTAAGGTAGTTATTAGTTTGTAGGTTTAGGCTTAGAGTAGGGGGTCTTTTGGAGGGGCCGGGCTAGCCAGCATGATAGTGCTGCCGAGACTCGAGCGGCGCTTATAGCCTCGCTCGAGTCTCGGAGGCACTGATGAACCCTTGTGGGCGGCTGTCAGGCGCCCATGTACGCGATCAGGATGGTGACCAATCGAGATTGCTCACCACCCTGATTATAGGTAGATTAGATTAAGTAGCTTAGGTAGTTTTAAGTAGTTGTAAATAAAAAAATAATAAAAGAATTCAAGTTTTAGAAAGTTTCTTGGAAATAAAAAAACAAACAAAAATAAATATTGATAGATTTAAGGCCGAAAGGCAATAATTTTAAGGATATAGTTAAGTTTAGAGTGCTCGCTAAGAGCCAGTAAGCTAGATTAAGACAAATGTTAGTTTTAAATTAGATTTAATCGTTTTTGTCTAGTAGGTAAGTTAAAGAAGAAATTAATAAAAATGAATTTAAAATGTAAAATAGTAGTGCTCTGAATTTGCATAATTTGAATAAGATAAACTCTGCTGATGCTGAATCATATCGCGCCGTCACATCTCTAATTAATTGTGGTTCTATACGAAATTCCTTCAAGACTTGGGAGCTATATAAAATCAGAGTTGGAATGCATGCAAATGATCCTATTGCATTTGGACCAGGCCGTCATTACTAAGATGAGATTGACTGTCGTCTTTTTCACCAACTTACAAATTGTTGTTTACCAGCATTTTTTGTTAACAAATTTGTGAAAAAATCGCTTTTTTCTGTTGCACAAAATTGTGTTATTTGTTTGTAGAAATTTCACTATTCTCGTTTCCCCAAAAGTTAATCTCTTTTTTTCTTACATGTACCTACAAATTTGTAAAAACTCATATTATTGCTCATGTTTGTGTTTCCCCAACTCAAGAAATTTTAAAAATTTGTTCAATCGATGAAAATGTATTAGGTACAATAGAAATAGTGTGTCGATTCAATAAAAATTTGTAATTTGCAAGGGAATCGCTTTTTAAACCCAAAAATGTCCTTACATCGATGGCATGGTACCGCCGATAGTGAAGATTGCATACTGGGCTCTCATCACGTAATTTAAATATAAAACGATTGTCGTCGAAACGATTGAACAAAACGATATCGTTTTTAGTTTGCTTCAAATAACATCATCGTCGCATCGTTCAATCGAATCACTCATCGTTTTCATTTCAAACTCTGACACTTAATAAATCAAAAAAATGTATGGAAATTGATTTTTTTTTTTCATGAATTTGTTTATTTTTCTTAGTTGTCATTGATTGACATGGAAGTGGGCATTTAATGCAAAAATTAATAGGTAGTAAAGAATAAGGCTTCTATTAGATGCAAGTGAAATTTTCAGTGAAAGTGTACGCATAAAGGCAGATACCCGTAAAGTGTGCTGGAAACAAACATAGGCCAATGGGCTTTGGAGTGAAATTCCAATCCATATATGGACAGATGTCTACGAACGGGTAGGAAGAATTGGAATAATAATGCTAAAGTGTGTGCAGGTGTGGTAGAGCATAAGATTTGGTGGTAATATAAAACAAATAAATGAAACTCAAATGAAATAACCAATTTTTTTTTGCAAAGAATCCATTATTTTACAACTCGGACTAAAACGAGTCGCCTCCAAAGAGAAAATGTGTGTGTGTCTTCCGATAAATATTTTTTTTTTTTTTACTTCTCTCAGACCGAATTTAAACTGAAAAAATTGGACCAAAAACGATGAAACGATTGCAAAAAAGCCATCGTTCAATCGAAAAGTTTCTACGAGGGTATTTGATGTTTGAATTAGTAACGTTGGTTGTTACACGATGTAGAAGCATCGTCGAGACGATGTCATTCGATCGTTTTGTGCTTACGCGATTAGAGCCCTGTACCTATATAGGAAAAAATTATCGATTGAAGTTCATTCGCTCCGAAATTTCAGATTCTTTTGTTTTCAATAAAAAGTTTCGGATAAAATGTGCTAAGGTGGAAACCGAAAACGTTGTTAGTTGCCACTCGCAAAATTTTAACATTATAGCATGTTTTTTCTTTAGAAAATTTGCAGAATAAAACATATTTTTATCGCGATCCAAAACCGGCGATAAAAATTTTGTTCTGCTTCTTCATTTTATTCTTTGATGTTATCTCTGAGTTACAGGACTTATAAAATAATGAAAATACAGTTATTGTTTACAACTCTACAAAATAAACGGCTTAACAGTTTGTAAATAGCACATTCAATTTCCCCTGATTTGTATTTGAAAAATCGTTTTTATATTCACTAATGGTTCTGAGATGAACTTTGGCCGTAGGTTCAGTAAAATTACATTTACCTGTGTCGTTGGACTTATCTCTTTTTGTGGGAGCACCACAATCTTGGGAACTGCAGGAATTTAACAAAAAACATTCAAACTATACATTTTTTGCTGAGACTTTATCAAAGCACCTAAATTTCACCATGATTATCAACACACTGAAAACTGAATGTCCATAGAATCCGAATCTCATGTAATCAAAATTTTCAAGTACCAAAAACTAATCATAAAAATGTTACAAAACTGTGCGGTTTTTTATACCTACCGTGATTTTCTTTCCGTGTAATACAAATTTTTATTGGAATTTATTACATTTTAAACTGGATTTCGACGCTAAAAAATATTGTGGGATTTGAAAAGGGAATTAGAGTAGGTCCGGTGAAAAGGGAAACGAAGGAAAAATTTCCACGCTTATTGGGATAAATGAAGAGAGAGTGCTAACAACACTTCTACCGACCCTTATCACGGCTCCACTTCGCTGTATACTGATGCATATTTCTTTTGATCCAGATTTTACTGCAAAAGGGCAGCCTTCTTGATAAGTTTCGCCAGCTTGACTAGTTGCCTTAAAATTATGGCTGCAGTTTCGCTCCACTTTCGAGAGGAGAATTGGGAGTTCTGCTTGTTTGAACCGTATAAGTGTGATTGGCGTCTGAAGATGTCAGTTTTATTCGAAAAATCACAAGTCCTAGATACAGTAGTTGCATAATTCCAGCGCCTCCAGCCGTAGAGGAATACACCACGAATCCAAATGCCATATTTATGTAACTTCAACTTAAGCCTGCGAATAGTTTAGATAGCTAACCCCTAATTGGCATCCAAATCCCATCGTTTTGGCAACAACAAAAAAAAGAAGAGAAAAATTTAGTTTTATTTATTTGGCTAATTTCAAAAGCATCCCTCTAATTTATTTCATTTGTTTATTTTTTTCGCAACAAACAGACAACATCCATACGATCAAGAGGTAGCAACTTTTATGAAATACTTTTTTGAATAATTTGGGGTCTAACCTATTGTAACAAGACACGATTCATGCTATACAAAACCGAAATAAACTACCGTAACGACTTCAGTCATAATCCGTTGAAAGTTGCCTGTGGGTAAAACTTTTCAGCCGTTAATATGCTAGTGGTTTTCGTATGCTAAACCGACTTTGGGTCAAGGAAACCCTATTTACGTATCACGTACTCCCACTCCAGATGGAACATAGATGAACATAAATTGTGGTATTACCATGTACTGTCTACAAAAAGTAAATACATATTTATGTACGAATATATGGATGTATAGCGGGGAGGGCACGTTTCAAATGTATAGACTGACTATAGCGTTGAAGAGGCTGAAAGTTGCTGGCAATTCAAAGATAAAAGAAAACTCACGAACTGAAATATACACTGAATGATATGGGATTCCTCTTTTCTCGTGAGGGTATTGTTGTTGCCGTTGTTGTTGTTGCTGCTGGTTGATTTATACAAACAGACTTCTACTTTTTTGTTTTTTTTTTTTTTTGTTTTTGTGTGCCTAACATTGATGGTAGCGATAGAACGCGATTTCTTTTCATTTCAAGGCCGACAATTCGGGCCGAAATTGGAAGACGAGCAAAATCTCTTTGAAACGTCATTGTTGGGATTTCTTTTGGTTCTGCTGAAATGATGTTTACTGTTAACATTCACATGTAAGAAGGAACACAAGTTGCTCTTTGTGTGCGCGGAGAGAGGTTGCGGGACGGCATGGCAATCAGCAATTTACTTTGATTGCGATTTGCTTTTTTTACGCAGCGATATCTAAATGAATACAAGAGTTTTTCGGCACAAATTTTCAATTGACAATGGAGGCGTAGGTTTGGTTGTCTCATAGATATTGATGTAAATGCTGATGTTTGATCTTAGGGAGGGTCGGGCGGCCCAGGAAAGGTGGAAAGGTGCGATCATTCAGTTTAGACGATGGAAATATTTTGGGTGAAATGCGTTTGTGTTTGAGGCCAATGTTGCAATAGGATTTTTTTCCTACCTATGATGTGTAAAACTGGTAAATTCACCTCGTCTTTCTGTAGAACGAATCTACATCAATTCTGCAGTCCGGAGAGTCTGCAAAAAAAATAAAAGTTTTTTTTTTTTTCTTTTTGGAATTCAGTCAAATTTTGAGTTCTCCTAGCACATAATTGTTTATTGACTTTGGTAACTAAAGGGGTATTTCATTTATGAATTGCATATCAAAAATCATGATGGGCGTCCTACATGAGAGGTTGTACACTTGGGTGGAAAGGAATAGCATCCTAAGTGAGCATCAGGCTGGCTCTAGAAAAAAACTAAAAACTACTCTACAGTAGATAATATATATAATTTAGCTTCTATCGTACATATCAAGCTGGTTGAAAAAAAAAAGAAAGTATACACCTTCTTCGGGGATTTGGAAGCCGCTTTTGATAAAATCTCGAGAAGATTGCAAATCTATAAGCTACGTGAAATGGAAGCTTCAACCAAATTTGTGAATCTGCTGGAATGCATATAATCTAATACCCAATCAGCGGTATATATTTGATACACTTTTTGGGGTGAAGCAAGGATGCTTATTATCGCCATATCGCCATTACTTTTCGCACTGTACCTCAATAATTTACATGCCTATATAAGAGGAGGCCTCAATATCGAGCTTTTAACCATACGACTACTGCTATGCGCCGACGACATGATAATCTTAGCAGACGATATTGCAGTCATGCAACAGATGATAATTCGTCTTGAAGAGTACTGCGAGAAATTGTGTTTAGAAGCTTTCAAAAAAGGTGGTGGGTTATCAAATCAAGAACAATCGATATTCATTAGAATAGCTTCGCAGTATACTTATCTTGGGTGTACTTCTCACTCCAAAAATGAACTTCACGTGGCATGTGGAAAAAAGACAAACTACAACGCAATTTCTTGAAAAGGATTTTGAAATTACCACCAAGTACTCGTAACTATGCCTTTTCGATAGAGACCGGAGCCGATGATGGGTATTTCTATACATTGGACTTACATCTAAGGAATGTCAAGAAAACATTATTCAAATACAATGATACTCGGTTACCACATCAACTTACCAAAATTGTATTGGTGCAAGAAATAAATAATATTGGAAATCGGTTTGGGATCGTAACATATCGCTGGAATGGGACTGTAACATTTAAAACCTGCAGCTTTTAGATTGGCTTAAAGCAAATGCCCGCCAAGAAGCGGAACCAAGAGCGAGGTAAAGTAGCACTAGAATTTCCAAGTCTCTGGATTACTCAAAAGGACAAGAATATCTCATTGATAATTTCGACATCAGCAAGATTTCCTGGATTTTTAAAGCCAGATGCGATTTAATCCCTCGTAATGCGAGCAGATTTGGAAACAGCGTCTCAACCATAGGCAGATGACCCATACTAAGGGAGTTAAGGGTGAGATATTCAGAAAAGGCAACATTGAATGAAGGTGAACTCGCTAATGTACAGAATGGAGGAAGCATGGATAATTGGAACAAACTGGTCAATTACATTACTGTGGCCATAACCTACAGAAAATAACTTGTAGCTGCATTCAATTAATCCAAATATTGATATTAACGTTATTTTAAATCTGTATTTTTTTCCACTTTTTAATTATTTTTAAATCAAATTTCCAACATTAAACAAAATTAATTAATATTTGCAAATTCCCCGACAGGCGACTGTTTATGTTCTCAAATTACAACAAAAATTTAACACTTTAATATCAAAACAATGTATTAATCTTTTCATACATAAAAAGTTGAAAATAAAGAACATTTTACTACTACTACTACCAATTTCCATATATTTCCTTTTTGGGAACCAGTGGATTGCGCTTGCCGTTGCTTTTTGTGTCATTATGGCCAGTGAATTAAAATGATTTGATTGGTCAATTGACCTATGCTCGACTGCCTATATATACTCCATCGTGTAAGGCAGAACTTTCTATATCTACTGATAAGACTATGGTACCTACTCAACTGTGGGTGTTAGACCATGAAGTAATCGTATTGTTGCGTGTCTACTGGCGACCTAGCACTTCTTAACAATTTTCGGTTTGGGGTCGTTTATTTAATTCTAAAACCGTTCACATAAAGTAAAGTGTCATCAATCACCAAAGTATTTGAGTTTAGCACTCGCATCAAAGTTTCTCTCGGAAAACTCGGTATCATAGCAGAAAGAAAACTCCCCTGCGAACGTTTTGCCTCAATGCGCCTCATTTCAAGAGGCAGATTATCACGGATTAGGCTAACGTTAGACGATAAAATAGAGATTAAAATACCGTATCCAAAATACCAGCCATTAAGATCCCCAATCCGAAGGAAACAATCAAGTGCCCGACTTCCGCATAGTCAGGACATTTCACACGATTCAGCATGTGTTCATTAGATGCGAGCAATACTCGTATAATTTGAAGAGCCCTCACTTTGACCAGCATACGCTCAGGCCACACCGATCCTGGTTTCGTACATTATGTAGCCCAGCACACTTGCTATTACTTTGTCCAGTTAAATGGCAAAGAGGTTTCCAACATCTGTTCGAGGCCTCCCACGTATACAGAAATACACTTAAAAAGTTGTACACACCGTGTAACCATATCCATTACCTATGCACGTCTGGCAGAATATTTGGCATGGTCACGCTTCTTTCCGACATACGACAGATGCGGATGTGTGTGCATAGCAGGGAGTAGAAGCAGGGAATCAAAATTAATTACACATCTCTTCTCTCGCCAAAGCCATAGATCATTCTTACCTCATTCACTTCCCTTAGAGTGCTACTTCCACTCAGCCTTTTTTTTGCGGGATTGTCGGTCTTTCTTCGTTCGTGTGAAAGCATCCCTCCCAGCGATATACATATATGCTCTCCATATTTGCGCCAGGGAGAGTTGATGTAACCCAATTTCCTGGGATACAGCAACTACCTCTTCCATCAGGCAAGCATATTCACCTGAGGGTGAAAAATAAATCTCTGCTACCAATCAACTCATAAAAATTCAATGCGAAACCATTCGAGATCCGGTTTGTTCCGCAGCCACCGCATAGCTTTGGCCCGCTTCAATGGGATTGAAAGTGGAACTGTTGTGTGTGACGAGTCGAGTAGTACATAAATACACACATGTGGCACAGGTAAAGGAGCAACAAAGCGGCAAAAATGTACGCCTCTTGGTGGCTCTGGTAAATTAAGTTAATAGCGTTCCAATAGCATCATGAACATCATCATCCACTTGGGTATATACGTGGTCGTCATCATCACCAAAGTCATCGGTATACCGATTCCTGGGGGGAGGGGGGGGCGAACTATATGTGCATTTTTTTTTTTATTCATATCTACAGATGAGTATCCTCCATCTGTATCATGTTTGTATTGAGGACTCATCGTCGAATTCCCACTTGAAATACATAATTCATTGCTCCCGACGTACAATATTTTCCGCCCTAATTCCGATTCATCAAGGTCTCGTACATCGTACTTCATAACTTAATAAGTTGCTGGGTCACTTTTAATAGTGCCGATAGACAAGAGAAGGTATGTTCTGTGTTCCCCCATACATAGGTTTTTTCAGCCACATGGGATTGTATAGGTATATACGTAGATGTAGGTGTCAATTCAAGTTCATAAAAGTGTGATCAAATTTCCTTCAAAATTAACAGTTCGCTTAAGCTTGAGTAACCGCCACCAACCTGCATTTGTTCTGTATCCTTCTTCTTCTCGAATTGCCTGTCAAAACCAATGCTCATCTCGCTTTGAAAGTGAATCCAAATTTGAATGTCACGGCGCAATGCTCTGATCCGATTTTATTGATCGACATGATGAAGTAGGTATGAAGCACGGTTAAATCCTAACCCCGTTTGGCTGAAACTGGATTATCTATAACTGTATCTTTTTCGTTTTCCTGTTGCATGATGATGGAAATTCTCTAAAAGTGTAACGATTTTGTATTATATGCATGGACGAACGTGTCCATATCTAGCGATGCAATAAATCCCAGATGTCATCCTTGTTTCATTTCGTTTCTTGTTGTTTTTTGTTTTGTTTTTTTTTTTTTTTCTGCTTTTGCTGAGAAATACCATTCAACTTGAGTTTGATGAGTTGTCTTGTGTGCGGCGAGGAAGACGACTTGTTGTCAGGGATGACATTTTCAGTATTCAGTAGGTTTCTGTTACATTTTTACAGACAATGAAACTTGAAGGTTGAGTGCAAAGTTGGGAGGTTATTTAAAATATTATTTCTTTATTTTGTTCCTTTATTATTACTTGAGAAAACATGAAAGGTGCAGTGTATTCTATAGAGATATTCGAAAAGATTTCGGTATACTGAGTTTTGTGAGGTCCTATAATATCAGGCAACCAAGCTGGCATTATGGTGCTTAGTTCCTTCATCATTAAATCTAAACTTGTATGGGAATGCCTACAAAAACTTAATGAACTTGGTACATGAGGAACAAAATATAGGTATAGAGGGGAATAAAGTGGCCGACTCCCTAGCAAGAAAGAAGAAGGTCTCTGCAGATTCTGCGATGAGTCTAGTGAAATCCCGGAACACTTGCTGGGATCATGTGGGGCACTGACCCACAAAAGATTGAAATACTTGGGCAAGTACCAACTATCTGATGAGGAAATACTGCCACTGGAGCCAGCTCTCATTCTTAGATTCTTAAAGGAAACTGGACTGGAGGAGTGCTATAGGACAGATTTCTTCCGCCTAGGGACCCTATTTACAATTTGCGTCATGCTTATTTTCCAACTCTCTACTTGACTTACTCATCAGTCATCAAACCCAATATTATAGAGATCAAAAAAGGTTTACTTACCTATCGATCGACCAACATTCTGTTTACAAATTTTAATCACCATATATTTTAGTTAGAGTTCCTTTGTAAAATATACAATTTTTATCTTTTTTACCAAAAAGGCATAATTTTTTGGAAAAAGCAATAATTTTTTTCACGTTAAGGGATAAAAACTTCGATGCGGGTTGGCATCACTGGGTGAGGTATCGCAACGGAAAAAGTAGGTTTAAATGTTGCCTTTTTGTTTTACAATATTTGTTCTTAAAAAAAAATATCATACATATAACAGATGATCATATTTATGTCTCGAGAAAAGTCGTTTTATTTTGTTGGCAGAACTCAAAAAGTACTCAAATAAATTCACCTTTGGGGTTCTGCTAGGTAGCCATTTAGGTACATTCACATATTTATCGCCATTGACTTTAGTATATCTATCTATAGATACCATATTAACAGCTCAGAAGATTGGCAAGTGTAATTCCAATCTAGGAAAGTGTATTGTGATCGCTTCCTCAAAACTCATTTTAATTTTTTTGTTTGATTACGTTGAGTCTGCCTTGTAGGTTTAAAGTAACGAATTCTTTATGAAATACCTATGGGATATTGTTAAGATTTTAGTTTTAAAAGTTTTGTTCAGAGTGGATTGGGACTTCCTCCTTTAGAGATTATTTATTTTTAAGCGTTCAAAGATCTTAAAATAGGGTAAAATGAATCTTTGTCTGGACCAGTCATGGCTTTCAATGAAGGCTATTTTAATATGTATGTTAGGTCCTTTGTCTAGCTATTCGCAACCATTCGTATAAAACAAAGAAAAAATAGATCTCTATAGAAACTCTAGGCCTATTCCGAGTCCAAACTACTGAATAGCGAAGCACTTTCATGATAGTTTCACTATCGGTTGTTCTTCATTTTCAGACGTTTGCTTGAAAAAAACCCTCTTAAGATATAATTTTTTTTTTCAGCGAGTTGAAAGGCTCCTCGCCCACAAGTATTTTCGCCAGAAAGACGATAGCACGTATGTATCGTTCATATTGAAGCCGGCAGATGGAAGTTGTGTTGTCTTGCATTTACTTCCAAGTGTTCCCAGTGCTTTGTCACTTAGTTAAGTGAAATATGAGAACAAAAATCGAACTCTTTCTTATGTAAAAATTTATAATGCAACTCTTGCAAACATGTACTCATAGCCTGTTAAGAATTAAGCTGCGTGACGCACTGAGGGACGCAGTGAATCGAAAAATATGGTGTAGGGGAGAGCTGGGCGAGAAGTATTTTTTTAATAGCGAGTGAGCCAAAATTATTTTAAAACAGACAGTAATATTAAATCTAAAAAAATTCACAAAGAGTCCAATAAAGTCAGAATATTGCTTCTTTTAAATAGAGGTAGCAACCTCTCGCCCCCAGCTACGGGGTTAGTTGTAACGATGATTCAAAAAAAATGCTAAAAAGACCTCGTAAAAAACAAAATCAAAATTCACTTTCTGAAAAAACCGTCTTCCCCTACCCCGGAACTATCCTATAACCCTACTAAAGAAGTTATACTCTCTTTCGAACTACCACTACTAAAGCACTAGTGTATGGCAGGTAGTATTTTTCTTGCACCAAAAAATATATTTTTTATCGCTCGGTCGGAAAATATTGACATAGCCTACAGAGATGATCAGTTCGACTAATAGATTCCATAGTTACATCAAATCGTCAACTCTAACGTACAACAGATCGATCGCTTGAATTATGTATATGTATATGAATTCTGTAGGTACAACAACGGAAGATGTTTTGAAGAGCTTGACGAAATTATTCTTCGAAATGCGCCACATTAAAAATTACAAAGCAATACCTACAAGGTGAATCACCTATAGAACAGTTCGCACACTCACAGAGGTGGGGTCACCAGTTTTGCGGAACTGTTACTGCGTTTCTCCAGAAGACCACAACTCACAAGTGCAGAAGTAACACCCATTCGCAAGAACTTAAGGACGCTATTGAAGCATCGCTACAGTTGAAATTAAACATCCAACTTGGGGAACCGAAGTAAATACTTCTTTAAACATTTTTTTTCTGAAAATTGGTAAATCAGAAGTATGTCCTCAAACACACTCCCTAAATGAGCTTTAAGATTTCATCAACCGAAATAGAACCCTTCTTCGGCTATAACTTTCACGCGTACCTATTTATAGCCAAAGTTAACCCATAAGAACTCGCTTGCTTCGTGGCCCATAATACGAACAAAGTGTTAACTTTATTTGGGTTATGCCGCCATTCATTGTCATTTGAGAACATACGTCCCTTGCAACTGCTCCATCATTAGCAGGTAGGTACAAAATGCAACCACCTTTTATTGCCGTTCCGTCATTGTGTCGGTCATTAAATCACATTCGAAATAAAATGAAGGAATTAACGTTAAAACTACCGCCGCTGTTTGCGTGTCCTTCTCTGCGTGAGACGGCATTGTCAGCCATTGAGGATGGCCGTGCGGCGTTCAGGTCGGAGTGAACAAAATGAAAACTTATTGCCACTACGTTGTACTGTTGCTTTTTACAGCTATACTGTCACAAAATTGCTGACATTTAAGTCGCTATAAATTTTACGCTATTAAAGCCGAACCAACCCGGACCGGACATCCAGAAGGAGTCAAACAAAAACACAACTACATGCTTGTCCATATATCCTTGGTGTTATGTGGCCGACAATATGAAGCATAAATTGCTTACGTTTGAGTGGTGGTATAGTATTCGTCTTTCTTCTTTTGGTTTAATGGACTTCAATTGGTGTTTCTGTCACAATCAAATATACTACGTGTGCAACAAACGATGGCGAATAAAACGTGCAACATTTGGAATACACGGATATAATGTCCAAGACGAGTCGACACATACAAGGTCCTCGGATTTTATGAAAATTAAGAGATAAAGTGAACGACAATTGATAGTTAAACGAGTCCAGTCCACAGCCCGAGATTGGCGATCGTTAAAGCGAAGATATCAGGTCGTCGAATGAAACAAAAATGTCATCAAATGCAGCGAATTAAAGAAGGCATTATTTGCAGCGATCAAAAAACGATAAATAATGGACTGAACGAGTGATGAACTGCAAAAGTGAATCGTTTCTGACTAGTTGTGGTAGAAGCATCACCTCATCAACAGAATGTACCTTCGTACAAACAAATTGAGGGTGGAGAGTGCAGTTGATGTGAATAATTCCCCGGCAAGCAAACATTCGAAGAAAATTAGGCAGCGGTCGACTGATACGTAGCTGAAATTTGCTGCAAATATTGCATGTAGACTGTTGAATCAGGTAAGATTTTTGTTGACCAGCGATAGCGACGAAAGTGAAGTTGAAAATTTAAATGTGAACTTAAGCAAAATGAAATAAAATCTGCGGGATTGTTGAAATCCTCTCACATCACATAGAGCCGTGGCTCTAGAGTAAAAGATGAGACAGCCTTCAATACAATTCATTCCGAGGCACGCAGCATAATAGAGCGTTGTATCGGTATATTGAAGGGTAACGTAATACAGTCCAATATAAACCAATATAAACTAATTTATAAGAAAATTAATCTTATAGGCAGATAGCGAACTTAATTACTCGAAAGAAAATGCTGATACAATCCGCAAACTGTATCTCAATTCACCAACGTATGTTCTGCTCTTCATAACATTTGCATACTTACTTTATAATGTGCCAGTATTGGAAACAGCAATCGAAAATGACCAGCTGAATAAACAAAAGATTTATCCGTTAGGACAATTCCTGACAGACATCGGACTCGAATCAAAACTTTTTTGACCACTATGAGATGTTATGTTTTCTCAATATATTTTTATTTAAGACAAAACAAAAACTTAATCAGCTAGTGTTGATGTTGAAGTCCTATTTATACATGTTATGTTTGATGGATAAAATTAGTTAGTTGTCAAAATAACTCAACGAAAATAAAACGAAATACTGAGACTGGCAACTATAATTTTGTTGTGACACAGTTTCTCAAATTTTCGCTTCCGTGTGATTTCTTTCGTTTTTTGGAATGCGAAACTGTTTGTCCTTTCGTTTTTTACAGAATCCCTCCTAGGATTCATGTTATGTCTTTGAACCCGTATTTTTGACTACACGCTCAAAAATTGGCTCTAACAGAGTGCGATTTTTGCTCGTTAAAATGGCACCAAGTTTCTAGATAAATATTAATCAGCTGGTTAAATTCAACAGAGTTAGTTTGTTATTTACAACCGAGAAAAATTGATAAAAGGTTACTTTTAACCGAGTTTCCTTAAACAAGTTGACTCGGCTATTTTAATCCACTAACTTTGCTATATTAGCAGTATCACTTGGTAGTTTTTAACCGAGAGTTGGTTAATTTTAAATAAACGATTTTTCTGCTTGTAGCGATTCATGGAAGGTATACAAACCAACTAATCAAACACGCTTAAGAACAAGGGGTTGTTTTTAAATACCTCCAGTATTGCAGGTCTATGCAATACAAGAAGAATTGGTTTTCAATATTTCCAATTTATTAAGTCTGTAATATTTTTGTATTCAAATTTAATAATTGTTTCATTAGAATGCTCATTTGAATATGCGTTTTCTCAACTTCAATCTCGAAAGATTAAAATTCCAGTATTTTCGTTTTACAATCTAACCCAGTTTATATTAAATTAATATTTCAATATCAAACTTATTACAAAAGTAAGTTATAGTTGGGATGAAATGTGTAAAATCTACTCTGACTACCTTTTAATACGCACTAATTAGAGCCATCCACTTCAATTCACTTGTATTTTGATTTAAATATATCGGTATTGGTTTTGAAATATATTATTTTGTCGCTTGGTTAAGAATTTAGAGTTCGCCTTAGCGTCCTTCTCAATTGAGTACTTAGTGGATGATTTTGACAAAGATTTAAAAAAAAAATGCTTAAAATATACAAAGAAGTGAAGTCTGCGAAAATGGGGTTTTTTGGATGTTCTTCTTACAAGTAGTAAGTACCTAACTTGAAGTTCAAATTATTCTTGTAAGAGCAGGTTTGCCAGTTAGGGGGTTTTCGACACAGATTTTTTTTTTTTTTTTTGTCGACTGGGGGGAATCTGGGAGGAGAAATTGTTTAGTGGGAAATCTGGGGTTATTGTAAATTCTATTTTATTTGTTTTGCTGTAAGCGAATACCCCATTTATGTAAATTTAATAGACATCAATTTCACGGAGTTGGATAAGTGATGTGTAAGTTCCTACAAGTTATGGGTTCAAAAAGCAAATGCTTTGGCATTTTAACACATACGTTAAAGGAATATATACTGAAAATTGTTTTTTTTTTATTGAAAAATAGCCAAATCCGGCTGTTCTTTTTAACTTATCTGGGGGGATAAATTAAATGCGTCTGGCAACGCTGTGTAAGAGGTTAAATTATTTTTTTTTGTCTTTAAGTTGTGAATCGCAGAGATGTTCCTGGATTTTCTTTTGAAGATCTGTAGATTGTAGTTCATTGCCTCAGAAATATAGCTTTATATTCAAAAAAGTAAGTAACTGACTGAATAATTAATAAAATAAATCAGGCATAGCATACATCAGTTCGTCTTCATTTTAAAGTCTAGAAGAATATACCTACGTATTAGATCGAACACATTGGCACTCTATAGGATTATTTTCAAAGGAAATTTTCTACACATATTGTAATATTTAAAACCAATAAAATTACTATTAAAATAAATGTTTTTGGTGTTGAAATTATGTCCCAAAGATGTTGGGCTGTCGTGCGTCCTCTTTGTGGAGGACATGTTCCCTTTTTTAGCCCCGACGCGGAACGTCCTCCAACGATTTAATAAATTGTCCTCTTTTTCCCCCTATCAAGTATTTTTGAAAATAAAAAAATCATTGAACTCTGAATTAAAAAGAAAAACAGAGCCAATACAAATCTAATAGAAAACATAAAATGAAACAGATCTTATTTTGACTCCCAACCCTCTAAATTAATACTAAGGAATTATATTTTATCCTGCAGTTTACTAAATTCGACTACAAATTATAACTGTACAATTTGTCAGTATAAGAAAGTGTTTAATTAAAATAGATTTACATTGAAACCCATCTCCGTCAATATTAAAATTTTGTATTTCAGACATATCTTGTAATAGCAGACATTATTTGAATTTAATAAATCGCTTATTAGTTTTTTATGTGAATTGTTACATGCAAAACATTAAATTTTAATATTTTCTAGGCATTGTCAAATAAACAGCCCTAAAAATATTAAATTTAACGCAAGGATTATTAACTACGACCCATAGACTACTCTGTTTGGAGACATGACACTATAACATCGGTGTCAATGCTCCTTATAAAATCTCTGCAAGTTCACTCTTGCAAAAACAAAGGAAGGAATCTTATTTCAGCGGCCTGTCGGAAAACCATTCGTTTCGCATTTCGTCCTGAATGAGTTCCCTAGAAAAATACTCAAAAATCGGTTCGGTTGATTACAAACTGGGATTAATATTGCTTTGATCATTGCTACAGGATATTTTTGCATTATGTCCCTCCATCGATCTTCAAAAAAACACCTAAACTATTTTGCCTGGCTTAGGCAGTTTCAGTAATCGACAATCATTTCGGTTTACTTTAAGACTTTCCATTTTGCACAACTTCAAACAAATGGCGACAAACCGTATGAGTTCACGCTGACGTTCAGTGTTAAGGACCCAAGGATGAATTTCCCGAGCTTACGCTGAAGGACTCGGTCTTATGTCTTCTCTAAAGTTCACTACCAAGTTGCCAGAAATTCAAAAAGGAAAATTCGAGACTGCAAAAAAAATTATAGAAATAACAGAATGTTTTTGAACCAACGAATTTTATTTTATGTTGATTATTGAAGTATAAGTCTTTCGAAAAGCAAAACAAACAAAAAACAGCAACAGTACCTCTTCAGTCCTAAAAGTTACAATTTCAACTTGTGAAAAGTACAATCTGAAAAGTGAATTTTCCATCACATCAACTTCCCAGTCTGACTGCTACCATTTTATTTCGAAACCATTTCTTATATAAATAGCTAAACTTCGATTTTTTTACCGTTACTGGCCGGTCGAAAAACGACAAGAAGAGGGTGAAAAAAATCTTAAACAGATTTAAAAACACTGTAACTTTAAGCACCCGAAAGCGGTAAAATCAAATAAAAAATGGAAGCTTAAAGTCTGTTTTTTGTTTTTTAATTCATTTGGCCACAAAAGAGGTGACAACTAGGCACTCACAAAAAAAAAAAAAAAAAAAAACAAAACAAAAAAAAAATCGAAAAATAAAAATATTCCAGAAAATACTACTATTTGGTCTCTTTTTTTAAATTATGCTCTTCGAACTAATTGCTAGTTGTCAAAATATGGAAGTAGTGTCACAAAGAGATGTTTTCAAAGGTGCACATTATCTGCACCTACGGTTTGAAGAGGTAAGACCCGTATAAAAAAAAACAAGCACTTGCTGTACCAATTATATTAAATATGTACCTAAGGTACGTAAATCTACAATTTTCCAATAGTCAAAATAACATTTTGCATAGTACCTATAAGTAAGGATTTTTTTCACCAGTAAACCCGAATATTTGGCCCAGAATCGGACCCTAAGGACGTCGGAATCCCTGGCGAATCGGGAACTTAGTCTTGCATTAAATATGCCAGAATGGGAACATTGGTCACTACTCCCACTCACATTTTAAATATTTTGGTTGCTATAAAAATTAAAACCTCTGGTCCCCCTAGCGCACACTAGCTACAAATTGAGTGTCCTGGCGAGCTTCCTTAAGGTGGAGCTTTATATGAAGTTTATATCATAAGCTTGGGCAGATACAACAACCGGAGGTTTAGAAAAGCTTTGTGGCAAAAAAGCCCAGTTAGTGAAAGCAGAACTTTTTCGAAGATTTAACTGCGTTTTCTTTCTACCAGATGTCAGTTACGAAAATATTAAAATCCGTTATATAAATACATTTGTTTTTTAAATACATTGCACTATGTCAGTGAAGAAAGGCGTTAGGCGTTACCAATGCAGGCGTATTATTATTACTCAAAGTTCCGGTTTGCACTGAACTTTTAACTTCAATTCAACTGGGGATAACTGCGAAACTAACAACATTTCAGTGAACCACCGAAGAATATTCGTTTGCAACGAGTTTGTTTGCAATCCCTTGGGAGTTAGCAAGCAAGTAGACTGTTCAGTGTGTGTTATGCATTTGGTTTTTGTTCAATTGTCCAAACTTCATTAAAAAGGAAACCAATGTGTCAAATTGCTAGGCAAAGCAGGTTATATATGCCAGTATCGGGTAATTAAATAAATGAAGATATGGCACAATGAGAGACTGAACTTTAGAGCATAAGTATATTTTAAACCGAAAGGAGTTAAACGATAGCTGTTTTCAATAGCGGGCGTCGAAGTACCTAATCATGTTCTCTTCCCTTCCGATGCACAAGGTTTCAAATAAATTCGACTTAATTCCGACACTTTGTAAAATCGGTTTGGGCCAGCCGTTAATAGATTGGCTAAATAAAAAGCACTCGTCAAACAATTGTATATTCTAATCCTTTGTTAGAAGGTTACGCTTTCTTCTATAAAGACCTCTACTGTTGTAAAAAAAAAAAAACCTGGTAACAATCAGTCGCATTTTTGAATCGCACCTAAATAAAAAGTATAGAATAGACTTAATTTTTTACTACCCCCCTATTTCTTTCCACAGACCTATTTTTGCGCATCCACTTAACTGCACATCCCTTCATTCCATAAAAACAGGGACTCTCGTACAGTGTCCACTGCAAAAATTATTAAATTAAAACATTATCCACCATCAACTTTCAATACGAGTTGTAGCTATATAGGTTCACACACGGAAACCGAAAAGGACACTCTACCATATTACCACTGTACACCATTTATTAATGCTTAAC
This sequence comes from Cheilosia grossa, assembly GCA_963082955.1. Classification (NCBI taxonomy): domain Eukaryota; kingdom Metazoa; phylum Arthropoda; class Insecta; order Diptera; family Syrphidae; genus Cheilosia; species Cheilosia grossa. The sequence continues at coordinate 39,612,909 of OY720145.1, read as the reverse complement.
GAGACATACGAAATCCCTTATGACTTTTCGACGGATGTGCCCTTGCCTCCAAATGCCATAACTTAGCTGAATGTCTTTTAATATTTCACAAATCGTAAAAAGAGGACAACATTCAGTGACAGCAGGTATGCATATACACTGCTACACAAAAAAAAAAAAAAGTTACGTATTCATGTTCGCAAAACTAGAAAGTCCACTAACCATAAAGAGATCAAAATATCATTTGTCTTCCCTAATGGATTACTTTTAAAAAGCATTTAATTGAAATTTATAAGGATTCTCTTAAAACTGTATAAATAAATTGTCCCTTGCATATCAGGATAGGAATGTGTGTGTAGAGATTTGTTTGGAATTGTAACAAAAAAAAAAGAAAGTAGAACTGACCATATTACAAGGACGCCTTATGGTTGAAGGGTGAAAATATTTTGACAAAAAACCAGAATCTTTGTCAGGAAGCCAATTGCTGGGGGTATATCCTTTTTCATTACTTTTAGTATTAATTTTATAATCGTGCTATGGACTATGCCAAAAGAGTGGTGAAGTGGGCCGAATTTTCGACATAGGACAGTCGATGATGGACGAAGGGGTCATCCTTTCCGTTCGGTTTTTCATCTCAATAGTAAACCCAGTTATGGATTCAGGAAATACCCTGCACGGCTTCACATGACTGAAAATGGATAAAGGGAATAAAATCTCTTAAGGATGATTCATTATAAAGATAGCAAAAAGAAAAGGGTGCCTGTTTTTGTTTTAATGTCTGCTGATAGACGAGTGTGCCTGTGTTCGTATATATGTATGGTAAGGGGAAAAGTATTGCGTACAAAAATGCATGCGGTTTTTGACTTTACAGAGAAAAGAGACAGCCTGCAAAAACAAATCAAACTCAAAGTCGAATAAAGTAGCTTGCGTTGCTTACCTGTATATTAAAGCTGTATTAGTTCGAACCGGTTAAGTGTTGAATGATTTATATGGCTGTACCAGTATGACTTCTGTAGTCATTTTAATATAGCATCGACTCCGAATCAAGAAAAAAAAATGTTCTCCATGAAACTGTACCAAATCAATTACCAATCACTAGCCGAGCTTTATTGCACGTATGCAAACAGCAAAATAAACGAGATTTGTTAACTACAATTGAATGGAGGGGAAAAACTGTACAATACCTATTAAAAAAATGCTTCATTCTAAAATAGACGTCCAGCAAGGAGGTCAGACGGAAGTTCTGTATCGTCTGATGGAGGAACGGATCAGAATACAAATATAGGTAGCAGAGTAAGTTAAGCTCACATCAAAAAGAAAATTTATAAAACAAAATGTTCGTGACTAATAATCAAGCACTAAAATGTCGATAGTTAGTCAGCTTTATTAAAAATGTACAGCATTTGTGAAACGGTACCAATAAACAATTAGACCTCCACATTTACTAGTGCGGCAACTTTCTTAGAAACTATTACATTTTGTTTTCATTACAGAATTCAAATTTCATAATTTGTTCTCGTGAAAATCAAGGTCAATGGTTTCTTTCACAACGAGAATTTTATTCTAAAAAAAGGAATACATAAATTGCAATTAAATTTGCCCAACAGATATCTTTCAAATGTTTTAGAGGCTTATTATACGAAAAAAAAAAAAAACCAAACTCAAAATAAGAAATGCACAAAACATCCGCTGATCTGTCAAATATGATATACAAATCAGTAATGCCCTATCGGTCGATCAGACACAATTTGCAGTACTTGTTATAGTTTTATAGTACGCTTTCAATTGTTTTCTAATACTACTTCATGAGTGCATTTGTGTCGTATAAATCCCTTTGAAATTATTCAATAAATGGAACACAGTTTAATTGAATGCTTTGATTTATTCGTAGGCTGACGATGCAAATCAAAACTTATTTGTGGTCTAAACATAACAGTTGCATCGTTAGCAAGTGAATATTTTTGAAAACAGAAATAATAGCCGGTTCATTCATATCAGAATAAATTAAAGTCTCACGTAGGAAGCGTGTTAAGAGCTTATCGCTTCCGGTTTTGAAAATAAGAACAATTTGATCTATTAAAAATTGTGTCGAATATACATTACTTAATTCGGGAAACTGACAGCCCTATTCTGCTATTCATCAACACTCGAATCGAATGTGGATTCACCTCGTTAATGTCGGTAACGTCGGTTATTCTCTTATTCACGTGAATGCATACATTCTATACAATTCAGTTCCTCAGGCCAAATGTTGCGGATTTGAAGTAAAATGGATCGTCTGTGTGGTTGGTGGTTGATAAAATATAAGTAAAACTAATTTATTGCTTGATTATTAATATTTATGTAAAGATTATTAATTTTAAGGGGAAGAGCAACAAATAGAGACCAGTTAAGTGCTTTAATTTCTGTTTGAAAGTGGAAAAAAAGTCCAATACCATCCGTACCTGTTTGTTTATATTTTTTTGTTTTATTTAAAATAATTTATTCATCTCTGCAAAGACTCATCAAATTTTCACATAACAGCAGCTAACTTGAATGTTTGGTGGAAACAGTCTCCATTTTCTTGTGCGAATTGTCACTTTCAGGATAGCACATTTTTATATACTCGTAGGTATATTGTTAGCAGTATCTACATATTATTGAGCGATAGCTAGAAATATCTATTTAGTTTAGAGTTTGTACTTGTCTTAAATATGGGATGACTAAAATTGTACACGAATCTCTATACATATTTACAAATGAATTGATATTTTGCTGCTGACGCCATAACTTGAAAACGGCTATATCGATTTGACTACTCTTTTTCAAACATTAGCAATTGTTTAAGTAAGTCTTTTTCAGAGAAAACACATTTAAAAAGTTGCCCGGGTGCTACCAGCTACCACAGCGAGGGCGAAATTCCATTGTGATTACGATTCAGTCATGTGTTGATCTAAATAGCTAAATGGTAAAGGGTTTTCCAATGAGAGGTGTTATTGTGAATGACCCGCTATTTCGGTAGCTGTCACTTTTGAAGCTTTTATTCTTTGACATTTGACAAGTAGAAACTACGCCATTACTAAAAATGGAACGATACACGCTTCAACAACGCATTGAAATTATTTAAATTCATTACAAAAATGGTGAAAATCTTGCAGTCACAGTTCGCAAAACTAAAGCATTTTTAGGTCGTCGTGAAGCACCTGTTGGGACAAGTAAGTGATGTGAAGAGCAACACCCGTGCACGTCGCTCAAGAACAACTAAGAATATTGCTGCTGTAGCCCAAATTGTTGAAGAAAACCAGGTTTGTCCATTCCTCGTCGCTCTTTGGAATTGGGCATTCCACAAACGACATTACACCGTATTTTATGGTCGGAGTTGGGAGGTTTTGATCTGGGCAACGTTTACTTTCAACAAGGCGGCGCTACGTGCCACACAAGCAACGAAAGAATTGATCTTTTACGGGAAAAGTTTCCGGACCATGTTATCTCTCGAAGAGGTGATCACAATTGGCCACCGAGATCTTGTGATTTAACACCTTGCGACTTCTTCCTTTAGGGCCACGTGAAAGATAAGGTCTATGCCAACAGCCCGGCGTCGATTCAAGACCTGAAAGATAAAATTCGTGAGGCTATCGAGGACATAGGGCAGCCACTTTGCGATTTGGTTATGGAAAATTTCAGGAAAAGGATATGGTCCTGTATGCGTGCTCGTGGTAGCCATTTGGCTGATGTTGTTTTTCATTATTAACGGCATACCTTCCTCTTTATTATGAAATAAACGTCCGATCATTTATCTCAAAAAATGACATTTTTCTCTGAATACCAAAATAACACCTTTTATTGGAAAACCCTTTGTATGTTGTGTTTCTCAAATCGGGAGAGTTTTTTTTTCAACAACTGGTGGACATTGATACTGGCAAAGTCCCTGTAAACACTCGTCTGGATGCATTACATCTTTCTGACGATTTTTGTCAGTTCATCGAATCAGCGAGGATGTATTCCCAAACTATGCTCGAAATAACAGAAATCATGTTTGCTTGAGGGAACGTAATTTATATTGGCTGCGAATAACATTGATGCAAACGAAATGGATATCCAATTTCAATACGGAATTGCTTTCGAATCGATCACATATAAATTGATTGATTCCGTTACTACCCAAGATTCTATCGTTCACTATCCAACGGGATTCTTAAGCTCACTGGAATTGCCCGGATTAAAAGTAGGATCGGTTGTTCCGAAATATCAGCCACCACGTCTTTGTAATGGTTCTGTGTTTTCGGTGAAGAAACTAGTGAACAACGTAGTCGATGCTGTAATTCTTATACAAAAGAGAAGGCGTTTCGCTCCCCCCGCATTTCAATGATACCGACCGACATGCCATTTGACTTTAAACAGTTGCAATTTCCTGTGCGGCTTGTGTACGCAATGTCAAATTAAGCATAAATTGCAAGCGCAGTCGTTGAGTGTTTGCAGCATTAGCGTAAATTCAGAAACGTCAAACATTTCCTCAGTGATGTGGCATCACTGCTTATTTGCGATGCTGATGCGATGCATAGCTTATGCTGGTGCGTTTCTGATTGAACATGACGTTTGAGTTTTAAAACGCATTGCTTACATCAAACATTTTAAAATCAAGATGGGAGTTTTGCTTTTAAAATTTGAAGTCGATAACTATGATCGTAAAGATGATAAATTTGTTTTTAATATGTGTGAAGCAAGAAGAAAGCGGTCGAAACGCTTACGGACTTTAATAAGCAAATTTAAAAGTAGGAAAATTCCTAAAAGCAGAGACTATTTCAAAGCTCTAGAAGAATACCGAGACGATGTATTCCAAAATCATTGTAGAATGTGCGGCTCCACTGTACTTTTCTTTCTCTTCTGACATTTTTCTTAATTTTTTGTCGGCGAATCAACAGCGCATCAGGTATTTCTGTGATGTTTTTTTTCGTAATGTTTGAGCATCAGTTTGAACAAACATTAATGAACATTTTGCAAAGCATCCTGATGCCAGTGATCCGTTACTAAATTTACACGTAATTTGGAAAGCCATGCTTTTCGGAATTTCAATTGTACGTCACAGCGTCGTTCTGGGCAGCTATAGTTCATTTAAAATTAAAAAATATGCTGTTTTGGCACTCGTGAAGTAAAGCAATCAATTTTCAAGACGAAAGTATAGATTTTAATTTGAACACACAAAGATTTAATTCCTCGGACAGTAACTCGTTTGTAAAATTTACATTATGTATCCCAATATGAATTATAATGGCATCTACTACCTACGTCCTTCTCACATAACTAATTTAACTCTCATATAAAACATCTCCATCCCCATGTGGCTGGTTGTCTTTTATCTCCCAGGTAATGCTAGTGCCTACTCTTTTATGAAAGAAATAATTTAATTTTATGCATTATTCCACTTACTTTTTAATTTAATATTTTTTTTTTTGTTTTTTTTTTTGTAAATCTCTATCCTTATCCCGTTTCTATTTGCAAAATTTAATTACTAATGCATCCATAAATTATGTCGTGTTAACTTTGAAGCTACAATGTACTCATTTAAGCATAAAATTCGAGAATTTTTTTGTTGTTGCCTCTTGGGTTAAGTAACTTCCGTAAACTGCGTTACCTTATAGAAAGTCACAAAGCCCAACATAGTATGCTTAGTGTGTTTGTACACTTTGTCGAATTGCCATGAAATTTTCATCGGATAAAATGCTGTTTGCCAGATAAGTAGGCAGCACGAGCCGTGGCAAAAAAAGGGTTGCAAATTAAGTAACTGCGAAACGGAACTGGAATAAAAAGCATGAAGATACCCGGATGAAGAGCACATGATAATGTATGTCGACGGAAACACTTCCATGTAGGTTGTGTGTTAAACCGCCTTTTAACCTCTGACATTGTAAGAGTTTGGCTAAAAATGTTAAGGTCGCTTGGTGGGAGTTCTTCAGACGACATGGGTTTATATTCTGAAATACATATTTTATTGAAAGGAAGTTCCACATAATAGGTAGGTAGATATAAAGAGGGACTAACGAAACGTTCAGATCAAATCCATTTTTTTGGCAGTTGGACAGAAAAAGACTTCAATATTTCAGAAAATATATAAAACTATCCCATGTCATATTATTGTATATTCTATGGGAGAATAATGATTCACCATGTAAATCGTACAAGGTTTAATGTACAATTAACACAATAAGGCCGTTTGAACGGAAAACAAGTTCATATCAACTCGTAACAAATTTAAAGCCAACAATTAGCACCAATTGCACCTCAAAAATTCCTTGTTGTTCGAGGAAAAACTTCTCCTTTTGCATGTTGATTTGATCCTATATATTCCATTCGTTTACCATTTTCATTAAATTTTAAACCACAAAGTGCTGAATGGTCCCTAAAAGCCACTCGCCAAGTGACAACATCATTAGAAGATGTCATCGCAAATCGCATTAACTCAATTGTTGAGCACAAGACATCACCCCGATCACATTCCAACATGCCAGGTTCGCCTTGCGAAAGAAAAACAGAAGGAGACACTTACACCTAACCCAAGGGGCAGAGATTTTTTTTTCTCCACCATCCACTTGTCCTTCATTCTCCCCAATAGCATTCCAAATGTGAAAAGAACGTATATTTTTTTTACATTCCAAAGGTTGTAAGACCCCAAAAAAGTACTGCACTCCGTTAGGGATGTTTGTTCTACTTGCTTTTTTTTTTGCTACTTACAATAGGTTATCTCGTCCTTGCCTGCAAAAAAAAAATATATAAAACCAACCATATCGAGTGCTTTTGTTCTGCCGATGTAAGTAAAGGGAATCAAAAAAAAATAAAAACATCTCACCAAAGGGCAAATAAGGATTAGCGTGAATTAAAAAAAGGAGAAAAAAAAAACATCCTCTGCACGACCGAAAGTTGTGGGAAAAAATCTGAATAAAGTCATTCAAAGCCACTCGACTGTATAACAAAGAGGGGGGGAGGGGGAATAAATAATTCCTTGCAACGGAGAGTTCTGTTTTTCGAAATCTATTTCATTCAACGATTACTTTGGCATACGCGACATTTAAATCACTTTCACACATTGCGTTAAGTGAAAAGTTTAAAGGAGACGACAAAACACATTTCTAATTCCAATTTCGATGACTTAACGCGAGTGTATCCTTGAAGCTTGAAGTAAATTATGCCAAAGACGTAGATACGTTCCTTTCGAATGAGTCTACCATGCAACGCCGACCCACCACCAACGCTCCAAGGCAAACACACACGTGAAAGAAATCAAACATCCTGTTAATTTAGAAAAGTAAACCTTCTACTCCCACTGCCAAGTAGCTGCACCCCCATTCATCGGCAAAAAAAAAAAAAGAAATCCTTTTTCATTTGCGCTTCGAGAAATGTTTTAATTTCTTTCAGACTCTTTGGTTCGTGATCCTGGCGCCTAATAAATTTCATTTCATTTTTATCCCAAAGTGAACACTCACACATAATGAAGGAAGAATTCAACACACAAAAAAAAAATACGCTTCCCGTAAGCATAATGTACACACAGAAAGTGTAATCAATTCCTTACGAATCGGTAGATGGAGTAATTTCTTTCGAAAAAGGGTTAAATTTTCTGCGGATAAATTGGGGATTAATAAGAGGCTCACAGCTCACGCACAACGAATTTGCTTCACGAAAATCAATATTGAAACGTGTGTATGGAGCACGCCTACCGTTCCTGCTCAATGTCCCGAGGAGTATGACGACTTTGATAAAATGGCTGTAGGGCAAAAATGTTCCCATGATCTTTAACTGGATTTTATAATGCTGTTTATAAAATGAAAATAAATAGTTGTCGCAACAGGTTCGTGAAGATACCCAAGGTCTAACTTCTAGCAACCATTCGATTTTGGTGAATTTTTATTTTGCGGATGAATGGAAGGGACATAGGTAAATTTTGTATCGAGTCCAGTCCAGAGTATGGCTGGATTAAGAAGCTCGCTCTAGACAGTTGTTTTACTCAATGTGGCGCCATTAAGAGCCTTAAGATCTTCAATAGTTCACCGACCACCGAGACAGATGAAAAGAAACAACGACTCACTAGATACCTCGCGGATGAACGAAATGCGAATGCGTGGAAGAAAATTATGTACATAATCATTTTTAATGCAAAGAATTGTACATTCATAGTCTCTGCAATGAGATCTATTGAACTTTGTTTCAACAAATTTATTTTCACTCTTCAAGAACGGTTTTTTTGTCTTACGATAAAATTGTTTATAAAACTATCGCGATTTATTTAATCCAATTCATGGAGTCGCATATATGATCAGAAAGTATACCTGCCTCAAAAAACCGTCAAAATATCCGTTCAAAATCGGCTTCAAATTGTATGTTTTTCAAACACTCAAAAGCGAATGGTTGCACGAAACTACGCCGAAGTCCTTATAGACTGCTGCTCTTAGTCCTCTACTTACTTTTATATTTTAGTTGGGCTACGAAACCTTTTATGTAGACGTAAATTTAAGATTTCAAAAAGTTAAGCCTTAGAATGAAAAATAGAATATCTGCAACAGTAAAAAGTTGTTTGGAAAATATGTTTTGCAATACATAGAGTGGCTACCAGGAAAATGAAAAAGCGCTTCATTATTACATGCGACCACTAGGACTCTGTAAACCAGGCAACGTATACCATTTCATTCCAAACTGATGACTACTTACCTGATACAAAAACTTCGCTTGACTGCCACCAGAATAGTTAACACTTTTTTTACGGAAGCAATATCTCTATATTAAAACCATATAAAGTTTTCAAAACAATTAATCAATGTAATATGGTTTTTTTTAAGTGGTGGAAATTTTCGTATTTCTTTCCAGAGAAACCCTGAAAGGTTGAAAATGTCCTGGCAGCAGCATTCATGTTAATGACGTGTCGTAATTAACGTCCCATTTCGGGTTAGATTATCCGTGAATAATTGGCGGGGCTTGCATTTGAGCGGTCAACATAAAAACAACCAAGAAAAAAAAATATTAATGGGAATTTCTCTGCTAATTGCTTTTGCACAGAACGAGAGAGTTTACAAGGACTTTGTGTGGTTCGCCTTCCTTTAAATATGTGTTTGGGCAGCACAGGATGAAATTTAAATTGATAGTCCCTGATATTAGTAAAAGCTGTGTGATTTTTTCTTTTTTGCTCCTTCTAATAAATCAACTGTCAAAATTTGCATTAGTATCCAAACGCTTGTGTCGGGTTGACTGCGACTGAAGCCACCACAACTCTTAGGGGGGTATAAAATATTTAAATCTTAAATATTCCCAAATTCCCCCAACATATCAGCCTGACCATTCATATCTTATTTATAAGCATCATCCGGGACACTCTTGGCTGTATACACACACGCGAGATGAAAAATTGAATCATCCCTCATTCATGTCCGCCATGTCCGCCATGTCCACCTCTGTCAAACTGATGTTCGATGCCATTTCTTTTTATTTGTTGAATGTCTTGAGTGGTTTTGGTCGACACAGAGACCGGACTGGGGAACACATTCGTCGTGACCACATGCGACGATTCTATGAATGGTTGCGTAAACGAGATTCCAGTCACATGGGACCGAGTGTCACTCTGTTGTAGTGAATTTCATTCTTTCATTGATTAAGGTCATTTTATCCATCAATACCCATGGATAAATAAACAAATTTGGACATACAAGTTTTTCCACTTCCCTTGTCCGTCGCCCATGGGGAGGGAGATGCGTTAGCTTTAGACCTGCGTCTGTGACAGAGCGGGAGTTCTCATACAAAGTCGACACTAATAAGATTTCCGGCAAAGTAACACTTTCTCGGAAGGCACGTCCAGTAGGTGACCCTTGGTGCTCGAATTAAATGGTCCCACTAATTGCACCACATAAGTCACACGCCCAATGAGTTATTAACAAATAATGGCAGATCATTTGCAATAAAGTATTCCACCTAATGACCACTATTAAAAGAAGCAATTTTTGCTTAGATAACAAGATGAACGGATATTCCTTGGAGCAGTATTCGGATGGAACACATTTTCGAGGCGTGTTCCCCTGGGGGATGATCCGCATTCGGTGCATGCTGTAATTAGAGCATTCATTCGATGATAGCATTGTTCTATTTCTATGCCGTCGAACAGAAAAATGGTGCGAGAATAACATGCTGGACATTTCACTGGAGGGTGCGCGTTCTATGCGCCCATCCCCATCCCGGTGGATGGTGAAGAACTTTGTTTCATAAGAAGGGCTTCTGTGTGTGCCTTTTTGTCACCACTTAATGATGTGACAATTTATTTTCGTCGAGTGTCCCTTTTGCTGGACGACAGTCGTTAGTGTTCGTGCCAACTTGCACAAATGTATGGACATACGAGATGATTTTTTTTTTTTAACTTTTTTGTGTGTGTCTCCTTTTTTTGGGGAAAATGTGTTAAAGAATTGAAATGTTGATTGGACCTGAAAGGTTGGCAGCTCGCATTTAATGGGAATCTTCTGTCTGTCTGTCTGATCATAAAAAATGTGCAAACCCTCAAGTGGGTGGACATGTCACTGGGGACAAGAGGTCTTTGCAATTGTCGGGTAGAATCGAGAGTTTAAAGGGCAAACCGTGACGGATTTGACCAAGACGGTAAGAGACGGTCATTCCGGTTGACACAAAACATAACGAAATTGTTGCGTATATCAACTTAGTGACACCACCAAGAAAAGGTCCAGAATAAAAGTAGGTATTACTTTTATATTGTGGGGTTTTGTAAAATTGTTTATCAGTCCCTATCGATCCACAAGAAAGCATCTCTCTGGGGAACTGTAAATTCGTGCTCTGTAAATTCTTTGAGGAATATCCAAAATCGATAGAATAACGAATCTAGGTTGCAGGATTGTGGGGCCAAAACTTGACAGAGAAAACTGCAATTAAGGCTGGTACTGGCTTAGGTCGTCAGAGATAATTTGACGAAAATGTTCTCCATGCCACCTCTTAATGGCATCTCAAAGTATTTGCTTTTATGGCGTTCATTGACATAAAATCTCTTCCGAGTAGAGAGCTGTAATCAAATTAAAACCCTTATGTAACTTTATGGGCACTATGACAATTCTTGGCAGCTTCGAATCACTTGCGATGATCACGTAAGATATATAGCTTGCAATGGTTAGATGTCTTACAATCTCTACAAACTATGACACTATTGTTGGGTTAAAAATGTTGGGCCCTTGGCAGAGAGTATATACCAACAGGCCAATATCCCAGTTGGAACCTCCTTCGTCGAAGAAACTCTGTAGGCCATGAGCAATACGATTCATAACTATCAGTCGCAGAGCTGGGGCAAAAAAAAAGAGCTAAGACCAAGCGTGAGATAAGATTCAATTTTCAGCAAATGCATTTTAAGCCCTTGAAAGAGGGACGAACTAGATTGTTCATACCAAGTTCGGATTTGAACCTAAAGTCGCCAGAAACTAAAATTTGAGTCTCCTCTTAATGACAACAACTTTGGAGAAATGCGCCTCACCATGCCTGACACTTTGTGAGACATTAATCAGTTGATCTAGGTAGGTTGTTTTTATTGAAGACCAGCTTTTTCTTTCTGTTTCGGAATCCACAATAGACTAAAGTGGAATTTTCTTCAAATGATGCAGCGATATTGCTGCAGTTTGCTAAATAAATCCTTATCGCCCCATAGACGTTTAGATTGCTTTTATTCTCTGCTTTTGTAAAGACTAATAAGATCCAAAAGAGAATTTAGAAGTTGTTGAAATTCACACTAATCTAAGTTTTTCATACTCATTCCAGGACCCAAGTTCCCACTCTTAAGCCGTATAACTGAAACGGCAAGGTATGCTGAGCCCATATTCCTCCCCCAGCATCACACAGTTCTAAAATACAATGATGTCTACTTAAGTGAAACCTGAATTAACCGAAGGACTGTCCATTCTCGGTTTTTGTGTTCATTGAAATGACCATATACACTAAGTGGCCAAAAACGCTGCGCCGTGTCTGGTTTCCCTAAAGGATGATAGAAATGTTTTTCCCCTTCTTATCTGCTTAGAGTAAAAGGCAAAAACGCCCAAAACTTGAGTACAAGTTTCACATTTTCTCCGCAATGTCGCTAGGGAACGTTCTGAATCGGATTTGAGTGTGTGAGTGAGCCGCGCGCTGTGACCAACGTGACTGTTTTGCGATAGTTTGGCACTTTTTTCGAGGACCCTGATCCATGAATTTGTTGCCACTTTTTTCCTTTTTTTTTAGTTTGAAGAGGCATTTCGCAAAATTTACAAAAACTGTTATTTCCAAATAAATATCAATTAAATATCTTTACAATGTAAAGCGGCTGTCTATCAGAACACGATTATAGTGGTAGGCGAGCCAATACTTGTAAAATATTTTGCGAAAATTCTTAAATTGCAGAGTAGCTTTAGAAATGGCACTTTTTAATTTATTTATTAATTAATTAATCTAACATGTAATCTAAGGAAAACCTGCCTCTCAATTGATTTGAATAGCTAAATTTTAAATTACAGCAATCTTGCCGCGATCCACAAACCCACGAATGAAAAATTCCTTCGAACTTAACCTTGAACAATGAAACTGATTCGCTGTCTTGTTGATGTCACTCTTCCATCGTCCTGTGCTCAAATGAAATAGCCAGCTTCATTCAACAACCTCAACAAACTTCAAACAGTTTAGCCTGAAGCTCATTCACTCAGACTCAGTCATAAGCCGTGCAACACGGATCTGGAATGTTTACCGAGGCATTGTTTTTCCTCCTTGTTACAATTTGCAGACATTTGAAACCACTGTGCATCGGTATCTTCTTCCAAAATATCCTTATTTAACTTCACACTAAATTAGTAGGTGGTTATAATTTATTTTATGAATTGTAGGCGGTGGCGGAAACATCATAAAATCGACATCTTTCGATGGACAATTGTTCAATTCAACTTTTCAAGTAAAAGACAGTGCTATACATTTTTTTTTTAAGTTTAATATTTAACATAACATTTATTTTCTTTTTTCTCCACACTTCATTGGTTTGCGTATTTAAAGTAGATTAGCATTTTTCTTTTCATTTCGAATATTAATTATAAATTTCATATGTGTAATATTAAATATATAATACTATCTCATAATAATAATAATAGTAATAAAGCTGATAAATAAAAGAATAAAGAATAACAAAACACATTTAATAATATTTAAGCTTTATTGTAAATTACATATTGCACCGTTTTGATATAGATATCCATCATCTATTGCGCTAGTTACATGCTTGTCGATTTTTGATTTAATGGTTGTTTCATATTTATTGCTAATAAAAACTTAATAAATTCATAATCATGCATTAACAAAAATCCAATCGAACAAAACAAATTACAAATATTTATCTCTTCAAATCGTAATCACATATCCTTTAATTTAGTTTTTTGTTTTTATTTAATAATTAATTAATTAGTTTACTTAAAAATATTGTTAGCTAGGTAGTCTAGTTTATTTAATAGTTTATCTATATTCGGAGCCTTTTCATTAAATTCGAATAAACGGAACTACGTATTAAAAAAGAATTAATTTTCATTTGGATTATTTACATTTTCTTTTGCTTTACGAGTTTATTCATTTAATTTAATTTTACAAGTCCTGTCCGACATAAATGTTATTTGCATGTCAACTTAGAAGTAGCTTAATTGACACTCATCTTTGTATACGACAATAATGACATTTACGTTACGGAATAGGATTTTTTTTTTGTTTAACTTACATAACGATGTAATATTCTCTAACTTAAAATTTATTAATAATTATACCTGTAATTATTACTTAATGCTAGACATTGTCGTTTGAGTGACGGTCGTATTTACATTACACGGTGAATCAACATACACAAAAATGATGTGAGATCCGTTTTGCAAGGACTTGCAGTTCGCTTTTTGAAAATTATTTAACGGAAAATATATCGAAAACAAAACAGATTTTTATTTACAATTTTAATTACACATATACAATTTTATATCCACTTAGATAGGTGTTGGCAGGACAGTGTAATCCTGATGATGCAGTGATGATTTTACGCTATCGTATACGGGACGATTATCATCGGGCAACGCGTACACATCTGGCGGTACACATAGCGACTGCAATTTCGAGATGTAGCTGTCGAAGTGTTCATGGTGCGGATGATGATGATGCGGATGGTGATGGGTTATTTTCTCCGCACTAGGTGGCAGTGGTGGCGGTGGTGGACCATAGATCCCAGCAGCTGACTGAGCTTGTGAAATACTTGCCGTTGTCAGGGGTCCGGGCGGTATCAGGGATGTATGTGAATATGGATGATGATTCGCAGACGAAGACATTGAAGTGGCTGATGATAGGCTGCTCGCCCCTGGTGGTAGCGGTGGTACTCCGTTTGGAGGTATACGAACGTGTTCAAGGAGTGTGATCACATTGTTGCGCAAGCTTTCGTAGTAGTTATTCAGGGAGCTGGGATTGCTTGCGTTGCGTTGCGATGTGTTAAGCGGTGATGCCTCCTGGGAATGTACACACAAATGTTTAATAAAATCGCTTATTTTTTATTTTACAGCAAAATATATGGTTGCCGGAGATCAGATCCTTAAAAATAAATGTCAAGACTTCAGTTTTTAATTAGTTCTTATGAGTAAAAAAATATAATTGTTCAAAAAGTTTTGGCTGTAAGACTGATACATCTAGATCATAAATAAAAAAAAAACGTTTCGAAAAGATTCAACAAGAACAAACTGAAAATATTGTGAAACTGGGTCTGATTTCGCGGAACAGCCGTTTTTTTTTACGTCACCGGTGTGGAAATAATTCTGGTCCTCTCCGATTATTCGGTTTCAAAGAAAACTCGAACATGTCGGTACGCATTGTCATTTTGAATAGTTCGCTTCATTCAACCTTTACCCTGTATTCACTTTTACTATCTTCTCTATTTCTGGCCAACAATTTTGGGGTGCTTTTTTCACTTCCTTCCAGGCGTTGACTGCTTGTCCGTTGCTAATTAAAATAATGTCCAAAAATGTGCTGGCAAGCATTTTACAATGTCAATGAGCTCCCCGAAAAAAAACTAACCAAAAAGAAAATAAAACATTTAGTCCTAGATGGGGTTGTTTTTAATTAGGAATTTTTGATGGCTTAAAACATGAAAACTTTCACGGTCATCGTCCCCTGAGCTCTGGCATTTAATTAGCGTCTAGTGAAATAACGAAAACAAATCCTACCCATCACAAAACTTCCAAAGGGGACTCTCGCCTTTCCTGATTATTAGAATTTAAATTCATTAAAACTACCTCCGGTTGAATTAATTCAAAAAAAAAATCCATGTCCAACTATTTAGAACATCTGAATTCATTTGAAAAGCTTTTCACTCAAAAATGCAAACATTTGTTTTACTGGTCAATTATTCTCTTTGTTCACATACTCGGGTCTACATTGGGTGGTTAATAAAAAAAGGATCAATCTACTTTAGTTCTGTTTACAATTGTCCTACTTGATTTTAGACAAATACAAAAGAGCTGACGAGGGGCATCGTTGGAAAGGGGATGAATGTCTATAGAGAAAGGAGAGAGATCCGCATACCAGTATGTAAGAGGATAGTAGTTTTAATCACTGCCCCATCAAACGTTTTACTTTTAGTTTAATTCATAGAGGTTTGTCCACAGAAAATTTCATTGAAAATGCTTAGTTTGTGTGGTGTTTCATTAGACTTGAATCCAGAGTTTTCCTCTTTTCCCCTTTTTGCGGGTGAATTCGAGAGTTCCTTTCACAGAAATAAAACAAAATATATAAAGCACTTCAAAGCATTTTACCAACCAATATGTAGGTATTTTCACATTCATATATGAAGTACGGCGGTATCAAAGGCCAACAGATTTCTGATTGCACCACAAATATTTGCATCGGATTTTTGTGGCATGGGTCTTAGGGATGGGCAATTTTGCTTCTAGTCCATGCAATCAAAATATTTTAGGGATGTTTTTAAGATCCATCAATAATCTGTGTATCCAAAAGTCTTCTCATTATTAAGGAATGCATTTTGACAACCACACAGCTGATGCACTAGTGTCATATGACATGACAACCTTGTTTTAGGTTTTAATAATCGTTTGTTGTTTTTTTTTATTAAGTCGAAAGCCTCTCACTTGAAAATACATTTACTCAGCATGGCGTAGTCAATAATACCTATTATAGTCGCTTCAGATACCTACTTCTTTGATTAGTCGCGGACCGGATATGTGTTTTCGACTAACCCGCCGAAGTTTCATTTATTTTTCGACTTTGGCTTTTAGGACTAAAATCGAGCAAAACTTTTATTTCGTTGTCCAGGCAGGCTCCATCAAGGATGTCGCGCATATACCCAAATCCCTTTTTAAATAGACTTGCTATTGCCGATAAATTCCATGGACGTATGTGCTGTAGGAAAGTGGCGACATTGACTGACCACCCAGATATTCAGATTTGATCCCTTTGGACTTCTTTTTATTGGGTATTTGAACAGCACAGTCTACGTCTTGCCTTGCTCAAGGCAAAATCGTGCCGAAAAGAATAGTTATACGGAATGAGATGCTCGGAAAAGTGATCGAAAATGCAGCAAAAAGAGCAAATTTTGCTTTGGTTAATAGATGAATACTGTATTGAAAAACTGGTCAAAATAAATTGTAAAGGATGAAATTAAATAAGAATACCTACTTCATATTTGAAGATTTGCTGTTTTTAAAAGGTAACCTGTTAGTTAAAAATTGAGTCACAAGAAAAACGAGTATGAAAGAAAAAGTACTCAAGACGGTGTCGTATACGTAACATTTTTTTAATAGTTTACCATTGCGGTGGCGGAAGAAAGATAATTTATCAAAGTACACAGAAAGTACCTTCACTTTATAAATTTTAATCGATTTATTAAAAAAAAAAGAAAATTCTTCAAGGGACACCGATGTTTCCTTGCAATTTTGTATGCAAAATTCAATGGAAGAAAAATACTCCGGTGATACCTGGCCTACAAAGTTTGAAGTTGGAATCCGTATGAAATTAAGAGCAACTCACGATCTTGTACATCCCCATCAATCCTCGCACCGACTTTGCCCACTTAAATATAAATTTCCTTCAAGACAGGTCAGTAAAAAAAAAAAACACAATCAACATAATTTTCATTCGGATGGACGTAAAATGAAGCAATTAATTTGCCACACAAATACTCCGGAAAGTCCTTTTGATCGATTCAACTGTAACAAGTTGGAAGATTAATTTAATTTGCAAAAAATTGCATTTATTCGCAAAGGAAAGTAATGGTTACACCTCGTCTCTGCCACACCACCACTACGTCACTTTCAAATGCTAAATGCAAACTTGTAAATTCCATTTCCAGGCGATTAACTTTCCAAGTGCAATCGTTTGTATGACACTACTAGAGTATTGGTTGCCTACACCTATATACATGTAGTACACCGATAAAATCCTGCAGCTTAAATAACCGACAGGAAGTCCCTTTCCCTCTTCCATATTTACCTAGCACCCATGTTGTTCGTGACAAGTGGATTGAATAATGCACTTTTCCAAATGGTTCCACAGAAGTGTGATTTTCCTTTTCCAAAGATACGGTATAAATTTCTCCATATACACTCGTAGATATATATATAAACAACGATGTCCAACATTTTCTCTTGGAGAGATTGTTGTTGTTTTTTAAAGCTCTTCACAGCGCAAGTTGCATTCCATCGAATCAGCCACCCTCATCCCCAGCACATCATCCCCAAAGGACGAAAGAAATACACCCCTACTGGGTTACTCTTTCTCTCTCTCGTTCTACTCGTTTGGTCTAACCTTTTGGCCTGGATTTCGCCATAGTCGGCAACTCGTCTATATACATGCACGCCATGGAGGAGCACGCTGCTGCCTAGCCAACCAGTCACAGATTTTGTGGAGCACATGAGAGCGAACACTGTGACGGGAGTTAGAGTGGGGCGTAGCTAGAATGCTTTCCAATGGCCACAACGCCAAATTCAATGCTCATGCCCAATCAGAGCAGTACAGAATACAAACAAAAAAATAATATACAAAAGAAAAAGAAGAAACAAGTGTAAGAAAGCGGTGTACTTTGAAAAAATTGTACACATATTTCCCAAAGGATAAGAAGGAGTACAAGCAAACATGTAGAATGGGGGAAAAATAGAAAAAGTCGAAAGGTGTAGGTAGGTATATGATGATCCACGAGGGGATGTAGTGATTGGTGTATATGCAGTGTAATGTACACTCAAACAGTGGGTAGCACGACAAATGGTTTAGGAGAATGTGCACACCCCGAAGAACCTAGAAAACGAGCGAAACATATTCTTTACTCGCGCATGAATTATGCGAAAGAAATAGGTTACGTAAGAGTCGAAAAGAAGCTTTTCAGCTACAACTGTGATTGATTTCGGTTTTATTTTCGGAAATACGTTTGTGTATTCGATGGGGGATGGTTGACAACATTTCACATAAGAAATTTTATTTATTATACGTTAGAATTTGATTCGTTTGGGCACATCTTCATATTCGATTGACGGCAATCGAAGATTGGTTGATACATTTGCGAGTGTGTGTACCTATAGTTGTTTGGATATGGGTACACACCGTAGGGACATCCTCTTGTAGGTGACACCCACAAACACTTGAGCTATGTATGCTGTAACAATCCGCCATATATGATTGTCGATATCGATTGGAGGAGCGTGAATGTTCTACCTACTGACGGTTTTGGCCAGTTTATCATGTCAAGAATGTGCATTGTTTTCTTCCCATAGTCGAATAAGATTTAAAAAAAAATATATAAATGTAGGTGCATATGCAGTTTGCCTGTCAAAAATATACCTATTTATAAATTAAATTGAAATATAGATGAAACGACTGCAATTTTGAGGTACATACTTTTGAGATAGTTGAATTATTTCTTAATGTTCTGAATCCGATTTCAAGCTTAAAGCTGTCTCGGATGTCCAAGGAGCAATCGCGGCGTTAAATTGCATTGTCCCTTCGACCAATCAACAGGGGTTTGTTTAACATTTAGTGAAATTATTTCTGTTTTATAAAATCCCCTTTTTTTTTTGCTTTTCCACCCAAAATATCTTACCAAATATGGTGAAAAACAATTAAAGCTTCTAAGGGATCATTATGTTATATTGAAAATACCACAGATAGAATGATATTGGAAGGAACCTATAAAAGTTTTCACAAGACTACGATTTCCTAAAGTTAGTTCTCACGGGGAAGGGGTCCTACCAAATAAACAACATTGTTAGGTACTCCTCGCTGATCTTTCTAGTCCACAAAAGTGTGCTCAAACAGTATAAAGTTATTTGAGTTTTTGTAGGAATGTAATAGGTCATCATTTTGGATGATACTATTTCTCTCAAAATTGAAATCAGCGACGGGATGCATGGAGATTTGTTTTTTCATCATCAATTAATTTCTTACAGAATTTTCTATTCGAAATATATTGTTTCAACTCTATATAATATAAACTTTATTGATTAAGCATTTTTTATGCACTTACACAAGTAAACAATTTTGTAACGCTTTAACATTTTGGAATATTTTGTTCGGATGTTTTCGTAATAAAGTCAACTTGCTCTGTGAACTAAAGTAAATCAAAAACTACCAGGAGATTGCACGCGAGTAGCATTTATGCTGTCTTTTCCCACACACTGAAAGAAATCTTAACATTCATGATAAATACAGAAACTAACTCTCAAAATCTATCAGAGTTGCCTCAATACATTCCATTAGCTCTCCCACCCACTATTTACTTTTTTTTAAAACACGTGCTCCGAATAGGCTAGCTCATGGTACTTAAAAAAATAAAAACCAATCAACCCATTCATGAACAAAAGTCTGGAGATGTAAAAAAAATATATTGACTATCAACATTGCCACGTTTTCAACTTGGGCCAAAGTTTCTCAACTGCTTGGCCCCATCTTCGTTGCTGTAAAAGTCTGCAAGTGGGTTAAGGTGGGAAAGTACTTATAAGCTGCGCAAAGTCTTCATTTTCAAGGTCGTCTATCGGCGGACAACTTTCCTCCGCTTTAACAAGTTTATCAATTAATATCAAAAGTTTCTTTGATACTTTTTCACTTTCATTGGCCAAGAGAGGTGAATGGAACTTTTTTTTTATGTTTCTTTCGTACCCAATTGAATTTCTCAGTGGAGGACTTACATTTTATTATAACAGTTGTCTAAATCGCATAATATACACAAACTTCCAAAGCACATGAATTGAACATCAAATGTATTTCAATGCGTAGGCATGGCAAACTAATAAATAAAAATGCCATTAGAATCTAAAATGATGGCAATCTGTTTTCCATAAAAATAATATCTTCGTGGGACTTACGTTTGTAAGAACATCATCTATCAAATGATAAAAAGATACGACTATGTATGCATGCTCTGGCTGAACTTTGAAGTGAATAAAAGTAGCTCATACATTTTAATTTGCTCAAATAAATGGAGCAGAACGTCAGCGAGTTGGACGTGGTAGATTGAATTAAGTTCACATTAATTTTGTTAGCATGTTGTATACATTTGGCTGCAAGGACACGAAATGATTTTTTTCGTGGTTGCCATTAGAGGCATTGTAGACTAAAATGGGTATTTATAGCATTCTATAAATGTAGTTTTGTCGCCTGGTTAACATCATGAATTCTGCAAATGTTAAATTAATCAAATCTTTTGGGTGGTTAGCTACTCACGACTGGGACATTTTGAGAGTGACAACTAAAATCAGTTTGCCAAAGAAAATGTTTCATATTGTTCCGCATTCACTCATTAACCATTTTGAACTAATATAATATCTACTTGGTGGCCAAGGTGTTTTAATTAAGGAGTGATTTTCGTAATCTTTATCGATAGAAATACGTTCTTCAAAAAAATACATACATATGTATCGCGCACGCGTTGCTTCGTCTTCAATTTTGAGTAGATTTCAATGGAATAATTTAATTTTTACTATTTTCATGGTGAAGCCATTATTGACGCAACCTTTATGTATCACCCTATGGTATATAATGCACAAGTTTCAACGATTTGTTTTGGCTTTTCTGTTTTCAATAGAAGAGAGACTCCAACCAAAGAACATAATACAGCGAAGTAAGTGCATATCTACCAATTCGAATAATTTTCTATTGCAATTTATTCAACTGTATTTTTGTTTTATCAAAAATTAACACAGTTTTGTAATACAAAAAATGTAAATACCATACATTCATTTTGAAACTAGCTGACTTAAAACTCTTCTTGCGTAGATTCGTTGCATCTCGTCCGCAAGGATGTCGATAGGAATCATTCCGGCTATAACGAAAGCTGCTTCATCCGAGACAATACTGGCACAATACTATCGGAATGGTGTCTGCTACTTTGTTCGCGGGGTGAAACTCTAGGACAATAGGCTAAAGTTTAAAATACACGTGGACTATGTAAGTAGAAAGGCGTCATTACTACAGACAGAACTCTCTCGGATGTTGCCGAACACAGGAGGTCCAGGATATGCAAGAAGAACTATCCTATCCAGAGTGGAACTGCTGTATGCCGCACCAGTTTGGGCAGGAGCACTAGCAGTAAGAGAGACTATGACTGACATCGTCATATAGACTCTGCGCATTAAGAACGATTAACGGCTTCCAAACTATCTCGGATAAATGTAGGTGCGCTCCTGGCATCGATTTTTGATAAATCAATCCACCTATCTATGGTTTTATTTCTAGTGCAAGATTGTGTGAATATTAATAGAGACTTCCAATTTTACTAGCACAGATTGCTTCTGAAATTCGTAAAATATGTATAAAAACTGTAACTATTTCAAATGACAATAAATTATGATAAATAATAGGGATGACAATTACAAATATGGGAACACAGTTGTTGGCACTGTAAATAACTGTACTTTTTACGGTGCAGTATACGACGGTTAATTGTTTCAAATTTTTGAGAATGCTTAATCAGAAAAAAAAATTATTCGGCTTCAACTACCTCTTTCGGCAGTAAATTTTTTTTAATATAAATTTTAAAATTGCTATAAATCCGTTTTGGTAATTAAAAGTTTTAAATTTAAATGTAGTTGTTAAAAAGCAAAAAAAAATTTGTTGAATGGATCATATTTTACTCGTTTATTACTTTTTTTAAATTATTAGTTTTTATTTATTTATTTTTTTTTTATTTGATTTAAGGACATTATGGACCCAACTGATGGTCTAAGTGAAGCTGTGGCAAAATTGCCACAAGAGCACCCATTTACCTACCTATTTGATTCAAATATTAACATAATTACCAAACTGTCGCATTTCTGTTTAATAAAGAAGCATTAAATGCCTTTTAATAAACAGGTAGTTATAATTTAATCATTATTTTTGGGCGCCAACAACTAGTTCCGTAGAGTGCCAACTACTGTTGTTTTTGAGAGACATTTGTTATAACTAGTCTCGCTTGTGGTCGAAATAAGTATTTAGCACTAAAAACGTACCATTCATATACCATATTCAATAACTAAGTTGTTTTGATTTTATAAACGAAAAAGCGACATCTAAATTTCGACGAAATTTCGGCTAAACTCAATATTTCAGGCCAAATGTTTAGAATTTCGCCACATGTTTCCCAACATTTCCAAATGTTGAATTTCAGCGAAATGTTAAATTTCGTCGGTGCATTTTTAAGTTGGTCAAAACGAACAAACCTCTTAACAAATTCCGCACGTCACATTTATTAGCTTTTCAGACCCCTGACAAAAAAGTAGCTGTCAACAAATCAATAATTTTTCATGGTGAAGGTATTTCAATTGTAAGCATGGAGAGAAAAATGTATAATAAAGGAAGAACGAAGTGGACAGACACAGACGAAGCATTTTTCTTTTTGAGCTGTGGTAAGACAAAATTATTGAGCAACCGGAAAAATATTTTTGCTTTTGCAATTACAAATCTTCTCTTCATAAGATGTAATATTTTCAATAGAAAACGCCGCCGTTTTCTCATTAGATGAAAGCTATGAGTGGGCATAAGATTCATCGCGAACTCCATACTGCTACATTGAGTCAACAATATATATTTAATATGTCTGAAATATCACTTAAATTCATGTTTGAATTAATTATTTAAAAATAAATTCTTTAGGTTCAACCACATCTGACTTCTTTACAGAAAAAAAGATCATTAATCAATTCAGACACTAGCTGTCATTTGAGATGTTGAAGTTTCAGTGGGAACGGCAAACTCGATTTCGATATTGAAATGTTGAATTAAGGTGCGGTGTAAATGCACTATAAGTTTTAATCATGAATTAAACTTGCTTATTTTTAGGGGTAGGTAAATTGCATTCCTTCGAAAATGGATTTAATATGTTTTATATTCGAATACGTTACTATGGTAATATGGCAGCGACAAATTTAATTTTACCAAAATGCTTTCAACTAATAAGCGACATATACCCACAATTTTTTGTTTGTATATACATCTATGTCACAGTATATTTCGAATGATCCAATTTTCATTCTCCTCATTACATAATAAATACTTAACAAGTGTATTGATTTAATGAAAATTTTTTTTAGAAAATCGCTTTTTAAATAACAAAGCTACGCTTTTTTAAAGTCCAAATTTCATTATGCTTGGCAACTAGATGTATCCTTTACTCTACTTCTTTTACCTGATGGGAGTAATTAAAATGAGCAATTACAAATAATAAACAAAAGGCAGACAGTGTTTTTGATGTGCTCCTACCACACCGTAACAGAACCTTACAGAAAAGAAACCTTAGCTGATCTATTTTTCACTTCTTTGAAATAATATTAATTTGATCATATTCGATTTTGGTCAGTAGCTTCTAGACAAAGCAGAAATCTGTTTGATGACTTTAAATATTTATGAAGGGCTTGGTTCTTTTATTAGTACAAGTATTTCTTCTTGTTATAATGAGGCAGTGGGGTCATAACCTTTTAGTAAAACACGCACAAAAACATTCCATGACAATAAGCGACACAACCTGTAGCGTTCTAAGAGTCTTATGAACAATTAAAAATTGATATCCCCTTCTTGATCATTACTAGATGTCTCCCGATGATTTGTACGAAATATGGACCAGTTAAGCTGTCTAATTGATTGTTATAACTAAACTAAATTAACAAATAAAAGACTCCCTTTTTGAAATAAAAAATTGCTAGTTTTGGTGTTTGCATTTGCTTCAGCCAACCTTAGCTTACGTACCCGATCGCTGGTGTTCAGCTGCGATTCCATAGCATTGATGTCCGACTTTAAGCGCAGCATTTGTGATTCGACTCGTGCATTTTCCCTTTGCAGTTCCGAGATTTCCGCTTCAAGAGTTGTCAGATCTTCTGTTCCGTTTGCGGTCACACTGTTCTGAGGCATATTGTTGCTGGTGGTTGTGTTGTTCGCAGTTGCATTCGAGCTATTATTTAATGGTCCAGGTGCGAGAGATGATGAGGTTCCCGTTGATGTTGTTGGAGTGCCACCGCCGACTGAGTTCATAATCATGTCCATGCCTGTAAATAAGAAATGGAATGTTCTTAAAAATCCACAAAGGTTTATTACATTTTATCATGCAGACAAAATGGGAAACACATATTTGTACAACAAAACGTCACATGCAACTGATTGTTAATAGTCATTAAAAAAAAACTGTAATTCACTCCGCTCGGAGGCATTCCCACTCAACCCTTCATTTTTTGACAGCAACCACACACTTTCTTAAACCAACCCCTTTTCACTTTGATTACAAGTCTGCTACCATCGGTGTTGAATATAGACGATTGCGAAATGCTTTTAAAATTATAAAATGTTAATTTCAGTCTTAAAAATAAGAGCATGAAACGGTACACCGTCAAACATCGATGTGTTCCGCCTACATGGTATCACATTGATAAACGACAGAAAGAGCACTTGCGGCCAAAGGATTCTACACTCCTTAAGGATATTAGATATTTTGTATATTTTATGGGAAGGCTGAATGCCACCACCACGTGCGGCACTCATCAGACAAAGTGTGAATTTTTAATTGGAACGAAGAGAGCTTCCCCCCTGGAGAAGACTTAAAGTATCGGATTTTGAACCCTCAAAGTGTTTTTTTTTTTTTGACAAAATTAACAGTAGGTATTTCTTGCGTTTATAAGGAGAAGAATCACCGCAACGGGCTTAATTCGGTTGCCTCGGATATTGGACAAATTATTCTGACGCGAATTTTTAAGGAAAGTTGCCGAATACGAAGTGAGGCGAGAGTACCGCAAAGATCTTGCATTGGATGAACATTCAACCCAACCAGGAGCAATCATTTTAAAGACCCAATGTTCCCCTCAATCTTTTGATAGGACTACCAAAACCCAGCGGCCTTTACGTTTTTTTTTTTATTGGAAAACATTTTTACGAAGAGCAGGATTTCAGCTGATATTGATCATAATTTAGCCGGTTGATTTGCAAGACTTAGTTGGCGTTCCAGATTTACTTGTGGAGGTGTTGAAACTTGCACAATATCTGAAGTCTAGACGGTTTTGACGTTTACCTGCAAGTTTGAAAACTACACCGATGAGGTTTGAAGACGCGCTAAGCTGCTTAAGCCTAGTTTGTCTGATTCAAAACTTTTGCCTTAGATCTTCTGTTGTACTACGGTTGAATAATTCGACATCCCTATCTATACCTTCTTAAATTGTTAACCTCAAAAATAATATTAAACTAACAAAAATTTATGCATCCAGCTCTTATAATAAAAATTTAAATTACTTACATCCCAAAATAGCTTTTGTGAAATATCTCACTTTTTAAACTGTAAGTCGGTCGCATAAGATCTCAGCTGCAATAAAAATTCAATTTTGCACCTAAAATATCTAGAATACCTACTTTCTTATTCGCAATTATGAATCTTGACTAGAAAATTTGCAACCAACAAAGAAAATCCATCAACAACGATCTCGAAAAATCGATTAATTCCATGTACCTCGGCCATGCCCATTGCCATTTTTTTTTTTTTCATATATAAGAGTTTCTCAGTAGACAACAAAAGAGGAAAATTCTTCATAATCAAATTAACAGTCCGAAACAAAAATCCTTTTTGTCCTACCACCGACTATATCTGAACCCGAAGCCACTTCCATTCTTCATCCCTTAAGTTTGTAACGCCTCAGGTGGTATCGCAAATGGCTATTTTGAAAATGTTCTCAATGTAAAATATAAGATTCATTGTCGCATCCTCCGACAAAAATGATGAAATTTAAATCGGCTATTTGCACCACCTCTACATAGAAACTGCACAAATACCTAATTTAATTTGGAAATCATTTGTGCTCCATCGTGGCGCATTTAACTGATATCCGTCACTGTCCCATTTCGATTCAGTGAGTCGTTTCGAATTTGTCCGACGAAAAATTAAAACTCATCTATCGTGCTTCGGGATTTTCCGATTCCTAGCATTTGGCAAGAGCCAAATTGCTGTTGGGCAAATAATTTATATTACTCAATGTTCCGCTGGAAGTTTTAATGGTTTATTTGCATTTGTAAGGATGCTGGTGGTGGTGGATCTGATGTGGAAATGTCAAAGCAAAAGCCGTGGAGGGAAACTGATTAATCAAGTGCTCTTAGTCAGCGGTTTACCTTTAAACCATTGATTTTAAAATATTACCAATTGTTTCCTGTGGTTGCGGCTGCTGGCATTTGCTGGCAGGATATTTCAAAAATGTATCCGTGAATTTTAGTGATTTATTTGCGTTTCGCTGCTGGTGCTATTTAAGCATCTATCAATATTGTGGATAGGAGGACGAACGGAGAGGAAACAGATTGATTGATGGACTACGTAGGAATTGAGAGGAGAAGAATTTTTTGTATTCATTTTGATTTATTCAATATTAATAGGTGTATTTTTCAATATTTTTAGATCCTTCGAGGGGTAGAAAATAGAATGATTTGTGGCGATTAAATTTGTGTGGGAAATTCTTTGGTCTTTTTCATTTATTTTGTGAAACAATTTACCCGCTTTATCTCGAGATGAAACTTAAATCAATGGAACCGTAAGTAAGACTATATGAACCCGCTCGACTTTCTCCGTACTCAGAAATTATACCTCTTGCTACAAATTTAATGGTCGTTCGTCGATGTATGATAACAAAATTAAAAAAAAGTCTGAATAGTTGCCACAACAGGTTCAATGTTCGTATAGGACTTGGAGTTCAAACTCAAGTCAATCAACTCATCTATCATCTGCGCATGAAATTTTACTCCTCTTAGACTTAAATAAAACACCCCAATTTTTTTCTTGCGATGCAAACCAATAGTACGCAGAATCGAAGCTTGACGAAAATTCGTTTAGCCTGCAGCCGAGTGTACTAAAAAGAGATGGAAGTAAAATACCCACCTCTGTCATCTTCTTAGAGACTAGCTAGTCATTCGTTTGCGTGAGCTCAATTTTTTTTTAATTTTGGAAGAGGCCCACAAACCTATGCCAAATCCTAGTAGCTGAACTGAAAGCTTTCTCAAGACGTCCATACTCCTCGACATTGGACAGATGTTCAAAAAAGTTGGCGCAGTGGATAATTTCGAATGTGTGCTTTGTGCGTTTTTGCAGGTTGAACCCTTAAGCCATTGTTCAACTAGTTGAAACTAACTGACATACAAGAGCGGGGGTCTTTTTTAAATTGAACCACCAGACCGACAACCTAGTAAACGTTTCCCTAATTGACTCACCACAAACCATATTTATAAATTTCTTCAACACCTTCCTACTTAAAATGCCTCTAATAAGAAATACTAAAAAAAAAAACATGTTATTTCCAGGAAGATATTGCCGCTTTCGAATTTAGTGGGGATAAAAGCGGAGCCATTCATTTGGATCACATTTCATTAAAATTTATAAACGAAAACAAGCTGATTTTGAAATTGAATAAGACATATTTAAAAGTTAAACAGGAAAACTAAAAGTATTTTGCTACAAAAGTTCACAAGACAATCAAAAGAAATAAATCAAAATATTTTACACTTGTCAACTTGTCTACCATTTGTTGTTAGGTATACTATTGCCTTTCATCAGCACACTAAAGAAGCCTACTCTTTCTTCTGAGATCCCATTTGATATTATATTATTATGTTAATATTCAAATACATGCAACTAAATAAAAAAAAGAAAACAAATAGTACAGCAACATTCTTGTCTTGTGTGTGTGCCAATAACATTAACAATTAATACCAAACAACTTGTGAAAAAACAATAACAACAAAATGAAAACCGCATAATAAACGTACAATAAAAGTAATCGTTAAATATAATATCTTACCTGCATAAAAATCGGGTAGATTTTTGTTTTGTTTAATTTTAGAGAAGATATTCGGCGCCGATACAAAACGTCGCGTAATCTGAATAAAAAAATAAACAGGAAAAAATAAGAAAAAACAGGTATAAGGAATACGTATTTGTGTATTTGTTTTTTCTTATATTTTTAAGCAATTTTTGGTTTTTATTTTCTTATTTGAAAAATTTAATTTAATTTGTGTTATTTTGAATTTAAATTTTAGTGTTATTAGCACACACACGAGCGCGAAAATCATAAACATTTTCGAAGCCAAAACATATACAATTCGAAGAGAAGAAGAAGCATAAATTTATATTTTGAACAACTAACCTGAGTATCCCTTGGGATAGACCATGGTGACCTCATCGAACTTGGGCTTCTTAATACCTTGCGCTGCCGTCGGACAACCTGAAAGTGACCGATGCGTTAGAAATGTCCCATTTATATGTCCGGTGCCATCACAACCCGGAGTGGGGCAATTCACACCATCAAATTTCATAGCAGTTGCGGCTGCAACTGCTGCCTTATGCTGCTCCACCGTACCTCCATTCTCCAGGACCCGCAGTTTGTTGCGATTCGCTATCGGACAGCCGGATGCGCTGCACATACAAATGGACAAACAAATACGATTATGTTAATTAATTTGCAAGGACAAGGGTATGTGTGTCTGCTGTATACCTTCTATGGGAAAGGAATTTCCCTGTTGAATGTCCAGAGCCGTCACATCCTGGTATGGGACATCTGAAAAGAACAATATGTGCTACATTGTCGAAGGGATATTCAACGAAAAATAAACCCAAACTCTACAAAACAATTGTTCCCTTGTCTAAATGTTAATATCAAATGGGGAAATAAAAATCGTACCTCAAGGGTTCCGAATCCTGACCGTCACGTGGTTTACTCTTCGGTTTGTTCGCACGAGGACATCCCGATAGACTGCGATGCGACGAGTAGTTACCGGTTACGTGACCAGAACCATCACAGCCCGGCGTCGGACACTTCAGCTCCTGCGAGTGCGATTGCAGGTGATTCCTATCGGTACGTGGACAGCCCGTTAAGCTGTAATTAAACATTGTATTCAGAGATCAGCGAGACGTAATGTTAATGATTAAATTTCAAAAGCTCATCCAAGCAGGGGGGCACCCCGCAAATTCAATTAAACACGACTTTCAATTTCTCATGAGTCAAAAAAAAAAAAAAAAAACACCAAACATGGGTAGAGATAAAGTCCTATTGACTTTCCACCGAGCATAGTGCACATCCTGATTATGCTAATACACACATACAGACACTCATTCTTGATGGAATAATTTTTGGTAAATAGCTACAACAAAATATCCGAACTTTGCAGACACATGTTAATTTGCGTGTGGATGTGCATGTACATCCTGAAGACAGACAGAAGGGTTTAGAATAAAAGTCCCCAAAAATCGAGCCAAGGAAGTCATCAGAAAAGGGACCCAAAAAAAGGGCAACAGATAGAATAGGACCTTGATTTTTGTTTTACTACATACAGATACAGTAAGCATAAGTATATGCCTCAAACTCTCATAAATAAAAAATGTTCTACGTAACAGCAAGGAGATAAGCAGAATTTTATGAGGTAGCAGCTTATACCGTGTGTCGTGTGGGACATGTACTCTTTTGTACACACATTTATTGGCCTATCTTCAAGGCTTTATTTATGTATGTAAATGAACGGACGTGTACATCCTCGGGGGCTAATTTCTTTGAATCTTCATTATTCCGTAATAATGTAGGTATGTGCGAGAATGAGTGCGGAAAAGTTTTTTTTTTAGAAATTGTAACGACGTTGTTGCCATTGGATATGAATGAAGGGTAGGAACTGAACTGATCAATTGTTTCTTCTCTTGGAAATAACTTTATTTAGGAAGGGACTCCTTACATCCAAAATGAGTCTCTTAAAATTGAATTCTTAAATGCATTGTTTTGTCAAAAGTGAATATTCCCTATATTAGGTTAGGTTCGAGTGGCAGGCCACAGCAAGCGCAGTCTCAGTTACGCCAGAGTAGGCCCATTAAATATATTAATATTCCTTAGAAATTAAAAAAAAAAAAACGTAGGCCTGTAAAGTCTTTTTCAAGTTCAGGTGCCTTAAGACAAATTGCCTTCAATCATGTTTCAAAAAATAATTAAGAAGAGTTCACTAACCACAAGACTCTTGCAGTGATAGAAAAAGTTTCGTGCGCTCCAGTCGTGAGCTTTATTTGAATTGCAGTAGGAGATCAATACTTTTTGAATAACCTATCATTGAAGGCTAGATATTCATCCGAAAGAAGTACTCCATTCTCCATTCAAAAACTCGGCACAAAATTGTAGGTCTCTTCCAGTTGTCCCAGGAAACAAAAGCTACTAATGGTTGTGAAAAGCAAGGCAAGGTCTATATGGATCTATTGCAACAACTATTAACTTAATTTTTGTTGCCATACTACACTCGAAACACCTGTCAATTCTGGTGTACCACAAGGTTTTGGCTAGTTCACTGAAACTTTTTCAAGAAACTCCGAAAAGTCCGAAGGTCTTGCAAGATCATGACTTTTTGTACAAGGGTTATGGCAAAATACAAATATGGGCTGCTTGATTTCTTAAAATTTAGCTTTTAAAAAACAACTACTTGCTCCCATCGATGTAGGATTGATTTCAATATTTTCAAGTTGACTTTTCTTATTTAATTTTTGATGGCTCCTAGGAGAGTAATTCCAAATTACTATGAAACAAAAAAACTTCAGTTCGTTCACGTACAGCATAAAACGACTGGAGATAGTTCGGGTATAATACCCATATGAGAAAGGAACGAAAACGCGACGGACTCGGAGTAGGGTCCAAAAAGAAAGATTACAGAAAACATATAGCTTGAACTCAACTTTCGACACACGACCCAAAAAAAGGTAAATTATGTAAGCGGAAGAAAGTTGTTGTTGCACTTGCAATTTATGATTAGCTCAATCCACATTGAAATGGTTAGATTTTTAAGGTCATCTTAAGGTGCGAGAACAGAAACAACCTCTCTACACAGCGCAACAATAAAGTTTACCATTTCAGACGAGAGATTGGTTTGTTACTGCGTATAAGACAAGGATTCGCATAATCAATTGCATCACCCCAATAAACACGCAATAATCCAAATCCGTTTATTACAAAAAAATGTTCACAAAACCAAACACAAATCAATTTAAAAGAGATTACTGCCAAACGATGGAAAAAAGCCGAAGAAAACTACGAACAAATTCAATGAAACTTATCATGGAGGCAGAATTAAAAACTTTTGATTTTGAGTAGGACAACAGAAAATCGAGAGATAGAAAGAGTGAGAGTGTGTTCGAGTGAAATCCTCCAGAGTGAGCTTATCGCTTCTACTTCATTGGAGCAAAAGTGAACTTTTTTAATTGAAAATCCTAAACCAATCCCTTCGTCATTCTTTCAAAGTCCTCCATCCACCGAAATGCAGGATTTTACAATCTGGTGTGGGTGCGCTTGGATTAAATGTGCTAAATCACCACCTTAACTTATCTGCACGAAGCAGACTCATGTTGACTAAGGATTTTCCCTTCACTTATATTTATTTTTCTGAATCTCTTACTTCAACTTTAATATCAGTGCAGAATGAAGGACTTGGAGGAAGTTCTAATGCGGGCATTAAAAACCCCCATCAGGTGCAACAGCACAGAGGACTTTGGTCTAGCATCTGCTACAGTTAAGTATTTTAAGTCTGGTGCGTCGCTTGATGATGATAAAATACACTTTCGGGGAAAGATGCTAATTACCATCGAAACGTTCTGTGGTCCTTAGAATGCACTTGATGCCATATGAAAATGTACTCGAGCAACGATGGGGGCCATATATCATTTAATTTTCTTTAAAATATCCTGTATCCTTGTGCAGTGTCTTACACTGCCACCACACATGCGAGCCCAGCATGAAGGTGTGTTCACTTTCAATGCGGTATAGTGAACAGCAGACTCATAAAGCACCTAATTATTTTAATAACCGAAAAAGGGTAATCTCAAGACTCTTATCTTTTGGGGATTCCAAACGAGCTTTGCGGACGGCATATATGCATAAGGATGTGCTGGCTGTCTAAGTGCGATGCTTCAGTTTATGGGGAAAATTTAATGTGCACCCCCATTCTCGTTGTTGACCGAAATCGGTTATGCACATGGAATACGAACGAGTATTCATTAGAAGGCGAAAAAGGGTTGAAAGGTGAAATCTTAACGAAGGTTATCCCCAAAAGTTAAATAGTGTACCATTAATGTGGGGTTGCACAAACACATTTTCAATAGAACGCACGTATGGGAGGGTGTGTAAGGCGGGGGGCGCAGACAGCACCTCCACTTAGTAGCCGTCGTCACCACATATAGTCAATGTCGTTAGAAGGTATTTAATGGGGAAGGGAGGATGATTTGATGAATATTAAAGTTGTGTTCAAATTGAACTATGAATCTACAGATAATACAACTATGAACCTGGGATTAAGAAAATGAAAGAAATTTTGAAAAACAAACTTAAATTGTAACCGCAAGATTTTTTTTTCTGCACATGGGGCAAATTGAAATGGAGGTTAAACAAATTTAATACCATAACACGAAAAAAAATTATAACAGAACTTAATTCAAAACATAACAAGAACATACAGAATTCAGTGGGGAGTGTTGGTCTAAATTACTGCGCAACTAGTTCCATGGACATATTGAGTCATAAATAAAAAATTTGACCCGTTTTTCAACTATCCCCACCCCACCCTATTAGTATTGGCTAAAATTACTTATTCAATATTTTTGTCAGCATTTTTATATTTTTTTACTGGGAGTAGGTCGAAATCCTGCTTCCAAAACTCTGCTTTGCAAAATTCTGTCTTTCCATAAAAAGAAATCTGTTTTTTATCAGTTCTGCTTTGCAATTTTAAAGCAAAAAATGCCAACAATTTCAAAAATACAACAAAAAAAACTATGTTAAAGCAATATTCAAATTTAGTTAAAAAAAAAAAAAGAAAACTCTCATCTATTGAAAAAGGGAAATTGAATTAAAAAAAAAAATAAGAGAAGCTAAGACTTTTAAGAAAACTAAATTAAAAGCACGTATGTGAATAAAATACAAATTATAAAAGAAAATGCTTTCCACATCTCTGCTTTACAAAATTCTGCAATAAGGCTAAAAAAAAGGTTTGAAAAATGTAAAAAAAAAAGGAGCGCATTTGAAAATTTTACAATCTTTTATTTATTGTTTGCAGAATTTTATAAAACAGAATTTTGAAAAGCCGAAGTTACAAAAACCGAATTTTGAAACCAGAATTTTGGAAAAAGAATTTTGACCTTACCGCTTCTACCACCTTTTAATATTTAGCTCCACAGGGTCACCCAATATTAAATTAAGAAGTCAACAGTCAACACGTTTATGACAAGGAATAGAGCTCTATTAATCTATATCAGATTGTAAAACACAGCAATCATTAAAACAAGAAATTTTGTTTGATTTCTATCATATTTAGATCAATAATATCATATCCGTCAAGCAGATATCTTTCGTAAAATCACCGTGAGGAGTTGCTACCCTAAGATCGGAAAAGGTGAGCTTGGACTTGCGATGTAATGTGGGTCAGCAGATAGAAGATATATGAGTGTCGTAAATTACGAGTATATAACTCATTCAATCAATTGCTTTAAATTATTTATTTAACTCTTAAATTTAACAGCCAAATTTATACAAAAGTGAGGGCTGTAGAGAGCGACACAAGCTGGCTACAAATTTAATGTGTTAGTGTTGAAGGTGTTGCGAGCTCCGTCCACCAATTCATACACCCACTTGATCTACTTATTAAATTGTTCGTCAACCTCGATAAATCAATTCCTTGAATTCCTGAGCATCATCGATCCATTTATTGATTTTTGCGGAAAAATTGTATTACTCGAGGTTGATTAACTGTGATTAACTTCGATGTAATTACGCCTCGAGTTTATACCTACACGGGTTGGTACACTCTTTCACTAGCAGAAGCCTCGAACACTCAACAAAACAATCTGCGATAGCAATAATCATTTTTAGTGTCGAGCTACATATTTGGAACTCACAATGACGAACTTTTCCATACAAAATAGCATATTGCAACCTAGAAAATATTTATTTAGTGTGAAAATTAAAAATGATTATTAGTAAGGCCCATTCTCTCGGTATATGACAAACCTTGAATAAGTGTGATTCCCTAATCCCTATTGGCAATAAGCAAGGGAACCTGTATAAACGCCAAAAACTGCGGTATTTTCAACACATCTAAAAAAGAGTTCAACACAACTTAAGTAGGTATGCTTACGAAACATTCGAAAAGTTGAGCAACGCGTTGAAGGAATATGAGCAGCGGATTATTTTCAAATATTGCTGGTAAATTGGTTAAATTGCTCAACATTGTCTCACGAGCAACGTAATAATGAATAAAGGTACCCATAAAACTTAAACTCCAACTCCCTGGTTGAACAATGAGGGACTGGGTAAGTGGAATGCGCTCATAGTGTGCGATCGGAATTAGCGATATGGAAAATAATACCTAAGTAAAAAGATGAGCAATCGACGAAGCCAGAGTGCTGTATGAAGGAGTAGCCGGGAAGGTGACTTAAAAATTCTAGAAAAGTGATTTTTTTTTTTCCAAAATCGATTATTTCGCACTAAAACCTAAATTAAATTAGTCTGCGTAGTTGTTTTATTATGACCTCTAGGGAAGGTGTAAAGAATAGAGACGAGCAAGTTAGAAAAAAAATCTCATTCGAGGAGAACGGCATGCCTGGCTCATTCGACTTTGTTTCTCCGCACGTCCTAAATCAATTAAAGCTCACTACCACCAATTTATGCAGAAGGGTCATCCTCTAAAGCTATATTTCAACTCACTTCATACTTTCCCCAGCTATGTCAAGACACTCAACCGTATACAGCAATGAATACCTACTCTGCATTGTCTTACAGCACCTCAATTCCATTAGAATTCAAAGAACAGCAAACGTGATTCTAATCCACCACAAGACGTTGAAAGGAAATTCCAGCTCGTGCATGACTAATCCATTGGATACACAATGACATTGGAGGATATAGTGAAATTATACCAAACCATCCCTTGTGTCCACACACATGCACTACAGACAACACACACACTCAGACTCACCCATCCTTTGTTTTGTCGTGCTGTGGTATATGCTGCGGCGGTGGCATTGAATAACAAGACGCTGGACTCGGTGAGTAACCACCTGAAACTGGTGTCGGATATCCGCCGGGACCAACAGCAGTTGCATACGGGTTACTACATTGATATGCGGCCGGTCCATATCCATGATAACCAGCTGGAGGATAATCGGATTGCACCACCATGCCATAGCCGGTATGAGGACTGTAACCTGAAAGGAGAGCACACGCATCTGAGACAATAAAATAAAAGGCCAAAGGAGCTCGCATACGTACCACTTGGATCCCTGTAGCTATCGATGTAGTGTGAGCCACCACTGTCTGGAGTCGATTCCCGGCTATACGGACCCGGTCCACCGATATGTCCAACCAAACCGAATCCCAGCGGTCGTGGTGGTCCGCTAAAGTCGACCGGTTCGGTTTGTGGCGATCTTGGAGCACTGCCAAAGCCATGTGGATGACCGAGGGCATCTGGGTGAGCACCGTACTGAGGACTCGTTATAATACTACACACACAAACAAAATGAAGCAGAAGAAGAGAAATGCTTAAAAATCAGCAAAATCGGTTGCAAACAAACTACCTGTGGGGCAGCCGCGTGACACTTAAATCCAACGTCTGTCCCTGCGGACTTGGCACTTGGGGGCTGGCTAAATGTGGACTCGACCCCGGCTGAGGGCTTCCACCGATTCGCTGGCTATAATGCGGCGAATTAAAACCTTGTGGACTAGACGAAGTCACACTCGAGGTGGACAAATCAATGACCGGTCCATT
This sequence comes from Cheilosia grossa, assembly GCA_963082955.1. Classification (NCBI taxonomy): domain Eukaryota; kingdom Metazoa; phylum Arthropoda; class Insecta; order Diptera; family Syrphidae; genus Cheilosia; species Cheilosia grossa. The sequence continues at coordinate 39,576,690 of OY720145.1, read as the reverse complement.
CGGTGATGGCGATCCAGGACCGCCTTTGTTGTAGGCTGCCGCCGCAGCCGCCGCTTGCGCTGCCGCCACCTTAACCGACAGATTAATGGCGGAAAAGCCCGGTGGCAGGGGGCCCATACTCGGGTCGTAATGATACATCGGCCTCGGATAGATTGGTCCATTATTCTCGTCATGCTCCGCCTTTAGCATGCTTGCGTGGACCATTTGCTGTTCCTGGAGGTACTTCTGCTGTTGCTGGTTGAGGTCATCCATTGCCGCTGACGACTGTGGCAGGTAGTGATACATATTCGTTGGTGTCCTCTGTGACAGACAGTTGTTCGGGTCGTACCTTTCGAATGCGGTCGATGAAATCGACATCGCATTCGGTTCGTATGATGGACGATTCGAGGTGTCGTAAGTGGGTGTACGAGCAGCGCTAACCGAATCTGTCGAGCCACCACCACCACTGTGCCCATTTAGCATATCACTCCCCGCATACGAGGCTGATGGCTTGGTAATTGATCCATTACTCACCATATCACTCATGTGGGAGTAGCGCATCACCGAAGCAGCATCCCTGCCATAGGGGTCGTCCATTGAGCTCAAATGCGAGGGATTCGCTGCCGAACTCGCTCCACTATTGTTGTTGTTGTTGTTATTGGCGCCCTGCTGCTGAGATGCGGATTGTGCGGATGTAGTGCCATTACTGCTGCTGTTGCTCATTAAATTTGCCGATCCTTCAAAAGCGCCTCTCTGCTGCTGCGGACTCTCTTGAGAGTTTTGCTCATTTATCTGCTGCTGTTGCTGCTGTAGACCAACAAATCCATTCATCTCTTGAGGCTGAAGTGCTGCTCCGCCGGATGACAATTGACTGCCAGCATTACGAAGGACAACATCATTTGTCCTCTGGCTGTTACTGCCACCAGACGAGCTGCCGTTGTTGTTGTTGCTGCCGCTGCCATTTAAGTGTGATGAATGCATGCTGTCATTGTTTGTCAATGGGGGTTGTTGCGAACCACCACCGCCACCACCGCCACCACCATTGGGATCGCCTGAAATCGATGATTTCGATTGACTGTCCAACGTGCTGTAGCCAGGCGTGGAGCTTGTATCACCGCCACCGAGGTACGGGTGGTGCTGCATCACCGAATGACCATGACTGTGGCTGTGCGGATTCGGGCTCTTCGCATAACCCCCCAACCCCACCCCCGACTCGGACTTAATATGGACACTTGATGGGCTGAACTCTGATTTGATTATTGGCATCGTGTTGGTTGGGTTGTTGTTGTTGGTCGCATGCCCCATTATGTTATGGCTGTTGTTACACTTTGTCGTCTTACTGTTGTTGTTGTTGTTCACACAATTTGTGTTGTTATTGTTTAGGTAAACATTCGAGGTGATTTTCACTTTCTCACTCATGTGGTGGTCTTTCTCCATGACATCGTTCCCATTCGAGGGGTAAAGGCTCTTCATTTCGGACTTGATTGAGGGGGAATTTTGATTGGCTACTGCTGTAAATGTTTTTAAATTAAATTTAAAAAAAAAACCGGCCTTTGAAAACTTCTTAGCGGGATAGATAACCAATTACTAGCAAAATCACTAATTAACATTAAAATGAAAAACAACAAAAAAAAAAACTCTCTTCTACAAACCTTTGGCAGCATCCGTCTTCTGCTGCAGAGCTACCAGTCCATTTTGGTATTTTGCTTCGCGGGCTGCTGCCTTTCTGGCAGCGGCCTTCGGACAACCGGACAAACTGCGGTGTACACTACGATTTGAACTGACATGGCCGCGCCCATTGCAGCCCGGTGTTGGGCATTTTAAAATTATTTCATGCAATGCCAATACTTTTGGAATTTCAAAATTTTGTTGTTTAACAGAGATGTGCATTTTTGGGATGTGTGTGACGTATATGAATGCGTTGATGGGTAGTAAAAAAAATGTTAATAATTTTCGATTAGTCTGACGGCATCTAAATTTTTTTCAAATATTGAGTAAGGTTAAAACATCGAATTTTTTATTCTGCAACCAATTTACGAATAGACACTTTTCTCAAACCCACACCACAATTAATTTACTAAGTTTAGTGAGTAGTTGTATAAGAGTTTCTTTGTTGTAATATGTTTTTGCTTGAATTGAAAGAGTTACAGAGGATAGATCAATTGCGGGGGGCGAGATGCAGTAGAGTAGTAACAGTTTTTTTCTATAGAAAGACCGATTAGAAGGATCATACTTTAGATGCGAGACCTACGAAATTTATACGTACAGTGTATAATGTTCTCGATACTTGCCACTCTTTGAATTTTTTTTTTTTTACAAAAATTATTCACATTTTTTTGGACAACGGTTTGGTAAAAAAACTAATAAAAAAAAGGGAAACGAAAAATCTCCACCCCGCTAAAAAGTATAAAACATCTAACAAAATGCAAGAGAACTTGTGCAACATCGCATGCAAAAGAGTAGATGAGAGTAGCCATGCAAATGTAGCAAATTATTTTGAGAGCTATTACATGGAATACTTACGTTCTGGAGTCACTTTGTCGCGTTTGGGACACCCGGAGAGGCTGTAAAAGGGGAATCAGTTATTTAGATAATATGTTCCTTTAAATATGATAACTTAATTCTATTGTAACAAAACAGGACGCTGCGCCATCTAGTAGATAATTATCAGTATCAGGGAATAGAAAACGATACTTGAATTTTAATGTCAGTCAGAAAGGGGTTTAAGTCTCCTTAAAAGAACTTTCGATCGATTCTAAAGGAAACGTTTCCAATTATTTCCTACCTACCTACGTACGGTTTAAATAAACGTGAAAATAAATACCGAGCCACAAGGTTCAATATTCATTCTATTTTTCGATGTTGCCATAGGTAAACATTTTTGGACAGTGGTAGCTGAAGAAACAACAACCTGTTGCAACCATGTTCTGCGGCACAAAACAGTTAATGATTTGACGGACTATATGGTGCCCCTAGGATAGATGGCACCTAATTTTTTTTTATAAATGCTAATTAATCCTCAAACTGTTCTTAAGCAGCTGGTCGATAGTGCTTTTCAACTTTCACTTCCACTTCCCTAGATAACCGGAGAACCTATAACAGCTAAGGAGGTATTTACAGGGTTTCAAGAGACTATATCAGTTTTTGGCTTGTTAGATCTCTGAAGCGATTATCAAAGCTCAAGAACAAAGTCGTGGTGGACTACTAAATTCCGTAAAAAAACTCAAAAGCCATCTTGAGGTTTTCTTTACTGCGCCAGGAATGTCTGACAAGTATTCGAGAACTGTCATGAAAGCGAGTTTCTGAATTCGCTGAATTGGACTCAGCAAAACATTGAAGATCCTTTCCATTCATCCCAAAAATTAAAAATCTCACACACAACGAGTGGTTGTGAGAAGATGGGCCTGGGGTCTATACGGACCTATTGCGGCAACTATTATTTGTTTATTTATTCTTTAAGTACAAGGGTCTTACAGAGCTTATGAGAGGCTATGATTTCCATCAAAGTAGGCTCCTTTGGGTGTTGCGACACTTTCACTATACTATGTCGGCTTTCCATTTGGGGTTCCAAGTTCTCTGATGAGGTTCTAACAGCTCTGCATATGCAGGTACCGCAAATCTTCTGAGACAGCTTCCGATATGAGCTCATTCTAGCCTATGGACGGTTCCAAGAGCTCTGTATATGGGTACGATAACCAACTTGGATGATCTGATGTTGGCTATCGTTGCTCTATTTAGTGAACTATAGCTGATGCTATGCCAGTTTTATTTTGGTTATAGCAGCGCCACGAAGTCAGCAGTAAACGTACATATTTAAAAGTGCTGGCTCATTAAAGCGGGCTACCGATAGGATACCTTTGTTTTGTCGAACCGTTTACGGCGTTATTTCGAAACTGATTTATATAAAGAATAGATCAAATGAAAGGTAGATGAATTCCCGCTTTCATTGCTTTGTCAGAAATTCGACAGAAAGCAATTTATGCAACTTTGAACGAGAGAAAGCGATTTCGTAAAATTGTGTACAAACTACAGAAACTGTGTTGGTAAAAATACTAAAAGAGCAATTACTATCAATTGAAATTGGGTAAAACTAACCTTCGATGATGCGAATACAGTCCAGTAGAATGACCTTGACCATTACATGTGGGAGTCGGACATTTTGTTCCATCTGCAAGAAGAATCCATTTGTTTGAATTAGCCATCATAAACAAGGACAATAACTAACATTTAAATTTTATTTCCATGCAAATAAAAGAAACCATTAAAATTACAATAAAATTAAATGTTCAATCTTATATCTATTATAGAAAGCTCGTACTCCCCCGAAGCGCCTTAAACACAACCCAAAAGAAACTTTGTTTTTGCCGAAATGCAAATGAAAATACTAAATTAAAATAGCTCTGGCACTCTCAACCAACGCCAACAGGAAGACAAATAAAAATGACACCAGATGTGAAACTGAATTAATTCTGTGGCATCCCACAGCAGACACCACTGACATTACGTACAACTGTCATTGTAACAACTAAATGTACTTGCCGCAGTAGATGGTTTAAAAAATTTGAATAAATCTCGATAATATTTTAAAATTCCAGCAGAGTGCGAAGAGTGTTTGGATGAAAATCATTCCAAGGCAGCTGCACTCTATGCCTCACATGTGAGAGAATCCATTTGCATTTAGCAACGGATCCCATTCCCATTCCAAGGCGATAGACATTCAAATATGTAGGAAGCGTTTGCGGGGGAATTTTTTGTTTAAAATCTCGCAGTCGTTTTAAAATATTTACCCAATGCCAACATCAGTCAAATGCGATTAATTAAAATTGTTTGCCATAAAATAATAAATAAAAGTCATCTATCATTTGCAGAAAGGTGAAACGAATTGGCATTCTTGATTTTTCCACCCCTTTTTCAAATGTGTAGGTAGGTACACGTAACATGCCTGCACCCCTTCCCCGAAGAGTGTGTAACACGTCAACCTTCTTATTCCAATCAACCTCGAAATTAGTGTTTTTAGTGGGTTCAAATTGAAATTAAATATTTCAGCTTGTCGTGTGTGTCAATGTAACATTATGGCGACATGCAAACGCGTAATGGGATTGGGGGGAGCGTCGCCAAGTAGAACCTTCTCAGTGAACTATTTAAAAGCCATTCAGGCACTCTTTGTGTGCTGTCATAATGACAAAACAAATACCCTATCGTTCTTCGTCTCTTTTAAATGTCGTTTTTCTATAATAATTCTCCTCTATGCAAAAGTGATATAGACCCCCTGCCAATCCGCTACCGCCAGCGAACCTACACGACACGAGCGTGTAAAGTGTGAGTACGTATCTAATGAAGAGTGTGCTAGTCGTAAATCTGAAATGCCAGGCAAATGGGTAAATAATTATAATCTATGGAACATAAAGCGAAGACGACATCTTTGTTAGGCACTTGTAGATTATAATGACTTGTTATGCAAATATGGATACAAAGGCCTCGAGCCATCTATACGTGGTTGAATGTATGGAAACGTACGGGAGCTACATTCAAAGAATCGGAGTCCCATAGGCGAAGGTGTATAGGTGATGTGATTTTTGATACAAATTCCTAAGCACTATGCAGTATTTTAAGGAGAATTGGGTTTGTCCCCTTCTGAACTGCTGTGGAGAAGATTTTATTACAAGATGGTAGTGAATGTAAGCAACATCATATTTTTAGTTTAACTTGTCTAGAATTTGTTCGCTTTTTTCTGTTCGTTTTATTTTTCTGTTTCTTCCAAAAATTCACCGTTCTCCTTAAAAGTACGATTCTTTTATATGTATGAAGAACGCATAATTAAAGAGTTGTCGCAAAACTTGAAACCGTATTCACTGAGGTGCGTTTTTGATAAGGGAAAGTGTTCGTCTGAAAAAATGTATAAGCCTTGACGAATATTTTGCTTTGTAGAACTAACATTTTCAAATATATTTCGTCTCGTTATTAATGGCATCAATTACTTTTTGCATTTGATAGCGAACTCATCGGTAAATGCCAAATGTTAAAAAAATGTTTGAGGCTTCTTTACAAGTGGACAGAGTCTGACCAAATTCCAATTAAAATATTGCACTGTCTTCTCAAGCTTGGAATGAAATGAGATGCAGAGATGTTAGTTATAGAGTGTAAGACAAGAAGCAGGGAAGGCATTGATTATGTTCATAACCTATATATTCTTAGAGAGTGCGACCATTTTCCTGCTACTCTACTGAAATGACCAAACTAAAAACGGACTCAAAATTTAAAAATGCTTGGTTGAGAATTTTATTTCGTTATCATGGCACCATTAAGCTTACACTTTTCGGTCTAATTTGAGCCACTTTTATCTAAGCAATCAAAATACTGTGCAGGCACTTGGACAGTGGATGAATGGGAGGAGTGAGATGCGACAGAAATGTCTTTTCATGAGGAACATATCCTCGGTAGACAGGTAAAACTCACTAGGTACATTTCGAGCTATTTGCAAATAGTGTTTTTTTTCTGCTGTTAAAACCTAAAAAACAGCAGTTGGTACAATATGAAAATCTTAAGCTCATTTATATCGGATCGATTAATGGACTTACAGAGTTGTTCTTGCGATATATCATTGAAAAATATAGTACTTAGTGGAAAAGATAATTTTATCTAACATATTGTCTAGAATTTACAGTCAGAACTCAATTTTTATCCACTAATAGTTGCATGTTACATTCTTAGAAATTATTGAATAAAATGTGCTTATAGTTTGCAATAATTATTGTCAGGAGCTTTTACCTATAATTGGCGTTCTTCTCGATAGGCAAACAAGACTTCCAAAGTTGAATAATATTTTAAGCTACTGGTTGTTTTTACTATTTGAAATCTTTATTATAAATATGATCAGCAGAAAAAGGATAACGAACTAGAAAGTTATTGATTTGCATTATATTGGAAATTTCCTTAAAAAAGCTATCCAAGCACGCCCGCAATTTTCTAAACAATTTTCAAAATACATAGTTGATGGATGGACAACCTATCTGCAACTCAACGCTGGGCAGATCTGAAAATCCCTCAACATTTTAGTGAATTGCAGATGTTTGTGAGTTTGATTCAAGGCTTTGACGTACCTTCATAGCAGCAGTTTTTATTTTTATATTGTGATGCCATAGCATTCCCATTTCACTGAAAAGCTGAACCGCATAATTTTAGCCGACTTTAAAAAACGAACAAACTTTGTTAAAAAAGAACTGTTTGATGATTAAAAAAAAAATCGAATTAAGAGTTTTTGGATTGAAATTATTTTTTTATCGTCCTGATATTTGACAGAACTGAAGCTAGGCGTTTAAATGAAAAGTTGCCACCGAGACTCAGCTGTAACTGGCTGTTACTTTTCACTCTTACATTTTGAAAGAAAATACGCAAATATTTCAACTGGAAGCCACAAAAACAATTTTTAACAAGAGACATCAAGAAAAACAACAGCTCATGAATTCCGAAAACATTTGTATGGAGTACAGTTAAGTTGAGCTTTGGTCAGTGTTTCAAAGCGTGCACAACTGATTTACGAACTTTTGACTTAAATCAGTTTTTTACATTTTACTTCACCTTTTCAAATATTTAAAAGTTATTGGAACAGCAAATCAAATGTTATTAAATGATTTTTTTTTTAAATTCGTTAGAATATTTATGAATTCAATGAAAGCAATAATCTCAATAAATCAATCTTTAGGAAACTGCGACTGGTCAGTTCTTCCACTTTATGCATTTAAATTTGTTCTATAATTTAGAGGGAATTCCATGTCTTGAGTTTCACATTTCATCCCATAACTTATTTTATGCTAAAGGCTTTGGTTTCGGTGCAAGCGAGTTTCACTCGCTCGAACTCGCAAAGTTCGCTAAACTCATTCAAAAGTATACATTTCCTATGTTCTGGTTCGGGACTTCGGGTGCATAAAATCTACGCGCGCGAACTAAGCGAATCCCAGCGAATTTCCAAAGGTTTTCTATTTTACTCGCGCGAACTAAGCGAATTTAAGTTCCTTTTTTTTTGTAGTTTGAAAGTGTTTATGCTGCGTTGTGTTCCTACTGATTTTATGCAAAATGGAAAGGAAAAGACTTCTGCAAAAATACAAAAAAAAAATGCCGTCAAATAGCTGTGGTATAATGAGATTTGTACTTCAAAAAGCTATTCGACAAGCAAATCGAACGATGATGGGATTAAACTTACCCAAAGCACGACATCTCAAAACCTGCTACTTAGCACTGCTGCATAAATATTTCGCTAACTTCGCTGAGCAAAACACGTTACACCCGCAAAGCTCGCGAAAGTAAAATTAGCTTGCACCGTAGCACCTTTCCGAAAGTTACATTTTGGTGCATTGGACTTCAATTTTGAATTTTCTAAAATGTAACAAAAAAAAAAACGCCAATGAGAGGAAAGACAAATTTTGCTCCTAAGAACTCTTAAAATCTCTGCGTTTGCTAATTTTGTTTCAATAATAGCCGAAGTTCCGATTCCCGAACTTGAAAAAAATATATGTTGCGGGGCCAACTTTTTTCTTTCTCCATTTCTGATATCTCAGATTGAACATCTTTAACGTAAGATTAACTTCGTGGACATCACTATTTCTTCTTTTTTTTCGAGAATCCAAAGCATATGACGGGACGCTTTCTATGCTGACATTTAAAGTAAATTGTAAAATTGGATTTATTGTCATGTTTTTGAAGCCAGTAGTGACCATATTCATGCTCGATGAATTTCAATACTTTGTTCTCAATATTGAAGGTTTTCTTAAATGTTGCTTTTTAAATATTTTGCCGTTTTTCGAACATTTTTTGTAGGCACTCGAGGTTTTATTTTCGTGGATATCAACAGAGTTATTCTTCAATTGCGCTTAGAGCAACTGCGTTTTTCTATGGTCATTTAATATATTTTACACTAATAAGTGGATATTTTCTTATACAGACTCAAACTGATATCCATTCTTAAGCGAGAACATCTAAGGAACCGTAACGAAATCACAACGAATGCGGATTTATGACTCCTGAAAGACTACTCTTTGGTATAGAACAAGCCAAGCTTTAAGGAAGCTTCTTGGAAACTTTATTACAAAAAGCATACGTTTTGTTGTGGGATGCAGTCTCAGTGAATAATGCTCCTAGGTGTAGCTAGTTTTAACTGAGGCTTGCAGCTTCAGCTTGAGAACAGTTATTCTAGCTTCTTTTTTGAATTAACGTCGCATATTCCAAGCTTTTACATAACACAACATTCTCTACTTCCCGTCAAAAATATTCAACGGCCACTCCCGTTTCGAGAGGGTTCTTTTGACAGCGAATCTTGCAAGTCGTCTCATAAAACCATCGACCAAAATCAACATTCTCTAGGTAACATGCATTTTTCAATATAAAGGTTCACGGATAGTTAATTTTAAGCAAAGAATACTTTTAGGCGTTCATATTGCGAAGTAGCATTATTTTCAATGTGAATCCCTACTAAGTACCTACTCGTATGTGTGTACGCTCCTAAGCCACTAAACCCTATACATCGCAGCGTTTTGTCCCCCACAACATTCAGTGTATTAGAAAATTTCACATGTGCTACATCTAAAAGCTTTCAAATAACGGAAACAACACAAGCAAACATAAAAAAAAAACACATCACACAAAGGACAGAATAAGATACAAAAAAAAACCCTTGCACAGAACACAAATACGCTTACCTCTGCTCAGGCTTCCAGGTGAAAATGATGGTTGTGTTGCGGCGCCCTGATCAAAGGCAATTTTGTCATTTGATGTCGTCGAGGACACAAGATTTCCCATGCCCGGACTACCGATATTGTTGACGGTAGTACCGTTGGCAGCGCTGCTGCTGCTGCTCACTGCCGATACAGTAACGACTCCCTCACGAGCAATATCCTGCATAACAGATGCCGCTCGGCTGCCAACTCCTGCCGGCTGCAGGATGGTGTAGTGCTTTGTGTCAGGTGTTTCCATTGTCTGTGGATGATGTTGCTGATGCTGATGATGATGATGATGATGATGGTGCTGCTGTTGCTGCTGTTGTTGTTGTTGTTGTTGCTGCTGATGCTGCTGCTGCTGCAGCTGGGAGTGCTGTTGATGATGGTGAAGGTGATGGTGGTTGGAGTTCTGAATGTCATCGTCATTCTCCTTAAGGGATTTTGTGTTGATTACCTTGTTGGTGGCGTCGTCGCTTACAGCGCTAAGTCCCATACTCGGTGGCGTTGGTGGCGGCGGCAGCTGATGGGGGTGATGTGAATGATGATGCACACCTGCCTCAATGACAGGATGTGGCTGATAGCTGAGGAAAGCCGATGTCGATTCATTACCATATGTGGGCGCCATCGTTGGTATGCCATACGCTGATGACATTATACCGTTGCGCTTAATGTCAGTCGGTGGCTTAAACGCGGATGCCTGAGAGAATGGAATTTTTTTCCTCGTCTCCATGTCGCTGCTCAGAAGATCGGACTTCGATTCCGAGCCGTACTCTATCGACGACGACGACGATGTAGACGACGGCGATGTCAATGTCTTGTACTGGGAGTTGAGCCTCGCCTGGTCGTTCTCCTTTTGTCTAGGAAAATACAAGAAATTGTCGGACTCACGTCGGATGCACATTAAACCCTTTGAATCATACTTTGCGTATTTTTGCAACGGCGACGACCCATGCTTGTGCTCTTCGAAAAGATTCTGAAACGGCGGATTCTCGTCCTGATCGTTCAGGCGATAGAGATTATTTCGAGCATCTGGCCAACTACCCGACAGACTCTTGAGGGCGGCTTGTGTCTCACGGATCAGCGTCTCATCATCCTGATCGTCACATGTAAGCTTGCCGTTCTGTTGAGCTAGAGATGGGGTGTTGCTGCGGCCATTCATAACCGGTGGAGCTACAGACCGTTTCTTCTGCGGCAGTGTGCTTTTGTCGTTCGAGTTGGTGTCTTGTTTTATCTGATTGTTGGTCGTTTCCTCTTCACGAGTGGAGCGCTTTTTGCGCTTTATCGTCGTTTCTTGGTCGTCGCATTTAACATTTGATTCGGGCAGAAGGTCTTTGGATAGCGGTCGCTTGGATAATGCCATCATTTCAGGAGTAGACTTTAGGGAAGACACATAATGGTTGGAAGAGAGATTGGTTTACGTATTTTCTTTGTTATATTTGAGTTACATTCGAAATGATTTTCGAAAACTATATTTTGATTTCATATAAACTAACTTAACTTAGATTTTCAAATTCTGAGGCTTTCACTTAAGTTTTTAATTTCTTTCTGAAAGGTATGATTTGTGGAAACTTCAGCCGACAAGTGTAAATATAGAATGAAACCAACAAACAAAACCTAAAAAACCTGTAACTGTGCTCTTAAACTTTAATGAACTAGTTTTGACATGTCCTTAATTTTTTGTATAGTGATTAGGCCTCTTATCAATTTAGACCTGGCTCCGGTGCATAAGGCCCCAGGAAATAAGCCGTAAAAGTAAAAATGAAATGAGGGCAATCTGAATATAATACAATAACAATAAAAATAGTCTACATGCTGCTTCATTTTTTGAGGCCTTGTTAATTTTATTTTTCCTATTGGACCTTCATTTCATTATTTCTGAAGCCACAATCATTATTAGAAAAAAAAAAAACATTTTGGGGCCTTATTTATTTTATCTATTTTTTATTGAATTGAATTTTTATTGTCCTGGGGTCTAATAGACAATTTGCTTAGTAAGATCTTCTCCCACCTTCTCTCTATATGTTTGGCACGGTTCTCAGGCAACTACCTATATCCAATCGTATAAGCTCGTTAAAGTGTTCCTCTACAGTTTAAACGGTTCCCTGGGTTTTTTTTCAAACTTTATCTATAGGTTTTGTAGGTTTCTTAATGCGTATACTCAACTGCAGTCTAAAAAACTAAAAAGATTTTCATCAAACTTCATTTCTGGCTTACACAGGTTTGCACCGAATTTTTAATTTAACGCTACCTATACTCTATGTACAATCAAAGCTCTGAATAAAAATAAGTCTTCCTAACAGCCATACAGCCATTGGTCATTGGTCAATTTGACCCTGTACATCTTTGTAGTAAGAGCTGTTCTTATGAAAATCAAAAGTACTAGGAGATGTTTCTTCATCCTCGACTATTTCGTATCGAAATTTTTCACACAAAAGGATATACTTGTTTACAAATTTTCAGCTAATTAAACAGGCCTAGTGATTATGGATGGAGATTAAATAAAAAAGAAGTTTAGACTACTATTTTTGGAACGAACGGAGGGGACCAACAATTTTTATTCTTATAAAAAGAGTATTTAATTTAAAAAGCACAGTCTTCTAACCCTTACTTATAGTTCAAGTCCAAATTCTAAGGAAAAGACCGCATATGAAGATAGTATAGTATTTTGCTGATGCCAAAATATGTTGACCACTTAAGCAAAGTGGCAATTTATTTTAAGAAATATTCTTCACAAATTTTTTTAATGTGAAGACGTGCTAGCCTGTTGGAAGTTCCATGCACTGAGTTAATGTAAACAGGTTACTATTAGCTATGAGTTTGAGGAGACATCACAAAGTACGGGTTTCGACTATTTTTCAAGTTCAAAATTGTCCACCTCCAAATTGTGTGATTCCAGTTTAGAAAGCATTCCTCTAATTTACAAATGCTCTCAAACCTAAGCTAGGTATTATTTCATTTCTTCCAATGAGTGGTAGGATAGAAGGACAATGCCTGGCTCATTTGGAGGGTTTTGAGGCGGCCACTATTGACAGAAAAGCTACACAGATTACAGTTTTATTAAATGATTTCACAGATTCACAAAGAAAAAAGTTTTTAATAACCGCTAAAAAGGGAACTCGTACGAGCCTACAGAACTTTTGGGTAGCATTAAGGACACAAATATGTCAAAGTGAGCCAGAGCGTTGACTACAAAGTAAGCTATGTCTACGAAAAGTAGTGAACGTAATGTCAGTTGTCAGATATCTTTCAGTTGAGTATCACAAAGCTCAAATTGCCGACTGACAAACAAAAGGATGGATTCAATCGTAGTCAATTAAAATATGCATAATGCAAAACAAAGAGTTGGTCTTCATAAAATAATCAAACTCAAGCTTCTCAGTAACAAAACAAATTGTTTAAATACTACGATAATGTACTCATTCAAATTCTGACTCAGTCAAAATTTGTTTCTTTTCGTTCATTTCCGAACTTTTTTCCGTCGTTTTTGACGATGACTAACAAATCGTTGAATTTATCGGAGGTACTTAAACTGCTCAACATTTGTTAGGAAAGACATAGCTCTTTATATTATAAAGAAAAATGTTCTTCAATGAAACCTAAAACCTATGTAGCATTTGCTGCATATTTAAGTGGCACCCGGAATTATAAAAGAAGCTTACCAAATATTTTTTTAATCGATTTATAGCATTTGGACAAGATTGATTATATTAATTAAATAAATTGCGGTACGCATATTTAGGGTCTGGCGCAAGCAAGAAAATATTTATAAACAGGTAATCAAACCAAACGTCAGTCCGTTTTGCCGCCGTTTTGAAAAGGATCAACCAACTACTAGTTGTTGTTTTTTTTTGGGGCCTAAGCCTCCACAGAGCTAGGTTCTTAAACTAACTTGATGGCCAGCCAGAAATCCCTTACTAGAGGGAAGCATGTGAAATAAATAAGTCATTTAAGCCATACATTTTTTTTTTCCAAAAACAACTTTTAACTGTTACTGTATAGATTCTATTTTTTAACAATATTTGAACGGACTAGTATAGTGCTCAAGAAATTCGTGTGGACTGATTATATTTATGTGGAAAAAAATGTAATGGGATCCTCAAAGGAAGGCCTTCAGATATCAGATTAAATTGCGATCGAAGAGAGCGGAATAGTTTGTAGCATTCCGTCTTTCAATACAAAAATAATCTAGAAAAAATGAGCAAACGTTTTATTTTTGAGAAGCCCTTGTTCGGCATTTTTTCGGGCGAAAACGTTCAAGTGTTCTAGTGTCGACGAATGATTTGAACCATGTAACCGAAGGAACTTAAACGTTTGACCGTTCCGAGCCTGCACTTACCTCTGAAAAATAGCCAAACATTCAAAATTCGTAATTTGTAGTCCTAGATTTCAGCTTTTGTATCCGCATATACTCCTACGTATCATTGAACACAAACCAGGATTTTTGGTAATTGATAAGGTACTGTCCAACATTGTCGTTCATAAAAATATTAACTTTGGGGATCATCTCAATACGAAAAGTTATTGGTTCCAACTAGGTTCTTTGAACTGAAAGCGATGCAATGCAGCATAGAAGGCACAATCGATGAGCGAAATATATTTTTGGAGCTCAGGGAATGAATATACCGGACAATTTTCAAAACGGTTTCATGCTAATTTTCCTGATGTTCAATGCCAACCAGGGGCGACAACACAGAAAAAGACCTTACTTTAGGTAATATGCAGGTCACAATTGTAAGAAAATTTCAACAAATGTAATGCATTTCCAAAGACTAGAGAGGTGTACTTGTTGATAGCCAAATTTATTCCAGAATGAAGCGATATCTGCCTACTATTTCTCCATTAGTAAAGTGTTTCCTTCCTTGTTATTTCTAGGGCTTAAATATTGAGCTAGGTATATATTCCACCAAAAATTGTCGGGGATCGGTGGTTTTTTACCTATCTACTAAAAACATTTCCTAACCTACTTCTTTCACATCATCACTAACATTTTTCATTTTAACCAGGTTTTGAATTTCTCAAGTAGTCTCAAAATTTGCCACCTAACTACAGCTTAAAAATGTTGACCAATAATGTTGTCTGCAATAATGCTTCTCAGTCTGACTGGTCCCATTGTAATATTTTACGTTTTAGATGGATGGATGTCCAATTTATAGTTATTACTGTTTTTTTCATAAAACTGAACTCCGAGGAATTTCAACTAAAGACACTTTTTTCAAGTTACATAGGTCTAACTTATACGCTCTGGTTTAAAAGAAAAACCAACAAACTCTGACGAAAAAAACCAAAAAGCACTCTTCACTGAAACTCACTCAACTGGCTTAATATTGATTTAAAAATGTAAAATCTCAACAAGACAACAAGAAACGCCTAAAAGTATTCTCGTCAATTTGTCGACGGGTTATCAATTATCATAAAGAGTGTTGTCCACAATTATTGCATTTATGTGTTTATTTTTATTTAGTACAATAACATGTGATTTACCTACACAACAAGTCAGTCATCTAGTTTTACTCTGAATCTGCATTTGATATTGCTATTTAAAATATATTTCGCAGCACTGTGTTAATTTACAAATCACTTTTCCACTTGTGGTATGTATAGGTATTTTATTTCTTTACGCAACTCGGTTTGTTGCAATCATTTGCTGATTCGTAACCGAAATTCACTTATGCAAAAAACGGGGGCGACATTCCAGCACAGACCGCGTGCATTACCGGCAAAGTCATAAAACCGAAACTATACTTTTGACTTTGATCTCGAAACCGAAACGCAGACACACTTTGGGCTTGGATGTTCTTAACGAAATTTCACTGTCTAATGAAGTTTTGGGCCAAGTAAACTTTCCGAAATAGTAAAAAGAAACTTTGTTCGGGTAACAAAACATACGAAAGAAAGAAAGTTTTTCACTTCGATTTTATATTTTTATCATTTGTTGTTGTTGGTGGTGGTCGGTTGCACGGTTAAGCGTGCGATTATTGGCCGATGATAAACTTGAACAACTGCTAAACTTCGTGCAGAGCTCTTTGTCGGCTGATTCGCATCGTCGTCATCGTCTCCGTCACACCGTTGTCGTCGGTTATTATCCTGCGACTTGTACTTGATAAAGTTTCTTTCACTGTTCTCCCGAAAAGTTTTTTTTTTCACTTTCTTTTCCCGGAGATCGGTTAGTTACTAGTTTGAGAGTCAGAAGTTAGTTAGATGTTAGTAGTATCTATGTGTGTAATTATATGTACATCTCGCAATGGGTTATCCCTTTTTATTGTTGTACACAAAACTGAAGCAGAATATCGCACGGGCGAGACAAAAATTTGGAAAACTCGTCTCTACCTGTACTAAGTTCGTAGCTAACTGGCACCAAACTACCCGGAGTTTTCCAAAGTTGTCGAACTTTACGATGGAACTGCAGCCAAAATTGCTTTTTTGTTGTTGCCCTGCTGGATGGTTGGCTGGCTGGCTGGCTGCTGGCTGGTTCCACAGAGAGAGAGAAAGGGGGCGGTCACCCCTCCACTGTGTGGATTTCTGCCACTGTGTGTGCTGTGTATGCTCGCATGAGGGTGGGTGTGTATGTGTGTGACGGCCAGGTCATATGTTGTGTGTGGTGTGTTGTTATCGTGGTAAAATAAAAGAAAAACCGAAGCATAAAAAACATCGACGAGAGACAAAGCATAACAACGGGAAAACAGTCCCAAGGAACCGAGAAAGGACGCAGAAAAAAAGCACAACAGTTTGTGTGGGTGGTGGTGTACAAAGTACGACAGTGGCGACTGGCGACCTTATTCGGAGAGCCCTACCATGCAAAGGCGCTTGGTAAGTTGGTACTGCTGCCAGACAGAGAGTCCTTGCCACCTGCGTGCGCAAGGATTCTCGTTTGTTTTCCATGTCTTTTTCCTCATCGACTGGAAGCTTTTCTTTTGGTTCTTATTTCCTTTTCGGAGGACTCAGTTCTCCGTTATTATCCTGACGGTGATGTGCTACGTTTAGACGGTTGTTGCTGTTGATTGTGTGAAAAGCTGTTAAAAAAATCACTTCCTGACGTAAAGACGAGCATTCGCAAGGACAAGTGTTTTGCATCTGCAGCTGGTGCTGCTACCCGGTACAGGAAGGATGTCCTGTTTCGGCAATTTAGGGGAGTGTGTGTTCTTTTATGTGTGGGAGTGAAACTATGTGATTCAATGATTCGAACACTGGACAATGGCTGAATATCGTAATGTTTTGCAAAAAGCTTACCAACGACCGCCTTAGACGTCAGTTTTGCAATACCGGTCAAAGGATAAACGCTTTTTGGTTTGTGTTTCGATTTTTTTTTCTATTTTTGCTCCTGTTTTCCATTCACGGGTTCGTGCCGAGTGTACTTTGGGGTAGATCGAGATCCGTTGCGGGGTGAGAAATCGTAGGGGAGGGGTGCAGTGTATGTGATGTGTGAATTTACACGTGATCGGTGAAAAGTTAGCTTTGACTTGTTAAAGGTATCTCTAGAGATAGATGGATTCTAGTCGTTGCCGTTGAACCTGGTTTCCAAAAAAACTGTCGTTTTGAATTTGAATCCTTATTTGTATGTTTGTGACATTTTGCATCTTGCAAACTGTCACAAACCGCCGGACATGCAATGAAGGGTCAGTTCTGTGCCGGAATGAAGCAACAAAAATATCTTCCAAAATCATTTGGCGCACTACCTATTTAGTTACCTATTTATCAGGGATACAAGTCTTCATTTAGACATCACCCTTTTTCGACCAATGAACAATGTTGCAAGGGTCTTACGATTTTGGTAACAATTCCAAAGTGGCTATTTTGCATTAGGTATATGAACCTACATATGTTGCCATAAGCTAATGCGATATTTGTCACTTCATTCCGGGGCAGAAATCAACCGCCAATGCGGGTGCGATCGAAGGTTCCGTTCAGATGGTAACATGTTACTGTCGTATGATCGATGTCCTAGATTGGCTTAGTAATGTGTTTTTATGTACATCCAATTTTTCATTGTGCGCTGAATACCTATAGACAAATGCCAATAAAATATACCTAGATTTAGTAGAATTTGTACTAATTTTTGAATACATTTTCAAAATACCTCCATAAGTATGAAACGAAAAGTAGCAATTTGTCAATTTTTCTTAAGCTGAGCGAATCAGAAGGTGCTTCTCATGCAATTATTGTCAGGGCAGCAATCTAATAGTCTAATAATCAAGTAAAAAAATGCTGTCATAACACTTGCGGTCACTTTCGACTTTGTTTGTTAATACAGAAAACCGAATCTAACTTTCTGTTACGAGTTATTCAATCCATGTTTTTGTTTTATTCAAGGACCTACCTATGTATTGCGGCATGCACAGAATTTTTAACCGATGGGATGCCACGTCATTATCGGCCAACGAATTTTTTTGCTCAAAGTTTTTCGAAGAGGATATTTTTTATAAAAAGTGTGTGATACTGAATTTTGCGTCCACTTACATTTTTTGAAGGATTACCGAATGCGTATACCATACTCTCCAATAGCTTATCCTGACTTATGTTTCACAAATCCTTACTACAAAAGAACTGAAAAAGTTGTTTGACTGTAAAACGTGTTTGGCCGGAGTAGATTTAAGAAATGCCCTGATTTGGTTCCGGTTTTAACACGCAATTAAAAGATGGAATATGTTTTTCTGCTGTCCGCTGTTTGGAAAGGGAAATTTAAGTTAGTACCTAATCCAAGCAAAACATAGAGAGAGGTTTTAGTAACGACTGTTTTTACGTCGTTTTGAATTTCCTTTGTCATGTTTTTGGGACGAGTAGGTCAAAGAGGGACTTTCTCTCGGTCCCAAATTCGGTGAATCAAAAACTATAATGAAATATCATTGAAGGTGTGTAGTCTTTTAGCCACGTAAGCCTTATTCTTTCCTACTGTCGTATCGAGCATAGTTATTGAAATAATAGTCGCCGCATTTTGAAATTCAAAATAATTACCTTCCCAATTTTTTTGAAGGCTTTTTTCTTATAAAATATTCACTTGATTTGAAAGTACTTTACACTTCGCATAGGTGGTTTATTTTTCAAACATTAATTTATTTGTTTTTTTGGAGCGGACAAAATGAATCCGCTGAGTTAACTCAACAGCTCCTTTTCAGTGAATCAGTTTTATAAAATGCAAAACAACTGGAAAAAGTTTTTTATCTTGGATTGCAATATGTACTATTTAAGACAGCTCCGATTATTATTGAAAGCTTGGCACCTATCAAATTAAATGTGACTTCGACATAATGGAATATAACCTCAAAGCAGGGCCGTCGAGAGAAAACTCGGGCCCTGGACGGAAAATTGCCCTGCCCATTTACGTATAGTGAAGGAATCCAAAAGCCTCCTTATATTGATTAATATCATTGAATAGATTTAATGTAGATTTTCTTCTTTATTTTGAAGGAAAGCGAAAGAGTTTATATATTAATAGATTCATATTCACATAAATCAGAGTGTTTGTCATGAATAAGAGTGTCAATTTATTTTTATTTTATAAGTGTTTTTCACGCATAAAAACTTTTTCATTCATAAAATAATTACGAAGCTTTTATTTGCGTTGTTTTGTACTCCACTTTTATTTACGATCTCTTCTAATTTTCTGGGCAGCAACTACAATTACATGGAAATCGATTTTTCGTTAAAGGTGGTTCGACACAAAGGGTAGCAAGCCCTGAAATACGATCTTGTGAAGAGCACGAGCGATGAAAGTTTTGTACTCTTGCAAGGTTGCTAAGGCACCGTTCAACACTAACTACAGTGGTTCAAAATACACGCAGAGCAACACAAACATTTAATAAAATAGTACTGCGAAAAAATTTGCATTCAAGTAACTCAATGGTGAGATGTTTGCTTCAAAGTTGGCATAGGTAGTAGATAATGTTTCAGGTGGATTAACACTTTTTCCAAATCAGATTCGTGTGATTTGTATTTTTCGACGAAACTTATTGCCGCATTTCGAATGAGAGTTTCCTCCGTTATTAAAAATTGTTACTAAAAGCAAAATGGTATACATTAAAATTCGTCATTGCATCGAACCGACGAAAAATTCCTCTATTTATTAAATCACATAACACAAAAAACGTGTTTCTGATCAATTTCGTTGGTTCATTGTCCGAGTTTTCTTCCAAGAGCCTTTTTTTATTTTTTTTCTGTCCAACTACTATTGCAGTTGCAACCGTTTGGCATTTTCGCAAAAAGTAAGATTTTGGATTTCAACGTCAAAAGTGACTTCTCTGATTATCATATTTGGCAAAAATTATGCCTGTTCTTGTCGTAATCTTTATTCATCTATTTTATTTTTGCTACCCGGACGTGATCGCTGCTTGTTGCCACTGGCCTTTGCTTGGTGATGATGAGCGGCGTGACCGTTGTGACTAAAATTGCAATTTGGCATTTTTTTTTTCGAGAACCTGTCATGATTTTCTGCCCACTTTTAGTTGGACAAGGCGCTTTAAAATTTTTTACAAATTGCTCTTATTCCCAAATAAAAACCTTGAAAATGCACGCAATTGCCTATGACAACACTAGCCGTATTTTATTATCAGCGTAATCTGATCCGGATCAGAAATTTCACTTCGCTCCTTTATTCTTTAAACTTATCTTGTAACATATTTTCTCAGCATAAACTTATTTTAAAAAAGTATTTACCCATTGTAGATACTTGGTTTGGAAAAATTTACTAAATATTTCCCTTTCTATGTTGTTTTTGATAGATTCACCCAGATAATGCCACAGCAAGCCGAAATACGGCCAAAGATCTACTGTACCCGACTGGACTATACAGATACACCTACTCCGAACGTGACGTTAACTTTATTTCGGCGACGAACAAGCGGAGGCACTCTCACATAGACGAGCTAATTTCTGGTACGAAATAGAATTCTATGATAAAGAACTAAGGTTTCAAAAATGTTAAAACAAGTCATACCATACCCAATCCAGGTAAGTATTAGTCTAAGCAACACAAAAGATACTCCATAGATGCATTTATGTAAAGTTTAATATTTTGCAAAAATAAATTACGAGCTCAAAAAGGAGAAACCGTCTTTCATTTCCATTCACCATTTCTCAAATTAGCTATGCAGCACACGCATTTATCTCTCTACATCCCGCCTTAAGCACGATGGAAGCCATCAGTCTCCCTGCATAAAGCAAAGTCAAGATATAATTAAAATCTACGAAATTAATCAACAACTTGACGTTGCCTTAAGGTTTTCGCCGTTCCATTGGATACCCATTACGGGGCCAGGGAAAAAGGATACACCAGCCAAAAAAATAACCAAAAATGCCACCAACTGAAAATCGCATTTAGCATACAAAATGATTGACAGCGCATAATTAAATTAATTGAGTAATCCTTATATACAGTCAGGAAAATCTTAACTCCTTCTCGGTGGTGGTGATGCTGCTCTTAAGATCGTGTGTTCCGCCGCCGCCGCCACCGTCGTCGTTGATGGTGATGGAGTGGTGGTGTATTGGATAATGAAAAACTCAAACCGCATCCGGAGCACACAACAACAGGCACCAAAACTAAATTGAATGAAAATGAAGAACGCCACTTCATCCCTTAGGTTACCCCTCCTACACGCGTAGTGGTTTCGTTCGTGGTTTTTGGCATTTCCATAATAGCTAAGGTGTTCCTCCATATATATTCACTGCCACTGTCATTCCTCCGAGGAGTCGCTTTGCAGACGAAAAAAAATAAGAAACAGAGCAAAAAAGCAACTCAACTTCATCATCGGTACACATCCATGCACAGCAGCCCGCGAAGAAAGGATTCATCGAAACAAAACCCAAGAAACGTAAGAAAAAAAAAAAGGAAAACACAAGAAGGAGCCAGC
The DNA here is from genome assembly GCA_963082955.1 of Cheilosia grossa. Lineage (NCBI taxonomy): Eukaryota > Metazoa > Arthropoda > Insecta > Diptera > Syrphidae > Cheilosia > Cheilosia grossa. The sequence continues at coordinate 39,555,161 of OY720145.1, read as the reverse complement.
AGCAGCTCCTCCGCAAACCCAAAGGACTTAGATTAATTTAAAACCAAAATTCTGGTGTTAAGTGTCTTTTGTGCACTCCAGCATGACAGTTTCAGCCCCACCTCCGCATCGAAAACCTCATAGGGACGCCACCCACTTCATTCCGATTCCGCACTGCCAGTGTCTTAACCCTTCGCAGATAAGGTTTTTGATTTCTTTAAACGGGAGGTTATGCAAAAAGGATACGGCACACGGAAAGAAGTGCTCCGTCTCGACTGCCAGAAGGGTGCGTGCTGCGGTCGGGTTTGCGGTAGAGTGGCTTATCATCTTTGAAGAACGAGAAATCCAATTTCTTTGTTATTTTCCAATACACAAAGACGTTCACCGAAAAGCAGTTCACATCTAAAGCGTCGCACATTAAAAGCATTTGGATGTTTCACCATTCCGCCATCGCAGTGCTAGATATATATTTCTGTATAATTCACAAGGACAATTGCGCTAGACAATCCCAGTAGCAGCCGCCGCGCTAAGACATAAAAATCCGCTCGCTAATTCGCATCCGCAATTATTTCTTTTCTTATAATATTTTGACGGGATTCGTAATGAGTTGATTATGCTGGTTGGTGTTTTCCGAACCCCTCGCGAATACTCGTATATTGTGCCCTGGCACAGTCGGTTTCTTCTTTGAGGGGGTTGATATAAATTTAAAAGGAACGCGAACGCGACAACTCCACAGATTATGGTGTGAACAAATGAAGGAATTTCTCTGCGTCGTCGTCGCTTTGGTCATGAAAAACAAACAATTTATGAATCCGAAGGACTATTAAGAAAATGTGTCAATTTTAATTCGGCGACATTTTTGGTAATTAAAATTTTCCATTCGCACTTGGGAGAAATGGGAGCCGAGGACAGTGGCACAGTGGCGCTGCTGCGATAGCAAATGACGAGTGTCGAGATTTACAGGGCCGTAAAAAATTGTCGACTGCTGTATGGAGTAATTGGAATTGGAATTCAGTGGCACGAATCAAAGGATATTGGGAATGCAAATTATTAAAATGGAACTACTTAAGGTGGGGACGTCAACACGTCAACCCTCATTTTTTGCTTCTTTTTCCATTGAAGGAAGTGACGACTAACTTACATGCAACCAATAATCACCTGAATTTGAAGTTACGCCACTGGCCAAATTTTGGTGTCACTGCATTAGACGGCGTATCCAAAAAACGCGTTCGAAATGTATTAGGAGCATTTGGTGTCATCAGACATCAGAGAGTCTAAAGCCCTTCGTAACTAAAAAAGCCTCCTGTTGAGATGGGGAATATCTTTCCAGCTCCCAAAGGAGCTTGCTTAACACTGAATTTAAAATATTTACTTCCTTCCCACAGCTGTAATCTTATGTAGTAGTTGACAAACACTGGGAATTGCTCACTTTTTTCAGTGCAGAAGATGCAAATAACCAAGGTCTGCGTGACCGACCCTGGCTTCTCACAGCCATTGGCATCTCGCATATGCGTGTATATTATTTTTGGCACATCAGGATTCAGGAATCCTCTTCAAGTATATGCCGAATAGCACCATTGACGATCTTCCAGTATGACGGGATCTAATTTGTTTCTGGGCCGCCTAAACCTGAAACCTTTACCTTCAAACAGAGTTACTGCAGAGCTACTACTTCCCGCTTTTGATAGAAAAGTAGGTCTGCAAGATTCTGAGTGATCTAATGTATGAAACGTTTGCAGCATATTTTGTGGGACTTTTTTCGAATTTCTGTGGATTATAAATCGTAGATTTAATAAATAAATTAAAACGAAATGAAAGTATGTACTAGAACATGAATCGGTGTCGTCTTCCAGTTGTTAAAATAAGCAAGGTAGTACCTTAAGGCTAGTACAGACCTGTTCCGGAACGAAAAATCCCATACAAAAGTGACACAACGAAATCATGAATGAAAAAGTTCGCTCTCCTTTTCGTTTTTCAGTATGCAGCTGCTGCGAAATGATGGCGGAAAAGTGGGTAATTGTAGTAGATAGCTTGGTGTAATTCTCCACTCTATTTTCGCACATGTTTATTGCCCTGGACATTAAATGCTTACGAAAATTTTACATTTATGCGTAGTATGCAGATGATCCGAAACGAAATTTTCCGGAGGTCTCCAAATGAACAGCTAAACGTCTGCGAAAAGGCAGCGGAAAATAATTTGCGGGGAGTTCCATCTGCGGTTGCACAAGTAGCAGTATTGCCATCACCGGCTATTTATCTGCGTTTGGTGATTTTTAGGCACTTAGGATTTAAAAAAAAAATGCATGCTTCAATTGCGAACGTACTCTTTTCGTATAGGCCAAGTTACATGTAGCCATACGTAAAACGAAGCCGTAAACATATTCTTTTGCTTTTTTTGACCACTTAAACTTGACGGTTGAACTCAATCTTAGTCTTCAAATTAGAAAATTTTCTTTAAATTTTCAAGAAAAAGTATTTATACATTTTTTCGTAGGAAAAACTTTTCCCGATCAACTTCTCAGTTAATTCCACAATTAACTTAATTTCTGTCAGGATTTTTTTTCTGATGGAATCCCACCAGTGGTAGTTGCTCTGGCCGTCTATTTTGAAACTAACATTGTCGTCTTTCATCGGACCATCTGCGTACTAAGCTTTATACTGCAGTGTTGTATGCTTTTAAAAGATATATGGAGCCGAATTGAAAAATGTTGGAGCCAAAAATACGCAAAGTCAAATACGAAGATCAAAAATTTCAACAATTTTTTTTTGTAATTCATAAACACACTCTTATTCTGACTAAATTGTTTTTAAAGACGACAATATTAAATTAAACAAAAAAATAAAAAAACACAAACTCGTAATAATTGAGAGACTTTTTCCAAGGTTAACAAAAAAAAAACTTTTTCCTGGAAGGGGGCATACATACCGCATACTTTCAAACTTGGACAGTGTGTTTTCATATTCATGAATATTTTGAGATATGATTTTACTGCTAAATGTAAGAGTCTGTTCAAAAACTGTATGAAAATGGAGTTGGCTCATCTACAATTAACTGTTTAGAACTTTAGTTATACGAAAAGAGTACGTTCACAATTGATTTCTGCATTTTTTTTTTTATAAATACCTAAGGAGCCAAACTTTAAAGTAAAGTAAATAGCCCAAAATTAGGATAGTTCTCCAAATCGGAGATAAATAACACTGCTACTTGTATATAGCAGCTGATGGAACTCTCCACAAATTATTTTCCGCTGCCTTTTCGCAGACGTTTCGCCGTGACGTTTGTGACCACCGGAAAATTCGTTCCGGAACAGGTCCGTACTACGCTTAAGAAAGAGCATTTTACTCAATTATTGAGGTTGTACTTACATATCCTTAAAGCCCAATATGGCAGACAATTCGGGTAAGGAAAAGTAAATCGAATGTTTTCTTTGGTTAACCTAAAGCCAACCTTTGATTCAGAGTACAGCCACGAAAAATCTAATTTTTCTTTTATTTCCTTGTTTCCTTATTTTTTAGTGTAAAACTGAATTCAACGAGTTTGCCTGACAATTCCACGAACATTCGTAAGTCTTCTGAGAATGCTCTTAGCACTTTAATAAAGTCTTGGTACACCAACCTAGTACTTCGGTACTCTAAACACCCTTGAGCGCTATATTCGGGAACCCCTTGCAAATTTATTTGGACAATTTGCTACTTTTATACATATAGGTTTTGTCTTTTCGAGGTTCTTTGAAGAAGGTGGGCAGAATCGATAAGGATGCGTTATATCTATCGTACAACGAATAAGTGATTTAAATCACTATCTTGGAATATGATGGAAACCTAAGCTTCAACATTTGCCAAAATTTCAAAAAGTGGAAGGTGTTTGCAACAAAAACACTCAGGCAGCTAAGGTTGTCGAAACTCAGCGCTGGGAGTAGGTATATTATATGCCAAGCATCTCACAAAATGTGGGCGGGATTAAATACGGTAACGGATATAGAAAAACTTTTTCTACAGGAAAAACATTTTTATAAACTTAACTTCATGCCCGCAAAACTTCAGCGGTAGCGGACTACTAACTGATACAACTTTGAACACATTTATTTTTTGTTTGAACACAAAAAACATTTAAAGCTCGCACCGTAATTCAAAACAAAGAGGGCTGGTTTATACCCTCCCAAACCTCATATGGGATCTTAGCTGATCAACTCATATTAGACAGAAGATAATCGATGTCGACTGTAACATGACAGTTGGTGGGCCAAATTTTTAGATTCAGAATGCCAAAAGTGGCTCAAGTCTCCCGCTTTCCCCCTACTCATCTTCAAAGGCTAGGTACCGCTGAAATTTTAGCAGATTTTCAAAAAAACACTTGAAAGCCAAGTTCTCTGGGTCTTTTTTGAACGAAAATTTATCCTAAAAATTTGGGTGCAAATCAAATGTCAGGCAAGGTAGCTCAAAAGAGTAAAAAAAGTCTTTCGCGAAAACACACTCAAAACGTTCAATGTTCTAAAGGTTTGAGGAATGCTTTTTCAAATCGAGAAAGGCCCTCTCTACGTGTCTATCCCTTTGTTAGTAAAACTGAGCAACGATCCTGAAATACCGACCTTCTTTTCAACAGTTGTATGCAATAAGAAAAATAAATTCGTTTCCTCCGTATAAAACTCAGTCTGGCAAACGTCAAAATAAAGCCATCGCAGGTATTTCTTGTTATTTAATCCTTGACGTACCATTAAACTCAACATCTACAAAGGAGTGCCTACGTCGACATCTTGCAAAATGCACAGCTTTCATTCGTCAATTAGTTGTACAAAAATATACACAGCACAATGGCTGCACAGAAAAACCATCCAAACAAGAAAAGCCAGAGAAGAGGAATTCATTCAAAGCCAAATATTAAACGAAGCAGAAAAAACGCTTGACAGCATTAACGTATTTCTTTCGAGGACCCACAGCCATAATAATTTTCAAACGCGCGAACGAAGCGACATACAGAGCTTGACTTAACTTACAAGCGCCCTCTGGGCCCACCATCGTCGCCATCATGCGGAAAGCGGAAAAAAAGAGAAAAACCTGAAACTACAAAATGGGGGTAAACTCTTCCGAATCGAGGATCCTCTTTCAAGGGAAATATCGAAAATCCTTGATTAAGATTTTGCATTCATTTGTTCCTTTTTCTGTTTCCCGTACATATTCCCACACCCGGCACTCTTCATGCGGTCCATTTCCACTGAGGGGCATTTATTTCAAGCGAGACCTACCATATCTCAACAGAATGCACTGCTGTACAAATGGGACGCCTAAAATAGGACATGGAACAGTGATTGCACTGTGCACTCCAGTGAGCTGAGGCGAGCTGCTGCTGTTGCTGCTGCTGCTGCCTCACTACGCCACAGTCCTATATGTACAAATGTCCTGCACAGAGCAAAAGAAGAGCGTACAAAATACGAGCAGCATGAAAAAATCGAGTCGACGCGATAGGTGAACCAACGCAAGAAGGCGGGTCCTGTCGTCTCAAACCTTCCGATTTCATTGGAATCAAGGAACATAACAAGAAAAACCGAAAAAAAAGAATCTACCAGAGAACATAACTCTTGGGAGAAGAACGAAATGGCAGAAGAAAAACCAGAAAAAAAAACCAAAGAAAATTACATATTTTTCCCATTTCCATTGGGAAATCCTCGGGATAATACATACAACAGCGCTGCTCCACTCTCTCCACGGCGTACACGTACATGCAAAGAGATGGGGAGAGGAAAACCAAAAAACGAGAAAAAAGCTCAAATTTTTATTGCATTTCTACCGCTGATCCTGCGAAGGATGTGGAGGCACTTTGTTTGGGGTTTTCTCTTTTGTTTTTGTTTTTGTCCTGCCTCACATCGTCCTGTCGCTGGGAATTTCAATTTGTGTGAACTCGCGACGACATTTGTTCACATTTGCTGCATTACACACGATTTACGTGCACGATAGTGATATCCTTGATTATCAATGTTGATTGGAATGGGGACCTATAGCTATGTAGGGTGGCAAAACAGATGGGGGTATTTCTCAGGACAAGGAATCTGTCTTCTTTTCACCGCTATATGTGATACAATGTGCTGTGAATTTATGTCACATGCGATTTTCACATAAGGCAAACTAATGCGGCGTTGGAACCGTTTGCAAGAGAGCTCATCCTCGCAGCTACGGCTAGGATATAGGAATATGTGTGTGCCTAGTAAATAAAGCTATGTAGGTAGGTATGGGTGTGAAGCGCTTGTATTAGGATTTGTTCGACTGAGTCCGTCGCTCCGTCGGTCGTCCACATCGGCAAAATAAAAGTTACCGTGGTGACCGTTTGTAATTTTCATTAAGGACTATGTAGGTATGTATGTTGAACTAATTAAAAAAAAAAAAAATATAGGTACATGACTATGTAGGTAGGTAGGTAGGCACCTGCATCAACTTTTTCTATTCTCTGAGCAAATGATATTGCAATGATTGGATTAGGTTCACCAGAGCGTTACCTACCTGCTCGTTTTTTGAAGAGGAAGGGGTTCACATAGTTCGTACTTGTCTTTTATAATGCGGTCTTTCTAATTAGGTACCTTCATATGGAATGGAATGTCGTATGTAGAGGGAACCCATATTTTTTAGACTAACGTGTTAATTTTTTAAGCTCGTTCGCTACGACGAACAAGTAGTTCCCCATAGCGGTTTTGTAGCACCGTTATTATATTATTACCAACGCGCGCCAAAAAGTATCCAATTGATATTTAACATTCGCTTTTGTAGTGGCTGGGGTAGGATGTAGGAATTAAAGTTATTCGGCGTAGGTTCTAATTATAATCATTTTTAGTGTCCAGGCTAAATTTTTCCAACTCACAGCGGCGACATTTTCTATACAAAATTGCCTATTGTGACCCACAAAATATTTAGTGTGAAGGTTAAAAATGATTATAAATTTAAATATAAGTAAGGCCCATTGTCTCGACTTTAAATTAACGGAAGCTCTCAATTGCGAATTTTTACGATTACAAGCAAATAAGAGCTAAGTCAAACATCATAAAACTAATAAGAGCCGTCGAGCAGTGCCGCACGCACGGTTCCCATACTTGACAATAAAGTTTGTGTCCAAAAGTATGGAAACAAAAATGACCAACTGTAGCTAAAAATGACCAAAATAATTGAAGTTCACAGTTTTGAGTTTTCTAGTCATCTGTCAATGAATTGAAAAATGAAGGAAATGAATGCATTCAGTGATCGTGTATGTGTAATCAGTGCGTTCAATTAAACACATTAATGCACCATTTGCGATTACATCAGACGAAAAAAAAAAAATCGCTTTATGCCAAAAACACATGTGCAGAATTCAATGCGCAGCAAGATTAGAATACACACGTTTATATGGCTATAACCAGCACTGCAGCACTGCAACATGTCTATATTTCTAAATTTGCTGCAAAATTCAAAGGTACCACAAAAAAAAAAGAAAATAAATCGCAATTTCAAGTATTTGGCATCATCGCCAACTCTGCTGATCGTATTTTTTTTTATGTTTTGGTTGTAAGCACATCAGCTGCTTAGTTGACGAATGACAGCAGCCTTGCTAGCCGATGCAATGCATATCAAACAATTTTCTGCACATAATGTGACCACATAATGCAGTGGCTTAGTGGTTAGTGTGTTGGGCTACTAAGCGAGGGGTCCAGGTTCGAATCAATGCTGGCGGAATGGATACTATAGTATCTTTTGAATACTCTCGCAGGATACTGTGATACTCGACACTCTAAGATGATACCCTTGCTTTTACGTTAAATAATTTTGTAGAAATGTAATTTTACCACATCCTTAGTTAACGAATAAATTGCACATCTCAATGTCTGTCAAATAATTTCATTTTATAATCATCTATCCGTTCGCATAGCATTAATGCGAATAAAGAATAATTTAACCTTTAGAGTACCAAGTATGGTACCTAGTTCCCCCATTAAAGTCAGGTATTAACTTTATTCAAGTTTATTTTAATATTGTTTATAGCCGAAATACATTAAGAAATGCAATTTGCAAAGTTTATTTTCATCAAATTCATAAAAAGCACGAATTTTTCTAGTCATCCATCACAAGAGTTGTTTAAAACGTTTTTTTAGCAATATAAAGATTTCTTCAAATGCAAGATTCCAATGATATTGACTTTAGCTTAAAAATAAAAGCTCGGACAAATCGACTATTTTCCATTTTAAATATTAAAATAAATATTTCTTAAATTACGAAGTGGAGGTTACTTGGATCCCTTTCACTTTGTAATTAATCTTTTGTATTAAAAAATTGACAAAAATGTGTAGTCACGTTGAATTTCTTTTAAGAATGCCAAAAAACTTGACTACTTAAAAAAAGAATTAAAAGCAATTATTATTCAACGGAATACAGACAAAAACGTGGTCGTGCAGGACCCAAAGTCCCCCAATCGGTACTCTAAAGGTTAATAAAGAATTTTTTTGAAAAAAAAAACTGTGTAAAATAGGTACTTCATGTTAATATACATTCGATACTTTTGCTTCGAAATGATACCGAAAAATATGGGCTTGGGATAACAAAAAAAATTGCAAAACGACAGCACTGGTTCGAATACTGAAAAAACCCAAATTCCAACTAAGGGTTTTTTTCCACTGCGCCAGCTCTCGCGAACATCTGACAAACATCCAAGTTTTTAACTGTCTTGAAAGAGCTTCTCAAATAGGCTCGGCATACAATTTTAGATCAGTTCGATTCGTCCCTAAAATGAAAAACTCACACAAAACTTTGAATTGTGAGAAGCTAGGCCTAGGGTCCATATACGAACCTGTTGCGCCAACTAATTTTTTTTTTATAGATCATACATGGTTCGACGGAATCTTTACTTAATTTTTCCTGAAACCTTTGAAAACCCTTTTTATGATTTATAAAAGACCAAAACAACTTGGAATTATATTTCAGAGCGTTTTCAGTAAATAGATAATTATAACTTTAAGCACAGATCTACTCATACGACGTTACATACTTTAATTGTTACTGTGTTCCGATCTTTTTTTTTATTGCTGGTGTAAGGTTTGTTTTTCAACCCGGATAATCATGAGGGCCCGGAAATTCGTAACAAAAAACTTGTATTGGACCTAATTTTTTATTTTTTTTAAAAATGGAATTAAAATATAAAAAGGAAGTGAAGTCAATATTGAAGTTGATATTAAATATCTTCAGAGTTAAGTCTCCGATTTGCAGCTGTTTCGAACTTTATACGAAAATTCCAAACAGTTGAGACTGCATTAGGAGAGATTCCATTGCACCCAAGAAGGCAATTGAAGAGCCACATTGAAGGAAATACAGACAACGAACCAACAAAATTAAGCAAAGAAGTACGTTTAAATCGAATATGTATCATGATTAATTAATTATTATAGGGTAGTGGGAGGAGTCATATCCTCACATTCCTTCTTCATGCGCATCTATACACAGCTGGCGGTTTAGCTTTTAAACTTGTACATTGTTTGGTCAAGGTAACCCTGATTTGGGTTCCAGGTCATAGCAACGTTTACGGAAACGAAAATGCTGACGAGCTGGCCAGGCAAGGCTCAGCTCAGAAGGATGTGGCCAAACTACAGCACGGAAAAAACAACCTACGTTCTAAGTAAATCACGAAAAGTTATTGCCAGAAAAACAGCGATAACCACAGGCTATTGGCCAATAGGGAAACACGCAAAAAGATTAGGCATCCCACATAATACACACTGCCGCAGCTGTTCTGACGCACAGCCGAAAAAGAAACACTCACTCACTACCTTTGCGCATGTCCAGCACTAGCTAGGGTCAGACAGCGATCCCTGGTTAAACTCTTCTTTGACTCCCTTGAGGAGGTATCGAAAAGTAGTATTAGGGAATTGATAACCTTTTTGAAATCCACAGGCTGGATCGAAACTCTCCTATTCGACAATCTTAAACAATCAGGTCAAATTAGTGGTGGCAACCTACATTGTTTGGTCATACGGGACTATATTTAATACCAAGAATAGCTGTGTTTGGTGTGCCGAAGTTTTTTTTCCTTGAATGAAATTTTACAAGGCTCGTTGGACATATTCTCCAAGCTCCGAGATTGTTTGAAATGCAAGTCATGCCTGAATAAAGTGATATATGCCGAGCATCCTCATTCTGTCTTCATGAAGTTTTATTTCTATTTCGCGTAGTTTGTTAGTTGGACCATACTTTCTTATTTACCTATTAAATATTAGATTGCGGTGCTTTTTTCCTTGTAAGCAGGTCAATTCAAATGCCATTTTGTTCGCAACTTGGCTGGTAAAAAATCCCAAAGTAAACAGTCACAATTTTCAGGCAGAGGCTGATTCCAATCCAGTTAAATACTTGCATCCTTCCATCGCTATCCAATTTGATATTCTGCACCAACCTCCAACAGTTTTGTTCCAACTCGACCTACCGCCCAACGAATCTCATTTTTAAATAACGTTAAAAACCACAACACAAATATGTCTGCGAAATGAACTGCCAAGCAATTGTCTCACTCTTTTAATAGTAAAAAGAGTCTTTCGGATTCGGATTCTGTCATATAGAAAAATATACCCAACTCGTTGGTATAGGTATCCTTCAATTATTAATGTAATGCGCCTTTTATTTTCGAGCGAATCGAGTTTCAAATCGAAATCCCAAGCGCGGAACAAATTGAATTTATTTCCCTAACCCGGCCAATTAACAAGACCTCCACGCATCAAGTCTTCATGTACAAAACATCGCGAACCGAAGGCAACACATAGCACGGATGGGATGGCCTTTCGCCAGAAAACCGCATTAAAAATGTATTTACCTCCTTTAATTAGTTTCTCTTCGCAGAGCCTTAAATACACGACACCAAACTCCAAGGACTAACACTTTAATTTGATGTGCCAGGCCACAGCCAGTGCGGAGACCAGAGCCAACGCTTCGAAATTACTTTGACCGAACGTTAGTAGTACATTCTCGCCGAAGGCTAAATTCATTTAGACTGCTCCTTTGTTTGGGACGCGCAGAAACGGAACCCGTTTTTATTAAGATTAGCCACTTTCTTAACCCTTAACCCTTTTCTGGATATTCCTAAATACAAACTGCTCTCGCCTACCCATTCCCATGTTGAAGACATTTTGCTTTGTTTTAAGCGGCAACAGCGAAAGGGGCGAAAATATTTAATTTTTTTATTGCATCATCAACATGAGCGCCTTTTGGTGCTGAAAGATGATTTTTTTTTTTCTCTCTCTTTTTGCTGCCATAATATGACTTTGCTAATGGCTATTTGTAAGTTTTTAATAAAAAGGATAACACACCGAATGGAGGAGCATCCCCACTGTCTGTGCGAAACCCTTTTTGGGAAAAGCCGGTGGGCTTGTGTTGTTGTGTTGTGTCTCTGTATGGCGACTTTTCGCGGAGCAAATTTCTGCATGAACGCAGTCCCTTATGCCGAATTCACAATGTCGCGTTGACGCGCGCGTGCGTTGACAGATTATGTAGAAACAAAGCGTTCATATGCTGCCACACAAAATACAGCTTCAGGCGTTGAGTCGACTTTAGATCGTAAATATCGTAAAGTTCAACGCGACGCCTGAGTAGACCTACTTTCTACTATCACGCGCGTTTGACAACTTGAGAATTTCGACTTGTTCGATTTGAAGACATAGAATGTGCCGTTCATAGTTGGAGTGGCACAGATCCACTAATGTTTATCACACACAACTTTTAAAGAGCTAAATGATGTTCTTTCAATGCAAATTAATTAATTAAGTGTGTGGAAATGACGAATAACATTTTTTCTTGTAGAGCAACTACTGATTTCTTTAGATTTTTTTGTAGAAAAAATATTAACCAATTATGGTTGCTTTTTGATTTGATATATTTAATGTTAAATATGATTTTCTTATTTTTTGGAGAATCCTTTTTCAAATCGTGCATAAAAATTGCAGATAGAAGAAAAAAAGGAGTACACTTGAAATTTTAATTCTGCTCTGAATTTGTGTTTTTTAGCCAAGAAACAAACCGAACTTTTAATGTGTCATACTCTTCTCTCTCAACGCGCATTCGCTTCAAAGCAGCATTTCGTTTTACAAAATTGTTGCTCGCGCGCTTTGGCACTTAAAATCGTAAAATTTCGATAAAGCGTGTCAAAGCGCACCGACGCACGCACGCGTTCAACGCGACATTGTGAATTCGGCATTAATGATAAGAATTTCATCAATTCGGAAGTGTAATTAACATGGCATCAGCACAGTCACTGAGCGCGGGTTATATACACAAAGTCATTTTTAGAAAGCGTAAAAATTGGCCCCGTTGTAAATTAGAAGTGGCTCGCACTTTCCTTGAGACACATAGCGAGCTAATGAGAAAACCTCCCTTTGTACCTACTGAAAGAGCGTTTCTCTTTGAGGGGTGATTGTCTTTGGCGCACGCGATAATTTTAAAAGGACTCAGATGGAATCGTGACATGAACTTTTCGCCGATTGTAAATCCTGGCATTTTTCATCATTTATCATTTCGTTTGCTGAATAGATGGATCGTTGGCACTTTACAAGGAGTTTACGCGAATTACCCAAGGATTACCACTTTCAAGATGGGTTTCAGTTACGGTGTGATATGAGGATGACGATATGCAAGGGAAAAGCCATTCGATGTTGGGGATTTTAATTTTGAGCTCACAGAGAGCACACTCATTGATTGACGCTGGTTGGGCGGTGGGGGTAGCTTATTCTTTAAGATAAACCGAGTGCTACATATTAGTGTCGAATGTAACTGAAAGAGATTTCTCGCAGACGTTGTTTATGGTCTTGGGAATGGAGGCGTACCTGCAGTTAGCATGATATGTAAAATGATGTGGAACTGGAAAGCCTGTGCAATATTTTTGTTAAAACTCATCTTAGAGGTGATTTGAACGGAAAAGGAAGTCCTTGTCTACGACTTGACTTGAATTCTGCGCTTGCAATGTTTTATAGGAATTGAAATTATTTTGGCAATAACTTCGTTGCATAGGATTTCCCAATAAAGGGGGCCACAAAATCCTTCAATATATTGAGGTTATGCGTTTTAACTTTATAAAGGGTGGTTAAGTTTTAAGGGCCGATTTTGATTTTGAATAAAACACAAATTATTTAGGAAATTACTGTCATTTATTTTTATTATGATAAAATAGGTATGGTTGAATTTTGTATGGAACAATATATCGGCCAAATGGCCGCCGCGACCTCGCCGGCACACCTCCATCCGATGGTCTAAATTTTCGATGACGCTGAGGCATAATTGAGGTTTTATGCCGTTAATGTGCCGAAATATCTCATGCTTTAGCTCTTGAATTGTCGCCGTACACCTTTCCTTTCAAATAACCCCAAAGAAAGAAGTCCAAAGGTGTCAAATCGCATGATCGTGGCGGCCAATTAACATCGCCACGACGTGAGATAACACGGCCATTGAATTTCTCCCGCAAAAGAACCATTGTTTCGTTAGCTGTGTGTCAAGTGGCACCGTCCAGTTGAAACCACATATCGTCTACATCCATATCTTCCAATTCGGGCCAAAAAAAAGTTCGTTATCATCTCACGATAGCCAACACCATTCACAGTAACTGCCTGACCGGCCTCATTTTGGGAAAAATACGGCCCGATGATGCCGCCAGCCCATAAACCGCACCAAACAGTCACTCTTTGTGGGTGCATTGGTTTTTCGACTATCACTCTTGGATTATTATCCGCCCAAATGCGGCAATTCTGCTTATTGACTGAGGTGAAAATGTGCCGATTAAATTGAATTTTTTTTGAGCTAGTTTGTTATTGCTGACAGCTACTTGTCAAATCGTTCAAATGCTAATTTGTAACTGACTTTTCATTTGATTTCATTTATTTTTTGTACTTGTATACCAATAGATTTAAGAAGCAACAGAATTGAAGTTTTTAATTTCTACAAGAAACACAATTAAAATCTTGGTCTTAAATATAAATTTGTGCTTTGTTCTACTGATATTGGAATATTCCCGCCTGGGAAAAATTCGCATTTCTCAAATTTTTGGTTCAACGCGTTCCTTTTCTTTTTGGCTACATTTCATTTCGGTGATCGAATTCTCTCGCAATGAGAGAAATGTGTCATATTGCCAACATTGAACCAGAAATAAAGGGAACAGACCTTTCAAAACGACTTTTACATCAAAAAATTAATATATCGGACGAAGTTACTTGAGAGCCGTCAAATGTTTGCGAACTTGCATGGCCTCTACTCGAAAAATATCCAAAATTGATATTCGCACACGATCCTTAAGGAATAAATGAAAGACTTTTCAACAAGGGAACTTATTTCTAATGGAAATAAATTTAACAAGGTAATCTCTTTGACGTGTTTGCATTTTGGTGATAAGGAACGCGAGTTATTTTCGAGCACAACTTACGTCTACTGTATGCGAAAATACAATCAAGGAGTAGAGCGACTTAAAAAAAATTAATGATCAGTACAATCAGTCCGTAGAAATATTTCCAACATTCCTCCCAACTATTTGGGTGCATGTTTCTCAACTAAAGAGGCTCACGAACTTAAAGAGCCTACACAGTCCACTTCAATTGGCTGTACTTCCCCCATTGCACGGTCATCTCCAAGTTTACCTTGACAACCTTGGCACCGGTCGTTAGCGAATGTCTGATGCATTTTGTGTCCTCTTTTGTAATTTTTTGTTATCTTGGGCAGAAGTAAATCTGACATAGGATTTCATTTCAAGTGAGGGTCAGAGCAAACCCAAAAATATTTGTCGTCCGGCTTACGACCATGTAAAGGGCAATGATCGTTGTATTTTTGGATCAAAGATCTTAATTTGAAAAAACGTGATGCCCCAATATTGGATATTTGCAAAGCGGTTGTGTCCAGCGTTGCCAGACGTTCCCTCCAGGTTATTGGGGAAAAACCTCCAGATTTGGCTACTTTAAAAAAAAAAAATTGATTTTTGGCACTATTTTTTTTAACGTCCCCCTAGACTGGCAACACTGATTGTGTCGCAGTCTTTAGTCGATGAAGTCTCATCCATAGACCATTATTGATGACATTTGGTGGCTTCACGTTCATATATAGTTTCATTGGATCATATCTAGCCCACTATTTCTGTGGGGTCAATGGGCATTCTGTTGTTGAATGTCTCGTATCTTTCGACAGTGCGGTCGTGTTCGTGACATTATTTTTTGCAAAGGAAATTTCTCCAAAGCTCCAGCAATGAACTGGTACACTACTTCCTTTGTGAAGCCTCCACATCGAGCTTCGTAGCTTTGATACATGTTCTTTTCAGTCATTTGAGTCTCGTATTGGTTCCGATCTCCTTGATGAAGCTTTGCACAAACATCGTGAACATTAGAGACCGCTCTTGAATCAGATGGAACTTCTTATAGAACAGAAATGGTTTTATCAGCCGCAAGACGTTTAACTTTCTGAAATATTTAGTTAGCTCAGCACCGAAATATTTGCATATTTCTCTCCCGTAACTGGGTAAGCTGGTTTAAGTCGATCTTGGCATCATTGAATGATGTACAGACTTCATAAATCCTACAGAAACATCATCGGTCAACCGCAATTCGATCTGCCGGCGGTTGGATAGAGCGAATGATTTTACTAATGGATAGCCTCCACGACTTGATCGCTTACAAAAAAGTTCGAACACGTTAGATAAAAAAAAACAAACTCATTCAGCAATAAACCCCATATAAATATTTGACTGGAAGTTTATTGCGCTTTATGTAGTAGCTATTTGACATTCTCTCACTACTCACTACTCCAAACAACAAAGCCACTGGCATATAAGTAGGCCGTCAACTTGGAGCCCATTCAACACCACTTCATCAGCACATTTGTGTCATTTTCATTCTCCGATTCAGATACAAATTCCTGAAAAAAAAAAAAAAAAATATACAGAATGTATACGTGTATTCATTTTCCTCATTTCGTTTCCTGTTTCCTTTTCAATTGTTCGCCTTATAAATCATTGAATCAACAACAATACCCCCAGCTCCACGCATCCAGCAACAAAGACATTCAATTCCTATCGACTCGCAAATGCCTGTGGATATAATAAAAACTGAAATCCAAATACCAGCACGACCAATAACATCTATGCATAAATTCAATGGACCATGTCCGAGTGTACCAGAGACGGATCCTGTTTTTCTTCCATTTAAAATTGAGTTTTATTCAAATTGAACACGCCAACGCGCCAAGCCAGTCGATTGTTATTTGTGTGTATATGTATTACTTCTGAGCCATGGAATGAAATTTTATATGTTCCATAAAAATAATAAAATAAACATACAACAGGAGAAGAAGAAGTAACAGAAAAAAAAGTTCACCACCCGAAACTTTTCTTTACATCACACATGACCAACCCATGCCACCCACTGCCACAATCACCCCACACGGATCAGTGGATTCATTGTGCGCGTTATTATTGCTCTCGACCAACCCGAAATCTATGCAAATTTAATTTCTCTATTTTCTTTCCCTTCCACATGACCGCCTTGAAGAGGAAAAAAAAGAAGTTCGTTCCTAAGGACATTTTCTCTGCGGTAACAAATGGAACTCGAATAGAATGCTCATAAATATCTCCATAAGAATCAATCATGTCCATTCAGAGAATCCATTTGTATTCATGTGTCTAACCAGAAGCAGTTTTTGCAAATTTTCGGCACCCCCGACCGTTTGCGTCCGAGCATAGAAGGGTTGGCGTACATTGTAATAAACTCATATGCTGGCGGGAGGGGGATACTCGTAGCTTTAAAAATTTATCGAACTCTCGCCACGAGCTATTTTCACAGAAGTACAGAAGGTCCTTCTTTTGCGGATACCCTCATGTACACACGAGCTATACACAACCGCCACCATCATCATCATCATCATCAGTAGAAGCTGGTGCAGGACTGTTAGAGGAGGAGCAGTACACCCACTCCAAGGGAGAGACCCGAAAATTTCGATATTTGCTCCTTATAAATTCGTGATTTCAAAAATGTTTTGTTTACTCTGTGCAAAGGATACCTAATATTGGGAAATATTATAACCATTTTGTATACTTTTTTGTTTTTGCGGTCCAATTGACGAAGTCGAAGGGTGCTTTGAGATACGAGTATGTATACGCTCTACCTATATGCATGCAAATAGCTGTGCGCTCACAATTTGGTGGGTGGGTGTAGGGAAAGGAGAGATGTGTCAATATCCTGGACCGACGTTGTTTGAGATTGTTATGACAGGACGTTGTAACTTTTGATGATGGTATGCGCTGCACCGATGAATCTGATATTTAAAATGTTCTCTGCTTTTGCTTTATTGATCAGGATGATGACAATCGATAATGACTGCAATCCTTGTTGGGTCGTTCGTTGTCTTCTTTGAAAGACAAGAAGGCTAATAATGTTCGCCATAAATGAGGGGATGAAATAATTTCGGTTTCAAGTGAGGTATTAATATTTTCCATGGAGGGAGCCGTCTTCTTAGGCATTCTAAGGAAGAGTACAATTCTGTAGCTTCCTTTGCTTGAATGACTTACATTTAGGCAACTGAAGTTGTTAACTGACAACACATTGGTCGTACAATTTGCAGAAATTTTATCGAAGGCTTTTTGGGATTCTTGATTTGACCCAACTTTTGTGTCCATTGCGTTGAGGGAATGCGTTTGTATAACTCTTTAGGGGCAAACTGTTTTACCGCAAGATACAAACAAACGAATATACCTGGCGAGAAAGTCGAGAATTGGTGCACCCTTCTGTCATATCAGCGAAATGATCCAGACTTCTCCTCTCTATCTTCTCTTAAGTAACTACTACTCAGTTTGTTAGTTGAAAGAGGACACTCACTCATAAGCTCATGAATATCAAAATAACTTCAGTCGACCTTTCTAAGCTCGAGTTAAGTGCTCCGAAAAAAAATTCATGAATGTAGCGATAAGCTTACAAATTGCTTCGAAGGCGGAATCACTGGTCAGCTGGGAGGGTACCTACTGATCATGGAAATTATTAAGTACATACCGATTTCTGCAAATTTTTGAAGTGTTTTATATCTATATCTATAGGATGTGAGTGCTTCTTCTTCTTTCTAGGGTTCGGAATCCTAGCTTTTCAACTTCGCCCAGTATTTAATCATCTGCTTTATGTGAGCTCTTCTGCCGAAGAATCGTTTGGCCTTGTATTTGCTTTAGATGTCCTTTTAAAACCAAATAAATAGTTGGCGCAACAGGTCATTAGATATCTCAAAATCCCAACAAGGGATTCATAACAAGGCCGATGTCATATTTCGTGTAGTTCGTCGTTGAGTCTTCTCTCAAAACTGTCAACGAAAACGGGGCCAAATGTCTTACACCAAATATATTTCAATCCTGTTTTTAGAGATTATGCTTCAGATTCCTTGAGCACGACTGGAACTTCGAAGGTCAGATTTTAGCCTGCTCTGTCTAAAATAATCGATCTAATAATCGAGCTTCCAGAATTTGGCCCTAGTAAATGTTTTTAGAATGATGAAAACATTTCAAACAACGAATCTCGAAACAAATGATTTTGTTGGTTCGATTTCCCACCTTTTCAATGGAAAGCCATAGGACTCATTCTTCTTGGTTAAATAAAACCCAAACATCGTTTTTGAAGCTAGCGCTTTTGGCAGACTTTAACAGGCGCAGTAGCTTAGTGGTTAGTGTGTTGGACTACTTGAAAATTAAAAAACAAAACAAATTATAGATATAGATAGATTTAAGGCCGAAAAGTAATTATTTTAAGGATATTGATAAGTTTAGCGCACTCGCTTAAAGCCAGTAAGCTAGAATAAGATAATAGTTAATTTTAAATTAGATTTAATCGTTTTTGTCTAGTATGTAAGTTTAAACAAAGAAGTGAATAAAAATGAATTTAAAAGTCAAAGTTAAAAAGTGTATTGGACTACTAAGCGAGGGGTCCCAGGTGCGAATCCCACAAAAACCGAAATTCCAGCTTAGGGTTTTTTTCCACTGCGCCACCTCTCGCGAACGTCTGACCAACATCCGAGAGTATAACTGTCTCTAAAAAAGAGCTTCTCAATTAGCCGTTTGGAATCGACATAAAATTGTAGATCCCTTCCATTCGTTCCAAAAATAAAAAAACTCACACAAAACGAATGGTTGTGAGAAGCTAGGCCTTGGGTCCCTACGGACCTGTTGCGCCAACTTTTTTTTAACAAATTTAATATTTCCGCTTTCTCTGGCCCTTGAGATGGAAGTCATTATTCTTGAAGGCAGAATTACCTCTCTTTCTATACCCCGCAGATTCTGCATATATCGTTGCTTTGTAGATTCCATTTGCGGAGCATGGTCCTGATTGTATAGCATCCTCTGATAATTTCCGTGAGCATGAAAATTGTTGAAGTTCGATCGCCCGAAAAACACAAATAACTTGTTGAGTTTTTTTTTTATAGCGCCACCCCTCCCGAACTTCTGATAAGCATCCGAGAGTATGTCTATCGAAAAATTCTATCAATTCAGCCCTACGGACTCTTCAACAAATTGTAGGTGCCTTCCATAGGTCTCAAAAAGAAATACTCGGACAAAACGAACAATTGTAAGAAGCTAGGCCTTGGGTAGTTATACAGATCTATTGACTTGTTTATAAATATGTTAATTAATATGTTGTCTAGAGTTGTAAGACTTTTTGTTCAGCTCTGACCACAAATTCTAGCAGTGTTGCTGGCTGTCTTTGTAGGTACTTAGTATGCCTATAAGAAGAAGGTAAGTTGCCAAAATTGTTTGTACAAAATATTTATTTTGACAGTACAATATCAAACAGTTTCATGACATAGAGAAAGGAGTGTTGAACAACGCAAATAAGGACTTACGAGTAGGATGTACAATTTGTAAGTGCAAATAGTTTTTCAAGTCTTAAGCGTTTTAAATCGTTTGCGAAAAACACTTTACTATTATTATATTTGCCAGGTTCGATGTACCTATTTCAAAAAAAGCAACCTAAGACGGTTAACAAAGCTTCGACTTAAGAAATGACTTTGTTCTCGTTTTCTTTGTGAAAATATTTAAACTCCGGAATCAATTTGAGAGCTTACTGAACAATTTCTTACTCAAAAGTAGTTACGCCCGTCTTCCGTCTTCTAACTGACTGCAAATTGTTCGATTTCATGCCGCCCTGTTATGACCGCAATTGTTACGGTACATGTGCACTATGCACACATACAAATTTATTTTCTCTTTCGTTAAAATTCGCGTAAGCAATGATTAACAATTTAACAGTCTAGCACTTTTACATAACTAAAAATGTGCTTGTTTAATTTATGTTCCTCTAATAGAACATTTTACGATTTTGAAAATATATATTCAAACAATGTACTATCTCATAAATTGTATCCTTAAGGGGGACTGATAAAAGCTAAATTTTGTGGATCTTGGTGTGGAATGGTAGTACAATTACGGCCACATCTATCTGTTTAACTGTATCCATTCATATATACGTGCCTACTTCTTGCTGAACGTCAACTGCCTGTCACTTTGCCATAACATAATCCATAAGCTTACACAAGCTAATTGGAAAAGAAGACTGCATTCCTCTAAATGGTGGCAAATCCCAAACCGAAAAAAAAGAAACATCCAACAAGTATATGATTTGAATTATGATTAGCCGCTCACACCTCGTGCAGGGCATCAGGTCATTTCGTTATCTTTGAAGTTGATCTTGATAATATTTGTCCTGTCCATCATTATTAGAAATTCACCCATCGCATCAGAAGAATCTCGACGAGAAAATCCCCAAAGGAAATCGTGACCAGACTACACCAGGACAACGAGGGTAAAATCGAAACATATTGAACGCGCGCTTTATCGAACTATTTCAAATTAAATGTTGATTTTTCTAAATGAAATATCCATTATCCTGGCTTGGAGGACAAACAGGTGCTGCAGGGGATGCATGTACAGTGAATCTAATATAATATGTATGTCACCCTTCGAAGTGGCATAGTGCTTAAGTATGAGGTTCGGAGATCCAGTCAAAGAACATTGACATTAAAATTCCAAAATCATGTCTCTCAATGAAATTTCTATGCGCCAGGGATGTTGCTTTTCAAAAACTCGTCTGTCGAACCATGTCGTCGTTGTCATCGTAGTCGTCGAGATTGGATAGTCTGGTCACGTAATCGTTAAAGCCACCAGATGTCATGTTGCGATTAACACGGTGTAAAGTAACATTTAATATTTTTCGATGTAATCTGTCTGTGTTGATGTGTACGAAATTAGTATTCTCCGGTGAATCCTTGTATTTTCGGTTTATATGTCGTCTAAAGCTGTGCACTCAAAATGATTTTGGATATAACTCCTCCCGTCGAAAGATTTCATTAATCGGGCCTTGATGTTATCGCCTTGGAACAAGCTAGATATGCAGTTATGGTCATGGCTTGGAAACACATTTCCAGCGCATTTTGCATACCTTTTTGTGAGGGCCTTCAGTTCGACACTATTGAGGACAGTTGGATCTTGAAAAAGAATCAGGCACTAATTAGGTTCTGTCCATTGGGAGAGTGTGAGTGCTGAAACAGATGATCAAAACTCGCTAAAGAAATCGTTTCACTATCCTTAAGCCGAGTAGTTTAAAAGAAAAGTACACGAGAGTTTTTCAAAAACGTTCCTACACCATTTACAGTAATATAAGACAGTGTGAAATCTATGAGTCGAATGCAAGTCATTTGATACGGAGTTGTGTGAAATCAGCAGCAGTAACATGTGTTGCCAACGACTACCATGATGTTCGATGAGTTACACTGTGGGACGGAAGCAATTGGGCCAATCAGTGGCAAAAAAATAAGATTGGTCGGGATTGTCACTTTTTCTAAGTCCGCCACATATGCGAACTGTCAACTTAGTATTCCTATTCAGTCACGGATTTCTTGAGTAGATTGGTTGGCTATCCCTCCAATAACGCCATTTGAAATATCATATCATCATATGACCGATTTCAGCCTATCAAAACCGAGATACTTTTAGTCAGACAGCTGTCCGACTTACTAACCTAGATACATACTTGAACGTCCCCAATAACCTGTCAAATCGGACGTCCAAATTGATAAGGACACAAACAGCGAATGAAGATCAACTCTTCGACCCGCAGAGTTCTTTCTGGCTAAAATATCTCAGTAGAAATAGAACCCGCTGTGGATGGTGCGCATTAATAAGAGAGGACCTCAACCACCTTTGACTTGGAGTGCGGTACTAAATGCTGAAAACTACCAAATCAAAGTGCGAAAATGAACGCAAAATACCTTGATAACCAGATATTGGTTGATTTGTTCAGCTGTAACAAGTTACTTAGTAAAATCGACTTTTACAGGTCGATTCTGCCGTTGTGAGCCGTCACCTTGTGAGGTATGTTGTGATTCGATAACTTTGCCGAATTCTACGATAATCCTCACAACAAAACTCACAAAAAATTCACCTCAACATGGGTAATTTCAAATGGGCACAAAATTTTCAGTAAAATTCCGAACTCGTACACGACGTTAGTAAAAATACGTAACATAACATTTTTTTGGGCAAAATACGCGAAATATGAACACAGAAATGTTTTAGAACTGAAAGATAAAAATTATATACGACATTTGCCAGAAATCAAATTCCCCCACTTCCTTAGTTTTTTTTTTATACAAATATTTATTTTTCCCGAACTGTACATTCGCCTCTTGTCAAAATCTGACAACAAATGTACATAACTATTTCAGTTTATAGCTTAGTACGCTGTTCGAGCTAAACTAAATTTTATCTGGTCTCCAACTTTTCTCTCCAAGCATCAGCTAAAGTCGTAGCTAAATTTTGACATAGAGAGAGCTGTGGATAAATGTGACAAAAAACAGCTGTTCTTGGAAAATAATTTGCTTCAAAAATTCAACTCTTTCTGGTTTCATCCATTTCCAGTTCTATGTACTCCTCGTCGAGGTATTTATTCAAAAAACTCATCTATGCTTACTTCTCCCATTCTTCGCAATACAAAAACGCAGAAAAAAACAAGAGAACACAACGATCTGTCACAATTTAGCTTGGGAAAATGTCCCGACCCATTAAATGGGCGCGCTAAATCTTGACAGATACATGAAGTACATTCTGAAACAAAAGTTTGATTATTTAGCTCGAGCAGCCTACCACTCAGCTAAATGGGTTCGCTAAAATTAAGCTGAGCTAAGGGGCAGTGGCTTAGTGGTTAGTGTGTTGGACTACTAAGCGAGGGGCTCAGGTTCGAATCCCGCAAAAACCAAAAATTCCAACTTAGGGTTTTTTCCACTGCGCCGCCTCTCGCGAACGTCTGACAAACATCCGAGAGTATAACTGTCTTAAGAGCTTCCCAATTAGCCGTTTGGAATCGGCATAAAATTGTAGATCCCTTCCATTCGTTCCAAAAATGAAACTCACACAAAACGAATGGTTGTGAGAAGCTAGGCCTTGGGTCTCTAAAGACCTGTTGCGCCAACTATATATACTATACTATATAAATTTTGGAGAGAATTTTGTATGGCAGCGAAAATTTAGCTCGAGCAGCGTACTAAGCTTATAACTTAAATGCTCTACTATTTTGTACATTTGTATATTTTCTATCTTTGAATTTGTTTTAACTCTTGTATAACTTTAAGTTATTAATGAAATAAAGAAATTAAATAAAAAAAAATAAAATAAAAATAATGAAACTTATGTTGTTTGAAAGGTAGTGTGTCGTAGATGTGCAAACACAAAAAGTCCTGGATATAATGTCCCCATTAAGGCTGGTAAAATTGAGTTGTGAATTCCCCATACAAAACAGGTAATTAAACGGATTTTTTTGACAATTAAATTTGTCCTAGCCATATTACCATAGTAACGTACTCATAGATAAATCATCTTAGATTGGAACCTGTTTCCGATGGAGCAGCTCATTTACGTATTTTTTCGATATCTAGATGTCGCTTTTTTTGTTTATAAAATAATTGTGGTACGGTTTTTAATATTACATACTTATAAAAGGTATATGGTCGATTTTCGACCACAAACGATACTAGTGGTTATAAATATAGCTTAAATTGCTATGTTCAGGTCCTTAAGTATGTGGAAATAGGGAACCAGGACCATCAAATGCAACAATGATTGCCACTTGTGCGCCTTATGACTGGTTTTGAATTTTTGTACCTGCTCCATAGGAGATCACAAATTCTATTTTTTTCGTGAGCCTCACAAGTTGTGAATGTGCTGACAGAATACGAAAACCTCACAAAATCAATTTCACCTCAACTTGTGAGTGTTCTGTGACTTGTGAGGTATCAGTGAGGTTTGCCACAATCACACCAAAAATTATAGCCTCACGCCGGCCGCCATCGTAAAATGTCCCTTCATTTATATACCTAAAATAAATACGATTACTTAAAAATAACACCCATACCTCGGAACATCCAATTATTACTGTAGCCACTGCCAGATAATCATCTCGTCCTTACCGCCATGCCATGCAACATATAATTTCGTTTTAATTATCACATAATTGAAAAAGTCGACTTCCACAGCCTATCTGGACATGATCTCAAGCACAGGGTGCGATTCTCCATATCACTTAACCTGTAATTAGCATTAACCATTATACATCCCTCAACAGGTTAACACGAGAACAAGTTAAATGGACACACGGCCATTCGAGGGGTTGTGGCCAATTTCCTTATCGCGTGTCATTCAAAGTAGGAAATAAAAAGTCAACGACAAGGCAAACAAAAAAAAAATATCCTTCAACTGTCAAGCGGGACCGTATCTTTTTTCCATCGTAATTGTTGCCCTTATCTTGACAGCTGTAATATGGCACCGTTCTGACTTTGTCAGCCTATTCGTATCCTATTCGTCAAATTGTTCTTTAATTGTTTCAGATTGATTGTGGATTTTTATGCTATCCACCCCCACAATGAACTGGGTTCTGCCGCGAGGGTCAAAGTTGTTAAATGATTTCGAGTACCAAAGCTGACAAAATTTTGTTCCACTTTTTCTTGTGGTTTCGAAATAAATTATTCAGATCTTTTGTTTTTTAATGAGAGTGTGGGAACCGTAAAGTTGTTCCTCATGCAGTCAATTATTCATTGGGAGTGAACATTCCCAAATGCAGGATCAAGGAACCGTTCTGATAAGTATTGACAGCGCTGGACCCTTGACAGCTGTACGCAAAATGAGAATAATTTTCAATATAGAAAGTGCCAAAAGCAATTTGGGGATTTTCATTTCGAGTTTCGACACAGGACTGGCGGTGAAACTGTCACATAACACCTACCTACCCCCATCCGATCCACTTGGGGTTACGTGCACTTGCTGCTTTCATTATGTGTGCTGGCAATGACTTGAAACCAATAAAATGTTCGGGGTCTGGGATCTGTGTTTTACATCTGACGTAAGTTGTCTTGACGGAGGTGCGGCGCACTCTCCGACTATGCATAAATTCATCCTTGGCCAGGTATTTAGAAACCTGTCTGAATGTTTGGCATTCACTTGGCGGTGGCGGTGGATGGGTGGTGAGAACATATACATACCCATCTAGATCCGCCGTCGGTTTCAACAACAACACGATGGCTATGGCGACGTTGTTGGACGAAAACTAAATTTCATTTTAAAGCGCCATTCATTTCGGTCCTTTTGCGCCGCCCGATAAGTATTCTGTGTATAAGAGAATACGGTTAAGATTGAGGACGAAGTGCCTGTGCCCGATGGTGAATGCGGTAACTAGGTGTGGTTGTTCGTGGTAGATATGGTAATGCTTTTTACGATTGCACCAAATCTGATTTGTATTTCTGGTCGGTTTCCTCTACTTTTGGTTCGGACCGAGAGGATGTAGTTTGAATTTATGTGTTGCGGTTAGCCGAAACAATTAAGGAGTTGTGCAAAACTTTCTGACAGGTTGCTGAGCATGAACACCCCTGGCTGTGGGATTTACCTTCTGCACTGTCGCTGCTGGAGCTCGCAGTTCCTACCACCTACCAATCAAGTTGGAATGTCAATTAAGCTGAGCTTTAAAAACAATCAGACATGGTGCTGCAGTTGAGTGCTGCTATAAGAATGACGTCCCAATGATTACCCAAAATGATTTCCTCCTTATTTGTTTGTGCTGTAACATATTTGGCATCCACCCTTAATTGCTTGCCGTTAGCTTATCTGCCAACCATCCACATTAAACGACATGTGGTCTTTGACAATGCGAACGTCTCTTCGGTCCTCTGATCCGTCGTCAAATCACGACTCATTTGTCAGTCTGTTCATTTGGATAATTGCGTGGCAATAAACTAAATTAGCAGCTATTTACAGTTGGATAACAAAACAATGTCATGCCGACCCTCACCCAGCCCCAATCCGTCCATTAGTCGTCTCGTAGCATTATGACTAATACCCTCTGATTCCACTGGAATGCCTTTTGACATCCTTTCACGTTGAGTCCAATATACACAGCGTCTTAGTTGCAAATATCCCATCGAGTCAGTTAGCAGTCGCAAATGCCTTCAATCGCACCCCTTTGTCCGAATCGCCCGTGTGTACGCAAGAAAATTATGAAAATGACAAAGGCAATGCCAACAACAAAACGAGATGACATAACAAAATGAAAAATTGACGCACAAGAAGAATATCATCATCCCTCACCCAGCCAGGGCTTGTTGATGAATAGATGTCGAATATGTCGAAAGGAAGATGTCGCTTAAAGTAAATTTTCCCATTGTGACCACAGAGCAAATGTAATTTTCAATTTAAATGCAAATATCAATTTGTCAATTTGAATATTTAGACAAAAAAAAAAGAAGATGGAACCAAACCGAAATCAACAGCACACAATTTGTTACCATAAGTCTTCTTTTTCTCGTCCTGCTTGAAGGGAATACCAGCGCAGCAGGATAAATGATGTTGTTGCTCCAAGGAAGCACAGAATGCAATTCCCACGTGACTCGAAAAAATAAGAAGAAGAAGCCAGCTAGTAAAATATATATTCTCCCGCGGTGGTACTTTTTCGCGCGCTCCTTTCCTTATCCTTAATTAAGGATTCACATCATTTTTTATTGGGGTTGAAATTATTCAAAAGAAACCAAATGGCACTGTTAAGGAAAATTCAAATAAACTAGGAAACCAAGGAAATCCTTTGACCACAAACGGGGAGCGGCGACCGAAGAAAAATGACGGTTGATATTTTTTATGATTTTTCTTGTTTGTTTGCATTTGCATCTACCCTTTCGGTGAATAAATAAGTAGACCGGTGAGTATGTAAAGGGGTTAAACGGGGGACGGCCGGCGTTAACGTTTCATCTTTATACCTTCAGATCGTGCGATACAATTTTTTTTCTCCTAGTTATTAAAAAAAGTAATAAAAATGCAATTTTCTAATTCAGTCCTTTAACAAGATGGAAATTAAAGGGCCTCTTAAGAAGGGGCTTACTGTTAACAAGATTCTGTTGAACGAAATAAGTTGTTAAGGTGGTTACGCTCGTTTTATTGGGTTGTTAAATTGTTAATTTCTTCCACGAGCTGATGGTTTCTTTTTACTGCTGAATTGAGCTTTTAGGAATACTTTCTTTGGAAATTGGTAGCCATCAGGTTTGGAAAATTGTCCATTTGGGCATGTTCACTTTCAAGTCATCGCATGTGGCGGACTTTATACAAAATCAGTTTAGTGGGTTATACCAATCGATGTCCCAGACTGCAACCTGAAAGGTCTCTTTGCGGGACACTACGGGTAACAAAACTCATCCCGCCATACAAATATTCATTTTTAAGTGAAGCTAAGTATCCTGCTCGCGCTAAATTTGATCTCCCATACAAAAATGTCTACAAAGATAAAATTTAGGGAGACAATTTAGCAAAGCAGTATCCTGTTCGCTCGCTAAATTCTTAACTTCATATAGATGGGCGGATGACAAGTCTCCACGCATTTAGATCGCGAAATAAATGTCCGGTACATTAAATCGAAGATAAATTCTGACAGAAGAAAAACTTTGTGTTGTGTTGTTGCTGCCGAGTGAATTTATTATCTCAAACTATTCATTTATTTCTATTCTCCAAGCTGTGTGTAGTCAATATATAGATTTTTTGGAGGAAACCGCACAAAACATTAGCGGTATAAGTAAAAGAAGACGCAAAACCAAAATACCCTTGCGATGAAAAAAAAAAAAAAAAAAAATTGCGGGGCTTGTGGAGGAACGACCAACTATATGGAACTTGCAGGACAAATCCCAGTGCAATATTGATTTTGGTTGATTGATTGGATTTACGCGACACGAAGGTAAGTGTCGTCTTCTACTTGCTACTATAGCAATTATTTCAGCTGCTGCAGCAATTATAACATCTTCTTCAATTCCTCTTGTATCCATTGTTTTGAAGATATTTAAATATTGCAATGTCTTTGAAGTTTGAATTTCTTTTTACGTGTATAATTAAAATGACGTTTACCGACATCTGTCATGCACGTATGGTTTTTATCCCATCTATCATATTTCAAAATTTAGCGACCATTTATCTTTGCTTGTGGAGAAACGGAGTGGAGACTAGGGACGCTAAAATTTAGCGCGAGCAGGATACTTAGCTTGACCAGGCAAAATTTCTCTAACTCACAGTGGCGAAATTTTCCATACGAAATTGCATATTGTGACCTACAAAATATTTAGTGTGAAGGTTAAAAATGAGAATTAGTAAGGCCCATCCACTGCAAGGGCAATATTCAAAAGATCTATTTGAGGGCAAAACAGTAGTTTCCTGCAGAGAAGAGTATTAAAATATGGTAGTAGAAACAGAGGCACTGCTGGGGATTTGGAAAGCACCCCTTATGTTCGGCTGCCCACTATGAAGTGAGATTTTTCTAAACAGAAGCCCAACAAGACATTTAAGGGTATAACCTTTAATGGCCGAGCTTTCGAAAACACAAGGAGATGGAAATTGGTGTGTTATGTTAAACTAATTGCTAGTTTAATAACCCCTGGCTGATGCTGATCGAAACATATCTGGATATGATTATCAGTCTTCCTCAAGACTGGGTAAGGGATATTTTCAAAAGCGTGGACACGCCTTTTACGTGCACCTACTTTTTTTTCTACCTAAGTGTAGGATTAAAGGTTGATCTAGTATGTATTTAAAAATGCCCATTAAAAGTATCGACTATGTTGTCTACGACACGTAGGCATTCGCAAAATTACTTAAAATTACAACACATCAGCGATAATCTTTTTGCGGACAGCAGCTGCAACGATGGAAAATTCCATCGTTAGAGTATAGGTGGTGGCGACCGACAACGAGAGCCAACACACCGAGCAAGCACCCTTTCCTTTCGTCATGCCAAACGACAACCAGCGCACACAACCAGCGCACACAACCAGCGCACACAAAGCCAGCATCACGATTAACAACAACATTGGCTGTGTAGCGGTGGTTGCGATCGACAATCAGTATCCATATCCAGCACACACTAGAGCATAACAAAACCAACGAAGGACATCGGATCTTTGGGTCTTGGTTCAGTCTTCAGTCTACAACAGAACGTCAGCAACAGCGCAGGAGCCTACAGAGCAAAAAATACAGTCCACTTTCTGCAACTATTTTCAGTGTACATTTGTATTATAGAATAAAAATAAGTTAATAATCGAAATAATGTATTAATAAGCGGTAAGTAAAGACTTAGTTTCTTAAAACTGTGAACTATTTGTTTTTCAGTTCGCTCTTCCCTGCAGTTTCTCGGTGGAAGAGTTTGAACGGATTCGAGACTAAATGCCTAGTTCCTTTATAAAAACCTTAAGCAGAACAACCACTAAAAAAAACCGGCACCGAAAGTTCCGCACTTCTATAGAGTTGGAAATTGCGAACAAACAACAATATGTGTGGATGAAAATTCATTGAAAGTTCCAATTGGAATCGACTAAGAGAACACACCAATAACGAATGAAAAATGGTTAAAAGGAGCGTACTTTATAAAGTGATCGATAGTTTTTTGTAAATATCTATTAAGACATTAACTTCTCCACAAAACAGTCTTCGGCACATGTATAGCTACGAGCACGATCTACAAAAAAGGTATATATCCATTTCTCTGTAAATATAGAAATAAACAGCTTTTTTATTACTCTAAAACCAGTCGATGTATCGCAACTTGCTTAACTAGAGGTTATATCGGATGCAAATTTCAGCCTTCTACGTCAGTTAGTTTCTGAGACAGACCAAGGTACAAAATTGGTCTAGTGGTCGGACAGACGGGCAAAAGCTTTTTTCCCCTCTGGGTACGGAACCTGAAAAAGTGACAGTATTGCTTAAAAAATTGTTATTTGGAATTATTAGGGTTCCGTGCTGTATATTTTGCACTCAAATTCACAAATAGCCTGAAATAAGGCACACCTCTACCTCAACATCTGTTTTTTTTTTTTTTTCAAACATTTATAATTTTTCCAAAAAATTAACATCCAAATGGCTACGGTTTTCCCTGAAGATCAGAGTTTCCTTACCTTTAAAGACCATTTTGAGGACAAAATATTTTACCTTGCAACAGCACCGTCAGCTAAACAAATCAAATGAAAACTATTTCACCTACATGCCAATATTTGTGATTGGGATTTGCTTGAAGGACAAGCCTTGCGCCCATGACATTTTGGCCTAAATTCCACCTTCAGTCACTCAAGACTCAACTTTAAGTCAAATACAATAATCAATTAAACCCCCTGCTTACCCACACCACTTTACTTCAACTGTTGTTGCGCGCGCATTATCGATATTTCCCAACACATGAACTTTAAAGAAACTTTCTTAAAACAAAAAAAACGACAAAACAACCATAAAAATATGAGAAAAACAAATTTTAAATTAAAAGAAAGGTTTTTTTCTTAATTTTTATCGAGTTCAGGGTAAAACGTTCAACCCATGAACTCAGCTCGCGTCACAACGTCCGCCTACAACAACTTAACTAGGTTCACAAATGAAAGTTGTGAAAATTATTCAAACTTTCCCGACTTTGGCGAAACTTTTTAAAACATTTCCGGTTTTAGTACATATACATAAGGCACACCTCTACATTGCGCACAAAACTTTCCCTCTTCCGTTAACTTTGCCGCCTATTCCCAAACTGGGATAAAATCATTTTCTAACACACAGAGTCTGGAAAGGAATTTTTTTTGTTTGCCCCCCCTTTTTTGTCAAAACTCCAACCCGATACATAATCTCTTTGGGGCCAAAAAAGGGGAACAATTAAACTTTGCACAGGATTTCGACGATTCTGTGTCTGTTTAGGAGTCATTAATCTGCTAATAAGCAAACATTGAGCAAGTTTTGCCGGCAAATTTATGAAAAGGGAAACATTTCGGAAACTTTTGATTTATTCTAACTCAAGTTTGTGTTGTTGTGATTGTTGAGAAACTGTGTGCCATTTGTTGCCAACACTACTTTGGCAAAGTGTATGTTCAAAGTCAAGGGTAAAAGTGAATAACCTTGAGCGGGGTTGGCCCGTCCTACACACCCCTACCGATCCCAATGGCTAGGGACAATTTTAAAACAAATGTGTTTAATTTTCTTTACCAATGAGTTGGGCTTGGTTGAATTCTGTAACGCGGGGATATCTCATGGGGTTGCTTCAATTTGAAGGAGCAAAAAAAAAGGAAGCGAATTTTCGATTTTTAATGTGAAAAGTATGTGCAAAGTTCTACCCGAAAAGTTTTATTCTAAGTTTGGCAATTATATACTTTTTCTTCTTGTTCTTTCCGTCTTTGTCTGGCACTTGGCGGCGGCGGCTGTGGTTTGCTAAGTTGATACCATAGGCTGTGATGACGCGGCTGTGTACTGTCTGGCGCTTAGGTATGGCTGCTGCGGCGCAGGAAGAACAACAGGGAAATTAGAACACCAAAAGTTTGTTCGCTAAGCTTTATAGACTCTGTTGTTCGAAACAGTGTTTGACCCAGTTTTTGACTCAGTTTTTAGCATGAAAAGTTTGTCAGTGATGTGAGCACTGCACGAAAATCGATGGTTGAGTTATCATTTTCAGCTATATACGTGGTTGGATAGTGACTTTAAGTTGTTTTGATTGATAAACGTCAGACCGGATGATCTTTTCGACTCGTGTAGTTATATGGTCACAATGTTTTTAACAAAATAAATTTAATAAGTCTTTTTATTGCGACAGCTCCAATAAATCAGAAATTTAAGAACTGATGTAGGGTTCATATTTTGAACTACCAGAGATGCTGGAATTCAGTTCCAATCGAAATCAATAATCCGGTAAATGAAACGATTGATTTTCGAAAAATAAAAACTAGGATCAAAGTATTTGTTAGCTAAAAATAAATTTAAGTATTGAAAGTGATCTCGATATATTATGAATGGTATTGAAATCAACAAAATTTGTTCTTTCCTTCTAGTGGATTTTTTTTTTTCAAACACCTATCTCAGGGAGAACTACCTTAATAGGCATTAGATCTGCATTGGAATTGTTGTAAGTTGTAGGCCTGAAATATTTTATTTCAATATTGAATGGGCTATGATTTTTTAGGTGTTGTTAGTTTTCTGATTTGAATTATGACTATAAGGCCCGGTTTGTTCAGTCTTGGTTATCTTTAATCATCGGTTATTCCAGCCGGTAGTCATCGAATATGTTTGTTCAGAAAAATATTAACAAAAGAAAAATAATGGATGTGACGGAGTAAGATTACTTTCAACATTTTTCCCCATTGACAGTAGTTCTCATTAATTGAGATAAAGCACACTTATTGGAGGTAATATTGAGAGAGTGTGAAAATGGCGACAGTCTTTTAATAAATTATGTATGTATGTGGCGCAGTGGCTTAGTGGTTAGTGTGTTGGACTACTAAGCGAGGGGTCTCAGGTTCGAATCCCGCAAAAACCCAAATTCCAACTTAGGGTTTTTTCCACTGCACCACCTCTCGCGAACGTCTGATAAACATCCGGGAGTATAACTGTCTTAAGAGCTTCTCAATAAGCCGTTTGGAATCGGCATAAAATTGTAGATCCCTTCCATTCGTTCCAAAAATGAAACTCACACAAAACGAATGGTTGTGAGAAGCTAGGCCTTGGGTTTCTACAGACCTGTTGCGCCAACTATATATATATATGTATGTATTTATGTATGTATAATTATTCATTAGTATTTTATACTTCATTCAGTCTTATTGCAGTTACATATTTTTTAAGTAAATATTTCTTTTCACAATAGCTATTCAATAAATTTTCTTTCAAATGATCTAACATTTTTGTCATATTTAATGTCATTTGGTAACTTGTTAAATATAATTGAAATCCTTTGTACATTAATTTGTAACCAATTCTATTGGTTGTGGCCTTAGATCGGTTTTGTCCTCAATAAATTGCTTATTGTCTGACAACAACAATGTTTTATTAATCAATTCTTAACAAATTCCTGCATTATTTTTGATGATGACATTCTTTTGTTAAGCAAAATTTGCGGGAGTTGACTAGATTTAATTCCATTAGCTGGAAGCCGACAACAACATCTCAGCAGAAATTAAATGGAGAATAACTCTCGACAATCTCAAATTTGATTGGGCTCAGAAGGAAATCGAGTAGTAGGGCCCCATTTCCCATATTCTGATAGTGTCAGTCCAGCTTTATGGCGCTGAAGCGTCTGCTTTGTCTGAAGCAGCTGAGGATATCCTCGGTTGATTTGAGAGGAAGATTCTTCTTTAAGTTGTGTATCCCATTTTCGTTGACTGGCTTAAGAGGAGGAAATTCAATGACGAACTGTATAAAGTGTATAGACATCAACCTGGTCATCTCAGATGACTAGGACATATGTAGAGCGAATGAGTATTTGAGACTAAGCCGGAAGGACAACGCAGTACAAGAAGACCTCGCCTTAGATGGGGCACACAAGTAGTAGAAGGTTTCAACCGAGTGTATTAAGTTAGTAGGTTTGGGTTTATAAATAGTAGGGGGTCTTTGGGAGGGCCGGGCTAGCCAACATGAATAGTGCTGCCGAGACTCGAACGACGATTACAGCCCCGTTCGGGTCTCGGTGGCACTGATGAAACCTTTTGGGCGGCTGTCAGGCGCCCATGGACGCAATCAGGATGGGGACCAATCGATGAGATTGCTCACCACCCTGATTATAGGTTATTTAGGTTAAGTAGCTTAGGTAGTTTTAATTAGTTGTAAAAAAACAATAATAAAGAATTCAAGTTTTCTAAAGTTTCTGGAAAATTAAAAAATAAAACAAATCATAGATATAGATAGATTTAAGGCCCAAATTCAATAATTTTAAGGATATTGATGAGTTTAGAGCGCTCGCTTAGAGCCAGTAAGCTAGAATAAGTTAAATGTTAGTTTTAAATAAGATTTAAATCGTTTTTGTCTAGTATGTAAGTTTAAAAAAAGAAGTAAATTAAAAATGAATTTTTTAAGTTAAAAAAGTATCAACCGAGTGGAGGCAGTTAGCTAAGGACAGACCTACTTCGAAAATCTTGTTAATTGAGGCTATTGTTCATCCCTAACTGCAGGGACACCTAAGTTACTAAGTAGGTAGGTAGTATCGTAAACTGTGGTCATTTATAAGATGTCCGACAGGGTTTCTGATAGGTATCATGCCAACTTTTAGCTAAGATCACCTTGGATGCTTGGCTTGGCCTATCCTAGAACTCCAATGTTCTCCCAGCAGTAGATACATCTCGTATATTCC
The DNA here is from genome assembly GCA_963082955.1 of Cheilosia grossa. Taxonomy (NCBI): domain Eukaryota; kingdom Metazoa; phylum Arthropoda; class Insecta; order Diptera; family Syrphidae; genus Cheilosia; species Cheilosia grossa. The sequence continues at coordinate 39,520,551 of OY720145.1, read as the reverse complement.
CAAAAAGGTTCCGGTCCAGTACAAAGGAGTCAACATCAGCTTTTCAACCTAGAACTGAGTTAAGCTCCCTAATAACTTGTATTTGGGGGTGGGACAAGTGAGACTCCAGTAGTTGTTGGTGTTAAAAGGACGTGCGTATTTGACTTTACTGAAAAAAATATATACCAGACCATCTAACCTCTGATAACTAAAAGTTTATTAAGTTCCAAAAGCCACATAGCCCAGAACAGAATGAAGTTATTAGCTATTTGTCTGCCATCACTTAACAGCAATAAATTCAAAACAAATAAACTGCAAACCCTTCTGCAAAAAAAGGTGAATAACAAATCGAATTCTTAAATATTTCGAATATATGTCAAGGACACACGGATTCCCAAACATCACCCAAACGAAATCGTTTAAAAAAAATAAAACCAAAACAACCGATAAATAACCGACCTCTTGACCCACTCCAAATCGCAATAAGCACACGATTATCCCCCTCCATGTGAAATCCGAACGACTAGAAAACAAGGACGAGCATACTAGAGCATACAGCAAAATATCAATAAATAATCTTTCGTTGAACGTGTTTCCAAAGCCATAATTTCAATCTAAATCGAATTAATCGATTACTACAACTCTTTTTTATTTTTTTTATTTTGAAAACCCTTAGGTTTTTCTGCAAGTACAACAGTCTAAAGGGCTGCCGAGACAAGGGTCTGCACATCGACAAGAAATCATAGCGCAACGGAAATCCTTTTTATTGCTTTATAAGGGTAGCGAAGACTTCCGCAAGATATATTACCAACAGTAGACACCAAGGAATAACGTGACAACATGCAACCCTTTAACATCGGCGAGCAGGGGTTCTACGCTGTGTACAAAATAAGAATGAGACCATTAACCCTGAATTTAGCCACCAAGGAATTTTGCCGTTCGAATGCAACGCTGTGTTAGCTGTGAGGGGAAGCAAAGCGGTTTGGTTTGGTCGGTCGAGTTTTACATTGCCCTCCCGGTGAATGCGCGTTCACAGACCTAGATAAGCTACAGCTCACCCCCCATAGCAATTCCACCCTTGCAGTTTGTTTCATCAAACCATTATCATCGTATATAGTCGTAGTCGTCGCCGTTGTTGTCATCGTCGTAGAATGACTTGGATGTCAGTTGGCGGTAAGATTTAATGCGAAATTGTAGCGAATTTTTTAATGGGCGGTATATCGTTGAAATCTCAGTACCGGTCGCAAACTGGTCCCATTAGTGCCACTGATTCGTGCTAATTTTCGATGTCACGAGAAGTCAAACGGAAACTCGGATACGGGTTGCGAGCCAGTTCGAAATGCGCGACTGCAAGTTGACTGAGATTTCAATAGAAACAAGTTGTTTCGCTAACGAGGTTGAAGGTAATTTACTTGACGTTACTTTAGAGGCAGCAATAAATTCTGAAGTTTGATGATTTACTTACATTCGTGGGAACATCGGAGCCGATACACGAATAGTTCCATTATTTGTTCTGAAACACGGCGGTGAAAATCGATTGACGTTGAGTTTTTGAGGGGGTGTGCAATTTGGTGTGAACTATTTGCGCCAAAAAAACGAATTTGTTTTGCAAAGGCCACTTGTTACTGGGTCTTTCTTCTGATGGTCAGTACGTGTTAGTGAATTCAAAATGAGGTAAAGGAGTAACTTAAAGAATAATAATATATACTTTAAAATAGATTTTAAATAGTGCTCCCCAAGGAACCGTCAAATTTGAAAGAAAAGCGTTGATCTGTACGAATAATAGGGCTGGCCGCAGTTGTAACAAAAAAAATTGAAAACGCCTCTAAAATTGAATGCATTTGTCTGTAAAGTTCGATTCATTCGTCGGTACTAACGATTCGATCTAGAAACAAAACTACATCTGGTTTTCAGTGTTCGAATTAATAGGGGCAATTTATACTTGAAACAAATTTGTATATCTATGTTCAATATATTGAAAAAATCAGCATTCACCATTTTTTTTTTTTTTGTTTTTTTAATAAATTTCAAGTTTGAAAGTATGTTTTGAAAAAAATAAAAAATATTAACTGAAATAACATTCTTTGCTTTCAAAAATTGTGTAGATCTTAAATATTAGTGTTGTCATTATTTTTTTTAAATTTTGTCTCCACTTGCTTTTTTTTTTGAAATAGCCCGTCCCGACTAAACGCAGCCAAATAGACCCAGATAGCCAGATAATATTTTAATTCGCTAAAAAAAAAGCTTTATCATTTTTTGCAGCCTAAGTTACCGTACTCTTTTCACCCAGTTATCAGATACTGTAAGGCTCTATGTGCACTAGGAAATTTACTTGTGTAATAAAGGGCATATCATTCGTGCGCCCAAAAACGTTTGAAGGTTTCGCCTTACAGAATCTGACCCCAGGCTTCTAAGAACCTTTCGGTAATTTATTGCTCTTCTTGAACTGACTGGTGTGTATCGAAAAATAGTTTAACATCCGGTGATCGGATAAAATTTCTGACAACTTAAGTGGGAAATAAGTCCCGAAAGAATGCATTGGAAATTATGTCCCGTGTTCTTATGTCTATGCGCCTAAGGTACCACCATAATACCCAATGAATTTTTCAAAACCGTCATTGGGAGTACCAAACACATAGCTTGGGAGCCGCAGACCCTAAAATCGAAATAATACGTGCCATAGCCCAAATAGTCGCATAAGCCAAAAATTAATTCACACTCTTACGCATCAACACCGACAGGAATTTATTTTTTTTTTTTTTCATATTTTTCTTAAGTAGAATTTCCCAAATTGCGATAATAATAATCATTTTTAGGGTCAAGGCAAAATTTTTCGAACTCGCTAAGGCGAAATTTTCCATACAAAATAGCATATTGTGACCTAGAAAATATTTAGTACCAAGGTTAAAAATGATTATTAGTAAGGCCCAAAAAGTTTAGGTGTTTTTGAAACATACCACTGTTCAAAAAAATCCCTACTATTGTACTGATTTCCATACTATTTCACTTTCCTGAGTTCGCAAGTACCACTTCGCAATTTTGATTCCATTTTGTACTGTTTTGAATATTTTCAATTAAAGCCGAACATACATCATGTATATGTGGTTTTCGATTTAGCATATCAGATTTTGTTCTGAGAACTCAGATTTGCTGCTGCAAAATCTCACATTAAATTCGAATTTGATTGGCTCTTGTGCGTTTTGAGTTGGCAGCAAAAAATAAATATTATTTTTTTTCACTCGCACTGGAAATCCATCTAAACATATTTACAATAACACATTTCGACTTAATTTAATAAATAAATAATTCAGCTAAAAAACCAATAATTCCAACGATAAACAATTCGTCACAGCCCCAGCTGTGTGGCGTAATAGTGGCAATAGTGAAAATACGTTAAATCTGAGAAAAACATTGAGATTTTCCAAGATTAATTTTTTTTTTCAAATCGAACATTAAAATCTCGATCTGGAAAATTGATTTTTCATCAAAAAAATTGATCTGCTTGGCAAATCGAAAACGGCATTAGAAAATTAGACTCGATATATAAAATATTTGTTTTTAATGTTTATACGTTGGGTCTTATGACATTATAAAAATAATATATCCTATTTTGTACGTTTCTGTACTACAGCTGAGAAAAGTCCATTTTCATCATTGAGAGATATTAGGCGTTTTTCTTTTTTAGTTCAGAGCAGAACCTGAACTGTTATACAACAAGTTTGTGTTTCTTTTTTAGCTCAGAATAAATTGACTGAGCAGCCTGAGGAAAAGGCTTATTATACATGCACAAACACACTTCCAGTCACATTTAACAGAAAAAAAAAATCAGGATAAACAAAAAAACATCGGAACGCTCTGAGCACGCTCAGTTCAGAGCGCACTCATAATGCTCGAGCTCAGTTCAGTGCTCAGCTCTGAACTAAAAAAGAAAAACGCCTATTGTGGCCAACCATCGTGTGCCGTCGCGATAGTAGGTGCATTCTTCTTGAGAAAAAGAATCCTTTCGAACATTTAATTTTACAAATGTTTGCTTGGCAATAAGTTGCCCCCTAAAAGTGTCCTACCCAGCAACCTCATATACCAAAATGAATAACGCACTTTAAGAATATCGAATAATTTTTATACTTGCTCATTCCTACCTAACTAGGTGCAGTGGCTTATTGGTTAACGTGTTTGACAACTTAGCTAGGGGTACCAGGTTCGGTTACCGGAAACACACAAGTTACATCTAAAGGTTGTTATTTTTACACTGCGTCGTAACTCGCGAACGTCTGACAAACATCCGAGAGTATAAATGTCACGAATGAGTTTCACAATTAGTCGTTTGGACTCGGCCTAAAATTGTAGTTCGCTTTTATTAATTTATCAAAAATGAAAAACTCACACAAAACGCATGGTTGCGAGAAGCTGGGCCCTGGGTGTGTTCGGACCTGCTGCGCGAAATATTTATTTATTTTTTTCTTACATCTACCTAGTTGCTTTTTTAAATCGTTTCCAAAAGAATTGACCTTTGTTCAGAATTATAGATTGACAATTTTTGCTTCAATAATGGTTTCTACCGATACGTACCACACTAGTATATGAATTTTGTTTCAATTTCAATTTTATTATTATTAGTATATTAAAAACATTATACAAAACTCGCTGGATGCCAACGGTCATATGGGCACTTCTTTATACGGAAGCCCGTTTATTAAAAGCAAGTAAATTAAAAATGCCTTTCCCCAAACAAAAAATGAAAGACTTTCAAAATTATTTAAATTTCCATTTCATTTAAACAAATAAATCGTCCTTAACAGTTAATAAATTAATGAACGTATAGACTCAAGCAAAATAAAATCTCTTCCATACAGTCTTTTTTGAAGAACATAACATTCTGCAAGCTACATGAAAAAAAAAATGTTATTCTGTTAACAACTCCGAAATCCCCACTTTCCAACAGCACATGTCTCTCCTTCCAGTCTATATGAAAGAATTGGACTACTCCGAACCCTGAAAGCGCATGTCCCTTATCTGAACATCCCATGGTACTTCCCATATACAGTTGAAAGAGCACTCTTAATCGGGGCCGCCCCTCTTTTGCTTACGGCTCATAAACCTACAATAACCAGAGAGATGCAATTCAACCATTTAGGGAGTACATAAGCTACATAAGCGCTAAGGCCACCTCCTATGTTGCTCCTCTAAAGCATCACATTCGCTCATGTACCTACAGTATTTCTGCTTTTTGGTTGTTTTCTGGTTTCTTTCGTCTAATTAATAAACAGAAGTATCCCACCTTGGAGGGCAAAGGAAAGGCGCGCACACACAAAATAGAAAAAAACAAAAAAATAGAAACAGAAACATCTAATAATAAATCAATAACCATGGCATAGCAACATGGAAACAAAAAAATTATGAAACGTTTTTCAAAATTAAAATGGCTGGTCAACGCAACTGTATACAGGAGTAGCCGTAGCAACAACGGGACACACAGCCATGCTACATGCATACTGGCCATTAAATTAAAAGAAAACAAAGCACAGGTGGACCTTCTTCGATACGTGTCAGGCGTATCATGCACCTGCTCTTTTTAGCATCATAGAGTCACTCGACCAATTTTCAGTCCTCCCTACATATATTTAGGTAAAGCAATTGCAACATCCTTTGCATGACATCATCTGCCTTGCAGTTTCGAGTGCGCTTCTTTTGTATTTCGGTATGTGTATAGGATTTTTGTTAAATTAGCTTTATCATTAATGCACGAAAAAAAACAGAAACTGAGAATAGCTTGGAAACTTTGTGCAAGCACAATGCTAACGATTTCCACATCTGTTTCTGTGTTCCGACAAAGCAATATTATTTTTCCATTTGAGTTGTTTGACTGTTTTTAGTTTTTGATATACCTATAAGGAAAAATTGGAATTTGGCAAACACAACGATGGCAGCTTTATTTATATTGAAGCAGATTTATCGAATGTCTTTCAATTACATTCGGTATTTAAATAAAGAATTATTTTGCATCGCGTTCATATATTGAAATATCGGGCGAGTCAGCTGCTTCATTTTGTTACATGTTATTTTGACACTGAAAGCTCGCGCTATAGAAAAAAAGTGACAGAAGCACATTGTCAGATTGGATATTGCAATCTTATCTCCAAAGTGGATAGTTAAATGCGGGCACAACGAGGATTAAAAGAACAATCCGATGGAACAGTGGTTAGTGTCCTTAAATTCAAACTTTGGTCGAGAGTCTCAGGTTCAATCACCAAAAAAACACAAATAACTAACATCTCAATATTTTCCCCTATGCGCTTATTCTTACGAATGATTGACACATGTCCGAGAGCGTATGACTGCCCTAAGGAAAGCCGTTTGGACTCGGTAGAAAATGTTATCATCTGTCCACTCGTCCCAAAAATGTAGCCTCACAAAAGCCAGTGTAGCCAAATAAGGGGTTTTCTCCCAAAATTTAGGGTGAAGAAAAGTGTAGGGTTTTTTTTTCATGGTGAACAATTGTTTAGTTGTTTTTTTTTTTCGGGGCATAATAATTAAATTGACCACCAACAGATCTGCTTACTTGTACCTCGCCTAAATTTAATGATGGTACTTACTGAAACACCAGAACATCTGACTCAGCTGTTCATCTTATAAATTAATTTGTCCAGAACAGAAAGGAGAAGAAATGAAGTAAATAAATCAAAGTTTATTTCAGTTCTTAGTGAAGGTATTTTGATTTATTTAAAATAACAGAATCTACACTTAAAAAAAACTAAAAATTTTATAAATCTCAGTTTAGGGGGTTTTGACATCACTTTTAGGGGAAGAAAATTTCAAATGTTGGTGACATTGACAAAAAAGTGAAAGATTTTGAGAAGGTAGGGCTTGGTTCTTATAGACCCTCGCCTATTGTAGATACGCGAGCTTATGAAGAAAGTTGAATCATTGGCATCCTTGTGCACTCAGAAGATAATCCTTAAGGTAGAGCGGTTTGCTTTGAAGCGACCGGCGGCATTTTTGGTCCGTTATTTTTTTCCAAAAAGGAAAATGGCAACAACTGTCAATGGAGACATCAACAGCTTAACAAAAGCTTTTTCAGGAAATAAGGAAATTAAAATTGGAGGAGCAGAGGTTCCAGCATTATGGCTCTAAATGTCCCACAAGCCATATAGAAATCGACGTTTTTGGACCAAGGTCACACAATCGTGAATAATCAGCCATTTGGTTTACTAGACCTTGACTAGTAAGTTTAGCTATACGGTTGGATTCTATTCGAGACACCTCAAGGACCGATATCATTCCAATGATCCAGAAATAATGTAGTCACAATATATGTAAATCTATCCAATAAATAGCTTTCAAAACCACCGAAAATATACGGAAAATTTAAGGTGAGGGAATGGGCTATTGCCAAATCAGCCGAGGAATGAAATCATATTCCATAAGAAGACTTATCTATTCAGTGAAGTACAAAGTGTTCAAACTTCGAACGTATTAAGAATAGGTACTTCAAAATGACTCTTTGCATCGTAATACCCACTTCGAACCTAGACTAAACGATATTGAGAGGAGATTTTTGCAAAAGATACACAAACCTTCGGAATTGTTGTGACACACTCACTTTTCATTTATAACTTTGTGGACGCTGTGACTTGGTTGCTCAATGGTTAGTTGATAAGTTATATCACCTCTTGTGAAAGTCTGTTAAAGCGAAATTTGTCAATTCGTATATGACATTCAATTGAAGGTCACTTCGTTCCCAAGATAGAGCTGTCACCAGTAAATGGTGAATGGCCTGCTCAGGCCCACTCGTTCTTGTTTTCACTTCGAATCGCGATTCGCAATTCCCAATCCCAGTTCGGAGTTTGACGACTGAACCTCGGTTTAAAATCCAAGGTGGCGTGGATGAAAAAGAAAATGAAACGCTGCAGATCCTGTTTAAAAGATCAAATAAGCTTTCCCTTCTTAACTTTTTTAACTTGATGACCATGGACAAATTTTGCACTGTGAGTAAAACTGTTACAAGACACTTGTCACCTTAGTGGGTCCATCTAGATCCCTGGGAGATGGAAAAAACCTACGAATTTTCTTTCTAACTAAGCTTTGATAGAATAAGCTGCCATGCACTTTTCTGAACTGGAAAGTTGTCGAAATAGGTGAGAAAACTCAGAGAATATGTGATGTAGCATAAGATTAGAATTAAACCCATCGATCCTAATGGGAAAATCAATAACCATCTATGACATTATATCTCGAAAACTGTGGCCAGATTTTATCAAGAGTCGGACTAAGAAATTCTGGTAGATTTGACAAAGCATCATTGTCCCTGTTGGGAGGTGCTCTCACTGGTCATATACCTACAGTTAAGTTCCGACAGATTTATAAAAAAAAAAACTAAAACTATAAATTTCAATGGTGAAGCGGTTAATAGAAGCTACTCACTTAAGCAAGAGACCATTTGGAAGACACTTCAAGAAAAAGAAAAATGTGTACAATGTACATCCTACAATTTAGGAAGCCTGTCATGCTTCTGGAAAGACTAGAATGGTTTAACATTTTAAGGGAAACTCTTAACGCGCAATGGCAAATCCACAAAAAGCTACCAGTTGGCAGTCCACACAGTCCGCTTTGAAGCTGCTTACTACACAAAATCCTAATCTAACCCGAATTTCACGATTTAAAGTCAACTAATTTTTTGCTCGATTTAAGGAAGCTGGCAATTTACGCTTCGATCAACCCAATAGTTAGATCGATCTGGTATATATGGTTCTATGTCTGGCCGGAAATTCGCTGAAATTCGCTATATTATGGTGGGTAACCAGATTTAATAAGAAAAGTTCCAAAGACCTGTATACCTTCAAGTTTGACAGGAACGTTTACCTATTATGAAAATACTCACCACAAGCGCAGGTATATCTATATTCAACCCAAATATCCCGAAGCCGACGGCAACCTTGCAACCAAAATAGAAAACACTTTTCACCGCCTTGTGCTGCTTAAGTATTTATTTTCCTTATTCAAAGCCACAAATTTAACAATATTATTCAATACAAATCATTCGAATTGCAAATAGTAATGAATCACGGCCGTTTGTTCCATCCGACAGTCGATTCCAATTCATTTGGTCATCGAGTCGTATCGACACAGATTTTTCTTGTCCTGCAATGAAAGTAAAGAGAAATTTATCAAAAACAGGATATAAATCAACAACGACCCTAATTTAAAATCAAGGACACGAAAACAAAAGTAAAGAAAGAAAATTCCAAATCAAGATTTTTTTCCCCAATAGAAATTAATGCAGAAAAGAACTCCCACACCATTCGGGAATATCTAATTAAAAGTGCTGTCCCTCCTCTCGAATAGCCGCACTGAGTGGCTGTTATGTTTCAATGGATTTTCTTCCCCGATACTTTAAGTTCCACCCTCCTGACGCTCAGCTGGTTTAAATGAAAATCAATATGGGGTGGGTTAAGGATTGGTGTTGGGATTTTTCTTTCCAAAGCATATTAAAGCGACTCCTTTGCGAGGAAATTTAAAGAAATAAATACTTCGTCATAAAGTCTCATTTTCAGTGCGACGACAAGCGTCCCAAATGTACCTAACAAGGCTCCACAGAGCAACAGCACAAGACCAACTACGAGTATATTGCTAATTAGAAGCTGGGACAGTCAAAGACATGCATTATTAACATCATTCCATTGCGCACTGGCTGCCAAGTCGATTATCTCAAAGGACCTATAAATCCAGTGATTACAGCTGAACACAAGACGTTATCTTATCGAGGACATGGCATAAAGAAAGCAGTCTTCACCACCCCCGTTGGGCAATCTTATCCTACACTACACTAGAGAGCTTATGCTACACATATACACAAGTGTCTATGTACAGTTTCGTGGCTAACAAGGAAACCATTTGAGGGTGACTTCGTATAGGTGAGTGGTGTGTACCAGCGAACAGAATTTCCTATTAAAAACGTAAACATCTCGCAATGACGACAACACGCTATTACCATTCCCCAACCACAGACGGACGGCGAATCCCACACCAGGCGAAAGACAGCACAGCAGCTCACAAGCGCCCAGTTTGTCAGGATTAAATTTTATTCGCGTAGCAGCGTGTGTGGCTGTGTGGTTTAGTCCTTTATTGGAAACAGAAGATGGTACAACGCGAAATATTCTAAAGAACAGTGTCGGCGACTTAATTATATGACTTTACTTTTATACTCTACACGAGTCCTGGAGATGGCTTCCTTTAGCCGGCAGGAGCCCGGAATTTTATCACGTTTCTTTATTTTACATCTGTGTCGTATTTAAGAGTCCTTTGAGTTAAATAACACTCAATGGAGATGTTGTTTGCTGTGTTCAAGAGTCGGGAGATGAGCTCGTCGTTGGGTACCGGTGGGTAGGAGTAATCGTAAGAGTACAGTTGGCTCTGTGTAATAGGGAAGTGAGAGTTTAAAGAAATTGTTTGCAGTAAGTTGGTATACACTGGGGAAAGATGCAGACTTTGTTGTTCGCTCCCAAAAGTCATGTCAAAATTGAAATAGAAATAAATTTAAAAGTATTTATATTCGTGCAAGCTGTGGGATGTCAAAATTGACATCCTTTCAGAAGCGGTGGATGGGAAAATCGCCTCCCCCCAATTCAATTGCAAATCGCCCCCAAATCGAATGCTCTAATGAATGGCATAAATCTTATGCTTGCAGGTCGGTCGCTGTGTAAGGGAGAGTCGATTGGCTTTGTTAGGTCGAGGAAGGTGTGTCGAACGTTTTCAAGATGTCACAAATTTAGAAGATTATCCACTTGACAGTCGAGGATAAATCTTTAAGTCATTAGAAACAATTTTGGTGCTTCCTATACAGCAGGGATTTGGGGGTTGATTTAGATAGTGTTTTTTTGCAGGAACTGCTTTATTAAGTGCTAACGCGATTAACAAAGGTGGCGAGTGCAACTGGCAGTGTAGTAATCAAGAATATATATATAAATCCCTGCATAAGTGTTAAGTTAAACTACAAAAGTCATAAAAGCAGTTGAATGTAAATTAGCTCATAAGCCAAGTGTACACAGATGCCTTAAGCTAGCAAGGAAAACGTATGAATGGATGACATTTTTGGGCTGCTCTAGTGTTTTAACAGCAGTACCAACATTTTTCACAAGAACAAGCAAGACTCCAAACATTAACTACTCGATTTTCAAATGCCAATTTCTGATTTTAGTCAATTGCAGACACTATTTGAAATACCCCGACTTAGATTTGGATATTCTTATAGGCCGAGGTCTTAAGACTAGTGATTGTGATTTTATTTAATTGTATTAAATTAATTTTCCATTATTAAGAAGAAGGGGCATTGGCAAGTGCCCTCAGCCGGATAAAGAGAGAATGTTTACAAGATTATTATTAAAAAATGTTAAAATGTTTTGAAATTCAATTTTAATTTTAAATTATCTTAAAACTAAATCAACAAAGCTTTTACATAGAAGAAGTCGACACAAGCACTAGCATTCAAAGACAACCTATACTCATAAGGCTTTCATCCAAATTCACGTTTGAAGTCACTTCCTACGTTATCTAAGGAACAAATTGAATTTAAAAATTTGCTAAGCTTCAAAAACAACATTATTAAGTACGTAGGCATTTTTTGTATTCCTTTATAACTTTCTCGATTAAGTAGTAAGAGAAAAATATTGTATTCGTACAAAATTTCAAACTTGAGTACTTTCCATACAACAGTTTTACAAAATTTACAATTTTTTTTTTTTGAAAACGCTTTTCTAGATAGCAAACTCAGTTTTTCTATAAATTATTGTAAATTAATAATTTTTGAAAAATGCATTTTAATATGGACCAAAATGTAAACTCGGAATAAAATTTGTATTTCCATTCGAATAACCAAAAACGGTTCTTATAAAATATGTTCAAAAATATTTCTTTAAAACGACTAACCAAATCCCCCTGTGCTCACATACTTTATATTTTTGTTTCTTTGAATTTCAATACAAAAAAAAAAAAAAAAAAACTACGAAAAACTTCGTTTTAGCTATCTATTTATCGTCCACGTCTGCACTATTTTCTAAACATACACTATAAAATAATCAGCAACCACCTATAACTTACAGGACTGAAAAAACTTCATTTGTGCTCCGATTGTCATCCTACACTTAAATCGGTTCGTATGAAAATTCAAAAACTATCTGAAAATTCTACGTATATATCGGTGTCAGCATTTTGGTATATAATGAACCTTACTTCAAACCATAAGCACGAAAACTCGGCTACTCAATATATTCCAGTAAAAAACAAGAACAGACCAGAAACTCCTGGCTACGCTTGTCCGTGTAGGTATACATAATCAAATATCGTGTAAGCTGTAAGAGCCTCACATTATGATTTGATGCACCGCCATCTGAAATAAATGTGCATAAGACAAAAGTGCACTTTATTTAATATATTCTTCCATTTTCTGTACTGTTTGTTTATATAGACTCTAGAATCGCTTCAGAGTTTTTTACCTACTTAATAAAACAAAAGACAATCAAGCAAAATGTTGAAATGAACGAGAAAGTTTCGTGTGACCAGTAGTGCACTTTATTTTAAATGATTTTGATGGGTTATACCAACATATATACATTTCCTTGGAAAAAAATTCGTTTAAGTACATTTTAGCCATTTGAAAATTATTATAATAAGGTAAACGATCTTTGCCGTACAAGTGAGGGATTTCTGTGAAATAAAGACCAAAAGAATGGTGAATTTTAGAAAATGGTTGTTCATTTACATATCTGCACAAAAGAATGGGAAAAAATTAAAAAAAATTTTCATTTGGTGATTATATTATTTAGTGAGTATTATCACAGTCACCTCATGTCTGGGAGAAAGGTTCTTCGAAGATCTACCACTATCAGATCTAAGAAGATTCGTCAATAGATCCGAATGGTTTTGTTAGTTGCATGTCCCTCTAACCTAACCTTACCTATCACAGTCAATTGTGCGTTCAAAGGAAAACCTTTTGCAATTCAGGAAGACGTTTCTTATTCCAGTGAGAGTAGTTTTGTTGTTTAACACAATTGAATTTAAATTTAACAGATGGAAATTTGTCTTGCGTCAGAGATAAGGTGATCATAATTTTGGAACTATTTGAAATACTTCAGAAACAAATGTAATCTCACGGAACACCTGTAGCAAACATAAATTAAAATATGTTTTAGCCGATTCATATAAGATTTCACTGAATTTAGTTTTGCGGCAGATCGGAGTGACTTCATGAATTTTCATTGCTCATTATGTGGTGCTTCATATTTCGGAATAACTTACTTCACGTAACACACTCGCTTTTACCTTATCTTGTCATACTGCTCTAAAACGCCTTCAAAATTCAGCCGTTCTTAGAAAACCCAGCTTGTTTAAATGGCTTTTTAAAGTCGATATTTATATACAATGTGTGTAGGCGTCTTGGTTTAGTGGTTACTTTGTTGGACTACTAAGCGAGAGGATCGATCCTCGGAAAAAAAAATTACATCTTAAGGGGTTTTCCACTGGGCCACCTCTCTCGTCTGTGCCACCTGAACGTCTGACAAACATCCGAGAGTATAACTGTCTTGAAAGAGCTTCTCAATTAGCCGTTTGGACTCGGCATAAAATTGTAGTTCCTTTCTATTCGTCCCAACAAATTTAAAACTCATACAAAACGAATTGTTGTGTGCTATCCATTATTTTTTTTGTTTTTTTTTTATGTATACCCTGTGAGACCCAACAGGTAGGTCCCACCTCTGTGATTTTATTTTTTGAGTTTAATGACTGGGGACTTTATTTTACGCAGCATTCGAGAGGCTGAATTAAGAATTCATTTTTCATGACAATTTGTCGGACGTTTGTGAGGGATGGGACTGTCAAAAACTAACCTAAAAGTGAAAACTATGTTTTTCTTGGGGAAAAATTTGTGAGCCATTGCTCGCAAAAGTTTACAAACATTAAAATAATAAAGTAGGTAATTGGATTTTATTAACTTAATAATTTTATTTATCTCTTTAACTAAATTTTTTTCACAAAATGCTTTTAAAATACGAGCTTAACGATTTCACGGAAATAGCTCATCGCCGAAAAAAACTACACCTCGCCATTTGCATTTTTAACGATAGATAATTTTACGTGGCCCACTCCATAGCCATCATAAATTCCTCATCCTGACATAACATTCACCTAAGTTTGGCGAAACATTTTTTTTTTTATACAATCAAAACAATGCCACCAACTCTTGCACTAAAAACAAACTATGCCATCTTGCTGAACATTATCTCTACTACTTATTTAGTAATCTCACAAAGAACTCCTTTTGCCAATCTGGGTCATAACATCGTCTAGGCACCCTCCGCCAGCCTTAATTTCCGCATTCTTATTATTATTTTATTATTCCACTGAAGGGAATAAAAAATGAAAATTAAATCCACTTGTTATGATAAAATCTCATTGCGAAAACATCCACTTAGACAATTGCTAAATTTTCCCATAATAACACACCCACTCAGCATCGAAAAACCGCAAAGGCGCAATAACCCCTCCTCAGGAGCTTATTAAAATTCGCACACGTTACCACTTCCTGCAGGAAAGCCATCCACCGACTAACACCACATAATATCCATGGGGACGAGCCAGAAAAAAAAACATCACACTCTACAAAGGACGCATCCTCAAATCCGGCGAGAAAAAAACGTCATTACCATAATAACGCAGAGTAAATGCCATTAAACACCACTTTATGACTTTATATGCGGCAAGCGGCAGCAAAGGATCATCCCCCTCCGGTGGTGGCAGTGGTGGTGGGTTAAAGTGTGCCGCGTATGTGACATGCGAGCATAAAAATTCATAGGCCACCCATATATGAACTTTTTTTTATTATTTTATTGTCACTTTTGAATAAATTTCATTTCGATGCACTGATTTTCGAATCGCACTCCACAAATGGTAAGGCACTCCATTCTATCACCCGGCATTATCACTTGAAACACTCACGGCCGATTAAACACTGACTGGTTAAAAAGCGGCTTTGAAAAGAGTGGTCCTCAGAATAGACCCTGAATTGTGCGTATATAAATAATAATGCGGTTTTTAATGCGCGCGCATAACAAAGTTTTGCAAAACTTTTCAAAAACTCGTTTTCAAAAAACAACACGGAAAACACAAAACAGACGGAAGAAGTGGGAACAAAATATACGTATATATGTATTTTTTGTTTAAAAACTTTGCAGACTTTCTACCCGAAAAAAAAAAGAAATATTTTTTGTTACTAACAAAGTCGAAAGGGACTTTTGCTGGCAAGCCAAACCAAACTGTACCGAACAGTTTCCCAACAAACTAAACCAAAAACTCCAAAGAAAAGTTTTTCATTAACCTTCAAAAAGTTTGCCCGATTTGAATTTCACCCCCGAGCCGCTACTTAAAGAGCAGCAGTAGGTATAATGCTCTAGTATATTGGTGCTGAACTGACGGCGACGGCGACGGCGGCGGTGACGGCTCATCCCTCGTTGTGGGATTTCTCCCTCATCCCGATTTCAAGCCTCTGCTTTATTTTACTTCTTTTTTGGAAAACCCAAGTCACGAGTTAAAGTTAACTTTTGACAAAGTTACAAACAAATGAAGGCCGTCATTGCCGGTCGCCTGTCATTCGCACAAACTTCAACTTTTATTAATATATATTTTCTAATTATGACACTTTGATCGGGTATGTGTCACTCTGGTTGGTGTTGTACAATATATGTTTGGGTTAGAATCTAAGTAAGATGATGGCAGGAAAAGTTTTGTTATGGCACTGAATCCGAGAGCGGAAGATGTTCCCTGAGTTGCTGTTTTTTTTTTTTATTTTTTATCACTATTTTTTAACTGACTTTGTCCTCTTAAGAGATTCAAGGTTCTGACGGATTAATGAATAAAGTTTCGATTCAACGATTAAAGTTTCACTCATGATCTACTAACATCATGGACCTGGATTAAAAAGAGGAGAACTTTACCTTTGTTTTAAGGTTAGCGCTAACTTCAAGTTTAAGGGGGAACGAACTTGAGAGTTCAGAGCGAAAGCGAGAAATATTGAAACTTTAAGGTCGTTAAGGAATTCATAATTCGTACTCGTAAAATTTGTTTATTTTTAATGTGTTGCTCGTTTATACCTACGGATACATCAAGTCTGCTATTTGAAGCAATATTATGCTCTTAAACTGAAATAGGAAAAGCTGACCAAACTGACATTTTGGAAAAGTTGCATGTCAAAATATGTCGATGAATTTAAAAGCAAGTTGGAAAACGTTGTCACCTAAGACTGTGATAGTCGCCCAAAACTTTCACCATTTTTACAGCAAATTTTTCAATGAGCGAGACTGTGCCATTCTGTTTGTGCAGTGTTTCTTGTTCCCAAGCACATAGGCTTTAAAATCATTCTTCTTTAGTTTTTGGTTGAGTTCAAATTCGATTTGATATCACTTCGATAAAGAGTAAGTATTTTTGTTTCTAAAGAGCAAGTACCAAGAAATTTCGGCTTTGAAGTTTAAATCACAAATGACATTTCGATCAGAGAAGACTTTAAGAACTTGGTTAATACAATTCGATAATCCGTTTCCGACTAGCATTATAGACATCACACATTCCTAACACGGCAGATTAAAGGGATGCCCAATACTAAACAGCCGTGTTACTGAAAGGGACAGAATTACCTAACACGCACAAATACGTGACTCACCATCTGGCTTACGTGGTAGGAATTATGAGAAAGTTCAGCATGTTAACAAATATTGACTGTTTTAACAGTTTTAAATTCGCACAGCAACTTTTTTTAACGGTACCTCAAGGCAGCTTTAAAAAAACGTTTCTTTTTGTTTTGCCTTGGTTGCATTTGCATTAAGCTTCGTTTCAGACTACTTAAGATTCATAGTCAGACGCGAAACCGTTTTTTTTAATGCAGGTCTCAAGGAACAGAGCATGCGCAAGGTGTAGCCGACTCAGTGATGCACATCTGTTCAATCGAATTTTGCTTTGTTTATTTTTGAGGCGTTTATAAATGTGACACTTTAAAAAGTTGGAGGTTAAATCTTGGTAGTTCAAATAAAAGTCTTACAGCTGTAATACAGGGTGGTCCACGGTTGCCAACTTTAAACATTACTTCGGACAAATATACCGAAAGACTGGAACTGTATTTTACACAAATTATTCAGTTTAAGAACTATTTTTGTATGAACAACATAATTCCTAAATTTACTTAAAAAATATTTTCTTGCAAAACCATCGTTAAACACGAAAGCTAGCGATTTACAATACCTGAGTAGGTATCGACCTACTTTTTTTTTTAGTTTTTGTTGAATTAATCAATTTTTTTTATAAATATAGCTTAATTTCGGTCTGAGAAATCGACCGGAAGGAAAAAGGGCAAAGAAATATTGGGAAAGACAAAGACTTTGTCACAAATGTACCGTGTTGGTATTTGACAACCGTGGGGTCTTCTAAAGGTTGGTTTATGGGTTTCGATTCGACAAAATTTGGAATGATCTGAAGCTAAAGTTATATATACATTTTTATATTTCATTTAATGTTAAAAAAAAAATCTGATTTTGTAACAAACTGTATTGTTGTTTAAATTTTTGGCTGACGACACTATTTTCAGTGAGGATATGTAATTTCTTATTGCCAACATTCTCTCAACAACCCAGATTAATTTTTGAAAAACAGTCCTTAAGAAAAAAAGACCTGCGCCAAATTTTCTAATTACGCTTTTAGAAGGAGAATGTTGTGTTCAAGCTACTGCGTAAGATTTACACCTTAAATAGCTGTTGTTTGATTAAGGGTTTCATTCTTAAAAAATTGCGGGACAATTAAACGGTTTTTTTTCCTTAAAATGTTACGTAAGTTAAACAGGGTTGCATTTGCCGGAATTTAGGAAATCTGAATTTACATACATATCCTTATTCGTATTTTCATTTGTTTTGGATGTACATTGCTTTATGACCTTGACTTTAATGCGCATTCATCTAAATCCCTCAATAATTTCTATTTTTAATTATTAATTAATAAAATAATAAAAGTCCTGGCAAAGGACTCTCCCAGGTGGGGAAAGTTTGTCATCGGGATGGAGAGGTTATACCAAGCTCCTAAAAATGCTATTAATACAAACAAAACAAATATTTTCATTCAACTTCTTTCAAAAAAAAAATAATAATTTTAATTAGGGTTGATTTGGGCTTAAATAAAGAAGTCGCTTCGTGGGTTAAACTTGCCATCCTCGTTGCTTTTGCCATTGTTAAAACGAACCCACAGGGTGGGCTTGCCATTGGCAAAAGTAACCCATGAAATGGCTTGGTCTGGCAAAGCCTCTGCTCACAAAAATGGCAAAGCCCACCACACGCAGTTTTTTCTTTCGATAAAATACTCACAACTTTTTTCCTTTTTGGAAACATAATCAACCATTTTCACTAACTGCAGCAAACATGTTTAATTAAGATGTTCCCAGCCGCCGAAAACATAAACTCACGTCCAATTTGGTTGGTGTCTAGCGGAGAACTGTGCAGCTTTGTGGGAAGTTTGCGCTTAGTGATGTGCAACAAAAATCGATATTACGATATTTTACACTTTGTTGTTTTGCGAAAAAAAAAAATCTAATGCCAGAAGTACCCCCCTGCCAAATGCACCCCCACCTACCCTACTCAAAATGGTTTAGAGTCATTAGAGTTCGCCCAATTGTAGGAATTCTACCATTATAGAAACCTGGCCTATACACAATATTTTGGAAAACAAATTGACCACCTCATTGCATATCTGCACAATCAAAACAGAACAAAAAAAAATCAAACGAACATGTTCTGTGGAAGTGGTGTGGCAGTGAAAGTGGTTATATAAATATATTCCCTTCGCCCAATTATCTATACGAATTTAGTACTTCGAATTTTCACAAATTGGGGGGACCGCAGTAATAGTTTTTCTTTAACCTTAAAACATAAGCGCAAAAGTGTATTCTTTAAATTTTTGAGTACAATCTAAGCAGATCCTAATTTTGGTAAAATTGGACCCCTCCATAGCTCGGACGCAAATTTCACAGCCCATTCTAACCTTTAATAAGAACCAATATTTAAAGTTCAGCAGTCCCATTAAGAAAACTCATTGTGGGTGAAAGCCAAAAGCCTTCCAAAGGTACCTTGGTATAAAATTAGTCCAGGATATATTCCAGCACCTATTTTCCATCTACCTAAGTTTTAAATTTCACCTTTAGGTATGTGCCTAACAGCCTTTGAATTGTTTCAGAGAATTGTTTGTTATACAAAACAAACTGATAGCTATAATAGAAAGATAAATAGGTATAGGCGCTCTACTCTAAATGACATCAGCTTTTTTTACTAAATGCGTGAATTAAATTTTTTCGCTAAAAAAAAACCAAAGCTTACCTTATCGACATATTAAATTTAACTGCAACAAAAGATTTGCTCATTAGCAAAACTTCTACTGCAAAAAGTAGCAGTTCCCGTATAACTTTGAGTTGTTTTAAAAGCAGCCGAAACCAATCAGCGTACGTAACCGAAACTCTTTTAATCTCTCTACCTCTCGAATAGATGAAGATCTCAAACATTCAAACAGCTCTTCATTAAACCCCTACATAGCAAGCTACATTTCCATACCCCACTCAAGTACAGAGAAAAAAACATGTCAAGTACACCCGTTAATGAGCAAAATTAGCATTTGCCGAACAATGCAAATTCTTCAGCATCGCACAAAAATGTAAATCCAATTTATTTCAATATCAACTTTTCAAAACATCCATCGTATATAATTTCACGCAAATCTGATCCAATTGATTCCCCACGCCACCTTGGTTGTCCTGATTTGTTTGTCCGCCTTTGCACTAAGCACACATCAACAACCTAGAGCGTTGACAGGATGAAAACAAAAAAAAACCGCTACCAACCCCCAATATTTGTTCAACGATATCCCTTATGCCGGGAAAATAAACAGGTTATGTCATTGCGGAAATTTTATTTAATTTGTCTCTCCGGCGCGGTTGTTATTGCCATACACCGTGTCATATGGAATGGATGCCACTGGATGGTGGCGCGCTTATATGGCTTAGGTCCCCGATATCGTCGTGCTCACTGAACTTGAAAGGTGGGTAATTGCAAAACGGATGCCATTCAAATTGGATCAGTAACAATATTATTTTTAATTTTTTTTTTTTGTGTAGGTAACTCCTGCAAACGCCAATAATTGGATAACGAAATGTTCGCGAATGTGAGGATGCCAAAGGGGACCGCAGTCATGTGAAGTGACTAATAATGTGGGATAATATAGAAAGGCAAGGGTGCTTTGTAATCAATAAGGATGGACCAGCGATTTGACTGAGGGAGGGAGTGGAGACGTGCAAGTAAGCATAGGCATTAAAAAAATGAAAATAAACGATACCTCGCTAGGGCCGGTTAATTATGCTCTTTTGGTTGATGAAGCCAAGCTTTTTAAGAGAATATCGACAGATAATGTCCGTGTTAACACCTGAACAATGCTTTCTCTACTTCAGCACGAGATTTGGCTTGCACACGTCATTCGTCATGGTATACCGCTTTTGCTCGTCGCCTTAGATAACTTCAGATGACTCATGCTGCACCATACGCCAATATACTGGATATTTCGACCCGAAGTTTGGCGGTGCCTTACAGACTGACCAATGCAAAAGATCTGCGTAGAAAAGGTTTTAGT
Organism: Cheilosia grossa; assembly: GCA_963082955.1. Classification (NCBI taxonomy): domain Eukaryota; kingdom Metazoa; phylum Arthropoda; class Insecta; order Diptera; family Syrphidae; genus Cheilosia; species Cheilosia grossa. Next base: position 39,499,881 of record OY720145.1, on the reverse strand, counting down.
CCATCATATGCCTTGAGACTATAGCCTGCGTATCACAGACGGAGTTTTTTTTTTTTCGTTCGAAACTATCCTCGTTTAGTAAATCGCTAGTTACCAGGCTTTCAAATATCGGATCTACTTCACTTCATTTGGATTTCCAAGTTCCAACAACTACTAACTCCCAAGCTAGACAGTAACTTGATGAATTTTCGTTTCTTCCACGCTTTGCAGTGTCACTCTTCACAGGCGACTTACAATGGGCCTTTTAGGTCTCCAAGTGCGACTAGATAATATAGACGTACAATAGGTGACGAACAAAATACAGACGCCTTATGTGTCTTTAAATGCACCTTCACATTTCAACTGAGGGTCGAATCGCTTCTGTCAAAAAACTCCCGCTCACCGGACAGTAAATTTCAAAGCACATTGGTACACATATGAGTAACAGCACGTCACTATTCCTCTTGCCACGACTATAAACCAAACTTCTACCATATCTTTCTAAATATTATCCAAAAGGCAACAAACCTGGCACAGCAACTATCTACTGAGAGTATTTCTTCGGCAAATCCACTAAAGCATATGTGAACTCTGCCAGATGAAATTTATGGACTCTATGATGAAATTTTAAACAGTGACTATCCCGTAGTCTTAACTTATCCCCGTCAAGTGAGCGTTTCCTTCCGATAAGGCAAAAGTGCCAGATAAGCGCCCATGTGTGTGTAGTGGATGAAAATCCAATTTTTGCCTTTTTTTCCCTTCACCATACAGATATAGGTGTAGTCCTCTGTGTGTGCAGTGTCAAAGGTTGATTTATGCGAAACGAATCCGCTTTACATGCATGCTCTGGCTGGGAATAATTTATGACCCAGAACTCGATTTAGTATTTTGCAAATTTCCCTTCGAAACTTTCGATTTGTTCGGACAGGATTTGCTTTTTATCGTTTTAATCGAACAGAGTATACAAGGAGAGCTTTACACAAAATTCAATTGAACTTGCAAATGCAATGCAAATAGTTCGGCGTATCAATTGCTTCCAGTTTGAGTTTCGCACAAGGACATTGAGATGAAACAGCAGTTTCGCGCCTTTTTATATTGCTGATGGTAAAGGGGGCGAAAGGATAACAGCAAAGGTATAGAATTACCGCCACCGAGTGACCCTTATAAACCCCTTTTGTTGTACGACCTTTATCCGGTGTTTACACATTTCCATTCATTCGAATCCAGGCAAAAGATGTCAAAAGCAATTTGAGTACACGAACGGACACAAGGGTTGTGGCACATTATCATGATCGCAGGACGAAATTTACATATTATTATCAGTTATCGAGACAAGACAATTTTCTTATTACCAAGGGATGAGACACACAGAAAAAAAAGGAGCAACACAATCTGAGGGTTCTACGGAATTTGCATAAAGGTTGCCAAATCGGATCAAGAGCTGCTTCAGTGGTCGTGGTCTTTCGTTTTCCCTTTCTTGGGTAAACAGAGCATCTTCAGTTAAGAGCCATACTCGGCGATGTCGACTTCATTAAATCTCAAAACATAAGACAGAAGACACGATGAACAACTTGTGTGGATCCTCGACTAAATATTTCATTTCAATAATGGCATTCGGTCTTAATTGAGAGACAAGTGGGAATAATAATTATTATTACTGCTACCGCCCATATATGGTAGACGAGTGTACCTAGCTACATGTGAGGGAAATTTCGCAAATACAACTCAATTAAATAACCGACAAGAAGAAGTCATTACGCGAGCGGCTCCCGTGGTTTCCCCTCTGCATTGACGATGATGATTGATTAATAAAATTTCGATTGCTCATTGAGCACGTTTCTGGCAGCTCTTATGGGAGAGAGAAGCAATTTTCCCAAAGAAATAATTCAATCAGTGGACGTTGCCAAATGAGGTTATATTCTTCAGAGTTACACCTTTCCGAATACGTTATTAGAAAACGAAACTGCGTGTGTGTGGCTGAGTGCCTTGCCTGTGTTCGACGTGTTATGCCGTAGGATATTTTTTGCCGAAATTATTATTAATAGTAATGGGAATTGATGGCTATTGACGTGACAGACAAAAGTTGCGCAACTGTTGCCACTGGTTATGCGAAGGCTCGATATTCCCAAGTGCTTATATAGGCGGCTCTGTAAGGACCTTCATATAAGAGTTCATGCTTTGGGTCTTAGACAGTTTCCTTGGAAGAGCGGCAGCTCCTGAGGAGAGGGTTGTGTGTATGACAGCACTAGGTCCACAATTTTGATCTACTTTCCAAAAACAAAAGTATTAAGTCTAAAAACGAAGTCCAGATTTTAAGTTCCTACTTTCAAAATAAGTAATAGTGATCTTCCGTTAATTTGAGGTCGATACTTAAATTTTTGATTTACTTCTACCAACTGCTTCGGTTTGATTCAACAGAAACACCTGCCTGCCGTTTGGTAGCACTGATATAGTCAGATTGGTAGTTGGCCTGCGAAAATTTTTTTCAAGACGTGGTATTCGATTGGGCACTCTCAGAGCACTTTTTTTTTGCTCTAGTACACACTTTTTTTGCTCGATTGGTACGAACAAAAGCAACCTTTTTTTGGATTTCAGAGCACTTTTGTGAATCCCAATACAAATGCTTTTAGTTTGACAAAAAGTTAAGTTTACTTATGTTTTTTTGTTTAACTGCAAAGAAACGCATTGCATCGGGGGTATCTATTTTTGTGAATTGCTGACTTGCAAATGCTGAGAAATTGATATATGCGCAAATTTCGAATGTTTTAACATAAAATCTAGCCAGTGAAATTGGAAACGCGTAGAAAAGTGTCGAAAGGCTACACATATTCCAATCGCACGAATATCATCAAAGAATAGAGCAAGTGACATTTTTATGTTCGATTGGGCACACGAAATCTGAGAGCGAATCTGAAGAAGCCCAATCCAAAACCACATAATCTTCCTTCAAGCCAAGTCGTATTTTTTCGGTCGAAATATTTCCCACCAAGATAAATCTGAAAAGTCCCCAGATTTGGATATTTAAAAAAAAACCCAACATTTATTTATATTTTTTTCACATGTTATATGAACGACTCAAAATTAGGAATTTCGAATTTGGAAAGGCGAATTACGTAAGTTTGGTTTTCATAATGCAGGAGTGAGCTGCATATAAATACAACTCACAATGTAAGCGTATCTTGGGGGCCAATTGACCTCGCCCAAACGTGAAATTACGCGACCAGGAAACGTCTCACGCTATTAAGCCATAATTGGTCGTGTTATGTGGCTTGTTGCCCCTTCTTGGTCGAACCACATGATCTTCAATCGCCGGCCAAAGAAAATCGGTTATTATTCGTTTAATTGCTGAGAACGCTGGGATAAATTCGGATCATCAAAAACACTTGCACTTGCAGCAGCAATATCTTCGACTACGACTTCAGTAACGCTTCGACTCTCTTAAAATTTCTTCACAATTTTACCGATTGCTTGCGTAGTCGGTCGATTATGACGACCATAATCATCGCGTAATGCCCAAAACACATGTGCAGAATTCAATGCGCAGCAAGATTAGAATAGACGCGTTTATATGCGCACTGCAACATGTTTCTATTTCTAAATTTGCTGCAAAATTCAAGGGTACCACAACACAAAAGAAAATAAATTGCAATTTCAAGTATTTGGCATCATCGCCTTTTGACACTGATGATCGTGTTAGTTTTTGTTTTGGTCTCAAACACACAGCTGCTTAGTCGACGAATGACAGCAGCCCTTTTAGCCGATGCAATGCATGTCAAACAATTTTCTGCACATCTGTTTTACTTGCAGCACTGCACTCTGCGTTGCGTACAGAATTTCTGCACATGTGTTTGGGGCTTAGTGTTCGAAAAAGTGGATACTTTTGAATCACCACTTTTGTAGTAAGTCTTAATAATTTCAACGCGATGTTCGATTGCTAAGCGATCCATTATCGTAAACATTCAACTACTATTATGCCAGCGCTACAAACATGAAACCACGAAATGAATGACCCTGTACAAGTACGGAAGCCTTGTGTCTGTTATGTGCGTCCCACGTTCAGTGAATTTGTTGTTGTCGGCCAGTGTTTTTATATGGTGGGATTTTTTCCTTTTTGTGGCAATTTCGATGTCCGTAAAGGCTTTAAGTGTAAACAACGAAACAGTAGCAATCCCTCGTGGGACGTTCGGGAATCTGATAAAATAATTCGAGTACCTACTGTGAAAGGAAAATAAAGTGAACGACTGGGTTGCACGAAACTTTCTCGTTCATCGATTGGTTGTGTAGGTAGGTGGTACAAATTTCAGAAGCCACCGTACATAGAATGTAATAAAATTCACTTCAAGGTTAGGTACTCATTTGATATGGCAGTACGGATAATCAAATAACAATGTGAGTTTTTATAAGTCTTACCTCTCAGTAACAGGCATTTCTCGAAATGTCTGTATAAAGAGTTTTAAGCGCCTACTGTATTAGTTTATAAGCTTTTACACTTAACAAGATTTTTGAGTACAAGGACGTAGCAAGAGTTTCTGTTTTCTGATCTGCTGGATCTGATTGGAATTGATATTCGGGCTCGCCACAAACTTACATCTTTACCAGTTTACCACCAGTTCTTAACTGAATATGCCGATGGACGTGTCTGGGTTGCAAATGAAGTGGAAGTTTATGATTAATTAAACTCCAAGTGGCTGGAATTGTTTTTAGTGGGAGATATTAGCCGAAAAGATGTTTTCCGTAATTGTAATTGCCTTTTTATTGGCAGTACGATATTGAGTCTTACTAAAATAGACGAAGACAGATGGGGACAAATAATTAAAAAACAGATTTATTCGAGTTTTTTGAGGAAAAAATATATGGGATTTGAATTGGAATTATTTAGTATGCACTTTGAACAAAATAGTTAGAGCGGTTTTTGTTAAAACTATGCAGACAACAGTAACAAATTTTACAATGTGTATTAAGTTTGAGAAATACTATTGATCTTATATTTAGCTGAAAACTGAGTATTATTTATTGTTCGGGATGTAAGCATTACTCGGTTTTTAAAGTTTTATTGAAATCGAAAATGGGGTTTTCGAGATATTAAGCAGTTTTTAAAATTAGCGTTTTCGTTGATTCGAATTGAAAATTAAGGACGCAATAATTTGAAAATATAAATTTGACTCTAATTGTGCATTTTGGTCAAAATCGTTATTGCCGTTTACAGGTAAACTAAAGAAAACTACATTTTTAAAAAAAATATTTTCTTCACAAATCCACTGCACGATAACATAGACAAAAACTGAGCTTGCCATTAAGTAAGAAATTACCATATTACCTACCTTAGAAATGAATTTTTGTTACAACAGTATGAAACGTTTTCGAGATATGTCCAAATCTCATATAAACCGTTATTTGATTTTTTTGCGAAAAACTGTGTATGCAGTCATGTTAACCTCACCAACCTAAACTGAAATATCCATTAAGGTTGAAATAGTTGGAGCCGTTTTCGAACAATTCAAACTGGTATGAACATTAGATATCATTACCTTAAATCTTTTTGATGAAGACGGCAGTACTTGGTCGGCAGTACAGGTCCTCGAAATGTCCAGCTAAAAAAAGAATTGGTGCAACTTGTCTGTATGTCAATATATGGGAACCCTAGGCCTAGCTTTTAAGGCCTAGAGTTTTTATTCATGGGACGAAAGGACAATTTTATGCCGACTTCGAACGGCTGAATTGAGAAGCTATTTCATCTTTTTCTCCAATGTTTGTCAGATTTATGCGAAAGCTAGCTCAGCCATGATTAAAGAAAGACTAGGACAGAGGTCTAGCCATGAATTAAGAAGCACAAAATTTCCCTTCCCGATAAGCCACCCTGGATGTGAACTCCGGTTAGAGTCTGAAAGGTGGAAAGTTTATGGTGCGGCTTATATATTTCTCCAGCTCCTGTTTGTAGGCTCTACTGGCAAAAGAGGGGAAAGGTAAAGTTGTCATTCAATCCCCGAGCACATATTTGCGAAAGAGGTAGACAGACTTTTTCTTTATCTTTCTTCCTTCGGCAGAAATTGTTATTATTGCCTCAACAGGACGTCACCCACACTGACTAGCATCTCATGTGAACCTTGCAAACAAAACTGGGTAATAAAAATGTCTGGCAGCCATCCTCCAAGCAGACACACAATTGACATATTCATCTCTGCCTCCGGCAATCGAAATGACAAACAAAAACTTTCCTTCGATTGGGCGCTATTTCACTTGCCTGTCATCACTACCACCACCATCATCATCATCATCGTCATCGTCGTCGCAGAGCTGTCGCCCCCTTTATTGATTCAATCAATTTGATATCGAAATCGGTATGCAAACAAGACATCGGGGATGCTGTCCCTGCGGATATGAACGCAAAAAGTCCGCCCCCTCACGAGCTTCCTTAAATTGTATAGACCAGGAAGAAAAAAAAAAAGTGTAACCATTAATCTGTTCGCATTTGTATATCCAAACTGTCAGTTAATTGGCAGAGTCCTGTTCCCCTATGAAGTGATTACAAAATGTACGGTTTTTTTTTACAAAAATAATATTCATTTCACTTGACTATGAGGCCAAGCTGCAGCCACAAATATCCACGCAAACACCTGATCCAACCTCAGTTGAGCCCCCATCACTTGACCAGGACTCGTATGCGTGCATACAGTATGCCAGAATGCGTATGCAGGCAACAGCAACCGTATTATTACGGGGTGCTCACATTCATTAGGGACTCTTCCGACCATGGCTATAAATTAACCCTTTTGTTAATTGATACAAATAGGGTATATCAATTTACCCTTCGCATCGGTTGACCAGGGCGAGTTGGCTCGCACCGGACGAGATGCCGTGTCAAGAGGTTAGGGTGCTGACGCATTTAAGCACCATGCCAGTAGGAGGTATCGTATGTACGGCTTGACTCAAAGGCTTGTATGCAAACTGGCCAAGGGTCATTGTTAAGTTAATTAGGCCTTTTAGCATTAAAAATTCATTGTGCCTGCAGGATGGACTCATCCTGTGAACAAGTTGGCGCGCTTGCATTCATGTGCATGCTATACGAGTATATACACACGGTCTAATGAAATTAAATTAGTGTGTCCCATTTACTTGTGTAATTGCTGCTGTTGATATTGTAATTTGATTTATCGTATATGTTAATTAGATTGAAGGCTCCATTTGGGAGCAGGTGAAAAGGAAACGCTTTGTGCACGATGTAGGCTGCAATTATGTTTCCGGGTAAGTTGCCTCTGCGGCGAATGCACGATGTTGTTAAATATGTTTCCATTGACATGCTGAGATAAAGGCCGTCCTCGTGCCACTGCCCACAAGTCGATAACCTGCTCCTATGCCGGGTATTACAAATACCCACTCAAATCTTACCATCAAAACAAAGTGTCTACCCTTTTCGTGCGTCTTATCGGTGAATACAAATTTTTATAGTTCAACATAACAGTTTGGAAAATATTTCCTAAACTATAACGGCTGCTTTAAGTATTCGCCACAAAAGCCAACCCTCTGCCGCCCCATCCTTGGGGCAATTCAACTCAGGATAACGAAGGCAATTAGTTGACGCTTGTTCTACGCGTAGATGAATATTTCTGCCGCACAGCAAAGGTTTAAAATACCGCCGCATCTACTGTACAGAGGAAAGCAGCTCTTCAGAGTATATACGCTTTACCCCTTGTAATGGCTTTTCACCGCTGAGATAACAATTCCCGACTATAAACGCTAACAACGGCCAAACATTAGAACCGAACTACAGGAGAGGTATGTACTTCCCACTGGTGGCTGATGCCATAGTCGACTAATTAACTGCGATTATTTCGGCCATTACGTGGGATTTTGCCGTTCGGTTAACATCTTGAATTGTGAAAATGCTCTTCCCGGCCACGACTACGAGTATATCGCATCAGCAACCCTTTAGTACGCCATATTGCTTTGCAAAAGACCGCAAGCTATTTGGAATATTAGACTAAATGAACCGCAACCCGGGAAATGGATGTCAGATGTTGGAAAGGAATTAAACATACCGACAGTGCATACACGCGTATTGTTTGCTTAAGACGTTTCAATATTTATTTAAAAGAGAACCATTTCAATCGATATTTTTGTTCAAACGAAAAGTTCACCTTCAGTCGGTGTATTACACGAGGCACGCATAACGACCGACCAAAGATTTATTGCTTACAAATTTCGGTTGCTGAAAAATCTTAACCACACCAATTGTGCACACTCGTAAATCAATTCCAAGGAAAGACGTCTTGTTTCAGGTGGCACTGAGAGTAGAGTTAAGTCCCTTGGCGACCGGATGCTCTCGGATATGACCAAAAGGAGAGAATTATGAGTTATGGTCCCATATGGGGTTGAGATTGAATATATTGTTGAGGGTGATACCGATAAAACGACTGTTCGATGCCCGATTTCTGCCCACGGTATCGAACCTGGGAGAGGGACTTCGAGTTACCTCTTAGCTGAAGCGTTACTATCCATTCGCTCGATGTGACTATATGACTACATCAATACATTTTGGTACCAAAAGAATTTTGACAGAAATGCAAGTCGGTTTTCAAGGCGAATAGTTCCTAATGGCTTCGTAAAAACTGTCTACATTTTTCACACAGTAATTGCATATGGTGTGGTTCATGATTGTGTGTGTAAATGAGATCATTTGACCCCCATGGCTGGATAGGATGGATACTCGTAGCTTAGGCCTGTTTGCGGTTAAAGTGTGATTTTTTGACTGGCAAAAGTATTTTGACAAATTCATTTTTCAATGTTTGTTTTGCCGAAAAATGGTGCTGTCCTTTGAATCTATGTAAATTAGATATGGTAGATTTGTTGTGTACAGGTCCACTCAGACTAATATATGGGGAAAACGACAGATCTAAAAATGAAAGATCGACTAGCTTTTGTAGCGAAATACGATTGCAGTCTTTCTTTAAAAAATAAATAGGGGAACAATTTAATTTGTCGGAGCAAACTGTAAATATAGAAATTAATAATAACATACATAAAAAAGTTTGTTAAAAATCAACAAAAATTCTGTAAGAAAAGTGCCGTCCAACGGTTGTGCAGATTTGGTTCCAATCGATGGAACGATGATCCAGCATAAACTTTAAACAATTACGCATTACCATCTGGCGAAAGACTCATCGAGCAGTAATTTGTTCTTAGGATATAACGCTCCTTGCAGAAAAAGCCCAATGGTGATTTAACTTTAACGGGATTTAATGTTTTTGAATACATCTGATGTTGCATTAAGGGAAAAATGTTTAGTAACAAACCTTTGGTAGGACGTTCCTGGAAAAATGCTGCAAAAACTTGTCGAAACGGTTCCAAGACAGTTACAGAATCTTATTGAGGCTAAAGCGGATTTTTTGTTTTTTTTTTTTAAATAACTTCATTTTGTTCCTTTTTAAATTTCAACACATTTTCTTAATTTGATTTGACTTAATTGCCAAATTAAAAAGTTAATTTTATTTAAAATAAAAATTGCCTTTGTTCACCAGTTAATTATTTAGGGAAGCGGTTATTTTTTTTTTTTTTTTTTTTCTCATTTCTTCCTTGAATTCATAAAGTTTAACTTTTAGTTTTGTCAAAATACTTCCGCCGCTGGGAGTAGTTCGCGGGCGGATCTTCTCCTGCATTCGCCCTCCTCGCACACATCAGGACCTAGAATCTGTCGAAGAACTTTTCTTTCAAAGGAGCTCAGTAAGTGAGGAGTTTCAAACCGAAATGTATTGATAACCGAAAGTAGCAACGGTTCCCTAGGGTAATTCTTCGCCGGATCTCCACTAGGTTCTTATTTGTGGAGGTCGTGTTAGCTCCAAAGCTTGGAAATTTATGACGTCATCTTAGGCGGTTGTTTTTAGTTTGTTGATAGGATGCACTTGGTAATACCGTAATTTCTAAAAATCTGAAAAGCTGCCTAAGATCTGAAATGTAGTGCGGGCTTTCCATTTCTCAAAATCAGATGAATTGCCGTCAGCCTGAAGAAATAAATCCACATAGATTGCAGAACTTACTGGTATGGTGACGTAAAGCCAAGAACAATTAACAATATCGACTGCGAGCGAGTAGATCGAATCAAACTTGAGAGCATCAAGCAAATCAGTGCAACTATACATCACAGGTCAGTGGCACTTCGACTTCTGCCGCAATTTGTGTAAAGATTTTGTGAGTTGGTTCGAACTTAAATACCACACTATTTGTCAACTCCATTCAAACTTCATGGGTTTCTCCCTTGCATCAGCAAAGCGTAATAGGTATAGACACCGAAGAGGTATGCAATCGATAGACAACTTTCACTCTTCCTGTTCTTGCTTCAGCAAAGCATCTCTTATAAAACTGCTCAGTAAAAACCAATCTTAATTCGTTCTAAAGAACTCGGCCAGGCTGAAATATTCTGCTGGAAAATCGATAATGAAAATGAGAACCATGCTAAAGTTATAAATTTTTTCTTAGAGCCAAAGTCCTCAATGCTTTCTTTCTCCTTTACATAACGACGCACGACGCAGCAACCACTTACAGAGAGAGACCAATTTTCATATTTTTGAACAGTAAAATGTGGATATGCAAAAATACCACAAGGCTTTATTTTATTTATCCTTGCGCTGATAAGCAATTTTAATAACCTTTGACCGCCATTTTAGTTTTCTCAATAATAATTCTGGAAGTTGAGGTGTCAAGGGCAGCAAAAGAAGCTTAATGTCATCTATAGTGCGACGCAATGGTGTTGCTAGCTTCACCAGGGAACGGACCAAGGACTATCGCCATGAACACCAGATACATATTTCACTGTACTGAATGATAAATAATCACTCTATGTAATCATGCAAATTTAATTCAAATTAAAAACAACCGGCTACCGGATAGCCGTTCCATTTTACGCACCGTCAACTCGGCCACAAGTGTCTTTATCATCATCACCATCATGTCCTTGGCCGTTAAATTATCACATCATCCCAACAAGCCAAATAAAACTAACACGGTCCTGTGCAAAAAGGAAAAAAAAACCCCAAACCGTAGCTCAACGCGTTCCAAATGCTACAATGACTGCTTGCGGTCCCAATCGCAAGTTTACCCTCTTAGATTATTTTTACGCGCATTCGCTTCAAGCCAAGTGTGAATGCACACAAAACCTGTACGGGGCGTCGAATAAAACAACACAACAGCCATATCTGGGTAAGTGAGAATGAGGCGCATCACATCACAACACCCCCGTGTTCACTGACTCCTTGTTCGCCTTATAGGAGGGCAGAGACGGCTTTGGCCTGACGTGTGAATGGAGTCATTCTCTCTATTGGCCTCGTTTAATCTGCATAATTTTCACGGCCTTTAGATTCAAGTGTCTGTTAAGTCCTCGATGTCAACTGCCACCATGGTGGTGCTCGGGAGCACTTGGTATTTTTTTTTTTTTTTTCATGGTACTTCACATCACGGATAAAGGAATCGGGAGAAAAAATATCACACGGAATTAAATACTGAGAGACAGAAGTGACAGTCATATATTTGTTGACAGTTTTACGGAACACAAAACACAGAGAATCGTTGTCACTTGAAAAGTGTATGATTTTTGTGCGGGATCCTTATGAGCATAAAATGTGGATGATGACATGTAGATTCCAAGGTTGAATTGCGGGTAGTTGTGGGCAGGAAAGTGGCAATAAGTCTTAACCGGAGTTAAACCGGGAAGGTTAGCAAAATGCTGAACGAATAAATAATAAAAATTAAAACATGCGGCAAATATGTTGTTTCGTCTGCGGCTTTCTGTGCTTGAACTGTTTATACACATTTTCCGACAAAAGTTCATGCATTACAAAGTTTCTAAATTCTTGAATATTAAAAAACAAAACAAATCATAGAAATAGATAAATTTAAGGCCGAAAGGCAATAATTTTAAGGATATTGATAAGTTTAGAGCGCTCGCTTGGAGCCAGTAAGCTAGAATAAGATAAATGTTAGTTTAAAAAATGAATTTTTAAAGTTAAAAAAAAAAAAAAAAAAAGTTCATGCCTACCTTGTCTGTTTTGTTCGTTAAAGCATTGACAAAAAACGCAACCGCAAACAATCGGAGAAGCAATTTAAAAATGCGTCCACAAATTACCAAAAAGAACAACATCAAAAAAGGTCAAATTTTCATCCAAAATGGACCAAAAGTTCGTTAATAACGGATCAAAACAACATCTAAAACGATGTCGAAAAATGATTCAAAAACGACTTAAAACATCGTCAAAAAAAAATGTGCAAAAAATTCTTTAAACAGCAAGTTAATAAAGTTCTTTAGAAAACGAGCCATAGATCGGTTAGAAAAATAAGTCAAAAAGACGAAAGCAAACATTCATGTAAACATTTTTTTCCAAAATGGACGAAAAATTCGTTTAAAACGGTTTGAAGCAAAATCTAAAGCGACGTCGAAAATTGGGTCAGAAACGGAGAAAAATGTTTTGTAAACGCCTCATAACCGCGTCAAAAAAATAAACATAAAAAACCATACCAAACGAAAAAGATGCTTAAAATAACAAGTTAATAAAATGCTTTGAAAAACGAGCCAAACGAGGATTCAAGAAGGCGCCTGGAAAGCCATCGAAAAATAATTTAAGAAGTGTCAAAAAAATGAAAAATGTTTGCAACAAAATCTAGAAGGACGTCAAGAAATGTGTCCAAAATGCCTCAAAATCATGCCAGAAACACTTCAAAAAAAGTGTCAAATACGCAAAATAAAATTGGAAAACGTATTAAAAAATGTTTTAAATAACGCGTTCAAAAAACGTGTCGAAAAACGGCCCATAAAATCGTCTAAAAAGGCATCGACAAATACGTCAGAAAAGCATTAAAAGAGTGTCAAAAAAGGCTCAAAAAACTCTAAAAAAAAACACTTAAAAGACACGTCCAATGTGCACTGTTTCAGGATAGTGTGACTGCATAAGGTTTGTAAATCAAATGATTGGGTGACCATTTACAGTGTTTCAGTGAGCAATTATATTTCTACGAGAGCTTAATTTGCAACACCTTCAGAGGTATAATTGGAAACATCTTTGGGGAAGTATTCAATACCTAGAAAAATTGGTTTTCCCTCGATGAAAGCCTTATCAGATGATTTCCAATCACACTCTTTGAAAACCAATTACAATATCCCGTCTGGCAGACACTTTCAATATTCCGTTGCAAAATTTAATTGAAAATCCCAACATTCAGCCAAATCACTTGGCCAAAACTATTCTGATGAATTCCACAAAAGAATGGGACCACCCCTCTCCAAGTCGTCCTTTCGAATGCAAATTTTCGACGAAATCATCAAACTGATGATGAAAAGTAAAATCTTACTCATGGCATCGACAGAGGGGAACCCGGAACCCATAAACTCGAAGACATTCTCGTTAATGGTCAGTGCGTCTTGAGTGACCACATCATAAGGAAAGTGCAACTTCTAAGAAAACACAAAATCTTCACATTCGCATCCCTAATCCTTATTTTGTGTATCCTGTGCACCCATCTGAGCAATGCCCTCAAAGGCAGAAACCCACATACACAATCCCACTGGACAGTTGAAATCATCAGCATACCGATGATGTCGATGATGATGATAGTGATAGAGAGTGTCAAGGATACATTGTAATCCCGCCCCAAACCACCCATTAAATTGGGAACGCCTTGAGAAAGTTTTCTCAAGCCGGGGAGTGTACCAGAAGGTCAAGTGTCTGGGGTTGATGTGTGTAAATCCTGTAATAGGAAGATATACGCACGCACACACTTTGGCCGAGGAGGTGGAAGAGCCACTTGTAAGGAGTCCAAAGTCGATTGGAAAATTTGCATTTTATCCTTTGAAACAAACCAAGACGGCCAGAGACCGCTCACTTACTGTAATTGGAGAGAATTACATACCACTTTCGAAGTTTGCAGCAAGAAAATCATTTCCAATTTGCATCTGGGTTGTATCCTATTTTGGGATGTCTTTCAAACTGTCCATCTTGGCATGGAAGTCAGACACACTGCGAAAAGCCAGAGAGTCATATGCTTCGGTGGAAATATGGCTCAGTCATCCACATCGGATATTCGGACTGTGTTGTGGGGGATAGTGAAATTTGTGTCATTCGCAGGAAAATTAAAACGAAAATGATGTTTTTCTCTTTTTTTCCTTGTTACTGTATTTCAATTTTTTTTTTGTTGTTTCTGCTCATGCATTTGAGGGATGGGCGGACATCATAAGTTTGACGGAGGGTGGCTTTACTCATTTTCCATTTTAAGACGGCTCTCCTGATACTTAGCCTTCTTTTGGATTTGCACTGTTTTCCGAGTTAATGACAATGGATCCTTTTTTTTCAGTAACATTTATGCTCATTTCTTTTTATTTTTAGAAGCATTCATTGGGATAGGGGTGGTTGGTTATACCGTCGTATACCGTTCTAAAGGGAAGGAAAGTGATTTTATTTAATTTTTTTCTCTTCGTTGGGGATTAAAGAATTAAAGGATAATTGCTTCAATGGAGGATAATTCTATAGGATTGCTGGCGTTTTGTTATTTTTTGTTTCTCTTTCTCTCGTAGGAGGAGTTTTTTTTTTCCTCCCTGGGGATCTGCAATTGTGGAGATAACAATTATTGCTGTTTGACACTTGTCACTTTGTCAGTAAGACGGGGCCTGATTCTGTTGAAGGAGTGAGAGGTGATAAATTTAAATTAGTTTCACAATAATAGCTCAGTCGAGAGCATTTCTCTTTTTAAAATAAAGGACATTTTTTTCTTTAATTCTTGCATACTGAAATTGATTGGAGGTATTATTTGGTTTCAATTCATTTGATAGGTATGCCAAAATGAAGTGAGTTTATCGAAGAAAGGGTAAGTCAACAGAATCACTTGCAAATGGAAACTGAGCACAGAGATAAAGCCTGGCCTAAGCCATTGCGCGTCCCAATTTTACAAATAATTCAGATGCTCGGCTCGCTTGTATTGCAACATGAAAACCTTAAATACGGTTTTGCTACGTTTTATATATATTTTCTTACTTTGCTTTCTAAAATTATTACGTGATAACGTTGACGCAATATCTCTAGAGATAATAAACATCAGTAGCTACTTAAACCGAGTGTCTTCTGAAGATTTCTATCGGTTAAAAAATAAAAAAGTACCTACCTACATATAGGTATAGTAAGTAGCCTAAACTTGAATTAATTTTATTTTCCCACCAACGTCGATATTAGGTTTAAAATCAATCAAGCCTCATAACTATAAAAAGACAACCGCAGATCGGTAAGAACGGTCTCTTTGTAGAGTAATTTTGGAAATTACTGCGATGTTTGCTCCATCGTGAATATTGTAGAGTAACGTCACTGAGTTTGAAGTGAATCCAATAAAAAATAAGAAGAAAAGTTTACCCCCCTTGGAGGGGTTCAAAATCAAAATATGCTGAAACAACTGTGCAATTAAATTCTTGTCACCGTGATAAATTTCATGGCGAGTAGAAAGTAATAAACATTACAAAAAATACCCTTAAAAGGGGGTTAGAAAAAATGCCGTAAACCCTTTTAAATCAATTCAATTCAATTCTTCACCAATGTGGCCAAAATTTCGTCACTTATCATGTTTTCAATAATTGTGAGGAATCTCCTCCTAAAAGGCGTCATATCAAAAAAAACATTTAGATAGCGTTTATTCAGCTCCTCGAATACACCCTCAAAGCTTCGGGCTAAACTGTTCATTGTTCGTGGAATATAAAATTGCAGGTAACCATGCGGTTATTTGGTTTAAGATAACACTTTTCCCCTAACCGCAAGTTCAAGCAAAAACAAGTCCTTGAGGGGTCCTCCATCCATATATTATTAAAAAAAAATTTAAATTAATTTTAAGCCTTTTATTATACTCTAGACACCGCTTGTGGTTATCTGGTGGCTTTGACATTTGGCAAAAATTATCATCAGTACTCAATAAGTGAGGCAACGAATATTTGATGCTAAAAAATAAATAAATAGTTGCCGTAAAAGTTCCGTATAGAAACGCCAGGCCTTGCTTCTTACAGCCATTGGTTTCGAACGAAGAGACCTACAATCTTATGCCAAATCCATATGGCTGAATTGAGAAGCTCTTTCATGACATTTATACTCTCGGACTTTTGTCAAGTAAAAACTACAGTTTTATAAATTCTTAAATGTCAGTTTGGAAGGCGGACTTCACCTTACTTTGGTAAACAGTGCCCCAAAAAATTCATATAAAAAAGGTCACTGCCCTACAAAAACTTGTCGACACCGCTTTTTGAGCAACACTTGCTCGGTGACACTTATCGGTGTCGCTCATCCACATTGGTGTATGGTACGAACGATTTTACAGATTATTTTGAAGCCCTTTCGCCCCACTCTGTTCTAAAATCCCATCTTCATATATCGTTAAAAGAACAAAAGGAACAACATTATCCCTCGAAAAAGAAAAGCGTGTAAGCCTCACCCCCGCTGTTCACATGTGGGATGCACTAAATTACAGCGTTATCATGATGACACACACTTAAGCGCTAGGCAACATACCGCTCCCACGGGACATCTATCAAACTGGCATCATTCAAGATAAGTTCGCTCGAAAACACATTCATTCTCCTGAATCTTATATCTGCGGCATTAAGTCAAAATATTCTTCTTTGGGGCGCGGCGGTTTAAAGTTTACGACACGAAACTCATAAATTTGTCCCGTTCTTATCCGGTTGTATAGTAGTTCTCATAAACATGTAAGTAACTGCTCGAATTGGACTTGTATTGTGTCGCAGGAAATGGGTGTTTTTTTTTTTTCTCAAAATAAATACTCCTCGCAATTTTCCCACATTTGGCAAAGGGGAAACAAGAAAACCGGAAAACTCAGGGGATGACAAAAATACAATAGCAAGTCGACAACAAATATAATTCCTACTAAATCCAATTCAATCACAGCAAATCTTTGGAACGGAAATGCTCCATAAGTGTATCGGATGACGAACAAAGAGCCCGAAAGCGATTGGCATTGGCTTTGGCATTTGTTGGCGTTTTATGTTTCGTGAATGCGGATCAAATCATTTGGAAGTCATTCGATGAATAAAATTCCACCCCCCTGCAGTCGAATGGGTATCAATTCGACGGGGCTTTAGATTAGTCGAACAGGTACCGTGGGACAAAGGCCTCATTTTTTTCCTGTGTGCCAATAGAAAACAATTTCACGATTCGATTCAGATCAATTGAGTTTTATGATTTTTTCCTTAGATATTTGATGGGAGCGAGACAAAATCGTCATCCATTTGTGGAGCTTTAGAGGGCTTCACTCAAACGATTTGCTACAATCTAGAAGTTAATTTCAGGTGATTTCGGGATAAGGAATATGTTGGATTTGGGGGGAAAAGTGCTTACCTGCAATCAACTTGTGGGTGAGGCTTAGGGAAATTATAAGGTCACAGTACCTACATGTTAAAAAAAGGAAATATAAGTTTGATTGTTCAATTATGCGCACCAAATTGGTTGATATGCCCAGCACTTGGCTAAAGCCTATCAGTATGGAAATTCTGATGTCTTCATTAATTTAAGGTTAAGAGCTGGCTTAAGTGATGGTATTTCCTAATCTGATAATTGGTGCTAGTCTGAGAACTTCTGTCTTTTGTGTGTGAATGCCCTACAAGATTACACCACCGCCATAACTATCGATCAACCGCATTGAACTCTATATCATCAGCGGAAGTCCCTATAAGAGAAGAGGAGACAACTCCATCTTAAACTACCCAATGACAGACACGATTTCCATTGCACCTCTCAAAAGCCCAGTGGGAAACTTGATCATAGATACCTATACCTACTTCCGGAGCTTGTGTAGACAATAATCAAAACTAGCTGCAGCGTAGAAGCGGTGCTTCAAGTAAATCAAGTGTCCTTAATTTAACTTTTATATTTACAGCCTGATCCTGCAGTTGGGAGCCCTCACAAGTCACAAGCTCTCGTGAAGTTTGCTGTGATTCGATAACTTTTTCCGAATTCTACGATAATTCTCACAACAAAACTCACAAAAAATAAACCTCAGCATGATTACTTTAAAATTGTCACAAAATTTTCCACAAAAGTCCGAACTCGTTCTGAACTCGTTCGACGTTAGTTCAGATATATAATATTTATAACACAGAAATGTTTTAGAACTAAAAGTTAAAAGTTATAAACGACATTTGTCAGAAATCAGATTCCCCACCTTCCTTAGTTTTTTTTACAAATATATATTTGTATTTTTCCCGAAATGGTTATAAATGAAGCACAAAATGCAGTGTCCTGGTCATAAAGTGTGTGGAAGTAAGGAACCAGGGCTATCAAATGCAAATATGATCACCTGTGAGCCGTTATGACCGTATTTGAATTGTGTGACCTGCTCCACTCACAAGTTGTGAGTATGCTGAAAGAATACGAAAAGTTTCACCTTACCTTGTGAGGTATCAGTGATGTTTGCCAGAATCGGGCTGTTAATTTGTATTTTTAAGCTTTCGTTTTTTACTGTCATACTTTTTTATTTTATTTTTATGTTTCAATTAAAATTTTGCATTAGTTTCTTTATTTTTTTGTTTTTTCTTCAAATTAATTTTCGAAAGGGACTATTTTCAGGATTTCAGAAGCAAAAAAAAAGCCGGTAAAATACAGTCTTTAAATGAAAACTGGCTATTGAACAGCTTGTATTAGCGGTTGAACTCAAATCTCGCATCATCATATATTTGAGATTAATCGAATTCGAGCATAGTAACTCTAATTTTAGACAAAGCTTGGTCCTCTTTATAGCTAACTGATACAACTGTCTGAAAATCTACTAAGCTCGACTAACTCAACTTTCTTTTGTTGCTCAAGAATAAGAGCCTACACCTACAGACATCAAATGCCGCCAAGTATTTCACTGCGCATCCAATTTAACAACGAGTCGATTTAAGTTATGAAAAAGTAAAGAGGTAAATAGCACACCTGACAAAGTCTTACACCCAAGCTGAAAGGCAGAAATCTTGTACATTTTCACTCAACACATCGAACGGCTTTAAGGAGAGAAACATCAATTACATACACTTACAGTTCCCTAAAGACTTTACTTATGGCTTCCCCAAATCTACAAACTTTTATCGAATAGACAGGCGTTGTAGCCAACCGTAATTGAGTAGACTGGAAATCACCTGTTTGTTGATATGTAGGAGTGAATTTGGTTACTTCACTTTTACGAAAGCCAACATATTTCCGTTTTCAAGTTTTTAAATAAATGCTCGTCGTACTTGTATGTCAAACTGTTTTCCATAGAAACTGGATTGTATTTAAAATAGAACAACATTTTATATTGTTCTCCATCATTCTAGTATTTTTGTTTGCCTGGAGTTGTTTCGAAAGGTGTGCTAAGAAAGCAAAACCCAATCAAAAACTCCTACTCGATCTACCACATCTTTTGTACTATAACGTCCGAAATAGTTTTAGGCTAGTAAATTTTCTGCTCATCGAATAGAGGAAATAATTTTAGCAATAGAAGATTTCTTAATTTCACTAAAGAAAACCATTTTTTGTTAATATGTTCGAAAAGCGGCGGCATCGCACTGACGTTTTACTGAGATCGATAAACAATCGAATACCATGTTCCCACCAGCGTGATTTAGCCAAAGTTATTTATAAATCACCAAAGACGTCGTCGTATGTGTTTGAGTCTGACATTTACGTCTTTCTTCCCAAAGCTCCATGAGAAACAATTCGTCCACTTCGGAACAGGTAGTTCTTTTTTTTTGTCGTTTTTGTTTTGTTCCCATACCTGCCAAATACAAAACAATTTAATAAAAATACCAAAACTCACCAAAACAAGAAGAAAATTGAATTTGAAATAATTGCTTCGACAGTTTTTTTTTTTTTTTTTTCTGAATAAAGTGCTGAACTTAATAATAGGTACCTATGTTCGATTTTATTTTGTGTGTATTTGCGATGACAGATATGTTATTAAAATTCAAACATGTGTAGATATAAATCACGTAATTTATGAGAAGAATTAACCAAAACACGTTGTTGGGAACATGGTAAAATAAGGATTGTGAATTTTCGATATAACGTCGGCTTTCTTTCAAAAACTCGTAAGTCGAAAATGGCGAATTTTTGAGAAGCCGCAATACGATTTAAAAAATAAAAGAAAACTTTTAAAGTAAGACGTAAGAAGGACATAATCGTACGAGTTTTCAAAGGATATTTGAAGACCGATAGATTTAGAAGGTTGATAGAGGCAAAATGAGGAGTTACGAAGTATTGATATTTCAATTCAGTTATTATTTTTTGGTCAGGATTACATTAAATGTCATTTTTCACAAAATTGGGACTTACGATGTTTTGACAGACAGTCAACGAAATATTTAGTTCAGTTAAATTTTGTTTGTCCGGGAAAGCCAAATTATACTACGTTTCCACCGGAGTTTAGCTGCGAGATTTAGAAAAACTTTCGTTAATCTCGCATAATTCTCGGGATTTATAATAAACTTTTGTATTATCTCATGAAAAGGGAGATTAGAAATAAATCTCGATTATCAACCAGGTTTGCATGCACAGTCCGGTTTGTGAACACACTTTCCACAGGTTGAGATGTCAAAAATACCAAGCTGTATTTGACACTGTGTCATAAAAACAACATATCCTAATTTATTTCTGAGCGAATTCAATTTTTAATCAACTTGGGACGAAACAAAAACAATCAACTACGAAAAGTAAGTATTTATTCATATATGGCCAAAGTTATATTCATTCTCCATACGTACGTATATTGAAAACGAAAAGAAATTGTTTTGCTTTTTTTGACCACAAAGTTTTCTCAAACCAGTCTTTAAATGTTGCTTTATGTTGGTGTATATCAAATTAATCAATCTATTTTGATTCATTGCAGAGAATAAATAAAGCACGCACAATTTTGGGTTGTTCGATTTGACAGACAGTAGTTGACAACATCCGGTGAAACGTCAAATTAATCTTGTTTTTTTTTTTTTGGTGAAAACACCTCAGGATTTTTTTGTAATCTCGCGATTAATCTCCGGTGGAAACTTAGCACTAATGTGGCTGCGATAATTTGGCACATTTTACGTAAACGTTCGGGAAAAAAAGCTTGAATTATATTGTTGGGCCATGAACAATATAATTTATGATTGATACCTCATGGTTTACGGGCCTGATCATTATTGTGAAGATCTAGTCTCCAGTGCGAATAAAATACATATTTATATAATAGATTTTTATATATATAGATAGATAATTGTATATGACATTTTCCTATTTCAAAAAAAAAAAATGGTCAAAGAAAACTCAAAAATTGGTCATGGAAAGTCAGGGATAGTCAGCGAAAATTATTTCGAAAAATAGTGGCAGCTCTGTAAAAAATTTTCGCATCGCCCCTATTCTGAAAAGCCTTAGTCCTTAAAGTCAATCCACAATTATACGACACTATACGTCTCATAGAAGATCTGCCTAAGGTAGGTGCCAATCTAACCAGAATCTCTGGCTAATTATAGTCCCACTGCGACAGCAACAAACTCAACCTCTATTCCGATTTATATCCTGCGTAAGCTACTGCGAATTTAAACTGAAGCCATTCGCGCCCACTTTAATGCAAGAACCAAAAGTAGCATCTTAATTAAATTTCAAACAAAGTACACACAACCATCGCATCGGCCAGAGTCAACAATTTACCAATTTGAAAAAGCTTGAAAGATAAGAGCGATCATTTGGCGGCTCATCCCCCATTCATGTACCTGATACAACATTGACCGAACGTACACACAGCACACATGTCACTTGGTAGTTGGTATCCGTATATCCACTCATTGTCCCTTTCCCCCCTTGACAAAGGATACACTCGTCCAGAAGAAAAACCAGTTCCAGGGTTTGGGATTCGTAAATATTTACCAACTTGGCCCAAGTAAATATGACCCAGGAGTGGAATTTATTTACATTTGCCTTCATTAATGCTCCTTTAATGTCACGTGATAATAATTGAAATGAATTTCGTACATTTTGAACGTCCTGGCATATATACCAATGGTGGACATTGGAAAATTTCCAAGACCACCATCCCCCTGACAAGAAAGGGGTTTGTGCCGTCGCCGCCGCCGGTATAGATTAGCTCGCCAGCAACGACATTGCATTAAAATTTCAGATAAAACTCATGTATTGTTTTTAAGGCAGAATAAATAACACATTAAGCGTCCATACTCCATATGACGGAAGGGATCTTTGACCTCGTGCATTAGTTATAAGTAGGAAAAGGGCTACCACCTATACTCGCAACACTTTCACGTGGACGAGGATAATTTTAGTTTTTGTCCGCCTTAATTATGGCTAATGCGCCATTCATCTAGGGCTAATGCAATCGATATTTTGAGGCTCCCCATATAGTCCTGGGGTAATTAGTGTTCTCTGTCGAAATTGATAGGTTAACCCGTTGAGTATGCGGATCGTGAATGATTAAAAACCTGTAAAGGGTTGATTTAACCCTTTCACCTGCGGCCGATTGATTGAATTATATTTTCCAGCGCGTGTAAGGAAAGGCATCTGCTGACACCCTTCGGAACAGTCGTTTAATTGAGCTATCCTTGGGTGGAATAAATCGTTGAAACGCATGAAAATAATTTCCCTCTACGATAATGTGGGCACATTCTGCAACTGTGATGTGTCCACAAAAGAGAGTGACCACATCACAGGCGACATCCATTCAACTTGGCCATGTGAAATTCCTTCAGAGATTTCCTTGAAGAAAATAAACTGAAAATCGTTTGCTAAAGTATATTCATCTGCAAATGAAAGGATCCGCAAATATACAAGCCCGAGGAATGGAAATTTTATCATCATTTCGGATTGGAATCAGCTGTGGGCAGATGGTGGCGGTCGTTTTGATGACCTTAAGGGGCCAGAGTCCTGCACATTTAATCTATCGGACTGAGATAATGTGTGTACTTTGAATGGCGTCAAGGAAACTTTCTTGACCATAAACATCTTAGAAGACTTCCACAGTTTTGAGGAATTCCGAATATTTTGTTCAGTGAATGTCCCTGGAAGAGTGTGTGCATGGGTTTCACATTCAGTTGGACTTTAACATGTGTCTTGCCGAATGGACATTTTCTAAGGAATGCCTGGCCTCAGAGCACGTTGTAGTCTGGTTATTTATATCCTTTAGGAATTCTGAAGTTAGTTTTTTTATGGTGTTAGGACTCTCGGAAGGAATATTATTTAGGGACTTAGTGTAATGGTTTCTTATATTTATTTGCCTAGAGGGCAAGCCGAATCTTATAGTTTAAGGTGTCAGTTTTTGAAATTAAACACCGTGTGGTTTTACATTCGATTAGGGAGACGTGTGCAACTTTATTTCAGTCTTTAGTTTGACCTGCACACGGTTTATTGACGTATAAAGCATTTTGCTCTTGGATTACAGAAAGCAAAAAAGGTTCAATTACCTACCAATCGACAAAACATTTTGTTAACAAATTTTAATCAACTTGTTTGTTGCACTGCCAATGTAAAATATGCAATCTTTATCTTTTTTACCAAAAGGCATAACTTTTTGGAAGAAAACAGAATAGCCATACAAACTTCGATCCGGTTGGTAGACCATAGCATCGCCTGTTTTACTTCTCAATGAATTGCAGTTGCTGGCTGCTCGGTGATTGTTACTCTTTGCTCGTTTCTCGATACCCATCCTATGTAAATATATCGATTTTAAGGCCGCATATCGCAGCATTTAGAGAGTGTAGCTGTTGTGGCGTGTTTTGCCATCCTCGTCATACTCGACAGGCTGTGCAGAAAGTGTTCGGTACTTATGATCGAACTTAGTGTTCCGGTTATTTGTGACGAGCTCGCTATAACACAGTTCTGCATTATAAAAATGTAGACTATGGCTACAAAATATTTAGTCTAAAGGCTAAAAATGATCTCTAGTAGGGTTCAGTGAAAAACGTTCGCTAATGATGCTATAGCACGCAACTTCTCGACATTAAACTCGAACTTCTGCAAAATTCACAATCCAACAACAGCGGCGCATTTTTTCGCGGGGACATTGAAATGTCACCAAAACCATCCCGTCCTACTTTCCAAAGAAAGATTCATCGTAGCTCGACTATCGCAAACAAGTTTGATTTTTTCTAAAACTACTCCAAAGCAGGGTTGCCACTTTGCTGCAATTGCAGTAGATCTACTGCACTTTTCGCAAGAAATAAATCTGCTGCCACCAAATTCAATCTACTGCACTTTTTTTGTTTGATAAACAGCTGTAAAAAAAACCATGCATAAAAATAACAGCTGTAAAGAACGATAACATGAATCATGAAACAAATCTCTGTCTATGTCTATGTTTCTGTAGTTTTCCCGTTTTCTGTTAAACTGACGCGATTCTGACTCTGTGGGCTAATTTGAAATTTGAATTCGTTTTTCGTGTATCGTGTCCGTGTCGAGGACCCTTATTTTACAAGATTCGGAAAGGCATATCGTGGTTTCAAGTTGGTAGTGCTTGCATTTGACACTTATCAAGCTCAGCTGTCATTTGAAATGTCATAATATTATTAGTTGAATGTTTGCCATTTAAGATAATGGATCGCTCGACAATCGAACAACGCGTGGAAATTAGTAAAACGTACTACAAAAGTCGTGATTCAAACGTAGCAATATTTTGCGCATTGCGCGATGATTATTGTCGTCATAGTCGACCGACTACGCAAGCAATCGTTAAAATTGTGAAGAAATTTGAAGAAAGTGGAAGCGTTACTGATGTTAGGCCTGTGCATCAACGAATGCACACTCAGTTGAAAATATTGCTGCTGCAAGTGCAAGTGTGGCTTATGATCCGAATCTAGACACATATTGAAGACCAACATTACTCAGGTTATGGCCGTAATGTGCGTAAAAGTGGTTTAAAATAACCTCAAAAGAATTGTATATACTGCGATCTGCGAATCTTCCCGAGGCGGCCATTTGAATTATATTATTTTTCAAACTTAATGGAAGAGTTATTATGAAATAAAATTTTCATCAAAAATGTATCGCTGTGTATGCTTTATTTAGGACTACTTTCGAAACCGACAAATGAATGGCCCTTTATTTTACGAATTAATCATTGCAATACCTGTTACTATTTTCTAAGCATTATTTTACAAAAACAGCTCTATCAATTTTGAAAGCTTTGATTAGTTTTTCTAAGAAATATAAATAAAGCCAAATTAAAAATATTTCGAGATTGTTGGGCTCAATTTACCACTTCAATAGGTCAATTTCACAAACCCCACTTTACAATCTTAAATTGCAAAAAAATATTTGGTGATTTACCACCATTGAATGACGATTGAATAAAATCTTATCCTATATATAAATAGGCGAAGGCAAATAGTTAAGAACCACTTTCACTGCCTTAAACACAACACATTCACTTGAATTTGAAGTACTTAAATTTACTGTCGGAATAAAAATGTTTATTGGTAAGGCCCAATAAAAGTATGGATATTTTTAAAGACGTAAATACATGTAGCAAGTAAATAACACCACGTAAATTTACATAGTTATCAAAATAAAGGCAATTTCCACCAAAATGTCCCACCCAAATTCACGGGCAAATTATAATCATTTATGTCCCTAATTCCCGTTTGAAGCGTCCAAAAAACGAGTAATTTCAAGATCATCAAAAACGCCGGATAATGACACCTACAGACAACGTGTCTCCCAACCACGGGCTGAAGGAGTTGTACCTACCGTACAGCCCTTTGTTTTTTCATCTAATCTCACATTGTTTTGCCATTTAAGAGTCCTTTATGTTCACTTTAAAGGGCCACAATGCCATTTGCCACTTGCCACTTGCCATTTGCCACTTGCCACATGCCACAGCCACAGTCGACGCAAAAACAAGCGAGAAGTCAGTACGAGTATATGCAAATGGCTAGATGACAGTCGTCTTCCAAGACAACGGAAATATCCATCGACTTCCTTAATTTGCGTGCCGGATAAAAACCCCGTTCATGGCAAACTCAATTATAAAATCATCGGATTATTTTCGCCGTTTTTGCTGCTGAACACTGCAGTGTTGAGGCCGCAACCGCCACCGCCCTGCGATAATTGAAAATTTAAATTTGCGATCTACGCGCTCAAATGCAAATGACGTACCACCTCGAAGGACACCCAGGACTAGCTGAAGGCGCTGTATTTCCAATTCGTTTCGATATATATATACTATACGTATACAGATCGATTAAAACAGCAGACAAAGTCTTATGAATAAATTGTTATGGAAATCGAATTAATGAACGTAATACCTGAGCTTATTTGCTTAACCCTTTCGTTCATACGTAATTTTATTAGAACCACTCGAGATGGTACGTTCATCTCTGTAAGGCAAGGAGGCGGATGGATGTTATATGACCCACATGTGTGATGTGGGGGGACTTGGCTTTGCCATTATCTTTTGTAGTATACCAAAGTGTAGATTTGGCTGGATTTTCTACCTTTGTTAGCTGAGCAAGCGGATAATTTAATTCACGTTGGGTAATTTGCTCGCAGAGGGAGTAGGGAGAACAAGAAGAAGTCTCGCCGAATACGAAATTGAATTAAATTCCATTCGAGATTCGACGAGTCTCTAATTCAGTGGAATAGTGTTTGGTTTTACGTTTTCATTCAAGGTCGATGTGTGTACTACGACAAGGCTATTGTGAATGAACCCATTGTTTGGATCTTCTCTGTTTTACTCGGCGGTGATTGGGCTCGAGTTGGGCTAAGAAGGCAAGTCAAATTCAAAGGCTGAACTTGTCTCAGCAAATGAAATTGAAATATTTGAAAAAGCTTCTTTAAGCTGTGGACTTACTCACCGAAACGAAATGCACTCCTTCTCAGAAGGAGAGCCTGCAATGAAAAATTTAGAAAGGTTGCACCAAAACTGTTGGTGTACTTTTTGATTATATTGTGGAAGCAGTTTTATCTCATTTTGTGGGAGACCATTCCCACAAGAGCAGCTTCTTTATTTTGTAGGCTGTCCAAAATGAGTTTAAAGTACCCATCATTTGTGGTCGCATTTCCCGTAGTGGGGTATTTTTCCCTTATCAGATTAAATGTTTAGTGCTTGTTCTCTACTTTTGTTTAAGCTAACATTCTTATTTTTTCTTTGATCTTTCTTTATCAATAGTTAAAAGTAGTACACTAAGGCTAACAGAAAACTTACCTTAAATTTATTTCAGAATCCTACATGTACCTGATTCACTTCAGCCCAGCACGTTTCAGTCGTCCGGTTAAGCATCGTCAGACTTTTGATCAGATTCTGATGTGGAAGTGACTGTGCGTGCAAGTCTGCCGTAATTCGTCATGAATATGATAACATACCCACAAATTTGTCCTTCATTTACACTATTTCGGCGGTGATATCTGCAATAAAAGCCTCTGGAAGAATCTTTCGATGCGTATTAGAAGCAGCTACCTTTCGATGTTGGTAATGTTGTTGATGGCGTCCACGGGAATGTGATCGAATCGACCTTCAGCCAATATAAATTTAGCAAACTTGGCAACTTGGACAAGAGTTTATGAAATTATACCCAAATACCGATAAGTTGTAGAGAAGTGGTTGATAAGCCAAGGTTTTCCGAATAATTTCGGCAATAAATTGAATGAAGAGTTAACTAAGAAACAAGCTTAAAACGAAAACTTAAACAGGGTTGTTGTATTCAAAAAGTGCACTGTTACACGCAGAAGAATCGCAAACTTAAAATCAACCAACTTTCGGTTAAAAACTACCAAGTGATACTGCTAATATAGCTCATACAGAGTTAGTGGATTAAAAATAACCGAGTCAACTTGTTTAGCGAAATTCGGTTAAAAATAACCTTTTATCAACTTTTCTTGGTTGTAATCTCTGTTGAATTCAACCAACTGGTTGATATTTATGGTTCTTAACAACTGATACAGTGTGCTATTTTTAACAGTATACATTTTACCTATTTATATCGGTAGTATTTAACAACGAATACTCGGTGTTTTTCAACAGAGACTTGGTAAATTTTAACCCATTTTCTTTTAACTGAGCAAAAATCGCATTCTGTTAGAGCCAATTTTTGAGCATGTTATGAGGTACAACTCTCTAAAGAATACAGAAACATGCTTAACATCAATATGTATGATTTCAAAAACAAGGCCAGCACTACGACGAGTGTTATCGATTCCGGTTGGACAAAATTATGTGCTTGTACAAAATTAATATGTAAAGGGTTTTCCAATAAGAGGTGTTATTTTGGTATTCAAAGAAAAATGCCATCTTTTGAGATAAATGATCGGATGTTTATTTCATAATAAAGAGGAAGGTATGCCGTTAATAATGAAAAACAACATCAGCCAAATCGCCACAACGGGCACGCATACAGGACCATATCCTTTTCATGAAATTTTCCATAACCAAATCGCAAAGTGGCTGCCCTATGTCCTCGATAGCCTCACGAATTTTATCTTTGAGGTCTTCAATCGACGCTGGGCTGTTGGCGTAAACCTTATCTTTCACGTGGCCCAAAAGGAAGATGTCGCAAGGTGTTAAATCACAAGATCTCGGTGGCCAATTGTGATCACCTCGTCGGGAGATAACACGGTCCGGAAACTTTTCCCGTAAAAGATCAATGCTTTCGTTGCTTGTGTGGCACGTAGCGCCGTCT
The DNA here is from genome assembly GCA_963082955.1 of Cheilosia grossa. Classification (NCBI taxonomy): domain Eukaryota; kingdom Metazoa; phylum Arthropoda; class Insecta; order Diptera; family Syrphidae; genus Cheilosia; species Cheilosia grossa. Next base: position 39,471,269 of record OY720145.1, on the reverse strand, counting down.
TGTTGAAAGTAAACGTTATCCAGATCAATACCATCCAACTCCGACCATAAAAAATCATTAAGCATCTCTCGATAGCGCAATCCATTCACCGTAACTGTTGATCCAACCTCATTTTCGAAAAAGTAAGGTCCAATGACCCCGCCGGACCATAAACCGCACCAAACAGTCACACGTTGAGGTTGGAGAGCCTTCTCAACAATAACTCTTGGGTTTTCCGAGCCCCAGATGCGACAATTTTGCTTGTTGACGTAGCCACCGAGGTGGGAAATGGCCCTCATCAGTCAAGATGATTTTTCGATGGAATTCCGTATCATTTTCATGCATTTCAAGGACCCAACCAGCAAAGACACGACGTTGTTGAAGCGTGTATCGTTCCATTTTTAGTAATGGCGTAGTTTCTACTTGTCAAATGTCAAAGAATAAAAGCTTCAAAAGTGACAGCTACCGAAATAGCGGGTCATTCACAATAACACCTCTCATTGGAAAACCCTTTATAACTAAAGACTGATGGTTTATGCCATTCAATACTTACTTTTTAGCACTTTTAATATGTTAAAAAAAAGTAAGAATTTCTACAGAATTTCGTCAAGCATAAAAAATTAAAAATTCTTATCTTTCACCTACAGACTTTTGAACATTAGGGTTGGCATCACTGCGATCAGCATAAACAGAATATTTGAGTTCGGGAAGGCTGAGGAATTCAACGTTTAGCACAATAAACTTGCCTACAAATTCATCCATCATCCTCATCATAACTATAACTGTGTGAATAGCAGCTTTGTCTTGCTGACGAATAAGAGAAAGGAGAGTTATTCTGTTCCATCAGTACAATGGAGCAACTTGAATCGCTGGACTTGGTGCAACCGGCAACTTGCTTTCATTAGACATCTTTATGCAATCATACACAGCCATTAATACCTTGAGAATAAGCCAATCAGAAGGCTGGTAATTTAAAGAAAAGTAGATCATACTGAAATACTTCGGCTCGGATTTTGAACGAATTTGAATGACTCTTCTCGAGAGCTTATTTAGAAGGTACGAATTTAGACGTATATAGACTTGTATCAAATCAAATCCATTCTTCAACATCAGAAGGATCACCAATGGACACTGAGGTAAGGTCAAATATATACCATTTAGCAGTGTCATCCAAGCGGGGTTCCTTTTAGTGACAAGAAAAAGAGAATTCTCCATGGTAGAGGCAATACCAGCGGGAGGTTTCACATATCTTATCAACAGACAGGCAGCTTTTTAACCTTTATTAGTCGAATTGTTAAGACTTTAAGTTGCTAGACATGAAGTCATTCCGTACAATGAGAGAGCGGACGAAACTAGAAAGACAAGCAGCTGTTTAATATCATTTTGATTCTTTTGTGAATATCCTCCGCTACAAGCTGAAGAAATTAATAATGCCACAAGGGAAGCGAACGCCAGATGGTTCGCCATGGGTACATGCGAGTTTTGTCCGTCCTTCATCCAAGCCAGGATCGAGAGGCAGACTTCATCTTCCTATCATCGTATAAAAGGCACAATACTTTGCGGGACGAAACAAATAAATAAAAAACTATTGCAACAGGTTCGTATAAACACTAGGCCTAACTCCTCACGATCTTTCGTTTTGTGTGCGGCTTTTTTTATTGAGGGGAGAATGCGCTTGACATAGGTAGAGCTTTGAAGCTGTCACGGTTGTATGTATGTATTTATTTAGTATGTATAACTATTAAATTAGTTAGTCTTTGGGATACAACCCAATGCTATAACTCTGCCCCAACACCACCAACTCTCAACAGAATGACCATCATCAAATCCATATAGCATGGTTAGTATGTTGCATCACTGAGTACCTCCTACACATAGTCCGCAAAATAGTCTTAGTTTTAATAATATTCCGAGGCCCTTTGTTCCTCAAGACCATTAATACTCGTCCTTTAATAGACTATCAACGTTCAAAAGGAGCGTCCCCTAAGAGAATCAAAAGCTAACAACCTTAAATTAACAAGTAGAGAGTGAAAAGAATTCTATTTGCAAGGACGAATTGCAACGCATTCCTTGCGCTCTCCGCACAGAACACAATTTTTTCCAAAAAAAAAAACTAGACAAAATATGTTTTCGTTAGAAATCAAATCAAGTTTTCAATATTTTTTTTACTGCAGATGGAAACAAACCTACGAGGGAATAAAGCCTCCATCACTCGACACCTCACAGTGCTATTTGGAGAAACACAAGATCCAATTAAAATACAAATTGAATCGATTATAAAGCAATAATCCCAAAAGACACCTTCCCGCGTGTAGACCAACCTTCTTCCATTACAGTCAGCCGCAGGAGTTGACTTCTCCGACAATTTAAGGATAAATTTCTCAAATTTCTTTTCGATTACCCCCTGGGGTGGAATTATTTTCTTCTTTCTTGTGTGCCGTTAAAGGATTTGTAACTACAACACTTGATGTGACATCAACATTACACACGACCGACACTTCAAGTATGTGATGTGCGTGTGCGTTTTATCGACAATAAAATCCCATATCGGTGATAAAGTGGAGATATGCCAACAAATACAAATCTGTGCAATAAAACACCAAACGATGAATCCTTCTTGTCCCCTTAAAGCTGGGATAAGACTTTTACTATTTAACATCCATCCGCGCACCCATACTCGAATCGTAAATGGTTTTGTTCCAAGAACAAGACTCTTCTCGTTGTGTTGAAAAAAAAAAGCCACCCGCTGACTAAAAGTATCCTTGAGGCAGCAGGTAACTGGTAGTACCAGTAATTAAAACATCCTTAAAAGTCCTTCCACGGAAACTTGCCTCTTACACTCACTCTAAAAGTGTTTGTGTTGCGTTTGTATATTTTATTTTTTTTTCTACCGCTCTCGTCCTTTGGTTTATAATTAAAAGTGAACATTTTTAAGAAATTAGGGTTGCCTTGTTAAACAGGGTGTAAGCAAGTGGCGCTAAATTACCGGTGTAAGTAATTCGGTGGATGAAACAAAGATTTCCCTGCAAGTATACACACCGCACTCCGAAGGGCTGTTGTGGGTAAAAGTATAGAATCGGAGAGCTGCAAGTTTTCTTTTTATTGTCGCTATAAAATCAATTCAAAGGCAGTAGAGACTATCTGACGGATTTTTGTTTTCCTAGAGTTTTCTAGAATATTGAAAAGTGTCCTTTTTATTGACCGAGCATCAACAACAACAACGAAAGGGGAGCACAGAACAAGAAGACTCTATTTAATTACTCTAATAGGCACCCTCTTGGATATCAAAGGATTTTCGCTGTCCTTTTGAAAGCAAATACCCCATCGCAGGTAGAAGGACTTTTGCAGGAATTGACTCTTCTAACTGTGTTATGACGGACAACAAAACTGGTTGCGTGTTTGGTATCCCAAGTCTTTAATAAAGCGACAAGGTGTGCATTTCATTAAGACGTTTAAGACATCTTAAGTACACATTAAGGTAATTGTGAAAAGACAGTCGCAGTCGGTCCTATTGCTCTTCACAGAAGGAGTTTCGGCTCATCAAAAGTGGAGACATCCCCTTGGAGAGCTGGCAAAGGTAGCGCGCACTGAGGAGCGACGGGAAAGTTGTTTGGGGAAAATAGATAAAAATTACCCGAAGGTGTTTGGTAATGAGTAAGGACAGTGCTGTGATTAAACCCTTAATTAAGTGATCAAAGAATCTGTCAGTGCAATTAAAAGGATGTAAATTAAATTCTTAGTGTGGAACGTTGCGCCCAGTTGAAGACTTTATTTTGGAAGTAGTCATTATGGCAGATCTTTTTCTTAGGAACTGTTTCGAAGGCTCTTGCAAATTAATAGCTGGATGCGAATTATATATTTACGGTGACTATATTTTAGAATTCCAAATAGTGAAGACTAGAGAATGAAAACAATTTTAACAACATTTTTAATTATTCAAATACGTACTTTATATGAAAAATACCCTAAATAGAACGCATTTTTTACTAGATGAGTACTAGATGAGCAAGTTGGGCCACGTTAGCTTCATCATTTTCATTGAATTTTAGTTTTCTTAATGTCTATGCCGGTTATAGATTTTAAGAATTTAAATTAAAAAAAGAACATATAATGAACAATTTTGAAACTACAGGACACATATCTTTTGTATACAAAATAATTCATAATGAATATCGTGTTCAAATTCATTGTTCTAATGAACGGATGGTTATTTATACTCCTCTATAATTAGGTTGCATCTTTGGCAGGGGCGTTTTGAAGCCTGTTAGCAAGTGTATGAGTCTTTTGACCTTTGTTTTTCAGACGTCGATTCATGGTCTTAGTATATCCATAGCTAAAGGTAACCTTGAGTATAGTTGTATAGTTATCCCTTGCTCACATGTAAACAATGTAAAAAGCAGTTAAACCAGCGTCCATATTTTTATGCGCATTCGTAAAATACTGCCTCCCAACTTAATCGCCATTATTCCAAATTTATGAATGAAATCCAAAGTCAGGCATAGTCACAAAAGTACAAATACAAATACGTGTGTCCTTGCGTGGAGTTGGAAACCAGCAAAAATGTGCAAAGGGCCATAAAACAAAACTAAATGTCACACAACTACTATAAACTTTATAAATTCACACACAAACACGTCTATATACGAGTACAGATTTCGAATTTCCAAACAATAAAAAGGACATCAATGTGCTTACACTGTCGTACGTTTTAATTTCCTCTTTTAATGCATGGTTAAGTCCTTTTTTGAAAAGCTGCCAATGGAAGTGTTAACAATATCTACGCGTCTTAATTAGGATCCAAATCTCATTGGAGGATAACACTATTCCGGCGAGATTTTTAGGGTGAATGATGTTTTGTGTTGTCGTTCTTTTTTGTTTCCAAACTCAAGCAGCTCCCCGAATGGGATTTTTGGGGTTTTGTAGCCCTCGGCAATGCGTCTTACATACGGGGTCTATGGGGATCATTTCTGATGTAGTGGTTTATGAAAAGAAGTAATATCTTCATCTGTACACGTAGCCTGGAGTGTAAAGTGGCGGCACACAATTCATGCTGTCCGTAATTTCCTCTCGGTTTTGGGCTGTGAAAAGACGGATACCTTGTGTCGTTTTCCGGGACTGAGAATAGTCGCATGAGTATGGGTATAGTATACCGACTGACACCAGGGATGTGGGAATTTAGGACGACAAAAGTTTGCGCCAATTTGATAGTTCACAGTACAAAATTACTAACAAGCGAGTGTGTGTAACACCATATCTGAGATGTGGGTGTTTGAGACCAGCCAGCACACAGATGATACGTTTCCCTCGGTGCAAGGGAGTGAGCGTCTATGGCTGCGAGCGAGGTAAATGCTAACTCGCTCATATCTGGTTATGGCGATAAGAGAACAATTATTCACAAAAACAAAAACATGCAAGTGCATACTTTTCTTTCATTTAACTCCTGCAATTTTTGTTTCGACAGAACCTGCATTTGTTCGGAACAGGATGCGCCCACAGGGATGTGGCTTATAGTGGTATCGCCCGATTTAATTCCACTGGTAAAGTACCCTATTCATACTGACCTCCGAACGATCCGTCCGTTTTGTAATCGGGGTCTCGGAAAAGGATACCTACTTTGTGTGCAACTCTAATCTGCCCTGGTTTCAATTTGGTTCGAACCGATTTTCATAGGATAATAAAACGATTCTCAACAAGGACTTACCAACGCGGCGGTTGGCCGTTCCATTTTGCATGTTAAACTAATCTAGGTCAGTCAAATGAAACGACACTGGACCGTAACGAATGTCTTTCTTTTATAAGTGTCACTGTTCTCCTCTCAAATAACTGGTTGAAGACATTTTTTCACGTTTCACTGTGCACTGTAAGTCCTTGTCAATTATTGACACTTTAAATTGGATAAATGGTTTTAAGCAGACAGCACATTCCATTTGAGTTTCTGAATGTTTCCGAGGCGAGGCGATTAGGACCAATTGTGATTCAATTTGCTCTACTTTGTTGTCCTTTTATGCATGACTCTTGGTTGTTGTCTCGTCTGATGAAAAATGAATTGTTTTCATTATGACATTTAGGTATTTTCTTTTAGATCCAACAAGCAATTGGTGAGTAAGAGCTTTGTATACACTTTTTAACGAAGGAAAATGCAATTTTAACTCACTTTCTGGATCTCGAATGTCGAGGATACTGACTGAGGAAAATCGCTTCCAAAACCGCTTGGTGGTTATTGAGGTTTGCCCAGTCGTACAGATAGACGCTCTTGAAGACTATAAATAGCGCGATACGATATTTTTAAACCAATTTCTATATACGACCCCTCATCATGCCAGTCTTATTTTATGACGGAGCGGCATGTACATTAGCGAAGGCGGATGAAAATCTTCTTGGTCGCCTCGAACGCAGACTCCTTCGAGTGATTTTCTACTCCGATTGAGTTGACCTATGTAAGAGGCGTTTTTACTGCGAAGTCCACAAACAGGATAGCGAAATCGATTTGGTCACAAAAGTAGATACCTGCGTATCAGTCGTTTAATAAGAGCGAATGGACACCAACGATCCGGCCCGCTCTAGTCTCTCTGGTCTGTACGAACTTTGCCAGTTTTGTACATGGATTGAAATCATAACACTCCCAACTACCAGTAAGTGTCTTTGGTTAGTTAAATAAGACAAAAACTATAGAAGAACATTCTTCAATGAAATTGATGGGCGCTGTAGTTCAGCGGCTAGTATGCGGGTCTATTGAGCGAGGTCTTTCAATTTCGTTCCCCAGCAAACACACAACTTTTTTCGTTGCGACGTGCCACCTCTAGGTACCGCCTGATAAATATCTAAGAGAATACCCTTCATGGAAGAGCTTCTCAATTGAGCCGTGCAGACTCGGCATAAAAATGGAGGACCCTCCATTTGTTCATAAAATAAAAACTCATACAAACCGAATGGTTGTGAGAAGCTAGTCCTAGAATTGTTGGTGAACTGCATTTTTTTTATGTTTCTAAGGAATTTCGAAGAGTCTAATATCAACTCTTAAAGGCAACTGCAAGTTGCTTATAAAACCTTCGGATGGAGTTTTGGCTCCGCGAATAATGTCTTCAGGCGTAAGACTGCACATGTGCTGTTTTTTTTTCTACGCAAGCCTTTTCTCCGGTCGGTCTTTGCTCTATAGTAATACTCCACCATTAAGTTTTTTGCAATGCAAACTTTTCTCGTTGGACATTGAAACTATGAATTGAGCCGCAACTTAGAATTGGTCTAAGTCGACCAGTGCGCTGCGAATGTTGTCTCGCTTTGAATAGCTTTTGATCGATTTTTTTTTAGTGATTAAGCAGTCTAGGGTTTGGTGTGCATCTCGGAAATACTGAGAACTCACTCCAGTTTTTGAGAAGCATCTCGGGCGTTAAACTAGATACCTCTGACTCATTCAGGAAGGTATTTCCGACTGTGCAGCTTTCTTCATGCTAAACACTCAGGTTTATAAATTTAGCACGTCGTTTGCTTATGAAATGCGGCGCCTACCACACGCAGAAAAATCGCTTATTTAAAAACAACCGACTTTCGGTTAAAAACTACCAAGTGATACTGTTAATATAGCTCCTACAGAGTTAGTTGATTAAAATAAACCGAGTCAACTTGTTTAACGAAACTCTGTTAAAAATAACCGATTTATCAATTTCCCCTCCAAATTTGCTCGGTCGTAAATAACAAACTAACTTGGTATAATTTAACCAAATTACTCTGTTGTTATTAGCCAACCCAATGGTTGAATTAAACCATGTTACTCTGTTGTTATTAGCTAATACACATGGTTGAATTTAACCAAGTTACTCTGTTGTTATAAGCGAACCCACTTGGTTGAATTTAACCACGTAACTGTGTTGTTATTATCCAACTCACTTGATTGAAATTAGCCAACCTACTTGGTTGTATTTAACCAACTAACTTGTTAGAATTTGACCTACTTAGTCTGTTGCTATTAGCCGACTCACTTGGTAGAATTCAACATATTCAATCTGTTGTTATTAGCCAACCCACTTGGCTGAATTCAACCAAGTTACTCTGTTGTTATTAGCCAATACACATGGTTGAATTCAACCATGTTACTCTGTTGTTACTAACCAACCGACTTGGTTGGATTTAACCATGTTACTCTGTTGTTACTAACCAACCGACTTGGTTGGATTTAACCATGTTACTCTGTTGTTACTAACCAACCGACTTGGTTGGATTTAACCATGTTACTCTGTTGTTACTAACCAACCGACTTGGTTGAATTTAACCATGTTACTCTGTTGTTAGTAACCAACCTACTTGGTTGGATTTAACCATGTTACTCTGTTGTTACTAACCAACCGACTTGGTTGGATTTAACCATGTTACTCTGTTGTTACTAACCAACCGACTTGGTTGGATTTAACCATGCTACTCTGTTGTTACTAACCAACCGACTTGGTTGGATTTAACCATGTTACTCTGTTGTTACTAACCAACCTACTTGGTTGGATTTAACCATGTTACTCTGTTGTTACTAACCAACCGACTTGGTTGGATTTAACCATGTTACTCTGTTGTTACTAACCAACCTACTTGGTTGGATTTAACCATGCTACTCTGTTGTTACTAACCAACCTACTTGGTTGGATTTAACCATGTTACTCTGTTGTTACCAACCAACCGACTTGGTTGGATTTAACCATGTTACTCTGTTGTTACTAACCAACCGACTTGGTTGGATTTAACCATGTTACTCTGTTGTTACTAACCAACCTACTTGGTTGGATTTAACCATGCTACTCTGTTGTTACTAACCAACCTACTTGGTTGGATTTAACCATGTTACTCTGTTGTTACCAACCAACCGACTTGGTTGGATTTAACCATGTTACTCTGTTGTTACTAACCAACCGACTTGGTTGCATTTAACAATTCCAATTGGTTAAAATTAGCCAACTTTCTTGGTAGCATTTAACCAACTAAAAGTTAAATTTACGTAACTTACTCGGTTGGAATTAGCACATCTACTTGGTTGAATTTAACCAAACTACTTACTTCTTATTAGCCAGTCCATGTGGTACCAATTTACCAGTTTACTTGGTTGAACTTGAGTGCACCTGAAAATTGAACCATCTAAAAGGGATAATTTTATCGTAAAATAAAAAAAAAATCTTTTTCATATTAAGTACATAGATTTTTTATTATAATATCGTTTGTAATGTATTTTTGAATACAAAATATATGTTTTCTGTTTATTACATGTTTTTATTAATTTTAATGCAAAACTTAATTTTACTTAAAATATATGGGTCATAAATTTCATCATTTAAAAAGAAATGTGCAAAATTGTGTATTTTTATAAATTAATTTACATAATATTATTTTAATTAGCATATTTATGAAATCTGCAGTGTTAAAGCGAAATCATTTACATTTATAATTTAATCTATTTTTTATTTATAGTGGACTTCTTAAAATAACGTACTGCTTGGAGTTAGATAAAATATTTAAAGTGTTAGGAATTGGCGATAGAAAAAATTCAAGTGGAATAACAATTTGTTGAGGTATTAATGGAACTTCTACCTCATATGCATAGTAGTGTTCATCGAAACATTTAGTTTTAAGTACTATACCAACAAAAATCAATTGACTTGAGTCATACAAATATATTTTTTCCAATACAAAAAAGTCGTACAAATAACAATCTGAACTAAGACTTTTTACTAAGACGGATCCCTTTTTATAATGTACAGAAGACATGGTCGCCCAACTGACCATAGTCAACGTTTTATTAGGGTCCAGTGATAGCTGTGATCGTATATTATCAAGTTCAAATAACATGCCATATTTTTTGGGTCCAACGTCAAGTAGATTAGAAAGTTTTCCCCTTAAAAACATTTCATTAAGTTGAAGTTGATGTTTCATTGCTAAGGTTAAAGTGATATTCATTCGGTTACATGATGATCTAGCCGACATTTTGGATTGCCTATGCTTAGCTTCGAACCTCATTGACCACAAAGATGTTAATGGGCCGTATTTTTTAAAAGCGGTATGGTAGTGAATGAGATTGTGGAACTTTGGCTTAAGACAGTCCTCGGTAAGTGTAGTATATTGTTCATTAAGTTCAGCTATTAATACTTGCAAGAAATCTTCTGTTCCAACAGAAACATTTATACTAAGAAGTATGTCAACAATTTGTCTTAATTTTATATACATTTCCCAAATAATATTACCCCTCGGCACAAAGTCACCTATAAGTAAACCCAAAAACCGCAAAAGAGTAAGCGTTTCTCCTGAAGATAAACGCACATTTCCCCGCCTAAGATGTTCTCTTTCGATAGGGCAAGGTTTGTTTTTAGTATCAGGGCCATATGAGAAAGCTAATAGCTTATCATTGAAAATTGTTAAAGAAAAAAATTTGTTTTTTTCGGTATACTCTGAAAGTATAAAACTCAAAATGTATTTGGCAACACCCTCTAGCATATCATGCATAATATCGACGCCCACCTGTTGAAACAAGTCGAAGTTGTTTATGCCCAGAAAAACGCACTTTTCCTTAATGCCGGTTAAAGATAAATTATTTAAAGCCAGATCTGCTTCATAGCTTGCCATTGTTCGAAGAAGTGTTGTATCTTCGTAAAGTTGCTTTTTCAATACATCTTTTGTAACTTTGCACACTCTACAAGAAAAATTTGCTGAAAAGCTCTCTACGAACCCAATCAGAGAGTGTATTCCTAAATTGTCACCAAGAATCAGAGCTAGTTCAAAAAATAAAGATCCCTTGAAAGATGGAATATCTATTTCTATGCCCACTTCGCTTAAAAAATTAAACTCATCAATAATTGGTTGAAATATAACATTATTACCAAAAGATACTCTGTCGGATGAATGAAATAATAAAATAAGGAATATGTTGGACAGAACTGAGGAGCGCCAAGGTGGAAGACATGGAACTGAGACGTACACAGCTCCTAGTTTGTGAACACCAGCATGACTTCCTAGAACGTTTCCGATTTCATAATCATCGAAGTACATAAATAGAGGTAACACAATGCGATTTGAATGGTGCTTAAGTCTTTCTTTCCAATGTGAACCTTGAATAAAATTTTCCATTCCATCTTTATTTCGAAGACTGTCCATATATTCAAAAGTTTCCGAAAGTACGTTCTCGAGGGAGAAAAATCTTTGCAATATATCTCTTAAAGATATAAAATGTTCTTGGCACGGAATAGGTTCCATACGTGTTATTCCACCTTTTTTGACATAATCGAACCTTTGGCCGATTATTATTCCCTTAGGCTCAATGTATGATTTTTGTTTTGTGAAATAAGAAATTCTTTTTTGTTCTGTTCGGAAACATTCTAAGGGGGAGGTGATTGAAGGAACAAGTGCTTGCATTAATTGATTTGAAACATCATTAGATAGAGAATGCTCAATACATATATTGTCTACACAGTTCTGCAAATTTGAACTTAATGAACCGAAATATTCTGCTAAGCCATCAATCACTTTTTGCACTACGTTTCTAGGCAAGATCACATTTGCATAAAGGGATGCTATAAAAAGTGATAGTGATTTATCAAGTGACAGGGTTTCTGTATTTTCAGTTTTATTGGTTTGTTCTAATTGTTTTTCTGCAACAACACTTTCATTAAGTATATCCGCATTCTTCTCAGAATTTGTTGGATTATTTGAACATTGAAAATCGTGTTTTTTTTTAAAGTGTCTTCTAAAGGAATTGAAAATTGGAAACGATCGCTTACAATCTCCTTCGCGACATTTATAAGTTGTGAAGTTATGGTCACTGTGATTGAAATCAAAGTGGTGCCTTAGAACTTTGAGATCCTTTAAGTAGGATCTGCATAAGAAACAAACAACCATTGTAAGAAAATGAATTGGAAGGGGAAAACTCTAACTTTCCTTGACACCTAACTCTCCCAACAAGGTATTGGCCGCGGTAGATTCCTTATCGAACTCTGTCTTAATTTTAAAAAATGCTTTTTGAATAAACAGCCAAGAACATCTACTCTCTGGCGGATATTCAGCATTAATAATAAAAATTAGTTTGAAACAAACATCTACTGCCTCTAAAATGGTAGGTAGTAAATATTTAGTTTCATCTACAACTACAAAATAGGACCCAATAGCATCGATTGAGTTACCTACTACTATAATGAAGGGCTGTAATGTAAGGCCAATACCTTGTAGTTTTTCTCGCCTGCTGGTAATTGCTGCATCTATCTCTGCATCCGTTGCAACTCTCGTTATGAATCCATCCCTTGCTTCCGCCTTAGAGGGTCGCCAAATTTTCTGCTTCGATCCTTTGACCTTAACGTTTGATGTGGTCAACAATGAAGGGATTAGCAGGAATGCCGCGAGGTTGCTGATCTCTTCAGAAACTGAGAAAATATAAAATAATAAAACAATTATAAGTCATATGCGTCCAATTAATTTTTCTACACAAAATGTGTGCAAATCTGATTCGAAGAATTATACCTATATAGAGAATGCGCTAAAAAATATAGAGAAAATATGATGCAGATTTGTTTTTTTCTTCTAAAGAAAACATAATGGTCAAAACAAAAACAAATTTTTCGGAACAATCTAGTAAAGCTAAAATATCCACGCTTTTTCTGAAATTCGATCGAATCGGAAATTCTTCGATTTATTTCGATTAGCAGGTTATGTATTTATTAACAAATGACGTTTTCTTACGATTTTCCCGAGTCAGCAGGTGAGCGAAGTATTTATCCTTTCCTCTTACTCCTTTTCCCTTGCTTCTAGCAAGTTGGAAAATGTCCTTTTTTAATTTTGGAAAATTTTCAACCAGTCCGTTGCAGTTGTCGCTGTATATTTTATCGAAATCCCTTACCAGCTGTAGAGAAAAGAAGAATTACATAATATTATATGTAAAGAAAAGCCTGAACTATATCCAAATAAAAAGAAAAGATCGAAACTCATAGATAACGCAAGCATTTATGTGACAACTATGAGTAAAATCTGAACTAATAAATATAAGAGCTTTTACTTGTGAAACTGTAGTTCACGTTAAAGACTAAATATATGTATAATGTATTTCTGATATAATTATACTTCTATGAAATATTACCAGTTTAAATCCCAATGGTTTTTTTAAGGCCGGATATTCCTCAAAATACTCGGATATGCTCATATCCTTTAAATGGTGAAGTCGGGCATGGGTCGTTTTCTCCCATTTGTCCTCGGTTGTTTCCCATGGATGGCTAGAATTTTTTAGCCATTGGAGATCTTCTTGGAATTGTCCTTCGAAGTCTTCGAAATTGGCAGCTGTTGCTAGGCGCTTTATAGGATGTGATACTGATGCGGGAGAGGATACTCGACTGGAGGAAGGTGACGACGTCGCAGAAGCGGAAAACGAACGCTTCCTTTTAGTGATAACACCACTTTCCCGGTATTTTCGTTTTAGATTGTGGATGTGATCTGGCAATTTTCCAGCCAATCTGTTTACAACCCCACGACTCGAATTTATCAGCTTGTTGTGAAAATATACCGATCTATTCTCGGTAGGGAACAAATGAACAATCTGATTTGTCCAGTGCCCATAAATTTGAGCTGTGATATTTTTTTCCGGGTTTTTCTTTAAAATGTTGGTGCAGACAATACGCACCAATCGCAGTCGAGCAACGTTATCCAGCGGTCGAGTTTTATCCAGCGACAGTAGACCGGTTCCTTCCAGTGAGCTTTCGAGCAGCTTGTTAAGTTCCTAGTAACAAAATATTTTAATGTGCATATAAATATAAAAAATTAGTGAAATATATTAATAATTAATAAAATAAGTGAAAAAAAAACCCTTTGTACTATCGGCTAAAGCTATTAGTGGCAATCACCTATTATAATCACCTTCTCTTAGTTGATTATAAATGCAGTGTTTTTTACTCAAACTGATAGATAAGTCAATTTATTCTGATTGATCTCTGAATGCATAAAGAAACGCAAATTGAAAGCAGAGACCATCAATCAACACTAATCACCTTTCCGATTTAAACCCTGTACTTACATCTAAACTTTCGCTGAATTGATCATCAGCAACAACGCTTGAAGGGGAATCTAGTGCATCCCCTCTGTCGCTAACAGCGAAATTTGGCAGAATCTCACTAAAAGAGAAATTAAGGCAGTCGTTTTGTTCTTGTGTGTTTGTAGCAAGAGATAATTCTGAAGTTTCAAAAGTCTGAAAAATAAAAAGACTTTATTTCTACCATTTCAAATGGTTAAATAATATGAACCAACCAAAGTCGTGGACGCATTAGGGTGCATAGCTTTCCGCCATTCTTCGAAATTCCGTGTAAACAGAACCCGATGCCCTATAACTGGGATCATTTCCTTTATCTCTCTGGCACCAAGCAGCGCCAAAGACATTGAAGTTATAGCATTTTCTGTTATAAATGAAAATTAACCAATGTCACGTAGTTAATCACTTGCAAAGTATAGGTTTTTATCAGATATACAAAATGGCGCAAATTTAATCACCCTTTCGGAAGATTTTATAATTTTTGCAAATAGCTTCGTACGTCAATCAAATTAATTTAGCAAAAAAGTAATTCAAAAACAAAATTGGAGGATTAATTTTGCACCACCTTGCATAAGAAAGTCGCGTATAAGAAAGAATCGTCTGTGAAAAACACAAGCTTCTAAAAAGCTTTTCAAGCGCAAAAGAATTTTCGTGCCGTAAGGAATCGAAATCAAAAATGCAAAACACATGTGTAGCAAAAATACTTTAAGCAAATTACAACTTTCTTATATGCGAATAATATTGTATAAATTTACGTTTTGGTATATAAACGAACCTTTAAAAATGTCTACGTAGGCTTCCAGGCCCCACTCCTTTAGTAAGGTTGACACTTCTTCATCCATTTTAGATAACTGTGAAGCACGTGTTAATATGAGCATGTGCATATCAAAATACGATCATTTAATTACTAAATTACTACTGACAGAAACATTGAGAACTAAGGCTATGCCTGGTTTTAAGACGATGTTCGCCATTTATTGGTGACAAACGATTCGAAATGATGAAAACATAGACAGAAATCATTTTAAATAGTTCGTCCCAGAAAAGTTGCGAACATCGCCATAAAAGAAAAAAAAAGCCCAAGAAAAACAAAACTAATGCACTCGCTAATGAAGAACCTGAATCCCAGAAGAAAAAAACATGTCAAAACACGATACCAGACTGAAAGGGTTGATATTAACCGAGTGTTTCTCAACTCGGCAATTATTAACCGAGTACTAGGTTGAAATTCTTTGCTTTGGTTCTATTTTTTTTTCACTTGAATATCACCAAAATTGACAATAAATTGTTTAAAACTCGAGAAAAACAACATAGTTAATGCACTCGCTAATAAAGAACCTGAATCCCAGAAGAAAAAAACATGTCAAAACACGATACCAGACTGAAAGGGTTGATATTAACCGAGTGTTTCTCAACTCGGCAATTATTAACCGAGTACTAGGTTGAAATTCTTTGCTTTGGTTCTATTTTTTTTTCACTTGAATATCACCAAAATTGACAATAAATTGTTTAAAACTCGAGAAAAACAACATAGTTAATGCACTCGCTAATAAAGAACCTGAATCCCAGAAGAAAAAAACATGTCAAAACACGATACCAGACTGAAAGGGTTGATATTAACCGAGTGTTTCTCAACTCGGCAATTATTAACCGAGTACTAGGTTGAAATTCTTTGCTTTGGTTCTATTTTTTTTTCACTTGAATATCACCAAAATTGACAATAAATTGTTTAAAACTCGAGAAAAACAACATAGTTAATGCACTCGCTAATAAAGAACCTGAATCCCAGAAGAAAAAAACATGTCAAAACACGATACCAGACTGAAAGGGTTGATATTAACCGAGTGTTTCTCAACTCGGCAATTATTAACCGAGTACTAGGTTGAAATTCTTTGCTTTGGTTCTATTTTTTTTTCACTTGAATATCACCAAAATTGACAATAAATTGTTTAAAACTCGAGAAAAACAACATAGTTAATGCACTCGCTAATAAAGAACCTGAATCCCAGAAGAAAAAAACATGTCAAAACACGATACCAGACTGAAAGGGTTGATATTAACCGAGTGTTTCTCAACTCGGCAATTATTAACCGAGTACTAGGTTGAAATTCTTTGCTTTGGTTCTATTTTTTTTTCACTTGAATATCACCAAAATTGACAATAAATTGTTTAAAACTCGAGAAAAACAACATAGTTAATGCACTCGCTAATAAAGAACCTGAATCCCAGAAGAAAAAAACATGTCAAAACACGATACCAGACTGAAAGGGTTGATATTAACCGAGTGTTTCTCAACTCGGCAATTATTAACCGAGTACTAGGTTGAAATTCTTTGCTTTGGTTCTATTTTTTTTTCACTTGAATATCACCAAAATTGACAATAAATTGTTTAAAACTCGAGAAAAACAACATAGTTAATGCACTCGCTAATAAAGAACCTGAATCCCAGAAGAAAAAAACATGTCAAAACACGATACCAGACTGAAAGGGTTGATATTAACCGAGTGTTTCTCAACTCGGCAATTATTAACCGAGTACTACGTTGAAATTCGTTGCTTTAGTTCTATTTCTTTTTTCACATAAAAACCACCAAAATTGACAATAATTTGTTTTAAACAAGAGGAAAACAAGATAATAATATTATGTACTCACCAATAAATATGAATTTTTTATTTTTCCTTGTCTTTTTTGTTTTTTTTATTTTCACTTATCACAGATTTCACACCACCAGCCACTACAAAGGTTCAACACTTAATGACTCAATTACTAGTCGCGAGCAGCGTGCGTCGTTCATAATTCGCGATAGTATGCGTATGCGTATAACACGATGTATGTGTTAAAATCAACCGAGACACACTGTTTTACAGATGAACGAGAAGCCTTGTGTTTGTAGATATTAACCGAGTTGACTGTATCTGCAGCCACACACATATTTCTACCTACCAGGAATGTAAAACGAGTTTTTGGTATTGTACCCAAATGTTTTCCATTGTTCGTGAATGATCTGTATCAACAGCCACACACATATTTTCTACCAGGGATGACAAAACTGATTTTTTAGGTGCTGTACCGAAATGGGTTCAATTGTGCGTGAATAATTTGTGATCGCAAAGGCCTAGCAAAGGCAGCACAGCAATGAAAAAGACGATTTATTCAAGGCTGCTCCTGGAAGTCGAGATTGGTTACCAATACTTCCTTGGTTTCTTCAAATTCTCCTAACTGTGCTTTACAAGATGGTATATATAATTTTCTGTTTGTATCTTTATTTTAAAATGTGTATGTACCAATTGCATTATGAGTTTAGTTATTATCAACTCTCACAAAACGCATAGTTCAAAACAAGTCTGGTACTAACAAATTTTGAAATAAAGTGATAAATGCAGGACTATATATACCATATTGTAGAGCACAATTAGATGAAATCTCAGAATCTATCTTTTTGATTCCGGACTCTGCCGGACGCTTCTTTTTGCCGCGTGGAAAACGATATAAGTTTTATTATTATCATCTCTCACCAACGCATAGGTCGAAACGAGTTTGGTACTTACAAATTTTGAAGTAAAGGGCTAAACTAAAGACTATACCATTTTGTTCAGCATGTGCAAAAGTGTAGCTTTTTTCATTAGCTTGGTTCTCAAAATGATTGAATCGCAGAGTGAAAAATTACTTAATTTTACTTCATTATATCTACAGAAACAGATTAGATTAATATTGCGTTAAGGCCATTATGTCAATTGGACTCAATAAAAAGCTAATATTTATTTTGCATTAAATTTGTACCTTTGGCAAATTTTCTTACAATTAGATACCTATCTTAAATTAGTTTTCAAGTGCCTAGCTACAATTAAGAGTAAAAGCCATATTTTATCAGACAAAAATGTAAAAAAAAAATTGTTGCTTTGGCCATTTTTGTCTGTGTTCTTTTTTTCCTATTGCAAGCCAAAAAAGTAGTAGAGAAAACTTTGTTTTTAAGGCTGTATTAGCCTGTTTAGAATTTAGTTTGTTCGTGAAATGTGAATGTACTAAATTCGGAAGGAATGTCGGAACGTATTTTCAGAAGTAGAATATATTCATCAAAGTTCTGAATTTGGGCAAATCGTACTTGTATATATCTTTAAATCAACTGTGTCGATAAAAGTACAATTGCGATTATTTTTTCATCCCTGGTTTCTGCGTTTTGAAAAAGCAGCGTCGTAATTCGTGGTGTGCGTATAACTTGTTAAGAAACAACAGTATGTGTTTGTTGAAATTTACCAAGTTGAATGATAAAATTAACAGATACACAATTTCTACGTATAACAAATATCAGATAGGTACATATTTCGATGAAAATGTTTTATAGAATTGTTTTATGGAAAAATGGAATGTAAAATAAATCGAGGAGAATTCTCTTTTTTTGAACAGAATGTTACTTTATTTTTGGGAAATTCTCACGAGTAAAAGGGTTAAAAACAAACAAGTCATTGGTTGTATTTAAGCAACGTTTATTGGTTGTTTTCAACAGAGAGCTTGTTAGATTTTAACACACATTCGCTTGGTTAAATTCTCACGAGTAAAAGGGTTAAAAACAAACAAGTCATTGGTTGTATTTAAGCAACGTTTATTGGTTGTTTTCAACAGAGAGCTTGTTAGATTTTAACACACATTCGCTTGGTTAAATTCTCACGAGTAAAAGGGTTAAAAACAAACAAGTCATTGGTTGTATTTAAGCAACGTTTATTGGTTGTTTTCAACAGAGAGCTTGTTAGATTTTAACACACATTCGCTTGGTTAAATTCTCACGAGTAAAAGGGTTAAAAACAAACAAGTCATTGGTTGTATTTAAGCAACGTTTATTGGTTGTTTTCAACAGAGAGCTTGTTAGATTTTAACACACATTCGCTTGGTTAAATTCTCACGAGTAAAAGGGTTAAAAACAAACAAGTCATTGGTTGTATTTAAGCAACGTTTATTGGTTGTTTTCAACAGAGAGCTTGTTAGATTTTAACACACATTCGCTTGGTTAAATTCTCACGAGTAAAAGGGTTAAAAACAAACAAGTCATTGGTTGTATTTAAGCAACGTTTATTGGTTGTTTTCAACAGAGAGCTTGTTAGATTTTAACACACATTCGCTTGGTTAAATTCTCACGAGTAAAAGGGTTAAAAACAAACAAGTCATTGGTTGTATTTAAGCAACGTTTATTGGTTGTTTTCAACAGAGAGCTTGTTAGATTTTAACACACATTCGCTTGGTTAAATTCTCACGAGTAAAAGGGTTAAAAACAAACAAGTCATTGGTTGTATTTAAGCAACGTTTATTGGTTGTTTTCAACAGAGAGCTTGTTAGATTTTAACACACATTCGCTTGGTTAAATTCTCACGAGTAAAAGGGTTAAAAACAAACAAGTCATTGGTTGTATTTAAGCAACGTTTATTGGTTGTTTTCAACAGAGAGCTTGTTAGATTTTAACACACATTCGCTTGGTTAAATTCTCACGAGTAAAAGGGTTAAAAACAAACAAGTCATTGGTTGTATTTAAGCAACGTTTATTGGTTGTTTTCAACAGAGAGCTTGTTAGATTTTAACACACATTCGCTTGGTTAAATTCTCACGAGTAAAAGGGTTAAAAACAAACAAGTCATTGGTTGTATTTAAGCAACGTTTATTGGTTGTTTTCAACAGAGAGCTTGTTAGATTTTAACACACATTCGCTTGGTTAAATTCTCACGAGTAAAAGGGTTAAAAACAAACAAGTCATTGGTTGTATTTAAGCAACGTTTATTGGTTGTTTTCAACAGAGAGCTTGTTAGATTTTAACACACATTCGCTTGGTTAAATTCTCACGAGTAAAAGGGTTAAAAACAAACAAGTCATTGGTTGTATTTAAGCAACGTTTATTGGTTGTTTTCAACAGAGAGCTTGTTAGATTTTAACACACATTCGCTTGGTTAAATTCTCACGAGTAAAAGGGTTAAAAACAAACAAGTCATTGGTTGTATTTAAGCAACGTTTATTGGTTGTTTTCAACAGAGAGCTTGTTAGATTTTAACACACATTCGCTTGGTTAAATTCTCACGAGTAAAAGGGTTAAAAACAAACAAGTCATTGGTTGTATTTAAGCAACGTTTATTGGTTGTTTTCAACAGAGAGCTTGTTAGATTTTAACACACATTCGCTTGGTTAAATTCTCACGAGTAAAAGGGTTAAAAACAAACAAGTCATTGGTTGTATTTAAGCAACGTTTATTGGTTGTTTTCAACAGAGAGCTTGTTAGATTTTAACACACATTCGCTTGGTTAAATTCTCACGAGTAAAAGGGTTAAAAACAAACAAGTCATTGGTTGTATTTAAGCAACGTTTATTGGTTGTTTTCAACAGAGAGCTTGTTAGATTTTAACACACATTCGCTTGGTTAAATTCTCACGAGTAAAAGGGTTAAAAACAAACAAGTCATTGGTTGTATTTAAGCAACGTTTATTGGTTGTTTTCAACAGAGAGCTTGTTAGATTTTAACACACATTCGCTTGGTTAAATTCTCACGAGTAAAAGGGTTAAAAACAAACAAGTCATTGGTTGTATTTAAGCAACGTTTATTGGTTGTTTTCAACAGAGAGCTTGTTAGATTTTAACACACATTCGCTTGGTTAAATTCTCACGAGTAAAAGGGTTAAAAACAAACAAGTCATTGGTTGTATTTAAGCAACGTTTATTGGTTGTTTTCAACAGAGAGCTTGTTAGATTTTAACACACATTCGCTTGGTTAAATTCTCACGAGTAAAAGGGTTAAAAACAAACAAGTCATTGGTTGTATTTAAGCAACGTTTATTGGTTGTTTTCAACAGAGAGCTTGTTAGATTTTAACACACATTCGCTTGGTTAAATTCTCACGAGTAAAAGGGTTAAAAACAAACAAGTCATTGGTTGTATTTAAGCAACGTTTATTGGTTGTTTTCAACAGAGAGCTTGTTAGATTTTAACACACATTCGCTTGGTTAAATTCTCACGAGTAAAAGGGTTAAAAACAAACAAGTCATTGGTTGTATTTAAGCAACGTTTATTGGTTGTTTTCAACAGAGAGCTTGTTAGATTTTAACACACATTCGCTTGGTTAAATTCTCACGAGTAAAAGGGTTAAAAACAAACAAGTCATTGGTTGTATTTAAGCAACGTTTATTGGTTGTTTTCAACAGAGAGCTTGTTAGATTTTAACACACATTCGCTTGGTTAAATTCTCACGAGTAAAAGGGTTAAAAACAAACAAGTCATTGGTTGTATTTAAGCAACGTTTATTGGTTGTTTTCAACAGAGAGCTTGTTAGATTTTAACACACATTCGCTTGGTTAAATTCTCACGAGTAAAAGGGTTAAAAACAAACAAGTCATTGGTTGTATTTAAGCAACGTTTATTGGTTGTTTTCAACAGAGAGCTTGTTAGATTTTAACACACATTCGCTTGGTTAAATTCTCACGAGTAAAAGGGTTAAAAACAAACAAGTCATTGGTTGTATTTAAGCAACGTTTATTGGTTGTTTTCAACAGAGAGCTTGTTAGATTTTAACACACATTCGCTTGGTTAAATTCTCACGAGTAAAAGGGTTAAAAACAAACAAGTCATTGGTTGTATTTAAGCAACGTTTATTGGTTGTTTTCAACAGAGAGCTTGTTAGATTTTAACACACATTCGCTTGGTTAAATTCTCACGAGTAAAAGGGTTAAAAACAAACAAGTCATTGGTTGTATTTAAGCAACGTTTATTGGTTGTTTTCAACAGAGAGCTTGTTAGATTTTAACACACATTCGCTTGGTTAAATTCTCACGAGTAAAAGGGTTAAAAACAAACAAGTCATTGGTTGTATTTAAGCAACGTTTATTGGTTGTTTTCAACAGAGAGCTTGTTAGATTTTAACACACATTCGCTTGGTTAAATTCTCACGAGTAAAAGGGTTAAAAACAAACAAGTCATTGGTTGTATTTAAGCAACGTTTATTGGTTGTTTTCAACAGAGAGCTTGTTAGATTTTAACACACATTCGCTTGGTTAAATTCTCACGAGTAAAAGGGTTAAAAACAAACAAGTCATTGGTTGTATTTAAGCAACGTTTATTGGTTGTTTTCAACAGAGAGCTTGTTAGATTTTAACACACATTCGCTTGGTTAAATTCTCACGAGTAAAAGGGTTAAAAACAAACAAGTCATTGGTTGTATTTAAGCAACGTTTATTGGTTGTTTTCAACAGAGAGCTTGTTAGATTTTAACACACATTCGCTTGGTTAAATTCTCACGAGTAAAAGGGTTAAAAACAAACAAGTCATTGGTTGTATTTAAGCAACGTTTATTGGTTGTTTTCAACAGAGAGCTTGTTAGATTTTAACACACATTCGCTTGGTTAAATTCTCACGAGTAAAAGGGTTAAAAACAAACAAGTCATTGGTTGTATTTAAGCAACGTTTATTGGTTGTTTTCAACAGAGAGCTTGTTAGATTTTAACACACATTCGCTTGGTTAAATTCTCACGAGTAAAAGGGTTAAAAACAAACAAGTCATTGGTTGTATTTAAGCAACGTTTATTGGTTGTTTTCAACAGAGAGCTTGTTAGATTTTAACACACATTCGCTTGGTTAAATTCTCACGAGTAAAAGGGTTAAAAACAAACAAGTCATTGGTTGTATTTAAGCAACGTTTATTGGTTGTTTTCAACAGAGAGCTTGTTAGATTTTAACACACATTCGCTTGGTTAAATTCTCACGAGTAAAAGGGTTAAAAACAAACAAGTCATTGGTTGTATTTAAGCAACGTTTATTGGTTGTTTTCAACAGAGAGCTTGTTAGATTTTAACACACATTCGCTTGGTTAAATTCTCACGAGTAAAAGGGTTAAAAACAAACAAGTCATTGGTTGTATTTAAGCAACGTTTATTGGTTGTTTTCAACAGAGAGCTTGTTAGATTTTAACACACATTCGCTTGGTTAAATTCTCACGAGTAAAAGGGTTAAAAACAAACAAGTCATTGGTTGTATTTAAGCAACGTTTATTGGTTGTTTTCAACAGAGAGCTTGTTAGATTTTAACACACATTCGCTTGGTTAAATTCTCACGAGTAAAAGGGTTAAAAACAAACAAGTCATTGGTTGTATTTAAGCAACGTTTATTGGTTGTTTTCAACAGAGAGCTTGTTAGATTTTAACACACATTCGCTTTGTTAAATTCTCACGAGTAAAAGGGTTAAAAACAAACAAGTCATTGGTTGTATTTAAGCAACGTTTATTGGTTGTTTTCAACAGAGAGCTTGTTGGATTTTAACACACATTCGCTTGGTTAAATTCTCACGAGTAAAAGGGTTAAAAACAAACAAGTCATTGGTTGTATTTAAGCAACGTTTATTGGTTGTTTTTAACAGAGAGCTTGTTAGATTTTAACACACATTCGTTTGGTTAATTTTACATGAGTAGCACGGTTATTAATAACCAATCAATGTGTTAAAACCCCAAATTTAGTAGGTTTTTCTTAACCAAGATACTTGTTTGAATTTAACCAAACAGGAAAACGAGACTGGTTGGTTAATATTAACGAAGCAACTTAATTGATAACAAACATTTAGTGTGTTATTTTTAACAACATGTATTTAACCTTTTTAACACGGTAGTTTTTAACAATAATAACTCATTTGTTTTCTACAGAGACTTAGTTGATTTCAACACATTTTTTTTTAACCGAGCGAAAATTCCACTCGGTTAAGGTCAATTTTTCTGCGTGCATGAGGAGCTATAAAAAGCCCACTTTATGTGTGTGAGTATATACCTAACCTACCTTTTGGAACGGCTAAGAGCAATCGCTCAACAATACCCACTTCGAAACTGCAAAAGTAAATTTCCACCTCTGATAAAAGGTCAAAAACAAAATTGCCAACCCCGTCCATGAGCAGCGTTTCAAACACACTTCACTAGCACATTCGCATAGCGTCGAATTAAATTTAATAATACGAACAAAACTGACGACTTAAAGCACTCATAAGCTCACCATCTGTTTATAAGTACCTCGTCTCGACAGTCCCGCAGCAAAACCCTTGGCAGTCATTGTTAATAATTTACTTGTTTACTTACATTTTAAATACTTTCTAATACCCAGATCAACGTGTAATAAGTTTTCCCAGGGTGGTCCCGTCCCACCATAAGCAAAATCAAAAATATTTCTCCCGTTTTCCTCTCTGGTTCATTCACTTTCCAACGTGTCGCCTTAATCCAATTATGAATGTTATCACGGTAAAAATCTCATTACGATTTTTTTTCCCTACCTTCTTCTCCTTATTTTTCTCGTTTTCTACCTCCTACGCGCGCGATAAATTACACTGTCTAAGGACAAAATATGTATTTATAAGAAAAGGAAAAATGTCCTGGCTACAGCATTTAGTGCGGGGCAGCTTAAATTCCTATAAGTAAGTCTCTTGAGGGACGAGTTTTTAAATCCGCTTTAAGATGGCGAGCGCGGACAAACGAAACAAGAAATGATTGGTGCTCTGTATTTATAGCAAGGATATTACCAATTCCATTTTTTTTCCACGTTTTTTGTTGTCTTTGAAACTTTGGAGTCGGGATGAATTTTTTTTTATATATATAATAAGATTTATAATGACATTTGCGATGAGGATTATGCGACTTGATTGGGTCAGTATCATGAGCACAAAGCCATAAGGGCTGATAATTGACTGTTTTGATGGAAAAACAGGGAAATGCTTTAGTGATGGAGTGAGGTACCTATATTTAGGATTCTGATTACAACAATTTCATTCTATTGGCCAACAACATGCACGAGTCGAGATTTGCGTCAAAGTTGGTTTGACAGACGACTGCAGCATTTTTGACGAACTGTCTCCAAGTTTAAAGGATAAGGAATAAGTTGAAAGCATCTCTAAATGTATATGTATGTATAGTTGGCGTAGTAGGTCTGTATGGGTATCCTAGGACTACCTTCTCACAGCCTTTCGTTTTGTGCGAGTTTTTAATTTTTTGGTTAGAATGAAAAGGACCTAGAATTTGAGCCGAGTCTGAATGGCTGAATTGAGAAGCTCTTACATGACAGTTGTAGTTGTAGTCTAGGATGTCAGCAGACTGCAGGGCGACAAGCAGCAAGTTGCGGCTAATACTGGACATGTTCTCGACAGATATCTGGTGCTCTGTACAATATAGGTTTAATGCAGGAAAAGACCCAACCATCGACTCAATAAGATGTGGGAAGGTGCCAAGAAATGTCGCCCACATCGACTATATCTATATTTCTATAAATATTGCTCCAGACCAGATGAAGCTCGAGTACTTAGTCCAGAAGACCGAAAGGAACTTGCTCAAAGATGGAAGGCGGAGATTGACTGTGGGCCGCCGAAAAAACCGCTTCAGAATCCGACAACTGATTTCTTTTTCAAATTTTCCAAATAATTCAAAAATTAATTGCAGATTAGTCGAACGAACGGGTGCAATCACTATCGGGATGACGAAAGTCAGTAATCCAGGAAAGTTTTTTAGACTAATGCTGCCTCAACTCTGATATACCGTCTAAAGTAACAAATAAAATTGGTGCTACTATTACTTACAAAAGCAGCAATACAATATGCGACACAGTGATGCAAATGATGAAGATGATGAGGAAAAAATTGAAGCACTCAGAGAAATTACTATATGTAAAGTTTATTTATGAGTTGAATTAACTTAATGAATATACTCTCATTATTATTAACTTCTTTTTTATTTAGTCAGCGCCCCGGGAAGATTTTTAGACTATTGCAGAAGCATCAAAGTCTTTCGATGATTCCTTACCATTATTCCTTACCAGCGAAACCAACATTTTCAAAAACTGCAAACCATCATCTACGAAATTAAAAATTTCCCTCAGAAAACACTAAATGTGTGTTCCTTTACTTTTAAATCTTACGAATTTTTACGAATTTTTATTTAATGCTGTTCATTAACTCGAAAAATTCGTAAATGAGAGCGTCATCGAGAATCCTACGAATTTTTACTCAACAGGAATTGGAAAAGCTGTCACCCCCCTTACCTACAATAATCAGCTGATTTGAAATTTGTTATCCTCTTTAGCATAATGCGTGCGTTTGTTTTGATTTCTTGCGTATTAAAATGGTATCAACAGGCGGCAAAATAAAATTGATTGTCCTTCTCATCAGGATTCTTTTCGAAAGTGGCGACGAAATTGTAGTCCAGTGTCGCCTTTTCGTCTTCTCGAACCAGTTCAAACTCTTCCACATACTCGGATTCATCAAAACCAAGTTCGATTAATTTCGAATCACTTTCATCGCTAGGTAGATGAATCAAATAATTTGGTTAGTAAATTAGCAAATTAGCAAATTATCAAATATTTGATCGACTCCACGCACCACTTTTTGAGTTTTTTGATTATGTATCTGTAATTTTTCATAGATTACTACAAAAGCATTCCCTACTTTTTTCATGAGTGTCTCTCTCTGTGACAGATTGTATGCCCACCACTGCCATTTTGACAGTTTTTCTTTCCATTTTAACTGCAAAAATAAGTGAACAAACCTTATGTGAGTATCGCTCTGCAGTCACAATATTGGTTTTTAAAAGAACTTGCCTTTCAGAACCTGCAGTCTAAATTTGGTCTTAACCTTAGCTAGCTGTCATAGACTACAATTAATGAAGAACCGCATGAAGTCCCTTGTTTTGTGGTTTATTGGCTCTAAAATGTCCTGCTAAGGAGCTGTCAATTTGTTGATGATTTTTTGTACTCTCCCAAAGAGGGATGTCTTGCAGTACGCAAAGGTAAGGGCCCAACCCTGGAAGGTGACTCTTAAGCAGCGCACGTCCCGAGTGCGATGGATAAAGTAGGTTTAATTTCTATTTTTCAGTCTGTTTCAACTGTTGACAGTTAGCATAGCGTGAGAAGAAGGACAAAGAGAGAAACTGTCATCAGCTGTCAACGTATGCGATGAATTCAAGATGACTCTTTTCATCGAATACGTCAATATTTACGGATTCATCGACTCGACGAAAGAAACGGATGATTCTATGGGCCGGGCGCTGTTGTTCTTAACGAAAAAAAAAAAAAAACCGGCCAAGTGCGAGTGTCAGTCGCGCACCGAAGGTCCCGCACTTCTTTAGAGTTGAAAATTGCGGACAAACAACAAACAACAATATTTGTGGATTCGAATGAGTTTCTATTGGAAAAGTTCCAATGAGAATGAGTAGAGTTGAGTATTCATTGAAAACTCCAATTGGAATGGATCAAGAGAACGAATGAAAAATGGTTAAAAGGAGCGTACTTTATAAAGTGATCGATAGTTTTTTGTAAATATCTATTAAGACATTAACTTCTCCACAAAACAGTCTTCGGCACATGTATTGCTACGAGCATGATCTACAATACAGGTATATATCCATTTTTCTGTAAATAAAGAAATAAACAGCTTTTAATACTCTAAAACCAGTCGATGTATCGCTACTTGTTTAACTAGAGGTTATACCGGATGTTGTGTGCAAATTTCAGCATTCTACGTCGAGTTGTTTCTGAGACAGGCCTAGGTACAAAATTGGTCTAGTGGTCGGACAGACGGACAAAAGCGAAACTAGTAAGGTTCCGGTTTTTTTTTTCCCCTCTGAGTACGGAACCTTAAAAACTGACTCAGCATCGACGAACCTCCCAACGACACCTACATCTCCGTATTCCCATAAAGGATTTGGTGGGACCATCACCAGTAACAGTTATAAATACCGTGCGTGTGAAAATACCCAAAGGCACCAGCCCCTCCAAGTAACCCAACCGATTGAACTCGCCCATACCCTTTGTCTTATTTTTAACTCTGCGCAGAATTTGCACTTTATTTGTCTCCATTTGCATAATTTGGAATGCATCCCATACTTAGAATTCACAGCACACGAGTGTAGGGATAAAAGTTTACACCTAACCAGACCATGAATGGCGAAACCTTTTTGCAAATGAAATTTAACCTTTCGCCCTAATGAGGGATCGCATGCACGCATGCAAAACTCAGTTTGTTTGAAACTCTTCTTTGAGTCCGTTTTAGCATTCCAAACAAGACGTCCGGACCTATAGTGCTAGTTGGGTTTTGTTTAAGGCGCATTTGCATAATATTTCCACATTTCGTTTGATTGATTTGGCTTGTGCGGAAGTCCGCATATGCAAATGTTTCGACGAACTTCTTTTGAATGCGCAATGGGGACATGATTTTTTGGTTCTTCCTGCAATAAATCTTAAACTTAAATTGGTACCTATCCCTTTAGCTATGGGTAAGGACAATCATGACAAAGTCCGCCGCTTAATGAACTTACAGCCCCCAGTCTCTGCTGGAAACCATCTGTGTCATTGTACACACAATCCCTTAACCATGTATATACGTAGGTAAGTACTCGTGTGCGGTCGATGGCAATCAAGGAGCACTAACTTGTAAGTTTTCCACCTAAGATTCAATTATAAATTTCACAAAGTCACTATATGGGGTTGATTGTTACGTATAACGTGATTTACTGTCCAAAGGTTGCGGCCAACAGACAAAGGATGCTCTCAACGATGCTGTGACATCTTGAAATTTATCAATTTCACTAGAGTCTTATCCAAGAGGTAGAGTCCTTGTAAATTTTGATAGATTTTCGAAATTCCCCTTTGGACATTTACGCAGACGTAAGTTTGTACTTTGTTTTTCTGTTGTGCGAATTGCCATCTCACATTATCGGGGCAATAAGCCAAAATCATAACATGAATCTTGAATTAACATATTAAGAGGTTGCTCTTAAGTGTCATTTCGAGGGAGGTGTTGGTCGCAGTTTTTTTTTTTTTTGTCTATCCACTCTTTATTGTCCAAGGATCAATGCACACCCTCGCAGGGGCAGTGGTGTAAAAGTGGGAGAGCCAGAGTGGAGTTCAAGAAGCGTAAAATTATGTAAATTAATTTCACGCCTTTTTAGATGCGATGGGACCTGGGGCATTGGCCTCCTCGTTTCAATGGCACTCTTATCTACCCGGTGAGGCTGTAAGCAGATTTGGGTTTATTTCTTTTCTTCCTCTTTTTTTTATCAAAATATCAAAGTGTTTTATGGTCGTTCGCAATGGGGTGTTTACACATTCAATGGGTCTCGAGCGGATGGGCAACTTATGCTTAAGGATAAACCAACATTTGGAGCCTTGGCTTTTGATGGGGTCATACTTAAATATTTCTGATTCCCATTTAATGAGTCGCACTCCCGAAATTGGTCTAGAAGATGTATGAGTACTTACAGTTGCTATTGGAAAGACTTTATTGTATTCGTCTGTGCGTCGCGTAAGCACGGTCTTCTGCGTAGCCCCACAGAAAAAATAATAAAACGGTGTCAAGTCGCATGATCTTGGGGGCCAATTGGCGTCGCCAAAACGTGAATTTACGAGACCAGGAAACTTCTCACGCAATAAAGTCGTAATTGGTTGTGCTGTGTGGCTTGTTGGCCCGTCTTTTTGGAACCCCATATCGTCCAAGTCATGATCTTCAATCGCCGGCCAAAAAAAAAATCGTTTTTCATTCGACCATTTCGCTCCGAATTGATAAATCGATAAATTCGGATCATCAGCAACACTTGCACTTGCAGCAGTAATATTTTCGACTGAGCCTGCATTCGATCATGCACATATTTAAGGACACCAGTAACGCTTCCACTCTCTTCAAATTTCTTCAAAATTTTACCAATTGCTGGCGTAGTCGGTCTGTCATGACGACCATAATCATCGCGTAATGCGCCAAAAGTGGCTATGTTTGAAACACGACTTTTGAAGTTAGTTTTAATAATTTGAACGCGTTGGTCGATTGTTAAGCGATCCATTCTCATAAATGGCAAACATTCAACTAATATTATGACACTTTTAGTGACATCTGAGTCTGACAGATGTCAAATGCCAGCGATATCAACTTGAAACCACAAATTTAATGTAGTATCTTAAGTTATTTCTTATGCTGAATACTTGATTTTTGAAAAACAGTTCTTTATTCTTGTTACCTATCACGAATAATAGCTAATGCAAGATCTCTTAGCTTACCTTTGTATAAATCGAAAAGAGTTCAGTGCTCGGCGGAGGTATTGTAATAATTAATTTAAAAAAGTGTTTTTTTAAATAATTCAGAGACGTATTTCAAACATTTTTCAAAATTTGAAAAAAAAATAAATGGCAAAATGTCAATACCTCAGAAATGGTTCCTACAGCAACATCCTGCACAGCCCTAGAAAGAGGAGACACAGACCCTTTATTTGATGGCAAATTTTACCAAATGCTTTGTAAGACCGTTGTTTGCACATTCCAAAACAACCAAAAACCCGTTTCGCTCTAAAAGAGGTTACGTAGTATAGCCTTCAGACTAGCCTTTGATTTGAAAAAAAAAAAACAACAATCAACATCATAGTATTAAATCCTCCTTAAAGACCTGAAACAACTCCGAAATAACTGGCTTACAGCTGACTGGGTAAACACAATTACCTGCACATCCCATTTTGAAAAATAACTCCTTGAACACAGGCACAGCACAACCCTCGCACTAAACCACCACTAAATCACCTGAAAATCACCGAGACCAACAAAGAAAAAAGAAAAATAAAAGGAAATACAAAACCCTTCCTCCATGGGTAAATCCGCGCGGCCGCACCCTCTTCATAAGACTATCATCTATCAATGTCACATTATGAAGTGATCATATTTGGATTTTTACCACACGAAACCTGTGTTTGCTGTTTATTCAACCCCATTGAGATGCCGTTAAATAACCCTATATGACACACGTACCCCATACGACAGCAAGACCACTTTGTTCCAATACCTCGTCAGTCAGTCAGCCACCCAGCACATCATTGTTGCGTTATTGATACCATGTAATGCCTATATTCAATCAAAAATCGATTAGCCGGCCGCCGCCCGTCAGCAGCATCGGTCCAAAGAAGGGTTGTTTTGTTATTACGAATATGACAGTGAAATATTTCCATCCAACCCCCCTCGTATTGACACTTGCAGGACGTTTTTCGTTGGAGGTACGAGTACTGGAAGGGTAGCACCTGTGATCCGTTGGGACTTGCCTGAGAGTCTCCCGCATAAATGATTTATGTTTTATAATTTCTCTGCTTTTGCTTGTGTATGTGACTGAAATTTATAAGAATTATTGGATCAATAGGGGATCTTTGGAGGATTTGCGGCATGTGTTTGTTTCAGATTTAAGTGGGTTACATTTTTTTCGGTTAAGCCGAAGACATTTAAAAATAAAAGGAAGTGTTTGATGTGAGTTCGTGGAAAATGCAGGCCATACATTTCTCAGAGACCGATGGGGCGTGGCACATCCCTTACAAAAGTGGGATGAAGTGCTCAAAAATTTGTAAAATTTGATGTATTTATGTACATTGTGCGACCCAAGCACTTCGCGAAATGTGGGCGGGATGAGAACTAGGGGCATGGCGACTTTCATACCTCGGAGTTTTCTTGACATGTATGGCAGTTGTAGCCTTTAAATTTGGTAAATGAATGTATATTTCCCGTCGAAAGCATTTTGCAAAATGAGGGTGGTATTGGACAATGAGGCGTGGCGCCCCACAAGCACCGAAGATTTCCTAAACGCTGTATACGACTGCTTAAATTTGCAATACTTGGCACATAGATGCAAATACCACGCACTTTTCATAGAGGAAAAACGTTTTAACGATAATAGGAGATCATTACTATTGCCTGGGAAAATCGACCCACTTAAGGGGTGGGAAACATCGCAGTCAGCCTTAAGACTTAGCAACTTCCGATGCACCCGTTTCTGAGATTAGTAAGAACTTCGCCGAAGATTTCAAAACGTGGAAGTAAACATTTCGAGCCTTAAGATGGGCAGGTCTGAGCACTTATCGCCTCTGCAGGAGAAGTTTATCCAGGAGCTCTGCTCTGGCCAGTATTTCTCAATATTCAAGATGGTTTCTTTTGAGGTCGGTTAGCTTTAGTTTTCGCTCTTCACTTAAGGCTACTAAAGGACTGCTAAGGGATTGGTTTTATTGACTTTAATGTTTGAACCATCAATAGGAGGAAGTGCAGCCAAGGAAGCATAGTGTTGATCGCCTTTCCATAAGCCGGCGTGTACTCCATCCCTCTGTTAGTTAAATACGACGGACTCTGTAGGTTTCTCCCTCTAGCTACTGACTATTTTCATCGAGCTCAAACCTCAGCCTGCCTATCGAAAAAAGTTCAATCTTATTTTAATTCTTCTTTGACTAGTTCAAATAGTATTCTTCTCTTATCTGCTTTCCCAAAAAAACAGTCAGCCCTTTATTCAAATTACCGCTTCACCTTGAGCTCAAAATCTTCCATTCAAAAAAAAAAATGGCTTTTTATGCCGTTCGTGTGGACGCAGATGGAAACGAAGTTGATCGTCCGAAAACGTCTAGAGGCTTTGAAAACCGTCGTCTCACAGAGCGTTGCAGCGCTCGATATCCATCAAGCATCAGTGCATGTTCCATAAGGTATTTCTTCGAAGATTTCCGTAAAAATTATCTCCACCGCTCCATTAAGCAGATGCATCAACCCTGCGGTGTTCATTGAAAGATCCCAAGAGCCCGATACATGTACCAGTGAGGAGAGCTTCAGTGAAGTCGTTCCTCCGTTGGATCTCAACTCCTCGGGTGATACTCTACCGTCGGAGAACGCGCAATTCGCCAGCTATACCATCCCCAAGGCCTGTGAAGTCAGCAGAATAACCAAATCGGACGCGTTCGAAAATTGGCTATCAGGAAAAAAGTGAGTAAATGAACAAAAAGAAATCGTAAAACTCCCTTTCCTTGTAACAGGAAGCTCAAGACGTATGAGATAACCAGAAGGAAGCAGATCGCAGAGGAACAACAACGACTCATCGAAGAGAAGAAAGAGCTGGCCAGACAGAAATACCAACAGTGGCTGGCCAAAAAGACCCAAGCCAAGGACAAACCCCCTGAGAGGGAATTGCAAGAATACCAGGAGTATCAGTCACTGGAAGACAATAGTGAAGCCAATCGACGTGCCTGGGAGCAGAGTAAACAGGAAGAGCTTCGTCGAAAGAAGGAAGAAAACCTCAGGGCAAATGAACAGAAAAAACTACTGGAGGAGAAGCGAAAGAAGCAGTCGGCGAAGGCTTGGCAAAATTGGTTGGCAGAGGCTCCTCTCAAACCCAAGCCGGTTCCCTTGAACCAGGGCTTTCTCACATTGAAGGGAACGATTTCGGATATTTTCATCAATCCAAATCCCTGGCATGATACCTGCACGGTCGATGAGTGTGGCTAAGACAAATAAAGCTTTTACCTACTGTTGAGAAGAAAAAAAACCTTTCCTCCTTTCAGGAAATTAGTTCTTTTTCCACATGAATCGGAATGCAACCCGCCTTACAGGTGGTGGCACTCTGTTCACAGGTGCACGGTGTCCACCGAGGCGAACCGATAACCTATTACACAGTCTGACAGTCCTCGGCGTGCTGGGCCACAGTGCGAAGTGCAGTTCTTTTATTTTCACTTCTGCTTCTATTTTTTTTTTTTTTTTTTTGCATTACTTAGTAGACTGCGCCACCGTTGGGCAGTAACTCCACGTTTGCCGTACGGCCTCTGGGGATGAAGTTACCCTAAATTACACAATATGCCGGTCAGTACACCACCATCGCATACCGGTAGAAGCAGATTATCAACTGGTCAACGTAAATCACTGCATTAGTGCGGTTGATGGTGGGCTTCTCGCCTTCGGGTCTGGTGACCGTCCTCTATACGTTAAGGTTAAGCCGTCGTCATTAAATCGGGTTTATTCCGCCATTAGTGCCTGTTGCTCCCCTCGGATATTGCGGTGGTGGTGATGGTGGTGATGGTGGTGGCGTGGGCTGCAATCCACTAACCCCTCCATGTGTGTATGTGTGTTGAGTATGTGAGATGATTATGTTACTTCTTGTGCCAACAGGTGTAAATGTGAATTAATTAACCGCAAATACTATAAACACCGAGTGAATTAATCTGGCTGTGTGTATAATTGCGGTTGGATAATGGAGGTGTATGCGGTGGGTGGATTTTGGCACTCAAATGTCAATAGCATATGTACGAATGAAATTGACTTTCGCTGTAGCAAAGCTGTTGCTGGAGATTTTGATGGAGATACCTGGGGAATTTATGAAGTGGATTTAAGACTCGTTGCAAAGTACATTACTCTTCAATATGACGTGCAACACTTCAACCCCATTTAAAGTGTCATTGGGTCTGTGGTCAACACAGCATCATGTTCACTGCTGTTATGAAATATTTTTAAATTGATTATTGTATTTATAAGGTGGCCGCCTTTTCTTAGATAAATCATACCGTTCACGGATAGCTGGTCTGGAAGGAAGGAAGTCTGTAGGCCTGATGAATGCCACCTTAGCATCATTTGCCCGGTCCGGTTGAGGGCGCCTATTAGGCGTATTGAAAGAACAAGTGGATCTATAAGTTGTACGCCAGGAACAAAAAATAAGTCTGAAACCCAGAAAAGGTAAACAGCAGCTTAAGGAAGGCATAATCCATTCCAAAACCGATGCAAGCGATCAATCAGCAGTTCACAAAAACATTTAAAGTTGCCTGTTGCGGTGTCAAATTTGGATCGCCTTACCTTGGATTGTTTAGACCGCAATATAAGAAACTTTGATGAAACAGGACACCACTGAAGATCGAAGATCCTTGGTACTCAAAGTACTAAAAGCTGTTTCCGAAGAAAGAATAACTGTTGCTACTGTATGTAACATCAAAATTGGGATAAGTTTGCAAAATTAAATAATGCCCCATTTCTTAAATTGAAATTATGCCCCAATGAAATGAGGTTTATATTTTAATTAATTTTTAATTAATGGTTTTCGATTATTGTAGTATTCGCGTACATTCGTGTAAAATGTAAGCCTCGCTTTGAAAATCATGAGGTTTGTTAATCTATTCTGTTAGTCGCTTAGAATACCGTAAAATGTAAGTCTCATGTTGAAAACCATAAGCGCTGAAAAAATTTCGTTTTAAAGTTCTATTACGTTATGCAATTTTTTCAACTATGTGTTATATTTTGTAGATAAAAATTCGGCCCCAAAAATAATGTTGGGCATTTTTCTTTTATTGGGGCTTTATTTTATTATGCCCCAAAAAGTCATATTGACAACATAATTTAGACAATTCTTGTTGTTGTTTTGTTTGCGGAGCACTTAAATAAGAGCTTGAGAAGACAAAAACTTTTTTATTTATTTTTAAATTTTCGGTGCACGACTGGGTCGCCCGAAGCTTTTCCGTTCATTGCAAGTTTGTTCTATTCAAACTAAGTTGTTATCCACGTCATGATAACTTTGTTTTCACTTTTCTTACATAAAAGCTAAAAAGTGGTTTTTGAGTAAGCTGGAGAATGATTTGACTCAAGACGCCGAACAGAGAACTAGCACTACAACTTCCAATGAAATGTGATAATCCAGCACTGAATCTATAGTTTCATGTCAGATGTAGTTTTACAGACTCAATCACAAGTCATTTCTTATCTCCTATTTCAGTTGATACTCATTATACAGACTTCTCGTTCTTCTTGTGCTAGCTTTAAACGAATTTTTAAGCAAACTATTGAACGAGGGGTAGTATTTTTCAGTGGTGGGGACTATCGAATAAAAACTATAGCTGAAAAATCATTCATACTGCTTTCGAATGAAAATAGTAACTGAACGAAAAGCTTGTAGCTACTTTTTTCAGTATTTTGCTTATTGTATATTCCTCAATTTTTGCGTTGTTCTTGGGGTTGGTTTTCCGTTTAACTTTTTGAACGATGTAGTCCATTTTTATGGCGTTGAATTATAGGCTTTACTTTTGTTTTTCTTACATAGAACAGACACAACACAAAATGGGGCCTTTTTAATGTCTTATGACTATGACCCATTGCAGAGGTAAGCTATTGAAAGTTTGTAGGTATTTTATTAACAACTATAGCGTCCTAATTAAATTTTCATGCTAAAAGGGAATAGAATATAATTGACCACGTTTTTACTATACCCAGTTTAATTTATTTCACATTTCCAAATTGTCCAAAAAAAGAAAAAAATGTCAATACAAACACCCTTTTTAAGAATTAAATATTTGAAAAAATTCCTGATTTTTAGTTGTTAGTATACGGCTCTTACGAATTACCAATCTTTTTACCTTATGCCAAAGGTAAAAAAGGTCTCAACAATGAGCTGAATGAATGAAATCATTCAGTTCCTAACTATCGATAGTCGCATTCATTCGATAGTGCCCATCACTACCAATTTTATATATAATGAATGAATCGCACCCGTCTAAAGAAACCATCATTCACTGATTCGGGGGAAAATGACGAAAAATAAAACACTTTTAACACAGCGAAAATATGTCAGTAATGTGATTTGAAATAAAAATTAGCCTAGGGGTTTGTGTATTAGACTACTACGCAGCGGGACCTATGTTCAGTTCGCAGTGCGAAACAATACAAGTAAAATGTAAATTCATTGGATATTATTTATTAATAGGATTAAAAAATAAGAATATGGAAAATTGAAAAATATTATTAAAAACAAAAAAAATGGTCCCTTTTAATTTTTGAGCTTCTAAAAAGTTTCGGTAATGCCCTTCCGAAGTAATAACCTACTGTTGATTAATGCGAGATGCTTCTTTTGCGAAGCAATGGCCTATCGTGGATGCCAATTGCCTTTCAGAAGAAGAAGTCTTGTTTCTGTAAGGTCTATCCAAGTCCAGGCTGTTCAGGAAGTCTAAATATCTACCTGTATTAAACCGCGCCAGATGTGTTTCCATTAGGCCTTATGCAGTTAATATTATACTTTGTTTAAGTTTATTTTTTGTTTTGTTTGAAAACAACAACCTGGCAATAATTGTGTTAAATGAATAATAATGCTCATAGAGCCCTAATCATGTAGCCTACATACTTTCATCGTAACGATAAACCTCGAAAACCATCCACAAACTTAGCAATGAAAAGACAAATTTGGAGAACAGCATCGAGTATCCACAATATTTAAGAAAATAACCTGCCATGGTCATTCGAATTTCAGAAACCACACAGTCTACAGACTATCCCCGCAGAGCTGGATAATTATTTCCAATACTTTTTCATTTCGGGTTACTCGAGTATAGTCGCTCTATACATCTCCGCTTTTGTTTATTTTAACTTCCTGATCCTATTTCGTTAAATCTTCATTCTGTAAGTGCCAAAGCGACAAGATTATTGCCACGAAAGCACTAAAGACTAAAGCGTCTTAAGAACTCTGAAAAGAGATAGGCTCTGCTTGAGTGAAGTGATATTGGATATTATATGGAATGCTTACATACAAAAATTGCCTTCCATCCACAAAGGGGTTAATCCGTTTTTTTGTTGTACAAATAACGAAGAACTGATTAAACCCTCTGTCATCAGAAATCATCTTCTTTGATGGATCTTCCAGCATCAAATTGAATCCCTGAAAATACACATAGCAGCACATGCATAAGTAATGTTGTGTCGTTGTTCCAGAACTTCCAATTTTCGTATATTGGCCAAGCAAACAAAAAGGGTTATTGAAAAATAAGGGTACACGATTCGAATCGCAGGCAATTTCTTTCTCGTAACCACACCGCACCCGGAGGAAAAGACGACAGCTTAACTGAAAGGGAATTCCATCTCGATAAGATAAAATTAAAGTACTCTCGTATCGTTGTATCTCTTTTCCTAGCAGATAGATTCTGGCCCACAATGATGCCGCACGCATTAATGAACGTTTCACAGATTCATCATCGGAACTCTTCCCCCGGCTGTTATGCATGGTGTTGTGTATGCCCGCACCCACGTCTCTCACTCTCAGTCTCAGTCAGGAATTAACATTTTATCATTAAGAGCACCCGCAAAACGTTGTTGGTCCTTCGACTCAGAAGCCCACCCCATACCCGGGATGGATACACGTTCGTTCATTTAATGCTTTGAGTGAAGGAAGAGATTTAAAATGGAAAATA
Organism: Cheilosia grossa; assembly: GCA_963082955.1. NCBI lineage: Eukaryota > Metazoa > Arthropoda > Insecta > Diptera > Syrphidae > Cheilosia > Cheilosia grossa. Next base: position 39,433,301 of record OY720145.1, on the reverse strand, counting down.
TCTGGGGGTGGCAGCTCTTCTAACGAACAATAAGCAAGAGTACCAAAAAAACCAAGATTGGATTTTGATGTTCAAAATTGGAAAATGCCTTCGGCTTGACATTATCCTCGGCCTGTGTACATTTGAATTTCCCAAATTCATTCGAGAGTATTAATGGGTCCCGTACTCCAGTGTTAAGCACTACGCTCGGTGGTGGCATACAGCAGAGGCCTTTCGCAATTCCCCGGGACAAGTGAACTGATAAGATTTTGTAAAGAAATACCACCAGCTGCAGTGGGATGGGTTCTAGCCAAAAGGTATCATCTGGTCCTTAATGCACGATAACATTATGTGTTTAATAGTTCATTCGAGTACTGGAGAATAATCAATTGCCATTTGGGAGGGATAAAAATTAGAAGTTGCTGTGAAAGTTGCTCTTTTCAATCTGAAGCGGGAAATTTAGCAAATCATTCAGGGGTCTATTATAGCAACAAGCAAGTGTCTCTTTGAAGGTGCCAGTCATCTTTTCACACGATTAACTTAATGACTCTGAAATTTCTATAACCAAGTTCATGTGAAGTAACATTCCTAAAGACGAAGACGAATTTTTAAAAACAAGGCATAGCTAAGGGGACGATTTAGATGAAATTAGGTGTCAACAAATATTAAATTGGTATTGCAGATGAAGGGACGAATTGAAACTTGGTACTTGGTTCAAGCGCTGTTATATGTGTTTAGAATATTTATATATATTTTTTTAATTTGAACACTATTCTTATGGAGGTGGTGTTCTTTTCGGATGACAAAATGTGCATTTAAACAAGAAACAATTTTTTTTAATACCCTCCCACCTGTAGAACACGTGGAAAGTTTTTCTATACGAAAAGTTCTCCTGTGCCACAACTTAACAAGGACCCAACAACATAAACATCAATTTTCAACACGCTTACAACTGGGTTTGGAAAGAATTAATATGAAATATCTAGTTGTTTTTTTAAAAAAGTATGGAATTTGGAAAAGTCACAATCATGAGGGACAATATAAAAATTGTCTGCGGTCAGTTCTCCAAAAATTTTTGTTGAGTTTCCCTCTGGAAATTGGGTTTTTTTGGCAGCGTCAGAATATCGTTTTTCTGCTTCCCATACCACTCAGGTGATCACTCCCCAAAGTCTATCTTGCCACATTGGCCTACACCCAGAAACAACACATTCTCGTGTAAGACCCTCTCGGAACCCTGACCTCATCGAGTAGCCTGACACCCTGACACAGAAACTTGTTGTACGCCATAGAGCCCTCTTTGAACACCGCATTCGCCCTCATTTTTTCCTTTATGGCACCAAATTCTTATTCAATAAATTAACATTAAATTAAAAAAACAGAAACCTGTGTCAAAAATTCTCGCAGAAAACTGGGAGGGTAAAAAGTATACAAAACATTGCATCCAAAAATGTTGTTTTAAATCGCACCGAAAAGGATGCTAAAATCGGTCAAATCTTCTGAGATTTATTCCGAATATGGTACTTCCAATAAATCGATAGTATATACTCAAATAATGTGACCCAGAGCCTGGGTTTTGGAAGACATCATTTGTGTAGTTGGTTTTTTTCATATATAAGACGAACGGAATGACTTTAAATATAATCTTGAAAATCATTTTGTAAATTAACAGAACAATAATATATTATTGTTATTGTTTATGAAATGAAATGAATTAAAAATATACTGCTAAGTTTAAATATAACGGCCGTTAGCCCAAGGAGTGAGATTGTCGATCCAGCAACTCTCGCTGACCTTCATCCAGGGGAGATTCTTGTCTTCCTGAATGCCTCTGGAGTGAAAAGATGGCTCTAGGAACCTACCTGGGAAGGCACAATAGGCTACTCTTGTAGCCGCAGTGCCAGAGCCCTTTGAAGGCTCTCCCGACTCTTAATCTAATCTAGCCCAAGCAAAGTTTAAAAATTAGGGATCTTTCCGAAAGAACTTATCTCCAAAATCAGCAAATCAACCATTTCAAACTAATTCATACAATTATCTTCAAAAATCGGACTGAAAATCACTTCACAAATCTTCCGAAATTGCTCCGAAAAAATTACCTCCAGGTTCGAATAAAACGCGAACATTCAATTATTCAATTATTATTATTATTATTATTTTCCCAATAACCAATAATTTGTGTATCCTGTTTCCTGGCCCAACATTCACAAAAGTTGCTTAAAACACAACTGAACAATTTATTGGGCCAAAAGTTGTGATACCATAAAAAAAAATCACCCCAAGCTAATACGTTTAAAAATCGGTTTGAAAATCGCACCGAAAATTATTGATAAGTAGCACCAGCATTTTTTCATAATAACACAACAAATATTTCGAAAGTAGCCTTTCTGAACGATTTTCTAGCAATTCGAAATGAGTAAACCTTTTCCTTGCTAGACAATCATTCAAGTACGGCTCAATAGTCAATTGTAAAAGTCTGAAAATTAAAAAAAAAAATGTTGATGACGACCCAAACATTAACTTAGTTTCAAAAACCACGACCACATCATTAGAAAACATTTGGACATAGCTTCAAAAGTTGACTCAAAAAAGAGCAACTTCGCAAAATCATACTTTGCAAATCGCTTACAGAATCATACAAAACTCCCTTAACCCATCTTCGTATCAACATACAAACATTATGTAAAAATAACGTCAAATATTGGCTCCAAAATCGCTCAAAATACCAAATCAGAATTCATTACTTTAAGATGATGAATCGGACTGTCGGACTGTCAAATTAAATAAGTAATGCAAAGCTTGTCAACTTGGGCCAAAGCAACAACGAAACTAGTAAATGTGTCTCTGTATCAACGTATTTAAAAGTGATACTACAGTCTAGGCCCATGTTCTCAGTTCTGTAACTCATGCGATAAATGTTCGCATCGAAAACTTAGCCATATGTTTTTCAATTTGTTAAACAGTCAAAAATCGCCAAAGATTCTGCCGAAATGCTTCAAAAATCGCCTCCAAAACTGTCAGACAAATTGCGTCAGTATTTATACAAACAATTAAGTTAAAAAAGATGGAAAAGGCGATTAACATCGACTCAAAAACTTACATTAGAAAATCGTTTATAAAATGGCCTCATAAAAAATAACCTAACAAATCGTTTCAATCACCTTCCCCAAATTTACATCGGAAATCGACTAAGAAATAGGAAATTGATATGATTAAAAAAAAAACACAGCAACAGCAATTACCACAAATATAGTTTCAAAAGAAAAATCCCCCTAAAAGTGTGACTTAAATGATATTGGAAGTTTGTTTCGAGGAACACCTAAAAACTGATCAAAAGTCACCTGAACAAATTCACATCTTCACGAAGTTGGCCCAGACTTTTTTTGATTTTTAGAAACGATGGGCACTTCAGCTCGGTGACTTCAACACAATGTTAAAATGGAGACATTGCCATGATAATTGGGGCTCTAGAGAGCGAAATGGGTCTGCCATAGGGGGCACCATATCTCACCACAGTTGGGATCGCCAGGAGCCGATTTTTGAATGGCAAAGTATCCCCCCACTAAAACAAACTCGACATAGAACGTCATGAGGCAGTACAAGTGGTCTGCGGTTGGTCCCAACCTCTTTTGTTCCTTTCACCTGGACAACGCGCGGCTTCGCGTATAAACAGACCCGCCCGACTGCAGCTAATTATCCCATCAGCATGCTTGCAATCACACACTTGAAACTACAGCTCTCATCTCGTCTTTCTTGCCCCACCATCAACACAGCAGCGTCTTAAAGATTAATTAGCATCCGTATATTCTAAACGAGTTCCGCACAACAGGGCTCACTTACTCCGACTTTGAGTACCGCATTGAACAAACTTTCTAATTGACTTAAGACCGAGCAAAAATTCCCCTAAGCTCAGTTGACCGTTGTGTCTTAAGTGGTTCCAACTGTGTGCAACCATAAATTAGACCCCAAAATGGACTGGTCGCCCACATCCACCCCGCACGTATAAATAGATTTAAATGAGTACTTGTGGCTAGGCATCTGGAATTTCTTCTTGAAAGGCGAAGAAAAACTTCAGTCAGATTACAACTGCAAACAGAAAAAAAAAACAAGCCAAACACCAACAAATCATTTCGGCAGGCTTCCTTTTTAATTCGGTCTTCCTGTTGTTGATGAACCACATCAAAATTAAATTCAGCGAAGCGAACCTAATGCTAATTAAGGTTATGTCTATGCGCCACCAGACGGGAAGCAACATCTAAAACCATTCCTATCGGTGTTTGTGGTGATGTCTTCCAAGGACTGCGATTCCTTTGATGTGGCTGACGGATAATTTCCTCCGAAGAACAAAAATTTGCTCATATTTTCTCGTATGTAATCCGCCCCCAACCCAGCCCCATCCTAATGGTACCAGTTTATGCGTTACAATGTCTGCACTATTACTACTCGCACGTCATTGAGTCCTCTTGCAATGAAATCATTTTAAAAACATATTTCCATAGAGATTCAGTCGTAAAAATCGAGTCCTTGCCGGGTTTATGCAAATGTGCCGTTCATACGGGATCGCTGCAATATTTTATATTTTATTGGCTGTAATCTGTGTAGTACTGCGTTCTGTTTATGTTACACCTCCCTTCGGCGCTTGGGGAGCTCCTTGCGGGGGAAAGAGAGGGCAAGTTCTTAAAGTGTCATTAAATGTCTTATGTGTGTTCACTCGGAAGCTGAATGAACTTGCTTGATTTTTTTTTATTATTGTTGTTGCCGTCAGAAAGGAATTTATTACTTAGGGTTTTCATTTGTACGTGAGCTTGATTTGGGACGGGCCTTATTTATGCGTCGCGGCTCGAAAAAGTAAGAGAAACAGTGTTTCTGGTGTCAGCAGTCTCATTAAGGAAATATGTCGCCAGATTACAATAAAGAGAATCTACCTACAGCTGTATTAAAAAGTTATTTATGGTGACGGCTTTTCTTTTTTGCGCACTTTTCAGGGTGAGGGTGGTGACAGACTTACAAGCTGCATAAGTCGGGTGATTTGTATTCTTTTTTCTAGCAGAAGTAATTGAATGGTTTATTCATTGGCGTTTTAAATAAGTAGGTGTAGGTGAAGCGGATCATAAAATGTCCTTGAATACTACAGGATAAGAGTCCTTACTGACTGTGGCTTTTCGGCGATTGTTCCCTTTCTACACTATGCACTCAAAATCGAACCGTCTCTCTCTGGGATTGACCGACCTTTATGGGAATGATGCTCTTTGAATGCTGATATATTGGTCGTCGGGCTAGAAGGTCCTGCCAAGTTCTTAAATATTACTGAATTATTTTAATACACCAATTGTAGCTTAATCGCAATGTGTGTACAGATCACCTCATGGCGAGGGACGTATTTCTATTTAACAGGACAACAAATGTGGAAACTCAGTGGAGACATATTTCCAGAAGACAGCAACTTCGAACGAGCTTAAAATACTAGCAGATAGTAGTAGTCCTCTTAGGAAGTCCGATATGGCACAAAGGACCAAAGCCCATTAAGCAAAAAATCTCTCTCTAGAAGCGCTTTAGAAAAAGACAAAGTTGAAGGACTTTAAAGAAGGATAATGAGTCGTCTTCTCAATGCTTCTCGAGAGTACCTTACGCTACTCAATTGCCTTTTAAGCCCGAACAAGCAGTGATTGGAAAGGGTCATCCTTCGATTAATTTCTGGGCAGAAGTCTGTCTTGCGGTTAATAGCAGAGCTGAGCAAGACAAAGTCGCTTACTACCTCTTGTGACGTTCTGTTCAATTCGCCTGTCAGTTTTTGTTGACAGCATATACTTGGTTTTGCCCTCATTCACCAATAAATCAATTTTTGCCAAAATACTTACAAACGCACCTGTGGAGGCTCGCTGTGTTCAACCAATCATGCAAGCAATTTAAACAGTGAACAGACTCTTGAAAGATTGTGCCTCCGGTTTTCACTGGTGAGTTTCGCACAATCCTTTCAAGTATGGTTTGAAAAAATCACACAAAACTGCGTCACCTTGTCTGAATTCTTTTTTGACATCAAAGGTCTCGGTGAGATTGTTACTGATCTTGATGGAACAGCAAGCGTACTCCATCGTCATCCTGTACAGGCGAATGAGTTTGGCAAGTCGCCTAAGCTATACACATGGCTTTATATACCTCGTCTAGTCGATAAAATCAATGCCTACCAATATTGATTTTTACTTCTTGGGTCGTGAAACCACGCACCGATAGTATCGCAGATAAGACCTTTTACGTGATTTGGAGGAGACTAATACCTCTGTAACTGACGTAGTTTAGGAAGTCTCCTTTCTTCTGTATCGGGCAAACGATGCTGAGTTTCTTTTCATCAGGCATCGTACATTCGTCTGACCAAATTTTAGTGATAACATGATGTAAGCTCTTTGCCAAGTCTTGGTTTGTGAAAAGCACCGCTTAGAGTCCTTACATGGGCGTGTTGCGTCTTAAGTTTCATTTTATTTATTTCTAGTATTTCTTATGGGCATGAGCAACCCAGAACCTGGTTTCAACCAGCACCTCTTTTGTCATTCCGTGGAAATGTTAGCGAGATAGAAACTTAAGAACAGCCATCATCTTCCATGAAGGCTCAAGTTGAGCCAGTGACTTTTCGCCGCCGTGACTAATGTGCTTGAATTGCAAGGTTACTGGCTGTACATACCGCCGACGATGGCATTTTCGCTTTAAATATGAACGCGAAAATACAACAACGCCCAATTGTGTCAACTGGGAAACCTCTGAATAGTCGGAATAGTCCCCGAACCGGGAAGAATTGTTCAGCGCGAGTAAACCGGGACATATAGACAGTTTATATGCTAACACAGACCAATACCAGAACTTACCCTGCTACAACGACTGATCAGGATTGTAGAATTATTGCTGGTGGCTCGACCTGCATAGTTGTGAGCTCCATCGGAACAAACATTTTTTAACGATCGTCGGCAGTAAGTTCATATATACATATCAGGACTTCTTGTTGTTTAAATACAATTGTATATTGAAATCGCCTCTCTGTACAGTCGTAGTCTGTCGGCCCCTGATATTTGCTGTACACCGTGGAAGACTCTTATCGTAACAGGGAAATTAGTTACGCAGACCGATGGCTTTAGGTTTGATTGCAGCAGTCTACGTGCGGATGTAAAAAGATCGAAACATACAAATATTTAATAAATTTCCATCGACATATGATACAGACAGACCATTTCTTTCAGGACCATTCAGTGCTGTAGTAAAGGAAGCTTTGTATTGAATAATAGGACGGTAAGGGAACGTGAAACTGGACCTATTCATCTGTCTAAGTAAGACTGGCGCACTGGAAGATTTGAAAATCACCATTTGCAAAATTTTGAGTTGCTATTCACGAATCACATTTTGGTCGCAAATTGTGAAACACAATTTTTCTTGAATTGATACAAATTCGAAACTTGAAAACGGCGAACAATATCAAATTCTGTTTGCTGAATTTTACGATTAGAAGTATTAATTGGAGCTCCTTTAATTTGTAGTGATTTGCGAGATTGTTTGGCACAATTTAATACTTCAATGGGTCAGTTTCTCAAACACCACTTCACAGTATTAAATTTAAAAAAAAATATTTGCTGACTTACACCACTGAATGATGAATCATTAAAATCTTATAATAATTTAACAAATGTACCTAAATTGAAAACGTAAATTGACGCAGAGAAGTCGTACGAGTAGGTATATTGAAAAATATTATAATAATTTCCATTGAATTAACTACTTAACGTGTGGAATTTGTTTATGCACAGGTTTAGCCGACAGCAGCGACACGTTACAGCATGTTGGTGCTGATTTGGCGGAATTATGATAATGTCTGTGGGCGACAGCGTTGTTCCGAAGAAATTTTGAAGTTGAGCCCTTTCCTGAGCCATTGTACACAAGTTTGAGCCAGATTAGTTAAAGGAAAAATAGAAAAATAAATGATAAATAATATGAATACACATTCACTTAGTGAATCTTTTAACCAACTATTGTTTTTGTGACTGACTGCGTTCAGTCGAGTTAATTTTCATTACCTGACAATGTTTTTTAAATTATTTAAACATTTTTTTTTTAAGAAAGTAATTTTTAAGTTCTAAGACAAATGTGAGCCATTTCCCTTTGGCTTGGAGCATTGAGCTAAAGCTAAAATACTTGAGCCAATAATCCAATTGTTGACTTCAGTACAACGCTGGTGACGACCAACAGTGAAATCTGACCTCTTTCTGAAAATGTTCAATTCGTATATCTTCTGAACGAACTGTCTGATTCCTATGAAATAAATACTAAAAGAAGTGTCGCCTATAACCGAACATAGTGCACTGGATGTACACCGCGATTGTAAGACCAATTCTAACCTATGGCTCGGTCATTTGGTGGGAGGCTGTTAACAATAAATCCTACCTCAAGAATTAGATAGGTACAGAGGATCGCTACGGGTTCACTAAAATCTACATCACAACAAGGCCTAGAAACGCTGCTGAACATACCTCCTATTGATCTTTATACCAAGAGCGTCGCAGCTAAAGGTGCTCTGAGACTAAGAAAGAACAAAATTTGGAAGCCCGCATCATGCGATCACTCGCGCATACTTGACATCTTTGATCAGAGCTGACTTATACAAAGTCTGTATACCGGACAGGCAGGACTGGCTCGCTCCGAGTACTGTCTTAAAAGGTATACCTTCCCATCTTCACAGATGGTTCAAAGACAGATAATGGAACATCAGCATCAGTCAATATTACCGACTGGCAAATCATTGCAGCGTTTTCCAGCAGAGATCTACGCGGTTCAAAAAGCGGCTCAGACTGTCTTATACAGGGGACCTACAACCAATGGAAATTACCCTCTGCGTGGATAGTAAAGCAGCCCTTAAAGCGATCAACTCCAATCTGATAAACTGAAGATCTGTAAGTCAGTGCCTCTCGGCACAAAAAGCGATAAACCATCATTCAATACTGCTATGCTGGATTCCTGGACAAGTTGGTGTGGAAGCGAACGACGCACCGGATAAACTGGCCAGATGTGGCTCCGAAATTGACATACTAATAGTTAACAGACAATTAGTAGCAGCTTTCAACTCAGCTGGACACTGCATCATTGGCAACATGGGCAAAAGGATGGGCGTCTTAACAAAAGACTTTTTCAGAAGCTGCAGAGACGAAGGGGAAATAGAATCGGTGGAATATCTCCTGTGTCACTGCCCAGCCCTCCAAGAACGCCGCTACTCATGTTTGGCAGCACTGTTCTTCGAAGGCTTGGAATAACATCTAGCAACGATATTTCTAGATCTTAGAAGATTCATGAGCAGATCCAAAAATGGTTTTGTTAGTTGCATGTCCTACCATGTACTATAAAAGGCTAAACACAATGGGCCTGTATGGCTTCTGGGTGAAATTGCATACAATGCAAACTGCCCCCCCCCCCCCCCCTAACCTAATCTAACCTAATACTAAATGTTGCTCCATGAAGCCACTTGTTAAGTCAATGAAATGCACAGAAATTGTACGGACAGTTTAAACGTTATTTCTGCAAAAATTAAATTTTTTGTTATATTCAGAGATAGGCATAATTTTTTTTTTTAGGTGGGTATAATAATCCAACAACTCAAATTTCGCAATTTGTAATATTTTATGGTTAGGATATTCCTATTGCTATGGAAGAATCTATAGAAGGTGAGGCTTACGTTAGCCAATTGTCTTGTAAAATCTTGTATTGGTCGATCTGCTCAGATGTCGTCGAATTTCCTGAATCAGGGTTCCTGAGGTGTCACAGTATGTTTTTTTCACAGTGATCCCAAAATGCAATCCACTTGGCTGCGTATATCTCATTTATGAACAATCTGCACTGTCCCGCAATACTTCTTCGATCAGCTGGAATAAAAACGTATTCCTCCAGTGAAGTTGAATCTTATTCACCACGGTAAAGTCCTATCCGAATTAAATCCATGCCTGCGTGGCCATATCAAGTCTCAAATCGGATGTGTAATTAAATTATGAACAGCAGCCCCTTTTAATGTGAGTAACAAAACAACCCATTCGAACACATTAGCCGAGTCAACAAATCAACCCTCTTGCTGGCAAATCAAATTATTGGAAAACAACAATTTTTCTAGGGCTACCAAGCACATCGCCACCGCTACCGCACAGCACATAAGCTCCAATGAAGCATAAGCACACCACCCTCCCCACCACCACTGCCCACTACCAGTTATGTGTAGGCAAACACACGACACAACAAATACAAAACTAAATCAAAGCCAATAACCGAAAGAGCTGCTGCTGCTGCTGCTTCTGTTGAGTGCGTTGTTGCTGTTGTTGCCTTTTAACGATATCAGTGTCATCGTAAATATGAAAGGGATATAAAAATTTATTTCATTTGTGTTTTAGATAACACTGTATGCCCCCCTGGTTGAGTGTGGCATTTTTGCACAGCCATTATCATTACAAAAGGATAACGCCAAGTGGATAAGGATAAGGACTCTTTCTTAGCCTTTTATTACCCGACGACGACTGACGGTGGCGTCAGGGATAATATATTCCCCGCAATAATCATAATATTTATTCATTTCCGGTTTGCTCCTTGAATATACATGCATTTGGCGACACTTTGTATTGCAATAACACTAATTCCTTGGAGATGATAATGGAAAGGTTCGTGCGTCACTCTGAGCAGAAAGGATCCTGCTCTACATTCGCAAATGTAGCAAATGCGGATTGTGCTTCCCCCAATGGCTGGACCAAATCAACTTAGAAAGAAAATATCAAATTCGAAAGATTGCCATCCTAAGGGTCAAGTTTTCTTGTCTTCCTGATTTATGTCCTCGCCCCGATAAGATGCGAGAGTCCTCTTCAAGTCAAATCAACCATTCATCTGTGAATCATAATAAAAATTATATCTTGTAGAAGATATTTTTTTGACAAATCATTCAGCCCCCGGATGGGTGACGCACACATGGCTTATCCGCATTCCGCACCCTCCACCCGATGGTGTGGGAGCGATATCTGTGATTTTTTATCGCTGCTACCTAATTCAACAATGCGGAAGACAAACTGACCATAAAAATTAGTTTACTTCCTAATGGGTGGGTAATAGGGCGGAATTTATCATTCTTTGCCTTGAGTGTGCAGTGCACGCGGGGGAGTTTGATGTATGGCGGGTCATTTGTAAGTTTTTCGTTTCTCCTTGTCCCCTAGGTTATGACAATGATTTTTGATTTAATCTGGTGCAAGCTTTGATTACAGGAATTCGTAGCGGGCGGAAGTGACAGTTGAGAAGATTTCAGATCGAGCGGTTTGAAGTTGCTTTCTTTCAATTTTCTCTTCAAAGGACTGAATTGAATTTACTGAAATTGGAAATACATACATTTGGGACATTGCTTTTAGAGGACAAATGAGTTGAGAAGCTCTCCCCATATACTCTACTCCTGTATAATGGACAATTCGCGTCACCTCGCCGAGAGATAACCATACACACCCTACTTCTTCGAAAACTAGTCGATGCATTCACACCGAACACCAACCAGTTTTCGTTTGACGTTTCTATCAGCTGCGAGACACTAGTCGTGAAACTTCTGTGTATACTATTTTGGTTACAAATTTCGATCGCATAAACAAATAAAATTCATTCAGAGCCCATCAATTAAGTGTGGAAAATTATTTAAAGTTGTGAGTTGTGACATTTGTTCGGTGTATTTGTTTCAAAAACCCAACGATTGGAAGTCGTTTTGGTGGTGTTTTCGTGGAAAACGTCTGTTTTCGATTGTTTTCGCGAAAACTTGGTTTTCGGCTTTGTGTGAAAATGGTAATACACTAAAATTGTTCACAAAGTGGGTCCAATGTGGCGTCAGCTATGTGAAACATATCCATGTTCTACATGTCGACTGTCTCCATGTAGCTCAATTTGAGCCAAAAAAAAATCAGTCAGCCGATGATTTTGATACCCTCGGCATTTAGAAAAAAAAAAACGGACAAATGACGCCGCCGGACGGCCCTACATCCGAACAAAACAATAAAGGTTAGTTGTCACACTCCAGGGCGAAACGTAAAAAATACTTCCTTGTCAGTGCTTGATGTAGTCCACGACGGCATAAGCAAAGGGAAAGGAGGGATTTGTCTCTTGAACACTAGAATCGGTTTACGCAAATCAATTTACCTTTTCTAAACGTCTTATAGAAATAAGGATTTTAAACGTAAAACAAAAAAACCAAAGCTGTTTGTTCGACGTCACCCACGGCCAACTCTCTGCGGACTATTGGAGGTCCGTTATTCAAGTCTGCATAAGACCGACTTCATCTGTACGGCGAGGAAGTGTCTGCCCCGGGTTCGCCTGTACACTTTCACGTGGACCGGCTGCTCAGTGGTGATTTGTCATAAATAACTGAGTAACAAACAATAGGGGCCCAATTACCGCGTCCATCAGCTAGTCCTGCGTCACTGAATTTTGTGGATTTTACAAGCAAAACAATAACAAGTTCGTATTACTCGATCACGGATGCCAACATCGAACTAAATCTCATTTAAAGTATTTAGTTGACTTAGCTTGATTTGGATTGACCTGCCGTTGTTGGCAACAGCGCCGACTTAACCTAGTACCGTACGTCATAGTTGTGAGAGGCTCATACAGGATACAGCAAATCATTTTCGTCAGAGTTATTTTTCCCTGTTCAAAGCTAATTGCAGTCGAGTCCCGATGAAGAAGATAGTAAGTGATATATCCTTATGAGACAATTACGGAACTGGTTATAGGCATGTCAATGCCAATCAGAGTCTGCCCAATTCGTACAACCCTCCACCTCCGTGATATTCCCGAGACACTGGGCATTACAAAAACTCATTCTTAACGTTCACACTAAAATTTCCCCATTTTGAGTTCGAAAATTTTGCCTGGGACAGTAAAAAAATATATATTATAATAGTATCTTGGACTGGTAGTTATGAATCCCCACTAAAAAACGCTTTAAAATTCCAACTGAGCGCACTAAGACTCTGCCATGTTTTTTTGCAGACCAAAATACGTCTCGACGTTGTGGGTATACCCCACCAGGAGTGTGATTAACAGCAAAATCCGAAATTTAATCAGATTTATACGCAGGTCTTTGTCCTTTGACGCCCATCCCAATCCCATCTCCGAGTGCGACTTTTCATCTGAAGCTCATTCTTAATTTAATAGAAAATAACCCACAGCCAAGGTCTCGGAAAAGGGGTGAGAACTCAGCACTGCTGCTTCCTTTTTGCCTGCAGCAAAACCCTTTTCCCAACAAAAAAAAAAAAGAACGCTTCGCCATGGAATGGGAGAAGCCAGTCGAGTTAAGCAAGTGCTAAGCGCACCATGTCCAGGCAATGGTCACATCTGTGTGACTCCCAGAAAATCCATTTGCTACTTGTCACCATATGATTAAGAAAAGGGTTTTTATTTGCTGACAACCTCACATTATGATGTATTAGTGTGTGCTGCGTGTAAGGGAGAAATTTTAAAATCCCTCCGAAGGCAAGTCGGTCCTTTTCCCATACTTGCACACCGCAGCGATATACGTCTATGTGCCATCGTCGTCATCGTCGTCATCGGCCAAGGACAATGTAATCTATGAAACATTAAAAAGCAATACGGTCGCCTTTGGTTGGGATAACACTCTGCCAGCCCAGACAAAGGTCTGGTGTGAGGAAAGTCTTGTACGCAAGGACATTTTGTCGTTTTTGTGATTTTCGGCAACATAATGCAAACCGGACCCTTGTTTCCGGTGCAGGCACACTGATTGGCGCACACTAACCAGAGACCAGACCACCAACAGGACACTCAGCACAAGGCCGAAAGAATTTAATTTTGAAGATTTTCTTTGAAAATTACGTTCAATCATTGGCTCTAATTAAACGACACAATATTATGCCTAAATGGAAGGACTCCCGGGATGTTGGCAACTAGTACAAGGAAGTGTCTACCAAATGTCATGCTGCTCACTTACTTATGCGTCGCCTTTTGTTTTCGGAAGTGCACTTTAAGTTGAAGTAGTTCGATGATGAAGGACTACAGCATTTGACTTGGGCAAAGGCAAACAGGATGCCTGGTTACATTGTGCTCGCACTCTAAGTGCGAACAAGATGTTTTAGCCGATAGTGTGCACAGTAGTACTGGAGAGTGTATAGAGCCAGAGCAAGGACCCTTGTCAAGTTTCGTTTTGTTGTGTCACCTTGGGTCAGGTAAAGATAACATAGTCAATCTTCTGCTCCTTCTCTGCAGATGTGACCGTGTAATTTGAATACACTTCCGAACAAATAAATTCTTCCTTCGGTTGATGGCCACTATCGGCAGGTGATACAAGACGTAAAGATACATGCATAGACATTTCCTTTAGACTTTCTCTTGTAAAGCTGACTGAATAAAATAGTGCCATTTGCTGAGGTGGTATAGGTGTCTTGTGCAGACCAAGTGGTCATTGGATAGGCTGCCAGAGGAAGTACAGATAAGTTGCATACTTTAAGGAAGGCATCTGGAAGCTGGTTTAGGTGAAATTTGAAGGATTTAGTTACATCTTGAAGGATTTTGTTTGTTGCCCGTCTCAATCATGTTTAAAATATCACAAAAGACTAAAATACCTTATGGGCTACTTTTTCTATGTCATAAACTGTCACATAAGTTTTTAAGTGGAACTTAAATCGCTAAGTAGTATCAGCAAACGGGCCTTAGCTCATAACAAAACATCGAATCACTAGTTTAAACTAGAAGTTGGGACAATACTCAAAGTTGCATTGACTTTTTATTGCACTACCTAAAAACTATTTGCCTCGCACTGATTTTTGGCTTCGAAAAGTCTTTGTATATCTTTGGATATTTCTGCAGTCGAGAAGTCAAATTTGCGCTCTTCGGTCGTCAAACTAGAGACATGTTGCTCAGTAGTCAAGTTCACTAGGTATTCAGGTTGGAAGTAGCAGCTCATTTTGTAAATTAATCTTTTCAAAATTCTTCTATTCCTAATTTTTTTTTTTTGACACGCCCTTGTTTTGGTTGTTTTGGGGGCGTTTTCAAACCAAATCTAAGAGAGAATGGAGTTGCACTTTAGAAAATTAGAGGGATGGGAAAACAGGTTGTGGCACCTCCCATCAAAAATAAAATAAGATTAAAACGCTATTTCCAAAGTTGTATAATTAAAATTATTAACGGACATTTTCAAAATAAAACAGTTTGAGGAATGAGGTCGGGACTTAATACGAAAGGCATACGGGCAAAAACCGGATGGGTGCAGCTATATATTATAAAAGAGACTCCCTCCATATGTGAACTCAAAACTCTGGAACGGATTGGTCGATTTTTACGATTTTGGGCTTGGTGGATTCGTAAGGACTATGCTACTTTAAGGGGAATAGATTGTGGATAGGAGTCTTTTTAGGGGAACTACACTTTGAAACGAATAGACTGAATGGAAAAACGGGTAGTGTCACCATTACAGCAAAAATAATTTAAAATATTTAATTTTGGGTGAAAATGAAAGTCGGCTCAGTTATAATTTTGTCGCGCAACCTCAATGCTCCGAAAGCTTGGAACGGAATGCGTTTGATTTGATTGTGACGAATCCATTTGATTGTGACGAATCCTAAATCAAATGTCATGCAAGAAAACAATTTTGAGAGGAAAAGTCAAAGGCAAAGGGCCATTAGAATCCGTCGCGTCCAAGTTGCGGCAAAGTTTTCGACTGACAGGTTGTTAGAATACACAGTAGCTTATGAATGGTGATACAGCGCAGGTGCTGCATGCTTATTTTTTCATTCTATTGAGTAAACATTTTTTTTAAATTAACAACTCTATGCTTAGGGATTTTTTATCATTTGTTTCAAAACACCTTCGGAAATTAAATTTTAATTTAATTGAAAATATGTTGTTTTTGCCTCAGCGCTTTTTCCTCATCCATAAACAAAAAATTTTTGGTACAACAGGACCGTATAAAATTACTCTAGAGGTGGCTTTTTACAACCATTCGGTTTGTGAAAGTTTTTATTTTTGGGTCGAATGAAAAGGTCCCACAATTTTTTGCCGAGTCCGAACGGCTGAATTGAGAAGCTCTGTCATAACAGTTATGCTCTCAGGTATTTGTCAGATGATAGAGGTTGCCCTGTGAAAATAAACTTAGATGTGGTTTTGGTTTTTCCGGGGAAACCCCTCGCACACTAACCACTTTAAAACTACTACGGACGTTCGAAAAATCTGACATAATTCTTTTCGATTTTTTAATAGAACTCGGATGTCTTTACATCCGATGGCCGAAAAGGCGATAAATTTTAAAGCCGGCAACAAATATTAGTATTTCGAGCTGCATCCCGGATCTAGGAAACATTTCTCAACAGGCTAGTTTCCTACCTCCAGGTATAGTCAAAGGTTACTTGAAGTAAGACGTAAAGACATAAAAGGGGAAAACCCGCACATTGGCAACATTCTTAACTAATCACTACGTTCGACATAGTTCATGGGAACTGTGCTGGTTGTTAGCAGCCGACAATATTATTACCTAATCACTCGCACTGCTCCCTCGGCAATGCTGCGCTTGACTTTTTTTCGTAATGAAATTAATTTTAGTCCCAACTGAAATAATTGAACTTGGCATTTCCGTACTTTCGTGTGCACCCTTGACTACTTTCCGGCTGCCAATATTAAGCACACGGAACACAGCACAGCACGCTAGCCCTGGCAGGTTCGTCTACACAGGGTTTACTTATTATTATTTCGTCTTAATGAAGTTCGAATCATCCCTTTTTGTTCATTATTCCCTGAAATCCTCTGGGCAAGGCACGTACAATCAAACGCACATTTTCCCAATAATGAAGTTAACATGTAATTGTACTACACATCGATACACATATACGTGTACACTCGTCTATACGTGCTGTACATATATTGTTTATATGCCTACCTACAGCCTGAACATTACTGTGTACACTTCTAGCCAAACATTTTCTAGATGATGGTTCCCATTCGCAAAAGTTGCGATTTGGGGTATTTTGATTAATTTGGGATAAATTAAAACCTCATGTCGGTGGCGGTGGCGGTGGTGGTGCGAGACGAGACGACTTTTAAGGAGCTTGGTTGTTTGCCGTAATTGTCGATGTCGGTGGGTGAGCAACTGGGGATGATTTGGATCTACCCCGACTTAGAGTGCCCGACCAACCTATACAAAAGGATTCTATTGATTTTATTGTTAATGAAAAAGCTACAAAATACAAAATCCCAATCCTAGGCGATAAGGACCCACTCGCAGACTTAAATAAAATATCCGACTTTTAGCCATTTACCGGGGGTACATTCACTAGTGGGTGGGAAACAATAGACCAGGATGTGAACTTGCACAGATCTTAACATTTGTGCACTCGTAATTGTGATTACATGCTTCTGGGTGAATCACTTTGGCGAAGACGTGTCTGCCCGCAGCTACTTTAAGTTTCAATTTATCGCAAAATGTTAAACAAGTCCTATAGAAAATTCATTAAAGTAGCTAATCGACTAATTCCGCACTGAATTCTATTAGGAATCATTTTGGAATTAGGGTCCATTTGCATATCCGGCGGCGTCCCATCCTTCCGTCACTGTCACGCTGCCTTTGCCAAGTAAATTGTGTTATGGACAAGCAAAAACTGCGGTTGCCCATAGACTGGGGGGTGTCTCTACTATGGGTGTGCTGATGAATTCCAAGGGGGATGATGGCGGCCTGTTCGCTCATCAATCAGTTTCAGACTAATTACATAATCTCCTCTTGATTATGCTACTTTAAAATGAGGATATTTTAAGCCCGCACAATTTAAATATAAGCGCATTCATTTATTATCGTTGTCAACGCAACAGTGAATTTTTTTCACTGGGCTAATGTTATCCGCTGTGGCGGATGGGACATGTTGAGTGTTCATTAAAATTGAGTGGGCGGGTGGATGCTTGACATTGACTTTTTTTTCTCTTGAATATCGCCTTAAATATTTATTATATTGGTTCGTGATGACGACAAATTTTGAAATGCCATTTGGAACATTTAATCAATCTTACTTTGTATAATGGCAGATAAGGTATGGCAAAATAAAATAAAAGTACTTTTACAATTGAATAATTGTCGGGAGTTTGATAGTTCATGACTCTTCATATATAGGAAGCTCTTGGTATTAGGAACAGCTCTGACTGTGAACTTGAGACATTTACATCAACAAATTGAGACAGTTCTGGTTCAAAGGGGTTTGCCGATGGTGGGTGCTTATCTTAGAGACGGATCACCTATTGAAGGACTTCGTCCATTAAATCGCAGAGTTCTTTTCCCTGTAAGCAGATTGGTTTCCACCAATCACCTGAATATATGGCATTCACCAACACGGTTTACATTTTAGACCTCATTTAGTCCCGCTGCTTGTTCCTTGAAAGAGCAGCGTCCAAGTCGAATTTCGATTACTCTGGCTCTGAGTAGGCGCTCCACTAAACAGCCAACTCCCGAGCGACTTTCAATTTCGAATTGATTTCAAATTGATGATAAAACATATCACCTCTCGACAATATTAAAATCAGTTTCACTAACATTATAAAACTTCTGAACTGCACAGACCGGTTTTGAGCTTTGCTAACATACCTCTCTCATTAGCTATACCTATAAGTCCTGTCGTAAATTGTGGCTCCAAAACGCTTCTCAAGCCTCAAGCCATAATTGTGTTTTTCCTGATAGGTAACCGGACTAATCATCAACCAACCATCCAAAAGCGCATTCCTTTATAAGACAATCTTTTGATGGAGGAAATATTTAAGCGTAGCGCTTCTCAGCAGATCAACATTAGCTATTTGGCCATTGGCATTAGCTACACAATGCGAAGGTAATTTCTTGCTTTTTAAAGGTTTCCTGTACATCTCCTTTTCTGAGATTATGATTCCCGGATGAAAATTCCTCTCTTTCGACTTTGAGCTATGTATATCTTTGAAGCTTGAGTCCGTTGTCCGCCCAAGCCATAAGTCAGTGCAAGCCCGTTTGATTCCTGGTATTATCTGACACATACCAAGAAAGTTTTGGGCCTTACTCAAAAGCGCTTCGGAAAAATGTGGATCAGGGAATTTTGAATAATTTTTTTACTGTCTGAATTGCTTGATGGTTACAGAGTTTAATGTCAAGAG
This sequence comes from Cheilosia grossa, assembly GCA_963082955.1. Classification (NCBI taxonomy): domain Eukaryota; kingdom Metazoa; phylum Arthropoda; class Insecta; order Diptera; family Syrphidae; genus Cheilosia; species Cheilosia grossa. The sequence goes on along the minus strand of OY720145.1, from coordinate 39,414,191 downwards.
GAAAATCAGAAGATCCTCACTCTATTTTATTATTATACACTCTGCCATTTCAATATCAGTATCCTCCAAGTTATAAATCTAGAAGCTAGTACCGCTGAAGTTGATGCTGTTGTGACACAAAACATATGTGATCTGAAATACAGAATTAACGAAGAACGATCATCAGACCGAAAAAACAAAATTTATGATTTGTCTCTAGCTGCCTTAAAAAGATCATCGCTTTGGGCTATATCTACAGCTATTTTAGTCCAGACTGACGTTAGCAATTATACGAGGTAAACGAATTGCAGGATTAGGTGCAACACTTCTGATTGATTGCTAATATCGGACCTAGTTTTCTGATTTCAAGACTTCTGGGCAGATCTTGCGACACTCAACAAATGTTTTTTTTTAAGCTATTGAAAAATAATTAACTTTATTTAAATTTGAACTTTCTCATCATGCACAGTGATTCAGTAGTGCGTAGTGCGTGTTTACGTTCAGTGCGTTTTTTTCGACTTAGCAACCTCTCAAAAACGTCTGAAAAATACAGGGAACCTGGTATGGCTTAGGTATAAAGGGGTATGAGATAGTAAGTTCTCATACGGCACTAGGCATAGGCACCATAACGATCCATTGCGATCCCCAAGGAAAGTAGATAAAATTGTCGTGTGAAATTTTGTTCAGTACAGTTGTGGCTATGTTGATCCCAAAAAAAAAAAAAAAACTTACTAAAGCGAATGGGTGTGCGCACGGATGCCACATTGGTCATTATTTTTTCTCTTGGTAACATTGTCATTTTTTATTCCATCATCTTGTCAACATTGAATTCATCTCTAATCAGCTGAGTGAAGATCAAAATTTATTTGTATTAGGTGATTTTAATTTAGGAGACATAAATTGGTCTTATTCTAACGATGATAAATGTTTAATTCCATTTAATATGAAATCTGTTTGTGAACATACTGTTGTTGATTCCATGTTTGCGTTAGGGTTATTTCAAAAAAATTACTGTCATAATTCTTTAAATAGACTACTTGATCTTGTGTTTGTAAACGATAACGTAAATTGCACTGTTGGTAGAGTGTTATTCCCATTAATGAAAAATTCTATAAATCATGATGCTCTTTGTTTAAATATACAATTTAATTCTTTTGTGTCCACGGGTTTAATCCACTGCAATAACAATGATATTAAATACAATTATTCGAAAGCAAATTACACCGCCCTAAATCAATATCTCTCCTCAATTGATTGGTCAAGTATTTTTTCAGGATTGCAACTTGCTGATGTAAATCTTCTATTTTTAAATATATTACAGAATGGTTTTGCTATGTTTGTTCCCAAATGTAGGAATAGACAAACTTTTAAGCTGCCATGGCATAATCATCGTTTGACTAATTTGAAGACGGCTAAAAACAAGTCTTTTAAACAATTTAAAAAGTCAAACCTTGAAGTGGACAAAAAACGTTTCTCACAGCTGCGCCGTGAATATGAATTTTTAAACAAATTTCTATACAGACAGTACATAATGAACATTGAGTCTAAAATAACTAAAGATCCAAGAGGTTTTTGGACATTTTTGAAAAGTAAAAAAAAAGAATATATCACTCTCCAAAACATGGAGTTTGAGGGTGAAGTTTCTAGTAGCATCGATTCAACATGTGAGCTCTTTGCAAAGTTTTTCCAATCGGTATATGTCGATCACTCTAACGTTTCTTGGTCTCAAGTAGATCCTTATGGATTTAACTCTTGTTTAGGATCATTAAATTTTTCCACTGATGATGTTTTGCAGGGCATACAATCATTAGACTCTTGTCAAAGTGCTGGTCCTGACAGGATTCCTTTTGAGGTACTAAAGAACTGCAAATCGTCGTTATCCTTCCCATTAAAACTTCTTTATAATTTATCTCTGTCGTCTGGCACATTCTTGGATGAATGGAAAACGTCATTTATAGCCCCCATATTCAAAGCTGGCTCAAAGCAGAAAATAAAAAATTATCGTGGTATATCAAAACTTTCTGCTATACCAAAACTTTTTGAGTCAATTGTGACAACCAAACTCAATTTCTCATTCAAAGAACAAATCACTCCACATCAGCACGGCTTTGTATCTGGTAGATCTATAGTGACTAACCTAATGCTTTTCAGTAAATACCTCTTCGATTCCGTAGAATTAGGTTATCAGGTTGATGTTGTATTTACAGATTTTGTGAAAGCCTTCGACACTGTTTGTCACAATATTCTCATCGATAAATTAAGATCATTTGGCATTCACTCGAGCCTCCTTAAATGGATCCATAGTTACCTTACAAAAAGGAAGCAAATTGTTAAAATTGGTTCTTCTCAATCGAGGCCTATTGACGTTTTATCGGGTGTTCCTCAAGGCAGTCACTTAGGACCTCTGCTGTTTAATATTTTTATCAATGATATTCCAACTATGCTTCAGCATGCTCATTGTCTTATGTATGCTGACGATTTAAAAATATTTTTGCGTGTTAAAAGCATTTTCGATTGCAATAGGCTTCAATCCGATTTGAACTCAATTGTCAATTGGTGCAAGCTAAACCAGCTGTCCTTGAATATTACAAAATGTCATTCCTTATCTGTTTACCGTATTTTGTCTCCAGTTATTTATCAATATAACATTTCCGAAATTTCACTTACTAACGTAACTGAAGTTAAAGATCTTGGGGTGATTTTTGACACCAAAATTTCATTTTCACTTCACATTGACTATGTTGTTGCTAAGGCTAACTCTATGCTTGGATTCCTCAAACGATCATGTGCCGTATTTTCTAGTCCTTATGCTCTTAAATCTGTTTATATGTCCCTTGTTCGTCCTTTTCTTGAATATTGTTCCATTATTTGGTGCCCTAACAATTTTACTTCCATAAACCGGTTGGAAAGAGTGCAAAAGTCATTTACAAGATTTGTAATTTCTCAATTGAAATGGAACCTTAATGAAAGACCCTCTTATTTTTTTTTTATTTTAAATTCATTTTTATTGTATTCTTAATTAAACTTATATACTAGACAAAAACGATTAAATCTAATTTAAAACTAACATTTATCTTAATCTAGCTTACTGGCTCCAAGCGAGCGCTCTAAACTAAACCATATACTTAAAATTATTGCCTTTCGGCCTTAGATCTATCTATATTTAATTTTGTTTGTTTTTTATTCTTCAAGAAACTTTGAAAAACTTGAATTCTTTATTATTTTAATTTTATTTAAAACTACTTAAAACTACCTAAGCTACTTAACCTAAATTACCTATAATCAGGGTGGTGAGCAATCAAATCGATTGGTCACCATCCTGATCGCGTCCATGGGCGCCTGACAGCCGCCCACAAGGGTTCATCAGTGCCTCCGAGACTCGAGCGAGGCTATAAGCGCCGCTCGAGTCTCGGCAGCACCATCATGCTGGCTAGCCCGGCACCTCCCAAAGACCCCCTACTCTAAGCCTAAACCTACAAACTAATAACTACCTTAAAACTAGGGAGGATGCTACGTTAGTAGCGCACCGGCCCGGGAGAGCGTATCAACCCTCACCTCTTCTTCAAGCCACCAAAATTCGGTGAACTGCTTTAACGTATCGACCCTGTCCCGTTCCGCAATTGCGGTGCTAAAACGGAGGAGCTCTTGAGCATTGGCGGCAGACCCGTCGTGGATGAGCCGCTTATCCCTCGCGCCGCGGTGGCTGTGGTACAATACCGGCACACCATCTTTTGTCTGGACTAACCCTTTCATGTCTACATGAAGAAATGCCTCAGGCGGAATAAAGCCAGACCGAAGCGTACTCTCGTGGTACATTAAATTGGGGTAGTAAGCCCCTGAGATCAGGTTATTATCGCTGGCCATCGCCCTTGCGACGTGCCTCCGAATCACCTTAATAAGGAAATTGTCAATCCTATTCAATCGAGCCCCATTGTATAGGGTCCTGTTGGGATAGTATTTTATGTACTGCGATTCAGGAGTTCTAAACAACCCTAGACAGGCCCTGAGACATTGTCTCTCAAACACCCGAATCTTTTCCATATAGGACGGCGCTATATTGAACCACATGGGACAGCCATAAGCGATGATAGGCCTTATAAGGGCCACGTAGCAAATGACCTTCACCCTGGAATCAAGTTGACTGCTGCGAAACAGTCTCCTTGTCAGAGCGTAGGCCCTCTTAGCCCCAGCAAGACAAGCATCTATATGTTTGTCAAAATACAGATACTGGTCGAGCCAGATGCCAAGATACCGGACCACGTTTTTCACCGCCAATGGTCGCCCCTGCTGTCCAATAATTGTTAATTTTCTCCAGTTTTTTCTGGTATCCCCAGAGGCCCCAGCCAATGTTGTTCTGAACAGTATTGTTTCCGATTTTTGGAAATTGATTTTCAACTTCCAATCATCGCAATACCTCTTAATTTGCTCGAAGTCACGTTGCAGAAGGATGTTAATAACCTCGATTTTTGGTCCTGACCTGTACGCCACTAAATCGTCCGCGTACGCTATAGCATGTCTGAGGGAACCCACCAGATCACTTGTGTAGATATTAAACAGGACCGGAGAATTCACTGCTCCCTGTTGTAAGCCGTTTTTAATTTCGAAAACCCTGCTCGAAGTCACGTTGCCAGCTTTGACCACGAACTTCTTTCCCATAAGCATGTCATAAATCATATACAGCAAAGGTTTTTGAATGCCCAATCTGGTCAGCTTATAGAAGAGCCCCTCCAACCATACGGTATCGAAGGCCTTCTCAAAGTCGACCAGGCAGGCACCCGTGCATTGCTTCTTACTCTTATTCCACTGAATGTCGGAAACCAGTTTCGACGCGGCATGAATAGTGTCATGCCCCGCTCTGAAGCCAAACTGGTTGTCCGGAATAATCTTATTTTCCTCAACCCATTTTAAAAGAGATCTATTGACGACTTTCTCGAATACCTTGCTAACATTCGGAAGCAAACTAATTGACCGGAGATTAGCAGGGTTCGTCCTATCTTTATCCTTTTTCGGGATAGGGTGTACCACCGCTATTTTCCACTGCTCCGGATAATATGCATTATTCAGCGCATTGTTAAATAGCGTGGCGAAGATATCTATCGCCTCTAGCGGCAGGTGTCTTAATACGACGTTTGGGATACCGTCCACTCCCGCCGACTTTTTGTTTTTAAGTGATTCAAAGATGCACCGAAGTTCATCTCTACTCACGAACAGATGAGTATTTTCATCGGCGACTGTGCCGTTTGCACGGTTGTCGTCATTGAACCCGGTGAAACCGTTGTTCTCGGATCGCCAATCTTGAATTTCGGTCCGCAGATAAAAGTGGTTAAGAAAGGCCCTCTCCTCGAGGTCGCGGTTACGGCAAACAGGGTTGTTCACCGTATACACAGTCTCAAAGAAAGCTCCCATCAAACTCACCCTCTCCTGCGGGTCTTCGACCACGAAAAAACCGTCGTTCGAGTCAGCACTTTCCGGGCTTATGCCAGCAGTCAGTAGTGTCTGTCTGTTCTCGTTCGTCCGAGGTATTCGAACACATGAAATGTCGTTATGATCCTTCCGCCTGAACAGTTTATTTATTTGCGGGAACATTTTCGGGCTACTGGATTTTATAGCCCGAATTTTATTGCCCCAATACAAACTTACAGATTTTCTGTAATTTTCGGAGATCAACTGTTTCAAGTTTTTGATCATCGAATTCAGTGTTCTTAACTCGGGATCGTTCCTGTCAGTGAACTGTCTGTGTAGCCGTTTAAGCCTCGAGAGCAGTCTACTCTTATGTCTGTACAGAGCATCGATTGTTGCGTTTCGATACTTTTCAGTTTGTTCTTCGTCCGTGGAACGTCCTACCCGAGGGATAGTCCGCTCCATTGTCTGTTTGATGACGACATTCATTTGCCGTAAATGATTGTCGATTTCATCGTTTGTTCTACTAGATGTGCATTAATAGGGTTAGATACCCTTGAGAAAAGACGTAATGTTCAGTGTATATTGTTTGTTCATGATGTGTTTTCTTATCGCATAAAGTGTCCTGATATTCTAAAGAATTTTTTGTTTTACGCACCTGAAAGAATACTCAGATCTAGAAATTTATTATTTAATCCTAGGCATATTTACAATTATGGTCTTAATGAGCCTACTACTAAATGTATTAATTTATTCAATTCAGTTTGTACAGAAATTGATTTGTGTGATGATAGAGAGAAAGTTAAATCTGTAATTTTAAATATTTATGTATCATAATAAAATTTTGCTTCTTGTTAATTTATTAATTCCTAAAGTTACTTAAAACTTATTGTACTATACTTTATACTTTTAATTATTATATCACCATATATTATATCCAAATCTGTTAGAGTTAAGCTCGGCAGATGAATAAAGTAACTAACTAACTTTTAGGGGTAGTTAAATTGCTTTCCTTTGAAAATGGGTTCTAATCTAAGATGTTTTATATTCGAATACGTTATTGAATATTGAATTTCACCAAAATGCTTTTATTTAATTAATAAGCATTTTGTGTGGGGAATTAATAAATTAATATTACAAGTCTTAATGGCGACACTTACCCACAATTTTTTTGTTTGTGCACACCTTCCGAATGATCCAAGTTTCATTCTCCTCATTTCATAATAAATACTTGTACGGAAACTTTTGATGTTCACGTATTAATCTAATGATAAATGAACGCACTGATTATACATGCACGATCACTGAATGTAATCATTTTCTTCATCTGACAATTTATTGACAGATGACTTGAACAAACATATATTTCGGACTTAATTTTGGTAATTTTTGTTTCCAATTTTGGACACAAACTTTATTTTCAAGTGGCAACCGTGGGTGTGCGTATAGCTATAATCATGGTGTCGTATATGGGCCTGTCCGAAGACAATGCAGGAGTATATGCTGCGCCTGGGAGCGGGTCGAAATTCTGCTCCTCAAAATTCTGTCTTTACACACACAAATTCAGCTTTTCGAAATTCAGCTTTTTTCAGTTTTGCTTTATAATATTCAGCTTTTCTAATTTAAAGCAATAAAACATTTTCCAAACCAAATTTGTATTGTTTCAGAATTTTGTAAGGCAGATTTTGAAAACTGAATTTTGTAAAAAGAATTTTGACCCCAACCCGTTCCGTCGATCACAAAGTTGCACAATTTGAAAAACAGTGCAGATTGATTTGGAAATTGCCACTTAAAAATGGAAGAACTACCAGAAGAACTACCAGAAGTGAGGTTTATACGTATATTGCAAATGTGACTGTTTTTGTGTAGGACCTTTACAAAAGGCTCACTTATGTGCGAAAGTGTCGAATTATTTTGGCTAAGCTATCTCTAAATACAAAAAACCAACATACACGTTAGAGTTTTTCTATTCCTGATGTCAGTAACTACATCAGATATATTTAAGTCGCTGCATCTCATCGCATAAGGTGAACTTGTTTTTGTTTCTGAGTCAACTTTTCTAGTCGCGAAAAAAATGTAAAACTGATGTGTAGTTACATTCACACTATTGGCCAAAAAACCCACTCCTTTTAGATGACAAGGCTTTATGATCTAACTTCCCCGCAGCCTGTTAACCATCGTAACGAAGTTACACATTTTTTTCAACCTCTTATGACTCAGAACTTATTTTTTGTTACATAATTAAATAGATTTTCAGTAGAGGGTGCAATATCGAGAACCCCTATATGAGAGATACCATCATAGGGGTGCTGGTTCATATCAGAAACAGGTGAGAATCGTTTCGAAAGTTGTAAGCACCTGCACCACTGCCTAGAAAACCAAAATTCTAACCTACACAAGTCTTACAAGACCCTGCAAGTGGTGACAAAAACAGAAATAGGTACACGTGTAGTACTGTGTTACAGAAATGCGTTACACATGTGGAAATCGTTTTCTATACTGCAATCACTTGCTGTTGCGTGCCTGGTCTTCCTAAAAAAAAAAAAACAGCTCCTCCGATAAACCACCATGCATCGTGATTCACCTCGCCACCTCGCCACAAGCAATAAAAATACCTAATTACTTCAAATCGAAACCATGTGCAAGCCGACATTTAGATTTTAGATTAACCCACACCTCGAACGACTACCAACCCAAAACGAAACTAAGCAAAAAAGCCCAAAAATATCGAGGAAATTAATCTTATTCTAAGCACGCTATACACCATAACACCGGTACCAGTTGAAATCCTGACACAGACGCGCGGATCCGATTAAATTGGCAGAAAAAGTGCTGGGAACCCTAATTTGTGTTATTCCCCATTTCGCGTAAATACCAAATAGCTGTGAGCCAATTAAGGCTACCGTGTGCAGCTATGTGTGTAGTCCCTGGTTTAAGCAAGTCCACACTAGGAATTCGGTTCGCTGCAAGGCCATGCAGCAAATCGGCTCGGCATCGAAACGAATTTTCCCGAACTCGGTTTGGTAATTTGTTTATTTTGCTTTCGCTTTTTTGTCTCTTTCTTCTTTTCACGTCCGCAAATTGAACGCCACATGATGTGAATTTGGACGGGCGGCACATTAGAAGTTTGATTGCACATCGGCACGTCAGACACGAAACGTTGACGTGTGGATATGGATGGTGGTGCATGCATCAACGTTCCTTTGTATTAGATCGATTGACTTGGTTTTATAAGCTTTTGGCGAGATGTATGCCACCATTAGTTTGGTGGACTTGTTGCAACTGGTAAAAGGCAGAAGAGAATGGGGTATATATCGAACGCTGTCTATATTCCTTTTATGCCATCAGAGACTCTTGAACAAAACCCTGCAGCACAGGTCACCATCACCACACCATAAAGCGTTCATCCTTGACTACCAATTTCGGTGTGCACAAGAGAGAGGATATACTGTTCCCGTTGCGGCGTTTGGGTGGCAAAATTCAAACTACTATTTTTCTGTCCACCATTTTCGAAAGGTAGTCGTGAGCCCGGTGAGTGTGTTAGTGTTTGGGTGTGAGTTGTAATGAGAAAGAGCTTTATGTGCCAGCGACGATATTCAAAATCATAAAATAGTTCTATCCCGACACACAACCCTTAGATAAATACTAGGATCAGACAGGGAATCCCCAACCAGCACGGGTAATATATGAATCTAATCTCAGTTAGTTGGCTGGCACATAGCCCTCTGATGGCGGTGGAGCGAAAAGCGTTTGCTGCAACTACCCGCCGCCGCAACCGTCATCAGTAGTTAGTGAAATTATTGCTTTTGTATCCCATATGAGAAGGTATTTGCAAAGGACTCCAAGGAACTCTTATGGCGAAGCCAAGTAGTGGCTTTGCACAGACAAAGGGTTAATAATTTTAGCGTTGAGCTAATATCCTTACGGATTTGTGCGGACTATAAGATCTTTAATAGGCGAAGATTTGGCTACTGGAATGGGATCAGTATGAGCTAATGCCGCATAATGGTATGGAAATGTTTCGCATGACCAAGGAGTCGTCGTATAGGGTTCAGCTTGTAAAAGGAAAAGCAATCAATGAAGGGACACAATTCTGCTGACAATGAATATTTTTGGACAAAGTATATGGCACTGAATCCATAAACATGTAAATTGGATCTTTTGTTTCTTTGTAATTAACATTTAATCTCTGCACGCGCCGGCTGGAGGCTATGAGGGACTAGCTTGTGTTTGGTTTCCGATTTATTGCAGCAAGAGAGGCATAAATTGTTACTTTCATACTAGGTAGGGTTGAACGGCTTTTTATTTTTTATGGTTCAACATTTTTCCAGTGCTCATAAGTAGTTTTAATAATTCGGCAGACAGTCAAGGATATTTGTCTATTCTGTGAAATTGCAGTCGATGGGGGCCTAAGGTCCCTAGCACCCAAGCAAACAAAAAAACGAGTCAAAAAATGGGAGGACTCGTATGAAGCACGTCAAAAATGAGTCAAAACACGAACTAAAAACGGGCCAAAAATCATCTGAAACTCGTTAAAAATAAGCTCGAAAACTCGCCTTAAATGCATCCAAAAATAGGTTAAAATGCATCAAAAAACGCGTCAAAAAAGTGTTAAAAAGCTGTCGAGAACGTATCAGGAAGGATTTCTTAAATCACATTAAAACAAAAATAAAAATGGGAAAATAAATCTGAAAACCACGTCAAAAACTGCTCTAAACGCGTTACAAAAAAATCGTTTTAAATGCATCAACAAATTTGTCCGAACCGATTCAAAACCCGAACGTAAGGCGCCCTTAAAAATCACATAAAAGAATAAGTCAAAAAAGCTTCCGAAAACAAATCTAAAACCCATCCAAGAATTAGTAAAAACGCTTCAGAAAACATATGTAAGACCCATCCAAAAACATCTCAAAAATGCGTGAAGAAAGCCTCTAACAACAATTCAAAAAACCCGTCTAAAGACGTAAGAAGAAACGAGTCAATCGAGTTAAAAATTTCGTTTAAAAATATGCGTCCAAAACCTGTCAAAGAATAAGTCCAAAAAACAAGTCTCAAGCACGTGAAAAACAAGCCTGAAGGGTGTATAAAAGAGTGTCTAAGACCCATCCAAAAACTCATTAAAAAAAGCAATCAAAACGGTTTTAAAAACGGATTAAAAACGAGTCAAAAACGAATCTAAAAACGAGTCAAGAAACCTGTCTTAAATGGGTCAAAAAACGAGTCCAATGCATCAAAAACTGTACTAAAGCAAGGTATTTAAGAACACGTCAAAGAACAAACCGAAAGCACGTCAAAAACGAAAAGAACGTCACAAAACATGTTTAAAACCGACCCAAGAACTCGTTTAGAAAATTTTTTAAAACGCTCATCAAAAGACGAGCTGCAGTGCGGAGAAGGACTTCTGCAGCTGATGAAGTGTATCGCCAAATATTATCACCCAACTGCGGATGCCAAGAAAGAGTGAATCCCAGTCCTGAGCTTGCCCATTTGACAAGTACTTTCAATCAAAATTACCAACCAATGGAGGAGTTACAGATGTCCATCGAAATCTATTCTTCTAATGGATATCTATAGGCGTAAGCAACCCTCGTAAATCATCGTTCACAGTCGAAGACGGCAATTGTCTACAAAAGCACAGTGAAACAAAAGGTGCTCGTGCCAATTGTCTCATTCTTATTCCACGCCATCCACCTAATATAGTGAGTTGTCGTGACGTCCTTCGACCCGAACTTATTACCAAATAAATCAGAATTTATTTTCATTGAAGGAATTAAAGTGATCAATAAATTCTTTTAAGTATCATCACGAGTCCTCGTAAAGCGGATGCCTGTTGAATTTAGAACACATACGTTTCGGCTGGAATGAGTTATCCCCTCCCAAAAATAAGAGACACACAAATTCAATTCATGAACAGAAAGGAGAAAAAAAGAAGAAAAACTGATTCGGAACCACTCCAAGGAGTAGACTGGCAACATATTTGCTTTCGAATGGTACGTGATGGGAATCCTGGTTACCCTTAAGTTTCAGTCGAAACGCCTGTCTGTCTGACTGCGTATTGCTTTGAAGTTCTCAACTGGAAGACACTGGAAGTGGGAGAGGCAGAAAAATCTATTAAAAAAATTATAAGTTAATCCCTTGTGGAATATTTTCAATTGTTTACAAGACAAATTGCTTCCACGTGAGTCAATACCGTAGGGTTAGGTAGGGCGAGGCCTCATATCCGTTTTTGGTTGCGGAACACGTTAAAATTGCTTTATTGAGTCCCTTTTCCCAGGCAGAGGTTATGGGCCATATATTCTGGAGTGGATGACAATAGGGATCATTGAACATATTGAATTTATTTGCTGGGTCGGGTTTAATGGCCAACATGATGTTCGCCTTTATTGAGATGTTGTTCGGGTCAATTCGGGGTACGTTATGGTCCTAATTATGACCTCTCAAAGTGTCGTTCGGTTTTATTTGATGGGTGTTGGTTTAGAATCAATTGTTGTTGTTAAAAAAAAAACCTATGGCCACACCTTTATTCTTCTCCGGATAGTGGCAGTTTTTCCTTCTCTCTACGGCGAAGGATTAATTGTATTCACAGTGCAGTAGCTGGCGAACGTTTGATATTCTAATGAAGTCACTTGGGGGAACCACCAGCGTAATGGGCATAATCTTGGTCTTCCATCCGCAGGTCTTCCGTTTTTCTTTTTCTTGCTCGCCCCGAATCGTCTTTCGTCTGTGAGGAAGGCGTCTGCAATAATTAAAATTCTTTATCACCAGTGTTTTTTAATTTTATGGAGATCTGATTTGGAATATCACGGTCTCTGGATTTTCACAATAAGGAAGCAGGAAACGCGCTGGATAAAACCAGTGGGAGACACTGAAGGATTTTCAGGCGCTAGAAGATAATTATATTTTAATTAGAATCATCCGGCTGTAAACTGTCCTTTTGCCTTTTTCCCTATGGCGAGGGGGTGGGTTTTCTTATGGATTTTTTTTTTTTTCTTATTTTGTTTTACGAGACCGAGATTTATTGATGAGGGGATATTCCGGGCACGTACCCGGCGTAACTGTACGATACGCATTTTGTTCAATCAATCCCTTTTTCCCGAAAATCATTTAAAATATCGTAATTTTTGTAAACAGGGGTTGGTCAGCTCAGGGAATGTCAAACGTAAAATCAATATTCTCCTAGGAGTTGGACGTTGCCAGGCACGTGAATTAGGTACGTAAATGGATGTTCTTGTGACAGATGCCAGAGCGTCACTTGGACCATGAGTTGGGTCCATTTTTTTTGGTACCAGGTACCAGAAAAACCGCAGTTTTCTACAGTCAAGAGTCCGCTTTTCCTATTTGAAGCATCTTTATAGATTGGGTGTATGTATATGGAAGAGTTTTAAAGGCTCTGTTTATGCCTAGATTCTCCAGTGACTGTCTCCAGAGACTGTATGTCAAAAGTCAAAAATTCGTTTACATATCTCCGGAGTTATTTTAGATCCACATTCTCCAGGCCCGGCAGTTTATCGAAGCTACTATTGAGGATCATCAGCCTGTTGGCTTTAAGAGCTGATCCGCCTATCCCACTTCATTTGGATCACGAATTTAGATCCATTTTCACAGTAGTTCTTTTGTGTGCCTGCACGTACTGAGACTGGTCCAGCGTTCAATGAGTCTACTAAAGAATTCAATCTCAATAGTCCTTGCACTCCTACACGGAGTTCTTACGGTTTTAAGGCAAAATATGCGTTCATTTCTTGCAAACTCATCTGCCTCTTCATTACCCAGAATACCCATGCATGTATATGCTCTACGACGACTCTCGCAGATCCACAGTTTCGCTGATGATTCACACGCCTCAGATCATGTTTTTGAAACCCAGAAAGAGTCCAAAACTTAACTCCATCTTATCTATAGGTATACATAAAAAAAGAATGACGGCCGTGCGCTCATAACTCGAGAACGGCTCGTTCGATTTTCACGATTTTGGGCTTGATGAATTATTCGTATTGGCCCAAGGAAGGAAGCTACTTTTGATCGAGAAAACAAAACTTTAAGAGGACGAAATAGGGGACACATGTTTGTATGGGGAACCGAACGTTGAAAAAAATAGACGGCAAGTGTCACTTCTAATGCAAAAAAAAAATTATTTAACACTTTTTAAATAATTATATTATTGAACGAAATTATTATGAATCAAGGGAAGAAAAACCTCTTAGCTTATTGTAGGTTTTCGGTTGATAGAGGTAACCCTCACCTGAAGCGTCCTCATACGAAGTCTTCCACCGGGTTGGAATCGACTACTTTCGGGCTAATTATTCCAACCATCTTAGGTATTTTGTTCGAAACAATCAATCCGAGAACGTGTCAGTACCCACATAATGGCCACACAAAATGGTTACGTTATCCGTAGAGAAAAATAACGAAAGATACCAGAGACCTTAGTCCGGCACTTTTACATCCATTGGCTTGACTCTAACAACCTATTCACTGTCACATAACAGAAACATTTAAAATTGCCTCCAAATGTTAACACATCCTCTCCTAACAGAAGAAACGCATATTAACCGCTCTAATTAGCCAAACAATGAAAATAATTTAAATAATAGTCCAATAAGGACTCCGGCACCATAGCCACCGTATACCTATGTAGCAAACGCAAGAACAGTGCTCCCAAAAACAAACAGAGGCCCTTCAAGCCCCAATGCCCAGGCACAATGGCCAAACCGAACACACATTACGGTTGCTTGGCCTCATTCGTGAGTGCGGTGGAAATGAATTGGATCCTAATTAGGGACGGGCCTCAACATGGTTTCCCATACTCTGCGATATCAGAGCGCTCTAACCAAGGCATTAAGTGTTTTGCCCTTTTGTCCTTGCATGTCATTTCTGTGTGTCGGAGATGCTAATTACAGGCAGGGGTACAATGTTAACTCTGCAATGCACATTTACGTATATATGAATATGTGTAGTGTAAGTATGTCCATCCGCACAGGAGCAGTGTGTAGTGCAATTTTACGATTCTGTTTTATGACAAACTATAAAGTGGCAGATGTTCTGTATAAAGGACCGTTGGCTGTGTTGGCTGCAAATGGATACCGTGATCTGTTGGCAAACAATTTTGGCGATGATGGTGGATTTTCATCGTACAGGGTCGACAGGTTAGACAAGGGGATGACGTCGTCGGATTATTCCACTGTCTGATTAGTTTTCATACGTTTGTGTCCATAAGCGACAGTGCCGGAGCAGAAGAAGACAAAGACAACGGCGAAGTCTGTTCACGTGTCTGCACATAAATCTGCCACCATATCCAATGGTATTATGTATGATAATGCTTTGCCCATCACACCCGGGTGGGGCTGCCTTGGCTGGCTAATCAAAGTAAGTTCATTAGCTTCTGCGTCTTGATAGGTTGTTGTTGTTATCAACACTTCCGAAATTCAGTGACCGTGTGGTATAAGGTATGGGTGGATATAATTTTGCTGAGATATTCATAAAGTCTATTCATGGTGAAAACATACACTAAAATCCATTCACCGAAATTAGTGTGGCGATATTTGTGTATAGTTCGCTTTAAGTCGCTAAAAATTCTAAATGATTTTAATTATTAAGTAGATTTTCCTTGCGGAAACAATTTCTTTTAATTTGCGAATGGATTTTTCGGTATTTTGCGCAATATTGATTACCTATTTATTCATAGTTAATTGTTCCATTTATTTGTGTTTTCCCTTTCTTAATTGTGTTTGTTGTCTTCCGCATGGTTTTGTGATTTTGCAACTGGTAAGTTTAGTTTGTAATGTTTTCATTGCATTTGAGGGGGATTGGAAAATTCGTAGAAATTGGTTTTCCATACATTTGGTACCTGGAATTTTCTTTTATTTAATTTTAATATTAATACACGATCGTGTTTATTAAAATTCTGCCTGACTTTCATGATTTTGGAAATAATCCTTACGGAAACCATTTCTTGTGCTAATGCCATTGGATCTTCGGTAATTTGTAAAACTTTGATTAGTTATTTTTGATATCTCTAGTATGCAAATATTATTAGCGACAACAACACATTGTTTCAACGTAACCTCAAATTTAAGAACATTGATAACGCCTTTTCTCGACACTCGTGGCAGCTAAACTTCGGCACTGTCAAAACAAAGAACTTCTCTAAATATGAACTTGACCTTAGACAAGATATTAAGCAACAAAGTTCCTTACCGCGGGCAAGGCCTGGCGGGAACAGCTAATCTTAGTATGAAACACAAAAACAAATTCAAGGTCCGGTCTAATTCCGTGCCGATTTAATTAAGCTTACTAAGCCTACTTCAACACGATTCTTAAAAGTAATAAATTATGGATTAGAAGAAGGTAGCTACAGTCGTATGGTCGACTAAAGACGGTCGGTGGTTTAAATTTTTTAAATTTTCATAGTCACGTATTAAAAGGTGTTATTTTGGTATTCAAAGAAAAATGTCATATTTGAGATAAATGATCGGGTGTTTATTTCATAATAAAGAGTTAGATATGCCTCGGCCAAATGGCCACCACGAGCACGCATACAGGACCATATCCTTTTCAATGAAATTTTCAATAACCAAATCGGAAAGTGGCTGCCCTATGTCCTCGATAGCCTCACGAATTTTATCTTTGAGGTCTTGAATCGACGCGGGGCTGTTGATGATCGGCCGGCATTAGTTCTTGTGTTAACTGAACTTTATAAGCCTTAAGACCCAAGTCTTTAAGTAAAATACGGTACAATGACGTTTGCGGAATTCCCAATTCCAAAGAACGACGAGGAATGGACAAACCTGGGTTTTCTTCAACACTTTGGGCTACAGCAGCAATATTGTCAGTCGTTCTTGAGCTACGTGCACGGGTTTTATTCTTCACATCACTAACTTGTCCCAACAGCTCTAATTTTTCCACCAATTTCTGTACTGCGGTCCGACAAGGTGCTTCACGACGACCAAAAAATGCTTTAGTTTTGCGAACTGTGACTGCAAGATTTTCACCATTTTTGTAGTGAATTTTAATAACTTCAATGCATTGTTGTCCATTTTTAGTAATTGCGTAGTTTCTACTTGTCAAAGGTCAAAGAATTAAAGCTTCAAAAGTGACAGCTACCGAAATAGCAGGTCATCCACAATAACACCTCTCAACAAAATTCTTTTGTTAAATTTCAACAAAAACATTTCCGTTCAATTGAAGAAGTTCATCAATACAATAGGTACAAGTTTTATCTGTTTGAACAGTATTTTATCAAATGAATAAAACGTTCACTCAAAAAATTGTTTGTCAGTTTAACAATGTTCAGTTTAGTAAAATTGAGAAATTGGTATTTTACCAAATTTGCAAAGTTTTTGTTATATTCATAAAAAAGGGACCAAAAAACGCTTTTGTAAACTTTTGTAAAATTGACAAAACTTGTGTAAATGTTTGTTAGCCAAACAAGATATAGATTATAAATACAACAAACATTCTGTTGAAATGAACACTTTTGTTTGTAGGTTTGACATAAAATTTGTGGAATTAATAATACAAATGTTGAATCGAAAAAAAATGCATTTTCAACTGGGTAATACTTTCAGTTTCAATGGAATGCTATTGATTGCGTCATTTATTATTTGACACGCGAAGTAAGGCAATTAGTTATGATATGCAAAAAAATTCATTAAGAACGTGAGTTCAACATTTTAAAAACAAATAAATTCGTTTATGGGCGACGACCCCTTGGATATAAATTGGGAAGAAATTCCAATTTTATAGGACTATTTAATATGCATTACATTTTCTTAATAGTTAAATATGTCAAATTTGACTTCAACACTATGTTCCCGGATTCTTGAACCGCAACTTAAAGACGCAACATTAAACATTGAAAGAGATGACTCCATCTACAGCGGTCGGAGTTTAAGGAATAGCGGATCTTTTTATTTTCTCGTTAAATGCGTTCGGTGTCACTAAGTCTTAAAAGTAATAGCCATTTTTATTCTTATAATTTTATATATGTATTTTCTATATGTAGACATGTTCAGTAAAAATAATGTAAAATTTTTTTTTACTATAGTTCATTTTTTTAAAATAATCTAATTGCTAGACTTATTTGTTTTGCGTATTATTTATGAGTAATTAAAGCTATCCACATGCGAATTTATTTGTTGAATCAACCAATTAAAATTATGGAACTGAGGGAATAATTCTATATAACCAGCAATATGCTTATGGATTCAAGAAAAGGCAACTGTAGAACTGACTGATTATTTCTGTTTATTTAGCAAAATGATAAACAATTTCGATGCTGCAAACAACTTGTTTTGTTAATATAACAAAAAAATAAGGATCTAATTGATTAAATTTTGGTAAATTTAACAATATAAAAAACAATTTTTGCTAACATCCATTTTTTTATAAACACAACAAAAGATTTGAGGCAAGATAAAACTTATCAAAATGTTGTCAATATGCTAGAAACATTTTGTTGGGCGTATATTGAAAGCAAAATTGTAGAATTAACCCCCATTTTTATCAAATATACCAAGGTTTCATTTTCAGTATACTTATAAAAGGCAGAGTCGATTTTCGACCACAAACGAAACTAGTTTAAATTAATTGGTGTCGGTTTGTACGCGCATAGCTCGGCTGAACATTATTCGATTTGCAGTGGGATTTGTTTCGGTTGGGGTCAAAATTACCTTAACCTTCTGCTTTGCAAAACTGGCCGTTTCCAAAAAGTTTTGTGAAGAAGAGAACAGTCAAATTTCCTTTTTTAAATTTGACTTTTTTTTTTAGTTTTTCTTTTCTTAATTTTGTCTTTTTTTAAATAAAATTTCTCATTTTTTTTTGTCATTTCTTATTTTTTCCTTTTTAATATTTTTTTAACTTTTAAATTAGGTTATTTTTTTATAAAATGTAAATTTGTTTTTTAATCGATTATTTTATTTTTTTTGCTTCATATAGTCGTGTCTTTTAACTAAAAAAAGCAGCATTTCGATCCGCTTCCAAAACACGTAAAAAAAACTGAGAAAAGACGCGTAAAAAAAACCCATAAAACAATGGGATGATAATAATTTTGTGAATTTTTTAGCGGGACGTAGTTCTCCGGATCGGCAACTTCCCAGTAAGTAAACGTATTCTCGAGGTACGAGAGTAATATTTTCAGTGCCGAATTTGGCCTTGGTGCATCAATATGTCGTCAGTTCAAAATAAAACAAATATCCAGGAACCATCTACTGGTGCTTATCTGCTGACACCGTTTTGCGATAATACTATAAAAGTGAAAATATAATGAATATAAAAGCATTATATAATAAATATACTAATAAATATAATAAATATATAATAAATATACTCAAACAACCTCAAACAGAATGTAGCTTCAAAAAGCAATTGCTGCTCCGTCACTGCAATCTACTACGAGTATTTAAACTAGCAATTCCTTAGTTATGTCATTCTTTAGAGCCACTCTCTAAAATACAACTGTGATTTATTTATGTCTGACGTCGAGGATCGCTTACTCCTGGACTTACTTTCAGGAATCCTAATGGACCTTCTAAAAAGATTGTTTAACCCTCATCTGAAATGTTGCGCAGATTGAATTCGCGAAAATGTTGTTAGTACCACGAAATATGCTTTACCTACGAAATAGAAACAAAGAAAAATTATATTACCTTCTGTTGGCCATAATCCGATAAAAGTTTATTGTTCTCAGCTACAAGTACAAGTGATTATCGCTCTTAGAATGTAATACATAATTGCGTAAACACATATTAAGCCGATGAAATTCTGCAAGCACTCGAATCTCCTATATAACTAACAAAACAATGGACTCGCAGAACAATTGTGGCCGGGTGTTAATTCCGATGTGCGGTTTGGTTTCCAAACGAATTGCCATTTTTGCTGTTGCATCATCCATATACCGATGGAGTTGGATTGGTTGCCCTGGGTACCCCCTGTTTAAGTCAACGAATGGCATATCGCTTCCTCATAGCTTGCCATATATTTCGCATTAAAAGTTAACGCTTGGTTAAATTTATTTAATTAGTGGCTGACTTCTTTTTGTGTTTTTTTGGGATTTGGCAAATCCACTAGCAGACACACAGGACCGCACCCAAATTGCTGGTGGTTGTTCATTTTTTAACACACCCCGGTTAGAGGGTTCATCTTCTGACAGTCAGTTAGAAATTTTTGAATGCGTTCCGGCAACCGCTGTGGTCTTGTGCTTCACCGGGCGATGATGCTTCTCCCTCTGGCTGTGGCTGCTGACGGTTCGGTTCTGGTTACATGCAACATTAAATATTTCACTGGTACTGCTTCTGCCTTAGAGTGTGGTTTACTTAAAATTTTAAAATCAATAAGCTGAGAGGAAATTTTTGTTTTTTTCTCCCGCCCAAGGTAGGTCTAGGTATATATTATTTTATGGAGTTTTTAGAGTTTACTGATGAAAAGGCTGTAAAAACAATACAAACTGATTGATGAAGTGAAAACTAATTGACCAGACGATCGTTGTTGGGAGTCCTTGAAGCGAGCGATTTTGATTGGTTTGTTTATTCACCGTGGAAACACAACAAATTGAGTTCGCATCAGTGCGCACTGTGTGGCTAAACAATGGATGGAGCTTGTTTTTTTCTTCTTTTAATAAATGCGGATTCTTCGTCGATTAATCGAAAAGAGGGAGGATTATTATCGGGAGAGTTAGATGGTAGATGTAAATGTAATATGGAATGAATGCATTTAGAGATATAGTACATGTAACATTGGATAAGGGATGGCTTTACTAAACCTAGGAATTTATACTGGCAGTACTCCAACGCAGATCGGTTGCATGCATTATATGTGCGACGAAGGTAGGAGATGAACTTCGACTAGGAGTCCTGGCATTTTAGGTAGCTGTGACAGATATCCTGGCGACATCATTGAAACATTGAGGCACTCTTTCGCTTTGGATCAGAACACCTTTTCTATATCATTAACGTGGCACAAACTAACTTGTTTCGGATTGCTAATCTCGGAAAGCCATTAAATGGGGTTAGAGGTCTCGAGGGTGCAACGCCGCAAGCATTTGTTCAGAAGGGAAAGCAGGTATATGAAAAAACTGTTTCCTACTACAACAAATTAACTCAGGGACTGCCAAAAAGCAAACTTCGTCTTCAAATTTTACTGGCGTTCTTATCTAATACACCCACCAAATTTGTTGAAATTCACCAAATGCATTGAATATTCACAATTGTAGAGGAAAACGTCGTCAAAGTCCAAAAAGACTGGGGAAGTTGACGTTCAGTTTATTTGATAAAATCCTTTAAACGAACCTGAGCCTCTAACTATTTCCTTCGGTAAAAAAACATAAGTAGTTTGCACAACAGATCCGTATATGGACCCTAGGCCTTGGCTTCTCGCAACCATTCCAATTGTGTAAGTTTTCGGAACGAATGGAAACCTTTTTATTTTATGAGGATTCTGGAAGGCGGAATTCGAAAGCTCTTTCATGACTGTCGTACTTTCGGATATTTTTAAGACATTCGCGAGAGGTGGCGCAGTGAAAAAACCTTAAAATTTAATATATATAAAAATAATATATATAATATAAAATGCTTCAAATAACTGAAACCCTTCGAACGACCGCAAAAGCTGTTGACCTTACCTGAAAAGTAATCCATAAGTGGTCCTCGCAAAAGTGGACTTATATAGATAATACCGGTTTGCACCAATAAAAATCTCATTCTCATATGCAAAGAAGAACAGAGTTCTTGCCAGAATCTGTTGAACACCCACTTCTATTGCGGGCGAGTGTTTCATGGTAACACTAGAGGCAAGATTCTGCGTGAGTCTGTCCCACATACGCCGCAATTGCTTTGCTATCAGTGTCTCGGAAGAACCAAGGAATAAAACGATCATAAGAACTTGAGCGAAAAGGAGCTGACAACGAATATTTGTCAGTATTTTGAAGAAGGCTATATTAACGCTCTACTCTTATACCATGAACGATGTGAGAAAAATCTCTGTTAGAGGGTCCAGTTTCTGATTCGACCCACAAGCCTGTAAATCTAAAGCCTATGCTCAGCGCTTCTCTAAGCGATTATCTGCTTAAAAGTAGCTTCGTCACAAACTAATCCATTTGCCAATAAAATCAACACTCGCCCTCAAAAACTCGCAACACACCAGCGCAGCCGATTAGTATGCTACCAAGGACATCAACTTCGCCACTATACGATGGTAATTATCATTCGTTTTGCTTGCCTATGCGTGGGTGAGCGGTTCTGTTCTTATCCTCTGTCCGTAGCGAGATACTTTGTACGCACACACCCGCACAACTTGTATCGAACGCAAGGGATATTCGCAAATATCGAATTTATCCCATTATCCTGGAAGGATGTGGCTGTAATCTATTTCCTTATAATTTCTTGGTAAACACAACGCCAAAGTGGCCATCATCATTCCCGCATTGATATTCCATCGAAGGCGTAGCCATATCCCACTTAGGAATGGGGAATCTCATCGTCTGTATTATCCCATAATGCAAGACAAGAAGGATTAGTTCGCTTGATTGGAATCCATGGACTCTGTAAACAGGTTCTATTCGGTACGAGCTCATTACGCACCGAGGAAATGTTTTGCAAGTTCGCTTTGATATTTCTTTCTGTGTCCTGTGTAGCTTGAGGTGTGATAAAGGTGGCATCCTTTATCAACTCGTACCTATATTTGCATATCCCTTGGCGTATGACGACTTACTTCTGTCATGCGAACATTGTATGGGTATCTGTCCCAAGCGCGCACCCAAAACTAAATGGGGCGTATTTTTTACGACGTCTTAATGCAATTTATATTGAAGGAAAACAACTTGTACGTAATCCTTTAAATTCAAAAGAAAATTGTTCGCCAGAGACTAATAAAATCAACGACGTGGAACTTTCATGATGGCTCTGCGACTACGAATTGCGAGACTCAGGTTTCCGGGGGTAGAAATCAAAGATTCTGAATGTCCTTACGAAAGGATTTACTGCGGGCACCGGCACACGCAGATACGAAGAGATAGAAAGTGCTCCTGCTCATTCCTCCGCAATAATGTCGATGATGATGATGATGGCTGTGATGGGGTTAGAGGGTATTATGTATTAATCGGTTTGTAGCTAGATAAGAGGGTACAAACGGTGCGTGCCTTGACTGGGTAAGGACTGATTTTTCCCCCCATCAAGAGAGATGGTGGGGTGAGGCGAACATGTACTTGGACATGGTTCTTGCTGGTCTTAGATCTTACGGTCGATATTAGGTCTTTTTGATTTAAATCAGAAATTGTCGGCTTTGGGCTAGTTTGCTTCGTTTGCCTTTTGTTTTGTGGCAAAAAAGCATTTGCACATCCAAGTGGCTAAGCCGTGACAGCTGAGTTCTCTTGTAGGACTCGACGAACTCGTTGGATTTCGTAAACTGCGCCGTGGGAAGCGAAACTTTCTAATAAGTCAAAAATACGATTCCACAATATCCACCCGATTTGTTTGGCAACGCCTTCATAAAAGTATCGGGACGAGTTACACTTAGCCCTATCTAGGTTTGGAATGCCTGTCACCCTCGCTGAAAAAGGAAATCGCTCGGTACTCCATTCGTTGTCGAAAAACGATGTAGGCAAGATATAGGTAGACTAGTATGCCAACAAGAGTGACTACATTTTTTTAAAGGTGTGACGATGAAAACTACAATCGTTGGCAAATGTTAGTCAGAAGTGGTAAAATTGTTTGCTTAAAACAAAAAGGTACACACTGCATCGACGAATTGGAAAGTTAGTCGCTAAAGACAGCCGTAAACTTGAGGTGGTGGGGATTTTGCATATCTCGGCTCCCATTGCTTGCTATAAAAATGACGGCCACAATGACAATCGGTATTTATTCCTTTCCTTTTTATCTAAGAAAGCTATTGAGGACTTAATTCTTTTCCAACAACTCTAAGGAAACTACATACAATTAGACCCATGTTTGTTAACAGAAAGTGGCGCGAAAAAAAGGCAAAATCTTCGCCATACAGCAGGACTGCTTATCATCTCAGATTTTGACTGAAGTTTGCGATGATGATTAACAGTTTTAACAGCAAACACTTCAAACTTTGAAAATTCTGAATCAGTCATCGAAAAGGCCACTGGCTACGGTATGTAGGCCGAAGAGACACCTTAACTCCGACACTAAAAGGAAGTACAAAGCAGTAGAAAACACCTCGTCTTATGTGAATGGAGGAAGTGGGTCGAAATTCAGTTTTTTTTTAATTTAAAGCAATAAAATTCAGCTTATTCTGCTTTTTCCAACTAACAAATAAATTCAAAACATATTTTAATTTAATTTCATTTGTATTTAGGTAAATTAAAAAAAAAATAAAAGAAACAATAAAAATTAAAATATAATATATTGAAAATTGATAAGAAAATTATACCATTAAAAATGGTCAGAATTGAATTAAAAAAGATCTGAATTAAGATAAGAGAAGTTAAAAATTTTAAGAAAATGTTTTCTACAATTCTGCATCACAAAATCCTGCAAAAAATAAAAATAGGTTGAAAAACACGGACTTTTGAAAAACAGAATTTAGAAAAGCAGAATTTTGAAATGGAGCCATGAAAACATAAAGGGCGCAACTGGAAGCAGTTTACTGGAAAGGGTGGTAGGCATCAACCCACGGGCAGTGTCGCGCTACTTGAATAAGTAAGATTTCTTGGCTACCCCATCATAAGCGTCAACTGGGAAACTTGTCACGTGTTCAATCAGTGATGCCAGATAGCCAAACATATCTCTTTTTTCAAGGCTTTTAAGCTCCAAAATACCCACAAGACTTTTTATCTCAAATTCATCAAATTACAAGATTTTTCATATCAATCATTTTCTAAATATAAAAAAACTTTTCTATTGAAAAAAAAACCGTTTTCTATTGATTTCATTATATCTACGTTTAATGTTAGTCGATCAGAGCACAAGCACAGTTTCTGTTTTACTAACATTTCCGTCAGCTCGAAGATACCTAAGGGAATTATTTGATAAGAAAAATGATGTAGGTAAAATGTTTTTGGAAAAATGTCTTAGGAGTAAAAACAGCAGACAGGAACTTCGCATATTCAATCTTAAAAGATTTTATTTCAGTATACATTCCTCTGCAAATGTTGAAACGATATTTTCTGCTACAAATTTAAATAAAACAAAAATTCATTTGAGTACTGAAACAGTTGGAAGTTTAATCCTGACAAAGAATTTGTTGCTCTTTAATGAGTCGAGTTCCTATGATCTTGATAGGCAGGTAGAAACAATGAAATTCCAAGTCATAAATAAATGTGTTGCAAAATTCCAAAAAGCAATTACATTAATTTATCAGCAATAATTTTTCTATCGATATTAATCCATGCAACTAGGTACATATTTTACCTACTATAATTTTGTCGAAAAAATTAATAGAAGTTTTATTGAAAGCATTTCAAAATTGTGATCTATGTTTAGAAAAAATCTTGAAAAAAATATTTTTTATTTCGGAAAAACAAGATTTTCAGATTTTTCATCTGGGAAAACTGTCTGTGTCCAGGCCAACCCAGGAAAAGGAAAATGCTACCCAAGGTTTTGAAGCTGAAGAGGCCAATTTCGGAATCGTGTCTGGAGTAGGTACCACCTTCAATAGTTAGTATAGATGGTCGCTCCTTAATAAGGCAAGCAGAATACTGGAGTCAATAATAATTATGACATAGGCAGGAACGCCATGATGAAAGACAAGTTGGACTTCTGCTATGCGAATGATATGTTCACAATGAACCTTTTTTGAGCCTCAAGACCCTTGGCACCCACTTTCTTGAAAATTATCCAAAGGGCCCCTTTTCCAGTAAGTAAGATTTTATTCTTTATCGAACGAAAATGAATGAAACATCTTTGCTGTTCTGTTTTTTTTTTTTTTTTTGCTATACTCTTAATATATGTGGAGGCCCCTTTTTTGGCTCAGTCCCCTTTTAAGTCCCCTTTTATCTGATCGACAGTTTGAGGAAAGCCGCCATCACCCACGGACTGTAAGCGCCACCAAAAGTAGTCTGAAGTACAACTGAAGGAGTCAGGTCCAAGGGCACACAAAGATTTTATAAATACTTAAATGTCCTTTGATGGAAACCAAATATGTGAACTTGCGAACCGGAAACTGCATAATTCGAATCTTGGAAAAGGATTTAAGGCCCGTTTACTTATAAAGGGTTTTTCAAAAGGGACGCTACAAAAGTAGAGCGACTGGGACAGCAAACTACGCCGAATTTCTTGCCGCTCTTTCGACATTTCTCTTCAGTAAGGTTTGCCATTTCATGATGGAAAGATATACGAGCCAACAACGAGTCGAAATTATTAAAATTTACTACCGAAATTCGGAGTCAGTGGCCTCAACGTTAAGAGCGCTACGTCCAATTTATCATCTTCAGCGATGAGGCTCATTTTTGGCTGAATGGCTTCGTCAATAAACAAAATATGCGGTATTGGTCAGGCAGTAATCCACACGTACTCTATGAGTCATCATTGCATCCCGAAAAAATTACGGTTTGGTGTGGTTTATGGGCCGGCGGCGTCATTAGGCCGTACTTCTTCCGGGATGATCAAGACCGCCACGTTACTGTGAATGGGAATCGCTACCGTTCAATGATGAACCGCTTATTTTTGGCCCCAATTGGATGATATGGACTTGGAGGCCATGTGGTTCCAACAGGACGGCGCCACACAGCGAATGTCACAATCAATTTATTGGAAACCAAGTTTGGAGAACGTGTTATCTCACGAAAGGGTCCAGTCGCTTGGCCGCCTCGGTCGTGCGATTTGACGCCGTTAGACTATTTCTTGTGGGGCTACGTCAAGTCTATGGTCTATGCCAACAAGCCAGCGACGATTGATGAACGTCGTACGAATATCGAACGTGAAATTGCAGCAGTATCGGCCGATTTATGCTTGAAAACCGTCGAAAATTGGGTTCAGCGTCTGGACTGCAAGCGTGCCCGTGGTGGCCATGCAAAAGAAATCGAGTTCCATAGATAATGGCATCGAACGTACTTTCACAGGAATAGAGAATTTCATTGATATTCAAAACCGTTTTTGTTTTATTTAAAAACTTTTGTAGCGCTCTTATTGAAAAACCCTTTACTATACTCATAGTGATTTAAGTTCAACTTAAATACCTTAGGGGCTACTTTTTCTATGTCATAAACTGTCACATAAGATTTTAAGTGGAACTTTAATCGCTATAACGGGCCTAAATAATCTCGCAAATTACTTAAGTGATACATATCAAAGATCACAGTTCTTCGATCCTTGGCGATCTGACAAAGTTCATCCCAAAGCTTAAGCAATATTACCAGATCTGCAAAATGTTTGTTAGTCGCACGATCAGCATTCGTTCTCTCAACCCTCTCCAACATATCCTCCCTCCACTAAGGAATATAAATCAATTTCCATTTGCTTCACTCCAAATATAGCATCCAGGTAGGTTTAAGGATCTGAATGCAACCAAGTCCAATTTCCTTCTACCTTTCTGACAGTATCTATCTAACAATAATGTTCGAGGACAAAAATAACTTCTATCGATATAATGCAATAAAGGTAATTGAATGAGGCCATTAAGCACATAGCAAAACAAAAGCCGCCCCTCACAAAACAAAATAAAAAAAACCTCCCACAACAAAGCAATATGCGTCAAGAGGAAATCAAATTATTGTCTCCCAGCAATGGGGGCGGGCGTGTAAAAGTAATTGCCGCCGTAATGAATTTCCATCAATTATATTTCCTCCTTGAAATAGATTTTTCTTCAGATACCTACACACACTATCTCCAACGGATGAAGTACCTGCTCAAACAATTTCATGTTCGAATGCAATTCATTGCGAATTAATGCCTCGGCACGGAGCTGCCACAAGGATCCAACTTGTAATTACCACCTCTCTGTTCAATACGTCATTAACCGCATATGTCGTAATTTACAGCGATTCACACCCCACGCGGTACGGGTATACGCAACCGGGCTTCCCAACGGAAACTATACTTTGTCAATGCCTGTACACATGTAGTTCAAAGGATGGGGGTAAACCTTTCGACAGCCGATGTTATGCGAAAGCGTTGCGTATCAACTTGTTGATTGTAATCTGTATTTTAATTGACGTTTCGAGCCGTTATAATGTGTTTAATTATTCAGCGATTTAGTTTAATTATTCGAACGTGAGAACTATTCACACCACGCACTCAGTCGGTGGTGTTTTGAGCGCCTTCCGATAGCAGCCACACAATCCAAAGGCGCGAGTGAATTTTCCGAGTGGTTTGATCGCAGATACCTTAAGGCCTTTAAGTAGGGAATAGTTCCAGATAAACGGATATAGGTACAACGCAACTATGTTATGCCATTGAAGTTCGAAAAGATTTCAGACAACATGCTTCGTCATTGTTGCACAAAGAGCCGCATTGTCTTCACTCAGGCTCTGTCCAAAAGTGAAACAATGGCGTCTGTGGACAAAAAAAAAATACTCGCTTTGACAAACATGTACCTTGTGTAGAATGTGTAATGGCAAAGTACAAAAGAAAGCCTGTCGTCAGCGTCATACAGAAAAAAGGACATCCACACATGTTTTATTAGATAACGTGCTGTCAGTGTCTCGTTTGTATATGCGGAAAAGAAATGAGGCTGCCATGTCGTCCTTCGTGCGACTTCCTATTCCCAAATATGTTTGCTTTTGCGCGATTCTTTTTTTGTTTTGTTGACGGAGATTCAAAAATTCAAAAAATACCCTACTCCATTGTTTTGTCGTCGACAACTCTCCGGATCTTTATAGGCAGCATGTTTCGAGTTTTTTGTTTCTTCTGCCGAAAAATTGTAAACTTTTCAAAGACATTCTACTGCGCGAGGCTTCCGAACTGGGTTTCAATTTAATTTCACATTTCGTGGCGGATGGGTTGTCAAAAATGAAAACCAAGCGCTGTATTTCCGCAGGGGATTTGTTTTTGTTTTGTTTTGTTTTCGACATTTTACTGCGTGGATTCTTTTTGTTGGTACACGATGTGTGTTTTTTTTTTTTGTTGTTGCGAAACAATGGTGATGGTGATAGGTGAACTTTTGATTGGGATACTGGCAATGGGTAACAGGATTTAATGGAGGTAATTGGACTGTGGAGGTACCTACTAGATGTATGAGAACGCTGTTTTAGTATTCACATTTGTTGAAGTATGCTTTATTAATTAATTGGTTTCAGTTCTATTTCTCTGCGTGAGTGGTGTTTTTTGCAACAAACCCCCCTTCCCAGGAAGTACATTTAAGTTAGATAAATACAAAAATACAACCGAGGAAGCTAGCTTCTGTGAAGCTATATAAATGCCTGGTAAAAATGGGGATGCTTGCACACTCTATAGGTTATAGGTTTTGTCTTTTGAAAAATGGTTAAACTTCCAAGAAGCTTTAAGTAGCACATTCTTGAAAGTAGCAATATAATCATTTGTTTCTAAAAGCATTTTCAAACGAATTCAATGACCTAATATGGGATTGCTTACTTCTTATAGAAAAGCCAAAAAAATTTCTCATGAGAACTCGGCATACTTAACCAGCCGTAACCCCAAGTGCTTACGCTATAATTTAACCATTCGTTTTATTGTTCCATTTTCGCTGTAGATCGCAATTACTGCCATTAGAAGTTACGCTTAAAAAAAAAAAAAAACAGTAAGTAAAAACAAAAACATTTTGAATTCAAAATGCAAACTCTTAATTTGTCAAATTTAATAACGGTACAGGCTTGTATATGAGCGAGTGCAGTGGTTATTGTGCTGGACTACTAAGCGAGAAGTCTCAGGTTCGATCTCCGAAAAGGCACAAATTACCTCTTGATTTTTGTTCTACTGCACCACTGCACCACCTCTAGCAAACCGTTGACAAACGTCCGAGGGTACGACTGTCATGAAAGAGCTTCTCAATTAGCTGTTCGGCCTGACTCAGCAAAAAATTGTAGGTCCTTTCCATCCGTGTCAAAAAATAAAAAAAACTCGTCAAAACGACATGGATGGTTACGAAAAGCTTGGCCTAGTCTATGTAGCCGGTCTTGCTACGTCAATTATGAATAAATATGGACTTGAACATTGTACATCTACCATCTACGAGTGCATAAGGAATATATTGATTTGAATTTACATACTAGTTGTTGGGACAGAACGTCATCATAAGAATCATATCTTGAATTATAATTGTATACAATTCTATACCATAATTTATGTACTTTCAATTGGCCTTACTAAACTTTGAACTTTTGAATGTTACGTAGTCTCTCTCACTTAATTCAAAAAAAGCGGTTGCGCATTTTGTATAAATACGCACGAAAATAAAGTTGAATAGCTTTTTGATTTTTGTATTTTTGTTTTTTTATATTTTTGTATTTTTATATTTTTGTATTTTTGAAACCCTAACAGGAAAGAACCGTTTTTTATTTTTCGTAACTTCTTCTCGCCGTCGTTGCATCGGTCAACTAAAGGTCAAAGACGCAAAGCCGTTAAATTCCCTTTTCGTCAAGTTGTGGTATAATTACAATCTGTATCCGTTGACAATCGGTCAACGCACACAACCAGGATCAGCTCTTCCTCAATCGAAGGATTCAAAGAGATCCCAAGGTTGGCGATTGAATTACCCACGGTCATACACTCGTATCACCTTAAAACCACTTTCCCAATCCATAGAAGTTTCTTAGAAAAATATAGGGCCGAACATGAAGCAACATTTGGGTTTCTATTTCACAGCAATCGGCCAATTCATTATAATTCATTTAAATGTCAGCTGACAGGTTGTCTCGCATTGGAAATCGTTCGCGCATGGATTGGTGGAAATGCGTCACGTGTCACGTTGTTTTCGTTCGTTTGTTGTTGGGAAATAAAGGGAAAAATTCCATCGGTGCATTTTTCATTGTGCAGGCATAGCTTGTCATAAATAACAATGCGCCCAATAAATTATCTGTATAGATTAAAAAACCTTCTCATTAGTTCGTAATCGGGGGGACTGAAAATGCATAATTTTATATCCTCTTCAGAACGTAGGAGCGCTCCATTGTTAAAACATTTCCTTGGCACACTAGATCCATCTTTAGCTTGAGCTAAGTATCAAGTGTATAATAAAATCCTTTTGCAGTACCTATACATTTTTAGATGGTGATATGGTGTTCAATAACTCTCATTTTTTTGAATTATAGAGTTGGCCAGTTTTATTGATTTTCAGGTTTCCGCAGAATGAAAAAGTAATTACTCAGATAAAAGTGTTAAATTGTTGTCTCACAGCATTAGTTTTTTTGTAGTGATACTTAGTGACTTATTTATAACTAGCTGACCCGTGCTCGCCTTACTTCGCCAGAGTTCCACTTCTAAAATTTAAAATGACATAATTAGCCTTATACAAACCCACACCGCGAAATTTTGTGGAAGAAAAAGAACAAATTATATTGGTTTAGCTGCTATAAGTGAAGTGTAGCCAGAAATAAACGAAACAATGACTAATTTTCATAATAGAAGGGACTTGTTTATTATGTAGGTATGTAGTATTTTTA
The DNA here is from genome assembly GCA_963082955.1 of Cheilosia grossa. Classification (NCBI taxonomy): domain Eukaryota; kingdom Metazoa; phylum Arthropoda; class Insecta; order Diptera; family Syrphidae; genus Cheilosia; species Cheilosia grossa. The sequence goes on along the minus strand of OY720145.1, from coordinate 39,383,302 downwards.
CATGAATTTAAAAAAAAAAGAAAAAACAAAGAAAAAACAATAGCGAACACAAACAGGTTTTATGGCATGCACATTAATAACAATTGTATTTGTAGTGTCACTCTGTAGAGTTCTCCACAGATGTCGCCAAGTTCGTTCCCTCATTGTGATACTCTACCCTACGCGACTGGCATAACCAGGGCACAGGGAGAAAGAGATCTTCGTCTTTTCATCTCACGATAACTGTGCAGGATTGCAGGTGCACCGAGTAGCAAGAGTAAGGCAGTTGGTCAGTGAGGCTGTCGTGTGCGGTTGCGTTTAGGGCTCTGGTTATTTACGTAATAATTTAGAGGTTAAGTTTAAATAATAAACTTTGTAAATTTTGAATCATTGAAAACTATTGTTTAATCTAATAACTACCGCCCGCATCACACACACGTTCCCATAAACTTCTACAACTCCTCGATTTCTATTCAGTTTATTTTTTTCAAAGTGCATTTCCACATAAAAACTTTCACAACCTCTTCCATCCTCTGTTTCGCGAGAAAAAGTAACCATGTGTCCTTCCTTGGTCCAAAACAAAACCGTCAAGCCCAAATTCGATAAAGTTATATAGAATAACGATCAAGAACAACGGTTGCTGAAAATTTTCGACATGAGAAGATCGGCTTCTAGATGACACAGAAAGCTGGTTGATGGCTTCAACTAATTATGGAAGTGTTGGCTCTATTAAGTATTTTGTTTTGTTTGCATTGATTAAGACTTGTTTGAGTAATGTCGAGTAAAAGGTATTAAAGTCAGAAGAAAAACATATTTTGGTCAAAAAAGCTCCCAAGTTATAGACATGGCAATGAAAGGAATTGCCTATGTCCTTCTCAGAATATTAAGGATCATTTCGAAAAAGTTTCATTAAAATCGGTGCATTAGTTTTCACGCCAACCGCGAACACATGTAAACGCCTACGGACTTATTATAAGCACATATAGATATAGATATAGACTGTTCTCTATTTAATTTTTTCTAAATCTGAAACAGAAAACTAAGAGCATTTAGAAGTTCGCTATAGTTCTGTCCCACCTAAATATTTATAAATTCCTCCTTCTTTCGTTTTCCAATCTGGTAACCCTATTACCAATGTTGGGAGAAAAGCAAGTGTTTTTGATTCCCCGTCTTTTGAAACTCGAAATCAAATATTTGACTTTATAATTAAAAAGGTATAGTTTCATTATATTTGTATACCAGAGGTACAGCCTCGTCTTTTTACAAGAAGAGAGACGATTTTGACACCCGGAAGGGGTTATATAGAAAACTAATTGGGCAGTTCATGGTTAAAGCTTTATATTAACAGGGTGATTAAGTATATATTTATTTAGAGTTCGCAAATTATTATAGACACTATTTATTACTTAACAACCAATAGTCAAAACTATTGACGGTTTTCGCCTGCTATAGGTATTCTTGCTTGGATACGTATCATCTACCTCACAAAAGTTTTTGTCAGTACAGGTCCTACGGAGGAGCTTCTTTTTTACAACACTGGTTTCCTTGCGCGTCCAGGTTTTCATGGAACATAGAAATAGCCACTCAAATATAAAACTAAACTACCAACTTGTCACTGGCTTACAATGGTTTAGTTTTTGCCATTTTATTTTGTTTATAAATCAGCGTATGCGGTAACCATGCTAGCTGTTGTCGCCGGGCTGCGGGCATTTATCACGAATACTGCACGGTAACCCAGTGAGAGCTTCGGTGAATGGCAATTTTTATGCAAGCTATTGCTGCAAGACTGACAGCGAATCTTCGCCCATCTTGCCTGGACAAACAATTGTTTATGTCACAGATATTATTTAGTTCACACTAGCGCATCTCCTTGATCAGGGAGTTGTGCGAAATAATTTTTAGGAGCTTAAATTAATCAATTTTGATGGAGTCACGAAATCGGCCTATGCCATTGTATAAAGGTAGGTAGTTGTTCCTAGAATGAGTGCTATATGCGCCCTCAAGTTTATGTAATAAGGTAAACCGGTGGTGCTTTGCCGAATTTGCTTCTGAAAATCTGTATACTCGTATATAAAACTAAGAGGCAAGATGCGTATGTTTCCCTCTACCACCCGTTTTTTTTCAACCAATTAACTTTTTTTAAATAGTTACGGTACAAAGGTGATAGGCAAAACAGCATAAAAAACCGCCAAACCGATTGATCTTAAACTTGCAAGCATGCTTTGGAATTAACCAGGGATTGATCCTGTAAAATTAAACAATGGAGTGTGGCAAAAGACATTTGAAACGCTATTCCCAACTATCGGAGATAATATTCTAAGACTTAGAAAACTTTTATAAGCAACGATTTTTATCCTTGCAATATAAGAAATGTCTTGCCTTTTGTTTCCCGCACGCATTGTTACCTCCATTCCTTCAAATACACTGACTTATTGAAACACCAACTAAAAGAGTCCATTGTCCCTTCTAATTGTATTTGCTCACATCATGACACCCACAAGTTGGTCGGCCCCTTTCTGTTTGGCACAGAAAAAAAAAAAAAAAAAAAAAAACATAAAAGGATCAGGAAAAACGCAAAAGGTACTCTTCCTGTTGAAATAATATTATCATAAAACATGATTCATCACCTTTTAAGTGGTTGGAATTATTTCCGCTTGAAAAGATGAATAGCAAAAAATGGTGAAATCCCCCAAAGCACATACAAAAAAAAAAAAAAAAATATTGAGATATCCCAACAAGGACAAACGCATAAAAAAATCTCAAAATCCGATAAAAAAAATTCCTTCCTGGATGATGTCCTCTCAAAAGGATGCTAAATGCTCGAGGGGATTTCTCATTCAAATTTAGCGGCTTACACAACAATTGACTTAAGGATGTTCGCTCTAATATTTCTGTAAATATTTAAAATTGACGGAACCTTTTGCATTGTTGAACAAAATAATGACCAACTCTTGGGACGCATATATAGAAGAAGGTGATGTCTGCTGGCTTTTTGTGTTTCCGAGTGAAAACACTTCTGCTGCAACTATTCGAGAAACAACATTCAAACTCAATAGCTATTACAATTCCACAGCAGTGCCGATTAGAATGGAGCGTTTTTCTGAAAGAGACATCTGCACTAGCCCAGCTCCATTTACGGACTGCTCTCGAGGTTACATTGAATTACATTTTGAATACGAAATCGGGATTTGCCAGTTTTGCATACGTAATAAGAAGTTCATTGCGGAATACACGCCACTTGCGTCCATGACCCCCGCGCCAACTGTGTAGAAAAATTAAAATTATTTTTTCCATTTTCGTGCAGCGATTTACGAACGGAAATGGAATATGGCAAACCGATAGAAAGACATTGGTGGTATAGCGGTGGAGAAGGACCTTCATCCGCCGAATTTTAAGCCCAAGGAGTAGAAAATTATTAGGGCGTCATATGGTTTTAATGTCTTCTTATATTTTTACTTCATTAGCATAACGCAAACATGGAATTGTCTCCCGGCTGACTTAATAAGGTGGAGCTCCGCCGTCAAGCGCGAAGGATTTTATATTCTTTGTTGTTTGCGGAAATATGGCAGCGGTGGTATCCGTATGTGTGTGCGATGGCGCATCTTGTCGTCCTCGTCGGTCGTGGGCAGATGTCTTCGGTTTGGAACGGTCGGACGGGCGGGGTGATGTGATAAAAGACAGCCTCGTGCAAATGAAAACGTGAAGGTGGTTTAATTTCCATTTGCATTCCTAAGTAATATGGAAATGTGGAATTTTTCTGCGGTTAAAAATTTGGTTGCCTTCATTTTGTGGGTGGGGGGCTAAGAAATGCTTGTTTTTCCAAGAAGCTCGGAGGATGGCCAAAGATGTTTGCATAATCTCGAAAAGGAACTTCATTAAAGTGGGCTGTGTATGTGTGTGGGTGTGCCACGCTTTAAATCTCAGTCGGAGATGTTGTGACTGTTTTGCAGGCGGTTGGAAACACGACTTAAATGACATTTAAGGACCTTTGTTAAAAGTTTGAGTATTTCCCACCTTCGATTGGTGTTTTAGTACACTTTGGGGTACACGCTTATGGACCAAAGGTATGTTGGGGGTCATCCCTACAGGGGCATGGCAATGTCTTTCTCCTTTCACGGCATAGTAAGATTTTCCTACTTGCTATCTTAGAAGGAGCATTAACAGTATTTTCAAAGGACGGTATTAGAGCTTGCAATTCTTTGGCTGACTCTATTTACAAGTCAGGGAGCTTAGGTAACTACAACTTACTCCATGTAGTATCATATTTCGAAAAGGAAGAGAAGCAAACCTTTGGAAAACGACTATGGAGCCACCTCTTTTACTAAAACTTGATAATCGACATCAGACAAGTCGTGTAGGTAGTTAAGAAAAAAACGTGGAGCTACAATAAGTGTAGTGCTAGACAATCCCCAGACCAAGACTGTTTTAAGTAAAAAGCGTAAACCAACATTTCATGTTGTACTGAAATCGCCACATAAAACAACTGTGTGTATAGCTCTGGCAATGTTTTTCCTCCAACAAAGGCAGCCAATAAGTCATACACTCCATTACAAGGCCCAGAGAAGTGAAATCACATAAAAGAGACATGTGATGATTTTTTATTGTGTATTTTTCAGTGGTAGCATTGTCACTGCCATATTCAATTTCAATAAATCGATTAATTATTGGCCCTTGGTGTGGCATGTTCGGTTTCTTCTTAATGAAAGGACAAATGCTGCATGCCAACGAAAATTGCGAATCAACACGGTTTGTTAGCGACAACATTTAACTGTGACTGAGGTGCCAGCTTCATTCAAGAAGAAATATGGTCCTCTAATTCATCATGACACCCGCATAGTAAAATTTGATCGGCTGACTTTCATAAAAGTGACAATTTTTCTCATCAACAAGACTGTTCTGAAACAGAAGTCGACTTAATCGCCTACAGTAAAAGTTGCTTCAAGTTGTCCCAATCGAATACCAAACTTGAATTGCGTCGTTTTAAAAAAAAAAAAATTAACACCGTTGATGGTTCTAAACCTGACTTTGCCCACTCTTGTTGAGAAAAATCTTTTTTTTTTTCTGAAAACTTTCCATCAATGAGCCAATCAGAGTGTACCTCACTAACAAAAAATGCTCCCAATGAGAATCAAAGTCCCCTTTCTAAGCCCATAAGTTGTAAATCTCTTCGCACGCATTAGCACATTTTCAGGTTACTTTTTTCCGGCACAACAAAACAATATTTTTCCACGAATAAATTTTAAAAATAATCCCCGTCAATCGGTGATCCTGTGTAGCAATTTTCAGTCCATATGTTCGGTTCCGCATTATTTTTACTCAATGGTGCACAGGTTGAAGAGCCTCTAAAACGTATTTGCATTTGCGTTCAAAATGTACCCCCAAAGGCAGCACTCATTTGCATTTGTCCACACATGCGTTCGTTCGCCAGAAAAAAGGACAAAGATATATTTCCTTTGCATTTTCATCATATATTTTTGGTTGTTTTACAATTTGCATTTATACATCTTCCCACAACATAAATTGGAGTAGCGTGTTCACTGCAGCTATAGGTGTAAGTTCAACCTGGGATCGAGTGGGGGTGGCAACAGGCAAACCCTGAGTTTGGCAGGTGGTGTAACATGGTAGAAGAAAATCCGATTTCCTCGAGGAAACAAAATGCCATTTCGAAAATAGGAAATCGATGGCACCCTAGGGACAGATTTATCTACGAACCTGTCAATGGCACTGTGAACTCTTCCTTCACCTATATGAGATGAGCTTCAATTGCTTTTGAAGACGCATTTGCCCCATGATACACGTTTCGTTCGTGCGTCGTTGTAACTCGATAGTTATGGGCACATTTCCAGCTTTCTGTATACAGTTGGAGAAATAATTTGCTGCGATGGTATGCGAAGATTGAAAAATCAAAAAACGCCTTTCTCAGTGTTAGTTGTTGTAACGAACTGTCTCGTTCCCAATTAGGGGCAATTCGAGCTAAATCACTGGTTATGCACTCCGACTTGGATGCTCCTTAACAAGCTCGCCATGTCTTCATTTGTTGCAAACATATTCGCATGTTATTGCGAGAGCGCAATAAATTTCAATTACCCCGTGTTTACAGCATTATTAAGTATGTATTCCATAAGTGAATATTCCTTTTTGGAAAATGGCAAAAAGCTCTTAAAAAACCGCCGCCATTCCTTAACGCACGACAGGCATAGGGGTACACTTGTTCCTTGTCGTTCCATTTGAAATTCATTGTTTCTACGACGACGGAGGAGGAATAACATGATAGGAAAAAAAACCGAAGGCACAAGTCAATCCCATAAATTAGGGTGCGACTTTCGACATCCTTCCCTGCCATCGGATTCCTTTCAACTTACATCGTGTGCGCCACATTTAATATGCATCATCGCAAATAACCGCAAAACAGCGAACGCGTTTCTTCTTTAATAATGCATGCAAAAATCGTTCTACGGGGGAAGAAAAAAATTATGACAAATGTACACTTCGACGAGTGCGCGGGAGAAGCCATCGCGCATCGGCTTCGCAAGATAAACTACTCCAGTGCCAAGACGGCGAACAGATTTCCATAATGTTGTGAAAAATATTATAGCAGAAAACACTTTGTGTTTTGGGATAAACATTTTTTTTTTGTTTTCCAACGAGGATCTACTTCCATAAATAACATGCGAAATGTGAATGTCCTTATAGGGGACATAAATTCACGGTGCGGAGCCTGCCTGACTTTCGGCGCGAAGGAATGGCAATAAAGTGAAACATTCAATGGGATGTCATTCGGCTGGGGTTAAGTGATTTCGAGCAGGTGCGAGCAGTGCGTTGCGGGGCCAGTATTGTACGATAAAAAAAGGATTTAGGGGAGGCCGATGGAATGATTCGTGTGGGATGTATAGTAAATTCCTTTTTGATGTTATCTAATAAGAGTGTAGGACATCATCTAATGTCCGAAGATTGAGGAAGTATCCGTTTTAAATGACAACCCTTTTCGACTGGAGAGTAGAGAGCTCTTTATGTGATTTATTTGAAGCGAGTCGGTTAAGGAATTTAATAAGATGATGATTACACCGGGAATGGTACATCGGGGACTCGTTGTGTTTGTTGAAGTGGAACTATGAGCACTTGAGAGAGAGATAATTTCTTATGTCCGAAATATAAGGGAATTCCAGATGAGCAGTCATAGTTGTAACGAGAGACGGTCTGCTCCTCAAAGTGACTTGAACCGTGAAAGTCATGAAATATGCTGCCTGCAAACAGACCACCTATGGCGGGCAGAGTTGGTGTGTCGGATGGCTATTATATTAGAGCCATCAGTCCTTGAGACTTTGGCAAAATCCTTGAATGTAGAGGCCTTTGCAATTTTAAAAAGCGGGCCACCACTAGCTATAGTATTTAGCGTAATAACACGAGTCCAAAAATGTACTAAAAAACTTGCCCCAACAAATTTGATGAATTTCGACGCATGTGTCCCAAGTGTCCTTGAACGACGGGTCGAAAACGCTCATATTGACGCAACCGAATTCATATAAAAATTAGTTAAAAATGCGTTGAAAAGCGCAACAAAAAACCCCAAAATATACGTGCGGAAACAGGAAAAAATGCCCAAAAAATCCATCAAAAATAAGGTAGAAAAATACGTAAAAAGATCATTCCATAAACGTCAAAAAACTAAGTAAAAATCAGTAAAAAATGCGCCCAAAACGTGTATAAAGATGGGTACAAAATGGCCAAAAAAATCATCAGCCAAATTCAGTTAAAAACGCATCAAAAATCCGTAAAAATATACAAACGCGTCCAAAATACGTTGAAAAGCGTCTTGAAAACGAGTTAAAAAATTCGTCCGAAAACACTCCAAAAAAACGCAACAAAAATCGGTTGAAAAACGGGTACAAAAGTGCGTAAAAATGTCTCTCCGCAAACGTCCAAAAACGCATCAAAAATCCGTAAAAAAATGCGTCCAAAGTGCATAAGAAAGGGCTCCCAAAGCGTCAAAAAATAAACTCATCCGAAACACGTTCGTACAAAATGAGTAAAAAAGTATTCAAAGCTCAAAACGCCTCAACAAACGCATAAAATACCTGAAAAAACGCATTGTCCAACTTCAGAAAATACACCATACAAAACACAACATAAATCAGTCAAAAAACGCGTCTGAAATCCGTCAAAAAATTAGTCCTATGCGTTCGAAAGACGCGTCCCAAATTCCTAGAAAGACGAGTACAAAACGCGACAGAAAACGCAGCCAAAGTCTGTTAAAAACGAGGTAAAAAACATAGAAAAACGTGTCCGAAAACACGCTATAAAACGCCTCAAAAATAAGTAAAAAAAATGCGTGCAAAATGCGTAAAAAAGTGCGTCCAAAAGCATCAAAAATCACGTAGAAGACTGGTTGTTTTCGGAAACAAAAATCCGTTGAGAAACTTGCGGAAAATCGGATCAAGAAACGAACACAAATGTGAAAAGTTTTCCTTACAAAGTTACACATGAACCTTCCACTTACATCTGACTTATAGCTCATTCTGTAGTCTTCATCTTCTTCATTTACCACCTTAACTGGGCACCTTTTCTTTATACAAATTTGAAGTTCCTATGATCACACTCTTAGCCTCCTGAACGGAATTGAGTTCAGCTTTTAACAAAAGACTTCGAAGCCTCGAAAGCCATATGACAAAATGTGAAACTGAGTCTATCTCTACAGTCAGTGGATGTGAATGCTGATCCCCTCACCAGTGGGGCTTGAGACAAACCCTCTAACCACTGCACCCTCCTAATCGAGTAAATAAATCGGCCTCACCTAGTAGCTTACTACCACCATCTGATTTATGTCAGGAAGTCAAAATTCTGAAAACTCAACATAAAGATATGGCGGAAATTCTTCATACGCACACATGCTTGAAGATATGTAATACTACCCCAAGAAAACACTGGAGTATGGGTTATCATTTCACCGAAGCACTTTAAATTTAATTTATTTTCCGAAAGGATCAACGTACGAAAACCTGTACCTCCTCTCCAACTACAAATAAATATGTACCTACTCTTCGTATCTACTCGCTCATAGTTATGTATGTGTGCTTGGCTTGAGGAATATATGTATTTATATACTCAGCCTCACATCTTTCGGAGCATTCTTAATTTACCCCTATGCAAATCAATGCCAGGGGACCAGACCCTTTTGCGTTAATGAGTTTTATTATCTTGTAGAAAGGATTTTTATATTAAAAATTAAAATAAGGTTTTCTACTTCTCTCCGCCGCACTCGGGTCGTTCGGCGGCGACAACTGAAAGCTGTTGACGGCTCTAGATAAATGAATGAATGGTTTTTGGATTTATGTACTCCACGATGGGTCGATACTTAACCCTTTCCTGTCGTCCCATTCCGCTTCCGAGAGTTATCCTTTTCATATATACGTACATAGCGAAACACATTTTCAACATTTCGGAAAAAACGATTAAAATGCCAAAAATGTTGAGTTTGTCAAGATTGCAATTTTCAAAATGTTGCCTTCTGCATTAGTTGTGTGCTTAATTAGATTCCGCACATACGCACAGATTTATTTCAATATTTTAATCAAAGGATTAACTTATTTTCATAATTTCCTCCTCGGTCATTATGTATTATGGAAGTGGACATGAAAAATTTCTTATGCAGGAAAAAAAGGAAATCTTCTTTATATCGGCTCTTTGTCGAGGATAAAACAATGTCCTCCACATATGCGGCAACTAAGAGGATGTTTGGCTTTTGCTGTGCATGGTTTTGTTCTACAAAACATCCATTTTGCAATAAAGGAGCGGTGGGTGGTTTTTTTGTTCTCGCAACAATATTTTATTTGAAACTGAAACAAGTATGTTGACTGCTCGCCATAGTCGGCTTCCGTTAGAACTGTTACCATTTAGGATATCTTTTGTTGCATTGTTTCCGATGTATCCAGCTTTTTTTCTGAATACAATTTCTCTACTGGACATGTAAAAGGACAATAGCTGAAAGCTGATTGAGGGGAAAATGTGTTCCATTGAAGTTGAATGAGTCGAATTATGTGGTGGAATTTTGTTTTTAAAGCTACTTTTATCCAGAGATTACTCGATGAGGGCCGTTTTAAGTTTGAAGTTAAAGAAGATAGTCGGTGGTTGGGAATGGTGCAAAGCTGCTTATTCAGAACTTATGCATTCTAAAGGGCTAATGAAATATCATCGAAAAAGTGGCTTCGCTAATCTGCAATAGCTACCAAACCAGAAGTGTGGATTACTTACACAAGAGTTCTTTGTGGGTGAGAAACTTTAAACACGATTTCAGTTTTTCAATTTTTCCATTTCCATCGTTCAGGAATTATTTTTCTTCGAATGGAATCCAATCAGTGCTGGCCGGTGGTTGATTTGTTTTCGTAGGGAAAAAATAATAAAATATTTTTCTAGAAAATTTAAAGATAGTTTTCTTTTTTGTTTGATAAACTTACTTCATAGTTCATAGACACAATGATCTCCGCTGTCTATCCTGTTGTAGAAAATTACAACAAAGTGACAGTAAATTTTTCTGACAGATTTCCTGATATGATCGCCTAAAAGTTAAGAAAAGAACTCATTTTCATACTGTTTCAACTTTTTCGGTTGCATTTTACGGCTACAAAGGACCATTCACATCACACATGAGACCGAATTGCAAATAGGCGACTTGCGAACAAATCAATTAAATTACATTTATGAACTGAAAATTGCTGTTTGTTCTATCACATAAGCATTATATTAATTAATCTAACATGTTGTTAGAACGTCTGACAAACATCCGAGACCATAATCGGCATAAAATTGTAGATCCCTTCCATTCGTTCCAAAAATGAAGCTCACACAAAACGAATGGTTGTGAGAAGCTAGGCCTTGGGTCCCTACGGACCTGTTGCGCCAACTAATTATTAACTATTAATTAACATGTTGTCTAAAAAATACGCCGAGTCTTAAATGATTTAAATAGGAAAATTTTCAATTACAACAATTTTCCCCGCGAATTGAAAATTCTTCCCGCAAACTGTCACAATCATAATACAGTCGCGATTCACAAAACCACAAACGAAAAATTAATTCGATCTTAACCTTAAAAAATTAAACTGAATCGCGGGTATCTGTGACTAAAAAGAGTTATCATGTGAATGAAATGTCAGAAACTCTGAATATTCGAAATTCATAATTCGAAAAAAAAAAACCTTTTCTGATTTCAGAGCGAATCTGAATATTTTCGCCGATTTGCTTCAGATTAACCAACACAAGTGCGTTTGAGTTTGACAACTAGTGGAGTTTGTTTACGTTTTCGTGAAATTTTTCAACTGCAAAGAAACGCATTGCATCGGGTGGATTTATTTCGAATGCCTTAATATAAAATTTAACCATTGAATAGAAAGTGCTTAAGCCCGGTGACATCCAAACTCATCCCCAGACAATTCGTCCCCTGCACCTAGCGACACCTACATCTCAACTATACAACTAAACACTTACCATTTTACCACTCACCCTAACCTTTCGAGCTGTAGTCTATGGTAATTAATATGAGCAATAAGTGTTACCATATTAAAAGTCAACTTGAATTCGAAGTTTGGTGGTGGCCAATTGTTTTTGTAAACCATTTTGTGAAATGGAGTAGGTGCTACAAAGGCAGATTGTATTCACTTATGAATGCGGACACTTGGGTGTCCCTTATTTTTCGATAAGACGCATATGTTCTTTTTTATTTATTTCATTATAAAACGCAACCAGTACAAGTTAAACTGAAATAGCAGCACGTGCCTGAGAAAATTTTGATTGCATTTTTAGTTTTTAAACGGGAAACACGTATTTTTTAATCGGTTAACGATGCCACTGCAATTAAGAAAAATAAAAAAAACATTTACTTAGTGGGAGATGTAAATTACCAAATAAAGGGTGCTAAATTACCGTCAAATCGAAAAGTTCTTGCAGTTTTCTTTTTTAATATGCGCGAAGTTAAATAGTCAGCGAAACTGCAAATCATGTTATTCGTAAGTGTACTTTTTTTTGGGAAAAGGCAACAATCCCTAGAGAATGATTACCCAACTCTGTGAAAAAGCTTATAAATTTGTATCAAGCTTGGAGAGAATTGCAAATTGGACGATTTGGATAACATATTTGACCTAGCTCATGCTAGGCGATAAAATGATGAACAAAACCTCAGCGTCGTTGGAGGATTTAATCCCTGAAGAGCACGACATATTTACAAGCTCCGACGAAAGCAGTGTAGGTCTTCTCACTGCTCCTAAACCGTCATCTGAGGCAACCTCAAAACGAGGAAGATAGGACACTGTTACTTAAAAATTAGTCTCAGCCTTAGACAGTCGTCAGTCTCTGTTTATATACTTCAGGCTACAGTGGAGGCTGTAGGGGCTTAACTTTGTGGATTTTCCAATCAACAAGTCTTCGATTCAACGCGTGTGGACACGGAAAGGTCAGAAAACATTAAAACCAATTTTCAAAATAATATTCCAGAGGTCGTCACTGTTCACTGGGATGGAACATTGTTACCAAGCTTGAATGTAAGGAGAGCTAAGGAAGAACGACTTCCCATTGTTATTACTTTTGGAGATGCGGAACAACTTCTATCCGCCCAAAATTGAAAAATTCTTCTGGTGAAGAACAAGCTAAAGCTGCTTCTAGAGCAATTAAAGACTGGAACTTTCATGATAAAGTCCAGATTATGTGTTGCGATACAACTGCATCTAGCACAGGTCGCTTTAATGGACTAAAAATCAGGTCACCAGGACCCAGGTGCAAAAGTTGAAATTGAAATAAAATATTTTGCATGTCAAAATTGTTTGTTCCAAATTTTTCATACAGATTTTTAATGTTAATTTTGCTGTTATTATCAGTATTAAATAAAGGGTATGATTAAAAAAAAGTGTTTAGCCCATATAAGAACACCCCGACGGACACACAATCATGGATGGATAAATATTTTTGCGAATGTTTGGCTTTTATTTTCCCATATTCACTGAAGCTAAATTTATTTAAACAATTTATTTTCTCAAAAAGCTTTTTGTTTTAGCTGATCGAAATAAATTAAATATTTACCGTCCTGAAATCTTAAAACTCCATACAGGTACAACAAGCATTTCCAACACCTATATCTTCTTCCCAGCTTAATATAAATTTGGTACCTACCTATTTCCAACATATGTCATTAAAAACAAAACTTTAACAGACTACTCAAATAAACTTTGCTTGGCGGCAAAGAGGTTAAAAATTATCTACTTAAAAATTTGTGATACCAAGTGTTAAAGCGATTCGATAACTTGAGAAAAAGAGGTTTAATGAAATTTCGTGTTGTCTTAGGTTTTTGACAGTTGAATCAGTGTAATCTAACAAGTCATCGGTTAATTTAAAGCGGGCCATTTATTCCCTTGTACAGTTGAAAGTCATTTTGATTGCTGAGTTGTGTGCTGTTCATTGTTTGCTTTTCTCGTCCCACAAGAAATTAAAAATCAACTCTATCTAGAGCCTAATTTATCGAAAAGGGGCCGCAATCGTATGATGGTCAACAGAGACTGTTACCATGCTATGGTTATTGTTTTTCGGCCGCAAATAAAATTGGCAATAACCCGGACTTTATGTGGGTTTCAAGATGATTCAACCATTGAGATCTTGACCGCCATTTAGAATGCTGTGCTTGACTGTATAAAATGTAAAACATTGAAAATACTGTCACACTATATAAAATGTAAAATATGTACTGAAAATAATGTCACTTGATACTGAACTTCAGAGCAATCGGATGTTTAAAGTTTAAAGAAAGTTATTTGAAACGCCAACTTTTCGGGGGTGTTCATGACTAAAATCTTGTTCCTGTGATAAACTTTTGAGAAGGGTTGTTTTTTTTTAGCTTCGATCCCAGCAAAAGCAAAGTAAATAAAATAGGATTTTCAGCACGCAATTACAACAACTACGCTCTACTTGACACTTCGAGGACTCACATTAGTTTATCTATTTAATTCAAAATCGCTTACAAAGTAAGACAAAAGTCTTGTAAATTTTGAAAGCCTTTAAATTAATTTAAGAATTTTGAATTTAATGTATTTATTGAGCTATTTACATCATTATTTATTTATTAAAAATAAATCGAAATTTAAAATGAGAAAAATGAGAAATGAGTTGTTGTAATTGCGTGCTGAAAATCCTACTTTACCTTGCTTTGCTGAGATCGAAGCACAAAAAAACACGCCTACATTGTCATTGAGTAGAGATTCACCGATTCAACGTCTTTTGACACATTTGCTCGATATTTTGTTTCTAAAAATCCAAGATCACAAAGTTCTAAGTGAACTAAAATCCCTTTGTTGAGATTATAACGCTGACCCTTCGCAACATTTACATGCAATAAATTCATTTCCAGTCATACAAAACAAGGACATCAATCCGTCTTTGGTTGTTATCTCTACCGCCCGCATAATAATTAACTTCGCAGTAGTTGCAACGACTAGGATCCTCATAATTTCAATGGGGATACAACAACATAAAAATCGCACAAGAGCTCCCGGAGAGCTTCCCTAATGTCGCGAACTTGCCGATGCATAAAATTAATAGCTCCGTACTTGCATACATTTCATCCTTGAGTAAATCCACTTTTGCGAATATTCTATATCTCCTCCATGGCAGTCAACCCACTGCACCGCTCCAGCTGTACGTAGATACACATTTTTGCGCAATATTTCCACGAGAGATACTTTTTGCTGTTTACTTATTTTTGCACTGAATTCCCGCAAAGGATGCATTCGCCAGGTAAGCATATAGTCAGTCGGAGTCCGCCTCCATCCTCGTACTCTTAATTACCTAATTAAAGTTAAATTACATTGCGTGCTTAGACACATTAAAATTTCACAATGTATGAGCATGAGTAGCAACGGCAATAAATTATGTTTGCCTTGCTTCCAAGGCAAACAAACAGCGAGTACACCTACTGCACGGCAAGGATTCCGTATGCCGTATCCTATCCCAACCGAAGATGTCTCATCTACTTGTCTACTGATGGTTAGTAACAGTTTTCTTCGATTAAATTAGTGGAAGCGATGGTGGTGGCTTCCCACCCTCAAGACGTTGCTGCTTCTAATGATTGTCTGTCGCACAGAATGTAGCCCAGGTATGACATAGTAGTCCCACCCCTTAGCGGAAGTCATTGCACTCATCACCTGCGTGTAGGTGGTGATGTTGAGCGTTCCGAAGCCGCCATACATTCTTGTCAACACGAATTATTTTCGAGAGCGCAGAGTTTTATTAGACAAATAAGTGCTGGGCTCCATTGTGACAGGGTCCCATCGTGTGACGACAGAGTGGTTTCAGTCGCCCTGGCATAGACTAAGCGATAAACATGAAAGCATTGTACTTTGGCTTTGTCTCGGGCAATTATTATTACAATTAGCTAAACGGGCTGGAGGCTGATAATGTGTCTTGTTGAGAGCCCCGGTGAGTATGGTTTTCTTGGTTGAGAATTATGGGGCCACGTTGACACTGAATGAATTTTGCGCGGTAATTAATCAAATGAGGGCTGCTGCTCTCGGTTGGGGGTTTCTTGGAGAATGATTACGGGTTATGGAGGGTTCTTATACTGGTGCTCTTTGTTGCTGGATTAAGGTGGTTCTGTCTAAGTGATTTTAATTGGCCCTAAGGTAGCAATTATGGATTTATCTGAAATGATGAATTGGGTTGAATGGAGGTCCTTGGCGGATATATATCGCATTTAAGGTAGAACGTTGTTAAATGGTAAGTTGAGAGATTAGGGTTGAATTGCAGATAGAGTTCTTGACCAATCAGATGTTGATATGTAATTTGTGGACTTTTTTTTCCGTCGGCTTTTTTCGTCATAGACGTTTTTAAACTATATTCGTTCAGGCGCAGCGGCTTAGTGGTTAGTTTGTTGGACTACTAAGCGAGGGGTCTCAGGTTCGAATCCCGCAAGAACCCAAATTCCAACTTAGGGTTTTTTTCCACTGCGTCGCCTCTCGCGAACGTCTGACAAACATCCGAGAGTATAACTGTCTTAAGAGCTTCTCAATTAGCCGTTTGGAATCGGCGTAAAATTGTAGATCCCTTCCATTCGTTCCAAAAATGAAACTCACACAAAACGAATGGTTGTGAGAAGCTAGGCCTTGGGTCCCTTCGGACCTGTTGCGCCAACTAATTAATTAATTGTTAGATAGATATTTATGGATGGTGTTTTTGAATGGACCTACAGTCGCTGCCCTCTACGAATGACTGAAATGAGAAGATTTTTAAGACAGCTGTACTCTTGGGTGGCTGTCAAACGTTCGAATAAAGTTTTTTTCTATGTTTTTAGGGGTCGAACTTGGGAATCATAGTTCAGTAGCCAACTTGTCACTGCCAGCTATAGATGATACGTGCAATCCTCTCTTTAGAATGTGAATGATTAAATGATTCTTAAGGAAGGTTTAACAGCCGCTGCCAAGCCATTGAATCTTGTAGAAGATCACATAAACGGCAAACAATTTGTGAACCCATCCTAGAATGGAATCGAATCACAAATGCAAAAGAGGTAGAGCAGTAACATAACATGTCCAACTGACAGTTATTTCGTAGGCGGTGCTACCTTCGCGACTTCAATTCACTCCAATTTGCTAAGTACCTCAATTATAATAATATCGAAGGCTTAAATATTAAATTTCGTAATGATTGCCTCCAACCGCATGTCTCCGCTATTCTAAACACTTTAAATTGCCCTTTTCGCAATTTAGCGAGCTAAAACTTACCCCTTTCATAGGTATATGGAACAACAACAGAGTAAGTGTTTGCTACTCACACCCCGCATCGCCAGCACATGGAAGACAGCAGCTACAAAATAATAGAGGCCACAATCTAAACCCATTATGGAATGCTAATCACAAGGACTGCTGTCAAAACGCTATCTGAATACTTTATGCCGTTTAGAATTTTCGAAAATCGCACAAACGGTGTAATTTATGGCGCTCTTACAGAAATACCATATTTTTCCTCATAAGGGGGGAGCAACTCCATATATTTGCCAAGCACACGTACAAACGTGTGTAAACGACTGTGAATGTGAATGTTATTCGGGATAATGACACTACACCGACAATAGAACATCGAGTGGAAAGGAACTTCAATATACAACGAACATTTCTCAACCAATTCCAATTGCGCAGAGCGAAACTACCGCCATCGAGATGTGGGTGTAGCGTTGGTATGCCAAAAGGATCTTAAAAGGCTCAAGCTGTGCACTTGGCTGGTAAGTGTAATTTATAGAAATAATAAGTCAAGTAGTACGAGTAGTTTTGAATGAGATAACAATACGCATTAAGTGGCACGTACGGGTGGAAATTAGTCGCTGGTTGAGTTGGGATCTTCGAGGGTTGTTGCAATAAGCCGCAGATGTCAGGATACCTAACTACGCAACTATTCCGGCTTCAACAATTACCTGCCAAAATAAAAATGATACACTACTGAGTTGATAAAATCAACGAATTCTATAGAAATCTCTAACTCTCTGCGAACACGCAGCAGCTTCCCTCTTTGCATCAGTACTGTTGCATTCAGCAAATACCTACAGCCCTTCAAATGATGAAAAAGCCTGAGTTCGTAGCTGCATGTTGAAGGAGTAAGTTTTTTTTTTTTTTTTTGAATGGAAAAGTAAAATTATTACATAAAGGAGGGTATCTAACAAAGTGGCGTTTAACAAGCCGTTAACGAGTGCCCTTAAAAACCCGAATGAAAAGAGCATACTCCACCAAAGAAAGCCGGCACAATAATACATCCCTTTTGTTGTTATTTCATTTTGCATCATTTTCCATTTGTAAATTAAGTGGCAATTAAGGGATAATTTCTCCATCCTGACATCTGGATTTGCATACCCAATTGATACACTTTCCTACCAAAGTTTAAGGTTCTTTCCCATAAAAATCGGGAAACGCTTTAAGGAAATACTCGCATATCTTAAAGGGTGGGTATAGGAAACCTCTTAAAATGGACCAAAATTGGAATTTAAAAAATTTAAAAACATATAAATCGCGGATTCAAAATCCCTGCCTGACCCTAAATAAACAACAACAAGCGAAATCGAGACCGAACTCGATTTTCGGGGGATTCGGGATTGTATGTCAGCGAGGAGGAATAACAAAAAAAAACGAGGAGATTTAATTAAATGAAACCAAAGGAATCGACCCGAAAGACAAAGAATAAACGCTGAAGACAAAGCAAAAAAAAAACAAGTGGAAAGCTACGAATCATTGTTATAGTAGTGACGGTGGTGGCCTGGAACATGGCCGCGAATGTGGCGGGAGAAATTAAAAATATTCAAAACAAAACAGAATTTTACAGACAATAAATCAAGTTCGCGAACAACATAAGGTATTTCGTTAGGGGTAATTTCTGTTCAACAGACGTTGTTTTTTGGAAAACCAAAGAGAAAAAACCCTGATTATGAGATTGGGGTTATTTTCGTGAGCCGTGTTTCTTTTTGCTTCGGGGTCGAAGGGGTTGGGTGTTCATTTGAAGGAATACTTCCGTGCCTTGCACTCGCTCACAGGTAATCGTCCTATTGTTTGTGAGATGATGTTTATGGGAACAACTTTGTGACGATACGATTTTTATTTCTTAGAAAGTTCAAACAAACCCATGTCTCAAACCAAAGTAGGAGAAGTTTGTTTAATGAGGTCGCTACTACTGGAGACTAGAGCTGGAATTTATTGCAAAGTTGTAGATAGAGTGCATGCTGCTTGGACTCTGGGCAGACGTTTCCTTTCTTGCCTACGGAATCCATTTTGTATTTTTGTCGAAAACCGCAACTAGACAAAAAAGTTATCCAAACAGTTTTACGTATTGAAGAAAGTTCTGCGTGTATTTTTTCAGGGTTCTGTGACTAACTTGGATGGATCAGTTCTGTAGCGATCTCAATTCAGTCAAAAGTCCCTAAATATTTATATCAGGTTTCAGTGTGAAATTTGTCAGATAGGGTCTAAAAATTTGGTCTTTTGCCGATCTATCCAGGCCAGTGATACCACTTTACTTCAATTGAAGTAGAAAAATTAAAATCTGCTCGCTACTTCGCACTATTGCTAAATTCTTTGTACCTACTTCACTTTAGAAATCCCTTATTTAATTCGCTTCAATTTAATAAAAAAAAAAACTTAAATCTACTTTAAAAAAAAAAAATGGCTTACACTCTTTCATTGAAACCCAGATTCACATTTTAAAAGAATAAATTGCATCAAACTTTACTTTAAACACAAAATTTATTACAATTTTCTGACGTTTACTATTTTTTTCCTTTTAATTTTCTGTCAAGAGGTGATACTTTTTATTTTGTTTTGGTTCGTGTCCACTTGTTCTGCAAAGTTTAGGCAAATACGTGAAAGAATTATTACATTAATAATTATAATATTTTCCCCAATAAGCTCTGAACAATCAAGATTTACAAAACGTTTTATGGGCATGTTTTATACATAAAACAAATACGGAATTAAATATATCATCAAAAATATGATTTTGGAATCTACTTCCCATATCTTAAGTCTACTTCACTTTTTGGGTCAAATCTACTTCGCTTTTTTTTTTTTTTTGAAATGGTAACGCTGCTCGGGGCCAGACGTTTTCTTTTTACATTTTCGATGTTTATTGTAGGCTTAGCCGTATTTTATTATCAGCGTGATCTGATCCGAATCAGATCACGAAAATAAAACAATACGGATCATAGAAAGATTTTATTTTGGAGTTGTGGCAACAGTTGCTTTCAAAACACGACGGATAATGTATGAGTATGACAAACTTCATATTGCCACCAGCCATGTTGCAAACATTCTGTACAACGTGACAACCACAGCACTCTCTCCACTAAACTCAGCCTCCTTCACTCCAAGCCCTAACTATACATAATAATTATAAGTCTAAGGGTCTAGTTCTAAGTCTTAGTTTTAAGTTATTGCAATAGCTTGTATTAAGCCAAATAAATGGGGGTTTCGCCCCCACCAAATTCAAATTTAAAAAATTCAAATTCAAGCGAATGGTTTTTTAAAACATTTATGAAATGTTCTCGATTTGCTTCAGAGACATTTCATAAGCATTTGTCAAACATTTCTCTTTTTACGGGTGAAGACGCCAATTAATTTTTACGGCCAAAAGCTCGAAAACAACAACATCGCTTCCGTAAGATGGCGCATTTTACTTCTAAAAGGAAATCAGCTTACAATCAGTTCGAAATGTAATGAAAATCTTACTGCAGTTTGCACCTCTGGTCCGCTTAGATTGGAATTCTTAGACAAAGTAAATGACAGCGGTTTAAGCACGAGATTCCAGAAGAACAAACTGAAGTTAGTTGAAACTTAACATTTTACTTTTTATAATCATACTCATAGATGGCGTTTTCACAAGTTGTGTTTG
This sequence comes from Cheilosia grossa, assembly GCA_963082955.1. Taxonomy (NCBI): domain Eukaryota; kingdom Metazoa; phylum Arthropoda; class Insecta; order Diptera; family Syrphidae; genus Cheilosia; species Cheilosia grossa. Next base: position 39,362,929 of record OY720145.1, on the reverse strand, counting down.
TTGGCATACTCCGAAGAGTGGTCGTTCTATTACATTTAATAACTTTTGCATTTGAAGATGATGAACTCAGCAGATCATAAGCAGCATTGCTGCGTTCGGTTTCTCAACCATGGTTAATCCCTTTGTCACCGCAGCAACATAGCTCTCTCCACACATTGAAAATATACGTCTTCACTTCACATAAAATTAAAGCCATTACTTAAAAAAAAAAAAAAAAAACCCGGCGGAAACCTTTGTAATTAAATTTTTCTGTAATATTTTGTGATAAAAAAAGAAATTTGTTTCCCAAAAAATAGTTTTGAAAATAATTTAAATTTATGCAGCCTGATAGTTTCCACTTTTCATTATTCAAAGATTTTCTGGACATTTGTATTTTATAGGGAAACTTGTGAAACAAATAATTTACGAACTGCGAAACATTTCATAAACATTTTTTTTGTTAAGTTAAGTAAATGTTTATGAAACATTTGCTTGAATATTTATGAAATATTTCGCTGGTCTGGGTATACCTTTATAGAATGAAAAACCAAATTTTGAAGGACGGGAAAATTATTTGATGTGAAAAGAATGCTTTTTGGTTTCTTGTGTGATGAAGGGGGTTGAATATTTTAGCTTGGCAACGTGATTGTGTGGCTCGGCTATCGTTTACAGGCACACCAACTTTGAAGAATGAAACGAGCCACCTGGTGGGAAATAGTACAATAAATTTCCAGACCATGAACAGAAGATTTTAACGTCTTGCGGCCTCAAGTACTTATTGGACATCAGCGAGTAGTTGAAGTGCGAACTTGACTTGATTTGAGCAAGGCAAAATTCGTTTTCTTCAGGAAAGATGAAGGGAATTGTCTACCGAACGAGAAGTTGATGCTAAGTGTGGATGCTATTCGAATAATGGCATGCGACTTACATTGTGGAGTGCTGACAAAATATCAGGCTGGACTTGGGCCAGTAAAACAGACCAATCCGTCTCGTTTTACATCCTACTACATTTCAATGTCAACTATACTCTAGTGAACCCCCATTGAACTCGCCCTTCTAAGAAAAGCCCATCGAACCGCATCGAAACATCGTCTGAGAGTTTAACACTGCATCCCTGTTTTTACCTACACGACGTTAAGCCCTTTTGCTTCAGTCTGCTTCTAACCTCTCGCATAGACAATTCCAAAAAAAAAACTGCATAAACACAATTTTGGGGTTTCGAAAATAAATTTTTCCGCTTAGATGGAGAAATTTTCACGGCACCTTGTTATCCACTCCATAGAGCCAAGGGATGGTGTGGAAATTAATGTTATTACTTTTGTATACCCGTCGTGCTCCTTCAGACACCGCACTTAGTCCTTGGTACATAAATAAGAAGATTACGCTGTGGAAACTTGTAAATACTGCCACTGACTACGTAGGCAATTTCCGAGCGCAAACACTCCCGATAATATGCTGCCTCTCTGTATCACTATATCGCAACAGAAATTTACAATTGTATCTGTGTGTTGTACGGTTTGCCAAAGACTCGTTAATTTCCGCTCTGCATTCGGCAGAGAAAGGATCCAAAAATGCTTTGCATTTTCCGCAAGATGATTTTCACTGCCACAACTCCTGCAACCTTACAGGCTGTCATTCTTGCTCTATGCTGTGTGGCTTATAAAATTCTAAAAAGGATTGGCCCACATTAGGCGTCAGTTCAGTTGCAGAGTACGGGTGCATGTATTCGGGTGTCGAAGTTGCCTCGAAGACGTTCTGGTGTAGCGCAAAAATTTTAGTCAATTTGAAGGCCCCGCAGATGGGGCTGGTGTAGAATATGCTTTGAAGGGATTTTCGCTTGATGGAAAACTCATTTTTCACTCGTCGTGGTAAATTATACCGTGTTTTCGAAACGCGATGTTTGCATAAAATATTTGCATGTCTGCAGTTCTTTTGCCTGTTCATTATAGGGAATAGTATTCTTTGCGGTCGGAGAGGTTTTATTTACGTTTATATTGTGGGGAAGTAAACATGTGCTCTCGGGAGAGTAGTACAGAGACTGAGTGTCTACCGTTACAGTCACATAGTCCTCTTGTTTGGGGTTTGAAAATATGCTACTACCTACTTTTGCCCAAGGTCTGTATGTGGAGAGCACTTATTGCATAGTAGTAGCCCGTAATCATGCCAAATGTAAAGTAGATCTGATAATTTATTTAAATTCGAAAACAAAAGACTGTATATATCTTCTTGTTATAAACATTGGTATAGATGGTTTCCTGTTTCCGGCGATTTTGATGAGATAAGTTAGAAGAATTGACACCTCGTTGGTTGTCGCTAAATTTGAAATGAGCAACTCAGCACTTACTTATCTTGAGCGTCAAAGTGTGGCACTATCGATTCTACTTAAGACTAAACGAGCCCTGTCACTTCAGGGCTTATAAAAGAATTATCCACAAGCAGAAAACGAGGCTCCAGTTATTAATTTACATTGAAACACAGCTCTCGCTTTGAACTCAGCGCCACTCTTCAGAAGAATTCCGATGACGGAAAGAAGTATCCTTTAATTAGATGGCTTTCCCCAACTTTCTTCTTCATCTGCATCTTTCCCTCCAAGTATTTCCATATAAGAAAGGACGAATATGCAAATTAGGAACATGAGTACCACTCTCCCTTTCACTGTTGCACACAGATCCCAAACCAATGTTCTGAACAAATACCAAGTCTCAACATCAAAACAATTCATAACTTTTCAACTTAACGATCTTCTTTTATTAGCAAAATGCCAATCAAAAATAATTTCTTTATTTCTCCATTGTGTGCGTACCGAGAATATGCGGAGAGCGTTTACCTTTTTCTGCGAGAACCAGGAAAAAAAAACCTACACACACAACACTCCCACCCACCTTTGCCCAATGCAAATATTTGGAATTGTAAACATTTCAAAACCAGGCTCAACCTTAGTCCTACCTTGGCCTCACATTCATTCGCATTCGGTCCTCCTTCCTGTGGAATCTTGTAAAAATCGAGGCAAACTCTCCACCATTATACACACCAGCAGCGGGTTGGTAAACTGAGCAATTTTCAGGACTCTGTTGAGTTTTTTCCCGTATACATATTTTCTTCCCTCAAAGTATAGATGAATGGCGAAATAAAAAACCTCCAGCACAGTGGATTCCAAGGGTAAATACGAAGAGAGTGCAACATGCCCCGCTATCTGAAGGAAAAGGCTCGATGAAAAAAGGAAAAAATATACCCACTTTGGTTGAAAACTCTCGAAATTCATAACGATTCTGGAGTAACTTGTGAGTCTGGGACGAACATCAAGCATCTGAGCTCACGCTCTACAGGGGTCGGGCGGTCTGTCGGCCTGTTGGTAGACTGGTTGGTTTCGCGGCTGGTCCTTGCAGGATGTCTAATAAAAAATTTATAAATGAGCAATTCGAGACTTCGGCCACAGATTAAAGGTTTCCCCCGCGGACTACACGATGTACGAGGACGAAGATGACGACGACAGCGACAGCGACAACGTTAGCTAAACTCCTGATTGAAGTTGGATGCGGGTAGGTAATAAAAATATAAAAGGACTTCCACCACAAAGAAGAACAAAAAAAAATGCGAAAGCCATACCACGGGATGAAGGAAAAGAACAGCGGAACAAAATTAAAGGGCTTTAGGGACTCACGAAGTCACAGCATGCTAAAACAATAAAAACAAATCATTGTTTAAGTTATGGTTACAATTTTATTGTTTTTAGGGTGAACGGGCGGGCAAATGAGGCTGCTCGCCATGGCAAAGAAGGTGGAAATGCAATTTTCATAATTTTCTCAAATTTTTTCACGCGATAATAGTATGGATGCGTCTCTGCGGCTGGGGGAAAAGCGGTCCTTATTGATGTTGGCCGATTATTAGTGGGGTTGCAGGCAGGGAGTGAGTGTTGCTTGCAGTGGAATTGTTGTCCAACAAGAGGGAGCAGGGAGAAACGCGACACATGGGAAATTCCAACCAAGTATATTTATATTTATGGAGATTTTCTTAGTGGTCCAGCGGGAACTGTTTGCTCAAGCGAAACAAATGCAGGGTGGACCTAAATATGCACTGTCTTAATATCTCTGCAGTAAAAAAGTCGTACATCTCGGTCCGAATTTTTAGTGGAACTACAAGGCCATCTCATAGTGGCAGTTCCAAAATAATGCGACAACTACCTCAGATCGATTTCCTTATTTTACTGTAACGAAATGGACTTGGAAGAGCCATCACTTAACCTTCATCCATCGTACCTGCGAGTTAGTAATTAGCTGGCACCACCGTAACCACAGCAGCGAATTAGTAATCCGAAGTTGTACACCCAGATGGCTTAATAAAACGAACGTGACCATTGACTCCAATGAAGCCCAATTCGAGGTCCTTTTGTAGTAAAATCATTCGAGTTGAATATCCAACCTGTAGGTGGTGGTATCGCTGGGCAGAGGGTTGAAAGGATAGTGAAACGAATTTGGTAAACCTTTGGGGGACTTCCTTCTTTTGCTCCTTTCGTTTTGTTTTAAAATGTTTGCCCACTTTGCCATGTGACCAGAATACTCAATGAGTTTGGCGGATTTTCTTTTTGGATACCGCTATACGAGTACATACCTGTTCGGTCATTGAGATGTTTGCTCAGCTCATGGAAAAACAACACGGAATACTAATGCCATCAGTTAACGAAAATCCAACAGATAACAGGGAGCATCGTCGGAAAGGATTGATTTGATGAAGACGGTTGGCTCACTTTAACAAGGTGTTGATGTCAGTAAGGAATTTAATTTCTCTTCAAGTGGAATCAGTCAGGATGTCCTTTATTTCGCGTGAATGTAAAGACTACATACAGTGGAATCTAAATAGAAGAGGTCGGCCGGTGAGTTCAACTGCAGTAACGAGTTGCAACATTAAGTGAGGTGCGTTCCAGGTTCTTACAACACTGATGAAAAAATGCTTACTTTTGTACTGATTTCAGTACTAGTTCACTTTCCCGAGTACCCAAGTACCACTTCTCAATTTTGAGTACTTTTTTCTATTTTTTGAAAAAAATCGAAAATTGAGGATAAAGATTATAAAATTTAGCAAGATTCTAAAAAATGGATTTTATTTGTGAAGTGGATGAAATTTTTGTGGCCGAAGAAACCGAATTTTTCGAAGAGCTGATGGAACAGGTGAATTAACTTCGTCCTTGTCTTCGACTTTTTCGAATGAAAAAGCGGAGGACTAGGGCTTAAGTCAATGATTTCGATGTCGTGGATTTTCGGAAATATTTTCAGCTAAAATAAAGAGGCTAAATTCATAATTAATGCAATAAAAATGAGACTGAGCACACAGCAAATAAAATCAATTTCCAAGAAACAAATAACAAAAAATTAATGTCATTTTATGTGAAATTTAATCTGTATGTTTAAATCGAGCTCAAATCTATTTAAACTACGAGTTTAAATGCATCTTTATCCAACGGCCTTAATGCATGTTTTTGAATAAATATTATAAATTGAAATTCTAAATCATTGAGTTTAAAAATGCGGATTTAATTGCAGGGTGTAAAATTAAATCGAAGTGAATAATATGTCCGTTTTCTTTTAGCTTTTTTTTGAAATATTTATGTTATGACATTAAAACAAAAATATGTACTATTTTGTACTTTCTTTTCAGTTTTCAGTTCAATTGAGAAAAATCGATTTGCATCACTGATCTTAGACGACCAGAGAAAGAGAACAACGAGAAAAAGAGAACAACGTCTTCGGAGCTAGTTCGATGAGCGAAAGAAATGGAAACGGACTGTTGCCCTTTAACCAAGCAAATTATTATGACTTATTTCAAAAATTGCGGAAAATTTAAATATAAATGTCACTGCCACAAAATGTTGAATACAATTTGTCGACTAAAGAAAGCTCAGAAACGAATAATGTTAAATGAGTACATCTATAATTTATTCAATAATATTAATAGTTCACAAATAATAGTTGTTAAACTCAGGTTAAGTACGGTAATAATTTAAATATCTATAGGTGCTACAAAAATGAACGCTCGATGTTGACGTGCTCCGATATCTATGTCGTTCCGCATGGGCAAGTTCATAAGAAAAAGTGAAGTGAAGGAACTGCCAGGTCAACATAATTCAGGTGCCTGAATTCACCACATTGCAGTTTTTTGAATATTGGAACCAGAGACGATACTGAGACCCCCAACTCGCAATACTCTTGCCGCTGGCCCCCTCAATTTTTTTTACAAATGAATTTTTCTTCAATAACTGAAGAAAAATGGCTCAAAATGTTTCTATTTTCCCTCAACCATTATTGTTGATTTTTCATAAATATTTTAAGCAAAAGTGCACTTATTCCTAAAAATAAAATACTATCCACACGTAACGAATAATTTCAAATTCAACGTATAAAATTCTATGAACGCTGCCCGCAGCTTTGCCAACAGCGGAAGTTGTGCTCTTTTTTTGAGCTTTGCCAACAGCGGAAGTTGTGCTATTTTTTTGAACGTGTGTTGGTGACCGGAAATTTTTGAAGTTTCGTGACATTTGTCAATACGATTTTCTATGTATCAATACTAGCGCAAAAAAACGTCACAACCCCATAAAAATACAGCTTGTAGGCAAGTAACGGAAAATCGGCCGGAGTTGGGGGTCTCAGTATTGTCTCTGTTTGGAACACTTGGAAGTTGGAACTAATGCCTCATTTCTAATAATTGATCTCTAGTGTATAGGTATAGTTGTTCACAATTAATGAAAAAAAAAAATACCTTCTTCACATGGACTCTAAAATTGTTTACTTTGCTCACTTTCGCCAAAAAAAAATATTAAATTTTGTTTGTATTTGATCCATGTTTCTAACTTTTTATTTAATTTCCCAACAACATTTATTCAGAAGAAGCTACCACTATGGCAAAAATGCCTCAAGTCACATTTCAGTAATTTCGAGTTCTCTAAAAGAAGATTCCGTTCGCCGACAAGTTCATTAGGGAATCCATGGTTGACTTTGTGGCTGGCAGACAAAATTGCGACCATCTACATAAATCTTAAATGAACGCATACAAAAAAGAGTACCTAGTTATCGCAATATAAAGCCTATTTTTCCTTTTTTTAATTTTTGATGAATGAGATATTTTATATGAACTGGGAGAAATATGCTTCACAGTATTTTACAATTTAAAGCTCTAAGAAAATAATGATTACCTCTAACTTGTTTTGGGTTTAAAGTAACGTACGATTCTTTGTTTGATCAAATTTAAATCAAACTGGATTTTTTGCTCTTATCAGGGCCTTCAAAATAAGTTGATCATTTCATAAATGCCAACGGGTAAATTTGGAATCTTAGGGGTCTCTGGTTCGATCACAAAGAATCACATGTGAAGAAGATTTCCATTGGACCACTTTTCGTGAACTTCTGACAAACATCCTACAACCTAGAGTAGGTATATCTGTATTGAAAGAGCTTCCCAATTCAGCCAGTCATTGTTATATTCTGTATAAAATTGTTGTTGTATAATGAGAAATTTCAAAATGGGACCTCCACATAAAATACTAGTACAGCAAAAAAAAAAACAGAGATTGCAACGACATGTATATTTAGTGGTCAATTAAAGAAACCAAGAAACAAGAAGAGAAAATACGACACGTTCAAACCAGAGACAATACTGAGACCCCCAACTGGTGTTTTACCGAAAAAAAACACCAGTTGCTTCCTTGGCAGACCAGCAGCAGTCAAAACGTTGTCCCAATCATTGCTTCGAATCCAGTACTACCAGCAGTCTTGATGCTGATGATGACAGTGATGCGATATTCTTGTGCCTTTAGACGAATCTGTTCTTGTTGATGTCACGATTCTCCCTGTCAACCTTGGCTTTGGTTCTCATCTCGTGCTCGAGTTTTTCTCCTTCATTTCGATCTCGTGTTCGATGGTTTGCCGGCGCATTGCCTCTTGGTGTGCGACACTTTCCTCTTGCCTAGTAAGTGTTACCGGTTAAAGAATCAATTCATACAACTTTTACTATATTCTTACTTTTGAAATTGTCCTCCTGGATACGTTGCTGCTGCGACAATTGATCTTCATAGCGGCGCCTTGCCAATTGGTCTTGGTCAACTTACTATAAGGGTCTTCATACGCTCTTCGTGATCACTTTCGCCTGTTCAATATGTGCTTCGTTTTCCTTGACTTTGGCCATACAATCTTGATGGCGTGTGTTCTCCTGCATAGTGGACAAATCAAGGGCTTTTATAGCATCATCTTGAGTGGGAGCTTGCGATTTAACAAACCTTGAAGAAATATCTAATAATTAAATATATATAGTGAGACAAATTCATTGAATAGTATGGCTTACTTATATCGATTCCGATTGATATTCATTGTTGTCTCCAGTGCGATCCATTGCATATGTGTAAGGTTAGCGAACACCTCAACGTCGGCTTCTTCATTAGCTGTAAGACAAATATATTTAATTATTAATTGAAACACTTAAAATATACGAAAACTTACATTTTCTCAATTTGTTGGGGAAAAAATACAATTTGTTTTCCATATTTTGACAGTTGTCACTCGACTTCTGTCAAAAGGAATTCACCACATTTTTTTGATTTGCTTTTTTTGTTGAAGCTCACACGGCTTCTAAATTGACATAACACCGATAGGAAAACAAAATGGCGAATTCAAAAAAAAACTGAGGGGGCCAGCGGCAAGAGGATTGCCAGTTGGGTGTCTCAGTATTGTCTCTGGTTCAAACGTTATAAAAGATTGGAATACGTTAAAATTTAATGTACACTGACTTCGTACATTAAATCCAATCTATTTTTTATTTTGGTTTTTGTACATAATTATAGTTTTTAGAAGTAATACCCTATTCACAACCCGCCGAAAGCTGGGTTTTCGCGAAAGCTTCATCGAAATCTGAAGTTTTCCCATAAATATTTCAGTTTTAAAAACGAGTCGATCAAAGTCGTTTTCGTTGTTTTCGTGGAAAACGACAATGGTTGGGTTGTTGTAAGAAACACACCTTTTGCAACATTCAGCAAATTAATCAGAATGGCTGACAGAACAAATGTCACAACTCACAACTTCAAATCATTTTCCACTGTTAATAGATGGGCTGATAATATTTTTAAATGCACTTAATTAATTTTATTGGTTGATTAATGCGATCGAAATTTGTAACCAAAATAGTTTGCACCGAAGTTCAACGACTGAGACACACCTTATTGAAATGTCAAACAAAAACTATGTAGAGTTCGGTGTGAATGCATTGACTAGTTTTCGACGAAAACACGATTTTCGGCTCGGTGTGAAAAGCTTATAAATGTCAAAATGTGTTAACAATATATTATTTGTTTAAGTATATTGAGCTGTCATTGATGTCTTTCTATGAATGTAGGTACAACAAAACATTTATTTGAAAAAAAAAAAAAAGCAAATTTATTCATTACGAAACACTTCTTTGCATATGTTTTGTATTCTTTTTCACTCAATAAAGAATAAGATCCTACTTAAACTGAAAAAAGGGTGATTTTTATAATTTTTCAAAAAGTGGGGCCAAGGTCCTGAGGTTCGAAAAGGGGCCAAACGGCAACGCTGAGGCCTAGGGTACCTAAACGGACCTGTTGCACCATCTATTAACTAGAAACCTGACATTTTTTTTCTGATTCAAATTTCAAAAGTTCTGTGGTTTTGCATTTCATTTTTAAAAAAGTGCCGTGCATCCCATTCGCGAAAATATTGTTATTTTTCCTTATGGAAATAACACAGTTATGAAGCCTTTGACAATTATTAAAAATGCAAGAGGTAAAAGAATTCTTAGAAAATACCCAGCACCGTATTTTGAAGAAGAGTTCAATTTGATACGCAAACTGTATTATGGCATGAATTCTACGATTCTTTATGCTGCATTTAAAACGTCACACGTTCCTTACACGAAGATTAAAGGGATTCCCAATACTAAATAGCCGTGTGACCGAAAGGGACAGCATTAAACCGGTCATCCTGTTTACGTGGTAGGAATTATGGAAAAGTTCAGCGTGATGATATTTTTATAATGATGACTTATGAAATGTCGCTTTGCCATAAAACAAAATGGCTTCTAGGAGTGATGAACGGAAAATTATTTACTTAATTCGTGATGACAATTAATGCATTTTCGGTTTAATTTAGTGAAACTAACTACCACTCTCATTTGAAATGTTTTAAATCAGAAATAGAAACATTTCCAAGTGACTGCAGAAATGTTAGTATTTATTTCCGTTTTATCTATAATAGAACTTCCATGACACTTTAGGCGTCTGATTTGTGATCTCATTCTTACGCCTTTGTTAACATTGACAGCGGACATACGGATCTCTTTGTCCTTCTCGTGCAAAAACTAGTGTTCGTGTTGTTGTAAATGCAGTTTCAAGCTGGAAGTTCTTTCGGAACATAATCAAAAAGGTAATAGAACTCTGAGAATTAAAATATTTCGCTTTTCCAAGCAGTTATTTTAAGAGGTCCGGGTCTGGAAAATGCTGCAAAATCCATCCCATAAGTCTTGGAAAGTTGGAAAAATTAACCAAAATCGGCATATTTTTTGGAAAGTTTCTCGAGCACTTTTTATCCAATAACTTTATTTATTCTATTTCCCTAAAAAAATATGTTTATGGGACTTCATTGCATAATTTTTGCGATACAAATTGACAACGGCGTTCTGCCTAGGGTGATTTTTTAAGAGGTTTAGAACTTGTTTTAAAAAAAAAACACAAAAAAATCGAAAAATGAATGAAATATTTATTTGAATCGATAGTTTGAACCTTGCAATTTAATATTTAAAGATAATTTCATGCAAATGTTGACCGCGGCTGCGTCTCAGGTAGCCCATCCGCTGAGTCCAATTTTGGCATACTCTTTCACACACATCGGCCGGTATCTCACGAATGAATGCATGGATGTTGGCTTCCAGTGCGTCAATCGAAGCGGGCTTGTCCCTATACACATTAGCCTTGGCATACCCCCACAAAAAAATAATCTAATGGTGTCAAATCGCACGATCTAAGCGGCCAATTGACCGGCCCGAAACGTGAAATTAACTGTTCACCAAACTCGCCTCGCAATTGCGCCATTGTTTCGCGTGCTGTGTGGCATGTGGCACCGTCTTGTTGAAACCACATATCATGCAAGTCAAGCACTTCCATTTCGGGCAAAAAAAAGTTTGTTATCATCGCTCGGTAGCGTTCACCATTGACAGTAACGCTGCGATTCGCATCATCTTTGAAGAAGTATGCCCCAAAAATGCCGCCGGCCCATAAACCGCACCAAACAGTGGCTTTTTCGGGATGCATTGGTAGCTGTTGCAATGCTTCTGGCTGATCTTCACTCCAAATGCGGCAATTTTGCTTATTTACGTACCCATTCAACCAAAAATGAGCCTCATCGCTGAACACAATTTTTCGATAAAAAAGCGGATCCTCGGCCAGCTTTCCAAGAGCCCATTCACCAAAAATTCGGCGTTGTGGTAGGTCGGCTGGCTTTAGTTCTTGCACCAGCTGTATCTTAAAATGCTTTACGCCCAAATCCTTCCGCAAAATTTTCAACGTAGTGCTGTAACAAAGGCCTAACTGCTGGGAACGGCGCCGAATCGACATTTCGCGGTCTTCTGTCACACTAGCTGATACGGCCGCAATATTTTCTTCACTACGCACAGTACGTAAACGTGTTGGTGGTTTTATGTCCAACAAAGTAAATTTGGTGCGAAATTTGGTCACAATCTTCCGAATAGACTGCTCAGAAGGTCGAGAATGCCGATCATAAAATGGAAGCAGCGCGCGATGAACATTTCGAACCGAGCACGAATTTTGATAGTAAAATTCAATAATTTGCAAGCGTTGTTCATTTGTAAGACGATCCATGGTTAAATTGCAAACCAAACTGAAGCTGTTTGACAGTGACACAAGGTACTAAACACACGTCAGCTGTCAAAACCAGTGTTGCCAAAACCAAACCAGCTAAAAAATCACCCTTTAGTTCCAAAAACAGTACTCAGTGATGCATATGGTTGTATAAGAAGATTGACTGTAAATTAGTGTCCTGTGTGGGCATTTCGCACCTGCTATTAACATAGTACATATATACATATCTTTTATATTCTTATAACTATTTGCACTGCATTGTGGCTCTCACTCCAAAACTTAATAGTTCGAATACACAAATACAATGATTTCGCACCTCGATGGGCCATTTGTACAACTCCCAACAACCTACGACCGATTTTCTCCAAAAGACACAGCATCCTTTCTACAGCTAAATGGTTTAGACTGAATCTAATAAATTATGTCCAGAACGTGGTAGTCCAATGCCATTACCATCGCGCATATCTCTGCAATCTGCACAGACAAAATTCCCCTCCAATGCATTGCACCCTTCTTCGCAACTTCCTTTCACATCCTTTTTATGGGGCGAATCGCGAAAAAAAAAACCCACTCCTAACAACACTTCTTTGTTATTTTAGCCATTCGGCTTATATCTTCGCACTTCTCAAACCAAGATGGCTGTGGCAAGTAGTCCATTGTGCCATCATTACTCATTATTACAGGCGTTGGAATTCATGTCCCGACCGCACGAAGAGATTAACTTTTAAAAAATTTATGGTTTTCAACGCATTAGGTATGTTTTATGTTTTTATAATAAAACCGAGGGATGAATTTATGTTGTTTTAGACATCTTAAAATATTTTTTTAATGTCCTGCTGAGTGAGCGAGGATGTAGGTCTAAAAGAAAGGCCATTCAACAATAAGAAGGTGGAGCTGGTGCTTTTAAGTGCCCGGTGTGGAAGTTCTGTGCGCGATTTTTGAGCGGACACGCTGGATGTAGAGGTGAGGTGTTAAAAATTGATGTTTAAGTTTAATGCTTTCGCGCTTAAGTGTGTGCAGTGCATTAGTTAATTAGCATGGAGTGTAAGTGTAATGTCTGGTTTAGGAGTAAGTATGGTCATCATCTGCGGTTGTTGCTGGGATTTTTTATAAGACATTTAGTCGGAGAATGGTGAAAACATTTTTATTAAGATGAAGGGTGGAATAACTTTCACTGTACACAGTCTGGTAAAGGCTCTTTCATTAAGGACCTGACAACTTATTTTCTAAATAAAATGCAAACTTCTTGAGTTATCTGAAAAAAAAAATTTTTTGTTGGCTTGAATTCCTATCAAAACATTTATGAATAGAATTCGACTTCGTTCATTTGTCCACCACGGGAATACGTTGAACCCAATTTTCGTTGACTCGGCTGCATATTTCGACCGCTATTTCTCGTTTAATATTGGCGCTGAGCTCATCTAACGTCGCCGGCTTGTTGGCATAGACCAATGATTTAATGTAGAACTATAACAAAAAAGTTTGGAGGCGTTAAATCACACGATCTCGGCGGTCAATAGACGGGTCCGTTTCTCGAGATAACACGTTCACCGAACTGAGACTTCAATAACTCGATTGTTGCACCCGCTGTGTGGCTTGTGGCACCGTCTGGTGTCCAATTCATGCAATTTTCAATGAAATAACGTTCCAACGTGTCTCTGTAGCTAATACCATTTACCGTAACATGACGGTCATTTTCATCGACGAAAATAAACGGCCCAGTGACGTCACCGGCATGAAAAGAACACCCAACAGTTACTTTTTTCATGAAGCACATGAGGGTTCGCATCTGTCCAGTAACGTTTATTTTGCTTATCAACGAAGCGGCTTAATCAAAAATGCGATTCTTCGTTGAAAATTGAAAATTGCTGTTAACGCTCTTAAAGATGCAACCACCACCATTTCGGTAGTAAATTTTAATTATTTGTAAATGTTGTTCCTTCGTGTATTTACTTCATCATGACAAAAATGTTGATTTAACTAATTATTTTGACATTGACAGTTCGATAATCGGTTTATGGGTGCGTTCACACTGATCGTACTCTTTTCGTATAACTAAAGTTCTATACAGTTAATTGTAAATGAGCCAACTCCATTTTCATACAGTTTTTGAACAGACTCTAATAATCTCACAAAATATGCGTGAATATGAAAACACACCGTCCAAGTATGAATGTATGCGGTATGTATGCCCCTTGTTTTTTTAAATTTAATTTTGTTGTCCTTAAAAACAATTTAATCACAATAAGTTTGCCTATATGAATTACACAAAAACACGCATTTTTGATTGTCATATTTGTGTATTTTTGGCGCCAAAATTATCCAATTTGGTTTCCATACCTGCAAGCACTGCAGTACAAATGTCAAATTCTCGCAAGCAATTAATATGCCGGACAATAAACGTCCACCATCATTTCGCAGCAGCTGCGTACATCAAAACGAAAAGGAGGTCGAAATTGTTCGTTCATGATTTCGTTGTGTCACTTTTGTATGGGATTGTTCGTTCCGGAACAGCTGCGGACTACGCTTTAGGTTCGTTCGTTTTTGCAAACGTAAAATTATTAAAAGTTTGATAAGGTTCTGCGCGAATGCTACCACGTTCTGAGAAAATTGGGAAAAAAAGGGAGAGAAATGCAACTTGACCTAGTTGCGACTCTCTAGTTTTCATCTGCACTTTGAGGTTGAACAGCTTGTCTCGCAAGTTGCAGATCAAAATTCTGGTGACTTACTAACAACTTTAGTCGCACTTCCGATTTATTTTCCAGCCTCGTCTATGAGGTATAGAGATAGAGACCGTGAACCGCAACTGCTGTAATCAACATTTGGCACTCGATAGTCGTTAGCAATTAAAAGTTCAGAATGAACACAAAATATAAGAAATTGAGAACCAAAGAAAAGTGAATTGCAGCAGCTAAAGGTGCACTCCACTGCATTCACTTACACGCAGAGGTACAGATGAAGTTGGGCTGTATATTTTCAGCAGTGAATTGTGTTCTCGAATTACTTGTAACTTGTATCGAAGGATGAAAAAATGCATTTCTTGTTATGGCTACTCCCTATGTGCACCGTCGTCGCCACGTATCTTCTCAGTGGTTCAAGACTATAAATATGGATTTTCCTCCACAGTTGTGTTGTTGTTCACCTTTGCTGAATGGAATGTAGAGCCAACTTTCCACGGGACTCATTCTCATATCCAGTTTATAAGGTATAGCTATACTCTAAGCTAAGCCAGTGTGATTTGTTGCCGAATCTATACCTACACATGTTTATGAGGTTTTTAGTTCAAAATGTTAAATACGCTAGGTTTCCATTTCTGTGCAGACCCAAAGACATTTTGTGAACGCTTACATGTAGGATATGGGGGGTGGAAAATTTATGGCGTCTTAGCCATCCACAACTAATTACAACTTTGTAATTGGTGAGGTTTTTGTTTTTCTTTCCACGTGATAGTCGCCTCGTTGCAACAAAATTGAGATCCAGCTAGTTCATCGAAATAGAAGGTAGAAGGGTTTCCCATTATTGGCTACTAGTCAATAGTTAAATAGAACATAAAAAGTAGATAGTAAGAAGCTCAAAAGATGGACTTATGCATTGGGTGAAATGTTGATGCCTTCCTCGTCCGAAGACAAATTAAAAAGCTGTAGAACAGCCGATGGTGAATCATTGATTGCTTGCGTCAGTGATTACGATGTCAGAGATATTTCCGGCTAAAATAAGAGACATGGTGGAGGCTAAATTCATAATTAATAAAATAAAAATGAAAGTCGGCACATGGCAAATAAATATAATTTGACGTGAAATTTGATGTTACCTACGTAGGTTTAAAACGAGATAAAATCTTTTTTAACTGTTTTAAATCCGCATTTCAATGCATCTCCTTCCAGCGGGCTTAGTCCATGTTTTTGAGTGAATATTATAAATGGAAATTTAAATCAAAAAAATTTGGATTAGATCGTAAAATGAACTTAAACCTTATTTACACTCGGAGTGAATAATATGACCGTTAGATTCAATAAAATATGATTTGCTTCGTGCTTGAATGTAATATTTATGTTATGGCATTCAAAAAAATGATGTGCTATTTTGTACTATTCAGGGCACTCATTATTCCGTTACTTTGAGAACGATAATTGTTTGCACGATAGTAGTCAACGATCTCGTCAATAGTTTGCTTTCCGTTAATCTGTCAGTATCGTCTCGTCTATCGATTATTTATGCAAATCATGAGAGCATTGAGTGTCCTTCAGAGACTCTCAAACTGTATTGGAAATTCCAATGAGATGTCATTTAAAATGTCATAAATGGCTTTTTGGCAAACAATTTTGTGTTTGATGCCAGCAAATTTTAAAATCGCAAAGTGGCAATAATTCATCTTTGTTCCTATAAACTAAATAATAACAAATAACATCGAAAAAAAAAGTATTATTGTTAGGTCAGCTACACCAAAGCAAATGACAATTTTAACCGCTTTGATGGATGAGCAACCCGACCTGTCCAAGGGCTATAACCCAAATAGCTAACAAGAAAAGTGAGTTATTTATTTCGGCCCTTATTTATGAAACCAACTGTCTTATTCGGTTATTTCCGCTTCGTATTCTTCGATTGCTGTACTAACACTATCAATAAAAAAAATGTTATGGAGCAGCACAAACATTTGCAAAAATCTCAATTTTTCGGGGGACGTAAACCTAATTACTTTTCCTTTTTTCAAGTATAATTCTATATCAACATTAGGCCACCATGTAATTTAATGTTATAGGGAATTAATGACATAAGTTTTGCGCCTCTGTAAAGAACAATACACCTTTCCACGATATTTATTTCTATTTATTGCGAGAGGTTCATAAAAAATAAGTCTAAAATGTGGATAAGTCGTTATTTATACATGTATTTGAAAAATATGTAAAGTCAATTATTCTTCTTGAAATTCACGAAAAAATCGTTGGCTGTTTGCAGAATATACAAATCAATGCAAAACGATACCTCATTAGGTATCGCTCAAATTGTGTCGTCTGGGCGATAGTGTTTCGACGATTATTGATTTACGTGAAGCAAATGTTCAATCGTCAAAAAGATATCGCCTGGACGATAGACGGTTATTAAAGTTACGTGAAGCAAAGTTATCGTCGAAACGCTATCGTCTGGTGATAAGTGACATACGGAATGAGTGTCCAGTACTATTTCTTTTCAGTTTTTAGTGCAATTGTGAAAAGCCGAATTGCTTAACTGACAGCGCTCTTTCAAAAGCGGTTTCTCGGATACCAATATAGGGTAGACTGGGTACGGTTGAAACACAGGACGGTTGAAACAACACAAATATCTCGCGAGCCATACGCGCAGTATGTATGAGTATTGGGGGTGAATGAATCAAAAGCAAGTCCTTACACGAATTCCAGTCCTGCGTCATTCGTTCGGCGGTTCAGTTGTAAGTGAGAGCTTGTGTTGTATTTGGAGTATCAAAAGTAAGTATTTTTGTTTGGTTATTTTTTTTTTTTACTGGGGTTTCTATCCATGTGAGATTGTTGTGTGTATTTGTTTGTATGCAATAAAGAGTGTAGAGTACAGCATGATGACAAGTTTAAACGTGTCAGTGTTGTTTTCGTTACTTTATAGATTTTTTGCTTATAGGGGGGGTTGGGGACGGTTGAAACAATTTTTCGGGGGACGGTTGAAACAATGAGTTTACTTATTTTTCGTGTTTTATAGATGCCCCGAGATGCGTGGATGAGAAATCATCCAGGAAAGACAATGTCAATTTATGACATACCCGGGATTGTGGCATCAGCTATGCCACTTGCTTTAACATCATCAAACATTCAAGCCGGGTTTCGAAAAACGGGAATTTATCCATATAATCGGCATTTGTTTACAGAGCTTTGTTTTCGCTCCTTCATTTGTAACGGATAGGCCAACTCCAGAAAATGCAACAGAGGCAGATGTTATTTCAATACCAAATATCCTAACTAATGAGGAAACGCTGCCGCTATCAGCTTCACTAGAGATTCCGGTTAGAACTGAAGAAGGAACTATTATTGATGATCCAGGAACCTTACATTCTCCTGATAAAAATTACAGCAGCATAATTGAACAGGCGACCTCGCCAAAACCATCTACAAGTGCTCAAGCAATATTTTCTAGTGGTCCTATTGTGTTTACACCGGAAGCAGTACGACCTTTACCAAAAGCTCTTCCAAGAAAATCAAATAGAGGACGAAGAACCAGAAAGTCTACAATATACACCGATACACCAGAGAAAGAACAAATAAAAAAGGAGCATGAAGCCAGACTGAAACGAACCAAAGCTAAACAAGCTAAGAAAAAGTGGGACGGAGTAGAAAAGAAAAGAAAAGTTACGAAAGTCAAAAAAAATAATACAGCACTGGAATCATCAGAAGAAGAGGAGTTTTATTGTCTTGTCTGCTTGTCAACGTATTCAGGGAGCAGATCTGGTGAAAATTGGATACAATGCATCACCTGTAAAATGTGGGCTCACGAAGAGTGCACAGAAGGTGGCAATAGTTACCTTTGCCACAATTGTGATTCGGAATATTCCGACAACTGAATTTTATCGACTGAATTATCGAAATAGAAGTAATGTTCCTTTTGTTTATTTTTAATTAATTTAATGAAGTAAGATTTTTATTTTTTATTTTTGTTAATTTTGTTTTGTTTAGAAATACTGTTTATTTTTTTTTTTAATTCTTTATAAAATAATGAAGTGATGAATATTGTCAAACAAAGCTATTATTAAAAATAAAAATGGATTAAATATGTAATTAAATGAAAGATTGTGTTCGTGTTTCAACTGACCCCAACAACTGTTTCAACCGCCCCTGGTATGGGGACGGTTGAAACAAATTATTATTTTTTTTTAATATGATGTACTACGCAAAATAACACACTGATTACTCAAAAAACACTTTCCATCTATACATAGAAACATGCTCCTACATTTCACATAACTTCATCACCGCTCAGCTTATATATGGCAATAGTATGGATGGTATAAGCGAAATTGTTTCAACCGTACCCAGTCTACCCTAAATTGGTTTTACTTCCGCATGTCCAAATAGAGTAAAATAGTTTGCAAGAAATTATTAAAAAGGGTGATCAAAAATTTGAGGGGTAGGGTAAGTGCGTGTAAACAAAGCCGTGGTGGACCGAATATATGTAAACATAAATTCATTGTTATAAAGCTTTAGACAAAAACCAATTTGGTATGTCAAACTGAGCAACAGTAAAATTTTACTCTTCTTCGGAAAACTAAATTCCATAAATCTTCTGGATGAGTTTGACGATTGCGTCATATAAGTGTCGTTGTCCATTAAAACCTGTGTTACCTCTAATAAACTCGTATGAATTAGATGAGTACTTTTAACGTGAGGCGTTAACAGATGCAAATCTACATGCAAACAGACAAACAATTTCATTATATGTAGAGATTTCTTCTCTCATTCACCCATTTTCATTCGTTCTGTCTATCCACTCTAGGTGGAGGAAGTTATCTCTTTATAGATGTAAAGGAAAACTGTCAGGCTTGCTCTAATCACCAAGATATCCATGGCTCATACGATCCTTTACGACCTTTAGAGTGTAAGTATCTGGAGTCCCTACAAAAAACAAAAAAAATATACAAAAAAAATACAAAAAACAGCCAAGGAAATCTCATAAACAAACCTCGAATTTAATTAAAATTACCATTTGATAAAATAAACTTTTTCGCTTGAGCCAAGTTTGCTTAGCTATCACAGAAACACACACAAGAATAACACTCAATATTTACTTTCGAACATTTGCAAAATACACGCTCGAAGAGAATATTTTTCATTTCATCAAAAACTCCGCCACCATTAATTAATTTCAATAGAAACGAAAGTTCCTCATAACAAACATAATTCACCCGCAAAATAACACCCCCACCCACACATATGTAGGTAAACCATACACCATAGGTACTGTTCGCCTGGACCAAAACGTGGTGTGTTCCTCGGGAATTTTATAGTGATTTCTAAAAAAATGAAGCATTTATTAAGCCAGTGGATAGATTAGTTATGACGAAAGTTTCAGCGCCACCATACCAACTGGCAACTACTCTACTCTGCTAGTGGGCTAACTTTTAGCCGGTGACAAATCGCCACTCAGCTAGATTAAATGAGCAACTCTGGTCGGTATCTCGGTGCGGTCCTAGAGACTGCCAGCTACTATCTGGACTATCTGGGAGGTGGCTGTTTGCTTCGAGGAAATTTATTAGCCCTCATATGGGAGAAGAGGCGGCTGGCGACGTCGTCGTCCGTCGGTCAATCGTGTTATAATTTATGGACAAGCGGACAGCCGCCGGGTGGATGAAAAATGTGAGCACATTTTGAGTCCTTGTGCATGTGTGCCAACAATTCAAAATCACTTAATAACATTTCCAAGGATAATAAACATTTATATTCACTTCAAGTCGATGTTTTGCTATGGCGCACATGCAGAAAATAAATAAATCATCCTTGTCATCAATGGTGGTCCTTGAGACAGGAAGACGATAAATCTATATCGAACTACTGTTCTGCAATAAAAATGGCATAAAATGTACATACGTGCGATGAGTTTACGCCATGCGTGTTTAGATAAGGATGGAGCTTCTTTGTCGCCAACAATCTCTTGTTCGCCTTTCGGAAAGTCTGGCGTGGATTTTGCTTCAAAGGCTTAATCATAACCAACTTTGCGTATTTAAACACAAATCCCGATGACAATTCCTTGACGGAATCGTCCAACAGTGGCGTCCAGATGTCCAGCCAGTTCGAACTAAATTTTACGTAGTTTCGTCTTTGTATGAGTTGCTTTGACGATTCAATAGGAAAAGTTTTTGATAAGCCATTAATGAGTGCCCATATAATGAAGTGGGATACTGGCCTCTTTTCCAAGTAGGCAGTATATAACGCAGAGGGTTGTGGTAGCTTTTCTACGGAGGCGAAGTCCATGACTGGCTCGGTCGAAACTTTCCGTCAATTCTTTAGAGTCGTTCAGTCAGAAGCTTCGGGAAAATACATTCATTCCATCGGATAGAACTGCGACAGGCAATTTTGTTGTTCAGAGCCTTAGAATTTGAGGATAAAATCCGCCGCCATTCCCAATACCCATTCTGGAAGCATTCGTTTTGATGTGTCTACCAATCCACTCAAGACACGGAATCGTGTGAATGACAATCTGAAAGTGCCACATCGCACTGGGCTTCCAGCAGCTAGATAGACCATTTTGCGGTTCGGGTACACAGGCTGCTGTTGTACTTAAAACTTGTTAAGCAGATAAAATGTGTGAATCAGTGAAAATCGTCTCTTCTTACTAAATACTACTACTAAAAACTGAAGAGAAATAGTACTGACGCGTACAGAATAGTACATCATTTTTTTGAATGCCATAACATAAATATTGAATTCGAGCAAGAAACAAATCATATTTTACTTAATCCAACGGTCATATTATTCACTCCAAATGAAAATAAGGTTTAATTTCATTTTAAGACCTAATCCGTACTTCTTAAGCCCGATGATTTAAATTTACGTTTCTAATATTCACTTAAAAACATGCACTAAGCCCGCTGTATAGAGATGCATTTAAATGCGGATTTAAAACAGTTAAAAAAGATTTTATCTCGTTTTAAACCTACGTAGGTAATATTAAATTTCACGTCAAATTATATTTATTTGCCATGTGCCGACTTTCATTTTTATTTTATTAATTATGAATTTAGCCTCCACCATGTCTCTTATTTTAGCCGGAAATATCTCTGACATCGTAATCACTGACGCAAGCAATCAATGATTCACCATCGGCTGTTCTACAGCTCTTTAATTTGTCTTCGGACGAGGAAGACATCAACATTTCACCCAATTCATAAGTCCATCTTTTGAGCTGCTTGCTATTTACTTTACATACCTATTCTATTTGACTTTTACTTATTTCCTTATTGTCAAGATTATGAAATTGAGTTTTGATCTGAGTTAAAGTACCTACTTAAACTGGCGTGCAGTTTAAATTCAATCGGTGTTTAATGACTGAAAATTATGGACTTGGGTTTAATATTTGGAGTGAATAATATAGCCGTAAGTGAAATAATCTCTTATAATGTTCGATTTATTTCAACAATTAAAAATTGAACAAATGGTGAGAAGTGGAACTGCGTACTCGGTAAAGTCAAATAGAACCGAAATCAGTACAAAGGGAGAATTTTTTGAACCACGCAGCTGTACTAGCACCAAGCAGTAAAGCTCTACTGCGGCTCGACTGCCGTCGAATTCTGGCCTTAAGTATTTTAATTTTTATGCTCGCATGAACTACTACCCTACATTGCCCTTTAAATTGAATTTCTTTATTGTAGGTGCATTGAAGGTTACCATGCTCTAGAGACAAAGACAAGTATAGTCCACACATTCTATTAGCCTTCATAATGTCGCATTCCATCTATTCCTTATAGCACATCTTTGTTATGAGGAAAATCACTATTCTGCTTATAAAATAATTCCATTGTCCCACTCAAACCTTTGCGGAGAAAATATGAAATCATTTCACGACTTTCGCATTTATATAGAGGCCACAATCACACCATCCATCCCCCTCATGCACAACAAATGGCGTGCTAATTTAGTTAATTGCAGCAATTATCTAAATGAGTCGGAGAGAAAAATCAGAGCAATATTTATAAGCGTTTCATTTGTAAGCTGCCTTTATCCTTCTACCCCAGCCGAAGAGAAAGTGAAGTTCTTTGGCACGAAAGAAAAGAAATATTGTAGCAATGCTCAACCCCTCATTTTTATGCTTTGCAGATTGCTCAAAGGAAACCAGTGTGACATGTCGTCCTAATGAAGCGAACGAAAAAAAGAAGAAGAATAAAACTATATCCATCGTTTGTATGAATTAATTAAAAATGCTTAGAGTATTTTGGCACATTGCCAAAGAAGGAGGAAGAAGGGTGACACAAATAAGCCTGCCAGATGATTGTCGCAACATTAATTATCCTGGAGTCACATATTTTTTGGTTATAAAATATTTCGATGTCCTAGAGTTGGGTTTTTCTTTGAATCTTTGCTGTGCCTTGATGACATATCCTAACACAGCGGACAAAAATCAAGATTCAGTTAAATTTACGAATACAATTTTGAAAGTAAATTTTGCTACATTTGACAATGTGATCTTTAATAGTCTTAAACTTTTGTAAAACACTTGTAAATTTGTTAAAGTTATTAAGTCTTTTTTTTTGTGTTGTACATACTTTTCTAAATTGTTTTGCTTCGAAATGTTGTTCGGTAACGATAAGGGCGTGAAATTGTCTACTAAGCTGGGGGTGAAAGTTACTGTATCCGAAAAATTGGACTTTTGAATAGATTCAGTTTCATTTATGACAATTTTGAACTGTTTTTTTTTTTTTTTTTTTTTAAGCGAAGCGAATTAACAAAAACTCTTTATTATTTTGTAAAATTAGCTACATATACAAATGATTTGCACTCAAACCGCGTCCATGAGTTTTCTTTTATGTAGGTATCCTAAAAATGGCAAAATTTACGACTCTTTTAATCGTTGCCTCGATTTTTGTAGTAGACAGGGAGTCTTTTAAGCGAACTAGGTGCCGTGAATTATGAATCTTTACTCGAATAAATTGGTTCGATTCTACAAATTTCCACAGTTGAAGTTTGACTGAAGTTCGGAATATCGAAGTTCTTAACCTAAGTATTTAGAAAATCATGACTAAAAAACAAATCTATGGTTTCCGCAACAGGTCTAGCAACTTACTACTTTTTTTTATGTTTTGAACACACGGCTTTCTCAGAACAATTATGTTCGTCGGTAATTGACAGACGTTTGATTTTCCTATGGCAATGTAAATTTTCGATGGAAAAGAGATGAATACCTACGCAAAATCTTCAGCATTATTCCATCCGTCACTTGTTACGCTAAAGCCTTTGGGTGAATATGCGAATGCGAAAATCAACTAATTTCTTTTTGAAGCTGCTCTTGGAAAATAACAGTTGAATTAAAATCCTAAGGTGAGATTGCTGAAGCAAGTACCGCATATAACTACTCTGCTTCTTGAAACTATTTAGCTCGCCATTAACATACTGTCCCACTTAAATAATTAACAATTCATGACTCCGTACAGAACTCTTCACATCGTATTGCAAAACGTCCTCCCTTTTCCTGCCAGACATCGTCGCGTCGCGCCGTGGGAATAACCACAAAATTGGCCCGATTTGCTGAACCCTCCCCCAGTTAAAATCGACCCCAAACACTCAGCCGTAAAACCAAATGTCATACTGACAAATGGATTCCGTACACAGAGCAATCGGAATGCAAAACATTTATTTACATTATGTCGGACACCTCCTTCATGAATGTTCGAAACCTGATGCCGTTTAAAATCAATCAAACAGCTATTTGCTTCATACTACCCCCCATTTGGTTTTTGCCTATTTCTAAGCCATTAATAATTCACCGCCTCTGACCATAGTGTCCAAAAAGAGGGCAGACACGTATATACCAAACATTTGCGTATCGTACGACTCCATTTGGGAACAGCATGTGGTACCGATTCGATGGGACTTTCGGTCCCATACCGATGTTTTGCTGTCGACATACGTGTCCTTGTGCCGCACTGGAGTGTATTGGCAGCCTTTTGCCATGATCTACATGCCAATTTGTCAACCACTTACCAGTTGTGGTCATTTGTCACATAGATTACGTTGGATACAAATTGATGGTCATCAATTTTCCAACGGCATATGGCCGTTAAAAAATACCAGTTCATGATTGGAATTCATAAATTGACATTGGCATATCGGAGTCATTCGTTGCAGTAATTATGGCGCTTGAGATTGAGATGGTGTAGTGATTGATAATTGTAGGAGTTGCATTTTATTTGGCTTCGATTGGAATATTTATTACAAATTGCAATATGCAATTGAACTGACTTAAGCTGGTGTCTGAGCTTTGTTAGCGTTTGCACAACTCTCTGGGGATGACAAGTTAACATGTCAGAAACAGAAAGTATTTGTGTATCACATTTCGCACTGAAACCGCAAATTGGAAGCTAGTGTAGTGGATTCTAGGTTGAGCCGCCAACGGAAAACTTTGGTGGGTCTTATCTGTTTGTAAACAATTATTATTCACGATGAATATTGGCTAGGCCTAAGAATACCTACGATTCAATAAGATTAGAAAAAGCTAAAGGATGCTTGCAATCTAAGAAGAAGAGGGAATGAACGTCTGCATAGTCGGATGTTCAGATTTGTAGAGCCCAATAGCCCCAACTCAAGAAAGTTCTGAAGTATCTGCTACACCGTATAGTACTTGAAAAACATTTGCGTGAAACCCAAATTTGGTATCTGGTCCAAATTTTTGTTTCAAAACTTTTTTTCGGAAATCAGGGATTAGTTTTATTTAAAGTCAAATCGTGCGTGCCTAAAGCTAAATAAATACCTTTTATCAATCTCTTAAGTGTCTTTAAATAATGTTTCATCTTTGGAGGAAGTAATCTTGTTTCCTAAAGAAACAGCTGTCCTATAGTTGACGCGTCGTCCATTGACAGTTCACACGCTTAATCTGGTAAATATTGAAGAACTCTAAACAAGCTTTCAGAGTGGAGTTGGCCTGCAGACACTGTATTGCCGACAGCTTTATGTAAGCCTCAGTTTTCATTAGCACTAAGTAAAATATTTTGAAAAACGACAAAACTTTCAGTCTTTGCATTTGCTGGAGAAATTTTGACTGTATTTTTTTTAAAACGCCTGCATAAAGAAAATCTAACTTTGAAGCTGTTAATTCTTCCAACCAGTGAGCCGAAAGTACACCGATAGGAGTATTGTACTACTTTCAACACCTACTCCTACTTTATAAATTGAATTCACTTCAAATTTAATGTAAATTTGGTTGCACTTTTATCTTCCAAACTGTCGTCAAAAAGGGAATCTCACTTTTCCTAGTTTGCTTTTGTTTTTTGTTGGATTTTGCAGCGCTGCCGAAAGTACTTAAATAGGAGTATTGTACTCCGGCACTCTCCATTGACATGTACTCCAAATTTTTGAACATGTATTTCGAATTTATCTATTTTTACATTGCCTTGACATTTCTCTACCTAGTACATTGCAAAAAAAAAATTTACTTTCTGGGTGCTTCATTAAAATTGTTTTCGTGTTCGATTTTGTTACATTCCCGTCGAACAAACTCTTGCGGATCCTGGAAATCGTGACTGAATAATGTACACCAGATTAGAGAGCCTCTACCAAAGCAACATGGCCAACTTCGAAACCGTGCCATTTGCAAAACGCTTAGCTAGAAATAAATTTCTAAATTTTCTTTCTGTCCTCCCCAGTACTCTTCAAAAAGTTATATTATACTCTCCAACGAAATTATGAAACAGAATCGCTGCTTCCAACTCCTCGCTAATGTGACCGTCAGTTGTTGCGGACTCATGGTGTTTCCGCCTTTAACTAAAATTATTTTGTATCAATCTGTACCTGTCAAATGTAATTTTACTTGTAATGTCATACGTCAATTGTTAGTTTCATTGGATTTCTGCAAAACTGTAATCCGAATAAGGAGGATACGAATTCTAAGTTCTGTTTTCAGAATCTATGTATTTTTCTATTTTGTTAGAAAATAAGAAGAGCCATAAACGAAAAATTTTTGAGCACGAAATGCTTTGACAGATTCCAGAACCCAACTGTTATTGTAGAGTTCCAGCTTCTTGGCAATGCAATGTAATAAGAAAAGCTCTCAATGCAAGTGACAGCTTTAATTGATAATAGCTGCCTATTGATTATAAATATATGTACAATCTGAACTCATTGGCATTCGTTATTATTATATATTGCAAACGCTTGTTCCACAATTTTAATTGCTGAATTGAGGAATGATAATTAACAAAATTCGCGATACTGATAATCATATTTAGTGTTCAGGCTAGATTTTGCGAACTCACAATGGCGAAAGTTTTCATATGAAATTATCCATTGTAACCTTCAAAATATTTAGTGTGAAGGTTAAAAATGATTATTAGCAAAGCCCAAAGACACAACAGGAATCAATAGCAGTAGCAATATTAGTAGATATGTAGCTAGGAAGCACTAATTACTACCTTACCTGCAAATGAGTAAGTAATAACTATAACTAACATTTTAATCAGCAGACCTGTAGTCGCTGGTGAATTATGTTCTCTATTTAATTCGCGATCCGGCCTTCTTCTCAAGTTAGCTCGTTAGTTCTAATTAGTTAGTTAGTTTAGAGTAATCGTTTCGATTAGTTTTTAATTTTTTGCGTTGTTATTGCGCATCGCATCGGAATACTTAAAAAGCCCCACATGTGCCGGTAATGTAGTAAATCTGATAGTTAAAAACATTAAAACAAAGTTTGTCCAACTTTCTTAAATTTCTTCGCACTTTTCTTTGGATTAGATCGACCAATTTGTATATTTTTTTTTTTTTTTTTCGATATTATTCCCTTATTTTGTTCAAATAAACAGCCCTATTCTGGTATTCATCGGGGGGGGGGAAGTTTTCTTCAATTTTCACTGAACACCATTCTGCTATTCATTCGAATCGAATTTGGATTCACCTCGTTAATGTCGTTAACGTCGGTAATACTGCGCGAATGCATTGCATACATCTAATACAATTCAGATCCGCATGTCAAATGTAACGGGTTTGAAATTAAATGGATCGTCTATATGGTTGGTGGTCGATAAAAACTAGTTTATTGCTTGATTATTTGTTTGTTAACAGAGATTATTCATTTTTAGGGGTAGAACAACACCTAGAGGCGAGTTTACTACTTTAATTACTGTTTGAAAGGTGAAAAAAGTCCAATACTATCCATACATGTTTGTTTATATTTTTTGTTTTATTTAAAATAATTTATCCATCTTTCCAAAGACTTTCATCAAATTGAATACATTAATTTCCATTTGCAAAAACAAACAAACTTCTTATGTTTTCACAGCTGTTAACTTGAATCTCAAATTGGTTTTGATAATGTAGTTCAATCGAATGGGTGAATTGAATCTACGACTCACGTGAATATCAGAATGGGGCTGAAAGTTTGGCCACTACAAATTATAAACGTTTATTGGAATTCAACTATTTGGGTGTTTTCAATTCATCTGCAACCACTTAAATGACCAAGTGCACAAACCAAAAACTAGTCACTGCCGTATCGATACTGTTATCGACTGCAGTACTTATCGCTGTCAGTCAATTGTGAAAATAAATAAACTTGCGAAGGGAAATGGGCAAGTTGTAAACTCTCAAGATTTTCTAAACAGTAGTGGAAAAGAAAAAATGAACGAAATGCTTAAGCAATATCAGTAAAGTTGATAACCAATATGCATTTTTTTTTTTTCACTTCATTGCCGACATAATAAGGTTTTGGTCTAAGCACAACTGATAAGTGATTGTGAATGGAATAGAGGAAACTTATTTCCGAAAGATTCATGAATCTCAAAGAAAATAATAAAATAAACTAAGGCAAATAGAGAACTAGAAAAGTAACGAGTAATGAGCAGTTCCAAAAACAGCTCAATGCCCTAAATTCTAGATGTCTAAGCACACCTGATTAGAGGTCATAAGAAGTTAAAACATAGCTCTTTTATGGTGGACCTATTCAAAGGCAATCTAATCTTTTGACCCTCAAATATGAATTCTAAACAGGTGCACGGCATGTACTCGTATATACCAGCATAGTGAGCTGCCAAACTGATTAGGATCGTTTTTTGGATGCTTTTTGTTGGCCCAATGTGTACGAGCACTTGAGGGAGTAGGAACGTGTGTGTGTTTTTTTGCCAACAAATGACTCCTATATGTCATTTGTACAGTGTGTACCCACACTATTTCCGCCTGTTGCCATATCATTTCCAAATATACAACTTCTCTGTTCTTACTGGAAAACCTATAAATCTTGTGAGAAAAAAATGTTTCCCATTTTCGATTTCACCTGTCAATTGCACACACCGTCTAAAATTCCACAAACACGTTCCTACTCCCTCAAGTGCTCGTACACATTGGGCCAACAAAAAGCATCCAAAAAACGATCCTAATCAAAACAAGGTGCGTAATTTTCCTTTGATATATCCCAACTCTGTGTGGCACCCCTCATATTATTTCTCTTCGGCAAAGGAAGTGTGAAAACGTAAAATCGTATTTAATCCGCAAAGGAACACATTCGCTTGAACAATAAGCCAACAAATCACCGTTGTCATTTGGAGTTGAAAGGTAGTTTAATCCAATCCACCGTGCATCCCACCCACCATTCATTTTCCTCCAGAGCAGCTATTTTTGTGGTAAATTCTGGACTGCTCCTGCACTCTTGTCTGTCTCTGGAGTGAACACTGACTGAAAGCTTCCGCTGTCCGATTGCGAGGAGCCGACGGGAATCAAGGAAATATAGATAAAGTTTGCGCATGGTCTTCAACTGTAAACACCCTCTCGTGTGACCCTCTGTGTTAGGACACCAGAACCAGTACCCACATCCAGATGTTTACCAGATTTTTGACTCCCGCGCGTTTTCATTGACGCCCACACTTTTTTTATTATTTTCTTTGTACAAAGGAGGAGGGATATGAATGATGGCAGACTTTTGAACGGACAACTTTAGTAGTTGGTCTGTTTTTTTTTTTAGCAGCGTCTCTATGTGCGAGTAGCTTTGTATATAGGTACCCACAGAGATCTCTACTATCCTTTTTTGTGATAATCTTGGCACTCGTTGTAGTAGGTCAACAAACTTGACTCCTGGTGCGGAGCAAAAACGAAATAAAACAAGAAAACTTTCCAGACAAAAGTAAAATGTCCTGCAGAACATTATTTAGCGTTCCTCCTGTTTACGAAAAAGAAAATGAAACAAAAAACAAAATGAAAGCCAGCATTATATTTAAAATCAATTCCCGGGAAGTCGTTAGCAGGTACATCTTTGTGCTCAGAAACTGCACATCCCGGGTTCACCGTGTGTGGATATATTTCGAGTATATTAAATTAGAAAACTCTGATTAAGGCATGCAGTTGACAGACGATATATGCATACGGATTTTTTTGCCCAACTTATATCCTTAAACATTTGGAATAGCTCATTAAATTGATGATGGCGGAAGGATCTGAAGACGACAGGTAATTTTCGTGTGTGAATCGTTGCGGTTCTTTTATCCATGAAAATCTCAAATTGAATTCGAATTTTCTTGTCCTTTGTCAGTTGGTAATTGTCCTTTTTTTAAACATGTTGAATATTTTGGAGTAAGATGTCCTGATGGTGTTTTGATGAATGCGAAAGTTAAAGTTATATTGTAGTGACAGACACCGGTATGGAGGCACATTCAGAAATTGGGGTATGACAACCCAAGCTGTATTCAAAAGACTGACTTACCCATAGCCGCTGTTGAGGCTCCAAAAGACTTTTTTCCTATTAATGAGTTCCATAAATATGGGCTCGCTCGACCTTTAGTAGTACCAGAGGATTTTATATTTTTAGTCCTGTGCAGGTCAACTGCTTTAGAATATATACTTCAAAACTACTTTATCCGCTAAACGGTGCTCCTTTTTGTTAGCTTTTAGTTAACTTTTTTATTTTATTTGTCAACACTTTTTATATTTTTCTCAATTTTCGGAACCACTTCTGAATTTTTCCACAAAATGTGACTCATTCCCATCGTAGCCTGAATCTTAGTACGCTGCTCGAGCTAAACTAAATTTTATCTGGTCTCCAACTTTTCTCTCCAAGCATCAGCTAAAGTCGTAGCTAAATTTTGACATAGAGAGAGCTGTGGATAAATGTGACAAAAAACAGCTGTTCTTGGAAAATAATTTGCTTCAAAAATTCAACTCTTTCTGGTTTCATCCATTTCCAGTTCTATGTACTCCTCGTCGAGGTATTTATTCAAAAAACTCATCGATGCTCACTTCTCCCATTCGTCGCAATACAAAAACGCAGAAAAAAACAAGAGAACACAACGATCTGTCACAATATATACTTATTGCTAAATTTTGGAGAGAATTTTGAATGGCAGCGAAAATTTAGCTCGAGAAGCGTACTAAGCTTGACCATTAATCTTATAAAACTGCTCCCCCGACTTATTTTATTAACACATACATATGAAACATGTCAGAAAGCTAGCGGAATCATATTTACCAGCGTTGAAAAACCCAACGAACTTTACCTGCCTAAATTTTAGACTAGGTTTCCCATTTGGTTCCACATTTTGCCCGTACATTTGCAACGGCGAACAGATTTTTAAACAAAGCTTTATCGTTACCGCTAGCCGTCAACAAAATAATTTGCGCCATTCTAACCTAACCTACCCAGGCTATATCTCATGAACTCGCAATAGCAAAATTTTCCATTCAAAATTACCCATTGCGACCTACAAAATGTTTAAAAAATGATTATCGAAGCCCTCTGACTTTAAGCGGATTGAGAGTTGTGACTTAAGAGAGTACATACGTCAGAAGTGGACGAAACAAATGGTTAACGATTAAACCATAGCAATTTACCAAACAGATCGAGTAAATTGGGTACATTCAAGAATCTAGTTATCTTAAGTCGACTAGATTGGTCTGGACAAGATGTAACCTGAACGCAAAAACTAGATTGGTCGCGAACGGCACTTTTCCTACGTCATCCACACATCCGAACTGTCAACTTGAACTTAGTACTGAGTCACGAATTTCTTGACTAGATTCGTCGGTTAACCCTCCATAAACGTGAACTGAAACAGTATGACCGATTACAGCCAATCAACAACGAAACCGAGTACTAAGTTGATAGTTCGTTACACTACCGACCGATCTCGTTTTGCACACCTAAGGTACATCTTTTCACACCGAGCCGAAAACCGTGTTGACGTTTTAAACTCGTCGATGCATTCACAGCGATCACCAACTAGTTTTCGTTTGACGTTTCAATCAGCTCTGAGACACTAGTCGTGATACTTCGGTACGAACTATTTTGGTTACAAATCGATCGCATTAATCAACAAATAAAATGAATTTAGTGCATTTAAAAATAATGTAAGCCCATCAATTAATTGTGGAAAATGATTTAATGTTATGAGTTGTGACATTTGTACTGCTGAATTTGCTGAAAATTGCAACAGGTGTGTTTGTTTCAACAATTGAAATATGTTTGGGAAAACTTTTGTTTTCGATAAAGTTTTCGAGAAAACCCGATTTTCGCCTCGGTGTGAAAAGCGTATTAGGTAACAAGATTTTTGAATGAGCCCAATGTTGTCAATTGAACTGTCATCAAAGTGTGGCAAATTATCTTTGTATTTCATACTTTTAATATACATTTTTTTTTGCTTTTTTTAAGTTTTTCCCGCAAATGTTTTCCTTTAAAAAGATTTGTTTGGATACTCTTTCGACTCGAAGTTGTGTCGTGGTAAATGGAATCTTCTCTCATCTCATTTGTGAAAACTGAACAAAGATTCTTACAATTAAAGACGATATCAGTCTAAAGCTAAAAGCTAATCTGTCAAAAACAGCTAATTTCGGTTTCAGAGTATTTCTGTGTTTTCTGTACTAGTTTATCGAAATTTATACTTTTTTTAGAAACCTCGTTTACTAAAGTTACCGAGTACGCGATGTTTGTCGTAGAGGCGTCGTAAGGGGACCGAATAAATACGGCTGTTTGTTTTTATAATATTTTTTGTGTGAGTTTAAGCAAGCTACTCTATTACACTTATAACAGTTTTATACAAGAGCAAAGTGAAGGGAAAAAACTGCCTTGGCGATGTGTTTTCATGCGCGCTCCACTGTAGTTCGAAGTCATATTTTGCGAACACTCTCACAACTAACTGCATCGCATTGCCTAACTTGTTTCCTTCTTTTTGACGGCCATTTGAAAAACTTCTCGAATAAGCATTCAGTTCGAGAGACCTTCAATTAGTTGACTAACGGGTCTGTCTTTATAAAATTGATTTGGACTTGATTGTTTAGATTATTAAATAGCAGGAAGATTTCGTAACCTTACCGTTATTCGACGACAAATGATTGTAAAATATAATGGACCTTACCTATTAGTTTATAAGGTGGATGACTTTACGTCTTTAAACTTCAAACTGCAAACCACTATAAATACAAGTACGGTTTGTTTATTAAGAAAGTGTACCTTGATCAGATAGAGCATAGTCGTGATCGTGAGTAGTAAATTTACAGTTATTCGACTAAGGAAATTTCTGCCCCAATCATCATATTTTAACCTTCGCTTTTTAACATTTTGTAGTTCACAATAGGTACTTAAAGTTTGTTTTCAGTCAGCCCGTAAAAATAACTACACTTAACTAAAACCAACCCTCATAATGATATAGATGCCCCATTGTACTCGTACTTGAACAAATGCAACCTCATTTTTACCCGTATTTACTTTTATTTTTCTTTACCTGACATTGTACACACGTGTTGCATTTCAATGACTTAAATCACGATCGCTTAATTTACAAAGATTTGCAATGAAATAAGGTTGTATTGAATGAAAGGGATGAAATAGATAGACACCAGTATCTACACTCGCCATTTAACCGGTTTAGTTATTAAATGTTTACCCCGCTGATTACATATATTTTTTAACGTCGATGTAATTGACTGCGTTGGATTGCGTAATTTCATCTTGGCTTAAGTCGAAGCTACTTTAATGAGTATTAGTACGTCAGGTGGCGAGCAAGTAATATATTTTGTATAATTGCGTTTGATATGGACCTTGTGACTTTACTATCTATGCAAATGTCAGATATTTCGAAACTTGTAAACATAGCATTCATTTATCCAGATCTCCATATAACTTTGAATTTAATATGCACGCGAATTCATTGACCGTAAGATCGCAGTCAGATACCAGATCGAAATGTGGTTTGAGTGCACTTAGATATTGTCAATGCGATGATAAATGAGTGTGTTTTCTTTTCCAATCGGAATATGAGGGATACATTTATGTTCCTCCCACTCTGTCTTTGCATAGTTAATTGCACAGATTCGAATAAATTTAGGGAGACTCAAGGCGTGCTGACTGGTTTTACTACAACTGTATTTTGATGAATTAATTGCACTGAGCTAACTCTAACGATGTTGTAACTCGTGTGATTTCTTAATACCTAACTGGTGACTTATACAAGAAGCTGTTGGAGTGATTCGTTAGTTTAATTGCTTCGAGTCAAAAATGTAGTAGCTTACATCAATGTGGTTTTGCGGTTCGGTGCTATGAAACGTTGGTATTTGAAGGTTTTCTTCGGACTGGGCAAAAATCCATTGAAGCCGCAGCAAGAATGTTAAGGTCCAAATACGAACGTAAAGTGTTGTCCATTATCATCTACTATAGCTTCGTTGACCGTCTGTTCATCATAATAACAAACAGTTCTTCAATTGAAGACGATGTTCATTTTGAATTATTTTGTATAGAAAAACACATAAATGTTCTACATTTTAAAAGTTGTTCTGCATTTCACTTAGATTCTTAAAAACAATAACGTTAATATAAAGAAAACCAAAATTCAACGAACAAAATGATAACGCTGAAGTGCCATGACTTGCTGAACAAGCGAACAAGTAATCTTAGTAACTACTAAAAAATTTGTTATATTTTTAATTTTTGAAGTGAAAAACTTCTTTGGGCGCACTGGGCACTTCTGCGATGGGAAAAAAACCGTTGAACTTCCGACACCTCTGTTTTCTTTTTATAAGTTAGAAAAAGAGAAAGAAAATTATAATTTTTGTTTCTGTCGTTTCTGCAGTGTATTTTTAAATCTTGCGGTTCACACACTCAACCAATCTTAACAAATAAAGTATAAAAAAAAAGATTTTCTGGGTGCTTATCTTTGCATTTTTTCTTTTTTAAAATAGTAACAATTGAAAACGTTGAATTTAACTAAAGGTTCCGCCAAATAACTTTTTTTTTTGAAAATGCTATAAAAAAAAACTACTGAATATTTTCTCAAATTTCTTTTTTTATTTGAAAGTATAATCCTTCCGGTTAATAACGGAAAATAATTTCATTCAAATGGCTGCCTCGGCTGGCCATGCAGTAGCCTACACGATCGGTCCAATTTGTAAGCACATTATCGATTGTTTGCAGCTGTATTTCACCAATGGCTTCACGAATATCGTTCTTTAAAGCATCAATTTGGGGCACAGAAAACCCGCACGTATGCGGAATTTGGTCCAGAGGCATAATTGGGCCGTTACAGTCAATGACGATCGTTATCGGGCCATGTTGAACGAATTTTTGTTCGCAAAAATTGACGAGGAGGATATTGGCAACATTTGGTTTCAACAGGACGGCGCTACGAAAGAGAGTCGATGGCCGATGAGTTACAGGCAGATCACATTCACAGTTCGCAGATAGGAAAGCTAAGAGAGAATTTTCTTTTCAGAGCCGACGGTCCATTTAATGCTTATTTTATAATATTATTATGAAAAATACATTTGGGATCCACATGACTTCATTTTGTGTGTGAAATATGGACATTACAGCCCACACATCAAGCCTCTTCGATTCTTTAAATATTGCGTATGGATATGAATCAGGCATGAGTTTGGTTTTTTGGACAGGTACACCTACAAAGAACTCACCCATAAATGTTTTCCTAACGTCTTTAACTTGTATGAAGAAAGTGATGTGTTCCTGTTTACACATGTGACGTGATTGTTCTCTGTTCTCGCACGGTTACGCTAGTCTGCATCTCTACATAATATTGGTCCCGTTTATACGAGAGCGAGTCTATGTAATACGTTTTAGCAGCTCCACAGATGATGGATATAAGTACTACTCTTAAATATTTGTGAGTTATAGTTTATGGTGGTACGACCATCCCAGTAAAAATGCTTGCTACGCCAACGGCTGTCCTTAGAAAATGTACAAAACGTTCACCTCTTACTCTGTAGCTCCGGTAGCTATTGAACTATCATACGTAGAATTTTCGTGCCAATTTTTTAAAGCAATCGGTAGTTACTCTCCCACTTTTAAAATCTAATATTCGCTATAGCTATTACTTGATCAGCGTTCCCTAGTTTTGCTTGTAAATCATTCACAACGTAAATAACGCACATTGGTCGATAGTGAGTTGAATCTATAAACTAGTGCTAGTAAAAAATCGATAGTTTCATCGACAAATCGAATTTTTTTTAAATAGTTTTGAAAAAACATCGATAGTCATTCAGTGACGTTGTTTTTTATGAACATTTATACAAAAGACAGATATTTTGAAAAAAAATAAAATAAATTATATGCCTTTTTACAAATTTGGAAAATTTTTAAGATATTTGGAAAATGTTAATTTTTTTTAGTTTGAAAAAGTTTTTTAACAAATTTTAAATTTTGAATCAACTCTTTTCCATGATTCTGGTGAGTGATCGACTCGATTCACTAGCTCACGGTGCTCCCAGACTGTTTTCCCCTTTTTTTATAAGCAAAAGCATTGTTGTTCCCTTTTTTCCCCTAAATGAAATGTAGTCATTTTTATTAACAAGCTTCAAATAAGCATATAACATAAAAATAAACATATAATACAATAATTTACTTTTCTCTTAGATTATGATCAAAACAAGTGAATGCATTCTGATATACCTACACAAAAATTCGTACGTAGACGTTCGATGGGCTGTTTTCTTTCGTGTTTGACATGAACAGTTCATCTTTGAAATTTGTTCTTAACGAAAGTATGTTTTTATTTTGTTTTTAAACAATTTTTGTTCAACAGAGATTTATGATTGGTTCCCTTTTTTAAAGCTTATCCCTCGTTTTCCCCTTTTTCATTCAAAAAGCTCCAAAATTGGCGGTTTTCCCTCAATCTGGGATCACTGAGCTCAATCCACCTTAGGAATAGTTCTAAAATCACACTATTCGAATAACAACTAAAAACCCACACATATCACCTACCTTATCGATTTCATTACCGACTGCAGCGTTTTGTTATTATTTTGTATATACCATGATTAACGTGATCATCTCAAAAATCATGTTATTTATCATACATTTATTTCAATGAATAATATTTACATGATTTATACGTCATCGCAAATACACATAAAGATTCGATAATACCTGTTATCATGTAACGGCAAACTTTTAGTCCTAAATAACCACAGTTTCAGGGGCATCTATCACAAGCTATTATCAAGCAGATAAAGAGTGAAATATTTATTCGTCCATATGCAGACCACCCTGTGCACCTTAGACAATATATATGTCCATTGTTATATTTTACTATAGACAGCCAGTTCTCGTAAAGTCGTCTACCTATATCAGCCAACTATCCGATTGTGTTCGTTATGGTTATTGGATTGCTAGAGGCTTTTCGACAACAAACCTGAAATAACCATAAATATAGCACGCATACGCATACCCAAAAGTCTTGAGCTGACGTGTGTTTTGTAGGCATCAAAATAAAATTCGAACACCTGCAATTAAATTGTTGTGTTGTGTGTACGCTCATTCTTGATCCATTAAATATCGATCATCCGCAAAGCTGCTAATGACATACTATAGTCTGATCGCACCCCGAATCTAATGACATGCATGGATAGATTTTAGATTGAGTAGACACCGCTTCATGGCCAGCAGCGTTTTTAATGAATTGAAATTTTGTTGTGATTACAAATTACAAACAGCTACTCGGACTGCAGAGCCTTGAATGTAATTTGACGCTGTCTGAGTTGTCTTGTCGATTTTCCAAGTGCAAAGGCGTATTAATTATTATTGTTTACGAGTAAATTTCACAACATCGGATTATGCAATTGAGGAGTGGATGCAAATTGTTGAATTTTGTTCCAAAAATAAATGTGTGTGCTTTATCGGCTTGGTGACTTTTCTGTTCTACCAGAGAAGTCATATGGTATGAATATTCAAAGAAAGGCTTTTATTTAAATTCAGAGAGAGGTGTGGGAAAAAAGAAAAAAAATCGAGTAAGCAAATAAAGTCAACTCAAACGCTTAGCTTTGGTAGGCGGGACTCTGGATATTGTCTATATCGAAACCGACAGAATATCAATCTGAAAACAGATTCTTAATTAATCAGCACTTGGCTATAGTTTTGTGTATATCATAGTAAAAAGTACCCATTTTACAACAGAGATTAATATTACCCAATGAAGGGAATAAACTCACTTAACATTTTAAATATGTATTATCAAAATCAGAAGCATGGCAGTTTATATCGATGTCTGAAAATGAAACATTTCATTTCTTTACTGTTCCATTTGTGAGGATTTTTTTTTCTGATGGTATCCAATCAATGGTGGTTGATTTGTTGTAATTTGAAGCCTGACGTTTTATCTTTGAAACAATGTACGATCATTTCGATGTCATTTAAGGTCTGCTTAATGAAGATGAAGAAAAACAGGAACACAGCAAAACAGAACAGCACAAGCTAGTGAAATCTTTCAGAACAGAAAGGCATAGCTTATTATTGCGTGATACAAAATTTGTTAAACTGTTCACGAATCTGCTTCAGCTCTGAAGTAGGGGCAGACATTCACGTGCTAGACAGTAAGTAGAGTACAATTTCACGGAAAAAGAAAAGTTTCAGACAGCAATTCCACTGATAAAACTACAAACTTTAACTTTTCTGATTTTTTGTGGAACTTAGAGTCAGTAAACAGTGCTTATTATGAAAGGCTACACGTTTTTGTTGGCCGAACCGATTATTGCGTTATTTCAGAACCAATTTTTATGAAGTATGGACTAGAAAAAAGACAAATTCCCGTAGGTGAATTCCATCATAAATTGTGTATATTATTTAAAGAATATGATCGTACCTTTACACGTATTACCTGTGTCTAAGTCAGATACTTCAACAAAAGAGACCTTTTTGGTTTTTTCCTAGAATGCTGTCAAATGTTGGTAGCCGTTTTCCTAGTATTTTTAATTAGTCGAACTCCACGATAATTATCCAGCATAATCGTTTGCGAAATATATAAATTTGTTGCTGACACTGTTGCGGTCTTTTTCAAAAAGACCCATTCCTATTCTGGCTGTGTTAATGAACTCCGCTTTTTACATAGCTACTTAGTAATTTTTATTTTTTTTTAACATACTGAACAGTGTAGATAGACAGAGACGCGATATACATAAAGTCCTTTCGTCTAGCACTAAATCAACATCCCTGATACTTGATACTCAATCAGTTTGATTTTTGTTTTTAATCAACTTATGGCATTTCAGTGATTACTTTTATCCATTTAATTTCATCAGCGTACTTATTTCGTTTTCCGATACTTGAGAGCTGGATCTATCATGCAATAAGGAACAACCTTTTAGATAAGACGTAGATCTTTGCTAAATTCCTCGTTTCATTAATAGCCTTAATCAAAGATGTCCCGCATAACCACAATAACCAATATCTCAAAGAAACAGCTCAGTTAAACTACAAGCTGCCTCATTCTCGCACCTGATTGAGTCCACGCCACAGATGTCACAAATCTAATTCGTGTCTAACTCGAAAAGCCAATAAATAAATTGCAGTCACAATCAGATACTTCTCTCGCAGTTCTTCCTATAAATAACTTCCATCATAGACACCACACTTGACTCGTACCATTAAGCCAAAGACTCAAGGTGATAACAAGAAAACGTACATTCTTTTCAGCCAACATTCCGTAACTTCCATCGGTCTCTGAAAGCTCAACCGTAAATCTCTGATTGTACACAGCCTCCACTAAATTCAGAGTCACCTGCACCTGCGCTATTGAGATTCCCCACATCTCCAAGCTGCAGATAAGTCTCAGTGTTAAAGCTTGAGCGAAAGTGAATTTCATAAATAGAACCAACAATAGACTTGCACTTGAGCCCAGTCTCAGGTATAGTCACTAGAAACACACACACACACAATAGCTAAAAACTGAAACTTGAATCTCATATAGTGTAGAGACCTCTTTCTAAAGAACTTCAAATAATCTCAGTCTTGCAGCGAGCACGGCAGTTGACGTTCGCACATCGTCCAATATGAGTAGGAGTTCCTCAAAAGCGTCGTATTCGTCGCGAATTTTTGTGACCCTTCTAGCTGGTGTCTGCTGTCTTTTGGGTCTATACATCGATAAAGTGCACTCGCGAACATCTGATATTCTTAAAGTTCAAATATCTCACGGTGGCATTTTGGTCGGACGCCATCTGACCTCACATAATGGTCGACACGTGCGCGCTTTTATGGGTGTACCTTATGCGGAGCCACCACTTGGTGAATTGAGATTCAAAGTGAGTTAAGACTTTCGAATTGTGTTTCTGTAACTTTGGGAGATTTTGCGGAAATTTCTCATCTCAAATGGGTCTATTTTGTGTTAGTTTTGATTGATCGTTCTTTCTAATGGTGGTTCGAAAGTATATCTGAGCAGTAGCTTCATCTGCCTAAATCCGGGTGTTCATTCATTTTCCGACGATATTTTTTGTGAAATGTTTTCTTTGCTATGCAATTTGCACCAAGAAATTTATTCAAGATTTGTTATTATATCAACGATGATAATGTTATTGTGTTAGGTGAAAGGTTGCAGTGGAAAAGATTGCCGACAGTGATTTAGCTGGTTGAAAGTACAACACGATATGTTGTGAAAGTGAGCAAAAGACTTTGGAGTTATGTGCGATGAATGGTGTGTTATTCTCGGAAAATATTTTCGAAAATAGTTTTGGTCAGAAAAATCCCCTTAAATAATGAAATATCTGCATACGTAAGTAGTTCGCCGATTTGTGTACATGCAGATCGGTTGTTTAAAAAACAATAACAAAGACAATCTGATGACAAACAGTGTTGCATATACCTATGTCCGTACAGTGCTAGCGCTATAGTGGAGTTACCCCGATAAACAAGCTTCCACGGCTAATTTATGCACTCGAACAATACAATTAATACTCATAAGATTATTGAAAGTACAAAGCTTTAGATTTATATTGCTCTGAATGTATAT
This sequence comes from Cheilosia grossa, assembly GCA_963082955.1. Lineage (NCBI taxonomy): Eukaryota > Metazoa > Arthropoda > Insecta > Diptera > Syrphidae > Cheilosia > Cheilosia grossa. The sequence goes on along the minus strand of OY720145.1, from coordinate 39,322,187 downwards.
CCGAAACGCTGGAACAGCTACACGTGTTTACCTACATTCTATAAACTGTAATCATGGCTGCTTACAGGTTTTTTTGTTTTCATAGAGTGTGGGTTGCTTGAATAATTTTCCGACATACGGGAAGCTACTGCACTTTTCGCAAAAAATAAAACTGCTGCCACTTTTATTGTTTGATAAAAATATAACAGAACGTCTGAACGAAGCCAATTTATTGTGAACTTGGCCACATTCTCTTTTGACACATTTCATGTTTCAGTTGGCCTTGGCTGTTTTCATTCATTATATCATGAATTATGAAACAAATCTCTGTCTCATCTGTCTATTTTTCTGTTGGTTTCTCGTTTTATAAGAGCTCATTTGAAATTTGAATTTGTGTTTCGTGTCAGTATCGAAAACCCTTTTTGTACAAGAAGAAAATTTGGAAAGGCATAGTGTATCAGGGTTTCATTTGGAGAAGTCCAAAAATACAAGAATTATTCCAGATTTGTTTCTTCAGGTTTCCTCAAGAAACAATATATTACTTATGTAATGTACTGTGTTAGTCATAATTTCCGTTTTCCTTAATGGATAGTGCTCCTAATTTTTTGCAATGAAATGCATAATGCCAGCAACGGTTGTTGGACACCCTCAGACTCTCCTTGTCCTTTAGAGTATTTCCAAAATTTTAATTTAATTGATGGACCGTTTATAAAAAAAAAAACATTATTAATATAGTTTTAAGCAATTGATCTTTATTTTTTGTATCGTAAAAACTCTGCTGCGGAAAGTTCCAATCTACTGCAGTTTTTGCCATGATCTGCTGCGTTCCTCTTTTTTTGAAGTGGCAACGCGACGAGTAGTAGTAGTTGTGGTGAAAAACGAATTTTTGAATTTTTCAACTCTCAGAAGAAAATGAAACAAAATTCTCATTAATGTCTTTGCTTTAAAAACGAGAGTTTGGTGAACTTGGCTTGTCAACACTCAAATGAGTGCTGGAAAAATAGCCGGAGATAGTAAATTTGCGCAGGTATGTTCAAATGGAACAGTTTTTACATGAATTGCATACGGTGGTTGCATACTTATGAATCTTACATTTCTCAGAGAAAATTACGTCAATAGTGATCCCAGATCGTGAGTAATTATCCATTTCGTGGGTATTTTGCCTTTCAAAATAAGCTAAAAGGGCGAAACATTGCATATTTTTAGCGTTCAGATTAACAAAAAATAGTGTGTTTTGTGGTTTTTTAACGTCGGAATGGGCGAAAAGGACATTTTTGGGTATTTTTGATAATCGTCGTGGCCAATTCAGTCCGATAAGTCTGGTATTACTAATCGTGTTGACAAAAATATAGTTTCTCATTGGATTTTAGGTTTAAATAAATCAACAGCGGTCTTCTCAATTTTGTTTTGAATTTTGTTATTTTCGAAACAAGATGTCGTTCAAATGTCCTCCATTGCTTTGTTTACAGTGACGCACTACTGAGATCGAATTTTGTTATAATTTGTAAATGGGCACATTCAAAAATGTTGTTGTCTTAAGTCGACTAGATTGGTTAGATTGGTCTGGGCTTAAGATGTACACAACCTGAACGCAAAAACTAGATTGGTTGGGAATGCCACTTTTCCTATGTCAGCAACATATGCGAACTGTCAACTTCGTACTTAGTCACGAATTTTTTAACTTGATTCATCGGCTATCCTTCCATTAACGTCATAGGACCGGTCCAAGCCAATCAAAACTGATATATATCGAGTCAGATAGCTGTCAGACTTACTAAACTTTAACCTCTCCAATGACCGCGAAGTGTCAAATGCAGCCGGAAATACAAATGTATTCAAAATACGATCAGTCATATTGAAGGACACTCCATCATTTTTGGGTGCGAATTATCAGTGATCGGGTTTTACATGACGGTTATTGGTTTAAAATCTAAAATCCACATAATTCTGTTAATCACCTGATGACGCATGATGTTATTCGATTGGGCACTCTCAGAGAACTTTCTTTGCTCTATGTAGCTTTTTATGTTCGATTGGTGCGAAAAAAAGTAATCTTTTTCAGATTTCAGAACACTCTTGCGAATCTGGATTTTTTTCTTACCATAATTGATGTGTCTCAGTCTTAATTGGCCTAGATCGGTCACATGAACATTTTTTTAGTTGTTGTTTATGGAGTTTGCATATGTGGCTGACGTAGGAAGTCCAGTTTTTGCGCTCAGGTTACATCTAGTCGACTTAAGAAAGCTCGACTTTTGAATGTGCCATGTGCCTTTATGACAGTTTGTCACCTTGTCCATGTCTTTTTTTTTGACAACAAAAGTCTTGATGAGTTTATATTTGACTTCATCGCTCGCTGAAAAGAATTGGTAGGGATAACAAATCGCTATAGATGCTTTACGTCTTTTCGATTTGCACTTATTCTTTTTCTCTTTCTTCTGTTACTGTTGAAGTCCTCATAAAAAAAAATAATTAATAAATATTTGGCGCAACAGGTCCGTTTCAGGTTTTGCGTATGAATGGAAGCGATCTGCAAGCGATAATTGAGAAGCTCTTTCATGACGGTTATAATCTCGGGTGTTTGTCAGACATTTAGCTGTAATTTGTGTGTTTTCCGATAGTCGAAAGTCGAACCCCTCGCTTAGGAGTCCAACACACAAACCCACTAAGCCATACTGCGCCTACTATGTGTTGTTCGATATTTCTTAACTGATTTATATTAATAATAAAATTCGTAACTCTGAAGTTGTTGAGGGTAGCTCGTTGTGACGCCACGCTGATTCAAATGGGAACACTCCAATCAGTTCGACTTCAACAGAATGTGTATCGGAAGGAAAACTTTCCACATAGGAAATCAGTCTCGGCCCCATACATACCTACAATCTTAAGGGAACAAATTATTTGTTGAAAGATCCGTAATATCTTGCTCATTGGTAGAAGCTAACCGCAAGCTCCGCTCAGTAAGACAACGTGACCTTATCACTTACAAAACAGAATGACTAACACACAAGTTGGCTTACCCTCTAAAGTTTTTCCAAACCGCAATTTTCTATAATGAACAACTATCGTGAGTTTTTATATTGTGACGATCTTGTGATTGGAAACCCAGCGCTTCGTGCAATGTAATCAGATCGTGAAGTTCTTGGAGTGGGGGTTATTTGTTTATGATTTGTGAGTGACTTTTATTATAATCATTGTTGTTTTAACAGCCTCCGGTCCCCAAATCACCATGGTCGGGCGAAAAGGTGGTCGCTCAGGACTCGCCGATATGCATCCAACGAGATCCCTTTAGACGCGACGACTTGATCGAAGGCAGTGAGGACTGCCTGTACCTGAATGTATACGTTCCAGAGGTAAGTCTGAGCCTCACTCATCAGGTTAAAGTATGCAGAGATAAGAAATAATTCATCTTTCACAGGAACCCCGAGAGTCTAGTCCATTGCCAGTTATGGTTTTCTTCCATGGAGGCGGCTGGGAGTGTGGGTCTGGCATTAGCGCATTTTACGGGCCAGATTTCTTGATGGATCATGATGTTGTCTATGTCAGCGGGAACTTCCGATTGGGCCCGCTTGGGTTCCTAAGTACCGAGACCGCAGATTGCCCTGGTAATAACGGCCTCAAGGATCAGCTCGAGATATTGAAATGGGTGCAGAAGAATATCGCCGCCTTCGGTGGTGATCCGGATAGTGTGACCATTTTCGGTGAAAGTGCAGGCGGTGCCAGTGTCACATACCACATGATGTCCGAGAAGTCCAAGGGCTTGTTCCACAAGGGCATCTCACAGTCTGGAACTTATTTCAATCCATGGGCACAGCCAGCACACAAAGGTGTTGCTGCATCTAGGGCTAAACGTTTGGCTAAGATGCTTAAGTGCGACGGTGGAAATTGGTCAACAACAATGGATTGTCTTCGCAAGAAATCAGCTGTTGACATAACAGCAACGGTTTATGAGTTCTTCGTAAGTTTTCAGTTCAGACGCCGGTTCATGGGCAACTAAATCCATCTATATATGCATTTGAATTTTCCAACGCTCGACTATAGGAATGGGACTACGATCCAATGATTCCCTTCCCACCAGTGGTGGAACCTGAGACTCCAGAAGCCTTCATAACCGCTCTGCCGAGAAGTGAGAAGCTTCCACATGGTTTCAAACTGCCCTGGATGGCTGGAGCCACGTCTGAAGAGGGAGCCTTGAAAACGGCAGGTCTACTAAACATCCCTGGATTGTTGGATGAATTTAAGGAGAAACTCTATGACGTCCTTCCGATCATCCTCAACTATGATCACCATTCGAAAGAAGTACAAAATCGAATAACCGATCGGATAGATAGGTTCTACTTCAACTACAACCACGATTGGAGCAAGAAAAACCATCAGAATCTCACTAATGTAAGACAGAGCAATGGATGTCTCTAGAAGAGTCTATAAAACATTTTTATCCTTATTTAGCTTGTGACTGATGGATGGTTCTCGGGCGGGCTAGATGAATACCTGCGGCTGCGCTTGGATGCTTTAGTTCAGAAGAAGACACCCGTTGGACCAACGTTCGTATACCTTTTCGATCATAAGGGTGCTGCTAGTTTTACAGAGATTTTCGAAGGTGGAAAGGAGGACTATTATGGTAAGAAACTGCCTTTGACGTAATTTTGACGCCGCTTCATGGGTAAACTTTATTTTTCAGGTGTTTGCCATGCGGAAGAACTGCAATATCTATTTCCAATTGGCAAGGCGTTGTTTGTTACGGCAGCCCCAACCAAGGAAGATCTTCAAGTTCGTGAATATCTTCAAACTTTGTGGGTGAATTTTGCACGTTATAGTGATCCAACGCCACCTTCATCTGATCTACCGAAATGGAAGCCAACTGAAAAGTATCCCGTCAATTATATACGAATCGGCAGTCAAGATCATGATAATTGGAAATTAGTTCATTTCGAAGAGAACATGCTGCAGGATCGTGTTGATTTTTGGAACAAACTTGCACCACACATACCAGCTCATCAATTCAAAGACGAGCTGTAATCGAGCTAAAATGGGGCTAAAAACTAATTGTGAGGGCGAAAGCTGTATTTTTTTTTTTTTTTTTAGTTAGAAAATGTATTATTACTAAATAAATATAAAGTTGCGGAAACGAGTCCACATGGAACTTAAGTCCAGCTTATCACAGTTCGTTTGCGCGAGTTATATTTTCATATGTTTGTCAGGCGTATTGCGCATTCATCGTTTCTTTGTTGTTAGTAGGACTTAAACGTTAGTCACTCAGCTAGTCAGCGTTATTATTGAATCAATTAAGGAACAGTGAAGTTCTTATTATATCTTAGAGCGAAACAATTACTTTTTTTTGACATATTTGGGGAATTCACAGATAAAGTCACATGCGAACATTATCTTAATGCATTTATTTCTGGCAACGCTGACCAACATTAGATACAGTTACTCGATTGCGACATGTCATAAGAGACATCTACAGGGTGCGGCAAGAAAACTTGCTGATTTTCAAAGGAAATAAAACCAAAAGTAGTGGACATACCGTTACAAAATTTGTTTATTCTTGTTACACACGATCTGAATTTTTCATTACATGGTTTTAAAGATGATATCGGACAAGTAATGGCCTCCGTTTTCGATACACTAATGTGGTATTCATTTGGGCTTCTTCAGAATTGCCCTCAGATTTCAGATTTCCTGTACCTAATCGAACATAAAAACGCTCTTGCTCTTTTTTGTTCCCTCAAAAGATCGCAAGACAGAAACTCTCACCCTCTCAATGTTTTCCTCTGTTCTGATTCTCCGGTGTGCTGAAAGGGATTTCGTCACATTTCCGCTCTCCCTGAATGTTTTCACCCACGAAACAATAGACTGCCGGCCAGGACCGCGACCTGCGGGATGGATGTTGAAGCGAGTACGGAAAGCACGTTGAGTGGAAATCATGGAATATAGTTTGATTTCATGGAATATAGCCACTCCTTAAATTCAGAGTCAAACTAAAAATGTTTATTGGTAAGGCACATTGTTTTGGGGCCGGCCTGTTCATAAATCCGTAAAGAATTCCTAAATTTTACGACCGGAAATGTGATTTTTTTTTTTGTTTCCGTTTTCCACTTTTCCACTGAAAATGTTTTCAACACAAAATCTTAGTTTGGAACTTTAACTAAACAACAAATCCTATGATCTAAACTCTAGCCGTTTCGTACCCTTACTGCATATTATTCAGTATAAATTTTGTCATTTTCCACCTGAAATATTTTATAGATCACAGTTGTAGTACCCTAGAAGAATTTATTCACCAGTTACCCCAGATATTTGACCCTGAATCGGGACCTAAGGATACGATTCACGTGATATCTCCCCAAATTGAGATAAAAAAGAAAAAACAGAGATATCTAACTAGCACTTAATAAGACGCTTGCATAATGTCAGACTGACTCGGAAGAGGTGACATTAGTTGTTGTACTTTACTTTCGCTGAGATAGGATGTTTATTTTAAGTCCTACAACAAAAACAAAAAAATGAACCAATCCTCAGAATTTGATATTTCTGTCGATTAAGCGGTTGGAATCTTTATTTTTGCATGGATCGAAGGTGAAAAAAGCGGGCCGTCCAATAAAAATAAAAAAAAAATCCGGATAATGTAAGTCTTTAGAAATTCACCACCAGGAATATGATGGAGTCCATGACGAATCGGGGACTTAAAAAAAAAATTTAATAATTCAGCATCATTGTGAATTATTATCGAATTATACTACCTTTCTCGTACACACACCAACATCATCATTATGTACTACTGCGAACAGAGGTCGCTGCCAGTCAATCGTACCTTGGCAAACGAAACTGACATTTTGCCAAACCTGTTTTTTTGACATTTGCAATTTTTTCATTAATGGCGTAAAATATTGACATAACACCAACAGCCATACGAAAAAAATGCTAATTTAAGTTATTTTCAATGATTTTAAAACAATTTAATACGAAAAATCGATTGCTCAAAAGTGAACGCCTACACCACGCAATTAAAAAAGTTCTCAAAACACAGGAAAAACTCGAAAAAAGTGATCAGAAATAACACTTGTGTGTTTTTATTTTAATTTGTTCTCCCACTTCCGTTGTTGCTTTTTCTTTTGTCACAGAAATTCGTGTATCTAGGGAAAGTATTTAGAATTGGAAAATAAAAACATTTACTTTTAAAGAAAGCCGGTTGACATTTTAATTAGAAAATAATAATTTTACTTTAAAGGAAATACATATACTAAAGACAACACACTGCGAGGTATGTTTGAATCATCGCCGCCCCAAACTCAAGGACATTTCATTGAACTCCAGAGTTAAATTGGAGTAGAGTGTGTGTTAACTTTTGTTTCACTCTGTTGGGAATTGTGTATAATTGAAAGAATTTTCTGTAAAACAAATTGTGCTACGATAAGCGACGGAACTTATTTCTAACTGTGTTACATAGAAATTGTTGCATTTAATTACAATTTCGTTTCGCAGTTCACAAAAGTGATAATACATCTATTTGAAAGCAGGGTTAAGGTTTAAGTTCAGCAGCTTTGCGGATTACATTAAGCAAGGTAAGATCAGTATACAGTGCTAAAGGTTAAAGGTACTGTAATTATTATTGTTAATTTTGGTGTCTACTGTGTTAGATTGAATATCATTAAAAACGAGAATATCCAAAGCCAACAAATGATATTTTCTATTATCTGCATGGCTGTAACGATTATTTATATCGTTCTTATTAGACGTATCCCTACTTTTCTCAGTTGGTATGAATTAAATATTGAAAACAAAACTATTTCTTCTTACCACACACCGTTTGTTGCGTTAGATAAAAAAAGAAAAAGATAATGACGACATCCGGTCACTTGTGTCTGCTAGTAGTTGTTAAGTAACTAGTCGATGCCAAATTGTGCAGATACTACAGCAGTTGTCTATGAAAAGTATCTCCGTAGGGTTAAGAGCAGATAGAAAATAAAAAATAATTGGAATTTGTTTTCCTAGACATAATATAGGTGTACTCCGGTTATTGAATCCATGTTGTTATGGTCGTATTCGTCTCAACGTGGTTAGTCCAACAGGGAATGATATGCATTTAAGTGCCGCTTGAGACTGACCATTGACGATTGATCAAAAGCCCAGGGATCGCTAGTAGATTTGTTTTTAAGAAACCTGCAATTCAAAATCTTGGAGCGCTTGGGCCCGCTTGCTGATACGAGTCATAAAGACTTAGTTCTACAGAAATATATGCAAACGGCCTTCAGACATATTGTACTTCTTCCTTTACTGTAAAATGTATCTTCCTGAAACACTGCCGCCGTATATCCCCTGCATAGCTTTTGTTCAAGTTTATTTTCCATTATGTTGTAAGACTTTCTTGTCATCATTCACTTAATGGTCCAATTAACAATGAACTGAGAGATTTAGAACAAAAAAGTTGAATTGAGTGTCCGAGTCACCTCAAGTGAACTTTTTGGAATCAAATCACTATTGATTTTAATACATTTATCGCATTAATTTACAAATAAAATACACACATTCGGATTATAATTAAATAAACAAACATGGACAACTGCAGTACCACAACTTTCTTAATTAGGCACTTACAGTTTGGAACTACCAGGTTAGTACTTGACAATGCTCCAAAATCATCTACATAGAAAATAGATGTACTCCTATGTTCTCACTATTAATGCCGTGTTTTCAATGCATTTACATCTCACTCCGAAAATTCAGTTTGGCCTAAAGCAGAATCAGAGACGTAATTCTCAAACAAAACCCACATTTGCTTTTATAATTGTGACATCAACATAAAGCACCAACTTTATTTCTTACTCTTAGGTGGAAGGGAAATCGTTGGACTGTGTGGGTGTGGTGATAACTGGATACTTTTGCTATAGTTACCAACTTTTGTGCACTATTAATATGACTGCATCATTATGACTGTGTTTATTTTATGTGTAATTCCCACCTTTCGTTCCTCAAATTATCATGGCAACAGCGTTTTAAAGGGGCGCGTATCTCCACTGGTGACAACAGCCATTATTTAGGCACAAATATTTTGTGTTTTCAACTCTGTGGTCCGAACTCAAATTCTAGTCGGGCGTTACTTTGTGCTGTAGGTTTACATCGAACATGAAGCTCATTTCACTCGTTTCTATCCATGCATTGCGTGCTAATCAGAGCGGTGGTGGAAGATCACTTGCACTTACCTTCACTAAATGCCCGCACCGCACTAACAATACAAAAGCAACTCCCTTGTAGCCAATTTAACAATAATAAAAAAATAGTATATGTACTATACTGAAGTATGTAACAAATATCTTTCAATACATGAGGCCTGGTTGGATATGCCGACACGAAAGGCATATCTATCTTACTTGTATTAAACGGGCATGTTGTCTTGCAAACAAACTTAAACAATCGAGCACCTTTAAGTGGCTTATCTAGACAGGGCTTGTCTTTAATTCCGGCCATCAATCAATGCGATTCATTTACTCGTTTAGCGATTCGATAAGGCAGTTATTTGCAAACTTGAAATGTACATGGCGAATGCCATATCTCGACGTACCTAAGGTCGGGAGAAATTCATATATTTTTGCGGGAAATCAATTTTACGCATTTAACCCCTGAAATCCGATTATAATGCAAAATTACACTTGTCTACTTTCAGTAATGCATAGCAATGGATGAGAAACGGATTGCCGACTATTTCGTTGTGGCTGGTATGCCAGAGAATCCACAATTGCTTCAGGAGAGTATATTCAATGACTCAGGACATTTGAGAGCATGCAACAGTATTGATCCGATAACAGATATTGGAGTATTCTTTCCACTGCTCGGCGAGGAAGTACCAGAGGGATATGAAATCCTCGATAAAACACCAACCGGCCTGCCCGCCAATCTTAACTATGGTTCTGTGCGAACAACAGAGTGTTATATATACTTTCGCCGCGGCAAGGACAGCCCACCATTGGTTGACATTGGTAAGATTAACAAGAAACTCTGTTCTCAATGGAGTATGTATATTAATTTTATCCTGCCACAGGTGTTCTCTACGAAGGTCATGAACGGATTATGCCTGATGCTGAGATGGTTGCCGAAACACCTGGCGGAAGGGTAGCGAATGTAAATAATTCGTCGGCCAAAACATTCTTAACATTCCGTCGTGCAAAACCCGATATGCCATGCAATGAACTTGTTGTCACCGATTTGTGTGTCATAGTCTGGTCAAAGGGAGAACGGCCACCGCATGCGTTCTGTTTGATTCATAAAACCCTCAATAAAGCGTACATGAGCAGTGATGTATATCTTTGCTACAAGAAATCAATGAACCGTCCAAAATTAATCAGTTATCAACCGGAAATCCTTCTGCGCTATCCAACGGTCGACCATAATGATTTTCCCCTTAACTTGTGTCCGAGTGTGCCTCTATTTTGTTTGCCCATGGGAGCTTCTCTTGAAGCTTGGCCGCATGTAGATGAATTGGTAAGCTGTTCATTCGTGCAACCTATCAATAGGCTTTGATAAATTTGTGAACATTATTTCAGACGAAACGGGATGCTATAAATCCAGTATTTAGTACTTTTGTTTTGACAGTCAACGATGGAACGTACAAGGTCTATGGTTCAGCTTTAACATTTTACGAGGATTTCGAGTGAGTAAATTGTTCTTCACTATGTAGTAATTTAATTTTTTAACGCGTGATTCCAAAGTGAGAAGAACCTTACAGAAAAGCAAAGAGAACTGTTGGGATATGACGATGAAGATTTTATGAATCGCCATTCGCTGCACATCATCAAAGCAATATGTTTACTTTCGCATCATCCTTTTGGTGATACATTCGATAAGTGGTTGAAGTATTTACATGTGAGCCTCCCTGTGCTGTCTGTGTCTATACAGCGGAGACTAATGCTTTTCAATTTTAGAGTATGGCATCAATAAGACAGCCACTACCAATTCCAATAGAACGATATATAACTCAACTAATCGATGAAGTACCATTCCCATCACCGAGTATTCATCTGCAGGTAAGTCTTATAACCTTTTCTCAATGGCCATTTAGTTGTGCACTGTGCAAGTGTCTTTTTTTTAGCTCTCAGGTGAAAACAGCGAACGTATTCTCCTTACTCAGCCCGAAGATTCTCCGTTGCCGCGAAGTGGAGCTGGTTTTCAACTGTTTTTGTCAAATCTTGGAACGGAAAATTGCCTACACGTCCTACTGCTGGCATTAACGGAGCAAAAAATTCTCATTCACTCATTGAGGCAAGTATTTCGATCAAGTAACTATATTAAATTAAATTAAATTAGAACTTAAAGCAAATATTCTTTCTCAGTTAAAAAAGGAATTATAACCTTTTGTACTTTATTGACTTTATTACACTGGATTAAGAGAACTTCGTTTGTGGCTAAACCCATAAGCCAATGCCTAATGTTATGGCTTAGCGTTGACACTTTTGGAATTGACACAATGTTAATTGCGAACTACTTAGAGGGTCAAACAACGCTGTCCTGAAGTTCCTATGAGTCGTGGCCAAAATCATTGGCTGAATTACCGAATACGTGAGGGAGCAATACGTCACTGAATTTTGTAGATTTTACATGCAAAACAATAACAAATTCAGTCACGTAGTACTTGATCACGGATGCGGCAATTCAACCCCTGATTTGATCCACGAAGCATGTCGGGTAGCTTTTGGATCAACAAATCAACTGTCGCAATGGTGATTCCACCTTCACTTTTCTTGTATGTTGTTATATTATGATCAAAGATCTGATTTTTCTTCAAAATCACCTTCATACGATTGTGTAGCTAATGAAATATTCGTGCCGTGACTCTCTTGCTTGTTAAAAAACGAAAAAAGACAAAGTCGGCATACACCATTTTGAGCTTAGCACCCTGAAATATTATTCCGCGACCTAATGCCTAATGTGTTAACATTGATTGCTGTACTAAATGGTGCTAATTTATCTAACTTACAGGCCCGCAACATTAACTGCTGTCGCTGAAGCTGTGGTATCATTGCTGTTCCCATTTAAATGGCAATGCCCATACATTCCATTGTGTCCGCTTGGTCTAGCAGAGGTTCTGCACGCACCACTTCCGTATTTGATCGGTGTAGATTCCAGGTTCTTCGATCTTTACGAACCGCCCACAGATGTGACATGCATCGATTTGGACACAAACACAATCAGCGTAAGCTAAAACGAAATGGATATCAATAGTTTCAAAGTGTCAATATATATATACTGTTCTGCTTCACAGTTATGCGATTCACAAAAGCATTTAACACCAAAACTTCTGCCCAAGCGTGCAGCGCGAATCTTAAAGCAAACACTCAACTATTTGGAGAATCTGAAAATGACAAGTGCGCCCGAATCGACCAACAGCCTGGACAGGGACTTTAAGCGCAAAAAACGTGAAGTAAGCCTCTGAAATTTTTAATCCACCCCAATTCTAGAGACTTGGTAATATTTTAGCAAAATCTCGAACAACGAATTCAAGAGGCCTTTTTGCTCTTTATGACATCAATTCTACGCGGTTACAGGGATTACTTAGTACCAATATCCAAAGCACCCTCAGTTGGAGCGACTGATCCCAATGCTTTATTCCAACTCAATGCATTTTTGCGTTCTAGAGATAAGGTAAGGTATCCGCACGCATTCATTTGTAACTAGGTATAACTAGGTCTTCTTGCAGTCCCATCAAAAGTTTTTCCAGCTTCTGATGAAAACCCAAATGTTCATTCGGTTTATTGAGGAGCGATCTTTCGTATCGGATGGCGATCATGGTCTGACGTTTTTCGATGAATGCGCAGAGAAGGTGAGTTCCTATGATGAAACTCCGTCCGATGTGCGACTGGTCGATTGGGAGACAGGCCACAGCAGCGAGAGGACTAAATACATTTTCCCACCAGACAGCATCGCAACGGGAAATGGTTGGTATTCGGTTTTGTCTGAAAGATCTATTCCAGCACATTTTGCGTTACAGAATCCACCACAGGCTACATCTATGAATCATTCACATTGAACCCAGCCCTCTTGAGACCCGCGAAGAAGACGCTCATAAAGAATTTCCTGCAACAGCAGCACCTCAGCACAGCACCGGGATCACCAATAGCCCGTCGCACGAAGCACGAAATCAAATTAGCTCAAAAATTAGCTCGCCGCTGCCAGATGAACCCCGAAGCATGGTCAAAGTATCTGCTCGCCACATGCTACTCGCTGTACTTTTTGGTTTTGCCCAGCATGATCCTGGATGCGCATGGTAAGGAACATGCAGTACTGCGTGCTGCTTACGATCTGCTCGTGCGTGCAAGCAAACTCAAAATAAGTTGTGATGAGTTTTGCTACAGGATCATGATGCAGCTTTGCGGCATTCACAATTTGCCGGTGTTGGCTGTCCGCCTGCATTACCTGATGAAACGATCCGGCGTTCAGCCTAATGCACTGACATATGGCTTCTACAACCGTTGTGTTCTCGAGTCTGAATGGCCATCTGACAGTACAACTCTCAGTCAATTGAGATGGAATCGCATAAAAAATGTCGTCCTAGGAGCCGCTCACTTTCGACGTGCGGGTAAAAAGCGTGCCACTACGAAACCGCTCTCTGGATCATGTGAAAACAATCTAAGCACCCTCGAGATGGTCGATGGCACGTCGCGAACAAGCTTAGAATCGACAAACTCTTCACATGTCGACCATCCGACGGCTGCAAGTAGTACGATTGTTGATTTTAGTGCATTCGATAAGCTGCGCGGCAAATTGGGAAGCATCGTGAGACAATCGGGACCGCAGGAATCTTCAGATGTCATTAGCAGCGCCGGTTTGTTAATATCAGGCGATGCAAAGAGTGACAGTCCACAACCGGCCACAAAATTGACTCCGTCCAGTCCGAATTGTGACCTCACCACTCGAAAGCTAACCAAGACGGATAGTTTCGGTGGCGACACCAAGATCCTAGACAAATTACATAGGCAACAGTCTATGTCAGGCAAGGAGGTGAGCTCTCTGCAACAGCGCTTCAACATCATGAATATGGAAGACGAAGAATCCACAGAGTGTCTGAACGAAATTGCCAGCTCGCAAGAGGAACTGGACTACGAAGGCGCCGATCAAGCGCAGTGCATCAACAGTCCTACGAAGTAAGTCGTAAAATTCGTTTCAATGGCTTGGGTAACTTGATTTTGTTTTCTCTTAAGAATATCACCCCGCACACCGGTAACACAAAACGATCCGCTGGGCGCACTTAACGAGGAGGCAGATGAAGTTCTCAACATGCCGAACAGCAACACTCCGGGATTGGACAACAAACCACTTGTGAGTAACAACACCATGTACACAGATCAACCGATCCTCTTCAAAGGTCAACGAAGTGCAACCTTCGATGAGTCCACTCACCTCAACAAAAGCATGCATCGGTCGGAGACCATGCCCGGTTCCAGTGTTACCACGAGCTTGGCAAACTTTGGATCATCGTTAAAATTCAATTTCGGGTAATCAATTAATTTTCACTTAACCACCTTCGCACGAGACTTTCTTCAGTTTTATTTTATTTTTATCTAATTTACGTTCAAATTATTTGCATGGTCGTATTACTTTATTTTGATTTATTTATTCCCATCAATATCGTTCTCGACGTAGACGCTATTCACCTGCACGATTGTCTTTTAAGAAAGACTTGAAATTGCCCACCAATCTAATAGAAAATATTTCGAGTATAAGGTAAGTGCAGTAGCTGGCCAAGAATAGCCGCAATTTTTCACACTCTCTCGACTTGGTATTATTTTCTCCCTGTTAATGATCCTTAATTGCTGGAGCTTATTATACTTCTTGTTTCTTGTTCTTGTTTTGTTTTTGGTGAAGGTTTGTATTTAATGGTGAATAGAATATAAAAGAGAGTTGCACTACTTATCGAATAAATTGCAGCGGTGTTGGGTAGAAATGTAAGTCATGTGACATAAAACAATACAGCCCCTTACTTTGCGCTCTTAATGGCGCTAGTATTAATCATTTACTTTCAATAAAGTTAAAATTTTCCTTCGATGGGGCACAAGATTTCCACCTGCGTAGACATGACATACCCGAGTGCTTTCAGTAGGTTTCTACGACAGTTTGCTTTCTTTGCTTTTTTTTGCTGAGCTTACCAATTTAACAAAGAAATTATTTAGTTACTTTTAATAAAAATGTGTTCCACGAGTTATTTTATTAAATTTATTAATATTTATTTCAGAAGGCCTTGATAAAATGAAAATGTTGGTAAAATCGGGTCCTTTTTATCCTTAAAAAAATCCATTGCTTTTTTATACAGTTTCCGTTTGATGCATTTAAAGACTTCAATCGAATACCTTGGTTTTCTTCAGAGCACGTTTATCAGGTGTGTAGTGAAAACTTATACAGTTCCAGAGCGTCTCTGTAATGGAAAGGCGAACAACAATCAACAGTTCTCGGTGGGGATGAAATAGTTGATCTCATTAGCCCCTAAACATCGCACGTATGCGTGGGGCATACTCATTTGTGTAACAATGCCATCTAGATGTCACACTTTTTTTAGTTGAAAATGCGCTTCAAAAATGTTGAAAATGCTGTTATTTCCAAATAAAAACCTTTTAAATATAACGCAGTTGCCTATCTCAACATTATTATAGTGTTCAGCGAGCCAATGCTTCTTAAACGTCGTTCAAAAATACTAAATGTGCAGAAAAGCTTGAGAAATTACCTTTTTTTTTTTTTTCTCATTGGCCCTTTTCCCTGCGACTTTTCAGAACTCTGCAGCGGTCACGCTGCTTACAACACACGGCATTTATAAATGGACTTAGACTAATTAACTTTGCTGCAGGAAGTAACAGCAAATATTCCCTGCACTTTTGCCTCTATTTCGTGAAACTATTTCTCAGCGAACTAGAATGGTATCAGCCAACAGATTGTACGCGAATGATTTTTTTTCAATAACGCTTATACTTTGTCAGTTATACAGTTCCTTCTTGCTTTATTCCATCTAATAAATTTGGTCCATTCGTATATCACACTCTAGTTGTCAACTATTCGAACACTTGTTTATCATGTTTATATTTACCTTGTTTGTTTGCTTTTTGATCTTACGTACACTGAATTTAGTCTGATACGATGCTTTCATCTGCCGCATTAGCAGCGGTGTCAACTGTCCAAGAAAATTTGACCCGATCGTATTCGGAACGCAGCCGGACGGCTAGATTCGGTCTACGTAAAGCTTTAGTTTCTTTTTTACAAAATTTTGTAACTAATACATTTGTTGCCTATGTAAAAACTTTTGTTATATATTAATTAATGTTTTAGAAAAATTTATGTTTAACTTTTTAATTTGTTCTTTTCGAATATTCGGAATCGATAAGAGAAACCATTAAATGTTTCTTTCATCTTTTATCTCCTTTATACACAGTCCCAGCCTGACAGGTAAAAAGTCTAATGAAATCATACAGGGTAGCTTAAGCAGCATCAAGTATGCAGCCACTTCCGTGGCCCGAAAATTCGATGAGATTAAGGAAGCTATTTCGGCAAATTCCACACCAGTGAAAAGTGCTGGTATCGCTGCCGATGGCACAATTGATGATGACATACATTACGATGATCCCTCTTCGAAGACGCGACGTGTATCGGGTGATTTGGATCCGTGGGGTCGCCTAAGTGAGTCTAGAAAGTCTAGCTATAACAACTTAGTTCCGCTCGGTGAGAATACATCCACTATTAGTCTGAATGCTTTCCCCAGTCTACCCGATAATCTATATAGTGCGGTCGCTGATGTAAGTACAAGTTAAGCTTATATGCTTAAAGTGTTCTAATTTTACGGTTTTTGGATGACAGGTTGTGGATAGCCCCGAGTGTGATATTTTAATTCAACTGACCTCATGCTCGCAATGCCACAATTGTTCTGTGTTGCTGTATGATGAGGAGATCATGTCCGGATGGACAGCTGAGGATTCGAATTTGAATACCGCTTGTCATGCGTGTAATAAACTGACTGTGCCATTCCTCAGTGTGCAACTAATTGTCAGTGATTCCCTCAAGGACGTAAAACAATCGGATAGCCTTAGTATACCGTATTTGAATCCGCTGGTACTTCGTAAAGAACTGGAAAACATTCTAACACAAGAAGGAGACTCCTCGCTGTTGAAGCTGAACTTTGTCGAAGAGCATCCGATTATTTATTGGAATCTGATTTGGATAATGGAGCGAATCGAAAGTTATACACATTTGCCTGAATTGTGTCTTCCGAAACAGGTGAGTCCTATTTTCGCCTCGGCCACGAGTCGATGTGTAATTCAACTCAATTATTGAATTATTTTCAACGGATCATAAAAGCAACAGCCTTAAGGCAAATCATTTCAATATTTGGCAGACCTATCACTGGGCGCCATTTTCACTATTTTCATGCACATATCTTTTCTTTGCGTCACATCCCTTAGCAATTCTTTGAAATTTATGAATTTTTGGTTAAAATTTATTTGCATTGCCGATACTCGAACGATATTCGAAACTCTATAAACGACATAACCTCAATTTTATGTGTTCACTGCCATTTCAAAACATATGTCTCTCAAAACCTACCTACGGCGACTTTAAAACGAAATAAAATGTCCTTATTTATGAAATGAAGTGTAGTTTATATAAAAAAAAAACGCACATTTAAAAACAATTAACTAATTCAATTCTCAGGTCGAGGCAGACATTGATCCGTTAAGTAAGCTGAAGACTGTCAAAGTCCAGTGCCTGTGGGATAATCTACGTTTACATGCCGAAGCTGGTCCACCAATGTACATTTTGTGGAAACAAAATCAGCCGGCAAGCCCATTACTGAAGGCGCTACTCACCGATCAGACATATTTAAATAAAAAGTACTTGAACTTTTTGAAATATTAGAAAAAAAAAAAACTAAAAAACTTCTTTTTAGTGCTATTCAACAAATTATCACAGCTATCCGATGCAATGATTTACTGACACCCGTCAAACGCTTAGCCAATGAACGCCATAAGCTAAAGAACAGTGGCGTTGATCGTACACATTCGATCTACAGGGATATTCTATTTCTGGCTCTCACCGCCATCGGTCGTTCGAACGTTGACTTGGCCACATTCCATCGCGAATATGCAGCAATCTTTGACAAACTAACCGAGAAGGAGTGTAACATGTACTATCGCAATCAGGATTTACCACCATCCACGGCAACAATCTACTGTAGGGCATACTTCAAGCCTCTTCTTCTTCCTTGACGCGAGATCGCATTCAGCCGATCCGAGTTCAATGACATACGAAGATAGCCTCGCTGCAATCGAATTATTAGAGGCATTTGAACTGAGCAACACAAATATGTATATGTGCACGAGTAAAATATTATTTAGACAAACTAATTTTACTCTCTATAATATTGTTGCAGTTTATATTGTTATCATTTTTTACATATACTTAATTCAGTAAACAAAAACAAATGTACTTAATTTCGAGTTGATTTGTGTTTTAATCTCATTTTAATTTTGACTGGTTTTCGACAATACTTATTATACTTACTAAAACAAAAGCAAATATAATCATCAGTTCACATAATCTGCCTTACTATTGAGATATTTACTTAAAAATATAGATTATATATACAACTGCATGTATGTTTTAAATTAATACAATCTACAGGCTGGGCTTTGAATTTTATTACAATAGGCAATCATTACGGAACGTTCTAATTGTATTGCATTTCCGTCGATTTACATTTCGTATTGTTTAAAACAGATCCTATCCGTGGGAGTGGTAACATAATAGTTGTTTCTATTGCCAGCTGTCAAAGAATGTTTTTGTTTTGTTTTTTTGTATTTTTTATGGGGCACACAAAATATCCTAATAAAGGAAATAAATATAAACAAGAAACAGAAGGCACACCATACTAAACTGCGTCGTATCGATTTTCCAGTTTCAATCGAACTTCATTTAAACTTTGTAGTTTTCAATTTGATCAGTTCTTAAAATTAAATATTTACAAAATTAACAAAACGTAGATAAATAAATAACTGAATTTGTATTTTACAATGAAAGTTCTTATTGTGATACGATGGAAAGCAAATAAAGGAAAACGAATGGAGGCAAAGCTCGAAAGATTAGAAACAATGACACATAATATGTAATATTATTTTTGTATAAAACTAAAGAAAATCGAAATAGTTCAGAAAGGGACAAGGTCCAAACATTTGTTAGCTGAAATTTTACAAACAACAGGAAAGGTGTTGTTTAATTAATTGTTGTCTTTTGCTTTCGATTTTTTTTTTCTCTTTGGTTACAATTTTTAAAACAAGATGACAGTAACATTTAAAAATTAAAATTTAACATGTACAGGATAATGATTAACTCTTTATATTATTATGAATCACCGAATACAAAAACATTTAAAAGGAAAATGATTTTGTTTTTATTTTACGTGAAGCCAAATTTCGATGGGAGCGGAAACATGAATTACCAAATTACCGGGCGCCCAACACAAGCCTTAAATTGAATGAACCAAAAAATGAATGAATATCAACATGAGATAAAAATACTTCTCTAACATTCAAATTTCCTGACCAAAATTCAACTTTATGCTTTAAATAAAAGAAATAGACAAACGGTGGGCAAACTATGCACTTCTTCGCATATAGAATAATTTTGGATTTCTTCGGTTTGATTTACGACGAGTATGGCAATTATTCATAACGCTAATAGTATATTTAATGTATTCTAAAGGCGTATACTTCAATTTTGAAAGGGGTGAAGTCAATATGTCACACACGACACACATGCTGTAATAAATAATATTGCAACCATTTCACTCGAGTTTGTTCCCCCATATTTTTTTATAGTTGGCGGAACAAGTTCGTGTACCGTGTACCCTAGGCCTAGCTTGTGTTAGTTTTTATGTTAGAGACGAATGGAAGCGACCTACAATTTGTAAGCTGAGCTCGAACGGCTAGTTGAGAAGGGGTTACATGAATGCAGAAATCAATACATCCCTAATTCTCACACCAATAGTATATAATCCGTAACCTATCTTCCAAACAGGCAATAAAAGCAAACCGATCATCTCGAACATTCTGCTGCACTGAGGGAAATAATAAATGTTCAGTCACTGGTCTTGGTCTTTCCAATAATATAGTGGTTCAAACCGCCCCTCGTTGGGCGCCATTTTCTAATACAATTGCTCTAGCTGCAAAAGTACATCAGCTTACACTAGTTCGTCAAACTAAAATTTATTTAAATTTGTTAATATCGTGCAACTCTTTAAACCGATCTAGAGATCGTAAATCGACGCAAGACACATTAGATATGACCGAATTAGAATAATGGGTTACATTTTATTGTTTTCGAATTTAATAGTCCAAAATAATACGCAGAACAGGCTATTAAATTATATTATCCCTTCGCACGAACTTTACATCTCTAACTATCCTTTGTTTCTTCTCCCCCAATAAGATGTCTTGATCCCGTATATCTCGCAATTCTTGGCCGGTAAGCTTTTGGAACCACCTTTGCCTTTGAAGCATCTCGTGAATTGTCTTGCCGCAGACAAAAAGCTTAATCGGCTGATGACAATCTAAATCCGCATTTGGTATGGCCATTGATCCAGAAGGTGAATCCTCGAGCGTATCTTCCGTTATTAGCAATGAATCAATAGCGAAAATTGCATGTAGCAAATACAGCAGCCCACAGCAGAGTGATGTGATACTTTGCTTCTTGCTGATGGCAAAAAATGGATGTACAGACTCCTCATAGTCCGATAGGTACATCAGATGAAAATCTCTCTCCGCATGGTACATTGAAAATATGGACGAAATAATAAAGAACACAGTTGCCACCGCACTTACTATTGCCTCGAGGAAAATCGATGGTTTCGATCCCAAACTGATACCAATATTTCCAAATATCGCAATCATTGTAAATCCAAAGAATGTTCCACAAAAGTACATTTCATGTGGCAGCGGCTGACGATCGTCCAAAAAGCCTTGTATGTGGAAAATCATGCAGGCCCCACCCAATAAAGCTTCAAGAAGCTTGAAAAAGAACCAAACTTCTTCCATTTTTTTAGTTGTGACAGTAATTTATATCCTCTCAAAAGCCTACTACAGCC
Organism: Cheilosia grossa; assembly: GCA_963082955.1. Taxonomy (NCBI): domain Eukaryota; kingdom Metazoa; phylum Arthropoda; class Insecta; order Diptera; family Syrphidae; genus Cheilosia; species Cheilosia grossa. The sequence continues at coordinate 39,301,102 of OY720145.1, read as the reverse complement.
GACAAATCGAAAAAAACACACACATTATCTTTTAAGTGTATATTTTCAATACGTGAGTGTATCTTGCCGAAGACTTAACAATTATGTAAACAAAAAAAAATAAAGAACAATAAAATGCTGACTGAGAATCGAAAGGGCAAAACGTGTAGTAAAAAATAAAAAAAATTCATTTCATTTGCGGTAAACAAATGTAGTATATAGCAACGTTTGCAGCTTGACTAATTAGGTGATGTGTTTCTCTTTGGTGTTGACGGTGGTAGATCCATAGTCTTGCATACCCAACCAGCGATGTCGACTTCTTCCACTTCAGCCTTTTGTATCCATGCGTGGTTCTGTAAGAACATGATTTTTTTGATATCGTTTGGTGAGAAATGTTCAGTTAAACTTACCAAAAGCGTTTTTAAGTCAGCCCTTTCATCAGGATTTTTCTTAAGGCAAATATCGACAAAGTTCTTAAAATCGTCGGTGAAGATGTTGTGTTCCAACTTGGGCGGTGGTTCGTTTACGATGTAGTCGAGTAATTCGAAAATTGCCATGTTTTTGGGTTCAACTGTTGTTTGACTGCCCTCTTCGGTGTTTTCATCGAATATGGCTTCCAGAGTCTTTGCGTCAGGCGGTGGAATGGGGTACATACCAATTGCCATTTCAACAAGTGACAAACCAAGTGACCAGATGTCCGACTGTACAGAGTAGTGAGTGCCCTGTAGCCTCTCGGGCTGTAAAAAAAAAGAAACAAATCTAATAAATACTGCGCATACAAAGTCTGGAACAAAGAACTCAGTCATAAGCTAAATTTGTTATTCATTTTGTTGTTTATTCATCTTCCGCAGATAGAATGTAAAACCAATCAATAAGATAGGGCGATGTTATTGTCCCAACATAATTAACATCACTGACCTTATTATGATGTTCGAAAGGAACAGCGGAGTTTCCAGCAAAATGGATTATACACCATGCTAAAGGCGGCGAGTATTGTGAAAGCAATAAAACTTTATTTGAAGCCCTGTGCAAAAGGGTACCCCAGGAGTAGAATTCATGTAAATTGTGCTACTTACCGACATATAACTCCGTGTGCCAACAAACGAATTCGCCATTGAATCAATCAGCTGACCAGAAACTCCGAAATCACAAATTTTAATTTCACCACTGCTATTCACTAAGATATTACTGGGTTTCACATCTCTGTGCATTATGGCATGTTTATCGCGCAAGTAGCTCAATCCCTTCAACACGGCAAGCGTAATCTTTCCCAGAATAGACTCGGGGATACGTCCAGCGCGCTTTAATATGAGATCAAGGGATCCACCGTCCATATACTCCATACAAATACTTATTTCACCATCGCTATAAAAAGCACCATAGAAGCCAACTATATGTGGAAAGTTGCACTCGTGCAGCACTTTCAGCTCTCTGATGATTTGCTTCTTAATAGCTGGTTTCACTTCCAGATGAATCAGCTTGCGAGCCATTATTAGCTGTGTCGGAATGTGTCTGACTTTCATGACAACACCTCCATTGCCAGATCCTAATTCGCCTAATTTCTCCAAGTCCTCATCGCTGAGCTCACCGATTTTTTCCTTCTGACTGAGGAATACTTTGATGCGTTTTCGTGCTGTATCATCCATTTCCAATTCTTCGAGCGTTTCGGTCAGGGCCTCGATGCTTGTCTTTGGTTTCCCCAGCAAACTATGTTTTCTTTAATTAGTTCAAGTGAATTCACGAAGGAAAAAACCAAAAACAAAAGAACACACAAAACGCCGAAAGCAAAACAAAAAAAATTAATCCAAAAAAAAAATTAAATTTCGAATGGCAAAAAGCTGTCATATTTACTCTGTCCCTGATGGAGTCTTGAACGGCGGTGTTGGAACAACCTGCTGCGCTGTAGAGTCCACAGAACCTGGTGGCAGGGTAAGGTTTAGCTTGTTTTTCGACATCCTTCAATATGTGTATCCCTGGGTCGTATATGTATATAAATGAACACTACTTAACACCGAATGAGTGGTGAAAATCACAGAATGCTAAGGTTATTCGTAGTTTATTGAACGCATTTATAATAATTGAACAGTTGATAGTTTTTGGTGTTTTTATGGACTTTAGTTTTATGATTACAACAATTGCAGGCAAATCTTTTGGAAGCTGCCCTGCCCGTGGGAAGTTTTTTGTTTCTTCTTTTCGGCTGTCAAAGGAACAAATGCGTCAACTTTTTCGATAAAGATGTCAAAATGTAAAGAACTGTTTGATTTCAATGAAAACAGAGACGTTTGTTCATTGGATGTGATCGGCTTAACCCACTATGCCACAAGAATTAAGTAAATTTTCTGCATCATATTTTTAAAATTGTGACCATGGGGTTATGTTCTAAATTGTATTTCTTTTCTTCTTTAAAAGCCTCATATATATTTCAGAATGAGATCACAAATCAGAGGGCTAAAGTGTCATGGATGTTGTACCCATAATGATAAATACGTAAAACGGAAATAAACACAAGTTCCGGCCAACAACATTTCTGCAATTACTTGGAAACGTGTCTATTTTTGTTTTAAAACATGTGAAATGAGAATTAGTTTCAGCAAATTGAAAGAACTTCAAAAATCAGTTATACGAAATAAATAAATAATTGTCTGTTTATCACTTCCGGAAGCCATATTGTTTTACACGGATGCGGAATTTCGTTAACCATCGCTATAAAAATATCAACATGCGGAGCTTTCCTATAATCCCTACCACGTGAACAAGATGCCAGACCCAAATACGTGCAACGGTTTTTTATTGCGTTAAATAATGCTGTTCCTGTCAATCACACTGTTATTAAGTATAACTTTAATCTTGCGTGTTAAGCTAAGATTAGACTGTATGCCAATTAAGCATATGAATGCCAAAAGGCAAATGACCAGATTAGCTGTCATATGAACAAAATGCCAGGATTATCAAAACTGTATATTAGACTATATGACCAAAATTACCAATATGGTCATATTTGACATGATTGTCATTTGAGGCATTTGGTATTTATTACCAAAAAGAGAACGAAAATTAAAATGAATCACAATTCTACGAAATCAAACACCGATGACAACAAAATAATTCCTGTTCCATCAAAAATGCCATTAATGCCATAACGAAATTTCAATTAAAAGCATATGGGCATATAAGGCTATATGCTGGCACTCGTACCTATTGTCCCATTACACCATATGCTATTTGGGCATTTTTATCTGTCAAAATCAGCCTGGTCATGTGTGGCATTCAGGTCATTAGAGCATATGAGATATGCCCATTACATTGTATGACCATATTTTGACAGGAAAACTGTCAGATATTGGCATTTTATGACCACTTGGCATACCGTCTAATCTTACCTTTAGGAATTTGTGATCATGTAATACCAACCAGCTTTTTTTTTTTCATTATTAGATAATTTAACGACAAATATATTCCATACAAACAACGATCTAATTTGAAGATTGTTTCAAATTTAAGATTTTGCTTTGACTCTTTACTATAATAATTTTGAAATATCTTTGTTTTTGAAAAACAAATTAAATTTTATTTCAATGTCTACATTTTTATTTGTTAAAACAAACCATTTATTCCAGGAAAATGTAGTCGACCAATAACTTACCCATCATTCGTTATATATTCGATCGCAGCTAACTTCATTTTCATATAGGATCAGTTGGCGCGTTTTCACTCGAATTGACATTCGTCAAAGCGGTTTCTCAAATTTTTTGGTAAATAAAGTGTGTGTTAACATAAATTTTGTGGGGAATTTTTATGGAAATTCCTAATCCCAACAGTGCCCAAAAGGGAAACATGCGTAGTGCTCAGAAAAAGACACCGGCTAGCGAAAAGAAAAATGGAAAAGAACAAACTAGCGGCAAAAAACTCGTGCAGGCTCGATTACCATTCAAAATACTTGCAGGGGCTCCACCATTGACATCGCCCGATGTAAGTACTCCTTCTAAACTAGAAACTCTGCCGAAAAAGCGCAAGCTGTCCTACACAGAAGAGTGTGAAACCCCAACAAAAATTGGTAAGTCTGATAGTAAGGAAAATTTAACAGTAGACAAGTTAGACATAACTATTGATATTGGTTCCGTTCTTCCAACTGAAGATGTCATTGTCCTGGATGATGAAGACTTGCAAGATATTTCAAAAGTTTTGTCTCCTAAAACGCCTGTTGTCACATCGAAAGCTAAGAAATCTAAAATTACACCACGTAGCGCTGGAAGTTCTACCACACGTAAGGTACTTATAAAACTCCCATTGAGTGGGAAAAAAAAAAAAAGAAAATCAACGATTTCAACTCAATCCCCAAAGCTTGAAGCAACCGATTCAAGTGATGCAGAAATAATCTCTGAGGAGCTACGAAATCCCACTAAAAAAACTAAACTTGCCGAAGACGCGGAAGATCTACGCGAGGGTGCGAGTCCAACAGAAATAGTGGTCCAAAATGAGGAACAGAAGGAAGTTTATGTAGATCTTAACAAAAATAAAAAGGCGAGTAGTTTAAAGCGAAAAACGAAAACAGAATCAACTCCAAATAAAGTAATTTTGTCGGAAGATGATTGTGTTGTCCCCGAAGAAGTCTCTTATGCTAAGAGTTCTGAGAAAAATCAGCAAATGGCTATTAAAGTCGATAAGCCTTGCGAAGATGAATCTATTGAGACTTTGGTTCAACCCAAGTCGAGTCCCAACAAAGCAAATACCCCAAAAAAAGCACTGTCAAAAGCAGACTCAAAGAAAACAAGGAAACAACCGACTTTTACTGAACATGAAAAAGTCGGGTCTGTCGACCACCCTAAGTCCAGTCCCTTGAAAGCAAAGACCCCAAGTAAACCACTGCCAAAAACAAGCACCGAGAAAACTAAAAAGCGGGCAGTTGTTAAAAACGGCAAATCTGAGGAAGTCGAAACGGTCGAAAAACCTGAGTCCAGTCCAAAAAAAGGAAATACCCCAAGTACCCAACTGCCTCAATCAAGCTCCACTGCGTATGAATCCAATTGCGATCCAGAAGAAAATATAACCCCAGTAAGATCTCGGCGGTCTACGCGACAGTCTGAGGCTGATCGGAATAGAGAAAATGACAGACTTAGCTCTGATGAAAAACTCTTGTCCGAAACAGAATTGTTATCTGAAAAGCAAAGTGCAGCTGATACATCCATCACCGAGATAAACAAAAAGTTACTCACTCCCAAACAACTCAAGCTAATGGAACAGCGGAAGAAAGCTCGCGAAGAAAGAGAGTTGAAACTGCAACAGCTGAAAGAGGAGAAGGATCGTAAACTACAGGAACAACGCGAAGATCGCGAGCGTAAGTTGCAAGAAGAAAAAATGCAAAAACAAAAAGAACGCGAAGAGCGTGAGCTGCAACGAAAAAAGGAACGCGAAGATAAAGACGAACAGAAGCGTCGTGAGAGGGAAGAAAAAGAGGAACAACGTCGCAAAGAAAAGGAGGATAAGGAGCGGAAGCGTTTGGCTGAGATAGAGGCAAAAAACGAAGAGAAACGCAAAAAAGACGAAGCAAAAGACGAAGAGCGTCGCAAGAAAGAAGAGGAACGCCGCCGCAAGGAACTTGAAAAAGAAGAGGAAGAGAATCGAAAAAAGAAAGCTGCTCAAGCCTTTACAAAGTTCTTTGTGCCAAAAGTCCTAAAACCTTTGCCAGAAGATGATCCGGACTCCCGGGATGATGCAGAGAGTGTGGATTCGCTGGCATTTAGACCATTCCAAGTGAAGGGTGATATGAAACTTGCACCCTTAGTACGTCGTGAATTTAGGGAGCGTTCACGAGAGAAGCTGGATTCTTTTCTCAGAGAAACGCAAAAGGACAAGTCTGCTCTTTACGTTGGTGAACTTAAAAACGGAAAACATATTCCGCTGAAAGGCTCGAAAACTGTCTTAAAAGATAACGATGATGTTATACTAATTGGTAAGTTGTAGCTGCTCTGAGATTTTAGGACCTTACTGAGAATGTTTACTTTCTTTTCATTTAGAAAATGAACTTGAAACCGCAGCCCAAGCAATAGATGAACCGAGACTGAAGCCACTTCAACGGTTTAAGGCAAAGTTTTATTCCTTCCGTGAAAATCGTCGGCCGCCATTTTATGGTACGTGGAGGAAAAGCAGTACTGTGATCACCCCAAGAAGACCATTTGCTACGGATAAGGTAAGTGGTTTGTTTTTGATGTAAGTGCGTTATATTTTTTCCTTTAATGTCTGATGAACTACGAATTCGTTACATCATCAACAAAAATGTACCTTTTCACGTAAATGCTCTTACAAATATTTTTGATATCTGTTGTAGAATTTTTTCGACTACGAAGTGGATTCCGATGACGAATGGGAAGAAGAGGAACCAGGCGAATCACTCAATGGCAGTGAAGATGAAAAGGACGAGTCCGAAGATGAAGATTACGAAGTTGACAATGAATGGTTTGTGCCACACGGCCATTTAAGTGACGAAGAAATGCAGAACGAGGATGAAATTGGTCCGGACACATCACGCGAAGCCCAGAAAGCAAAACTAAAAGCACTTCAACAAGAGTTCGCCAAGGAAATGAAAAAGAAAACCGAGAAGATAAAACCACGACTCATCGGTGCAATTTGGGAGGACGAAAACGGCAATCGCCCCAACCTTTGTCCTACAGTCATTTGGGACAGCCTGTGTGCACGTGCAATGATGTTCTGCGAACCAATACTTGTAGAGGAGCCAGAGCCCAACGAACCTGAACCCAGTACCCCACCACAAAAGAGAATCGAATTAAATGATGAACTCATGTGTGATTTGGTGCGTCTCATTCATGGGAATAGGCACTCGAGAGTGTTCCTTATGAAAGAATACTTGGAGCATGTGTCTAACACTTGCGAAACCATCAAAAACGGTGAGTGCTTGGCACCGACCAAAGCTTTGATTCGTGAAAAAATTGATGAAATCTCCGAGTGGTCCGTAGTGGACGCAAGCAGCTCAAAGAAAAAGAAAAAAAAGAAGCTGTGTTGGGTTGTATCGGCTGATATCCTAGATAAGTATTCGTTGGGCAAATTAGGGCTGCGGAATGAGTGGAGTTATAAGCTTCAACCAAAATACGACATCGATAAGAATGACACTGTTGCGGACACTGTAGCTCAAGAGGACACTGGTCTGGCGGAAAATGCAGAAACGTCCAAAGCATCAGAAACGGTAAAAAAGAAAAAGACAAAATCGGGGATAACAAAATTCGCGAAGGTACTAACAAAAGAGGAAAAACAAAGTCAACAAACCGAGAGTTCCAATACCAACGCGAAAAATTATCAGAAAATTAGAAAGACAAAGGAGTCGCCAGCAGCCACTGCAGAGAATCCTCCGCCAACGGTATCTCACAAAACTCCACTGGCCAAAAAGAGAGTGGAACTTTTGATGTCAGTTGGTCCAGGACAACAGTTCTCTCCAACGTCTAAGAATGAGTTAATAAGTAAATTCCTGCAGAAGAATAAAACGACATCGTTGCCTTTGTCGTCGTCGGCGGCAGTCGAGGACAAGTCGATTGGATCAGTTGTCACGCCTATGGACGTGGATGAAGTAGTTTTACTTGATTAAAGGACATCGTATTATTTATACTGACTTATTGTAAAGCCCATATATAGTGTTTCTCGTTTGAAGTTTATTCGCCGTTAGTAATTAATTTATATTGTAATGTATCTATATATAAATAGGTGTAGTTTTATTGATCAAACATATATACATAACACTTTTAATTTTTAATAATAAACATGAAAATCTTTTCTATATAAAAGAGGTAAGGCTAAAAAACTATTCACAATTTGTTGTTTAATTTAATTGAAGAGAATGGTTCTGGTCCCAGAAACTTTTCAGTTGACCCCTGTTTTGCAAGGGAGCCTGCCTTTTCATAGCCTTCGATACCAATGTGTCCTTGTACCCAAGTCAGTGTTACTTCATTTTTAGATGAACCCTTATTGAGCTTAAGTACAAATTTCAATGCCAATGATGTTGTAATGTTTGCTTCGCCCATCGTCTGATCACGAACTGATTGTCCAGTGCTATAAGGATATTTCTTCCCTCCACCTAAATTCTGACATTTTTGTTCATTTGACAGCTAATTTGGTCATTGCCTTTTGGCATCCATGTGCGTTTTTTTTTTTTTTAGTTCAGAGCAGAACCTGAACTGTTATAAAAAAGTTCGTGTTTCTTTTTTAGCTCAGACACATAAGAGCAAACTACAAGAATACTTCAGTCGCACTTGACAGAAAAAAAAAAAACAGGAAGAACAAAAAAACATCAGAACGCTCTGAGCATGCTCGGTTCAGAGCGCGCTCATTATGCTCGAGCTCAGCTCTGAACTAAAAAATAAAAACGCCTATTGAAAGCATATTCAGAATTATAGCCACCTACATGCGAAAAATTAAAGCTAACTTGAATACACTTTCTGAATTCACCCATCGGAAAGAAAAGGGAAATTGTTTATTTACGAAACCCACCCCAAAATTATCGTATGATTTTTGTGACAGTTTTGCATCTATATTTCGCACCCTTGTCTGCATTTGGATTTTTTCTACATGCATTTGCACATAAATAATTGCTTCTTATGCATATTTTAAATTTATAAAAGTGTTGTGATATACAATTTATCTATTAAACGCGCAAATACACATCAACTTCGAGCGTATCTTCTTACAACTAGTTTTTTATTTTAACAAGTTGAACAAGTTACTATACCAGAACTATCTAATCCTAACTATTATGGAGTTTGAACAAAGAAATACCAAAAATGGTAAATTGAAACAATAGAACTTGCTCTTGCTTTTCCATTATTCAATCAAAAATAAATGTTTGTTTTTCCTTTAGCGGAAGCACAAAAAACCATGTCGGCTGACGACCGTACAGCAACAAAGAAATCTTTGATGGTATTAGCAGCGATATTTGTTGCGAGTTTGGCGGCAATGTCTTATGTTTACATGATGTTCCCCGAACTAGATGAGTAAGTTTTATATGAACACACATGTGTAACATTTGGAGTTTTATGTAATCCCCTAATAACAGGTCAGAAAAGCAGCATATTAAACTACCACGTGATATACAAGATGCAAAGATGTTGGCTAAAGTGCTCGATCAATACAAGGACATGTACTATTTTGAAGTCATGTTTGGTATTGTCTCAGCCTATGTGTTGTATCCTTTTTAAACGAATTATTGATAAGAGGAATTTAATAGAGCAATTGACACTTTTACGAACTATCTGTAATGTGTAAGTAAGGTAGAGCGTAGAGGACTATTTTGTACGTGAGAGTGCTGGCAATATGCTGCATTGTTTGTTTACGCAACTGTAATCGCTTTTGACTACGTGCAAAGGTCATATTTCCTGTATTGGGGGTCTGAGGTCTGGGAAAATGTTTTATCTATTTCAATTACTTGCTATGTAGTGGGTAAAATTAATGAATTTGGTTAACCTCTTATCTATCACGACGTATCTATCTACTCTAAGGTTTTTTTTTACTTCCGTTACTGTTGATTTTTATAATTTACACCAACAGATTTTTTTTTTTACTCCACCTTGTGCTGAATAGGCTTAATCCGCTATCCGTCAATCTTGAGATAAAACTACATCGAGTCGCCAATACGCAACCGCAAACGAAAGTAGACACGATCTTGGAATGCCCTTGTTTTTTTTTGTTTTCCAGCATTCATGTTTAAAACTGACAACCTGTTTTTAAAATGTGGACTGGTATCTGTCTAATTTTAAAGAAAGGTAGGCCAATTTAAATGAATCCAGCTATCCGGCTTAACATTTTTAAAGTAGCAATTGCATTTTTAAACTAGCAATTTACTACATTTTGCAGTCCGCAATTTGTAGGTAAGATAATAAAGTTTGTAAATAAAAAGGCATATCGAAAACCGGAACAATTTTGTGTAATGCCCCATTCTATTATATAAAAATGACACTTTTATTACCTCTTACAGTATATTGAATTACATATAATTTTCCTTAACTCGAACTCTTTCAACAGCCTACAAACATTCGCCATCCCCGGTTCCTTATTCCTATCAATCCTCCTGGGCTTCCTATACAAATTTCCCATTGCCATCTTCCTAATTTGTTTCTGTTCGTCTCTGGGCGCCACATTATGTTACACAATATCGAGTTTAGTCGGACGGCGGTTAATCTGTCACTTCTGGCCAAAGAAGACTGCTGAATGGACCAATCAAGTGGACAACCATCGTGATAGTCTATTTAATTACATGTTATTCCTTCGAATGACTCCAATCTTGCCAAACTGGTTCATCAATCTAGCATCGCCAGTAATTGGTGTACCACTACATACATTTGCATTCGGTACGTTCTTTGGTGTGGCACCACCTTCTGTCATTGCCATACAAGCTGGCAAAACACTACAAAAGATGTCAAGTTCGAGTGAGGCTTTTTCCTGGACTTCCGTTGGTATACTAACAGTGTGCGCTGTTCTGGCGTTACTACCTGGACTTCTGAAAAATAAACTCAAAAAGAAACTAGAATAAACTATAATATTGAGTGTGTGTTTACGTTTGATTTGCTTTCGAAAATGTATTTGTTATTATACTATTTATGCGTTAATTATGTTTTTTTTAGTAGAATTTTGCCTTGAAAAATTACAACTTCAGTATTTTTTCGTTTACAATAATGTATTTACTTGTTTTTTTTTCCTCTTAAAAAAAAAGATCTGATATTTTCGTGAAGATTCTCAACTAGCCAATTTATTATGTAACTTTTTGTGTTAATACAAACATTGAGTTGCATATGTTTGTGTAACAAAGTAATCCTAAATATGAAAATAATATTGTCCACTGGTAAAATGTTTGCAACAATGTGCACATAAATAATAGGTGTTGTTTTATATATCGCAAATAATGATCAGCACACAATAAAAATATTTTAAATGTACTGATGATATAAAAGCAAAAAATATTGTTTCTCTAATAGCAATAAAGAATAATGCTGACAAGAACGAATTCGCTTCTACTTTTTTGTATGGTTTTTTACTTAACACGATTACATGGATAGAGACTAGGGACGATCAATTATCCGCAGAGGCGTAGTTGTGGATTAGAGTTAAGAAAACAAGTGTATCAAAAGCTTTTTGAACGTTCCACTTGGTTGTCTAAAGGCGATTAACTCTTTGCAACCATGATAAAGAGAAGACACAAACAAATTACTGTTGTATAGTCTTTTTAATAAGTCAAAGCAAAAAAGAAGGATCCCCGAATCTGGGTTATAAAATCTTTATATGTATAATTATATATTGTGGTAAATTGTAAAAAAATAGCATATTAAACAAAAAGAAAACAACAATCATACTTATTGTTAATATAATAAATTAGTTTTCGAAGACACATATAAATGGTTAACATCTGTGATTACGTTTGAAAAATACGAATAATTTGTGGATATTCCTTGATATCATTGATTACATTCAGGCAACATTCCTAAACTTGGTAAACAAACTGTAGAGCACTCGAAGCGTAGACTTGAGATCCATGTTGACAACATCTATTAAAAGAAAAAAAGTTAATACAGTTTTTCTGTATCTTTAAGCTTGATATACCTTCAGGTCTAGCTTTTGGTTTGGGAAGACCAACATCCTGCATAAGGTCAAAGGAAAATCCCACATTATGTACCATTTGATCGACATCACGTGGCGTCAAATGAAACTCGTACAAAGGCACGAAAAATCCTCCCAGCAATCCCATTAGCAGACACAAATAGACTCCGTCTCGAAAATCGGTGCTCAAATCGTTGACTTCGAAATTTAATTTCGACAAGTGCTTGTTCACGAATGTGATCAATGATTTCTTGACCACTGCCAGTTTCTCAGGAGCACAGTCGAAGAGTGTATCGAAGGCGTCTTTTTCGCAACGCATGCCAACATCGTCATACTCCGAGGTTATTTGCTCTTGGAATTTTCTTTAAATAATAATACACAATGAATAAAGCGACATAAATATTGTAAGGAGACAGCCGACTTACTGTGCATTAAGAACTCCACCATTCTTCTGGGCTATAACGACAGTGACGAAAATATTCTCTGGTAAACGAATTGGTGCACGGAAATGACGTACCAGCGCTACCAACAAATGCAGAATTGCAACGATGTTCTTTGAGTGAACGCTCTCGACGGACCATTTTGGGATTTTCTGATGGAAGCCCAGTGTCTGAAATGGTAAAAGAAAAGTTGGAGTGAAATCCACAAACAAAGAACTTTTCTCTATTTACATGATTAACTGCTCTTAAAACGATGCCAAGTTTTTGGCGTTGACCCTCTTCCGATTGGGTTACTTCGAGCACATCAAGTTTTCTTCCAGTTAATTTCTCCCATAGTTTGTGGAGGACCTGTAATTAGAATAGAAAATGACTTTATTTGTGTAATGTTATTCGAGAACACAAGTCAACTTTGGCCCACTTAAGGTTTGAATTTAAAAAAATTTCAATCGCACCAGGAAAATAGAAGGAAGTGTGGTCAACAACGGTGCTCAATCGGCTGTACATGGACACAGTATATTATGTTTCATTTTATGGAATGGTAAGTAGTTGAATCTGTCAGTCAATGTGTTACTCTAGTCAAATTTTCTTACTCAGAAGCTGTTAGGTTCCCCTGTCTGTAAAACTCTTGAAATTAAGAGCTTTGTCGTAGACAGACAACCCGCTCTCAACATTATATGTATAACACCTTAAAAATTATGCAGATATTGACCACAACAAGGATTACTTTTGTCCAAAGTTTAACTCCTAATACCTACATATTTTAAAGAAAAATTGCCTGATCAAAAAGAAATGAAAACTTACCTGCCCGTCGTACATGTCCTCATCCAATTGTTGAACAATTATCCTTTGTTCAGCGAGTTCATCATTAATCCAATCGATCAAGATTTGCTGTAGTTTATTCAATTCGGGATCCTTTGCCGATTGGGGATCGATGACTGCCCTTTGCTCATGATCACCTACAAAACATTCAAACAAATAAGGAAGCTGCAACTTATTGTGTTTACGTTTACTTACGTAGGGCATAATCTTCTGGTGGAATATCAAATTGGTTTGGATTGCCAGGAGAGTCGATGGCATGCTTTCCCTCTTCTTGGACTTCTTGAACTGAAATAAATAGATTTTTGTTTTTAGGAATTACTACATTTGCTTTAGTCTTCTTTTTAAGATTGGTTTCTACTTGTAAAAGTAAAAACATCCACACAACGTACTACGTCGCAGATGGCATTTGCAATCTACTGTTTATAAAACTTTACGATGACGAAAACATTTATAGATTTTGCTTCGCCAGAAGAAACATATTTTTAAGGTACATATTTCAATCGTTTTTTTCCAAAATTCTGGATGAGGTGCTGTTTCTCTTAGCGTTTGAGTTGGGTCATGAGATGACTCATATTTCACCTTGAAATATAGGTACAGCATCTCAATCGTGCTCAGCAAGCTCAAATGGCTCTTTGATGAATATTTGAATTAAATGTGCTTGTGTATAAATAAAGTTCCAGCATAATTAGCTTCTTTAAAAGTAATGGCGTACACGCTAACGCCCACATCAAATCGCAATAAATCAAGTTTAATTTGCATTATATAATTCATATTGATGGAAATTACCTTCCTTGATGCGCTTTTTTCTGCCAAGTGTGCCGATTTTATCCCAGAAACTTTCTTCTTTTTCGCCACTTTTCATGGAATTTGGAGTTCGAGGAGATTTTGGCCTAGGAATTGTCGACATTTTTATATTTTTGTCCGCACGTCACTGAGTTAACTGCTTTTTGTTTATATTTCGTGGTTCGTGCTGATGTCATAAATAAACTCGACCAGCAAAAGAAAAAAAAGAATGGTAGGTACACTAACACTACTATAAAAAAAATTTAGAATTTTGAGAAATGCTCATATGTATGATACATATGTGTGAAAAAGAGAAAACTACATTCTACAGGGCTTTCCAAACATAAAAGAGTGATACCTTTGTTAGAAAGAGATTAAAATAGATAGGTCTAAAGTTTCAACTAATCTACCATGGTTTAATACAACAGATGTGTACCAGGGATGGCAATGATAGAAAATTGTCAACTTGTAGATAGGGATTTCACCAAGTTTCTTATGTGGTATTCGTTTGGGCTTCTTCAGATTTGCCCTCAGATTTCAGATTTCGTGTGCCTAATCGAACATAAAAACGCTCTTGCTCTTTTTTTGTGTTGATATTCGTGCGACTTGAATATGTGTAGTCTTCGACACTTTTCTATGCGCTTTCGATTCACTGGTTAAATTTTGTATTAAAACATTCGAAATTTCCGTCCCGATTTATTTCTAAATGTTTGCACACAAATAATTTACGAAAATAGATTCACCCGATGCAATGCCTTTCTATGCTGTAGAAAAAATTCACGCAAATGTAAACAAACTCCACCAAATGTCAAACTCAAATGCACTTGTATTGGTAAATCTGAAGCAAATCTGAGAAAATATCTAGATTCGCAAAAGTGCTCTGAAATCTGAAAAAGATTGCTTTTTTTGGTACCAAACGAACATAAAAATTGCTCTGAGGGCAAAAAAAGTGCTCTGAGAGCGCCCAAACGAATACCACATTAGGTATTTGATTTGTTGCGTTTTATAAGACTTAAGTAGGTGGTTACTGAAAAAATAAAATGGACGTGAAAATGGTTCCCTGCAGTTGATTCAAACTGACAGGACGACGAGATAATAAAATGGAAACAACAATAGGCCCGTTTTATTGAACACCTATCTCAGCAGAATAGAAAGTAGACGTGTGCGCAATAAAAACCTGATAAAAACACCCACCCTAGTGGTTGAGTCAATAATGTTTTTTTACTTTTACCTAGTTTCCTATCATGTTAAAAAAATATTTATTTTAGCTTTGGAAACAATTATGTGGTATTCGTTTGGGCTCCTTCAGATTTGCCCTGAGATTTCAGATTTCGTGTGCCTAATCGAACATAAAAACGCTCTTGCTCTTTTTTGTGTTGACATTCGTGCGACTTGAATATGTGTAGTCTTCGACACTTTTCTATGCGCTTTCCATTCACTGATTAAATTTGATATTAAAACATTCGAAATTTCCGTCCCGATTGATTTCTAAATATTAACACGCAAATAATTTACGAAAATCCTTTCTTTGCTGTAGAAAAATTTCACGATAATGATGTAAACAAACTCCACCAGTTGTCAAACTCAAATGCACTTGGGTTGGTAATTCTGAAGAAAGTCTGAGAAAATATCTGTTCGCAAAAGTGCTCTGAAATCTGAAAAAGATTGCTTTTTTTGGACGAAACGAACATAAAAATCAGATAAAAATTGCTCTGAGGGCAAAAAAAGTGCTCTGATAGCGCCCAATCGAATACCACATTAATTTGGCAGTCCACGCACACCCGACGAAACAACATTTAACACTGAAAAGTGCTGCACATTTTTAATTTGTGTATGTAGTACCAAATCTGCACAAAAAAGCGGTATTCTCAACTTTGAGATCGAAACCGACACACATCTCTTGTAAATCTCCCTATATTTTCAAAATTTGAGAAAAACTTATTTCCTTCATGGTTACCTACAATTTAGAGGTGAGCATATTGCAAAGGCTCAGGTTCTGATGATCCACTAATTTTTTCTTTCGAAGCAATCCAAAAGCAAAACGAATAGGTACGGCGTTCAAAAATTGTTTTTTTGTCAGATGCTGCCGATGGCCCAGGACACTATGTAGAAGTACGTACTCTGAACCTGCCACACACATCGGGCCTTGCCAGTATTCAATTTTAGTTTCGACTCTAAATTTCAATAGTTCACAGTGTCCTTATTTTCCACACACATTTCGCAATAATGAGCTTCCGTAAATTTAAAGTCGACACCAACATTTTTTTATTAGTACGGCGCATCCTGAATATAGACGTGCAACGAGCAACTTGACAAAAGGCCGCTCTATTAAGGCGGAGGGGCAACACGAAATAATTTATCGTTGCTAGTCAATAAGAATAAAAAAACCTTTTCCCAAGTAAAACAGGCTACAGGTAGGTCTTCGAAATATTTTACAGGTGAACAACAAGTGTAGTATATTTCTAATTTATTTGAATTTTTAATCTGATGTATATTAAAAATATATGTATTATGTATATATTTTACATATTCTTTATAATTAAAAATGTGTTACGCCGCTTTGGTGGTAAAAATGGCAATCAATGCTACATACTTCTGCTGGAGTCTTTTACATTTAATTTATACACACACCTTATCCTCGTGACCATATATATTTGTACACATTTTTGCAGGCAGAACGTAAACGTATTCCATTTCATAGTAAATAAAAAAAAACTATTCTGCCTGCAGACAACAACCGATAAGGAGTATACAATACCATTTTGCGTATCACAACTGTGCGCCCAGCAATGTTAGACATTGTGTTTAATGCTCGATGTAAATAAAAAAATAAATATTAATTCATAGAATACGAGTTTTGTGTTGATTATAAAATAAATATTAAGGTTAGATTTTTTTTGTTTATATGTTCGATCATTAAAATCGTATGAAGGTATAAGAAAAATCACGAAATGCTGCAGCTGTTCCTTGTACTGTGACTCTGCGTGGGGGTCTTACATCGATTCTTACTCTTTGAATGGGTCAGTGTGTTGAAACACTGATTCGTTGTCAACGCATACGATTTGAGGGTCGACTTGACGGATGGTGGAAGAGGTAATGCCTCTATTGCGTATACACTAGTTCGACGAACGATGGTTCGGCAGCAAAGCTCCTGTAGTGAAAGTACTGCAAAACGTATAAGCATGAAAGCAAATAATTTAAAGCACAAATGCTGATTACCTTTATTGCTGCGCCATATCCTTTCCATTCCGTTTCTGTGCAATGCCATTCGGGCTAGTTCACAGAACGATTCTCTTATGTTAAAATCACAAAGTGGAGATATTTCGAAACATGACATATTGTTTCGTGAGGCATACAGTTCGGCTTGTTTAGCTGCCACTTGTCGTTTAAAGGCTAAATGCAAACGGTTGCCAACGAGGACTTTAGGTATTCCGGGTGCGTGCTGAAATGCATTTTTACATGAATAAGTAGAATTCAGTCGATCCAATAACTGCTTACTCACCTCTTCGACTTCTTTTAACCACCTGTCGATCCCATCGAAACTCCATTTGTTTGTTATATCATAAACTAGGATTATTCCTTGTGCACCCCTCGAATATGATCGGATAATTGTACAGAAACGTCCTTGACCGGATGTGTCCCAGAGCTGTAATTTTACTCGTTTTCCCTCGAGCAAGATAGTCGTGGTTTTGTATGCTGAAAATGTAACCGCAAAATTTGAACGAACCCTTTAAGTTGAGTTGTTAGTGAATTTACCATTTCCACTGCAGAATGGACTCTCTGAAGATGCGTCTTCTAATCCTGATAAGATTTCGTGTTTGCCTACGTCGCTATCTCCCACAAGTAGAACTTTCAACAAGTAATCGTAGTCCTTGGCCATTTTGATTCACTAGTGTTCAAAGAAAATGTATAACCAACTGCGACTAAAACAATTTCAGTTGTTAAAAAGGAGTGTGTGCATGACAAAGTAAAATGTACATGTAGGTACACGCACACCCTACCAAATTCAATCATATAGTGTCTTGTTCACTGGTGTGTCCATGGGTTTTTCGTTTAATTGATTTTTACTTCATAAGTATATTTTTTCTTAAAATCCCAAGGGTGACCTAGCCATTAAACCAAAAATAAAGCACCTCCATAGGACGCATTTTCTTTCACATCTGTCATCGAAAGCTAAAAGAACTTAATTCAGTGCTAAATTCACTTACAGGAAAACCCGGGAAGTTTTCATAATTCCAGTAAGGAAAATAAGTATAAACACAACAATTGCACAAAACCCACATAGTAAGAAATAAGAATGAATGAACGTGCCTACAAAACCCGAGAATTTCAGCGGGTAGTTGAGGACCACACGCAGAGTTTCTGCAAAATATACATCAGTTAAATAATTTAAATGCTGTCAGAGCCTCGTTCAACTTGAAATATTCGTTCAAATGCAAAAATAGGTTTATTAAGGCAATAAACGAAAAAATGTCCAGCGTTATTGACCAACATTTTGTTTGTTACATTTCGTGGAAGAACAATCTGATATTTTGCTTTATCCTATGGTAAGAACGGAAAGATGACACATTTGCATAGAGTGCGGTAATTTGAAAGTAGTCGCTCGTCTGACATACATTTCTCAGAGGAGCATATCGGCGTAATAAAGCTATGTAATAGCAATTGAGTTAAAGGGAAAACTAACTTTGCAGTTGGCACATGCAGTAATATTCCAGCTAGGTACGTTTACTATTACAGTCGATCGATTGTTTAAAATATATTGCTTATAAGGTCGCCTATGATTGTGACAAATGAGACTATTTAAATGTAACAAAATTTATTCAGTTTCTCTCATGATGCTAGTTGTTTTGCATTTACCTGACAGAACATAGGTAATATAATTACGCACTAACACTTCTACCAGCTAGTTAACAAAGCACCTGTAAAATGATTTAATGCACAATGAAAACGATATCTTTTTGCGAATTCTAGTTACCTACCTTCGGTTTAATGTTATTACAGGTATTCCACTTTTTCTTTTGTGGTTTTAGATTTCTAGTAAACTGAATTATTTTCTCTAAAATTTAAACTGTCTTAAAGCAACTTATTGTAATAAATAATGCAGAAATCAAGAATATTCCCATTTTAAGTAGTTTAGGGCGTAATAGTTTTGCTGCCAAAGTAATGTAGACTTGATCAGACTCACAAAATAATTGACCATAAAATGTATGGCGATTTTTGTTGATATCTTTAAACCGGCTTGTGAGTATTTGATACAATGTTAAATATACGAATATATTCAGTTCAATTTTATAAAAAAAAAGTTTATTTGGTATATTTTTCCTCAATCCAAAATAAATCGTCACTTTAATGTCAAATGAAAGCCGGGTGAAGTTAGAGATAGTTGAAAATTAGGAACAGCGTTCAGAAATACAGAAATTTGGTTGTAGGCTGGTATCTTCCTAGGTAGGTAGGTAGATATAGAGAATCCCATTTCAACATCTTGTTAAATTTTCTTGCATTTTTTTTGTAAATCACTAACAATTTGGCACCTGCGATTCCCATCGATTTGTACCTAGGTATATATAAGTTTCAGGCGCAGTGGCTTAGTGGTTAGTGTGTTGGACTACTAAGCGAGGGGTCTCAGATTCGAATCCCGAAAAAAAACCCAAATTCCAACTTAGGGTTTTTTCCACTGCGCCGCCTCTCGCGAACGTCTGACAAACATCCGAGAGTATAAACTGTCTTAAGAGCTTCTCAATTAGCCGTTTGGAATCGGCATAAAATTGTAGATCCCTTCCATTCGTTCCAAAAAATGAAACTCACACAAAACGAATGGTTGTGAGAAGCTAGGCCTTGGATCTCTACAGACCTGTTGCGCTAACTATATATATAAGTTTTGTCAGGAGCCACAAAACGAATATTTCTGGAAAATAATTCATTTTCGTATATTCCTTATCAATGTGCACTCGAAAACTTTTCAACTAATTCTTCAATTAAAAAAAGGTAGTAGTTGGTGGTTGGTGCCAGATTGCTGCAACCGCTGCAACCATCACCATGCCGCTAGCATTTTAACAAGCAAGTCTACAACAATTATTGCGAGTCTCAAAGTGTCAAGTAGAGCGTAGTTGTTGTTATTGCGTGCTGAAAATTCTACTTTACTTTACTTTGCTGAGATCGAAGTTAAAAAAAACAGGCTTAATATAAACCATTTTTGGACGTAATAACATAGCTACGGTAGCACGAGATCATTTTCCTACACCCATCGATAGATTTAACAACTTTGCTAATGATATTTCGCTTTGCTTTGCTTAGTAGCCTTTTCACACCAAGCCGAAAACCGGGTTTTCGCGAAAATACACGAAAACTTAATCGAAAACAGAAGTTTTCCCATACATATTTCAGTTTTCAAAACGAGTCAATTAATGTCGTTTTCCATTGGGATTTTCAGATTTTGCTTTCAGATTTCAGATTTTTCTTGCTCAATACAAAAATATTTGTCCACTTTTAAAAAAAACATAAAACGAGATTTTTCTTTCTTTACATTTGTGGTGGTGCGTGTTTTAAAAGTCTGCTGTTCTTAAATTTTAATTTGTGTTTGTAAGAACCTGTTCAATTTATGTTACTATCCCTCTAAAACCCTCTTTAAACTTTGACAAATAACAAATGTTTTGGAGTAAGTGTAAGTAGGTGTAAATCTCGCTAAGATATTGAGATTCGCAAAATCGCTCTGGCTCTCAAAATAATGTTTTTTTTTTTGCGGCCAATGGAACATGAAATCTGAAAGCCAGCTGATTTCGAGAGCAGAATAACTGCTCTGAATCTGAAAACATACCTTGAAACAAACATACCTTGCTACATTCAGCAGAATGGCTGACCGAGAAAGTCACAATTTACAATTTAAAATCATTTTCCAGAGTTAAATGATGGGCTAATATTATTTTTAAACGCACTGAATTCATTTTATTTGTTAATCAATGCGATCGAAATTTGTAACCAAAATAGTTTGCACCGAAATTCAACGACTATGAGAGAAATTTCTGTGCAAAAGATTGACGTGAAAACTGAAAATTCCAATTCATATTTTAAAATGAATAATTTACTAGTTGTCCACTGAACACAGCTAAATGGAATGAGAACGAGGTGAAAAGAAATGTGGACCATACCACACCACTTTCCACAACCCAACAGAAACCATATGGAAAAACGAACTATACTGCTGCAAAAGAGACGGCCGATGGAAAATGGCTGCTTGTCAATTCTGCAGCTCTTTTGTGTGACGAGTTTTCATTCGATTTTTTCTGTTGTTGAAAAATAGTTCTTTTTGAAGTACTTATTTTTGTTCTTTTCTTTAAAAACCAAATAAAACTTTGCAGTAATAGTGCGGCTCGGCACAAAGCGCAGTTTTCCGTTTTTCAATTTCGGATACTGAAATCTTCCATTATTGCGTATCGTGTCCGTTCATCAAACATTTTACATCTAATTACCAATCCACCTGCAAATATCGAAATAAAAAGAAAATAAGGAAAACAAAATAGTGTTTCGACGATTCATCGCAATAGCTGCAGCAAAATTGTTGAAAGAAATTTCACATTTTTTTGAGAAATAATAAAAAAAATATTTGTCCACTTTAAAAAAAAACACTCTGAAAAAGAACTTGAATGATATACTCGTCTCTCTCGTTGCTATCGAATTTATTTGGACGGACTTCTCTTCTGTGATTCGTTTGCAATATATAAGTGGAAAGAAGAAAAAAAATTGTTTTTCGAAAAAAGTGGCACACACGGAAAACAAAAAGAAAACGGGAGTACCTACCTATTCTTTAGCAACCGATTTTTAAGATAATTTTCGTCAAAATTCGCTTCAAAGGGAACTAAATTCAATATGGAAAAGTTACGCCAAATGAAGGACAGCAGAAGCTCCGAAATCATAATTGGAGGAAAATACAGAGTAATCCGAAAAATCGGTGAGCAATTTTTTTTCTTATTAATGTTTAATCCCCCCAAACGCCCCTAAAAACGACGTTGTCGTCTTGCAAGAGAGACTTTGTGGTGGTGTACATGTTGAAAGAAACGCATTTTGGAAAGGTTTTTTGTTTTTTTTTTTTGTTCTCCGTTTCAATCATGTATAATGGGTTATGGTGAAATTCTAAATTATATTTCCATCTGAAAGTCATTATTTCTGTGTTTGATTTTGTATTCTTCACGCAAGGGCAAAACTTGTTTTCGCAGGGCAGACAAACAGCAAGTGTTTCTGCGGCCATTTTTAGTTGCACCTAACGGGTTGCTGCTGGCTGAAATTTTCCTCGTTTGCCTACAAACTGTTGCAGTATGTAAGTTCCTGTCTTCCAATAGCCGAGAGATTTCGTATTGGAATCAACGTGTGTTATTAATTGAATTAAATTTAAGACGTAACATCAGACCTGGATATTGTTTCTAACCAGCTGTATTTAGAGGGGCACATGGACGAAGTTAATATTCTGCTTAAACCATTTTAAAAAACGCGATGAATCAGTCGACGACAATTTCTTCAGAAAATGATAACGAATGATGTGGGAAAATTCGATTTTTAAGATCCGGTGTGTTTGTATGCAGGGAGTTACATAGTTCCACTATGGTAGTGCAATTGGGTTTTGATTTGATTTGCATGTGTTAGATATAATTGATAGCTGTTGTAGACAGTTGAAGAGGACTTCGCCTCTTTGGTGAAGTCTTTGAAAGTATTACTTTGCCCATCCCCGAATGATAATAATGCACATATTTTTGGGAGCACCCGTCAGTGTCATGTAGACTAAGCTGCAATGCAATAAACACAGTAAAAGTTAAGAGATGTGTCAGACGAAGTGGTAATAATCGATTTGGCCCGTGGGTGGACTTAGTGTCCCTTACAGAGTCGGTTTTTGTTTAGGCCCTGGACAGCTACCGAACGACAAACATGTTTAGTGAAGGTCAAGTGCTTTTGTTGTGAAAAAATATTGACAAAGCAACACTTCAGCACGTTCTTTTCTTGTGATTTTTTTAACCGTCATATTTCATTTCACAAATCGTGTAGCCATACCTACTACATACTTCCATATTTGTAATGTGTAAATTGGATCTTAAAATAATAAGAAAAATGCGAATGATACATGTAGTTTTAGTAGTCTCTTGGCTTTTTGTTTACTGTTTCATCATAATCATCTTGGGACACAGGCCATAAGCTACAAAAAAAATGAACAACAAATTAATTGTAAATAAAGGTAACAAGTAAATCAAAGCTTATGAAACGTTCACCCCGAGTGTTTGGAGTTTCTTCTCCACAAAACAGAAAGTAAGCAGCACCAGCAACCTACTGACCCAGAAACAGCGAAGGATTGACAGTGAATGAAAACAATACATTAAAAAATCCCATGTCTAGCAAGCAAGCCAGAAACGCTGTTTCTCCGATTCCATCCAATCTTTATGGTTTTGCATATGCGTTTCGTATCGTAATGGATATTACTTTCCCGGTCCAATGTAAGGGTTTTTAAATAGCTACATATCAGGGCATTCAGGATTTTAAACCCGAAGAAGTCGAAGTTGAACCAATTTGATGGAGAACATCTCATTGGCCAGTTAATGAAATACCTACATTAGGTTTTTCTTTTTTATGCTGGTGAAATCTTGCTGACTAGTAAGAGATGGTCTTGACCATTTTTTTATATTCCATTGAAGGAATGCAAACGTAGATATTTTATCCAACTGTATAATGTACTTGTACCTACATATTTATGGAAAACTTGAATAGATTCGCATCACTGGGTATGTCGGTTGACCGAGTCTTTGACATTAATTTGTTCAACGCTTTTCCATTGGTTGCGGCGATATTGTCCAGCAGCCTGTTGTTTGAACTTGAGTTGAGATATAGCTATACTTATTTAATCTTTGTCAGGTAGACTTTCATTGTCCAGGAAGAATGCCTATCCTTAACATATTGACTGGGCTATACACAAGGTTTAATTGTTTCTGTGTTACTTTCTTCAGGTATCATTCTTCATCTCTACAGGTCTCTGTACGAGTCATGTTGTCTTGCCAAGTTCCTTTGAGCATCCTATACCTGCGCGCTCCACCCTTACAATAGAAAGGGCTCGCGAGTGTTATTGTTCGTTAACTAGTACTTTGACTCGCGGCGGATTTGTGCTTGTGATGAGTTCACTGGTTTCGGTACCCTGCCTAAGCAAATGCAAATAACCCTACAATAGGCGTTCTTTTTTTTAGTTCAGACCAGAACCCGAACTGTTATACAAAAAGTTCGTGTTTCTTTTTTAGCTCAGATACATCAGAGCTCAAATTTGTGTTTCTTTTTTCGTTCAGAGCATGATCAGAGCGCGCTCTATGACTGAGCAGCCTGAGAAAAAAGCTGATTAGCACTGTGCTCAGCTCTGAACTGAAAAAGAACAACGCCTAATGCGTTTACCGTAACTAAATCAGAGAGTTATAGAGTACATTCAAAGTTGAACCGAATACGATAGGAGGAATATACATTAGCAAAAATATAGAATAATATATACGAAAAAGTTATCGCGATTCTGATGTGCGTGGTCATGTAAACAAAACAATTCATTCTATGGTATCGAACAATCAATAAAAGTCCTATCTAATGGTATTGATTTGTTTCAAAGCAATAAACGCGCCTATTGTATTTTGTTTTTGTAAATCCAGCGCAATGCTATTAGGAGTTGTATAACTTTTTCATATAAGAATGCCAGCCAAAGTGTTAATGGTATCTGATTCATGGGGCGACAATTACGTTACGATGAGTGTGACAAGTAGATCATCTGAAGTTTTTCTTGTGATTCGTTGTGAACTACGTGTTTTGCGGAATGTTTGTTCAAAGACGACCTGCTCTGTTGGGTTAATTGCTCTCATTTACGCGTGCGTTGTTCCTCTTTCTATTAGTTTCTCTTTTGATATCTAATTGACTCTGATTTGCAAAAGTTTGTCGCAACAGTAAGTTCAGAGGTAAATTAACCATTTTAGGTGCAGACCGTTGGTTATCCAAAAACTACGGCAATATGAAATCTGGATCTTCATTTTTGTTTACAACTTCACTCTCGGTTGCTTACACAAGAAAACGCCCCGTTGATAGAGGAATTTTTTACTTGAGTCCGTGTGCCACGTGCAGCTAGTAAATCGGTCGCGGTAGACGAAAAGTTTTCCACGCAATTCCATAACTATGTTTTCATTTTAGTACATATTTTTCTCCTGTCGGATTTTAATTCATCTTAATTTTGTTCTCTCTTTGCAGGTAGCGGTTCATTTGGTGACATCTACCTTGGTATGAGCATACAATGCGGCGAAGAGGTAGCAATCAAAATTGAAAGTGCGAGCGCCCGACATCCACAATTACTTTACGAATATAAATTGTATCGGGTGTTAAGTGGCGGTGTTGGTATACCACGAATTCGTTACTATGGTCACGAGAAGAGCTTCAACACGCTGGTAATGGATTTGTTGGGACCGTCTCTGGAAGATCTCTTCAATTTTTGCACACGTCATTTTACCATTAAAACCGTTCTCATGTTGGTAGACCAGATGATCGGTCGCCTGGAATTCATACATTTGAAATGTTTCATACATCGTGATATTAAGCCCGACAACTTCCTAATGGGCATTGGACGACACTGCAACAAATTGTTCTTAATTGATTTCGGTTTAGCTAAAAAGTATCGCGATCCGCGCACTCGTGTACATATTCCCTATCGCGAGGATAAAAATTTAACTGGCACTGCACGCTATGCATCCATAAATGCTCATCTGGGTATTGAGCAGTCTAGACGCGACGACATGGAATCGCTGGGCTATGTTATGATGTATTTCAATCGCGGTGTACTTCCATGGCAGGGCATGAAAGCCACAAATAAAAAGCAGAAATACGAAAAAATCTCCGAAAAGAAGATGTCAACTCCGATAGAGGTCTTATGTAAGGGTTTCCCTGCTGAATTTTCAATGTACTTGAATTATTGTCGTAGTTTGAGGTTCGAAGAACAACCAGATTATATGTATTTGCGGCAGTTGTTTAGGTAAGTATTGTCCATTGTGTATGTACCAGCATATTTATTGTTTGTATGATACGTGTCCTACTGGACATCTCAATCTTTGAGGGATTAACTTGGAATTGGGGACAAATTTGAGTCTTTTTTAATAGATAGCTTAACGCGCTGCGGCAGCTTCTAGGATGGATCCAAGGCGCTGCTGTTGTGTTGTGTTCTTGTGTATAATGTATTTCGTTGAGAAGTGTATACAAAATGTCTACTGCAACAACTTGTCGATTGTTGCCGCTTATACTTTAAGCGACAACTGGAATAGTCATCGGCTTCAAACATGCGGCTATCCACCGGAATATTTCTATCAACCTTTTTTGTTGACATTATATCAATGGTCTTTTATTTTAAACTCTTTTATGGCAGCGAAGCTTGAGTTTTATAGTTTCGTATAAATTCGTAACTTTGGCGGCATCTCACTGACATTTATATAGATTTCTATGAAATTCCTTGGGAACGCTTTTTCCTCCAATCTCGCAATCCCTTGATCAAAAGAAAACAATAAAATGTTTAAGACTTTTACTACACAACAGAAATAACATCTGAATGCAAATTTGTTGTGCACATTTAATATGATGCTTTTATTTAAATTTGCAGAATCTTGTTCCGCACCCTTAATCACCAATACGATTATATTTATGATTGGACAATGCTTAAGCAGAAGACCCACCAAGGTCCAGCGAATGCAGCTATACCCCAAGGAACGGCCGAGCCTCGCAACGAACGGGATAAAGAGAAAGAGAAACAAAGCGGAAAAACTATGCTTTCCGATTAAATTAGATTAAATAATAACAAACAACTTTATTTCTTTAAACGTTATACAACTGATAATATGAAAACAAAGAAGAAAATAATCAGCAAATAAATTCGCGCAGATTAACCGAAAACCACAACCTACCACACGATGACATTTGTGCAAAACTAATTTGCACTACAGAGGTTTTTATTTACGTCGTCACTCCCCATCCATCTCTCTCTCTCTCTTTAAACTGAACCCAATTGAATCAAAATACACACATTCTCTTGAGAACCAAACAAGGATTTATTATATGTTGAACATTGTAAATTAATTTATTTTCACGAAATCCTTAGACATTATTTAAAGATTTTGGCTGAACATGAAAATGGAGTAAACAAATAAAAACTAACATCTGAACTTACACAGTCCCTTGTAATTGTAGTTTCTTTCATTTAATTCAGTGTTCTGTGGAACAAACGACTTTGGTTCGAAGTAAAATAACTTGGTATTTTAATTTCGTAAAAAAATATATATTTTTTTTGTTTTTGTAATTTCTCGATCATACATTTATGCATAACTTTAATTTTAGTTCCACAAACGAACTTTTTTTTTTGTTTCATTAAAAACTCTTATTATATTCTACATTATACTAAACAGCTTTTTTGTTTATTATACTTTAGTTAACATAATATAATACTTTTCATTATAGGTCCTTAATAAACAAAAAAAAAAAAAAAAAACATATATTGAAGCAGAAACAATAAATAATTTTGTATGTAAGAAACCATAATCATTTCGTAGAGTAATATATAAATAAAATAAAACGTCTACAATATAAACAAAATGGAACAATTTCTAAATGCATAAAATTACTTCTTTACCTGTAATCACTTATTGGTTCAATAAGTAAGTGAATAAAGCATTAAAAGAATAAATAATTATAAATAAAACGGGAAACCCATAATCTACAAAGTATTTTCATTGAAGTATTTCGGGAGTTTTCCATACCTTCACGATATTGTTGATAAAAATTATAACATTACTCTTTGAACTAGTAGTTTGAGCTTCGAATGAAGCGTAAAATACTTTGAATGTCTGTTTATTTAGATGGTTGTTGTAGAAAGCTCCCACAGCCGCCTTAGTATGTACAGGTACACGTCTATACAGCTTCTACAAAAAAGGTTTTAGATCTAGCTGTAGCCAAATTTGTTCTGTCGCGTGACATGAGTATCAATTGTCTATCTAAGATTTGTTCTGTCGATAGTATCCAGTTTTATCATGAGTTCGCAAGTAGCGATTGTAATACCTAAGGTACGTCACTAACGTTTCACTTCAGCAAGATCTAAATGATCTGTACTTTCGTGTGAGTACTTCGTTGCAAAAATATATATTGATCGGACAGATAAAAGTTCCCGCAAAGTGATAGGAAAGAAAATGCTCTGGCTTTCAGGTTAGGTAAATAGTCACCAACGTGCTTTTAAAATCAAGCTGATGGATATCACCAGCATAGACAAACCATACTGAGAAACCAACTTTGGCCGATTTTCCGTTATTTGCCTAAAAGCTAAATTTTAATGGGGTGGCAAATGCTAGGTGCCCCAATATTGGTACATAGAACTTCGTATGGACAAATGTCACGCAACAACAAATTCTAGCTCACCAAACACTCCCACCTTGAATATGCCACTTCCGCTGTGGGCAAAGGTGCTGAGTGCTGACAGCGTTCATAGAATTTTAACTGTTAAATTTAAAATTATTCTTTACGAGTTGGGGGTCTCCGTGTGATTTGTCTATGATAACGAGGACTGATGCTATCATCGAATATGTTTGGGATGACAACGTCTTGTGGAAGCTTTGTCCATTTTTATCCCAGTACATACTCGATTAGCATACGCTTTTCATTTATATCTTGAAAAAAAAGATTAAATAAAAGCTAACAAATTCTAAATAGATAAAGGAACGCTATATTGTTAATAAATTGAAAACAAAATGTATTTCGCAAACGTAAACATTAAAAAAAATGCTATTCAGCCTTATCGCTCTCAAACTTTAAATGGACATCATTTTTCTTTTTTGTCTCAATCCGAATATCACATTTGTCCTTAGAGAACAATTACATACAAAACCATATTCCGATTTACATAGCTTTTATGAGACTTATGGTTAATTAAGTTGGTGAGAAAAGCAAAATAAGTTCGCTTAGCGTGCCCAATCGAACACCACACAAGTTATGCCGGTGGGACCATGAACACACCTTTTTTCAAACCCGTTCCATTTTCTATTTGTACGAGGGAGAAAATACGATTTTATAGAAACCAAAATCAGCTGATAAATGTGACAGCGTTGCGGTGAGAAACTTCACATTTGTGTTTACTAATTTCTATAATAAAAAAATAAATAAATATAAATCCGCCGATAAAAATGTTCGCATTGAAAAAATCTAAAAAAACATTGAACATTTTCAATTCCCTTACTAATTTTATTCATCGACATGCAAGCAATCTAGACTATTTGCATAAACTTGATGTACATTCAACGAGTAGTGATGCAACACTTTCAGTTGAATTGGATGCCTTGGAAAAAAATGCTATTCTCAGAAAACATCGAAGTAACGTACCAGAAATTCGCTCAATACTTGACAAACTAAGCACTCAGCAATTGAATGGAGATGAAACTACAAATTTACAACAATCTCTGCAAGAAGAATTATTGAAACTGCCAAATAAAACACACCCAAGAGTGCTAGACTATGGCGACGATCCTAAAGAATTGTCTAGGTACAACAAGGAGCCACTATTTGATTTCAAGCCAAAAGAATTTTCCGAACTAGCATCAAAGGCAAATCTTTTTCGTATGGACCATCTGGGAAATTTCACTGGTCACAAAAGCTATTACTTAATGGGTGCGACAGCAGCAATGGAACACGCACTGACACAGTACTTTTTGACAAAACTTAAATCGGTAGACTTTCGATTGATATCTGTTCCTGATATTTTGCCAAAGGAGGTGATAGAAGGATGTGGCATGCAGACAACTGGCGAGAGAACGCAAGTATTTAACTAAAGAATTACTTAAAATCGTAACATGAAATGAAATAGGTACATGGCATGCACGTACTTCAGGAGTACTTATAGATTAAATTCAAGTGGATGTTAACAATAGTATGTCCGCTCCTTTTCATTACATTTTGCAACTAGCCACTTTTATAAACTGTATTATGTATGTATCTCATTTACTGGTTCTGAAATTGATTAGGTTTACAAACTAAACACTGGAAAATGTTTGTCTGGAACATCCGAAATGGCCTTAGCTGGATACTTTTCAAATAAAACATTCGACGAAGCTGAACTGCCAATCAAAGTTACATCAGTTAGTAGGTGTTATCGTGCAGAGACTTCTGGCTTGCACGAAGAAAAAGGCATTTATAGGTACGCATTTGATTAATCAGTGTTAACGCAAACTTAATCAATTAACTTTAACGTCTTTCAGGGTGCATCAATTTACAAAAGTTGAAATGTTCTCCGTGTGTACAGAAGATAAATCAGAGGAAATGCTGGAATCGTTTAAAAATATCGAAATCAATTTATTTGAACAACTTGGCATTTACTTTAAAGTCCTGGACATGCCACCGTCTGAGCTAGGTGCACCAGCTTATCAAAAATACGATATAGAGTCCTGGATGCCCGGCCGACAGATGTGGGGAGAGATTTCCAGTTGCAGTAACTGTACTGATTATCAAGCGAAAAGGCTGAATATCCGCTATCGTACATCGAACAACGAGATAAAATACGCTCATACGGTAAATGGGACTGCAGGAGCTATACCGCGTCTTTTAATTACTTTGCTAGAAAGCAATCAAATGGAAAGTGGACGATTTCGTGTGCCGAATGTGTTGAAAAAGTACATGAACAATATGGAAGAGATTAACAAAGAGAAACGACTACCAGACATAAAGTTAGTTAAGCACATAGCATCGCCGAATATATTTGAAATTTAATCAAACACGAAGAGTATTTTGATTTGTTTTTGTACTTTGTGTGGTAGTTCTATGTAGCTGTTTAAAAGTGGTAATTGACAACTTATTTTCTTAATTCGGTATACGTTGTTGACTGCTAGATCACTTGACTTAAGTTTTTAATAAGGCCGTTTGTGGCCGTAGACAAGAACGGATGATTCTCTGTGCGCCGCTGCACACCTGCCATTCATAACGTAAGACTTGTAAATTGCAATTTGTTATTGCTGCTTACTTCCGACGTCAGCGTTTCTTTCGCAACGCTCTCGTGACGTTTATACTTAAATTTTGAATATTCTAATAAAAGTAAAAGAATTACCTTTCCTCAGTTACTTCTAAAATTAACTGGAGGATCTGGATATTAAAGGGCTTACAACTTCTGATATTCATTCATACATATTCTGGACTCATTTTGTTTCCGAACGATATTTAATGGATGCTTTCTGTAACGAACACAACTATTTATCTAAGTAAGGATTTGGCAATTATCGCACCTATTCTAAAATAACATAAATCCATTCATATTTGATTCATGTCATATGTCAATAGACGCAGTTTTATGTTACAAATGTTTCTTCTCCTTAAATCATTACCTAATCTAAGACAAACTCGAGTCCACACAAATGGTGATCTCCTATCTTAATAATTGCATCGATTCTACTCAAATAAGCAATTAGCATACCTGTTTACAAAACAGCCTACACAATTCCAATCCAATTCCATTATTTTAATTCAACTTAGAAAACAATTATAATTAACGAACCATTTACTTAACTGCTCATCCGTTTCAATCAATTTTATTTCCATATGAGTATACTAGCGAATTAGGAAGGAGATACATTTAATCAATTTAAAACAAACAAAATTACTTTTATGTCAAACTCTTAGATTAGTATAATTAAATATTTTCAAAGCTTTTATGCGCCCCTATTTGGAATTAAGTAATGGGTGCGTGGGTTACAATCATTATGCGAGCGTCTGAATTGCTGCTCAAGACCTTGGCGGCTTGATAAGTTTACTAGCCGGTGGGGGTATCTTACAGAAGCCAGCCGCATCAAATACCGGAAGTAATTCACGAACACGCCCTGGAATGCTGCCATCTAACATTCTATTTACAAAAAATAAAGCAAACGGGAAATGCAATAAGTAAAAAAATAAACGTTGCTACGCTGGCATCGGTAACCTTCGCTTGTATTCGATTTTTGCGCCTTTCATGGGAATATTAGCTTCGGTCGGGAAGAAGGTGGCGTCATAGAAATTCAATCCATTCTGAAGCAATATATTATATTCATCCATTGAGGCTAGAGTGACACGGATGACTGCCGGTGCAGTTTCCCTCTTAATCGTATGACGTTCGATTTTATCAGAGCTCACTACCTCTGTTTTGGGTGTAACATTACCTGGGGAACACGGAAAAATAATGAAAGACCCACCCTAAAAGTGGTTAAAGGTTATATACACTTGCCATCGGCATCTTTTTCAGTTGGAGGTGATGACGAATGATGGACATGTAACCTAACAACTTCGACTACAGACTCGAAGCGATAGAGAGCATGCCTGATGTCTTCTACCGGCAAATCTTCTGGAACATCCAAAACGTATAATGTAAACGTTTTTCGTGGTCGGCAAGGTATGGCTATCTATGGAAATTCAAATACTTAAAGATAAAACAACTGTATATTTTATTTTTATAGTGCGTATTGTAGTGTTAGTTAAGTTCACATAATACTTCTTTAGAAGTGCGAAAATTCGGTATAACGAGAGGCTATTTTTAAAGTGAGATCTTCGCAAAAGATTTTGGAATAAAATCTAGCCTATTTCGCGATTATTAATAAGGCCCTCATTATTTCCAGCGTAATTTATGATACCAGACAAATCATCCTTAAGAAAATTTAGTTTCAGTCAGTATTTCCTTTTACTTTCGTTTTGCTGAGGACAGCGGTGCATGCCAAATAATCATTTTTATTGTCAGGCAAGCTAACTCATAGTGACCGATATTTGCCCTACAAAATTGCATATTGTGACTTACAAAATATTTAGTGTGAAGTTCAAAAATGATTATAAGTATGGCACACAATTCCGAAAAAAAACGAACAAGAATTTTCTGATGGAAGACGTTCTTATTGCAACTTGACATAGATTCAACTTCAGATCAATGATTCGTCATCGTCGAAATGAACTACTTTTTATTGAAATTTAACTATTATAATTTTGGAGTTGACCTTTCCGCAATACCTCTCGCATATGTGTTTACTTTATTTGGTTAGAAATTTAATAGTAACCGTCACCCGTTACAAAAGTGTAAGTATAGTTTGCACATATTTTCACACTCAAAATACATATTGATTCTCTGTTGTGGATTGTAATTTGTTTCTACTAATTGAAATAGTTAAGCATTTAATTTCTGTATTTAGTATGGCACACGTCTAGAAACTATCTTTGGCTAAGTATACTTACACTCTTGGAGTAAGAACTCTAATGGAAAAATAAAAAAATAAAACTGTTATTTAGATAAATGTTTTAAATACAATTCGAGCAAGAATGGTGTCATATGAAGGAGAAACCAAATTGAAGGTTAGTTCTGGCAAATGTATTTATTTATTTCGTGTCTGTTGTAGTTTATTATTGCATTCTTAATATAATGGATGTGTTCTCTTTCTTTTACGCGACATGTGTAACTAAATTAAATGAAGCCATCAGAATGAGTTACATACTACCGTACTAGTACGAAAAATGTTGTAATCGAAAACAAACAATACTTAAGCCAAGGAATTTCTGAAACGACTGCTTAAAACTAATTTTGTTACCTATTTTTGTAATAGGGAACCTTAGGACTGAAGGAACTGAAACTGCACTTTGTATTGTTTTTTGACTTGACTTAACACTTAAGATTAAGATTGCAAATCCATTCAAACTCGAATACATGTTCTTATTACTTATTTTAAATATCCAAAGGTGGTGTGTTAAATAACTACTGTCGAAATATTTTCTGACAATTTGGAAAGAAAAGTTCGCCAAACTTGAATTTTTAAATTACATATTTGTTTTAAAACTTTGCAGGACAATTTGGATATTATTTTCCGACAGTTTTTCAGAAATGACATATTTTGAGTTACATTCTATGTTTTGCTATCGAAACCAAACCAAATCTAGTTATATGAAGTTAAGCCAAATCTAGGGAAAACATCTACGTTGCTACGTCTTCAATTAGTTCAGTCTATTTAAAATGTGATATGAAGGCCTGGTGCGTGCACAAGTTAAAAAGCACCCCTCAAACAATTCGAGGCCCGGTAAACTGGAGCAGACTTCACAGCCAAGGCATATTCATTCACCCAAAACTGCAGCGCAGCCCAAGTAAGCATAAGTTTAAGATGTGAATGTGATAAATATCGACTTATAATGAGTCTCAGCAAAGAGGCAATAATTGTTTAATCCGTACACGGAGACTGCACAATGAATACAAATTTTCGCCTGCCTATTCAGATTTTAAATTATACGAAATTACATTAAAATATTGAAAACACACGAAATAACACATAAAGACAATTGCTCGATCAATATTATCGTATAAACCCACTCCGCACACTTCAGAAGCAAATAATTTTATTTTATTTATCCCATCCACGACATCGAAATCTCCTAACCTTCTAGTGCTTGACATAAGTTAATCCGAAATCATTGGTGCATTCAACCAATTAGTCCTCTAACACTGGTGCAAATTATAATGCGTTTTATAATAATAAAAATAGTTTTTTTTTTTTTTCAATTAATTAGGAATGAGAACAACAATATTACTTTTCGATAGAATCTGGCTCCGGTGACTTTATGGAATCCCTTCTTGAATATTGACTGATAGTCTTCCGGATGTGAAAATTTAAAAAGAATACCAGTTGCGGTTTTAGTCAAGCTAAAACAACCCTTGAAACTCATATTTTCACATATCTTAGCAGCACGGTCCATAGACAATTCATAGGATGGAGTCAATAAAAACGCTCCTAAACGTGATCAATTTGGAATATAACACACACAATTTTACTTTGAATATCACTGATTGCTGCACGATATCTCCGGTAGTTACCTTTAGCCAGAAAGTTATCATTCACAGATACTTCCGAGTCTGTATCATCATCCCGTTTATCTGTCCACTTTGGTTCAGAGGACAATTTGTGTGCCGCCATCTTACTTATCAGGCTCGATTGTGGCCGAATGCGAGAAAAGTCATTCTTTTCCAGTTCAATATCCGAGGTATTTCCCAAGTATGACATTGTAGGGACTAAGCACTTTGTTTTATTGTTAAAACTTATAAAAAACCGGAACCACAACTTAAAAAAATGTCCACTATAGGTGATGAACCTTAAACTCGATCTAAGACTTTTTTTCAAACACCACTCAGTTTTATAGGGGACAGAAAAAAGTACTATATCGAAAAAAAGAAGAAATACAATAACAAGTAAACCGCCCGCTACAAGTATATAAGTTAAATTTGCTCAAGATACGTTTATACTTGGTCGCTAACTTAATAACTCTTGAGAGGAGACGACGATGTGTATGTTTGTCTTTTAATTCCATTTAACAAAAATCGTTACAAATAAACCGTAAAGGAACAGATGAACGAGAATTGTTTTCGCTTGATTTGTTTTGTGACATCTCGCGACATAAATAGAATTAGATACAAGATGATGCTAGCTAATAAAAAAAAACGCAATTCGATTCCAAAGCGAATTAATAAAATTCTCTATACAACCATGCGAAGTAAATTGGGTTCATCGCTTATTACAGTGCCATTTTGAAAAGTAAAACCGATCGAATGGTTGCCGTTTTTATAAGGTAGTTTCTTTGTGTGTATTTGTTTGTACAGTTAAAGAATCACAAGACGACGTAAAATATATAAGAACAAAAATTTAAGGTCGAATAAATAGACTACATCCGTTCTCCTCCCACTACTTGGTATCAGTTTGAAGTGGTTACTTTTCGCATACTTCAATTTAATAGTCCATTACAAGAGCATAAGGTTATGGGTAGGTTTGAGACTTATTTGTATTTGAATATCGATTAACGTAATTATGGGTTACTGGAAAAGTGAAGAGTGCATTGGTGCTTCGAACATACTAAATTTTTGATTGACCTTAGGAGAGGTACGATCACAGCATGGAGTCACTGAACAAAAGTTGCACTAGCAGGTTGGCCTGTAGAGTTCGATAAAAGTAAACGAAAAAACTATTTACTTTCTGTTGGTTGCTAATTTTCAAAAGACATATACATATATATATTTAAAATCAGATGCATTTATACTTAAAATCTAAGTATCTTATCATGTACAACATATAATCTACATAGTCCCTTTTTGAGGATAAAATCTACCTGAGGCACTGCAGACTTTAATCGTCTGCTCGATAGTACTACATCGGAAATAGCTTCATATTTTAAATAGAGCTTTCGATTTAACATTCGATCTCGAGCTGAATTCAAGGAGTATCTTGGGCTGGAACGTTACTGTTCATTTGCCTGAAGTTGGTGTGGCTGAGTTATGTAGCCGACGGGTTTTGGTTTTGTGGACGTTCCCGGCACACGTGTTCAAAAACCTGTCAAAGATTTAGCTTAATGACAAGCAATGAACTACAAAAGTGTTTTCACAAAAGTTCTTAATGGTTCAGGGCTCAACTATTATCTACTTCCCAAAATGACAGTGGCGCATAGATTAAGCAAATAAGAAGTTATGACCTTTTTAAAGCTCAAGGAGACTTCCTGCGACAACGCAGCAGAAAAACACCACGTCTTATGTGGCGCGCGCAACTTAGTGTACTTAACCAACTTGTGCTGCCCGAAGCTCCACTTGCTTCATTCCAGGTAGGTATTGGAAGGAACGGTTTACACAATATTTACGTAACCCATAATATATGTTTTGTTTTTTATAACGTTTAGGAACCGAATAAATTGCGATTTTAATGTGGTATTCGTTTGGGCGCTCTCAGAGCACTTTTGTTGCCCTCAGAGCAATTTTTATGTTCGTTTGGTACCAAAAAAAGCAATCTTTTTCAGATTTCAGAGCACTTTTGCGAATCTAGATATTTTCTCAGATTTGCCCTCAGATTAACCAATACAAGTACATTTGAGTTTGACAAGTGGTGGAGTTTGTTTACATTTAAGTGAAATATTTCTACAGCAAAGAAAGGCATTGCATCGGGTGACTCTATTTTTGTAAATTATTTGTGTACAAATCTTTAGAAATCAATCGGGAATGAAATTTCGAATGTTTTAATACAAAATTTAACCAGTGAATCGAAAGCGCATAGAAAAGTGTCGAAGACTACACATATTACAGTCGCACGAATATCAACACAAAAAAAGAGCAAGAGCGTTTTTATCTTCGATTAGGCACACGAAATCTGAAATCTGAGGGCAAATCTGAAGAAGCCCAAACGAATACCACATAAGATGGACAACAACTGTGATTGGGAGCTTAGTCGCTCTAGGTTTTATATACCCACGCATAATATGTAAGTAATGTCATATGACGTTGCATTTCGCACCGATAAGATCGATTGCCCAGATCTATAAAATATAATAAATAACCACCGTATCTAATCTAGATGTAGTATTTATAGTTATTTTTGTGCTCACAGTTTTCCCTCTACCTCAGCAATCATTGTTATTTCAGGTGAAAATTTCAACCTATATAACTTATTCATTAACAAACTTCAAAAATTGAAAAGGTAACGGAAACTACTTAGGTATCTATAGAGTGTTCACAACATTACCATTCACAATAACAAACATTTATTTTTAAACAAATCGAACATAACTTCTGTCAAAATTGTGCGTTCGGCCGGTACAAAGATGCTCTACTTCTTTGAGACAGATTTCTCTGGATTGGCTAATGTTTTAAAATTTACCACTTTCAAGAAGTAGAGATTGGTTTTGTGCGTAAACATCGCCAAATTAAAACCATGTCTTCGTAGTGCGCGACAATAAGTGTTTTTTTTTTGTACAGCTATCTAATTGCTTTGCCGGGTAAACTAACCGTAAACTCCCGTCTGGCTTGTTTACTACTTTAATCTTGGTAAAATCAAAAAAAAGTACCCCATCCATCGCCTGACTAATGCAGAATAGCAGTGATATTTATAGAGAAGTTAAATATTTTCTTTTAAAATTATTTTTGATTCTTATTCATTAAAAATCATGGACAAAGAGAGGTAATTTGAACGGTGTTTTTCTTTTAATTATCTACTAATTTTGAGATTCTAGATTTTCATTGCTCCTGTTGGATCCCAATGAAATCTATTTCGAAGACTTTTCCGTGGATCTTCTACCGCAACAAGACAATAATACAATCAATGGCTTAAGTCCAATTCAAGGTCGCCTTAAAATGTGTTCCAAATCACTGGTTTTCGAACCAAAACAGAAGCAAATACCATTAATTAAGGTATACTATAGCAAATGTTCAGATATATGCGCTGATTCCAAGGACAATCAGCGAAATTTATTACATATACGGTAAGCTTCATCTAAAACAAAGTAGCTGTAAATTAATTGATGGTTTCTACAGGTGCTCTCAGTATGTGGAACTCTTGGAGAACAACGTGATTGCTCCGTATAAATTTATAAAAAAAGACCGATCGTTTATATTTAGTTTTCATTATGTTCAAGTCGGCGATAACGTGGTGCCCCTGTGTCAACAACTCAGACGTGCATCCAGCCTAGGCTCCACCGAACAAAATAATATGGTAAGATACAAAAAGCCATTCTTATCAATAAGAACTTGTGTGGACATTTCCTTGAAGATTGCTGCCATTGTATTCTCGCGACACAAGAGAATCAAGTTCGACCCCCTTTGGCTAAATAGCATCTATGAGAGGGTTGTGATTGAGTATAATGTCAACGAAGTCAACCCACTTGTGTTAAATCCTGGACGGATTTTACTTACGAATTCATGCATCTACCTGCAGCATTACAACAACATACGATCAGTAGGATCTGTTTTGGTATAGTCGTTGAGTGAAATCGCTTAATTGTCATATTTGCAGGAACCTGTGATAAAGATAAAACTTGGCTGTGTTACAAGCTTCAAAAAACGACGGTACCTGCTGCGGCACATAGTAAGACGAGTAGGCGATTGTATGGACCTTGCAAAATGTTTGTTCTATTTTAGGGATTAGAGGTCAACTGGGAGACCAATCAACATTTGTATGTCTCGTTTAAAAATGTAGCAGACCGCAATAATTTTATTTCATTGGTCGAAGAACAATCTGACTTTAAGCCACCAAATGTGGAACCACAAAGCATGACGCTGAAGTGGCAAAATCGTCTTATTTCGAACTACGAGTATTTGCTATATTTAAACGGGTGAGTTACACTATTTAATTTGGTTGAAAATTATAATCAACTAATGGATTATCTGCACAGACTGGCGGATAGATCGTTTAAGGATTTGACACAGTATCCAGTTTTTCCGTGGGTAATCGGCGATTACACATCAAAAACATTAGACCTAAACAACTTGGGGGTCTATCGCGATTTGAAGAAGCCGGTTGGAGCTCTAAACACTGAGCGTTTGCAACGACTTCGCGAACGATACGAGGAAATGGACGAACCGAAGTATGTATTGTAAAGAGTTATTGAATGCAAAAGATGAGCAGCATTAGCATTAGCTGTGCGAAATTACTCTAGCGTTTTCTTCTATCGTATCACAAGTCAAGTTTTGACTTATTAAGGTTCCGTAAAATTGCAGGTACCTTTATGGATCTCATTACTCAACCCCTGGTTTCTTCTTATTTTATTTGGTAAGTAAATGCAATTCGAAATGCTAACATGCAAAATATTAACCACGAGCTATAGATCCGCAAATACCCTCACTTAATGTTATGTCTGCAAAATGGAAAATTCGATCACCCCGACAGAATGTTCAATAGTGTACAGGATACATTTAAAAATTGTCTCACCAATATGGCTGACTTTAAGGTATTCAATTAACGTTTCAAATGCTAAAATATGTTGTTTTTTTTTTAATTTAACGGTTTACTTGTTTATAGGAGCTTATTCCTGAATTTTATGACACATCACAAGGTGGAGACTTTCTATTGAACACCTATAAAATAAATTTTGGCCAACGAAGTAATGGTTCCAGCGTAAATCACGTACAGTTGCCACCGTGGGCGAAAAACTCCCCATCACTTTTTGTTTCGAAACTGAGGTATTATTGGATATTATGAGAAATGTTTGCATTGTTTGTAATATTTTCGGTTTTCTCTGCAGGGAAGCGTTAGAATCGGAATACGTTTCAGCGAATTTACATCACTGGATCGACCTTATTTTCGGGTACAGCCAAACAGGTCCGGAAGCTATTTCAGCAGACAACGGTTGGTATAATACGAAAGTATTTTACTTTTTGGCCAAAAAGCTGCAGAAAGTTGAATATTTGTTATTTTTCGGTTTTGAGACGACTTTCTACCGTACAGTTTGATTCGAAAAATTAAATCTATCAGTACAAATCAAATAAACTTGAGGTATTCTCAACAAGTTTCTAATTAAGTCATTCTGTGAATTTGGAAGGATCTATTGAAAAAACTGTGTAAATATGTAATGCGAAACAGTGATTAAGCCTACCCACCGAAGAAGATTGTAATTTCAAACAAAATCGCAGTTTCGGCATCTTCAATTAATAGATATGAACAGTGACGAAGCTAAAGTTGATTGATTCACATGTTGGTTCTGTACGGTAAAGTAGTTGGAAAGCAAAATATATTGCCAAACAAGCTAGAGGCATTCGTACGTTGATTTCTTTTAGCATTTTAAGGAAAGGAAATCTCAGGGCTTATCTTATTATAAAAAAAAAACACTGCTTTGTTAACTTATCCAACGTTGTTGCTCGTTTTAGTGTTCTACCACTTGTGTTACGAGGGGTCCGTAGACTTGGACTCAGTAAACGATCCTGTAGCTCGCCAGGCTCTCGAAATACAAATATCCGAGTTTGGACAAATTCCCACTCAATTATTTAACAAGCCTCATGTATCCCGAAATTCAGAAATACAAAGCATGACCGAACAGAATCTCCCAAAAAAAGGTACTTTATTTCGAAGTTCCGGCTTAGTGTTATTAGTTTCACAATTCATTTTAGAAAGCAATCCCCATCTAGAACTAAAAGAATTGTATTCTGCTCACAAGGACTCGATAACATCGATTTTAATAGACGGCGACACAATTTTGTCTACAGGCAAGGATGGCCTACTGAAGTTCTACTCGCTCAAGGATGAAAGGCAAACACGGTGAGCTAAATCATCCGGCTTTCTATTCTTATAAATCATGTAATCCCTTTGCAGAAGTGTATCATTTGGAAAACTACCAATTAGCTCGTGCGTAAAGATGGCTGAGTCGAATTTGTTCATTGTGGGCTCTTGGGACAATAACATGTAAGTAGGAGCAGTAAAATTGTTTACACTTTGTATTTAACATTCCTTGTATAGAAATTTATATAAATGCAATTACGGAAAAGTGTCAGACGTGATACCGGCGCATGATGACTCCGTTTCCTGCCTAAGCCTCGATGAAGAGCTTGGAATTTTAGTTTCAGGAAGTTGGGATTGCAGTGTCAAGTAGGGACGATGGAGCCGCTCCCTGTGCAAACATTGATTTATTTTTATTTTCAGAGTTTGGAAAGGCTTCAAAAATCTTGACGATAAAATGTATCGTCTCTCAAGCTCAATGATAGCGCACAATCAATTCGATGCGAATATCACGTGTCTTGCTATTAGGAAAACGATTGATTCCTTGCAGGTGGTTATTGCGACGAAGAGTGGAAACATATTTGCCTGGGATTTGCCTTTAGAAATCATAGACTTGGCTTTCAATTGCCAATCGGATGCACGTCTATTCCAGAACCATCCGAGTGAAGTGACCAGTATCTCATTGAATAAGAATCAAACCAAACTTGGCTCCAGTAGTAAAGACGGATTGATTCAAGTAACTGATATGAAAACTGGTATGAATCTGTTTAAGAAGAAACTGAATTCAAGGCCAATGTCATTGAGCTGGAACGAGAGCGACTACCTGATGAATGTGAACGACGATGGGTTTATATACATTTGGGATCTGGTGCAAGTCAAGTTGTGCATTCATGTGAAAATATTTGAAGGTTTGCTTACGCCCTTGAGATTGAATGGATTCTTATGTTTTGTTTTTGTTTAGGTCCTTTATCTGTCATCGCGATGTCGAAAAAAGACGACGGGCTCATCGTAACCGCCGGGAAAGATGGACGTGAATATAAAATCAAATGTTGGGTGATATCTACTTAATAGGACTAAAGTGTGATTATTATACTTAAATTAAGACAAAATTATACAATTTTATTAAATATAAATGCTATTTAGGTACGTATGTGTTGCATTCTTACTAAATTTCTGTGAAGACGTACAATTTACTCGTATTTTTTACTCGGGTAATTTCACGAAAACTCGGTTCTCAGCTTGGTGTGAAAAGCCTATTAGGCCTTTCTTAGTCGGATCTTCACAAGGGTTTCATTCCGAGTAAGATCAACTCCGTACCTAACTTTTCAAAGGCATTTCCGCCGTAATTCAAAATTCGTCGCTCAGTGAAAGCTACTAATATTAGTCACTTCTAACTTCAGATTAAATGCTTTGTAGGTCAGATTAGAAAATTTTATATAAAAAGCACAAAGTAGAAAATTAAAAATTATGACCTCCGCACATACTTACGCGTGCATTCTCAACAGTTGTACAGTTGCTCTCGTATTTGAAAATAAAATACAAGGGAAAATAAACAATAAAAAAATATTAATAGAACGAAATTTCGTTTTAAAAAACAGAAAGTTTGTTCGATTTGAAGTCGAAGTTTTAGTGCATTTTCGCGGCCCTCAAAAGACATAAATTTATATCTTATGATCTTATGTCGTTTTCCATTGGGACAAAAAATCAATCTTTTTTTTTGATCTAAATCACTTTTCATATTCCATTGGGCAAAAAAATCGATCTTTTTTTCGATTCGGAACACTTTTTGCAGATCTCGATATTTTTTTCAGATCTACACATACCTACTGCCACAATACCAATATGCTGTTTTACGTCATTTTAAGAAGTTTTCTTTCAAGCCAAATGCGCAAAGTTTCGTGAAAACCAAAATAACGAAATACATAAATAGCC
This sequence comes from Cheilosia grossa, assembly GCA_963082955.1. Taxonomy (NCBI): domain Eukaryota; kingdom Metazoa; phylum Arthropoda; class Insecta; order Diptera; family Syrphidae; genus Cheilosia; species Cheilosia grossa. The sequence continues at coordinate 39,258,549 of OY720145.1, read as the reverse complement.
ATGGATATAATTTTGGAGGATTATTATCTTCATAGTCTTCCTCGTCATCTGAAGACTACGAATCACCAAAAATACTAAATTTGTATCTAAAACAGGGAAAACATTTCTGAAGTCGATATCCATTTGTGATTTTTGCAAAAACAAATGCAATTTAAACAGCTGATATTGCTGCCAAATAACGTACTAATACATTTCTAAAAGCAGATCAATTTCGCTGCGCGTTCCATTAGCAGCGTAAAATCTAAGATCTGAAAAAGATTTCTGGTGGTCCCAATGGAAAAAGACGTTCGGCTCTAGTGAGGTATCCGTCGGAACGGAAAATTCTCCGATTTTATGCGATTCGGGGGATTTTCGCTGCGAGGTATTCTTCGAAACAACTGTTCGGAGAACTGTTCCGACATTTTGTAACGCATACCGGCGAATTACGTTGAAGTGCGATGAAGTGCATTTTTTTGTTAATTTTTTGACAGCTAGGTTCCGATATCCTCCGACAGCAATCAGTAGCGGAATTTATTTGCGATTTGCAGTAGAGTGATAATAAATGTGAACAATATAAAGGAAAAACAAAACAGCAATGCATTTTCTTGTATTTATTGAAACAATTTGTGTTTCCAGTGCGAAAAAACAACCACCAAACAATACGAGGGGGTGAAATCAATGTGTCATCGCATTTCAATTATTTTTTTCCGAAAACGGATACCCCGAATGCGATTTGCGGTTCCGACAGAGAATGCGCTGCGGAGAGTTTTCCGTTCCGACGGATACCTCGCTAGGGCCGATTAATATGACGGACAGGAATATAAAACCCTGACGCCTGTCACTTTGAGAAATGTGCTCACGCAACACCTTAATGACAACTACGAATCCAGTATAGTTTACGTTATTTTTTTTTTTTTTTTTAGCTTCAGAGTTTGCTTTTATACCCTTTTCACACCCATTCGAAAACTCGTCGATGCATTCAGTACGAAAACCAACTAGTTTTCATTTGACGTTTCAACCACCTGTGAGATATTAGTCGTTAAACTTCTGTGCTAACTATTTTGTTTTCAAATTTCGATCGCATTAAATAACAAAAAAAACTTTATTCAGAGCATTTTAAAATAATACTTGCCCATCAATTAATTTGGAAAATGATTTTAAGTTGTGAGTTGTGACTTTTGTTCGGTCAGCTATTCTGCTGAATATTGCAAAAGGTGTGTTTGTTTCAAAATCCCAACGATTGGAAGTCATTTAGTGTGAAAAGGATATAACGCATAAGAGCTAACCTAAGATCAATTTATGGCGAAGTATAAAAGTGATTATCAACGGGAATAATAACCTTCAAGAAGGGATCTATTTTTTTTATAGTTTCTACACTTTTTTTTGCACGATCCGCATAAATTGACTTAATGTAGCTGTCATATATTATTGTGGTTAAATCATTGAAGGCTGATACGAATTGGCATTAAATTTTACACGCGTGTCAAGCCATCATTAATCACTATGCATAATATCATCGATCTAGTCAGAAAACAAGCCAGCATTTACCGAAAAATAATAAAAAATAAATCAATCAAAATGCCTGAGTCATAGACCACGACCATAAACTCCGTAAAACATTTCTCTACCTTATTTACAATATAAAGAATCTGCGACAAATAGAGTAGCCTAACACGGACTTTTTAAAACCGAGCTTTGTACCTTCATAAAATATTGGCGGAAGAATAAAATATTATTATATTCGCTATTACTATTAAAGTGACTGAGTAGACTTAGCGCCAAACAAATTCGGAATTCTGGACTTAATCTAATAAAATAGCGAACACGTGTTGACTTTGCTAACACGTTTTATTAATTGATTAAGTTTCTTTTGTGTGCTGTTTCTCAGCTTACCTATAAATATTTATTTTCGACAAAGTGTGCAATAACCGCATTTGGAAAGTAGATACCTAGCAACACAAAAATAAATATAAACATTAAAACGCTACGGCGCGTGTCAATTTAATTGGGTTACCAATTATCATTTACTTATTTTTGTTTCGTTTTTTTTTTTTTAAATAAATGGGTAAATTTATAGGGTATTTTAGATCTTATATGACAAAGGTATTTTTTTTTAAGTTTGTGTACTTTGAAATGCTTCGTGGAGGGTTGCAAAATTACAAGAATTTTGAAAATTTATGGGAGGCCTAAGATATTGAAACTGAATTTAGAATTGTCAACATTTTTTGTTTATTAACTTTTTGTTTATTATAGAGGTCGGAGGAGGTAGATCGGTTTGCATTTCGCAACTTTCCATGTTAGAGGAGAACAAAAAAAAAGTATTTTTTGACATTAAGATTTACAAAAATTAAAAGCGACGTACGTAAGTACCTTCTGCCGCCCCTGGAATACTTTTCAAGCTTAACTGAAACTCCGGCAGATATTTCAGAATAGTGATTTTTCGATAAAAGCTCGGTTTCGGACAGTTGTCAAATTAGCTGAAAAGCTTTTACGTTATATTAATGCAAAAGAAAGATGTGTCCTGTCGCCTTGTATGCGCTTTAAGGGTAAAATTTCGGCGCCTGAGCTATTATAAGAAACATTGTAAACCGTTTTCTAAGGAGAAATTTATTTTTATACCTATTATTATTTAATCATTGATCTGTTTCATGTTTTTATATTGCTCATGTGGTCTTCTTATTGTGTGCGAATCAACATGATTAAATAGATAAATTAATTAATTAAATTATATAAAGATTTTCAAGTGTTTATCTGTAGAAAATGACAATAAAAGAAAAATTTACTTTATTGTTGCTGGTGTTTAGTGGCTGTTATAGGAACACACATGACTAAGATGTTACTAAGCTACCAAAAAGAGTTTTATTTGTCACTCAATACGGTATTTGCTCACGTAATTAGAATGGCCTTTTAAGGCTGATGCCTTGCAAATTAATGGAAACAAATACTTTTACCACCGCTCAAGTTCACTATTGACTGAAACTCAGAATAATGATGTTGATGTGTATTTATTGGTAGGAAATAACCAAGTAGCTGTGCTCAAATTGATTGTTCAAGTGATTGCTCAAGTGATTGTTCTTCAAAATTATGGTTAGAATTGGGAACAAGAGTACACTTCTACGGAACCCAGAAACAGAATGTAGACGCCTTTTTAAATGTAAAGGTTAAGTAAGTATGGCAAAATATTAACTTATCGACAGCGTTTCAGTTTTGAAATGACAATACAAGCACACTGCTTATAATCTATTTAATAAAACTAGAGCTTTTTATTTTGTAATTCCAATCCAAACAACTACAACGGCTAAGTAGGGTCAATGTATGTTGACAACATTTGTTTTATTTATTTATCTTATACAAATTTAGTAACTGTTCAACCCACTGATATTCCAATATCAATAATGTGCGCATTGCTGATAGCTGATATTAATCTTGGAACATGGCCACAAACGTCATTCAGAACTGCTTCTGCAGCCAAAAATTGTCTTTCCACCGTGGGAAAGATATGCCTATTAAATCTTAACATATTCATGGAATACAATTAATATTAATATACACGTTGACACTAATATCGTATAAGTCACATTAACTGACGATTTTTAAACAAAACTGTATTCCAGCCATGTAGAATCTGCTTCCAGTTGTCGTTTTTTTTTTTTTTTGTCTTCTCATTTGACACGGACGTTCTTGGGAAGTACTCTATGGCTGTTGTTTATACGGAAATTGGGCAATTCCTACCAATATACTATTTGCTACAACCCAGTGTACCCAAAGTTAATAGAAAACAATGGATGCGAGCATGGTTTTCTGCACGTTTTGGTAGAATTTTCATCGCAGTTAGACTAGCTGCGTTTTGTCTGCTCGACAGCAAGCTCGACCATATTCGTTTTCACAAATGCGCCGGCTATTTCGATTTATATTTTCCACAAAATAATATTTCCCTGTCAAAATCCATATAAGAATGCCTATCTCCTTTTCAATTTGTACCATTGACAGAGCAGCTTAGAAAATATCATAACAGAAAGCCGGTCGTAGAAAAATATCTATGTTTACTTATTTAAAAATTTAAAAATTTTGTTAACCGCTTAACCGACCACTCATATCAGTAGGAAGCTGCTCTGTCTTATGGTGATTTAATTTGTGCCATAAATCACGTGGGTACTTAAATTTGTTGGTAATTACATAGTGGTGATGTATTTAATTTTGTTTTCAATCAATTAAATCTCCCTAAGAATAAGAAATTTTGGGAAAATAAATAAAGGAAGAATTATCACTGCAACTATACAAATGCTGGTCACGTATACCACCAACAGTAATAAAACTTCTACACATGACCCAATCAAATATGACACATTTCCATAAGTAAGAGTAAATAAAAATCACCACAACATAAAGTAAATGTGACTTCCGAAGTTTTACATATCCTTAACATTTAGTTTTAGTGAACATACGTAAGAAACTAAAATAAAAGAAAACTTGAAAAAAGTACGTATACGCCATAGTGAACACGAAACATTTCAGCGAGAACAGGTCTTAATGGGCTACGCTTCGCTCCAAGACTAAGACTAATCCGATTCGAAAATTTTAAAAGAAAATTTTGACTTTTACTTGAATGGAATACGAAAAGGTTTTTTGTTTTGGCGGAGGAGGGGATAAAATCACTCGTTTCTCCCTCCTTTCGAGTGGATTGTTCCCATTATGAACACATAATACAGACATAATGGATGTATATTTCAAAATACAACATTCAAACACCAGTGTCTGCTCGGTCCTATAAGAAGATAATGCTTCTTTCTAAAAGTATTTATGCTGTGGAAGTGTATGAGAATTGTCATCTTGAATAAACACAAATACCATCGCATGCCATGTTCATTCATTCATATTTATTCGCAATACAGAAACGGCTCGTGCACCCGAAAGATAATTGAAAATCGTTTCCGAATGTGAATACCCCCACAAGACCCTTGCAAAATGTCACCGAAACCCGATTTTTATAAGAAAATCATTCAATGAAAACATGGCAGAGTGTGTTAAAAATTATGAATTATTCAAAAATCAGCCAGCCAACGGTTTGTATCGTTTATAGGATTTTTTTTTCTTGCGATGCACACACGTAATAACCTTTGTAGCGTACGAGTATATATAAAAAATACACGTAATTCAAATTCAAACATGAGGCCAATTTAAAAGACCATACGCTCGTTTTGTGAGACTCCTAAAAAACATGCAAATTCAACAAGCTACAATCTAATCACGTCATCCACGGTTTTGACTCAAACCGAAATGTTAAATTCTCATCATTTTCTAAATTTTATTTCCCAACCATAAAACATATTTAACTACCTATCTCGAGAAAGTATGATTTAATTAATAGAAAAAAATGCCAATGAAACAACAAAAAAGCAAATGTTAAAGACACGAACCGAACCGGGCGAATGCTTTGATTCCGCAATCGAAACATTGAAATCCTTTGACAGTAACAAATAAATCCGCCATATTGTCTAGAAGAGAATTTTTAATTTGTTTCCAAAGAAAACAGTCATCAGCGGAATTGTGAATAAATTTTGCACCAACAATCTATTTCCATAGCCCAAACCACCGCATCCACCACTACTACCAACCAGCATAAAAGGGACATCTCACCAGAAGGGGCAAACATATTGCTAAATGACTTAAGTGGTTCTAGATCGGTGTGAAAACTAACACACCAATCGCAGATAGCTGTAGATACCTACTAAGTGTCTTTTGTACATAGTACGAGTATAATTTGTATATATAAGTCTGTCCAGTTACCATCTGGTATCTATCTCTTATTTTTTATCTGAATTTTCTTATACTAATCAATATTGTTTTATGGAAATCAAGGTGGGGGCATTGATCAGATAATATAATATTAAGAATATATATAAAGAAAAGGCGAAAGATGTTGGGCATGCTATTTGTAATTTAGAACTTGAACGGTATACATTCGTTATTTGAAACTGGTCAAACGTTTTTTTCTTAAATTCAATACAAAAGTGATACAAAATGAATAAAATTGTAAGTTGTGCGTGGAAACTGTTATAAAGTGCAAATTGAACGTGAATAGTGCTAAATATATGTTTGTATAGATAGCTGGAAAGTGTGCTTGGGTTTGGGAAGGGATGCTCGGATTTTATTAACGAAGGATAACGGAATTTGAGGTTTTTGATTAAAATTAAAATAATGAGACATGACATTTTCAAACTTTTCATTGAAAAATGTCGAGTTTAGAAAAATCTAGAAATTTAGTACAAGTTTTGATGTCCGTCGAAATATAATTCGCTGTTGTTATCATTGGTTGAAAATCTATATTTTTACATTTAGAGCGGCACTAGCGGCCTGCGTAAATCATCACTTAGTCTAGATTGCTATTCTTGCAATAAAAATTTGTCAACAATTCTAGTGGATTTGAGGCACCTCAAATTAAAAATTATGATTTATAGATTTTTCGATGGAATCTTTTTCAATTTTTAGCAAATATTTGTATTAACTAAAATGTCTTTCGCTTTAAAATAAGTGGTGCGGTCGAAAGTTTTGTAAAATTGTGAAATATTGTGACAATTGTTAAAAGTTTTCAATTAGCAATGGGTCTGTTCAGTGCTGCACAGCTGCACAGAAACAAACAATAAAGTACAGAAATTACTGGAGATTAATTTTTAATTCATACAGCAATCAACACGTTCGCTTGCACTCGTTTTGGTAGCTTTGTACTTAAAATTACTTGATAAATCGATGAAAAGCCAAATGCATAGTTTAAGATGACATATTTTCAATAGAACAGGACGATTTTTAATCAATTATTGCAAGTTATAGTTCTTTCAAGTAAATACACATAAAAATATTAGTACCTTATACGTCAGATTGCTGTGCGACGTTATGGGGCCCTATAGTCGGAGAATAATCCTCTATTTTTGATTTTGGGTTCGTTTTATCTATTCCATCCTGCTAATACCAACCGGAATTGGGCCGCTTTCGATTTCGATGTATGGTAACGAATTTCAAAATTAAATATACATAAATCCACATTCTGCCCGACACGCGTTTAAGTAGGTCAACTTGCGGCTTACGCGAATGCAGCGATGAGCGAACGCGACTCAATGCGCTGTACTTATTTTATTTATAATTCATTATGGCAGTGGCAAATGAGTGACTTAGAGAGCTTTTCTTTCAGCGCCTCAGATAGTACAATAATAACTCATAATAGGGGCATATATTTTTATTAAATTTTTAAATGATTGGCAGCTGTACGGCCATTGAAAAGTTTGCTTTAATTGAGAAGCGTTCAATAGTTAAGTCGATTAAGTATAACATTTTTGGGAAATATCATTGGCTGTCAAAAGTTTGTCAGGATTTTTACATTTCGTTCGCCGCATCGGTCAAATAATCATACAAAATGGTTCGCCATGACCCATTTCCCACCTTGTCTTTTCTCTTTTGAATATGTTAAAAACCTTAGGGATCAAAAGAGTCACTCTGTCTACCTACATTCTCTTGGTTGTTTTTCTTGTCATCTTAGAAACATCATTGGTTAAATATGATTTTGTCGTTGTCAGTCAAAATAACCCGCTTGTAAAAAAGGCGTTGCTAATTTATTATGAATCTGATTATTTAATTATAAAACATGCTTAGTAACGGATTGTATCGAAAGAAATCCATTGCAAAATGTGGGGAATAAACTTTTGATGAATGCCTTAAGTTCTATAGCGTAAATTACCGCAAAATGTCCAAAACTACGCCCTAACTACTACATGGCTGCATTGAACCAATCATCCTCATCCCTTTGAAATAATAACAGAGAACCTATATCTGTATCTTCATAAAAATAGGTCTATTCCGAAGCCAATTACTACTTTAGCCGGTAAATGAACTTGCTTGATCTCTCGTTTGTTGATTTAAAATATTAAACATCATGCCGAAATCCACATGACAGAAACACGTTTATGAAGTTACCACGAGGATCAAAAGTTGTAGATTTTTGATTGGCACATTTTAATTTTATGCAAATGAGATATTCTTTTGATCTTTAAATGCTTATTGACATATGGTAGATTTTTGTGTGTTATTTTCTTAGATTTTGTCAACCTGTTTGTGGAAATGGCGTGTGTAGACGTATAATTGTTTGGCATAAACATTTCATTCAGAATTGGGTAATAATTTATTTGAGTACTGACCATTCTACTTTAACACTTGTTAGTAATGATGTCTGCCATTGGAGTTCGTTCTTGTAAATAAAATGACCCCTTAGGCTACTGTTTGATGTGATAATTATCAACGATTTTGAAGTCATGCAACTGCGTGTATTAGATTGTTTGTTGGAAATGCATGAAGTAGAATAGGAAAAGCAAAATTGAGAATGTTCGTAAGAATTACTAAATACTTTTGTAAAAATTTGATATTTTACGTGGCGATTTAAGATTAACTAGCCTAGGTCGATCAAATGAGCGGTGTATTAGTCGACGTACGCGAAGCGGTAACAGTTAAATCTATCCAAACATTTCTTGGCTAAGTAATTGGCTGACATTTCGATTGATGTGTCAATCAATTAGTAAAAGTGACGTTAATGATAGTCTTAGCGATCTGGAGAAATCTAGTACAGGCAAACATAATCGACTTAAAAGACTTGAATTTTGAATGTACTGTACTGTAATGTTGTCACTCTCTAATTTATTAAATTGTCAAATGTAAAACCATGACGGATAGTTCGGTACAATGCATTTTGTGAATATATAACTTTGTGAGCTTGTTCCCCAAATTTTCTACAGCCTACTGAACGTTTACACACGTCGCTTGAAAGATAACAAACACTATCATACCGGCAAGATATTTTATTGAATATTTTCTTGTGCAATTACCCCACACGATAGACTGATTCACTGTAAAGTAGAGGTAGATATAAAGGCACCTTTCCAATTAAAATCGTTTATAGCATTCGATTTTTATTTTGTTGTTACTTAATCAGATGCATAATTAAATGTTTTTTTTTTTTTACAGATAATCTTCGCAAGTCTGATAGCTCTGACATGTGCCGGTATCCTTGATTCACAAAAGAAAAATGACGAATTGTTTAAATATTCGCCCAATGATATCTACACACTGCCCGAGGATGTAGATGATGACAAACCGCCAACGGTTTTCAACGGCGAAATCATGAAAGCCAAGACTGAGCTTTTCGAAAATATCAATAATGGCAAAAAATTCAAACTACAGTGAGTTACTTATAGCTGACATTTGACATATAAATTTATTATTCGCTGAATGGAAAGATCAGCCTTATAACAATAACCATTTAACCTAATTATCATAGAATTGCTATTTTATTATAAGTTTAGGCAAAATTTATTATATATTAGATATAGGTGTGTTCTATGAATTTTGCAAACGGACTTCGGAAATTAATTAGCATATAATTTAGTTCGAAACAAGCCGATGGCATATGTTGCGAAATTACACTGAAATCAGAAATTAGTAATACATTATATAAAAAAATAAAAACCCGTTTTAATTTGAAGCCGCCAACGAAGTGAAATTCGATCTTGTTGGTGAATATTTAATAGAGTCAGCGTGTGTTGTAGACAGCTGCTGGTTTCACTTAAATTTTAATTAAATTCAAAGATTAGCTAGCTTATATTATAAATAAGATCCTGTTCATCAATTGATATTAGATTTTAGATATAGTCGCATATTGCTTGGAAAATTAAATGTTAGTAGAGAGGAGAAAACAAAAATGAAACCTCCTCATTAAATTAAATTAATTTAATATTAATTCGGAAATATTCAAATTTATTCCGGGTTATTAGTATTCAAATAAAAGCAGCGCTGCAAAACTAAAGAAGGACTACTCGTCACTGTGATAACGAGGAAGATTGTTCAGATATTATAAAACGAAACGTGTTTTGAAATTTCGAAAAAGAACGAGTGCATAGATTTGCCGAAACCGGTATTTTATTTTTGTATGGATTTACTGTCTGATTACAGTTTATTATTGGTTAATTAGTTATAGTCTTGTCAGCACTGAAAGCCACTAAACAGACTCATTTGATACGTTTAAAAATAAACTTAACTGAGCTGGCTTATGGCAAACAAACTTTTAGCAACTGCTAAGGGATAAGTGATTGGGGATGTACCAAATGCGAGATTGTCACACCAATAGTAGGTGTTTGACGTCACTTGTTTCGTTTTCGTTGCTATCTGTATCAGATCATTTTTTGACATTTGATTACAGGGTATGGAAACAATTAAAGAACAATGTTTCAGAAGGTTAGAAGATAGCTCTAAAAAGAAGGTTTTCATAAAATAATTCAACGAATTCAGTGAATGATAATAGCAGTTCCTTTTGACACTCGCCGAAACAAATGTAAGTTATAATGGGAATTTCAACTTCAAGAAGAATGACAGTTATTTGCATATATTTTTACCCCACTTTTCAAGTAATTAAACAGACGGCCTCTTAATACATGTTTTGTTTAACATTCAGATATAGTATTTTGAATTAATGGTCGTGGACAATAATAACTAATGAAAACGGAAATTATATTATTCATAATCAAGTTATCTTAAACATGATTTGTTGGTTTAAGAAATAGCCTCTATCTCGTTGTGCCATCTAATCCATCCATCTGTCATTGAAAACGGATCTCAATACCAATCAAAAAGGAATTAATTTTACAATAATGCTCCTGCCTCAGGCAACTATTTGGCCTTATTTTTTATTCGTCTTAATTATATCATAAATATTTCCATGAAGATGTGATAACAAAGTCTATTATAGTTATGATTTAACTTTGCAAGCCTGTCAATTATGTAAATTGAGTCGAGCTCGCAATAATAATAGATCGGCTTGTTGTAGTCAATGGCGTTGCCTGCTACCACCCGTTGGTTATCAATCAAAACTATATAAACAACCATCTGCTATCTGAGATACACCTCAAGAGATTAAAAAATGCATAAACTATGAAATCCATTAATTAGCGTAAAATGCTAACATCGCAACCGGCTAGTTCAGGGCTTAAGCAACGACGAGAAGGGTTTTTATTGACCCTTTTCGTAGTTGGTTCAAGCTAAAAAAGTATTCTTCTAATTTTTGTTCTATCCCAAAGACCTGTTTCCATATTATAAAATCAGTATCTGTCATTAATATTGTAAACAAGTAAGCGTGTGCCGTCTGAAGATAATTAATTATTTAGATTTTTTTTAATGTAGTCTTGCGTGAGATATTAGTGTATTGCATGTACAAACAAACCCGCAAAGCATTGCGTGTGTTCCCCAAGATGATAAAGAATTGGTTTCGGACTCGCAAAAAAAAAATAAAAATATATTTATAAAAAAAGAATTCTGCTTTAAATTATCACTTAATTGGGCAATAATTGATTTTGAGATTGTTGTTTAGTTTGGTCGATGACATTTTCGTTGGCGGTCCTTAAAATTAAAAAAAAAAACAAATAAGATTGTCAGGAAACAAAAATTTTGATTAAGTTGTTGCATTTAATTTCACTTAAACTAAAATAACATTCTTCCCGCGAAGGTGATACATCAGACACACTCCTTGATATGCTATTTTATTCTATTATTTGCGGTGATTATATTTATGAAGCTCATTGATCAAAGTTTGAGTTATGGATAGAATAAACTAAACTAATGATTTATGATTAAAGACGAATTTAAATGCAAGAAACCATTGATGAATATAAGCGTAGCCAAAGAGATATAAATAATGTATAGTGAATCTGCAAGCAGAGAGTTGGCCTTTGAAAAATGATCAACGTTTTGTTGTTTTATAAATAAATACGGTATGAATGTTAGTTTTCGTGATTTTGTAAAGATCCAAAAAAAAATATACTCAATGGGTGATATTAAAAAATAAAATATTATAATAACTAGATATTTCAATTACCAGGCTGATTATTATAAACACACAATGACAAGATATTTTCATATAAAAATAACTATTGTTACCTACAGGGCATTTAAGGAGAATGTATGAAAGGATTATCAATAAATCACTGTATTCGATAACGCTCAATGGACAAATCACCCCTATCGAGGAAATAGATCGGAACGGAATTTCCTCGGATTTAAGTATACGAAATTCGATTGGAGAAATCTTCCGATACAACTTTCGGAATAATTTTCCGGTGACATATAGCGCACCTTGTCGCATTGCGTGGAACCGGGTGATACCACTCACTTTTGACAGCTACACGGCACATTTTATCCGAAGTTCTTCGCCAACTAATAGCTGCGGAATATTTGAATGTGAAATGAACGCGTTTATATGCTTCATTTATTTTGGTCCGAAACGGATACTTCGAACACAATTTGAGTTCCGATAAGATTTGACATTAGTATCAGATTTTTTTTTCCAAACGGATACCTCGATAGGGGTGAATAATCAGAAGCCTTAAATATTTTGTAGGCCATAGTAGAGATATTCGAATGAGTTAATTCGGCATTGCGACTTTGTGAACATTCTTGGTAACCCCCTTTGGTGCATCTTTATAGGTCACGTCCAAATTTATGATTCTTTTTCAAGGCTTTGTTTGATTAATTAGATAAATGTAGCTGGAAAAGCATAACTTATCTTATAGATTCAGGTGAGTGAGTTCATCAACGAATAGATGAAAATTGTTAAACCTTACATTCGGATAATGAACTCTAATAGAAATTAAAATAAGTTAAAAAGCGTCATAAAAGGAAACTCTGTTGAACAAATAAACTTTTTAGTGCCTTCTAATGGCTTTGTAATAACTAACTAAGTAATTTAAGTAAGACCCCGACTTTGATAGATAACTCGAAATCCGAACGGAAGTAACAAATAAATCAGACAGTTGTCCACCAGTATCACTACTAAAAACTATTAAAAGCTTTCTTTTTTTTAATGTACCACATCTTTATGTATGCCACATTTACTTTTATTCGCCCACTTGCTGTTTCACAAGAACATAGTTTTTGATGTTAATGGGTTATCGATAGTTATCGTTGTTTGTATATATACTTTAACCGGTATTTTCTGTTTATTCAATCGATAAGACGACCACATTATTTTCTATTAAATATTTAAATCAAAGCCGGCATCTGGTTTTTAAAGGTGCGCCTAGTAGTCGGAGTATCACGACGATCAATAAAATAGTTTTCAATGAATCAAGGTTACTGAAAAAAAAACTTTTTCGTGAGAAATTTTGGAAAGAACTGAGTGCCGCTCCTTTATATTTTACCAAACTAGATATTCTAGTTCTTTTTTTTAACATAAACATCAACCAAACTAGTGTGGATCTCCTACACATTACTAAGATGTTGCTAAAGTTTTAATAATACATTATTTTAATGCTTGTCAACAGCATACATCTACATTATTAGTTTTAATTAGATAATTGATTCTCCAAATTGTCTATAAAAAATCATGAATTACATCATTCAAAACAATAGCTATAAAAACTGGAATGTATTGTTTTTTATTTGAAATATCTGCAACTTGAGAGTCATATTATAATGGCGTCTGCAAAACTCGTGAACCATTAAAAAAGTCCAGAATAGAATGGATATCAATAAGGCTCGCTTTTAAAGTTCCACTCCAAAATATAGAATTATTTATGTAAAGGAGTGTATTTTTTTCAACAATTTACTTTCTTTCTTCTACTTCCAGAATCAAGACCCAAAACGGTATCGATATCCAACAAGTGGGAAAACTAAAGGACGGTAAAACTTTCGTCGTAAGCGGTCAATACTCATTTACTGGTGCTGATGGCAAACGTTACAAGACTAGGTAAATCATTTTTGTTTTTTAATTCAAATACGAACAAAATATTTAGAACCACTTTCACATTACATTTTAAGGTACACTGCTGATGAATTTGGTTACCATCCCAAGACCGAGCTTGATCTTGACATCCCAGATGCTATCCCAAGTGCACCAGTCAAACAGAATCCCTTCAAATTCTTGAACCAAAATTTAAGGAATCCCGACTTCTTTTCTCAGCAGCCTCAGACAGCCGACATTATACATACAAATCTACAGGCTCCAGCTCCAATACCACTAATTGAATCAGGTGGACCATTGAGAGGTAGTGGTCAGAGCGGAGATGATTATAGTTTCCAAGGTCAAAATGATCCCAATTACAATGCTCAAACCGGAGACAATTACAGCTTACAATATCAAGATCAAAATCTGAATCAAAATCAAGACAATGTGGATCACAGGCTAAACGGTTACGAATATGCACCTCCAACGTAAGACATTTCTGAAACTGATTTTATCTTATTTTTGGTTTAATTCAATTCTTATTTCTTACTTTTGCAGGAGACATTATTTGCCTGCCGCACTCGATGAGACGCAATACAATGTACCTTCTTTTATTTAATGTACGTACTGTACTTTTAGTTCGTAGTCTAGTTGTATACTTTTAGTAAATACTTTTAGTGAAACTTTTCATCATTAAGCATAAGTGTTAAAAACTGTACATCACCTAAGGTTAAACCTAATTACATTTTTTTTTAAATTCGACAAAAGAACTATATTTTATTACTTATTTAAAAAGCTATAGATCTTCATTTCATGGAGAAGACATTTGGGATTCTTTTCTTTTGATTAAGATAAAATGGTCCTTACTAAAAACCATTTTTAACTTTCCACTTCAATATATTGTGGGTTCCAAAAGAGATACATGATTATGTAGGTATAGAAAATGTTGCCATTGTGACTTTAAGTATTAGAATTGAGCAAATTGTCCGAACTCAAAATTGCAAAACATTCCAGAGCTCGTGCTATGTGTATCACGCTGTTTTTATTTCAAACTTTAAAATGTAGTCTAACTTAGTTTACGTTTTGACAGGTACTCGAAGTATACAAAACAAAATGTATGAAAACGAATTATTTTTTCCTGACTATGTAGTTATCTGGAATGCGTTCGGTTTCTCAACCATGGTTAATATTGGGGACGTTCGGATACCTAGTTTATGTAAGGCGTCGACTAGATTTGCCGGTACTAGGTATCCGAACTAGGCAACTTGATTTTTTTTGTATCCTTGTTTGGCTATTTTGCCCTTAACTAGAACTGTCGGCTGCCTTTCCATAAACGTCAATTGGAAAACTATGCACGTGACCACTCTGGGCCAATAAAAACTGAAATACATCTAATCAGTCAGCTGTCAGACTTATTAAACTAATGTGGTATTCGATTGGGCGCTCTCAGAGCACTTTTTATGTTCGTTTGGTACAAAAAGAGCAATCTTTTTCAGATTTCAGAGCGAATTTTGCGAATCTAGATTTTTTTCTCAGATTTCCTTCAGATTTGTGCGTTTGAGTTTGATAACTGGTGGAGCTTGTTTAGGTTTTCGTGAATTTTTCTGCAATAAGGAAAGGCATTGCATCGGGTGAATCTATTTTTTGTGAATCTTTTATGTGTAAATATTTAGAAATCCAACGCAAATTTCCAATGTTTTAATATAAAATATAACCAGTGAAAAGAAAACGCACAGAAAAGTGTCGAAGGCTACACATATTCGAATCGCACGAATATCAACACAAAAAAGAGCAAGTGACGCAATCTGAAATCTGAGAGCGAATCTGAAGAAGCCCAATCGAATACCAAATAAGAATCCGAACGTCCCCATTGTTACGATTGTTGTCTCGGATTCCATTTCTATCGTGACCTCACCATAAATCGAATAAAACAACTCCAACGGTTTTCGACGTTTTTTTTTTTAAATGGATAGCTTAAAATTTATGTGAAGTTCCGATTTAGTTTTGTCAATCAAACATAATATATTTTCTATGCGTGCCGTGTGCATTAAGCGTAGAGTGCCAATAAAATGTCAAGTTTGAGAGAGGGCTAAAATGCAGCCACAACGGGAATGAAATACGAGATGTAAATTCTCAATTGTTATAATATGTATTAACCACAGCAACAGTTGATAAACCGAACGCACAGTTGGTAATTTTTAAAAAATTTATTGAGTTTGGGGAAGTTTGTATAAATATGTAGCTTTATTTTTGGAACGACTGGTAGAGAACTACAACTTTTTGCAGTGTCCCAATGGCACAATTCAAAAGCTTTCTCAGAATAGTTACAGTCTTGCTTGCGGATGTTTATCGCGAGAGGTATTGGGAGTGGAAAAAATCTAAGGATATATATAGTTCTCGAGTTCGGAATATAGATCCATCGGTTGGTGGTCGAGCACACAGGGTCTCAACGTTACCCAAAAAAAGACACAATTCCAACACAAAAAACTGTGTTTGCGAATTGGGCCTTCTGTTTGCGTCGACTATACATGAGTGAATCCGTCGGTATCCAAAAATTATTTCAATCCCCAAATCCAAAGCTTATACCGTTGCAAGTCAGACTTCGAAATTTAAACAAGAGATCTACTCGTCAAAAAATGTATTCATCGTTTTTAATTGTATTGGATCCAGTTATCACTAGTATTCCCTATTGTCAAACCATTGCCATTCTCGGTCATCATCTTGGTCCACCACATACGTTTGACACCTGCCATTATGCCTGAAATATTGAAATTTGCATTTGTGCATTATAAAGAATTTAAAGTTTAACCATCAAAACTCACCACATAATACAAGCAATTATCGGAAAGTCCTTGCGGAAGCATTGAGGTTTCAAAATATTAAAATACGCTATTCCAACCTTATGCGAAATAATTGTATTTGCCCTCTTCAAACAGTAATAGAAAAGCTCATCGCACCTGCAGTGTGATCGTGTAAAATAGCCCGTATTTCGGAGGCCAAATCTACCAGACCCAGGGGAAATAGTAAGACGACACTTGTCATGGGTCCGGCAACAACTATCTGTTTTAGAAAAAAATCCAAGAAGCCGATCATTCCAAGCTAAGTTTCCGACACCACACCATACAGTACCTGGTTAAGAGTAGGTAGTAAGCAATGTAGCCTTATCTTACACGCACTTACAAACCTGGTAGTACTGAATAAAACTGAGCACCGGTTTTCGATTGGAAAATTTCGGCTGAGGGTATGTCAAGACCTTCGGCCGTTATTTTATCAGATAAATGATTCGTATTGTGCGCCAAAAGAATTGCTGTAAGATCTGAAAAAAAAAAGAAAAAAAAATAGCACATTTTAGTTTATTTAAATGATTAGCGTTACTTGTCTGTGCTGGGGAGGATGACATAGTCAAATCAGGGTATGATTCATCGTAGATGGATGCACCAAAAACCTGTAAATAAATTTCGCTTGTAAAAAAAATTGGGGGACTTTGTTTTGTATTGATTTTCGAATAAGAAATATTTTGAAATAATATGAGCACTCCTTGTTCTTGGACAAATTGTAATGGCGTTAACTCTCACTTTGTTAATTTGGTAACATGAACGAACCTTAAAAAAATTGTTTGGCACTCATTTTTATGTGTCTTAAGCTGAGATTAGATTGTATGCCAATTATGTATATGAATGCCAAAAGGTAGATGAACAGATTAGCTGTCAAATGAACAAAATGTCAGGATTATCAAAACTGTATATTGGACTATATGACCAAACTTACCAATATGGTTATATTTGCCTTGATGGTCATTTAAGGCATTTGTTATTTATTACCAAAAAGAGAATGAAAATGAAAATAAATCACAATTCCACGCACTCAAACACCGATGACAACAAAATAATTCCTCTTCCATCAAAAATGCCATCAATGCCATAACGTAATTTCAATAAAGTGTATATGGGCATATAAGGTCATATGCTGGCATTCGTGCTTATTGTCCGATTACACTATATGCTATTTGGGCATTTTTATCTGTCAAAATCAGCCTGGTCACATGTGGCATTCGGGTCATTAGAGCATATGAGATATGCCCATTACATTTTATGACTGTATTTTGACAGGAGAACTGTCAGAAATTGACATTTTATGACTACTTGGCATACAGTCTAATCTTACCTAGGGTAAGTGCTTTCCTCTCTTCCCAGAATAGCAGGTGATTCGAATTTATTGTCCTTCGTTTTATTGGGAAACAGAGTTTTGCCTGACAATCGTCTAGTTTAGGGTAAGTGCTTTCCTCTCTTTCCAGAAAAGCAGGTGATTCGAATTTATTGTGCTTCGTTTTATTGGGAAACAGAATTTTGCCTGACAATCGTCTAGTTGTACTCGTATATGTCATTTTCCAAGTTATAAACAGATAACAGAAACATCATTTGGTTTCCTACTTACAGTCAAGGTGCAACATAAAGGACTTTTCATATTCAGATTGAATTGCGAATGGGGGAATTGTGAACAAATATTATCAAATGTATGAACAGCAAATTGAAAGTTTTGTTATAATCACATCATGGTATTTACAAAAAAACTCGGTCTAAATTACATACAACTTCAAAAAAGAAAACTTAAGGCAGTAAAAATTATTCCCGCGAATTGAAACATTCTTGACTGTCTGACTTTATTTACAATTCTATAAAAGTCAAACTGATTAACAACTTCAGGAATGAACAACCAATTGGAACGTAACCTTAAAATAGTAATTCTAACTAGAAACTGACTACTGTAAGATACGGGAATGACAGAATTTACGTTTATTTATTCGTTCGGACTTCGCAAATTGCCCTCATATGGATAGTCTTTACTAAACGTACCTTATTTTATATTTGAACATGCAAAGTGGGTTTAGTAACATTAACTAAACCACCTCAACCATCAACAAAACGAATACAGAAAAACGTTTCAATAGTCAGCATCAAAAGAAATTTGTTTCAGAATTGAACAAATTTACTGTTTATCAAATGTATTTGTAAAAGCTGAATATTTGTGGACTTTTTGAAAACATTCGAACCTGTACTGTTCTGAGCATAAAAGGCGCTTTTTACTATGCCCACATGATCTATATATTTAGATCATTGATTTACATGGTTTACAACAACAGTTGGATCTCGTATTATTGTTGTAAACCATGGAAATCAATGTTCTATGTAGATCATCGCAGCATAATAAAAAAGGCCTATGTTTTCCCCACAATGTTTTAAAGACGTTTAGAACAAAAATAAAGACTGAAGGATGAATTATTGTTCCCACTATCAGCACGTTTCCGTTTTGAATTATTCTGTGTACTTCACTTGCATTTTCACACAATTCTCACACGGCCTGAGACTCACCTCATTGTTTGTGATCTTCCTGTCAAACAAAATCTGACTCATTGCCCTTGGGTGCACCGCAGGGTCCGCCAGTAAAATGATAGCTCCATAAATGAAGCATAGAAAATGCTTCACTATATTAGTCGACATTTTGTAGATTCCTCTCCTTAACTACAAATTATTGGTAAATCACTTCAAAACATGCAGCAGTCAACACTCAACAGACAACAGACAACACTTAGCAAGACCAACCAGCTTTCTAATACATTAGATCTTAATTTTAATTATATGAGTTATCCGATGTGAAAAACTTTGAACGAGATTTTGTGGCACCGATTCCACCGCTATGTAAGAGAACATTCGCTTTCAGACAAAGACCAACATCAACTAAACGGCCAGTCCAGATCCACGCATCAGTCGGTTAGATCTTCTTGATGACCTTACAAGTCAAGTAATTTTTGGAAAAAGTCTGTACCTACCATTGTTATATAGGAAACTTGATGAAAAAGAAATTCTCTTCTTTTTATGATTTTGTTGATGGCCAGTGGAATTTCACGGCTCTGAAGATGGTCAATAATGAATTAATGAGCATGACTGCAAGAAGTGTACCCCGGCCACTTGGATTGAGGCCTAGAGAATGATATTTTTTGTCTTAATTTTGTTCAAAGATTCTATTGTGTAGGACTAATGTTTATGTTTTGGCTTATGGGTAACAGCGAGCACAATTGTGGTTTCATAACTCAAATTGTAAGAAAGTAGCAGTTTTTGTTTCTATTACTTGTCTTGGATGTGAACTTACTTTCAATTGTTAGTTTTGATTTCTTTTCGGAATTGAGTGAACCGATTAAGTATGTGTATCAACGTCTTATATGTTTCTTCAGGTAGATGGTACTTACCAAATTAGAGCAAGTATCCGGCTCATAATAAATGTAGACCAGAAGTAGGCCGGAAGGCTCTCATTTATTATAATTACAACAATCCAAATTTGATTACCAAGTATGGGAATGTGTTGCACACCATTGCATTAGAACTTGCAAATGTGTTGTATAAGCTGTCCGCATGTAGTACTTCTAGAAGACGTTTCTTTATTGATGAAACACGGCTCTTAAAGTTAAGATTCAGAGCCACATCCGAGTTATGGAGCACCTGCCTTTATCTTTTTTGAGGGTACGCTGCATTTCAAATTCCGAAAAAGGTAATGGTGTAAAGAAATGACGTTCCAAGTTGTCCTTAAGCTCATCTCGGTGAAGTTGATGTAGTAGACGATTGAAAGCTTCCAAGTAATGATAATTAAATGTATTACACAATTTGGCTCCAATCAAGGAGACACTATATGAAATAGGCTCCAGCCAGCAATGGAAACAGGATCAGTCGAATTGGAGACGAATTATTAATCGAAGTGCCGTACATTGATTATGAATTATTTTGTCCTCTTTGATTATGACGAGGTAATTAAGAAGAGCGAAGTAACTGCCGTTTCAACAAAAGACGCTGCGCCGTACTTATAACAAATTTTAGTTTCGACATTAAATTTACGGAAGCTCACAGTTGCAAAATGTTTATGTAAAATGTGGCTACTGTGAACTACTTAAATTTAAAGTAGAAACTGAAAATGTCTATTGGTAAGGCTCGCTGTCTTAGGGCCTCAGCTTTATAATTATATGTCGACACTGCATCCACTGCTTCCAACAGAATTCAGCGAGTTTCGATGACGAAAATAGGAAATACTATAAGGAAATAGACATGAATTGTCTCAAAGTGATCGACTTATGGATTGCGCGGAATCATGGCAAAACATACTTCTACTTGACTCAGTTATTGACGTTGTGAGATATTTATCACGTGTACTATGCAGCCTAGATATAACATTTCTAAACTAATCGAAAGAGTTTGATTTGTTTCCACAATTTTGAACAGTGTTTCTGTTTTGCAATTTTAAGAATAAACAAATAAATTGGAAATACTTTAGATTTTTTTTGCGATCTTTGACAAGCTTCAATGTATTCTAATTCAGTTCCTAAGGAATTCTCAGTTTAGGTTAGGTATCTGGTTTTGTGGAACCGTTCACCCCTATCGAGGTATCCGTTCGGAAAAAATTCCGATACGAAAGTCAAATCTGATCGGAACTGAAATTGCGATCGAAGTAACCGTTTCGGAACAAAATAAATGAAGCATATAAACGCATTCATTTCACATTAAAATATTCTTCAGCAATAAGTTGTCGGAGAGCTTTGGAAAAAATGTGCCGTGTATCAGTCAAAACAAAGTGGCATATCGCGGTTCCACGCACTGCGACAAGGTGCGCTACGTCTCATCGGTGAACGGAAAGGATATCTCGAATGGTAATTATCCGATTTCGTACATACGGAGAAAATTCCGTTCCGATGGAATTCTGGGGCCGAATTACCGCATCCGTGAGCGAGCCATACATCACTGAATTTTGTGGATTTTACAAGCAAAACAATAACAAAAAATTCAACCCCTGAATTTCACCACTATCGTGGAATACGGCGTATTTGAGATTCACTTCGAATACTCGATTCACTTTCACTTTCCACATGCATCTTGAAATCCGCAGCGAGAGACTTCCTTATCCACATGTATTTTCATGCAAAGTTGGTTCGAAAACCAGCTTTTTTGCATTAAATGACAGCAAAGATAGAGCAAAGCAATTTAAAATTTATTTTAAAGAAATCAAATTAAAAATAAATTATATTTGAGTAGAGTATATTATTTGACAACGTGGAAAGAGTATCCTTCGACAGTAAAATACGTGCATATTAAGAGAAACTGCAAAGGACATAATGGAACTTTCGGATTGGACGTGAGTTTTCTTATATACAATTGTTATTTAAATTGTTCATAAAGTTTATTTATCTCTCAGATTTACTAAGTGCTTTCGTTTAACTAAACCAACATTTTCATGTTTTTGAGGTTTCAATTTACAAAATTTTTAGAAAATCACAACGCAACCGCGCAGTGAATTACCTGCGTATTTGAAATGTCAGAGTTTGTATGGGGAGTTTGTTTCACTTCGATCGTTTTCTACGATGATGAATCTAGATATTTTCTCAGATTTACTTCAGATTTACCAATACAAATGCATTTGAGTTTGACAACTGGTGGACTTTGTTTACATTTGCGTGAATTTTTTCTACAGCAAAGAAAGGCAGTGCATCGGGTGAATCTATTTTCGTAAACTATTTATGTGCAAATATTTAGAAATCAATCGAGACGGAAATTTCGAATGTTTTAATATAAAATTTAACCAGTGAATGGAAAGCGCATAGAAAAGTGTCGAAGACTACACATATTCAAGTCGCACGAATATCAACACAAAAAAGAGCAAGAGCGTTTTTATGTTCGATTATGCACACGAAATCTGAAGAAGCCTAGACGAATACCACATAAGATGCAAAGTATTGAATTTGAGTGATACGTTCACCTCGAAGGAGTGAAAAGTAAAGTTCAACCTTGCCAGAGAGTAAATTAGTCTCTGATGTTATTAACATTATTACAAGCTATTGACGTGATTGCTTAAATGGTCTGTAAGACACTGGCATGATCAGAAAGCCTAGCTCTGCTTAGTTCCTTCCAGAATAAATCGTCCTTCCGATTCCACAGTCCATCCTCAAGGTACTCATACTTATATATCTTACATGTAGAGTTTGCCATATGTGAGTTAAGTATTGCACGAACGAGTGCGTATACCTATACATCCACATCATTTTTTTAAGGTTTCATATCCATTTTCTGTTAAATACTTGATTCCATTCTTATAATGGGTAGACGCCATTTTTCTTAACTCTTTCATTGATATTTCACACAACCTGCTACCCTCAGGTGGTTTGTATAATTATTTTAATATAATTTATTCAGCGGGTTGGCCCTAAGACAATATTTCAACCAGAGGCTAGATATACTGAAGTGGCCAATTCGCAATCCATTTTGCTTTTTTTAAATTTTCCTATCCGTATTAGCTACGTCAATGAACATTTTTTGTGATGCACACACAAAAATTATGGCAACCAGTGGTTTAATATGACAGAGTAAAAAAGTAAAAACTAATTGAATGGATCGATTACATTTATCCATTTACATTTAAGCAAAATTACCGTTCACATTTATGCTCGTATTAAAAATTGCGTAAAAGTTCAGCAGTTACGCCAAATTTTTTATGTGTTTCGAAGATACTTCGCTAGGGCCGACTATTTTTATGTAACGAAGTATTTCAAATTTAACGGCTAAGCTACCAAACGCTGCCAGCAACTTCGCAAACGTTTTGAAGCAGGAATTTTTGGAGTTTCGTGACATTTGGTACTGCGAATTTCTATTTATTTTTGCGCGTGTTTACAAATTTAACCTGTAGGAACTTTTAATCTGTTGTAGGTGGGGTCACAGTGTACCTTGTCTTAGTGGGAATCGCAAATCTCAGTATTCCCTGCGTCTGATATCGATTAGCAATTCGTTTGGTCGGTCGGAAACATTATAAATAACTTACCCCTATGCATATTCCTGTCCTTAAATAAAAGACGAATACTTAAGCCAATTTAGTGTTATGTACATGCAATACTATAAATTTTGTATTTTTTTCGCACTTTTATTTTGTTTTTTTTTCTATATAGCAATTCTCTTAAGATTTAAAAAAAAGTAAAACAAGGAATAAACAATTATAAATAAACAAAAATAGTAATAATAAATTGTGTGATCATCTTTTTGTTTTATTGTTATTACAGAATTTAAATAGAAACTACAACTGCTACACACATTTGTTTGTTTGTTTTTGTTTAAATAGTTATAAATAAATATATATGTATATTTATATTTACATATAAAACATATATGTATGCATCAATATGCACATATATTTATATATATTATTAAAAGTATAGTCATCTGAATCTAATTTGTTTCATTTTCGTCTAAACACAATAAATAAAGAAAAATTGGTTCTTAATGTTTTCTCTTTACAAATAATAATAATAATATTAATAGTAAATATACATAATAATATATAGTGTTGTGTTTATAATTTTAAATAATTTCTTTTGCTGTTGTTGTGGTTTTAAAGGTGTTTTGATTTTTTTCTTTCATAGTTGCCGTGGTTTTAAATAGTTTTTGTTATAGTGTTTCGTTTCTATTGATAATAATAATTCTGTTTGCTTTTTGTTTTTCTCCTAACTAGATGTTCTTGTTTTATAGATATTTCTGTTTTTCTTTTTTAATTTTTTTGTTCCAAAAGTAAAAATAAATTATATATATATTATATTATATGTATAGAGATATAATATATAAACAATTAAATATATATTTAAAGGACAAATATATAAAATATACAAAATAAAGAAGCAAATTAAGCGAAAATAAATGTCATCTTTTTACAATGTCTGTCTACGTGTTACACAATTAACTGTTTTTGTTTTGTTTTCTCTTTTTGCATTTATATTTAAATAAATCTGATTGAAATAATTTTATGTTCGCCTATTGGATAACACAGCAGCCCTTTTTTTTGTTCTTTTTATCGTCAATGACTACGTGACTAGCTGAAGTCGGACCTGGAACCACCTTATTTGATACCTGGGTCTGAGTGGTGCTTCCATTTGCGTCTGACACACCATTTGCTGGTGCTGCTTGTGTTGTTGCTGCACTTGTAGTCGTCGTCGCTGGCCGTTTTTGGGGTGAATTTGTACCATTTTGTGCTGACTGCGATTGCGCAACCTACAAATAAAATAACTGTTGTAATAGTTGTTTGGCTTTGTAAATATTAAAATGATTGTCACCTGTATTTTTGTCGCTCCATCGACTACAGCCGTTCCATTTTCAATTGAATGACTTTCTTTTTGTGCACTTCCATTAGAAATTGCGTGGTTAATGTCACCGGTTGGAGTTATTGGTTTTCCACCTATAAAAATGGAAATGTTGAATTATGTATTAAGTTGAGTGCATCGACCATAAGAATATGAAGGAAAAACAGTTCAATTATTGTTTTAATAGATGACATGATGAAGAGTGAAGAAACTTTGGTTGCTTTAACGATTTATAATTGTTCGCAACTGGGCAAAAAGTGCACTATAAGGTGCAGTGAATAGAAATTTAAGCAAAACTAACTAACTTCTAGAATTGTGAGTTTGTAGTTTTTAGATATAAAATATAGAGGATATTAGTTAATCACACTTTTATACAATATTCTTGAATCAATTTCAATCAAATTTCAATCAAACACACCTAATTAAACAAAAAAACAAGGCACGATTAATTACCTAACAATTATTTTATATTTATTTTCGTGTGTTCGATGTTCTTATACAAAAAAAATATAAGAACGATTTTTTACGCTCAAAACAGTAGGTTACTATTAAGGTCTGACAGCTGGTGGACGTCTGAGGTTTTATTTGCATGATTTACTAACGTTACAAGTTTTTCAATTGACGTATACGGAGGGGTAACCGACAGACCTGGGGGCGCATTCCAAATTAAACTATTGAAAATGGGCCAACCGACAAAATCTGTCGTGCCTGAGTGACAGATCGAGGGAATATATACAATAAGCAAATCATATTCTAGATGCGACGGATAAAGTAGGCTAACTTTCTACTTTTCTGACTGTTGAATCGTTGACAGTTTTCATAAACATAAAGCACACTGGCCACATTCAAAAATCTAGTAATCTTGAGTCGACTAGTTTGTTCCGGACTAGATGTAACTACGTCAGTCACATTATGCGAACTGTCAACTTAGTATTCAGTCACGAATTTCTTGCGTAGATTCGTCGCCTTCCCCTCCATAAACGCTGAATGGTCTAAGCCAATTAAAATTGAGATACATCAGCCAGCTGTCAGACTTACTAAACTACATACATGAACGTCAACACTCATTGGTGGAAACATTTAAACGCAGGTTCGGTTTGATACAATATTTTAATGTAAATTCAACTCCAGATTAGATTTATCACTTGGTGCTGCACCAACTGAAGAATCGCACTCACTATCAATCCACCCCAGTCAGACAAATCGCGTCAGTTAGCTGTCAGATGCAGTAAACCTAGTGTTCTGAACGTACCCATGTCGTAGATATCCAATTCATATTCTTCATATAATTTTTGTTTTTGGTAAACTTTGAACGAATCATATAAACACTTCCCATCCCCACAGTTTGGTCTATTCCCTGCTTGCGCAACAATGTCAAATTAGGTTAATAATTTATTTTTAAATAGCCACGGACCTCTAAGACGGATGCAGGTTATTTCAAGCAATCTTCATACCATCCGTGTGTCAATTTCCAAAATGAGATATTTATGTTATTTGTTCACCATGTCTACCTAGTTTATTTGTGACATTTTCCCATAATTTTCAAGATCTTTTGGCTTTCAGTTTTCTTTTTTTTTGTGTGTGGCGGGAGGGTGGTGGTTTTCATTAGGAATATCTTTTGCGTATCGTCGTTTGCTGTCGTAGTGTTGAATAGTTTATATTCAGTTTATATTCTAGCATGATTTTTTTCATTTGATTACTTTGAAATCGAACACGACGTATTCCTATCCTAGGCGAAATAAATTATAAAAGCAGCATTGTTCGGGTGGAATAAACCAAGAAAGCTTCATCTTACCAAATAAATTAACAAGATGTACACTCCGGAGTTGTTTGTAATATCTAAACTAGGCATTTAAATTTTCCAAAACAAAGCGTCTCGTTCGAAATAAAAAAAAAATTATCAAAACTACATGAGAAACTCTAAGTTATGTGCAAGTAAGAACATTATTTTTATTGAGTAAATTCGGATTATAATGTGTATATGTGTATGAATAATAATAGTTGATTAACTTATGGATTATAGGAAACATTTATTTCATTTCATTTATAGGAGTATAGATTTAGATGGTATATACAATGTTTTCTCTTAAATATTTTTTTTTTCTTTTTTTGGATGACTAACATGTATATAAATGTTTAGTTAGCAATCTAAAGTGCAAACATGAATTCATTTTTTAAACATACCTTTTATCATGTTTACAATTTCGTCAGCCTCTCTTGATAAGTCACCTCCAGGTCTGAATGGATTGTCCCAACCAGAGTCGGTGCTGCAGAGAATAATGAAGGAAAAAAGGATTCGATTAAAATTAGAAAGTCAGCAGGTGTATCGAAGCTGTACGACATTAAAAAATAGTGTTTCGTTTTTAAAGCAACTTATATATGTCATATATATGTTTCGTCAAATATCGGGTCCTGCTTCAGCGCTAGTATGTCAGTTTGCATTTATTACGAACAAAATTAATAACTTGATAAGATTGCGAAGATGATGCAGCAATTGATGTTAAGTATACATTCAAATTATTTCTTATCAGAGCGGCGATCGAATCAGTCTTTCAACAGATTGCATTATTTGTGCGAATTCCAAGCACGTAGGATATAGGTAGGGAAAACACATCGCCACCTCGGTACTTACCAGACAGTAAGCTTATAATGAAGCAACGCTGAGTCAGGCTTGGGCAAGTGTGTACCAACTAAAGTGAGGTATTACGAGTAGGTATAATAAATTGTATGAAGTGCGTATGGGCTTATCCCAGAATGTGAATTTGTTGTGGTTAGAATGAGAAATTGCAAAAAATAAGCTAACTCTTATTGACGTGATCCACTGAAGTATATATGATCAGAACAGAGGGAGTGGTTGACATTAAGTCCATAGTGGGTTTTATACTTCGTTATAAAGAATTGGTATGAGGTCAACAGACTACAGAGGTACTAGGAGTTGTCGGTTTTATAAGAAAAAAAAAAGTATATACAGGAGGTTTTAGATAATTGGTACTTTTTTTATTAGCATAATTGAGACATGAGTTTTAGTTCTAAGTTGTTTGAGCCGACGCCATAAATTCCATGGAAAGAAAACAACGCTTTTTGTAACACAGGGTTTCTAGTTGGTAGAGCTGGCATTTGACACCTGTCAAACTCAGCTGTCATTTGAAGTGTCATAATATTAGTTGAATGTTTGCCATTTACGATAGTGGATCGCGCAACAATCGAACAATGTGTTAAAATTATTAAAACTTACTGCAAAAGTGGTGATTCAAACGTAGCCACTTTTGGCACACTACGCGAAGATTATGGTCGTCATAATCGACCGACTACGCAAGCATTAAGTAAAATTATGAAGAAATTTGAAGAGAGTGGAAGCGTTACTGATGTCGTTAGGCCTGTGCATCATCATACACGCTCAGTCGAAAATATTGCTCCTCCAATTGCGAGTGTTGCTGATGATCCGAATATATCGATTTATCAATTCGGAGCGAAATGGTCGATTGATAACCGATTTTTTCGGCCGGCGATTGAAGATCATGACTTGGACGATATGTGGTACCAACAAGACGGGCGCAACAAGCCACACAACACAGACCAATTATGGCTTTAGTGCGTGAGAAGTTTCCTGGTCGTGTAATTTCACGTTTTGGCGACGTCAAT
Organism: Cheilosia grossa; assembly: GCA_963082955.1. Lineage (NCBI taxonomy): Eukaryota > Metazoa > Arthropoda > Insecta > Diptera > Syrphidae > Cheilosia > Cheilosia grossa. Next base: position 39,230,023 of record OY720145.1, on the reverse strand, counting down.
TGGCCACCAAGATCATGCGATTTGACACCGTTAAATTTTTTTCTATTTCAGCTACGCAAAAGACCGTGTTTGCGCAAATAATCCCCGAACGCATTAAAAAGAAACATTACTTAAGTTATTGCCGAGATACCGTCCGAAATGTGCGAAAAAGTGGTTAAAATTACCTCAAAAGAATCGCATGCTGCGAATCTTCCCGAGGCGGCCATTTAAATGATATTGTTCTTCATACCTAATGGCCAAACTTTATAATTAAATAAAATTTTCTTCAAAAATGTATCGCTGTGTTTTTCATTTAGCTTTACTTTCGAAATCCAAAAATTAATGACCCTTTACCTTGGGAAAAGTTAGAGACATTTTAATGAAATACTAGCTGATCCCGGCATAATGCGAATAAATTGATTTTCCGGAATTTTTTTTCTGCCTTTCAATTAATAAAACATTAGGAACAAAATAAAAAAAAAATCGGCGCAGCGGTTATCGAATTATAACATCATCGCGTTTCACCCCGAAGGACTTATATAAATATTAGATTAGATTGTTGAGAAACCAACCTAAACAATAAATTTGATTCGAATTGAAGATATTTGGAACAAAACCCCCTCAAACACTCTCTTAAAGGCGTCAGCTGAAAGATTAGTGATGTTTTCGTAGGAACATTGCAAACAAACGATTTGTTTAAGAAATAAGCTGCTCTCAACAATGAATCGACAGTTACTAACATAAGTTTTTCAAATTGATTTTGGTTTGAATCTATTCAGTAAACATGAGGCAAACAAAAATTTAAATAAAAAAGTGGACAGTTGGGTCGTATACGTATTTTTTATTAAATGATCTCCGCTCTGTATATCCGTATATGAACTTATAGTACAAATTTTAAGTTAAATTCTTGGTACAGATTGCGAAATGGATTTTAAAATACAGTAGAGTCGCGATTACATAAACATCGGAACCACAACTTCGAAATAATCATACCAATTGATTTAAACTCGAAAGTGTACAGAGGATATAAATAAAACCGATCTGGATTAAAGTAAATGGAATTGACTATGTTTCCCTTTATATTCGACAACTTCTCACTGTGGCTTGACACAATTCCTTTGCAAAATGTACGAGAACGAGCTGATGAAGGGAATATTTTCAAGAGGTTTGTTTTTCGTTGAATTGGCAACACTTCTTCCAACGACAACCAGTTTGAAAACTGAAAGCTGATATTTCACCATAAATAAACCTGCATCAGGACAACGCTTGCATCTCGTGTAAATGATTTCAAAACAGTGACAACTCTGTGTTTGTATTTTTTGCAACAACATTTTTTTCAGCGATGGGCTCTTCAATAAGCAAAATCGCCGCAAATGATAAGAATCCATCAGTCATTTTTGAGACGTAGCTACATGAGTGTTTAGTATATATTCTTTATGGGCTGATAGAAATGGTCCAAATTTGTTCAAATATGACGCCGCCCATAACATTAGTCAATAAAGAGCGTTAATGATTTTTCTTGAGCTTTGGTCACAATTAGATGCCACATAGAACGCTCCACATTCATTTCATTGAACAATACAGTTTATGCACGCTCAATAATCACCTTTGTTGAGTGCCGCCCCGGCACTTATTCTGATGGCTAGAGCATTTGCCAGAACACATTAAGTGATGAACCCACTTATTGTGGATAAACTTTCAGGCATTTATCGAAAAACCAAACATCCATCACACCAGTAGAACCGGAATATAAATGCTTTCCCCTCTCTTTATCATGACACTATAATGCCACTTAATTACTAAACATGTCACTTATCATGTCAGTATGATTTAATGCCAAATGATGTCAGCACCCAAATAATCTTGTCACAACTGACATCGTCACTGAAGGAGCACTGTATGTCGATGTTAGTTTATTTTTTTGACATATAAATGACTATATGCGCCGGCGGCAGTGTAGCATGAAGATGCTCACAGATCAACGAACTTGATTGTGCTGTCTGAACCGATCGTTGATCGTTAAAAGGCTTTCTCATGGCGAATTCAGGGGTTGGATCAGAAACGTGACATTGTGCATATACATACGATGGGAGGAAGTAAATTAATGTCCTATTATGTTTCTGGTAATAGAAAATCTCCATTAAATAGTTTTATTAACCAAACAAATCAAATTAATTGCCTTTTAAAAATATATAATAACTAACCAATAGCAATAAGTAATGTTAAAATGTGGTATTCCCGAACTCTATCACATTACCCCACGGTTTGCAACGATTGGCAGCATTTATTTTATATTTTTTGTATGTTTTTGCATGTCACACGGCTTCTAAGTTGACATAAGACCGATAGGAAAACAAAATGGCGAATTTGAAAAAAAAAAAGAGGGGGTCAGCGGCAAGAGGATTGCGAGTTGGGGGTCTCAGTATCGTGTGTCTCTGATCTACACATTCAATTAGAATCTGAGGACAAAAATAATAAAACTGACATCAGCCATTAAAGAATGAAAAGCACTCTTTTCAATGAAATCCACCTACATTCACTTTATTTTAAAAAGGACAGCGCGTTTCGGAATTCGGATTCTCTTGAGCGGAAACCGCAATCGGATGGTAAACATCTCTTAGGCATCCGTGAAATTTATTCGCAAAGGACTTGGTAATGTGAAGTATCAAGCACCCACCCATGAAAGTATGCATTCTTGGGCTTAATTGATTTACCAACACCCAGCCTTTCAGACGCTGGTGTCCTGATGGAGGTTAAACAAAAATTCACACTGCAATGGTCTGGTGGTTCCAAATAACATTCGTCTTCGTAAAATTCACCTTGACACTGCTGTTGATGTCACGCATGGTGAGTAATCATTTTTTTTTCACATGAGCTAAGACTGAGTAGATACTTATAAGCCCGCCTGCATCAAGGAAACCGCAACGGAAGGAGAATAATGACCAAAAAAAAAAAATCACTTGATTCCCGCTGCAGGAATCGCGAATAAGTATTTAATATGCAAATTGAATAATACATGGTGCAGTAGAACAATCGATATATTTGTTGTTGTTGGAATTTACCTGTCATACTGATCCCGCGGAACTTGTACAACATAATACAAAGTGCCTCCGTGGCTTTGTGATGTTTTGACAGCTTCTGTTACCATTTTTATATAAATGTTAAGAGTTTTTCGTATATAAATTTGTTTATGTGGCTTCCTTTCGTTTGTTTAGAAATTAAATTTTCATATCACACCTTCTACAAAATCACAGAACAATCAGTCGACCTTTATTTCGAAAGAGGAAAAAAACAAACAGAGCAGGCCACATAAGTTAACACTGAACTTCACCACGATGACACTATCGAATTTTTGCGTACTTATTTCTAGAACACTGTTAATAGTTTTTAATTGGACTTTTAGTTAAATTAGATGAACATCATTCTGGCGGAAATTCATCAAATTCAACACGTCCAGTTTAGTGCTCATGAAAAAAAAAAAAAACGATGACACCGTCCTACATCCGACTCAAAGCCACTTAAAGGGGGACAACTCTTCATAAAATAAAAACATCGATAAAAGCTGTTTAAAGATTCAATTTACACAGGCAGTCTCCCTCCAAGTAGCTGAATCAAAAATTCTATTCGCCCACAGAAAGTATACATATATATCTGCTTTGCGTTTCCGTATTCTCGCTTCGTAGTTCAAGGTTAGAAAAATAATATCCATTAAAATAAACACAGCACAAGTCGGAAATCACTTCAAAAATCAATACACACGAGTAATGGTCAGGGTTTTCGAAACGAAACCAAACACCTCTATATATCCACCACTCTCGGGATGATTTCAATTCCAATTGAATGGCATTTGGATTTGGATATGGATTTCCTAAAAATATAAATGATGCACTTGAGAAAGAGTGTGGGCTAGCCAAAGGCGTAGTAGCGCGAGCTGGTGGTATATGTTTTCGCTTTTTGTTCTCACACACAAAACACTGACGACTGACCAAACGACCGACCGGCCGCTGAGTTGAACTTTTCCACTTCGATATCGTTTAGAGGCCTACTAAATACACAAGCTTAACCCCAATTAATTGCAAACAAATTTATATGACCTTAATCATAATTTATTCCAAAAGAGATACCGTAGTCAGAACAGATATGATGTATCAAAATGTATCGCGATGAGTCACAGTTGGGCGAGGGTGAGCGCGATGGAAAAACTCGATTTATAATACGTTCCGTTCCGGGGGGTGTTTTTTTAAGGATTGCCGTCCACCAACTTGGAATCGGGAACTAGGGACACAAAGCGCATCCTGAAGTGGGTCATTCGGTCAGCACAACACTTGCACTCCCGATTTTGGGAAAGCTTGCACTACAATTACTGCTGCACAAAGCATTTGAACAGAAAAACAAAAAAAATATTAAAATCGAGCTCTTTAGGAACTTCAACTTTTTGTTTGAGTTTATTTGTTGTTTATATTTATATTTTGTAGATTTCCAAATATACTTTGAAAAATTACAAAAAGAAAAACGAATTTCCTCCGAAAATGTATTATCTGAATGTTTTCATTTTCGTTCGAACTATTTTAAGGCGCGCACTCGACTGAAAGCTTTTTTCATCCGAGTATCTCGAACAGAATATACAGAACTCGCTCTGCGGCAAAATTTCGCCATGGATATGTGTGCTGTCTAAGGTACTACGCCTGTGCGCTGAAACCGATGGAATTTCTATGAAGTCATCCCTCGGTTACAAGAGTGAAGCACAGGCAGCAACAGCAGCAGCGGCAGCATCATCTTAAAAAAAAAAAACAAACTAGAGACACTCTAGAGCGAGTATATTACAACAACAGGCAGTTGGTGTACTCTTTGCAACTATGGGTATATTTCGTTTCAGGTTTTGCGTATCTGTGACTAGGTATTCGGCTGGTGCTCTTTAATTAGACGTGCAAAATAAGAGTTAATAGACGATCGAGTTGCTTAGGAGTTGATTTTGTTTTGTGATTTTAAAATAGCAATGATTTTTGAACGACTAAGTGGATTTGGCAGATGCATTCATATCCAGAGGAAGGAATTCCAAATGTGACAAGTAGACGCATTGATTGCAGTCCGCATGCTGCTCTAGGCGGTGCGGCATTCGTGCGTATGTGCAATGTGTGCCTAGAGCGGTTTGATGTAATATTGATGAGATAATGACTATGTAAACAAACACTTTAACCAGTGGTGAGGCGTAATATGTAGATTTTTAGACGCTGGCCGGGTAAGTGTGTCTCCAGTATGTCTCAAGGAATTCATTTATAATTGAACGTTTTTTGATTGATGGCCTTATTGCATCCGTTGGATGTGGAAGTGTAACTTCTCTATTTGTTCGATAGCGTTCCTTAATTACCTGATCATTGGTTGGTTGATTGAGCTGTACGGATTTACAGCTGCAGGGAATGAGCGTAGTAAGACACTGTAAAGAAACAGAGGACTCCAAAGGACCCGCATCATTGTAGTCCTGTTGAATTGTGCAAGAGGTTAGACGTCAGCAAAGGTAGATGAAGTTTTCCTGATTGTTAAATGGAGTTTTTATGCACGTCTATTTGACGTTTACACTGTTTAAAGCTGGAGCGTTTTAAGGTGAGTTATTCTCGATGAAAAATGAAGGGAATAGCTTTGGTTCAGTGAAATAACTTCACCTCGAGTGGGAAATAATTTCACTATTATTATGTTTAGTTATTTCAATCCACAAATTTGTGAAATTATTTCCCATCTAAAATTTGAGAATTCTGAGTGGAAAACAAAAAAAAAATCCAACTTGTGGTTTTTTTCCACTTTGTCATTTCTCGCAAACGTCCGACAAACATCTGAGAGCATAACTGTCCTGAAAGAGCTTCTCATTTGGCCGTTCGAACTCGGCATAAAATTGTAGATCCCTTCCATTCGTTCCATAATACGCAAAACCCACACAAAGCGAATGGTTGAGAGAAACTAGGCCTAGGGCCTCTACGGACCTGTTGCGCCAACTATAAAGGTTCTTTCACTTCTTTTTTAAATACAATGTAAACTACTTGAGATATCTCAAAAAAAATTGTATTGGCTTGAATTACTATCAAAACATTTATGAATGAAATTCGACTTTGTTCATATGTCCACCACGGGAACGTGTGCAGCGGTCGATATGTTGAACCCAATTTTCAATGACTCGGCCGCACATTTCGACCGATACGGCCGCTATTACTCGTTCAATATTGACTCTGAGCTCCTCTAACGTCACCAGGTTGTTGGCATAAGAGGCGTGAACGGTCTTAAAGTTGCGACCATCGACTCGGTATTTCGGTAGTAAATTTTAATTATTTGTAAACGTTGTTCCTTCGTGTACCTCACCATGATGAAAATGTTGATGAAATATTTTGACATTAACAGTGCGGTAATCGGTTTAAGGGTGCGGTCACACTGAAAGTTCGAAGTTGTCAAGTAGCTAATGAAAGACCTTTTTATATATATGTAGCGGAAACACTGTTTATATCTTGTGGGTTTCCATATGTCGCCACGTGTTAGGAGAAATTATTTCCCATAAAAAATAATTGTCCACTTTCAGTGAAAAAGCAAAATTATTTCCCACTCGAGGTGAGGTTATTTCCCATGTGAAGCTGTTGTCCGTGAAGTTATTTCCCTGCACGTTCAGCTTTCAGCAATCAAACCCAACCTCAAATAAAACACATCAAGCCAAAAGAAATGCTGGTGATTTTTGACATGTGCAGTTACACATATAGCCACATCACGTCACCGCCTTCTAATCTGTCAAACTTGTTTCGTGTTGACGGCTTTACTAACAGAAGATTTCCACTGATTTAGGTAGAGTATTCTTATTTCGTTCAGGCGCACGATGGTTACCTTTGTGGAACGACAGAATCCATTTATTATCAATACATGATTTTAAGACACCCCGCATATAGACATTCATCATTTTTATGACAACATTTAACCTACGCCTACATGCGGACGAACTTTAATATTTTAAAAGCCAAGGTTAAACGCAGACTGGCTGCAGCCTAAAGCAAGATAAAATGATCCGGGCAAAGTGGCGTGTTTAATTGACACCACCGCATACGGAAAACTTTCAGAAGACTTTTCGCCTTGCTTACTAACAATTATAAATAAATATGATACTCCATCGCGAGGTAGGCTTAAATAACCAACATCGGGATCTGTAATAACATCAATAGAAATGATGTGAGCGAAGGGGTTCTGAACAATTTTCGAATTTTCTGCAGAAAATATGCTTGTAGATTTAAAACAACTGATCGTGGTCTATTGTTTTATGAATTTTTCTTAAGAATATCATGAAATATCTGAGATATTTGTAAGAATAGGAAATTTAGAACGATAAGAGGCATTTTTATAGTAAATTCGAAGGAAATTTTTGTAACACGACAAGGAAAATTAAGAAATTAATAAAGTCGGCTAAAACATAGAAGACCAGCAATAAGATGAAAAAGAAGCAGCCTTTGCTTATAGTGAAAATGTTTAAGCATTTTCCTCCTCTGCTTTAGTTTCTATGGGGTATCTTTTTCAAAACGAAATAAATACATATTGAATTGTGTAATTACAAAATGTCATCAAATAGACCGGCATTCTGCACAGATTGGGTTTCCGATTTAAGCCTACAACGAGTTCAAATCTTCACGCGCTTAGTATGCTTAGCTAAATTAGAGAATGTAAAGCCTGGCAGTGTATCAGGTGGATTCTGTTCATGTGTGCAGAGCTGACCTGACACCTGAGTTTACATATTTTCACACCTTAAACGTATTTCTTGCACCTTTTCATTGTTTCTACCTTGAAACCGAACACAATAAACGCCAATCACAAAGACCAAACGAATTAAACTCTTCATCCAAATTTTCTACCACGAAAACAAATTGGGTGTACAGAAACGATTAGATTTAAAAAAAAGAGAAACATTTCCAGAAGGGGAAATGACAGACTGTATAGAATTGTATTTGCTGTTGTTCCCATTTCTTCTACAGTTACCAAAACAAATAGAGAAACAATCTCACTATGAATGCGAAAACATGTGGGTGTTATGTGGAACACGTACCAAAAAGCATACGCTACCTTTCGCAGGAAATATTAAATATAAATTCTTTTAAAAAATTGTGGAGCGTTTACAAAAAGTGTTTATTTTCATTACTAATTAAGAAAAAATGCGAAACAATTATAGACCGTTACAGATAAATTCTTCTCATTTACTTACTCATTCGCTTAAATTTATTACTTTTTTAAATAACACCTGTGTTTTTTTTTATAGGCGGTATAAGTATTTGAAATGCTGTGTATTTATTTAAGATGTGCACTCTAAATATATGGCTGTTGAGAGCTCCAAATGAAGTTGCAACGAACCCTGTTAATTTATGAGCTCATTTAATAATATACCTACAGGATGTAATGGGGTAATTACTTTTAATACTTAAACACCGAAAAAGAAATTGAATAATTCAATAGCCATTCTATTCCATCGGACAAACATTGGTTGTGAATATTTGCACAGAGTGCTTGTATTTTATACCCCAAGTGATTATCTAACAAAATGATGGGATACACATCCAACTGAGCAACGTGTTTCAGTTTTGTTTCACAGTCACATTCAAAGTTTAATTTTTTTTTGTAACTATAGCAAAGTTTCTATTCACGTGACACAATGGTCACGTTTTCGAGACTGCGAGTGTTGCTAGTGTAGGTACCTAACTCTGTGGCAGATTGATGATTTGCGTTTGACTGATTTGATGGACACCTTATATGGGATTCTTTACAATTCTAATCGGCAAATACATATGTACAATATGACTCCGCAAAAGCCAATTACTGAATTCAAGACTTGGACTTATCTTCTTCATCAATCTTTAAATGGAGTAAGAATTCTTAGAAATGAAGGAAACGCGTTTGAAGAGCGGTAGCGATCAAAAAAGGTACCGCCATTGCTGTAATTAGACGTCATCGCTGTAAGAATATGAAGACGCTGGCGCCGAATCGGATTATTCGTAAACGAGCAATACGCGGCGGAATTTTCGTTTGTTTAGTCTTTAAAACAGACTTAGTTTGGTTGCCATAGAGATTTTGCGATTCTCGACCGGTTTTTTAGCAAAATTCCTATCGCAAAACAAGATGGTCGACAGAAAACGTGCCAGACAGTTTTGCATGTAGGTAGAGGGATGTTTTGAAGTAGTTTCGTGTTGTTCTGAATGCTGTCAGCGCGTTTTGCGTCAAACGAACCGCAGCGCGACGTTGAGCTATCTCGTGCTGTTGACATCATAGTTACAAAAAAAAACTCGGTCATTATTAAGGATGCGAGCAATGAATATTTTTACCAGCTTTTTATAAAGTGTAGTGATCCGGCCATACATACAATACATTTTGACAACAGTAGCATTAATGTGAATATATTTGTGAATTAATGTGAATATATCAGCCGCTAATATCAGAAAAGCACGTTTGACTTTTACTTATAACAACGCATTTGAATTTAAAAGGATCTAGACAGAGCTCATTCTTTTTTGCAAGGCAGATATTCTCTCCTGACAAGGTTTGATTTCTTTTGAAGATTTTGTACCAATAGGGCGCCAACTTGAACTTATTCGCAGTTTACACTGTCAGAATACATGTGATTGAAGAAACTATGGAGGCAATTTTATGTGCACAAAGTTGAAATAGATTACAGGTCCAAGAACAGAGCCCCGTGGTACCCCTCCATAGAAGAGGTGTTTTTCTAAATACATCATATTTAGTGTGAAGGTTAAAAATGACTTTTAGTAAGTATGATCATTCATGAAAAGCCACATTTTTTGGTCATTTCATTTCATGGTCAACTTAATGTCAAGACCTCCTATTCTCAATAAACGTGACTTAAAAATAAAGGCTATTGAATACGATTTGTTTACAAAATAAGAAGAAAACTTTAGCGGTTTTGTGAAGAAATAAATGTTTCCATACTGCTTTGATCTTTGTCACGCACGAATTATCAAAATGTCACGTACAAGAGTGGGAGTTTATAAAAAAATGTTGACAGCTACTTTCAATAAATAATTAATGAATAATTACAGAGAAAGAGCTCTTAAAAATCTGAACGTTCGCCAACGCAGTATTAGCGTAGTTTTGCCATTTGAAAAATTAGGTGATGACAATCAATTCCCGAACTAAGTGACAAGACAAGGCAGCCACTTTATGTTAGTATCTGTCATAAACGTCCATGTTCTCCCTTTATACCTCTGGGTTAGTATAAGCTCAAGAAAATTAAGATGTTTTTTCTCCCGTCGACTCGTTTGAAGTTCTCTTTGTTTACATCAAATACGCGTGCTATTTCTGAACATAATGTATAGCGACACAATTGAACACATCAATCAGATCAAAATACAGGGAAATGTGGTGAAAAGAAGTTCTGCTGCAAGCTCCGCGTTTATTTTGGGATATTGAAAAATGCCCATTCAGAGTGGCCAATATTTTTCGAAATAATTTTCCCTGACTTTATATGACCAATTTTTGAGTTTTCCATGACCATTTTTACAAACACCTATAGCAAACAATATTTGTGTGCATCCATACATTGTCTATTATTTAGATATGTATTTTATTCACACTAGAGACTGGATCTTAACAATACTGATCAAGCCCTTTATAACATTTGTAATATAGTAGACTATATCAAACCAAGAGGCAGCAATCAAAAAGCTTACAAGGCTACAACGTCTCGGATGCTTTTGTCTCTTTAGAGCCATGTGAACCGCCCCCATAGCTCCTATAGAAGCCATAAAAGGACCAACATCCAATACCCCTCCACATACATATAAGTCGTGCCACAAAAGAACAAGATAAATCGAGGTTAACACGCGGAACTAATCAATGATTTTGTTCTCCGAAATTGAAAAAACTTCCCAAAGACTTTATGATTCAATAGAGTTTCTTTAGAGATCTAAAATTGAATCAGATGTATCAGCCCGTTTTTGTAAACCGAACCATGGCGTCTTGAACGATACAATTGCTGTTTTTTTCACGAACTTTTATGTAAAATGTGTCAACTTATCGCAACCAGATTTGGTTGGTTTTCCCACACAAACAAAATTTAACTGAACTATTAAAAGACTTATCATCGAAAATTCACAATCCTTAGACTGTTTTATTTAAAAAATGCGACTTCAAAGTTTATTCTGACTCAGCAAAATAGCATACTTGGAATTTTCGTAGAAATCTGATCTGAGGAAAAGGTCAGTGCCGCTGCTTTTCGAACATATTAACAAAATATGGAGTCAACTCAAATCACTATTTGAATACGAAGTTCTGCAAATGCATCGATTTAAGTTTTCTTTTAGTACCTGATTAGAAAAAAGACTTTCTCCCGAGAACAACTGTTGGGCAATGAAAAAACTAAGAAATCTTCTTTTAATAACATTATGTCTGTTAAAAGAAAAGCAGAAAATCTTCTAGCCTAAAACTATTTCTGTGATAGTACAAGGAATTTTTGATAAGGTTTTGCTCTTTTAGTAAATTTTTCGAAACATAACTGGAGGCAAACAAAAATACTTGCAAGATGGATCAAAATACAAAATGTTGTTCTATTTTAAATACAATCGAGTTTCTATGGGAAAAATCAGGAAGAACTATTTGAAATACAAGTGTTTGGTACAAGCAAGTACGAGCGAGTCGAGGACAACGAGTCCGCACCGACAAATCATGAAGCACTGTAAGAGAAACAGATTTGGTCAAACTCGTAGGCAGCGAATAATTTTATTTTATTATTTAAAACACAAAATAAGACAGTTTAAAATTTCCCTGACATTCTTTGGCCAAATTTTCGATCCCTGACTTCCCAGACTAGTGGCAGTCATCTCTTGAGCGAGGTATTCTTAATTTAAGGAATCCCCACAAATTCCAGATATTCCCACAGAAAATTAAAAAATAAAAAATAATTTAACATCAACAATAAATGACACTTTATTAAGCTTTGCGATTCACCTAAATTTTGTCACGAAACATCTGTGCACACCACACGGGGGCAATATCCTCTCGACTCACAAAATCTCCCTTTTCATGTCCGTTACTATATGCACTCCGTTGCAATTCCAGCAGTGCATAAGCACATGATATAGGCACTTTTGAAAGGATTTTGTTGCTTTTTAAAATGAGCATTTTGTTTTGAAAGCTAGACCCTACCGGGGAAGGTAAACAAAACTGATTGCTTCCTTCTGTTTTCCTTTGATTTACTACACAGCACTATGTAAACTTGCATTTGCATGGACACACTATATAATGTATATATGTATTCATCGAAATTCAGTCTATGACCTCATTCCCCACCACATATGTACGTGTTTATTTTCATTTCCGATACTTCTTTTTTTCTATCTTCTTCTTGATCTATTTTAGAACTCGGGTTACATCACACAGTCTTTGCGAATGCAGAAGAGCATACTTTAGTATGCGCGCCTCAAGTTGAATGAACTGTGCCGCAAAACAAAGCATGTAGTACATTACACCATGAAAAGAGTTAGTAGGACACATGCACTGACGGAACACGAACAGGAAAATAAAAAAAAAAAAATGTTGTAAACTCTGCCACCACCGACGCCGCCATGAGGATGGATGCACTCTCGAATGAACAACCCAATGTAATAGCAACAAAAAAAAAAATCCCCGATGAGATCCGTCAATGGCGATACTGTGCTCAAAATGGTCTAATAATTCGAGTATCTGTTAATTCAAGAGTATACTGTGTGCATTACGATTATGTTGAACACAAAATGACGATGCAATTTCCTCGTGACGGTGGGTGGCAAGGGAGGAGGAAAAAAGAGATGTGGTCACATGGGAGACAATAGATACAGTACACATCAGAAGTGTACTTATTCTGATGCACTACACAAAGCTTTCTCCCCCTACGGAACCGCTCTTTCAATTATGTGCAACCTCGATAATTTTTGTTCTGTCGATTCTACAAAAAAAGAAAGAAAAAAAGAAAAAAAAAAGCAAGAAAGACGATAGCCGGTGATGGAAGCTATTCTTGTGTTACACGAAGATGCATGACAGATGTATATCAACGAATCATGTACACGTACATACGTTCGACGACAATACAAAATGATGTCCTTTAGAACGGCATTTTTCGACGGTGGCGCGGTGGTCTTCTGTGTGCTACATAGAAGAATGCATGAAATTGGGACAACGTTTCTGATTCTATCCGTCATCACATGTAGCTTTCGAGTGAAGTTGACGAACGGAAATACAAAGGAAGAACGAAATGACAAGTACAAAAGGTTGCAACAATCTTGGTTGTCCTTCTGCGAGACGGTCTTTCTTACAAGAGTAATTGATTAAGAAGTAGAGTAGAGAAAAAAAAAAGCCCCAAAGAATAGGCAATAGAGTTGAGACTTGAAACGAGGACGTGAGGTGGGTTGTGCACAGGAAACTCGACTTGACTACTCGAGCAATAGAGGCGAATAGGTGTTTTTGCTCCATTTTGCCAGATGGTGCTTGGAGTCACGTTGAAATTCAATTGTAAGCAAGGTTGCAGAAGGGCAGTTCCTATTTTGTGCACGAGAGCTACCGACACCGCGGATGCAACAAAAACAATCTCCAGCTGAATCTGTGTGAAGGTGAGGCGACAATTTGCTCTAAAGTTGCCGGAGGAACATTTAACAATGAGTGGGCACCCTGGTTGTAGGTATTCAGCTGATATAACAGCCATTCAGTGAAATGGCAAAGATCGATCTACTCCTGCACAGTTAAACCTTTACACGAGGTTTCTAGTTTTAATTAGGTCTTTTCATCTATTCTGCTAAGCGCTTTGATTCACGGTGGAGCAGTCCAAATAAACTGTTGGGACGAGTATCCAATAAGCGCACACATACGGAAATTCAGCTCTTATTTGGTTATTAAAAAAAAAACCGGTTTCAAATGAATCGGTATGGCAAAAAAAAGACTAGCCTATTTATAGATGGTTAGATGTACTTCATACTTAAAAACAAGGGCATGTAAAGTCATTGTCAGCAACGTGGCGAATGCGGAACGAATATTGGATATGGTTTATTCGATTTTTGAAAGATTCTCTAGCTCTAATAGTGGAACATGTCTGTATATTTGACAAACGAATTATGAGGTTGTGATGCTCAGCTCATATAGAAGGCTTGTTCATCGTCGGTGCGATCATTTTTTAAGACTGCAAAAAATACCAATGTTAAGGTAACATAAGGCCAAATTTTGATTGTTTCTGACGGTTCTAGCTGTCAAAAAAAGGACGTGAAATGTAATGGCAATCGGCCGCCATTGTATTTTGAGGTTTGTTCTCTTGTAATGTTATTAGATGCAGTATTACCACTGTAATTTAACTTCAACAATATACAACAATAGCCGTAAATGAACAATAAAGCACATATTAAGAACATTTTGTTTCAATTACTTATGTAGTCAAATAAAAATTATGACAACGCTAATTGATTGATTGATTAACCTGCGAGAAGTTACATTGTAGTCTTACCTTTAGTATAGTTTTGCAAATTGTCTTCATTAATTATTATTATTAAAGTTACCCCCGTGTTAACCTTGTACATCAAGGCCCCGCTCAAAAGTTTACTTGTATTAATCAGATCATCTAAAACAAATCTTACCACGATAACTACTGTCAGGATTTAATTAGCATACAAAACATGTACATGAACAGGCACCTTCACTTTATACGGGCCAGATATATCTAACTAATAACAATAATAATTATTGAGCCAAACCAGAACAAATCGTTAAAATGAAAAAAAAAAAAAAAAAAAAAAAAAAAAAAAAAAAAAAAACACGAAACGTTGTTAATCGATTTTTAAATTATGTTTCCCATTGAAATCAATAGCCTTTCGCTGTGAATGGTACCAAAAACGTGGTGCCTCGTTAAATGGGCCTTTATTTGGTATACATTTCATCTTTCTCACCAATTTGTGTGTATGTTTTGTATATACATTCATTTTGCAGGTGAATGAACCCGCAGATTTACCCAAACTTGGAACATTATCTGAATTTATAACTAGCTATTTATGTATGCGATCCAAATGCGAATTATGGTATTTTTACTGCTACGTAAGATCGAAGTTTAGATTATGAGATCATCCGCACGAACTATCTGTTGAGACTAAAATTAACCGCAGCGCACGTATGTTGATTTCGAAAGTACCAAATATGGGAAGGAAATGAAAAAATACGTGATTTTAAGAAAATTTGCTATTATGTATTTCGACTGAAACTAATCAACTACGCGCAACCTGTGATGTTTATTAAAAATAATTCTATGCATTCGCCTTAAATTAGTGGTAAGTCACAATAGTTTCTTTTGATTATTTGGTTTCCGGTGCAAGCTGTTCATAATCGCTAAGGATCTGGCAGCACTTAAACAAATTGTACTAAAAGTTCTATTACAACAGTCTCTTTTCATGATGCTTTTTTTAAGAAGTAAAGCAAAACTGAAATTCCTACCAGCCAATTGTTAGGAGTAAACTCAACTTGAGACTTTTGAGATTCACGTTAGATATTAACCCCCCTTTGGGAGCATAATGCTTGTTGACAGCTTTCTGGTAGATGTGTTCAGGGTACTACTCAAAAACTGTTTTCAGCGGCATTCACTATTAGCGAAAAGTAGAAGAACATAGCGCCGTACTCATAACAAATTTGAGTCTCGACTATGATATGACTACCAAATGTTGGCCCATTTGAATAGCACATCCCCATAAAAATGTAATTTAAAAATTATTTTCAATGTTAAAATTAGAATTTTATTAGGGACATAATTTGGATATTTTATTGGCATTAAAAAAATAATTAAATTAGCAAAGGGTGCTTCCGCCTTGGTTACAAATAACCTCATATATCCTGTTAGGTAGGGAATCATATGGTTTCTTGATGTTATCAAGCGAAATGCAGGCCCAGCTACATTTAAATCCCGTTATCAGTTCCTCCTTATGGGAATATTGCTTCTGTGATTCATACACTTCTGAGCAAGCCATCTCCAAGCATTTTCGATAATGTTAAAGTCTGGTGAGTAGGGTGGTCAACCCATCGAGATGTTTTGACGCTTGAAATATTGTTTTAGCACTCTGGCGTTGTGAATGGGTGCGTTATCCTGCTGGAATTTCCACGGCAAAGAACCAAACAGTGCAGTAAGGTAAAGCCTTCTCGAGTACACCAATGTAGGCCTGTGCATTCATACACGGAGTTAGGAACTGCAACTCAAGTGCCATAGTACGTTGTGACTCCCCAAACCCCAAAACACCGCCGACTCGGCTGTGGAAACGATTTAGGTCATGTTCCCTCTTGTGCAAATCTTGAAAGTTGTAATTAAAACCGTCAGGACCCTCTAAATTAATTTGTTTTCATCGGATAAAACAACACGGTGCCATTCCTCACTCCACGTCATGTTAGCACGGCAGAAACTAAGGCGTTGCTCTTTGCGGTATGGGTAAAGCGATGTTTTGTTTGTTTCTAAATTTAACCGCTTCGAGTTCTTAGACTTCGAAATAATCCGCTTTACCGTAGACACGCTTGCTTCAACGCCACTTTTTTCTCATATTTGTGCCGCAGGTAGAGTCCTGTGAATTTGACGCGAGCCGCAGAATTGCTCTTTTCCCAGCAGGTGTAACGGCACTGTTCGCTATTTCATATTTTTTTTCCATACTTGAACTCGATCCGTAAAATGAAGATATAACTTTGCGGCTTCTTTGAATTTTCTTTAGCTATTTGGTGAATAGGCAGGCCTCACTCGCTGTTAGCCTTGATTTAAGCTTTCTCTTCCTCAATGAATTACCACGAACCATTTTAACTGAAACTATCCTAAAATGACTAAAAGTTATTACACAGTAAACATATTCAACCGTTACATATTCTGAGATTCGAAATATTTTCAGTTGCATTATTCACAATGGCGGGGCGCTGTCCAAGTGAGCGGTACTGTGTATATTTGCTTTTCTTTATTGTTTTTTTTTTGATTTGAGCTTCGATTTTTTTTTTCTTGTCCTGGCAAGGAAGTAGTTCTTGTGGAATGTTTTTTGAAGATCGGATGGCCCACTCTCTCCGCACATATTTTTTGGACACGTGGATTCTTAAACTGAAGTGAGGAAAAATCAGGTCTATAGAGACTTCTCAATCATTATACTCTAAAGGACCATTCACATGACCGCGAACTATGAATTGCGCAGGCGAATTGCGGTCGAATCAATTAAGCTGTATTTATGAATTGAAAATTGTTATTTGATTTACTACAAAAGCATTATATTTAACTAATCTAACATCTAATCAAGAAAAAAACTGCGTCTGAATTGATTTAATAGCTAAATAATTACAGCAATTTTACGGCAAATTGAAAATTCTTGCCGCGAACTGTCACACTTTATTCACGATCCACATAAAACAGTCGTGATCCAAAAACCCTCGAATGAAAAATTCGTTCGAACTTAACCTTCAAGAATATGCAAATGATTCGCGGTTACCTGTGACTAAAAAAAAGTTTTCATGTGAATGAATTGTCAGAATCAAAGAATATTCTCCAGTTCGCAGTTCGCTCTCATGTGACTGGCCCTTAGGCTCCATTATATCACAAATGTTTGCATACTTTCAGGCTGACAGCCCCTGGTACGGAACAAGTTACTCGGGGGGTGATTTTGTTGCGCTTTTGTTAATTTATTGCTCATTGTATTAAGCTTATTGTATTAAAAATTTCATATTGTTTTGATTGATTGACATCTGGAATATAAATACTTGGATAAGAATCCATTTGTTTTCAGAAAGCTCAAAAACCAATGTATCAGGAAAATTCGCTGAAATTTACCTCATACCAAATCCTAATTTTGTATATTATAAGTATACGTGCAGAATTTCTCCTAGAAAATTCACCTGTCAATTTAGATAACCATTTCTATATAACTAAACGCAAAATTCGGAAAGCTAAGTGTTATAAAGGTTGGACCATCTAGTGGTTCCTTTATAAATATAACGTTATTTCGACACCGACAGCAGTTTCCCGCTCAAAATCTTGACAGAAAGTCAGTATCATACCTCCGCGGAACGAAATGAGTGACTTTGCGCTTGAACAACGTTGGGAAATATTGAAAACTTATTTCCAAAGTGAGTGCTGTGTAGCAGAAACAGTGCGTTTTTTGAAAATAAAAAGTTTTGGCAGAAATGAAGCACCCACCGTGTATTTCTGCAAAAAGTTCGTGAGACTGGTATGCTTGTGGACAACACTCATGGTCCCCGTTACGTACAGACAATGTGGCTGCTGAAGCCGAGAGTGGTTACATCGTTGGGCAATTTTTCTTCGACAATGAGGCTGGGAACAACGTTTCGGTCAACGGTGGGCGTTTCAGATGTCAACCGACTTTTTTTTTTACCGAAATTGAGGAATGGATTTGGACGACCTCTGGTTCATGCCCTAATCGATCTTTTGCGCACCAAATTCCCAATTCGTATTATCAGCCGGCGTTGTGTTATCAGCTTGGCGATATGTCAATTAACCGCCTCGGAGCTGCAATTTGACCCTTTTGGACTTTTTGTTTTTTGTGGGGAACAGTGAAGGACCGATGATTTGCCAACAATCTGGAAACGATTCAGCCCGAAACCATCAACAAGGTCTTGGAAAATTGGAGTGACAGAATGCGCTACTACGAAGCAGCCATTTGAACGACGTTGAGTTCCATAAATAATGGAAATGCTTGCTCTTACTAATAAAGCCATACATGGAAAAAATTTAATTTTGTTCATTTTATGGCATTTTTAAAAATAAACTTGTATTTGGCCCATCCTAAGCTCGTGTCAATGAAAGCTAAGACAGATCTTTATGTAAGAATTACAAGTGTGTCAGTGCTTATTCCCCACTGCTCCCTTTATTTTTATTACGAGCCTAATACCGATTACTATTACCATGCTTTGCCGTTAGTGCCTTAAACTTAAGACAATATTGACAGGCGAATGCAGATCACAATTTAAATCGGGCGTGCAAGCGTAGCAGAAATCTGTAAGTGTGTCGTTACAAGAAAAAAATAAAAAATAAAAAAAACCATCGCATTTTGTTGTTCATTTCTGTAGATAGTTCACTCTACCAAAGTACACTGCATTTACCCACACAGCAAACATACGAGTAAATCCAAGTGCATAAAATACAAAGTATCAGACTATAAACTACGGTAATACATTTTGAGATTATAGTTCCAACTCCCAACGACAGCAGACTAATTACCGCTCAATCTGGAGCAGAAACAAGCAAGAAAAATATAGCTGATGCAACCAAAACAAGGTCAACATGATGTCAAGTGATGACACAATAGAGAAAATCCAATGGAAAAAGAGAATAAGAAAATGATGTTTGCCCAAGTTCTACACCTTTTAACGGAGATTATATAAGTCATGGATGACACAGCGGTATTCGCGTCTAGTAGTAATTTACCAAAATCTCGTAAAATCATCTTAGGATAGAAACACCAAATATAATCCCTGTTAATAATTTCATAGGTACTCTGTTCACTTACCTCTGTTGTCTGTCATAGGATGTGGGTGTTGCCGTTACAGCTGTCATGATGTCGTGTTCAAAATCACTTGGCTCGGTACTAAAAGTGTCTGATATCAGCAGGAAACTGTTATCCTTATAGTGCGAATAGCTATCGGGCGGACTAACTTGTTGGGGTTGGCTACTTTGGTAAATTGACACTCGTACTTTGGAACGTTCTAACCTAAAAGAAATTATGAAAGTACGATTAGTTGAGTGCGACTAAAATTATAGAAATAATAATTTTCGATTGACACAATGCGACGGTGCGAGTTGTTTTGAGATAAAATGACGTGATGGAAGTATTTTTGTCTACAACAACAGAGAAGAGAATAAAATTAAATTATATTATCAAAATTTATTATTGTTGACACAATGACAATGCTAATGATATTTTTGTTCTCTTTTATTTTTTGCCCGTTGCAACCGAGTCCAATGAAGTAAAAAATCGTACGTGGATGACAGAAGGAGTATACGACTTTCTTTTTATTATTATTGATAACTGCAATCTGTAAAAAGGCCTTGAATGTTTGTATAATTGCAATGATAACAAGTGATAAAGAACTTTTTATACTGCGGACTTCTCGGTTGGAGAGGAGGGGCGTGCTCGTGTTTTGTTTGGGACGGTTTTAGATCAATTTCGAATGTTATTGGAGCTCACTATCAAGATGAGACAGTTCATTTGTTTGCTTATTTCTGCTAGTAGTACCTTCACGCTTCACGAAATGCCTTTGATCTGTCACGGTAAGGTTGACCAACACTTCTACTGATTGAGTTAGCTGATTGAACAGTTGAGGGAAAACAAAAATCATGCCATTATCAGACGAGAGAGAAATACACTTGCTTTGACTGGCGGTTTTGCAAAATATGTCATGTTGTTTATTGACTGCTTTTAGTTTTGGGCAAATGGGTACTTTCACAAAAAAACTCAAAGAATGTTCAAAATCTTTTACTAGATGTTGTCGGCGAAATGGACTTATCGGACACAACTTTTTGAAAGGCCTAGATTGATCACGTGACCATTTTTAAGGTTGGCGATAATGTTAGTCCTGTTATCAGCTCGAGAAGAAATGCAATATAAGCTCTGCTGACATTTACCAGGTTATTTTGACTGTCTGTTTCGCATTTCGAATGGGCGCAATTCCAATTTTTTGCCATCTTTTTTACCTTTTGAACTAATGCCCAAAATTCTTTTGTAGGAGTAAAGTGCGATATTGGGTGTTTAAATAAGATGCAAGTTTAATCTATAATTCAGCTTCCTATCCAGGACTAGGAACTGTCTGCGAAGCTGAGGTGAATTGCTTTTGATTAAGGTGCTTCGGTTTGATCTTTCTCGGGAAAAAACGGCAACTCTTTTTATCTGGGTTTGAATTTATGAGTCCATTTCACCAGCTTTTTAGGAGTCAATTCCATCAGATTTGGCAAGGTTTAAAGATAGATCCGTGTGGAGTACAACGTTTCAAAATCTCTTATAACTTTCAGCAGCCGAGTTCCAAACTGATTGCCCTAAGTGTCATTTGGTTCATAGAGTGACTTTCGTCAATCATAAGGTTATAAGGTTTCACCTCTTAGCTAAGTTTTGCTGAAAGCCTCATTAATGGCGGCACATCTGGAAGCATTTGAAGTTATTCCTGAGTAGACTAAGTTTATATACATAATAGAGTTTGTGTAACGAAAATCTTGTACAATATTGATTCATTTCTCATTTCATTTCTTTTCTCATGACGCAAGAACTTTATCTGCATTTGTATGGCATTTTGTTAGAGACTCGCGGATTTCCGATTTTTAGTGTCCAATCAAACATGCAAACCCAAATTCGTGTGTTTGGAATATGTCAAACTGTCACTGTCCATTTCATTCTAATTTAGATTTCGCTGTATTTTTGAAATTTTGAATGTAAAGCTGTCATTCTTCAACAGTGGTCAAAGAACGGTTGAAGAAAATGAAAAAACCTAGTAAAAGTAAACTGACGCCCTTCTACTCATCTAGCTACCATTTTGCTTTACATCAAAAGGCTCTACGTAAACTATAATAAGTGAACAGCTAGCGGGCAAGTACCTATATATCAAAGCGCACCCGTTCGTATACCGCTGGAGTAAGAGTCACCTGTAATCCATCCCAAGTAACACAATCTCCCAGAGTACTAGCGCCCTCGCTGTTTGAAGGAAACCCAAAAACCAAAATTGCTGAGCAAATCCAAGTACAAACTAATTTCACCAATAAACAATGTGTTTGACCAACAAAAATATTATTATTTCTATTTTCGCCTGTTTGTTTATGAAAGAATTTTTCAGATTTCTTGCTCCCCACATTGGGAATCGACATTTCTATTGTTTATTTATCGCTTGGATATTGGCCAAAACTTCATTCAGATAATTACGCAACATATGAAATTGAGGATAAAAGTATGGGCAAGTCTTTGACTCACTGACGGTTTAAGAAGCCCTAATAACTTGGACGTTTTAGTATGTTAGGTTTTATGGCAACAGGAGAAACAACATTTTTTGCTGTTGCTACTGCTCGGACGGGTGAACTCACCACTTGATTCCACACCACCCGAGTATCAGATTAGCCCCGAGCACACCAGACGACCGACGACGACGCCTCATGGAAGCGATGGAACAATGGGGAGACAGACCATCTCTGGGAAAGATTTATTCATATCAAATGGCGTGCGAATCAAGTGAAAAATCAAGAAAATAGCAGAGCTGAGCTGCTTGTAGCATTTGTAGGTCAATGACACAAAATCACCTGGTCTACTGGATGGAAGAGTCCATGTGACCGAGTCGAGAGAAACAACGAAAAGGAAATCCAAATTGCTCCAACAAGAAAGAACACACACGCATAATTTACTCGTATACCGGCTACAGCATTTGTTCATCATTTGCGCGCTTGATTTATATTGTTTTAGCCAATTGAGCAGCGGAAGGCTGATCTGATCACCGCCATATTAAATAAGTGACGGAAATGAAACGAAAAGAAGTAGAAGTAGAAGTAGAAGTAGAAGTTGAAGTCTATAGCAGCTCTTTGTCGAGTGCGAGAAGTTACCTATATACATACTTGGTCTTCTGAGAATCTCTCGTTATTATCTTTCGTTATTATGAACGCGAAGCAAAGATTTAGACATTTTAGAGAGAACAGAAGCCCCGGTGCTACGCCATTAAGTGTGAAAAGGCTTAGAGAAGAGATGTTTATCTTTATCGCTTTCAATTGATTAGATACAAGGTCTTCTTGGGATATTCCTCTGGGCAAGATATTCGTGAGAAAAAAGAGTTAATGAATTTGCCACGGAGCATAAATACAATGGTTATGTAGGAAACGAATGGCTTCGGCTATTTTGTTTGTGCGATGATAAAATATTTTAGGTAACGTACATATGCGCATCAGCAGAGAAACTTATTTGACAATTTTCCCACAAAAAAAAAACCGGAGAGAACTTTAGATTTATGTGTGAACTCTCTAGGAAGAAGTTAAATGTCCGTGGTGAACCTGATGGACATCAACCAATGCAGTCTTTTTCAGTGAATGGTCTTTTACTTAATGCCTGCAGTTGCGCAACCCAAGTTGGTTGATGTCGCTTTTGTTGTGCGTGCGACCTAACGCAAGGTACAAAAAATAAAGCTTTACCGCATTTCATGGGTCGAACAACCTCAATCGTTTTAAAAAAGATACTGTGCGGCTGCAGTGGTGGGAAAGTTTATGAAGACACTCCCATTCCCAGCATGCCGAGTTGAAATAAGTTCAGACCCATAGTCTGTTATTAAATCGTTAAATAATTAAAACTCATATATCAATTGCAGACAGAGCTTTAACGGAGCTAATACGTTGCGCAAAAAGTATAAAAAATTCCATACACATTGAAAACTTCTCAACGTAGCTCCTAGAGCTAGCTAGAAAGCTTATCAAACCATTTGACCCTGTAGAAGACTGTCTTGAACTTATGACGAACTTGCAATGTTCGAGAAATGTTCGGGCGACTCTGTGGTGCCCTTTCCTTTTTTATTCGTACATTTTCACTTAATTTCAATGTCGCCGACCCAATATACAGTGGACATACATTATAACGAATATCCGATATAGCGAATTTAATAAACATTAGTATCTCTGTACAGCGAATGGTGCCCACGATCTGCTATCCGATATAAGGGACGTATATAAAAATCGGTTTAAAAACCCTGAAAGTATTTAAATGGCAGGAACATCATCTATTCAATTTTAAATCAAATGAAACCCTTTAAATAAACATATTTTTCAAATGACTTTTTAAAACAAGTGTAATAAGTCGATCGTTGTAGTGAATAAGATGAAACATTATATCATTCATTATAACTGGACGTACACTGTACACAACGCTTTTCGACTCAACAAACATTTTTCGCTGTCAAACGGTCTGTCAATATGGCGTCGCCAAAAATCCAAACTATGTACCTGTCTGCTTTACCCCATACATCCAATCAATTTTGCAGCAAGCAATAGGCTCTTACTGCGAGCGGCTTAGCACTAAGCACTACATTTTTGCTTCAGTTCACTGGACTATTTCGCTCAGCCTTACCTATTTTCAGAGCTCCTTTTGTACACCCATCGGAAGTAAACTCAATAAAAACTGTCAATCTGAGGAATATCCTTCCCGAAAATGTAAACACCCAATTAAAAACAGAGGTCGACAATCCCATGCAGTCGCGGTCTATTTTTGTATAATACGAGTATCAAGTAAACATCCTTAATCGCTTTTAAAGTAAACAATGTCGCAGCCATTTATTTTAAAATATTCACAGACATTGAGGCCTATTTGTACAGAAACGTAATAAATTTCTCGAAAATTGTTCTGCGTCATTGTTAAACGCAACAAGTTATAGTACAATCTTTCCATGGAGATATGCAGTATATTTCTCTGGTGGATTGAAAAGTGTGCAACAATCGAACGCATACGGCATGCAAAACAACAATGCAAATGCCAACACAATCCATTTCCATTCCATTACTTATTAACGCATTCAACCGTTTCAATTAGATATACAAATAAGTTCGCATTTTGTATTTTGCTTTCACAGAATTTCCTTGGAAATGTTTTGCGTTGGCTGCTTTATTGTAGTTGAGAGACCTGACTTGACATGTTATGGCTAGGAAATCTGAAAAGAAAATTATATCATCTGTCTGCCAAAATGGACTTGAAAAGTAGCTGAGTAGTTGTGCGTGGGAATGGAAAATAGAAAATGTAGAACATTTCCCTAATGGACGTTCCATCGTATTGACATGAAAGAGAATTAAAATGTCTTTGCAAACTTGGTGGGCTTCGGGAAAAGTATAGTCTTGTTTATGTACACGGGTCATATGTCATCGTTAAAATGCTCTTTAGATAGGTTTACCTCTCGAAAGAGGACATGTTTTAGGTTTTATTTAACTGACCAGACAAAATGTAAGTGCACCAGGCACAAACAAAAAGAGCAATATCATTTAAAAGAGTACTTTGTGCCAGCGTTGCCCCTTTTTCAGCCTCAGGACCCTTGGCCCCACCTTTTTCAAAATGGCCCCTTTTTCACTTCAAGTAAGATTAAATTCTTTATTGAACGAAAAAGAAAGCAAACATATGAAGAGAAGAATAAATTTGTTTTTTTTTTGTTAAAACAAATGTCTTTGTTGCTCTGTTTTCTTTTTGCTTATTAGTAATTTTTTTATGTGGGGACCTCTTTTTTCGGCTCAGGACCCCTTTTGAAATTTTCAAGTGGCAACGCTGCTTTATGCAGTTGATCAAATAAATAACAACGAATGCGAATGTTAGTTGACATAAAATAAATGTTTTTGAAAACTATCAAATGTTGATGTCCTGACATTGGGTTCGGATACCTATAGTTAATGTAAGACGTCAACTGGATTTGTCTGGACTAGGCATACGAATGCGTTGACTAAGTCAACTTGAATTGTTTTTGTATTCTCTCGGTTTATTTTGAATTTTGACACTTCGAAATGTGAACTGTTGACTAGATTTGTCGGCTACCCCTCCATAAACGTGAATTGAAAAAAAATATTCACGTGGACGTGACCAATCTGGGCCAATAAAAACTGAAATACATCAAGTCAGTCAGCTGTCAGACTTTCTAAACTACAAATCCGAACGTCCCCATCAAGAACTTGGAAAAAGCAAACCAAACTTGGCCGCGTTTATTGAAGCGCTATAGATGACTAGCAGCATATCAGACTCTGTAAATCAAATTGTAGTTTGCTCATAAGAAACAATTGGCATTTTAAAAAGGCGAAGTTATGTCAACCTAGTACTCAGTCACAAGTTTCTTGACTTGATTCGTCGGCTATCCCTCTATAAACGTCAACTGAAACAGCTGCTCATATGACAAATTTCAGCCAATTAAAACCGAGATAGATCTAGTCAGACAGCTGTCAGACTTACTAAACTAAATACTTGTACGTCCACATTTCCAAATGTGAACTGACTGCAAGACAGTATTTCCGTTCGTTCTAGCGTTCAACTAAGCGCTACATGACTATAGCGATACGTCAAACTTCAGACAAAAGAGGCACGATACTCAATTAAGGGTCAAATAGCTCGGTGGGTGGAACAAAACGAGAAATAAAATCCATCCGTCAATGCGACAGGCGTCCCAAGAAACTTGTAGCATGCATGATACAGTTCGTTGCTAAAATTTTACATTTTCGCGTGTAAAATAACTTTTCCTTTCGGACCGCAAAGTTCCATTTTGAAATTATATTTTTCATAGTTTATTCCTTTATTTATTTATGTTGATTACATTACACGCAGAAAAATTGACCTTAACCGAGTGGAATTTTCGCTCGGTTAAAAAAAAATGTGTTGAAATCAACTAAGTCTCTGTAGAAAACAAATGAGTTATTATTGTTAAAAACTACCGTGTTAAAAAGGTTAAATACATGTTGTTAAAAATAACACACTAAATGTTTGTTATCAATTAAGTTGCTTCGTTAATATTAACCAACCAGTCTCGTTTTCCTGTTTGGTTAAATTCAAACAAGTATCTTGGTTAAGAAAAACCTACTAAATTTGGGGTTTTAACACATTGATTGGTTATTAATAACCGTGCTACTCATGTAAAATTAACCAAACGAATGTGTGTTAAAATCTAACAAGCTCTCTGTTAAAAACAACCAATAAACGTTGCTTAAATACAACCAATGACTTGTTTGTTTTTAACCCTTTTACTCGTGAGAATTTAACCAAGCGAATGTGTGTTAAAATCTAACAAGCTCTCTGTTGAAAACAACCAATAAACGTTGCTTAAATACAACCAATGACTTGTTTGTTTTTAACCCTTTTACTCGTGAGAATTTAACCAAGCGAATGTGTGTTAAAATCTAACAAGCTCTCTGTTGAAAACAACCAATAAACGTTGCTTAAATACAACCAATGACTTGTTTGTTTTTAACCCTTTTACTCGTGAGAATTTAACCAAGCGAATGTGTGTTAAAATCTAACAAGCTCTCTGTTGAAAACAACCAATAAACGTTGCTTAAATACAACCAATGACTTGTTTGTTTTTAACCCTTTTACTCGTGAGAATTTCCCAAAAATAAAGTAACATTCTGTTCAAAAAAAGAGAATTCTCCTCGATTTATTTTACATTCCATTTTTCCATAAAACAATTCTATAAAACATTTTCATCGAAATATGTACCTATCTGATATTTGTTATACGTAGAAATTGTGTATCTGTTAATTTTATCATTCAACTTGGTAAATTTCAACAAACACATACTGTTGTTTCTTAACAAGTTATACGCACACCACGAATTACGACGCTGCTTTTTCAAAACGCAGAAACCAGGGATGAAAAAATAATCGCAATTGTACTTTTATCGACACAGTTGATTTAAAGATATATACAAGTACGATTTGCCCAAATTCAGAACTTTGATGAATATATTCTACTTCTGAAAATACGTTCCGACATTCCTTCCGAATTTAGTACATTCACATTTCACGAACAAACTAAATTCTAAACAGGCTAATACAGCCTTAAAAACAAAGTTTTCTCTACTACTTTTTTGGCTTGCAATAGGAAAAAAAGAACACAGACAAAAATGGCCAAAGCAACAATTTTTTTTTTACATTTTTGTCTGATAAAATATGGCTTTTACTCTTAATTGTAGCTAGGCACTTGAAAACTAATTTAAGATAGGTATCTAATTGTAAGAAAATTTGCCAAAGGTACAAATTTAATGCAAAATAAATATTAGCTTTTTATTGAGTCCAATTGACATAATGGCCTTAACGCAATATTAATCTAATCTGTTTCTGTAGATATAATGAAGTAAAATTAAGTAATTTTTCACTCTGCGATTCAATCATTTTGAGAACCAAGCTAATGAAAAAAGCTACACTTTTGCACATGCTGAACAAAATGGTATAGTCTTTAGTTTAGCCCTTTACTTCAAAATTTGTAAGTACCAAACTCGTTTCGACCTATGCGTTGGTGAGAGATGATAATAATAAAACTTATATCGTTTTCCACGCGGCAAAAAGAAGCGTCCGGCAGAGTCCGGAATCAAAAAGATAGATTCTGAGATTTCATCTAATTGTGCTCTACAATATGGTATATATAGTCCTGCATTTATCACTTTATTTCAAAATTTGTTAGTACCAGACTTGTTTTGAACTATGCGTTTTGTGAGAGTTGATAATAACTAAACTCATAATGCAATTGGTACATACACATTTTAAAATAAAGATACAAACAGAAAATTATATATACCATCTTGTAAAGCACAGTTAGGAGAATTTGAAGAAACCAAGGAAGTATTGGTAACCAATCTCGACTTCCAGGAGCAGCCTTGAATAAATCGTCTTTTTCATTGCTGTGCTGCCTTTGCTAGGCCTTTGCGATCACAAATTATTCACGCACAATTGAACCCATTTCGGTACAGCACCTAAAAAATCAGTTTTGTCATCCCTGGTAGAAAATATGTGTGTGGCTGTTGATACAGATCATTCACGAACAATGGAAAACATTTGGGTACAATACCAAAAACTCGTTTTACATTCCTGGTAGGTAGAAATATGTGTGTGGCTGCAGATACAGTCAACTCGGTTAATATCTACAAACACAAGGCTTCTCGTTCATCTGTAAAACAGTGTGTCTCGGTTGATTTTAACACATACATCGTGTTATACGCATACGCATACTATCGCGAATTATGAACGACGCACGCTGCTCGCGACTAGTAATTGAGTCATTAAGTGTTGAACCTTTGTAGTGGCTGGTGGTGTGAAATCTGTGATAAGTGAAAATAAAAAAAACAAAAAAGACAAGGAAAAATAAAAAATTCATATTTATTGGTGAGTACATAATATTATTATCTTGTTTTCCTCTTGTTTAAAACAAATTATTGTCAATTTTGGTGGTTTTTATGTGAAAAAAGAAATAGAACTAAAGCAACGAATTTCAACGTAGTACTCGGTTAATAATTGCCGAGTTGAGAAACACTCGGTTAATATCAACCCTTTCAGTCTGGTATCGTGTTTTGACATGTTTTTTTCTTCTGGGATTCAGGTTCTTTATTAGCGAGTGCATTAACTATGTTGTTTTTCTCGAGTTTTAAACAATTTATTGTCAATTTTGGTGATATTCAAGTGAAAAAAAAATAGAACCAAAGCAAAGAATTTCAACCTAGTACTCGGTTAATAATTGCCGAGTTGAGAAACACTCGGTTAATATCAACCCTTTCAGTCTGGTATCGTGTTTTGACATGTTTTTTTCTTCTGGGATTCAGGTTCTTTATTAGCGAGTGCATTAACTATGTTGTTTTTCTCGAGTTTTAAACAATTTATTGTCAATTTTGGTGATATTCAAGTGAAAAAAAAATAGAACCAAAGCAAAGAATTTCAACCTAGTACTCGGTTAATAATTGCCGAGTTGAGAAACACTCGGTTAATATCAACCCTTTCAGTCTGGTATCGTGTTTTGACATGTTTTTTTCTTCTGGGATTCAGGTTCTTTATTAGCGAGTGCATTAACTATGTTGTTTTTCTCGAGTTTTAAACAATTTATTGTCAATTTTGGTGATATTCAAGTGAAAAAAAAATAGAACCAAAGCAAAGAATTTCAACCTAGTACTCGGTTAATAATTGCCGAGTTGAGAAACACTCGGTTAATATCAACCCTTTCAGTCTGGTATCGTGTTTTGACATGTTTTTTTCTTCTGGGATTCAGGTTCTTCATTAGCGAGTGCATTAGTTTTGTTTTTCTTGGGCTTTTTTTTTCTTTTATGGCGATGTTCGCAACTTTTCTGGGACGAACTATTTAAAATGATTTCTGTCTATGTTTTCATCATTTCGAATCGTTTGTCACCAATAAATGGCGAACATCGTCTTAAAACCAGGCATAGCCTTAGTTCTCAATGTTTCTGTCAGTAGTAATTTAGTAATTATATGATCGTATTTTGATATGCACATGCTCATATTAACACGTGCTTCACAGTTATCTAAAATGGATGAAGAAGTGTCAACCTTACTAAAGGAGTGGGGCCTGGAAGCCTACGTAGACATTTTTAAAGGTTCGTTTATATACCAAAACGTAAATTTATACAATATTATTCGCATATAAGAAAGTTGTAATTTGCTTAAAGTATTTTTGCTACACATGTGTTTTGCATTTTTGATTTCGATTCCTTACGGCACGAAAATTCTTTTGCGCTTGAAAAGCTTTTTAGAAGCTTGTGTTTTTCACAGACGATTCTTTCTTATACGCGACTTTCTTATGCAAGGTGGTGCAAAATTAATCCTCCAATTTTGTTTTTGAATTACTTTTTTGCTAAATTAATTTGATTGACGTACGAAGCTATTTGCAAAAATTATAAAATCTTCCGAAAGGGTGATTAAATTTGCGCCATTTTGTATATCTGATAAAAACCTATACTTTGCAAGTGATTAACTACGTGACATTGGTTAATTTTCATTTATAACAGAAAATGCTATAACTTCAATGTCTTTGGCGCTGCTTGGTGCCAGAGAGATAAAGGAAATGATCCCAGTTATAGGGCATCGGGTTCTGTTTACACGGAATTTACGGAATTTCGAAGAATGGCGGAAAGCTATGCACCCTAATGCGTCCACGACTTTGGTTGGTTCATATTATTTAACCATTTGAAATGGTAGAAATAAAGTCTTTTTATTTTTCAGACTTTTGAAACTTCAGAATTATCTCTTGCTACAAACACACAAGAACAAAACGACTGCCTTAATTTCTCTTTTAGTGAGATTCTGCCAAATTTCGCTGTTAGCGACAGAGGGGATGCACTAGATTCCCCTTCAAGCGTTGTTGCTGATGATCAATTCAGCGAAAGTTTAGATGTAAGTACAGGGTTTAAATCGGAAAGGTGATTAGTGTTGATTGATGGTCTCTGCTTTCAATTTGCGTTTCTTTATGCATTCAGAGATCAATCAGAATAAATTGACTTATCTATCAGTTTGAGTAAAAAACACTGCATTTATAATCAACTAAGAGAAGGTGATTATAATAGGTGATTGCCACTAATAGCTTTAGCCGATAGTACAAAGGGTTTTTTTTTTCACTTATTTTATTAATTATTAATATATTTCACTAATTTTTTATATTTATATGCACATTAAAATATTTTGTTACTAGGAACTTAACAAGCTGCTCGAAAGCTCACTGGAAGGAACCGGTCTACTGTCGCTGGATAAAACTCGACCGCTGGATAACGTTGCTCGACTGCGATTGGTGCGTATTGTCTGCACCAACATTTTAAAGAAAAACCCGGAAAAAAATATCACAGCTCAAATTTATGGGCACTGGACAAATCAGATTGTTCATTTGTTCCCTACCGAGAATAGATCGGTATATTTTCACAACAAGCTGATAAATTCGAGTCGTGGGGTTGTAAACAGATTGGCTGGAAAATTGCCAGATCACATCCACAATCTAAAACGAAAATACCGGGAAAGTGGTGTTATCACTAAAAGGAAGCGTTCGTTTTCCGCTTCTGCGACGTCGTCACCTTCCTCCAGTCGAGTATCCTCTCCCGCATCAGTATCACATCCTATAAAGCGCCTAGCAACAGCTGCCAATTTCGAAGACTTCGAAGGACAATTCCAAGAAGATCTCCAATGGCTAAAAAATTCTAGCCATCCATGGGAAACAACCGAGGACAAATGGGAGAAAACGACCCATGCCCGACTTCACCATTTAAAGGATATGAGCATATCCGAGTATTTTGAGGAATATCCGGCCTTAAAAAAACCATTGGGATTTAAACTGGTAATATTTCATAGAAGTATAATTATATCAGAAATACATTATACATATATTTAGTCTTTAACGTGAACTACAGTTTCACAAGTAAAAGCTCTTATATTTATTAGTTCAGATTTTACTCATAGTTGTCACATAAATGCTTGCGTTATCTATGAGTTTCGATCTTTTCTTTTTATTTGGATATAGTTCAGGCTTTTCTTTACATATAATATTATGTAATTCTTCTTTTCTCTACAGCTGGTAAGGGATTTCGATAAAATATACAGCGACAACTGCAACGGACTGGTTGAAAATTTTCCAAAATTAAAAAAGGACATTTTCCAACTTGCTAGAAGCAAGGGAAAAGGAGTAAGAGGAAAGGATAAATACTTCGCTCACCTGCTGACTCGGGAAAATCGTAAGAAAACGTCATTTGTTAATAAATACATAACCTGCTAATCGAAATAAATCGAAGAATTTCCGATTCGATCGAATTTCAGAAAAAGCGTGGATATTTTAGCTTTACTAGATTGTTCCGAAAAATTTGTTTTTGTTTTGACCATTATGTTTTCTTTAGAAGAAAAAAACAAATCTGCATCATATTTTCTCTATATTTTTTAGCGCATTCTCTATATAGGTATAATTCTTCGAATCAGATTTGCACACATTTTGTGTAGAAAAATTAATTGGACGCATATGACTTATAATTGTTTTATTATTTTATATTTTCTCAGTTTCTGAAGAGATCAGCAACCTCGCGGCATTCCTGCTAATCCCTTCATTGTTGACCACATCAAACGTTAAGGTCAAAGGATCGAAGCAGAAAATTTGGCGACCCTCTAAGGCGGAAGCAAGGGATGGATTCATAACGAGAGTTGCAACGGATGCAGAGATAGATGCAGCAATTACCAGCAGGCGAGAAAAACTACAAGGTATTGGCCTTACATTACAGCCCTTCATTATAGTAGTAGGTAACTCAATCGATGCTATTGGGTCCTATTTTGTAGTTGTAGATGAAACTAAATATTTACTACCTACCATTTTAGAGGCAGTAGATGTTTGTTTCAAACTAATTTTTATTATTAATGCTGAATATCCGCCAGAGAGTAGATGTTCTTGGCTGTTTATTCAAAAAGCATTTTTTAAAATTAAGACAGAGTTCGATAAGGAATCTACCGCGGCCAATACCTTGTTGGGAGAGTTAGGTGTCAAGGAAAGTTAGAGTTTTCCCCTTCCAATTCATTTTCTTACAATGGTTGTTTGTTTCTTATGCAGATCCTACTTAAAGGATCTCAAAGTTCTAAGGCACCACTTTGATTTCAATCACAGTGACCATAACTTCACAACTTATAAATGTCGCGAAGGAGATTGTAAGCGATCGTTTCCAATTTTCAATTCCTTTAGAAGACACTTTAAAAAAAAACACGATTTTCAATGTTCAAATAATCCAACAAATTCTGAGAAGAATGCGGATATACTTAATGAAAGTGTTGTTGCAGAAAAACAATTAGAACAAACCAATAAAACTGAAAATACAGAAACCCTGTCACTTGATAAATCACTATCACTTTTTATAGCATCCCTTTATGCAAATGTGATCTTGCCTAGAAACGTAGTGCAAAAAGTGATTGATGGCTTAGCAGAATATTTCGGTTCATTAAGTTCAAATTTGCAGAACTGTGTAGACAATATATGTATTGAGCATTCTCTATCTAATGATGTTTCAAATCAATTAATGCAAGCACTTGTTCCTTCAATCACCTCCCCCTTAGAATGTTTCCGAACAGAACAAAAAAGAATTTCTTATTTCACAAAACAAAAATCATACATTGAGCCTAAGGGAATAATAATCGGCCAAAGGTTCGATTATGTCAAAAAAGGTGGAATAACACGTATGGAACCTATTCCGTGCCAAGAACATTTTATATCTTTAAGAGATATATTGCAAAGATTTTTCTCCCTCGAGAACGTACTTTCGGAAACTTTTGAATATATGGACAGTCTTCGAAATAAAGATGGAATGGAAAATTTTATTCAAGGTTCACATTGGAAAGAAAGACTTAAGCACCATTCAAATCGCATTGTGTTACCTCTATTTATGTACTTCGATGATTATGAAATCGGAAACGTTCTAGGAAGTCATGCTGGTGTTCACAAACTAGGAGCTGTGTACGTCTCAGTTCCATGTCTTCCACCTTGGCGCTCCTCAGTTCTGTCCAACATATTCCTTATTTTATTATTTCATTCATCCGACAGAGTATCTTTTGGTAATAATGTTATATTTCAACCAATTATTGATGAGTTTAATTTTTTAAGCGAAGTGGGCATAGAAATAGATATTCCATCTTTCAAGGGATCTTTATTTTTTGAACTAGCTCTGATTCTTGGTGACAATTTAGGAATACACTCTCTGATTGGGTTCGTAGAGAGCTTTTCAGCAAATTTTTCTTGTAGAGTGTGCAAAGTTACAAAAGATGTATTGAAAAAGCAACTTTACGAAGATACAACACTTCTTCGAACAATGGCAAGCTATGAAGCAGATCTGGCTTTAAATAATTTATCTTTAACCGGCATTAAGGAAAAGTGCGTTTTTCTGGGCATAAACAACTTCGACTTGTTTCAACAGGTGGGCGTCGATATTATGCATGATATGCTAGAGGGTGTTGCCAAATACATTTTGAGTTTTATACTTTCAGAGTATACCGAAAAAAACAAATTTTTTTCTTTAACAATTTTCAATGATAAGCTATTAGCTTTCTCATATGGCCCTGATACTAAAAACAAACCTTGCCCTATCGAAAGAGAACATCTTAGGCGGGGAAATGTGCGTTTATCTTCAGGAGAAACGCTTACTCTTTTGCGGTTTTTGGGTTTACTTATAGGTGACTTTGTGCCGAGGGGTAATATTATTTGGGAAATGTATATAAAATTAAGACAAATTGTTGACATACTTCTTAGTATAAATGTTTCTGTTGGAACAGAAGATTTCTTGCAAGTATTAATAGCTGAACTTAATGAACAATATACTACACTTACCGAGGACTGTCTTAAGCCAAAGTTCCACAATCTCATTCACTACCATACCGCTTTTAAAAAATACGGCCCATTAACATCTTTGTGGTCAATGAGGTTCGAAGCTAAGCATAGGCAATCCAAAATGTCGGCTAGATCATCATGTAACCGAATGAATATCACTTTAACCTTAGCAATGAAACATCAACTTCAACTTAATGAAATGTTTTTAAGGGGAAAACTTTCTAATCTACTTGACGTTGGACCCAAAAAATATGGCATGTTATTTGAACTTGATAATATACGATCACAGCTATCACTGGACCCTAATAAAACGTTGACTATGGTCAGTTGGGCGACCATGTCTTCTGTACATTATAAAAAGGGATCCGTCTTAGTAAAAAGTCTTAGTTCAGATTGTTATTTGTACGACTTTTTTGTATTGGAAAAAATATATTTGTATGACTCAAGTCAATTGATTTTTGTTGGTATAGTACTTAAAACTAAATGTTTCGATGAACACTACTATGCATATGAGGTAGAAGTTCCATTAATACCTCAACAAATTGTTATTCCACTTGAATTTTTTCTATCGCCAATTCCTAACACTTTAAATATTTTATCTAACTCCAAGCAGTACGTTATTTTAAGAAGTCCACTATAAATAAAAAATAGATTAAATTATAAATGTAAATGATTTCGCTTTAACACTGCAGATTTCATAAATATGCTAATTAAAATAATATTATGTAAATTAATTTATAAAAATACACAATTTTGCACATTTCTTTTTAAATGATGAAATTTATGACCCATATATTTTAAGTAAAATTAAGTTTTGCATTAAAATTAATAAAAACATGTAATAAACAGAAAACATATATTTTGTATTCAAAAATACATTACAAACGATATTATAATAAAAAATCTATGTACTTAATATGAAAAAGATTTTTTTTTTATTTTACGATAAAATTATCCCTTTTAGATGGTTCAATTTTCAGGTGCACTCAAGTTCAACCAAGTAAACTGGTAAATTGGTACCACATGGACTGGCTAATAAGAAGTAAGTAGTTTGGTTAAATTCAACCAAGTAGATGTGCTAATTCCAACCGAGTAAGTTACGTAAATTTAACTTTTAGTTGGTTAAATGCTACCAAGAAAGTTGGCTAATTTTAACCAATTGGAATTGTTAAATGCAACCAAGTAGGTTGGTTGGTATCAACAGAGTAACATGGTTAAATCCAACCAAGTAGGTTGGTTGGTAACAACAGAGTAACATGGTTAAATCCAACCAAGTAGGTTGGTTAGTAACAACAGAGTAGCATGGTTAAATCCAACCAAGTAGGTTGGTTAGTAACAACAGAGTAACATGGTTAAATCCAACCAAGTCGGTTGGTTAGTAACAACAGAGTAACATGGTTAAATCCAACCAAGTAGGTTGGTTAGTAACAACAGAGTAACATGGTTAAATCCAACCAAGTCGGTTGGTTAGTAACAACAGAGTAGCATGGTTAAATCCAACCAAGTCGGTTGGTTAGTAACAACAGAGTAACATGGTTAAATCCAACCAAGTCGGTTGGTTAGTAACAACAGAGTAACATGGTTAAATCCAACCAAGTAGGTTGGTTACTAACAACAGAGTAACATGGTTAAATTCAACCAAGTCGGTTGGTTAGTAACAACAGAGTAACATGGTTAAATCCAACCAAGTCGGTTGGTTAGTAACAACAGAGTAACATGGTTAAATCCAACCAAGTCGGTTGGTTAGTAACAACAGAGTAACATGGTTAAATCCAACCAAGTCGGTTGGTTAGTAACAACAGAGTAACATGGTTAAATTCAACCATGTGTATTGGCTAATAACAACAGAGTAACTTGGTTGAATTCAGCCAAGTGGGTTGGCTAATAACAACAGATTGAATATGTTGAATTCTACCAAGTGAGTCGGCTAATAGCAACAGACTAAGTAGGTCAAATTCTAACAAGTTAGTTGGTTAAATACAACCAAGTAGGTTGGCTAATTTCAATCAAGTGAGTTGGATAATAACAACACAGTTACGTGGTTAAATTCAACCAAGTGGGTTCGCTTATAACAACAGAGTAACTTGGTTAAATTCAACCATGTGTATTAGCTAATAACAACAGAGTAACATGGTTTAATTCAACCATTGGGTTGGCTAATAACAACAGAGTAATTTGGTTAAATTATACCAAGTTAGTTTGTTATTTACGACCGAGCAAATTTGGAGGGGAAATTGATAAATCGGTTATTTTTAACAGAGTTTCGTTAAACAAGTTGACTCGGTTTATTTTAATCAACTAACTCTGTAGGAGCTATATTAACAGTATCACTTGGTAGTTTTTAACCGAAAGTCGGTTGTTTTTAAATAAGCGATTTTTCTGCGTGTAGGTAGCTATTTTCCATTTTGGGGAACACAAACGAACAACGAATTGAAATCGCGTTAAACAGTTGAAAACTACCTACTAAATTCTATAATAGATTCTTTGCTTAGGCCCGAAACACAATTGACTGTGTTCTGTAGTGACACTAGGCCTGTTTTTTTAGCTTCGATCTCAACAAAGCAAAATAAAGTATGGTTTTCAGCGCGCAATTAAAATAACTACGCTACTACTTCAGTTTATTTACACCGTTGAAAGTTTACGGCTGTGTTGCTTTGTGTTTTATATCTGTTCAGGTCTGTTTTGACTGGCAACATCAACTCCAACTATATTCTTAGTTCTATAAACATCAATACTAGCCCGAGAACAACAAGGAATCCAATCTCTTTATATCAAAAGACATCTCGATGTAACTATGGAAGCAATGGTCCCATCAATAACTTGACGAAGGATTTAATAAGTTCAATCATGTGATTCATTTCAATCCAACAAAATTAAATTTAAACAAACATTAAAAGAAATGTAGCACATGTTTAAATAACTACGTTTTTTAAAATATTAACAATTGATTAACTGTAGCTTAAATGTCTTAGTAATTAAATAAATAAATAAATAAAAAAAGGGTTGCCAATCAAAAATGTTTTACTACACCGTCGCAATACTGACTTTAGTCACACTGACCTACACCCATATGTATGATGAAATAATTATTTGAAACACTCCAGTAAGCAGTTATATAATATTTTACATTGCGTGCAGCACGTTCCACTTCAAAAAATATATATATATTTTTCTAAACCAAACCACGATGTATGCGATTATGTCATTATAAAGTGTGTCTCTCGGACACAAATCATTGTTCTGTCGTTCGTCCACTGCGTGAATGAAACATCCGACATTCTATGTTTAGTGCGCGCTTATTTGCCATTCTCGCACGTATCTGTCCGAGTTAAGTTCCTTAATGACCCGAAAATAGATAGAATGGCATGGAGCATCATTACGCAATGGAAATTTGCCGCTCGCGTCACCGGCAAAAAGTAGTGAAAACTATCCCACGGATAGAAAAAAATACTCTGTAATAAACTAACTCATGCGGTGAAAGAAAAACAAAAGAATCTGAAACCTATCTACCAACAATACGAGATACTATTCAGTTGTTACGTCCGAAGTTATTATTTCACATTTGTTGGTAATTTTTCTATTTTTTCGACTAAAATCTGCGTTGGCTGGTGTTCATTCACTTGATATAAACAAATGAATGAACACGAGCGACCTTGCATATTCAGAAACATCTCTCATCAGAACGAAAAAATAAAACCAACCCGTAACCAGTTACCACTTTAATTTAATTGACTTAGCGACTTGTG
The DNA here is from genome assembly GCA_963082955.1 of Cheilosia grossa. NCBI lineage: Eukaryota > Metazoa > Arthropoda > Insecta > Diptera > Syrphidae > Cheilosia > Cheilosia grossa. Next base: position 39,191,505 of record OY720145.1, on the reverse strand, counting down.
ACGACGATGGCGTCATCTAGTTCTATCTATCGCCGGCTTTTAATTGTGGAAACGTGTTGTAGGTCGAAAACAAGAAATCAAGTCAAAATTCAAAACAAAAACAAATTTATTCTAAAAGTGACTTTTAAAACCTAAACCAAGTTATTGTAAATTATAAACTCGATGCACAGTATCAGGGTTAAGTTTAAACTGGATTGCTGGTTAGCCTTGGGAAGGTGCCTTAGTGACACTGAAAAAGGCGAAGCAATCAGCACTCCGAACAACTTGTTTCATTTTCGGCAACAAAATATTACCGCCGTCAAGCTATTGTCTTGACACGCCTTCAGGTTGGTGTCAACTATGTGGGGTAATTCAATTTTCTTTAATTCGATAGATTCGATTACTCGCAACATTATATTGATTCGTGCTGTCGATGTCGATGCGTTCGGCGTACGCTCACTCGCCGCAGCCTGCAGTCAGATCTCAGATGATGTCATGTTGTCTTACTTCGCTCGTGCGTATGTGCTTTAACTCAATTTTGATAAAGACTAATTGAATTTTAAATGATTCGATATCTGAATGCGGTTTTCTGCCGTTCTCGGTCAACTGATTGTGGGTCAAACTGCTTGCGTAACACGTAGTAACGACACGACATGCGATTTACATTTTAGTTCGTGCCAGCTAGAAAGTGTCAAATGATATTATTCTTACGTATAAATATTTGAATAGGGTATACTTACTATGAAAACATAGTCATATGTATCAACATGTGGTATCTCGCTCTAGAGCAGCGGCAACTACATGATTTCATTTGCATTATTTTTTGTTTTATTATTAATCGATTGAATATATTGCAATGGCATTTTGTACATTTTGCAATTGTTAACTGATTATTGAAAACTTTTGGTTGGTGACACAATAATTATGCGGTAAGTGCGTTTGCGTTAAACTATAAATCAAATTCTAATGCCACACGCTCTAACGGACTAACAAATAGAAACGTCAGCTTGCGCACCGTAACTATCGCATACCGTCACATACTATCTGGAAGGTTAACTGGAAATATTGTGCTTTTAGTTTTGGATAGTAAGGCGAGCGTGACGGAAAAATCAATTTTATCACACGATGAGTCAGAGTTAAGAATAACTACACAAAGTTTCGGTTAAGTTAGTATCGGTTTCTTTAGCTTTGTGTTAGCATAGGCACACGGAGTTATTAAATGAACTGCTGTCGTTTGGGTGGTCTAGGCGGATTTTTATTTTTGGTCGTGAATTTACTATCCCATTTATCAATTAAACATGTCTGCATCGAAATGTCGATGATGGCAAGTTCGGCTCTATTAAGTGGGCAGGACGCGTGTACAGGTTTATCATCAGGTCGATATTTTTCGTCATATAGAAGACTCAGTAAAGTCGAAACCTAGGCCCGAAAACTTAAAGCCATCGCCCTCTATAAGACGAGCGGATCAGACAAAGCTATAGCAGATTACTTAAATATGTGAGCGGAAACAAATTAAGTGACCAGAAACACTCGTCGTTTTTTTTTAATTCACACGATTCTTTTCGATTACTAGTCGCCTCTTTGAGACGAATTCATCTATTTCAAGCAACAAAGTGCCAAACACAAGATGGAATTGGGAGGTAGGTACGGCTAAAAGCCTGAAAATTTAGGATCAATATACCCCTTTCGAAAGGTTCTTAACGTGGTTTCTTACCTAGTCCGTATCAAAAACTTTTAAAAACATTTTCGCAAGCGCACGAAAAAGTTTGAAAGGTTTTGCCTCACGGAATGCCGACCCAGGACTCAAATGACTACGCATGATTTTACCAAGCTGATGTGAAGAATCCCACATAATATTCGCATTCAAAAATATTTATTTTTTTCTTAACACTACTCTTGGGAAAGGCGAACCTTTAACGCTTCAAAAGCTCCCCGATGTAGCGGCAGCGGCAGATAAATGTAAAAAAATAATAGCTAAGTAATCCTTGAACCTTAATTATTCTGAAACAATTTCTGTTTCTTTGAACTACTCGTATTTGAATATATTTATAGAACTTGGCACCACTGAGTTATATTTTCTTTGTCTGCAAATTAAAGGTCGTTGCTATGTTTGTTTCTATATATGAGGGCAACAACCGGACGCCAGCTCATAGTGATGAAAAGTTTGCTATATTTATAAAGTTTTATATATAACCGAATATTCAAATACGGTGTGTAGTGTATTTTTTAAGAACATTTGCATATTTTCATCTCATAGAAGTTAAAAACAAAAATATAAACAACCCTTTCGCGCTTTCAAATAGGCATAGCGACATTTCGTGATGCAAAGGGGTCATTGCCCTAGGAAAGATTTCAAGACCACTCAATTCTGTGTCAAATTCATTGCCCCGTAGCTGTTATAAAAATAGGGTCATCGACTTTACAGCATTTCATTAACACACGAAAAAAAATAAACATCAAACAAAAAATCGTCTCCATTTCACTTATTAAAAAAAAAAAACGTAAAAGAAATAACGAAACATTTCAAGCTCTAAGCCCTTTGAAATTTCATTCAAGACTTCCGAACAAAAAAAAAAAAAAAAATAATCTCCATGGTCATTCTTTGTACTCAATATATCCACCTCAAGCAAAACGTCTCGTGGTTCGTGGCCGTACACAAAGAGGAAGTTCAAATCAGGAATTCCATTCAATAGAGATTTTGGCGAAGCTCCAAATTGACTAGGCACAACATAAATTGTACAATTGGTCAACTGGTTTTGAATTTTTACCCAATTCTCTTGAAGGGCAATTTAATTTATGCAACGTCAAACTGACTTCCATTTGAGGTTATGATACTTTGTTCTTATCGACATTTATCATTCATTGATTAGATGGCATGTGTATGAAGAGATTAATAACTTCTGATGCGATAACATGGGCAAGCGAAACATGTTTTTGATTTAATAAAATAAATATATTATGCAATTCGTAAGGAATTTGCTTTGAGCAAGATGCATTTCTTCATAAAGGGTGTTATTGTGAATGACCCGCTATTTCGGTAGCTGTCCACTTTTGAAGCATTTATTCTTTGACATTTGACAAGTAGAAACTACACCATTACTAAAAATGGAACGATTCACGATTCAATAACGCATTGCAATTATTAAAATTCACTTCAAAAATGGTGAAAATCTTGCAGTCACAGTTCGCAAAACTAAAACATTTTTTGGTCGTCGTGAAGCACCTCGTCGGACCGCAATACAGAAATTGGTGGAAAAATTCGAGCTGTTGGGACAAGTTAGTGATGTGAAGAATAAAACCCGTGCACGTCGCTCAAGAATAACTGAGAATATTGCTGCTGTAGCCCAAAGTGTTGAAGAAAACCCAGGTCATAGGGCAGCCACTTTCCGATTTGGTTCGTAAAAAATGGCATTTTTCTTTGAATACCAAAATAACACCTCTTATTGGAAAACCCTTTATTACAGGTAGGCGATTGCTTAAAAAAAATCGCCAAAGGAACGTACATAATTTTCTGATCAAAAATTGAAGCGATCGTCACTTTAAAAAAAAAATGGGTCAGCCTGCGAACTCAAGAGAAAGGAGGAGTAAAACGAATTGCACATTTGTTGGGTTTATGCTAAGACCGCAGCTTGTTTTTTGCTGCCAAATTTCCAGAGGACTAAAGCTGAAAACTGTTTTTGTGCAAAGCTAACATTAATCTGCAACAGCTCAGGCGAACCGAAACATTAGCAATTGGTTTGGAAAACAAATGGTATTCAAGTCAAAAAGTGTCCCACTTTTTCCGGCACCTACCCAACACACATTTAACTTGATACAGCCTTTACGACCAACCCCAACGTGACTGACCGATTGATGACCATATAAATATACACAGTAAACTAGTTACAGTTGCACGAAGTCCCAATATAAAGAAATTGGATATACAAGTTAAGTATCGATTAAAACATTCAGGTAATACAACTAACCGCATTTAGATTATACTATTAGACGGTTACATGAACAGCACGTATTTGTTGTATCAAATAGCAAATGTTTCAACAGAAAGAAGAAAATTCTAAAAATATGTTCGTCTTGTAATTCAATACGGAGTGTGTGGACCTGAAGTCCGGGAAGTTCACAGTGGGATCAAAAGGAAGCTCACTTGAGCGTTACGAAAACTGAATTGGTTGTGAAATGTGAACCAAGTACTAAAGGGAGTGCATCGATTATTTTCGCCCGGCGAACAAACGGAACTCATTCCAACCTTGCTATGGGGGGCTTTAGGATAAAATAGGAAAGTCGTTTAAGACGTCGCGGACACCCAGAAAGGGGTCCAGTTGCACAGTTGAAGCTCTCAAAACGCAAGACTTGACAAAAATGTACGAAATTTATATTTGTCACAAAAGTATGACAACAACAACAACACCACAAAATCTTGCAACAATTCCATGTAAATTTTGTAGAGCATTTACCCTAAAGCCGACGATTGGTTTACCTATTTCGTTTACCTACGTAATAAGAGACAGATAACAGTTTGTGGTTGGCATTATGTTTTCCTTTTTTGTATAGCTCAGTGTTCCCAGATTTTGAAGAAGACTTTGTTTTCCCCTTTTTTTATCAGTAAAAGCTTAAGTTTTCCTCCAAATTCCAAAAAAAATCCCCTTTTTCTCCCCTAAGTGAAATTTGCACTTTTCTTCATAAGGAAAACTTTGAAAATTGTAACTGTTCTTATTAATAAGCTTAAAAAAAGCATATCACTAAAAAATAAACATGTTATACATTAGGTATTTTCCTTTTCTGCTAGACATATGCATTCAGATGTACAAAAAGTCCTACGTAGACGTTCGATGGGCTGTTTTCCTTCATGTTTATAATGAACAGTTCATTCTTTGAATTTTTTTCGTGAAAATACCTACGTTTTAATTTTATTTTTAAACATTTTACGTTTTACAGAGATTTTGTATTTTTCCCCTTTTCCCCCTCAATCTAGGACCACTGGCTACATTATCAAGACCTTGAATCATAATTTTTGATACACCTCACTATTTATTAATTTATTGTTATCAGCTCACGAGTCTGAGGTCATGCACCGAGTCAAAATTATTTTGTTTAGGTACTGATAACAAAATTATTTCATTAATTGATTAACACATACCTACCTACGAGTGGCTTATTCCAGTTGGAAAAAAGAGTGATTTCCAACACGCTATCGGCCAATGTGGAGCTTGGGGAAAAGAAAGCCTCAACGACAGTATCCACTTGTAAATTTTAAATAGACAATGATTAAGATTATTCGACTTTTTTGTCTGTTAAAGTCTTTTAACAGTTGTTGCAAATTAAAAAAAAATACATTTATTGGTGCAAAATGGAATTAGAAATCTTTAGAGATTGACAAAAGTGATCCGGATGTACGATGAAATTTACATAAGGCGCATTCATTGTTGGAAACGTTGAAGCGTCAATGGCCGTGTTCCGTTGCCCGCTAGACGTCTATAGCACAAAATATCCCAGATGAAGGAACGCCAGCGCTAGAACGCAAGTACCAGTGGCAAAATGACATTTGAGACTATTTTTCGCATAATTATTTCCAAACTACAGTTAAAGAAATGATACATGTGTTATAAAAACAATATGTGAATTCTTATTTTAATAACGTTATTACCAATTTTATCACAAATAAGCTTTTTTTTAATTTGTAAATGTTTGAACGATTTCCTTTGACAGGTGATTTTATTTTTCTCTCAATGCAGCGGGTAGTTTTGCGCTAGATTGGGAAATTTCCATGTGGAACGCGGCAAATAAGAGGTTGGGTCGTTCGGAAAAGATATACTGATACTGTTTTCGATTGGGTAATTTTTTTTGCATATGTCACTTTATATATTCGTTTGGTACAAAACAAAAAAAAAAACAATATTTTTCCAATTTCAGATTCCTTTTGCGAATATGGATTTACTTCAGATTAACCATTGCAAGTCCGTTTGGGTTTGACAATTGGTAGAGTTTGTTTACGTTTTCGTGAACTTAGATTTCGAATGTTTTAACATAAAATCGTGGGATAAGGACTTCCTCTCCTTTGAATTTACCCTAGATGATCGTCGATTGTATCGCATTGTTTATCAGTTTCTTGACGGACAGCCGTGTACCGGGCTACGATTTCGGATTATTCAGATTCCGCAACTTGATACTGATCCATCCCACCTTCATTATGAGTTCCTGGCACATCGAGCGAGTTCAAAAATTCCGTCGGATAGTTGGTCGCTTCATCCTCGTCGGTCACTGCTGTTTGACTTTGAATAATGATCTATGATTTTGCATTCTCGCATGAATTTCGCTGTCGCCAAATTCTTGGTCATTATGCACCGTGAATGGGCAGTCCGACAGCCTTCCAACAACGTGGCAGCAATGCCAGTAAATGCCTCCAGTTCCATCGTCAACAACCTTCATCAGCGAATCGGACACGGTCATCTGCTTGGCATTCAACAGCGGCACATTTTTTCGGACTCTTTCGGCAAGCTCATCTCGATCATAGTCTTGCTCCCGTTGCAATTCGCGATTCGCGCTTTGTTGCGCATCTCGTCGTTAATTTCAAGATCGAAATTCGAAGTAGTCGTGCGAACTCTGTGCAAAATTTCGTTAGCCATATCGTCCCACAATAAGGTCGGGTTCGACGGATGACATGTGGCTATGACGATCGCAAACAATATACGAATTTGATTCGCTGGCGCAGAAACAGATGCATCGACGAGCGCTGAGTCCCAATGTGTATCGTTTTTGAGCTAATTCAAACGTTGGCAAGCCGCTCAAAAAGTGTCACACAGCACATCATCCATTCCATAGTACGCAGGGAATCGAAGGATGTACGGTCTCTAAAGTTCATCAAAAGTTAGTGAAGGTAGAAGCATTCGTGTTGGCTTGTTTGATCTGTGTATATTCGTCCGAGGGCATCCGTCAAATAAACATCAGCGAAGCCAACAACAGCATCACCTTTCTTCCGGCGTTGAAATTTCTTAGATAAATCGTTTTATGAATAATAGCGTGGCATTTCCGAACATAGTAAAGTCCTTGCGAACGGATCGTTTTCGCATGTTTAAAAGAAATTTAACAATTTTGTGGCTGGTAAAGTAGATCCGTTGGCCGTTCTCCAAGTCAACTGCCAAATGTACGACAGTCGGGTTACGTTCATGAGTCGGAAATGACGATCCGAAGACAACTGTCAAATGGCGCAGAGTCTAAGGTCAACGTATAACGCCATCTATCGGATTGTGGCATTGATCGCAGCACAGCGCTATCTAAATATTATTTATTTCGATGTCAACGAATTAAGTATCGCTTTGGATTTTTAGATATGCTAGAGGCAAGAGGAAACTGCTTCCAAACTACATGGAACTTTGCTTTTCGTAATAAATTTCTTATAATACCTAAAGCTCAAAAAACTAATCGCTTTACTCTTCATTCCAAAAATACAATCCAAATCCAAAATAGAAACAGTAACATGGCAACTCTATTTGCTGAACCCTCTTGTGGATTCAACATGCACACACGTAATGCCCCCAATGCAAATTAAATCGACATAAATAGGAAGAAACTGCTTCACATCTGCGTGGTTCTGCCCCTACGTTCCCTAAATACGTAATATCTTCCTCGATTGTCAATCTAGTTCCAGAAATTACAGCAAAATAAAAAGAGGGAAAATAAAATCGAAAGTAGGCGGTAGTAGTAGGGGTAAATAATCAGTTGACCTTGTTCAGAAACCGAAAATGCTCAATAACTTATTGTTTTCTCTCTCACAATACATATATATATAATACACTTCACATAAATTCCTTTCTTCAATGTTAAAAATAATGTAAAATGTACTTACTGGATTCAGAAGCGGATTCCAATCCAATTTGCGTTAATTTGCACCTATTTTTCGAATTCGAATCTTAAATTTCACATTGAATATTGCCCAGCACTAATTTCCAAATTCCACTCTGTTGATATTTCTGTTTTAAAGATACAAAACCAATCGTTTTCCCCCGTGATATCTTACTGCGTATTTGGGAAATACAATTGCAACAAGGTGCTAGATCGAACACTTGGGCACACACAAAAAAAAAAACATGGACAATTGATTTTGAAATGTCAAAGGACACGCGCGGACTATCGCGAACAATTCAGATCAACAATAATTCAGGAGCGTAGAAAATAACACTGCTTTTCCTTTTCAAAAACAATTCATTTGCACGTTCTATCTGGAGACTGGAGGGGTTTCTTATTCGTTTCGTTATTATTTATTTTTATTTATTTTTTACTGGCTATGACATCACCCTGGAATATAGGAAACAGGAATCGAAATATCTGTGTTAGTTTCGTTTGGAATCACACACCACTCTATAGAGCGAGCATACAGCGAAAATTGCCAAAAGTCTAAATTGACGACGAACGGAACGACAATTGAAATGGCGAACAGAGCAGCCAGAGATATGTGTATTCGACGAAGACGAGCTGAAGGCATGCGCGTTGGAAAACAAAACGACGACGACGGCGATGATGATGACAACACACGGTGCGGCGTACGATACAGATAGCTCTCTGTGGCGAGAACGAATGCAAACATCACACTTCACACACCACACCACGGCCACACTACTGCTAGACGTAGAAAGATAGTTTAGCTAGTAAGTTTGTATAGTAGTATATCTCGCTGCCGCTTGTGTGCGTGTATCGAAGACTGGAAGGTATTCGTAGTCGTACGCGAGGAGCCTGCAGGCAGACGGTTTTTCTAACTGGAGAACGAGTCTGTGTTGCACATTTTCAAATACACATGCAATTCCACTGAAATGTAGTGGTTAATCCAAAACAAAATCAACATAAAAATTGTTTACATCTCTTCTCTTACAAAAGGTAAATCCAAAAGATACGTGGGAGGGAGGCGGGAAAGGGAAACCCAAACCAGCTGAAACGAAGAGCTTGTGCTCGCTCGAACTCCAACTCTAACTAAGAGAGTTAAAAAAAATGGATGTTGCTGCCATCCCTCTTAGAAGCCCAGCAAACATGAAAACAAAAAGATACATCTATCGCCTCGATATTTAAGAGAGTGCGACGTCATTACAATTCGCAGAACTTAGTTATGTCGTAAATAAGTACACCGACACCGTACAGATACAGTACATTCATACATTCAAAGCATAAACCATAAAACACCCTGACGCGCAACACATTTTTTATGCTCGCATTTGTGGAAACGTTAAACATAGGGTAGATTACGAAATTATGGAATACGACACAATATTAGAATAAAATTAATTGGAACGCAGATAAAATCAAGACCGAAAAAAAACTGTAACAATAAACACTCATTTACGATTTAATTGGATAATTTAACATCATAATATATTTATTGTAGGTACAGTATGTGCGCGTAATTTGGACAAACAAATTTTTATTTTTTTTAGTTTTTCGCGTCTAGTTCGTTTTAGCACAGTTTTGTATCCACCTACATGTCGTTACTCCCTGAAGATGGGGTGCAAAGAAATATGGTGCAGTATAACACTGGACATCAAAGTCCATTCAACTCAAGGTTTAAGTTCAAAATGATGACATGGATTCATAGGTATTTTTAATAGTCCCTAACTGTTTTGAGAATAACTTTCTTACTCTTCGATTCCGATTATGATTATTATCGTATATGGGAAACTATGCATACTTGTGCTGGGTATCTAGGCTCTAGGTACACTCCACAGACCTTAACCCTTTCAATACTGACGGGACACATACATATGTCCCGTCAAGTCTTTTCGTTCTACTGATAGTCAATAACCTCTTTATATTCTTATGGAATTTTGTGCCATCAGTGTTTACATGTAATTTACACTCTGTTTCGATGACGTTATGTCCTGTGTTCATGAACAAACAAGCGTGCGAGCGCAGTGTGTGTAAATGTCTTATTTTTAGTAAGTCCAAGAGTTATTCTTTTAAAAAATGCATGCAAAATATCATGGTAGGTTAAAACCAATAATAGAAACGAAATTTTAACTAGAAAGTGGAGGAAAAACTAGAACTGACATACATGTGTCCCACCAGTACTTTTCACTTGGTCAAATGTGTCCCCATTGTAACGTATTGTAACTAATAATTGCATTTTTGTATTATGCTACTGTTGGGACACATATGCCCCACTGTAAGGACAATTCACATGAGCGCGAACTGCGAATAGGCGAATTGCGAACAAATCAATTTAACTAACATCTAACCTAAGAAAAAACGGTCTCTCAATTGATTTAAACAGCTAACTTTACAATTGCAGCAATTTTATCGCGAATTGAATATTCTTGCCGTGAACTGTCACACTTTATTCAAAATCCACGAATGAAAAATCTGGTCTCTAACTTTTCTCTCCAAATATCAGCTAAAGTTCTAGCTAAATTTTGACATAGAGAGCGCTGTGGATCAAGGCCGTAGCCAGACAAATATTTCGGGGGGGGGGGGTATGATCTTTAAAAAATAACTTTTTAATTTAAAGGTTGGAAGCGATTGAGGAAAATAAAATAATCTTCAATTTCAAATTTCATTTTATATTTATTAACTAGTAATTAAAGCAATTATAACAAAAGTAGGAATAGTTTAAAAAAAAGTAGCTATATTCAAAATGCAAAGTAAATAATTATTTTATAAAACTAAATTTAATCGCCTGGCCTTCTTTGCTGCAAATAAGTCAATTACTTCTTAAGTATTTATTTCTATCTCCCGATGAATTGACATTAAGGCTAAGCCAGTAAGTCGATCTTCACCAGTAGAGTTTCTTAAAAAAGTTTTCAAGCGCTTCATCGTCGAAAATGTTCTTTCTGGTGTACATGTCGATACTGGTAATGTTGCCAAAATTTTTTTAGAAGTCGATGTATGTTGGGAAAAAAATCTTTACTGCAGTCGCCTAAAGCTGTAATGGCGTTCTGTGAACGCAGTGCCTCGTGTTGTTCATGACATTTTGTCTTCCACAGTATAAACTCTGCCTTCAAGCTATCCCAATCCAAAAATCTTTCATAAAATTTAAAATGTTCTTCGTTAAAATTTGTTTCGCTTTTGCCAAGTATTGACGGGATCAAAATATATAACGATGATAGAACGGTCTTGTGGTCCTCGAACCGCGTTTGGAGCTGAGTTATGAAGTCGTCCAAAAGGGGAATCATAACAACTATCCTATAAAAGTTTTCAGGGTCAGACGCGTTTACATTAGCCCTATGCTGCTGCTTCGATACTATTCGTGAAATTTTCAAGGTTTCAGTTTCATCCACAATACTAAAAAGGCCTTGAGCAGTGTCAAAAATATCTTTAAATTCTAAATTAACATTTTCTCGAATTTTTTGAAACGTATTTAAAACTAGCTTTACGTGGTCCAGAGCTGATACTAGGTCACAAGAAGCGGATTGCAAAATTTTACACAATGGTAGTGTGTACGAAAACATAATACTTAAGCAGCACAATCACTGGCCAAAGCTGATTTTAAAAGACAAGAAGCTTTAGATGAGGTCTCAGAGTCCGTATCAATACTCAACATATCCAAGGTATCCACTATGCTTTTAAAAATTTCTTTGAATCTTAAAAAACCATCATGATTTTCAACCCATCGAGTTTCACACATAGCCGTTAAATTCTTCCATTTAGTTTCCGGATAATTTTTTTTAATGTTTTCCTGCAACAATTTTGTGGTATTCTTGTGTAGTGTGTAACGGTGCTTTGGTATTTTTAATTGAAAAAAGTCAATGCTATGCTTGATTTGATTTGAACATTCTTGCATTTTGGTTAACGGCCAAATTTGCTCATTTTTGTTTAGATTTACTCTGTTCTTGTTTTAAGAAAGTGCAATTGTTAATGTTTCGGGGGGTGGGGGGGGGGTTCAAACCCCTGTGATCCCCCCCCTAGCTACGGCCTTGCTGTGGATAAATGTGACAAAAAACAGCTGTTCTTGGAAAATAACTTACTTCAAAAATTCAACTCTCTCTGATTTCATCCATTTCCAATTCAATGTACTCCTCGTCGAGCTTTTTAGTCACAAAACTCATCTTTGCTTACTTCTCTCATTCTTCGCAACACAAAAACGCAAAAACAAAAAACCAGAGAACACAACGATCTGTCAAAATTTAGCTTGAGAAAATGTCCCGGCGCATTAAATTTAAATTTAAAAAGTTTGAATATTTAGCTCGAGCTGCGTACCACTCTGCTTAATGGGTTCGCTTAAATTTAGCTAACCTACATTTTGGAGAGAATTTTGCATGGGAGCGAAAATTAAGCTGGAGTAGCGTACTAAGATTCAACAATGACACCGATTCGCTACTAACAAAAAGTTTTCATGTGATTCAAATGTCAGAATCTCAGAATATTCGCCAGTTAGCAGTTCGCAATTCGCTCTCATGTGAATAGTCCTTAACTGATGGGACACTGTTTTCCCAGGACATTTTCTATTTTTTTAGACATTCTTTTTCAAAATCGGCAAAATGAAACATTTGAACCATAATTAACCAGTAAACAAAGCAAAAAGTAAAGCATCTACAATTAAAAAATCCGTCTTGAAAGGGTTAAGGTGATGTTTGTGTTTTTTCCGCGTTTGAACTCGAGACCTCTCGCTCAGTAGTCTACGACACTATTACCTTTTAATGGTGAAACCAACTTTCCAACTGTCTGTATGCGATTTTTGATTAAAAGTCGCAAAAATGGTCTTGATTTTTATGTCCATAAGGAATCACTTAAAAACAAGAAGGTACTATTTACTAAGTAATTGAAAATAACTTCAGTGGTTCACAGTTACGAAATTTTTGTTTTCAAAATAATCCATCGGTTGCAGTTTATAATTAAATAAACACCTGCTTCTGAATTTCGAAAAATCTCAGATATGTAGTAGATAGATTTGGGCGAATCTAGATCTCAGCCACGAGGCACGAAGAGTTTTAAGTATTCTATCTCATTTTTGACGTTTCTAGAAATGATTTCAATAGTTACAAGTCGACAAGTGACAACGATGGGAAGGCAGTTGTTCCTCATTTTCCTTTTAAATGATTTGTATTAATCAACCTATTATTTCTCAGTTCCTTACCGTTTCGTTTAACAAGGGCAACCTGTTATAATGTATCCTTTCAGACCATAGGTATGTTGTTTTGCAAACGCACTCATTCTTAACGAGACAAGTTCAATACAACGCTCATCTTTGACAGTCGTCATCAACTTTTTATACCTAATCTCTTTGCTCTTTGATTTCTGTACTGATTCCCATCATCGTGTGTCTTTAAAAACTATAATTAATAAATTTTCATTGGACTTTTGCTACAACGTATTGTTTTGCATAGTTTGTAAAATCTACAACTGTCTAATTCAACATTTTATGCTATTTTTGAGAATGAATAACGACACCTTATCAAATTCTTCAAAGTCGTACTTAGTTCAAAGTCGTAGGGTACTGTCCCATCTCATCTCGAGAAATAGCAGTGTTTCTAATTTTTTGTTGGAAAAGAAGTCCAAGTAGAATAATAAATATATATTCCAAGAAAAAATATAATATTGAATTTAAACCAATATTACCGAGAATGAGCACTCCATTAATAACGTAACATATTCCCATTTAGTAAAACTTCGGAAAACTACGTAAGTATATCAATAGTTAATAACCATAAATATGATGATGGTGTTTCATTAGGAACAGTCAGTTATATTGCCCGAGGAAATTAATACAGTTTGATAGCCCCAAACTATCAACTAAAAAATTGATTTTCACCATTTCAAATGAAACAAAAATGATTTTAACAGCCACTAGGTACATTATAATGTTATAATTTGTTTCTTAATTGATTAAGCGAACTATAAATTAAACTTTACAACTGGTACCTCCTCAGATGTATCGAACCTCCGATCTTCAGAGCTGATTAACTTCGTTTATTAAAAAAGAAAAGCATTTTCCAAATCTTGATTAGTATTTTTATCTACAGTAAAAGAAGGGAAAGGGGTTGCTTTTTAAGACCTGAAGAATTATCTTGGTACGTCTCATTTTTCTTTAGAAGTTGTAGCACCAGCGGCGAGTGTTAATTAAACTTTTTAGCTAAATATTAATATTATACAAATGAATTGGCGTTTGGGCAATAAAAACCGCTTTCCTAGCAGCATATACATCAATCCAAGCCGCAATCATCTCCTCAGAATAGCAATTTGTTCGAACAAATTAGAGGCAAATGCCAAATAACAATAACAAATCTGTGATGTACAAAATACAGCCTCGCTATGATTTTAGTTCCGGTGCAAGTATGAATTTCACTCGCGCGAATTGGCGAATGTCGCTAAACACATTCAAAAATACACATTTCCTATTTGTGGTTCGGGTGCATAAAACGAAATTCATTTTTATTTTACATATTATTCGTTTAGAATTTAAATTATTTTTTTTTTTGTAGTAGTTTTAAAGGTTGTGCTTTCTGAATTTCGTGCAAAATGCAGTCGTGGAAGATAATTTATGAAGTTATAAATCGTCGCCTGAGTAAAACTGGGTCGGCATTCTGTAAGGCGAAACATTCAAACGTTTTCGTGTGCGCGAAGAAATTTGCTTGTGTAACATAGGGAAAATCATTCGTGCGCACGAAAACGTTTGATCGTTTCGCCTTACAGAATCTGGCCCCTGGCTTGCACCGGAACCATCCTATTGGCGCGAATATGCTCAAGTTGTATTCGCTTACCTTCGCTTAGTTCGCGCGAGTGAAATTCGCTTGCACCGGAAACACAGCCTAATACTCTATTCACACCGCAGCAAAAACCGTGTTTTCATAAAAAAAAAAACTCGTCGATGCATTCACACCGAACACCGTTGACGTTTCAATCAGCTGTGAGACACTAGTCGTGAAACTTCGCTGTAAACTATTTTTGGTACATATTTCGATCGCCTTAACCAATTAAATGAATTTAGAGCATTTAAAATTAATAAAAGCTCATCAATTAAATGTGGAAAATCATTTGAAGTTGTGAGTTGCGACATTTGTTCGGTCAGCCGATCTGCTGAATATTTCAAGGTGTGTGTTTGTTTCAACAACCCAACGATTGGAAGTCGTTTTCGTGGTGTTTTCGTGGAGCTCGGTGTGAATAGGGTATAAGGCGAAAATTATACATAATGGCATTTTAATCACAGTCAGTCATTTCGGAGTGAAAGTTAATGCAATAACTGGTTGTAGTCGGTCGAGTTTTCTGGACTTTACCACAAATATTACAGCTAAAGGTTGAAATACAATTACAGTCGTCAGTGGATCAATCAAACTTAAACGAATTGCATTCACAAAATCTATAAATAGTATGATCGAAATGCATACACAAATGAAGGCGAAACAAGTGTGATGACATTCGCAAAACAGGCGAGAATATAAGAATATGGGTACTGTTTCTTTTGCTACATGCAGCCTTCACTGCAACTCATCTCTACCTAGCATTTCAGGCGCTTGCCGGTTCATTGTAGGTGAGAAGATTTCATTTACCTGCAAGTTCATCTAAGAATCGTAGGCGATAGATGTGGATATCGTGTGAAATTGTTGGCAAATGTCTATTTCGCCGTCGATTCGGTAAAATCTCTCTGTCCAACCAACTTTTGTGTTTTTGTGAAATTGGGATATTTCAAAATTAATTAATGTGTCTCTTTACACTTACTAGTACAACTTCTAAAACTCGTCACCATAGGTATATCAGAGAAGCATTCACAAGTGATACTCACTGCCGTCAAAATGAGAGTTTAGTGAATTGAAATTTGGCGCATTTAAAGTTGGCCAAATATTGATAATGAGTAGCTAACAGACCTAGCCAAGAAATTTCTCCCGAAGTACCCAGTTTGAATCCTCCAAAACAATTCGTAATTTGTTTTGGAATTTATTTCTAAGCAACAATTTGTACAAGCTGTCTTCTTTTATTTTTTGCCACCTAAATAATAACAAATCAAGAGAATCTCTTACACCCACATACCTACGACATTATTAAAACTAACGCGTCTATTTCCTATTCCACTTCTATTTTCATTCACAAAATGTCAATCGTATCAAATAAAAATGTAAACATATGTTGTAGGTACGAAACAATTATTATCAATGTACTTACTCTTCTTGCAATTCGATACCACTGTCATCTAGCGATGAGTTTGTTCTACTGCAAGCTGTGTTGACGTTACTATTACACGATGACTGCATACCGTTGAAACCGTTTTCCACAGAAAATCCGAATTCCCGTTCAGCATGCTCTGGTAGGGGAGTGGGAGTTTCGAATACTAAGGTTTCAACCATTGAACCTTTCGATGAACCAAATGATACTCTGAAATGAAAAAAAATAAAAAATTGTGTCATTTGAAATATTTTATTGCATACATATCTTTTCGAAAGCTTTAAGGACATTTTTTCGAATGAGTATTATTAAAACTTCTAAACACAACGAGTATGTTTTCTTGTTAAAGATATCGATATTGTGGTTTTATTAACTGTTGTTATCACTTTCCAATAGAAATAAAATCACAAAATATTGTAAGTACGAAATAACTTTTTTGTTAGTTACAAATTAGTGTGAATAGGCAAAGCGTATCTCTTTTTTTAAATTCATCAAAAATCGGTAGGTTCGCAAAATTATTACAAATTTGCTAAGTTATTGGCGCGAATGCGACCCCGTACTGAGTAAATTGAAATAAATGAGAGAGAAATCCGTTTCCCCTCTTTTAATTTTTCCGTAATTTTCTACTCGCCGAATTTCGACTTACTGAAAAATGAGAAATGGAAACTGACTTCTAAGTGACAGCTCGAAAGTTAGATAGGTAAAATTCTATTTATATTCGTCTTCAACGATGCCGGAGGAAAAAGTTGTAATTGAAATGTTCTCCTAGAACATATCAGCGCATGCTATCTGAGAACATTCTCAAATGTCAAAATGTCATATCTTAAACTTTTTGTAAGAAAACCGGTCAGACATTTCTCTAGAAATTGAGAGATTTCTCTCTCGATTTTTGTGATTTGAGATTTTTCATTTTTCCATGCTGAAAGTACACGAACGAACCTAAAGTGTCATAAATGTAAAGATTTAATTGACTTTTCCCTGAGTTTTGTTTGACAAATATAATGAAAATAAAAGCAAAGGCTTAAGACAACACATTGGTTAAAAAATCTGGGTCCGAAATGTTCTCGTTCCAACAGAAAAAATAAACAGTTTTTGTGCGCTTCAAAATAAGTGGAACAGTATCCAATATTCCCACCACCATTTTCCAGGGTGTCCCCCAACTGCATAGTGAGAAACGTCAGTATACCACAAATGCCCACACACTATACTTATACGAATTCCCATTTCTATATAGTTGTGCGCTATTTAGGTTCAGTTACAGCAAGTTCGCCAAGCACACCGTGTTTAAAAAAATAGTAATTACTCCACATATGAATAGGTATACGTTGTTATTGATGAAGATTTATTGATGTTTCCTCAATCTCATATGGGAAAAAAGGGAAAACCTCGTTAAGCGGAGAATTCAAAAGGAATATCGATGTATGTACGTATATGTAGTTTAAAGAGACTTGGTGTGCAGATATCGAGAAAAGTTTTTTGTATATTATACTTTACACATTAAAAGGTATCCGGGGGAAGTCGCCATGAACTAAAAACAAATTACTATAAAACCTTTCTTTGATGAGCTCCACTTAGATTGGGTGTTGTCTGCATGCCGGTATAGCTGTACCCTATACTCATTTAGTGCTGACACTTTGATGAGAGAGTGCATTATATTTGATGTAGCCGATGTCGGCTACTTTTAATTGCAGTACCAAAGTCGTGTTCTTCTTTTTCTTTTTCTCAATTAAGTATATGAGTTCACTATTGCGTCGTACCTACTCACTACTACCACATCTGCTTGTCTATAGCCTCGCATGACTACTATGACCTATATGTCTGTTAGACGTTGCATTGTGCACGGCATTTAATTGATAAATAAAAGCTGCCGCCTTTTGCTTTTCACTAACCAGGTTCTTCATACACTTTGTAATGGTAAATTAAAAGTTATTGTCAAAAATTGGGATGGCCAATTATTCTTATTGCATGTCGTAGTTAGTTTCAGTGAGTTTTAAGCGAAAAAAAAATTTAATAGAAGATCATTCAAATCGACGAATGTAGGGTTTTCGAGGTAGGATTTTAATTTAACATTTGTGGGGAAAGCTTATGGTATAGCCGATACTATTCGTTAGTAGTTTGCGTCCTGCACTTAGAAACACCAGGTTTTCTATTTTACCCACATGATCTATACAGATCATTCATATCCATGGTTTACAACAATAGCACGAAATCTAACTGCTGTCGTAAACAATGGAAAGCAATATGGCAAAATATAGAGAAAAAAAATCACCTTTGTAAGCTTTTGAGAGAAAGAAATTTCTTCTATATTTTTGCATATAGTTACATAATATGCTTACATTTTTACTGTTCTGTCGAAAGTTTAAATATTCTACTATCAGTTTGCAAGTCTCCCCACGTGTTTGTTTTTTTAATTGAATAAACAAATTTATAGCAATTCCACTAAAAAACTGAACATGTTCGTGTTAAACGGGTAGCGCGAACAAATCCAACCAATTGTTGAACAGCCTCGTACAGCTAGTTGATCAACTTGCGTGACCTAAGGCAAATAAAATCTGCTCTTCGGGTACAGTACACATAGAACCAAAAGCGATCATATATGAGTTATGAGTACGGTAACGAGGCCACCGGCATGAATTGATCAATGAACTTGTGTTGGCAGGCATGTGTGTTCGCACTCAACACAGCTCGAAGACAATTTAAGAAAAATTGTTCAATGCATTGAAACTTTATATTTTAAAATTTTTTCTAAGTCCCATTCTCAACAAGGCGTAACAAGCCGAAGCGTATAAACTACTAAGTGTAAACTTAAAAATCTCCAACGATTGGACAGAATTTAAAGCCCCTAACATCTTATATTTGGAACTCCAATTCGATGGGGACGCAGCTCTCTTTTTCTCCCAAGTCTCTGACACATCAGGAAACCGTGGGAGGAACTTGATCAACTTTCCAACACACATGCAAACTAATGACCTTCAATCACAATTGGTCAGCTTTGCCTTCGGTCTTCAGTGTGTCACAAAGTACTTTTACTCCCCAGTCCACCAACCTAAGCTAAACTTACTAATGTGCAAGTAACAAAAGCAAGAGAACTAAGTATTGAGCGGGGGTCGGATAGAGATCACCTTATTGGCCAAATTACAACGATACAACTCATCAATAAGACAAGTGCAACCATGGTTCTTCTATGGTCTACGGGCATCATTCATTTTAATTAGGGCGCATGACTTTCTTCACAAACCAATAGTTCCATGGAATTAAATTGCAATTGAAATTTCCTTCGCATTCGTAAGTGTTTCCTTGAGCTTAATTTTGTCTATCATGCTAATATGTGGTGTTCTAACTAACAACATAAGGAATGCATCCGGGAATTAATCAATGGGCAACCTTCTTTCATAGCAGAGAATTTAATTACTGGTGCAAACTGGCTTCCTGGGTCAATAATTTTAATCAAAAATTAGTTCTTAAAACTCCCGGATATGTCGATGGTTGAAAATGATTTCTAACCATGCACTGATGCACTGGGCAACCACAAGGGTTTTGCTTTTATTTCTCCACGAGCCTTGCCAGATCGAATGATGCCCGTAACCGATTTTGTGTGTTAAACATATTTCAGCTAATAATAACTTTGACTCTGTCACAGGTAGTTACCTGTCGTAAGCTAAATTCTTAGCATCAGCAACACCTGTACTAGGTAGGTACAAAAGCAATTAATCATTTACATACTATTAAGCCAAGTCACCATCTTCCATCATAATTTAAAAATACATACCTATTTGCAATTTAAATGCGATAATCTATTTAAATGCGAGTGAAATTTTCTTCGTCCATGGAACAAATCATCAAACTAATAAATCATCAATAGGCTTATTCATATTTAGATCGTCATTCTGCTCGTAGATGTTCGTCTTTGTATACCTTGTAAATATATTCATTCCTCTTTTTGGCCAACGATTAGGAAGGTATAAAATTGTGCTCAAAGAAGCGATTGGTAAATACAAATCAAAGTTCCTTGAACTAGCCAAAGAGTATGATGTTGAATTTGTGAATTTAAAAGTCAGACACGTGGTGAAACTCGTTTTAGAATAGTTAACTAGCTATTATATCATCCCTAGAATACTTAGTAACTTAAGTAGATACACATAACATTCTGAGGCGCCATTTCGAATTAATAACCATTAGCCAAAAACAGATTACAATTACATTTCATTTTATATTATTCAGCAACTCAATTATGCGGCAAATTCAATTACGGTCACAATGCGAAGTTCTTTAATAGTTTAAGAAGACGATTTGATTGTTCTTTGCAGGCAGTCTGGAAATAAAAAATACGTCATTACGAGCGCGAAATTTCATTTTAAAAATCGCGACAAGACGCCAGACGGTGTGCATTTCATTTCAAATTTCAGACATTCATTACCACCATATACTATTATGAAAATACAAAGAAACATGATCGTTAAATGTTTTTGTTTCAATAGCGAACAACCAAGCCAGCGATATAACAATACGTAGACGTACCCATCATGTTTACGTTAAAAATAAATCAGATATGATGTCACCGTAGATATACTTAAGCAGTTAAAATGCGATAGTGGTGACTGGTGAAGCACATTGAGAGCTGCTTGCAATATAGAACTTTAAATAGGTACCAACTATGTAGCTTCGATGTGACACTTTCTTGAAACGTTGATTGGTATCTGAGAGCTCAGACTATTGTTGAAGAAAGAGAATAACTGTTTTTTAGTTGTAACAGAAAACAGAGTTTGTGCCGGTTGGTTACAGTGATACCATATCGCGGGTAATTACCCATTTCGTGGGCATTTTGTATTTCAAAATAAGCTACATAAAAGGGCAAAGAAAGGGCATTTACGTGTCTCTCAGAACAAAAAAAAAAAAGAAGACATTTCAAAATTCAAATACTGATTCTGAAGACAATCCATTCGAATTCAATAAAAATAGAAGACTGTTTTTAAAATGTTTCTATTGGGCTTAATGATCAGTGGTTTCCGAATCAAAGTAATAACACTATTTAATTTGTTTAACTACGTTTCGTTGGGTTTTTCCAACTTCCTCAGGGGATGTTTTAGTCTTTATTAGTTATTATACATCAGTATATCTATGTGTGCTTTGTTTAAAATTCAAAATAACAATTTGAACAATAAATGAATAGAATGAACACTATCCGCGATACTAATAATCATTTTTAGTGTCCAGGCCAAATTTTTCGAACTCACAATTTTTTTTTGTTTTGTTTTGGGGTTCGCTGGAAGGAGGGATGCTTCTGCAATAGTGAGGGACTCGAACAACCTCTAAAAAGCCTCCCGGGAGGGACTGACTGTCGTCATCCCGAAAGGGATTGCACCTAGTCGTTCGACTAATCGGCAATTTATTTTTAAATTATTTGAAAAATTCAGAAGAAGAATCCGCCGGTTGTCGGATTTCGAAAATTTTTTGTTTGAAGATATTACCTAATCTCTTGGCCTTGGCTAACTCTTATAGATCAAGGGGTCTTACCCGCCTCAATCTTCTGATTACATTGTCAGTAATTAATAGTTCTGTAAGTTCTACGTTAACATGGTTGAGAAGCCTACTTCTGTGCCTTTGGGCAACTTTTTTAACTTCATCTCCAACCATTTCAATATTTAGATCTCTATGTAGATCAGCGTTGCGTATGTACCCAGGTGCATTAACTACGTTCCTTAGTACTTTATTTTGGAAGACTTGAATTTTTTGTAAATTTGTTTGGCATGTGCATGCCCACAATTGGAGCCCGTAGGTCCATATTGGTTTCAAGACTTGCTTGTATAGCAGTAACTTATTGTAGTTGGACAGGGATGAGTATCTCCCAATAAGCCAACACATTTTACTGTATCGCATGTTCAGCTCATCTCTTTTTTTTTCTTTACATGCGCTTTCCAACGCAGTTTAGCGTCTAGGGTCATGCCCAGATATTTAGCTGTGTTTGAGTATTCCACTGCATTGTTATTAATGTATACTGGAATGTGTGGTACGTTTTTATATGTAAAATTAATATGGACTGACTTTAGGTTATTCAATCTAATCTGCCACTTTTTAGTCCATTCTGAAATACCATTTATTGCCATTTTCAGTTTTTTTGTTGCTATTTCGACGGTTGCTCCAACAGCAAGCACAGCAGTGTCATCTGCAAAAGTTGCTATAGTAGTTTCCTCACTTTCAGGTAAATCGCTAGTAAACAGAAGGTATAGCACTGGACCTACGACACTACCTTGTGGTACACCAGCTTTAATTGCTCTTAGTGTTGAGTACTCTGTCTCTTGTTTAATTCTGAAGAATCGATCTGTTTTAAATGACTCCAGAATTGCCGAATACTGCTTCGGCAGTTACCTTTGGATCAGTCCCTCATGCCAGACTTTATCGAAAGCTTGTGCTATATCAAGAAATATTGTAGAGCAGACATTTTTCTCTTCGAATGCTTTTTCGATTTTATCTCTGATTCAATGCAACTGATCAATTGTAGATTGCTTGTTTCTAAACCCAAATTGATGAATTGGAACCACCGATTGCTCATCAATTATTTTTTGCAGACGTTTTGCCAGCATTTTTTCGAATAGCTTGGACAACATTGGTAGTATGGTATAACTCACAATGGCGAACTTCTCCATGCAAAATTGCATATTGTGACCTACAAAATATATAAGCTGAAGGTTAAAAATGACTTTTGATAAAACCCTATGACAAACAAAATATAAATAAGTGATTACGTTGAACAATAAAACAAGAAACTTAGATCCCAGTATCATGTATCACAGACTATTTATTGCTAATTATTTTGCTTGCTCTTGCTCTTTACGTATATGTATATTTTCGTGGGGAATATCGTTTTCTAACAACGGCATAAGCAAAAAGGGTATTTTAGATAATCGTCGTGGGAGAGTCAGTCCAAAAAGTCTGGTATCACTGGTTAGATGACACAAAATATTTTGAGGCAATGTGCATTGTGCAAGGCATGTAAGGTTACACATGCCCAGGCATGGGTCGGGAGCCCGTTAGTTCTGACCACTACTGATGGATAGACAACGGCTCGAATGGAACATTTATCTTGTGTGATTGAAAGAGACGGCGATTAAATTAATAATAAATAATAATAAAATAAGTCGCTAATGCGCACTCTTTAGCCGTCATGGATATGGGATGGCCAAATATGCCGATAATGCGAATTGAACTTGCAAGCCTTAATTTTGCTTCATACTACCATACTAACCTTGACTATAGGGTTTACCACTACAGAACGAGAACACTCTTTTGAATCTGCGGATTACTGCGAACGCTATTTCATGTATGACATCATTTGTCCCGTGGCATTCGTCCATAAGCTCAACATAACAGTGCAAGCTTCGTTATTCGCAGATTAAATATTATATCTGACAAAGTGTTATTTTTATACACAAGCAATTTACAGTTGTGCCAGTTAATTTGCGGGAATTTGTTTTCGCCAATCTGAGTATGCTTGACATGGATTTTTAAACTGTTTTGTCATTCAGATAACGTTGCTCGAGATGCTCGTGCGTTGGAAATATTCGTATATGTATTGCTTCTCTTTCCGATCTTGCATGTTAAACAGACCTTAGTGAAAGAAACACATAAGGAAACAAGGGAAAGTTCAGTGAAAATTTACCAACAAACAGATTGCTGCCAAGTTAATGCCAGGCAGGTATGTGTATAGTTGCTGTAATGATGGCATGGCATAATGCTTAGTTTTATAGTTTCCTCTGTTCAATTAAGTTCCCTTTGTCTTGTATGCATTTGTTTCTCACAAGTGTGTTTAAATTGCACTTTAACACGAAGAAACAAACTGTTCATTACAAAAAAAGGAACAAAAACTTTCTACAAAATTTCAATTTCCCGGCAGCATTTGTTGCACGATAAGAGTAGTTGGTTACAAGTTCATAGTCTGCTCGTTCTCATGCATCATTTATTTGTTTTGTCGTATAGCTATTTATCAACGGAACGAGACAATTTACATCACACATTATTTGAAAATGAAATTATGTGAGTTGCGTATAGCTGCATCGGATAAAACGGAATGGATGTACTATCAAGCTACCAACAACTGAATAACAATTGAGTGTATTGGAAGACTACCTACATCAGCCAATATAATAAAAGCCGCGATAGCTGTCGATAGAATGGAGTACATCGGCGTATCAAAAAGGCTTTCAACAGCTTGAATTGGTGATTTTGTGCACGTTCTTCCTTTGCGGCATCAATTTTAGATTTAAGTTTAGATACGGCAACACGTGTTTGATAAAGGGGTTCTTGTCAATCGTAGTCAGCTAGCATTGGTTTATGCTGGCAATCAGCTAGATGAAAACTACAAAGTAGTCCTTTCGTACTCCCAGCATCAGTTGTGACTTTACAACTATTTTTCCCTATTCGCCTGTAAACTTCGGCGGGGGCTTAATATAATTGATTCGAACTCATTCCACCTTACTAAAAGTAATTTTTAACCTTTACACTCAATACTTTCTAGGTCACAATATGCAATTTTGTTTGGAAAATGACGTCATTGTGAGATCCAAAATTATAGCCTGGACACTAAAAACGATTATTATCTAGTACTGGGGATTATCTCTTTGTTAAACCACATCTATTTATTTGTGAATAGAACTAGGGTTGGAGTGGAGTAGGACTAGTAGGCAGTACCAAGTTTTTTGCATAGTTAAATAGAGCTTGTTGTAGAGCGTAGCAGACACAAGAATTGTGGAAAATAATGCGAATCTAACATGTTAGAAAAAAAAAAATGATTTAGTAACCTTCGTTAAGTTGTTGTAGCTAAAACGTAATGGGGACGTTCAAGTATCTAGTTTAGTAAGTCTGACAGCTGTCTGACTAGATGTACCACGGTTTTGTTTGGCTGAAATCTGTCATAATGAACAGCTGTTTCAGTTGACGTTTGTCGAAAGGTAGCCGACGAATCAAGAGATTCGTGAGTGAGAACTAAGTTGATAGCTCACATATGTGGCTAACGTGGGAAAAGTGACCTTCCCGAAAAATCTAGTTTTTGCGTTCATCTTGTCCAGACCAATCTAGTCGACTTAAGATAACTAGATTCTTGAATGTGGCCAATCTTTGAAAATTGTCTGATATGTTGCGGCCGATGTTATATTTATGTATATGAAAGAAATTTATGAACGCGTCTGAAATCGAGTCAAAAAAAAAAACACCTAAAAAACGCGTAAAGATTGCAACAAGATCCCTAAAAATTCATTGAAAAACGCACATTGCCGGACCAACAATATGTAAATTATGTGCATTTTCACATGGCGCCTATCAGGTTGAGCCTTAAAGTATCGCCTAGTAATATATTCTCTCTACTTAAAGTAAAGAGAATTTTAAACTTTCGCATGAGCATTTCTTTAAGCCGAGGCTACGATGAGAAAATAAGGGAAGGCGAAAAATGTTATTCATTGCGCAAAAAAACCTTAGCCGTCCCTGCCTTTTTTCACTTCTGGCTCTGCCTTAAGCCTGAGGCTCCCTCACATATGCCAACGATACCGGCTATTTGGAGTCGATGCTTTTATTTGTTGGACAGTGCAACGTTGCTGCGGGTATCATATTGTTGCACTTTGGAAACCACAAACATCTAGATTATGAACTTGACAGTGCACCACATAAACATGAAGTTTTCTGCCGAACTTTTGTAACAAATGCACATGCCTCGGACCTCTAAACAACATCGCATCAAAGAACTTTCACTTACGAGTATATTTTTGTTGATTTCGTCAACTGGCTGCCTGCCACAGCCAGACAGTCTGCTGGGTGTCACGCCTTTCACGGGCCAGCTGCCAAATCTCTGATTAAACTGACAGCTGCCTGACAAAATTGTGATAAAACTTGTTGATGACTGTCAGAAGTCAGAAGTCAGAACTGCAGTCATACAAGATGCAAATTGTCTAGTCTCACAGGCACGGGCACCTACTTTCACTTTGAAGTGCCTTCATCTCGTCCATTTGGCGCCCTCTTCTTGGTATGAGCAAAGTTGGCCTTTTGGAAAAGTTCTACAATCACCAGTTTAATTGCGCACCAAAAAGAAGCTCATCAGCTTTGTCTGATATAAAGTGCAATCCATTAAAAATATCTATTTATAGTCCTCGCAAAATGAATCTCCTTAATGGGTAAATAAAACACACCAACACGACCGACGTACTTTCAGACTGCCAGGTCGCGTTTAATCAACACAAAAATTTCATTACACAAACAAACCTATAGTACCGTCATAACCCAAAGTCTGCATGGGTGCACATTTTGGTCAGAAATAAAGCAACATAAATCAAATTAAGAAAATCGCCAAACAAATATTGTTCAAAGGAAACCATTTGCAATTGCAAACGGCAAAACCACACAAAGGCACATCATAAATGCAGTTTTTCTATTTTCAAAACGTTCCGTATCCATGGCTCATCAATTCAAATGTAGGGTATCTACGTGCAGATGCTGTTGCAGTTTGCTGAGACACTCCCGCCCAATAGAATTCGGAGGGGGGGGAAAATACCAAGCCGAGGGAGAATTTATTGGGGCAATAACAACCACAGACCCAGCGCGAGACGAGCTCATCCCATCGGCATTTAATTAAATAATTAAACTTTCCGCCATGACATTCGTCGTGTGGTGCAGCTAGCGATGGCATATGCATTGTAAATATCCGGGCTACAAATGCAATTGTGTGTCACGCAGTCAATTGTTTTGTTCCTTTTGATTGGACATAATTTACCAGCAAAATTTCAATACGCGTCTTCAATTTAAGGCGTGGGTCATTGACCTAGGTGCATGGATTTGTCGCCTCTCTCCTATATGGGAGTATTTTCGGAGCACCAAGTATACGAATTGCCCAGTGCCGAGTTCGTTGTATTCGGTTTAATTTAATTTTGATTGGAAAAAAAAAACAACATACATATTAGAAGTGTTGTCTATTTTGGACTCTTGTAGACACACGTTTTTGACGTCACTCGATATTTTGTACACACATCTGTCTAATGGACGCAGATTAGAATAGCCAACTCGAGAAAGATTGTTTCCTGTGCAAAATATGTGTATATTGATGTTGAGGGGCAGTTTCTATTTTTAACCTTCCAGCCGAGTAGCCTCATGTATGTATAGATGTATGTTCGCAATAGCAAATTCAATGTTTTGTTAAATATATAATTTAATTTGTACCTATACACCGATGGGCGAGTACTATATCTTTGCAGAGGTGAACTGCATTGGCGCAGAGCCAATTGGAAAATGCAATCATTTTTGGCGAAAGACGAATTAAAGACGCAAATCGCTTTTGCGAACGGGGGTTGTACACCCAGGTACAGAATTCTGTTCTATGGAGATCAAATCCTGCTATTTTGCACACATATTTTATTGGGTTTCGTTTATTTAAGAAAATCTAAGGTATTCCGCAGAAATGTGGCAATGAATGTAATGAGAGCATTTTTTTTTCAACGGAATTAATACCGCGGTAATGGACTGCATTTTTGGCTGAATTTTTCACGCCACAATGTATTCACAAAGATTAAAATGTTAATGCGAAGTCGTTTCGTAAATGTTATTCTCAGCTGTACATATATAACAGGGTGTTCGATTCGGGAGACAGGCGGGCATATTCAACGCTAAAGTTTAAATTCTATCATCAGACGAACCTGTGTGTAAACAGCATTTTATTATCTTTCATTGTGTTTATGTGTCGCAGCGTGTTTTTATGGGCGCGTTTATAAAGATTTTATATTCGTGGTTTCGGTTAAACACATTTTCACATAGCTCGGAATTATTGTTAGCTGATCGTGACCAGCTATTGTTCACTCATTCAATTTTTGGACATTTTCGTTTTTATCGTTTTTTTTTTTGTGAATTTTTCTTTTTAAAATAGTTAAAACAATTGGAATGTTCTACATTCAACTATGAAAAGCGCTTACAATATGACCCTTAAGGAAAAATTACATCAAGATTTCATGGGAGTAGTGTCAAAACCGATTACTGGTCTAATAAGAGCATTTGACAGAAGTGGGCCATATTTAATGTTAGCTTAAGTCGACGTAAGTAAATTACTTTTTGGCGACCTTTGAATATATATCGAGAATTTAGTTTATTTAATTGTCCTTTTTATTTGTAGAACAGAGGTGTTAATTGTCAAAATTGAAAAGAAAAACATTTGACATTGACCATTTTCTGTCATTTACTGAACTTGACAATCTAACGAGAAGGAGGAAGAAATCCGACATCGCTGTACTGCTGGAGTAGTCAGAGTCGAAGTATATACAGAGTGAATGGCAGTGGACATTTTAATATGCTGCATTACAAAACAAGGACGAAAAGTGCGTAGCATCAAGGATCAGTCATGAGTGTTTTCAGAAGCAAGTGCACTCCCGAGTTTTAATGGAGATGAACGTTGTGCCTGAGGGCTTCATTTTGAATCCAGATAAAACTGCACCGTAAAGAAATCGATTTCAGTCGATATTTTGAATTTTTATCAACTATTTTTCATTTTCGAAATTTTCGTTTGTTGGCGTATTCAGCCTATTGATGGCATGTACCTCGTTCGGCTTTTCTCTTCGGCCGGATATATTTTTCCGAAATGCATACCTAGTTGAGAACAAAATTTCTCCTTTTCCCAGTTCCCACCAAACTCTTTCAAAACATAATCTACAATTTTTTCTCTCATTCTCAACAACTAAGGCGTAGTCCGCATCTGTTGCGGAACGACAAATCCCATACAAAAGTGATAAAACGAAATCATGAACGGAAAATTTCGCTCTCCTTTCCGTTTTGCAGAACGCAGCTGCTGCGAAATAATGGCCGAAAAGTGGGTAATTGTAGTAGATTGTTTGGTACAATTCCCCGCTCTCTTTCCGCACACGTTTATTGTCTGGGTCCGGTACACTTATTGCTTGCGAAAATTTGCATTTGTACTGCAGTGTTGCCAGCTTTTATAAGATGTAAGGAGCCCAATTGAAAAATGTTGGGGCCAAAAATACCCAAACTCAAATATGAAGATCAAAAATGCGCATTTTAGCTGAATTATTCATTTTACAGATAGTTAAAATTTCAATGTGATTTATTTGACTGGAATCGAAATCAGTAGAGAGCGATTTGATAAACAATGTTTTTCGATTTGTTTTCCGGTGCGAAAACAAAAAACGAAGACGGTTTGGCAACACGCGAACAGGCAACGTACAGCTGATCGTGCGAAAAACACTGAAATTCGAGATAAATCCCACAGACTTCCGACGATTGGCCTTGGGATTTATTGATTGTCATCGCAAAAGCCAATCGAACGGGGAACTGAATCCGCTTGAATTGGAATGGAATATCGGTTGGAATAATCGGAATTCATGGGATAAGGACTTCCTCTCCTTTGAATTTGCCCTTGATGATCGGCACTGGAATCACATTGTTCATCAGTTACCTTATAACTCGGATTGTTGCCGGGTTGATCAACAACTTCGGCTCCAAATGACGTCATTTGAAAGCATCCGTTACATTCTTGTGTATTCGCCAGGAAATGTTTTGAACGGATTGTATTTCCATAGAGAAAGATATACAACAAGCAGCATAAGCCGGGGGTTTCCGATTGAAACTTCAATGCATTGCAATGCTGGCATGGGAAAGACAACGAACCGATATTAACGCAACGAAGATATTTGTAGGCGATTGCGGAATCGTATTCCTCTTGCGTTTGATTATCACGGACATTCTGACTAATTATTGTCTTCAAAGTCCGCGAGCACTGCTAAGAAGCATGTGTCAAATATAGAGTTTGTTGGAGATTCACTGATGCCGAGCAAGAAGTTTTTGTCAGTTTAATCAGTTAAAGTTGCCTTAGATATGTTGGATATTTTCTACCTAGGGTGGGCAGAATGAGGACTACTGATGAATTTTGTAAAAAAAATTCTATGTTTGAATGAAAATAAGTCCATAAAGATATCGTTCGATTCGTGCATTGAAAAAAAACACATATTAGCCATAAGAGTTGCTAAATCATCTTTTCAATCAAATCATTTTTTAAGTCCATTAAGGGCTATATAATTTGCTAACAGCGTTTGGCAGGAAATGTCCTAGATCTCCTCTCTTTATGTATATACACTTAATCGTACCATAACCACTCCTTCAGCGATGTCTTGTTGTGAAGCACAATTTATGTGAGCATATAAATATCGATTAATTTCGGACAATTCCATTTCGACATACCAGCTTTAATATATATGCAGGCCCGTTGCTGCTCCAGATAACTGCCAGTATATAGGCAGGAATGGAACTTTTTAATTAATGATTCTGCGATTCGCATGCTCACCCCAATAGCTCGAAACAAATCGATTCTTTTGTTGTTGGTGTTAATTGAACCCACCCATCTAGTTGAGGAGATTCAAAAATGAAAATTCTTCCACAGAGTAAATACTCTTGTCGTTGCCGGAAGTAAAACAGTTATTGAGAAGTAAACCATGTTTATATATTCGAAATCCCTTTCCAAACAAAGAACATAATTATTTGGACAAGTGCAAACGCTAATAACACGTTCCTAAAATGCGCACCAAGGGCAAACTTCCACTTAACCTATTTTCCATTAAAAAAAAGAACAACCAAGTCATAATATATAAGAAATTAAGGGCAAGCCCCTTTTTCAACAGCAAAGAAAAACCAAATCAAAAGGAGATACCTACTGTACAGATATGAAAGTCATTTAGACAGGGAGCCGCCTTCCCTTATACCAAAAATAGAAGCGAAGACCCCCCGAAAATATAAAAACACAACATTAGACGTGTCTGAGCGGATCAAAGGTTTTTTTTTTTTGTGATAGATACAAATAGTGTACGTGCGCATGTTTACGTTATACCTTTCACATTTTTGTCTTACCTCAACTCTGGAGCTTCAACTGCATATAGACATTGGAATTGAAATCGAAACGGAGAAAAGCAAATTAAGTTTAATGAGCAGCAATTACTTATATCGGCTCTTTACTTTGAGTTGCTAACTTTTCAATTAAGATAGGCACTCGATTGGGTTCAGAGATTGGTCAAATTTTGGTGCGTCCATATTGGATGTGTCCTCATTGAAGTATTCGGCGCTGTTGTCGATTAAGAGTGCGCTTATTTTTAAAATAAGCACAGCCTGTCAGCGGCATTTGTATTGAAATACGGCTCTGGCTATCAGGGCGCTGTAATTTATGGCGACGATTTGAAATGCCATGGAATTTTGGGACTCCCCCTCATCTGTTCTGCTTCATTTCGTTCTGGAGCTCCCTTCTCCGATACAAAATTAGGGCTATTTAACTGCGCTCAAATATATGTCTGCTGGATTTGATTTTCCTAGGTTTATATGTTTTCGTTATCCATAAAGCGCTTATACCTTCTGTAACTTCTAATGAAAGACATATGAGTGGAACAATTGGTTTTTAAAATGCAAACGATTGGGGTCTCATCATTTCCCACTTAGTACGTGACCCGCTTTAGTAGAGAGATTTAGTAGATACCGCGCCTCGCACAGTCCACTCAGTGCTACGTCAAAATAAAATAAAAAACATCTATTCCCGATTTTTCTGATGTAGAAAACAGTAGTATAGTAGCTCATAGGCAAAAAGTGGTAATCTCTTTTATCTGAGTATTTGGGTCCGTGTTTGAGTTCATTTTATATTGTACTGCTGTTGTATTCGCACACATAATAAGCAAAATAAAAGCGAATCTGTTCGGTTATTAGAACGGGAACAGTTGCGCTGCATATTCATATGGAGATGATGAATGCAAAATTTTATTTTCAGAATCAGCGGTTGTTTGGATGCAGATTTGCGTTTCGAGGAAGTACAGGGATGAAAAATTAACTGACTGTAAGCAAATCTTAGTTCCGATTGTTTTTACATTTTTATATACGTAGTAGGAGAAAGATATCGTTTTTGTACAAAATTTCGAATGATCTCGAGATGTTCATCTATTCTCATATCACGCAATTCTGTCCGTTTGTTTGTCAAAAAATTCGTAATCCAAGCGCACTTTTCGGGAAGAAAACCAAATGCCCTTGGATTCCCCCTTCCATTTTAAAGCATTGCAGATGGTGCAACATATGCTCATAGAGCCTATTTATGCTTCCGCTGAATAATTAGTTTGGGGGTTATAGTTAAAAGCATTATTGTGTTTTTCCCGCCAAGTTAGGTCTTAGGTCTATTTCTCAATAATAGCCTACAGAGACTTAATCTAGTTCGGGCAGCTATATTTGGAGAAACTTAAATATGTCTTTGGTGTACTTACAATATTCCGTTGAATGGGATTACTTTAGAAAATTGTGTTTCCGCAGAAAAAATAAAAACTACAAAGAAAGGAAAAATCGGTAGGTTCCGTTTAAAGCAAATCACTTTTTAACCTAAAAAATCTGAAGAAGGTTCAAAATTGACTTCCTAATTAAGTCGATTCTGTTCGGTGAATTTTACATTTCCCCTTTGAACAATCCACTTTTTTTTCCTTATTTCGATTTTAAGATTCCACAGCAAATATCTATCTTATAGCGCTTTCGGCAAGATATTAACAGCTCGATTTATTTATTCCTCATATCGGTTGAGTTGGCGAATACAGGATATTTTGTACCACTGTATAAAAAAGTTCGTCTTCTTTTAAATTTTTAAATACAAAATACCTACACCTTTTTCATATTTTGTTCATGGATTCTTTTATTTTGTAAGCAAAACAGAGATAAACAAGCCTTTCCTACATATTTGGCATTTATGTGTTTCTTTTTTCTTAGCAAACCAAACAGCGAACTGCCTCTGTCTGTCTCCCTCTCCTTCACAGGACTAAAATACGGTTAAAAGAGATGTTTCAAATGTTGCCTATTATTTTGAAAAGTTTTTAAGTTATCGAGTTAATGGATATTGCCCTCTATAAGCTGGTATTTACTATATTTAAATGCTCCCAGTAAAGAAGGGAAACGAAACGACAAAATTAATTACTCTTGTCCAATTTTTTTCCGGAATTTATATATCTATACATAGAGGTGATGTAGGCCTAGGTATCCTCTTTAGGTCTGTGAAAAATGCACCAGAATATATATGCAGCGGTTTCTAAGATTTTTGCATTTAAGACATGCAGTCAAATTCAATCTAAGTCGAACAGAACTACACCAATTTTATTAATAAGAAGAAAACAATAAAGAAGAAGAAGATAAGAGGCTTGGAACTCACCCGTCACCCCAGTGGGAACTTCAACTAATTGGATTTGAAAGATACCACTTCAGATTTGCCTTAGTCAGCGGGGACTCCAATCAAACTATTTCCTAACTAAAAGTCAAATTAAATGCCTTAGGTATAATTTAGAGTAAGATATAGTACACTATCTTTAATGTCATGCTTAACAGTAAATACATCAGCAATGCGAATAAAATAAAGAAAGAATCATGAAAATTGGCCCAGTGGTTATCGAGTTATAACAAAAATTTTTTTTTTTTTTTTTGTATTTGAAGTGTCACTACTCGATTTCTATTAAGTTTATTTTTTTTCAAATTG
This sequence comes from Cheilosia grossa, assembly GCA_963082955.1. Taxonomy (NCBI): domain Eukaryota; kingdom Metazoa; phylum Arthropoda; class Insecta; order Diptera; family Syrphidae; genus Cheilosia; species Cheilosia grossa. Next base: position 39,157,949 of record OY720145.1, on the reverse strand, counting down.
CATTCCCCCATACAAACTTTCATAGCCTCTTTCATTACCTCAAAGTTTTGTTTTCACGACGAAAAGCAGGTTATAGGCGTTTTTCTTTTCTAGTTCAGAGCAGAACCTGAACTGTTATACAAAAAGTTCGTGTTTCTTTTTTAGCTCTGATACATCAGAGCTCAAATTTGTGTTTCTTTTTTCGTTCAGAGCATGATCAGAGCGCGCTCTATGAGCTTAGAATAAATTGACTGAACAGCCTGAGGAAAAAGCTGATTACACATGTGCAAACACACTTCCAGTCACATTTGAAAGAAACAAAAAAACAGGAAAAACAAAAAAACATCAGAATGCTCTGAGCACACTCGGTTCAGAGCGCGCTCATAATGCTCGAGTTCAGTTCAGTGCTCAGCTCTGAACTAAAAAAGAAAAACGCCTTATGTCATTCCTTGGTCGAAAACGAAACCGTCAAGCCCAAAATCGTTAAAATCGAACAATCCGCTTGCGAGTTATGCGCGCACACACGGACTTCACTCTCTTCTATACATATTGATAGGCTATCGACATATTTCGAAAAGATAATATTTGAGAGCACGGACCAGATGAAGCTGACCTCAACCAACTGTTTACATAAATATAATTTAAAAGGGGCATTTACCATGCAATTGTCAAGACATACCTACCATTTGCTTCTTCAATGCTCCCATCTAGGCGCTATTGACCCTTTGGAAAAAAAAATCTTTCTTTAAACCCTTCGATTTTTAACCAAATATTGTTTCAATAGGCTAAGAAGTTTCAGACAGAAAGATTCAGGTCATCATTAGAATGTACCGAACTGGATTGTTTACAATTGAAAAATAAACCCATCGCCAAATTACAAATATTTATGCATAATGCGCATCATAAGATCTGTGGCTTTTATTATATTTATGTTTTGCTTCTAACTATTCAAAGAAAGCAAAAACCATACAGGGGAAAAAGTACAGTCTACACTTCTACAGTTTAAACAATACAGCGCTTGCACTATGAAACCTAACCACTTCCTCTCAAAGTATGCCACATCCTTCCCTTACCGTACCCCCCTCAACCTTATTAAATTCCGCACCCTTCCCCTAACAAAGTATAGTAGAAATGTCAAGACAAAAGGAGGACACTCACGGATCCCTTTACATAAGGGATTCTGTCTCGCACTTTTTAAAAATCAATATTACAATCACATGAAAGTTTAATTTTAATAATGACGCTACAATGAAAGCTTTTTTTTAAATTGTTTTTTGAGTTTTAAGCTGTAGAGTCTAGTCTGAGTAATTGTAGCTGATTGTCAGCAAGTTTTGTGTGAGTACGAGTATATGTTTTAATGTGTGTTTACTTTTAGTGCGGTGTCAAATGTCGTCTACCATTCATACCAAAGATAAGGAAGGAAACTCGGACACGATGTTTACTACAGAGTCTTTGTTGTTTCAACTCGTGAATGCGATTTGTTGTTATGAGGAATGCTTGTTCCGTAGAGCAAGCTAAAAAGCCAGCCCACTAGGGTAATAATTCCAATTGAATTTATTTGCGTAATAATGAATGCAAATTCTAAACAAATAAGCTATATGTGCTTGTGCATATGTTTGAGAATAATGGAAATAGTTGGAGAAACCCTCTTGGGATTGCTTAAAAGGTCAGATTAGTTTGCAGCTATTTTAAGTGAATACATTGTTCGCAAGGGGTTAGGAAGGACGAATTCTTATGAAATGTCCCAGTGACAACATTTGCAGCTTTCAGAGACTGTTGTATAATTGAATTGTTATTGGATTTATTTATACAAAGCTTATAACTGAGGGTCCAAATTGATGGTGGCATTCGCTTTTGACATAGAGAATAGTATTTCTCTCAAATAAATTCAATCAAATATAAGATCTAAGTTCGATGTGATATTTGTGGCAACAACTTTATTAACAAACACACACTTCGATTGAAATTTCAGCTATTGGGGTCATCCGAATCCTTTGATTGCCTAAGCAGTTTAATTATGACAGTCAATTCACCGCCTATATTTCTCTTTGTCAGACGGTTTTTTCCCCCTGCACTTCGGCTCGCACTTGATGAGGACTAGGCCAAACATGTATTAATAAATACGAATAATTGAGAGAGTTCGTCTTGAATAGTGTTTTCTGATTTCCAACTGTATTACCTTCCACCATACTACTAGGCCGTGCACTACCAAAAAGAAAGTTTTTAGCTCTAACTCAGTATTTCTCGTGTACAGTTTGTCCACCATGTTTAAAGCTGCTTATACATTTTGCTCAAACAGTCGGAGATCCATCAGAAAATCATTTTTTCATAGGCCTGAGATTAAACGGCGCATTGAGGCGATAAGAAGAGAGTTTATTATTATATTCAGCGAAGAAAAACGCCTCCTTGCGGGCAGCCTCTGTTTACACTTTCCATGGTATAAGTGTATTTACAGCATTCGTCCTTAACAAGCAAAGCAAAGAATATGAGTTTCATCTACACATTCTGCCAAGAGTAGCGCTGTCAGATCCGCACTCTATACTGTCGAGAAAGCCTATACGGTAAGCTCTCTCCTGTCAAGCGTAAATTTAAAATAAGGACCTGAACATCGTCTCTGCAGGTACAACTTTGTAAAGTCCCCATTTTTGAAGCTGTTTTCTGTAGCTATAGCTGCAGACGAATACATCTTTTGTATTTAACTCAAATTTGAACACAAATTCTGTTCAACACTTTGTGTGACAATTGACAACAGTATTATTTAAAAAGGTTTTTGTAATGCCACACAGGCTCTGCTTTCCATTATATTTCGTTGCCAGCAGACATCCACTGCAGATCAACATTGTTACAGACTATACAATTTTTCTTTTCGTAAACAATTGGCAAAACAGCTTAGTTAGATTCATACCTGCAGCTGCCAACATCTATGACAGCATCAGTGTGCGATATTTGTCAATTAGCACTAAGACGCCATAAATTTAAATCTCTTTCAAAGCAAAAGGAACAGGTTCAAATGGGGGACCTATAATATGAACAGAATGTATTTTTAGCTCACGTTGCGTTCGAGCAATCGATTCCAATAGCGTTCTCCATAAATACGGCACATTGTAAGTCAAGACCTATAGTTCGAAAAGGAGATGATACCAGTCTAACAAATATTGACAGAAGTATCCGTTATGTCAAGGTAAAAGATTCGATATCATATCCCCAACATCGGTTTGATGTAGGTACCAAAATATTTGATAAAGTCATGCAAAGTCAAATAAGTGTATGGATTGGTGCCATATCCAATGCACACGAAAATGTGTTGGAAAGTCTATGAAAAATTTAGTTAACTAAGAAATTCACTCCCAACTGTCTACTCAGTTCAAAAGTCAAAGCCACGTTTTGTAATAAACAGACGAATGAACTAGTTTTTGGGTCTCAAATATTATGAGCATACTCTAATGAAAGTTTAAATGTAATCTTCCACTCGTTTTTGCCAATTTCAGAGCACCTATTCGTAAATGATTAAAAACATCCCCTCTATATGGCATTTATTATGTCAAGAGCCCATTCAGCACATTTGAATTTATGTCATTAACCCCACTTCCATCTGTGACCTCCTTGTCTGTTAGACTTCCATTGGAATTGAATTTTTCTCCCATTCTACCATTAGTCTTCAATTCACCTCGCCAACTGTTAAAGAGACAGAACCGGAGGCGACTAAATAATTTTAACCAGCTGTTGGTCATATCTTTCAAACATCACAATTTCCAACCAATGCAATCGCACTAACTTCGTTATAGCACATACTTTGGTCGGGCAGTAAAAGTATCAGATTGCTTTTTGTTTTTATTATTTTTATGATAGTTTTATTGCATTTTGACATTAGCAGCTCCTTCAGACGCTCCTTGCTACTTTACCTTACGTTCTGTTCTCGCTCCAGCTATTCAATTCGAATTTTGTTTACGATGTATACGCACACAAAAATAGGAATGTTAATTTTCCACAAACTATCGGAGTAAATGGAGCAGATCAACCCATTACAAATTACAATAATATGGGCGATCGAATCGACGATGTACTCACGAGGCAAACAGAGTTGTCGTTTGTTAATTTTCAATGTGGTTATTTAATTTTTGTTTCTAATTCTAAAGTGCGTTTTTTTAAGAGTTGCATTATATGGAATATTTATAAGATTTTGTAATTCGATAAACGTGGAAAGAAAATAATAAAAAACGGCTGTGCGAGAGTGAGACCAATGATCACTTAAGAAGCGTGAAACGAAACTCTCTCTAAAAAATCAAACTATTTTCTTTTAAATTTAAATAAAAAGAAATTGTTGGCACCTATATGATGTTTCTTATATAGATATTAATGGAAATTGCTTTGAAAATTCAACAAGTCACAATTCAGACTAGATATATCGTCACCCCAGTATTGGAGTGACACATATGCATTTTTGCTATTTTTGAGTTAGGAATGATTTCTAAGAGACAAAAAGGAGATCTTTCGTTTGGTGTAATCAAATCTGTCCTATCTCCATTATTGCCAAAGATATCAGTGTTACAAATGATATAAACGCACTTATGGAAATAAAATGGTCAGTATTGGTCTGCCACATAAGCCTTAGTATGTGAAGTTCACATTTTCGTATGAACTTTTCTGAAATTTCTTAAATATTTTAAATGACCTATACATACAATTGAACTAAAAAATGCTTCATTTGCAAACACCAATTCAGTGCTTAAATGATCTAAACATACAATTCTTCCTCAAAAGTGCTTCATATGCATAATAATTTTTCAGTGTTTAAATGATACATACAAACCAAATACCAAGTCAAATTTTTAGGCATTAAATATGATTTCAGTGCATAAGTGATACATACAATACGTCGACTTCATAAATGCCTTGTAGACTGTTACTGTGTTCAGTACTTAAGTGATACATACATACAATTCATTTCTCAAATGCTTTAAACGCTTTGTAGTTGGTAGTATCTAAATGGCACATACATACAATTGTTTGTTTTAATGCGTCTTACGGTTCTACACAAAATTAGTGTGTAAGTAACGCACACTATTATAATTAGCGCCAAAACTCCTAACACAATTCATCCATGAACAAATTTCACTGTATTTTGCACAGGAAACCTCAAATTATAAATATAATTCATAAATACTCTGAGCCGGGGCACTCCCAGCTCCAAGAAGTTGATAGTGTTCACAGTGCCATTGAAAGACATTTGCGAGGTGTATCACTTTACAGCCCACTTTCATTGATTCAACAACTTCTCAAAATTGATTATGAAAAAGTTAATTTGCGAATAATGCAAATGCAAGATCATTACTTTTTCAACTTTGCTGCAGCATCAAAAAGCTTGGTTATGCCACCATTCTGCAAATTAAAAATGTTGAGATATAGCTCAAAAGACCTTTATCTAATAGAACACAAAAACACTTTAGCAAATGATGTTCCTTTTGAGAAAATGGTTTTATTTAAAAAACCTAAGAATGGCCCAGCCCCTCCATTTTTGTTTTAAAGCCGCTCTCAGCCCAATGGTTGTTAACGGAAGAAAAAAAGAAAGACTTAAAGTCAATGCTTAAGCACATGAGTACGGTTGATGTGGCATATTACAACGCAATTTTTGCTAAAAATCAAACATTAAAAGATGCCAATGTAAGTACACCTGAAGCTGAAAAAGCCAAAGAAGTCACTCCAAGGAGAACAACCCGTAAAATTAAAAGAAAGCAGTGATCAAGTTCAAAGACTTAATACTAAAAGTATTATTATAATTTTATTTATTTTTTAAATAAATGTTATATAGTTAACGTAGTTTTTTGGTTTGGAGTTACATTTTTCTGGATTGTATTTAACAATACATTTTATAAAAGTTTGATATGAATTAAAAGTTGGATAATATACCTTTTGTTTTATTTTTTCCCTTTCTATGCCTGTGAAGGCATTAAATAAATGTATTATAATTTTTTTCAAAAAGCTGAAATATTGGATTTTTAGATCCCAGTTATGAACAAACGTAAGTTTATTACAGAATTATTTTTCTTTGAAATGATAACTTACCTTGTTTTTTACATAAAAAAATAAGTTTAACAAAAAAAAATACAAGAAAAATAAAATAATAGTAGTTTTATAAAATGCTTTTATTTTAACTTTTGTATGAAAATATGCCACATACGCATTCAAAAATCACAATCTCGTTCCATATTTAAATGCCACATAGGTTGGTCAAAAAGTGCCTCATACCATACAAAAACACATTATTTGAAAAAAAAATCATGCCACATATGCACTTTCCTTTTTTTCAACTTGAGATTACAAAAAAACCAACTGCCCAAATGAAACAAGAACTAAAGTGTAAGTAGAACTCAATAGCCACTAAATTATTAAATTTGTTTCATAGTCGTTTTACTGACGGTTTTATTTTTATTCGTATTCAAAGTTTAAACGTCAATTTCTCGAAACTAGGTTTTTGTCGTTTAGATCACTCCAATACTGAGGTGACGATATGTTATTACATTTACGAAACTAACTAGGTTAACATGAATTAAATTATAATCACTGGAGGTTAGGAGAACGGTGGCCAGAGTGGTCTTTATTCAAAGGGTTCTAAGAGGAGAAATTGATTCAAAGGACATCCTAAGTCTTCTCGATGTTAATCTCCTTCCTTCGATCTACGAAACTCTCGATTTTTTAGATTGGGTCATGGTTTAACGTCAGTGTTTAATGCAAATGTCGTTTTAATCGATTTGAACTTGCCAGTTTCTTCTATAAAACCATGTTACAGTCATGGTTGTTTGCTTTACATTTACTTGGTATCATATTTATGTTATTTTAAATATTAATATTGTGGCCTTGTGTCTATTAAAGATTTTTTTGTTCTTTGGTGACAGAACATAAATAAAGACCGAAATACAGTCATCGTCAGCGTGAAGTGATCTTTGTTTTTCCAATTTCTATGTATGAGTCAAAACAAACGTATATTACGTCAGCACGGTGCTTCCTTTAATAGATTTAATAGATCGATCTGAATATAACAATCGACAACGCAGAACAAGTAAGTTCAAGTTCAATCAGGTTCCTTGCACTTGGTCTACTAGATCACAGTGTGTACCCACTATCCATCTGAAGTAACCACATGTGGTTAATGTCATAAAAACAAACAAGTCTAACATTTTATTTGGTTTTCTTTTCTTCCAAATCTTCTTAATAAGAATTTGTGAGGAAACTGTTTAATTGCACTAGAGGTAGATCTTCTTGAAAACAAGATTTCATAAGTCATAACCCATTACAATGATCTGTTGGATTCGTGGAAATTTTTTTAATCAAAATTTATACCTCAAGGCGTACGTACGAGTATAATTTAAACAATTTGCTTATTCGATTTCCGGCGACCAGACTGCGTACGTTGTTTGTTTATCATTTCCGCTTCAATGAGTCATCTATGTTGTTTGCCAAAACAATAACCTCGACTTGTCGTACCTTCTATGATGTAACTCTTAGATTTTCTAACCACGCAATATTTTATTTTGTATCGTACGAATTTTGGAATAGATCTAAGATTGCATGCAGCTACAGCCCCGACGCATTATGTTCTTGTAAATTGCAATTTAGCAGAGGTGTTTATATGGTATCAAAATGGTATGCGTAAGCGCATTGCCATTGCAACTTTTGTTGAGCGCGACACCTCCTCGTAAAAGTCAGATCAGTGCCAATGCCAGGTAACTCAAGTGGGTCTCTATCTCTATGTTAGGTCGACATGAGTGCGACTTTAAAGCGCATACATTTGAGAGTCATTAGCCAATAATGCAAATTGTTGTAGATAAATGTGAAAGTTGTCACAAAAGTAGCACAGTAATATATTTATGCGTTTCAGGGCTTTACGAAAAGAGGTTCAAATAAATACAGAAGAAAAACGTGTTCTTGATAATGAATACGCCATCTGTCGGGCTTGGCGCGAGCCTCTAGAAAAACAGATAGCAGCAACTGGGAAAGTTCAGAAGCTTTTTTTTATTTCGATTGCGCCCAATTCAACGTGCCCTTAGTTGTACAAGGTAAAGGTGGCGCGTGAATATGTGAAGGGGCTACAGAATGCTGTAAAAATAATCGATAATCTTTCCAGGCCTCGGAACATACTAAAATTAGCCTAAATGTTCTTCTACTCTTAAGTCATAAATTACTTTTGGTACGAAAATCATAGACATATTATAATATTGACTGCTAGTAGCCAACCTCGCGTTGGTTGCAACATTAACGCTAGCGCTCTTGGTTCAGAGCGGAAAGGGTTTCATGGGCTTCATTATTAGTATGAGGAATTTGAAAAAGCTTATAAGTTAAACAAGGGAGTTTATTCAATGGCTCCGCTGTCCTATATTTATAAAATTCGGACGGAATTCACATGATTTGGAGCCTCCAGTACATCTTCCAGAGTTATGAATCCATCCAAATTATAATTTGAAAATTATAATAAACTGTCCAGAAAAATTAGTTTATTCAAATATACGCAAAATATACCAAAATTGTGCAATTTATGGGGCAATAAATGCATTACAACAATATTTTTTATTCAAATTTTGTTGGTTCTATCTATTATTAACAATTTGAAATAAAATATTTTCGATGCGACATCTATTGTTAAACTTTCCGCAACAATTGAAATTGCAACGGTTTTTAGCAAATCTATTTACACCCAGTAAGGTGTCTCTAGCATTCTATGGAGAAAACCAAAATGGTTGGCATCTCGTTACATTTTTAGTCGCTTCTAACCAAGAGCGATAGTTATGTTGGCGTCAGTTTTTGGCTAGAGCTTGTATGGAGCTGACATTTTACTAGCAGTCCATATATATAGTAAGTCAATGGTGCATATATTTAATTGTTTATGTTTGAGATGCATGTATGGACCTTTTTGATCATAATAGGTCTGTTCCCTAACGATAATGTATTCGAACACATTAGCCAAATTTAGTCAAATTTCGCTCCCTTACGCAAAAGTTGTACAGAAGAGAGCCAAAAAGAGAGAACAAAACATTTCCCCTCCATAAAAAACTTGCAAATATATAGCCCAAGAAATTTGTTTGCGGGCTAGTTGGTTATTGCTGACAGATGATTGTCAAATCGCTCAAATGCAAATTTCTAATTGACTTTTTATTTGATTTCATTTATATTTTGTGATGATTTATAGCATCAAAATAGATGCAAGAAGTAAAAGACTTGAAGTTTTTAATTTTTGCAGTAAAATCAATTCAAATCATGGTCTTAAATGTAAATTTGTTCTTTGTTCTACTGATATTTTAATATTCCCGCCCAGAAAAAAACACATTTTTAAAATTTGTGGTTCAATGTGCTCCTTTTCTTTTTGGTAACATTTCATTTTGGTCAGCGAATTCTCTCGCAATGAGAGAAATGTGACATATTGCCTGAATTGAACCAGAAAGTAAAGGAACAGACCTTATAATGCAGAGATGGGATATAACCCTGCAGTCTTTTTCACCGCTTTTTCATTCTTAACTCAACAATATGCATTTGGTCCCTCTCACTCGTCACCCAATGATCTAAGCACCACAGTATGTCTGACAAAACTTCTGGCTTAAAATAACTATGCCACAGTAAAAGCACTAGCGTGACTAAATAAAAAAGTTAACACTCGACTTTTAACAGACAAACAATAATGTTTGTCCCATACAAACATATTATTTACTACCAATTAGATGGTATTTCACTAAATGTCTGATACCTCAAGCGTTCCGCCCTCGGTTCCGTTCCAACAATAAGGTGATGTTTACATATAGGTGTACATACATTTGCATACAATGCAGCCAATTGCTATCTTCTCTGAGCATTTCTTCCACACGAAAATATTCAATCGGTGCGTTTGTTTGCATATACCTACCGTTAAAGTAAGCTGAAAAAGCGTTTTCGAAATCAACGACCCTCGCCTTTCAGTCATAGTCACGGTTGTTTGGCTTTCTTACATAATTGTTATTTCGGTTACATATGGAACGCTATTTACAAAACAAAAACAGTGACGATTTTTGGACCTATGTATTCGAGTTAAGTCTTTCGAAATTATATCAATTTTCAAACGTCAAGGGTAAACGCCATTCGTAATATTGCAAGCGAATGTAAATCCATACAACATATGAAGCAGATCTTATAGCTTAAGAAAGCTATAGACCTGGTTTAACCATTCACATGAAACGGAATAGGGCAACTGCGACTTTAATCCATTTAGGGATTTAGACCTACACTTATTACATCTCAAGGGGTACACAATGTGATAATTCTTGCGTTGCAACTGTCATTTGATATACGTAATGATAAAATATTAAATTCGGGTATTTTTTGCAGCAGACTACCAACAATTGTGTCCCGAATTTCCATTACTTTAATTTCTTTTGAAAATAAATATAATTTTAAATTGAAAATACAATGCAATTCAGATTCTAGTATTTTGATATTCTTTCCAGCGGAAGTAACCAAATACAAATAGAGGAAAGTTTGGTTTTCGTTGCAAAAAAAAAGAAAGATAGAGCAGTTTAAGAGTAATGAACACTCGAGTCTCGAATGCTGGTCCATTTTAGTGGAATAGTATTGAAGAAGTGAATATTACCGTGTATTGTAATTTAATTTTACAAATTATACTGATAAGTGAAAATTACCCAAGTGACGAAAATTCTGAAACGTGCTTTAAATAAAAATTATACCATTTTTTAGGGAAGGCGTGCTTCAGACCTTTGCTTGAGAGTTTGCCTTCTACTATGACACTTATGCCTACGAACACAGTGCGCGGTACTTAATTATTTTTAGTATACAGGTCAAGTTTTACGAACTTACAAATCACAAAACAAACATTTCCATATTTATTGTAGCTTACAAAATATTTAAGATGAAGGCTTTAAATGGTTATTTAACTGGAGTCCCTCTTCATTGACTAAAGTGGACACGTCTAATCTTCACCATGCTACTAACCTATAGCCTGACTAACAATTGCTGCATTCATTTTACTTCTGTTTTTGATATAAATCCATAAGTTCAGGTATTTTTGTAAGTCAAGATGGATAACAAAAAACTACTTATTCTCAGCCACATGTGACACATGTGACACAGTTTGTTAGGTAAGTAACAAGTTATAACTGTATACCTACATAATTTACAGCACTTGTGTAAATTCTCCTGAATTGTCTTAAGCGCGATCCACCAAAATTTTGCGTAATTTCTTCAGGAATTTACAAATTGCCTCGCCACCATTCTTCAATCAATGAGAAAAATTCGCTGATAAAGCATTTCGGAACACAACGACCTCTGCTTTCCTTCAGTGTTCAGTCATTGCCACGGGTCTTTGCTTTTGTTGTCATTTTGTATTTTTGTTTCGCTTCTTTCCAATTCAGTGTGAGTAATAGTTCGTGATATAAATTCAAATGAAGAAGCTAAAGCACTCGTTCTAATGATACTCGTATTATATCGCTTTCGCATTGGGGTAACCTAAACATTTAATTAATTCCTCAATTATATCTAATTAGAAATTCGCCAAATATATTGATTTTACTATGTAAAATATTTGAACTCATGGTAATTTAAAGCAGCTGTGTTGTCGATTAACAGGCAGGGGGAAAGCCCCCTTGATTGGTAGATGGTAGCATATTGACATTATCATGTGGCTCCTATCTTTGACACTTTGCTTGTAAACTTATCTTAGGTTTTATTTTAGTAAATCCAACTATCGAAGATTGACATATATCCCAACTGGCTGCATGACGTCTTAATATAGCCAAATTTTGCGACTGGATTATAAAATTATGAACGCACTTTAGATTTTGAGCAAGTATTTGATTTCGCTTCTCAGAGTCTTTTCGTTAAAAGAAATAGAAGAAAATATTTGGAATGTATTTGGCTATGAACGTTTCTAAAGTTCCATTAACGTGGTCAAAATATATTCCACATTGACAAAACATAAAGGGTGTCCCATGCGCCCCAAATTAATAGAGCCAAAGTGGAGACATACATCAATCTTCGACAAAAACGCATTTGAACAGTCATGAAATACCTACCTACATTATCATGCAGCAGATGCCTTATCACACCAATCGGCGCAAACAATCTGTACAGCATGCGATGCAGCAGCGTCTGGAAGATAAGCTAGCCAGTCGTTTCCAACCTTTTTTAATTTGTGCCAAAATGGCGTCCGTACTACAAACACAAGACGAAACCTATACACAATGCGCCGTACTAATAACAAATTGAAGTCTCGACTTTAAATTTACGGAAGCTCACAATTGCGAAATTTGTATGGATCACTGTGAACTTCTAAAATTAAGAGTCGAATCAAAAATGTTTATGTATATTGGAAAATTAGGTATCTGATAAGTTTTACAAAATCTGCATCTTAGTTTGGCGAAAGTTCAAAATAACAACCCTACGAGTAAAATTTATTGTCTCTGAAGAATACGTTTGGCACATTATAATAAAATCGATATGTTATGTCAATTGATGCGGTAATTGCTATACCTGAGCGGATAGGTGCAATGTGCATAGCCATCAGTTGTCACAAGTCACACTGAGCGACTGAGGTTAAAACAATGATACCTCTCACTTCAACTGTGAGAATATTAATGTGTCGCTGTCACGTAATTTTTCGGAAGAAAAACGTATTCGAATAGGGTTTCTGTATATTCCAATATAAAGTAGGAAAATTATATTTATATACCGAATACTGACCCTTGGGCAAAGATTCCGCTATGGGTGGTGGTGGTACCTGCAGTTTTATTTGAGAATAAATACAAGTTGGTAGAATGCTTGGCGAAAGCAAACATCTCGCCCTTTGTTGGCGTTTTACTGCCGTTTTCACATCTGTATTGCCACCCCAGGCAATACAGACAACGGAACAGAGTACATTTTAGGGTGCGCCGAATTTGGGGAGTGTGCACCATGATTTATTAAAGAGCTGGATATCGTTGCCGATAACTGAACTAATTTCCACCACTTTTCTTTTAACTTTGCGCTTGGGTTCGGCATCTTTTAATAAACTTTAGATTTTTTGGAACACAGGGAACGATGACTTTTATAGAATCTTCTACTCACAGGGTAGCAGCCGACAATTATTTGCAGAAGCACGGCATCTAAGAAATTAGAGAGAGATTGAACTCAATTTATATTGGGTTTGGGGTGCGGTGGAAAGATTTTATTTTATTTAAGAAGGATGAATCGGTGGTTGCAATCAAGTACTATGCAGGATTTTGATGGAAGCCTGTTAAACATTATAAGAGCCTATCAACAAACTTCGATTGACTCAATAGCATAAAACATTTTTTGCTTCAGATATTAATTTCTTAAACGGCTGTCCTTTTTTTTTACCATACTTAATAAGCAAGAACATGTCAAGTGACATTTCCATGCAAGTTATCGATAATATAACATAACATACACGTTTCTTTATCCACCCTGAAGCTACAAATCTCTACAATTATTCCAGTTAAGTATTTGATGAACATAATTGAAATGTGCACCCAAATCGATTTCTAAACATTTGTAAATTACGAGTAATTATTGACGAAAATTGATCCACCCTATGCTGTTGAAATATTCTACGAAAACAAAAACAGACTACTACAGTTTTTTGTGTTTTTGTTGTCTGTCAACTATACCATGCAGTGTGACGCAAAACTTTTCAGAGATGACCTTTCTTTGTAGTCATAAACATGTATAGGAAAACAAAGCAAGTTTTCTACGGCGTTCGGAGCAGTCTTTTGTTTAAATCGTCAAAGAGTGCACAGCCCTTATTCCTTCAATTTATTAGCTTTTACAAACACAAACGCTTGAAAAGCTTTTTCATTATGTTCTCAAAAATTAGAAAAAAAAAAAAAAAAACTATGCTCCACCCTCCACCTCCAGTCGTTTAAGATCTGAGTTTTGTTCGGTTTGTTCAACTGTTTTTTTATTTTTTTTATTTTACAGAAACTGCTCCATCTATTGACAAGTTTACTTTTGACAAACGTCATACACCTAGTTTGCTTCGGTTCACTTCTTTAAATTGCCAGTCGAAATTTGTTTATTAGAAGAAAGTTTCGGACGGTACAATCACTTAAGGTTCGCAATGACGAAATGATTCACAATAGCGAAGAAAATTCAAAAAAAAAAAAACTGAACTTCAGAGTCGGATGTCATAATATCTATGATAGTTTTGAGGGCGCTTAAAATTTACTAAAAAGGCAACTACCATTTAATATTTAATTTAATTTAATGACGTTTAATAGTCAGTTACCTAATTTTTCCTCCAATTTAAAGAAAACCTCAGACGAAAATCTAAAATTCCAAGTAGCGATTTTGAGTTCTCTCCATCTCCACTTAATTATTTAAAGATCGATTAAATGGTAAAAGGACACCGTTCGCCCAACTCACCTCTTTAATGTAACACTCTTGGTGCCACCCACTTTACTCAGCTTGACTTTCTTGAGTTGTTTGCGCCTATCACCTTCGCTGGTCGTTCCTCCCGTCTCTGTATCCTCATCACAGGTGTCTGGAACCTCTTCCTCCTCAATACAACTGTGGTAGGTGTCACCCCCCTTCAGACTGCTACTAATGGTATTGTTATTGCCGTTACATCTCAACGCTGTCCTATTGCTATTGTGGTTATTGCCATGCAAACAAATGGCACTGTCTGTTGACGTGGTGAGGATGGAGCCACCAGACGCAAAATTTTTGCCATTTGCACAAATCTTCTCACTGGCATCGAGTAGTTTTGTGTTCTCATCACAGTTGTCAATGCTGTGGCAACCGTCATCGTCATTGTCATCGCTGTTGTTCATTGCGTTGTTTTCAACTATCGCAGATAGCAGGGCATTACCGCTCTGATTTATTTTGTTGCTTAAATTTAAATTTAAGTTCAGGTTTCGTGCCGCTCCCCCTGGCTGCTGGTGAGCAGCGATACCAAGGGGCGCCGATACTGCTAATGCGTTGGAAGACCCTTTGGAAACAGGTGTCTGTTGCAGGCTTCGTATTGCACCATCACCACCATGTATGGATGGAGGCGACGATGCCATAGTGGTTGTCGTTGTTGTCGTTATCGTCGCTGATGGCTTCCCTTCTACAGGTAGCATATAAGAGAGCATAGTGAACGAAACGAATTGTTGGATTCGACTAGTAACTAATAGATTTAATACTTCTTTTTTTCTTGCACTGAATTCAAAGGAAACAAAGGAAACGATATAAGGAGTTTAGGTTTAGATTCTATCACATGTGCGTATCTTTTGGCATCACTTTTGCACAGGCCTACGCACGTATACGAAACATTTTTCTCGAAAGACTCGTCGGGACCCAAGAGATACAAGAACTTTAAACTGACTCTAAGTTATGACTAAGGAGTGAAGTAGCTAGGTATATCCCAGTTGGAATTTTCAACAAATTACTCTTCACAATTGATTTTGTGTACACATATTGATTTTTCTACTTTATTTTCGTATCCTTTTAATCGAATTAAGCACTCTTTTTCGAAACAATCGCATTCAGATTCAACGGAGTGCATCTAACCGGAACCATCTATTAGTTATCACTATTCAGCATTAAACAAATAACTCTATTTACAAAAACGGGGTGCACCGTGCACAGTAGCTACTTGTGCAAATATACGACGTAGGTGTATCTCAGACAAGGTGTCAGATAGTAGACCACTTTCGTGGGTAGCTACACTGTGTTCCAATGCAATGACATTTCGAACTATATACAACGAACTTTATGCAAGATTATATTTCAAAAAACAAAATTAATCTGCACTAACAAAACCGAATTCGCGTCACGATCTAAAACGTATGCAGTAAATAAAATACAATAATTTCTTCTTCGGCAATTTTTTTTTTTTTTTTTTTTGTATCTCGAACTTGGTGTACGGAGTGGTGTACGGTGTACCGAACTGTGCGCTGTTTTGCCGTGAATCGCCCTCGATATAGTTTTGTATGCGGCGAATAGATTTTGACGCCGCGCACCACACCGGAATTTACTTATTCGTTTTGCTTCCTCTGCTTCTGTGGTGTGGAAGAGAGATTAATGATGGGCACCGTTTCTGTTAGTACTGATGGGAGATGGTCTCTTTTACTCTCAAGTGGCACTGGCGCACGGCATCACGGGCCACGGCGCTCTTTAGCCCCTGCAATTAATGAAAATGTGTGTATTTTTCAAACGACACAGTTTACCAACACACCCACACCCTCATTGCGCTACGCTCAATGCTCAAATCATGTTTTGCGTTGTTTTTTTGACTGCCTGTGGTTTTTAAACGTTCGCTCTTTAGTCGCCCGTCACCTAACCAACACCACATACTCTAGACAAAACAAAATAAGTTTAGCGGCACTTTAGTTAAAGTAACTACGTATCTAGCTGTTTGCATAACGAAATGCAATCCCTCGGATATTAAGTATCTGGTGGACAGCCATTCAAATTCAATTGCTGTTGGCAAAGCAAAACTTAAACCAGTGGCGACGAAGAGCGATAAGTAGAATAACGATTTTTCTGTTTGAGAGTGTGACTGTGAGTTTTCGTATCTTCATAGCAGCAGAGAACACGGGAGCGAATACGTACTATATTAACAGAAAAGTGAGAAAAATCACCGCATGCGCTCTGTTTAAGTACACTTTGCTATACTCAACTCTGCATCTGTACGCTATACTGTATCTATTATCTATGTATGATTACGATACGAACTTCTTATTGCGTTTCAACTTAAAATAAAGAGTTTTCTATCTCTTCTGCTGTCTTCATGGGAAGAGCTTTTCATATGACATGCCAATGGACGGTGCACATTTCGCGTTTCATGCTCTTCTGAAGTAAGATGTATTTTATTTCTTTGAATCGAAGGGGATTCTCGTTATGATGAGTAAAAATAACAGTGGTGAGCAAAAACTTTAGTTCAGATAGAAAAACCTACATTTCTCAAAAAATTGTAGACACAATGGGGCATATTCATAGAACTTTGATAAGCTATTACTATGTTATAACTAAACTAAACAGGAGTTTATGCAATTCATAGACAATCTAAACCCATGTTCAAACGAAAAATTCGAGTCTAACATTAAGCACGACAGAACGTATGCTTAAGTTGTTTTTAAATGAATTATGTGTCAAACCCAAGTGAACGAAAAGAAAATTTAAGAATTCCGCAAATAATCTGATATTTGGTTTACAATAAATAAAATACCGTAGTGCGTGAATAATTAACCAAACTAAAGTAAAGGAAAAATGTCGGTCGATTACAACATGAGGAAGATTTTGATATTTTGGAAGATATTGCTATCGTACCACCAACTAGAAGACTGAAGCGTCACAGAACTCGAATCCATCTGTTTCAATCATTGACTAATGAAGAATTTTATGAAAGATACGGCAACTTTTATAATTGATTTGTGTAACATTTAAGACCAACCATCCAAGAGAGGCTTGCCTTTATCGAGGAATACAACAAGTCAAATTTTTTTTTTTTTTTGAAATCATTTTGACACCGTTTCTTTTATCGTCCACAATATTTAAATGCCTCGGACCAACACACGCAGCATTTCATTTTCTGCTTCTGACCAGTTTTTTTCTCTTGCTCTTTTAGTATTTTCTCTGCCGCTCATCTGCAATTTTATCATTTTCGTTTATATATCACAAAACATAATTATGTTTGCACTAAAATGCACACCTTATTTTTGTTTAGAAAAAAAACGCCAAAACCAAGCAGTAACACAACGAAACGATAGTTACAAGTTTTAAATCCTTTTGACCTTTTGCTGTCAGAAAGTATTTATGTAATAGATTTGTAGTAGAATACACGTTAGACTCGGATCTAATTAAACAGAGCTGACATATTCTTTATGAATAGCACTTGTGTTTTACCTGTGATTAAACTTTAGATTCGAGTTTATCTAGCCCCATGTTTGTAGTAAATATAGCTATGAATATGCCCCAGTATCTTTGCAGATACGCGTGGCCCCTGCCAACAGTGGCGCATTCTATATTTGAGGAAAAAAATTATGCAAATGGTAACGCCCCCGATACTGCAAGTTAAATGACAAACTGAGGTGACAATTCCGTAAATAAAGAACAATAACAAAGTCGTACGTTTTTTGAATAATTTAATTGTTTGGTTAAGAAAAAACTATTTTTTCTTATGCCCAAGAAACCGGACTAATCCAGATCAGATCACGCTGATAATAAAATACGGCTAATGATTCACAGACAAACTTGTGAATTTACAAATAAAAACCAATCAAATTAAGCAATTTATATTAACCTAAAAAGTTATTATAAAGTTTTTCTTCTTAATAAACTTTGAGCATTACTAATAAAATCATTTTTAACCTTCACACTAAGTAATTTGTTGGTTACAATAGGTACTTTAACATGGAATATTTGTGAGTTCGTAAAATCTAGTCTGTATACTAAATAATACGATTATTAGTATTTTTTTTTAAGCAACATTCGTTAAATCTACTTAGAGGGTGACAAAAATCAGGCCACTCGCCGGCACTTGACCTATTTCAGCCCTGTACTTCTAACTGTAGCGTCTTGTTTAAACCACATAGTAGAAATTACTAGTAAACTGCAAATTAATGCGGTATTCGATTGGGCTTCTTCAGATTCGCTCTCAGATTTCGGATTTCGCCACTTGCTCTTTCTGTTTTGTTGATATTCGTGCTATTGGAATATGTGTAGCCTTCGACACTTTTCTAAACGTTTTCCATTCACTGGTTAAATTTGATATTAAAACATTCGAAATTTGGTCCCAGATTGATTTCTCAATTTTAAACTATTAAGGAATCAGATCCAGTTGAAAAATGTCACGAACACATAAACAAACTCCACTATGGTCGTACTCAAACGCAATTCCATGGTAAATCGGAAGCAGCTCTGAGAAAACATGCAGATTCGGAAAAGTGCTCTGAAATCAGAAAACGATTGCTTTTTTCGTACCAATCGAACATAAAACCGTGAGAGTGGGACTGCCCAATCGAATACCACATAAAAGTGTAGACATAACAGTTGATCCCAGTTTTTATCACTTAAGAACAAAAGTTACTGGAATGTTTTTTTGCGCATTCGTCTACTTTACCTTTCTTTGATGGGGTAAAAAAAAAATTGTTGACGCAACAGCTCCGTGTGGAACCTAGGCCTAGCTTCTCACAACCATTCGTTTTGTGTGAGTTTTTCATTATGGGGACAAATAGAAGGGTTCTTCAATTTTATGCCGAGTCCAAATGGCTAATTGAGAAACTCTTTCATGACAGTTATAGTCTCAGATATTTGTCGAACGTTCGCAAGACGTGACCCAGTGGAAAAAAAAAAACAGGTCAAATACGTGTTTAAAAAAAACACGGAAACTATATAATTTAATCGGGGATAATTTTATCTAATTATGTGATAATTTCGGCCCAATTACTTACGAAGATCTTTTGGGAAATTAACCAAATGAAAGTATCACATTACCTCCATTATTGGCTACCTGAAATACAAGACACTGACAGCGAAAGTTAGATTGTTTCCCTCAAGCTTTTTTTTTTTTTTTTTTTTTTTTTTTTATAATTATCCCAAGCCCAAATGGCTGACACTGCGACCTGAAAGATCTATTGTGTCATTGGGGAGAGGTTAAACTAAGAGACGTTCGACCTCCCTAATGAAGGTCAGTAAATCTTTAGTAGCAGAGTACGCTATCTCTGTTGGTGTGCGATTCTCCCTATTGAAGACTCGTTTTCTTAACCAATGAAGAGCCGGACAGTCACAGAAAATGTGTTCAGAGGATTCGATATCCTCCAGACAGAATCTGCATTCTGTTTCCGGACAAAGATTCATTTTGTTGAGGTGATATTTAAGGCCACAATGACCTGTGAGGAAGCCCGCTAGCTTACTTATGTTATCCTTACTGAGTTTAAGTATTTCCTTATAGGAGTAAGGTTTAATTAATCGTTTGGATTGTCTTAGACCCGGGACATGTTCCCAGTGTTCAAGACGGAGTTGTTTTTCCCAATCGTTAATTTGTCTTAGTGCAGTAGTCCAATTGACCGAGCAGTAGGGTTCTGGTCCACAGAGAATGGATTCGGAGCCAGTCCTAGCTAGTTTGTCTGCATATTCGTTGCCTGCAATACCCTGATGACCCGGCACCCAGCCGAGCCTTACCTTGTTGTGTTTGGCTAGGGCTTGCAAGGCATCGTGACAGCACTTAACTGTTTTGGAGTCCATTGTATTGGACGCCAAAGCTTGTAAAGCTGCCTGACTGTCTGAAAATATTTGAATGGTTGCGCCTTTCATTCCTTTTTGGGATATAAGATCGGCACAAATTTCGATAGCATGGATTTCGGCTTGAAAGACCGTGGGACACAATCCCATGGGTACCGATACTTTGGTGTTGGGCCCAAAGACGCCAGCTCCAACGCCGGAATCCATTTTGGATCCGTCGGTGTACCATACTAAGCTTTTTGGGTTGAGTGACGGAATACCATTGGTCCAGCTTGCACGTTCAAGTATTTCGACCTCATAAAGTTTTCCGAAACTGTACTCCCTAACCATAGTATCTGGGACTGAGCAGAACATGTCCAAGTTAGGGATTAGGTTGATTATTTTCAGATGTCCCACAAGGTCAGCTGGTTTAAACCTATAATCTAGCTGCAGTTTAATGGCACATCTAGCTGCCGTCTTCATGATAAAGTACTGCAGGGGTGAGAGCCCAATAATGGCCTCAAGTGCTGTTGTTGGGCAGGTGCGCATTGCACCTGTGATACCGAGACAGGCAATCCTTTGAAGCTTCTGAAGCTTATTTGCCGTGGTATGCTCGAGTACTTTTGGCCACCAGACGATTGCCGCGTACGATACAATGGGTCTTACCATCATGGTATACAACCAGTGTACCATTCTGGGATTAAGACCCCAAGTTCTGCCGTACAGACACCTACAGGCCCACATGGCTCTAGAGGCACGCTCTGTGGCGGACTTGATGTGTGAGTTCCAGTTTAGTTTCTTATCAAGGATGACTCCGAGATATTTAACTTCATTGGAGTAGTTTAATGTAGTTCCATTCAGGATAAGGGGCCCTAAGTTGACCAATCTCCTCCTAGTGAAAGGAACTAGAATAGTTTTACTGGGATTTATAGATAAACCTTCCGTAGTACACCATTCTAAAACATGTAGAAGAGCGCTCCTCATTCTACTATTAATGGTAGCGCAGTGCTTTCCACTAATGACAATTGCCAAATCGTCGGCATAACCGATGGCGTCATAACCTAGATTATGTAGGCTGACTAGTAGGCTGTCTATGACTAGTGACCACAGCAAGGGGGAGAGCACACCTCCTTGGGGGCAGCCTTTGACTGCTGTCACCGACACAGCCACTCCTCCCGACGAGGACGTTATTACTCGACTTTCCAGCATGGCACGGATCCAACGGTTTGTCGAGTCTTCGATACCTTTACAACTGATTGCCCTAGTAATCGAGTCGTATCCAGTATTATCGAAAGCACCCTCAACATCTAAGAATGCGCCTAGGGCAATTTCCTTGTGGTTAAGGGCGTCTTCTACCTTTTTGACGAGGTGGTGAAGAGCACCCTCAGTGGACTTGCCCTTTCTGTACGCAAACTGACTTGAGTGGAGAGGGTTAGATATTAATATCCGACCTCTGATATGAACATCAATTAGTCTTTCCATAGTTTTAAGAACAAAGGATGTTAGACTGATAGGTCTATATGATTTAGGTAGTTCGCTTGGCCTGTTGCCACTTTTGGGAATGAAAATTACGTTCACCTGTCTCCAGGTGGAAGGAATGTATCCCCAATTGTAACTAGCTCTAAATAGGATTGTAATTGCTGGTAGTATGACGTCAATAACCCTCTGAAAGAGGGCTGGGAATATACCATCACCACCAGGTGCTTTAAAAGGTTTGAATGAGCCAACTGCCCATCTAACCTTATCTGGACTGAAAATTTTTCCAGATAGACTATTTACTCGCCCAGAAACAGAGATCCTGGGATCAGTGTCGTGTGAGCTTTCGTGTGATTCACGGATGGTCGAACCCGGAAAATGAACCTGAAGTAAAGTTTTAATTGTTTCCGTACGGTCCGTCGTGTAGGTTCCATCTGCTTTTTTAAGTAGACCTACACAGTTGGAATGATCTTTTCTCAGAGCCTTGTGGATACGGGCTGCTACTGGCATATCTAATATGTCTTCACAGCATTTCCTCCAGGAGGCCCTTTTAGATCGTCTTAATTCTGAGTTGTATGCTGTGAGAGCGGATCTGTATTCGTCCCACATTTTGGTTACTTTGGCTCGATTAAAGAGTTTTCTAACCTTCCGTCTGAGTTTGGCTAGTTGGTCATTCCACCAGGGAACCTTACGTTTACTCAAACTGGTTTTGCTGACACAACTCTCATGGTAGGAGGTTATCAACACGTTACTGAGCTGGTGAGCAGCCTCATCAATGTCCCATATGGATTCAATTTGAGAGACAAACATATTTGTTTTTGAGAGAACAAGTTCTCGATACATATTCCAGTCCGTCGATTTGGGATTGTATCTATTTTGTGCAGGTGTAGATTGACCAGGTAAATCAAACCTTATATGCTGGTGGTCTGATAACGAGGCTTCGTCAGACACATGCCAATTTGTAACGAAATTAGACATAAATGGACTGGCAAGAGTGAGATCAAGTACCTCCTCGCGTATCGCATTTATAAAGGTTGGTTTAGAGCCTTTGTTTAAGATATCAACGTTACTACCGACTAGAAATTCTAAGAGACACTCACCTCTTTTATTATTGTCACTGCTGCCCCATGCCATGTTGTGTGCATTTGCGTCACATCCAATGACGTAATGAAGGTTGTTCCTCTTGCAGTGGTTTAAGAGGCTCTGGACCTCGATGGGCGGAATGTTGGTGTCGTCGCCCGGGAAGTATGCTGAGGCACAGATGATGTTGTGTGTGCCCCGTTCGGTTGGTACTTCTATTTGAATGGTCGCCAAGTCTCTTGTGATGAATTCTGGAATGGGAAGAAAGTTGATATTTTTGTCGATTAAGCAGGCCGCTCGTGGCACTGGCTCGTCTCGTTTATAAATAAGCTCACCTGCTTTATTTCCAAGACCTTTTATGTGTCCGCTGATAGCCCATGGTTCTTGGATGAGGCCAAGGGCTATCTTTTCCTCGGCGAACCTTTTTGCCAGGGTAGCGGACGCGCCCTTAGCATGGTGGAGGTTCGCCTGTAACACCTTGATGGTGCTCATTGGTCCTCTTTGGAGGAACCGGCCTGCCTGAGTAGTTGGGCCTTTTTGGGGCCCTTTCCTCTGCGGCAGGCAGTCTGTTCAGGACGACCTATTATCTTGGACCTGTCAGACTCGTCATGCACATTCTTGTGGGTAACGCGCCCTGAGGCTGTGTTACTTTTCAAAAATTTGGCCATACCACCAGTTTTATGGGCCATAATGCCCTTTTGTTGTTGTTTATGGCGGTTAGTCGAGGCGCCGATCGTTGCCCTAGAACTGCACCCTGAACCACTAGGAGTGGCTTGCCCAGTAGCAATACCACTGCTTGTTTCCCTCAAGCTTATTAAAATGTAGAATGGATCAAAAACATCGGAAATGCCAGGTATCATTAGCATCTAGCTAATGACTTGTAATTTCCATGGCACAATGTAATTGACATGCTTCTGAGATTGGCATCATTAAAATACTTACAGAATTAGAATGTGGTTCTCTGTTCTTGGTTATACTTTAAAGAATCGTTTACCTCAAATATGTCATCGTTCTCTGGATACACGATACGCATAAAAACAAGAGGAGTCCAATGCCTCATGTATCGCATTCCAGTCACAGTCTAATAGCTGATAGTTCCTTTCTATTTCGATTAGTGAACTGCAAAGCAATAATACTGAAACCCTTTCTAGAATTGCGGATTTGGCTAACTGCATGATTGGTTTGCATTCTCTCTGTTGCATGTCAATCGAGAAATCAAATCACAAGCGGATTTCTGTGCGATCGTTGATCTTAATGCCGCCAACGATAGATAGAACTGATACTATTGCAAAGTATTAGATTGCATCCTCTACAGGTATTCCACTATGTACACTTATGAGCGGATAAACATCGGATTACATTCACTAC
Source organism: Cheilosia grossa (assembly GCA_963082955.1). Lineage (NCBI taxonomy): Eukaryota > Metazoa > Arthropoda > Insecta > Diptera > Syrphidae > Cheilosia > Cheilosia grossa. Next base: position 39,133,871 of record OY720145.1, on the reverse strand, counting down.
CGGTGCGATGGGATGTTTTCTTTTTAGAAGTTAGCACGGCGTTGACTTTTTAAACTGATCACTTCACTGATGAGCGCAAATGCGGCTTAGTGAAGGATGGAGTTCTATACTATTGATTTAATGCATTTATTTATCCATTGGATGTCGTGTGAAGTTTTGATTCGCTTTGGATTGCAACAAAGTCTATGTAATATGTGGCATAGGCATCGCATTCCATGTTATGCCGGAAGTATTAAACACACTTCTGGCTAACGGCCATAGACGTTTATTGATTGAAGCATGAAAATGATATCAAAGCATAATCAAGAACGAGACTTGAGGATATGATGTTGCCAATACGCATGTTGGGTTTCAATCGAATTCTCAGATGTTTTATCGTCGTTTCTTTTCAGATTTTTGATCTACAGGTCGATACTAAACGAAGACGAGATGCAATACTGATGCCAAATTGTTTATATCTACAACTAGTGAAAATAAATAAATACAAAATTCGGTGCATTCGGTGCTGGAACTATAGTTGTGGGAATAGCAAAGTCGCTTCGAGAAGAAGATTTCCAATTGCTGGCGTGTTCACTTGTAAATCTTTAAGTGACAATTTAAATAATGTTACCACTCTAAATGTGTGGTTGTCTCATCATTTTCCAATAGTGTACTACCTGCTTCTGAGTTCTTCATCTCAAAAAATCGCCGAAAAGTAGTCATTTAAGAGTGCTTCAAATAAAACTTCATGGGTAGGCACAAATATTGCTCATGGCCCCTTTACAATTCTGATGGGTTTTAGTGAGAATATTGAAAGAAAAGCAAATTAAATCTGAATCCAAATCACATAGCCAAATGACAAAATAAATGAAATACTGGGAGTAAATTTATACATTTTCATTTAACTCGACATAATTGACAGCATTTTGATGATTTTGATAACATCAAGGTAACGCTCATTCCAGTTGCTAATTGAAGTCTTTATCGTTTTCGACTGCGCTCTTCAAATTTTGATCTTTTTCAATCATAATCGAAAAAAAATAGCTGAGATAAGTTTGTTCAATAATTCTATCTATAATTTTTTTCAGGTTTATCCTGCACTTATACCAATAGAACTTGGACAGCATAATTATGTCATTCAGTTGAAAAAAAAATTAAGTCGCAAAAATAATCTTTTGCAAGTGGTGTGGAGTGTGGTTAGCGCAGAGTGTAGATGCATATCTGATAGAGTTTACCAATTCAATTAGGTACTAATGTGGTATTCGATTGGGCGCTCTCAGAGCACTTTTTTTGCCCTCAGAGCAATTTTTATGTTCGTTTGGTACAAAAAAAAGCAATCTTTTTCAGATTTCATAGCACTTTTGCGAATCTAGATATTTTCTCAGATTTGCTTCAGATTTACCAATACAATTGCATTTGAGTTTGACAACTGGTGGACTTTGTTTACATTTGCGTGAATTTTTTCTACAGCAAAGAAAGGCAGTGCATCGGGTGATTTTCGTAAATTATTTATGTGCAAATATTAAGAAATCAATCGGGACGGAAATTTCGAATGTTTTAATATAAAATTTAACCAGTGAATGGAAAGCGCATAGAAAAGTGTCGAAGACTACACATATTCAAGTCGCACGAATATCAGCACAAAAAAAAGCTAGAGCGTTTTTATGTTCGATTAGGCACACGCAATCTGAAATCTGAGGGCAAATCTGAAGAAGCCCAAACGAATACCACATAAATAAAGCTAAGATTAGACTGTATGCCAATTAAGCATATGAATGCCAAAAGGCAAATGACCAGATTAGCTGTCAAATGAACAAAATGCCAGGATTATCAAAACTGTATATTAGACTATATACCAAAATTACCAATATGGTCATATTTGACATGATTGTCATTTGAGGCATTATGTATTTATTACCAAAAAGAGAACGAAAATTAAAATGAATCACAATTCTACGAAATCAAACACCGATGACAACAAAATAATTCCTGTTCCATCAAAATTGCCATTAATGCCATAACGAAATTTCAATTAAAAGCATACGGGCATATACGGCTATATGCTGGCATTCGTACCTATTGTCCCATTACACCATATGCTATTTGGGCATTTTTATCCTCCAAAATCAGCCTGGTCATATGTGGCATTCAGGTCATTAGAGCATATGAGAAATGCCCATTACATTGTATGACCATATTTTGACAGGAGACCTGTCAGATATTGGCATTTTATGACCACTTGGCATACCGTCTAATCTTACCTTAAGATCAAATTCCTTCTATTATGCGAGACGAAAAATATGAGATCTTAAATAAATTTCAGAGTTTCGGATTTTATCCAATGAAAAACGACGTACGTAGTACAATTATTTCATTTACATGCTCAAACGTCAAGGAATAAACATATTTTATTTCTCTTATTCATAACTGAGACACCACAAAGTGGAAACATAAGTAGATCGTGCATGTTTAATTTGTTTTACATAATATAAACCTATTTAGAAAAATATTTATGAATGTACGAGAAAAGTTTCTACTTTTTAGCATCTGAATTATATGCTCACTACAGTCCTTTGGTTTAGAGAAATAACATAATTTTATCACATTCATTCGAAATTAAAAAAAAAAAGAAAAAGCAACAGGAATGCATCAAATAATCTATTACTTTTAGTTGAGAAGATCTTCTAGTACGATATAAAGCGGCAGTACAATTCGAGTCTCGAATAATAAACTATCCATCCTTTTTCCACTAATAGAGTTCAGGGTATTTTTTTTTATTTTCTACTGCCTTTGCCTTGCCTGCCTTCTGCTTCTGCCTATCCCATTTTCCACATCTTTTGTCTTTATTTGTAACTGACATTTCTGATTTGACGTTGTATAAGGCGAAACCACATACATTTTTTGTCGGAGGAAGTTGGTTTTTCTCTGCAGTGATTCAAAGACAAAATAATTATTTACTGCTCTTATCAATTAAAATCAAAGGTAAGTTGCAATGCAATTACTAGAAAGATATAAACGATTTGTGAAACACCGTGCTCTCATAAAAACGGAAACGGAAAAAAAGTTCCAATAGTGTTTTTTCAGTGATTCATGTTTTTATCTTGTGTGACCTGAAAAGTTAATTAAACAAAATGAAATCACTTCCAGCGAATTATGTTTAAATTTGTCTGTTCAAGTAAATCAAAAAAAAAATCAAAAATAATTTAATAAGGGAATTCCTTTGTGCAAACACCATCTGTTGCAATTCAATTCAGTTATGCACACACCTGGATCATAAGGCAATGTTTTATGCAAGTTTTCGCCTTATATGGATATAAAGACTCTTAATCCGGACTTGATTTACAAATATGGCTTTTTTCAGCAAGTACACACAGAAGGCAAGCACAAATTGCTGCGTTTTGGAGAAACTCTGACTGCGGGCGAACAAAATGATTAACCTCTGAGTCATCACTTTGGTTTCGTCGGTGGTTCGGTATCGGTAGTAAAAGAAATACCATCAAACAAAAGTAATTCATAAGCAATTTCGATTCGAAGAATCTGATCTGATAGTACTTTTTGGAAGCTTGCTTTGTGACAATTTGGGTGTGTTTTGCAGCGTACCGATGATGTATGTGTTGTACAGATTTGGTCATTGCATGTGTGCTCAATTGGATTTTCGTATGGCAATTGGAAGCGCGACCATAGTAGCTTTACTAATGTAAACTTTTTGTCATTACCTGTTGTCTTTTCACGCACGATGTTTTAATTTTTGCTAAAACTGATATGAATCACTAACTTGGTTCGAGTGTCAACAATGAGACAAAAGTAGCTTTCACGATATTGTAAACCTCACAACTTGTAGCGCGTTTCTATTTAAATGAACAAAGTCGCTCTATTTGTCAAATACCATTCTTTGGGTCTAGGGCAGCTGTGGTTTTGTCTTTGTTTATATTCGGAAATCGGAATCTTCATCGAGAATATGTATGCATATCAAGAGTTTTTGTTGACAGAGGGTTAGTAAGTTGTCTCCACTGACGAAAATTAGCTTCAAAAAGACAGGTACCCCTTTTCATTAAGTCTCCTTGATACAGGGTGTTAGAAAAGGGTCCACAAAGTGGTTGACATTCTTCCGCAAATCCTTTTATGAACGATTTTGCATACTGGGCGAAGAGCCACTCAGAGTAACTGTTGCTTGAATACGCTAAAAAATAGGAATGTGATTAACATACTTGGCATAATTTTTTTGGTCAAGGACGACCCACCATGTCTGAGTGCTCAACTAATGCTGTTCGCCATATGTCGTGCCGGTAACTTTAAATACGTAGGTAATCGATTTCGGCCAACCATTTATATTTTGATCATCGTGCATAAAGAGAACCACCGAACTCCCTGCAATTGCATGCAACCTTGATCAGTTATTGTTGTCAAGTGTTGCTTCTGCTTATGCATACACGATCTAGGCTTACTTTGATTTTTTAAATACTCTGTACTGCCAGCTGGACTTAACTATTTTCTCTCGCTAGCAAAATGTCGTCCCGTAAAACTGCCGGCCGTCGTGCTACCACAAAAAAACGAGCACAACGTGCCACCTCCAATGTGTTTGCCATGTTCGATCAGGCCCAGATTGCCGAATTCAAAGAGGCATTCAACATGATAGACCAGAACCGTGATGGTTTCGTCGAGAAAGAGGATTTGCATGACATGCTCGCATCGCTGGGCAAGAATCCTACTGACGAGTATCTGGAGGCCATGATGAACGAAGCTCCGGGACCAATTAACTTCACCATGTTCCTGACGCTGTTTGGCGAACGCCTGCAGGGAACCGATCCCGAAGATGTTATCAAAAACGCCTTCGGATGTTTCGACGAGGAGAACAATGGCGTCATGCCAGAAGACCGTCTGCGGGAGCTACTTACCACCATGGGAGACAGGTTCACCGATGAAGATGTTAGTAAAATTTCCTTTCATAACTAAACAACCAGTAAATTGTGTTTCCCCTTACTCTAGGTCGATGAAATGTACCGCGAAGCCCCGATTAAGAACGGTCTGTTCGACTACATCGAATTTACAAGAATCCTCAAGCACGGTGCCAAGGATAAGGATGAGCAATAACTCCATTGCACTGCGTAAAATTCCTTTTTTTAGCCAGCTACTTCTTGCTGTGTCATTAGACGAATATTGGTTATTAAAACAAGAAATGCATTTTATTTACTTAATTTCAGAATCATTTATTTATGTTTAAATTGATGGTACATACTTTTGTGTTGTTTAAATTCGGAAACAGAGTATCTACAAGGAGTGTTAATGTGACCATATGAAAGAAAGAGAATATATAATTACACGTTATTCGGTGCTGGGCCCTCGGTCAGAGTAACGACGGAGTTGAGTTATTAACACTTACATTTCGCAGTATTATTGTATGCGGATTGTTATGATCCCCTTCTTAACTAAACAACTAACCCTTATTTATGTATGTCCTCTCCTTATATTTTGTCAAATATTTCCATTTCTACATGAAATAAATTTCATATACACCTTTTATACGAATTCAAATGTGGTGTCATTAATTATACGGGTATTAACACCTGTCGTTTTCCATTGAGACCACAAGATGTTTTTTCAGATTTTACTCTGCTCTTGGAACATGCAACGAAAGTCATCTGCTTTCGTAAATGTATTAGTGCACTATTTGGCAGCAATTACAGCTGTTCAAATTGCATTCGTTTTTGGTAAATCACAAATGGATATCGACTTAAAAAGAAGATTGTCCCCTGTTGTAAATACAAATGGATTATTTTTGGTGATTAGTCTTCAGATGACGAGGAAGACGATGAAGAAAATAATGCCTCCGAAATTATATCCATGACTATGTGTTTCGTTACTTTGGTTTTCACGAAATTGTACACATTTGTTTTCAAAGCGAACTTCTTAAAATGAGGTAAAACAGATGTGCAAAGTATATTGCTGTTGTGGCAGTTATGTGTAGATCTGAAAAAATAGTGAGACCTGCAAAAAGTGATCCGAATCGATAAAAAGATTGATTTTTTGTCCCAATGGAAAGCGACACGTTACAAAACCTTGAGGCGGCGTGAAGTAGTTAATACTCAGGATATTGCTAAAGAGAAATCGATGGAACCAAATAGGACATGTAAATGTCTAAATGCGCTGACGTGGTTGGCCGATTGACTTAATAAAAGCTTTCACAATGATTGAAGAGGATGCTAAAGTGGTTGATCAAACACCAGTCCAAAGCCAAGGCCTTGGACGAAGCTTCATTGCTGATAACAGGGATTCGAGCAGTTCTGAAAATAAACGAGTGCCACATAGGTAGTCAGTTTAGAGATGAGTTCTTCAAGAAGCAGAGTATCTCGTCAAAAGTGCCAAAGAGCCATAGTACACGTACGTTTAAGGGACATACTCTTCGGGTATAATGATGAATTGGTTTTGGAAAAAGAATATTTTATACATTATTATTGAAACAAAGTCAAATTAAATTAATAAATATGTAGTTTATTTAACTAAAAGAAATGTGCATTTTTTATTTATAAATAAAACAACCATGTTTAATTAGCATCTCAGTGTTTATTTTGCTTTAATACTTTCCCTTGTTTCTTAGAAGATGACGGCACTTGAATAAAACAAAAACAATAATTATTCAATTTAACCTATGAGACCCCCATTCCATCACAATTTCTTAAACGAATGGTAATAGCTTTGAAATAAAACCAGCAAATTGTTTTATCTACTGTTTAAGTTTATTAAATTTCCAATCGGCTTCATTGTTCGTTTATGTATTTTTTATTTTTTTTTTATATTGCCCGAAATATTACTTTATTATATTATTATATTATATACAATCTTGGATCAGCTGATATGGGATGGCTGTTTCGTATACAGCTCCTCTAGCTCTTCGAAGAAGAAAACTGTTGCAATGAAGAACTGTACAAGATGTGAATTCTTGTCCGCGTCAAATGTCATGAATAAATCCAGATCATCAAATATTTTAAAATTTAAGTGGCTCATGCAATAAATAGATGTAGAAATCGTCTACTGATGAGTCCACGATCATCATTTCATTTGTTTTTTGAGTGTTTTTTGCTATAAAATGGATTTTAGCTTTTGAAAAGAAAGGAAGCATGAAGATTATTATGTATTTAGTGCTTTACCGATTTTGAACTTTGCCCCCTATAAAACACTATCGCTTTGTATCGTGGAGGAGAATTCTTTCTGCCACTGAGTAAATATTTGGCACAGGAATGACAAGAACAGACCAGATATACACATATCAAGTCGTGTTTTCATTATTCAGCTTTAATATCCAGACCATCACACTATAGGCGTTTTTCTTTTCTAGTTCAGAGCTGAGCACTGAACTGAGCTCGAGCATTATGAGCGCACTCCGAACCGAGCCTGCTCAGAGCGTTCTGGTGTTTTTTTGTTTTTTCTGTCAAATGTGACTGGAAGTGTGCATGTGTAATCAGCTTTTTCCTCAGCTTGCTCAGTCAATTTATTCTGAGCTTATAGAGCGCGCACTGATCATACTCTGAACGAAAAAAGAAACACAAATTTGAGCTCTGATGTATCTGAGCTAAAAAAGAAACAGCTCAGGTTCTGCTCTGAACTAAAAAAGGAAAACGGCTAATATACGGCTTTGAGTTAAAAAAAAAAGTACAATGCAGATTAAAACTTGCGAGGTGCAGGTGGAAGACAGAGTTATAGGTAGGTACTACACTATACATTTATGGTTTGTGACTTCCAACATATACCTGGTAGTCACCAGCCGATATTGAAAGTCCAACTATACCCACAATTTAGTATACAAAACTTGGGTGCTTGTCGGGATACCTACTAACCGCCTCTTCACATCCAGTGATAAACTGCCGATAGTGTAACTGTCATGAGAAAGCTGCTTACCAGACACTCGAATACGCTATATATAGTGCTATATCTCCCTTCTAAAAAATAACCTTAATTGAGTGGTTCTGAAGAGCTAGACCGAGTTTCCTATATTTTAATACGTGTGATCATCCGTTCATTGTAACACCACGTCTTCATGAGTCTGAATTATGTCAGACCTCTTGTCCGCCATATTTGCATTGATTTGGTTGGGCAAATTGTGTTATGACATTTCATTTCACAAGATGTCATCAACGAAGAAAAAAGTGAAGGTGGCTCACGCTTCTTCAGATTCGCCTTCAGATTTTCGTGTGCCTAATCCAACAAAAAAACATCGCGCGATTGCAATATGCGCAGCCTTCGACACCCAGATCGATTTCCAAACAAGGGAATTGCTAAATTTTATATTTTTGTCAATATCTTCATAAATATGCAAATTTATTAAATTGTATTCCCGAGAACAACCAAAACAAAATGATTTTTTGCTGTCAAACGCTGGTCTAGACTTCAAATGTCAAATTTCAGTCAGACGGTATGTCAGCAGAGATGGCAGGAAAAAAAATCAGACTGAAGAGTCTAGATTTTTCTCATGTCCACAAAATCGCAGTCTACACGGAGAAATATTGTTGTCGTGACTGAAGTCTTGACTGAAATGTCTCGTAGAGACGCGGTGTAATGTTGAACAGAATGAATGAAAAAATAATGAATTTCTTTGTTTAAAACCATTTATAAATTTGTATTTTAGAAGTGGATTATTTGTTCTGCATTTCATTCAAATTCTGAAAAAGGATAACATAAACATATGGAAAACTAAAATTCTATGAATAAAATAAAATGCCCTAACTTTTTAGACGAGCAAACAAGTAATCTAGTGCTACAAAATGTATTCTATTAAATGACAAAAAAGAATTGAATAATTGAAAATTGTGTTGAAATTTGTTTCGTGTGCTTCATTATTTGCAATTCAGAAATATGGTCACCGTAACCCATGCGGACCTGTTGCGCTACCAATTAATTATTTTGCTCGCACTACCTACTTGTTGGTAATACGAGTATTAGGGAGCGTTACGGATTAAGAAAACTAGCGGAATTAAGATGCATCTGCTGCTATTTAAACAATGTGCCAATTATTTATTGCTTTTGGTGTTACGCGGCTTTTTACGTTTTAATTGCTTTGCTGTCCCATTGTCTTGTCAGCCAATACGGCTGACCGCTGGTACCCACAAACAATATAAAGGGTGATTTTTTAGCTGGTTTGGTTTTGGCAACACTGGTTTTGACAGCTGACGTGTGTTTAGTACCTTGTATCACTGTCAAACAGCTTCAGTTTGGTTTGCAATTTAACCATGGATCGTCTTACAAATGAACAACGCTTGCAAATTATTGAATTTTACTATCAAAATTCGTGCTCGGTTCGAAATGTTCATCGCGCGCTGCTTCCATTTTATGATCGGCATTCTCGACCTTCTGAGCAGTCTATTCGGAAGATTGTGACCAAATTTCGCACCAAATTTACTTTGTTGGACATTAAACCACCAACACGTTTACGTACTGTGCGTAGTGAAGAAAATATTGCGGCCGTATCAGCTAGTGTGACAGAAGACCGCGAAATGTCGATTCGGCGCCGTTCCCAGCAGTTAGGCCTTTGTTACAGCACTACGTGGAAAATTTTGCGGAAGGATTTGGGCGTAAAGCCTTTTAAGATACAGCTGGTGCAAGAACTAAAGCCAGCCGACCTACCACAACGCCGAATTTTTGGTGAATGGGCTCTTGGAAAGCTGGCCGAGGATCCGCTTTTTTATCGAAAAATTGTGTTCAGCGATGAGGCTCATTTTTGGTTGAATGGGTACGTAAATAAGCAAAATTGCCGCATTTGGAGTGAAGATCAGCCAGAAGCATTGCAACAGCTACCAATGCATCCCAAAAAAGCCACTGTTTGGTGCGGTTTATGGGCCGGCGGCATTATTGGGCCATATTTCTTCAAAGATGATGCGAATCGCAGCGTTACTGTCAATGGTGAACGCTACCGAGCGATGATAACAAACTTTTTTTTGCCCGAAATGGAAGTTCCTGACTTGCATGATATGTGGTTTCAACAAGACGGTGCCACATGCCACACAGCACGCGAAACAATGGCGCAATTGCGAGGCGAGTTTGGTGAACAGTTAATTTCACGTTTCGGGCCGGTCAATTGGCCGCCTAGATCGTGCGATTTGACACCATTAGATTATTTTTTGTGGGGGTATGCCAAGGCTAATGTGTATAGGGACAAGCCCGCTTCGATTGACGCACTGGAAGCCAACATCCATGCATTCATTCGTGAGATACCGGCCGATATGTGTGAAAGAGTATGCCAAAATTGGACTCAGCGGATGGGCTACCTGAGACGCAGCCGCGGTCAACATTTGCATGAAATTATCTTTAAACATTAAATTGCAAGGTTCAAACTATCGATTCAAATAAATATTTCATTCATCTTTTCGAATTTTTTGTGTTTTTTTTTTTAAAAAAGTTCTAAACCTCTTAAAAAATCACCCTTTACTTCCATGTGTATGCAGCATTTCGCAACTACGACGTATGGGAAAGAACACCTCGTTGTAAATTGTCCAGACCACCCAAAATTTTGCACTGTGTCCGACTATATCCACCTTAAGTGTATCAAATTTTACAACTTTTGTTATTAGTACCATCAGTTACAGAGTTTTAAGTGTCTGCTTTATGGAAAAGGTGCCACGCCCTCTGTGCGGAAATCCTTTTAATAGCAAATATCTGACACATATTAAATGTTATTTAGAGAGAAGAAGAAGATAAAATCTGAAATGGGTTATTATCCTGATTGTTTGAAGCGTAGGTACCTACAGATAAATCATCATCATCACCACGCCCAGTTTCCATCAACTATATCACATCAATAACATGTGACAGCATGTGCTGTGTGCTTAAGCAGGAAAAATATTTTCCAACCACAAATGCACTAAGTAGGAATGTTTGTATATAGATAGCACAGCTTTTGCCTCGTGACCCCTTGTTCCCCCATTTCGTCTAAAAGGAAATGTACCTAAAGCTGTCTGAACCAAAGTTGATAGATTCAACCTGAAATGACGTACCTATATACCCTCGGTATGGTGACCGGACGTTCGCACCCAAATACAAAGCAGCATCCTTCGTGGATATGTAGGTATAGGTTTATACTTACATGTACGTAGGTGTGTATCGTTGTTCTCTAGCACCAAGAGGATAAAAACTTGCTCTGTACTCCATCCTTTCTTTCGCCATCACTAACGATTTGGGTTGGTATGGCGATATTATAAGGGTAGCAATGTTATAATCCCTTGAGCTCTAACTGAATTATGACAAAAAGTAAACGAGGAATGCGAAAGGTAGGTATAGCTAGGTTAGGTACAAGTATTATTACAAACGGATCTTCGATGGACTTTGCTGTCGATTCCACTTGTCTAACCCTCGTCTTGAAGACATAAATACAGATTACGTATATCTTAAAATAGTTTGGAATTCGGGTGTTGTCCAAAACTATTGGGTTACCTCATATTTCTAATAGACATCCCCTAGATCACTTGCCATCATGAACTCTTATATCTACCATCTACGTACAATAAACCACGATGACTACCCTACCAGCTGGAAATTGATAACTCAACGCTTCGACTCGTAGGTATATAAAACTTTGCCAAAAGCATCAACCTTGTGTATCGCCCATCTGCCCCTATTCCATTCCTGGCGTAGTACACTCGAATAACCAAGAATGTACCGCGTATTTATGTATCCGGCTGCCAGGCCAAAATTGACACCCAACTCCAGAAATGGTGGACGGTCGTATAGTCCATACCAGTATCTAGGTACACACTTTCTATTTATATGTAGCAGTGTTGTATAGCTTCTGTGGCACATTAAAGCAGCACCGGCAGCCAACAGCCAACACCTTTTAAGAACAAGGAAGAAAAAGACCATTATTATCGATTCGGTTCTCGAGAGGCTGGTTTTCTGATTCAAGAGGTCGTTTTTGCACCTGATTCATTTCTGCTCGCCTTGTGTGAAGTTGGCTGCCAGCGGCATTGTGTGCGTTTAAAAAAATGTACCTATACCATATCTACAAACTTGCATCGCTATACAAAAAAGTTTATACTAGCTACGACTACGAGCTGAAGCCATCAGTGATTCGGCATTACGATAAATGGTTCGGTGTAGCACTTCATTTTGTAGTACACTCCATCTTTGTTGAGGTAGAACAATTTTGGAGCAACTACGTAGTGAGAATGTAAACTATAAAAGGTTGCCGCCCCTATTTGTACGTATATATCAAGAAATTAAAGTCCACAACGGTCACCGCGTATACGATCTATTATCGCTCAAAATAAACATAAGCAATCTGTTTCGCCAAAGCGGCGCGGATTTAATCACGCTGCCGAAAAGTCTCCACACCAAATTAGTATAGGGGATTTATTTATAGGGCGGAATGCGCGTGACTGAATTCGTCGGCACAGCACCATTCAGCCATTGATTATCAGGCTCAGGCAACATACAGTTTTCGCCTTGAAGCTTACAGCTGCTGTTGCTCGCTGTGTGCCAGAGCCAGCCACACACATAGCTGAATTCAAACACACACACACAAGAGATTTTGTAGAGTTTGTTTTGTTGTTTTTTGTTGCATTTGCCGCAGTCACAGCGAGAGAATCATTCGCAATCGCAATCGCTGCTTCCTTCCATTCTGAACCACGTTTCGAACATCGTTCGATGAGCGGAAGCGGATTTTATTCGGAAAGTGGAGTGATTAGCGTAGAAAGAAGTGACTCGCATTCGACATTCGTCGGTTTAATTAAGGGTGGGTTCTTCATTGACATGCAATTAAATTGTGGATTTGGATTTGAATCGGGAGAGATTTATTCGTAATGGGGTTTTGCATTGTCCGTGGGTGTAAATCGCGATCAGATAGTAATAACCGCGGAAGGAAATTTCATGTTGTGCCGAGAGATACAGATTTGAGAGAGAAGTGGATTCTAGCAATTGGTCGTTCGAATTTACCGAAAAGCGGAAGTGTGTGTAGCAAGCATTTTTTGCCACAGGATTATCAATTGTCACGCTCAGGTAGAGTTTTAAATTGTTGTTGATATTTTTTGTGTGTGAATATGTAGCATATTGTTTGTTTTGTTTTTCACTATAATTTTTGTGCGGTTATTTTTACATGTTCTTTTATTTTTATTTTTGCGACACACCTGTGAGCAATGACAAGAAATAGCCAAGTCAATAAGCATTATCTGTCTATAAGCATTGGTCGTTTAAAATTGCAGTTAAACATAACTACAAATAACAGAGTACAGAGACGCCATATTCACCCCAATCCAACCCCATCATTTTGTAATTATGTTCTCCCCTCTGAGCTAGCGTGCTGTGATTAGTTGTCATCCCCTCGATTAAAGCAACGGTTATTGATGACGTGAAAGATTAGAGTGAGTGTACCTACCTATGATTTCTCCGATCAGATGAATTTTATTTTAATAGATAAACATTCGTGCTTCCCCTTCAACTAAGGAACGATGGTAGTTGTAGTCATGATTTGACACTCGTTCTAGTTTCTTATTCGTTACCTGCCATATGCTTTTAAGATGCTCGCATTTTGTTCTTCCACGTGGATTTTGGAAACCGTTGGCGATTTTTTTTTTTTTTTTTGTCAATTACGATTATGTGACGAAGTTTTTCGATAAACTTAGGAAGCGAAGATAGATAACAATTGTTTCGTGTAACTCGAAGTAAATTAAATACGATTGGCATTGGGGATGCCCAATACTAAATAGTGAAAGGAACAGCATTACCTAAAACGCATAGCTACGTGACAAGTATTTTGGTCGGCCATCTTGTTTACGGTGTAGGAATTAGGTGAAAGTTCTACGTGTTGATATTTTTAAACCGATGGAAGTTTTACATTCCTATGAACCGAAATTACTTCCGGAAGTGATGAATGGACAGTTCTTTACATATTTCGTATAACTGATCGATTAAATGTTGGTTTAATTTACTAAAACTAATATTTTCAAGTAATTGCGGAAATATCTGTCGTTATTTCCGATTTACGTATCTATAATTATTTATGGTTCAGCAATGATTGTAGCTATAAGCCTTATACAAGGTGGGCCAAAAGAGATCACCCTATTGGAAGATGCTCTTATATTTGCAAATGGCCGCCAATGTCAAATCTGTGGACCAGACAGATGTAGAATACAAGTGAACAAGCCATGGAGCGATACACTCCCCAAGAACGCGGAATAATCGTGTCGGACGATTTTTCGACCAAAATCATAATGAGCGATGAGGCTCATTTCCACCTCAGCGGGTACGTAAACAAGCAAAACTATCGCTTCTGGGGCACCGAAAATTCACGAGTAATGCACGAGGAGCCATTACACTCGCTCAAAGAGTTACTGCATGGTGCGCTGTTCACGCTAGAGGAGTCATCTGGCCATTTTTTTTTTTCGAGAACGCCGCTGGTCAAACGACAACAGTGAATTGTGACGGCACCCATTTGGCCGATATCATCTCCAATAAAATTCTAAATGTTCAAATAAACATAATCAAAAACAGAATACCTAGAATTTTTTCATTTAGAAAAAAAAATTAGAGCCAAACAACATCGGATGACATCTTTTGGCCCACCTTATAAAGGGTCCGCCATCTAACTTTTTTTTTTCAACTAGTGCTTATTTCGCGAATGGTAACACTTAGCTCATGTCTGATTTGACAGATAATTAGTTTAATCCTTCCGCTGAACGAATATGGTTGTGTATACACTTGAACAACGCTGGGAAATATTGCGACATTACTTTGAAAATCTTGGTAATGTTGCAGAATGTGTGCGAAAATTGCGTACGGAATTTGGAAGAAGAGAAGCACCGTCAACTCCGTATGTTTGTTATCTTGTGAAAAAGTGAAAGAAACTGGCTTCCTCATCGATAAACCAAAGCGTGAAAAGCAAAAAACAGTGCGTACACTGTTTGGTGCGGAATTTGGTCCAGAGGGATAATTGGGCCATTTTTCTTCGAAAATGAGCAAGGAGTGGCCGTTACAGTCAATGGCGATCGTTATCGGGCCATGTTGAACGAATTTTTGTTCACACAAAATTGAAGAGGAGGATATTGGCAACATTTAGTTTTAACAGGACGGCGCTGCGTGCCACACAGCCGAAGCTACACTCGATATTTTGCGGCCTGTTTTTGAAGATCGCATTATCAGCCGCAGAGCTGATGTCGTTTGACCACCTCGGAGCTGCGATTTGACACCGTTGGACTATTATTTGTGGGGTGCCGTAAAAGATAAGTGTTACGCCGATAAGCCAGAGACAATGGACGCTTTAAAGGACAATATTCGTGAAGCCATTGGTGAAATACAGCTGCACACAATCGATAATGTGCTTAAAAATTGGACCGATCGTGTAGGCTGCTGCATGGCCAGCCGAGGCAGCCATTTGAATGAAATTATTTTCCATTATCAACCGGAAGGATTGTACTTTCAAATAAAAAAAGAAATTTGAGAAAATAATCAGTAGTTTTTTTTTATAGCATTTTCAAAAAAAAAAGTTAGTTGGCGGACCCTGTATTTATAAATAAAGTCAATTCTATGCTATTCTGGTTAGGCGTTTCATTTGTGATCTCATTCTTACGCCTTTATTGGCATTGACTGCGGGCAAATGAAAGTTATCATTACTGCAAGATCTGCCAATCTAAACAAACCCAGTATTTTCTTCCTCCTTCTTAATTTTTACAGCTGTATGATTGAGAAGCGACACTTATTTTCGCGGAAATATGTTTGAAATTTAATTTAGTTTATAACAAATGAATATATTTGCAAAAGTTTTAGCTGGAAAGTTGTGTACTCAAAAATGTGAATACGGCTATCCGCAGCTTTTAAAAAATGTGAAAAATGTATATGCTGAGGAAATAAAAACTATACCAATATGATTGTATTGTATTGTATTGTAAGAATTGGGCCCCATACACTGCGACCAGAAGAGATCTATTGTGTTGGCCCCTGTTGTTTAACCCAGGGAGCTGTTGAGGCTCTTTATAAACCTCAATACCCTTCTTGGTTCCATGTTTCCTATATCAGCAGGACTTAAAGACGCCCCTTGCATGTGGATATCTCTGCCCCTTGCCACAGCAGGGCATTCGCAGAGTATATGTTCCGTTGTCTCCTCATCTTCTCCGCAGAGTCGACAGGAGTCATCGTCGGAAAGTCCCATTTTTTTGAGATGGTATCTTAGTGGCCAATGACCAGTAAGATAACCTGTTAGGATCCTTAGATCATCTTTGCTTAGCTCAAGCAACTTTTTTGTTTTGCTACGAGCTGGGATTATGAATCTTTTTGCCTGCCTCTGTCCTTTGGATTCCGTCCAGTATTCGGCAAGGTGATCATCTTCCCACTTCCTAAATTTTGATTGTACGTAACTCAAAGGCAACCCGAAGTAGGGCTCAGGACCAGTGAGCAGGCGTGATGCGCCTCTTCTCGCCAGACAATCCGCACGTTCATTGCCATCGAATCCCTCATGACCTGGTATCCAGGCAACGGTGACTATGTTGTCCTTGGCCAGATCTTCAAGGAGGTTGAAACATTCCCAGACCAGCTTTGATCTGATCGAATACGATCTTAAGGCCTTAAGAGCTGCCTGGCTGTCTGAGAGGATGTAGATGCGGGCACCTTTCATGTTCCTTCGTAAGCATTCTCGGACACATATCTCTATGGCGTGTACCTCCGCTTGAAAGATGTCTGGTGATTTTCCCAGTGCTATAGCTTTTTGGAACCTAGGCCCATAGACCCCAGCACCGGTGGCACCATTTTCCATCTTTGAACCATCGGTGTACCAGATTTGTGATCCTGATGGTATTACGAATTGGTTTCCTCTCCAGGTACTCCTGTCAGATATGACTATCTTAAATTTCCTGGAGAAGCGAAGTCTTCTAAGCATGGTGTCTGATACCTTGATCACAGGATCATCTTGGAGCATTTGTAATACCCTAAGATGTCCTGTGAGGTTTCCTGCTTTAAGTTTTGATATATCAGGGAGCCTGAGGGCACTGAGACCAGCTTCCTTCTTTACTGAAATATGTAAAGGCAAAAGACTGAGCATTGCCCCTAAGGCTGCGGTTGGACAAGTTTTCATTGCCCCCGTTATACCAACGCATGCTAAGCGATATACCTTATTTAGTTTTTGTTGGG